>CM059584.1:39697500-42632500 GCA_030407085.1 Trichopria drosophilae
CATTAATTAATTAACATTAAATTCTTTTTGTAACAAGAAATTTTTGGATATCATTTCTCCTCAAATATTTTGCAATTTGTAAATAGTTCTTTTGAGAGAATATGTCCCCTCTGGTGGCAGAGTGCTTTTTTATATTAAAAAATACAAATTAATGTTGAACCCAATCTTATAGATCATAACTTCATTCCACCAGTAGCGTTGAATAGTGTTGTGGAGCAAAATGTTCACCTTCACAGATTTCATATAGTGTGAAATTGTGCAGGTATAACTATTTACGATTTTCCAAGACATCAACAAACGGAGAAACGCCTGTTAATGTCCCAAATAGCATTGAATTATACGCCACCATATTATGCCCATCTTCAATGGGTAAGTTGGCACGTGCGCCTCCTGTCGTGTGGTGGTGCCATTATTAGTCGTCGATGGGTATTAACTGCTGCGAGCTGCATCAATCGTATAAACAGGTATTTTGTTATTATAAATCTAGAAATAACTTATTTTTTGTTTAAATGTAAACCGTTTTTTTTCATTTCCAAACTATGGAATTTCATGTTACATCTGTAACCAAAAAGCCAAACCGATCTTTAAGAATTGATATTCTCTCGAACGTGGAGGCGAGTAATAAGAAACGATTTCTTGAAATTGATGGTACTTCAAATTAATTAATTATATATAAAAATATTTCACGTGTTTTCAGAATTCGTAATTTCATAGTGCCAGATTACGAATGCGCTGGTCCAAAACCTAATATCTCTTGATACCACGAATCGAGAATAAGGTGTTTCGGGACGTAGAAGCTATATTCATATCTACGTAAAGGAAAAGTATTGAGGATAGTGTTTTTAACTTTCTGACTTTGAGAATCATAATAACACATTTTATAAATAAAATGCTGAATTACCACGTCGACAATAGCAAACATATTGGCACTCAGGATTCGAAGGTGTTTTATTTTGCTGAATATGAATCTAACGTCAGATTTTCGAAATTCAAAATGGCAGATCCAATATAGAGGACGAAAGGGATAAAATGTTAATTTATTGAATAGGAATATTATACTGTCGGATTTTTAGTTATTGATTATGAATGTTAGTTAACTATTGCACATTAACAATTATGACGGACACAGACGTATATAAAAATGTTTGGAACATGCAACTTAACTAATTTATTAATCGTTACTATTTATAATTAACAATCTTTGATAATTCATCATTTCAGAACAAATACTACCCTCAATAATTTCCGTCTATGCAAATATGACGTAGCTCTTTTGTCTCTAAACGTCTTCAGTTTTGGTTGACCAAGAGATATTAGGTTTTCATAGTCTGGCCTTGTGCGTCGTTGCAAATGTTTTCGATGATGTAGTTGATAATCTGAAAGGACAATGAAGAATGTTAATATTAAATTACAATATTCAGTATTAATGAAAAGTGTAGATACCTGCAACTCGTGTCCATTAATCAATAGGAGTAATATGAAACATTGAATGGTATTTATGTATCGAAAACAACATTACGTATATGACTTTAACAAAAGAGTATAATATACATTTTTGGCAGTTCCAATTGTAAATCAATAATACGTATGTTCTTCTAGTACTGATCCATGGTTAGAGGTTCATATATATCGTCATCAAGCGGGTGGACCAATAATAAAATACAACGTAGATATGGCTATACGACATTATGCTTTTAATATCAGAGATGTAAACCGTTTTAATGTTGGTTTGGTTAAAACCGTCAAGTTCATAGAATTTTCAAGATATATACGGCCCGTTGCTCTCATCTCCTATGATTTCAACTACTTTGAATACCCTGTTCTCATTTCTGGATATAAAATTGCGTGGGTAATGTTATTGTTGTTATTAATATTATAATTTGTATTGGGTGTATAAATCTGCTTTCGCCATTTCCAGTCGATGGAATTAGATAATGGGGTGTCAGTTCAGTACTGTGTTTATCTCAGAAAACAATTTTTTTATTTGGATGATCAACTATCCGACCAAATTCAGTTTATTTATCACTACTCAGATATTGTTACAAATATTACCAGTAATCCGTTAAAAAAAATGGAAGAAAAATAGATTTTTTTTGAGAAAATTGACTTTTTAGTTTTTTTAAAATATGGCCGTTATTTTGTTATTTTTTAATATTTGTCAATTTCATTATTGGATATCGATAAAATATCAATAACATAATCAAATGCATGAGGAATAATAGTAAAATATTAAAAACTTTTATAAGTTTTAAAAAAGTTTTATACCCTATTTTTTGGACTTTGCAGATTTTCCTTCCTGATTTTAAATTGCGCATAACTGAAAAAAAATTTCTTGAAACAAAAAAAATATGGGTCTCCTTATTTGCCCTAAAGAACAATATATTTCATGTAAAACAATTTTCGAGATGTCAACATTTTACCCCTGCCCGATTTGAAATGGAATCGGTCATATATATAGATGCTCAAGGAATTCCTAATGTCTGACTAGGCTCTTATTAGCCAAAACTGTGACGTAAAGAGTTTTGAAGATTCAAGGGCGTGTTTTTGATGTAAAAGACTGACATGGATATATAACAGAAAAAGAAAACAATTCCTGAGCTTTGAAGAAATGGATCAGAACCAATGTTGGAACACACAAAAAGCCAAGTCAGGCATTCAGGTTTTTGAATATCTCATTTTCAAAGTCCTGGCGTTTTGAATTAGCGGGTTTTCGTCGGGATGAAATATGGATTTATTGTAATAATCCTATTTTTAGAATGCCTAAAGTTTTGGCCTTTTTCTACGTTTTTTTTTCGTTTAAGAAGCCATATTTTAACAATGAAAGGTGATATAGAAAAATGGACTTCAGATTCGAAAAGAGCATACCCGAAAACAATATATTTCATAACAATATCTCAAAGATATTCATAAACTTACAGAGTCCGATAAAATCGAAAGAGTATTTTGAATTTCCTAAAATTAACATAATTACATTGCATAATCCAAATTTGAAAAAACAAAAATGGCGGAAGCCAGGTTCTACGCCCAATATGTGACAACATTTTATAGATGTCTGAGTTTTCTTTTATATTTGCTAATATACCAATACAACTATCATCATACGCCTTGGATATTGCTTTGAATCTCACACTTGTTTAGTTATCATTAATTCATCGCACTAGTATCGTAATGACCTATTATTGCAGGATCTTAGATTAAGGTCAACACAGGCAGCATCGTGTGAATCAACCGGACATCTTGCTTGCCGTCACGTGCATATCAACAGGCATACCATTTGTTTGTTGTCATATGCCACGACAGATTTGACCTGTACTGTAAGTGTCGAATTATAAGATTCTAAACGTTACATAAAAATAAACATGACATTACATTAGGGTGAAGCAGGAAACCCGATGGTTGCTGACGGTGCCTTGATAGGAGTAAGAACATCTACGGAAAATTGTTACCGTCCGAACGAAAATAGTCAATATACTAGAATTTGGGTATTCAGAGAATGGATTACAACTTATATTGCAGCACCTTATGATTACAAACAACCAACGCTAATAAAAAAAGCAAAGTGTATGCTAGATTAGTTACAGAGAAAATGATAAGTCTCTTAATGAAAATTAATTTTTACGTTATAAGAGGAAAAAGGATGCGATTATTAACTAAACGTGGACTTGGAATCACTACAGTTCAATAATATGACATTAACTTCTAGGATGAAATACTGGTATTGTAGGAATATCAGAATATAGTTGGTAACGAGTAACTGATCCCTTCAGATGGACGGGAATGCATTAAACATAAGGGAATTTTATTAATAAGTTTGTAGTAATTACTTTATCGATTAAATATTATTCAATCCACTAACAATCTCAGAAATAGCTAATTTATTCGAATTACCAAAGAGAATCCTAAGTTTCTACTCTGTATTTGTTAATCCAAATCTAACATTTGAGGATGGAATTATAAATATAATTTAATACAAAATGATGATTTTTTCACAAGTTGTTTTAAATGTTTTTCTATTGTACTGTAATGTTATGTATACAATTTAATTCCGGAATTGTACTTTTAATTTCAATTCGATCTAGTAACAGATATTTTTTTGACAATTATGTGCGAGACTTACTGTAGTTGATTTTAATTTGTAGTGTTAGTGTCTCATGTTAATAGAATTTCTAACATTTTCGTTTGTAATACCTCATTGAATTTAGGTAATATAATTATTGTTAACAATAAAAAATGACTTCAGAACATTAAATAATCTTTGAATCTGTTCTTACATACGAATACATTATTTATTTCGTATAAAGTTGCAGTAATTTATTTATGGAAACAATATTTACTTTATGTTAAGAAAGAAACATAAAAGAATCATTTCTAAATAAAAACGAGCTGACCGGCTATTTTTTATTTACGGTTATGTTAACCTGTGCTAGCTCTTTACTTCTGAATGATATTTCAAAATAAATATTCAAAATCAAACATGCGTGAAATCTATATAAACGTGTGAAATCTTTATATACCAAAAATAAAAATGATTTCTTATTTTCTACAGTCTTTGTTTTGAGGTTAGAAAGTTTATTAAGAATTAAAGTTTCTTAAATAGTTAGTTATTGATATTAAACGATTCACTTTAGTATTACAATATTTTCGATAGCTTTTTTTTGATCTTATTACATACTTTCAATATAACGAGTACAAACTGTCCTTGTTGTAATAGGATAGAAGTAAATGGCATACCAAAAGACAATATTTTCTTATATTATTTATTTTTATCAAATCTTATTATTTTAATTAACGCAATTATTTACTAACTAGTCAAATCTAAAATTATATTTTGTATTTATTAAAATTTTGTTAGACAGTGGTGCGTTCGTAGTAGAAAATGTCAAAATAAGAAATCATCACTACAGATTTATCTTTTTACAACTATTTACTGCTGTAAATTATGATAGCGTAATGAAATTTTATTTTTATGCAAACACATGGGCTATTATTTTTCGATCAATCCTAATTATGGGAAAGTTAAATATTTAAACCAAGATATTTAATGTATATACACTGAACATAATTTCTTAGGTGAATGCGGTAGCTACACATCGGAACTTGTTACCATAATTACCATTGATTTCATGAATTTGGTTAGCAAAGTCAGAATCGCCATTTTGAATTTTCAAAATCTGAGGCTGGATTTACAATCAGCGACCTTAAAAACGCTAAAGTACCCAGTTTCAACTTGATCAAGTAACTTTTTCTGAATTTGTTCCGCCATATTGGAACCGTCATCAGGAATTTTTAAAATCTGCGTCCAGATTCGTAATCTGCGATCCTGAAAACCCTAGTACACTATAGGTTGTAAAAGTATGTGAAATAATTTTCTTTGAAATACAGGTTCTTTGGCATGTTGCAATATTGAAATAACAAAAAAACGAAAAAATCAACCAACTTTTGACTTAAAAACGAAAAAAACGGGACTAGGTGGTATAGAATCTATACTACCATGCCGCAAAAGGTTAAAAAATGCGTTGAACAAATGTTCATCAAAATACGGTTCATGATAATAAGTTTAAAAATCAAAATTACAGATGCAATATGACGACGATTTACAATAGACAAACTTACATAAAATCACTTAAACTCACTATTTACGGATATTTGGCATCGCTGATTACGAATTTGATATAAGAGTTTAAAAATTGAAAGTAGCACATCCAGATTGCTTGCGTTAGAATAGGGTGATTTTTTATTTTCACCGGATCAAAAAAGTTCTTGATTAAATGTAAAAAAAAGTAATTACAACGAAATTAATGGGGATGAGATTAAATCTTACCTTCCTTTTTCATACTATGTCGGATCTGCTGCGATCATTTTTGATCAAATTTGATATATTTTATTTTGATGAAAATGTTCCAAATTATATTTGAATAAATGATCCAATTGTACTAAATTTTGAGCAGATTTACATATATAATGTTTCAGATTTTCGAGCACCATAGAGTTGCAGTTAATATAAGATAATCAAAAAAGAAATGAAATATCTGGAAAGTATTGAATTTGAACTTGTTACTGAGTCTCATTCGATATATTACAATATCATTTTTCAACTTATTTCTACATTTGGAATTAGTAACCTAAGCAACCGCTCTACAACGTGTGGCTATTGGTGATAATAGAAAAGATTAAAGAAAAAAATTACTAATTAATTTAATTAAGTTTCTGCAATAACAAACAGAAATTATAAATAATACCATAATGCTAGAAATTTCTACTGATTATGTGCTAGTAGATATCATTAATGCTGAAAATAACCTTGAATAAGTTTTTCGGAATTATACTGCAATGAAACTGTCATAGTAGTGCACAATGTGACATTTGATTGTATTTCCACCACTTTTATTCCCATAAAATTTTCAATTAAAATTTATGTGAGTTCTTTTTTATTTAGGTCGTTAAAAACGTCCGATTATTTGTAATTATATATTTTTGAATTCCGCTATCTTCTAACGTAAAACCAAGACAAATAATAAAGCACAAAATTATTATAGTTAAGCAGTTTCAGTGCCAAATGGTATTCGTAAAAACCAACCGATTATCTCGAGATTTTTAGGCTGACTGGAATCATTTTCCAGATTTGCCTTACTTAAAGTCATTCTACCAAATCACTCTATTATTTCCGAGGTAAAATTTCTTGGTCTTTTTGAATCTGGTATTGAATACAGCTTTCCATTAAAAGAAATAACCTTGACCTTCAAATGTCCTTGAAAGTTGATCTGAAGGTCAAATGAATTTCATATGACATTCATTGATCTCAACAACTGTGATCTTGATAATTTTGCAGCTTACGTATTTAAGGAGATACTTAGTTTCTTTATTCAAAATGACTCGCTCTATATAATTTAATTTATCGTTTGATCCATGTTTAGTTCGATTATTGGGTCAATTATTGAGAAAACTTTGTTTATACTAGTGAAATACCGATCGTCGTTTTACAAATCAATTAATAAAACGGGATTTATTTTTCAAAGCACAGTAGGACACTCTTATTTTAAGTTTTCGAGTTAAGGAATATGGCGACGTCTTCCCTTATTTTAAGGTTTCCTCTCACCCACACCTTCGAAGTTGCGAACAGTGTAGACAGAGAAAACAAACAGTTTCCT
This sequence comes from Trichopria drosophilae, assembly GCA_030407085.1. Classification (NCBI taxonomy): domain Eukaryota; kingdom Metazoa; phylum Arthropoda; class Insecta; order Hymenoptera; family Diapriidae; genus Trichopria; species Trichopria drosophilae. Next base: position 39,704,649 of record CM059584.1, read on the forward strand.
TCCTTCTCCGCGTCTATGGGCATGCTCAGAATACCTCAGGCCAAATGAACTGACGTCGCAGCATATGTCGAGTGGTGGGGGAACGAGTGAGGGGAAAACATTAAAATAAAGGAAGACAAAAATTTAAAATAAGGGACGAACGTAAAATAAGAAGAGTTATAATAAGGGGAGATCTACTGTACATAAAAAAACGGCAGGATGACTTTATGTCCCCAGATCAGAATCCTCCCAGACAGTGACAGGATCGCCGATTATAACAATTATGATTTGTACACCATTTTATTGCTACCATTAGATTATTGACCCTTTCGGCTAGATTCATAATCGGCCAACGACGGGACATTTATATTTAACTAAGTATCGAGATTTACTACGTTATACAAACGATAACGATGCACGATGCAGTTACATGTTAGTGTAATCGTTAGAAGATCTCGTGTTCTCTGCGATGCCTCCGATCCTAGATTAATCTCAATTAGAGCGGTAGGCAGTTCAATTGAGATAGTTTTCAATCCAATTGCTCGACAGTGTTGGAAACGTCGACTTCCCAAGTACTGTTAAGGTAATCCAGATCTAACTACGCTCGCTTGATCTACAATACTGATTTTCGAAGTACTGATGACCTTTCGAACGCACGGTGCGAGTGGATGACGTAGGAATTTCGTCCGAGTTTATCTCGAGTGACTTGTAATGCGTCGGTGCAGTTAAGATGCAGTATTTCTTGTTGCCGTTCTGCCAGCAGGTGTTTTATCGTGATTTTTCTTCTTAGAGTACGACTCGCTTACGTACGCCCAGTGTACGGGTCGGTGATCTCCATGCGGCAGTCGCACAACTTGATACTATTTACGCAATGCATATTCTCTCTCACTGCCTTACAATTATATCATTGACGCATATAAATTGTCTGCTGAAGTATTCGTCACTAGAAAGAAGATGTCATCAGAAATCAGAAAAAAATCGCTCATTTTAACGACAGAATAAGTAAAGATATCGAATTCAAATATATTTTATAGTGCCAGAACTTACAGAAAGAGAAAAAGATAGCTAATGGAATGATTATACAAATGTAAAACTCGGAATTACAAAAACTTCAGTAATAAACAAGATCATGACACTTTCGGTTATTATTTGCCAATACTTACTCTCTAGATCAGAATTAGTTAAAAACTATCAATAAGACAATGAAAAGTTAGTCAGCAAATGAATTAGTAATCATTTTTGGTAACAAAAAGTTAAATTCTACTAATTTATTACTAATTTTATAAACTACTGAAATAATATAGTCACTATTTACTTGTAGATTAGTAGGATTTTACTAATGAATTAGGGGTTTCGTACTATTTGTCACTAAAAAACTTACTAACTGATGGTAACCCACTTTTCGCTATAGATAAGTCGTTTTTTACTAATTCAAGTTTAGAGAGTAAATATCCATCTGCTAAGATAATGTTAAATGTAACGCAGCTTTACTATTGAATAGTAACTTTAAATATCGCTGAGTAGTAAAATAGATGCAGGAAAATTTATTTAAGAAAAATAACCCATTGTCATAGTAGAAATAGCTATCATGTAATATAAAGCAATATTCTAAATTGTGATTTTTATTGTACAAAGTTTTGTTTACAGGATTAAAAACATACAATAAAAATATAATTTAAGCAAATATTCAAGTAAATATTAACATAAACTAAATAAATATTTAATTGTACGTATACGAAGAAAATTATTTTGAATAGTGTAAATTATGAAAAATAGTTAACGAAACGAATATTTATAAAGGTAGTGAATGAAAATGTGGTTGATTTTTTAAATTACATGCGGTTACAAAGTTTCCATAAACCCTTTAACTACCAAATGTGCACAATTTGCACATGGATTTCAGCATCATTTTATTTATACAACAAAATATTTTTAAAATGGATACATCCATATCCGACTAATTTTGTTGTTGCTCTTTCAAAAGTAGTTCGGGAAACTGTCGAAAAATTACGTTTAACAATTTTTTTTTTAAACACTAAAAAACTATTTTAGCTACAAAATTTATTGAACGCATTTTTTACTTCGATACCGATTTCTGATCATTTGATAACCTAACCTATCAAAAACATGTATCCGATTCTTTTACTTCAAAAATGTACTTTCACAAATTCTGATTTTTGTCGACTTAGATTTTTAAACGGTTCCGAAGCGCCAAAAATATTTCGGAAATTGGGAAGTTTGTGCAATTTTCGGTTTTGTAGGTTTCTATGTACAGTTCGTTCATATACAATAAAGTGTTTAATGTTAATGGAGGTTTATTGACATTTCTGTTAACATTTGGTGCTGCTACACATTTTCAAGATGGCGGTTTATTATCACTAATCGGAAGAATCGAGAAATTACAATTAATGTAATCGATAATTGATATAATTGATACAGTGTAAGAGTTTGTTGAATACAAGAAAAACAATAATCAATCGAATTTTTTGTTCAGTATTTAAAAATGTAGACAAAAATCTTCCATATGATTTGAAATAAAGTTTAAAGATAGGTAAAGATCATTTTTCTAGACCGAAGCAGCTTTTACGAACACTGCAGTAACTTGAAAGAAATTTACTTTAACTCTACTTACCTTAAAGGACTTGGAAAATTGCAAAAAATAAATAACAGTTGGAGTCCTTCTAATTAAAATATTTGTTGAAGATAATCCGAATTAACAAAATAATTTGCTTGTTTTGCCTAGTTTTTACTCAAAAATAAAACCGTGTAACTCTGCTACTATAATTACCCGATTTAGGTTTATGGCCTCTCATTATTTTTGTAAAGTATACAGAAAGTCAAACATATTAACAAAATGGAAGATGACTATTATAGAGTTACTGTATCCCGGTTAAAAGAACTTTCAATTTAAAATAGCAATACATAATACGGTAGCCTTCAAGCTGCGATAGGTTGATCAAAATTGAATAAACAATCGATAAACTAACGATTTTGCCCATAGCTTTGAATACAGAAACAAATGGCACTACACTTAAAGGTCCTTCTTCACCATAAATACCGTAAGGTAAGGTTTCACCGTAAGGTTTCATGTTATAATTCAATAAGGAATAGACTAGTTGGCTCCGTTCCTGACTAGGGAAGATTGTGAAATCCTTACAGACGTATGTAAGGAATTTTATTCTGTGCATTACTGTTAAAAATTGTCTTTCTTACATACTTTTACAATTTTAATATTTTTTAACAATTCTTTCGATTGTTTATAATTATAATTAATGAAAGCTAATACATTTTGGCCAAAAGTATTAATTTTGACTGCAAAATGTAGAAAAAAAATAAAAAAATGACGGAAAAATTTTGTTACCGCGATCATTACGGATGACGCGTCAAACCTTAAAAGTTAGTTTAAACAATGACAGGGAATAATATAATTTCGATTCAAACGGGATTTTAATCTGTATAAAATAGCGATTCGAACCCCGTCGGGCGGTTGTTTGTTCATTTTTGATCAACCTATCAAAGCTTCAAGGCTACCGTGATAAATAAAAAAATTACTTTAATTTTTCTGAGCATTCTATGTTATTCAGAAGCCTCTTTAAAATAGGACAATTTTTCCCAACAAAAATTAGACTCAACCATTACAGGACAAATTCTAAAAAATGTTAATTTTCAAGCCATTTTAGGCACGTGTTAATCTAGTTCAATCGAGCATACTTTTTTAATTTCTTGTTTATAAAATGCAACACTTTTCGAGGCTGAGGCCGAAGAAAATCGAAAATGACCAAAATAAGCACCACCCTAATTAATATAATATACATTTAGCCATATGGTAACAACGATGTGAACACATCAAGCTTCTGATCTCTTTGAAAGGCATAAAGTCCCTTTACCTCCCCTTGTAGAAATTTGTCCATTTTGTTCTTACACTGTCCATTTCCCCTATACCTTTAACATGGCAAATAAGAATGTTATACAAGAATTGTACAAAATATGTTTTCATTTCTACCAGGGTCTTATTATTTTTAAATTGGGTTTAAAAATGTAATTGAGTTTCAGAGGGATAACGAATTTCTTTAGAATTATCTTTGAAGTGCTTTCCTCTTATGTTGCTTTTATATGTCTCTTTTTAGTAAGTACAATAGTTTAAACAAATGTTTTCAAGATATGTTTATTCCACACTCCCTGATAATTCTTTTCGATTCCTTTGATGAAGTGCATTCCATTATAGAAGTCTGCCTAATGATGCATAATTCGCTACTTAAAAACCTATATATACAGAATGTTGTACCATTTAAAAAAGTTTCGTAGAACCATATGGGAACCATTTTGTGATACTTTGTGATATTTTCCAATCAAAATTTCCGTCTCAAAAAACCTTAGATACCATGTTGAACGTTAAACGTGGGGTCAGGAAACAATTCTAACTTGATATAGTAAAATGGACTTTTTTCTGTTCTTTACAATTTATATTTTTTGCTGCGAGTGAGAAATAGAAGCTAATGAAATTATGATGCCCAATAGGTTGTCTTTAAGAAAAATATCTCTATTATATAATACCTGTATTATGGAATAGAAACTAGACAAATGTAGGTTATTCTGATTAAATATTTTGAGTAATTCTCTCCAGAAATGTAGACGAAAATACAATTTGGGTGCGGGTCGAAAAACCGACAAATCAAAAAGTCGGCAGGTTAAAAAACCGACAATCGAAAAACCGGCAGTCAAAATCTTCAACCCGCACCCCCAACAAAGTATATAAGTTTATTAGCCAAAAACTGCAACATTTAGACAGAATTTCTACGGATGCGTGTCGAACAACCGACAAGTAAAAAAATCGATATTCAAAAAGCCGACAGAAAAAAATTTAACTAATTAAATTACGCAAAACAGTTTTTTGTGGGCTTTGGACTACCGTTTTTTTGATATAGCTGTGGTTGGGTATGCCGGATTCGCACCCATTTCTACCAGGGATGATACTTTGCCAATTTTTTTATCGAGTACACCGACAGAGATCTAACACATTAAGATAAGATAAAAAAATGATATGCTAACACTTCATGTGTACGTAGAATGATGGCTGTTTCTTTTTGCAACATAGGTGTATCCACTAGCACGACTGTAATCTTAAACTTTCCTCAGATAGATATCGATTTTTGTGAAAATGCAGTTAGCACAGTAAAAGTTAGCCATCGTGGTTGGCATTAAGAAATTTGGAAGATTGATTTGTCCGAGTGGATCTTTGAAGAAAGAAATTTTTTATTTTGAATAAATGAAACCATAGAAACCATAGAAAAATATAAATATTTGCGGATTAAAAAGGTATATTCTAAAATGTATCCAGTTGGGGTTCTATTCAGGATAGAACAATTTATAATAAATACTGTTCAATTAAGTGCAATGTTCACCTTTTCTTACGTAAAAATATTAAAACTTCTGCTATTTTTTAACAGTGTAACTAAAACAGTGTATAATGTAATTGTTTTTTAATGCTAAATAGCATTGTATAAAAATAGTTTAATTTTACTCTATGCATTCAACTAATTGTAAGTATCGGGTGTTTTGTAAAAGTGGCCTAACTTTTTTTCAATAACAAACCACATTCAAGCAGAGCAGTAATAAAGTCATTGAAATAAACAAATTGTGATTGATTGACAATAATTACTCAACTAACGATTTCGATATTACAAAGGCATTTTGAAACTAACTGTTTACTTTATTTTTGCGGTACTGGCCAACGCCAATAGTCGAAGACTTTCCCTTGTCGAAGGTGCAGAATCATTCAAAGGTCACAGAAACGGCCTGTAAAATATAACATAATAATTGCTTATAGCTATAAATACCTTCTCTATAAATAAACGAAGTGATCGGTATAATCATCGTCGCTGTAAGACTAATGGCCGTAATGGCTATTAAACACTACCGGCGTGGGTGTTGGCACTTACTCGGAGCTTGCAGAATTTATCGATCGCTATCTTGCGATATGCCAAACGGTCACTCGTTTCGCAAAGATATTACGCCATCAAACTCATTTTTTCGGTTCAAAAAAGTTCAGGCGTTTTAAAAATAATTATTCAATATTCTGCGGTTCACGCGATGCATGAGAGCTGTAAGATAGACGCAATGTATTTAATATCCATGCGTACGTATTCATCGCATTATGTAAGCGACGAAAGTATGCGCGTTTTATTTATTAGGTTTTGCAGCGTATAGAAAACCGATGAATTATGAAATATGTCAATAATTTTCTAACGGATGTCATAGGTGTATGCAACTCAAACGTACATAAGACAAGTTTGATTTTATTTCAATTCATTAATTTCGAAAAAGACGATTTTTTGGCATTTTTCGACTGTTAATTTATCAACATTAAAATACATTTGCGCATATCATTTCTGACGTAAAAAGAAGGTACTTTCCATTATTTCAATGAAGTCGAAAACTTCCACACAAATATTTTTGATGATCATGAATTTTGCATGAAAACATCCCATAGGTGATCCAAAAACGGCTTTAATGCCTAAAAAGGTTTTACAGGATGATCCAAAAATTACTACAAAAATGCCGGAAGATTAAATTTTTAAAGAATTTTCTTAGATTTTTTGTGGTAATTTTTCGATCACCTTTTCCAAACAATATTTTTGCATTTTTGGACATTCTGTTTGCTGACATGCATTTTACAAAAATGGCTTCAGATCCATTTTAAGGGCATTTCCATATTATCAGAGATACGTCCGCAAAAATAGAATTTTAAAATGGCGATACCGAAAACGGCAACTCTAAGCCGAAAATTTGAAGCCATTTTTCACTTTTACATTTATATAGCCAGTCATTTTTTTAACAGTTTTAACGACACATAATACTATATTTTTCATCATTCTCAATAGTAAAATGTTCTTTTATGGCTATATAAAGTAAAATAGTAGTTATGAGCGTGGCGTGAACTGATACCTTAGTTACTCAATTATCTACAAAGTTGTTGTTTACAATATTTATTATTGTGTACTTAATTATAATGACCGAAAAATACCATCTTCTTCATTAATTTTAAAACTTTCGAAAAGTTTTTTGAAAACATCAATGTTACTATATAAAACATAGATGAATTCTTCAATTATAGACATAAAAGAAGTTTATAATAAAATATTTATTTTTTCTCAATTTCTTTTTTTATAAGTGTCTGGATTTTGTGTTATTCTTGTGAAATGTAATTTTAGTAAAATGTAGATTTACTTCATTAAAAATTCACCAAAAAGTACTTTTATTTAAGAATGTAACCATGGTTTCAAAGTTCAAATATGTCCTAAATATACAGAATTATTGAAAATCTAGGTTTCTCTAAATCTAGGCTTCCAATTTTTCATCGTGATCTGCTTAGCTGATAAAGTCTTAAATTGATATTATTAACACTTTCCAAATAAATAATTTCCACTGCAAATGATTAAAAAAACCTCTTTTTTGTGATTGAGATCAACTCCATTTTTACGAATTGACAGTGAAAATCATCTGTATTAAGTGCTTTTCAGTGCAAGCTAATTTTTATGAAGTTTACAGACAAGTTTGCGTAGCATATATTTTAGAAAATAATTTCTCATAGCCTACCATTTATAGCAGATATTATTCATTAAGATAATATATAGGATTATTGATTATTTTTTGTAAATTTGTCACCTTTACCGCTTAAACAATAAATATCAGCTGATTGTATAGACATTTTTATATAAAAATCATTCTTTCTTGTCAAAGCATAAAATTGTTTTGTCCAGAAACAGTTTTTCTTTTAAATTAAAATTTGTTACTCATAATCTGTTTATATTTTATGTAGAAAAAAAATCACTCAAGGAAGGTCGAAATACCAATGTTTTGCTAATATTTCTGGTAAATCTTACGATACTATTCTTAATATTAAATTCTAAGTATGGTCCCGAGTAAAAATTTAATATAAACGATAGATCAATGATGTATTCACGGTAAATCTACTTTATAATATGTTAGTGTTTGGTTTTATCATGAAATGATATTTTTTGCATTTTATATTTTCATTTTTACATTTTATACTCTCTAAATCTGAAGCAGTGCGTATATTCGCTGATTTGCAGCGGTTTTCGCTGATTCATATTTAGAGAGTAGTAGTAGTACAGAGAATATATACAAGTAATATTTGGACAAAACAAAACCATTTATACAACAGTTTTTCCTCGTATTATATTTCAATACAAAAACGGAGATCTACATACAAACAAAGAAAACAATGGAAAAACTTAAGGATATGGTACTGCTGCTCTGCTCGTACATTTCTGCGACAGTAGAACTTGGCGACTTGTACTCCACCTAAAAAATATATCATCAAATACAAAAACAAAGACTAAAACTTGTATTTGCTTATGAAATATCCAAGGAGCAACGACATGTCACTCTAAAAACTGCAGCTGTCATCACTCATACAAGAAAATCGAATCTCCTGCAGGAACCAACTGAATAATTTCTTTTAGAATAATTTTCAAAACTTCTTGCTATAAACAAAAACGGGAACACGTGAAAGCAGATTACAATTTATCAGTTTAATTTTATTTTAATTAATAACACTGCATACATAATGTATTTCGTATTTAGGTTCGGCACAAACTGCAAAAAAAACAAAGCTCTTCTTTTATTATACAATGACAGTCCTTGGTAATGTGGTTGATATGGGGGTTGTTGATTTTTAACATGTGCTGAACTTTTGACAGTTTGTATCGAGCATTGGTACAGAATACTTCGCGTTGGACATTATAATAAAAATAAGCACACATGTTGTAATTTGTTTTCTCGTGTTTCTGTTTCTGTAGTAAGAATTTTTTAATATTTTCCAAGCAGAAATTATTCAGTTGGTTCATATGATATTTCGTTGCTAGGATATTTCTTACGGAAAATATTTTTCGTATTTTATCAGCATTTATGTATGTATTCTTTAGGATCAAGTCATAATTTTGATGTAGTTTTGGAGCAGTCCAGGAACACCATATCCTTGAGTTTCCTCGTGTTTTTGAGTAGTTTCGTTGCTTCGTCTTTTCCTTTGTATATGCAATGTATATCTCTGTTTATCAATTTAGGTTTTGGCATATTAAATTAATTTTTTGTTCGAAAATAAAAGTCTCTACTATTATATTCTATATCAAATATAAAATACATAATTTTAAAGTAAAACTAAGCACTAATTTGTACAGTAGATTCACCATGAATTCACCATGAATCAATCGCGCATATTAAATCTTGATAAAGATTAAATTCATATTTGTTTCACAGGACGGACATTTCACGGAGTAGATTCTGCGTAGATGCATCATGAATCTATCGTCTATATTAAATTTTTACTCGGGGTATAAGGGATCACTTATAAGAATGTAAACTTAATAATTTGTATGAAAAAGAACACCACCGGTTTTTAAGTTAAATTATCACTAACAGAAGGTTCTGTCTGGGTGTTAGTCGGGTCAGTCCGTATAGGTAATTGGCCCCAACATAAGCAAGATTCTTTACGTGATGCACTCGGGTTAACCCGATTGAAGCCCCATCAATTGTTTCATTCCAACCAAAAATAAAAATAAGGTAATTCGACTGGATCCTAGACGCAACACCGATTATTATATTATGCAGTTAGTTCGCTTTTTTACTGCCAGAAGTGTACGCAGCTTTAATTCGTACTCGTTACAGAAATGTGTTTTATTTCTACGTTGCGACACGTCACATCATCATCCGTCAATTGTATGGCTATTGAAGGTTGATCGGTAAAATCTGTACAACTGTCCATCTGTAAATCTGTAGAAGAGTAACTAGCCCGATTGGAGCCCAAATTCAAGTAGGAAACCCAAATTTCTACAGGGAAAGCAAATTTATTTCTAAAATATACAATTACAAAAATTGTACACGAGATGTCAGTATGAAAATAGTTTTCTGAACAACATAAATTGTTGAACTTGTTTTTAATAATTATAAAACTACCTAAAAATACGCCGATTATATCACATAACTAAGATGCCTAATAAGGTAGTCAAATTCATCATTTTTATAGCTTTATTTACTACTTTTAAAAGCAGGCAAATTTTTTTCGGCTGTGTAATTTTATTTCTTCGCTCCAGACTTTATAAGAGTCGTTATAAATGATAAAGAAAACCATTTTCATCATACTCTTCCATTAAAGTTTATGGAGTGACAATAAAGAATATTTTTACGAATGTGAATCACAAATATAAGAAATGGTGCAATAAAACTAAGTGAGCCTTCATAATTCTTGAAATGCTCTCGTAATACAAAAAAACTACTATGTAATTTAGCGTATTTTGCAAAGTGGTGTAATCTGGTTTTTAAAAATATTAACAATTGAATTGCAGTACTTTCAAACGTGGATAGATTCGGTAATAATTCACTACTTACTACGGATATATTTTAGTACAATTTGCTATAACAGCCAGCAATCAATTACTGAAATTCACGCCGCTATAGATTTAATCACGAGACCTAACGAACATAACATCTTGTAAGACAATTTCTAGAAACCAGTAATTCGGTTGATTTAATAAGATCTGTTATAATGATTACCGTTCAGTATCTGTATTTCTAGAAATATCGATTTAATTTTGTATTTAATAACCAGGGCAGGTAGTTACATATGTCTGAGGTTCTAATTAGAAGAACATAATTTTGTATCAGTCAAAATATATATATCTAACACCTCTGAGATTTAAAATATTTAAAATGTTATTTATTTAAAAAAAAAATAATTAAATCATTTTTATTTGAAATCGGTTATTGATTTATTCGGAAAAGTTAGAATACGAAATAGCATAATGTTTTTGAAAAACAATGGGAGGGAAAAAGTTGGTGTATTTTTTGCACTTTACGAGGTTTTGCGGTAACCGCAGAAACGCCTCCGTAAACGCTCAAGAATATGACGGTGTTATTATTTCTCGACCAGTTGATAACCATTCCGTAAAAATACGCAGGTGATCATTAAAGGGAAACTTTCTTCCGATTATTATTACAGCAATAATATTTTCTGTTTCTATCTTCGCTTCCTTCAGAAAATAATATTCGTTTTTCATTTACGAGATAGTTTTGACTCATTAAAATTTAATCGGTTTTATATTTATTCTACGACGAAGACATAGTTTCTTCTTACATCTTCAGTAATGCACGTCTGCTATCCGATAATATTGATTTATTTTTCTTATATAATATTTAGTTTGCATAATTCATGACAAACTTTTGTATCATTCATTATAAAATTTTAAAAGTAAAATTTTCAATTTAGCTTAAAATGAAAAGCTGTTTTCACAGATTTCGTTGCAATGTGTAATTTTCAATCGACTATAGAGATAATACTATTTATTTCTACTGAAAACTAGATAATGTAATAGCATACATTTTAGCAGCGTATACAAAAATGATATCATACGTGCGTAGGATGCGAAGGTACATCGGTTTGAATCTCGACATTTTTTAGGTTATTTGCAAACTTGAAAAAAATCATAGATTTGTCTAATTATCATTGTAAACATTTTTTATATTTTTCAAAATGCTTTAATTTAAACAGTAGTATTAGTAAAGGATATTTCTTATACATATGGACTATACTGATATGTACTTACTAAGTAAACAAGATATGTATGATGTAATGAATGTATTTAAATACACTGCGGAGTTGTAATGAATGTCCATTTCACTTTAATAGGCTATCAGAAAACGGCAAAAGTTAATCTTGTGAAATTTGTTTAAATGATATCCTTCTGGATGTCTGAATTTCAATAATTTATTATTCTAATTTTAGTTTTTGAACATTTGTTATGTTAGTCTTGTCATATCATTTTTTCGACTGTCTGGCAGATTCCATTCATTATTCTATAAATTTTCAAAATATTTTACGTAGTTCGCAACCAATTATTATTCATTACTCTGTAAGAAATCCTTAAATAATCTGGCATTCGTCTACAAGTAGGAACCACCTGTCTATTTCGATCCGGTTCCTGTAGACTTACCCCCATTTGGAAAGATCATGGAAGAAGACAGTCGTCACGTTACTCTGTACAGTATGGATATCTGATTTAAATATCTCATATTAGAATTAGTATATAATATAAATATTACAAATAATAGGTGTAACTTAACATCGTTTGCATTTAAATTTTATTTTATGTCAGTCATAATTTATTATGAAGACACATTATATTTTTATTTATTAAGAGGTTGGTTACTGCAGTTTTCAACGGTTGTAATTTGGCGTAAATAAGGATATGACAAAATGTTGTATGTGGCATATCTGGGGTAAAATTAACGGCATCTCTTATCAGACTTCTCCAAAAATGCAACTGTGAAAGATCCCGCATAAACATTTGTCTACGAATCGGGTCCGAAACGGATCAGGGACCCTCAGCCCGGAAGTATTCCGGATCCGTTTCGGTTCAGGATGTTACACAACCTCGGATCCGAATCGGATCCGGAACCCGGAGGTCAGGCAATCGGCATCCGTTTCTGATCCGATCCTGATTTTCATTCGCATAGCTTTACCCGGTATAGGTCAGTCGAGGCTCTCTCTGTCTGTCTCTCTCTCGACTGGCTCAGTAGTAATTTTAATAAATTTACAGCATGGAATACAATACTTTATTAGTATAAAATGTATATTTTACAGAACTGTTATTTCAGAGACTATACATTTCAGGTGTCAAACTTTCAACGATTAATTTATATCCGACATTTATTTATAATAATACTATATCTTCGAAACAGGTTTTCACTATTGAACACTGTATTATAACATAAATAATTTGGACTTTGTCGTATATTAGAATATTACATTGTCGATTTTAGCTCAAAGTTGTTAGATATTTATGTTTTGACATGTCACATATAGGTTATGTAATTACATACACATCAAGTAGTGTCCCAATAAACGAGATCGTGTGCAAATATTTTCACTGATTTTCATTTTGCATTCGATTTGTTTCCACTTTCGAATGGAATGTAGCAAATTTGAATGCAGAATTAAACGTTTTCAAACGAATATATGCGCAATGTTAAGATTGAGGTTATGTACATCCGTTTGCATGCGATAACGGCTAACTGTCGAATGAAAAAAATGTTCATTTCATTCGATGTGATACGTTCTTTTGACATGATCTGCATAAAATGAATTGTATTTCATACGATTTCATTTGGCTCGGCATTCGATTTGCATTCGACATTTAGCCATTTTCGCATGCAAACAGATGTACATAACCTAAATCTTAATAGTGCGCATATATTCGTTTGAAAACGATTAATTCCGCATTAAAATTTGCTTAATTTCATTCGAAAGTGGAAACAAATCGAATTCAAACAGAAAAACAATGAACATTTTTGCACACGATCTCGTTTATTGGGGTGGTATAACCTAACGTGACGTAACGCTTGGTCCGATAAGGGCCACAACACGTAAGACGTATATCCTTCGCCATAGCATTTCTTACGCTGACATCTAAGGTCGTTTCTTGTGTATTGGCCTTAATGCAAAAAATATCAGACGTCTCATGTATGTTTTAATTCCTATGCGAAATTTCTTTCAGAATACAAAGGTAAACAAATCTATTAGAAATCCAAATACGAATCGGATCAGGGACGGATCCGGATTACCTGACCTACCGAGTAAACCTATATGTACATATGCAAAACCAAATCTGGGCCGGATCAGGAACAGATCCTGATTACCGGACATCCGTATCCCGGGTCCGATACGGATCCGAGGTTGTGTAACATCCTGATCCGGCACGGATTAGGCGATCGGATCCGATCCTGAGCTAATCGTGGGGGTCAAATCAGGAAATGTTTATGCGGGATTATACATTATTTTTTCCTAAAAACCTGGATTTTTCACACTGTTATCGTTTTGGAATTCATGCTTGAGCTAAAGAAAGCATGTCCTCGAGACTAGAATATTATAATATGTATACAAGTATTTTGAAAATACAGGTGAAAGCTTCCAAAATGGTAAGTAAAACCGTAGAAAAGTTCGAGAATTTTTTACTTGAAAATGATTTTGGAAAATATGTTACTGAATCAAAAATTCTTAGTATTTGGTCAAATACATGCTAAAATTTGTAACATGTATATAAAACAATTGACGCTGTTTTCTTACTAAACAGTTTTCAACAAAATCGCTCGATAGACACTACGTTTTTGGCTAAATTTTTAATAATAATTAGCTTTTATAGTCTAGATGCAGATATACGACCTCTAGTGGTTTGCCGAATGCAGCAGTAAAAAAGTAATCGTTCTACTGCGGAAACAGATATGCCATCATTTTGCTTTTAATCAATTCAAAACAACATTTTTTACAATTGAACATTTAGTAATTACAATGAAAACGAGAATACTATGTAATTTTTTAATCTCGCTAATTACAGCGCCATCAGTTAACAAATATAATGATAATAATAGGTCAAATTTCGTAACGACATGATTTCTTTACTTCAATCAAGAATTCCAAAACGAGTTCAGTGTGAAAATCAAGATAAACGATACTTTTGAAAAATCCAGGTTTTCTCGAAAAAAAGTATGTATAGTTTTTCACGCTAGAATTTTTGGAGGAGTCTAATAAGCGATTCATAAAGTTCAGTTAATTTTACGTGATACGTGTCTCATTAAACATTTTTTCATATCCTATTTTATGACAAATACAATCTTTGAAAACTGAAGTTACAACTTTTCCATTCAGGACTTAATGAGTTAACTGTTTTACATTTATAAATGCATCTATATGCTCTTTACAAAATTCTGCACCCAAACATAAAGAGTAAAAATAGAGAGAAACATACATAAAACTAAATAATTGAGTAGAAACGTGAAAATATAATAAATTATGAATAACATAACATAAAATGTAAATACAAACGATGGTTACACCTGTTATTTGTAATATTTATATGCAAATTCTGATATAAGACATATAAATCACATATTCATACTGTACAAAGTAACCAGACGGCTCCTTCATTTAGATCTTTCCAAATGGGCGTAATAAGTCTACAGGAATCGGATCGAAATATGTATGTGGTTTATACTTCTTGTAGTTGAATGCCAGATTATTTGATTCTTACAGAATAATGAGTAATAATTGGTTGGGAACTACGTAAAATATTTTGAAAATTCATAGAATAATGAATGAAATCAGCCAGACAGGCAAAAAAATTATATGAGAGGACTAATATAAGAAATGCTATAAAACTATAATGGATAAAGCGCGGAATAATTGAAACGAAGAGAACATTTCTTTAGTTTGATGTAAAAGTCAGCTTTTGGTTTATATTAGAATAATTAATTATTGAAATTCAGACATCAAGATGGATCATTTAAAGAAATTTGACTTGCACTTCTACTCTCAAACAAAACAAAATAATGTAGTTATCTATAACTTGGCGTTTATTTATTTTTTATATATTCTAGTATTAGTCTTAACTGTGTACTGTAGGTCAGACTGTAAAGCAGCTTGGGCTGTGGCTCGCCTTTTGTATATTTCGTGAATATCGAACACAATATTATAATTATTATTATTATTAAATGTCTGATTAACTTTTTCCGCTTGCATAAAAAGCTACTCTAGTAGAAAATGAATCCAATTTTTGGCTAGTTTCTATAAACATTTCTCTGATATTGAAGATATAGGACACATTTCTACCAGGGTATGGAACGTGCAGGATAAGTGAAATGAACTTTTATTATAACTCCGCAGTGTGTTTAAATCCATCCATTACATTACAGATATCTTGTTTATTTTTTAAATATACGTCAGTATATTCCTCATGTACAATGGATATCCTTTACTAATACTACTGTTTGAATTACACCAATTTGAAAAATATAAAAACATTTATATGATGATAATCAGATACCCTTGTATCTTGTGTACTATAATATCCTTATGTTGTGTACGCTAGTAAAATGTATGCTTATTACACATATATTAGTTTACAGTAGAAATCAATAGTATTATCTCAATTTGTGGTTCATTTACTCATGAGTTTGTTAATGTTTTAAGAGTTCATATTTAATAGATTTCATCAAATTCGTTAAAACGTTCTTCTGGTAACAAAGGAATATTATAAGCATATTCATATGTATGAAATAAACATCTTGTTTATTATATAAAAATAATATTTTTTTCAAATATGCACAGGTATACTCCTGTTTGTTTTGTTTGAGATAAGAGTAGATGCAAGTCAATTTTTTTTAAACGATCCTTCTCGATGTCTAAATTTCAATAATTAATTATTTTAATAAAAACCAAAAGCTGACTCTTTACATCAAACCAAAGAAATGTTCTCTTCATTTCAATTATTCCGCGCTTTATCCATTTTAGTTTTAGAGCATTTCTTAGACATTCAACTACAAGAAGTAACCACATACATATTTCGATTCCTGTAGACTTATTACGCCTATTTGGAAAGATCTAAATGAAGGAGCAGTCTCGTTAATTTGTACAGTATGAATATGTGATTAAATGTCTCATATCAGAATTTGTATATATATCTTACAAATAATATGTGTAATCATCGTTTGCATTTAAATTTTATGTTATGTTTCTCATAACTTATTATATTTTCACGTTTCTACTCAATTATTTACTTTTATGTATGTTTCTCTCTAGTTTTACTCTTTATGCTTAGATATACATATATATCCAAATATGCACATTCCACCTAGGTCTTCGGTGTATATTTGCATAAATATTGTTAGACGTAAATTATTATTAACTTTTAACGTAAGAATTAATCATCGTAATAATAATTTATAATCTACACATATTTGGAGATGCTGATTATGAATATGGTGAACATATTTGGCAATTCAAAACGGTGGATTCAATATGCCGCCTAAAATAAAAAAAATCATCGGATTCACTTATTGGTTACTAAATGTATTTTTTTTCGATTTAATTCAATGAAAAATTTCGATTAGACAATTTTATCGTTATAATCGCAGTTTTACATTGCAACAATTAAATACGCAATATTGGATTTGGAATTTGATATCGGACTCCAAAAAATTTGACTTCCAAATATTAATTTTCAACATTGTTTAAACACCAAATTAATATCTTTAAAAAAAGAATGCAACATTTTCTGAACCGAGAGTCCGAAAAATGGATGAAACTTTCAGTGCTGTCACTTTTGTTCAAGAAGCGATTAAAAATAAGTCAAGATTAATAGTTTCGAACCTCCTCTTTCGAATCCCTTTGTCAGAATCAGCCGTCGAATTCAAACAAAAAAGATATGATGAGATTTTGAAAAAAAACAACCGATTTTTTCAACTTTTCTTTGCAAGAATATCGTTGTTTTTCACTGAAAAGGGCATTACTGACCATTGCAAAAGGCAGCCCTTTATTTTCACGACGGATTTAAAAAAAAAAAAAAAAAGCAGCTTCAACATGGCGTTGAAATTTTGCATTTTCTCGCGCAAAACTCGAAAATTTTTATCATGGAACAATGGTAAAAACAAAGAACGAGTAATTTTTTTCATTTGTGAATACCTAATCTCATCATAATTGATTCATAACCTCAAATTAGTTATATATAATGTGATTTTACTGATTTTTTATCTGATTTTCACTCAATTTTGTGTTACACAAACAGAAAATAAAAACAGTATCAAAAACTTCCTGTGGGTGTTGCTGTAATCGAGTTCAAACTTTATTGTATTCAGAGAAAATTTAAAAAGCTTTTGGCGATCCAGATTATCAAGAATGGAGAGTCAAGCCGATACTGTTAAATATAATGAATGCAAAATTACAACTTGCAGATGCCATCTTGAAATTGCAATTTTGTTTCTTGAAAAAAAAATCCGCCGGAATATGAGAGGCCTGAGCAAAAATACGAAATTATTATCTGTTCAATGGACAGTAATAGCCTTTGCAATGTCAAAAAAACGTGATTCTTGCAAAGAAACGTTGAAAAATCGATAGAGGTATTCGAAAGAGGAGGTCCGAAGTTATCGATCTTGAATTTTTTCATGGCGTTTGGAACAAAAGTTTCTTCAATTTTTGTGATTTTGAGGACGAAAAGGATTTAGAGGTTCTAAAAAGTAACATTTGACTTTTCTGATTGTTTGATTTCAATTTTTGTAGGTTAATAGAAACTGTATTTTAACTATCTGATTTTATCGACATTTAAACAAAAAATAAAAATCAGGTCTGTTTGTTGGGAAATAAAGTGTCCAAATACTTTTTTTCGAAAAATCAAGTAGTTCGATGATATCTGAAAAGAATTAGGAAATTGATGCATGTCGTACTAAAATCAGAGTTACACCATAAAAAATGTGAACCAATTAAGAAAAAATAAATTGATTTTAAAAATGTTTACGTATGTGACATTACGTATTGACATTGGAGACTTTAAATTTCAAATTAAGATTGTAAGTTTAATTTCTTTGTCTGCACTCTTGACGATATTGGCTGACTGACGTTCATTGCGAGCTTTTTATGACTACAAAGTTGTTTGATGTATCCCAAAACCTTCAACATGACTCAACATTGTGTGTTTTTTTAATTGCGTACGTATGAATCTCTATAAAAAATAAGGAAAATATATTAAAAACTTTGAATACATTTTTCTAGCGTATTCAAAAAATGCAGAGTTTGCTAACCTACTTTTTTTTTCTAACAACCAACAATTTGCTGAAATGTAAGAGTTATATAAAATACACCGACAAATATTCATATCCAAATTTGACTGCTGTTAAACTTTTCTACATAGTTGTTGCATTCTGAAGTAGTTAAATCAATAATATAGTCGGTGGCATGAAATGTAGAAGGTACATATGTATACAAAATTCACCAACTTATTAAAAAGAGTATTATTGACATCACCGTGAGATATTACTCAAAAATGTATTATTCTTTTTACTTGTTTTTTTATTACATATCTAACTATAGTTGAATTTGTAAAATGCATGTTTTTCAGTATAACCAAAAAGTATCATATACAAATGATTAGATTCCTTAATAGTATATTTTACGTTCATTCTCTCTCTTTCTCTCTCTGTCATTCTCTCTCTTTCGTTTCTTCTCTTTCGCACGCGAGGAAATCTTCTCTTCTCATTTGTAACCTTTTTGTCGTCTTATTTACCGAAATAAATACTTGATTTTCATTATAGCGTATTTCACACATAAAACGACCTTTATCGTTTAAGATTAGGTATAAATATAACCCAATTATTTCGAATATTACAGGCAACTATTTGCAACATAGCCAGTCTATTTTTCCACTTTACATCTCATTTATATTTATTTCTTTAGAATCTTACTCACTTATAATTTTCTTTGTACTTTTTCTCATTTATCGATCGTCAGCATCTCTATTTCCCTCCATTCCATCTCTTCCTTGCTTCACTTGTTTCCTTTGCAAGCTTCATTTACTTCCATTTTTATCATCTTTTCTCACTTTTTTTCATTCTCTCTCTCTGTATCTTTTGTTTCTTACCACAACTACTGTTAGCTTCTTGACCGGGTTGCATTCAGACGACGAAGGTTTCTTCTCGAGATGGGTGAGAGAAATATAATTGGTGTTCACGCCCACGCTCATGGAGCGCTCATAAATATGACTTAAGTCCTTCTTTATCACTGATAATAATGTCGTGCTGAAGTTTCATGCAAAATTGCTCGTTATATCGCATTTCTTATCCGTGAGACCGCGATCTCTTTTTATGATCCACGGAATACGATCGAAATCTTACGCCTTTTTCACGCTCTTTTTTTAAATTTCTCGTTATATGTACAATCACCGATGAGTGCCGTTTGTAAAGTGAAGATTTTAAGTTCTCTTACAATTCGCGAATCAGAATTTTGCTGTAAGGTTTTTTTTTCTTTCTGGGTCTTCAATAATTTTCGCAATCGGAGGAGCTCAAGAGTCTTTTCTTTGGTAATTTTTGAAGAAATATTAGATGTACGTGTCGAATAAATAATCCAGATGAATATTCTATGTCTTGAACTATCAACTGGATAAATTATAAACTCAAAGCATGTTCACCTAAACTATAAAATATAGTTAGTATTTTCATATATTTGTGACATTAGCAATGTATATTTATTGCTCTCTCATTAAAGTAATATTAATTATGTTCTGGTAGCAATTATGGATGTCAGTCTGTCCTCAAATTATTAACAAGAATGCTGTAATATTTTTATCTGCACATAATATTTGTTAACAATTACTACTTTAACGAGATAGGAAGTAATAGTCTCGGAAACGAACTAAAAAATAAGGGATAACCCGGAACAAATTGCAACAGGGCCGATTTTTTCGTGATAATTACTAAAAAACTAAGTTAAAAACATATCCAAAATCATCGAAAATTGGAGTGGGGGAAAGCTGTTTTTTTTTTAACAAAATAGGCCTAATTTTATTTAAAAATAACTTTTTAATGACGCATTATATTGCAAATTATGTCAAACAAGATTTGTAGGAAATGCAAAAATCTATAAAAAAGGTAAGTACGCTTTTTTCTCTCTCTGTCGCCATTTTTGAGATAATGGTTTGGAAAGTTGCAATTTATTAAAATGGTAATCAAAACAAGCCTTATTCTCGTTATTGTAAAGTATATATAATTTCCGATATATTTTGCCGCTAAAAATGCTAATGCTCACAATATCCCCTTTATAGGTCATATTTCCAAGAAAAGTGAGGTTATGTCGGACAAGTAGGCATTTGATATCACTTTACACAATTTCCCAGCAGTCTAGTCGCATAATCAGTAGAAATTCATAGCATATTTCGATAGACAGCAATGATATTAGGCCCATAACCTTTTAATCGCTAACTTGTAACTTTTAAAACTGAAAACTGTAAGTTCAAAAGGAACGCACTTCTCTCTTTTTTTTCGTACTTATAGTTGTTTATTTTAACAGTTATAATTACGGCTAAATGCGGCTAAAAGTTCATTCTCTATAGGCCCGTCCTCTTATTTTTCCTTTAAGCATCTTCGAAGCTTCAGTTATTCACCGGCAGGTTTGTAACATTCCTGTATTTAAAATGCGCTTCTGTACTATATAAACTTGCGGTCAAGAGTAGGGCTCGGAACATAAAATTTATCTTTCAATTCAAATTAGATTAACGATTATATATACTTTACAAAAAAAAAACAGAATAATATAAGGCTAATTTTGACCAAAATTTGAATAAGTTGCAAATTTCCAAGCTATTATCTGAAGAATAGCGACAGGTAGAGGAAATATTGTTCTTGCTTTTTTTATAGATTTCTTCATTTCCTACAACTTTTATTTGACATCTTGTGCGCTATAATGCGTCATTAAAAAGTTACAGCCATTTTAAAATAAAATTAAGCCTATTTTATAAAAAAAACTGCTTTCCCCTACTCTGATTTTCGGCGATTTTGGATATATTTTTTAACTCATTTTTTTAGTAATTATGATGTAAACATCAGTCTGGGTCAAACCGTTCATCTCCTAGACTATAAATGTTTCTTGCACCTACATTATATTATTCTGCATTTTAAATTACAGAAAGACACTGTTAAGAACTATTCACTTGTTATTTGAACTTAATAATAATATTCGAATTTTCTACGTAAGCCAAGGGTAATGAATGGATTTATTGTTATGTATTATAGGATAGCATAAAATAAGAAATGCGAACATTAGGAAAGTGTATTTTTAAAAAGGACTGAATTCAATTTCAATGTATTTATATATATATAAATAATATTCTGGCCAATTAATCGGGTTCTAATAGGGTAGTGATAATACCATCCGACATTTGTTAAATATAGGTTATTTTATTTAAGGGATGTCTGTTAGGACTCTGGGGTGGTTACGATAGAGCTTACCTAAATATTAATTTCCTTCTTTACACTAAAAAGTATAACGTCGTTTTTCATTCTGTTTTAGAATGATATAGAATGTTTATCTAGAATATAGAATGTTAAATTTTGTGTTAAAATATATACTTGTAATAAATTAAATTTTAAATTCTAAAAATATAATAATTATCAGCAGATAAATAAAAAATGAAGCATTAGTAAATGTTTGCAAAACAGTAAATAAAAAAATTAATTAATAAGTTTTTTATATATTAATAATATCAATGTGAAAAATTAAATGTTTCATATAATTAATATTATTTATATATTCTGTTCACGCTGACTAGAAACTATTTTTAATTTCTATTAATCATAAATAATAATAAATTACACGAAAAGATTTTGTTGTGAAAATACTTGCTCATCTCAATATATTTCTATAAAAATATTAATTTTGTTGGTTATGAACCGTAATTGCATTAATTATAACCACCCAGAATGTTGCGCGTATTAACAGAAATAAGCCTGGTGTACAGGAGATCCGAGTTCAATTCCTGTCCCAAACACCTTTTTTTAATTTCTCACTTTTTGAAAACAGGGTACAGGTAGGGCCAAATGTCGGGATCCTGATCTGGTGCTATCACGGTTCTCGCTAGCCAAACCATTACATTTATTCGGGCACTAGATAGACCTGCTAATCGCCTAGCCCTGATATAAAAGTGCCAAACTATCTATAATTCGACGAAAACCCCACTTTAATTTCCACAAGAGATATTCTCTCAACTACAAATTTTTCATGTAGGTGGGACCTGGCGAAATTAACTGTTGTCCGTTCCGACGACCACCAAAATGGACTGTGTAATCTAAACCTTACATTCTTAACCTCGATTTGTCAAAATTTTTATTAGTTTTAATAAATTGCCAATTTTTCATTAAAGTTAGTGAACAGTCACTGCAATAATTATTTATTTTTTAAGTCAGATCTTTGGGTGCACCTCAAAAACCCGACAAACCCCAAAACAGACTCTTAAAAAACCCGACATTCAAAAACCATATTAGATACAAAAAATGATCTCGGGTTGACGTCCTTGATGTCTCACTGGAAGGTCATTTAAAAATGTTTGACCAAGGGATTAATTTTTTAGGTCACTTGAAGGTCAATTCAGTTTGACCCCCAGATTAATTATTAAGCATACTTAGAATTGAATCATTAATAAATGCCTGGTTTATGAATGTTTGTATTTTGAAATGGCTGGTTTTTGAATGTGGGGTTTTTAAGTGTCTTTTTATAGGTACATATGAAACTGTCTCAGAGAAAAGTGTGGGAAGTGTTTCCCGTATGGCAGCAAATTTCGAAGGCTTCCGCTGAGACAATTTGGCAAGTCGGTCCATTTTGTCTGGGTCAATTTGTACAAAATATCTGTATAGTGAATTTTAATTTTATTAAATGATGCAACCGTTTCTACTCTTTTTCATGATTCCATTTACCTTCTTTCTCTCTGTAACTAAACAATGTCAAATTGTACAAAATATTTTATAGAATTTCAATAACCATTCTTTATTTAATTAACGTTAGTTAACGGTACCATAAGTCGAGACGAAAAGCCGGTTCTATAAAAAGCACAGTAACCGAGAGAACTTTGACACACATAGAAATTCGATAAAGTCATCAAAGCAATTTTCCAGTAATCATTCAGCTCCGGTGCGGTCGAAAATATCCTGGCTTCGTTTGAAATTCAATAATTCCTCGATTCCGCCGAGTGCGATAGTAGTCGAGCGCCCTGCTATTCTCGCTACGAACAGGGACACTCCACTTTAAGCCTTCAATAATAAATATTTGGTTGGAACCGGATTAAGCAATACTGGCTTGACGGTCGTCGACGTTCAGCGGACATTTATTCGTTGAACGAATAATTTAACTAATTGTAAATGAAAGACTCGCGGTTGAAATTTGAACCCGTGACCCACGTCGAGCGGAGATGCACCCAGCCAGCATTCAAATCAGATTCGGAGACGGATCCATTATAAAAGGATAATAACCATCTCGGTATTCGCGCAGGTGTCTGTGCTGGAAGCGTCGGAATCGTCGACGAGTCTTTTTTGCTAAATCTTCCTCTCTCCCTCCCTCATTCAATCAATCTCTGTCTTCCTTTCTCTTATCCAATAGTGTGACATCCTTTGGAAATGTGGGTCGACGTCATGGGTAAACCAGCATCGGCGTATTACCAGTTTCACGTTTGGATGATTTAAGTATGAGATTGATATTCGACGAGATATTCTCGCGATCGTGATTTTAGGGATGTCGAGATATCACTTCCGAGATGAAGGTAATAATAGTTTGAATGTAAATTTCGTCAATATTATCTTCGCTGTCGTGCTAAATGAAATGTAAAATGAAGATTTAAATAAATAGCGCAGAGGTGAATTTGTTGGAAAATTTAATAATTCCGCTAATTATCGCCAGTACTTTATTGACTTTCCGAGTGTCATATTTATTGGTGATTCAATTGTTTTTATACCTTGAGAATATTCTTTGTGCAAATCAATAAATTCGTATTAGTCGTAATGAAAAATTGTAGAATAAAGGAGGATATTGTGCCAAACAATTTTTATTACCTCTGGATGAAAATTCTTTTCCTGATTTTTTTTATATTGTGAAGGTTAATGAAAGACCTAATTTTTGACATTCTAAAATAACCATGAATTAATCAACAACATAACTTCGCATTGCTTTCAAACGCTTTATCGTATACAAATATTTTTTGACAGTTTCTGTCCAATCTCCGTAAAGAAATATAAATTAAATACATTGCAACACTCCGTAAAGATAGTGTTGAATTGAAACCCTCTTTTGAAATAAATAAAATACAACCTCTATGTGCTCTTATTTCTAGGGAATATTTTGCTTTCAGAATTTACAGAAAAGTGGATGGATCGATACGCTAAGAGTTGCGGCAGGTTACATTTTTCAAATATATGATTTTCTGCATTGATTTCGTCAAACATACAATGCAGTATTTTCAATGCAACGTTTTTTCTACCAGATTGTTTCGTTCTACTATTTATAAATTATACAATTTTTCCTTTTTTTCATTCTGAAATCACTGTAACATTCCGTGATCATCTGTCCGCGATCACTAAATTATATCTCCAAAGTCCAAAAACTTCATTATTTACAAAAAAATTTTGTAAATACAGTAGTCCTCCCCTTAAGTTTACATCCCTTAAGTTTTACACTTCCCGTAAGTTTTGCGAGTTTCTTCCTATATGTTTTGCCGCGCATGCGCACGGCGCGCAGAAGGGTTCAATATACCTATACCCCATGAGTTAAACTTAAGGGAAGAAGCCGCCATCTTGAAAGCCCAAATGTAAAACTTAAGGGGAGGACTACTGTATCTCTCTTTGATCACTGAAATATCCTACGAAATTTTTCGTTCGTCTCTCCAATGTCTTTATTGTGTCTTCCAAGGATCCCAGTGCTGCGGGAACCCTACATCTGCCATATACAGTAGTGTCCCGGTATAATTGCATCTCGCTTTATTTGCGTTCAAGCATATTTTCCACGTTCCGTCCCCTTATATTTGCCTGTCACCGTTCCCTTTTTCGCCCATATTTCCTATCGGGCCCTGTGATCATTTCTACCAGACTACCCCGTGTCGCTGATATCCACCTAGGGAAGTTTTTTTCACTCTCTAAATTCCTTGGAGTGAAACTTGAGCCATTCTTTCATGAAGAGTGAAACTAAGAGTGAGTTTTTTTATAAATAACGGCAAATAGAAACCCTCTTGGTTATATAATCAAGACTTGCCGCAAGTGGCTACCGCTTTATTTTAAGAGTGTGGATTTAATATGGTGGACCTGTTATATAACATTTTTTTTATATAAATATAAATGAGGCGAGAAATTTTACATAAACCAACGAAAACAGATTCGAAAATATAGCAATCTCAAAAATTGTAACTTTGAGAGGCAAGTTTGAAACGTAAATGAAATATGTATATTATTTATGTAAAACAATCATGAACATGTTTGTGATAAGTTAGAAAGTGATAAAAAACTAGCATTATAGTTAAAAATGCATTAAAAAAAATTGCAGCTAAAAATCCCGTTTTTCGGTATGAAATGCAAACAATTATGTTAAAGGGTCATTTTGAAAATTTCAGCAGTTTTATTCGAAAGAGTTTATCAAAACTTATCTGATATGGATGTCTCTTTTTTTAAAAAATGTTAATTGTATAAAGAGTTGCAGAAATCTATGTACAAAGATAAAAATACTATGTATACACATCTATTGTCAAACTATTGACAATATTGGAGAAGAAAATAAATTTACGTTTTGGCAACTCTCCAACTTTGTAGTCTAGGCCCAACTTTCAACAAATATTATGTACGTTTGTTTTTCAAGGAGAATGCAGCTTCACTTCAATAATATAAGTGTAAATTGTTGAAAACATTAATTATTTCCCCCGAAAAGATAATATCCCGGGTATTTATTATTTTCAGAATTTAGGCTCGATGAAAATGTTGTTATGTTGTTTTTTTTCATTTTTACGTGACTTTCAATTGTTTAACCAATGAATGTTTGAAAACAATTTTTTATTGACAGGCAACAAATATATTCTATCACATAGAAATGGCCGTAAAATTTTCTAAAATTTATCAATTTAAAAAATTGTTCCTTTTATATTTACAATAAGAACTTTTTCAAAAAATGGGTGGACTTACTATATTTATTATTTGGCTTTTTGCGCCCTCAGAAAGGTAACGGTACAAAATATTTAATTTAGTTAGAGTCGAATTTTAAAAAATACCGCGAAATTCCTTATATTGGAAGGTATTTAAGTAAGACCTCTGTTACTTTAGCATCATTTAAAATAAAGCAAGTCACCAAAGACTAATTTAATATCTGCTAATAAAGCCGGTAAAACGATATTGATTTCTATTAAATAATTGCCACATTTAAAACTGGAAGAAATTAGATGTCGGAAACAGCCACTTACCGAAATTAAAACATTGTTTATAAATAAGTCAATAGTTTTTATTCAGGTAAGTTTAAAAACAATTAATTTGATTCCTATTATTTGCCTAAGTTATGATCCAACCAATAAAAATAAACGACGTATAATAAACACATTTTGCATTTCATTAATATCCAAAAAATAATACTTATCTAGATAAAAAGATTTGTCTAAGAATGAATATTTCAATAATGTTCTGAGTTTTAGGCAAGACTAAAGTGCTAACTGAACTACGAAACGACTGTGTAGAAAGCAGTTCAATCTGCTGGAGCAGTGATCAGGCTTTGGTCCGGTAGAGTTCAGCACACCTGATTAAAGGCGCTTCATTACCCTCGGAGTAGACCTTGATCAGGATTTAATAAGGTATTAAGAACATTCTTTGACCAATTTTAAGAACTTTTTTGCCTGTAACATTTTTTACGAAAGACTATTATTCTTAAGTAAAAAATTCCCAAACTGTTCGACGGTTTTTTCGTGTTTGAGCCGACATTTTGGTTGCTTTCACTTTTATTTTGAAATATGTACACATTTTGAATTTCAAGTCTTGATGACAAGATTTATTTACTTCAAGCGAGAATTCCGAAACGATATTTGATAAATCTATGTTCTTATTTTTTGAAAAAATCATGTATTTTTTTTAAGTTTGTATTTTTTGAACGTTCAGTTAATTTTGCTTCAGATATACCTCTGTAGTGAAAAACTTGAAAAAACGTCCTTTCAGGATGTCCCTAACAGCACAATCCGTCCCGGGATGTCCTTGGGAGCCCCTGAGGACGTCCTGGGAAGAGCTTGTGCTGTTTGGGAACTGATTAAACCATAACGCCCACAGGACACTGTTATGCTTCAATTTCAATGAGGTATTTTGTATCAAAATCAAAGCTGAAAAAAATTGAAATGTACATATCCTACTATTTTTAAGGTTGCTTAAGATTCCGAGGCCGGAATTCCGTTTCAGTCATCAGGAATTACAATATGGCCTCAAAATTAAATAAAATTGCAAAAAATATCTTTATTCTTTGAGCTATTATAATGTTAGGGTTCTATTGAAACTATGTATAAAAGTAGTCAAAATATTTGAATCTCAAGAATACATTTTAGTTTCATAACCCACATCATTGTAACGACCGAAAAATGGCGTCTTCAACTAAAATTTCGTTGAAAATCTTTTTTTTATGAGCATTTTTCAAAAAAATGCTAAAAATAAAATGTTGACTGAGAAATAGAGTGGAATTTTTTTCAGATTTTTTTAATGATAATTTATATTTTTTTCAAAGTTTTAAATTATTCGCGAAAAATTATCAAAAAAATGTTAGCATATTCTATGGTAAATTGTAAGCATTTTTTGTTGCTTTCTATTTTTTTTCAAAAGTTTAAGTATAGTTTTTGACGCAATGAATTTCAAATATTATATTTAGGATTTTTCTTCTCAGAAACTATCAACCTTTAGAAAAGATGGTAAAGAACAAAAAATGCTTGGAATTCATCAGAAAATGTAGCAACATTTTTCATAATTTTACGTAAATTATTTAATATTTTGAAAAAAATTTTTCAAAACGCGATGAAAAAATCCGAATTAATGACACTATACTTCTCAATTAGTTAAACTTTTCACTTTTAGCATTTTTTTTATAACAGCTTATATTTTTTTGTCAGAGGGTCAGCAAATTTTCAAAGAAATTTTCATTGAAGACGTCATTTTGAGGTCTTTAATGTTAAAGTAAATTTTCTTCTTAACCCGTTTCATATAGAAATGGTATAAATATTCGCCGCTTTTAGTTAAATAATTGTCAAATACCAACTGATAAAAGATGATTTTCCACATCCTCGATCACGAATCACTTTTCAAATTTTCAGAATTCAAAATGGCGGATCTAATATGGCCTACAAAAATGTGAAATTTTTATAAATTTTTATACAAATGTGCATAAAGGTGTTTTAAAGTTTCCGATCACAAATTCGTTATCAGATTTTTGAAATTCAAAATGGCAGACAAAAATTCAAAACTTTTATCAACTTTTGTAATAATGAGTAGAGGTGTTTTTTTGAGGTTTCTGAGGAATTCGTTGACAGATTTTCGAAATTGAAATTACCGATCTAATATGGCGATTGAAACTGCAATTTTGGTAAAAAATGCATTTAGGGTCTTTCTTTGAGATTCTGGGCTACGAATACATCGTTAGATTTTTAAAGTTCACAATTTGAAATTTACATCGATTGATTAGAAAATTTATAATGGGGGTTTCTGCGTTTTCCGTATAACGAATTTGTTAGTGGATATTTTGTATCTATTTTGTGACTAATCATGAATTCGTTAAGGCGAAGAAGTACTTACTCGTCATTATTGAAGAAATAATATCGCATCACTATTCATGGTCAGTAGTCCTTTTGAGATTTTGAGTTTCAAAAAAACGACAACGAATTCTGAATCAGGAACCTCCAAAAACCACCTGTACTCATTTTTACAAAAATTTATAAAAGTTTTAGATTTGTGACTTACATATTGGATCCGCCATTTTGTATTGTGAAAATTTGAAAAGTGATTCGTGATTGAGGATGTGGAAAGTTATCTTTTATCGATCGGTATTGAATGTATGTTCGTTTACAAAAGTATTACAACTGAATCACGAAAAATTGGGTTAAAAATGCCGCCATGTTAAAGCCACCAATTTTAATTCTAGGATGCGCAATACACTAACTTTTGGTAAAACCAATTACTCGACCAGATCTAAAAGTAGGAATCGATTGGACTACAGTTTTATGTAAAAAAAGGATTTCAATTCACGAAACTACTATTTTTTTTTCGTTTTTTTGTGTCATTCTGGGCGCCATATTAAAAAAAACGATTAACGATATTGGAAAATGGACTTTAGATTCAGAAAAAGCAGACTTGAAATCTGTGATATATGGATTTGTATAAAAATTCATTCACCCTTTCTATGAAAATTATTTAGCTAACAAAACGGCGTCAATGTATCCCATTTCATAACGAATCGGGTTCAAATTCAAATATTTTGACCCCCTATATACAAAGTTTCAATAGAATCCCATAACTCGATAGAAATTGAGAATATTAAATCTTTTTCAAGTTTGGCACCGTCTACTCCTATCTATATCAACATCTACTATTATAAGCAGTATTTGCATCAAACACACCACAACAAAAGCTCTTATTTATATTTAAGATCATAAATGTTTCTGTTTAAAAATGCTGCTTTGTTATAAAAAACTATACTATTTGCATGTTGGTTAGAATACGATGTTTACGATACAGTCTGCACCCTCTTCAGGATATGTTATATTGCGATATACTACGATGCACTATATTCTATTATATAAATTAGGTTTCTGATTTAAGACACTAGAAGAGGCAATGTACAAAGAACATATTCGACATTGAAGTTAACATAGAATTTTCCTGATCGGTGGAAATGCCTACTCTCGAAAGAGTCCATACTTATCATCGAGCCAGTTAAAAAACTGATCGCTAATGAAGCCTTCGTTTTGTACATGTACGTTGCAACATTCTCATCTCGTGACTTCTCAGTAGAGTAATTGTTATTTGAATTGCGTCTCGCAGGTGGCTGGTTACGTTTTTCAGTTTTAAATTTCCAATTACAGGAGCAATTAATTCTTCTATTTCTGTGCATTTCCAAAGAGTTCCTTCTCGAGTTCGCGCTCGTCTCACCTCCTACCAGCACTGGGTTTCTTCTTCTGCTTCGCTCTAGGTTTATTTTGTTTCATTTTTCGCGCTTTCCGTCTCCTCCACATTCTTTGTCACTCGTTCTCTAAATTAAATTGGCATCTTCTCTTTTCATCCAGCTCTCTCCCTCGTATGCGACTTATTGTGATCAACCTTGCACTCTTATGTCGTGTGTGCAATTCCTTACTATACTAAGTGCCTAGTTTCTTCGCGTCTTTCTTTAATCGAGATTCGGTGTATTCGATTTGATTCTTTGCTTTCATCTCTTTGTTCTTCTTTTCCTCTTGACTTATTTCCTTCATGTCTTTCTATTCTATCCTTTCTCCCCACATCATTTTTCTTCTATCTTTTCCATTCCACATCTAGAGTCATGCTAATTTTTTTAGTTTATGCGCAAACCTGTTGTACTTGTACATAAACTTATTTCAAATATAGAAACAGATCAGCGAGATAAATGTGATTGCTATCCACAGTGATTTGATCAGCTCCTACCTTACACAATTCATTTTTCACACTTTCTACTTCGTGTTCGCTCCTTCATGACACAATTCTCATTTAACATCTGAATTATATTTCATTTACATGTTTACCAGATTGGTTGTCGATCCACTGATGGTGGTGAATTATTATCCATAATTTTTTTAATGGAACATATGGAATCGTCAGTTAGGTTCCAGCACTCAACGATCGCTTATCGCAGAACTACATTTTTAATCTTACTATCGTCCTTCGACTTTTCTTTCTCATCCGGTCGTTTTTTATCTCGTGCCTTCTTCGGCGATGCTTTCTCACTAGATTTTGTTTTCTTAGGTTTCATTCGGTCTGATCGCGGTCAATAATAATTCCACTCACACAAACCGGACCGCGCGCCAAGTGTCAACGGTGTCCGCGTGCGACCGCCTACGACGAGTCGAGGCAGGTTCTCTATTTGGCAGAAGTACGAGTCTCACGTGCATCAGCCGTTTTGGTTAGGTCCACTCATTCGAGTATAAAAGTACAACGTGTACTGACTTGTTATAGGTACGAAAGCGTGATCTGGTCGGATTATGCGAACTCGACGTGTATTGCTGCATCGGGTTTTGTGAACGCTGACTCCCGATGGAAAACCTAGGTACATATAAAGCATTGTGGACATCCCCGATAGCAGGTAATTTCAAAGCAATATAAAGATGTTTTCATGAACTGACTATCTAGTAATTTTTAATATAGATAGACGGTCGTGAAAAGTGGCTGGAATAATTTATAAAATATATAAACTTCAAGAACTTTGATTACAAATATCCATGACAAAAAGTTGGATATTACTCAACTTTAGAAACCTTTTCTCAGGAGTAGAGGGTCCGTAAGTTTATGATGAAGACGCTATGCTCTCTTCGTTTCTATATTACTCAAAGTTAAAGAGATGAAGAGTAATAATATGTAGAATTTCATAATAAAAACGAACGGGCAAAATGGACCAAAACGATGGTGCAGGCTGAACTTGAAGGGGAGACAGTTTTGCCCACTTATTGGTGCCAAGGACCTCAACCTTGTACTCCATTTTCAAGGTTACTTCTTTGAAAAAAATGGGAAATTTAACGTTCAAAGTGTTATTCGTGGTTAGGGCAAGGTCGAACAGAGGTCAAATTTGTGCATATGAATCCTCCATTCGTGGAACCTATTCCAAATGCGTAAAACTGGTTGTTAATAAACGCAGAAGGGTTACTTATCGGCACTCAAACCATGATCTTTTGAGCTCGATATTTAAAATTATATGAAGGTAAAAGTTATTTCTGTAAATGGGAACATAACTTTGAACGTAAAGTATCCTGTTATTTTTGAAATCTAGGAGTAAAAAATAGAATAAATACAAAAATAGGAGTATCCATTGAAATAGATCACTTTGACTTTGAAATAATCTTGAACAAAAATGCAAGGTCACGATTCTCGATACCATTAGTTGACATCCGCTCCCCGCTTTTTACCATATTTAATTTTTATCTAGACTATTTTTCTCTAACTGGATTGCAATAGAATTAAAGCAGAAGATTACAATGGCCTGTCGTGTATGTCATAATTCCTATGGCAAGAAAAATTAGTAGTCGGTCAACCTAAAATCGGTATCTGGAGAAAAACGAAAAAAACTTGACAATTTGAATTATTGAACTAAATTTTTGTATTTTGTTTATCAGAAAACCAGTAAATTTAACTATAATTTACATAGTTTTGACCTAAAATGTAAGATTTTTTTCTAGTAAAACTTTTTGCGTATTTGAAAAGTTTATGCTTCTACGGATTACCAGAAAAGTGGTTCATATTACCAGAAAAAAGTCGAGTAAAAATTTTTGGAAGAAGATATAGTAATATTAGAAGAATACATGAAAATTTAAAGATTGAGTACATCGACACCTATATTAAAAATATTGCAGAAAGATTTTATAAGCGAATAGAAACTAAGCCAAGCTCAATGTTAGAACTGTAGGACCCGTCGCGATTTAGTCCCATATGGTTTCAGAAAAGTCGACGTAAACAAAAATAATATATAAAAAAAATTGAAATGTAATTATTATCAGAGATGCAGTTTGCAATGAGCTTAGTTGAGTTCTTTTTATACTTATTTTTCTCAGCGACTACAAACATTTATATATAATTCATAAGTATTGAATTTATATAAGAGAGGTTGGACCATAATAACATTTATAGGGTAGGTTATATATTACATTGTAATATGAAACTGTATGTATTTGGATTGTACATATAAGTTATTATATTGATAAAATAACAGAATAAAAAAATTTTTGGCGAAGCTCCCAGCACTCGTTACATATTACACATGGAATTGATTTTGTACCCAGGTTTGACAAATAGATTAAGTGGGGATGTATATTTCAAATGGAAATTTGGTGATTTATCCCCAAAATCTGGTGGGCGATGTATCATGGCTCCAGTGTGATTTTGTTCACGTTGTCTTTGAAAATTTAACAAAAAGAAAGACAATTAAAATACCTTGGACTCTGGCAATATCGAAATTTTAGCCTTGTGGGGGTTTTGATTTTCGGAACTTTGTTCCCCGGCCGATCTGGTCACTCTGGTTGGATCTGATATGATATAGCTTGTGTTTCTATGTGTCCAATAAATGTAACAAGAAGATGGAGTAATGATTTCACGCACACGGAAAATAAATATTTACGACATATATGTAAAATAAATGCACATATGTTTTCAGCGAGAAATGCAATATGTGACTTATATGCTATATATTTGAATGCACATATATTTTTAAACTTATATCTGGCATATATTCAACATATACATTTCATATATTGTCGGCGAAAAATGCAATATGTGACATATATGCTATATATTTTCACGCATATATTTTCATCGAATTTTTTTTCCTTGCGGGCAGTTAAATGTTTATATTTAATTTATTTACCCTGTTAACGCTTCTAATGTGTGCGTACCTGTCAATTAAAAAGTGGCGTCCACGAGCATATCGATTTTATTCTCGTGGAATATATATATATATATATATATATATATATATATATATATATATATATATATATATATATATATATATATCCTCTTGTTACATTTATTGGACACATAGAAACTCAAGCTATATCATATCAGGTCCAACCAGAGTGACCAGATCGGCCGGGGAACAAAGTTCCGAAAATCAAAACCCCCACAAGGCTAAAATTTCGATATTGCCAGAGTCCAAGGTATTTTAATTTTCTTTCTTTTTGCTAAATTTTCAAAGACAACGTGAACAAAATCACACTGGAGCCATGATACACCGCCCACCAGATTTTGGGGATAAATCGCCAAATTTCCATTTGAAATGTACATCCCCACTTAATCTATTTGTCAACCCTGGGTACAAAATCAATTCCACGTATAATATGTAACGAGTGCTGGGAGCTTCGCCAAAAATTTTTTTATTCTCTTATACTGATAATATTAAAATATCTTTAAAAGTTCATCCACATTTGTTACAGAAATTTTGTTCAAAAATGTTTTCTCTGAAGACAATAAACAAAATAAATTACAGTTTCGTTCCGTCGACATATTATCGCAATACATGTCGATAGAGTCGCCCGAGTAGAAATTTATTAGTGCCCTGATCAGGGCCTGACCAAAAGCGTTACACTCTGATAAGGGCCTGAACAAATTTCTACTCGGTTTCCCCTATTATAAGCGTTTCCAACTCACCACAGTCAAAATGCGGCAACAAACTCCAATAGCGCTATATTTGCTTATTTCTTGATCATAAATGTAAATTATAATAAAAACCTAATTAGTATTTTGCAAGCATAAATTCGGAACTCATAAGAACTTATTTAAACTTAAGTCCAAAACTTAAAAAGTTAAAACATACAAACAACAAAGGTAAAAATTTCAAAATCATTATTCTTGCATATTTTTTAGACTAGTTGTACAATAACCATTAAACTTGGCACAAACATCAAAATATCTGAAGGACAAAATTTTCCAGCTTATAGTTTTTGAGTAACTTGAAATGCACCAACTTGCCCTTGATCTAACTAGCCCCGGTCTCCTCTACATATCTAATAAAAAACGTCAAATTAACTAAAAATAAACACAGATAATAAATATCCTAATCTGTTTACATTTTTTAATCGGTCGGTTAATTTTTGTTCTAAAATATATATTTGATATATATCTAAAAGATGTCTTGTAGATCTAAAAGATATCCTAAATTATTTCTTTTGGATAATCTTTCAGAGATTTTTTCGATCTTTTCAAGACAACTTTGACTGAGTGAAGGTTATCTTTTAAACAACCTTAAGACACTTTTTTGCTTATTGGGAACCGCGTGTAAAACTTTTTCAATTAAATATTTTACTTGCATAAAGTGCTCTGTTATCGGTTGCATCTCAAAAACAAAACAAACCACAAAACAAACCACAAAAAAAACCCACAAAACATACACTTCAAAAACCAAACATTTCAAAATACAGACATTAAAAAAACCAGTCTTTTAAAAAAACAGACATTCAAAAATCCGCCATTTCAATATACAGACACCTCCAATTGGTGCGTTCACTACATTAAAAAATGATCTCGGGTCACCGTCCTTGAGGTCTCACTGGAGGGTCATTTCAAGGTAAAAAATGAATGACCAAGGGATTAATGTTATAGGATACTTGAAGGTTAAATCAGTTTCACCCCCGGATTATTTATTAAGCACATTTAGAATTCATTAATTACATTTACAGAATATATACTGAAAAGTCTGGTTTTTGAAAAGATGTAGTTTGAAATGTCTGGTTTGTGAATGTCTGTTTTTTTTAAACGTTTGCGTTTTAAATATCGGGTTTTTGAAGTGTTTGTTTTGTGATTTGTCGGGTCATTCAGCAACCAGACATTTCAAAAATACATATTCAAAAACCGGACATTTAAAATTACACATATTTTGAAAGTATGGTTTTTGAAGTGTCTGTTTTATGATTTGTCGGGTTTTAGAGGTGCACCCAAATTATCTCTTTCTTGTTTTGTTCCGTACATTTTTGTAGTTGTTGGAGGATTGCAATAAATATGGTGCAGAAGAAGAAAAGTATTTAATAAACCTATCAAAGAATGGGAAAAAGGATGCTTTTCGAGATTCACGTGCGAATAGGTGGTCTAAGGTGATATGTCACATCCGCTTCTACGCACTTGGGCAGCACATACTATCGTGTAGGTACATACATGAGTAAGTAAGGTGTACGTAGGAAACCTCAGGCACGGACGCATGCCTGGAGTGCTTACTGCCAGACTGCCTTCTCCTGGCATACCCATTAGGGGTGTGTCAAACCACACGACGTTTATTGAGCGTCGCGAGAGGAATGCAGACGTGGCTTTGCTGATTTTGTCCAGCGACAATCGGGGAAAACGTTGGCTTTGGCGTGACTCGGTTGCAACCTGCAGCACGTCTCTCTCGCTTCTACGTAAAAGGTAATGATACGCACTCGAGTAAGTAGCAAACCTTAAGAAAAAACCTGTAACGCAGACAATTTAATTATTATTTTCAAGTTAATCGACATATTTTTATTGTCTTGACAAAAACGAATTCTGTCGACCGAATTCGCGTAGCTGCGAAATTTATGTTAACGATAATTACATTTGTTTTGTAACATCAAACTTAAAAAAAATGGGAACTCTTGAGTAACATCATTAAACATTGGTGATTTTCAAAAGAATATTAGCAAAACAAATATAAGTTTAAAAAAAATGTATTGAAAAATTTGTTTGGTAACTCGATTTATAATAATAAGATTTAAGGAGGTTTTAATGTAATCGACCGATAAGGTAGAAATTACCACTAAAAACCGAAAATAAAAATGATCGATTTTTCCAAATTTGGGCTCTGTAAGGGCAATTTTAATTATTATAGACGGTATCCTAGAAAATGCCAAGAAAATTCATTAATTAAGTTCTGAATTAATATCTTTGATATTTTCTAGGAAACGGGTTATAGTGCTTATAATTGCCCTTACAAAGCCCAAATTTTGATTTTTTTTTAGTTTCCTACTCAATTTCCTACCTTACTGGTGGACCATTTTATAACCCCCTTAGAGGAATTACAGGGTTACACATATTCGAACTGTATGGGTTTTGCTCTTGGTGCACAGAATTTTTCCAGTTTGTTTTTTATTCGTTCGTTTAAAATCAAAAATTTTAAAAATGAAAAATTCTACTATTACAATGGATTTTCTAAATCCTTTCTCCTCCCAAAAATGTCCTAAAAAATACTAAAAAGTCTTATTGAGAATGAACCGAGGATATTCTAAAAAAGATGATTTTTACTTATTTCCAAAAACCGCAATCAATTCTAGAAGAATTTTTATGATATTTTATAGGATAATTAGAATAATTAATAATTTGAATTGCAGTTACAGAGCCCGAATTTTGAAAAAAAACTTCGCATAATTTTAAGTTAAGTGCATTAGAGTACTTCCTTGATCGTAAGTTGTGTCAAAAGAAGATAATGGAGAACACTATTTCCTCTGAAAAACATGTCGAAAAATAGTTTCATACAAAACTTTAACATTTTTTCATTCTGAATCCGAATTTATAATAAAATATGCCATGTTCCATTTACAAAAGTGCACTTCCGGTGTAAATCCTTCAATTCTGGCTAGAACTGGAAGTTGATAATATCACCATTCAAAAGAGACCACCCGTATTATAAAGAAAACTATCGTACATATTTAAAATTAACTGCACTCCTGCTCCAAATAGGATAGACGATTTGTATATTACATAGTTTTCCCATTGTGTACTATATGAAATATTGCTGATATAAATTTCGGACAGGTAGGAACAACACCATCTAGATTGTTTTTTTGACACCTTATATCGTACGTGGCCAACCGTCGAAGATAGCGCGTTTAGTCTGGTAGACTCTGATTTTTCTACATTTTAAATATCATTTATCACTGCACCGAGTTTCAGATGAGTATAGGAGTGTCATATATTCACTCAAATATCCTGCACAATTAATAAGTTTTTTTTAATCCTTTGGAGCACGGTGTCCTTTCTGTGGGACACCTTATTGTAATTCATTTTTTTTTATTTTTCAATAGTTTAAAATTGAATTTTAGAGACAATTTTTCCTTCCTTACTTCGATAATATGTTTTTAAATATATACAAATTAATATTTATTATGAATTATCGTGTTAAATTGTTTATAATGACGAACAATGTATAAAAATTACGTGATTTTTTTTTAAATGTATGTTGAAAAGAAACCGTATTTGAAATAATACTAAACTGCATACTCGGAGGTTTTCGGGATCGCTGATCACGAATCTGGCATCAGATTTTCAAAATGAAAAATAGAGGAACCAAGATGGCCGACCAAAATGTAAAAATTTACTTGATCTAGGCGAAACGAGGTCCGGTGGATTTTCGAGATGGTCCGAAGTGTAAAAAGTTATTTGATCGAAATCAAACTAAATGCTGAATGATGTTACATTTTCAAGATAAAATTTAGCAGATTCAAAAAGCGCTCGTATGCTGAAATTTCATAGTTAAGCTTTTACGACCACGAAAACTGTTACATTTTGGCTGTCATATTGAATCCGTCATCTTGAGTTTTGAAAATCGGAGACCAGATTCGTGATCAGCGACCCCGATAACCTCCGAGTAACAAGTTTCAGCGTTTTTTCGTGCAAATAAAAATGTTTCAAAGGGTTAATAAAACAAGAACCCGGTGTTGGCAGATTACTTCTTTTATATTGTGAAAACTGCAAACTCCAAAAGAAGTAGTTGCATAGAGATTGTCATAAAAAACTGCTGTTTACCGGATTATATGCAAAATTGGATTTAACGAAAAAGTAATGGTTTGTTCGTTAAAACATACGAAATTCGAATACTGTATGATGTTTTTCAGTACTTAAAACTTTGAAGCATACTCTCTTATTTTTAGGTATTTAATAAAACTCTTATAATTTAAGTGTCATAAGCGGAAAAAAGCATTCCAAGTACATTCAAGAGGACGCAAAATGCATTACAACTTTACGGTTTTTCATTTTGTATGAAAGAGTTTAAAAATTTGTCAGAGATCATCTTGAAGTAAAACAAATCCCTCTTTCAGATTCTAAAGCTAAAATTTGGTTATTAGGAACTAAAACAAAGTTATAGCACATTTTATGCAATAAATTGATTTCAGAAGACAAAACAAATTTTTCTAGCGTAATTTTCATACAGAAATCGAGTGAAATTTACCATAACAATCCAAAATATCGCGTTCTTGAATTTTCACTCGTAACAATCTAGGGTTAGCTGTTGTGACTTCAAGGTGGTGGACAATGAAATGGCGTCCATCTGTCAAACTAGAATGTGTGAGGTTTTTAAACTTTAAAGCACTATTCAAACTGGAAATTACTTTCATTAAAGTGGGAATACAAATATTTTTTTGGATGGCCAATGTGAAGATGATGTCGGTTTTGGAAATTAAAAAAATTTTATGTGCACGGAAAGTAGCTGAAACTTGTTACTCGGAGGTTTTCGGGTTCGCTTTTCGATTTTCAAAACTCAAGATGGCGGATCCAAGATGGCCGACCGAAATGTAAAAATTTATTTCATTGAGATGAAACTGGATACTCGAGAGTTTTCGGTATCGTAGATTACGAATCTAATCTTAGATTTTGAAAATTTAAAATGACGGATTCAATATGACAGCTAGAACGTAACGGTTTTCGAGGTCGTAAAAGACGAATTATGAAATTTCAGCAATCGTGACCGCTTGTTGAATTTGCTCAAATTTATCTTGAAAATGTAACATTATTCAGGATTGAGTTTGATTTCGGTCAAATAACTTTTTACATTTCGAATCTTCATGATGAATTGGCTCGAAAACACTCGAGTACCCCGTTTCACCTCGATCAAGTAAATTTTTACATTTCCGTTGGCCATCTTGGATCTGTCATTTTTAATTTTGAAAATCTGACGCCAGATTCGTAATCAGCGACCCCGAAAACTCCCAAGTACCCAGTTTCGTCTTATTTCAACGACGATTTCTATTCAGCATACATTCTTTGTTAAAAACACGTAATTTTTATACATTGTTCGTCAATATAAACAGTTGAACACAATTCATAATAAATATTAATTTGTTTACATTTAAAAACATATCATCGAAGTAAGGAAGAAAAATTGGCACTAAAATTCAATTTCAATCTACCGAAAAAGAGAAAAATGAATTACAAAAAGATGTCCTACAGGAAGGGCACCGTGTTTCAAAGGATTAAGCAGGCTATGACAAATTATAAGGATAAACCCCCTAATAAAAAATACTATGATAGGAACATATGGTGAAAAGAAGATCATACTAAATGTTGCTTTCGGGGTTAAAAAGTGATGCATAAAGAGTTTTAGGAAGAGCTCTGATATTATAAAAGTCAGAACCTTTCCTGATTCAAGACCATAATCGTAACTTCTAATCTGTGTAAATGCAACACATATTTAAGAAAACATAAAGAAGAATCAATTAATGGTCAAATATGTCAATAAAATTCTTGAAACTTTCCTGAAATCAAGGATACTAGAGGAATGAAGGAATCTCTGATTAGTTGTGTAGTTACGCCTGAGCATAAGAAACAAAATGTATAAATATGATTTCAACTTAGTTAAATCCACGGTAGTAGAAAATGAAAAGTGCGAAGATCCGATATGTTTTTATGGTCGCTGATCATGAACTTTGAGACAGATTTTAAACGTTCAAAATGGCGGTGGATTCTATATGACGAGTTTGTTAAAAACCTTTCGGATCCCTAAAAGCTTATTACACAGAGAGGAAAATATTGCATCCGATAACATCTATATCTCTCCGTGTATACGGGTTGATGATTTCTTTCAGTATATGGAGGTTCGATTTTAGTCTAAATAATCTAAATATAACATTTTCAACCGGCTTAATTTAAGCCCAAATTCTGAACAATATCTAATTTTTCGTAATTATTATGGTAAAAAGAAGTCTACTTTACAGTCCAAGGCTTCTTTCTGTTCAAATTCAAGACTTTTTTCCGTATACAATTTTTAAAAAAATGGGTAAATCGCTATTTTTAGGAGTTTCAATCCCAATTTTCTCGAAAACGTGACGGGTTGAGGACATTTTGACCTCAGAGTCGTGTTCAACCGATAAATCCTTTCGGAAATTCTCGGTGACATCTTCTTCGCAAAACCCATGCAGAAGAGTTTAATGCAATGACAACAAATGACATGATATGAAATTTGATAAGATCATGATCACACTTTTTTTATCTTCATCATTTTCACGTCAATCAAAGGAAATCTACTCTTAATCACTTTTACTGAGTATTAGACAGTTTTTGATTGAATGGGACACACTTGTCTAGGAATTTTCAAACGATTTAAAACATCAAAGGAGCAAAACAAATCGATAATTAAACATCCCACGGACTGGATCGATAATGTGAGCATGGTTTTCGCAGAATTCAGCTATGCAATCTAGAGACAAAGTACAAGCAGCCGCGCCTTTGCTCTCGAGATCTTGCATTTTCCAGTTCCGCTCTTCTCCGAAATGATTCCGTTTCGAATGTCTAGCTGGCGGTGTCTCACGCGTTAGAAAAACTTACTTGCCCGTTAGTCGGTCCGTCACCTAGAATTTTCCCGCTAATTATGTGTTCACTAAGTGGAAGAACCAGCGTAAAAGCCTAACGCAGACTACTTAAATGAGAATGGCTAAGAAAAACTTAACACTAATAGAACAGAGGAGAACAGAAGAAATTAAAATGGAAAATACGTTTTTTTCACTGATTGCTTGAAGTAGTTAATTTTTGTTCATTTCGATAATTGTCGCGATAACTGTGGTGGCTATTTCCCGAACTCTTTATAGTCTTGTTTATGACGTGCCCTGAAATTGTTAGTTCTTAGGATCTATTCTTCAATGCCTTGGTCAGGTTAGTTCCTAACTTTACTCTTATAGGTAATGATTTTCACCATGAAACTTTGTGTTGGGTTTTATACCATATCTTTCCTTATGCAACAATGGGTTTCAAAAAAATGAACCCGAATTCTGAACTACATTAATAGATACAACTATTCTATTAACATCCAAAAATGAGCGTGCGAATAAAGACGTACTTGAAACCCTAGTAGGAAATGAATCCAGTTTTTTTACTTCTTTCTGTCCAGATTTGTTATTCCCATGATAAAGGCAAAAGAAAAATGGGTAGTGCAACATAAAACTGGATAGATTTCTACAAGGAAACGTTAATGATAATTTGATATTTTGAATCGCAGAAAACTGAACGGATGTATTTTTTATGCACTGAAAGTAGTAAAAGGATTGACTTTGCTAATGAGAGGAACCATGCCAATGTTACTTTTACTATTTTTATTTAAGTTAATAGCTAGTAATTCTGGGCATTTTTAACTAATATTTTTTATCCATATATCACACGATACTTGGTTATGTGGTGTAGGCACACCATTTCAATAGAAGAATGGTCGAAGTGCCAATGAAGTGTCATAAAAATTAGATTATTTCTAATCATAAGATTATGGAACCGTAAAGATTGACATGATATCATTACAATTTTTTATACTGAACGTAATTCATAATAAAATTGATTCATTACGTAATGCGTTATGTATTTTCTTGACATTCTTTAAGGTAGTACAATGTTATTGTTGTATACGTTAAGTTGGATGAATTGATAGTTCCCGTAAGTCTAGCAAAATAATGGTGGAAACGCCCTCGTCGTATTGTAAATTAGCCCAAGCACGAATCGTGCACAATACTTACGAGGATTAAGGCGTAAATGATGAACTAATATGAATACGTCTTTGTCTTTCAACGTAGGTGTGGCGCAATTACGACAAAGAAATCTCAACCCACTGAAAGACGAAATCCAAAGACGTACCCGAACTTTGACGGATTTGTCTTGTCTAATATATACGAATCTTACCATCTTGGGAAATTAGTTAAGTGATTTATCGATGTCTTGCCAGTTTCATTGAATCTCTAAATTAATAGGTAAATGCAAATAAGATATTTCAATAAAACAATAAATGTATAAAAGCATATGGCCTTTCACCATAAATTGATTATTTTCCATATTGAAAATTAGAAAAATAGAGGGAAAGTATCGTCCAACGATTACAAAACAGTCCACTTTGTAAAATTATAACTGTTGCATGGGCAATAACTAATTCATTTATTTATGTGGAATTTTGACAGTTTGTCTGGTTCCATATCTTTTAGTGACTAAGAAAAAAATTTGTTTTGCTTGATTGAAATAAGGTAAAAAGGTGTTTATACGACGAAATAAATAAATAACAGTTTCATTGGTTAACATAAATAAATAACTAATAAATAAATAATGCTACTATAGCAGTTTTATACTATTACTTATAGTAATATTATGTAAACTACTTGTTGATGTGTCACATATTTAACTACTGCAAGTAGTGACTAATATTACAGTGTTTTCTCAGTGTTTTGCAATTTTTGTAATAAGATTTTGGGAATGTCAAAATTTGACGTTAAAGTTGAAAAACGATTTTTTGATATTATTTCAACTTGGAGATTTTTTTTTTGTTCAAAATGTTTTGTAAATAAATTTAACATCGAGATATGGGAGTTTTAAAATTGTAAGAATTTTTGGATGAACTGGAAATAGGTAATATTTTTACTCGGTCACTATAAATCACGTCTGATCGTATACTAGAATAAAATATGTCATTACATTTATAAACAATGCTAGCATGATGACTTTACTGCACCTTTGTTAGCCAAAAAAAAAAGAGTATCTGGTACATTCTAGAATTTGAATAGCAAATGGTGTAAAATTAGAGTAAAAAAGTAAAAAAGAGTAAAATAGTCAGTAAAATTGGAGAATAGTTATCAGTGATTATTCAGATTAACCTCTGATAATGATTTTGTTGCCTTTAAATGAAATTTTTGGGTGTATTTTTTGCAACAACGTGTAATTTACAACAACGAAATATATAGCCCTTTCCTTAGTTTCCAAATGGCTACAATCTAAATTGTGAAGCGAATGGAAATATAAAGGCCTCGATGAAAACTAAAACAAACCCTGTCAGTCTTCAAACGCTACTAAAATTGTAATATAAAAGAATTAATTCTCTTGTTATTGGATTTTCTTTTATCTAAAACAGTAGGGAGCGGTAATATAGTCTCCTGCAGTATTGAACATATAATCAAATCACAAATTGATTCTGAAAGTTTGAGAATTTGGCTCCAACTTTGCACTAAATAATGTTTGCATACCTTGGATCAGTATTCGTCTCTATTTGTACTCAAGTGATGGAGATGGATATACTTCTCTACTTTATTTGATGTATTAAATGCTTTTCTCAGGTATTAGCTCAAGCCCACTGAATTATTATCATTCAAAATGTATGGATTGCAAAATACTTTGTAACAAAATGATTGACATACAATTTTTTAGAAAGGTAGAAAGTGTACCCTTCAATATATATTTTTAACTATTTTTTATATTGCGATATTAGAATTTTCAAGGAATGCTCATATATAAGCAGTTCAAT
The DNA here is from genome assembly GCA_030407085.1 of Trichopria drosophilae. NCBI lineage: Eukaryota > Metazoa > Arthropoda > Insecta > Hymenoptera > Diapriidae > Trichopria > Trichopria drosophilae. The sequence goes on from CM059584.1 coordinate 39,749,188, forward strand.
AAAACATTAAATTTGTTAGTCTTAGTTTACGCCGTATTATACACACTGAGGAAAGTGTTTTTTACCCAGTATTAGAATTCTTATGCCACGTAAAATATAGTATTTTACGCATAGGGATTGCCATCTTTTTACTACCTGTTAAAAGACGAAGATTTTATATTATTCTAACCGATATGTCAGTTTATTTTAGCCTTTTCTCTTTAACTAAAAGCAATTTTTGTTTATGGAAATTTATCTAGCAAATTAAAATATTAAAAATGCCTTCTTTTAGTCATAATAAAACATTCTTTTAAAATAGGAGAGTTTATTACAGTTTCGTATAACCTGTCAAAAACAAATGCTGAACGACGGAGGATTTTACTAGTTATAATATTTCTTTTAATGGCTGTAATACACTTTTTAAAAGCCAACGGATAGTAACTGATAAAATACACTTTTCTCAGTGCAGGTAAAATCAGAATGCAGAACTGTTAGTTTATTTTTATTTATTTTAACTTTGGCTTGAATTGCAGCATTTTTAACCGACCACTCGTAACACTTTTAACCATCCAACTACACTGAAGAAATTCTTAGTTGATTCGGCTACTTTTTAACTACTGAAAGTATTTCAATAGGTCCTCAATGGAATTTTATAAGTTATAGTTACAACCATAAAGGAGTTAAATCAACAAACCATAGTTATGGAAACGACATTTTGGCAGTTAATTCTACAACATTTTTTAGAGCCTAACCTACTTAGTACGCTAAAAACTATTCAACATGCTGGAGCGATATGTTTTTAATTGAATTTAACAGAACTATATTTTTAGTTGATTTAACTTCTATACGGTAGTAACTGCAACTTAGAAAATTTTCTTGAAGCGAATCGAACTACTCTGCGTAATTAAAACGTAGTCAAATCAACTACGAATTTTTCTGGAATGTTTGTTTAGCGGAATTATTTTTAGTGCTACTACTAGCGGTTGCTTTTTTATTATATTAGTGCATGCCTTTTTGAGTTTTATGCATAGTATCCCATTTCTTGATCTCTAATCATTCGGAATACTTTTTCGTTTACTTCATAAATAATATTAACTTAAGTAAAAGTAGTAAATTTAACAACATCAACAAAGTTATACTAACAAAAAAAGTATTTTTTTCAACTACTCTCGACTCAACTTCTCAATGGTAGTTGAATTTGTCTAGTAAATTATGTTCAGTGTACACGTAAATATCGAAAAAAAATACAAAATTACAAAATAAAGTGCAAAAAGCTACAGACGTATTTTTAAGATTTCAAGCTAAATAAGGGTTTTACATGCAATGACAAAAATGTTCGATCGCCAAATATGAAATTTGTTGTAAGCTAACATAGGAATTTAAAATGTTCCAAAGATCTTATATATTATATATTTAACAGATTTTGTAAGTCACCATGTGCAATAATTCTATATTTTGATTTTTTGAACACCTTCGATTTAAAAATGCGACTAGACCAAATTTTTCTAACACAAAGATATTAAATAAGAAGAAAGGTTACAAATTTTTGAGCGGAATTAAAAATCGGCTAATTAGAATACTGCATAGTGTGAAACTGAAGAAGGAATAAATCACGAATAAAAGCCATAATCTCGGATTTATACTATTTAATCGGATGCTTGAAATCTGGAAATATAGTAATTTCGATCATAAACACAAATTATATACAATTACGCTATTACACGCTGTCGTTCGCGTAGAACGCGCTTGCGTGCTTGTAGCTCTTGCTTATTCAGTTAGAATGACAATTTTGAAATTTTGTAATATAAGAATGATAGTTTACTACTAGTGATTAGTGATTATACGGTATCATACTTATGGAGGTCATTATAATAATTTGCGACCGAAAGGTCGTTGGCGTACTTGGCGCGTGTATTCCCGGCGTACCGTACGTGTAGTCGCGTGGTAATACGACTATGGTACAACTACTAATACCAAGGCATGCATTGGAGTTTATGTACCTCGTGTATGCTCGATTCCTCAGTACATTTACGAGTTGCATTTTCTTCGCATCCATAGCGGGTGGCTTTTTACGTCGACTTTAACATAATTTCATGATCGCATTCTCGTTAATCTTGCGCTCGCATAATTTTAAACGTACTTTATTCCTTACAAAGTACTTTTACCAAGTGTATTTTGTAATATTGATTTTAATGGAGGAAACTTTGCGAGTTATGAGGTACCTCCAGTTGTCCGGGATTTACATGCAAACGAAGATCTTCTTGGTCGAATTTGTAGAATCTGACATATATTACTTTGGGTCATTGCGAGTGACCTTCATGTGATTGCATTTGACCTATTCAAGAAAAAAATTCTAATAACAGTTTTCATTACTGAAGTGTAAAAATACAAGAGTTAACTTTTAACAGAGATAGAAAACGTTTGAAACAAAGTGTTTCAAGCGTTGGTTGTTACGCATTTTTTGGTAGTATAAGTTATACATAATTAGTATTTCAATATTGATAATTATGCATATAAATAGTCATTTTAATACAAACGTTAAAATAAAAGGTTAATAATTAATAATATTTACCTAGTAAACGAAAAAGTATTCCGAATGATTTGAGATCAAGAAATGCGACACTATGCACAAAATTTAAAAAGTCATGCACTAATATAATAAAAATGCAACCGCCGATAGCTGCACTAAAAATAATTTGACTTGACTACTTTTTAATTGTGCACAGTAGTTCGATACGCATCAAGAAAATTGTCTAAGTAGCAGTGACTAAAAAGAAGTTAAATCAACTAGAAATGTAGTTCTTTCAATAATTCAATTAAAAATATATCGCTTCAGCATGTTGAATAGTTTTTAGTGTACTAGATAGTTAGACTCTAAAAAATGTTTTTAAATGTAATAGAATTAACTGCCAAAATGTCGTTTCCATAACTATATTTTTTGTTGATTTAACTTCTTTCTGGTTGTAACTATATAACCTATAAAATTCCGTTGAGGAACTATTGAAATACTTTCAGTAGTTGAAACGTAGTCAAATCAACTAAAAATTTTTTTCAGTGTAGAGTGTAATCGTGATCGTAAGGAATTTAGTCGTGAAACTCAATAGCATAGCTAACTTTTTCATAGGACTCTGTTAATTTTAATTGAATTTTGTGTAATAAAAAAATATTCATAACGTTTTATAGAGCATTATTGGAAAAGGGTAAATACTACTACAGATATACTTAAACATTAATCAGTATAGGATATTTACTTAGGAATAGAAATATTGAAAATGATTAAAAATGTAACAATATAAAATATTAGAAAAGTTTCATTGAAAAATTTTGCAACCTATTGTTTAATTCATATAATACATTTCCATTTCAAGTAGAAAAAAATGAAATTTCTTAAAAGAGGAGCCTCTAATGGCAACAATGTGGACTGTTTCTTACTAAGAATCAGTGATTATATCAAATGCATTAAAAAATTATAATTTGAAATTCTTAATTATATAATGCAAACATCCCATAATAACGAGTCTCTCAAATAAATGCAATGAATTGTCAAATTCTCGCCATATGGAATTCTTTTGAATTCTGAAGATAATACCATACCAATACCGAATTATAACTATTTACGAATGAATCGAACATCAATTTGTCTGAATTTCGTTTTTAAAAAGGCTGCAGTTTACTTGAAAGAGCTAAACCGTGAATTTTAATATTGCGGAAATGTAATATACTTATTATTTTCTATGTTATTCACAAAAATAATGTAAAGTTTATTATTCAATTTAATATTTATTGTTTTTGTGGATCATACTAATGGACTGCAGATAACACAGCCCCACAAAAAATGTCAGGATTTGAATGTCAAACTATTCTATAATATGTTTTTTGAGTCACTATAATTTTCACTATATAACCTCAAAATACCCTACATTTCGATCTTGAAATGTAACAATAAAGTAAAATACCTTGAAGCAGCTTTTCTTTTTTCGTAAAACCTTTTAAAATTGTGTAGTTGAAACTCGAAATAAAGAGTTACGTTTTTTAACTCTAGTACCGTCAACTTTAAGAAAAGATGTCATAGAACAAAAAACGTCCGATTTTTTTAAAAACCTTTGGAGCTAACTTTTATTTTTGAAAAACTGCCAAACCCAAATCTAAAATCGTCTCCAAATTGTTGAAAAAATTTAGAAGTCTTTTTCAAAAGATTTTGAACGTTTTTTCTTATTCTGCACAATGAGCTTCAGTTGAGTTCCACCTAAAAGTTCTTGCACCTCGTGTTTTTTTGTAGGCATATTTTCAGATCGTCTCGCGGTTATTTTAAGCCGTAAATAAAAATAATCGACAAAGGGAAACTCGAAATATCTTGATTTTTTGCATTTTTTAAAAGTTATTGTAAATATTTTCATCAAAATAACGTTTAGAACTATTTTTTTACATGAACGTTTAGATTTTGACTCTAGAAAAATAATCCCGAAAGGTTTTTATTCCTTTTATATGTTAACGTGTTTTTTTAAAATTTTTTGTAAATATAACTTGTTTCAGACATCCTACGACAAAACAACTAAACTAAATTAAAGTATACAAAATTATCTGTAAAACTAGAAAAGAAACATTACATTCTCTCATTTCGTTCCAAAGTTAGAGCCTTTCGAACATACGTTTTAATGAAAATAGTACAATTTGTTTCAACAATATTGTTCTACAAATGTCGACGGAAAAATCTGAGAAAACGAGTTCAAGTAGGCGAATTTTCAGAGAATTCTTAAAAAAAGAAATCTGTCTATCTATTATATTTACAAAGATATAAGTAAGGTTTGAAGAATACATGTTTTACGTATGTTTATTTGTTGTTCATCGCATGTTGCACTCCTTAGAAAAATACAATTTTCTTGTCGCGGAAATCAACTGGGATTGTTACTAGGGTTTTTTTTTGGTCGCTGATTAGGAATCTAATGATAGATTTTTAAAATTCAAAATAGCGAGTTCAAAATGGCCGACCAAAAATATAAAAAGTTACTTGATCGAGATGAAATTAAGTTTTTGGGGGTTTTGCTATCCTAATTGCAAATGCGATTATTTGAAATGTAATTTCAACTGCATTAGTTAGTGACTCTCAATTTAATTTATAAGAACACTCATTTTATGTTTTTTGAAAAAGTAATAATTTGGTGAAGTAGAGTAAATAGATTCTACCTTTTGATAATTTGGGGAGTACGCCATCATTTTTACGCGAAATCGGTAAAAATTGTAAATATTGATCACTATGAATATCGAATGCTAGAGACGTTATAATTAAAGTGACATTTATCACTTGGTTTCCAACGTTGAGCATTAATTCTCTATGCATCTTAACGTCTGTCATCACCATAGTTGACAAATTGCTATTTGAACTTAAAAATTAAAACTTTATAATCACGTCCATACCAAGAATGACATGGTGTTATTGAAGACCCACGACATCTCTGGTGAGAAACTCATTTTAAAATAGTTGTACTGACGTACAATAATTAAAGTTCTTATTACTTAACTTATTGCTTATTTTGTACAGAATTTACTTTTCTTTTAGGTAAAAATACAATAATTATAATTGGAAGTGTCTAACTATGTAAAAAACTGTCAGTAACAAATTTTTCGCGTTTATTGCAAAATTCTAGCTTTTTTGCTTCTTTTTAAGTTTTTTTTTTTAAATAGTGTGGTATTTTAATAACTCTGCACTTTCGGTACATTATATAATTGTAACATTCAGATGCTAGATTTTTTCCCGAGGAAAAATTGAATAGTTTGCAGAGTCTCTGAAATTCATCTGATGATTTTATTCTCTCCTTTAACCTCAGATATGGGTTATTACAAAATGGAATACCCACTTTATGATGGAAGGGATAAATAAAATGCGACCTCTGAGTGCTTTCTTCCGATACTAGGTGGCTATAACGTTTTGTGTCAACCTGATAACGAAATGGACATTTGTTTAGTTCATAACAAAACTTGAATAATTTGAAAGTTTTCATACTTTTTTATATAGTTAGACATTTCTAATCATAATTATTATATTTTTGCCCAAATGAGAAGTGAGTGCACTTATTACTAGTTTCTTATTTGAATAAGCCATTTTCTGTATTTTTGTCGATATATTTTGAAAGCACGAACATTTCGAAAAAGTGATTTAAAAAATCAAATTACATTTTTTTACCCTTAATTTATTCACATATAAAATTAATATTTTTACTAGAAAGGTCATTCTCAAAAATGTATAAAATTTATGTTACACACTATTTTCCAACTCATTTGAAAATAAAGATATAATCAGTAGTAATCACCACTAAAATGAAAAATGTTAAACACGCTCAAAAATTATCATAAGTAGGAATTTTTATGATTTCAGTGATCGAAATTGTTACATTTCCGAGTCTCTGCAAGTACTTATGTACATGTAAAATTGAAATTAAAAATTTTATCACGAAAGTGGCCCGTTGGGCATGGAACATCCCGTATACCTTCACTTTTTTTGGTCGTTGCCTTTCTCTTAATTTGCTAGAAACTGTTGTTCTCCATAAAATTAAAAAAGTTGTGGACACGTGTAATTTTTAAGTTAGGATATTACAATTTGGACTTATTGAAAATAATCTATAAATTACATTAATCATATGACAATTGAAAGCGCATTTTTGAAATTCCTCTCCGAACTATTTTCCTGCATAGATCTGGATTTTGCCCTCTCTATCAGTATTCTCCCTCTTGAGACAAACTTCGTACACCGGTAGTCCTTGTTCTACTGACACCAGACAGCAAACGTGTCGGTATTGAGAAGCCGCCGTACAATTTTTTGCGCAGCTCGTATTTGTGATCCATCTCGATCCTACGATTCCTTTCACTTTTGTCAGTTTCTTCGTCGGTGCCTGTGGCTATGTAGATAGTACATGTGTTGAAAGCACTACATTTCGACGCTCTTTATATTTGTACGCGTTTAAATTATCGTAAAATCAGTAGAAGCAAGACCAGTTAAAGACATTCAAAATAGATGAATCTGTCAAGCTATAAAGTTTGACGATAATCTTCAATTTTTTATGGCATCTAGTGTCATTGATCTTGTCGTTGAAGTTTTTTTTCAAGCTTAGATCCTAAAAAATGTGTTTGTGAATAATTTCTTGATTATTTTTAAACTTTATCTGTAATTTATTTGTATTTCTTATATGTTAGTGGATATCTTATTTACCTATCATGTGGTGTTTTTTATTGTTCCATATTTTAGTCAATACAAAATACACTTTATTTTTCCTAATTAATTTTATAACAATGGTTTTCTTCACTACAAGATTTCATTGAGAATAACTATTTGACAGACAGGTTTTGAAATAGTTTGTGAGATATCAACCAAGGTTTCATATCTGCAATATTTAAGGCAATCTTCTCTCCATTTTTAAGGCATTTTCGAATGTCTCATAAGGATACGTTATAAATAACTTTGCTCGAGGCGATAAAAGTATCTTCAGTCACTAATCTTAATTTCAAATACGCATAATGTTCGAAATATAACCTAAAAGTGTATTGATTGTGTAAAATATTGATAAATATTTATCTTGGGTTTCTAAGTTTCGTGCAAATTGCTAATTAAACGCGTAATTAGGTGGCTGCCGTTGTATTTTTACAAATCGGACATCTTTTAAAAAACAGGTTTCAATACATGAACCTTCTCAGACCAATATATACGAGGCGACTAACAATAATTGAAATCATGAACAGAATACGTTATTTTATCTTTGAGATGAAGAATATCGACTATTTCCGAAGATGTTTGGTTAACTTTACTAAATATTTCAACAATTTTGCTAAATATTTCATTGAGGTATTCAATTTGTGCATGTATTGAAAGTACTCATATATTTGGTTAAATTCACCAATTATTTTATCAGTTTTAACGCTTTTCGCCCCAAAAGTCTGCAATTTGGACACAACTTTCAACGCTATATCTTTTATTCCAAACGGCATTAGAAAAAAATTGAAATTAGTAAAAATCGATAGATTTGGACCTCCTCTTTTAAATACCGTAATCACAGTCAGCCAGCGACTTCAAAGAAAAATGTTACGATCATTTCATTGAAAAAATACAGATTTTACTTACTAATCGCGTCTTTTTGCTCAGCCCTTTCTTGTCCCGTCAGATTTTTTACAAAAGACAAAATGGCGGCTTCAATATGGCGTCTGCAAGTTGTCATTTTGCATTTTGTGGCACAAATATCGAGTATTTGACCATGTAAGGTTGAAATCATGGAGAAGTGGGAGGAAAAAGTAATTATCATTTGTAAATACCTAATCTCATCATGATTCATTCATAACCTCAAATTAGTTATATACAATGGGTTTTTATCGAGTTTTTGTTTGATTTTCACTCAATATTTTACTTCATCATTACGTAGGTGTGAAATTGAAAATTACTATATACGATTGTGATCTATCATTGATTGGTTTATAACCTAAAAATGGAGGGCAGCACACCTTGTGCGAATTGCTACCTGGTACTATGGCGTTTGTAGATTTAATAAACATTAATATCGGAGTATCTACATTGATCCTCCAAGGCCTAATTTCAAAGTTGTTTATTCATGATAATAAATATAATACATTACCTACACACTACTAATTCACAACGATTTGCATCACGTTGCTTAGCCGTCAATACATATTTTGCTGTTGTCCGACTCTTATCACGGGAAGTAAACCTAATTCGGAGAGCCATTTTTTTGTACTATTTTTTAGTACTTTAATTTTTATTTGTATTTTTTGCATCGTTTAACAATTTTTTTTATTTTTTTATTTTTTCATTTTGATAACATTTTTTATATTGGATTGTTCCAAGAAATGACAATGGTGAATCAAGTCAATAGTAATATGGTAAATCTATGTACGTTTATGAAATGATTTGAAGACCCGAATTAATTTGTTTATGTAGGTGTCTGTAGTTAAGAAATGTCGGATTTTTGAATGTCTGCATTTTGAAATGTCTGGTTTTTAATGTCGGGTTTTTGAGATTCACCCAATTTTTCAAACAACATTAAGAGATGTTATATCGACTCATAATGAACACAATTAATTTTTGTAATCAATTCAATCTTAACTTGTAGCGTAGATTAAAGGCTACCTTAAATAATTAAATATTAATTTTATCTCAACAAATTATTAATGATAACATATGAGAATATTGTTAAAATATATTAACGATGTATTGCTAAGATTTGGACATATTCTAAAATACTTATCACGAAAGAATAAAAGGCATAAAAATGCTCTTCTTCTTTAATACGTCCAATCAAACTGTCAATCGAATGTTTTGTCAGCGATTATATGCACGTATCAAACCAATTGAAAATGCAAAGGCCAACGACGTTTGCAGACCCGCCATTTACTTTTAACGCATTTTATTCCTTGGGGCGACGAGTCGCGCATCGCAAAATTGCAGATAATAGATCAAAGCTTCGATATGCTATGTCGGCGTGATTCGATCACAGGATCGAAATTTACGCGGTCCTGAAGTATTATATTAGCTATATGAAGCTTTCGATTGGTGCGTGATCATCATCGACTGCGTCATTGTATTGATAAGCTTCGTGGCTAAACTGTCTTATTACGACCATCTCAGCTGTCTATCTTAAATCGCGATCGATTTTTACGTGGCCGACGGCTCCCTGGGTGCATTTGACGTTTTGCATAAATAAACCTTTAAGGTTTCATTCACTTATTTAATAGAGGGAGATGAAATAAAATTTCATGCATCGTGGATTCAGAAAGAAAGGTTGTTATACTGAATTAATAATATTTTGTTTGTTTCTGTTTCAGAATAAGTGTACCATTAAGGCTGTATTTGTTTATAAAATGTTATGTTGTGTTGGATATTTTTCATCTCTGTAGTATACAGTTTGAAATGTGAAACAATAGTATTAGCCGATTCAGGACCTGATTAGAAATGCACCGTTTGACCTGATTTGTCTCTATGATGTCATGCCTTGACCATTTTTTGGGCGTCAATAACATTTTTATAGGACATATATTTTCTAATATTTTTGTAATATTTTAACAAAATCATATTATTTTTTTCTATATGGACCGCATTATCAATGAGTTTTTTCGCAATTAAAAACAATTTGTTAAAAATGGCTGATTTAATTTTACAACAGGTGATAAATTGGTTGTGACGTCGTTTTTAAGCAACAACAGTGAATATTAGTTTAGTCATCAGGTATTACTTCTAAACTTCTGATAAATTTGTCTTATTGAATCTTGATCAGGTAGTAGTCAGACACACTTTGCTAGGGCATGTTCCAAGTTACATAAACATCTAAATTCTATATATTATATTTCACCTGTAGTAGGATATAGTACTGAATTTATTCACAATTCTTAAGTTGCATCAGATACACGTGATTAGGCATAATTATTGTACGTATTTACACAATGAGTCACACAGTCAATAACCCTCTAAGGTCCCAATATAAATTATGACTGATGCATTTCAAGTTAACAAGGTAAGAGCATTTTTCGAATAGACTCCTCATCTAGATCAGACCCTCTCTTTCAAATTGCACATCAGAAAATAAAAGTAAGTAACATTTAAAAGTAATTTTTAATATAATTTTATATAAATTTTACTTTTAAATTCAATTTTAACTAGATGCCTTCGACCCGGGTGCCTACAATTTTGGCTAAATTCGTATTGCAGTTCCCTGACGAAAGGCTGATGCTTCCGTGAATATTCCCATTTTAACACTGCCAGGAAACAAGGCGGCAGAGGGTAGTTCTAGCATCGTTAGGTTCGACTAGTTTCTATACATATATTGTAACAATATCTTGTTCCTTAAATAGGGTGAATATGCCAATGAATGGACGGTTAAGCATTTTTCACACTTTGATCGATTGTAACTTTTGAATTCTTTTATGAAAATTTAATTATGATACCACCATCTGCTCTTTATGACCGTGTTGTTCAAACTTTGATTTTATTTAATTATTAACCTCGTCTTCATACGGTTGTAAAAAAATCCGCTAAACCCCAATGAATAGACGGGTTAAATCAAATGGGACGTTTTCAGTACCAGTTTTGGATGGCTTTAAAACTTTGCTTTGATTTTACAAAATAATAAACACTGGAAGATCAATAGTACTGTAAATATTGTTTTGAATGTTCAAAGAACATAAAAATATATATTTTGTTGCATGTTGTGCATCATACATTCATAAGAAATAGAAATATGTAGAAAATCGTCCATTCATTGGCATATTCACCCTATATTAAAATTGAAAATGAGCATTTTTAAAACTTCGACCCCGACCGCAGATCAGCCGAAGCACTGATAAATGAGCATGTCTTGTTCACACTGATGCAAAAAAAAACGCGGTTTAGTCGAGTTTTTGACAGGTCGGGTTGCAGGAAATAAATTTTTATATATGTGGGTTACTTCGGTTTCCGTTTTTTACGGCATTATCGTTGATTTTACGAAGAAATGAATAAAACCTTTTTTGTAGAGAATTCAATGTTCTATATTTTTTGTTTGAAACATTTTTTGTACGATTTGTATTTTTTGTTAAAAAAATGGAAAAAACGTGTTTTTTTAGCGTTTTTTTGTTAAACCTCCCCACAATCTAGTATGCATTGTCTCCAAAAACTAATCAGATCTAAGTTTGGCCAAGAGAAACCCAAATCCGTTTGTACTTTTTAATTTCGTCCTGCCAGTCGCGGGATATCGCGTATACAAAATTTTGCCCACGGACGGACGTACAACCTAACGGACACCAATTTTTTTATTGTTGCTTTGGGTTCCTTAGGGCCTGAAACGTCGACATTTGATGAAAAACTATAAGGTAATTTTTTGGCGGGAACTGACCAAATTCAATACTTCGCCAGACCTATGGTCTGGGTCGAAGTAATTAATTTAACAGTAATTCAACTACGCATGATTAGTTACTATAAAAACTCAATATTTAAAGGTCTTTACATGATGTTCCATTATTTTTTTATTATATCGCAAATTTAAAATGTTACAATGAAAAATTCACAAAAATGATGCATAAAATTTGGAAATATATTTTATACTGGCTCTCCAAAATGGTAAAGCTCAAAAAATGGAACCTATTATTCGAGGAATTACGGGGTTGATGAAGACGAATAGGTAATTTCTTAAAAATTGATCAAATTCTTTTGACAACTGTTTTAAACTTTTACATTTGGTATAAAAACATTTTCTATGTTGCTGTTTATGGATTCGATGCCAGATTTCAAAATGGCAGATCTCATATTACAGCCATTGATTACGAATCTGGTGTCAAATTTTCAAAGTTCAAAACGGCGGATCCAATAATATGACCGATCAAATTTGCAGTCTTTAACAGTGGCACGCGTTGCTGCTATATCAAACTCTCATAGATTGACTGGAATGCACGTGGTATTCGCCAGTTTGAATTTTGAAAATCTGTCACATGGATTCTTAGACAACTTAAGAGATCTGTGTATATCGAATATTAGATAGAATTAACATTTTTTTAATTTGTCGGTCATATTGGATCACACATTTTGTATTTTTAAAATCTGACATCATGTTTGTAATCAAGACCGACGATTAACCTGGAAATCACATATATGGGCCAAACGCAAGCAACTAAATATTATATCAATAAATATGTATTGGATGTTAGGTAATAAATCTAAATTAACTTTGGAAAATAAAATACTTTTATTCCAAAGTGCACTTTAACCGATTTAGATGTACAGAGTACAATTATGGGGGCGGGGCTGCATTCACCAGTAACATCGAAATAGTAGAGAGATTTCAGTCTAACACCTTGAGAAACATCGTTTAGGCACCACGGTTTGTACCAAATGACATAATTGGAAAAGATTTAAAAATCCCTACAGTTGTGGAGGAAATAAAAACTCACTACAGCAGGTATAAAAGTAGACTGACTCAACATCCTAATAGTGTAGCAGCTAGACTACAGGGAGACACTTGTACCAACTCAAGACTCAAAAAGTATAAAAGCATTAAAACATAGTTGTGAAGTGATCCATACATATATAAATACGCATGGAGATATACAGACATTTATATACTTACTTATCAATATAGTTACATTTATATACCACCATCAAGATTATGTACAGCATTTACCAATGGACTAAATGCTATCAAGTTATTGTAATCTTATATAAAATTTGTTAAATGTCTTCCACTAGACAGATTGTAAATAAACCGGAAGAAATTAAAAAAAAAATGTTCGTAACACAGGCCGACAAATTTTAGAACCAAGAACTAGAACATACTTTTTCGAAGGTATTTGACGCGCTGAATTCGCATCCGACCTCAGAATAGCCCCTATACGTCAGGTTTTTGAAATATTTTAACCTAAAAGTAAGAAAGTACGTTTATTGGGTACATTTGAGGTGCTGTAACTTCGATACAGATATTTTTTCAAAATGATCGTTACGGTGTCTCAAAGTACTGTTTTTGCCCTTCAAAATCCATTTTTAGACTTAGAAAAATCTTTATTGGTCACTAAGATATCGTCGGTTGAAGTTTCTGAGCAGAATCAGATAAAGCTCATAAAACTCTGTCTTGAAGTTACAGTACCTCAAACGTACCCAAGAAACGTACTTTTTGCACTTTTAGGTTAAAATATCTCAAAAACCTGAAGTATAGGGGCTATTCTGAGGTCGGATTCGAATTCAGCGCGTCAAATACCTTTGGAAAATATGTTCTGGTTCTTGGTTCTGCAATTTTCTCAAATTTTGTCGGCCTGTGTAATCGGCAACCTGCTGGTAATCGTAATCACTTACAACAACTAATATACTTTTCTGTGAATGTATTCGATCTATCTAATCGAGGGTTGTATAACCATTTAGATTGAAGCTGGACAAGAAGATTAAACATATTGCGTTGTTCGAAAATTAGAATGAGTAAATACAAAGGGAAGCTTGATGACATTAACCGAGAGGACATAACTGCAGCATGAAGCAACTATTTTCAACTGACGTAAAACAAACAGCCAACAAATTAAGCAACACAAGTAACTATTTACTATTACTATTCCTTTACAAACTAGAATCATATTACTCGAGCAGTTTATATCCAATTACATCGAAAACGATTAACGATCGGTGCTCCAATCCACGTAGTCAGACCTAATCGCATTAATAAATTCCTCATAGTTAATTCATCTGCATGCACACGAAGATGTACTGGCATGGACCCATTAGTGTATGTACATTTATGCGGAAATACCTATTCGGACTTAGGAAAGTACGCGTTTAATGTTCGTCCACGAAACGTACATAGGGACTCGGTGTACCTGGAGAACGGGCACGCAAGTTCGTGTTCGTACAGTTGCTCAGTCAATGGTTTTGTATAGTTTACATTTATGCACACGTGCAATACAGGCAAGTGGCCTTACAAGGACGTGAGGCGACGGCACGCAATGCTTCTTGCTCGATTCCTTTGTGTATGGGCACACGTACTGGCACACATATATGCAAGGCCAGAAGTGCATGCCTAGGTACTGGGGTATACCTGGATGGAAGGTATGGAATAGACGAGGTATTTGCATGGGCACGCGCGTGCTCGCCAGGCCGTAACGCCGGACAGACATATAAATAAGTGGGCGTACTTGTGTGCTAGAACCGAGCAATGGGAAGCGTGAATTCTTTGACAAAGCCAGTTTTCAGGCGACGTAAATTAACTTTCAACCAGGAATGCCACATTGGCTATCAGCGTTAAGAACGGACCGCTCATGGACGTCATAATTAAAGAATTACAAACGAACGGGAATGGATTCCGCGTCGCGTGTGCAAGGAAATAACACCTCGTCGCGGTCTTTATTATGGTTTTAAGATCCATTTGTGTCATTGTTAAATGCCATTACGTTTATCGTAGAAATTCTTTGTATCGCTGGCATACTGGTGCTGAAATAATATAAATTGAACATGTCAGTTCCTGCAGATTAAATAACTCTGGAACTCGACAGAATGCAGGCATGAAAGTATGGTGGTGAAATTGTTAGACGCGTGATTGCGATTGTTTGTAAAACCGCCGTTTTAGGTGGTCTTTAACTTATTTTAACCCAAAAGTTTCGTCACTGTAAAAATTCTTTAACATCTTCATTTCTGAGTGTTTTATAAAAAAAATACAGTGTTTCATGTGGACGTTTTTTTGAAAAAATCAATTTTTGGATTAGAAAGTTGAATATATTTATTATTTTTGATAGGTTTTATTAAATATTTACTCTTTTTTTTTGCGTTTTTGCGAATAACTCGAATGATTAATTAGTCGAAACTTTACTTTTCTCCTATATACTTTGAGAGTCGTAATGCGTGGCTTTCATAGCTTGTTAATAATATTAATTTTGAATAGCTGATTAAGGAGGTTGGTATGGTACGTATGCAGTCAAGTGCTTTTTTCGCCCGATTTTGACTAGTGAAGTACCGTTCAGACGTCAAATAATGGCTACTAGTCTGTACGAAAATGAACTTTTGATATTAATACCGATTTTAATTAATTTCTCTTGCTTATTGTATCCAATCGATCTAATTCCTTCCCTCAAACATTTATTATATATTTTTCTTTAATCGACATTGATTTTGAGTATATCTGTTTGTTAATTCCGTGCATATCTCGCGTATAAAGCCTTGAAAACTGCCATTTACATACGGTACCATGTCTATAGACACAAAATGTTTTTCATATTTTCTCAACACTGTGGTATCTTAATGACTCAACATTTTCAAGGAATTTATTTTATATTCGCATAAACGTTTAGTAATTATTTGGTCGAAATATGTTTGTTAATTCTCATGCCAACCTCCTTAAAGTAGCCACTAAAATCATTCCACATGGATGATTACTGCATGAATTTTAGGTGTAATATCAGTACCAAGATCTATGTAGTTTGTTTTACCGAAATGAGTAAAATCTTGATTGTTTCTTTCAAACTACTCTGAAATGTATCCAGATTCATATGTGAAGGAATTTTGACATTATGACTGAACTGTTCTACTAAAATGTGTTAACCCTTTCCGCCACATATTTTTCTGATGCACCATTTTTCATGAAATTGGGTACTCCGGGTTTTCTGGTGTCGCCAATTACGAATCTGAACTCAGATTTTGATAAATCAAATCGGTGGATTCAATATGGCTGACAAAAAATGTAATCTCAATCAGGTCATTTTTTACATTCTTGATCAGTCATATTATATCCCCCATAGTGATTTTGAAAACCTGAGTTCAGATTCTTAAATAGCGATCTCAAAAACCCCCTACTTCGCAGCTTAATCTCGATCACGTAATTTTTACGTTTTGATCGGCCATATTGAATCCGCCATTTTGAATTTTCAAAATCTGAGTACAGATTTGTAAAGAGCAATCTCAAAAAACCCCCGAGTTCCCAGTTTCATCTCGATCCAGTTGAACATTTGCCATGGACTGCATTTTTTCTATAAAAATAACGATTTTTAGTTGTTTATTTGTTTATAAATCATAGTGTTAAATAAATATTGACTTAAATGCAATGTTATGCATTTATTCATCTCCAACTTAGATTGGATTTTAAAAAAAACGGGCGCAAATGCATTATTTTGTCTTTAAAAATTCAAATTTTTAACCGAGTTCCGGTGGTTAATATATTAGGGTATTTATTGTAGATTTTTTTTATTATTATTATTTAACGGGCGGCTATTTTATTGCATTTTTTTTAAATGAAGCTAATAAAAATTGGAAAAACATAGTCGAGGCAGATTTGTAAGAAGCGACACTATATCGCTTTACGAAAACATGGAATATATATTTCGGAATAGATCAAAACTCTGATTTAGTGCAACCTCGTTTCTATATGTATTTTTTAGTGTGATAGACATTTTTTTAAATAAATGCAAACAAAAAAAGAATACAAAAGGTTGTTTATCTAGTGTTGACCTTGAAGATGACCTTGTCGCTAATGTTTGTGAACATATGCGAAATCAGCATAACATGTTCATGTGGATCAGTATACATCTTTACAACCGGTCGAGTAATATCTCTGGAATTGTAATTTCTACCAAACTGTTTGACGGTTACTCACCGCACACGAATATTCTAAGTCTATTATTTGCAGTATTCTTTTGGACCGCTCACACCAATTAAAAATAAGGTGAACAGTTTTCTGGGGTTTACTGCTACGGGTATTTAATGCAATAATTTCGTCGAAATCACATTCAAAATATAAAATTAATCACCTGAACCCGGACAAGCTCCTTGGGAGCTTTTGGGATCGAGGGGGACTGTGGAAAGAAGAGGGTACATGAAAAAAAAGCACAGATATAAAACAAAGCAATCTTGGTAGTTGTAGGAAAGTATAATCCGAATCTGATTTTGAGATATTTTAGGTTACTTACTGGAACAATATGCGTTTTCATCTATTTTTGAGATACAGAAATTTCTTAGTAAGTTGTTCTTTTTTACTGTTTTCTTCATTACTGCTTCTCTCGTCCTTTAAAAGGCTCTACTAATCGATAAACAAACTTTTTACTCGCAATCTTACGTTCATTTTAAATTATCACATTTAGTCCAACAACCTCATGAGGATTATTCATGTTATCGGGTAAGCTTAAATAATAAGACGGAACCTTCAAAACAACAATTTTATGAGATGACATGAATAAGAGGTAGTACAGGCTTTCGGCTGTTGTAAACTAATTCGTTGTCTAATTTGAACCATTCTGTATTTTAAGATATCTGAGATGACATGTTACACAGGGTCCTTTTTTGGAACTGAGGTGTAGGATACCTTCAAAACGTAGGGTGGTGAAATAAGTTGGACAACGGATGCGTTTCCAGCGGCGAAATATTTTTCAATAACTGATTTAAGTTATTTTTAAATAAATTTGTGTGTAGTCCTGTGGAATTTTCAATTATATCACTTGACGAAATTCTATTTACGATGGAAATTGAAGAAGATGGAAGAACTGCCTTTCTGGACCCTTAGATATATAAACAGAAAAATAAGCCAGTGTTCAAAAATTTGCCACAAGAAAAACCTTATTTGGCAGATACTTAGTTTATTTTTCACAAAAGAATAGGTAGATAGAACCATTAAATTAGCAAACTGCGTGTATATAAAAACAGATCAAAATCGGATCAAATATGTGTTAGAAAGAGATCATTTGTGTGTAATTTTGATCTGTCATTAATTGCCGAAAAATTGCACATCCCCAAATGTTTCACTAAAGATCTTATTTGGGCTATTTTTTTATTCATTTGTTTTCGCCCAAATTTGATCAAAATTAAATCAATTTTTTGCGGTAATAGATTAAATATCGAAATAATTCGAGTACTATACAAGTCTGGAGAATAATTGGAAAAATGTCATTTTTATATTTCGCGTTCAACAGTTTTTGTCAGTATTGTAGCAAAAATAGTAAGTAAAATTTATTTAGAAAAACATGTTATAATAACTTTACTTTTTGATTTGGGACTGATAACACCGCCTTTCATTTTTAATATTCCCGCTGTTCTTAACAAAATTGGTTGTTTGAGCTCTGGAAATTCAAGTGATATAGAGCGAACTATAAAAGTTCTACTCGGAAAGGGAATAGTTCAACTATATCTAATAAGTTTTACTTGCCCAACCCGTTAATAAAGCAATAATGTAATCCAATTTTTGTGTGAATATCAGAGGAACTGCTACAGCAAAGTCGGTTTTTCTTTATCATGATTGTTATATTCCAAGATGAAGTATTTAGCGAATATACCATTAAATGCATCTGTTTAAATATAATAGCTTGTTACAACCGTACCTCAGTTAGAATAACTATTATATAAAAACACGAACATGTAATCACGAATTTCTCTACTTTATCAAGATAGATCTAAAATTTCACAGTCGATCATCGCAGCTGACGCACGAGATAAATGTATGCGAATAGGTACATTCGAATCGAAGTGCAATATAACGATTAACACTCTCCAATGTCGATTACTAACATATATCACAGATTTGTTTAGTGAATATTATCATATGACTATTTTAAAATAACTTGCACTCTAATGCAGCGTTTTATGGAGGTGTGGCTCTTTCGAGTGTCACTTTACGGATACATTCATAAGCAAGATTGAATTTCACTTTGCTACTTTACAACGTGAAATATGGATGTACGAATTCATTTAATATCGTTTTTGGTATGCACTCATTTTCAGACTAATATCTTTACAATTACAAATTCCAAAAGTCATGAAATTTGGATATGCGATTTTTAAATCTTATTAAATGTTAAACAGGTTTTTCAAATATGTTATTTAGAAATTTATATTATTTTATTATATTATTTATTTATTTATTTATTTATTTATTTATTTATTAATTAACGGGCGGAATCGCCCTTTTTACTTAATTTTTGATACATTGTTTTTAATCGTGAGAATTTTGCGAGAGCTGCAGATCGACTTAGAAAGATGACGCCATACTTCACATTTGTGTATGAAATGTAGGACTGCAGAAACCTACACCAAGTACAGCAGCGGTCATGAGTCGATTTCCGCCAGATAAACAATATTTTCGAAACGTAAACAAACAACGTGGCTCGTCTTACCAACAGCGAGCTGCTGCTTGAAAACGAAATCGAAAAATTGTTCACCGGACGGGGATCGAACTCACGACCTACGACTCCGTAGTCCAGTGTGTTAACCGCCTGAGCCACGAAGCCGTTATTATTTATTTTTATTATATATTTATTATATATTTACTATATCATTAATGCCTAATTTCGTTATAAATTTCCAAATAGCCTGTAATACTATGTACACCATTTTAAAAGGTGGCTAGGTTCTGGTTATTATTTTTGATAGGACGACATATTTTTGGATACTGTGCGGAATCACATGCATATAAGTAAATTTAAAAACTCCATCTTTATTAATATGAAGTATTTTATTTAAGCGCATAAATTAACACCTTTCGAGAACTGAATTGAACCACTGAGTTCATCCGTCATGTAATTTGTGATACCTTAATCGATATATTTAAGAAATTGATGTTAAAAGAAACCGTATACATTGTTTTTTGGTGTTATATACCGAGAGACATTCCTAGGTTTTGTATCATGTTTTGACATCATGTTTTCGTTTCTGGATGTTCTTATTCTCTAAAAGTGTCAGCCTTGACTAAAAAGCTCGAAATCACGCTGATGGAGGATGACTCCATGATATTAGAGGAAGGTGATCCCATGCTTTTGGATGATAAAACGGTGAAACCAAAGCATCTCCCAGTCATGATGCAAAACAACTCCTACTCCGGGAGCTGGATATCTTCCCGTATGCACGAGGATGTCCAGTCCAGGATAAGGGTGCATCTTTTTTGACCTGTAGAATCCAAATCCCGAGGTAAAAACTAGAAAAGCAGTCATTTTTGTTACGCCCTATTGTTTAAACAATGTATAGAAAGTTCTTTTTGCCCTCTCATAAGAAAATTTGGTCAATTTTAAGAAGAAAATTATTTATACTTATTATTATGAAATAATAGAAATATATCGATGTTCATTATAGTGAGAAATTCGTGAATCAAAGTAGCATCCAAGATTGCGTAAGTTGGGTGATGCTCCTATCGTAGCGTTTGTTTGTTATAATATTATTACTGAAAAATCCTATCGTAATAAATAAAAACGCACTATAAAGCTGATGATTAGCACTTTAATCTTCGATTTGCCAAATTGCGAACAAAAATTTTGTTCCGCCACAAAAACCATCTGGAAATGGTAAAAAAATTTTTCTGCACATTGAGGTTAGGATATCTGAAAATCTTTATGTGGTAGAGTAATTCTGTGGTCAGAATTGGATTCAACGCGAATACAAACTTCAGAAAAGTACAGTCCGGTATCTCTTTATAAATTTTACAGGGCTGTGTAATTATTGAACATTCACAAAACATTGCTCAGCTATATTTGAAAAATTATGAAAAGTTTTAAGAAACGTTTGATTCAAGTTCTCAGCTTTTGTGAATCATCATGCGTTGTTCAGCAACATGCATCAACATTGTATAAGATTCTCAACTTTGAGCATTTTGGAAAATATTATTTCCATTGTACATTGCTCACTGAGCTTCGACCAAGTTTCAATAAAAGTGGTGGACACTTCGAGTTTGTCTTCCAATAACATTTCTAGGTTGTCTTATAATAATGCGAATATTTTTACTTTTATAATAGTAATTTAAGTTTGCTACATCAAAGTTATATATCTAATTACTAAAAATAATAAAATATGTTCAATAGATCAAAAAGATCATTAATCATCATACTGTTGACATCAATTTTATTGTCAACTTTTAGCCTGTTCGTTTATTTTTTATGGAATCATCGTTTTGGGTTCTGTTTTAGCATTACAAATTTTGCTGCCTGGATACCACAATTCAACAAATATAAAAATTAAGATTAGTGAAAATGCCTAAAGCTAAACCCCATGTTGAAAACAAGTATAAAAATAGTCAAATTTGCAGTATTTTTCCGTATTCCTGAGTTCTGTAAAAATGCGAAAGGGGCTTGGAAGTTTTAGTGAATAGACCATGGAATGCTTAGTGTTATTTCAGAACAATAACTTACATTTATTTTAAATATGTTTTCAAGGTAGTTAGACCCTACGATATAGTATATTTGTAAAAAAATATTGTTGATGAGACAAAGCATTACTTTTCTTCAAAATTTGATGCTTTTGAATTGAAAACTACAAAAATAATTTGTTAAATATTCTTTACTGTAAAAAATTACGATGTAATTTTACTACGTATCAGGTTGAAAATAAATCGATTCACGTGTAACATAGTAAAAGTACAAGCCGTATGTAAAATAACAGGGGTTATGTTTTCGATAAAAAGATTCTTTATAACTTTATCGTACGATTTTTACGAATTTATGAAGCTATCGTCAAACATCTCTAATTATTACAACAACCAAATTATTTGTCACAATGTTTGAATAATTTTAGTGATCATTTAAAAAATTTGGAAAATTCGTATTTTAGTTTACTGAAAAATCCTCATGGCGATTATTTTCAATATTAGGCTAAACATTACCGTAAGATAACCTAGAAAAGTTATTTGAAGAAAACACTGCAGTGACAATGTAATTTTTACTAAAACGGGATCGAAGCTCACCGTGTCCCTCGTACAGAGAAGGCAAGAATAAGCAATAATTCGCTGCAGAAATATTTTGTACAAAATCTAGCTTACCGACGCAACCTCTCATTTCGATCAGAAATAAAAATCTAGAAATCGCGTGACAATATTTCTCGATTTTCGCTGTATTTCGTGCGGGTTAAACTCACTATTGTCTTATACCTATTGTTGTCTGCGGAATTAATATCGATGCGTTGTCTGACACTCCCACTGCGTTTTGCAATAATCATCGAGCTCCCGCGGGATCAATTTACTTTAACGGTAATTAAATAGCATTACGAAATAGTTCCTGTGCGCTTAAGAAAGCCTACTTTCCTACTTCTGGCAGGCAAATTTATGCGCCTCTTTCCCTCGAACGCCGGAAAGTCGCCACCAACGAGTTATCGCCAACAACAATACTCGACTGCTGCATGACGCTTTTTGTATTTTTAAACACATTGCGTCAAATACGGTAGGTACCCACGCATCGCATTCTCCCGTAATTGAAAAGTACTTTCCAGACAAAAAACGAATATGCGTCCTCTTCACGGAATTCTT
Source organism: Trichopria drosophilae (assembly GCA_030407085.1). Taxonomy (NCBI): domain Eukaryota; kingdom Metazoa; phylum Arthropoda; class Insecta; order Hymenoptera; family Diapriidae; genus Trichopria; species Trichopria drosophilae. Next base: position 39,771,867 of record CM059584.1, read on the forward strand.
CGCACTTGTAAAGCACCCTGGTACTATTGGCACTTTTGTCACAGCACCACTTCGCGCGTGGAAATTGAGTTATGCGGAAATCGAGTTATGCATCTTAGCGATGCGAGTCGTTTTCGTGTGCAATTTTTTAAAAGTTGAAAACCCCGCGGGTTTTGGCTGACGTGCGTGAGCAAATATGTACACACGCTTGCGCCGTGCAAGTGCGATGACGTGCACATAAACACTTGTGGAGCCGAAGCGAAGCAACACGTGGTGGAGGCGAGAGGAAAGGCCACCTCCTGGAGAGTATTGAGCTAGCAATAACCATAAAACTTATTGGTCGCGGCGTATTTACATTCCATTTCTAATGCTCATAAAGCGAGGAAAAAGGACGCCAGACGGACACTTTTTTTTCAAAGTGCAACGACGTCGTTCGGACAGAGCGATGTACACCGACTGAATATGAGGAATTGTGCGAATGACGCTGAGATAACACACTTTTCAACGTAACGGTGTTATTGAAAACAACCAGAAAGAGACGGAAGAGGTCGCTGAGGACGCCAGTTATAAGTCTCAGCTTAGTATGCACATTCAAATGGTAGGAATCGCGTTTTCCGTTTACTAGATGTATTTAGTACTTTATCGATTATTAAACAAAGTTTACTTACTGTGAAACGACCGTAACAACTGAAAATGAGCCAGCTACTCAAATGACATGATTTGCGGTTCCATTTCTGGTGTTGTTTTAAACGCTTAAGGGCTACTGGACATTAATCAATATTTACTTATCGATTAAACCTGTAATTGTCTAAATTTACTCTTGGATTTGGAATGTAACAGCAGTGTTTACTATATATTCGGTGTAATTTCAGCATGTAAATGTTTATCAGCATATCACGATGTTTCAGTTTGATTTTCATCATTGTACATTTTTCTTGCGTATATCATCAGGGGGTTTAAAAGTCAATTCGTTAATAAAGGATAAACAACGATATAATCTATGTTTCAGATGCTTGCTGCTAGCAGGAGTAGTGTTTTTATAGCAATATTTCCAAAAGTTCCTATTGCTCCAGCTTTACACAGAATTAAAAATAATTTGTATGGCGTAAATATATTATATTAATTCTACGATTCTATTCAATCCTCAGGTCTGAAACAATCTATTATTTCTATCAGTATTGGTTTTACTAATCTTCCGTATATATCTCATTGATCATCATGGCTCTTTTATAGGTGTGATTGATGATACCTAGAACTCTCATTCCTGGAGAACTATTGTTTTGATGTTGAAGACCAGAAGAAAAAAAGTTTTTGAAGATACAAAATTGAAAATTTTATTAGACTCAAGGAGAATTGATTGAAAACGATTGGTTGTGACTCTAAAAATCCTTTGAATATGATAAAGTAAGAGAATGATTAAGCAGCAAGGAAATTCTGAGCACTAAAGGAGCACTGTTTTGCAACAATATAATTTGACCAGCAATACTTCCGGTACCCATATGTTTGGATCTATAAAACACTGCTTGACCAACCACAACTTCTATTTTCGTTCAAAAATAAATAATCAAATCGATTTGCGGATCGACTCAAAAGATGATCACTATTGCAGATGGGAAGAATATGCTGGCCGAATATGGAAAAAAGTGGTCAGTAATAGCTTGCAAGTATTATCTAACTTTTGCGAAGGTTGAGTTAATAAAGACAATCGATGACAATGAAACGATAGACGAATACGGGGGCGCAGACAAATTCATCACAGACAACGACAGGACGATCATGAATACATGACATTGAGGTAAATGGTGACGCGAACAATTTCTTAATCGTGGTGACAGTGAGGAGGACGAAACATGATGTTTAAGTGGCAGACATTGTAACACTTCCTTTTCTCTACCGTATGTACGATTTGAACCTACATTTAAGGATTACTATTTCATTTATTGCAACTACATTCAGAAGGAATAAATCATAATTTTAGTTAAAAAATTACACTAGTTTTTTAAGATTATTTAATTGGTTAGACTTAAAATGTTATCTTTCATGCAGAATATAGACTTTTTCAGCATACAGTTAAAAAAGTCGGAAAATTCAGCCAGAAATACAGCCCATTCACCCATATTTCTGTTTAAAATGGCAACTTTTAGATCGTATTGTGTTATTACCTACATTTATCTGGGTGGATGATTACTATTAGAAGACAGACATTTCTAAGTAATTCACTGGTTTTCATGTTAGGAGGTTAACGCATATTAGGGTATTTTAACGCATTTTCTATATTGTCCTGGCACCTGCATACATATCTGTTTGCCTGGGCTTGAACGTGTGCCTATACTAATTACACTGCATTAACCCTTATTGATCCAATTTGCACGTTTTTGTCTGTCAATTTGAAACATGGAACTTTGTTATTTATGCTTAAAAAACATTTGTAGACGCGTATTTTCAAGTGTGTTTTTTCTGAATGCGACACGTTGAAAAAATGTTGAAAAAACCTCCCCTACTTAACCCAATTTTTCAATTTAGAAAAGAAAAACATGATTTTTTAAGGTAATTTTTTGTTTAAATCGTGTTTTAGATGCAAGAGGTCTTGGCGATAACTGAAACCACGAAAACTCAAGCTCAAAATTTGAAAATAATAAAGTTATACCTACACACAAAAAATTCACTTTTCATCATAGAAGGTTTGTGCAACCACACCTAAAATTAATGAAAAATATGATGAATACGATGCGACTTCAAGTCTTCATCCCTAAAACTATAAATAATGGATAGACATGATTTTATAACTTTGTCATAAGTATTGTCTTTAGTATGTGAGAGTATAAAAGCTGCTCTTATGCCTTTATAGAACTTAATTTATTTGCAATGTCTAGTATCAAAAATAGTATTTTCATCCCTGATTTTCATCCCTATTTTATGGGGTGGTAACGAAATTTAACCTTGGATAACTTGGAAAAAAGATATTTTGTGCTATCTGTGATATGTTTTTAAAAAACCAAAAACATTTTTAGCAGAAAAATCCGTAAAATACCGATTTTTTGTGAAAGTTTTATTTTGGGCGTGGTCGCGCAATCCTTCTATGATGAAAGATCTTTATGTGTATAACTTTATTATTTTAACATTTTGAGAGAGATTTTTGTGGTTTCAATTATCGGCAAGACCTCTTTCGCATTGATAATACGATTTAAACAAAAAATTACCTTAAAAAATCATGTTTTTCTTTTTTAAATTGAAAATGGAGTAAAAAATTAGAGTAAAACGGGTAGGAAGGTGTGGTTTTCTAAAAATTTTCGTGCCGGATTCTGAACGAGCACCCTTGAAAATACCCGCCTACAGATGTTCATATTTTTGTATGCATAAAGCCTTCAAGACGAGTGGGCATTAAGAGATTGTATTATGTAATAAAATGAATAAAATGCTGTACATAAATAAAAACAATATCAGCATCAGACATATAATCTACTAAAGTATAGGAGAAATAGCCTGAAAACAAATAGATGTATTATTGCGTCACAATTAACACATGATAAGCTCAAAAGAAAGAAAATTAACAACTATATGGAAGAACACTAAATATCTGGGTGCGGGTCGAAAAATCGACAAATCAAAAAGCCGACAGGTCGAAAAACCGACAGTCAAAAAATCGACAGTCAAGAAACTCACAATCGAAAAGCCGACAGTATAAAAACCGAGTTCAGAAAATGACTGCCCTCCTGACGATTTGTCTATTTTTTTTCTATGTCGGCTTTTTGACTGTCGGCTTTATGACTGTCGGTTTTTTGGCCTGTCGGCTTTTTGAGATGTCGATTTTTCGATCGGCACTCAACGAATCTCCGTTCGTCATTTTTTATCGATAGATGTTATAAATGTGAGAAAACGAAATATATGCAACTAAACCTACTGTAATACGCCGTTGTATGCCCGATTAAAATTGCTTGTCTTAAAAAAAACTTATATAAAAGTGTACCAGTGTATTACCGATATGTGCAATTAGTAATAACCTTTTCTTGTGTTTTACAAACTGTTGGAATGCGGTAACTGCTAAGCGAGAAAAATAATAAAAATGCAGACGAAAAGATGTAGAAGATCCAGGAAGAGAAATCTAGTAAGCCATTCTTCGCAGCAAGAAGCGTCGCGCATTTTTCGCAGTGTGTTAGTAAATCGATGAATTATGGCAAATTCTATGTGCCTATGTGCAATGTTTCTGCAGGATATACTGTCCATGTTATTGAACAGTGATTGATCTACGCAGACAAGACATTGCCTGTTTCATGTGCCGTCGATCCATTCATCCTGCGTTTGGTTGTTTTTCGTTTCGACGTATTCCACTCGGTGCTCAACGTGTGCTCCCACGAGTGTTTGCACGAGAACAAAATAAATACAAGCAAAGAAAACTTACACCGACGATTAAATATTCTTACGACAACTTCGCTTCAAAAAGTAGAGCTGAACTATAGACACTCCAAAATCTAATGTAAATTGATCTTATTCCAGCGATAATAATTGTAAATTGCTCGATGTAAGAAAAAACGTTACTCATAGAATTTCAAGTTGGAAAATACAAATAATTTTATCTTCCTACTTTTGAAAACGATTTATTTATAGGTATGCAATAAAATTGTTAGAAAAATCAGTCTTTTGTAAAGCTACATTTTGAAACAAATATTTCCTGAGGTGTAGTGTAGTACTGCAACTAGTTTCTCTAGCTCAAATCGAGAAATTTTAAGTCACTATATCAAATCATTGAATTCCGGCATCAATTTTCTCTTTAATTTAATTAATGAGAGTCGACCACGCAGAATTTTAAAGGCTTTTTGTTATTATGGATTGTGTACTTCAATTGTAGATACGAAGATCTATTTTGAATTTTTGTATGACCATCATCGCTTCGGTGAAGTGTCAAATGAGTTTAGTTATCAGAACCAAACGTATCTATTGCTATAGCCAAACAGTTTGGATTGGAGCAAAAAATGAACGTCCATACATTATAAAATTTCTATAAGTAAATTTATTCCAAAGAAGCTAAAATTGTACTATGTATAATGTTTAATTCATTACATTCATTGGCAATTCAGTTAATTTTAGATCAGAAACTAAACCGATTTGGTAGCAATTATTATTATTCTTATTACTAACGTCTTTATTAGAAAATATAAAAACAAATTTCTCTACAATAATACATACTTGTAGCTACGAATACATATGCCAAGAGGCGAGTTACAGCTAATGCTGTTTTCCAAACTGACCTAAATTTTTTATATTTTTTTTTCTTTTTTCCAACCAAAATTTTATTAAGAAGTCGAAAACAAAAATGCAAATTATTATGTCCGAAACTTTTTACGATTTTTTTATATCTTTTTTTTTTGTTTTTGAAGGGTCACTGAATCCCTCACTAAAAATGAACGTTGTTATATCAGTTTGTCATAGTTTAAGCCATCAGCGAGTATAACTAGGGTAGCATTACTTGTAAGTTAAAAATATAATCAAATTCACAAGTTTTATAATTTTCCTTCTAGTACTATACTGAAGAGAATATTTAGTAAATTTAACAAAATGGTGTTTTATCTACAGAAAACTAAAGCACTTTTTAGTACTTCATACCTATATTTCGTTAAATAGTCCACATATTTAACTCATCATATTTTTGTAGTGTAGGGAAACAATATTTTACATAACCGTTTTTAATTAACACTTATTTTTCGTAATTTTAACGAAAATCAAAATGTTAAATACTTTCATAGTTTGATTAATTTATCACTAATCGAAAGAAAGGTCAAAGAAGAATGAAATAATTGCCCGAATCTAATTGTAATGAAAAAATAGTGCTATAATAACGCATGATTTACTATGTATAATTTTAAGGGGGTTCTAAAATCGTCAATCAATTAAGTAGTAATTTATAATAAAAAATCTAAATTTTTCAAGCTATTTTTCACAATTCAGATTCTGCAGATGCAATCCTTAATTATTGTACGTGATCTGCTATAAAATAATATATTATGTAATATTAGAGAAAGTCGTCAAGAAATAATTAACAATTTACGAATATTCTCAATCAGTCCTATTTAAAGTACTTTGGTATTATTTAGGAGATCATTCATAGTTGATGAAATTATTGTTAGAAAGACCAAATGTTGGAAAACCGTTTCATTAATTTTTAATTTATATTTTTACATATACATTACTTATTATCAAGTAAGGATTTTAGAACCCCCTTAAGATGACAATTATGTACTACTTGCTTTTACTCGGAACTTCAAGAGCTTTCTCAATGTAACATGGAGATTAAAATCAACTAGAAATAGTTTTAAAAAATACTTTTTATACCTCAAAATAATTGTGTAACAAATAGTTAACAATATTTGTAAATAATTGAAGAACAATTTATTTATTTAAATTCTTACTTATAAATATATGGTTAAATGCAATTCTTTTTTAAAGAGAAAAGTGTAAGACATAACCGAAAAATGGCAGCTTCATATTTTTTATAAGTAGAAGCATGACATAGTTTTGGACATCTTAAATTTAGCAGCAAAATTAATTATTATTACTACAATTTTTTTCAATTGCGTGTTGTGTTTATTATTTTTTTTGGTGATGAATACGTAAATCGAAGTTTAATACATCGAACAGTATTCAATTAAAAAAAGAGAAAAATCAGATTTTGTAATGAAAATTAAATTGTTCCTATTACTTTACGAATAAAAAAGAGCTTAAGAATGGTTGTACATGTTGTATTACTACACTTAATGATTTCCATACATTCATGAAATTGCAGAGGTCGTTACCAATCAAAAAATGTAAAAGTGATATTTAACGTACTCAAGATCATGAGAATCAAAACAAGAATATTGTAGAGTTTATAATTACACCAGTAGTGGGAAGAGAAGAATATTATCGAAACCTGTTTTACCAGTACGGAAGAAAAGACGTTTGTCTTCCTTAATATTCCTTTTAACGATATTGTTTGTAACAGCCCATTTCGTACGTCATTTTATTATAAATTTCGTGAAATGAAAATCCTGATTCACTTTTGAAATATGTTATTACACCTAATTTATTATCGAAATCGTATGTGATTCTGAAATTATCAGCTACTTTTTAAAAAAATGTTGCAACAGCATAAATAAAAATGATTTAATTATCAAATAACTAATTATATAACCATTATTTTGTTCTTGCTAATCTAATTGATGTAATTCATGCATTTTTCTATCTTGCTTCACTACACAGTACTGGGATAAAATGCTATCTTGAATTTACTTTAAGTTCTAAACAAATCTGTATATCATTGCTAAGTAACAAAATTTTATAATGAACTTAGTAGATAATAATAATGGATTATTTAATACCATCTATGTACAATAAAGAATTTATCAATTTTTTGATTGATTCAAATAAAAAAAAAGTTGACAAATGCGTGCTGATTTGCTATGTATTAAACCCTAATATAAGAATTTATTTTGTTTTATTCTTTTTTAAGCTTCATTTTTTTATTTGAAGTGTTTATTTTTTAATTACTTTGTTATTGTTATGTTTATTGGAATTCGTATGGTAGAAATGACCGTTGTTTAGTACGTTTGAAAACTTATCACAACCTCAAAGTTTAGAGAATAGTTAATTTAACTATATACATATTTATCCCATCTAGTAGGTAGTAATTGTGACTATTTTTTTTTATATTTCAGTGAAAAGAATCATATTTCCTAACTATTTAATCCATGACAAGTCGTGATGGGCAGCCGCTGAGGCGGGTAGCCAAGTTTAGATACTTATATTTTAAACCACCTACAATACGACACCAAGAAATTTCTTAAAAATCACACAAGTGTTTTAAATTAAGACACCTGATTTTGTAATATATGTGAAGGTTCCACTGCAAATTAAACGCATATCTTGAAGCATTAAAACCAATATTAGTTTGTTTGATGTGATGACTTTACTCCAACTATAAAATCGCATGACGACAATTAAAACCTATCACTTTAGAAAGTGTTGACTTAAATATGGTCATCAATATTAAAAAAAAATATTTTTGTCATTTAATATCAGAACGTATTTCAATTTTAGACCTTTTCTTAAATTAATATTGTATTTATCTGAATATTAACATTTTTCTGCAAAAAATACTGGAAAAAATTGTGAAGAGAAATTAATATAACCTTAATTCACGTAAATTTTTTATTTTAGATTTTCAAATAAATAATAATTTAATATGAAACATTATTATTGTATACTTGTGTCTTCTACCTTCTGTTTTCCAACTCACGCACTATAGATTTTCGTATCAAAGAATATTGCATTCAGTCCCACGTAAATGTTCATCTTTGTTTCAGCGGATATCGCTTACGGTTTGTATACTCCCCCATTAGGCAAATTAAAAACACCATATTTTGATTACAAAGGCATACGTGACTGAATTTTTGGGATTCGGAGGTTCGATGTCTCAGCATAGTGCGTATTGACGAAGATTGGTAAAGGATGAAGAAAGATCAAAACAGAAGGCGAAATTACTGTATTAGGTCCTGCCCTTTATGATGGAGTTAAAATTGAAGATGGGTGAAACGGAACGCAATTCTGGATTTAATTAAATCGCAACAACTCAAATTGAAACATTACAAACTTTGCGGTACTGGAACGGAAGATAAAATCAGTAGTTGCAATTTAAAAGTTAACAAGTAATTAACGAGAATAAATTGAAATTTTTTAATTTTTCTACAACATTTAATGGAGTTATAAAGTAGGTCGGAATACTCCTACATATGATTTTGTCTCTCCAGATGTTTTTCTAGTATAGTGAAATGGTCGTTATTAAATTTGTTATAACGATAAAAACATTAATTATACCTTAGGTTGTATGAAGAATTTATTAACAACAAATCTGAAAATATTGATGAAAACTATTTAATAGCAGACTTTTTGGCTAATAATGAATAATAACCTCATGATTCGCTGTAGGAGCAATCCAAATTAAATGTAGTAAGTAACTGAACTATAACACCATGAATAATAAATATTTTGATTCCAAAAACAGAACAATTACAACATTACAAATTAATATTCAACAAATTATTATTATTATTATTTTGTCTTTATTGACATCAAGGAGAGGTACAAAACTTTCCTTTTAATACAATGGCGAGCCACAGCGACAATGCTGTTTTACAGACTGGCCAACATATATAATAATCGTTCTATAATAATACTTTTAGCGTATGGTATTTTAACATTGTAAAATAATGAATTTCAATTTACATTTAGGTGACCGAACCGCTAAAAAAACCTTGTCTTTCGCCTAAACTCTGTTCGAGTTCATTTTAATGTTGTGATATTTTAGTTTCGGATATTATGACGTTATTTTGTGATCTTTATCATATGTAATGTTTTTGTCGTGTGATTTAGACATGTAATATTTTTTTCTGATATTTTGAGTCGTAATATAAAATACCGTAATAATTATATTAATTATGTTGCACAATTCACATACAAATTAATAGAAAGTGTTCTTCATTTGAAGTAAATATTAAGCATATTGTTAGAAGTGACTAAGAAGTGTAGAAACACGATTTTTTTAGTCCAAGTTATACAGACTGTCAGTTTAATAATTGCTTAAAATAAGTTACCCCTCTTCCCGCTAAAATGTTAAGTTTCAGATGTGATAGCACTGAAATAGTTGTCTCTAAGTATGTATTATTACATTAAAAAGAAAAAGATTAATGGATTTTTCTAAGTACTAAGCTCTGCGATATCGAAACGCTATATGCATTTGTCTCGTAGTCCATGTCTATTAAAAAAAATGTTTAATGTATTTTCATATGAAACTTGGTATCTAAGAGGTTTCTAGCGACTCATAAAATAGTTGTAGTCAGAATGAGTAAATTGAAAGTGTTGATACAGTAGAAGTGAATTGTGAAAAATAACGTTATATTATTTCTACGTCCCCAAGTAGAATTTTACTTTTTTCGAAATTTGAAGTGCTGTATGAATCACTTAAACTGAATTGTGCATAACATATTACCGATGTTTTTTTTCAACAAATTTGCTTTCCTTTTTATACTGCAATCATAGTACAACATTTCAGCAAATATAAAGTAAATCGTGGATTTTTAGGCAATTTTAATTCGTATTAATTAATTAATTAATTATTGCAGTTTACTGAGTCCCTCCTTACTAAAAACCGTTTACATTATTCAATTAAAAAAACAATCCTGGTTAACTCATAGACGAGTTTGAAAATTTGTAAAAAAGGATATAGTTAATTAAATCATTTTATGCTACTATGATGTTAATTGATTAATTAAGGAAACAATTTTACGGTTTGTATTTATTATCAATCTTATTTCAATAAAATATTGAAAACTTCTTATATAATTTAATTTTTAACACTTTCTTCGCAGTTACGAAATTCACCATAGTTTTTCTTAATTACTTATAAGAAAAACAAAATATTATGTTTAAAAATATTTCTACATAGATAGAATAAGTTAGGTGCCAATAAGGAAATTACTAAAATATAATTTATTTGTTTTCTTACCCACTTTATATTTTAGCTACAAAGAATGATGAGATTTCTATTTTGATTGATAATTTTGTGCGTAAATATGGTGATTACCTCACGAAAGGTGAACTTTTAGCTACTTACCTCGTAAGTAATTCTTATTTTCTGACACGGTTAAAATTTGCTTGTAATAAAAATCACATCATATTTACGAGAAGAACCGTTACATATGTGCGTGTAACAAACATCGGGTCTTGTATAGCTGGATCAATGTCAAGATTGATGGATAGCTGATAAGGAAATGACCCACGACGGCGAAAAGTCGCGTTGAACACTTTATCAAACGGTGATTAACTTTTGACACGACACCTGCCATTTTTTGGCTTTCTCCTGAGGCACCTTTTCAGACGTATATAAATAGAATTATACAGAGAATAATTGCGGGCCATTTCTATATAAATAATTACCTTGTCTGGTACTTGTATACATTGTCTCTAACTCAAAAACAAATATTAAAATAAAAGAACATTGTATCTATATAAACTCCTTTATGATATTTTTGAAATTTTATATTGTTTTTTTAATGTGTACTTAAAGTACCTTTGATGCCTGTTTTCAGGTGACAATATTTGTAAAGTGAAAGGTATCGGGTAATGATGACCTTTAAGCACTTAAATCGGTGTCAACACTTTACGCCCCATTTTAGTTCACGCAAATGCAAAAAATATAATATCAGATATGGGTGTAAACTTACAGTATTATCGTTAGAGATGAACAAAAAGCGCACGTACAACTACTCATGCTTAAAAGTGAACTTTTCTTCCTTGCTGCGTTATATATTTTTCTCAAATTCTTTTACTTACTCACAATATAGGAAGAAAAATAGTATTTTGATAAACGAAATGCCGTCTTCGCATCTCTTGGGCGCCAAACTCGCACTCGTTTGCAAAGACCTATTTCGTTCCCTAGTTGCACAATCTACTATATTTGTCACTCCGGAATAATCACCAACTTCATCATTATCTTCTTCGCATAAACGGGAATGATGGGGATGACGGGGATACAAGGCTATGTCCTATAAGCGTATACGTACCCGTCATTCAACATTTTCTTTCCCGAAAACTGTCAAATTTCTCTAAAAAATTACAGAAATAAAAAATATCTTATAATTCATAAAGAAATGCAATGGAATTTGTCGTACATTTTTTAAAATTAGAGCACGCATAGAGAAATTCCAGTACACCCTTCAATGAATTCTAGAAACGGTTTGTTCTTTAGACTTTTAAAAAGCTCCACGTTTCTTAGTCAGAAAGTCCCCTGATGTTTAAGAAAAAATTACTCAAACGTCAATTTGAGAAATTTAAATTTTGTATTTGGGTCTCTACATATCTTATATTTTTGAATTCGAAAACTCATTTCTGTGAGAAAAAGAGTATGCGTAACACAGGTTGCAATTAAAATTTTTTATCTAAAATGTTTCTCGGCATAAATTTTTTTTTGTTATAATTTATTAAAAGAATTGTTTGTAACCTTTTAAGAATTGATTTTAGATAAATTCTCTGGCCATACTTGAACAGATATAATTTGTGCGATAGATAGTATAAAAAAATAATTGAATGAAAATGCGTTAAAAATTGTCAACAATGAAACTTAATAGGTTCAGATATCTTGTAACTTATTTTAAAATATTTTCAGTTGATTTTAAAGCATGTTTATTTGTATAATTATAATTGTATAATTATATAGCTAGTACGAATTCAGAAACGAAATAGTGATAAATATATTCGTACTTTATCGAACGTATTAACTGCACGTGACTTGTGATAATAACCTTTTTATGATAAATACACGAAATATAATTTTTATGCATATACTCACCTTAAAAAACATGGTACGTTATTTACAAAAATTGATGGGGGCGAAAGTTTATTATTCATGTATTCGTGCTACATGAAATACAGCCCGAATTGGATTACTTAGATAAAGAGTGGGTGGCTACGGTTAAGGTTTGTTATTTTTGCATGTTGTGCCGATTTTTTAGGAGTCGAGGAGAAATAAAAGGAAGAAAAAGGAAGAGTTTATTCGGACCTCTCCAGTCCGAAAGAAGATTAGCGATTCGGCCACGGGGCGATGTCCCACGGTATACTTAATCGGACGTACTCGACCATAAATAATTGCTGGATGCCCATGACTGCGACTACCTGTTACTCTCGAAATTCTCCCACCTTGGCCAATCTGACAGTCGATGCGATGCGAAGCACATGCATACGGTGCCGAATACATAATTGATACTGAGAAGACCAACACGTGGATTGTACGCGTTCATACTTTGTTAGAAATTTTAACATCCCAGATTATGTTAATTGATATATGATCGGCATTCGATGTCAAAAAATTGTAAAAAAATAAAATCTGCATATTATTAAGTAACACTCTGACAAATTTGTATGATGCTATGAAATATCGATTTTTTATCTTTCCATGCAAAAACAAGTAATTCATTAGTTCGGGTGCATCTCAAAACCCCCACAAATCACAAAACAGACATTTCAAAACCCAGACATTCAAAGAGCGGACATTGAAAACCCAGACATTTAAAAAAGCAGACATTCAAAAACCAAGGGTGCACCTCAAAAACCCAACAAATCACAAAACAGATACTGCAAAAACCCGACATTGAAAAACCAGACATTTAAAAAAACAGACATTTAAAACCAGACGTTTAAAAAATTCAGACATTCAAAAACTAGACATTTAAAAAAACAGACATTCAAAAACCAAGGATGCACCTCAAAATCCCGACAAATCACAACACAGACACTTCAAAAACCCGACATTTAAAAAAACGAACATTAAAAACCAGACATTTCAAAAAACAGACATTCAAAAATCAGAGATTTTAAAAATTCATTCAAAAACGTTTTTTTTTTAAATGTCTGGTTTCTGAATGTCGGGTTTTTGAAGTGCCTGTTTTCTGATTCGTCGGGTTTTTGAGCTGCACCTATTGGTTCCACCAACAAATTGTTTGGATTACTCAGTTGTGTTGAACTCATGGTCAACTGTCCATTAGCTAGCTGATGTAGCTAATTTTAATAGATAATCTGAAATTAGTTGTATCATTCAACTTGGTTGCCTGAGACATGCGAATCGACTAGCACGTCGCTTTGTCAAATCGACGCGATCATTTCAGTTATGATTATTAGGTGCCAAAATACCTAACAAGAAACTAATATAGTGGGATCATTTGATGTTAACCTGGCATCCCGGTAGAAATTTTGCAAAGAATCTGACCAGGTTTAGTTCAGATGTATCTACTGACTTATGAGGCGGAATACTTTTTGGACAGGAAACATTTCTGACCAAATCCTGATCCGGTAATATACCATCCGGAACAAGGACATGGTTAGATTAGAATTGTTTCTGAATATTTGGTACAAATGAATCATTCAATGATCTTTTTCAAGACTTTTCAGGAGAAATAAAATTCACTACTATGGAAGATTTGTATTTTGCTCTCACGATATGAGAAGTGTGAGAAAGCATAATTTGAACAAAATTTTGCTGCTCGGGGTTTAAGAAAAATAGTCACGTTTTGGTTGCATCGTTATTATACTAGTATATTATTTATAGTAATAAAATCTAGAAGGATTTAATATGAACGAATTAATATACTAATTTCACATGTACTAAATGGATTATTAATGTGTAAAAAACTCAAAGCAAAACAAGTTACTCCATTGCATTTCTGCGAATGACTAGAGAACTTTCATCGAAACGTGACTGAGCTTCCTCGACATGTGATCACAATCCTTATGATGATGATGAGATCTGTGCTTTTTTTCAAGAGAAACACATGAATTCAATGAAATATTGAAGAAAGTAAATTACCAATTATGAATTATTGCGAAGCTTTAGAAGTAATTGAGATCTGTATTATTATTTTTTCATTATTGATTTAACCATACAAATTTAAGAATTACAGAGGCATACAAAAAAAGGCGTTTTGGCCATCGTGTTTTTGCTATCAGAATCTGGAGCCGTAGTCGGTATGTTCAAATTGCCTCAGATATTTGAAAAATACACAAAAACTTGTTCAAAATCATTAATTAAAGGCAAAAAAGATTTTTTGTTCGTTAAGACACTATGGTTGTGCTTTTTCGTTTATTTTTTATTTCTTGCTAAATTCAAATACCCAATCAAAATCAGAATATTAAAAGGCTTGAAAAATAGTGCTAAAAAAAGAATCGAATGTAACAAGAAAACTATTTTATGATCGTATAATAAAGAAAACTATTCTGGTTTCCGAAATGTTTGAGAAATAATGTTACATTTAAACAATTCTAAACCAAGTTAGTATAATTTACCGTTATTTTGGAAATTTCTAAAGAATTAGTTTCTATTGAATATTTTTGAACTACACATTTTTAATTTGAAAATTTTATGGTGATCTTGTGACATCAAGACGACTTGCAACGTACTTTTATATCCAAACGTTTTTACTCAATGTTGATTAGCCGTATTAATTGATAGTACATATAGTATCTAGTATCTACTTCCAAGCGAAACTAGTATTTATTGTGGAAAACAATTTTAATCTTGATATTGTTTAAAAACCTGGTTTTTTGAAAAATTAATAACATGTATCATGATAGAATTTATGAGTAAAGTGGTAATTAGTGGCCATTCTCCGTGGTCACAACTGTAATTGATGAAACTTGTTCTATAACTTACCTGTAGTGGTAGATATTTCCTATGAATATTGGTTAATAATGCCAATTTTTTTGTTAATAAACGTGTAAACTAGAAGATGGTTTAAGGGTAATCAAAGTTGACAGTTTTACGTACAAACTGTAACAATTTTGTAGATAGTAGTTAGAAATCTTTTTTTAGATAAATCGTGGATAGTTTCGGCTCATTTTCTGGATAGAATTACTTAAACCCCAAACATTTTTTAGCAGTTTTTATCCTACAACTTTGTTTTTGTTTCATTATAGCTTTCAACCCATTTAGGATTATTTAGCTTAAATTAATTTATATCAACATAAGTAATACATCGTAGTGTTTACAATTTCAAAATTTAGAAGCGTTTACTGAAATAAATTACTGAAAAAAGTCCAGTTTTTCTGGCAAAAGAAAATATAATTTTTAGTAAAGAAATATTCGGCTTTAGAAGAAAATATGAGAATACGGTGGTCGTTCCTTATTTGCACGTAATTTCTGGATCAGTTTTCTCCTTCTATCTTCATACTTTGGGCACTGTCATAGGGATATGGTCAATATCGTGTGATGCAAATCCGTATGGGCAAGTTGTGTCATCAACGAAGTTCACTCGGGCGTAGCAGTTTTATCCTACAACTTGTAGAATATTATCTGGATGTTTTTAAAAATTATTTCAAAGTTGTCTGGAAAATTTCGGGGAAAAAATGCAGTTTCAGTCCACATTTCATCCATTTTTATATAGTTTTTGAGTAGGAAATTTTTAAGCATAAATATTATTAAGAAGAAGATATTTTGTACTTTCAACATAAGTACAATCTTCGTCAATATCATCAACATTATCATCATTGTTATCATTGTCTTTACCATTTGTATTAATTTTTTTAATTTAAAAGACTTTTCCAAAACTTTTACCGCCGCCCCAATTTCTGTAATGCATAAATGAATGGATGATTTCATAAAGAAGAAGTTGGCATTAGCAGTATACGATTTCAGTGCATTTTAAAAAAAATAAAGACATAGATCATTCCTTATAATATTCTCTGTAGTACTGTTTTGCTCATTGTGTAATAAGAGATTTTTGTTGATAGGACTTTAAAAGATATTCTTAAAGTCATATTTTTTGTTTTACATTTTTAAATAAATCACGTTAGACTGAAAGATATAACTGAAACTTCTGCTCTAGGTTATAAGAATATATAATATATGTATATAGTCGTAAAAAATACATAAAACATAAAGGGGGGTTACTGAAACGTAACATACGTTATTATTAGAAAAATTTAATTTTACGATTACTCGAGAATAGAATTGGTTTTGATTTTGGTATTATCGGATTTTAAACCTCTGAATGTATACAAATAAAGTACCAAAAGTCGTTTTTGTCGACATTTTCATCTAACCTATGCAAGCTGCAAGCGCACTGTGTACTAATAAGTAAAAAGTGTTATGAATTTACATGGAGAAAAACGTAAAGTGTATAAATGGTTGTAACAAATAATAATATTAGAATTAACATTTACATGAAAATTTCCAATAATTAACTTTCAAGGTTCAATCCATGTTTATGTTGCCGATGGAAACACTAAGCCTTTGATAAAATTTGCGACGTATCGATTCCAATTTATCGAGTCCAATTTATTCCTTGTAACCTCCATCGCATTGTATCTGCACTTTATCCTCTTTCACACAAATTCATATTAGAATATTAATTTATGTCAATAGCAAATATATAATAATGGAGGAAGCAGGTAGAAAAAAGATGAGATTCAACCGATATAAATTAATAATATTAGAATAAATATATAACTGATAACACACGGCACATTAATACGATAACTGCACAATTTATAGTGTGAAGCGACTTGTTGATAGTCATTGCATTTGTTATCATTTATGGCGGAAACCCGATAAGTATTTTATAATAACCGTTATCGGCTAAAAGCGTACGATAAGTTCATTCCAGAATTTAGGAACACGTCGCGGGAAAATTAATCTTTCGCCAGCTTCCGCTTGTAGTCAAATCCTCTTGGAAATTGTCATAAACACTTTCATTTTATTTATACTGTAAGCTAAAAATACAGGAAGAAGGGCAATTAACTTTGGAAATCTTTAGGAATTAACGATTCCACGGCTACTTTAAAAACGAACTAATAACGCGAAAAAGAAATGAATGTCGAGATAACGGCCATCAATGTCATAAATAAGATCATTACGAAATTAGCTGCAAGTGGGTGTTGTTGAGATTTAGTTTTTTACTGCTGGCGAAGGTAACCTGCAAAATTTGCAGTAATGAGAGTTGCCGATTAAACTGAAAGGTGTACATATGAATATAATTTCGTGCGAAAACATACGACGAATGTGTCGACATTTATGTCGAGGAAAATCCAGCCTGCGAGATACCGTTTGCGCGTAAGGTTGCTGGTCTAACGAGTCCGAGATCTCCGCTTAGCTAAGTGGCCTTAAAAAGTTTCGAGTGGAAAGTTTATCGTGAGATATCTCACCTGGCAGCGGATTCTTGGCACCCGATAATGCCGTAAAAGCCATAATAACGATTGTCGGTGCTGGCTACCTCCACTTCCATCCTGGATTCATTAATTAAATAATCGAAGAAATGAAGATAAGGGAGGTTTCCAGATCATGAATTGGTTGATCGACATGTGAGAATTTCTTGCGATACAATCTTAACAGATTTTACGAAGTCTAGTAATGAATACAATTATAAGTGTATCGATGACCATCCTATAATGTGAGATTGATGAGATGCGCTGAAAGTGCACATAAAAATGTTAGCCAAATATGAGGTTCAAGGGGTTCTGCTTTAACAATACACAGAATTAGAAAAAAGGATGTATTTCACGTGAGGGGTACCGGAAGTAATGAATTTCGAACCGGAAGTAATTTATCATTTTGAGGCTGGGTATGGGGTATAAACAGCCTTAGTTACATTTTTCATTTTTCGCATTTCAAATTTTCATTGTGCCTAATACTTTCAGCAAAAAAGGTTAGTCTGGTACCAAAATAAAATCTCATCCTTGACTCTAGGTCACATCACTTTTTGCAATAACTAGGCCACTTTTAAATTTATGTCGACGAGTTAATACTCATTTTAAAAGCTTTTTATGTCTCACAATTCATATTTGTGCATTTTCGAGTTACGCTGCTCTAGTTCGAACAGAATAAAGTAATAAAAGTCCTTGTTTTTTTGAGTCTAACATTTGGCAATTGATCTCATAGGGGTCCTAATTCCCAATGGGCTCCATCTTTAACGATACGAAATTCTTCGTCGTTGAAGCTCTACAAATTATTCGTCATAAACGATTCATCATAAGTCGAAATTATATAACGATTGATTAAAAAAAGATTTTAAAATAAAACCTTTTTTTAAAATTAAAAAAAAAATGAGCACTTACTCATCGAAATAACTTAAAAATTAGAGGAGTTATTGCAAAAGTTCATTTTTTTCTTGAAAATATAATAGCTCGTTGCTGAATTTTGTACCAGACTTTTTTGCTGAAAATATCGCATAGAATCTAAAGGACCCTGCACAAGCCTTATGCAAAGTGGCCCTCTGTTAAATTTGTTCAAATTAATGTATGTTATAGCTTTTGATGTTCCGATGAAAAGACCCCATTGCCACAAGGCCTGAAAATTAATAGTTTTTTCTGTACGTGCATCCAAATTACTCGTATTTTGCTATAAAAGATAACTATTTTTGCTATAGCTCGATTTGTTTTAAAGATATTTCATCGCGTAAGGGCTCATTTTAAAGCTTTTTTCAAGCCCTGTCATTTGTCTTGATGAGAATTCGACCTACAATGAATATTTCTTTAGTTATAACGGCATAAACGGGGAAAATTCTATTTTTTTATGAAAAAATAGCTTGAAAAAAGCTTTAAAATGAGCCCTCACTCGATGGCATATCTTTAAAAGAGTTTATCTTTAACTGAGTTATAGCCAAAATAGCGATTTTTTTACATCAAAATATTAGTACTTTGGATACGCGTGCAGAAAATACTATTCATTTTCAGGCCTTGTGGCCATGGAAACTTTTCATTGGAACATTAACAACTATAACATACATCAGTT
This sequence comes from Trichopria drosophilae, assembly GCA_030407085.1. Taxonomy (NCBI): domain Eukaryota; kingdom Metazoa; phylum Arthropoda; class Insecta; order Hymenoptera; family Diapriidae; genus Trichopria; species Trichopria drosophilae. The sequence goes on from CM059584.1 coordinate 39,791,149, forward strand.
TTAGTGAATTTAACCCAGGGCCACTTTCCATAAGGTTTGTGCGGGATTCTTTAAAACATTACTACCTAGTTTTTGGATTGCCTGTATATACTCTTACTGTTGCAAATGATTGAATAGTCGATTGTATATGATTATATCTATAAAACTATAGCCACATAACCCATAAACACCTAAAAGGACACTTTTTTTCCCTTTAATTTCAATCAAGTATTTCGGATCAAAATCAAAGTTGAAAAAATGGAGAATATTCTAGTATTTTCGATGTTGCACTTCAAAATTCCGAGGTCAGAATTGAGTTTCAGCTCCACTTCTTTACAATAACCTCAAAATGAACATTTTATAAAAATCATTAGAAATCATAGTTCTTAGGAATGTACTAACATTTTCTCAGATTTTTTAAATGAATTTTAAGAATGTTTTATACATAAATTTAACAAAATATGTGAAAATATTTACAAAAAAAATCAATAAGATTTGGTACATTCTTTGATGAATTCTACAGTTTCTGTTCTTTGCAATTTGTTGCAAAAGTTGGTATTTTTCGAGGAAAAGAATTTTAAATGTTATAATTTAGAATTTTTTTGATGAATGTTGAGAAAAGAACAAATAAAAAGCCGACTGAGAATACCCGACAGCCATAAAGCCACATCGACAAGCGGACAGTAATTTTTGTAAGTATCGGTAAAACTATCAATTTTTAGAAAAATTGTTAAAAAATAAGAAATTCTTAGAATTCATCAAGGAATTTTTTTTCAGAATTTTTCGCAGACATTTAAAAATTTGTTTAAAAGTTTAAATAACAAATTTTTCAAAATATCATTAACAAAATTTGAAAATATTTCAGTTCATTCTTCGATAGTTCCTAATAAATTGTCTTTCTTAATATTTTTTGAAACAACAAAACATTTTTCAATGAAATTTTCTTTTGATGCCATTTTGAGATTATTACAATGAAGTGGGAAACAAAAACTGACATTTTCCATGAAATTAATATACTTCATACAACTGTATCCATATTTTTGCAATAGCATCTTAACATTCCAATATATTGATAAGAGTACATTTTTGCAATTGATTTTGCATTTTTTTTTTTAATTTTGACGCCATATTGGAATTCCAGATGGCTGAAACCCAATTTCGACTTCGGATTCTCGACGAGCGACCACGAAAATTCCAGGACATGTTCCTACCTGTTTTTTCCACTTTGATTTTGATACGAAATACTTTATTGAAATAATTGAACAAATGCGGGGAAAAGGGCCTTTTCAGAAGTTAATGGGTTAAGTTATGTCAAGCGATAACCATTAAGAACACACCTGCGGCGCATTTTTCGCCTTTTTTCAATTTTTTTTTATAGAGAAAAAAATAAACAATTAACACTAAAAATAAAAATATTAAACACACTAATTTACTCCATAGATTCGATTACTGCATACAGATTGAATATAACACCACTTTTGACAAAATTGTTTATAATAAATTATTATAAATAATTATTTTTTATAAACAAAAAAATACTAGTATTTTATTTCCAATAGCTAGTTTAACGTTATCCACGCTGTGCTAGACATGTGCTCTAATGTGTTACACAGCAGAAGAATAATGTAATCCAAAGCTCCCCGATTGATAAAATGTAATTCTGATTTCAATATTTTATAATTTGTTAGATAATATTAGTTAAAGTTAGATTTTGAATAAATCAAACATATTGAATGGGACAAAAAACATTCTCTAAATCGGTTTAGGCGTCCAAATTTCACTGTCTACATGATGCAATAAAATATATGGGCAAACAAACAAGAAAAGAAACTTGCCGACTATTTTCATGGATGTTCTTTCGAATGGCGCAGTTAATATTGGCGATAAAAGAAAAATAATATTGGTTTTGGCGAATACATTTTTAAAATCCCGATATATTTTTAGCGTTTGTTTTCCAATTCCAAATTTTCTATAAGAGAAAGAAGTTTGTATCCGGGAAATTGTATAAAATGTTTGCACATACAAAATACGATATTTTTTCATTGTTAGTTTAGCATTTCCAAATTCTAAGGTTTATTCTGAAATATGAAATTAAAATTTGTATTTTAGTTTTGCAACGCCTATAATTGAATTTTATTTAAATTTGTTAATTCATAATTTTGTAATAGATTTCAATGGAAAGCTTTATTTTTAAACAGTGTCAATAAGTTATACACCCTGCTACAGACAAGAAAGGAAAAACGTAAATAAAGAAGGTGAACAATAAATTTCAATTATGTAACGTGTAAAAGATCTGAAACACACGATGGGATCTGCTATATCAAAAGAATTATTTAATGAAACTCTAAATGAAATATATGATTATTTCTAAAAAAAATCTTACTCTTAGGTGAGAATAGCAAAACTAATTAGCAAAACTCAAAACATCTATAATGTTTATTTTCACAATCTATATATCGCATATGGTGAATCAAGATTTCAATAATATTTCACTCTTTTTAATTAATTTCAAATATTGTTTTATCGTGCATATAGCTTTAAAATGTTCTTATGAAACCAGCAAGAATTATGAATCCATTTGAAATCAGATTTTTTAATTACTTTTTCGCAATTTTGATTTACGATACATCTTTCGTGATTACCATTTAATTATGGACTTACACGTAATAGATTTTAAACCAAACGCATGCATAGTCCAAGAATTTTGGGAAGCCGTGGGTGGCAGACTGAAGTGTGGTATTCGAAGTCTCCAGGATAATTGAGTGCACTCCAGGGAATATAAAGACGAAGATGGATTCCCAGTCCAGAGAATTGAGTTACAGTGTAGAAATGCGTGATAGGCTATATTTGACAGATCGCATTTGTACATATTATAATTATATGATGTATTAACATGAAAACTTGTTATTCCCAACTAATTCAATACTTTAAAAATTAAGTGTATTTTACTTACAGTACCAACCAAAAGTTTGTAAACGCTATGAATTTTCGAGCTCGCTAAAATATATATGTGTCGGATCTCTGAAGTCTTTGAAGATAGCGGGAAAACTAAGAAGACATGTTTTGAGGTACAAGAATAAAGCCTTTAACTGGCACATTCAGTTTTACTGCAAACATTTTCTTTGTTGCGATATGTATGAAATGTTGAATTTCGCAACTTTATCTTCTGACTTTAAATTCTGATGAAATTTGAATAAAGTTTGCTGGATATTGCCATTTTTTGCAGAAAATCTACAATTCAAGACCTACAAAATCGTCTTTGAAAAAAGTCGCTATGTTGTATCGTTCTACAATTCTGATATTTTTTTGAAGTTTTCATTCAATTTGGAAATTCAGAATTATTATAAAAAACAGTTCGTGAACATGCAATTTATTCGTGTTTCGTCAATCTGATATCATACTTTTCTTTAACAGATGATATAAAATACTAAAATTTGTTAAAAGCACTCGTCCAACATCAACTACAGCTCATAGCTTTAAAATGTACCCATTTCAGACGATGTAACTAACCGAGATAAATATTAATTTGTCAGGTTTTATAAAAAATTATATCAAAAAAATTTATATTAATTTAATTAGTGCGAATTGAACATATATGTTATTGATTTTCAGATCAGGAGTTTCATAGAAGAGATAATAAAAAAAACCACAATAATTAAGGATGGCCATGAGTGTCCTTAAGAAAACCCAATTTAGAGAAAAGAAAAACATAATCTGTATTTTTCTGTATTTAAATTAAGTCAAACTAGAAAACAGCGAATTTTTGAAAAACTATTTCAAAGGTCTTCAATTATAGTATTTTCACAAAATTTGGCAATATTCAGAACAATTCATTAAACATTTTGTTAGAATTGCAAGTCAGAAGACCAAAAAATGTTGAAAGCTTGTGAAAGCTTAATTTCTGTACTTCAAAACATATTCTTTCAGGGTTTTTCACTATTTTCAAGGAATTCGGAAATCCGACGTGTTTTTGGCTACCTTGAAACTTCATAGTATTCCCGATTTATAATAAACAGTGTTATATTCTTTAATTTCATTAAGGAGACATAACAACCTCGATGGCCCGAAAAAACGTTTCAATTTTGCATTGATTTGTTATTTTCATTTACAAAAAAATAGTGGTATTTTGTCCAAAAAAACGTGTTTGGCAACTATATTAGCTGTTATAAAATCAAAGTCATTAATATCATTTCGCTAAATTTTTTAATCTTTCATTTTTTGCATAATATGATTTATTTTTTTTAAACTATTTTTAGAAGGAACTTCAAATTTGAAATGAGCGACTAAAAAAACCCTCAAAACAGAGTTTGAAGTGATTTCTACCGATGTTAGCAAATTCGACCGATAGATTAGATTTGCGATTTCGAATTTTTAAAAAATAACTTGGATTAGACGACTTGAAAAGACCCTGAATACGAAGTTTGCAGTGATTGCATTCTGGACAACCGAATGAGGCACGCAGCTATGCTTTTGAAAAAATAACTTATAAGAAGCTCTTTTGAAGTGCCATTTTGTAATTTCATTTTTTCAGCAATCGCGTCTAGCACAAACATTTTTGGCACGATATTTATACCCGTCTGAGATATTCCAATATGGGAGATGATAGCAAATAACGGTATGCGAGAAGAATATTCTAAAGAAATTTTGTTTTTTGTTAAGTAAATGCCTGTAGTTTGTTTATTTTTACATTTTCAGCATTTTTGTATATATCACTTGAAAGGGAAAGTTTGGGCAATAAAAAATGTCCATACCTATCTTTTCTTATTGCATTTTGATACTAAAAAGTAATATCAAACTTTATATTAAATTTAAGTACATTAGGTCCTTAAGAGGTTAAGTTCGCATTTAACACTGTGCACGATTACCCGAATTGCTTAATTGGCCGTGTTTAATTTAAAACAACAATGCTATAGGTATGTACACGTTAATTGCTCTGACTTAATTGTTCGACTATGGCTACTAAATTATCTGATTCTAGAATCAGATTTATTTATAACTACATCCAAATAGATTTATTTCTCATAACCAATTTCCTAGTTACGCCGAACAAACTGCGTTTAACTACATTGGTTTGTAAAAAAAAATGTCCATTCAATAGTAAAAATTTGCAGTCTTATTTAACGGACCTGTCTAACCAAGCTTTTCATAGTCATGGCACTAGGTAAATCTCGGAAATTGATATACAACTTTTGACTGGTACTTTTTGTTTGTAAACAAAATATTTCTGTTGAGTAACTGCACAAGAAATGAAGGTATGTAGAGTTGCATTGCTCGCAACAAAAAACTAGTATACTTGGATTTTTGTGCCATTTTTTTAAGGACAGTCAAACGACTAGACGGCAATAAGGTTAGTCATCCGTACCGACGGTGTTATGGTGCCAAACATTCCTTCTATGGTATTAAATGGATTCTCCGTTTCATTCAGTTCGGAAATCGCAGCAGGTACTCGCAGCAGGGTGCTTCGAATGTTTAAAGCCCTGGCAGAAGTTTTCCCTTATATTACAAGTGCCTTCATATAGGCATAAAGTACGTGCAGAATATACGCGGTCATGTCGTAGCTTCTTCGACAAGTCTTGCTGAAGGCTACGAAAGTCCAAATCAAAGTCAGTGGCACAAATTACTCGATAACTGTGTTGATTGCGTTATTAAAACATACTTATCTAAGTTTCATGCATCATTTGTCATTTCGTTTGAAGGAGTCTTCATCCGTTGTATTGATTGACAACGTTGAGTAATGTAGCACACAATCGAAATTTAGATATTATTTGCTTTTGTGCTCTTTATTATTATGTTGGTGCAATTATGGGGTGAGATTTCGATAATTTGGGAAAAATTGCATTTTTTATTTTGGTATTTTGTGCCTTGGCTCGGATTGTTTGTGTGGTTGAATAAGTGAGAAAAATCTGATTGTGTGTGATTTTTATGTATCTTCGTCTTCAAAATTTGATCATGCAGACACATCGCAGAATTTTGAATTATAAATATGATATATAATTTTGTATTGTTTGAATAATAAATCATTTCTAATAATTTGATAATAAAAAAGCAGCGTATTGAACTATCTGATGATTGATTACTAACATTTTTTTAATGGAGAAAATTACAATTTTTATTAATAAAAGTAATAAGAAAGTAATAACAATTTTGATCATTGTATTATAAATTTTATTTCGTAATCCTGTAGATCTTTAAACTTAAGATAACTGAAAATTGCGATTTGCAATTTTTTATAAACATTAAACAATTTCCTATTTTTAATTATTAATAGCATATTATATTTTGCATTTTTATATCTGTTACTACTGCTTAATTATACTTTAAAAACATTCGACATTATTATAGTTAAGGTGTGAAGTTGTATATAATTATTTTCTATCCTATAGGCCATTTTTCTATATAATATGGTGCCGTAAAGCAAAGCTTTAATATCTTACCAATTAAATGTAATTGGAGATTTCAATAATTAGTATAAATAGTTTTATATATATATATATATCATTGGCAATTGTTAAAGTCATAATGAAATTATTACTCTTCTTTTATTAGATGAAATCCGAGATGTTAATGGCTGTCATGACATAGTTAAATAATATAAAAAAATAATAAAATAATATTGCAAAATAATACATAATATGCTACAAAATTGTATAAATGATTTTGCTTCTTTTTATGTCCTAATACTAAACTAATTACTTTATCGAAAAATAACATGTTTAGAAAGAACTTAACTTTAATAAAAGTAACATTTAAAATCTGGCTTTTTATTGTTCTGAAGTATTGTTACGCTATTTTTATTTCAATATTATATAATTGTACTTGTATTTAACGTTTCGAAATGCACAACAAAATGCAATCAATAAGTCAGACGGTTATGTTTACATATTTTGTATACAATCAATCATCGGCATGGATCGACTCACTTTGATTGGTACGTCACTATTGGTTGAATTAGAATTCAAAATTCATTTATCATAAAGCAGCATTTCACCTTTCAGTAAAGCTAACCCAATGCTTGATGGTCTAATGACACATCTATATTGTGCGTTCATATATTTTCCCACCGATAAAGATCTTGATTCCATATAATGTAATCACTGCATCATGTTCACTGTCACTGAAATTTGAAGGTTTTCTAACGTGACCCAAGCACATACGCGAACGATGGGAAAATTTCATAAATCGACATTTAGATTTTTGAGAATGACCAAAATGCAAATGCACTTTAGAAATTGTTACGTAATTAATAATTGTACGCATACTTCGCAGGTATGATTTACTGTTATTTCTTTCTAACAATTGCAATTCTCTTGTGCGTAGATTTAATTCCAAGGGAAATTTAAATTGGGTAGATAAACATTGACCTATAATTGACCGAAAATGGTAATTCCGAAAATAGTATTTATAACTTGATTCCATTTAGAAACAACAAAAAAATAGATAGCAACAATGCTATTTTTTCAGGAATATATTCAATAAAAAATTTTAAAAAACATTAAAATTTACTTCCAGGAGTTCGTTGGCTTGACCCCTTCGCTGTGAAGAGAAAAATGTGAAATGTGGGTAAAAAATGTTAAGAATTTTTAAGCTACTACCAAAATTTGTAAGATTGGGTACACTTACTTGGGTTTTCGGGATCGCTGATTACGAATATGAAGTCCATTTTTGAAAATTCAAAATGGCGGACCCAATATGGCGAACTTTTTTTTTTTGAAATCCTTAGATTCTGGTGAAACCCTGTTACGCGTTGAAATTGTTTAAAAAATAAGTTTATTTAACATTTCATGTCCCGAGTTACGATAATATATTCACATTTACAGATAATTTAATAAACTATCATACATTACATTTTTTTATGTTTTTAACACTAGATGTGTAAGATAAGAGCATCACCACCCGAAATATAAACAAGATTTTTGAACACTCCCTATTCAGAGAACGTAATTTGCACTAGTCATATTAAGAAGAATGTATGTGTGGTGTAAATCTACTGTTTTTTTTGTGCTCTTTATCAATTTCTTTGAATATACGTCTATTAACGTACCCTCACACTCGAGGGGTTAATTATCTAAAGTATAATTTTATGAACCAATGCCATTTTTACAAGGGAAAAGGTAAAGACATCTGAATTGAAGGTCTGCAAAATTGTTTTGAAAAAATAAGTGTTTATAAACATATTCATTTATCAATTTAAAAGATTAAAGCAATGGTTTTATCATGTTTCTTTTAGCGATTGGTATCAAATAGGATACCACAATATTGCTAAAATCCATTAGTTGTCGAATATAGCACTGAATAAGTAAATAATACAAATAAAAATCTAGTTTTTCACTTTGTTCACGGTTCCATAAATGAAACTAGGGTACTTGGTCCATTTTTTGCGAAATTGAGATAAATCTTAATTTTAAAGCCCATCTATCATTTGACCCATATTAAATTTGTTTATCTTCATTTCCTGTTGTCTGATTTATGTAAAAAGAAGAATTCGTAAAACACACGTTCACTTTGCAAAAACTGCCAATATTACAATTGCCCACTGATGCTGCTCGCCTTACTAGTGGCCAAGTTCCGATAAGAAAAGTAAAAATTGATTATTTTAAAAAATTAGAAAAATATATACGTGATAAATATTTCGATTTTTATATATTCTGTTCAAGTCACCGATTATTATCAATAAATTGGAAATAAAAAGCTAGATTTACGTCATAAAATGCTGTGTTTTATTTTCATTTAATCGTGATCCGTGGAAAAACGGTACTAAGGCCACTACTGCTCTTTATACGTATTGAAAGCATCTTTAAAACCTTGTATGCATTATAAATAATTGCATAAAAATGACATTTCTGTTGAATAAAAATGTTATTATTCATTCTGTTTTTAAAGTACACCAGTTTTTTTTTTAATTTTTCCGAAAAACAATCTAAAATTACTTAGAATCGTTATATCAAAATTCCATTGCCTTTCTACAAGGACCGATTGACTTGCTCTAAATATAATAGGAGATAAACTATAGAAAAATGGTAATGGAAATAAAAAAATGTTAATAAACATTCATAAACATTACATATTTCAAAAGAAAAAAAAACAAGGAGTGAATATCGCATCAGCAGCAGATCATGACAAAAGATCCCTGGCCAAATCGCAATAAAAATTGCATAAATTTATAATTTTATGCAAAATTTTTATAAAATGTTGTTTTGACATTCGAGTAAAATCATCGTGCACTCACATGAGATTCGATACAATTATCATCATCTTTTTATTACATTTGTTTATTAACCCATTAGCACATATGCATCCCAACTGGATTAATTTTGGGCACATGCGTTTTAAATCCCCGAAAATTAATGAGGCTTTTCTAGAAACTCGGTACTGTAAGATTTCAAAGATAACAGAACCCGAATCTGAAGTTTAAATTTCAAACGTAGGATCCAATATGGTATGTCAAAGGTAAAAATTGGCTTTTTCAAAAATCCACTTGACCCAACACATCTTCCAATTTCTTCACCCTAATATTAGTGTGTATTTATAAGCTCATAGGGTCGTCGCGAATCAAATATGATGGACCATTATGAAGTAACTTAGAGTATGTGCCATTTTTGCAGTGCCACTGACATCGAGAAAATCGGTGTCAATACGTTCTTTTGGACACTAAAAATGAATCCGATATTAAAATTTAAAAATAGCAGACCTAGCATTGTGGAACAGCATGAACTTAGTTTTATTATGACTGTCGAATTTTCGCCGAAATCGGTTTATGTAGATTTTTGGTATCATTCTTTATGAATCAGCATTCCGCAGAGAATTAAGAATTCCAAAAAGACGAATGTGATGGATCGCCATGAGGTAACTTTGTATATACTAATAGGAAAATATGATAAATAATTCTGGCACTAATTTGAGTCAAAACTTGATTGGCATAATAACAGTTCCAACATTATGTGTCCGCCATTTCGAATTTGAAGTTTCGACAAAATCGTTTTCCACGACCCAGAAAAAATATAAATATCATCTGTCAATCCCATTAAACAATCAAGGTGATTTGTCCAAATAGAATTTTGAAAAAACATCTACTTTTGATTTGCTATATCAAATTCAATAATGGACTTTTGACATTATACTTCAGAATTGGATTCAGCATCTGGAAACCACAAAGAACAGTTTTAAAAAGAAATATCGATTGTTGGGCATTCATAACGCGTGTGTCCAAAATGGATATAACTAGGACGCTTTTTCGCGAATTTTAAATTCCCCTAAATTGGTTGTAAGTTGACAAACCTTGACTATCTTTTACTAAATACTGAATTGAAAATCAACTCCAGTTTCCGGTTTGAAGTCAGGTTGTTTACATTACATTTTTTTTATCCGACCCACGAAGATAAGTGGAATGTTCCAAATTATTAAAAAATTAGATATAATCGAACCTTTTTATAGTTATTTGAATAAAATCTTATTTTCATTTATTGCTTCTGACACAATGAGATAAGATCATTTGATAATGCGAGAACCCAATGATACTTCCTTGTTCTCAAATTTGGTCATGGAGTATCCAAATGAATACTTGCACATAATTTTTGGGTTTAATTACTGTATTAGAAGTGACAGCATTGCTAAGATTTTGAAAATAATGCGGAGATGAAGAGGTCGCAGCGTACTGGGTTTGTTGCTCGATCCCACGAAGCTCGGAAAGCATCAGTTCATCTTTTATAAGACTCACGAGCGCAATACTGATCTCATCAGTCTCCAAGGGTGACAAGAACGACCTGAGCGTGGAAATCTCGATGCTTCATCTACAAACCTGTGCGCGCGGTTGACGATGAATCTTGCTCTCTGACCGTTGAACCTCTTTAAGTCACTGTTCTAACTAAAGTTTGTACAAAAAAAAAATAGAAAGCGGAACATAAGGACATGTGTTGAAACTGACAATATTGATTCTAAAATAAAAAAAGAATTAAAATGAACCCCACTTTGATGACTGATGTTTAAATCATCACGTTTGCTTAAAAACGAATCGAGCAGAAAACCCTTTGTTTATTATGTATTAAAAAAAGTCTATGAATCTATGACGAAAACATTGTATTAAATGAAATATACATAATTTATTTTAGCACTAGGTGGGGTTTACTTCAAACGATATCGTATTCCTTAGGGTCGATGTGAACTTCACATATCCACAACGGTTTTTTTTATCATAAAACAAGCAGTGGTGTTTCTTATTCCTTCATGCTAAAGATCAAGAGTAAGTATAGATACTTGTTTGGTGTAAGATGCTCGATTTTACTTATGGACTGCTGTACTTCCTACTGGCCATCGTAGAAACTAATGTTTCAAAACACGATTGTCCATTTATTGTACAATCTCCGTGTTTTTATTCCAGAAAAGATATTTGTGGACAAATTTCTATACTTTTACTAAACGATTTAAAAGTAGAAATGTTATTTATTTAATCATGGTAAAAAATGAACCAATTATTTTAATAGTGATTTTTATAGTAAAATTGCGGCCTTTCTGACAGTTTAGATTAATGTAAAAACGTTTGCAGGTGTACAAAATTTTGAACGTAAATTACTTGACATTTACGGAATTTACAAGAAGTCAGAGTGGGATAAGTGATTGTCCCCATCGAGATCAAGAATCGGGCGGTGTGTTCCACGTGTAAATGTTCCACGGCTCGTTTTCACCTGGTTGTATATACGTTTCTGGTTAACGAGACGCGTACAACCTACACCGTACTAGAAACTGGTACCGCGTTGTCTGCCCCAACAGACAGCGAATGCAACAACGATGATGGTAATCTTTTGGATCTAACCCAGCCAACATATACACGATGGGAATTGAACAATTACGAGATTACAACACGCGGAGGCTCGTAACGATCTGACGAAACTACTTTTCCTGGAAATCTTGAATTGGCCTGTCACTCACCGAAGGTATACGTATTCTCGTCTCGACACTTTTTTAGAACCTTGACACTGCCGCGCTCTCGTCGCTGGCTAAAGTGTCTTTGCAATTGCTCAAATGGTCCGGCGACAGTGATTTGTAATCGCGTTACAAAAATTATCATCCTGGTGCGTGATCCCGCGAAGTATCCCACGTCATATGACCGAAACAAATGTATTGTGCTTACCTTTCGCTAGAAAGATGTTGTCGTTATCAGAAGTGTGTTGATTTTACAGCATTTACCTGCTTCAGGAAATGACCTTAACAATTTCGGGTCATTGGGATGATGAATGAACAATTATTCAATAAATTATCCGTAGACATCGATTATGCATCAATAAAAATTCTTTTTATGTCATTGGACGGCGTCCTTGAAAATAGTCATGTAATAATGAAAGATTCGAATTGATACTTTTAATATAATTTGGTAAGTTTAATTGCGAATTAGACCAGAAGCTTCGACCTCTACGCATACTTTAATAATGGCGGGCCTAGGACACTGATTTCTCAAAAATTCGTTCCACCATCCTCGATACGTTTCGACCTGTCAGAGTTTTAATGTGCAACCTCCAATTCAGATCATTGATCAGTTTTTGAACCCATAGAGCAAAATTGCATCTGCCATTTTATCAGGTGAATCCCACTTACGTTTCCAACTATGCGCAGAATAGTGCGCATGTTTTATCCCATCTCACTGTGTGGCTTTGATCTTAAGGTAGCGCACGATTCCAAAATCGAACCAGTTCAGGAAAGATATAAATCGAAAAATTATTTCGGAATGTTTATCCATTCACGCTTTAAGTGCAGCAAATTTCTGGAATACTCACGTACATTTACAAATTTGTTATTGCAATTTTTTAGTTTCTATGTTCTTAAGGGTCATAAAAAGTTGAGGTTTATTTATTTCAACATTTTTGAATTATTGAATTTTTGGATTACAATGATCAACAAAAAGGGGAAAAACATTTTCCATAAAAATCGAGGAGAAGTACAAAAATAGATATTTTCATAAGAAGGGTGTAAAAGTTCATTGTAGACGATCAACATTCTCGGGGGAGCCAAGAAGGAGTCCTGAAGGTATTGGATGATCGCTTTCAGGAAGTACAAGTTTACATTCAAGATACGAATGACGTTTTTCGTTAGTCATAGTATAAAATTCGAGTTTTTACGCCAAATTCACAGCTCGAAAACTTAGGAAACACTTATCATATTTTACTCATAAGAATAGAAAATTGCCTTTTTAGGACTTTTTGAGTCACAATAAAACTAAAATGTGATGGTATATAAAATTTCTCATAGGACTCAAATGAAAGCGTAGAACTCGAACTTTTCTATTGCTCCAAAAAAATATTGTACCTATAGAGTGTTTGGGCATGTTTAATGAAAAGTCTCTTGTGTACTGCTTCGATCCTAATGATAAAATTACTGTACTTAATATCCAAATACTGTATTTAATATCCACAATTAATAACGATCTGTTTCTTTCCTCCCTTCTGTTAATTAGAAGAAAGTATGTCAAAAACAAGCTACGATGGCGAATGAATGGAAGTGATATTAAAATTGGCAATAATAACGATAACAGTGATAGTTCAATTGATAATATACATATACATATATACCACTATCCACGGCTTCATTCTAGACACCTGCCTAGGTTACACCCGATTTTCAAGGTAAGAAACCTGGAATGATCTTGAATTCGCCCAGATTCAGTACAAGGATTCAGTCCTGGGAAGGGAACAATAAACGAGTCAGAATCTATACAGATTTTCCTACCGGGATTCCAGAAAAAGTTTGTAAAAACTATCTACACTACCCTAGTTGTTTTCAGTAAAAATGTCTATCTGGCCTGACAAATTTACAAAATAGTGGTTCAGCACTTTTCGAGTAATTTTGGTCACCGACTGACTCAAGAAATGTCAATTTGGGAAAACGCATTTAAAGTGTTATTTGTAAGATCCTAAAGCACGTATTGTTAAGAAAAAGTTGTTAAAAAATTGCACGGTGGCTTTTTTCTTTAAAACTGTAAATGGTCTATAAAGGGACCTGCTCATTTATTCCGATGAAATAATTCGACAGAAATTGTTAAGTCTATGTTGTGTCTATATTTATTGAATAAAAACAAGTGTTGGCATCATGGTGCCTCGCTTTTTTCGCTCGCTCAGAAACTTCGACCCCGTGACGAGTTTGTTATTCCTTAATACTCGTTCGTTTAATAACAGCTGTTAGTTATAATACAAAACGAGTTCATATTGTAGTTGTTTTTGAGTGACAATTTGCGATCAGGAGAACATTCTCAATATAACATAACCAAAAACTGGAAGAAAGAGTGGCGCCTATGAGAACATTCCCTATGTAACTTAGGTAGGAAAAAAGGGGGTGGAGGAGTGGAGGAGGGGGTTCCTTAAATGTGTAAAAAATTAAATGGGTATTTTCAAAACTTCGCCCCCACCATATATCAGCCGAAATATTAATAAATAACAATATCAACACTCCGGGCGGGAAGCTCGATTTGGCGCCCTAGGGCGAAACCTTCAGTTTCGAATTATCGAGCCTCACGCCCATCGTATTAAAGAATATCGTTTCAGTTGTTTCAGTGTCGTTGTAGTTATACCCCCCCCCCCTCCTCCATCGCCGCTTTTTTGGTCTGCAACGTCGACATTTGCTGAAAAATTATAGGGTAATTTTTTTTCCAAGGTGACCAAATTCAATACTTCTTCAGACTATAGTCATGCGCATTTTAAAACAGTTTTTATGGAATTATCATTAACTTTAGGTAGAAAATACGTGCAACAATGCATTATCTTTTATGTTTGAATAACATTTTTCAATCATATTTGTATTTTTACAAAATAAATGCAAAAAAACTACGAAGGAACGTAATTGGGGCTAATGTTTTTGGTAACGGACGGATGGATGTGCACCATCTAATCAGATCTAAGTTATACGAAGACACGTATTTTGAAAAAAATGTATGTCCATCCATACGCTTATCGGTACGTACGTACAAGATCACGGACAAAAATTTTTTTATTGTTTAATTGGGCTCTTTAGGGTCTGAAACGTCGACATTTGATGAAAAACTATGGGGTAATTTTTTGCCGGGAACTGACGAAATTCAATACTTCGTTCAAACCTATGGTCTTGGTCGAAGTAAAATCAATATTGCTAAAATAAAAAATGTTTCACTCCCTCAAAAGGATAAATGTTGACTTTAGAGAAGCACAATTTCAAACTTTCCCAGCCAACACAGATTCTGCACAGGTATGTATAAACATTATGTAACAATTAATAGTGAAAATCATTTTATTCAGCAGACTAACACAGAGTTCACTCTACAAAGGATGTTAAATTCTATTACAATACAAAATACATAGAAAAACGACTCTTCACAATCAAGATATTCAGCATTTCTCTTCATATTTGTCAGATTTCAAATCTGGATGTGATAAATTCAATATCAGATACCCCGAAAATACAAAAGGCATCAGTTTCGAAACAATCTTCTCAATTTTAAAATATCATCAATTTTGAATTTTTGAAATCTAAATTCAGAATCGAGACTGATTTATTTCTCGCAGCTATTAAAATAGGCATCAACTTATCTTATTTTAATATACAACAAATATTTTTGTTGGTGAATTAAGTTTGTGTTCTAATTTAGTGTAAAATATACTGATTAAAAAAAAATGATCTCTAATTTCCTTGGTAAGATAAAATTTTAACATTCAATTAAATAAAAATAGGCTAATAATGCTCCAAAAACACAACAGCATTACTAAGAATTTTTTAGTTTAATCGTTTCGTGTGTTTAAATCGAAATCGTTATGCGTGATGGTATTGACGGTTAATTTTACGATTTGATAATAACGAATAACTCTCGGTCCAATCTTGTTAATTTTGGGTTCGTGGTGCGAAGGAAAAAGAAAATAAGGCGGCGCATTTTAATGTGTCATTATGCCAGTATCGTTTTTATGGTAAATTACAGCTTAATTACAATGCTCGATCGCGAGTTGCTGCGCGGGGAGATAACTAGCAGATTTTAATTACTCGTTCAGCAAGCCACCAAACAGTCCTGACGACCTGTTGCTCGCGTCCTGGTGTCACTGGCGATTCGAAGCGCCTTTAAAACATGCTCTCACTTCCTACATGAGAGAAAAATTAAACTTCATTATGCACGCCCCTTGCAATGCTCGTCTCGACAACAAACTTGCGTGTCGTGAACAGCTGTTTATAAAAACTAATTATTTTCGATTAATTTAATTATTATAATGTTTAAAAAAAAAAAGAATTCCATACATACATACATGGAAAAAAAGAAATGTTATTTTCTGACTAAACCAGTGTGATGGAACCCAGTTTTCGTTTTCGCAATTAAACAATAAGTTGATATAATCAAACGTGTGCGGGTCGCAAAACCGACAAATCAAAAAGCCACAGGTCGAAAAACCAACAGTCAAAAAGCCGACACATAAAGAATAGACACATCGTCAACAGGACAGTCATTTTTTGAGCTGTCGGCTCTTTGATTGTCGGTTTTTCGAACCGCACCCAATCAAACGGTTCGGATTTGATTTGCGGGTAGATCAATCTTTTTGAGCATTTCACGGACAATAAGTTACAGCTATTTTTACGAAAATAAACAATAGGTACACACTTTTTTTTCAGAAATGATCACTTTTTTCATGAAGAAAGACAATAGAATGATGTTTCATTTTAAAATATCAAGTTCCATTATCTAGGCGTGAAAATAGCATTTTTTTAAAACAAATTCAAGATGGCGGCTCAAAAATGTTGATAGACGAATTGTTCTCTTTAAATATTAATACTCATGCTTAATTTAAAAAATTTCTTATTTTGATGACACTGCGTATCTAAATTATTTTTGGGACGATGATCCCGATTGTTAATTCAGAATTCCAATATTCAAGATGAATGATATTATAAAAATGAGTAGATTGGGTCGAAACTAAAGTTGATACAAAGAAGTCTTGTGGTTTTCTGGAGGTCGCTGACATTGAATGTTTCACATCTAAATTTGAAATTTGTCAAATATAAAGAGAATTGCAGAATATCTGGAAGGTGAAGAGCCTTTTTTTAATTTCTATTGTATTTTTATTTTTTGTATTTTCATTTTAAATACATTTTCGTAATTTTTGAAGTTATTTTAAACAAAAATAGAATACCACAAGTTTTCTTATCTTTTTTAAAGATAGATTTGATTAGTTGAATTTTAAAACACCAAGTGCCATAATGAATCCGTAAGTTTGAATTTTTGAAATATGATTCGGCTAAGCGACTCCAAAAAACTTTAATTAACAAATATCAAAACAATCCCATCAATTTCCAAAATGACAACCGACTTATTGGATCCGGCGATTTAGAATTTTAAAGTCTTACTTCAGATTCGTGTTTAAGGATCCAAAAAATATTTAGATTCACAGTGTTATAAAAATAACCAATTTTCTAAAAAAGGCCTGCCGTGGTGATTAATATTTAGTGTAAAAAAATTTTTGTCAACATTTTTTAGGCGTCCTCTTAAAATTTTTGAAAATACGTTTAACATTCTGAAATTTAAAAGACAAAGACAGATATTTGGTAGTCTACTGTATATATCTACATTTTTTTCTGTAATTTCATAATATTCCCCATTTTCTTAAATTATGTTTAAAACACAGAAGATATTAGTATGAGCCAAGTTCTTAAAATTCAAGAAGATCTACCACAGGCGTTTGCTACTCGGCAGTCTGAGACACACCCCTGTTTATTACGAATAATATTATATAAACAGTTGCGAAATAAATGTAATAAAAGTGTAAAATGTGGCAGAATATCAGCGTGCATGCGACAACTTCGTGGGGTCATTTTTTACTGCTCTTTGTTGAAACACGTCCAACTCATGTGTCAAGTTAAGATAAACGGCCTGTTTGTGATTGTGATTTAAATGTCGGGTAATGCCTATTAATGTGATCGATTGCGTGCAAAATGTGGAACGCATTTTATTAGCGTGGGTTGAATTACTTTCTAAACATCGTGTCAAATTTATGTACTCATTCATTGACAAATTACTCTATGTAATATATCATTACAATTTTTAAGGTTTTATGCGTATCTGAGGCTCAAATTTCAATCAAAAAGTCGCACACTTTAATTAGGTTTTAATTTACATGTGTTCGACACTACAAGGCGTCAACTTTTGAACTCTTCATAGGACAAATTCGAATACTTGTCTATTGTAATGTTTCTGATCTTTACTGCCAAGAAAAATAGAATGGCTTTAAAACGATTCAATGACAATAAATCCTTGTTGAAACAGTTATGTAAGTTATGTGTGCATAAAACCAGTTTATTTTATAAGAAATGTTCTATTTTTGCTATTCAAGATTTGAATTTTATGTATAGATAACAATTTCTCTTTAATTTGTATATCGATTTGTTTCGACAGAACTTCTTATAAACTTAATACAATAATAATTTCACTTATAAATTCAAATATGTTTACCTTTTAAATCTCCTCCAATCTAGATACAGTTTAAAAGACCAAAATTTATATTATTTATAAATCATTAAGTCAAGTACTGCTTTATTCTGAGAACACTCACACAATTAAATAACATTTCTTAAAGCGTAATTCACCTTAGATACATGAAAACGGTTAATATTTGCTAAATAGTTATATAAAACTAAACACATTTAACCAAACTAAAGAATTCAGATAAGAATGAGGTTGCCTTATCGAACTTAACATACTTAACTTTTTTCTTTTTAAATTTGATCAGCTTACTTAATCTAACCTAACACTTTAAATATGACGTAAAGAAAGGTAATTTTTGTTGTAAGGGACAAACTAATTTTTACAAACCAATTTCTGCAGTCCTTACACGCAGAATTAATGATTTATAGTTGATGTTTCAATAAACAAAAACGTTGATATTACAGGTGACGACTAAAGAAATGTTTGGATCCTGCAGGTTCGAATTCGTTTGAAAGTACACTCCAAAATGATGCGTACCGTGATTAAAGGTTAAGGTTAACCAAAAATTATTTTTTAATGAAATCTATCGTATGCAAGACGTTCGTTAGTCAATCGAATTAATATTCGTTATAGTAAATGAAATAATCTATAATGTAGCCAAAATTACTTTTAGTCTGCCATAATCAGCAAATTGTGATTAAATCTATTACTAGTTTCCAATCAGACTAACTCATTACGTAAACGACCCTAAGCATTCACAGTAGTGCAATCAATATTTTCTGATAAGTAAACTAAAGGAGATATGTCTGATTTAACTAAGAAAAGAATAATTAGCAACTTAATAAGCATTGCCAACTGACGAAAGTAATATACAAGTCCTTTGGTATCCAAGATCGAGATGAATTTTGGTCTTTATGCAATGCAAATATTCAATAAACGTATAACTTTCATTCACGATAGAGTAACATTAAGGTTTATTTAATACTAAACTAGGTATAGTTCAACGTAAGTCATATTCATATGAAAGTGCGCAGGTATGGTAGTCTAAACATTTGTGTTAATAATTTATAATCAAACTTAAACGACTAAATAGTTTCACACGATAAAATATCACAACGATAAATGATCATAAAATAAGAGCAACATCCAAATCCACGTACTATTAGCTTATACGACATAACCGTTTGAATCACGTAATTCAACAAATGGACAAATAATTAAAAACTTTGCATCGTGTATTGTTTTAAGGTCCTTGAACACAAATCATATGAGATTTAAAACCTTTTTAACTCTATCCGCCGTTTTGAATTTTGTAAATTTAATAGTAGTTCTATCACAACTTCAAGTAATAAATTCTAAATACTATTAGTATAGGATTTTTAAATACATATCTCCGCTAAAGAATTACATAACCAAAATACGATTAATTGTCTCAAGTTTTTAAATTGAAAATATAAAAATAATCGGAATTTTGTATCAGATGTGGAAGAAGTAGACAAAACTGGCGAGTAAAAAGGTGCCACTACAGTGGCGCCTGTGAGAAAGGGATAAAAATACGTACGTAGAAACCACCACTTTGTAATATAAATTATAAGCTGAACAAATTATAATTGTGATGAATAACACAAATCTTGTTAATGTTTGTGCGTTTAAATAAGAAATAACCTAAACCAGCCTAATCTTACAATATTATGTACTCATTACTGTATAACAAAATCGTGGCTACATTTTTTAATGCTGGTAAATTAATAAAAATATTAAACTAACCTTAGCTAACAAATATTTTAATTATACCCGTAATTACATTTATTCACACCACGAAAGCAAATTCCTCCTAACTCTGAAGAGTATTCCCCTCAGTCTCATAATATCGTTATCTCGACTTAACTTCACAACTCCGCTGAGAAAAAAATCCACAGTTAAATTGACTATATCACATAGTTGGTAAAATATAGTTAAAACTGCTATGAAAAATAGTTAAATTTACCACTTTCATAGGTGATTTTACTATAGTTTTGTTGCACCAACTATCTCCTCATAGTTTAAAAATCAACTATGTAAAATGATTTAAATAAATATGACAAATATACATAGTTAAAATAACTATAATCTAGTGTAGTCCTCATTTCGTACTGCGTCTCGTAGTAAATCGTTATATTTGCTATTATTTATAGTTAAAGTTTGTATTTATGTACTATAAATCCATAGTAAAGACTTCCGCACTCCGTGTGTTTTGATGCCGCCAGGTGACGACACGGCGTTAGTACCTTTTTTTCTTCCAGCCCGTGGCTCCCGTTATTCAAGTGGATTTTCATTTGGTCATAAGAAGGACTGTCGGGCGTCAAGCTATGGTAATAGATAATACATGTCGTATACGAACGTGTATCTATAGGTTAGTTACACGGCATTGAAATTTGTGTGTATAATGGCATTGTATAATAAATTTTTTAACTAGCTAGAGTGTGACATTCACAAACTTATCGCAGTATTGATTTTTGTTTTTTTCTTTGTTTTCCTTGCTTATATTAAATAAAGATCAAAGGACGAAATGTGGACTTTTCATATGCTATGATGTATATATATAGTTTACAAATATTTTTAAAAAGTAAATATTGACTCCTTTCCATATTTTGTATGATAATTTCTTATACAATTTCTCTCAATGAACACGGAGAGACTAGAGGCAAGATTTTCGTCCGGCCCTCTACGCGCAATAAAGGTACTAGACCACCGGACGAAAAATCTAGGTAGGCGCGCATAAAGATCGTGCATACTCCGTGGCCAAATCGAACGTGCGGAGTATAAACATTCTCCCCACTCTGCCGCACGAAATTCCTCCAAGAGTCGGACGATTTTCAGACCTGGCTCGGACGATTTTCATGCGGCAGTCGGCAGTCTCAATAAATATGTATTTTATTTTTGTTTGCCTTATGCAAAGTGTCATTTCCGAAGTATTGTTTGATGCTGAAAACAGTGGTGGCCTCAAAATTTCTTTATCATGCACAATTTTTTAAAGAAATGAGGTGAAACATGTCAAATTTTGTTTTTTACCACATGAATCATTTTTTTTGTAGCAAATAAATAATTGCCTTAAATTTATATGGTATCATTTTGGAAGTACTTTTTCGTGCAGACTTTTCCTATGACATCATGATAGGAAAGTGAAGTTAAGTGTGTATTTTTGCTTTATTTATATGGTGGAATATGGTCAAAAACAAAAATGTTGACATATTTAGTTTAAATTTTCACAAAATTGTGACATGATAAATAATTATGAGAGCACCATCGTTTTCAGCAAAAGTATTTACCATGTCAAAGATATAATCGACATTAGACAATGTTATACAGGGTCATCGAAAAGTATCGGACCCCCCTAATATCTTCAGTTAGAATGCACTTAGGAGAAAATGTCCAATAGCAAAGTTGTATGGTTTCAAGCGGGGAGTAAGATGATGACCTTGACTTAGACCTTGACCATGTCCTTCAAGGTCATTTCAAGGTCAATCTTATTTTTTTAAATAGAACCCCCTACATTTTATTGCATATTCTTATAGCGTATCTCGAGAGCTTTCCAAAACACTATAATAAAATATTTTTTTATTAAGTACTTTTTGGGTTATAAAGGTTTGAAGTTAACAATTTGTTCCTTCCAAAATTCATTCTTACTGAAAATATTAGGGGGAAATCCGATTAATGTATTTTCTTTAAACCAATTAATTGGTCTCATTATTCCGCGCACAAAAGTATTAAGGTTATGATTACTGAAAACTAAATAATATTTTACAAGATATTCTACATTTTGTGTCAAAAAATTGTTAACTTCAAACCTTTATAACTCAAAAAGCACTTAATAAAAAAATATTTTATTATAGTGTTTTGGAAAGCTCTCGAGATAAGCTATAAGAATATGCAATAAAATGTAGGGGGTTCTATTTAAAAAAATAAGATTGACCTTGAAATGACCTTGAAGGACATGGTCAAGGTCTAAGTCAAGGTCATCATCTTACTCCCCGCTTGAAACC
The DNA here is from genome assembly GCA_030407085.1 of Trichopria drosophilae. Taxonomy (NCBI): domain Eukaryota; kingdom Metazoa; phylum Arthropoda; class Insecta; order Hymenoptera; family Diapriidae; genus Trichopria; species Trichopria drosophilae. The sequence continues at coordinate 39,813,562 of CM059584.1, forward strand.
ATACAACTTTGCTATTGGACATTTTCTCCTAAGTGCATTCTAACTGAAGATATTAGGGGGGTCCGATACTTTTCGATGACCCTGTATAACATTGTCTAATGTCGATTATATCTTTGACATGGTAAATACTTTTGCTGAAAACGATGGTGCTCTCATAATTATTTATCATGTCACAATTTTGTGAAAATTTAAACTAAATATGTCAACATTTTTGTTTTTGACCATATTCCACCATATAAATAAAGCAAAAATACACACTTAACTTCACTTTCCTATCATGATGTCATAGGAAAAGTCTGCACGAAAAAGTACTTCCAAAATGATACCATATAAATTTAAGGCAATTATTTATTTGCTACAAAAAAAATGATTCATGTGGTAAAAAACAAAATTTGACATATTTCACCTCATTTCTTTAAAAAATTGTGCATGATAAAGAAATTTTGAGGCCACCACTGTTTTCAGCATCAAAAAATAATTCGGAAATGACACTTTGCATAAGGCAAACAAAAATAAAATACATATTTATTGAGACTGCCGACTGCCGCATGAAAATCGTCCGAGCCAGGTCTGAAAATCGTCCGACTCTTGGAGGAATTTCGTGCGGCAGAGTGGGGAGAATGTTTATACTCCGCACGTTCGATTTGGCCACGGAGTATGCACGATCTTTATGCGCGCCTACCTAGATTTTTCGTCCGGTGGTCTAGTACCTTTATTGCGCGTAGAGGGCCGGACGAAAATCTTGCCTCTAGTCTCTCCGTGAAGGTAGCAATTTTCTGAAATGACATTTTCAAAATAGTTGAGTCTTTTTTTTTATATATTATTTTACGTCGACTTTTCTGAGCCCATATGGGACTAAATCGCGACGGGACCTACAGTTTATGAAGGTGGAATCCGAACCACCTGAGCTTTGACATTATTAGACCCTTATGTCTCATAGTTGAGTCGATTTGCCTATTATGATAAGTAGCATTTTAAATCATGAAATAATAGTTAAAATTATTACAGAATAGCTATTTTAACTATTACCACGCCTACTCCTCATTTTACACTATGATTCATAGTAAAAAAATGGTTATTTCAACTACGTTTTTTTCTGAGTGTACACCATTCTACCAGCGTATTTCTAAGTAAAATGATGAATATGTTGGTCCATGGATATCTTCTTTCGGATATTTCGGTTCATACTTCTTTTCCCAGCATAAATTTGATTGGACTTGCACCAGATAATAAATACTGTCTCAAAAATCATTTGAAATTTTATGTAAAGTAACATATAGAGTGTAATTAAATACAATTGTTTATGACTAATATCAGAATTCCATCATTAAAAATGACGACATCAAGGAAGTGAACAGAATTGGAAAAAAATATCGAATTTATAGGCAGGAGTTTTCAGTGTGGATGATTGTGAATTTGAAGGGAGGCTTCTATAATACAAAATGGTTGATTTGAAAATTCCTAATTTTTTGTCAAAACGGACTTGAGTCATTTTTTTATTCATATCTAATTTATTTTTTTGTATTTTTAAATCTTATTTTGGTTTTTATCTTTATTTAAATTTTACATATTTTTTCCGTGTATACTTGAAACATTCTAATAGTTGAAGCTGCAATCTGATGATAAATAATATTACATGGCGTAATAGTACTGTATGTCGACCGAACCTGTTTCGTAAAAGGCATATCGATAAAAATCATACAAAAATAATATTGTAAAAAAGTCCTTTTGAAAATACACCTTAATAAACACTCACAAGTGAAAGTACTCATACGTAAATAAGTCGTCGGTTTTTACCGGGACCGAACATGACATTCTTCACTTCAGTCTTATCTCGGCTCTCATTAAATCGTCCGGCAACATCGACAAATGCTGTTAAGCATAAAAGGTCGAGAGACATAGTTTGAAGAATGTGAAATATGCGTTAGAAGGTGTAAAGGTTTCTGCTGAACATAAGCGGCGATTTGTCAACACTATCAGAATGTTTTCAAGGGACACGCGTAACCAAGCTACGAGTCTGTAAGGGATATGCTATTAATTCAACGTGCTGAGTACGAAGAGACAATGGAGATATCATTTCGAGCGCGAATGGTTCACTCGGTGGCAATAATAATTTATTAACGTCCTACGTAATGCGACGAGCGTTATCTTGCATCCGCCCACGCGTTCTGCTACTCTCCTGCCTTATATACCGGTGGCTTTGGCAGCGCGGCAAAGTGGTAGCCAATGGCGAGCTGGCAATTGTCATTTATCGTGTGGACGATTTACGGTTCCGTTTACAACGGTGGCGATACCCGCCCGAACTTCGACGCAATTCATCAAATCCTATCGCTCGTATATCCTACAGCGGTGACAACCTCTGCGAACTCGCAAAGTATGGAAAACCACTCACCGTGATGGCGGTGCTTGTTCCATTTTTTTATTTATTAACTCATTCATGCATTAAGTACTTATATCCGGGCGTATGGTTGTTGTAAGAGAACAAATTTTCTCTCGATATTCAACGAGTATCCTGTGATTTTTTAAATACTCGTGGTCAGGTGTTGCCCAAGGCCATTCATTTCGTCCTTGTCTCAGGAATTTCGCGAATATTATAGTTCTTGGTTGGAATCGATATAATTAAAGTGTACTTGATAACAGTTGGATGTGTCAACTACTAAAGTGTTCATTGAATTATTACCACTTAATATCCTTAGGGAAGATATACTAGTAGTCAATGAAGTATGATAGGGAGTTTATTTCCCTGAAAGGTGTTCTATACTACTTTTACTTTAGCGACTTTTAAAATTTCGTTTTAAGTTAACTTGATATCTCATACTACATGTAGTTTGAAGATAAGAAATTTTGTTGAGAGTTATCTTTCTCTTTTCTCCTGTCCATCTGCAGTTCCATGAGGACTCCGAATCTTATTGGTTTTATTATTAACCCCATAGCGGTGGGAGTTTCACGGAAAGTGCAAAAAATGCGGGGAAGTAACATTTGTAAGATTGAACTATAATCTGGTTTATCGTGAGTTTTCATTTGACACTTGTTGATCTGAAGTTTCGGGATCGCTGATTACGAATTTTTCATTAGATTTTGATCCGCTGTCTAAAATTTTCAAAATCATATGATATGTACTCAGTGAGCTTGAAAGGCCCCGAGTATCACATTTCAATCGAATGGTTCGATTTTTCTTGTATGTTCAATGTTTGCATCCTGGATTCCAAAACTTCGTTTAAGACTGTTTCTCCAATGCCTAACGTTCTGGATGTCCAATGTTCTGGACGTCCAATGTTCTAGACGTCCAATGTTCATCACCCGACCCTAGTTTCGAGTATTTAAATCCCATATTTCATCCACTATATGTCCAAATTTGGTCCCGTCCATTGGACGTACATGCTAGTAGCATTTGGACATAATGTGGATGTGTCTTGGACTGATACCTTACGAATTCCAGATGTCCTTTGGACGCCTCCGAAGGACGTAATGGAGTACATTGGACGCATAGGTGCTAATTGAGATTTTCGTACTCCATAACACTCGAGTTTCCTCTCCAACATTTTATTGGTACTGGTGCCTTTATTATGCATTCTAAAAAATGGCCCACTTTTGTTTACCTTTTCTCCAAAAGCTTGACCAAAATTGGAGCCCATGTTATACTTCTGACAAAATCTAAATCGACTTGTACAAGTAAGTGCATGTGCAATTAGAGAGCATTTGTTGGCCTATGTTACCAATACTTCTAGAAAAACTGTACTCTTCTGTAAAAATCAGTAGAATATCCAACTGTTTAATAGTTTCCAGAAATGTTTAAATGTACATTAAGTCTGACATCAAATATATTGTTTGTCATCTTTCAGAGACATCCTAATGAATTACTCTTTTAAATAGATTCAAAGTCAACTGGAAACGTGGATTCATCGAAACGTAGGATTGCTGCCAAATTCGGAAAGACATACGTCGCGTTTGCGGTAACATCGTGGCTCATTAATTCGATCAGTTGAATCACCCTCTCGCAAGGACGCCTCGTATCGTGCACCCACACCTCGTGCGAGTGCTCGCCGTATAATTGTTGTGATGATGGATCACCAGGAGGAAGGAGCGGTCCTTTTGTCCCGTCTAGCTTATCGGAGTGGACCCACTCCATTAGGATCTTCCGCACGGAAGACTCGATTAAAAACGTGTCAGAGCATGGCTTCGGTAATCTTCTGTTCTGCCATTTCTCAGATGATCCTGCGGCGAGATTACGTCAAAAGTATATTTTCGATTCGCTTGTTACACATTATAAGAACTTTCTGGTATTTCAAGTATGTGATGGATAACGACGGTATATCACGGAATAATATTTTCGTCGAAATAAAATTGAACAAACAAGAAGTTAGCATTTCCTTTTTGTCCCTCCTTTTTTCTCCGACGCAGATGTGTGCGTTCGTAGTAAAAAAAAGGAACGCTTCGAAAGCACTAGTCAAATTATTATCTGCCATCTACGGCTTGTGTTGGATTGCACTCGATCAAGATATGCTTAAGTATGGACTTGAAAATGACAAGTGTTTTTTTTACAAATAATTCATAAGCGAGCTCTGTCACCAAATAATTAGCAAATTAGTGAGTATTCGCAGGATCGTTGGCGAAGGCAAAATCAAATTACATATTTGCATTCGTCCGAGATGAGAGACGAACGACGTCGAAACTAGTTCCACCATGTATAAAAGGACGCGTGGAACATCGCGCACAGGAAATGCTGAACATGGTGCTGATTTCGCGATTCGCTCATCGATTATTATCAGCGAGAAAAAGGTCCATAATACCGGAAACGCGACGGCGAATATCGTAGAAATCGTAATGGTCGTCGCGTGCGCCTCGTTAGGGCGAGACATCGTTGGGTTCGTTTCTCCAATTCGAAGGAATAATCGCGTTGCTCTTATATTACTTAGCGAAACGATCTACGGGCACGACAGAAAATCGACGCAAGGAATACGTACGTCCGCAGATTTACACCGCAAACTTACGTCGTTCGCCATCGATAAATCAGGTTTCTTTTGCGACAGTTGTTGGAGATCGGTGTATGTAACGGCAATTATTAGCTACCGGCTCTTTAATTCTCAATTTAATTATACAAATACGATAAGGAACTAACTAGGTGATGGTCGCTCAAAGGGTGAGTAAAAATAATCTGGTGCAGGCCAAACTTATTTTGAGTCCAAAAAATTGAGAGTGTGATGTAATCGACCTCAGTTATTGCAGCAGACATTCTGTCGTAAATTGGACGTCTGGAAGGAGTATGGAAAGAAGCTCCCTTTCCCACTTTATGCTGGGAAAGTACTTACAGATCAAATCATCGTTAAACAACCTTGATAAGACCGGTTGGTTTATACTGATAAAGAAGCGATTGATTGATTCCGTGTTTTCATCATTAATTAGTGATTGGCTATATGCTGAAGTTTCATAATACGCAGAAGCATTGCTAAAACACCGAGACTGATATTACCCGCGTACAGATCTAAGATTTCCCGTAACGTTATTGAAACCAAAAAAGTAGGTATGAGCTAATCCGCATGGCTGCGCCAGTATCCTTTGGTTACCATCTCAATATTCAGAATTTGTGGCACTTCGCTATTCGAATCTGAAGCGGGAAGTAGAGGCAGCAGTAGGCTGAGTAGGGGGCTCCCAAACGATACTGGCGCCACTGAGTGAATTAATAGTTTGGGCTCAATTAGGGTACAAAACTATAAGATTACCAGAGAGTCTTTGATACAATATAATAATTTCATATTTCTTCAATACGCAATTCGCAATAGTAACCCAAAAAACAGTCGGAAATGTACGGATTGACACTTGCGTACCTTTTTTCGACTAAATGTATAAGGGTGTGTTCATATAGAAAATCAGCATATCTACGTTTTAAAAGGGTAAATTATCGAATTCTAGGCTATATTGTGCCTCAACGACACTACAGAATAAATACAAAAATTTCGAGATTATTCAGATATTTGTCAGTTTGCGATTGAGCATGATCTACATTTTCTTCGCTGCGTACTTAGAGAGATAAGAAATGATGACCGCAACATCCAGTCTTTTCCGTGTTAATCGAAATCAAAACTTCAGGCACTTGGCGCGATCTCCAAATGGAATTTAATAGATTTTGAGCAAGAGACAGAACAGTAGATTATGCTACTAGGGAGCAAAATAGGTTTTTGCCGATGAGTGCGAGTTTGACGCTCGAGCGAAGCGAAGCGAGTCCACAAAAACCTATTCTCCCTTGTTACACATACTATTTTCTCATACGAGAGCGTGCTATTTTGCTCCCGCGATATAGGGATCAAAATAGTATTTTGCGCTCAGAATGCGATAAACTTATTTTGCTCCCGGATACATTTATTTTGCTCCCTAGGGAGAGAATGTGCTATTTTGCTCCCGCAATATAGGGAGCAAAATAGCATTTTGCGCATCGAGTGTGAGAATATTTTTTTCTTTCGATTCCCTCTCTGTTTAGATAGTAAAACCAAACAACTGTAAAAAAGAGCTACTCGGTTTCGAGTCTTAAAAATTTAGAGATTAACATATATATTATATATAAATATAATAATAAGTAACCAACTTTCTGTGATTTCTGTTTCAAAGAATTTTGTAATACTAAATACATTTTTTCGGTACGTGGCCATTTAGAATCTGCCATTGCTTCTAAACATAAACAATATGCTAACATATTTTGCTAGCATATTGTTTATGTTTAATAATCGGGATCATTTTTAAAGAATGCATGTCATAGATTATAACTGTTTTAGTGGAGAAAAACGCATTTAAAAATTTTTTAATTTCTCTAGTGGCATACGAAATTACACGTATGGAGTCGTTGGTCACGAATTTGAGGTTATATCTTTAACATTCAAGAGGATAAATCTGAAATGGCCTATGAAATTTTATCATACTTTAGCCGTTTCATGTGAACATTTCCCTCAAATCACCTGTGGACAGTAAGTGCATTTTTAAAAATGTTTAAATAAAAAACATTTTTTAAATTTGTTATTATATGTTTTTTGTTATGACCGACGGGCGTAAACAACTAATTTTCTTTCTTTAAATCCTGCATAAACATATCTCTAGATTTTGTGTTATTTTAAAAAACACCAACACTGTTGAACTCAGAAGAAGTCTTTACTTTACTTGGCGGATTCTGAAGTACAAAACGGTCACCGTATAAGTATTGTATTCCATGTGGCTTTCAAAATGGTGATCTGCTGCACATTTTAAGGATTAAACAATGACATAGTCACCAAAGGTCTTCTCATTAAGTTTTTGCCCGATTATTTGAAGGCTCAAAATATCATTGGTTGCGCAACATAAAATACTCGAATAATTATGGAGTGATCCAAAAGTAGTCAGCACGTTTCAAATGTATACGCCATAGGTTTTATGTCTTTCAAAAATAACCCTCATCATCCATACGTGATACATGTCATTCAATATAATTTTCTTAAAATATTTAAACCCAAAAACGAGGACAGCGTCAGCAGAAATATCATATCGATGGAAGGGACAATAAGATATAACCTCAAAATCCGACAGGGTGAGAAAAATAAAATGCCGAAAGTCGCGAGATCAAAGTTCCGCATCGACGACTCAAATTTAATAAGAACGATTGTTGGAATTCAATAAGCGACTGTTTTTCCTTATTTTGATACAATTTCGTAGCATTCAAGTGTATAATTTTCCAGATAAAGTCTGACATTACGTAGTTCATCGTTACGCATCATTATACTTGCAACCGCAAGCCTCCGATGTTGATAAATAACAGCAGTAGAAGTTCGTTATCCCGATGTTCAATAACCGTGAAGCGCGTTGGTTACTTTGTACGCAATAAACCCCTTCTATTTTACCCATTACCAACAGCGATTTATTACTTGCGATACCTTCTATAATACTGCATTTTAAAGTTTTGTTGTCATTGAATTAATTCTGTGCAATGCAAGATACTCACTTTAAGTGGAATGAATAAACTGGTCAGCGATCGTTTTGTATTTATGATACATTAACACGATTAACATCATGGAAGTCGTGTTTAAAAATAAAATATAAAAACGATATGTCAATGATGTATGATTATTTTATATATACATATGTATATATTTGAATAATTTCCGAATACTTTTAATATACATATAAGAGACTGTCCGTAAAAGCTATGAATTTAATATATTTTGTAAACAAATATATTGAAGTTAATGTCGGAAAATTTTATAAAATAAATTGGTAACTTTGCATTAAAAAAGAGATTTCAATTGCCCTTTATATTTTTGTTGTTATTTGTATTATTTTTTATTGAAGTTGCATAAAAATGCTGTCTTATTGTTCTTGATAAAATGTTGAATTGTTTGTAGTGCATCAAGCTTTCGAGATATACCATAATATAATTCAGTTATTATATGCTAATAATAATTAAAACATGACGATAGATATAAATTGTTAAGATATAAAAAGTTTTTATTATTAAAATAGGTCATTAATTTGATAAATAGAATTAATTTTGATTTTTCTTTTCTGACATTTTCTTAAGTGAAAGTAATCATAATTTCAAAGTTTTTCTTTTTAGTCAGATTGGACAGGTAGTATAATAATAATAGTCGTAATTGACGTTTCGACCATAGAATTTGGTCCTCTTCAGAAATGAGATTTATTTCTATAAGCAATATATATACAAAATTAAATTAATTTAAGAAATTTTCAGCTAAGTTTATTGTAAGAAGAAAGAAAAAAAAAAAATTTTTTTTGGAAAGTGTATGAATTTGTATTTTTATTAGTTTTTATTTTATATGATCTTACCTTATAAAAGTAGAGTTTTCTTCTTTTATAAGCAACATCCTTGAGTCTTAGTTTTTGAAAATTATTTAATCACTGTAATTAAAATAAAAAATGTTTTTTGAATATAAATTCAGTAAGAAAATATAAAATTTTGTAAAAGTTATTGAATTCAAATAAATAACTACTTTTCAGATGTAAAGCTATTCGGTAACTGAAAATTTCTTATTGTACAATAACACACGAGTTTGCTATCTATGACATTGTTTTTCTTTCTGTTCTAAATTTGTCGATTTTATGAAAAATGTAATAACGGTAAATAATTTTCTGGTAAGTTTGATTTTTCAAAATGAATGTTAACCGCATTATTATTTTTTTTAATGTAATAATTTTCCAGATGTTTTCGCTTAAAAGTATTTTTTTCGGTAGCTAATATTTTAACATTTTTGAAATCGAAATTATGATCATTATTTATTCTGTGTATAGTTAAACCAGTATATTTATTTTCATCCTGTAAAATATTATGTTTATGTTCCCTAATTCTGTTTTTTAATAAACGTTTAGTTTCACCAATATAGACGGCGTTACAATTTTCGCAGTTTATTTGGTATACTACATCTTTTGAATGCATAATGTCTGTTTTATCTTTAAATGGTTTGATTCCACCTATGTTTAAATTAATTGGTTTATAAACAATTCTAATATTGTTTTCTCTAAAATTACTTTTGATTTGTTCTGATAATCTATTTACATATGGTATACTTATAGTTTTTTTATACTTGATATTATTTTTAGTAGGGATTAATGTGTTATATATTTTATGTACTCTTTTTCTAAAGCATTCTTCTATAATATAATCTGGATAATTGTTGTCTTTTAATAATGTTTTAACAATATTTAAATTCTTTTTTCTGAATTTTATGTGTGATAATTTTATTGCTCTATCAATTATACCGAAAGCCACTCCAATCTTGTAGGTCATTAATTTACTTGAAAAAAGAATATTACAAAAGTTATTGTTTTTATTTTTAATAAATTAAATTGAGAAAAAAATTGTACTTGCAATTTTATTAAATAAAGATGTATTAAAAAAAAATTGGAGGCGCCGGGTATCGATCCCGGTACCTCTCGCATGCTAAGCGAGCGCTCTACCATCTGAGCTACGCCCCCTGTTGCTGACAACTTGGTAAAAGTTGAAATTAGAAATTCGAAAGTACTGTTCGGCCGTTGCTTTACACTTTCTATAGTCACAATCTGCTCAAATGCATGGCTGAGCCTAACAAGTAACCAGGCAAACCTAGTCAGGCTTGGTCAGATTCCAGTCAAAATTTCTATCTGGACAATGAAGAAATTTTTTACAGTTTTCTAGATAGTTTTCCTTGCTTAGATAATATAACGATATGGACGTGTAGGCCCCAGCCGGGATTTCTACGACTCTACACAGCTCATGTCCTACAGTTATCTAGAAACAATTTGTTATTACGAAAGTGAGCGAACATAACCTCTAAACATGCTTATAAAATATGTTTCTGTTTTGACACAATCGTCGTCACATTGACTGTGTTAAGACTTAATTAGGACGTACTGTTAACATTTATAATATGTCACAAATTTCTTATAAACAGAAAATTATTAAATTTATATTCTAGAATTATTTTATTCTAGAAGATTTCTCCTGTTCTCGTATCAGCTTTCGTTTTTTTTTTGTTAAATTGTACTTGCAATTTTATTAAATAAAGATGTAATAAAAAAAAATATTGGAGGCGCCGGGTATCGATCCCGGTACCTCTCGCATGCTAAGCGAGCGCTCTACCATCTGAGCTACGCCCCCTGTTGTTATTAATATTCTTATGATATTTTCTTAGTAGTGAGTGATGCAGTTTTTAGATGGTGAAAGTATACACATCGGGTAGACTTGAGAAGGAGACATTTTCAGTAGAAAGTGGGGTTGAGCGAGAAAGGGTCAGATTCTGGACGGGCGAGAAAGAGAAAGAACGAAATTCGGGAAGAGGGGAGCACTACTACATTGTCTTGACTCTGATTCCCTACCCTCACCCTGCATTTAATCTCGCTGTGTATTTCCTCTATTTTGTTTATTAAACTTTTCCTTATTCCTCTCTCCTTCATGCATTTCCATACAATTTTTCAGTTTATTTTATCAAATGCTGCCTTCAGGTCAATAAACATTGTATATAACTTTTTGTTTTCTTTTATCCGCGCATCTGCCATGTGTTTAATAATTGTTATACAATCTATTGTATCCCTGTTTTTCCTAAAACCGAACTGGGTCTATCATTTATTATTCCTGCGCACATTTTACTCGCTGTGCATGTTACCCCCCTATAATTTTGAACCACATTTCTATCCCCTTTTGTTTTTATTGGACCTATTACCCCTTCCCTCCATTCCCCTGGATATCCCTCTCCATTTAATATCTTGCTAAACAGACTAATTAACTTTGCCGCCAATTTCCTTACTCCATAAATCCATGCTTCATTTTTTATGTCATCTATACCAGCCGATTTCTCCTTCTTCATCCTATCAATTTGTTTCCCTACTTCTTCTAAAGTTATTTCTTCTTCTTTTTGTTGTTCACTTTCTTCCCCCTGTATGCATATTCTTTCCTCCACCTCTTCTAGTAACTGTACAAAATAACTTTTCCATTCACATAGTTTTATTTCCTTGCTAATCCATTCACTTTTTTCCTATGTTTGTTTACATATAATTCCATGCCTGTACGTCACTTTTTATATTTTTAATTGTGTTTTACTCATTTTCTTTCCATGCCTCTCCCTTCTTCTCGCATAGTTCCTTATAGTCTTTTCTAACTTTCCTTATTTTTCTTCTCTCTGTCTTTATTTCTTTTTTAATTAATTTCCTTAGTTTCTTTTTACTTTCCCAACATTCTTTATCCCACCACGGCTTTGCATGCTTTATTACTCAAAATTTTTTGCTTTTCGTACCGGATTTATTGAATTATTTCTCAATTCTTACCATTCTTCAATACTTTCCCTATTGCTTTTCTCCCATCGTACTTTTTCCAGTTTTTCTTTAAAGCTTTTTATTCCCGCTTCTGACCAATCTTGCACATAATTGTATTCCACCTGTTGCACACTTTCTCCTATTTCTGCATCTATCTCCACTATTATTGCGTTATGATCCGATTCTCAACTTTCCTTCACCCGGAATTCTTTTATTTTATCCGACGTTCTCATATTTGTTACCCCGTAATCGATGACTGACTTATTTTTTCCTTTTTCACATGTCCATTCTCCTCTTTCGTCCTCTTGCTTATTACCATTCATAATTACCCACCCCCTTTCTTCTACTATTCTTAATAATTCTTCCCCTTTCTTATTTCTAACTGCATCTCTTGAATTTCTTTCCTTTTCAATTCTTTCCTCCCCTCCCACTCTATTTCGCCCCCTTTACCTATTCTTGCAATAAAGCTCCCCCCCCCCTATTATCATATATTCATCGCCCTCTTCCTTGATATCTCTCTAATTCCTGCATTATTTCGCAATTTCCATCCCTATTATACAATCCAATTATTTTCCATCTATCTGCCCCGATTTTTGTATTATATTGTACCATCCAATCTTTCTCTATCTTAATTTTATATACTCGTATTCCCTTCTTTATTCCCATTATTATCCCCCCCTGCAGCCCTACCCTTATTTTTATTCTTTGTTGCCTCTATACTTTTCCATTCCCATTCTTTTGGCATTTTGTCGGAGAATTTATCAAAATTTTTACTCTCTAACCATGGTTCTAAAAAGCACACCATATCATAGTCTTTTACCCCTTTCCGAAATTCTTCATCTTTATTTTGTATTCCTGCAACATTCCACAACATAACTTTAAGCGCATCTTTCTTTCTCTTTAGATTATCCCCATTTTTTATTACACATTTTTTTCTCGCAGTTCTCATCTTTTTTACCAGCTTCATTCCCATTCTCTCGCACTCTCTCTCCCTCTCCCTATTTCATATTTATCGACATACACGCCCCATTCATCTAATTCATTCTTATATTTTATTGTTTCATTCACATTTCTCTTTGTTCGTTTTTCATTTTCGAAATTCCCTTTCTGTCATTTTCCCCTCTGCATCATTCCATACATATTCATTTCCGCCCATCACCCCTTTTCCGTATTTCACAATTACATTCCTTCCATTCTTTCTCTGACACAATTGACATTATATTGAGTGTGTTAAGACGTATTTAGAATATACTGTTAATATTTATAATGTCACAAGTTTCTTATAAACAAAAAAATATTAAATTTTTATTCTAGAATTATTTTATTCTAGAAGATTTCTCCTGTTCTCGTATCTGCTATCGTTTTCTTCTGGTAAATTGTACTTGCAATTTTATTAAATAAAGATGGAATAAAAAAAAAACTGGAGGCGCCGGGTATCGATCCCGGTACCTCTCGCATGCTAAGCGAGCGCTCTACCATCTGAGCTACGCCCCCTGTTATTATTAATATTCTTATGTTGTTTTCTTAGTAGTGAGTGATGCAGTTTTTACATGGTGAAAGTATACACATCGGGTAGACTTGAGAAGGAGACATTTTCAGTAGAAAGTGGGGTTGAGCGTGAAAGGGTCAGAGTCTGGCGGGGCGAGAAAGAGAAAGAACGAAATTCGGGAAGAGGGGAGCACTACTACATTGTCTTGACTGCAATTTCAAGACAATTGTCAAAAAAGAAATTACATCATATATAATAACAATTAAGTTATGTAACTGTAATTGTGTATTCCATTAAATTGATACAAATTTTTTTAAGTGATTAAAAGTTATCCTATTGTCTTTACACCAGTTAAAATGAAATCGTTCAAATTTTCCTAAAAGTAAAAACCCTTCTAAGTCAGTTTTGTTTCTACTATAATTTTTCATCAAATTTGATTGATTTTAATCCGGCGACAATATTTAATTTAATATTAAATTTAATATTTTTATTAGCAATGATCATAATAAATTCAATAGCAAAAAGATTTCAAATTTTCATCATTCTGAAAATATAGCAATAATCTATAAAATATTAAACAAGTACCCTTAAGCATTCATATAAGTCAATCTTCTTTCGAAATGCAGACAATGATGACAGCAAAAGTGAAAAAGTATAGTACATTATGTAACAAGGGCGCAATTACAGATCTTCGATGAGCGAAGCGAAAGTTACAATCACACTCGTCGGAGATCGATATTTCGCCCATGTTGCATATGGTATTTTTTGATAAGATGGACGTGGGGCTCGCTAATTTGCACCCGAAGATTTCACTGCAGGGCGCAAAATCGAGTTCTACTCCCGGACTGTTAAAAAATGTTTCATTTACTTTAAAAATCGTTGATGCATTCTTCACACGACTGATATTAAAACTATAAAAATTGCAATTTAACCCCAAAATTAACAGTTCAGTAAATAGCAGTTAATGAAGTACTGGTTTTGGTTTATTCTTAACTACTCGTAGGATTTTAGAAAAAAATATTTCCCGGTTATCTTTTGAAGTTGCAGTCACAATCAATAGGACACCAATTGGTCGTTAGTTTGCTTTGCTATCAGTTTTTCCTCTTATGATGTCATTTATTTTCTGCTTAACCCATTAACGTCCATTGTGACGAGATTTTTAACTCATTTTCAAAGCTCTGTAGCAAATCGAAAAATGAAAATATCATAATCAAACCAACTTACTTTACTAATTCTGGGTATGCCCTATCGATTAATGGGGTCAAAATTGCGATTCCTTGACGCAGAAAAACCATCCGGTGGAGTTTATCTGAAAAAGTACCGAAAAATCGGAACATTTTTGTTTGACAATTTTTGACAAATGGATAATGAATGGCGATCCACTCTAAACAATGGACAAATGTGGATAAATAAGTTGCAGTTTAAGGGGAAATTTTTTTTGATAGAGCTCCATTCAGTTTATCATATTATTCAAAATGTCGAAAAAGTGTCCGCAATTTCAGCAATTTTTACGAATATTTACATAATTCTTAACGTTTTCTGATAATTTACAGAATATGATCATTATAAAAGCCTATATGATTCTATAAGATATTTTGAACATCAATAAAAACATCCCAACATTCGGTAATAATTATTGAACAATATTTTATCTTTCATCAATTATCTAAATACGACCGCATAAAGAAGGAAAACGGAATTCAATGTTTCAGAAATTTACTAAAATAGAATATAAATTTAAAGAAGTAAGTTGTGAATGTATTCAATTTAATAATGCGTTCTTTGACACAACACTCATTAAAACGAATAACAATACCAGCCTTGTGAATAACTTATAGATATAGCATACAACACTTTTAATTTTTAATTTCATGAATAAATTAAGAACTTCATTCAAAGAGTGTTTTTTATAATGTTTAGTATCTTGCATTATTTTTGAAAGAAACGTATCACTGCCCTTCGCGAAAAATCAATAAACTGCATGTTTACGATCTTTTACTTTTTTTACATCAAAGAATTCACATTTAGCAAGTAAAATTGAAAATTTTCTTAAAAATTATAATTTTAGAACATAAAATCGTAGCGACTGTTCTCAAAAACGAATGTCAAGATCGTAATTTTTATAGTATTTAGAAAAAACAATGGTAATATTCCGACAAATTTTGTATACATCCAGTTGAAGGAAAAGTCTAGAGGAATAAAAAACTTTAAAAAGTCAACCTTTTGAAAATGCAATTTGAAAATTTTGTGAATTCACTTTAAGGTATTGGAATAAACATATTTTGTCGATATTTATGTTAAATTGATGCATCAACAATACCAGAAATAATATAAACAGTCTACTTAATGAAAATTTAATTTCAGTTAAAAAAATTATATTTATAATTATTTCAAATCTATTCACCTGATTTTAAATTATAAATAATGTGTTTTTTATTAACACATAAATTATAGGGAGTAGTGCATTATAAAGTCAAATTAACTGGAATTTTGACGTCAAATGAGAGATGGAAAGCATAACTTAAAAAAGAGGAGAAATTAAAGTTAAAAAAATGTTGACAAAGAAAAGAACTATCTCTAAAAGTCAACATAGAAAAATGCTGAAGAGAATAAAGGGTACAAATAAAAAACAGACATGATTCAATCAAAATTAAAGAATGACTTTTAATGCTTCAAAGCATGAACAATGATTTTAAAAACAATTTTTGTTAAAATTAAAACGAATTTATTTGGATATCATTTTGTTGGTTCATTTACAGTGTGTGGTATATTTTATTTTTATTATATTAATAAGTCGTTACGTATATATTACCGATTTCTGTAGTATACATACTAAAAACAAATATACGGAGAAGTGTGCATGCAATTCCATTACATTTGATCGTTTCATAATTTATACTCTACTAAGCACTCAAAGAGTATTTCACATTTGGTATAATTGTATTTCTTCGATTTTTTAATACCATCTATCATTTTAAAACTCTGTATTGCAGAAAGTATACATGAATTTTCAGTTATAACTTATATCTAATAAATCCTTAAAACTGTTTATTTTTATTCTTTTATTTATTTTTACTCCTAGACATTCCCAAAACTTCTGATGAAATTTGTACTATTAGAGTACGTTATTTTGCAAGATTACCTTGTCATCGAAAAGGATTATTGCAAATTTTTCTCTTCTAACTTCTAACTTCTTCTAACATATTAAAATCATGAATAAACTTTTGAGTAAATATTACCAAAATAAAGGAAAATGCTCTGTTTAAAACTACTCACAGTTACGTTTTCAGGGCACTACAGTCGTTTTTCATTTTGGGGCAAATAAATTTATGGCAAAATATTCGTTGGCATACGAAAATATTTGCAGTACTAAATTACCTGCAAAAAATATCCAATTATCTTATGATGAACTTTAAGACCGAAAAGTGACAATTGTTTGTATTTACAATGACAATTATCATAAACATATTTCAACAGAGAATATATATTTGCTTTATAGTACCCGAGAAGAAACAAAATTTCCAGAGCAATCACCTGTCATGCTCACGAATGCGTTTACGCATAGCGAAAGCTGAGTCGGTGGTTAACGTTCGTAAAAGCGTACTGGATATAAATAGTAATCGTTGGTATTGGTATACTCTGTTGCAGTATGCCAAACTGATGAGCTCTATTATAAGACGTTGCAAACCTGTCAACAGTAAAATGTTCCTTGGACGATCCGGCACTTACACGTGAAATCCGTGGCTTCCAGTAATAATATAGCCTCGTTACATTAGCGCATAAAACTTTAAGGGTCGATCTTATCAACGCCGAAAGAGGTTTGATGAAGCATTATTACATTACATGACGTTATTAACGAATACTTTTGAAGGAATTTCAATTTAATACCAGTAGCGGAATAGTTAATCGGGACTTGTAATCGAATATGATTTTGAATTTTATTGAAATATTAAAATCGGAGATAAAACAGAACTACGATTTAATCAAAATTTATATCATGTTCAAGTGCTCGAGTCGTCGGTAAAAAATATTCGTTTATGTTGTAATTAAAGTGTCGAGATATATTTCGTTGCTTAGCTTTTAAGTAATTTAGGCATTCGAATAAAAAACTTTTTTCAATTGTCAACTATTTTTAGCATTTCTTTATCATTAACCCACAATTTTTATTGATGTGTCATTCAACATCAGTATTATAGTCCATAGTTTATTTCCTTTAGAAATATCTGAATTTCATATCAACTTGTATTAAGAATTGTTCAAAATATTGTCCTACTTATCAAAATATTGCAAGGAAATATATAAATGTACACATCAGAGAGAAAACATATACTGATTACAACTACTTTACAAATGTAATACACGTAAAAAATGGTTAAATTGACTATTTCTATAGTAAAGAAGACAATAATATTGCTCTGTTTACTATTTCCCGATCGTTAAATCTACAGTAGAGTACATAACCTCAAATCTACCGCTGTTTTAAAGTAAATAGTAACTTAAAACATTCGTGGATATTAAAATAATCGTAACAGAATTTGTTAAACCAAATAGCCACTTGTCATTGTAAAAATGGTTATTCTTTGATATACTTTACAATATTCTAAATTTTAAAATTGCAGTCAACATTAATTTTTCATATTATTATTATTATTATTATTATTATGTGTTACAACTATTTCTACGTTTATTTTAAGGGTCCATTAAATGATTTATTATTGACAAACAAACCACGCGTGTTGTATTGGAACCTGTTTCTTTATTAGAACCAATTTGGTTATTAGGCCCAACACAAGTAATAGTGAACTAATGGCGAATTTCGACGTTACTGATTATATTTAGTTTTAAAATTTGACGAAACAGCTTAGAAATATTCTTTGAATATCAATAAAGTAATTTTATGAATCAATTAAGAAACAATTCTCAAGCCTCTATCCATTTCCGTTTCCTCAGATCTCTAACCAATAGTACTGTAACTAATCATCGCCAATTCCATTTATTTCATTGTTTTTTTTTTTGCATTGTAAGCAAACGGCAGTGGTACATGAAAAATTATAAAGTGAATCTCAAGCGAATTTTTGTTATACTTTTATATACATTTTTACATTAAGTGCGTATTTGTATTTCACAAGAAATGTTGCAACCGAGGTTATAAAAACGTGGCAAATAGTTAAAAAAGTAATAAATAGTACAAGTTTTCATTCGTACGCTATTATCCGACGCACACTATACACATTCAAAACAAACGCATGATTTTCATTTTTAAATTTACTGATGCAATGAACTTTCGCATGACCACTGTAATAAATTTTTACCGTACCTAGCATTTAAAATTATTGCACTTTAAGTGCCAGCGCGGCACACCCTTTTCGAACGTTTCACCTGGTGCCGACTTGTCACTGAAGATATTGAACGGCAGTATATGGTGAACCATCGAAGTGACACTAAGCTCCCCTATTATCTATTTATATTGTATTTTTGTTGCAGAGATTATAACTTAGTAGTTCAGTTTTTTTATTTATTAACATGTTCATTTTTATATTTGTAGGTCTCTTTTGTTTGTTGGTGCGTTATATGGGGATATTCATAAAACCTGTCATTTTCTTGTTTAGTTTTTGGTTTGTCGATCCATACAAGATTATGGAGAGGTCGAACAAAAAGAAGATTAAAAATGAAGCTTTTCGCGTTTCTTAAAAAAATGCTTCCAGCCGACTGAAAAATTATATACACTTTCTTATAGAAAGAGTCACGTTTTTTCATTTATTTTCAAAAATACAAATTACATTAAAAAATGTTTCAAACAAAAAAGGTAGAGCATTAAATTTCCTACAAAAAAAGTTGAATGAACATGAAAATAATCAACTTTACGTGTCCAGTAGCCTAAGAGTTTAGAAAGAATACAGCAGTTCTTAGTTTATTATTGTTTATTTATTAGATACCATTAACGACGGGAATGTACCTTAATAAAAAAGATTAAATTAAATAATGTACATATAAACGTAATTAAATAGAAATTTTGCATTGAAACAGACTACTATTATCGAAAGTGCAAATCATACAAGAAATGTTTGCAACAAAAGAGATGGAGCATCAAATTATCTACAAAAAATGTACTCATAAATGGCCTTATTCTGTAATTAGACCGTCCGTTTCAAAAAGACAAGTCTTTGTATTTAATTTGACAAAGCGGTCAAGAAGCCATTAAGCTTTTATTAATTATAAATTTTACGACGAAACAAAGAAATTAATAATAATATCCATTATGTTATATAATAATGCTCTGGCTGACATGTGCTGGGGTCAAAGTTTTGAAAATGATCATTTTCCGTTTTTTTTTCTGTTTTCAACTAAGTAGTGTCTACCAAACTCTGCCCAGTCGAGGAGTACATGAGTTAAAGGACGCAGCTTCGGAGAGCACTAGTTTCTAGAGTGGTGAAACGCGTATTTAAAAATTGCGTGCGATATAACACAGTATTCAATGAAAACTATCCATTTTCCCTGAACAATTTCATAACATTAGCACATCATCTTGCCGCTATACTTCCATGACTATTTACAAAATTAACTAAAGGATTTATACGGATAAACATAGGCAAACCAATTATTTAACATACTTAACCCTTATCGTCACGTTTTATTTTTTATTCTTTAAAACACATGCTATATATATAAAGTATTCAAGGTTGTTGATTACGAATGTGAAGTTATAGATTTCGAAAATATGGCCGATGCAAATTTAAAATCCATCAGATTGTTATGAAACTGGTTACTCGGGGGTTTTTAATTTTGCGTCTGCCATATTAGATCCTCCATTTTTAATTGTTTAAATCTGACTTCATATGCGTAATCACCAGCACCGAAGCTATGAAATACAAGACTAAACGAACCTCTTTATTATTAAAACATTGATACCAACAATAACACAGTACCAAAAAATTTTTTTGGAGTGTCTTTCAATCACAGGTAGTGGATCTTATAGATTTTCGGTCGCTGAAAACGAATCCGTAGCCCGATTTGGGCCATCACGTCAAGTTTTCGAGATATCCTATCCGCTAATTTCAATTTCCAGATACGATATTTCGAAAACCTGATGTCATGGGCCAAATCGGGCAACGGATTCGTTTTCAGCGACCCAAAATCTATAAGATCCACTACCTCTGATTAAAGGAAACTCCAAAAAAATTTTTTTGTGGTCCTGTGTAAGTTTCAAAATCAATGTTTTTTCAAATTCATTTGTTTATTATTATTTACTTATGTATCATGAAACTTTTACAATTATAACAACAATTACATATAATTTTTAGTGTTTTAAGGGATACCTACTTTATATGAGGATGTAAAAATATATGCAATAAAGTGTAAACGTTCCTTGTTTTTCTTAATTACCTATACTGTACAGTTCTATGAGTACACTATAATTAACTCCTCAGTAACACTGTGACGCAAAGTGTTAAGACCAAAAAAGATCATTTACTGCGAAATTGCAGTTCCTTGAATAGTTCCCCTGATTTTCAATCATTTAAAAACGATTTTTTATATTTTTATTTATTTCTGGCTACATGTTTTTCAGACGTCTGAAAACAATCTTGAACATAAAATTGAGGAACCCTAGTCGAATCAAACC
Organism: Trichopria drosophilae; assembly: GCA_030407085.1. Taxonomy (NCBI): domain Eukaryota; kingdom Metazoa; phylum Arthropoda; class Insecta; order Hymenoptera; family Diapriidae; genus Trichopria; species Trichopria drosophilae. Next base: position 39,834,432 of record CM059584.1, read on the forward strand.
ATTTCTTCGCTAAATAATAAGGTTATTTACATATTGACTATGTTGAAGGTATAAGGGAAATTGATAGTGTAAGAAAAAAATGGATGAATTTCTACCAGGGAAGACGTTTTTTGATTATTGCTTTATGTTCATTTCTATTTTAGTCATACAATAATTTTTTAAAAATTCATTTTTTCTAATAGAAATTGTTTTATTTTTCTTATTTTGCTTCCTAATTGCACATTGTGCTAATTTACCACGTGCGAAATAAAGACGTAATTGCGGCGTTCGACAAGTGTGCCCTTAATATATAATACCTATATTATCATATGCATAATAAACAATAATGAAAAAGAGGTAAACATATTTGGTATGTTACAGTCTTGGGCATCGGTGACTGAAATGTGTTATTGAATTTTTTTTAATTACGAAAATCGTTGGCTAATATAAGCGAAAAACTGAACTGCGCGATACTGATATAGGGTAAACATAACAGTTATCGGACCATTAAGGTTCAAAATTTTAAATTGGAAAATTTATCTCAGGGATTATCTAGTATTAGTAAATTTTGAATAAATTCTAAATTATCTAGTACAATAACGAAAAATTTAATTTTAACCAATAAAAAATTAAAAGTTTAAAAAACTGGCAATAGAGATAGTAGTTTGCCAGTTACATAATAATGAATTTGACTAGTCGGCAACTGAAGTAGACTGTAAGTATAAAACAATCACACATATCTAACAATTTTTGAAAAGTATTATTATATACGTAAATAGACGCCTAGGTGGCTGATTACTGTCCAGTTTACCCTAATTATTCGTAATTTCTATTTGCAATAATTATTCTCCTTCAGGACTATTGAAAATCAAACTAAAATCACCTATTTTTGTAGGTATGAAAGTTAGAGTAATAGATAACCTATCGCGATCACTAGTCTTGATTTGGAATTTGATTGCAAAAGAAGAGAAGAAAAAAGTGAAAATAAACTAACTCCACTCCTGCCCTCCCCTACTGATTACGTCTGAAACCATCAGCACGTCATATGAAAAAATCTTGAGAATTACTCATATCTATTTTAGTTAGCCACTTCGAGAGATAATGTACCTTGGAGGAGTCCATAATTCTTTAACTTTGTTACTTTTATACAATCCATATTTCCGTTGTTTCGTCTGCAGCCTGTTACGTCTAGGACATAACAAATGTTATTAATTAATCTCACTCCCTCTCTCTGCTTCTCTTGATTCTATTAGAGTTGCAGCAATATGTTTAGGAATGTGTCTCAAATAAGTCCAAATATCATACACAAATGGAACAATGATAAAATTACTTGGGAACTAACGGAAGGAGTCTGCACCTTTGTCGCATTCTCCCTTCTCTGATGGACCTCGTAACGCGAGTCGACGCGACGCACTATCTCACTCTTTCTTTCTCCCTTTTCTCGCACTCTTTCTCTCGCTCTCTCTCCCTCGCTTCACAGAGAGCAGCGTTGTTCTCCTAATGGGCTGTACATTTCTTCGTCTGCTTTCACAGCCAGCTGATTATGACATGTCGGTCGCGTTTGCGAGATCCGCACTACGTGCTTCAGGCACCGGAACGCCATTTGCCCGACTAATGATTCGCGGACACTTAGCTCGCCTCTTCTCGCCACGAGACTGCCATGTCGCACTGCTCTATTTAAGACGACGGGATCACAAAGAGCCCGGTATCGTTGTCCCATAAGTCTTACCGTCAGTTCCTGATGAGATTATTAAAAAATCCGAAAAATCGTCGTCGAACGCGCCGCGATGCGATGTTATCGGTAACTTCATCCTTGGTGGTCTGACATTTTCGACGTTATAGAATGATTTATTCTGAAAACTTGTTCGTGTAAACAATTCATTAGTCTCAAAAATGTTATCGCAAAAACAAATACGTAAGTTCAAAGGGGGGTGGAAAGCAATTTAATTTTCGGGCAAACGCGTTCGGTTGTACCTAGAATGGTTGGGGCAAATTAAAGATTATGATTTTAAGGAAATATCTCTAGTTAGAATTGTTTAAAGAAATGACACTATGTCGTAGACCAATGGTCTGAACGAAGTATTGAATTTGGTCCCTTGCTACAAAAAAACTATGCTGAAATTTTTTGTCAAATGCAATGTTTCAGACCTCAAACAAAACAAAATAAAAAATAAAAATGTGTCCATGATCTTGTACGTACGTATGTCCGATTGTCCGTGTGTGTCATTTTCTTGCGTTCGGCATAATTCGCGTGGATAGGTGTATCGTAATTTTTATAAAAAACGTGTCTTGATTCAACTTACAATTAAATCTTGTTAGATTTTAGGTCCGATCCATCCATGCATTAATAAAAACTTTTTTTTAAATATGGTTCTTTTCAGGTCTATTCTTAACGATTCCAAGCGCTAGATGTAATGACTGTTGGATCCGTACATATAAGAGGAGGCGAGAAGGGCTCCTAGAAAGATAACATTAATATGTTATTTTAATTTTATTATTGTTCAACGTACGAGATCATCCTTTTTTACATTTTACTACGTCATTACAAATTTTTGTTATACAACAATATTCCAGCTGACATGTGGAGAGGGTCTCAGTTTTGCAAATGATCATTATCAATTTTTAGGTTTGCATTTTAAATTAAATAATTGGGCATACCAAATCCTGCCCAGTCTAGGAGTACGTGAAACAAAGACCAACATAGGCCGCAGGGTCAAAGCCACTAGTACTGTAATATTTCTACTCAATTTGATAAAACGGTCAAGAAGAAATTAAGTTTTTATTAATTATAAATATTACGAAAAAAAGCGGCTGTGATGTACTGAAGATCGAATTGTTGAAAATGATCATTTTTACTTTTTGTCTCTTGTTATCATCCTTATTTTTTTAAAAGTTTTACAATTTTTTATTTCTTTTTGTTACCTTTTTCAAGTTTTAATGTTTATAGTTTACTCACCTCCGATGGCACAGAATCTAAAAAGGGCTAGCAAAATTTCGAAAAATGATAATAGTCGAAGCAGCCAAAGGCAATACCAATTCAGCTAAACTAACAAAATTGTATCAATCATAGTATCAATAAAATACAATTCGATTTAATAATTACAAATTACTTTTTTTATATTGAATGTAACATTTTCATTTTTATTATAATTAATGGAAAAGAAATTGTTTGAAAAGGTTTTATTCATTATTACGTAAACCTTTTATTATGAAATTCATTTGTGGCAATTAGACTCTTATTTAATTTTAGACAAATTTATCTAAAATCCTGGATGACATAAACATTTGATTGCACTGGGACAACATATACTGGATTAATTCAAACATCTCGAAAAAATATATATACATATGTTTGTTTCGTACGTCCATACATTTTTCCCTGTACAAAGCAGTCCTATGGGACTTCATTACGACTTAATTACGCACTTAATATTCTGTCATGGTTTAGACGCATTCAATTGTACACCAAGATAGTTTTAGTGCGGGGTCGGCGAACATTAATTTCACTTAGCGCTTGGTCCGAAAAATCGTTCTCTTCTGCCGTAATTGTACAGATATAACCTAAAACTAACAAATGTAACCCCATATGCTCATGTATTATTTCATTAAATGAACAAAAAATTATTTCATCACTTTTCTGTTTTATTATCAATCACATTGTCTTCTGCACAATTTCCCCTTCGCCAAATATTTCAATGTGATAACTGTTGATTACGCTCGTTACGTGTGGAGATATCGAAGAGGGAGAGTTTCCTAGGGGATAATCATCCGGCGATCGTCTGTGCGAGATAGATTTCCAAAAGGGAAAGTGTTTCGAAGGGTGTCCGGAAGATATGATTAATCGATAACTCATAATATAGTCCTTTTCAGTGTTATGCAAAGGAATATGAAATTTTATAAGAACTTATAAAATCTTGTGTGAAAATTGACTAGTTGTATACTTAATAAGGCAAAAGGGTTAATTTCGGAATAAGAGTTGATAAATAGTAAATTTGTATAAACATCTGTTTCATCATTCTGAATTGCTTGATAAAGCGACTAAATTCAACATTTTAAAACTAAAAATTGCGATTTTCAGAAAATAAACAAATAACAAATTAATGTAAATTTGCTAACTCTTACAAACCATTGTAAATATTGGGACCACTCTCCAATAAATTTTTCCTTATACACAACCGTCATACTTTTGCCACTTTTAAACACATTTCTAGCTTATGTCATCTTCCAGTATGGCGATAATTATAATGCAAATTTCTTTTGGAGGTTTTATATAGAATTAGGGAAACGATTTCCTGCCAAATTTTGTGAGACTGCAAAGCAGCAGCCACGTTGCTAAGACTTGTCGATTGTTATTCAACAATAAGGATGTTTATTATCATTATGTCTCATATACGCTACTGACATTCCTTACCATCCGATCTTCACAAACTCACTTCTATCGATAATTTCTGATCAGCTCATCATGAACTTCTTCCGTCCACTCACCCGCATAAACTTTCCCTAAGCTGCCCCATTAGGACATCATTTGTACGGTGCATGCTTATACGATTAGGTTAGGTTTGCCTGGTCCGTTTTTTTATTCAATCGTGGTTATCTATATACATTATATATTATGAACATGATATAAAAAATGTAAAATTTCATTATTATTTGACCATAAGAATAATATATTAATAAATAACCTGCGAATATAGTAAAGTCACCTTTCAGTGAGTTTTCGGAACACAGATTATAGGTGCCTGGATGCTTTGCCCCGACGCTCGACTTACGAGTAGTGGCCTGACAAAGAAAAACTTAAAACGTGTGAAATTTAGTTCAAAAAGTTGGTAAATTGACAATCTTACGAGAAATGCGATGCCACGCTAAATGCGAAAACAATTTTTATAAGATTGACTATACTTGATCCTTTGTGTTAAGAACTTTGAAGATGGGCATCTAAGTAGGCGAAGATATGAGCGAGGACGACAATTCAGTGAAAACTATGATTTATACATGTGTCAAATTTACTGTGTGTAATAATAATAAAATCGTCTTATCCGTATTGTATTTTCCTTAAGTGGAAAGATTTGTATAAAATAGGTTTCTTTTTGGAATACACGGACAATAAAAAAACAGGTGTTAAACCATGAGTTGACGTTTCGACTTTATGTTTAGGTCCTCTTCATAAATGTTATTTTTCTAACATATCGTTAAAAAACTGTATTGAGGACTATCTAACTGAATACTAAGCTAGAATTTTGAGATTCGATAATATACACAGTAAGGCGTTGAAAGTTAAATATTAAACGGGTTGAAATACAAAAACAATACATCGTTAGTATTTGAATATTATAGTTTAATTAAAGAAAAATATGTTTCCGGTAGTTATGATATTTCGACTCTAATATTTGCTGTATTTTTGTTACATTTAATAAAAAAGTTTTCGATATGTTGTCGTTTAAATTTATTGTGTTCTGTAGCTAAAATTTGAATGTTAGTAAAATCAAAACCATGTCCTGTATCAATAATATGTTGTGTTCTGACCTGTGTAATTCTCGACTTTGCCGAAAATGTTCTTTTTGTGTTCAGAAATTCTGGTCTTAAGTAATCGGTTTGTTTGACCTATGGAGACTTCATTGCAGTGATTGCATTTAGTTGGTTATACTACATCATTAAGTTGTTCTGTAGATAGTTTATCTTTGAAAGATTTAATGCCAAATGTATTAACGTTGAAAGGTTTGTGAACAATACGAATTTTTTGATCAGCCAGAATTTTTTAAATTTTATCTGAGAAATTTTTTACATATGGATACTTACAGTTTTTATGAAATCGTCTTTTTTATTAAGCTTAGAATTGTTGTATATGTTGTGAATTTTATTTTGTAAACACATGAGATATAATATAATGTGGAAAACACATTTTCTTTGAGAATTTGTTTTGCAATTTGACATTCTTTTTTCTGAACTTAACTTGACATAATTTGAGAGCTCTATCTATTGTACTATATGCAGTGCCAATTTTATAACTTAATGGATGATTCGAAAAAAAGTTTAGATATCTGCCGGAAAAAGTTTGTTTATGATAATTAATATTAATAATTAATAGATCTATAAAACTAATTTTATTGTCTTTTTCAATCTCTAAAGTGAACGAAATTCTATTATCGAGCCCTTTAATTTTAGTCAGACTGTTGAAGGCGGATAAAATTTACAATTTCTGCTCCGTTCGTCAGCCCACTCAAGCCAAACTTGGAGCGTTGGAGGAGAAAAAACGTGCCTTGGTGGAGTTATAGAAGTAATGTGAATTAGGAGAGGGCCGTAATATACCTAAAAAACAATTAGATTTGGAGGTGCATGAGAAAATTATACCGAACGATTTTTATTAGCGTGACTTGTCTTAGGTGGCTGTAAAAGTGCCTGCAGTTTTCTAATTATTGGTTCACCGTGTTATATAATATTTTTTCTTCTTACTTTGACTTGCTCTTACTTTGAGATGTTGAGTCCATGGCGTAATAAATTTAATCAATCAATCCCCCTCTCTATCCATCTCCATATTCCACTTGTAACAAGACTATGTCATCTATTGACATTATGACATCATTTCAGTTAAATTTGAAATTAATGTTGACCGTATCTTTGCGTGTATGTAAATAACTGTTGCGATCGAAAAATGTATATTATGCATACTTAGTGTATGTTTATTTGTATATATTTATATCGTTGAAATTGATTTGAGAATGAGATAAGGATATGCAATGGGCGCGATTAGTAGCAAAGGTACTATGAGTAGGGAGGATTAACAGATTCGGCGATGGTGCGAATGAACGAAAAGTTCGCTCTTTTGAGATTCAGATGCACCCCAGAGCAGAAGTCCTCGTAATCTTCCCGTCGACAGTAAATCAACGTTGATCAGGCCACGTGGATGACCAGGTCGTAAAATCCAACTTTGACTTCGCTTCGAAAAATTGTTCGCACAAACCGGAGGGCGCCTTGTGTAAGGCCCAGAGAAGCATTTGCCCTTCGGCATAAGGTATGCACCTTTGCATATTTTACCATTTCATTTCACTATTTTGGGATACACTTTACTGATTCAATTGGTTTTCTTTGCACGCAAATTGGAGAAATCCCATCGCTATTCACTCGGGATGCGGCCGACAAGGTTCAGGAGTATGCGGCCAAATTCGTTACAGTCGAATCCAAATCCTCCCCATGGATGAAATGCCTTGGATATTAAAAAGTATGTGTTGTATTGTTGAGCGACAAAACCAATACATCAGGAAATAGTGGGCATTTTTTTACAGGTTCGTGTATCTGATCCGCTTGTTAATGTGTTGCGGTTTCGTGTTTGTTACATGGGCATGAGAGCGTTCTGTTATTTCTTAGTCCAAGACTATTTGGCGTTCATGTTTTTTATTAAACTTGTTATAAATACATGCATAGTTTATTGCCAAATTCAAATCTCCTTTTTCATTATACGATTTCCACAGCTTGCTATTATTTTATCGTGTTTGTTCTTTCTTTTTTCTTTTGGGTATCAAAACAGTTCATTTTCTCTGTTTGCGTTCGTGGGATCATTTCGTAAATGGATAGAATGAGAAACAGATATTACACACTACAGATGTTAGATTGATTTTATGACTAAAAAGTAACAACTTTTGATATATTGTGGATGACAATTACTTCCGACAGCACCAGATGAAATCAAGAATCCTGAAAATGATTCTAGAGAATCACATTCTTAGCATACAGAAATGAGATGTTATAGCAGGTCGTGTCGCCAACTGCCATAATCACGTGAGACGAAGCGTGGGATTTCCGCGAAGCTGCACGAATGTATGCGTCTTATGATGAAGATGCGTCGTCGACGTCCGTCGTCGCAAGGACGGAAACGATTCCGTTCCCGGCGACAGACTCTCGAGGAAGAGCCACCGTCGGGGAGCGGTAGGACAGAGAAGCAATTATTCATCGCGGTTGCACCTAACAAATCGCCGGTCAAGTGGCAACGTCATCTTCTACGTCGATGTGCGACTTCATCGCGTTGCGCAACTCCCAGCCAAGTTATGGAGGGAGAATGAAGGTGAGACTTACACCCACGCGTGCGGAACTAGATGTGCCACTAGCTCGTGCAGCAGCCCTCGGCGCGGTAAATTTAGCGCTAACGCATTATGCACGCTTCGGCTGTTACGTATTAGGCGTATGTGCGATTATGTACACCCGGGGTGCGAGCATCGACACGTGCGCCGACGACGTCGTCGTAGCGATATATTGTTCGACTCTCGAGGATGTGATTCGAGTCTGCTATTAATGATACGAGCTAATTATAAAGTGTCTGCTATTTCTTATTATATGACTAGTTTTGCTATGAAAATGCAAGCAAAGGAATGCTTTTGCACTATACAATACCAATAAATTATTAATCGAATGTTATTTATGGAAAAGTATGCTTCTATATATGAACGTAAATATATTGCTATAATTAGTTAGTACAATTACATTACTCTGACAAACGACTTGGTAGGAGTGTAATCTAAGCACTAGACAACAAATTGGTTTGGCCAGCTGCTATATTGATCATAGGGACAAAATAAAACTAGTTGCTTGGTTAATAAACTACTTTCTTTCTCGGTAAAAATGTTGATATGGACTTAGACAACCCTAATCAGGTTACCTTATAATACATAATGGCCTGATCACGAATATAACGTTTAATCGAATGAGAGTCTGATATCATTAGGCAAAAAATGTAAATAGTAGGGTAAGTGGTTCAGTTGTGAACATCGTTGAAAGCGTGTCCATAACCGAATCTCTTCCCCTAGTTTATCAGATACCAACGACGAACGCCTGATAAGACGCCTATTAAATATTGATCAAGGGCTGACCAGGTACAATCAGGTTTGCTTGATAACAGCTCAATAAGGCTGAGCTCAATGGTCAGATAATCTACAAAGATTTTTGCTCGGGTTGGTCCATACACCAATTTCTTACTTGCCTCGACCAATTTTCTAGAGCTTTACGCACGTTGCGAATTGTGAAGACAACTGAACTGCTGTTCCCTAAATTTATTCTCCATGCAGTTGTAACGTCATACATAGTGCCCTTTAAAGATTCCGTAAGCAGTTTTAAATGGTCAGGATTTTTATGCCTCAAGATTTTGACACCTTCAAATATAGTTTACTTATTACTGAGTATTGAATTTGGTCACCTCGGGCATAAAAATAATCCTATAGTTTTTCATCAAATGTCGGCATTTCAGACCCTAAGGAGCCCAAATCAACAATAAAAAAATTTGTGCCCGAAGTTTTGAAAATGCTCAATTTCAATTTTACGTCGACCCAGGCCATAGGTCATAGTTGTAAATTAATTTCAATTTTCATGCATATAAGAAAGACTACATTATTGTAACTTATTTATCGAAACCATTTGTACTTAAATATGATTGGACCCTCAAATATCGGTATAATTTTATGATATAAGTGAAAGCTGTTAGTAAACGAACGGATATTAAGAAATAGCCGACTCTCGGCAGGGTCGAAGTTTCTGAGCGAGCGAAGCGAGCGAGGCACTACGCCAACACTATAGTTATAATTAAAATTATGTTTTATTCAAATAATTTAGTAAGAAAACATTGAATTTGTTTAAAAAGAGAATTATCAAGAGAATTATAAGTACATTTATGTAGAGTATTGTAATACTAAATGTGTTATCGGCGTTATTAATGTCTTGTTAGAAAATACACAAATACGTTTGTGACAAAAATGTACTGTAATCTTACAGTTTATTACTAAGAAGCTGATTGTTGGAAAATGCTATTATAGAAAATAAACATATATTTTTTGCTAATAAATTTGTCACAAAGTTTTTTTTTTTGCTATTTATAGAACCTTGCGATTTTTTTTACACGACAGTGTTTCTTTGGGGATTTTTTATACGTCGCTCATTGTTTTTTTGTTCTGTTTTGCGTTTGACTATCAAGTACAGTAGATCCTACGTATAGTGGAGATGTCGGGACAGGCAAATTTTTGTTGCATGCATAGTGGACAAAAGAAGGGAAGAATTTTTACCATCTCCAAGCGTTTCGTCACGTGACGCAGTTGACCAATCAGTATCATTTCCCGTGTCGGTGATTTGGTCGGTCCTTTGCCGGCTTTTTAAGGTTAGGTGCACGGATACAGCACACAAATACATATTATTCGCACGGTGAAGAGGTGGGAGTAGGAAGGAGAGCTTCAACTCCACTAGTCATAGATTCGAACGCTCCATTAAAGATGGGTTCCACTACACGTAGGTCCACTGTACGTAGGTTCTACTGTAATAGTCTTGCGCTATTTTAAACACGTCTCAGATCCGTGCCATCTACGTTCAAATTCCTTCAAATCTTGATGAAATTTTTCACCTTGCTCTTCACTGAAATCTCCAAGGCTTTGCCGGAATTCATAAAGGTGCGAAACAAGAAAGTGAAGTTTCAAATTCATTGAGCATTCTAAGTTTTTGAAGTTTTCTGTCATATTTTCGACGATGCTACTGTAGTTTTTATACTTATTATTGCCCAAAAATTTTGTTGCGATATCTTTGAAGCTCAACCAGGCTGCTTTCTCTGTATCATTCATAATTTTGGCAGTCATATCGTTCCGTTTTGAAGCCTTTATAGCTATAGAAATTGATTTTTAAAAGGTCTTTGGAGGTCATCTCTAAAATGAGCGGGAAAGAAACCCCCATTTTTTATTACAGATTCGTGTTTTGCAGGTCAAAATACATAAGAATAATGTGGTCTGAATATGAGTTATATAATAGTATTAATTTTTTAAATTTTATCTTCAGTGACTTCCATCAGTTTAATACGCGCTAGAGGTTTTGCATGTGCGGTATTACATTCTTAACTTGTTCATCATTTTTCACTCTGGTATATTAGTGGTAACAGTAGATCATGGTCTTTGTTTGAATGACATGTAAAGGTACTAAATGTTATGATTAATCATGAGAGTGATTGATTTGTAAATAGAATATGATAATATGCGCCTTTGAAATTTGACAAATGGAACTTTAGGCACAGTTTCAAGGACATTAATAGCACCAACTAATGTGTTAACCAGGCTAAATTCAAGATTCCAATGTTCTGTCGCTTGAGATCATGGTTTCGATTAACCTAAAACATATACCGCTTCATTAAAAAAGCTATTAATAGATTAATTAAAGTATTTTACTATCATGTGTAATGTAAATTATCGCGGAAATGGCGACCAGGAACGTAACAACGACCACGTACAAAACGATCGAGTACAAATGTAACGTAACACCAGAACGGTAGCAAAGAACCTCATTATTAACTTCAAAAGCACCTCTACTTTAAAAGTTATAAAATAACTGCCAGAAACCGATGACGCGGTAAGTAACGCATTGAAAGTTAATACTATACTTATGATTACGATTGCAATTAAGATTGCGGCTAAATAACTGTGACTGGTATTGAAAATGAGCCAGAAATATGCAAGAAACTGAGAAATCGGTACTTCGCGCCAGATTAAACACCGTACGTTTCGCCTTATGTATTGCGCGTGTTCGATACGACAATAAAATTTGTTATAATTGGCTATTTCGAAGACGACAACCTTAATGAGAGTAAAACAAGTGGAAAGAAATGGATTTCAGGCTCGAACGTAATCCGAGAAAGCCGTCGAAGGTCCGGTTCGACGGTTGTCTATTTCTTATATCTTAGACAACGAAACTTGGAGATATGCAATAAGAATATATGCAACTCGATCCGCCCACGGATTCCCAATTATAATTATTCAACTGCTTACACCTTATAACAGTGGTAAATATTACTGATAAATAGTGCGTAGTATTGATTAAGTGCGTGTTTATAATGTGAACACGATGGTAGCATCAGAAAAGGACAGGTTTAACAAAGCTAGACTAGCACGTTGTGGGACGAGAAGTGGCAAATGGACCACGGAGAGCGTGAAATTGCCAGTTGTCTACCAACTATCCCAGTCGCTCTCGGCCGCCTCCTTTTCGCCTTTTGCCTGACTATTTTCCTGAATGCAAAGGGAATGGAAGCGGATATGATGCACCGAATAAATAAAATTTACCAAACTTGAAATTTACTCATATTTAGTCTCGAAGTGACGTATTAATACAATTCGAAAATCCACGATTATTATTCTTTAAAGTTAGAAATGCCCAGTATTACTTATTAAAGTTATCTTTAGTACATCATCCACTGTATTACACTTATGTTTCGATGCTTTTAAGTTTCTAATTTAAGAAGCTAATTGAATAACTAGGCAGTGATGTGACGCATTAGAGCAAGGAAAACTCAGTTCCGTACTATCGCCTGCTCTTCTAACTATAGCACAATCTATTACAATTCCTTCGTTATAGTGATTTTATTTTCCTGGCAACATAATACTCAGTATATGTATGCATGACAGTAACGAAACGTCAGAATGAATATTTTACGTACAACTTTATATATACTATGTACATCGGTTGCTGAGTTCCGTAATAATACTTCATAGAAGTAATACATCCACTGGTGCTAGAATTACCGATGAAACATTTGAGTGTGATTTGTTATTAGATTGTTAAGGATTTGACGACGTATTGTTATGTCAACTTGCAAGGTGAACATTCGAAAGAGTTATATCCTGCAGTTATTTTAACCAAGATGATGTATGATCTTTGACTGTAATGAGATCGTCGCCGGATGATGTACATGTATTTGATCAGTTCCGTATTGGAATAATCCTTATAATTTTAATTGAGTTTTGGTTTATATCAGTCATTCAGAATTAAAAATAAATATTTAATATTTATTATAAATGAAGGTCAGTTGGAAGGCACAGATTTTACCAAAATTAAAATAAAGAAGCAAGGGACTAATAGGAGGGCTAATAACTTTCTTAACGTTTTGACCACCAAGGTCCTCTTCAGAAGGTTATAGTAAACCGATACAAAATTGCTCATATTTAGACTGAATCAGGAATGTCAGAAATTGCGCAGGTCTTATTATTTAGTACTAGGAATAAGTGAATAACGTTGGAACAAATATGCACACTTACACGTAAAACCCCCATTTTTAACTTCTTTGACCTTCAATTTTGTCAAAAACTGGAGTCAATTGGTTATTTTGTTGTATACATATTTAATTCTGCGAGAAAAAATCCGACAACAATTCACTCTTACTTATAAGGCAACATGAAATTCTTAAACTTTTGTTGGTTGTGTAATGTACTAAAAATGGTCGGGAAATAAATAAATAATTAAAATGATAAAGATGATTCGAACTTGACTGAAAGAATGTTGAGCAGGTCAGAGTGACGTAGACAAAAAACAATGTATGGTAGGCATGGAAAATTATATTACAGAGCATTTTGAATTAACGTCAAATATACCCTCTTTATTCTGTATCCTGTAACCATACAGTAGAAATAAATCTTATTTTTCATTTCTATTTTTTATGCTGATAATAACCAAATGGAAGCAGGACATTTTATCTTGTTCCATATTATCGTCATCCGGATCGTCTGGATACATTATCATATGGACACTTCATCGTGTGACACATCATCTTAGTATACATCTTCATGTTTACACTTCATCACATGATATATTAAATGCATAAATAGTACTCACATTAAATACATTTCTCGCAGTCGCAACTTAGACAACTCAATGAAAGTTAGTCAATAGCTATTATTATAGGGATACCCGTGAAGAGGCAACGGCCACATGGATTGTCTCGAAAAGCACTGTTCTACTAGGACGTTTTTTATATCTAATATATATTATTGGGATGATAGTATTACCAGATGTGAAACCCCGGATATACTGGGATATTATTTTTATTTATATAATAATTCAGTATTTGATTTATCATATTGACTACATTTATTGAATTATCAATAGATTAAATATTTACAAAGATTAGCCTTATGTTGGATACAAGATATAAATTCTGCTCGCACGATTCGAAATCGTTAAAAAACAAAAACTATTCAATGAAAAAATAAACAGATTTCCCGAAAGGAATATTCGCAGTAACAAAAAAATTGAGGATCCAATTGGATATTATTGAAAGGCTTCACACGAAAGAAAATGAGACCAGAACTGAAATGTTGAATTAAATCTTGTACTTAACTTTTTTCCTTTTTCTTTTGTAGTGCGGTGACCAATCTCGATATTGTCGATTATCTTCGAATATAAATCAATTCCAATGATCCAAATGATCCAATTGAAATCGGTATTATCCACAAGTGAGATGAATTCGAATGATCTTCCTTCCATAGATTGCCAATTGTCCAAACAACAGAATAAATAAACCGGCTCCACGTGCACGATATAAAAATAGAGAATAAATGATCGATGTTGTCAGAGCGATCGAATAATAATAATCAGCTAACCTTTTCTATTGACAAATTTTCAAGAGAACTGGCATCGTTTGACTGAATTTGCGCAAGCGTCAATTTCGACCGTCGATTATGATAGTCGCACTGATGTGCGATCTAGTGGTACTTTGATTCATTATTTTGTTTAAATATTATTGATAGCGATACACCGTCGGTAATAAAGTGCAGATACCCTCAGTCGGAAAGACGCTGATGAATTAGATTTGTTTAATTTTGCTTTTTTTTATCTTTATGTTTGGTCTCTGTCTGGCTCATTCTCCTTTATTATTCGTCGCATACGTATCATATAATACAAACATAATATAAAGCTATTGTGAATTTAGATAAATTTTTATTAAATCTCAGGCGATTAAATAACCTTGAAACGATAGCATCCCTGGCGACGAAACATCAGACGATGAAGTATTCATGAGATGAAGTGTTCATACAATGAAAGGTCCAGACATTCAAATTGGTGACGATTCTATGTTCAAGAATAAAACCAAACCTATTCGCCCAGTGGGTACTTTTCTTAAATACAAAAATGATAATCTGGAATAGGAATGCTGATTTGTCTTTGGAAGTGAATGGCAGGAAAATGCTTCTCTCGTCAGTTAATTATGTAAAATAGAGTTTTGTGCTCCTCCCACACTTTGGTAATTAAAAATAGAGCATCAGTATGGAGAGTCTATGCTGAAAAGGTCCTTTAAACACATATCGAGACAGAATAATTCCTTCATCTTGGAATACAGAGCAGACTACTAATGTGCTTGCGCCATGCATGTCTCTTATCAGAAATGGAATTCGAGTGTTCAATATTTTGCAGCTTTTTCCCACAATGGATTCCTCTTTACATACATATTCGATATACTCTACAAATTTGAAATAGTGTATATTCAGTGATTTATCAGACTATACTTTATAGGCAGTATGCAACATACCAACAATGGGTTTACAGTGATTTCCAGTAACTTTCGGTGATTCCAAATTAGTGAGTATTCTTGCATTCCTTCATGGTTTCTCTAAATTCCTCATTTTCTACAATGACATGTATGTCACCTGCAAGTTACTTCTTGCAGTTTTAATAAAAGATGCTGTATGCGGATCCAAGCCGTAACAACAAAATCTTTTGTTTCAAGATAGCTGCATGATGCTTTTAACTGAAGCAGTGATGTATTCCTTGTCAGATATCCACGTCCACCCATTCACTCTCGGAATGCGAAATCCCCGCATTGTAGGTAGGGACATAGGAATAGTTTTCGGTCAACGAAGAAAAGTGAACTAGTATCGAAGTACCCGGTGCATTTCCGCGACATTAAGATCTCGCATATAGGCTCTGCCAGAACAGAAGCTCCCAGTGCACGCCTTCGTGAGCAGCTGATCCTGCTCGACGATATCGCCCACTTGGGATAATTGCGTCGAAGACGAAGTGATTAACCGACCGGTGCGGTGTAACCGCGAAAGGTTCGTGAGTCGGAAGATCTATTTCGATCTCGGCACGATCGTACCCGCCGCAAATCGCTCCGCAGCCGGGAATGAATCACATATCTTTTTAAGGAAGACGATCTTTCAATTATATTTCTATCGCCTTGCCGCGGCATTAACCAGACTCGCGCCGCTGCGCCGGTCACTTTATTGTACAGTTTCACAAATATGCCTACTGATTTACTGCGGCCTAAGCTTCATTTTATATAAAGCAAATTGGATTTGTTACGTTCGATTTCTAATTTATTTGTTCCTGGTAAAACGATTCGCGTCGCAAATTTATTGTTAATTAAATTCTTATAAGGAAGTTTTTATTTCAGCCCGTACAAAAAAGCTTTTAAATTAACCCGTACCGTTACTTGGTTGTTTGAGGTGGTCTGCGCTAATTGCCATTTGTTAATGCGACATTCCTCAAACAATGCACCCGGATTCATGATGTTAGCGTAATGTGAGATTCAAAACATGTGATATAATTATAGGGAAGAGGCTTGCAGGAGGCCAACCCTCGGTTTTTTTGATAATTTACACCTGTAAGTCTTTTTTACGACTGATGTTTAGAATTCATATCGACGTTATTGTCACTGTCATTGTCGTGATCATTATTGTCACCATCCCCAATGTCGTTCATCGTCGTCGTCACCACCGTCGTCATTACCATTATCATCATCATCATCATTAACATCATAGGTTAATGCAACGCATTTCGGTATTGTTGGTGCTGTAATTTAGATTCCATCAAAGTGTGTTAATTAATATTGTCCTTGTTCTATCCATATACATATAATTTCAGATGGTAACATCCTGCAATACCAGCACAACCCATTACAATTCATTTTTTTAGTCTATCTGCCATACTCAATCCGCCATTTTGAATGTTTGAATTACGATTTTTTATTCATCATCTGCATTCAAATAAACGCTAAAGCAGTAAGAATCTTGTTGAGTTCTCTATGGTTTAAACCATTTTGTGGTGGTAACCTACTGAAAGACAAAATTTCATGAGGTAACTATTATCGGAAAGATTCAATGTTTCAATACTTATTTTACTTTCGGAATTGTGGCTTGTTTTGTTTCGTGATCTCCGATTTTTTTTTTGAAGCTATTGACAATGTTGAGTACGTAGTTTTTATCTCATTCCAGATAAGATATGAAAAAGTCGTCGGCGCATCATATTTCGAAAGGTAATTTGAATAGAAGTTAAGATATTTTCTATAAATTGTTTAATCATATTACCCACAATCCATGCCAGTGGAAAACCCATTCCAACAAACGTTCCGTGTGTACAATATACACTTATTTTTTTTATCTATCAGCCAGAGTAGAAATGTCGATGTGTCTCTCTTATTTCCTTATCGGAATTAATGAATATCCTGAGCAGAAATTTGTTGAAGTGTCCCGATTACGCAGCAGGCTTCAGGATAACTCCTTATCTGGAGTATCTGAAGAAACTTTGAAGAAGCCCTTACCGGGTTCCATATAGCCATTGGTCAGATTTGTCTTAATATAACCTTATCACGCTCTGAATAGGTTGTCTTTAGGACACACGATCAGGTACACCTGACCGTAGCCGCCTTAGGCGCTGAACTGACACTAGCATGGCTGCCTGCTAAAGTTTTGACAAGTAAAATATTATAATATTATAATTTAATTATAATCATGATAAAATACAAATTCATGAAATATTAGTGACAAAAAATCTAACATTTTTATGTGCAATAAAATCAAAGATGTTATTTAAATTCTGTGCATAGTTAATGTTAGTTAAGTATAGTATATGTTGTTGACTTCATTACGCGTAAATTATTCTATATTTATATTCTATGTTTATACATATATTATCTGTATGTTTAATATCAATAATATGTTTATAAATTTATATTTGACTAATTGTAAGATATTTAAGACACGGTTATAGCAGGTATGTTAAGTAAGAAGGAGATTGTTAAATACTGTCACTTCTTAATAAAAGTAACCTTTTTCCGTGCGATAATGCAATAGCGAGCGCAGCGTAGTGATTGTAGTATCAGGGTGAGAAGAAAGAAACCCGGGTTCGATTACCCCTCGGGGTGATATTTTTTCTTATTTATTTACGGGGATTGAAAGATGTTGAAATGTAATATAAGATATTTAAAAATATAAGTTAATACATAATAAATAAAATAAAAACTAAATCAACTAAAAGATAAATACATCTATAACTATTCTTCAACTTTTTTATGGTTTTCTTTACAATGATATTGTGCCCAGTACTGAGCCAGTACTGGATCTATAGCGGTATTGCCGTCAGTACCGCAACAGGTTCCTTTCGTCAGTGCGCTAGTATTATGTATTTAAATTCTGTATTGGCGCTGTACCGAAGCAGTGAACAATTTTGACTTGATATAAATAATAAATTAAGGCCGGGGAATTCAATGCTGGGCAAGCCCAAACAGAGTCAAATCAGGCCGCCAAATTAAGACCTGGATTTATATTCAGGTTGCTTGGTCAAGACCTTTTTCGATATTGGATAATCGTTGGACTTTTCTAAAATTTGAGATTTACACTATTCATCAGTCCTACAAATAATTCGCGCAATCAAATCAGAGGTGCTTTTCTATCGCAAATAAAGCCCGTTCCGACCCATCCTGGTCCGATTTCGGGTCTCGTACATAAACTTGGCCAGCAAGATTGCGCTATCTTTTTGTTTATTTTGAAGTTCGGCTGATGATCTCGAAACAAACAGCATAATTACTAAGAGTGATATTAATACTGTCAAATAAGTAAACAGAATAATGACTTCATATTACACGTGACGTGCGTTAAATCGATAAGAATTTGTTCAACAGATAAATGCTTTATTGTCTCTATGCATTTTTGTCAGGGTATTTTGTGATTAATTTTGTCATTTGACCAAGATTTTTGTATCACATATTTTTCTGGTGTCGTACAAAAAATCGTTGTCCATCCGACTTCTGGATACTTTAAC
Organism: Trichopria drosophilae; assembly: GCA_030407085.1. NCBI lineage: Eukaryota > Metazoa > Arthropoda > Insecta > Hymenoptera > Diapriidae > Trichopria > Trichopria drosophilae. The sequence goes on from CM059584.1 coordinate 39,853,227, forward strand.
GACCAAAGTAACTGTAAGACAAAAATGAACTTGCAGATTGAAGATTAAGGTACACAGATTATGATACAAATATTTGCAAACCTGAATTTTAAATCTCTACTATTAAATAACTTTATGAATTGTTGACAACTTTACAATAAAAATTGTCAATGAGTAAATTTTAACTCTTTGTATCACCAATTTTTCTTTTTATACAATTGCTCAAAATTCATTACTCGGGGGTGGGGGGAGGGGGGGGGGGGTCGAGTTCGTTGATTAAGAATCCGTTGTTAATTTTTCGAAATTCAAAATGGCGAATCCATTATGGCGTCAGATTTTTTATAATTTTTGGGATATTTGTGTAACTTGAAATCTAAAGGTTTCTAGAATCGATGGTCAAGAATCTGACATCAGAATTCCAAAATATGAAATGACATATGGAGCATATCCAATATATCTAATTATATCAGCTATTGACATCCCAATTTCTTTTCAAAATACGACTGCATATTTGATTTATCATTTTGAATTTTGAAATTCTGATTTCACATTCGTAACCCCAATAAACTCCCAAATATTTTAAAAAATATGTCCTCCATATTGGATCCGCCAATTTGAATGTAGAAATTCTAATTTAAATTGCGACTAACTTTTTTGACTACGTGAAAAAGTGAGTTTACAAAGCGCTTTTCCGTGGAAAACTCGTGCGCAGGAGGGTTAAGAAACCTGAAAAAATTTGAAAAACTATGTAATATCGTTCTATATGTTGACTTAGCTTCTTTTATCATGGTTATTAAACAGTTCATGGATTTTTAAGCACGTGAACATCACAAAAATCATTGGAATAAAAAATAAATTTCAACACGTTATTGTAATCCATTAATTTCTACTTAGCAAACAATGAACTTGTCAAAGATATTATTTTCTGCCGTGACAATGAATAAATGCTCATCTTTCTTTATTCTCTTCGTAGTTTTTCATGTTTTCCTATTTCCAGATTTTTAATGGGTATCCACAAATGGGTGTAAATTTTTTTTGAGAAAAAAGGTCACTTTACTAAATTAATGATAAAGTATTTTTAGGTAAGAAATGAACGAAGTTCAATCAGTAACAGTTAACTACTCTATGGTTAATACTGTACACTAAGAACCTTTTAATTTTGTTTGAGTCACTATTTATTTTGTTTTTTAATAAACGGCAGCTACGAAATTTTAATGCATTTAAATCCTTGCTATATAAACTAGGAATTTCCCTCCGTTCGTAAGGATGAATAATAAGTAGTTATAATAATAACTAATAAATCACCATTAAGCAACAAGAAGAAAAACCCTAACTTCATAAGTAAAAATCTGGATTCTAATAATGACAAGAATTTCTTCCATGGATTACATATGCTCAGTAATCGGGAATACCTTTTTCTGAACTGATGCAAATAAAAAAGCGTAAAATTAAAAATTGATTGGTCCCAGGTAGAATATCTAGTTATTTCCTACATATAGTTCACGTCGTAGCACAATGTCTGGAAATAATATGCTCTTGATTATAAAATATAACTTTATCCTTAAAAACAGAGTGAAAATAATTGATGTAATACCCGCGAGTATCGGGTGCAAGGCTTATGCACAAAAGGAGCGATAACGACCAGCATATCGCAATCCGTAATAAATCTTGATACGCACATAGCCCATCTCTCGGTGGATTTAATATAATGAGATCAAGTGTAAATAACGCGTACTCTTCCACATAAGTTGAGGTAGGAGTGATACTTTGGTAGATTTATCGATCTACAATTGCATTTTCTCTGCACGGTTCGCGCAGGAATACACACACGGCGCGCGTTGGTCCTTGCGGGAAGATGCAAAGTTAAAAAAGAAGAAATACAATATGAAGACGGCTAAGCCACTACCGTTGCCCATTCAATTGCGCTTATAAGTTATAAGACCCGAGGCGATCTTGAGAAAGAGAGGGAAGCGCCGCCGCGGCCGTCGCGGTCACTATTATTTCCCTGTAATTTATACAGTGCCCGAGACAAAGTAAGTTATCTCGCACTACCGTAAAGGCGATGCAAGGGGAAGTATACAATACGCGACGACTCGCCGCAAAACGAGAAGTATTTCTTTTCATTTTTTTTCTTCTCGCACCCGCTCACTTGCGCGCACGCGTGCGATACCGCCCTCTGATCTCGAGCTTCGCTTGAATTCTCTCCCTCTACCTTTTTTCTTTCTCTCTCTCCCTCACGCATACTGCACTTTTACTCCTTTATTTTGCGTTCTTCTTTGTGATGTTCTCGAACACCTCCGCGCTCCTTCTTTATTTACTCGGAGCATGTGATTCGGCAATGCTCGAAAGTCCCTGTCATTCCGTCGGCGCCGTCGGATCTGCCATTGTTTTATTAATACCCGATGTCACTGCTCGTGTCCACATTGTTGTATTGTCTTGGAACTCAGTGGAAAATGACATTACATGCTTTATCTGAAGATTTTATTAACCTCCGATTAAGATGACGATTGCTGAAGATCCTTAAACACCTTCAAACAATCCTGAGCTCGTGTAACGTGTTCGATTACATCACCTTGAATGTTTTCTGACCTTTCCTTACTAAAACATCTTCATCTGGATGACCTGGTCTCAGTCAGTTGTCTACTGGTCTGGGTCCATAATGGGTCTACTGCAATGATCTCTATTATTCACTGGATAGGAGACGTTGTATCTACATCATCATAACTGCATGTGATTCCACCAGTTTGGAAAAGCTGAATTATTTTCGCGGCTAACCAATCAGTGAAAAGAAAGAGGAGGAGGTGCTTGCTACAACGCACTTCCGAATAAACTTAATTGTGATTGGATGTTCGCGAAGGTACACTGCGTCACAGATTTGGTATCCCGTATCTTATCCATAATAGAGATCAGTGGTCTACTGTCATGAATCCCCATCGAAGTCCATCCGGACTGGCATTGCAGAATAGCGTTTATTCAAACCTTTTAGAAAACTATCTGCTAATCTAGTCCCTTTACTACTCGAATAGTCCGTATGGTACAGTAAGTGCTCCAGAATCGGGAAGGTGGTAGGAGGCACAAGATGTTCGACACGTCGCCATGTGGTTTAGTTCATCGGTCTCAAGAAAGGGACCACGCAAAATCAGTCAGTACCAGCCCCGTGCATGGAATTAAGCAGATTATTAATTAACAGCACACTAATCCTGAGCTGCGTTCATGGACTATTTCCATTGTCCGTCTCTTTTAGCTGCTGCGGAGTGTGAAGAAGCGGGCACTCGATCATTTGTTTAAGGTTGAAAGCCAGCGTATATAAGATAGCTGGTATTCATTTTTCATTTCATTCGTTTTAATGGGATTTTCGTGGGACGTCGCATGGGTCGTTCGTCCCGTCGCCCTCTTCGCTTCTTGGGTTGACGGTTGAGAGCGTGCGCGCGCGCCCCACGCCGCCGCCAACTCGAATAATTTACATTGTCCGTCGGGAATGGTTGGTACTCCAGGGTTTTCTTTTGCCAATTATTTCGGGACGGTCGCGGGTTCACGAGGAAAGAAAACGCAGCGTGACAGAATAGATCGTGCGATTTTCTGCACGCCGACTAATTTAGCTACGGAGTGGCGGACAACAACGGGATGGCTTCATGTGCTATGTCGGTGTGTCTTTACTGCCTTCGGGTCACCGCGACATGTTTATATGCGCGATGGTTACAAATTTCAGATAATTACGAGGAGATTCGCAAGGGCATCAACTACTTGTCACCGCCAGCGGTACCTTTATCGATTCCCAGAATCCATACAATACTGGGATACGGAGATCGCTCGTGTTGAGACGTTGATGTTCCCTTTCGAGGAACCACTTGGTGTTCCCACTGTTATAAATAATACCAGAAAATTTACTGTGGCGCATGCTACCGATATTCATCATTAATTTTTTATTTGTGTACATTTATTTTTCAGTTAGTGACAAATGAAGAGTTTCTTGAAACAAAGAGATATCGATAAGTGAGGTTGTAATACAGATTCTTATAAGGAAACGAAGGTGGTTATGAGGACATTTCCGTGAGGACATATTACGATATTTAAAATCACCCGGAGTAGGGATAACCAGGGGGTAGGTAGGATTAATGAAATATGACAGCATTATCTCAAATGTGTTATCAATAACTCGAGCGCACCTCAAAAACCCGACAAATCACAAAACAGACTCTGCTAAAACCCGACATTCAAAAACCAGATATTTCAAAATACAGGTATTCAAAAACCACACTACATAAAACACATGATCTAGGGTCGACGTCCTTGATGTCTCACTGGAAGGTCATTTCAAAATGATTGACCAAGGGATTAATTGTTTAGGTCACGTGAAGGTCAAATCAGTTTGACTCCCGGATTATTTATTAAGCACACTTAGAATTGAATCATTAATAAATGTCTGGTTTTTTAATGTCTGTATTTTGAAATGTTTGCTTTTTGAATGTCGGATTTTTTAAATGTCTCTTTTGTAATTTATCGGGTTTTTGAGGTGCACCCACTAAGTAAACACCCTTAAAGAAGGCATAATTGTATTTTTTTACCCATCTAAACATTTTCTGGCTACCTTTTCTCTATTTACCTAAAAAAGAAATAATTGAAAAGCCGTTTTTCGGCGACTATTTTCCTTGCATGTTACATTTGGAAAGTCCTTGATAAAATAAGTTTCATTGATAACATTAACAGTAATTATTATTTGATTCTCATGTGCGGAGAAAACTGAGGCTTCTACAGCGTCTAAAGTGTTTGATATCCAAATAGCATTTTAAACCATTTAAGGACTCAATGTACAGAAATTTAATTGTAATTTTGTTAACAATGTAACTCCTCACACCAAATTCGATTATTTTATCAGGTGGGAATGTTTAAAAAATCATTGTTGAAGTCGCGGATTTTATATAGGAAAGTCAGTAATCTAAGTAGCAGCAGTCCGCATCAACGTTTGTTTCTAACGGATTCGCTGATACTACTTACATTACTGCATTTTCCTGTGTAAAATCGGCGATTTAACAACGGTTTTTTTAAACTTTCCCACTTGAGAAAACAATAGAATTTGGTATGAGATGTTACATCTCATCATACTCTGTCAGATTTAGGTAGTTTCGCAGGTTATACCTCGAGAGACAAAACCACCCATATCCGTGGGTATCCTCCTTTAAAAATAACTAAACTATGAGCATTTATTTAACAAAATCATAATTTTTTGCTGTTATTTTCAAATGTTTATGTTTGGGCTACAAGATTGAAAAAATTCAATTTCCAATATGGCGACTCCAAATTGGGTAGTAATATCGATTTTTTTTACATTTATAGTCGACTGTACTCAAGCGACTGAAATGACTTAATGAAATCACTTCACACTTAGTACACAACGATTTTTAGGGTCTCTAGGGTATTTTTGTTGATTTTAAATACATTAAAGTTCTGGTTGCTCCTAAGTTGAATTTTGAATATGAATCTACTTTTGAATGTCTACTTATTAAGAATTCTTCATCGGTTTATTTTTATCGGTATTCGATTAAATTTAAGTAAATTAACGTTTTATATGCATATAGTTACGTATATAATAGGGTACATAAATAAATAAAATGTAAATATAATTTCCACAAAGTTATAAAAATGGTTAAAATTTAATTTGAATTTTTCACCATTCAGGAAGCTTCAATAAATCAACGCAATCATTGAACCTAAATTCGGATACTATTGAACTCTTAATACTCTCAGTAAATAGAAACACGTGCAGTAAATAATGGCACCTATCGATCGCATACTAAACGAGGTACACGTTTAGTCGATTCGTTTGATTATAATATGCCTAATTATATTAATCGTACAATGGACTTTTATTTAGAACTGGATCTCGTTGGCGGGTTCGTTAAGAGATATTTTTTATTTCATTAAATCCATGAATGACTATGGTTAAAAATAGGAAGGGTAATGGAAGGAGTCAAAGGTGAAGAGAACGAGACAGAGAAAAAGACCTACCAAGTTAAAAAGAGAGAAAAGCAAGACGGCGAGAGAGGGCGGAGTAAGAGCAGATGTGTGGGATGTCTGTCGTGTCTCGACTCTGCGAAAATTTCTATCGAATGTGATCTATCTGTAGGATAAGGATAGATTAATACCCGAAGAATTCCTGAACTGAATCTCGATGTAGTTAAAAATAAGCGCCGAATGTTTCTTATTTCTTCAGATATTCTCTCCGACTGCATACTGGTCGGGTCTTTATATCGCATATTAGAGCAAACGAATTGCAAATAAATTTTATTATATCTTTTATAATTTAGATGTATTATATTAACTTAAGAATTAAATCCCAGACGCTGCAGAAACTCATTTCCATCATGCCACGAATTCGATGTTAACATAAATTGACCGCCCTGTTACATACGAAAGTAGGTTTGGATTAAACAAGCGTTAATGACGTCAATTCCCGACATAAAATATTTAAATTAAATAGAAACTAGACATGTTTTCAAGTTCATATCTATTCTAACCCTTAGCGGGATGGTGGTCAGTACTACTATCACCTCATATTTCTTTCTACAATTTCGAGAAGAGGAATTATATTCTTCAACTTATTTTTTTATTTCATATTAAATTATAAAAATGTATAAAATTCTCTAAAAATACAATGAGTTTATGTTCAAAATTAGGTAAAAACGAAAGAAAAGAACGAATATTGTTTATAATAATAAGCAATTTCTAAATCCCATAGGAACTATTTATATTACCACTAAAAAAATCAGTAAGACTTAAAATTTTCGGCATTAGGAAAATGAAAAAAAAATTGTTGGATTTTTTTAGAATTTTTAGGATTTATTTCAAAATTGTCAGAATGGTCATATTTTTTGTAATTTTAAGGCCTTAAAAACCGTGTGTATAAATACAAAAAAATATTGACATTATTTGCGATGAAGAATACATATAAAAATTGTGCTTTACAATGATCGTCCTTCACGTTTTTAACCAGTTGACGAAAACTGACCCATTTTAAAATGTACATATTGCATTTTATGTTTGATATTTGCGAAATCCGTCAATGACAGTATGAAATTTTTAATTATTAATTTACTGAATAATCGCAATTGTGTCTTCAGGCAAGTTAAAAATATACATTATAAACTCAAATATTTAAAATATTAAACAGAATAAACTAAGAATATTCTATTTGATAAAATAAATGTAAATTGCGACCCGTTTGGTGATTGGTGGTAAAGCGGAAGTAATAAACATGGGTATTGACTGCTTAAAATGATTGTCGTTATGTATATATTTTAAATGCTGTTTCTATAATAATATACATTCAAAATAACATTGAAATGAACCTCTCAAGATAACAATAAATTCTTGCATTTACATTATCCTTGCCACCGTGAAAATGGACGAGGTTTCTATATGTATGTACAAGTCGCTAATGTGTTTTCTCGGAACGCGTAGGCAGACAGTCCGCACTGATTGAAGATAATATCCTTAGGCTAGTCGAGTGCATGTTAGCAGCATTCAAGTGCAAGTCAATGGTTCCTTACAATTTTGCTATTGAGTCTTTGCGAATTACACAATTCGTAAACCATGGTATTTGCAATCGTGGTCATAGAGGCACTGCATTACATTCTTCGCATTTAAAATCGGAAATATATCATAAAATCACTGAGTAGACATTTTCTGATTACAGACTGTACATGTTCGTTTAACCACATGTTTGGTGATTCAGGGAACAAATTAATATTTAACTGAAGTAAGTCATATATTTAGTAAATATTTATTAAAAATAGTTTAATATCTATTTCTACAAAAATATGTATAAATATTTCATTCATTTGGGTATACATTAACAAATGAATTATAGTATGGGGATCGGAAGTACACGCAGTATTGCGTTGATAGAAACACTCGTCCAGATTTCCTGACAATAATAGGACGCTAGATGGCGAAACTGCCCGGTTTTTATGTCATAAGAGATGATTTACTAGGTAGTTTTAACTAAACATTAACGGTCGAAAATCTGATTTAATTTAAACCAATCTAATTTTTCCTGACCGATATTTTGTGAGAGAATGTTTTAAATTCTTAGTTGGACCTATTAGTCTTTTTTTAACGAATGTGGAACAGTGTTGATATTTTTAAATTGTTACAGGACTTTTTTATATTCCCTGTAGGACTTATTTATTTATTTGTTTTATTCACTTACGAGCAAAATTGCCCTCACATACAATATATATACAGGGTGTCCGAAAAGTATGGAAACACTCAAATATCTCGGAAAATCGACATCGAATCGAAAAAGTAAAAATACACGTATTCAATGGTTTCAAGAGAGCTATCCAGTGACACCTAACACAACCCCCCACCCCCACCCGCTGGGGGTGATAGAGGGGGTAACTTAAAAATTTTAAATGGGAACCCCCAATTTTTATTGCAGATTTTGCTTCCTCAGAAAAAGTTACGTAAATTTTGCCTACCATTATAATTGTTTTTGTTGACAGATGGCGCTGTAATCAACGAAATTAAAAAATTATTCTAAAAAGTTTTAAAAATCTCGCGAAAAACACAACGGATCAAAAAAGTAAAAACACACGTATTTAATGGTTTCAAGAGAGCTATCCAGTGACACCTAACACGACCCCCCACCCCCACAGGCTGGGGGTGATGGAGGGGGAAACTTAAAAATTTTAAATGGGAACTCCCAAATTTTATTGCAGATTTCTCTTCTTCAGAAAAAGTTACGTAAATTTTACCTATTATAATTATTTTTGTTAACAGATGGAGCTGCAATCTGCGAAATTAAAAAATTACTAAAAAATATTTAACTTGACGTACATGGAATAGCATACCACGTTTTCAGAATTTTAAATAACGTCTTTTGCCTTTAAATATTTCTAGTTTACCGATTCTCACCGCGAGGAGGTAGACGATTTTGAGAATCTTCTGTTTTACTTTTTTTTTTATTTGATTTCTGTTTTTTACCTTTTTTTTATTCTTCACTATTAAATTTTTTTATGTTTTTTTTTAATGTATTTGCTTACCTTTTCTTCCAGATATTAAAATTCTTTATTCGCTCCCCCCTTGTAATTGTGCATACAAAGTTTTTGACAGAAAAATGAAGAATCGACATCCTTATTCTACGAGGAAGTGAATGTCGTGTATCCGAATAGCGTAAATGGTGACCAAATCCGCATATGGTGTTATGGCTTTCTTGCATGACTGTGATTTTGTATACTTGTGTGAAAGTACTGTAGGTATCGCTTGCGGAAACCCATTGCATACACTCGGTCGATTTTTTCAACTGCCAGTGTTACAGAGAAAGTAGTCAATAATCGAACATCGTCAGCGTCCAAATCAAAACAGCACGTCTTAGTATTAGTTAAGCTCTATTGTTTGAATGAGTCAAGGTCTCGGTTATTTTTCAGCTTTGTGAAAATTACACATGCGAGCGTCACTCTTGTCGAAAACTTGGTCAAATTCGTACCGCAAAAAATCGCAATTCTCTTCGTTCTCGCTATTTGATACTTAATGTAATGTTTCTCTAACATTTGAATTTCTTCTAATTTTTTATATTTCTTTTATTTCTTCATTCTTTGCTTCATATTTCTTCCATTTCGATACATTCTGTATTCTGCCTCCTGTTGTAATTTGGCATACTATGTCTTTGACACAAAAAGAAAGGATCGAAATCCTTATTCTGCGAGGATGCGGCGATAAAAAAAGAACATACGAACAAGTCGTCCGCCAATTTAATGATACCCATCCTGATCGTCTACCTATTTGCAAATCAACTGTTTGTAAGACTGTTTCTCGGTTTCAAGATACTGGCTCTGTCAATGATCGACCAAAATCAGGAAGACCAAAAACGTCCACGAACGAAGACAACAGTTTAGCGGTCTGTGCAAGTGTCGTTGAGGACGTCCATACTTCGGTAAGAAAGATTGCGCAAGCCACTGGTATCGGCAAGTCGTCTGTCCATGAAATATTAAAAGCAAATAAGTTCCATCCATATAAAATAAAATATGTACAAGAACTTTCGGAAGATGACTTCGATCGGAGATTAGAATTTTGTGAGGAAATGATGAGACGTTGTGACGAAAATGAATTATTTCCTTTCTGGATATGCTTCTCTGATGAAGCTACGTTTCAGTTGAGTGGAGAAGTTAATAGGCACAACCTACGATATTGGTCGGACGAAAATCCTCATTGGATGAGAGATACTCACACACAACATCCACAGAAAATCAATGTTTGGGCTGGCATTTTGTGCAATCAAATTGTTGGGCCTTTCTTCGTTGAAGAGAATTTCACGGCTGAAAGGTACTGTAATTTGTTAAATAACCAGATTATACCGGCAATACGAAATATTGCTGGTATAGCGTTTGATAATGTCTGGTTTCAACAGGATGGAGCTCCTTGTCATTTTGGTTTGATTGTACGCAATCTATTAAATAATATTTTCCCCGACGTTGGATTGGTAGGAGGGGTTCGATCGAGTGGCCACCGAGGTCACCTGATCTAACTCCTCTGGACTATTTTTACTGGGGTTTCTTGAAGAACAAGGTCTACGAAACGAAACCAAAAGACATTGATGAGTTGAAAGAAAAAATAATTCAAGGTTCTAATACAGTATCTCAAGAAATGCTGCAAAAAGTTTATGATAACTTCTATGCACGATTGGGATATTGTCAAGTTGCTGAAGGACTTCAATTCGAACATCTTATAAATTAGTGGGCATAGACATGTTAAAAATCCAGTAAAGAAAATAGAAGCGAAGGAAAATTTAAACTTTAAAATAGAAAAAAAATTAAAAAAATAAAAAAAAAACAAATAAAAGGTAAAAACAAAAAAAAAATATACAAAAATAAAAAAAAAAGATTCTCAAAATCGTCTACCTCCTCGCGGTAAGAATCGGTGAACTTTGAAATATTTAAAGGCAAAAGACGTCATTTAAAATTTTGGAAACGTGGTCCGCTATTCCAGGTACGTGGTTCGCTGATTGCAGCTCCATCTGTTAACAAAAATAATTATAATAGGTAAAATTTACGTAACTTTTTCTGAAGAAGAGAAATCTGCAATAAAATTTGGGAGTTCCCATTTAAAATTTTTAAGTTTCCCCCTCCATCACCCCCAGCCTGTGGGGGTGGGGGGTCGTGTTAGGTGTCACTGGATAGCTCTCTTGAAACCATTAAATACGTGTGTTTTTACTTTTTTGATCCGTTGTGTTTTTCGCGAGATTTTTAAAACTTTTTAGAATAATTTTTTAATTTCGTTGATTACAGCGCCATCTGTCAACAAAAACAATTATAATGGTAGGCAAAATTTACTTAACTTTTTCTGAGGAAGCAAAATCTGCAATAAAAATTGGGGGTTCCCATTTAAAATTTTTAAGTTACCCCCTCTATCACCCCCAGCGGGTGGGGGTGGGGGGTTGTGTTAGGTGTCACTGGATAGCTCTCTTGAAACCATTGAATACGTGTATTTTTACTTTTACGATTCGATGTCGATTTTCCGAGATATTTGAGTGTTTCCATACTTTTCGGACACCCTGTATATATATATATAAATGTAAAAGCAAGAGTAATATACACAAGTTACTACAAAGCATAATGCGGTGACATTTTGGTTCCGATACGTATTAACGTACTAATACTATAAATAATCACATTCATGCTGCTTATAGAACTTCTTTGAAAGGATTAGAAATATTTAATAATATATTCATATAATTCCATGTACTTTATTAGAAAATTGTTATTGAAATTGTTTGTGAATTCAAAAAAGACATTTTTTGAATCTGAATATCCATATACAATTCTGCTATACCTAAAATAGTGTAGAATAAATTACTTATTGTATGTTTTACCGACTTCATCACAGCCTACTAAAATGTAAGATCTGTTTATACCACAATACTTGGAGTTTGGAATTAATTCCACTATTTTGTGTTCAAGTATAGTTAGACGCATAACATAGTACTCCATCATTCAAACTCAACAAATTTAAAACAACTTTCAATAAAATCGAATTCATGTTTCCATGGTGACGAATTCAGTACAAACGACTTCTTGAAAACAAAAATAAAAACATTTTATTTACTGAGCCTCTGTTTGGATTAATAAGAATTGCGCGATTATCTCATAGCAATAAATTTCATAATATCGTAAGAAAATGAAATAATTCTGTCATGAATTCTCGTGTTTCGGTGATAATGTGATATAAATCTATGGGCGAGACATAATAATGGTGACGGAATATACACTTGGAAAGAGGGCATAGATTTTCATAATGGACGTATAAATTACAAGCGCAACCCAGTGGCCAAGCATAGTCTATTCGAAAGCATTCTCAGACATCTTCCATAATTAATACAACTGTGAAGTGAAGTGCAAGAACTGCTTAAAATCAATGAAAGAAAACTACGAAAATTGAAGTTTCTCAATTTATTTGACAATGTTTTACATTTATATCCAGCAAATTACGATGTACAATGTATAATATGAACATCTAATTTTATGGTCCATTCAGTCCAAAAACAACATTTTTGGTTTTTATCCGTCGTAAGTTGATGGATATATTTGAGATTTTTTTTATGGAAGATAGATTTCGTGCAAGTCGTATCTTCATTGCGAAGGAAATCCCGGATTGTATCAGGCCGCAGAAGCCTGTAGTATATATAAGTGTTACAATAAATTGGTCCATATTAGAATATAAATTACAAAATTACGCATTCAAAATGGCGCTATTGAAATCCCAAAAACAATTATTAAAAGCACTTATCTTGTATGTTATAATCTATCGGTCTGTATATGAAGTAAATGTCGCGCGATCTCATTTTCAGCTTCAACAGCCACCTAGCGGTCTCGGGAAGAAGTACAGATCTCAACTCGGGGAACCTTTACTAAAAGAGAGATCGTCCAAAACGAGATATATTTAAAACCTCAAACATAAGACCTCTTCGAGATTACGATTTTAAGAAGCTCTAAGTACGACATCTTTAAGAGCTCCTTTCATAGATTATCATAATTCAGACCTCTTCAGGATGTCTTTTTGGAGATATCTTTGCACTGAGCTCAGGACGACCTCTTTAAGAATTATGTGCTCTGTGGGATATGCGCAATTTGCTAACGTAAATTTACCATTCGAGAACTACAGCTTCTTGCATTTAAGACAAGTAAATAAGTCTTAGATATTTTGTTAATTTCTTCTCTATTATGTCGTATATTTTTTCACGATACCGTTCAAAGTTCTCGAGATATGTCCATATACAGAATGTATTTAAAGTTTTTGCTTGACAGGTAGAATCCTTACTAACCCACTATCAAAAACAAAATCATGAATAATGTAAATTTTTTTTATGTCATACGTGAAAAGTGTTGATAACATTGAGTGCTTTCTTCGAGGGTCGTTTCTCCGTACTTGAGCTTTTGTTGGGTTAAGTTCACCTTATGTAATCGCTCGAACTTTTCGTGCGTCTTGGAGCTTTCAGCGCCTTTGTCGTCGACGCGCGGAAAGGCGTTTTGGCCATTGCGTCTTGTAGTTGCCGACATTGAGCGATGCTACGAGACGAGCGATTGTGTTCGCAAATTTCACTCAGACGAGAATCGCGCTAAAATTAGGACACATGATACTTACTCGCCCTAGAGATCACCGCTCACATTTATACGGAAAGACCGATTGTTATTCCTTTTTGCGCAGGGTGCAAGATTTTCTGAACAGTCCTTATTCTTGTCGTAGGTCGCGACGCATATGGCGTGCGAGGTGATATTTTTCGTACCCTGTTTTGTCTTCCATGGAAATTGATACATCGGTAGATTATAGCCGGATTTTCAAAAAAGCTCCTTGATGTCTGACAACTTTTCCCTTAAGGAACATTTGCTTAATCACGAGGACTTTCTAAGAACAGGTGTGATTGTCTCGTTGTATAGACGGATTTTGAGAGATTAAGAAATTTTGAATATATATGTGTCTATTGTAAGTATTATAATGTAATTTTTATAAGTGAGTAATTTTAAAAATCATTCGTCATCTTTGAATGATGTATTCTATGTTAAATTCTAGGTATCTTGTTTTGGGTCAATTCTAGTTGTAAAAATCTTAAATTCCTCGTCACAAGATATAGTTTTGTTTAAAAACTGAATGTGGACAAATTTTTTAAAATGAATTGCTTAATGTCATTAAAATATTTAATATTTTGAAAGGTCATATGAATACATACTGTCGTCAATTTTTTTTATTTTTTTTTTAAATATAGCAACAAAATATTGTTACACCATCTGAAAGTTTTATTCTGGAATAGTCATTCATTTTTAATAAAATAACAAAAAGAAATGAAAATTCAACGCTAGGCGATGCCACTTGCCACTTATACCAACCACATAACTGGAATTGCTTTAGTAATGAATTCAGTAATGTTTTCTGAGAGGTTCAGTACTCTGTTTTCCATGCCAGGAGAGGAAAAAATGTTGTAGATAATTTTTATGACAAGCATCACGAATAGATTTTCTGAAAGATTCATTATAAATATACTTTATCGACTTCGTAGCGCAGAAAACGATTTTTCAAAAAAAAAAAAAAAATAAACTTTTCAGGGGTTCTGGTCGAAAAACAGATAAATCAAAAAGTCGACAAATAAAAAACCGACATTTATAAAACCCGACATTAAACAAACAAAAGCCGTCAATTCAAAAAATGACTATCAACTTGTCGAAATGTTTTTTTCGTGTTTCAGATTTTTTACGGCCGGCTTTTCGATTGTCCGCTTTATGACTGTCTGTTTTTTATTTATCGGCTTTGGGATTTGTCAGTTTTCCGAGCCGCACCCCTTTTCAGAACATGTATAATGTTTCTAGTGTAATTTTAAATGTTTGTTTACTTTGAGTTTATAACGACAAAAACATATTTTATTAAAATTAACAGTTTTGAAACTAAAATCGGTCAAGTACAACTGACGTTATCTTAAACAGAACGGGACAAAAGTTTTTAAAATTGAGAAAATAAAGTTAGTTTTATCGAATTTTTAAAAATGGAGCTTGCCTTCTTCTTTTATAGGATAAATTATGCCAAATTATAGTCGAATCAAAAGCAATCGAAATAAACATCCGTAGATTTGATATGACACATTTGCTACATATAAAAACAGAATTTTTATTGCAAAAGCATCAAATGCTTCCTTGAAACGAATTCGCCCTTATAAAGTTTAGTTTCGAAACTTGAAATTCTAGTTTCAACTTGAGATGCTTCAGACATACGTAATCACGTTCAGCGATAATCTTAAATGAATCCAATTTCAGTTGTGAATACAGAATGCGTTGAAGTATTGAGCTAAAACTCTTTTAATAAATGGACAGAACATTTCGGCTATTCGAAAAAGAGATTCAGATTAGATAATTTGATTTCGAAATCGATATTCACGAATGCTAAAATGGTAATTTTTTGGTCCTTTTGTCCCATTCGAATACAATCATGACACGGCCTTAAAGTGTATTTTCTTGACGTGTATTTGCTATTAGAGTCTCTCATATGCATATCCATGCAGTTAATAGTTAATGGAGATTCAGACTCGCCGCAAAATCGCGCTTATGCCGTGTCCGATGTCACGACTTTGAAATCGATAGAAAACGACGTAACACCGAGACGTGCGTGCGACAAACGCCGGACCACCCCGACGTCACCATTAAACGCGATATACGCATTTTGCGCGATCTTGGTTAAAGTCGGGGATCGAGAGAGATCGCGATACTTTTCAAATTAATTGATACTCGTGATTGCACTTTGCTTTCGGGCTTTTTGCCAATTTCAATTAACTTGGGCGATAATGCAGCAAGCCGTTGGTGCCGAAAAAACTTGTAACACTTACTAATAGCTTCATTTAATTTGACAATATGCTTTTTACTTCTTTTATAGCATTAGTGATGTATTTTTAATGTCAAATAATTTTGGATGTTTTATTTCGTAATTTTGTACCTACCACATTCATATACAATTTATTCCGGGATATAATGCGATTGTAATAAAAATGGGTTTATATGGACTAGAAACTGATAACGTGACTTAAAATATTATGATGCCAAAGTAATTTTAAGGCTGATATAAATTAATAATGGTCATTTCCGAATAGGCCACAGTTACAATTTAGTAAATTCATCATACTTAATCCAAAATTTATAATATTAATATCTAATACAGTATGTAAATTAATGCAATTTTACTTTCTTCGAACATAACGTATCGTAAAAAATGTAATGAAATTTCATGTACATTCAATGTACTGCACATTAATTTTTCTAAAGATGTATATCTATGCCATTGTGGATTTTGGAAATCTGACGACGAATTCGTAATCACCACCGCCTGGTGGTAAATTTTGACAACTCGCATCTTCAATTTGTATGGAGAGTGATATGAGAAAGTGAAATATTTAGTTTTTTTTTAATTTTCTGCGAGTTTTCAAAAGCATTAGTACATTGAGTATATCGTTTGAAATTCGGCCCAAGTTTTGTACATTTTTGTTTGTAACAAAATATTATACTTTTTTTAATTCGAATCATCCCTAGTAGAAACTTATCCATTTTTTTCTTACACTATCCATTCTGCCTATACATTTAACAAGGAGAATACAATAATTGTACAATTCTTGGCTAAAAGATGGATTGATTTCTAGTAGGGATTTTGAGTTGGACAAAACGAGGTTAAGGGGCTGAAATGAATACGATAATCCGAACTGGGTTTGAATCAATCACAAACTCAATAAAGTTTAATCAAGTAAGTACAGAAAAGGGAAAAAATTTGGCTGTAGGATATGCAGTTCGTGTAGAAGTATTTGGAATATGTACAGAGCATTAATTAATTAGTTCCAGTGTAATTCGGCAAACGTCAGTGACTCTTCACCGTACAAAGTTACATTGGAAATAAGAAAAATATCATGTTTATGTATTAACTAAATTACTAATAATGGAAAATTACAATATATACATAAATATAAATATATTTCAGCTGAATAATGAATTGTATTCTATACAATTTCGAACTCGGAGTAATCATTTTTTTTTGCACAGTATAATAAAATGAACCCTTTCAAATGGTTCTTTAAACCATAAAACTTACTTGCAACACTTAACATAGATCGAAATAAACTTTAAAATATCTCAAATTAACGAATAAATAAGAGCATTTTTACATTGACTTTAATGGAAAAGCTCTGACGTTGCAGATGCGAGTTGTCAGAAAACTTCATGCTGAGCGCTGGCGTCGATTTCGATATCCCCTCCATCGCTATGCACGAAGCGAATAAGTTCTAAGAAATTTTGTTTCGTAACACTGTCTGAAAATATATAATTTTCAAATAAAAAATTCCTAAAAAAAAATCTCAGAAAAATTGTAAAAAATGTTGCTAAACAGAAAGTTTTTAGAATTGATCAAAGAATACGCTGACAATTTATCGGAATTCGTTTAACACTTTGTTCGCTTTTCAAATTCCCAAAATTTGAAAAATTGGAAAATTATTTATAAAATATTTGAAACAATTTTCAGGAAACTTTTTGAGCAATTCTAAGAATGTTTTGTGGGTAACATTTATGCAGTAAATAATTTTAAAATTAAATTTTCTAAACCTTTCGCCGATTTTTTTGTGTTCTAGCCGACATTTTGGATTCTTTCACCTTTTTTTTCAAAATGTTAATATGCACATTTTAACGGTCCAGTCTGGAAGACCCCTTTTTACTTCAAACAAGAATTCCGTAATTATTTCAATGTCAAAAAATAATATACGTAAATAACAATTTTAAAAATGAATTTTTTTTTAAAATAATTTTATATAGGTTTTCATGGTTGCATGGTTGATCATGAAAAATCTGATAAAAGATTCTGAATATTTAGTTAATTTCATGTCAGATATTTTATTATATTTCATATTAACACAATGATATAAAAGATGAATAATAATTAAATATTAATTATGGCAGAACGCTCTCACAATTTAAATTGTTCAATATACTGAAAAACCCCTGGACTTATTTATCCTAAAGCAGAACATATTTAATGGAAAATAATTTTTCGAGATATCAACGTTTCACCCCTGCCCGAGTCGAAGCGGAATCACACGCAACAAGTTGCAGAAGGTTTCCTCCATTTTATCATTGCGAGAAAAAGAATTTGAACTAAAGTACGTGGGCAAACTGAATAAGTATATACATTTCTATATTACGTATTTTAAATCTGACAAAATAATTTAATATATCTAGTTTCATTGGATCAAGTAACTTTTTACATTTTTGACGGCCATATTGATTCCGCCATTTTGTATTTTTAAATCTTAGTTCAGATTAGTAATCAGCGACCCCAAAAATCCCCCAGTACCCAGTTTCATCTTGATTCAGTATGTTTTCGCATTTTGGTCGGCCATATTGGAACCAACATTTTAATTTCCAAAATCTTAGTTCAAATTCGTAATTAGCGACCCCAAAAACCCCCATACCCAGTTTTATCTCAATTCAAATGAACTAGCGACTGGATTGTTTCTACAAAAATGACGATTTTTGGTCGTTTAGTTGTTTATAAAACATAATATTAAATCAATATTGGTACTATAGCCGTAAAATCCGATTTTACGGCCTAACATAATCATAACCCATACGGACTAAATGCAGTCCATAAAATCGAATTTTTACAGCTGTCAGTACCGAACAGTTACTATTTCGTCCTAGGAGGCGTAAAATACGCCTTTACGCATCTTTTTGCGGTCGTAAAGTTGACTTTCACGTCTAAAATCTCCTTGACCTATGCCTCACTCAACGTCCAATAGACGCGACAGTCAGTTAACGAAAATAACTATTTTTTTAAATAAGTTGTAAAAGTCCTCGAAGTTTCGGTCGACTCACAACCATCTTCAGGAGGAAATTTATTCCTCTTATAATCACACCTTATTTAAAAAAAAAAATTATCTTAGGACATAAGCCGTATACTTATCATTTTTAATTAATAGAACTGATATAATGTCTTATGGAAAGCCAAATTCTTGTGAAGTTGTACTGGTCATTTAATTTTATCTACAAATACATATAGTGTCGATTTCCGGAATTTTTTAAAGATTCGTTAAAAGGTATATACAACGCCATCCCAGAAAATAGAAAGCGGTATACAAATTACACCAGAAAAACTACCTCATTTGGTGAAAGAGTTTAAAATCCTTTCTTAATTGTATGTAAAGCAGGTTCAGTCTTTTGTAACGTCCACCGGTTTTTGGAGCATCTGCCGCAGCATGTACCTGCATTATCGATTTTCAAATTTCAAAGACTACACGTAACATCCGAACGCGAAACAGACAAGAAGGCAGGGCGACTGCAAAAGAAGTTCCGAAGGGTGAGAGAAGTTCGTTTGTTCAGTCAAGGGGTTCTAAGGTTCATCATGTCGAGGCAATTCTACTTCCACCGGATTTCGTAACAATAATCAGTGATTCAAACGGAAATACACGGGCACGCGCTAACTAGTAAATAGTAAACCAACCCCTTACACCTGCTGTTCAAAAGCAGATAAGGTTGGTATTGAACATTGCGATTTAATTCAAGTTACTAAACGTATTGAAATTTAAATACCTGGCGTTGGCACGTTTCTAGCTCATTCCACAACAGAGAAATTTGAAACATATTTTAAATTACGCTACTCATCCTCCTAGACTGAATGTAGTCTGTAGTATAGACGAATGCTCTTTAAATTTAAATAAGTGAATATTTACTTAGAATAAACTAGAAGCAGCCTTCTCTAAGGAATATGTGAATATTTATTTAAAAATTGTAACTGGACTTGGTCTACTAAAATTATGTACACTTAACAATTAAGAACTTTCGTGTATACAAATTTAGAGAAATTGTAATTAGTGTGGGCTGACATTGTAATTATTTTAATAAGATAATATTTCCAGCTTTCTATTGGAATTCAGAAATTGTGATTGACATCTCTGTTTGCAAAGAAACTTTATAATTTGAATCGAGATTAGTATAGTATGATATATTGAGATTGCATCGAAAATAATTTAATCTACACAAGTATAAACGCAATATTTAAATGTTTTTGTGAACAAATTAAATGGAATTTATCAATCTTTAGTTTCGTATTCAGATTGTATTATTTAATAATACCTTCCATTTGCAACCGGTCGGGCTTCAAATATCAGTGGATCAAATCTCTTTAGCTTGATCCTCATGTCTGTGAAAAATCAGAACAATAAATATAAATTTTTGCAATTAATAAATGAACAAACGTACTTTCAAATTATTTCAAAATATATTTTTAATGTTATGGAAGAAAATAGTTTTCACGTAATAATTCGAAAAAAAATATTATACCTTACTGTAAGTAAAAATAAATTTCTGAAAATGTTTAATGCTTTAGGTACTAAAGTTACAGATTCAAGATAATGTAAGGGTACACGTATCACAACTGCTGAGTTAGTACATTCAGATATTATTATTGCTATTCCATCGTATATCAAATAGTACCAATCTATATTTGACATTGCTATTTCCAACTCCTCTAGATCATAATCCCAACTGTGTCACAACGTTATGAAGAAGTCATTAAATTTAATGGACTTTTAACATACTGTAGTACATGATGCTTAATGAATGAGTAACTAAATTTAACAGTTTGTAATATCTGTATTTAATTATACCTTGCGACGAAGTTTATGATACATGTTCATTAAATTTCCTTACAGCACTTTTAAATTAATTCTAAACTGCACGCAGCTCAGGAAGACGTTTTCCATAGCTGTTTCCATAAATATATTTAAAAATACCATTTAATGTTTTGTTGTTGACAATATTTGACAAAATTCTTGGGGTTTTGATTTTTAAAAATATGTCAGCAGTCACGATTGTGATTAACAATAAAGACACATAGTGGTTTAGAAATGTCAGGACCTTCTATAGGAGTTTCAGTCGACGCTCAAATTCAAATATGAAATCTGGACTGTAAATTATCAATTGGCGACAAATGAACGCGATAGTGAGAACTGTTGAACGAAAGTTCATTCGTTAAGACCTCATATTTATAGCAATTCTTCCGTCGTCTTTAAAGTAATATATTAAAAATTAATTATAGTATTTTTATATAAGATCTTACCATGTTCTTGAAGAGCTTTTTCGAATCAGCAGACGTAAAATGGCGTAATAATATTTCTGGAATAGCATAATAGTATTATAGTAGTCATTAATCCATTTAATGATGAAACTGATTAGACTAACAATCTTCTCATTTCTTAATTAATCTAAAGGATATAACAAGGAAAAGAAATGTTGGATCTTCTAAGTGTGGCTCTGAAACTTTTATTCAGTAAAAGGACACGGGTTACTGATAAATTATTTATTGCAACTAAATGAAAATAATCGATGTATAATTATTTGTTAATTTAATATTTGCTTGTGGCAGTTACTAAATATATTATCCCATCAACTAAATATTGATATAAATAGGACAAATTGTATAGATATGCTCTGTGCTCTGTGATAGATTTACATGAAACTTCGCGGAAAGCTTATTGTGAATGTATTTCATATCTGGACCAGACATGAACTGTCTTAGCAATATGAGGTATTCAGCTACAAAGTTTCTTATTTTAACACTTGTTAAAAAAATAAGTAGTTAGGCTTACAAACTAGATAGTAAGCTTGTAACTATCCGAGCGGAAATTTATTCAGATAGCCTAAATATGTGCCAGGACCTGACGAGGCTCCAGTAAGGCGTTCCTGATCAGACACTCCTGAATGTACCTAGATCAGGACATGATAAGGTTCCAGTAAGTTATCCTGATAAGGTTTGCCTGAATATGACCTGATTAAACCTTGATTATGTTAAAATAAAGTAGAACTGATATAGGGAAGCCTGTTTCCATATCAAAACTAAGCCATGAATTCATGATCAGGACCAGATTCCAGCACCTGAATAATTTTCCGCTCGTGTACTTATTTGTTGAAGCAACTAACTATTTCTCTTCCGGAAATACGTCAATATTCCTAAGCTCACTTTCTGCGATCACTGTTCGAGTTAGGATTTGCAAGTCAGCAGTCCTGTATCTTCGATAGTTTAATGTCGATGATTTGTATCTGTAACGCACTTTCGTTATAATGGCTAGAAAAATGAATTTCAGTGGGTGAACTTCCGAAAGTGGAATTCAGGTTATCGAATAAATAGTTTAGTTGGTGATTCTGTGAATTACCCGAAGCAAGTCGTGTTTTCCACGTATATGAGAACAACAGTTTTGACGAACCTACCCTGCAATATTTTTGAAGATCCTTATCTTGTTATAGAATTATTAAATCAACATCCTGAAACTAAATCAAAAGTTAGCCGCCATATACTTACATCATCGAAATTCAGTTGAATTACGCAAATTCTATCTGTGTAATGTTGTGCCTTACATCCTTGCGACTAAATGTAATCGCTTACTTCAAAATAAGCCAATATACAATCAAGCTCTTTGAAATTATAGGTATTTCTTTATCTCTTAGGAAATCGTGCACGCGCGCGCTGCAATTCAGTAATTACTCCAGTTAATATGAAACACGCCGATTGTGGTAACTGGAAACAATTTTATGGATGTTTTGGCAATCAATTTTTCCGTAGAACGATAGACGAGCGGCGTCGCCGCTGATTTGTGGCATTCGAGCGTTATTTGCTCCTACTATACTGAACATTTGCGGATCTTGATTTCGAGACTATCCCGGATCGTTCGAGGTTCTCGTTAGCGATCGCTCGGCGTAATAAATTTGATCGGTAAGCTTAGAACGCGGCGCACGGCCAACGCGCCGCAGAGTCGAATGGTTTTAGTTTTAGAGCCTACAGGCCATTTCGGACCCGCTGCATTCCTATTAATTAGCGGACTTTAACGTCCCCGGATTTCTTTCCCTCCTCGTCTCGTCCCTACTTGAGCTCTACGTCGTCCAAACGACGGCGCGTGGGCAATTCCCCTATGTACGTTAACGCGGTCGGACCGGCTTTCAAGACGTGAAATCCACAAAACTGAAGGTCGATAAAACGGAAAATGAATCTGGAGAACGATCAGATAGATCGATGCGTATGAGCTGCGAAACATAACGATTCTTATTATAGTTGCATGTGCGAATTAACATTCATTGAACCAGATCCAAGAAAAAGTCTCGATTCACCTGATTTGTACGCTTGCACGAATGTCAATGTAATAAATCACGAGTAAGAATGTGTGCCAATATGTTTTGCAGGAAGTTGGTGGTTTAAAAAGAAAATGTTCTCTGGTTTACGTTTTTTTCGAGATCGTTTCGGTGATTAATCTCTGTGTGGGTATTGTGATTTACGTGCATGAGGAAATCGTGAAAGGTGCAAGGAAAAAATACGATTTCGATTGTAATTAATGTACGTGACATTTTTTCTGACCCAAACTATTTGGTAGAGAAGATTAATTCATACTTTTGTCTTACTGGGAATCACCTAATTAAACGAATCTTCACCCGAATTTAATCCTACCTTTCTGGGTGAGAATGCACTAAAAACTAGTATGGAATATCACTTTATAAAAAAGATTTCTAGATTTCAGCATGTACCTATGGAATTTTTGACATTTCGATAATTATGTATTTTTCTAACACTTTTTAAATCATACGGGACAATATTATATTACTGAAATAAAAGCCGGAAATGATAAATTAATGGTGATACCATGCATTGAAATTATTTTCAAAATGGTGGTTCTATAATGTGATAAATAGTTGTATTTAGAAGTTGTTTTTAATAATATAACATTTTAAAAATTGTGTAATAATGTAAATAAGAATGTGAAACATTACGAATCAATTATTTCACAGTTATTACAAAAGATTTCATTTATCTACCAAATTTTGTTATACATTCCACTACCGATATTTAAATGGTTTACATGAAGATTTATTGTAATTTTAACTTGAAAAGTCGAAGTAAAAGGTTGAAGATGAGAAATCAAAAGCACTATAACATTTTGTATAATTTATTACCGCAGTAATATGAAAAATACAAATTACATGCAGATAGTAGACAGTGTTTTAAGGTTCGCGTGCGCATGTGTTAAAAATATTGGTTTAACTTAAATAATCATTCGTTATACGCTTGACTAGACATAGCGCCTGTCATTAATTGCACACGCAAACTATTCAGAACATAACAAATTGGTCAGAGAAGTGTATATTTCAAGAAGTTATAAATAAATGAATCAGATAAATAAATAATGTAAATAAATTGGCGTCCACATTCAAACCATTCAATGCGGTTCTGTTTTATAGAAGGCGTTCAGTATGTAGTTAACTTTATGATAAATACTAATTCACTTTTACATCTAAATATAGCAAGTCCAAATTTCAGCTTTTTTCCTGCGTTGAAATTCCCCCAAAATTGACATGCGTATGATTGGAATCTGGCTAGATTTTAGAAAGAATTCCCCACTTAGGGTTCGTGATCAGAATCTGGATAGATTCTGAGTGAAACCCCCATAGCTTCCCCTAAATCGATCTCCATATCATAAACTGATTAGGATTGTCGTAATGTAAACGACTGATTTTTATGAAAATTGGATACGATGTAAAACATGACAAACCAAGAAGCACGTACATTTTTTTAGCGGTGGAAAATCATATTTCGGAGGTGCAACAGCTTCCATAAAATTGGGGCGCAAATAGAGAAAGACATCTTTGAAGATTTTAATGATTTTTAGTAGTAAAGTATCTTTTAAAAGAAGAAGAATTCGGGCATAGTCATCTTCAATGGGGCATTAAAATTTGGGGGTCAACTATCCCCAAAAATGACAGTCTGCTCTTTCAGATTCGGCTAAAGAAGTTGGTCCAAAACTCGTTCTACAAAAGATACACCTGGTAGTTCTAAAAACTCGCGACTTTTTAAAATAATTTTTTTAGTTCTTTGAAGCATACATTTTTATTTGCACGGAAAATAGCTGAAACTTGTTACTCGGGGGTTTTCAGGGTCGCCGATCACGAATCTGACCTCAGATTTTCATAATTCAAGATGGCGGATCCAAGATAGCAGACCCAAGATGGCTGACAAATATTTAAAAATTTATTTCATCGGGATGAAAGTGGGTACTCGGTAGTTTTCGGGATCGTAGATTACGAATCTAGTCTTAGATTTTCAAAATTCAAAATGATGTATTGAATATGACTGACAAAATAATGTAAACAGTTTTCGAGGTCGTAACAGACGAACTATGAAAATAAATTTTATCTTGAAAATGTAAATTTATTCAGTATTCAGTTTGATTTCGGTCAAATAATTTTTTACATTTCGGATCGTCATGTTGAATTTGCTCGAAAACCTCCGAATACCCCGTTTCACTTCGATCAAGTAAATTTTTACATTTTGGTCGGCCATATTGGATCCGCTATTGTGAATTTTGAAAATCTATGGTCAGATTCGTAATCAGCCACCTCGAAAACCTCCGAGTACCGAGTTTCACCTCGAATAAGTAGATTTCACATTTCGGTCGGCCATCTTGGATCCGTCATATTTAATTTTGAAAATCTAATGCCAGATTCGTAATCAGTGAACCCGATACTCCCGATTACCCAGTTTCGTCTTATTCAACGACGGTTTCTTTTCAGCATACATTCTTTGTAAAAAAACACGTAATTGTTATATATTTTTCGTCGTTATAGAAAATTTAACACAATAATTGATAATAAATATTAATTTTTTACATTTAAAAACATATTATCGAAGTACGGAAGAAAAATTCAATTTCAATCTACTGAAAAATACAAGAAAAATGAATTACAAAAAGGTGTCCTACAGAAGGACATCGTGCTTCTAATGGTTAAATCTGCAATTGACACCCGGAAACTACAAAGCATAGTGCTCGAAAATTCAAAATATTGCGTTTAAAATATTGTAGTTTCAAAACGTCACTCGTCATCAAGTTATAAATGTGTCTTGAATATCTGATTCTGTATACTATTTCATTGTTTGTTTTATTTTTCCACCGATAGAAATTTCTATAAATTTTTTCTACCAATTTGTTTTTCGGGTCGCATATTACAAATATTAGGTCACAATTTTGAAATACAAAATAGCGGATCCAATATGGCGACATTTCTAAAATATTGACGGACCTTTAAAGGTATGAATCTATGTTTATATTTTGTATAAGACCTCTACACTTTTGTAACTACATTTTAGTAGAAATATTTTTGTCATACGGTAGTAGCAAAATCTCAAAGATTTCAAGTTTCCAAATTTTTCCTCCGATAAATCGTATACTATAATAAGTAGTTTTTATCGCTTTTTATGATCATTGCATTTGTTTTATAGTAATGGCAATATAGTTTACGGTAACGTTTTTTACTGCTAACCAAAATAATCCAATATTTTTAATTATTAATCACTGATCTCAATTTGCGTTTGTGATCATCGAGTCAATAGTTTATTTAAAAAGGGATATAATTAAAAAAAAATTATGTTAGGATACATTTTTCGTGTGTAATCTCTCAATTTGAAACAGTGAAAATTCACTGATTCTGAATACATAGTCACTGATTGTCATAGTGAAAAAGGAGTAACTGAAAAACAGTGAAATTTCACTGTTTTAGTCAATGAAATTAAGTTACTTTATGAGGCAATCAGATTTATTCATTACTTTAATCAGTGTAACTTTAATGATTCAAATATTGAGTTTTTCACTACTTCAACGAGAAAGTATGAATCATAATTCATACATTCGATATCTGTATAAAACAAAAATAGTCATATCACACATAAAAACCCAGAATTGAAAATTGAATAATTGAAACCAGGTATAAAAAAGTTAATTAATAGTCGAATTCACCAATTCCTTTCAAAAACTAGAGTTTGCAAACATTTATACTTCGCTGAAGTTCGTTACGAGCGTTTTATTCTTCCATGATGTGTCGGGACCGCACATAGGGGAACACAGGTATATCCTCTGTTTCAAACGGATCAACGTTATTGGCGGGAAAGCGACAAAAAGTATATACTTTAGAAGTATTGCAGCATGTGTCGAAATGATTTTTGCTTTTGAAGTGTCGTTATAAGGGTTCAGAGTTTAACGGAAGCTTTGTTACACGTTGCAAGCGTGTCTGATCTAACCGCAACCGTCTTACAGAAAACACGTTAAACAGTAACTTGCTTATAGCGTATTTTATCTTGAAAAATGTGTCGTCACGACCTACATTTATTATTGAATTTAAAATCTAGAGTCAATGATACAATATATTTTTGTCATTTTTGTTCCGTTGTTACGTATGTATAGTAGGGTGGCCCGTTATTTGATCATGATTTAATTTCTTCGGTTTGACCCCCCAAAAGTGTTTCATTTTATGAAAAAAATCACAAAAAATTGGCACATCGATTAAACTTGATTAGCACCACTCGAGAATTCAACATTGTTTTTAAATGGGAAAAAGACGATTTTTTTAATTTTTCTTGTAACTTCGACTATTTGAGTGTAATTTTTTAAATAATTTACAGATTCCTTTTAAAGTTATTCCTGAATAATATGGAATACGCCTAATAATTTTTTTTTAATTTTTATATCACATTATAATGGTTTTTCAGTCTACAATTTTTAAGATGAAAATGAAAAAATTAGTTTTTTCCGTTTTTCTCTGCAGTACTCATTCCTAATTTTTTTTACCAAACATGTTTGAGTTTGTGTATATTTTACGGGGAAAATGAGAGGTCATAAATTTAAATCGAGTAATTAGACGACGAGTTACGCAAGTTTTATTCAAGCAATACTTTAAAGCAAAAGTTAAGCAAAAGAGAAGTGATTGTGGTTTATGCAGTATATTTAAAAAAAAGCAATTTTTAACGGCAAAACTCTGTCTGCTTCATATTTTTTGCCTTTTTGCGTCAAGTAAAGTAGGCCAAGTTACGAAAATCCTAACTATGTCGGAATGTCGACATTACTTTACGTTTGTTTAAAAAGTGGAAAAAAAGAGTTCCTCACTATGGTTAGAAAATGTTGTCTGCCAAATGTGTATGCCAAACTTTAATATTTTATCCATTTATATAGAAAGGTGCTCGACAAACAAGGTTTCATACTCCAAATGTACAACTGAAAGAATATTTAGTTATTTTAACTAAATGTTCAGTTAGCTACGTAGCGGGAACAAAATAATTAGTAAATGTAATTGTTATGGATTCATTTAGTCGACTGACTGACTAAATGGATTAACTAAATTTCAGTCAGTTTAACTAAATGTATCTACACACATCAAACGTGTTTGGTAAAAAAGTTTAGGAATGAAAAACGGAGAAAAATTGATTTTTTCATTTTCATTGTAAAAATTGTCGACTGAAAAACCGTTATAATTTAATCCAAATATTTTTTTAATTGTTTCGGCGCTTTCCATGTTATTCAGTAACGACTCTAACAGGAATCTCTCAATTATTAAAATATTTGCACTAAATTAGTCGAAGTTACAAGAAAAATTAAAAAATCGTATTTTTCCCATTTAAAAACAATGT
Source organism: Trichopria drosophilae (assembly GCA_030407085.1). NCBI lineage: Eukaryota > Metazoa > Arthropoda > Insecta > Hymenoptera > Diapriidae > Trichopria > Trichopria drosophilae. The sequence continues at coordinate 39,881,706 of CM059584.1, forward strand.
TAAATTTCAACTCTCGAGTGGCACGTGTTAATCAAGTTTAATCGACGTGCCAATTTTTTGTAATTTTTTTTCAACACTTTTAGGGGGCCAGAGCGAAGAAATTAAAAAAATGATCAAAATAAGGGCCACCCTAATGTATAAGTTACATTAAAACTATTAAATGTAGTTAATAAGGTGCATGGATGGTAATGATGGGATGATTTTTACTAACGGCGTATTCGAACTACTACTTCGGTCATTTGAAATATTTTCAATAATTCAAATTGTAAATTGAGTTTCTGCACAACATCATATTATTAAAAATGTTGTGGATGTTTTCATAACAGACTAAAGAGTAATTAAATTACTGACATTGGTGCAGGTGATTTGTAGTTTTCAATATAGTTTATATTAGGTAATAATACCATAATACATACAAATGTCGTGTATCACGAGAAGTCTATGAAGGCGCGAAAATGGCATATTCTACTTAAAACTAAAAATACTTGCTAAACTTGAAGCAGTGAAAGTTCGTAGGTGTAGATGGACAATTGACAACTATTGTGAAACAGTGAATCTTTACTCTGTACGAAATGTGCCTGAGAAACTATATTTTTTACTTATGCAGAGAAGTTTTGAAACTATTTTTTCAAGAGCGGAATTAAAAAGTTAATGATTGTCATGATTAAATAATTTCTGAAATATATTTTATGGTTTTAGCAGCATCATGATAATTCTGCAAATATTCTATCATTTTTATACAAAATCGTATTACAATATATATATATATTTAGTAGCGATCTGAGACATACAATGTTCACGAAACATTCCACAACCAAAATATTTAAATCCTTTCAATAAAATTAAAACTGCGACAGGAATTGCTGATAAAAGGTTGAGCGGATTGCCCTGGTCAAGCAAGCAACATGTATCCACGGTAATCTGCAACTAAGTATTCTGATGATAATGTTGATAGGAATGCCTAAATTAGATTAAAGTTTTATAGTGACGTTGTCAGATTTATACATTTTGACAAGGGATTACACATCACTCTAACTGTCGCTCTCTTCCTTCTGTTTTATAAGAAAAAATTCAGATTATAAGATATACAACGTAATGAAAACAAAGAAAAGTAAATATTTCAATGATACTACATTGAAAAAAAAATTTCGTTTTCGAAATTCGATGATTGACTTAAGGTCATTTTGGCTATGTAGAGGATATTGAGGCTTTTGATATTAATATTTCAGGAATAATGTTTATTTTTTTTATTAGCAATTAAAACAACTGAATTTGATGTCAATTTGGATCGGACGCACCGAACTTAATAGAACTGTAAGTTTCTACAATAGGAGCCATTCTATACGGCAAGCGGGACACTTTTCCGACTCGATGTCATGGATTTTGTCATCGATGTTTTTACGCATTCTTTGGCCAAAACGCTCATAGCTACGATTCCGTTTGTCGTATCGTCACCTGGTACTCATTTTCAACGCTACACGGAAAAAACAGTGGCATAAGAATTACGAAATAATGGAGTATTTTCTACTCCAGCGCTGGTGTAAAACATAGTGGCGTTGAATCTACGCCAAGCTCTCGTAGTCGATACGCCAACCATGGCGTAGCATGTGTTGACGTTAATACCGCGCAAAATTGCCTCTTTTGATATGTTTATCGTGAGCTTGTTATTTTTATTTGAAATGAATGAATTACATACCAATTGTGTGTGAATATGTGTTATTTATGTCTTTTTCCAGGTTAGTACATCTCAAATTAAGGTTTGAGGTTAACTGACCTGTCAAATAAAAAACCCATATTTTCTAAATCCCTCTTCCCATTCTCATTATTGCAATCTACAATTCAAGCCCTTTACATACTCAGGACATTTGAATTTAATTTACAGGATATGCATTTAAAAAAGTCAGAAACAAGGAAAATGATTCAACGAGGTTGGCCGTCGGATTTGAGAATTTAGTTTTTATTAACATAAACCTGCATGATAAATATATCATACATATAAATACATATTAAAATCTTTCATATTTAATGTAAATAAATATAGAAAATGAAATTGAATTGAATGTACAGGACAGGCATTTAAAAATCTTAGAAGCATAGAAACCGTATCAATGAATTTTGTCGACGGATTGGAGAATTTGCTTATGGTTGTACTAGAATTTTTAGCACAATTTCCATTTTTATGTGCTTTAACCAAGCCTGATAAAAAACAGTTGCTTGGTATGCAATAAAAATTGAAATTGTGCTAAAAATTCTAATATAACCATGATACTTGGTAGATTTTGCTCTTTTGAAACTATTCCAAGTAGTTTGATATCAATCAATTGTTTTTAAGGTGGTGAAAAAGTTAATACAACATTTTGATGAAATACGACTGCGAGTGGACTTTTCACAAAGTAACAAGATATGCATTTTGTATTAACTTTTTCAACATTAAAAACAATTGATCGATATCAAACTACTTGGAATAGTTTCAGAAGAATAAAATCTACCAAGTTTCATAGTTATATTCGAATTTTTAGCACAATTTCCATTTTTATATGATTTAACCAAACCTCTTAAAAACAGTTGCTTGGTATGCAATAAAAATTGAAATTATGCTAAAAATTCTAATATAAACATGAAACTTGGTAGGGTTTGCTCTTCTGGAACTATTACAAGTAGTTTGGTATCAATGAGTTGCTTTTCAGTCAATGAAAAAGTTAATACAAAATGCATTTTTTGTTTCTTTGTGAAAAGTCCACTCGCAGTCGTATTTCATCAAAATGTTGTATTAACTTTTTCACCACCTTAAAAACAATTGATTGATATCAAACTACTTGGAATAGTTTTAGAAGAGCAAAATCTACCAAGTATCATGGTTATATTAGAATTTTTAGCACAATTTCAATTTTTATTGCATACCAAGCAACTGTTTTTTATTAGGTTTGGTTAAAGAACATAAAAATGGAAATTGTGCTAAAAATTCTAGTACAACCATGAAACTTGGTAGATTTTACTCTTCTGAAACTATTCCAAGTAGTTTGATATCAATAGTTACTTTTAAGGTAGTGAAAAAGTTAATACAAAATACTGGTGAAATTGGGCTCCGAGTGGACTTTCGACGAAGAAACAAAAAATGCATTTTTTCTTGAAAAGAAGCAACCGATGAGTACCAAACTAATAATATTACTTTTAAAGAGTGCAAAATGTAATTAAAAACATATCTTTATCACAATTTGCAGCCTATATTGTACTTTCTTATATGAATGATAAAACTCCCATCGAAAAGAGGAATTAGCTGACTTAAATTCTTATATCGTATACTATAAATAAATGTAGTGAATGAAATTGAATTCATTGTACAGGACAGGCATTTAAAAATCTTAGAAGCATAGAAACCGTTTCAATGAATTTTGTCGACGGATTGGATAATTTGCATATTTTTTTATATAAACCTGCATGGTAGATATCTTAAAGTATCAGAAAATACGTATTTCATTTAGGACCACCATTCCTATACATTAACAAAATTAAGTAAATTAGTCCATCTGTCGACAAACCTCTTTGAAATATTTTCTTTGTTTTTAAGTTTTTTAAATCCATATCCTGTAAATTCAATTCCAATTCCATTACTATATTTATTTACAATAAACATAAAAGGCTTTAATATGTATTTATGTGTATGATATATATACCATGATGGTTTATATAAATAAATAAGCAAATTCTCCAATCCGTCGACAAAATTCATTGATACGGTTTCTATGCTTCTAAGATTTTTAAATGCCTGTCCTGTACATTCAATTCAATTTCATTTTCTATATTTATTTACATTAAATATGAAAGATTTTAATATGTATTTATATGTATGATATATTTATCATGCAGGTTTATGTTAAAAAAAAACTAAATTCTCAAATCCGACGGCCAACCTCGTTGAATCATTTTCCTTGTTTCTGACTTTTTTAAATGCATATCCTGTAAATTAAATTCAAATGTCCTGAGTATGTAAAGGGCTTGAATTGTAGATTGCAATAATGAGAATGGGAAGAGGGATTTAGAAAATATGGGTTTTTTATTTGACAGGTCAGTTAACCTCAAACCTTAATTTGAGATGTACTAACCTGGAAAAAGACATAAATAACACATATTCACACACAATTGGTATGTAATTCATTCATTTCAAATAAAAATAACAAGCTCACGATAAACATATCAAAAGAGGCAATTTTGCGCGGTATTAACGTCAACACATGCTACGCCATGGTTGGCGTATCGACTACGAGAGCTTGGCGTAGATTCAACGCCACTATGTTTTACACCAGCGCTGGAGTAGAAAATACTCCATTATTTCGTAATTCTTATGCCACTGTTTTTTCCGTGTAGAACATGTAGTTTCTTTGGCAAAAAAACAAATTTTGATAAATAAAAAATTCTGTTCTATGAACAATACAATTTTGAAATATCACTTTGAAGCTCAACAGCACGAGTTACAATTTTGAAAAAAATATTAGCGTATTTCTTAGTAACTTCTCCACAAATCCGGTAATTTTCAAGATGGAGCTTCGATGGAAGTTTTACGAATTTTCAACTGCTTGTAACTGTACATGGTTTACAGTGTTTATTTTGGCCAAAAAATCCATGGTAGAAATTTTGCTGGTTGAACTAGTCATTATCCTAGCAGTTGGGAGTATCTATTCGGTAGAAATGTGTACGAATGCTAGATGAAAACCCGCTACACCAGTAACATATATTTAAGGTGACATAAAGCAATAATTGCAAACTGAAAATATCATATCAAATTTGTATAATAGGTAAGAATCCATCGATTCGACTAAACGAGCACATGTAAAGGTAAATGATTTTTCTTTCGAAATGGAGATTTGATCTTTACAGCCGCTTTGTAAACAATAGCGACATCATATACGCGCGAATCAGCTGAGAGCCAGCCGCCATATTGTGAGTTCGATCGAGAGTATTCGAGATTCTCGAATCGAGTCGAGGTCGATAAGTTTTAGGAGCTTGTCGCGCTCATGTTAAAATATATATTACTGTCTCAGTGTCTCGCGTTTCGGTAGAATTACGCCAGAATTCATGTCATTTTTAGTAGGATTTCTACCCATATTACAGAGCTCGTTTCCAGCCAGATCATCAAAACCTAGGATAATTCTGGTCAGATTCTCGTGACCATCTCTGCCAGGCACACGTAAAAAAATTAGCCAGGAAATCCGTCACGTCGTGTCCGAAAACTGTCCCGATTGACGTGGAATGGCATAGATTTAGCGTTTGGGAAAAAACATAAAGAAGTCGTATTTTAATTATAATTTGTTATTGATACTCTTTACATTTAATTTTCCTTTCATCATTACTATTCAAATTCTCATTTATTTATGTTTAAACAATTTTTAATTTTAAATCGTCTCAATCAGCTATTTTGACATAGTCAAAGTTGAGTAACCGAAAATCAGAACCTGAAAATCGGTGTTTATTGTTTCACTGGTTGGGAGCGTTTACTTGTCACCCATAATTTAAAGTACGTTAGACGCCGAAGGGTCGTAGGGGTCACGCAGAAGGAGGATGAGGCAAATGCGAAGGAGGGATGCTGATGGAAGTATGAAAATTTGTAACGAGCGCTTTTTGTGACGTGCGCGCTCCCCTCGCGTTAAGAAAAGCTCCCTCTGGGGAGATCGAAGAGCCTAACTGAAATTCTGGCTTCGAAGCAGGCTTACCGGAGCATAATAAGGGGACGTCTGAAAGCGAAGGAAGAAGGAAGGAAGGAAGGAAGGCACGGGACAAGATCCTTTTATTCGATGGACTTTAAACCGTGAACCGTTGGCGAACACCTTTCGACGTTACACACGTGCTCCCTAAGTGTGATTCAACGTATCTCAGCTGTTTCTTTACTTTCCGAATGAATTGTGCACTTCTCCCTCTCTCCTTCGTGTCTCCTCTCTCTTATATTTTCAAGATCATACACTGTAACTAAGTGATCAGTAAGCCGACAGAACCTAATTTTTAAATTAATTACGTGTTACTTCTTATTTGAAACTGTGAAGGGAGAGAAACATCCAGAATGCTCGAATTGATGTTTTTTTTACTTGGATTGAAAATTTGATGCAGGTTCTATCTAAAATGTTATCTTATCTCATCATAATAAAAAAAAGATATTGAAAATGGAACAAAAGAAAATCACGATAGTTTGCACGCTCGAATAGTTAGCCGCGAGCATCACTTTTGACACGTAACGTACGTTATGCAATCCAACAGTAGGTAAGGGAGCCCCTTGACAACATCCCAGATTTCAAGGGGGAAATAGGCGGAAGATGGCACGCGCCAAAGATGCCAGGTAGGAAGGTCCAAGAAAACGGAGGGTGAGAGGAAGAGGGCAACGAAGGGGTGTATGCTGCTACGTAAGAAGGGCTCGGGATCTTTGCATCTGCATGGATCCGATTTGCCTTTGCTCTTGCCTCTGCCTGGTCTTTCAGACCCTTGGTGTCTGATCTTGACCCGATCTTGCCAGAGGACGGGTCCTGTCATCCACGAGACGAATGACACCGCTACGTAAGCGGGCGCCTCATTCCGGACCAGGGATTCGGTTCTCGCGCCGTGTGGCCCCAAAGCGCGACAAGTTGACTTTATGTTGGATGACAACTTCCTGTACTCATTTTTATTTCTTTTGTTTTTAATAAAATCCCGAAAGTTCTCTGGGTGCTGCGACTTTTGTTTTGATTTATTTAATTCGGCTTTAACGACCTGAAAACATGAGAAACAGTACGAACAAAACGACTGAGCAGGAGGGAATTCAATGTAAGAAGTAGAGTAGGATCATATTATATAAATATATGATATGTAGGAGAGAGTCGTGTAATCCCGGAAAAAATACAAACAAATAAAACTACTCTAGACATTGAAACACGTATAAATCAAGCAAATTAATCTGGAAAAAATATTTGTGTTTTTCGGTAAAGTCAATTCTTTGGTATGGAAATTGTTGTTACTTACGAAATGGGGTGATATTGCCCTGAACACTTACATAAGTAAAGAAAAATGACAATACTCTCATTGTTCCTTCGACTCAGAACAAAGATCAGGACGAAGTATTCAAAAATGAACTCAAAAATGAAAGAAAGAAATGTTTGTTCGTGATCTTGTACGTCCGTACTTATGTTCCATTTTTGTCTGGCGATATTTCGCGAACGGAGACCTCGATTGTAAACGTCAACCTCTTTATCAGTTTGTCATGGCCTAAGTTATTTTTAGATCTGCTTAGTTTTTGGAATCGATCCATACTAATTTTTCATTCTTTCATTAGGTTTATTTTACTTTGTTGAATTTATTTGATTTTTCATCTTTTTCTTTCTTCTTCAATTCCCTTGCCTTTTTCTTTTCATTCTATTTATTTCCGACTAAAATAACCTATATTATTCTGTAAAACTATTTTTAACCCTCCTGAGCACGAGTTTTTCTTTTCCCTTGCGGAAACAATGTAGATTGGACGAGTATACTCGTCCTTGTGCACAGGAGAGTTCATTAGTGGTAAAAAATGTTTGGTTTGCATGTCGAATGTATCTCCGAATTGTCAGAATTTAATAAGTTATAAAACATAAACACAAATGCTTATCACCGACAACAAACTTCTACATTATTTCTAATATACAAGGAACGCTTTCAGGTTTCTCAGTAAAATTTTGTTCAAACTTGGCACATCGATGGGTATCATAATTGACAATTGATCATTAAATTATGTACCATAAATTGCCCTAAACATAATAGCAGATAAAATAAGATAACGAAGAAAGCAAAAATAATAATTCATGGAATTGGCTGGAAACTTATTTCAGTCGTTGAATATGAATATCATGTTCCAAACGTCAAGATGGCGAATGCAGTATGACCAACGCTACTTCGACGCCACTTTCGTTTAATTTTTAAAATTAGCATTAGGTTCCGAATCAAGGACCCCAAAAAAACCCTCGTGATGACTTTGAAACGAATTTGATGAACTATTAGATATTTTGCCATATCGGAGAGGCGACTTTGTTTTTTGTGATTTATGGCACCAAATTTAATGGTCAATTGTCATCTATTATGATGACTTTCGATGTGCCAAATTTGGACCGAAACGAGCAAGACACCTGTGAGGATTTTATTGTTGGTACTGTAAAAATCTAGAGACCTTGTTTTGAGCACTATTCAAATGAAGGTTATGTCAGAAAGTAAGTAAGTATACAAAACTGTATGCAATTATTACTATAGCTGAAATAATACTCAATTGTAACTGTGCGAGGAAATCCGAAATTATATGTCCTAGACTAATCGGTAAGCAAATCATTTCTAAACTACAAAAAAATAAATGGAAGAAATGAAAAGATCGAAATTGTAACTGTTGAGATTCCGATTCTATAATGATAAGCAGTTTGCAGATATTTTAGTTTTTTTAATATTTCAGGTTAAAAATCATTAACATCAAGGAGACTAAATTTTTGTATAAGAAAAATATAAGTATCAATTAAACTACTCAAACCAGAATAGAATATCTTAACCCACTAAGGGCCGAATGAACATTAATTTAATTTCAAATTTTTTAGGCCCATACTCTTTGTCAAAGCTATTTTTTACTTAACGTTATGTTTTAATCATTTTCCGCATTAGAGTATTTTAGATCGGTATAAATATCGCGTAAAAATTATACGGGCTATAAGATGGGTCTAATGGAAAAAGTTTTATTTAAAAATGGCGACTCAAAGTTGTTATTAAAATTATACTCGCGTATACTCAATCGACTGACCTGAATAAAATGATTGAACTTGGTGCTCGTGGATCCGCCATTTCGAATTTTTGAAAACTAACTTCGAATTCGAAATTAACGACCCCAAAAGTCACCGAGTACAAAAATCGATGTGAATTCGACCTTCATATTACATCCGTGATTTTGATTGATTGAAAATTAACTTTAAATTTGGACTCATCGATCGCAAAAGCCCCCCGGTATCATTTTGGATTTATTTTATTCCGGTCTCTCATTGAGTATATGCGGTTACGATTTTGAAAAAAAACGTCAACTTAAGAAGTAATTTTTGAGCCGCTATTTTAAAATTTAACTTTTTTAATTTTTCGTATCGTACAGCCCAAAAATTTGTTACGAGATATTTACAACCATCTAAGATGTTCTGATGCTGATAAAATAATGATAAAGAAAAAACTGAAAAAATTACGATTTTTGTTACATTATTCAACAGTGCGGAGATTGGACAATAGGAACCGGTTACTCTAACCTTTTTTTCATTAAGTTTTAATACTAAAAAATACTGTTAAATTTATGTACATACTTAAATTTACTTAATGGGTTAATATGCTTTGAAATTTACCATTATGGTCAATCCCATAAAAGAAAAGGGATTCAGAATTTATACAATTAAAGCATTCTTCGTAATGCATAGTGGCCAGGGTTACCCAGCGTCCGGGACTTTCCCCTAATTTAACCTTTGGAAGGGTAATAGTACGCACACCGACTTTTATGACAACGTCGTTATAGTATATATATATATATATATGATATATTTTATATATCATAAATTGTTCAATTTTTAAAAAATATGTTTAGGAAGACTAGGAAGATTATTATAATCCATAATATGCATATTCTTCTTCAACGAAATATTTGTCAAAAATCCTCGGAACCTTACCATTCAATTTAAAAATATATCAGTTTGTTGTGTATATATCTGTTGCCAGAAATGTATTTAGGAACAACAATTTTTTAGATTATTCGTTAACAGTACATCAAAATCGTACTTTTCGATACAAGTACGTATTCGTAAAGAACTTTACACATACACACGCGCGCCGAAATATTGTTTATGTACGTCTTTCTCGTGCGTAAAGTATAATCGAGTGCGTAAAGTTTACTTTACGGGTAAAATGCGAAAGAAAAATGTCAAAAGTGTAAAAAATAGCGTTTTGCACACTCAGTAACAAAAATTTATTTTATGCATATAAACAATATTTCGGCACACGTCCGGAACGTACGCTGAGGGAAAGGATTGTTTATTTTATAGAAAGCCTTTTAATAGTTAAAAAATCGTATATTTAAATACGGCGATTCGAATAATTTTTTAAAGTAAACTTTATGCACTCGATTATACTTCACGCACGGAAAAACCATACGTAAACAATATTTCGGCACACGTGTGTATGTATAAAGTTCTTTACGCATACACACTTGTATAGAAACAGTATATTTCAATACAAGTGGGTAAAAGTTTTTTCTACGAATGTGAGGGTTGCAGGCCGAGCCGAAGGCGAGTTGTGTAACAAAATGATAGTAACATCGACTATAAAAGTGGTAAATTTAACTATTTTTCATAGTAGTTTTAACTATATTTTTCCAACTATGTCATATAGTCAATTTAACTATGGATTTTTTTCTCAGTGTACCTGAATTGTATTTTTTTATTTTAGAACAATCACTTTTAGATTAACAAACATCAACTTTCTTACTGTAAAATCATTTCTGAAATCTCTAGAATTTAAAATAATAGCGAACGTATTAAAACCGGATAATAATCATCGACTACGCATTTATTGCACGCGTATGTAAAATCACCTGGTTTAAAGCGGCGATCTATACAGTTATGGTTAGTGTCGGTATATAATTATGTACATCATTATAATGTGCACATTAATGCACGAATACTATATTCAAAATCGTTATAATAGTATGAAATTGCATACAAATTACTTAAATTTAATTGAATGAAAGTCGATGCTTGTGGAAGTCAGTAAAGACGTCGATAATGGATCGCAAATCCAAAAATCTAAAAACTACGTAGTCACTCGATTTAATTTAAACTTGAAATGTGGGAACTCTGTTAGCTAGACTAGCCATTTTAAATCGATGAAGAAATATTTAAGTGTAGGATGCGTAATTTTTTGTAACGTTCTTTTAAAACGAATTATTTAAAATCGAAGTAATTTCATTCAGACGGTTCTTTATGGTTGAATTGTTTTTATTATACATGTAATATTTATTATTTCGCAATCGCTTATAGAGAAGAATACTTATCACTAGATGCACTATGGCATTTTTCTTGTTTGTTATAGAAGTGGGTATCGCATTTTTACCGATGTATTTTATTTTCTTGAAAATACTAATTGCTGATTTTTGCCACATGAGTTCCGCAATCAACAACATCATTTGAAATTTCAACAACATTATTTTCAAATAGTAACGATTTACATTACTTGAGGCTGTAAAAATGGGCGCACCTCAAAAACCCGGGAAATCACATAACAGAGACTTCAAAAACCCCTCATTAAAAAACTTGACATTTAAAAAAACGGATCTTCAAAAATCAGACATTCCAAAATACAGACAGTAAAAAACCGACATTTCTAAATACAGACAAATTATTTGAGTCGTCGCCCTTGAGGTCTCGCTGGAAGGTAATTTTAAGGTCAAAAATGTTTGACCAATGGGTTAACTATGTAGGCCACTTGAAGGTCAAATCAGTTTGACTCCCGGATTATTTATTAAGCAAATTTAGAATTCAATCATTAATTACATTTTCAGAGTATGTACATTTTGAAATGTCTGGTTTTTTGAATAGCTGTTTTTTTAAATGTCTGGTTTTTGAGGTGCACCCAATGATTGACTTCTAAAAGTTCTTAATAAACAATCCGGGTGTCAAACTGATTTGAACTTCAAGTGGCCAACAAAGTTAACTCCTTGGTCAGACATTGTTGACCTTGAAATGACCTTCCAGTAAAACCTCAAGGGCGGCGACCCACATAATTTGTCTGTATTTTGAAATGTCGGGTTTTTTAATGTCTCTTTTTTTAAGTGTCTGGTTTTTTAATGTCGGGTCTTTGAATGTCGGGTTTTTGAATGTCAGGTTTTTTATATGTCAGTTTCGTGATTTGTCGAGTTTTTGAGGTGCACCCGTAAAAATGATTGCACATTATTCATAAAAAGGAGAGAAATGGTTCATTTACATAATTTTTTAAAGAGAAATGTCCACTAGATGGAATAAAATACTACTCGGGGTAGTGAAGTCATCATTGTAGAGTTTACTAGTTGGAACTGCAAATATGAAAATTTTGTTCAAGAAGCACTAATTTTTATTACACAATAATTTTCAGAATATAAACGAATAGGAACATAGTACATATGTATAAAATGATTACAGAAATAGAATTCTAATAACAACTTTATAACCAGTGGTCCCAAAATCGTTTTGGAAAAAACGGTATAAGTCACACGGACATATGCCATTTATCCAGATTGCAGTGTTTCAAAGTTGGTGACATAAGCGAACTTAATTTTTAAATTCATGTTACTAAAATTTTAAGGAATTAAGTTAATTTTATTAAATAATGCAAAATCACGCATGATGGACATTTTTCCATACCATTACACATGTTAGACTTTCACAGAAATTGCGATCGTCCTTGTCTAGTAAGTATAACACAGGCCGACAAAATTTGAGATAATTGCAGAACGAAGAACCAGAACATATTTTCCAAAGGTATTTGACGCGCTGAATTCGAATCTGACCTCAGAATAGCCCCTATACGTCAGGTTTTTGAGATATTTTAACCTAAAAGTGCAAAAAGTACGTATTTTGGGTACATTTGAGGTGCTTTAACTTCAAGACAGTTTTTTTTTCAATCCGATCGTCACGGTATCTCAAAATACTATTCTTGCCCTTCAAAATTCATGTTTAAACTTAGAACAATCTTTATTGGTCACTGAGATATCGCCTGTTTAATTTTCTGAAGCTTTATCTGATTCTGCTCAGTGTCTGAATATCGCCGAATTTGCCAAACTCAGAAACTTCAACAGGCGATATCTCAGTGACCAATAAAGATTGCTCTAAGTTTAAAAACGGATTTTAAAGGGCAAAAACTGTACTTTGAGATACGGTGACGATCGTTTTGAATAAAAAATCTGTCTTGAAGTTACAGCACCTCAAATGTACCCAAAAAACGTACTTTTTGCACTTTTAGGTTAAAATATCTCAAAAACCTGACGTAAAGGGGCTGTTATGAGGTCGGATTCGAATTCAGCGCGTCAAAAACCTTCGAAAAAGTATATTATGGTTCTTGGTTCTAAAATGTGTCGGCCTGTGATAATTTAACTGATCTAAGATCCTTTAACAAGGTTACGCCGCGAAATGATTCCTCCTTATTAAAACCATTTAGCATAAACAAAATACTTATTTTTTGCAGACATGCTGCTAAATGGATGTCATTAAATCTTACTAGACATAGCCTTACGTCAGATCAATTTTATCTACAGTTAAATCTCTTCCGATAAGAGACATTTCCGCGTAATATTATAATATGCGTGTCAGCAATTTTTTAAAGCAAATTTAAAAAGCCAGTCTAAAAGAAAGGCCGATTTTTGAAATTCCCGAGAGATTCCAGTAAATATCAAGTCTTTATCTCGTACGCGACCGTCATGAAAATGTTACATGAAATAAATTAAGGCGAAGCGTCGTAAGTTCCGCGTCCTATTGTCGTAACTTATACGTGGGTTACGCAACGGAATTCATTTTGTAATCTAATCTGGTAATTCATGAAAGACGCCTTTAACCCCTCGTTTACGCCCGCGTTCAGACGCAGCTCGTTACTGAAAGCTATACACCTTCGCACAATATTTGGACACGGTCGTTTTCCACGTGATAAACGGCCAGCGCGGCGGGAGCGGTCAGAACGTCGGCTTGTCGTCGTTTGTCGTTTGTAGGAGTCTTTGTCGGGAAATGACTGGTCTTTCGGCTAACAACGCGAAAACATGAAGCAGACGCGTCTCTGCCCACGAGTAAATTTATTACACCCAGTCTCGGGCCCGGCTTTTATACGCGCTTGCGTATATACAATTTTACCGAATCGCACCCCCGCCACGCAATCGAGTGCAGCCACGCACGCACATTCTCTAAAGGACAGCTGACTACACACGCGCGTCGCCTTTTAGGATTCTAGTGCCCGTCTTAAGACTTCTCTCCCCCATCGGAGGAGATTCCTAATGACGTGTCGAGATTTATCGTTCTATAACGAGATTTTAAACCGCTTTGTATCGCTCTAAGGGAATGATCTTAATTTCTTCTTTTGCAAAGATCCATCCAACTGTGCAATACTGTTTAGGCTATATTTATATTACATATGTCTACACGAGAAATATTATATATATATCCTAGTAAGCGTTAGAATCATCAGTTTTGGAACATTTATTATATAACACAGTATTACAAAATAAAAAAATCGGCAGGCACTTTTATAGCGACCTGATACAAGTTGTAGATTTAGTCAAACTGAGCAACATGATATGATATCATTTCCCCAAACACCTCCAAAATTTCATTTTATGGCTAAAAACCCGATTTTAGGCAGGTTTGTGTGAAAAATCACTCATAACTACGCTAATTTTTATTTGATTTACAACATTTGTTAATTTGATTCCCTAAAATCTCACTTTTCAGACTACCCAAGCCTTATAATGATGAAATGAAAACTGACGAAACTGCTGTTGAACGTATCTGTGATTTTTTTTTTACTTTTTTTCATTTTTTTTCAACTTTAAGGGTCATTTTACCATATTATTCTATCGTGGAAAAGTTGTTCACCTCAATGGGTTGAAAGTATATTTAATTCCGCGTCGAATACACTTCTGTTGAATGAAACCGAATAAAAATTGACAAAGTTATGCGCATCTTAAAATTTTATGAATTTGTTGCTAAATTTGATATAGGTAGGGGAAGACGGGGCGAAGCGGCGAACGGGGCGAAGTGACTGATTGTATAACATCATATGTGGTTTCTTTGTTTACACCATTTTTCACATTTTGAGGCATGATATTTCATTTTTTGTTCTCTTACCTACCTTTCGGAGCGAGAAATGTAATTTTTAAACAAACATTTCAAGTCATTTTCCTGTACTATGTTTCAGATTGGTCAATATTTTGATTTTGGCAGTTTAATAATCACTATTTATATATTTATTCTAAAAGTATATGTTTCGGACTTATTTTTAAAACATGAATTGTTTCTTTTTAGTGTGTTTATAATGAGATATCGAACCTGGAATTCCAAATGATACTTTGGGGTGAATCGGTGAAATGTTTTCCCGGATGTCTCTATTCCGTGATTATTTTTTAATTTAGATGAATGCATTGAGTAACAAAAGATGAAGTTAAAATAGATGATCCTGATATAATACGAGTAACCAAAGCTCCGAAGATGACATTTCTTTTCTTGCTGCTGTTGGAAACTTTGATATATCTGAAGAGGTTCATTCCATCAAAGTAGAAATTTTATTTTCATTAAAACAAACAATAATAACTTAAAAGATTAATACTTGCACTTAATTTTATAATAGTCGTCTCAGAGACCTCCAAAAATAAGGATTTGTAACTTCACCCCTATTTCGCTGCTTCGCTCTGTGTTTTTTAAGTGTTTTAAATTGGCCATAGCCGGCCATCTGTAAAACATATACCATAAGTAACGTACATGTAAATACTGACTATGAAATTACCTATCAAATGATACTTTGCATTATCCTAAATACGAAATTCAAGGAGAGATATGATAGACGGAAAAAATCCTCGCCGGTTTGCCCCGCCTTCTCCTACATATAGAAATAATAACAAGTTTTGACTCGGTAGCTGCATGTGACCTCAAATCGTACTTCATTCCAAAATATCAACATTTCGATATTCTATTTATAAACAAATCGCTAGGCGCCTACGCTCTGTACCCTTACTTCATAACAAAATAGTATATTATGTAACATGGAACTAAAACCGTAATTCTGGTCCGACATGATGTTTCCGGTACGAGGCGTAGACGAGTGTGCTTGATACATAATGTGTTGATTATCGTCCTCGGACTATAAAGTAGCCGCCCATCCATAATAAGTGATTTCAGGTCCTTAAAACATGCACAAAATGCCGAGGAAACCGTACTCCTGTTCCATAAAGAAAGTTGTTTCTTAATACGCGGCATTATTTAAAGTTTTAATACTTAGATTAAATTGCAATAAAAATGTCTGATAATCGCAACAAGTTTTTCTTTATATGTAGTTTGTTTATGGATCAGGCCCATTGCTTAAAGCTGGAAAATATAAAGCTGTGGTTGATAGGCATAACAAATTTTTTAATCTCGAGTATAGCACCTCTAAAAATCGCTGTGCCAAATGATTGACGAACAAAGCGAAAGATTTTACCAAGAAATAAAAACTACTGAAAAAGGTCTGCAAGGGAAGAGCTCAATCGGCAGGATTGCTGATTACTACTGGTCGTTGATACCTACTGTAAGTGATGACTTATACACTCGGAAGCGTTTAAGCAACGATTTTTAAATAAAACAGCCATTTTTTATTTTATTTTTTTCATTTGTATTGTTCTGAACAATACTAAATTATAATATAGAAAATCCAAATCATTATACACTTTGTATTTTTATTGTATTTCAAAGGTTGTTATCATTTTTGTTCTTCGCGACGCTCCGTGATCCTAATTCTAGGTTAGATATTCATGATGTAATTTTGGCGAAAAATTTCTAAAACTTTAAACTTGAATATATCCGTCAATTTGCATCCATATTCTTTCAACATAAACTCCAATGCGGAATTGAATATACTTTAAACTCAATTAGGTGCAAAAAATCTCTACGTTCGAATAATATTGTGAAAAGATCGTTAAAATTTAAAAAAAGTAAAAAAATGATAGATACTTTCAACTGTAGTTTTGTCAGTTTTCATTTCCTTAATATAAGGTTTGGATGGTCTGAAAGGTGAGCTTTTTGGCAATCAAATTAAAAAAAAGTTGTAAATCGAATAAAAAGTCTCACAGAAGTCTCACATAGAGACAATAAAACTTCTTTGCCCCTTATAAAATAATTAAACATTTCGTGGTAATACGGCGCATTTACTAGATAAAAAAAAAGGGAACGTAAACATTAAAATGCAAACAATGCGTCGCTTAAATTCGAACGAACGCGACGATATTCTAAAATAACGGAGCAATAAGGCCAGACAAATTTATTTTACTATTGCGGAAAGGTGAATAGAAAACCCCACATAATAAATAATAAACAAAATCTATTTCATTAAAAAGCGTTTCGCACTTGGCTACCAGTTGTGCTCTTTAGCAGGGATCTGGTAGCCGTACACTGGATGCGTGTATTTAATTATATTGAAATTTTATAAATGCTTAAAAATTAAGGTAGTTATGAGTGATTTTTCCCACGAATCTGCCTGAAAACGGGTTTTAGCCATGAGATTTTGAGGATGTATGGGGAAATTATACCATACCATCTTGCTCAGTTTCATTAGATCTACAGCTTGTACTAGATCTTCGTCAATGTGCCAGATCGTTGTCACACGATGTTGAAATAATAAATAGGAATAAATTAAGGACAATGCATCACTTGTTATAATTATTACGGATAAAATTCAGAATGCAGAAGAATGATCTATAACTTTCAGAACAACAGTCGAGTTAAATAAAGTTACCATACGTAGTTGGGCTATCAAGTTCCATTTTAGTCACTTCGCAGATATTAGTAAAAGCTATCGTCGTTCTCGTATACGAATTCCAGAATTCCATCGATTTCTGAAGAAATGAAAGACACCCGTTTAGACTGAAAAGAAATTGAACTTTATATAAGGAACAAGGATATTAAATCTACCCAGAAATTGACTCTCCATTAGGAAGGTATACCGGCGACTCCAAAAATCTGGATTTTAACGCAGCACAATTAAAATGATTATCGACTTGGTTTAAGCAGCTATTACACGAGAAAGCGAACAACGCTCATTAAGAGTTAAAAAGCTTCGATACGCTTGAGTTTCATCCCAAGAAATTTTGCAAAGTAGGAGGAACGTTCCGAATTCGCGGTCGTTCCTGGGAGTTTGTTTTGAAAAAGTTTGAAGTAATTTTCAATGCGTTCGTAATAACGGGAATGACGATGATAAAAGTACGAAGAAAATTGTAGGCAGGTGATCGCGTAATTTCGTTTGAGGCGTTCATACGCCGGCGGATAGCGCAGAGGCAGCCGATGATCGACGACACGTAATTGCGGATATTTCTTGCTTATTGCCGCGATCTACCTCCGCGGAATTGTTAAAAAAACATGCGACAAAACGAGGGAGTTTACAGGCCGACAGCCTTGCCGATCGATCGAGGCCGACATCGAGCCTATATACGCGGACGCGAAAGCTGTTAATTAAAATAGCGAGCAGTTAGTCCCGCATTAACGCGAGTTTATTGCCGTTCGGAATCCGATGAAACGTGCCCGCTCGCGAGTGCATTCGCGCGTATACACCATGACCGCTCAATGTAATTACTCTTAGATGCGTGCACAAGACTAGTCGATACACCCAGCTTCTCAGTCTCGTTAAAAAGAGCTCTCTCATGTCCCAGGAGTCTTTTCCTGCTTTTGTCTTTCATTGTTCCGCCGAAATGGCTACACAAGCGAAATTAGCCATCGGTGGCATGTCCCAACATCAATCGCATGATTGTAGATGTTAACAACGGTTGGATGGGGTCGTAATAAAAGGTGCAATATAATCGGTCGAAAACTAATACTGAAATTTAGTCCGATCCCATTTGGTGATGAACCGATCACGACTCGGAAGACCTTACTGCCGACATCCTGAAACACACTGAAAAACCGATAATCAGTGTTTTACATCTTCTCTGTCTAACTTTTCAATGTTGTCGATGATTTGAATCGCTACCGTATAAATGAACATTCTCATTTCAAATTATTAATCGTGATCATCACCATTCTGAAGGACTTCTACAGAAGTTCGTTTAACAGGTCATCTTCATTTTAACCCGTTTCCGTAATCTTGAATCTACTGTTTTGAATTGTCGAAATCTCAGGTTACACTCAACTCAGAAATCCCCCGCGTACCAAGTTTTGTTCGAGATCAAGCAACTTTTTACTCTTCGATCCGCCATTCCGGAACCACCATCTTGAATTCTTCTTCATTTAATTCTTCCCATCATTGCAAAGAAGACACTGTTATAAATAATTGCAAAATCAATAATGAGCATATAATGGTTATTGTAAATGGCTAATAATCTCGAAAATTATATAAAAACAAAAAATTTTTCGAAAAACCCGCCATCTTGGATCCGCCATTTTATATTTTGCATATCTAATCACGTCAACTTTTAGTCAAACTCATTATGCAATCAGATCTAAGTCATCGGAGAGATCGGTCAACTCCAACCTTGTAAAAATTTCGAAAAACCAATCAAACAATCGAAATTTTCCCGATTTTTATTTGTCTTTTTGGCTAGTCGCAGGTCAAAATGGACTTCAGATTTGTAAAGAGCAGGGTTGAAATATTTAAGAGATACAAGCTCAGAATATTCATCGCTAAATTTTGTATGAAAAGGGATTGTTAAAACATAGTGGAATTTAGGGCATTTCAGGTGGAGACGGGTTAAGAGGCACCCCATTCGGGTGTGCAATGGCGAAGGGAAAACCACTTTTGTGGGAAAAAGCATACATCGGGTACCGCAGTTGATAAAACATGGATTCTCTCCGCAATAGAGTTCTGAATTCTTCCATAGGTCCAAAGATCTGGAAACGATTATGTAGCACGGCCAAATTTAGAACCTAGAATCCAACATTACTTTTCCGAAGGTTTTTGGACAGCTAAATAAGAAACTGGCCTTAAAAAGACCTAAGATAATCAGATTCTATAGATATTCTAAAGTGGAGTTATACATTCTCAATTTGAAAAAGTGAAAAGGTCACTATTTGAATTAGGGAATGAATATTCACTACTGAATCAGGGGTTTATAACGTTTTTCCTACATAAACAGTGAATCAATTTTTCAACTGAGGAACAGTGAAACATGTTGCATTGACGTCACATCAGGCCCTTCCTGAGGCCCCAGCGCGCAAGGTGGGGAAAAAAGAGACCGGCGACAGACAAATATAAGGAGATGGGACTGGGCAAATATGCTGGGGCGTAAATATAGCGAGATATAAATATACCGTGACTCTGCTGTGTAAAGAAAAGATAGCACTTTGACGAACATTACACAGTCATTATCGAGTTTTCCCTTTTCGACGTTGTAGGATAAATATTTTCATCTGAAACTTATTGTGATATGTGTACATGTATGCTGGGCATTTGTATTTATTTCGCCTTTTGCGGCTGTCACGGATGTTTTTATTATATTTTATTCATTGTATTCGTTACGTGCAACAGTAATTGTAACATCATTTAATAGTATAATCTTAAAATGAAAGGTAGCAGGAATACATCAACGTAATACTGTTGTATCACGTTATTTAAGTTTACACTGGCTGAGCACAGAATATCTAATAATTGTATACCTGTTTTGATTGTACAGAAGGTGACATCCAGTGGAAATCATCTCGATTCATGTAATAAATATACCTGACAAAAAGGTTCTGCACTGTGGGAATTGGAACGCGTCGATTACAGTACCGTGTGTCGATCATCGATATTAGTAATTACAGAGATACGAGGATATTGCGATATTTGTTAGTGACGGTGATGTACTAGTAGGAATATCAATGATGAATTGAAATTATAATATTTTCTGATGTTATAGTATTTGTAAATGTTCATATTGTTACAACTGACGGCGCTGCACAATCTACTGAAATTGAGACTGTCTAACATTATTAGTAAACCAAACAGCAACATGAGTTCTTCAAGAGAAACAAATATACGATATCACAAGATACTATGCATAGCATCATTCACCCATAGCCAATCCCCTACGACTGCAGTTTTTCTCTCTAAATCTGAATTAGTTAAAAAATACCAATAAGAACATGAAAAGTGAGTCACCAAATTAATTAGTAATCATTTTTGCTAATGAAAAGTTAAAACCTATTAATTTATTACTAATTCTATAAACTACTAAACTAAAAAAGTCACTATCTACTTGTAGATTAGTAGCATTTTACTAATGAATTAGTATTTTCGAACTATTTGTCAGTATAAAAGTTATTAATTGATGGTAACGCATATTCGCTGTAGATAATTCGTTTTTTTATTAATTCATGTTTAGAGAGTTGAGCTTGCACTAAAACGAAAGAAAAAATAAGTACTGATGCTTGAGATACAGCCAGTCAGCATTCGGGAATTTTCAATTAATACTGGTGAAAATCGTAATACGTTTTTAGAAATTGTACAATATTGATATTAAATATTTGAAAAGTCTCAGTATACCAAGTGACAACCCGAATAAACATTTACCTACGGGTCGGATCAGGAACGGATCCGGAAGCCTTAGCACAGATCCGATCCAGATCCGAATGCCTCATCTGAACCTGATCCGGATGTAACGCAACCGCAGATATGTGTCGGGTCCGGGTCCCGCAGGTCAGAAAGCTCTATCCGATCCTGATCTGTTTCAAATCGGGCTTTTAATTATAATTCCTTATATACATATACATAAAAACTTTTATGTGGGGTCTATACAGCTAGGTGACAAATACCATACGGGTTTTCCGAGAACTTTGTTTACCTACAAATCTCCGTCATATATACATAGGGTATGTGTATTAGGATGAGGTTAAAAAGTTTCTGAGCGCTATTTCGTAATTTCGGACTCATTACTGCGAAATTTAGCATTATATATGTAGTCACAAAACAAATTTCGGAAAGATTGATTGAGAATTGGCCGAGAAAAACGTGCCACAAAAAATGATCGACGAATAGGTTATGACGACAAGTAAATGAAATGACAAGTTTTTTTTCTTTCAGGCTTTCTCGTCCAATTCTCAATCAATCCTTTAATTTGTTTTGTGACTACATATAATGCTAACTTTTGTAGTCGTAGTATATAAAGTTTGTATAGTTATATAGTGGAGTTTGATAACAATTTAGGGTAGAATTTGACATTATCGACCGAGCCACCTGAGTTCCCTTAACCACCATTATAAAAAAGACGAATAATTTGTCAATTTCTCAACCAGATCTGAATATATATATTTCAATTTCATGGTGGTTGACAAGATTCTCGAAAAAAAGTCTTGTCATTTCAAGATTATCTCAAAAGCGTATATATGTTAGTGAAATATGTAAGAACATTGCTTTATTCGCCTTGGTCGGTGTCCCGCTTCCGCGCCATCTGTGGTCTGGGTTTCTCGATGTGTATACTGTATGTTTTTTGGGTCGCTTAATCCGAATCCGAAGTCCATTTAACTCTATCACGTCAGGTTTTTGACATAATCTCAAAAAAATACCTATAATTCGATCCTAAAATGTGAAAATAAGATAAAATACTTCATAAGATAAAAACAACATTTTCTTTTCACATAAACCTTTTAAAATTGTGCAATTGAGAGTCGACCTGAAAAGTTACGGGCCTATAAAAATTAATGTCAATACAAATCGTTTCCAATATAGCATCCTAAATGACACATTGGTAAACATTCATGATTTTTTAACTCGTGTACCTTCAATTGTAAGAAAAAAGTTATATAACAAAAAAAGTTCAGAATCACTCGAAAAGTACGTCTAAATTTTTTCAAATATTTTTGAGCCATTTTAAATTTTTCGAAAAACGGCGAAATCCAAAAAATCTAAAATCGTCTTCACAAATTTTGTAAAAATTCAGATGTATTTTTCGAGTGATTTGGAACATTTTATGTTGAGTAACATTTTTGCTTAAAGTTGACGGTACTCGAGTTAAAATATCATGAATGTTTGCAATTATTATTTTTTGAGATTGTGTCAAAAACCTGACAAGGATATAGTGTTAAATGGACTTCGGTGTCGGATTCAGCGACCCAAAAAACATACAGTACATAAGGAGAAACCCAGGCCGAAACAAAAATTTTTTTTTTGTGTGGCTGTGTTGTTAATTAAAAGTTGGTAATATTAATACGAAAAACTGACTTTATGTTTGCGTACCAGAATCACATGAAACAAATTCCATTTCTTCAGAATTATCCTTATTACTATCCGTATAATTACTCTGATCATTTTTTCTTTTCAATCTATGTTTTTGAACTCTTTGACGAATTTTCTGGCGACGTTTCAATTCCTTATTCATTTTGTACAAATATTCTTCAAAATATATATTTTTATGGTTATGTTACCCGTACGATAGATATCCAAATACGAGCCGGATCAGGAACATATCTGGGTCCCCTTACTTATTGGAAAAAGTTAGATATAGCCAAATCCGGATCGGATCCGGAACGGCCCCCGATGGCCGGACCTCCGGGTTCCGGATCTGACACGGATCTGCGGTAGCGTTACAATCCTGATCCGGTCCGAAGCTTTTGATGAGGGACAGCTCCGGAAATGTTTATTCGGGAAGTAATTTGTTTGGGAAAAATAAGCCACACAATTTTTTTGGGGGGGAGATAACTTGAATCAGAGGTAGTGGATCCTATAGATTTTTGGTCGCTGACAATAAATTTGTTATCAATCATGTCACGTCAGGATTATAAGATACCTGATCCGAAAAATAGTCAAAAGTATCCTTTTTGGCAGTTTGAGGTTAGGATATGTGAAATATCTGACATTACGCGTCGAATTGGACAACTAATTAATTTTCTATTATAGTTAGCGAATGTTAAGATGTAACAAAAAGAAGCCTTATCTTACTGAAAAGTAGATTTCTTCAAAAGTCTTAAAGCTAGATTACTATGCGACTAAAATATCGTATAACAAATTAAATATTGTCCCGAATTTGGGCTTAAATTCAGCCGATTGAGAATTTCAGATTTAGATTATTTAGACTAAAATTGAATCTCTTTATTCTAAAAAAAATTAATTGCACAATTAAATATACAAGCGATAGCATAATGAAATTTACTATTTTACCGAATCAAATATTTTCTTATTACTATAAACTATTATTTGTGTAAGTAAGTGTTAATTGAATGGAAAGGATTTTTTATCAATGTAATTAATACAATGAAATGTTCATATTAATAATAAAATATTTTATGCGTTGTAACCCGCATAAACATTCCCTGATTTGACCCCCACGATTAGCTCAGGATCGGATCCGATCGCCTAATCCGTGCCGGATCAGGATGTTACACAACCTCGGATCCGTATCGGACCCGGGATACGGATGTCCGGTAATCAGGATCTGTTCCTGATCCGGCCTAGATTTGGTTTTGCATATGTACATATAGGTTTACTCGGTAGGTCAGGTAATCCGGATCCGTCCCTGATCCGATTCGTATTTGGATTTCTAATAGATTTGTTTACCTTTGTATTCTGAAAGAAATTTCGCATAGGAATTAAAACATACATGAGACGTCTGATATTTTTTGCATTAAGGCCAATACACAAGAAACGACCTTAGATGTCAGCGTAAGAAATGCTATGGCGAAGGATATACGTCTTACGTGTATGGTGGCCCTTATCGGACCAAGCGTTACGTCACGTTAGGTTATACCACCCCAATAAACGAGATCGTGTGCAAAAATGTTCATTGTTTTTCTGTTTTAATTCGATTTGTTTCCACTTTCGAATGAAATTAAGCAAATTTTAATGCGGAATTAATCGTTTTCAAACGAATATATGCGCAGTATTAAGATTTAGGTTATGTACATCTGTTTGCATGCGAAAATGGCTAAATGTCGAATGCAAATCGAATGCCGAGCCAAATGAAATCGTATGAAATACAATTCATTTTATGCAGATCATGTCAAAAGAACGTATCACATCGAATGAAAAATGAACATTTTTTTCATTCGACAGTTAGCCGTTATCGCATGCAAACGGATGTACATAACCTCAATCTTAACATTGCGCATATATTCGTTTGAAAACGTTTAATTCTGCATTCAAATTTGCTACATTCCATTCGAAAGTGGAAACAAATCGAATGCAAAATGAAAATCAGTGAAAATATTTGCACACGATCTCGTTTATTGGGACACTACTTGATGTGTATGTAATTACATAACCTATATGTGACATGTCAAAACATAAATATCTAACAACTTTGAGCTAAAATCGACAATATAATATTCTAATATACGACAAAGTCCAAATTATTTATGTTATAATACAGTGTTCAATAGTGAAAACCTGTTTCGAAGGTATAGTATTATTATAAATAAATGTCGGATATAAATTAATTGTTGAAAGTTTGACACCTGAAATGTATAGTCTCTGAAATAACAGTTCTGTAAAATATACATTTTATATTAATAAAGTATTGTATTCCATGCTGTAAATTTATTAAAATTACTACTGAGCCAGTCGAGAGAGAGACAGACAGAGAGAGCCTCGACTGACCTATACCGGGTAAAGCTATGCGAATGAAAATCAGGATCGGATCAGAAACGGATGCCGATTGCCTGACCTCCGGGTTCCGGATCCGATTCGGATCCGAGGTTGTGTAACATCCTGAACCGAAACGGATCCGGAATACTTCCGGGCTGAGGGTCCCTGATCCGTTTCGGACCCGATTCGTAGACAAATGTTTATGCGGGAAGCTTACATTTTATTGTGGCTATCGTATACTCGTTTCATCGGTTCAACGATCTTTTCTCATTGTAATAAATTAATGTGCGTTCTTTTCCAAAATGATTTTCCTTTGATTTGTGAATCTTCCAAAACTAGGTACATGAATCTTATCTATACCATCAAAGAATACAGAAAAGTGTTCCGAGTATCATTCCCAACTTCAAGCTCGGCAAAAAATTGATGTTTGGTATCCATTACCATCTATGCAATCTGTGTGAGATCACACTCCTCTACTTTTCTAAATCAGTTGATTGGTTAATTCTGAACTAACACTAAATTGTATTATTTTTCATTTACCTTTTTTTTTATTATAAAATATGAATTATAAAATATGAACATTTCATTGTATTAATTACATTGAAAAATGAAAAATCCTTTCCATTCAATTAACACTTACTTACACAAATAATAGTTTATAGTAATAATAAAATATTTGATTCGGTAAAATAATAGATTTCATTATGCTATCGCTTGTACATTTAATTGTGCAATTAATTTTTTTTACAATAAAGAGATTCAATATATATATATATATATATATATTGAATCCAAAAAATTAATATATTTCGGTTTTCAATCGTTATATAACATAGGAATTTAACGGGAATATAATGAGACTCATACATAATAATACTTTTTGTATCGGTGATTAGAAATTTGAGGTCTATTCTCGAAACTTATAACTTTCGAAATATATTATTGGTCAGAGATTTTAAATATCTACGAATAGACCTCAAATTTCTAATCACCGATACAAAAAGTATTATTATGTATGAGTCTCATTATATTCCCGTTAAATTCCTATGTTATATAACGATTGAAAACCGAGATATATTAATTTTTTGGCTTCATTTTCATTCAAATTCATTTTTGAAAATAGGACTACAATGACAATAATGATTATACGAGTTCTCAAAATATTGGTGATGATGCCTATTTTCCAAAAAGGTTACATGTGAAGCCATTTCCACGCCTAACTTATTTTAATTCAGGATAGAAATATTTTTTTATTATTGTTACAGAAATACATGTTAAAGTACGAACAGAGAACCCCAAATAACCGTAAAAAAATCTGAAAAAAATTGAAGTTCATTTTTTTGTTAGTTCAAACTTATGGCACCAGTGCCCGGTTTAACAATAACAAAAAATCGTGAGTCACCCTATTAAATGGGGAGCGTTTCATGACAGTTACAATTATTTTAATTATCTCACTAAAATAATTTTCAGTATTGTGTTTATAATGATAATAATATTTATCAAATTTTGTTTTAATTTTCAATCCCCTAAACCTTTTATTAATAAGGATAAAGTTGAATATAAAAAAAGTACTTGAATTTTAAATATCTCATTTTGAGTTCACTAATTACAGATGGTTTCATCCACAAAGTATTTTCAATTCTCGTACGTATGTGTGTATAATGTCAATGTATTTAATCCTTTATCTGGCTTTAATCGAAACCCAATACAAAATACCAACTTGCAGACTCTCCTTCTTGTTTCATAATGTGCTGATTTACAGCACCTAATTAAATATCCAGTTTGCAGGCAGTACGCGCTTGTTACAAGCGCGACAAACAGGGCGCCTGGTTCTTACTGCGGAACATGTAGCTCGTGCTCTTATATTTTCATTGAGGAAATATCGACTCCAAGTAGCCGTTAATAAAGAAGAAGGGAATTAAAACCCATAGTGAAAAGAGC
Source organism: Trichopria drosophilae (assembly GCA_030407085.1). Lineage (NCBI taxonomy): Eukaryota > Metazoa > Arthropoda > Insecta > Hymenoptera > Diapriidae > Trichopria > Trichopria drosophilae. The sequence goes on from CM059584.1 coordinate 39,908,886, forward strand.
TGGGATCATGTGCGCAGAAACATTAATTGTTGTTGTTCGAAGAACTTCCAAAAAAATCGTTCGTAAGACATATTAATCATGGTGCAAGATGAAAAAGATCGGTTGTAAGCGCCGCTTGATAAGTAAATTTATTAAAGGTATCGTAGGTCGATAATTACATAGCGTGAATTTAGGTTGATATGTGGGAGTAATAATGGTTGATAAGGAAAAGGGAAGAGGAGAGAGAGAAAGAAGCATGTATGAATCATGCAAAAATAAAGGTATGGAACGGATGTTATTTACGAAATGTGATTACCTAATTTCCGCCGCGCATGGTGAAATAACTTGCGGGACTAATGCATTTGATAGCGGAAGATTAATATTTTACCGATATATTATACTTAATCGCAATTATATACTGTTGTCTCGCATAAGATATACGGTGCGTAGGTACCCTATTTAATATAGATATTGAAGTAATCGGAAAAGTAGAATGTGATAAGTATTGCAAATTATTGTGTGAGATACATTAATATTTTTGAGTTGTAGAATCATTTTTAAAACTTGTTATTTTGTTACAAATTACATTGCTTAAAAAACAACCATATCGATTTTATTACAATGATGAATGTTTTAACACGGATAAATTGTGTCTGTTACCTACCATATTTAAGGTAAATTGAGGTAACCTGCACAAAAGGTAGTGAGTACCACAAAATAATTGATGCGTACCCTATACCAAAATGGAAAGATCTTAAAAACTTTTATAAATTCAGGAAACAATGAAAAATGGGATTTGTTCGATTGAAGTACGAATATTTTGTTTTCAGCCATCAAAAATATCCAGTAGAAATTATTTTAAATACCTATTCAGCTGTAAGTAACCATGTTAGATGTACTTTATCTTATGGAGAACTAGGATAGCAATGCAATTTAATATTCATTTTTCCAACATTTTTACCACTGACAAGTCAGAAACTCGTCCGTGCAATTCAGAATTATTTGTAAATTTGCTTTAGAAAGTCTTAAAAGTCTATCTATCACTTTGAGATTTCTTAAAGTTCTACTAAATTTTTTAGTGGTCGTGTAGTTTGAATTTTTTGTTTAAATTCTACAATTATTTTTAAAAATCGTAAAAATATTCAAGCATTTACCATTGTGACAATTGACATTTTTTTTTAACTAGAATTTGTAAATTGTTCTGAATTGTGTAGACAAATTTTTGAACTTATATATAATTTAATAATATATATTACATTATATTTACATTTTAAGTCTTCAATGCGATTTAGTCCATCATAGTAAAACTATAAAAAACAATCAATTTAATGTATTTTTAAAAACTTCTCACGGAATCCGTTGGTATCGGAACATTATTTGGGATCTACTGTAATTTTTTTGCGGAAGCAATCAAGAAATGTATTATTTCCATAATTTTTTGGAACACTTTTGCAGAAATGTTCTCTAACTTTTTTTAATATATTCGGAAAAATCTCTAAAATTTATCTGATTCTTGTACGTCCTTGGTTAATTGTTATCAAGAACTATTTTTTGTGTACGTGGTTTAAGAAATTTGTTATTTAATCCTTTCTGGATATTACTATTTATTTATTATCAACCCTTGGAATGACCCCAACGGATTTTTCAAAGAGTATAATCAAGTTTAATTTACTTAAACTATATCTTATAACTCTAATTAATTACAATTTATATCGTAAGTTGAATGATCTAAGTATCCTTGAGTTCTTATCTTATTCAAAGCAGGCTCCACAAATATGTTTTTTGTACTCCACTGTTAAAAATTTCTGTAGCAATTTCCGGAAAGAGTAACCGAAGTTTTTTGTCGTTACGGTTTCAGAATTTTACGAAACAGAGTTTAGTAATTTTCTGAAATCTTTTGGTAATTTTCTGAATATTTTTCGTAATTTTTTTAAAATGTATCTTAATTTTGTTTCGTAAAATTCTGAAACGGTAACAGAAAAAAACTTCAGTTACTATTTCAGAATATCTCTAGAGAACTTTCTAACAGTCTTTGGAAAAACTATTAGATATTTTTATTAATAAGTTACCATTAATATCAACGTGATGTATGGGCACAGTCGTTCCTCAATGACACATAGACTATGAAAGATTTTTGCTAAGAAATTATGGGAATTGTAAATATTGGAGTCAAATCCAATTAACAAAGTAAGATGTTATTTATTTACAATTTAAACCATTAAAAAAAACTATGCTTGATAAATAATAGAAGATATTTAAAAAGGGTTTTTATGGAGAATGGAATCAACTTTTAAATATTTCATAGAATTGGCCTACCCTTATCTTACACTATTCATCTAGAGAACCGCCATTTTCAGAGTCCGGTGAAATTTATACCGCCTCCTTATGTCCTAAGGCACTGAATAAGGTAAAATTTCCCAAGCAATTTTTACTTACCATACTTATTTTCTTTTTCGAAATCGGGTTGTTATTTAGAGCCAAGTCAAATGTAGGTATAAATATCAGAAACTGAAGTCTCTGATCACAACTATACCGACTTATCGACATATTCTATGAAATGTGCATAAAATTCTGCGAACTTGGCAGATTCGCTCGTACATGCCACAGCTGGAGGAAAATATGCAGCATACTACTTGCGGCACGCGTCTTGTTTCTCGAAACACGCGACGTCGTATTAAGATACGCGTTAATACATGTGTCCTATATCTGTGTCGAAACAATCTCACCTTTTCTGGAAACCCGTGTTCGTATTTATACATTAGTAATTACGCGTCTACTACGCCGCTTGGATAAACTTACCTTTCCTCGGCCACTTTTTACCCTGGTTCTTTCTTACAATTAGTTTATTACGTCGTTTTTTTCTGCTCGTATCTCCTTACGTGGAAAACTCGTTTTTTTTGTATATTCGTTCATTTTTCTTCAGCTTTTCTTAATCTAACCTAAAACTGTATAAGGCAAAGAATTCCTTCAATTGATTTCTCTTTTTTCACTGATTCACCTGATTTTCAACTTCACTTATGCAGGTTATCATTTCTATGATGATGCTCATGTGAGAAATCGAGAAACTGGATAGTTATCTACATATTTTGTCTAACTAAAATGATGTCCTGGACGAATGTTTGTATTTTCCATGAATACATTATTATTTATTTTAATAATTATTTTAATTAATGAAGTTAAATATTAATAACAACACAAGTCCATAAAATAGTGTGATGATCTACAGATGAGACCACTTTATTTCTATGTATTTTGAACCACTGAAAGCGAATCTACAATAAAAAGTTGCGATTTTCCTATTAGTTTTATAACAAATCCCAAAAAACTGTAAAAAAATTAATTTTTGTTAGGTTATATAACGCGTTTACCCATTTTTTGCAGTGTTTTAAGTTTAGATATAGTATGCCTTTACAAAACTTTAAAATTTGACCATCTTAATAGTAGTGCATCACAGTAGAAAATATATTTGAATTCAATTATATTTTCTGCATTCCCATGCTAATTGAGGAGAGGGATCGACCAACCGGCTGTGAAATATTTTCGTTGGCCCCTGAACTGGTTTTTTTCTTCCAAATTGAAATTTAAAAAACATCCTCGTATAGAGAATTTTAAGTATACACGGGGAAAAAATAGTTAACACAACGATAGAAGTTGTTGCTCCAACAACAAAAAGTAGTAAACATGCGCGAACTACTTTTTCTAGTTAGCGTTACCATTTTAGGTTATTTGACATTCTTACTACTTTTCTTTGTAGGAACAACTACATTTTTACTTGGAGTCACAAATTTTAATTCGTATCGATTTACACTTTTTATCACTTAATGTTCGTAGTTAACAATGCATTGTATAAAATGTAAGTACCGCAAATATTTATCATGATTTATAACACTTATATTACTGCTTATAAATTACATAATTATTGAAACAATAAGATTTGTACGTAACTGATAAATATGTGACAGAGACCCAAAACATTAAATTTTTAGTTCCAGCTCCGTTGCAATATTTATTTATTAAAATGTAATTACTATAATCAAGGCACGGAGAAAATTGTGCATAATAATCGAACCCACGAGAAAAATGATTCCCTGGAATTAACGCATTGCATTAACCTTTGTGCTTCAACCCCTCTTATTATAAATTAATCTCATCAACTGCTCTATATTTTTTGTGAAACGTAATTTGTGTCAAATTTGTAATTAAATAGGTTTAAAAAAATTAAAGAAATCACGCATTCCGAGCTTTTATTTATGACGGCGACCAAAATATAACTGAACGATAAATTTTTTATCGGATCCGTTTTCATTGACTCGAAATATATGTACATATAATAACCCGCCTTAAATTACATTGCAATCTTCCTGTTTCGTATGTCGGCGCGTATTGAAAAGGTTAGAAATTTCGTTTCGTTACCAGAAAAAGTAGTTACCTTAACTACAAAAAGCAGTAAGTAGGTTTATAAAATTTTGATAGTGTAAGTATTTAAAATTAAGTTCAGGACTCCCGTCCCTCTCCCTTGTTCTGCACCGCGCACCGGTCTCCAATCCCATCCTTTGCGCCCTAGATATAGAATATACTATTTATTGATGCAAGCTCGATGTACAAGGAATCACCATATGAGGCGTAAATTATACGCCCGTGGCACAAGCCATATTTTTCGGTTCCGTTGATGTGAAAATGGCCATTTTTCCAAATAATGACTTAGCAAAATCCTTATCGCAAATATGGGCCTAGAAATTTTCATTTTACGTCCTCAAAAGTAGACGTAAAATGGACATTTTACGCATGGTGAATCGGAAAGTGTACTATGCAGTGGGAAAAGCTTTAAAAAGGGAAGAATTTATCTTATCTTTCTCGTGTTGAGACCATATCATTTTGCCCGCTGAACTAGAGTCTGTAATAAAAAATAGAAGTCGACTATCGAAAATTAGTCTTTCCTAATGCTTGGACAGTAAGAAATACTGGGAACTTCAGAGGGCTGGAGGCGAATCTGAAAATGGTATTACATCCGAGATCGGAAAACTTGGCAATACATGCTCAGTTTTGGTACGAAGTCTAGTTTTCTTACAAGCATATTATATTTTGAAGGGTATGATGTGTCTAAACGTCTGTATTGGGCAAATTAATTTTCCTCAAAAATGTCATACACTGAGAAAAGTGTATTTTATCAGTTACTATCCCTTGGCTTTTAAAAAGTGTATTATAGCAATTAAAAGAAATATTATAACTAGTAAAATCCTCCGTCTTTCAGCATTTGTTTTTGGAAGGTTATACGAAACTGTATTAAACTCTCCTATTTTAAAAGAATGTTTTATTATGACTAAAAGAAGGCATTTTTAATATTTTAATTTGCTAGATAAATTTCCATAAAAAAAATGCTTTTAGTTAAAGAGAAAAGGCTAAAATAAACTGACATATTGGTTAGGATAATCTAAAATCTTCGTCTTTTAACAAGTAATAGAAAGATGGCAATCCCTATGCGTAAAATACTATCTTTTACGAGGCATAAGAATTCTAATATTGGGTAAAAAACACTTTTCTTAGTGTATTCTTCTTTTTATAAACCTTTCTTGCTATAATAATGTCTTCTTTTTACGGTTTCAGGGGATTAGCTCTAAAAATAGCATAGAAACTGGGATTTTTTTATCGCCGATTCGATTCAATTTATTCCTCATCCCCGGATCACCGTAATTTTTATTTAATATTAATTAATATTAAATCAGCAATTAATTTTTGTTGAAATATTTTGTCTTTAAATATCATTATTTTAAAAATAATGCCTGATGTTTCTATTAGATTTTTAGATGCTTTCGTCAAGGTCATCAGTCTTCCTCAATGTCAACGGCCATTTTGGTGAACTATGACTTGGTATTTCCTGTTATTGTTGTACATTCGGATCAGGAATTTGAGTGCATTTGGTAATAGAAAATTATGTTTAATAAATTACGCATTAATTTCTGCAAATGGCAGATATTTGGCTAACGAGTTAGAATATAGACCCCTTTCCGTTGATATCGTTCTATCAACTATAAAAAGTTGTAGGAATTAAAATTTCAATGCGGATATGGAAGGTATACGAAAGCATGGAAATTACAATGGATTTTATGATACGACGACGGCATGGAGAAATAAACACGCACAGAGAAAACGTCATTATACATTTCTAGAACGGCGAAAATCAATTTAGACCACTTCTGTAACTAGTTTTTCATTGTATACAATATTGTACACTTGATAAATTTTGAATACAAATTGTGTACAATCACTTTTGGGGTAAATTTTTATTGTACAATTTGTACAACATTTGTTCACTTGGGACGATTATCCATACCAAATGAAATGGTTTTGAAACATTTCGAATATAATTACTTTAAGTAAATAAATACATTTCTCAAATACCATTTCATTAAATTAATTTAATTCATAATAACATTTGTTCCGAGCGAAATGGTTTTCGCTGCGTGCAAAAAAAGACATTACATTTTAGCAAATTACATAACAAAGGAATTCGCAAACATTGAAACAAAAAGCAGATAATGTAATACATTTAAAATAGTCCAGTTGTCAGTAAAAAAACACGTTTACAACATAAAATCTTATTAAACGCGCATGTACCATTCGGTATTTATTTATACACAAAATGTCCTTTCTATATGCAGCAATGTAGCGCAATTAATAATAATGGGTCGGATATCTTATTTTATGCGTTTTGCACTACGGTCGCATTGAAGTGTTTATAAGTGTTATTTTCAGTATATTATGAGCCATAAAATTATTCTGGTGTAATGATATTAAGCTTTATAATATTGAGCCGTTACTGCTTTTATATGAGCGTTCATTGATAACGAGAGAACTCATTTAAGGTAAGAAATGTTATTACCTAACCGATATTAGAAATTCAAGTCTTAATAATAGCTTCTTTTCAACGGTAGCTGCACCTAAACACAAAACAATCTAATGACATCCATTTTTTACAAACTCGCTCAATTATGATAAGGATGCAATAACATAAGAAGTTGTCTCATGGCCGCTGTATTGAAACATTCATTGCATGATATTATTATATATCATGCAATATATATATGATTATATTTCGGATATTATGATATTCACCGATTATTACTACTTGCATGGCTTCATCTCCATGAATGTTGTTTCAAAATAGAATAATTTTTTTAAGTTATTCATACATTAGTTTAATACAATGAATAAATTAAACTACTGAATTACTTAATCGTTTCCCTGCACTCGATAAAAGTAAATATTAACTTGATAAACATGTTTCATTGATCTGCCAGTACTGGCGCTATAACGTGCCAGTTGTTAATTTCTCATTGGGTCATTATATTAAGTTATTATGAAAAGCATTGTTGGAAACGCACAAAACTAACTAAAAAAATACAAGCATAAGTTAACGTATGTTATTTTGTGAATAGCATTTATCTCCGAGAGTGTCTAGAACAATATATGAAAAAAAAAACATAATATCTTAGAGACAAATTTTTATTTGAAATGCATATATTTGCGAAAACTAATATCTGACAAGTAACACTACCCAAGTGCTACTCGGGGATTTACATTTTGTTACGCACGTTTTATAGAGAATCGAAAAATATTTGATACGTATTTTTTTGTTTCGGCAGACATGACGTTTTAAGGGATGAAAATAGGGGTTTAAATATTGATTTTTTTAATAAACGGATGCATTTCCTTCCAGTGCTGACATGCGATTTATTTATAACTTCATATATTTATGTAATTTTATGCGGTCATCACGAATATGACCACGAAAATGGACGGCAAGGTCATTTTCAAGGTCAAAACTAAAAAAAAGCTCAAAAAACGCGTCGTTTTTTTGCTTTTACAGGAATACATTGAAAAGCATCATTTTTTTTCTAATAAGTAAATATGTATTTGAACAAATATGCATTTAACTAATTTATGCATTCTAACCAGTGGAAGTGGTTTGAACAATATTTGTTTCAACAATTTGCTAAAAAATGTAAAATATGGAAAAATTTGTAGAGCTATTCAATTTCAGTGATAAAAAATAAATCGAAACCGTGTCGTATTATAGAATTATTTATACAAAATTTAATAATAAATTACTGAAACACGGGTAAATCCACCGAACTTTTAACTTTACGCTTTAAGAAAAACATTTTTTTTTTCGGTGGCACACATTTAAAATCAACCTGAGGCCACTCCTAAACATATAAAATGTAAAAAAAAACGACACGTTACGACTTTTAAAGGATTGTTCCAGCGCAGTCAGGTAAAACGAGACCTAAAATTATATCTTCGAACCAAACATATTTCTGTACGCGGAAAACAGATGAAATTTGTTACTCGGGGTTTTTTAAGTTACTGGTCATGAATCTGTCAACAGATATTTAGAATTTAAGATGGCGAATTCAATATGGAAGACCGAATTCGTAAGAAGTTACTCATACAAGCTGAAATTGGGTATTCGGGGGTTTTCTTTCTTTTTGCTTTTAGATGCATAATATACAAATTTTAGCAGCAAACATTTATTTCAGTCGATTTAAGGCATTACAATCCCGGCAATCCTGAAAAAAAAATTTAAATAGGTATAACGTAAGTTGTCATTAGTACCATATTTATTCATTTTTAACCAGAAAAGATGAAGTAAGGGAGATGAAAAACAAAGTTACTCGTTACATTTTCATTATTTCTGGAGCAAAGCTGTAGCGAATCTCGACCGATGAGCGACCCCGAATCCACAGTTTCAGCTGGTTCAAGCAACTTTTTAGGAATTTGGTCCGCCATGTTGTATCTACCATCTTCAATTTTTAATATTTGTCAACGTATTTATAATCAGTTACCAATAAAACCCGCGCGTAACAAATTTCAGCATTTTTCCGTTTAAAGAAAGGAGTTTGTATCTAGGAGATAATTTCATGTCTTGTTTTACCCCTGAACATCGTATTATATTTCTGGAACAAGTTCAGAGTATTATTATGACACCTAAAACAATAAATTACGCCAATAATCGAGGCATTTAATTGTGTATAGTTCGTGTGCCTGACAAAAGTGTCATTTTTCAACAACAGTTACGCACGAAGGCTATATAGGTTGTAATAGGCACAGAATTGAGATGAGACAAGGCACACCTTATTCCTTGGAATACGTCACTTATTATATCATCAATTAAAAATTCCCAAAGTATGGAGACATAATATTGTTTGTTCCAAAAGTTATTGTTAGAAAGTAACAAAAATTCCATTTTCCATAAATCTTCTGCACGCGACTTTGGACGCATGTCATTCTTATTCGTCGATAGGCACACTTATTTTTCAAGTATCTTTGGCTTTTATAAAGTGCCATTAATCAACGACATGATTTTCAAATGAAAAGAATACACGTTCCAAAAGTTACAGAACAAAATATTAAAAAAAATACGATTTGCACGCAGCACCCGGGAAAAAATGGATTATATATAATTATATACAATTTTTGATACAATTAGATCCAATTATATATAATGATATAATTATATATGTTTATATACGATTATATACAATTATATACAATTTTTGATACAATTAGATCCAATTATATATAATTATATATAATTATATAATTATATACGGCCAAAATCCATATATAATTATATATAATTATATCTAATTGTATCAAAAATTGTATATAATTATATATAATTGTATATAAACATATATAATTATATATTATTATATATAATTGCATCTCAATTTATATATAATTATATATAATCCATTTTTTCCCGGGCAGTTTATTCAAATTTTATGAGCTTTCGCGTTTCCTTTGGTTTTTTAATCAACTATCATGCAAAATAAATAACTGTACCTTGAAAAGCATATCCTTTTTAGTAAATAGTAATGTTTTATAAATATTTCTGTACAGCTTATTTGCGTGAATCTTAAAATAACATGAAAGACAAAAGTTCTGTGGATTTGCCCATATACGATTTTGTTCAAATACATATTTACTTATTAGAAAAAAAATTATGCCTTTCAATATAAACCTGTAAAAGCAAAAAAAAAACAACGTGTTTTTGAGCTTTTTTTTAGTTTTGACCTTGAAAATGACCTTGCCGGCCATTTTCGTGGTCATATTCGTGATGAGCGCATAAAATTACATAGATATATGAAGTTACAAATAAATCGCATGTCAGCACTGGAAGGAAATGCATCCGTTTATTAAAAAATTCAATATTTCAACCCCTATTTTCATCCCTTAAAACGTCATGTCTGCCGAAACAAAAAAATACGTATCAAATATTTTTCGATTCTCTACAAAATGCGCGTAACAAAAAGTCAATCCCCGAGTGGCACTTGGGTAGTGTTACTTGTGAGTGTAATTACTAAATTATTATAGGATAGAAAAGTATAATTGCAATCAGCAAACAAGCGAAACAAATAACCTTTGATGGGTTTGGTGAACCTCAAATGTCTACGGCTACTTGCTTAGTAGTATTGACTTGACTTGTAGAAGCGTTAACTATGGTTGGAACAAACGGGTCAAAATTCCGTATTTTCACTTGTTAGCAGATAATAGACAAATCAAAGAAAAAATCATAGACGGACAGTCCCGCATTTCGTATCCTAATGTCTAAAAATGAGTTTTTTCGATGCATATTTGGATTTCGCAAAACTTAAAAAAATAAGGCATAACTCTACTCCAGGAAAAGAGAGAATCAATTTTCAAATAATAAAAGATATGCGAATTAAATTTAAATTAGCACTGCTAGACATCCTAAATAAAATATTGCAAAAATCCCTGCAATTGTGCCTTTGTAAATTGCTTAAAACACTTACAAACAGACTCTCCTGGTGGGTTGAACTGAATGCCATCTTAACAGATGTCAAAATGGTTTTTGGTAAGGGAGTATCGTTCATTGACAACTAATCCTTGGTATGCATAACGTTGAAGAGGCCATTAATGAAACAATGTATTATATAACTACATTTTTAGGCGTTTTACGAACATGAACATCGAATCATTCATTAAAAAACATGTTGAAATTAGCTCATCAGATTCTACAGTCCTTTTCGTACGTTTCTTAATGATTAAAAGATTAATTTGTACTGACTATCTTTGTGAAGATTACTGACTGATTTATATGCGTGTCCCATGAGGGGAGACCTCAGTAAACTGAAATATTTTATGTGTCACATATAATATTTGGCTTACAAAAAAGCCTATAGGGCATTTTACCCGAAATGTCCCCATCGAAAAAATCTAAATTTCGGATTTATGCAAAACATAGTTTACTGAGCTAACGCATTTTTTTTTAAATTTCTATCTTAGGTGATTCTTATAGATTTTTGTTTGTATCCTCTTTTGATTAGTGAATTTTTTTTTCAAAATTTTCACCTTGAGTTTTCAGAATCAAAATGAATATGCGATTTTCATAACTCATATCAGTATGCCAAATTTCAGAATTCCGTTTATTTTTGTTTTCAAGATTTTACATAATGATTATTATTATTATAGTAAATGTGCCGAGGCCTGACGTCGTGAAGCAAACCTTGCTCTGATTATCATGTTTCAAATAATACACACGTTCAAAATATGTGTTACAGGTGTCTTTTATGAGCAAGACGTCATAAAGATGTTCAAGAAACTTCCAAAAATCTTCCACAGCATGGACGTCCTTACTACGCGAATAATTTGTCTTTAAAACGTGCCCTTTATAATTCATGGGACATACTAATGCCGTCAATGATTGGTTATTAATGCGCAGAAAGACGTTTAAAACACGCCTAATGCCAGGCAAATAAACATCTCTAATGTGTCCTAGATATATTGTAGGCTTTTGAGAAGTTGTACAAATTACTTTAATGTATGCGTAAGTAAACAAATAAATACAAACGGTCCCTTCGTGAAAAGTCGTTAGCTATGCAACGATCGACGGTAAATTCGAGCGACGAGTCAGTCGCCTGCAGACATCTGATCGCGATCGGTCGCATATTCAGATTGTGACGGAGAGACTCAATACATTAGTATTAAACTTGTATCAATTGTTGTTTGCGATACGCCGCGAAATAAATAATCCGTGTCGATACATTAGATAAGTGTTGACTCTCTGTAAACCTGGATGATCGGTCATCCTTCATTTTCCTAACTGCTATAATATCATATATTATATTATAATGTTTTTTATTGACTCGTTTATATCCTTACATCGGATTCAAGATGACTCCTAGACATCCATAATGATAAAGAATTATTCCGCAAATAACACGAATTTTTTCCAGATATTATTTCATATAATATGATTATTGGCTTTGGCGATCTGCGAGTGGCGTTCGATTTATCGACAATAAATTTCAAATTGCGATTAATGTGGTTCCTGTGCAACGATTGTTGTTTGATGCTGCTTATGTTTTCGATTTACTTGAAATGCATCACGGTGGTGAGATTATTTAAGGCGTTCAAAACGGACACCCTGAAAATAATATTGGATCTTTTGTATGAGCTGGTTCTACAATCGTAGGCATACATATTATTGAATTGAATTATGTTTATGTTTGTGTTGATTATTGTCAGGAATTGCTGACAGTTAATAAATTTTCTTGTACTAATTATAACAAATTTTTTAATAACAATTGTTATTCATTCGTGCAATCACATGCAAGGTTATACCTGAGATATCGATTAATCTGACTATAGATGTTTTTACTTTGCCTTTAAGAAGTCCTTTTGTTGTTAAGGTGACATTAACACACCTCCCAAAGCTTACGTTGTCGTTCAAAAGTCGACCTCTGGACGTTACCGTACTAACGACACATTTACCGATAGACTCGCGAAGACGTCCGCAGGACGACTCGCGGATTTTAATCGTATTAGGACGGTTAAAAACCCCCTTTATTTAAAGACCCCTTTAGGGGGTCCTCTTGACCTCTTGACAGCATGGTGCCATTAACACACGTCCCATAATTTACGTGGACGTCCTAAAGTCGCCCTATTAACGACTCCTCTGCTATTTCCTTTTTGCTTACAATCTGTATTACAATATTAATCAAAAATGTGTTCACATTTATTTCTAGTTAGTTTATTCGAATTCTTAATTACGATCATGATAAGAAAGTTCAGGAATTTCAAAATGGAGAATTGAAAATGGCGGGTAACAATTTCAATTTTATTTGGAAATTATTGTACGGATTAATTTTTCTTTTAAATGGATCACGTAAATTCGGCTGTTCCAGGCTCAATAGGCAAAAAAATCGAAAATACTACGTTTCTACTAGTACAACTGGATGAAAAAAATACCGTTCAATTTTTAGGTCGATCATTGCAAATTTGTTTAAATTAGACTTTCAGTTATTTGAGGACACCTTTTACGCAGATTTCTGAGAAATCTGCTTAAAATGTCCACTATAATAAAAGGGGTTGGAAAAGTTGATGTACAAAGAAAATTGGATGTACATACATTATTTCACTCTTGATATTTTGAGATATATTAGTATTATTGTCAATACATAATTGTTGCATGAATATTTTAAAACAGAATTTCAGTAAAAAATGTTTGGACTTGTGGAAAATGGTATGGAGTTCTTCACTCTTAGCTAAAGAGTTTTCATGAGAGTTGCGTTAGTGTGACGAACACATTCGACAAAAATGAATATTTGTTATGATTATTCCTTATGCGTATTCATTACCAGATTTAATTCAATGTTTTATTTTTTATAAACTCCAGTATTTATAGTGCAAATGTCTGTCCATCATTTACAGCATAGTTACATTCTCTATCAATTTACTCTACTATTGAGGTTAAAATTAAATTGAATTCGTATATATTACGTAGTATTTTATAAACCGCATTATGCCTATGGATGTAAAAGTAAACTTGCGAGATTAAATAGACAAATCCTGTATACATTATAGGTCTTAAATCTGATTTATAGAAAAGACAATAAAATCGGTTATTATCGTACAGAATATTTTTAATAATTCCGTATCTGAAAGTAATAAGCATTTCAGTGTAATCAATAAGTAAAAGTGTTTAAACGGATAATTAATAACCGTAATTCGATGAAAAGTGGTTGACCGAGGATTTTTTGAAATCTAGAACGCTATACTTGGAAAGTGAAATATGTCGTTTTGTGCATAAATAGCTTCGATTATTTATTAAAATCGTTATCATTTGGAATCAAATGAATCATATTTATAGGTCATAAAATATATACGCGATTTCAGGTTTTGCTAGAAGGTGCGAGAATAACCGTTCCGAACTTCCGCCTTTTGAATTGCTACCGTCCGGTTATGCTTTTAATATACATTTCCTTTTCAATAACTTTACGAAGCCTAAGGCGCATAAAAAGCCGACCAAATTGGAGTGAAACTTCAAGTTTGCATGCAACGGTCGTGGGAAAAGCCACTTATCAACAGCACTCCGCCTCTAATGTAATTACTCCAAAATGCTAAAAAATGTGTCGATATTCATAAAACAAGTTGAAAAATGGTCTTGAGAAATGAATATAATAATTTCAAACTGGCGCCGTATTCATTATTAATATAATTTAAAAACAGTTAGAATGTATTAAGAGGTAAGATAGTATATTTATATGACAAGGAAACTATTTAAGGTCTTTAAAATAAATTATGTAGATTATACTTCTGCGAATGAGTTTTATTTTAGTGTAGTATTGAAAATAATACAAATCAGAAAGTTTCGGAATCGATTAATCATTTCTATTTTGGAAATAATTACAAATGTTATAGGATTTTTTGACAGCAATTTTCAAAAATTAAATTATGTCCCTTCCTTCCGAATTTCGCTGTTTCTTATTACTAATATACTTTGTGCTTTTATGGGTGAATATTTTCGAAAGTATTAAAAAAAATATTTCTGAGTGTATTCTGAGAGATTAAATTATTTGTATAAGGCAGTTTATCAATGCCAAAATTCCTCGTCATCCTTTTTCGAGTACTATAAAACTAAATTCCTAGAACTTTGGTGAATTATGTGTGATCTTTTATTAGTATACGTGTATGTATCTACAGAAATTCTGTAATGTGGAAACTATTTAAATTTTTACAATAAATTTACATACATTTATATGACGTAAAATGTAGAACGAATGAATATTTTTCTATTTTTCAATAATTATTTGCACGAAACTGATAAAAGTTAAAATTTGAATGTTTCCATCTAAATATGTCAATTGTTTAAACCAAAGTTATCTAACACAAATAGGCTACTTTTTCGACCGTATTAGATTTGACTTTGTTTTTAATTTTTATGGTTATTTACAGGCCAAATAGATTTTTCTCATACACAACCTTAATTAGAAAATATCGTGTACGGAAACAGAATGACACCTTTTACGTTGAAAACTATTTTTTAGAATGACCTTCAGAAGGTACTTGTTATAAGAATGCTCTGAACTTTTTTTTTAGGTTTCTTTGAACTTGAGAGAATTGACTTGTGCACAAATTATTGAATTAACATGAAGATGATCAAAGTGACCTTGTGATCCACTTTTGAAATAGTCCTAAGGTCGAATCGATTTTTGTATGAATAAACTGTCATTGCCAAATATGTAAATTATAGGGAATTTACTGAATCTTCCTTCGAGTCAGAAATTCAGTTCCCATTTACAAAAGTTATTTTGATCATTAAATAACCTTGAAAATTGACAATAAGGGCAAAAACCAACATTACCGAAAGTTATAATGAATAATTGTTTAATAACTTTTGTTTGAGCGATTTTCTTGTACATCGCTTATATTTTTAGACATTTGGATAGATCGAATATAATAATTAACCCTCTATCTGGCTTTTGAAATTGTATTTGATTTTTTATACGTATTCAATGTAATAATTACCGAACAAGGCTAGGCTATTACTAATTACCAGTTCCATAGCACAATTAGGTGACTATATAATCAGACGCTTGTTGATCTTGTTCCCGTCGAATTTGCATGGTAATGGACATCGTGTGTACTATTTACAATGATTTAAAATGTAATTTGCATTAACGTTAATTGCTCAGTAATCCTAATACCTTGTAGTGTATTTGAATTGCCCGACAACAGTAAAGAAATGCGTAGACATGTTGTACCAATTCGATGTTTGCGAAATTGTAGAAAAGTTTCGATTAAATTTACGGATTCAATAATAACTATTTGCTAATACAAGATACAAGCCTCCACTTAACGAAAACAAGCTGATAAAAATGAATAATTTTAAGGCATTGGCGTTTACAGGTGAACATTTTCTACTTTTAACTTCTCTGTATCTACGGTTAATTGCTTTATCATGAGTGCTAGAATATAAGCTAAATAGGTATTAGATATATTTTTCTGAATGACATTTCAAAATACAGGCTTTCAAAAACCAGACATTTCAAAATGTACATCTTCTAAAAATGTAATTAAACTATATTAACCCCTTGGTCAAACATTTTTGACCTAGAAATGACCTTCCAGTGAGACCTCAAGGACGGAGACCCGAGATAATTTTCTAGTGAACGAACCAATCGGGTTTTTAAATGTATATTTTTTTAAATGTCTGCTTTTTGAATGTCGGGTTTTTGTAGTGTGTGTTTTGCGATTTGTCGAGGTTTTGAGGTGCACCCGTTTTTTCCCACATATTAAAATATAAACTGTATTTATACAGCTTGCGATTACACATTTAGGCCTTTTTAAAATTGAAATTATCTTTTCAAACATGATCATTATCACAAAACTCTTGTAGCACAATACAACCTGCAATCCTTAGCAGTTTTCATAGCCGTCATGAATAATTAAAAAATGTTTAATTGCTGAAATGAATCAAAATAATACTCGAAAATAATAAACTGTTCGTTAAATTTTTTCAAATTAACGCAAAAAAACGTTATTGAACTTCTTAAACGTGCCCCATTCTGCTGTAATTTGTGTCACGTTCAGTTATGAAGATATTTTTAAAATACAATCTTAAAATTTGGCATTTCTTTTGCATTGAAGTACAGGCTACAATTATGAACGAAGTTAACAATTAACTGCTGGCAATAATTGTTGACGACGTGTTCGGTAAGAACACATTATTACTTCGACCCAGACCATAGGTCTGGCGAAGTATTGAATTTGGTCAGTTCCCGCCAAAAAATTACCCTATAGTTTTTCATCAAATGTC
This sequence comes from Trichopria drosophilae, assembly GCA_030407085.1. Lineage (NCBI taxonomy): Eukaryota > Metazoa > Arthropoda > Insecta > Hymenoptera > Diapriidae > Trichopria > Trichopria drosophilae. Next base: position 39,925,993 of record CM059584.1, read on the forward strand.
GACGTTTCAGGCCCTAAGGAACCCAAAGCAGCAATAAAAAAATTGGTGTCCGTTAGGTTATACGTCCGTCCGTTCGTCCGTCCATCCGTCCGTGGGCAATATTTTGTATACGCGATATCTCGCGACTGGCAGGACGAATTTAAAAAGTACAAACGGATTTGGGTTTCTCTTGGCCAAACTTAGATCTGATTAGTTTTTGGAGATAATGCATACTAGATTATGGGAAGATTTAACAAAAAAACGCTCAAAAAACACGTTTTTTCCATTTTTTAACAAAAAATACAAATCGTACAAAAAAATGTTTCAAACAAAAAATATAGAACATCGAATTCTCTACAAAAAAGGTTATATTCATTTCTTCGTAAAATCAACGATAATGCCGTAAAAAGCAAATTAACATAAATTGTACATACACATATACAATGCATATGTATGTATATTATATACATTGCATGAAAAACAGAGACACAGAGGAAGCAGGGAAGTGAGGCGGGTATCAGGGGGGGGGGGGGCATAAAAAAATATTCACTGTAATGTTGGTGTCGGGTAGCCATGAGGAGGTGGTAACGTAATATAAATAAAATAAATAACTAATCGAGCCAAAACCTTTCGCGTCCAGGGCGTGAAGAAAAACGTATTAATGTACTGGATCGCATGAACGGAAACCGAAGTATCCCACATATAAAAAAAATTATTTCCTGCAACCCGACCTGTCAAAAACTCGACTAAACCGCATTTTTTTAAGCATCAGTGTGAACAAGTGCTCATTTATCAGTGCTTCGGCTGACCTGCGGTCGGGGTCGAAGTTTTGAAAATGCTCATTTTCAATTTTAATATAGGGTGAATATGCCAATGAATGGACGATTTTCTATACATTTCTATTTCTTATGAATGTATGATGCACAACATGCAATAAAATACATATTTTTATGTTCTTTGAACATTCAAAACAATATTTACAGTACTATTGATCTTCCAGTGTTTATTATTTTGTAAAATCAAAGCAAAGTTTTAAAGCCATCCAAAACTGGTACTGAAAACGTCCCATTTGATTTAACCCGTCTATTCATTGGGGTTTAGCGGATTTTTTTACAAACGTATGAAGACGAGGTTAATAATTAAATAAAATCAAAGGTTGAACTACACGGTCATAAAGAGCAGAGTCTAACGATTCTAATGGTGGTATCATAATTAAATTTTCATAAAAGAATTCAAAAGTTACAATCGATCAAAGTGTGAAAAATGCTTAACCGTCCATTCATTGGCATATTCACCCTATTTAAGGAACAAGATATTGTTACAATATATGTATAGAAACTAGTCGAACCTAACGATGCTAGAACTACCCTCTGCCGCCTTGTTTTCTGGCAGTGTTAAAATGGGAATATTCCCGGAAGCATCAGCCTTTCGTCAGGGAACTGCGATACTAATTTAGCCAAAATTGTAGGCACCCGGGTCGAAGGCATCTAGTTGTAATTACAAAATTTTCTGTATGTAGTACTAATTGTAAACTACTTAATCATAATTTTTATGTTCTTTTTAATTTTCATATCTTATGTAAGCTTCGTGTCATATTCATGAATGCTTAAAAAATCAGAAATAATTGTTATTACACTAGTAAATGTCATTTATGTAGTTTGACATTTGGCGTGTTCCTCTTATATTATTAATACGCCTGTCAGCTCTCACATATAAGCTGTGATTACTTATATTTTACGTATTAATTAATGTAGAAAATATAGAGGAGTATTATTTGCTTATTGGCTCTTTTTCACCTTTTTTACTGTAAAAATTCAGGGAGATCTTAAAATCGCATCTTAATTAAAGTGACGCTGGATAGATACATCAGTAAATTGCAATTCAAGTTAAAACTTATATAGACCAACAAAATAAGGCCGATCACCATACCTAGAAACAGGATTATTTTTTCCAAGGTTTTTTAATACGCTCAATCCAAAGCTGGCCTTAGAATTATTCTATCATGTCACGATATTTAGATATTCTACATAATTTTAATATTTCGGTAAAAGTGCAAAAAACACTGGCTTTCACAATTTTTAATAAGTTTTTGTGGGGGAAAACAATTTTTATTCGCAATTTGGTATAACGTAGATTCAAATGTGATATACATCAGGTTTAAAATGTTCTTGTAATTACGAATCGATTTTTTTCTGCGAGTTATCGAAGTGTTTGTCATATCATGATTATGATTTTGGTATTCTGCACTTTTAGGTTAGGATATCTCAAAATCTTGACGTGGTAGAGCAATTCTACGAACAGATTTGAATTCGCCACATCGAAACCCTTCGGAAACGTATACTCAGGTTTCTGATGAATGTGCTTTAATTTGTTTTTTGTCAAATTAGCAACAAAGATTTTGTTTCGCGACATAAAACTTACGGAAAATGGAAAAAACGGTGTTTTTATACTTTGCGTTTTCGATATCTCAAAATCTTCAATTGATATAGTAATTCTGCAGCCAGATTTGGATTGAGCGCAACGAAACTCTTCGGAAAGCATAGTCCTGTTTCTGTTTATAAAATTTGTTGTCATGTGTCATTGGTTTCATCGCTTACATTGAAGTAAGAAGTTTTAATTTGCATTGAAATTTCGAACAGTTGATTATTACACCAGAAATATCGAACCACAGCGTTGTCTAGCGGCAGCAGCAGCACTTACACTTCTGGTCATATGGATATTTTACTTACGCTTCGTGTATGTCGTCAGTAAAGTTAAAATATAATACAAATTATATAATATAAATCACATACTCCAAAACATCAAAATTACCAAATGCAGGTAACATACTACATTTGTTAGTATGTACTATTGTTACAACTACAGTTGTATTTATATGAAATCCTTAATATCAAATTGAGAAAATTGAGTGCAATAATTCATCGATTTTTTAAATCGGCTTCGTGGCTCAGGTGGTAACGCACTGGACTACAAAATCGTAGGTCGTGAGTTCGATCCACGTCCGATGAACAATTTTTCGATTTCGTTTTCAAACAGCAGCTCGCTGTGGAGAAGACGATCCACGTAGTTTGTTTACGTTTCGAAAATATTGTTTATCTGGTGGAAATCGACTCATGATCACTACTATACTTGGTGTAGGTTTCTGCAGTTCCTACATTTCATACACAAATGTGAAATATGGCGCCATCTAAGAAGTCAACCTGCAGCTCTCGCAAATCCTAAAATTCATTATAAGCAAAAAAATGTGTAAAAGGGCGATTCCGCCCGTTCAAATAATAAATACAAAATTTGCCAGTTCTGAGTTTTATGGGCAATAGTGTCAAGTGCCAGTTATACATAGGAATTAACAATACGAAATTCGTCTTTTGCGGTCATAAGAAGCAAAGGATTGTACCATTTGGTACGATTCGTTCAGTACGCCCCGTAAAATCAAATATGTACCAAAATGCTATTTCGTTTCAGACAAATTTCATTTATTTCGTCGGATCATTATCAAGGTCATAGAGTTTGGATAAATGATTGTGTTTTCTCGTTTATGTGGTAAAAAATATGTATTAACTTTTAAATAACTCAGTTTGACATTTAAATGACATTGAAGCTTATAGTCGGGGTTAAATCCCACCAGGTCACAATTGAATAGTGTTACGGGCAAAATCGATGTTTTAACAACTGCGATACCCGGCGTAGGTTTTTTCGCATTTTGGTGGTTATTCCCTACGCCATTGCACACCCGAATGGGGGTACTCCTCAAAGTTACAGAAGGGTGCCTATAGGATTAAGTTTGTACGGGCCCTGAAATGGCGACGATATTTATATTTGATTTAGATCCACGCGGGAAAGTTATGTTCGAAGTAGGCTTCGATTTATCGATAGGTTCGATAGTCAGTTTTTAATTGTAATAGTTTTTGATTTGCAGGATTTCGGAGTTAGTTCGTGTTTTTAGTACTTTTCCGAAATATCATCGTCGATGAGTGTAATAAATGTGTTTCATGCGTTTCTCGATAAATTGTCGAATTTTATTTATCAGCAATTTCGTCCGCCTGCGAATAAATAGTAAGAGAAAACTTTAAAAAATGTTCTCACTTGAATGAGTGAACTATCAGTAAGTGAGTGAAAACTCGCACTTTCTTTCACCAAAGTGGTTGAATTTCCATTCACAAAACGCAATTTATGGTCGACAATAATGAATTACATTTTAGTATTGGTTTAGTATTATATTATATAGCAGATAATAATAGGTCCGATGTGTTTTAATAATCTTCGAGTATTTACGCTTATCATTTTTCACTTCACGTCATCGTGGGCTCACGCGAAATGTCCGAGGCAATCAGTGAAATTATGAAGATTAAGCTGCGAAGTCTTTCGGGCGCATACGAGGGTTCCTGCGCGTTAGTGCCTCGTGGACAGTAAGTTCATTAATAAACGTGCATTGGCGTTTTACTCGTTGAAGCGTGGACGTACTTACGCTTGTGGATTTGCGGGTCGAAAGCTGGAAAAAACGAAGGAAACGAAGAGATCGTTTCGTAGCTGCCAAGCAGGTGCACCGTGTGTCATAACCCTACAAGGCAGAATCGGCAGGAGGTACGAGCAGATTAAGAGGAAGACGTTAGTTCGCCACTCTGCGAGCGCCGCGCCGCACTAAAGCCACCTGCAGCGAAACTCTCTTCTCACGTGACTCGCCCGCATAAATTAGACAGCTTGCTTTTAATTTCGCAGTTTAATTACACGCCCCAAATCTCGTTCGACTCTTTTCGCGTCGAGCTAGCCGAAATAAAAGTCGCTTTCGTTTGCGCCGCCACGGCACTTTCCTCCGGGTTATATGGTAATGACGTTCGAAACATGCACCGCGAACAAAGATTTAACTCTTCTGCAATGCGTGACATTCTGCATCCTGTGTTGCTCACCAGTTGTTAAGCCATGCTGGTGATAAGGAATTAAGTAATTAAACGATATGATAAATTGACATTAACGTGGACGTCGTGGGTAAGTGGTTGTTCGTTCGTAATCTGAATGTTCCCGAGGTCGCAAGATCGAATCCTCGGTCGTGCATTTTTTAAAATTTATTTTCATTGTTTGGAAAATTTAGAGTTTTGTAGAATTAGAAATTAATTTTACCGAGAAAAAGTTGGAACTCGGGAATGCTACTAACCTGAGTCGATATTGTTACTATTTTTTTTTTGTGGCGTTGAATATTACTTTAATTGAATCCAACTATTTCTGTGATCTTGCCAGTTCCTAATATCTTCATGTCCTTATTTCCAATGTATAATGGTACCTATGAAGACTGAGATCAAAGCTACAATCAACATCAAGACTATATAGACCATAAACCAAGAAGACTGTATAAACTAAATCCTGGACTATACCATGGATCAGGAGGATGAAATGTCGAAGAAGGACGAAATTGATGGATGGTGGATGATGATGAAACATGTAGTGGGTAATAAAGAAATATGTTATTTATATTAATTATATTTACTTCATTTACTCAAGGTTTTACTATTATCGCAATTTTTATTGCGCGTTGCTTGGTACTAGTAATGATCAGAATTATGAAAAGAGAAGTTTAAAGAACTAGATAGGTCATAGAAATTTTGCGTAAGGGGAAATGTCAATTGAAAATTCCAGAATGGGACTCTTCTGGTTAGTGAATTGAAAGAGTGAACGAAGTGGGAAAAAGTAAAATGCTCTGTGACCACACCATTAATTTCGAAGATTTTAAGTATTCTGTAGTGTTATTATCTGATAAACCAAAAATGGTTCAGAATGTTGAATCAATAACAATTTGATATTTTGAAAGAACAAATTTGGTTCACCATCATTTTATATCAGAATTATTCAAAAAAGACATGTATTTTATTCATTTTCGCAACATTTCTCCATTTTGAAAAGGATAAATTATATAAATATAAAAACAAAAAGTTTCCTGGAATCTAAAGATGTTTTATACACTTTCATCCGTAGTTTGGAATGAATCGACAAACATTATGTACCTGAAAAAATTATGAAAAAATAGTTTATAATTTTTCTGAACTTTCTCCACTGAAATCCGCCATATTGCTTTCTAAAGTCATGGAAGCGTAATTTTGACACAGGGAATCTTAAGAACATACCTAGAAATAGTAAACTGAATTTGTGCCATTCTGATATTTCCCATGTATCAATTTCGTAATGAACTTTCAAAATCTGATAAACATTCAAAGGTTTTGGGCGTTACTGGCAAGTAAACCTTCCCAACTGACTCTCTCCGATCTAAACTCATTAACGTCAAATGTCCACATTTGCTCATGCCCACTTTCAACGCTGTATAGAAAAATCAAATCGGTCAGAAATGATCATGCAAACCATGTTTTCTGATAGATTTTTTGATGAACTTTCAGAATCTGGGGTGAAAAATTCGAAAAAAAGATTTTTGCAGCCTCATTTTTGCAATTTTAGGGAAAAAAACGTGAAATTTTTCAGATTTTTTTTTGAAATCCAAAATTTTCATAGGGAATCCGTTGAGCTAAAGGTCTAAAACCTTCAGAAATCGTGCACAAACTATTTTTCCTTGAGAACCGTACCCCTACGAACATCAAAAATCAACTTGGCAAATCCAAAATGGCGGCCAAAACTCAGAAAAATAATGAATTAATGATTAATTTTTTTCTCGAAAAGGAATCGCTTTATAAAAAAACGTCAATTAACAAAAAGTGTTTAGAATCATCCAAAGAATACGTGTGAATTTTTCCAGGATGTTTCGGGCCACTGTCGATTTTTTGGTTCTGGCCATTTTCCGGAAAAATTAAAAAATTTCCCAAAACGTCCTGGAAAAATTCACACGTATTCTTTGGATGATTCTAAACACTTTTTGTAAAGTGTTTTTTTTTATAAAGCGATTCCTTTTCGAGAAAAAAATTAATCATTAATTCATTATTTTTTCTGACTTTCGACCGCCATTTTGGATTCGCCAAGTTGATTTTTGATGTTCGTAGGGGTACGGTTTTCAAGGAAAAATAGTTTGTGCACGATTTCTGAAGGTTTTAGACCTCTAGCTCAACGGATTCCCTGTGAAAATTTTGGATTTAAAAAAAAATCTGAAAAATTTCACGTTTTTTCCCCAAAAATTGCAAAAATGAGGCTGAAAACATCTTTTTTTCAAAATTTTCACCCCAGATTCTGAAAGTTCATCAAAAAATCTATCAGAAAACATGGTTTGCATGATCATTTCTGACCGTTTGGGTTTTTCTATACAGCGTTGAAAGTGGGCATGAACAAATGTGCACATTTGACGTTAATGGGTTAATGAAACTTTGCATACTTGTTTTGCATCGAAAAATAATAGATACGTATTTTTTAGTAGCCCACAAAGCATTTTAAGGGTGAAAACTACCTTGAGAATCATCCTACTTAACCCGTTAACGTCAAAAAGGATACTTTTTACAAAACTTACTATTCCTCGGTTTTCCGGGTCGCTTATTAAGAATCTGAAATCAATATTAAAGAATTCGAAATTGCATTTCCAATATGGCAGACGAATTTTAAAAAAATGACTTAAAATTTAAAATATTCCTGGGATTGAAACAAATTGATTGAGATATATTAACAATAAGTTCATATTTCATTCACATTTATGATTAAAATCACTTTTTTAAGTTAAAAAAAAAAAGTTAATATTTCGTTTTTACGACACTACTTTTTTCTGAAAGAAAATTACAATAAACTTGTAAAAATTATATTCCATCTTGTTCACTATATTAATTGATTGGATTAATGTCATCTCGCGTTAACTGGATGTATAAATTAGATTAAATATGTTTCAGATTCGTAATGTGCGACCCCAAAACCCCCGAGTAACAAATTTGAAGCGAATCGGATAGTTTCTTTACAAATTAGTCCGCAATATTGGATCCTCCATTTTGTATTTTTGAATTCTGATTTTAGATTCTTAATCAGCGACCCAGGAAACCTCCGAGTAACAAGTTTTGATGAAATCCATTCACTAGAATCTTCCAGGGCACGAAAAGTTTTCATGATATTGTTACTACTTAAGTGGGGTAGTTCTATGGTTGATTTTCACCCTTAAAATTCTTTATGAGCACTAAAAAATACGTATCAATTATTTTTCGATACAAAACAAGTATGCAAAGTTTCATTAAGATCGGAGAGGGGTAGTTGGGTAGGTTTACTTGTGAGTTACGGCAAGATCCCGGGATAACTACGTTTGGGAAAAATATTTAATAACGGTTCCAAGCATTTCATTTTCACTAATATTGACATTGTTAACAGGAGGAAGTATTATTGTTTTTGAAAAAAAATGAGACCTACAAAAATAATTTGTTAAACAGCTTTTGTTAATGAACCAAACTTTCTTCTTACCGTCAGTTAAGAATTTAAAAAGATGAATGGGTTTTAGCAAATGGCGGCTTATTTTTTGAGAAAAAGATTCTCTACGACTTTACTTAACGAATTTTTCAAAAATTGTTACCTTATCTCTAAAATTATTCAGAAATTGTGAAAAGTAATAATTTTTCTTCTAAACAAATAGGGATATTTGACGTTAGCTTCAGAAATTTGCAAAAACCGTTCGTTAAGTTTTAGAGAAACTTTTTCTCGAAAAAATAAGTCATTACAAGTAAACATTCAGTGATGTTACAAAATTATTTTTGTAGGTTTGAGTTTTTTTTAGAAACGGTGATGCATTCTTTTGTAAAAAATGTGATAAATAATTAAAATTTCTTGGGAACAGACAGTTAAAGAGACGAAAAGCAACATAATTTACTTTTCTGGGTTTGTACGTCAAAAGAGAGAGGAAAGTTGTCAGAACCATACGTCTCGTCATGCACTTTAATACTTATTTTATCAGCAATTTTCAAAGTATAAATGATCAGATCTATGTTTGATTTAATGTTCTGGTTAATATTTACATATGTTTGAGTATCTGCACTGTGTACAAATAGATTGTGTTCATCAATACTCTGAGAAAATCTTTCACCGCTCGAATCAGTTTTGGCGCAATTCCACAACTGATTGTGCGCATTGAAATCTTCCGCTAGTATACAATTTTTATTATTATCTAAATTGTTAACAATCATATCCCACTCGTTTTTCGTTAGGGTGTCGCCCGGAAGGATGCCGCTGATAGATTAGCTAAAGATAGTATACTAGCGCTGGTCAATATGATCTAGTGTTGATACCTTTCACAGACCGCTACGAACAGTTTAGAAAAAACATGAAAAAACAAACCCTACTCTTTATTGAAGAATTAGGCTTAAAGAAAGGGAAAGAGTATTTTTTATTGCACTATTCGAATAATCAAAAGACTTGGTATGCTAATGTTTCTTTATAACGACGCTGTATTGTCAGTGTTAATAGATATAGAGCGAACCACTATAATCTTTCAGCATGACTTGCAAGAATGCAGATCATTGATAGCGCCAAATGTCAATGAAAAGAATATGACGAAAATATTAACCACGTGCTATGGCAATGCAATCTTTCTGTTGCTAACACACAAAAAGCCTAACATCAAGGCATGTGAATATATCTACTTTCTTTGAAAAAATCGGTTTATATATCTAGTTCTAAGTACACAATGTAAATAATAATTTTTAAAATAACAATTTTCATCGTTTAAAGATCATCTACTATAATTATACTACTTACACATTATATAATTTTCTCAAACGATTTTAATACAGTAAAATTTTAAATTTCATTCCATTGATATTGGAAATTCTGATAAGTGACCCTACAGTCACTCGACACGCCCAGTAGTAAGCTCTCGACTTGATCGTTCGCTATCCATCGAATGGGAAAAGCAGAAACGCAGAGAAGATTGCGTACACTAGCTGATATAGAAATCAAGGTACGCAATTAAGGGTACACGATACGCACACATCCCATAAAAAGCACTGGGCATTTTCATTAATCTCCCCAGATGTACACGTATACAATTAAATGCATTAATTATTGTGTTTATCAAATATTTATATATTTTAATTCTCTGTTCTATCTCGTCTACGTTTTTTTTTCAAATGCTGATTACTTACGGTTACCGGATTATTGCGCAACTTGTTAATAGAGCTGTTCTGTTATTGGTGTCCTGCTTTCTCGACTAATTTCGTATATCTATCGCGGAGAAAAGCAATGGTACGCGTTAAGATATAGAGATTCATAATTGCCAACAATTAACGTTTCAATATTAATCGTCAATAACTGCAGAGACTAATTATTATTATCCGAGGTTAATTGAAATATTTTCATTCCCGACAATCGTAAGTAAAAGGACTACGTGGTGATATGCACATGAAATGATAATTGATTGACGGCCATTTTGAGAACACAATATATTTTGCGATTCGTCTTTATCTTCACTTTTATTTGAGCCATTAAACTTTACCAAGCTTGCATGATGTATTCGAATATATTTTTCTAACATTCTGTTTGTAAAAAAAAATGTTTCTACAAATAGTACAAGCATAAGGTCCAGCCTTTTCAAAATGTACGGTTCTATTATGTCTCTTTCAGTTTTAGACAATTTAAAAAGTTTTCATTACATCTTCGACAACTGAATCTCAACTTGGAATTTGAAAATTCAATATGGCGGATTCAATATGGCGTACAAAAATGTGAAATGTCACTCGAATCACACGAAATTCGTCTCTCAGGGGTTTTCGGTTGCGTCGATTACGAATCTAAATCTAGAATTTGAAAATACAATTATATCATACTTATATGCACAAAATATAAGATATCCCAAAGAGAAGAGAATGGACAGAATCCATTTTGCCTGGGAATAAAAGAAACATTTTTAATTTTAAGAAATTTTCACTGGTCTCCTCGTATTTGATCTGCTATTTTCAATTTTCAAAATCTGAGACTGGATTAGTCAATCAACAACGTCGGAACCCACTCTGTGCCAAATATCTGTTAATTTAAGAAAATATCACTAAAGAGAAGATCACTGAAAGCGTATCTTCTATGCCCAACCGCAAAAGTAGCCAAAAGCAGCATTGTTTGGGTACGTAACTTCAAATATCCCAAAACCCTGACATGGTGGGGCAATTCTGTCCCCGAAGTTGATTTCTGCCAAAAAAATTACGTCGGAAATGACCCGTCACTTGCAAACAACAAAACCATTTTGGGCTGTGTGACAGTTTGAAATAATTGTTTGTATGCTATGTACTGAACATTTGTACATAATACAAACATAAACGCTTAGAACCAGTCTTAATATCTTTTACAAGAATTTCGTATATAAATAATTTTTGTTTAAAATGCTAAATGTTTGTTTATTATTCCAATGAGCTTATTATCTTTGTTTCTACAAGTTTATTAGATATTAAAAAATTTACAATTTTTTGCTTTCCAATGCTATTTGTAGATATAATATTTTTGCAGAAAATGGTAGCAACTCATACCATCCGTTTTCTGAAATATTTAACATGTTTAAACGGTTTTTCACTTTTTGCATCCAGAATCACGTATAAAATTATGCCTCATTTTGGTCTATAACTCCAGTAACTTTTTTTTACTTCGAAGCATCTTCATTTCAGCGACGTATGCTGCATACAAGTAGAGTGCGCGACAATTTAGCAAACCATCGATAAGATTCCATGGTTAATGATCCCAAGCACAATCACTTGTTGGGCGTAACGATACAGGTGTGCCAACTCCTTATCTCCTTATGACTGTACCTGATGTCATGTTTTACATGAGCTTGAATATATTTTACGCAGCATCCCCATTTGCGCGTAATCGACGTAACGCCTTTTTCTTTTCCTTTAACATCAGCCGTTATCTCTTCCGATGTAACTTTTCAACATGCAGTCTCGTAATTGCACACAGGGGTACCTCGCGATTAGTTACTTTTTGTGGAAATATATGAAACGGGAATTAATATAAATATTTCACCATTCGTAATAATTTAAACTGTTCATAGAGGCTCCGTATTACAAGCTCCCTAGAACAAACTTCGTATTCGCCAATTTTATACTTACGTCCGGCACAAATGCTGGAGTATATTGCAGGATTTGCGACAACTGTCGTGTATGTTACTTACTAAATTTCTTTAAGGTTAGAGTGATAAACTTCTTAGTTAGAAAAATACAAAACATATTTCTAGAACTGTTAATTTGTAAGATTCCAATATTTTTTGGCAAAAGAAATACCACTACAGTGACAGGTAAATATGTCTCGCATACAATTACAAGAGATATATTCATGCATTATCAGTGATAGTATAATAATTAATTTACTCCTCAGATGATTCAAGTAAAGGCAAAGAGATTGGCGCTTCGGGTTTTTGCCGTTTTTCTGATATTTCCAAATGATGAAAATTTCAGACTTGTAAGAGATATTTGTTAATTTTCTGTATATGTGGAAAACGTATATCATGAAAGGAACTCGAAGTCTATTTATTGTCATCCTGAGAGATTTATTAGAGACTGTATTCGCATTGTTTAGTTTTCACAGACCAATGTCCCTCTGCGTTAAGAATAATCTTAGCCGCTAATAATGAACAAACCGTGGATATATTTTATAATTAGCCACAAGCTAATACACACGAATGAATATTTTCCTATAAAAGAGAAGCCTACTGGTTTTCTAAGAACAAAACACTGCTGGAGTACAAAAATTACCCTAAGTTAAACGCTATTTTACGAGAAAAAACATGAGGACAATTCTGAAAATTGAAAAAAAAATGATAATAAATGCTAATATTTATTTTTATTGTTTCAGATTACTTGTTTTTGGTTTAGACAGCAAAATTTTAGTTAAAATAACTAAATGTCGAAGTTGCCTAGTGGGGACGAAATAATTAGTTGTCTCAACAATACACATTGTCGAAATAACAAAAGGAATAGTAATTTTAACTAAATAATTTAGTTAAATTGATTAATACTTGGTGACGTCAACAAAATATTGAATCAAATTTACTACACAGAAAGTTGAATTTACTAACTAAATAGTTAAATTTACTGAATAAAAGATCGAAATTACTAAATAAAACGTGAAAATTACAAAATGAAAAGTTACGTTTACTAAATAAAACGTCAAATTTACAGAAGAGTGAGTTAAATTTACGTAATTGAGCATGTCTAATTTACTACATTAAATTTATATGAAACAAATTTAATGTAAATTAAATTTAACAATTCAGGTAAAAAAATTTACTCGTCATCACATGATTCTTGCCCGGTCGCGCTCGCATGCGCGCATACGCACACACATGTATACCGAGAGGGAGAAGAACTTGGATGAAGACATGAGAGAATCCTGGAATTAATGAAAGAAAGTTACTATTGGTTTAATGAACTCACAAATACACATATATAATTATTACGCATACGCATATACATTTCCTAACCGCCGCAGTTGTTTAAACGCTTGCTTAGTATAATCGCTCGCATAATGTCGCAGTGATAGAAAGTTCTTATATACAAACCTGGCAAGTCCTTTAACACTTACGAAATTGAAACATACCATACAGCATCCATCTATCGGTAGCTCCGTAGTATGCATATGTGTTGTGTATGAGGCACGAGCGCGAGCGCGCCCTATACGCATCAGAAGCAACATGACGCTGCACTGTCGGTACTATCGCAAATCAGGTTAGAGAGAGAGAGAGAGAAAGAGAGGGTGCTACAACCAAGAACGATAGCGGTTTTCCGCAAGTGGTGTCCGAAAGGTAGAAAGAGACAATAATATCGTCTATAGCGCCACACCGCAGCGTTGATACAAAACATTCCATGATTGGTTGTTTATCTAGCTACCCTCAGTTAGTAAAATTGATGGAAGATTAGTCAGTTTAACTAAATTATTTAGTCAAAATTACTACTGATACGTTAGTTATTTATACAACGTATTCATAGTTGTACCAACTAAACATTTCGTCCCCATTGGGTAACTTTACCGTTTAGTCATTCCAAATCATCAATTAATTGCAGTGACTTGAAATGATGTCAATTGAGTATATAGCATTTAGTTAATGTAACGAAATAAAAAAAGTTAAAGGAAACATGTCAATTTGTTACGCCAACTAATCACTTAGTCAATCTACTGAACCATTTTGACTAAATTATTTTGTCAGAATAATTATTTCATTTCAGTTATGTTTACTAAATTTATGTTGGAATAACTCAATTTAGTTATTTCAACCGAATCAGATTTCAACTAAACTGCTTTAGTTGTCTGAACTAAATTTTTTTTACAGTGTACGGAACATGATATTGAGTGTTTTTGTACGGTCATTTATTTAAATATTCCCTAATTATTATCAGTGATCAATCGACAACAGATTAGACTGTTTAGTCATGTGATTTTAGTCTGATAATGAGACCAAAGTCTCGTATACACCATTTTATTGGGATGAAGTATCTACAAGTTCGTAGTATATCATTTATCAAATGCTTACACTTCCAGAGGTGTGCTGATATATTTTCGCAATTGGACATAATGGGTTAATCGTAAGGACATGTCTATCATTCGATAATATTTGGATGTAAAGTTTTGTTGTCGCTCGAGTCATGGTTCCTCCCAATTTATATTTTTAAAATTGATTAAATTTATTCGAAAGATAAATTCACCTTAATAAAATTGAATTAATACAGTGTGCATAAGGAATAAATCATAAAAGAACATTTATTACAAAAATACTAATAGGCCAGAGGAGTACTTCTGAAAAAAGCCTAGAAATGGAAGTAATTGACCACACCCGCTTTAGGGGCTTTAATAAACACGATTGATTCTTTATATTTTTATTAACAAAATCCATTTTGAATTGTTTTTCACGCTGTCATTAAAAAGATATTATTATAACTTTTAAGTATTAGGAAAGAATAGTTTTATATTAATATTATACGTTATACAGTTTTATAATGTTGATCAGTCCCAATAGTTTGATAAAGATAAACTCCAGCTCAGTGATATGTATTTAATTGTACATTAAAGAAAATGAAAATGATCCGTGAAGAGGAATTATATTAGAATACATTAAAGATATAAATATATATACTTTTGATTATAAAATATTTATTATATAAATAAAATACCTTTGAGTTTAAACACCTTCATGTACTAATGATAAATCCTTTCCTGCCCGAAGACATTTAAAAACTTATCTTCGATCTAAAACGAGACAGGACTGTCGAAATAATATTGCAGTGGTTCATGTTCAGATCAAATTACTTCAGGAAATTGAAATTAAATACGTTAATTGAGAAAACTCCTCCTATTTCCAAATATTAAGCGGGCAGATTGCGACAAATTTACAAGTCGTTGGCCTTGAATAGATGAAATCTAAGGATTTAGGAAAGTCTTTTAACAATATCAATTTTTAATTCAAAGTTGACATTTGATAATACCATTATTTTTGTATAACTTTTATGTTCTGTTTAAATTGGTATCAGATATCATGTACAATATTTAATAGATGTTTAATAATGTTTAGTTGATTTATTTTTACACGTGTATATTTGTGTATGAACATAGAGATTTCTGAATGATGATAGTGAAGGGAATTACCTCCACTGGCAGTGCAAAAATGACTATTTTTAAGTTTTTCTCAAAATTAAACACTTTCGGATAGTTTATTTAAAATGTCTTGAAAGATCGTAAAAGAGTCGTAAAAGATTGACTATTTTGAGTTTGGAGGTGATCATCATTAAGGCGAACTGGATCATCTGAAACAAAAAATGTTAAAGGATTTAGTTAAATAATAATGCCAGTTAGTGGTTGCTTAGGTCGACAGTTTAAAAAAAATGTCCATATTTGATAAAATCAAAAACAATCTCACAATTTTGTTTTCCGGATTCGTATGAGTGAATCCTCTTTCGGTGGATTCTTTTCATAATAACATTTTTTTCCTTCATTTTGTGGCTAAATTGATACTTGAATGGTTTGCTAGAGAATATGAGATAATATTCCTATGGGATATACATTCTTGATAATTACTGTCAAGTAATACAATAATTACTGTTTATTCAAATATTGAAGCGTATATAGAAGATATTAATAAATTTCAATTATTGTCCACTTTTAAAATGTTGTATTTTTCAAAACTGGAATATAGGTTATAATATGGGATATAATTTGTTCCAGTTTGCAAATTCTAACAATTCTTGAAATGACCCCCTAATTTTCATTAAGGTAAGAAAAGTTAATGATATCTATATGTTTTTACAGTTCATGATACCACTAATGAGATCTCCAAAAGTTTTTTCACAATTCTTATGTGTTTAAAAGTTAGTAACAATTGAATTTTTTTGCACCTTTTTAGAAAATATTCAATATCTTCGAATTCGCAAAACCGGTTTAATACAATTTGGATGGTAGATTGGGAGACGTACTTTCGATAAATGTGTAAAATATAAATAAAAATTGTAATTTGTTGAAACAAATTATGTTTTTAATCTTTAATTTTATAAATAAACACTATTCTTCCTCGATTTTGTCACTTTTATCAGGTGTATCATAAAGAGGTGTTTTTCAAGATTGTAATGCAAAAATAATTTTTAATCTCGCCTTATGTGCTATCTGATGGTGCAACATCCATTCATATGGAATAGAGTTATTCAAATTTGTATAAAGAACACATTATTATACATATAAATTAATTTATTAATTTGCATAATTATCCAGACTATCATCGTCCAATGAAATGTTTGCATATAGCCCGTCGAGTCATTAATTGTCCTATTACGCTGGTTCGTGGTAGTTACCGATATTGTCGGTGACTTCGATTATTGTTCTGCGAATTTTCTATCTGTCCAGTTTCGTATAAGATTATCCAGCTTCCCTAAACCGTTGATATGGGAAATAAGGCGACTGAAACTGGCCAAAAACTGGGCTCTTTTTTTATTAGACCTGCAGGTTTCGATTTAACCTCTCTCATTGTTAGCCTCTCATAAGGGATATTATTGTTACAGTTGTTGCTATTATGATTTATCGTCGAGGGCGACAATAGTATCAGGAATGGCCGAATGTGGTATGATTTGAATGAAAGAATGATATATATTGTAATGACGTGAATAAGGGATGCAGAACGATGGATGTACTTTATTTAGATGAGTGATTCAATTATTTGTAAAAGAAGAAGGTGCGTGACAGATTGAGAAAGAGAGAGATGATTAGTTGGTTAAGTAGATATTGATAAGTCATTGTATTAATAATCAATAAACGGAGAAGAATTTGAGTACTCGGATATTGTGTGGTTTTATTATAAAAGATTACAACAATTAAGGAGCTTTCTAATTTGTATCTTCCTTTCAGGGGTATCAATAACGTTTATTAACGAAATTGTATCAGATCCGAGGAGAATTCCAATGAATTTGTTGCATCATTTGGTTTGATATTAGCACATCCAAAAGGCTCAATGATTACATCAATAATGATTTGACTAATTTGACTCTCCAACCCACCGATATTTAAAGGGTTATTTTTATATCGTTTCATGAATCTTTGCACTACTGTCAAACACAACCCATTGGTACCCTTAAGATGACTACGAAAGGTCACTATGGATATATTAAAATATGATCTCCAAAACAAAAAAGTTATTGATTAACCATTGTTTCATAAATAACTTGAATTGTATAAATAAAGCTGCCAAATCATAAAGGAACTGTTGGCACGTAATTCCTTCGTGTGAAATGCACCTTGCACGCACCCATGACGGTTTTCCCTGAAGAAGCTCTGAGTTTAATAAGCACGTTTCTAACTAGCGGAGTTCAATTCAAGATAAGGCCTTTCCTTATTCCCCACTCGGGTTAGCATTTCGCAGCTCCCGTAAATTCAGGTGTCGGCGGTAAAAGGCAACGATTGGCGTAAAGCCGACATTCAGGCAGCTGTTGCTGTACACTGTGT
Organism: Trichopria drosophilae; assembly: GCA_030407085.1. Classification (NCBI taxonomy): domain Eukaryota; kingdom Metazoa; phylum Arthropoda; class Insecta; order Hymenoptera; family Diapriidae; genus Trichopria; species Trichopria drosophilae. The sequence goes on from CM059584.1 coordinate 39,943,819, forward strand.
GCAGTAGCGTCGGCAGCATCGAACTGCCCGTTGAAGAGTCAAGATTGCGCATACGCCATGTAAGTGTAAGTATATAAGACCACACGCACCGGTAGCGTTCAAATTATATTTTGGGCGGAGTTGGGTTATTTATCGTCTAGCAGCCTTCGGTGCCTTCGACAGCCATTTTGTGAGCCGCCTTCAATGCGAACAGCCGCGCGGACATCAGCGTGTGAAGACATTTCCTAAACGCGGGTTACCGATCGATGTAAGCTCTCTGCCAGCAATAATTACCGTTCCTTCGCAGAAATCCGGAGATAGAATCCAGAAATTATGGCGCCTTTCATTGAGAAAAACCCACAGTGGACTTTCGTATAAATTGACAGCAGAAACACATGCAGTGCGCTTTGTATTGTCAACCGAATCCAGATAAACGTATAATTATTACCACTTACGCGCCCATTGAATTCAGAAGATTTTTCGCGGCACTTGACATGCATTTCAATGGACGGACTTAAAGTCATCATGTGTGAGACCAGCGTAGACACGATCGTTATTAAAAAAAAAGTCGATGTAGGAAATACTAATTGACTGTTTGTTTTACGTAAATTATTTGATGCTGCGGATAATCTTTAACCGCACTGTTTGTTCAAACAATTTAGTAGCTGCAGTGTTAACAATAACATAAAATTTAATGTAAGAGCAAATTTAATGAGTCTGTAACTTAAATGTGTCTTAACCCATTAAGGACGGGAGACGCACATATTTACGTTGATTTTCGACCTCCATTCTCAACAGGAAATAAAATTAATATTGACTTAAAAGTGACCAACCCTACCATTTTCGAGTATGCTCTTTCAATTGGCGTAGTCAAAATTGCGTTTAAATTGATTTAAAAACCAATATAGCGCATTTTAAATAAAAAAATGAACAAAATTTCGTGTGTTTCGTTTTTGTGAATTTTTTTTCCTATCAATAACGTTACCAGATCGATGCCTTTCTGCAACCAAAAATGCACAAAATATATGAACTTCAACTAGGAATTTTCTTGTTTTGCCCTGAATCAACATAACCTCTTCAAAACGTCCATATGTCGAAAAAATTGATGAATTGTTTTGACAAATTTTTGTCTTGAATACTATAGACTTTAGAGAAAATTTGCCAGGAACAAAAATGCTTTGAAATGAGTCAAACAATACTTTCAAATTTTATCAGAATGCGTTGAAGCATTTTTTGATTTTTCAAAAATTTGAAAAATCGAAATTTTGAAAAAAGTCATTTATAAAATCTGAAAAAATTTGAGAAGGTTCTTTAATCAATTCTAAGATATTTTTGTTTTTGGAAATTTCCTTTAAAATCTATAGTTTCAGAGAAAATAAATTATTAAACTTTCCTAGATTTCAAGACATTTCTTTCAGAAAATTCCCGTATAAACATTATCGCATGATCTTGAATTATTTCATGAAATACGGTCGGCCATATCGGATCCACCATCTTGAATTTTAAAAATCTAGCCTCAAATTCGTGATGAACAACCCCAAAAAATCCCGTATACGCATTTTATCGCGATTTTAAAGCATTTTATTGAATTTCAGTCCACCATATTGGATCCGCCATCTTGAATTTTAAAAATCTAACCTCAAATTGCTGATCAGCAACTTCGAAAACCCCTGGAGCTCCGTTTTAGGGAAAATAATACCACTAGAGATGCGAATTTCATCAATAATGTTCATAATTGATAGAATAAGGTTTATTTTTTCGAGATATTGACGTTTTGAAGAGGTTATGTTGATTCAGGGCAAAACAAGAAAATTCCTAGTTGAAGTTCATATATTTTGTGCACTTTTGGTTGCAGAAAGGCATCGATCTGGTAACGTTATTGATAGGAAAAAAAATTCACAAAAACGAAACACACGAAATTTTGTTCATTTTTTTATTTAAAATGCGCCATATTGGTTTTTAAATCAATTTAAATGCAATTTTGACTACGCCAATCGAAAGAGCATACTCGAAAATGGTAGGGTTGGTCACTTTTAAGTCAATATTAATTTTTTTTCCTGTTGAGAATGGAGGTCGAAAATCAACGTAAATATGTGCGTCTCCCGTCCTTAATGGGTTAATATGCAAAAACATAAGTCTAAGAGCCATTTTGCATTATGTATCATGCATAAACAACTCAAATTTACTATACGTGTAAATTTAATTTCAATACCTTTTAAGAATGTGCAATTGAAATGAATGTACATTATTTTTAACGTACTTTTACTAATAATCACTTATATGCATGAAATTTTAAATATCATAAAACAACAAAAATATATTTGGCATATGTATGCACAGGAGACCCAACTTAGTTCACAAACTAGGTAATAGCTGGACTCAAATGATCAAAGTGGAGTTTCAATTTCGCGCGCGTTCATTTTAATGGTTGTTGGCGTACATATTGTGCATACTTTGCATATCGAGTATGGGAGGAATATTTATGATTTTTTATATCCGAAAATATACATTTTAGGAAAAAAAACATAATAGACATTTTTTTATTCAGAATTATACAAAAATCTAAGTGCAGGTACAGAACAAACAGTGCTCAGATCGAGAAAGTAAAAAACACTGTTGATTACTTCTAAATAATTGTTTATAACCACTTATATATTACTTCTTAAATAACAATATGGTATTTATTTTTTTAAAAGTTTCTGTTCTGAAGACAGCTCGGAATAATTTGCATTTTTTAGAAAATTTTTAATTGTCACAAAGCAAGTAAAGATTTTTTATAATGTTGTTGTTATTAAACAAAATTGAGGATGAATTTATGCCTTGCACTTGAACCCGGGATTTTTCAATTGCCGACTGGAAGCTATTCTATTTCCATTATTACAATCATCATGACAATTCCAATTTAAAAAAAAAAATAAACGTGAGTTTCTGATTGACGAAAAATAAAATTTTAGACTGCTCTTTCATCTATGATCATCGCAAGGAATTTATCATATTATAAATAAGTTCATTGTTACAACTAACTCATTTACTTTGAAGCGATACTTTTAAGATGCATTCGCGTAATACACTCACAATAAAAGTAGTTAAAATGATTATGAACATAGTGCAAAAGGAGGACTGTACATGATATTAGTTAAAACAACTATGAGGAGGTAGTTGGTTCAACAAAATTATAGTAAAGTCGACTACGAAGGTGGTAAATTTAACTATTTTTTACAGTTGTTTTAGGCATTTTTTCCCAAATATGGATGTTATCTCTCAGTGTGCTTGTAAAATCGTAAAGCAAAAACAAGAAGGAAAGATAAATTTTTATTTGATTTTTAGCATAACTACATTTATTGTTGATGTCTTCACTGTCATAACTGCGACTTATATAATTTCATCGATTTCATCTTATTGACCAAAATTACTAAGAATTGTCTGGCTAATTTTGTATGAACTATTCTTAGTGCAACTATTTCTGGTTCCTTTTTATCATATTTGTATAAGCCTATGTCAGATCAATGCTATCGCATAAATGTATCGCATTTCTTGATGTTAAATCATTCTGAACACTGGATGTATATGAACGTCAAATGAACTACTGAACAAATCAGCTACATCATCAAAGTTATTTTAATTAAAAAAGTAGGTATTTATACTACATTTCTTTCCTCTTTCCAACGATTGTTGAAATGTTACCTTAGATTTTTTTCTGTACTAGTAATTGATCACTATTATTACAATATTTAAAAATCGAACTGTTACATGTTTTTTACACATTTAGTTTTATATTATTTAGTATAGAGAGCCCAGAAAAATTTTTGCATATTTTCAATATCTAAATGAATTGTTCCACAGAGTTCTTTTATTTAAATGCAAGTACTTTTTATTAAAAAAAGACATTGTTTCAAGAAAAATTATTCTGAAGATTGATCTCAATACTAAGCCTTATCCTATTTCTATTACTGGATGTCTAGTTTGCGGATGCTATCGTAGTTCACGTTCCATGTACAATCTGTGCGTTAGCGGTTACGAGCACGAATTCGTGACTCCGAGACACAGATCAACGTTGATTGCACAATGTCACGCGTAGGCGTCGTTATACCACTGTAAAATGAGATTAAAGTGATACTAGAAGGTTCGCGATCCCATTGAAAATCTTGTCACAACACGTACAAGGTACATTCTCATCGACCTTTCGAACCAATGGCCAATTTTCACGTTTAATGCGTGTGATTATACGTGAGTATTTTAAGTTAACTGTAAACATATCAATATGACGATGGATATATTTTCCTAGAACAAATATAATATTTTTAAATATAAATAAAGGAATAATATATTATGGATGTGTCTATTTAACAATGAAAATAAAAAATATAAGGTTTTCCAAAGGATTATAAAAAATATTTAGACATAACTGGCATCAGAATGGACCTTACTGATTTTTAGAAGTTGAAAGTCTAATCCGTTATTCTTAGTCTATAATATTATTAGGATACTGTAAACTAACCCAAATGGCTATTTTTTATTATTTCGTGTCAAATTTTATTGAAATTTAACATGGTGGTTTTAGACAACGTTTTCCGGCTAAAAATCTATAAGATCCAAAGGAATATCTGATTCAAATTATCTCTCAAAAATTGTTGATTCCGTTCGAAATTCATTTATCGAAGGTAAAATTCTCGACTATTGTGAAGTTTGTGTAGGAAGCAATACTATAAATATGAGATAATTAACCACAAAGAAACTGACCATTACGATAACAAGAAATTATCTGTAATTCAATGACTTGACACATGCTCCAATTATACCTTTACCCTTTGAAGCATACATTTTTCGGGGTCGCTGATCACGAATCCGACCTCAGATTTTCAAAATTCAAGATGCCGGATCCAGGATGGCCGACAAGAATTAAAAAATTTATTTGATCCAGGCGAAAATGGGTACTCAGGGGTTTTCGAGGTTGTTAATTACGAATATGGTTTCCAATTTTCAAAACTCAAGATGGCAGATCCAAGATGGCCGACCGAAATGTAAAAATTTATTTCATCGAGATGAAACTAGGTACTCGAGAGTTTTCGGGATCGTTGATTATAAATCTAATCTTAGATTTTCAAAATTAAAAATGAGGGATTCAATCTGACAGCGATGTAAACAGTTTTCGAGATCGTCAAAGACGAACTATGAAATTTCAGCATTCGTGACCGCTTGTTGAATTGCTAAATTTCGTGTTGAAAATGTAACATTATTCAGTATTTAGTTTGATTTCAGTCAAATAACTTTTTACATTTCGGACCATCATTTTGAATTCGCTCGAAAACGCCCGAGTACCCCGTTTCACCTTGATCAAGTAAATTTTTCGGCAATATTGAATGCGCTGTTTTAAATTTTGAATGTCTTTGGCCAGATTCGTAATCAGTAACCTCCAAAACCTCCGAGTAATGAGTTTCATATCAATCAAGTAAATTTTTACATTTCGGTCGGCCATCTTGGATCCGTTATTTTTAATTTTCAAAATCTGATGCCAGATTCGTAATCAGCGACCTCGAAAACCCCTGAGTACCCAGTATTGTCTTAATTCAACGACGGTTTCTTTTCAGGATACATTCTTTGTAAAAACTTGTTTTTATACATTGTTCGTTATATATAAACAATTTAACACCATAATTCATAATAAATATTAATTTTTTTACATTTAAAAACATGTTATCGAAATACGGAAGGACAAATTTGGACTAAAATTCAATTACAATCTATTGGAAAATATCAAAAATGAATTACAAAAAGATGTCCTACAGAAAGGACACCGTGCTTCAAAGGGTTAATGTTTTAAGAGTCATCAGTTAACAGTTTTTGCCTATATCGTACATTATTAAAGGCAGATAATTTATTTAAAAAGACATTTTGCGTCATTTTAATGCTAGAAAATAAAGCTTATTCGGAGCAGGTTGATCCATTATGATTTTGAAAAATTGCGAATTTTTCAAAACAAATAAGTTGTTTAGCATGAAGTTATTTCCTGAGTGTCAATAAAGTGTATAATATTAAAAACAATAAAAACGTAAAAATATAGAATGATCCAAAATATTAAAAGGAGAAGCAATGTTTAACGTAAGCACTAAAAATAAAAAATATGAATTTAAAATAAAATGTGAAAGCAAATCTATCAGTAACTACTGAATTCCACTAGTTTAAATGTGGTTCCCCCTAAATATCACTTTGAAACTTGATAAACTTAATTACAGTATGATAGACACAAAATCATCGTTTAACAATTTTTTTTTTACTGAGGTAGCTGATCAAGTCAAATCTTCGATTTAAGTAGTAACAGACAATACAAACTCGGCAAGACGTGTGAACTAGTTAATGAATTCCTACGATGCCGCAACTGCAGAATCGAATATTGCAATCAGGAATAAAAAACATTTCATCATATGATCATTTTAACACGAACCAAATACATATAAAAAAATTGCAATTAACAATTATATATTATCCACACAAAATAATATAAAAATCTAACATAACATAACCTAACTTGACCCAATCTAACCTAACCTATTTACGAGGCATACCACATAATATTAAATTACAAATGTATTTTGTTCGGATTCGTTAAAAACTGATAATTTATTATATTATGTAGTGTATAACCTAACCAAACCTAACCTATTTTGTTAAAATTTTTAATATATTATTTTGAAATGGTCATTTGTTGACAACTTTTTTGATGAAATTTTTGTATGTTGAAACGTTTATGATGAAGTTATCTTGTGATGAAAACATACTTGCGTTAAAAAGTTATGTGTAGAATAGTCGCGTCACCGGCTAATAATGAGTGGTTGGAAGTGTGATCGAAGAAAGACATGTAGACATACTGTTAATAAAGTAAAATATATTATTCTGCATTTTCTCTATGTATTATCAAGAAATTAAATTGTTTCCTGACATTTCCAAAGCTGGCACTCAGGGTTGATGGAATGATTTTATGACTGCAACGGGATGTCAAACAACGATATGCAGACTATGTGCGTAGCATTTAAAGTTGCATACGTACATAGAAAGTGTGAGGTGTGGTTCTTGTTTTCCTGGAGTTTTATGGTCAATACCTTTTTAAATGAAGAACACTATTCTGGATTTTTCGAGAATAGAAATTACACATTTCGTATAAAATATCTTATATCGATGATTACATTGTTCATGTGTCTGAACTAAACTGTTTTCCTGTCGAGAAATGCGGAAATACAATAAAATTAAAAAATTGATTGAATTTAAATAATTGCATATTATCATTTTATTTGAGCAGTTATGTTTTGTACTTTTAAGAACCGAAGAAATGAGCGGAATTTTTCTATTCAATCCTTTTTAATTCTGTTCAATACGTATAACGTAATTGTTGCATTTTTATTTAACAATATATAGCAGAAAACATCAATTTCACCATAAAAATAATATCTTATTTTATTACACTGAATTATGGTATTCTACTTTGTAGTAATTGCATTTAAATTTCTGAAAAAAATAAAAACTTAGATTCATTCAAATTATAAGCAAAATCAAAATGGCGAATCAAAATATTATACTTTCAGCCGTTATCTGATACATTTATTTGACATGATAAATATACATAATTTGATAACTATTAATAAGTAGTATAACCCTCCTTTTGATGGAAAAATGGGGTATAAAGAAAGTTACTCAAAAATTTCATTAAACGAAAGATACAAATTTATTTTGCAAGAAATAGGGGATACAAGATTTTATATGCGACAATGCAACGAAAAACGCAAATCGGGAGTTCTTATTTTCTAAATTTGGTTTGGTGGGGGAAAGATTAGTGACGTTTTTCGTCACAGTAAAAGAAACTAATCTTGAAAGATATAAGAAATTAATTTTTCAAAAGGCGGATAAAAATGGAATGCGTTACATCATTGTTCGTAATTGTATTCACAATTGAGTACATCAATATTATTATTTTTTGGATTTGTCGGTTTTTCGACCGCACCTAATCCTTAAAACGAAAAGTTCAAAATCTGACTATATAAAACTGAAATATCAGTGTCAGAAAAAGTGCCGATTTTACCACTTTAACTAATAGTGGTCTACTTTTAGAGAGTACAATTTCGGAGTTTTCACTACAATAATGTTAGAGAGTACTATTAGAAAAATCTTATATTGTAAACACAATTTCTACGGTATATTGACAATTTGGATAGTTGCAAACCTATAAGTAAATTTTTCATAAAAATGGACATTCAGATCATATTTTGGGTTGGAATTTTCCTGCTTCTAAAACATTAAAACAAGAATCTTCATTCATTTTTTATTCTAAAGTTGATTTAAAACTCGTTGTGTCTACTCGAAGTAATTTTATTAGGAAATGAAATAAAACACAAATTTTGTATAAGCCGTTTGAATGATTACGTTAAAAAAGTTGCTGTAAAACGTTATACGGTAACTGATCTCGTTACAAGCTCGTAGATGTTGATTATCACGTAGATGATTTTCGAATGGTAAATTTTCTCCGATTAGGTAGTTGGAAGATCGGCTCGCAATATGCATGATCGAGAGAAATAGAGGAACGGAAGAGGAGGATAATACGTCTATATGGTGTCGATTGCCGCAGTGCATCCTCATTATCGTGTGCTTATATATAGTTACAAACCGCTATGATTATTTTTATATATAGGAAAGTGCTACCGGTGCCTCCGCGCCCTTCACGATCTCGTCGACACCACTTTCCTGCGATTCCCATAAGCAATCGATTACGATTCGTGCTACACAGAGCAATGCACCTTATATGCAGCAAAAGCCGCCACGTCTTTATATGGTCGTCCTACGAAATGATTTTATCTCGAACGAGTCTACAGAATCGCTTTTTAGCACATTCTGATCCTTCGTTTCAGACGATGAGGTCGAACGTTTACTCTCGATTGCCAATACGCCTCCGCTCTTAGTGACCGCGAACATTGACAATACATGGAGACAAATTTCCAAATTTTACAATTCCTAACAGTAACTTGGGGATACTTGCAGAATGCTAAATATTGCCAAGCTTTCTGATAAAATTTACAAAAAGACCCAGTGGAGAGTCGGCTATTCCTTAATACTCGTTTGATTCCTAACAGCTTTCAATTATATTATAAAATTATATTGATATTTGGGGGTCCAATCATATTTAGGTCGAAGTGGCTTCGAAAGATATGTTACAACAATATAGTATTTCTTATATGTATGAAAATTGAAAATGATTAACAACTATGACCTATGACTTGAGTCGACGTAAAATTGAAAATGGGCATTTCCAAAACTGCGACCCCAACGACAGGCCAGCCGAATTAGTATTAATAAATAAAAGTTGCAAAACATTTACTTCATGCACTTGTATTCTAATAGACTATTCGATGCATATTACATGTTTACTGTGTTTTTGTCTAATTACTGTCTGTATCATTATGATTATATATATATATATATATGTCAAAGATATCTTGAAAATTTCGAAAATATCTCTGACGGATATCTATGTGGTGAAATCTATGTGGTAAACCAGCTCATCTCGACGTTAAAAGATTAAACAAAATATTTGTTAACGTTAGCAAATACATTTTAAAGCAATAAATAATCTGATAATCGTAATTTCAAATGAATACATTCAAAAACAAAAACATGAAAAAATCGACATAAAATCAATTTTTCATTTGTATCTTAAAATTACCATAGGACATCACCAATATTGTATAAAAAATATGTAATTTTCTAATAAATTTACGAGGATGAAATCAATGCAGATCTCGTAAATCAGCACATCTCAGCGTAAAGAGTTAATAACTATTTTCATTGCCATTTTGATCAATATCACTTACATTTTTTAAATAGTTTTAAAAGTGAGATTTTCTTCTTCTTCTTTTTAAATAATACCTCTGGAAGTCATTTAACCCAAATATAATGCAAAAGTAAATTAAAGTACATACAGTTGTCTGTATAACTAAAAAACAACTTGTCTATCAGCTGTTTGTGCAGAAATATGGCCATTTAAAATTCAGTTTTAATGAAAAAGTAAATGAAATTTTTCTTCTTGTATAGTTAATCACATCACAAAAAACATGATTGAGTAATACACCCAAAAATAAACTTCTTCGATGATCTGATTTATGAAACTCTTGAGACTAAAAATGGGGATTTCAAGTTATTGGTTTGTCATCTTTACAAACTGATTTGTGGCGATAGCTATTTTTCCAAAAGCAATTTTTCAGATAGTTAAATCAACTATTCTCTTTTTTCGTCTACCTAGCATAAATAGGTTTACCGGTGGATAAATTTAATAGAAAAATGTTTTGCTGTAAGTATTACAACGAAACATACAGAGTATACTGACAAAAATTATTAGCTGATTTGACTACTTTTAGGTACTGAAAGTATTTCAATAGGTCCTCAACGGAATTTTATAGGTTATAGTTACAATCATGAAGAAGTTAAATCAACAAAAAATATAGTTATGGAAACGACATTTTGGCAGTTAATTCTACTACATTTAAAAATATTTTTTAGTGTCTAACTACCTAGTACAATAAAAGTTATTCAACATGCTGGAGCGATATATTTTTAATTGAATTTAGCAGAACTACATTTTTAGTTGATTTAACTTCTTTACGATAGTAACTGCAACTTAGACAATTTTAGTGCAGCTATTGGCGGTTGCTTTTTTATTATATTAGTGCATGGCTTTTTGAGTTTTATACATAGTATCGCATTTCTTGATCTGCAATCATTCGGAATACTTTTTCGTTTACTGGGTAAACAACATTAACTTAAATAAAAATAGTAAAATCAAGTAACTACAATCAACAATAAAAAAGTATTTCTTTTAACTATGCTCGACTCAAACTTCTCCATGGCAGTTGAATTTGTCAACTCAATTTATTTTTAGTGTAGTCTGGAATTGTCAGCTTTTGTAAGTGTGCAATTCTTGGGGTTACTTATACCGGTCTTGAACAATTTCGATACGGTGCACTGTGTTAGGATTGGTTAGGTTAATTAGTTTTTGTCGGTGAGTTTTCGTCCGTGTGATTCGTTGGTCGTTTATTTTTTCCATGCGATTTGTAACCGTACAAAATAGTTCTAGAATGAAACAGACAAACAAATGAACTTATGTCAACTCTCTATTATCTAGTTAATAAAAGAAAATAGTAAGAATACGCAAGAATCTCACTTTTGTGGGGATTGCACATATATAGTAATAAATGCGGTATCTCAAACAAAATGTGTCTCGGCCCCGTACCGTAATTGGCGAACGCGTGAGTTACGTCGCGAATCGAAATTATCGCTGCCATATCTCCCAAGAATTTACTGCGAAATATTAACGAGTCACGACTGAAATAATAGAATTCATTAAGGGAACGATCGGTAGGGCTATTCCCGTTGCAGAATGCACATGCATTATTAATTTTCATTTACGCCTGCACTTATACCGCCGAGTTTTGAGTGTTTTTCAATTTACAGCTCGATAAATCGATCGAAACCCGTTAAGCTCGCCAGCGGATTAAATGGAACCTTAAATATACGAGAGATGGAACATAGATTTCATGAGATGCATAAGAAATTAATTTGACTACATTAAGGCATTAGGGTAGTCACCATGTGGGGCGATATTATAGCTGAAACTGGCTTCCGCTAAATAATTCATTTTCCAGCAAAATCTGGTTGCTCTCGAAATCCGATTTGTTTAATAAGAATTGTCTTTATATTACAATTATCTCTACCACACAATTGATTATTTTAAAAAATGGGGTTTCCAGGTAAACGAGGCATTATTTAGAATATAATTTTCTATTTTTGTTACGGGCGATTAATAATTCAAGCTTTTATAATACACATTGCTTACTTATTGGTCTTAATTTAAATAAGTTCAATTTCATTTAAAGCAATTTATGTTAAGGTTAAAAGGATCCTATATTTGATATTATTTACGGTGCTACCGTTATATATTGGGTTTGCTAAATCAGTGTCGATGATATTGACATAAATGCAATAAAGTTCTACCCTCACCCTACACACCTCGTGCAGAAGTTACAATTTAAAAAATATTGTTGTAAATGTTTTCGAGTCAAAATTCAAGCAAGAAATGACTGAAGAATAAGATACAGAATATTTATACTACATTAAACCCTATGGTTAACAGTATCTTGACAATATTATAAGACAATTCTAAATAGTAATCTGAATTAACTTATTATTATAATTTTATATACGGAAATTCTGTTTAAGGATGCCCTGGTAGAAATCTGTCCAGTTTTTTGTTACACTGCCCAGTTTCCCTATACCTTTAAAACGAGAAAAATGTAAACTGGATAGAAACTAGCCAAAAACTAAATTCATGTTTTACTAGGGTCTAAGCTTAACCTTTAGATGGCCAATGGCAACTTCCCCCACAAATTTGAAATATTTTAATGTCAAAACGTTTGTGAATATGAGGTAAATTTCATAATTTATTGATAATTTATAATATATTAAATAACCTAATATTGTCAGTATATTAGGTTTCTTAAAGGTTAATAATATTCATTTGATGAAGATAAAGAAAACATATCGCAGATTAATTCACATAATATTTTGTAGTAAATAGTAGATGAATAGTACTACTAGTACGTAGTCGCATTAAAAATTAATTTTTTTTACATATATAGGGAATCTCATTCAATCGACGTACCTAAACATATATGTTGCTTAGCCGAATAAAAACATATTTTTCATTAAAATTTTTATTTAAATAAATTACTTCTGGATAAATTTAAAAAATTTGGACTTAATTTGACATTTAATAGACACCCTTAAAATTGATAAACTACCATTTTGGACGTAAAATTCCTAGCTCTATCTAGCCTAAAAATGGGGTTTCCAATTAAAAAAACATAACTTTGACCTCCAAATGACCTACAAAATGGGCCCCAAGGTCAATGTTGTTATATAATATCTTGGTGACCCTCCTTGCCCGGAAAAACTTTATCTAAACACTTTTTTTATCCGACATAGCAACAAAGATATTCAGGTGAGTCGGTTAAAATTGCGCTGTATGTTACGATTCTATGGTTGCAAAATTTAAAAAGCATATAGAAATAAATATAACTATACAGTTTAGTGCAAAACATAGTTAATTGAATTACTTTGGATTATTAAGTATGTTACATTTATGAAAAATGGTGTAAATACGTTTTATGTATAAACCTTTGTTTCGTCAGCACAACTACTTTTTAGTCTATAATTTATTTTATACAAAAAGATCAGTCAATGTTTGTATTCTCCAGTCCTAAAGATTTCAGGTTTACGAATTGTAAAAGTTCTGTTTTTCTGTGTGTTTTCATGTGAAATATACTATTTCCAGTTGTGTTGCTAATACCTCACCTATAATATATGAAATCGTTTTATGAACTTTATGCAATAGGAATTAAAGATAATCATTTGTACATGGTGAAAGATTATTTCAATTCAATATACAGAGTTTTTATTAATGACATTCGGGCAATTAGTTGCAAAAGACAGTTTAAGGATAAACGGTTTAATGAAGATATGGTTTTTAATTATGGAGTTCAGTGCAATAATATATCATTTTCGAAAAAAAAAAACATATTTCGTTGTTCTTAGATCATACGTAGTTTATAACAAATAATTTACTTGGATTGATATTAATAAAATCGATCGAATATTAATACCGCTATGTGAGAAATGAACTTATTTTGACAAGAATATTGTATTTTCTATAAATATTAAGGGAAGGGTTACGAAGAGTTAAGGATAAATCGATATTTCTCAATAAAAGGTGATGGATAGAACTGAAAACATTTTAATTAACATTAATAATTATGTATTAATAATATTAATGATAATAATTTATTATTAATAACTAGGAGTTATGAATTAAATGCTGTAAAATTTGTTTTTTAGATTTGAAAAACTTACTTTTATTCGCTAATATCGGCCGGTTCGCGTAATGGCGAACGGCCATTGATAATCGCGAAAACTATCTTTACACATGCCGAAATTAATTAAGTTATTAAACGAAGTATAACTAAAAACATTTCTAAGTATTAGTATGGAATACCTTATTATTTGTTAATCTAATTCATTCTTATGAAATAAATTATACGTTCATTAACAGTGTTTTATGCGCTTCTACAACGACAATGGAGGCAGTTCGACATGTCCGTTTATGGGAGCGCACTATATTTAATTTTAAAATTGAATCAATTTAATTTGTCGTAGTGTTCTTCAATTGTCACTGTATATCTGTTTGCGGTTACCCCGTTTTCGTGTTCATAAGTACTCCAAAATGCAGCAATTTAGTAAATTCCTTTCATTTTTTACTAATGAGCTAATTTAATAAGAAAAACTGCAGTATTCATTATTAGGAATATTATTGGGATTTAAATTGCTAAAAATGTAATTTCCTACCTCTGCAAAAATTACATGAAAATATGATAAAAAACATAACTCCTACTTGTAATATTCAAAACGAATAATCACGCGTGAATTTCGATTGATTCATTCCTACGTTTACATTGAGGAGAATATTATTTATAATAATCGTCCTAATGATAACAGTCAATTTTCTTTAGTAACTTACATTGTAACAGTTGATACGTATATTAATACTAAATACCATTATAATTATTAAAGATTCATTAATTATTAACATTTTTTTAAAAAGCATTTTTCATATTCTACTATTTGACTGTTTAAGTAATGTAAAGAGATCTTTCAATTTATGTTTCTAGGTTTGCAAATTATATTTAAAACCGAATGTTTGGTTAAAAATGAGCTTCATTAAAAAAACCTTGTTTTTAACCTATATATTCATTGCAGTAACAAATGATAGATTCTAACATAGACGTTGAAAACGCAATCTATAATTTAAAAAGTTTCTTCAAGTTTATTTACTACGAAGTACAGATACCATTCTGCCCAACTCAGAATTACTTGCAATTTTTTATTGGAAAATATTTTCAAATGGGAAATGATGGAAATTTAAATTACGATTTTTTGAGCATTTTTTACTTTAGATGTGACAAATCAGCATGATAAACAAAACAAAACAACAAGAACAATAATTTGTGATAATCTGTTTTATTAAATAATCGTTGGTTTAGTCCTATTTAGATTAGTGGTGCAATTTTCAAATCATCAATAGATATCTTCATGATAGAAATTAACGTAGTGACTTTTTTATAAGAAATAAAATGTAATATCAATATTCATACAATGTTTTTGTTATTGCAAATAAAAATTTATCTCAATATCATTGACATAAATAATTATCATAACTCAGGAAATAATCAGAAATCATTTGTTTTTACTTGTATTTTAATTCTTCTCCACAGTGAGAAACATATAGAAAATGCATACATGAAATTAAAAATGAATCATTCATCGATATACACGCGTAAACGATAAGTAAATTTAATTGTTTAATTTGGTATTTCTCGTACACAACATAAACCATACATAGAATTGAAACGCCTGTGGCTAAATTTTCGATTTAGCAGAAGGATTGACCTTGGGCTATTTATCATTCTCTCTGACATCGTTCGGAAGGAAAGTTGCATAGAACACGAAATCGTTAGTCGTCAGATACATCTTCTGCAATTATACGTAAACGCCAGATCTTTTTTCTTCTGTTTACAACACGAATATTTACCAGCGAACACATATGTACGTAAATGCTTGCTCCATCTACGCATATATATAGATAGGTAACGGTACCTTGGTTTTTCTAGGGTCTTTCGCAATTGCATTGCAATCTCAGGTTTCGAATGCGACTTTATTTTTGCGAACGAGTAAACGAGTGGGCGAGAGCTCAGGTGTAGCATTCTATTACCGAGAGAAAACATACTTTACGAAAATGAAAAATTTCTAATTGGTCATTAGCAAATTACTCATATGCACCGGCAACAGCTGCCTAATTAATGTACATCTAACAAAATGAGTTAATTTGAGTTTCTAACTGATGTTTGTGTTCTTATGAATAAATTTGATCGGAAAGTAATATTTGTGCAGAAAAATGCTGGTAAAAGATATTAACAAATAACTTTATGTACAGTAAAATAATATATTGCACTTTCGCCAAAAAATTATTATAGGGTAAAATAAAATCATATTCGACAGCTAATCAGAATTTCATATATAATGATCTAAGAGGTTTATAATTTGTCAATGATCAGTAGATATTTCAATCAATTACAGAAGTATATACCAATGTCCACTTCATAGATTTTGACAATTGATATCGGACGATATTCGAGTATTTGTTATCAGCAATCAATGAAATCCACAATTATTCATGATCTGATTGTGAATAAAATTACTGCACGAACATCTTCGTAGCATCAATAATCATCATCGATCTCATTAGCAAACATTATTATTTGTCACCTTTGACCTGTAATGTTGGCTTTTTATCTAAATATAAATTTTTAAATAATTTCAATTAAATTTTTAGGAAATTTGCAGAATGAAAATTTAATACAAGAACAATATTAACAGTTCAATAATTCTTGAATGTTACATTTATAAACTGCGCAGCTATGCTCAAGTCTTCAGTTACAGTTTAAATGTTTTATTTTAACCTCTAACGAATAATTTTTTATGGGTGCATAAACTTTCTGCATAAAAACTACCTTTGATACTGATTTTTCAAACCTAAAGTAAACTTTCACATACTTTGAACGACGAAATTCCTGAAGTGAAAATTGGTGCATGAATTATTGTTCTTTACACACTTTCCGCAGTTGACACCCTTGTTATATTATGTAATAAATTATATTCACCATGGCAATTAATTTAATTTTTTTCTTGGTTATAATTGTGTAATTCTTTATTTATTTTCTGCCTTCACTCTTTACAATTATTGATCATAGTATTTATACAAAGTAAAGTAGCATTTTCAAACTCCAAATAGTTTTTCGAATAATATACGGTAGAGTCCCGGTATATTTTCCAGCTCGGTTCCATGCCTTCCCCTTCCCTCTCCTTATATTTTTCAACGAAGGGGAGCTCCACTTCTCCCACTCTCTTCAGTCGCGATACGTTCGTGACGTCACAGCAGGCCCTTCTTGAGGCCCCAGCGCTCAAGATGGGGGAAAAAGAGAGCGGCGACAAACAAATATAACGAGACGGAACTCGGCAAATATGCTGGGACGTTAATATAGCGAGACGCGAATATACCGGGATTCTACTGTATTTAATTTACAAAGAGTCTTAGATAACCGAGAAAATGTTGAATGTAACGATTAGATCAAAATGTAATGGAATAATACCACGTACAATATTGAATTCTGACATCTTGAATTTTAAATATCTCACCTCAGAAAACAATTAAGAGCATTTTAATTTCACATGATATTGTATTCAATTTTAAGACATTTTTTAATGCATTGACCAAAAATTATACTTTGGAGAAAAGCTTTGGAGAAAATTCCTTTTATATGTTAATAAAAGACGTAAAATAATTAATTATCGTTAAAACAAAACAAATGTGTAAATTCGATTGGATTAAAAATAGCCTTCAATAATACATATTTCCTCTAGGACAATCTGCACCACGCCAAAGTTGAGTAAAGTGCTCCTGAAAAGAGAGGCAGCTACATCATGAATAGGGACGAAACGTTAGAACTACTCGCGAGTTCCCACTTTCCAGGATCAGTGATACTTCCAACAACAACAATCATCATACCCGTCAAATGAAGATCGGTAGGAGAACCGGGACAGAGCAAGAATTCATGTCGGAAAAGCAGAAACGAGGGACTGGCTTTTGGGGATTCTAATTTCGTTCAATCCATACAAGGCCTCTGGAATGGTCGGAATTTATCCCGTACATCTTCAGAACGGTACTGAACCTCTAAAGTCACACCTGGTAGAGATATTTCGGACCAGTGTTAGGTTAGGTTAGGTTAGGTTAGGTGAGAGTATGTCTCTCTTATATGGAAATAGGTTAAGGTGGTAATCGCACTAAAACGGGGCAATATGCCCATGGAAGACCCGAAATCTTACAGGACCATCATAAAGAAGGCAGATTTCGAACAAAAATGTTATTCCGTTACAAGAAAACTTACTGAATATGCAAAAAAAAAAGGGAGTTCTTTTGTCCTTTTAGGTTGTGATATCTGAAAATCTTGACGAGATAGAATAAGTCTGCAGACCCATTTGGATTTAGCTCAACAAAATCCGACAATACTGTTCCTGAGAATAAATTTTGTTTCCTTGTGTTATAAACCAAATCAGCAAAAGCGTCAGCCATTCCAGAGTTAAGATAAAAGTTACCACCATGAAAAAGATATCATTTTAATCCCATAAATTGCGGTAAAGACTAAAACTTTATTAGATTTTGAGCTTTCAGCAACAGCTGTCGCTAACCTCGCCACCGCAATTGTAGATCAATTTCCCGTAGCGGGAACCTTATTATCGAGTGCATTATTGTTGCGGCGCACACGGAAGTGGTCAATACCAAGGAGTAGATACCGAGTCGCAATTGATTGTTGCCCACTGGCGGAGAACCGGATGAGGAATCGTCGATCGAGCAGCCGGCCGACCGACAGAACGAGCGATCGTTTGATATGAATTGATTGATACGCAGAACCTGCGGGCGTAAACGGCGTTACTGAACAATGGAATCAGCCACATGCACAAGTAACACCTCGGTTCCTATTGGTTGGTGTAGGGGACTTCTGGCTGAGACGCTGCCGTACGGCTGATTGAGAAAGTATCGGTGCGGACGATAAGCATTAGCTTATCTGACTCTGAGATCGTAATACCGAAGCAGGTAAGGAAGCGGGTATCTACAGCCTATGCGCATGGTGTACTCATCCGAGCGATGGTAATTACCGGACGCCACTCGTGCGGCTCCAAATCGGCACGCTTATGTCTCCCCTTCTCTCGTAATTCGTCGTTTCCTCTTGGTCTCGCCTTGGTCGAACAACTTTTTCAATTCCATATTAATTTTTAATCATTTCTGTGCTGGTTGTTTTTGTTCTCGTTTTCCAGTGCAGCAATTCCTCAATCGTGCATGGTATCCCCAAAGATTGTAAAAGAGTTTGTTATGCTTGTTTGTCACTCTATCGTTGTCAGGGGAAGTAGATTTCATTAAAACACACAACTCGAATTCACAATTTTAAAGTGGACTTTATTTTAGATTTTGTACTTATGCTGTAAGTGAGTCCGTACAGAAGAATGATAACATAAACGAAAACGCCTTCTTCGAACGTCGGAAAATTTGTAACACCGGTCGCGGTGCAGAGAAGGGGGCCAAGTTTGAACGAAGTTGAATTCGATTAGTAACACGCTTGACGCGCAACAATGCTGATAAACGCTGTGGCAGGATAAAGAAGAGAAATTTGCCCCGAATGAAATTTGAAAATGGTGTCATTTTCAGTTTTCAGGTTTCATCTGGAAATTTCAACCGTCTAAAACGTTTCTTCCGCCCATAATCTCAAAACATGTGTAATTTACATTTATATTTCTTCTCGCATCTTGGTGAAAATCATCTGACAAAATTCGTGAATGTATATAAATTTAATCTGATGTGGTGAAGTTTTTTGAATTCCTGAAATCAATTTTAATTATTAACAAAATTTGTAAAAAAAGACGTCAGAGTAAAAAAAAATAAACCCTACCGTTTGAAGTTTTGGTTAATTTCTGGTTTTAAAAAGAATTTTTTTTACGATAAGTTGGGGGAAAACAATATAATTTGTTGAAGATAAATTAAAATTAATATAGGAAAAGAGATGCAGTAAATAATATAAATAAAACAGTGAGCTCTTGGAGGGTAAACAAAATAAAAATCACGATAACGTTTCGACCCTAATTCGGGTCCTCTTCTGAAGAGGTCAACGGATTCATTTTTTAATTGTATTGTAATTATAAAACTTCAGAAAAGCTGTAATATAAGTTCATATATAACTTCTATTATAAGGCACAATGTTCATTAAAAAATAATGTTTTTATGTTCGTATAATAATAGCTTTATTTTTAAAATTTACCAGCGTGCATAATATTTTTTAGGGTACTTAAATTTATTTTACTTAAATTGAAATTAGTTAAAATCATTGCGAATCAGTGCAGATCCCCGGATTAGTAGTCTATACCATATGGCTCACTAAATCAGCGTCAGTGCTTTTTTTCTGCATATTTTTGTATTACGCGCAATACTTACCATAATTTCACTCGTAAGAAAGTACTTGAACTTAAAAAACCTACAGCTTGACCCTTTAGGACATTGCATTTGATTCTAATTGAGATCAGAATAGCCATTTTCCCTTTATTTTTAAATAAAAAGAATTGTTTCAAAAAACTCTTGTCGATTATTTTGTTTATGGGCTTTAAACAATCGGTATCCCGTTGAGAAAATTCATATGCCAGAAGTTTTTAATTAAAATTGGTTCCTTGATTTTTAATGTTTTTATGTAATGCAAATTTAAATATATAAAAGTGCAATATATTCATTAAAAATCATAATCACTGATCATAATTCTGAATAAATGATGATTCTTGTCTATGACAAACTATTATTTTATAATTAGAATAATAATAACACCGGACTACAAAAAAAAACAACTTATGTCATGTGCAAAAAACGCAACTAGGTTTGTCTTATACATTTAGCTCTGCTGAATCCGAATTCAAGCACGGAATTGGTCCTATACGTCTGAGTTTTTCTATATTTGCGGTTTAAAGTGCGAAAAATTGTTTTTTTTTCAGAAAAATCGACTCATGACCGCTGCTGTACTTGGTATAGGTTTCTGCAGTCCTACATTTCATACACAAATGTGAAGTATGGCGCCATCTTCTCAAGTCGATCTGCAGCTCTCGCAAAAATGTGTAATGACTCATAATGGAAAAATTCTGTAAAAAGGGCGATTCCGCCCGTTAAAATAATAAAAAAAAAAAATTTACACATTTACTACAAGAAATAAATTTTAAGCTGTAAAATGGAACAAGATCAACTTTTCTTATAGATTTTGGGCAACTGAATCTGAATTTGGAGACAGAATTGGTCCTATACGTCTGAGGTTTTTTGAATCTGAGGTTTATACTGCGATAAATTGTTTTTTCCCCACAAACTTGGCAAATCTTGTGCAAGAAAAAAAATTCAACTGTACAATGGATCAAGACTAGGTGATTCGTATGGATTTTTGGTTGCTGATCCGAATCCAGGGTCCAGAATTTTTTCAACTTGTTTACATTTTTTTATGTTTGAGGTTAGATTGTGAAAAAAATGCGTTTTGTACATATTTAATTTTTTTTTATTCAGTGCACGGAGAGACTTTTCATACGAATATTTCTAAAATTTTGTTTCGAAAATTGCCATAAAACGTAACAATTTAGGGATAATGGATGTAGTATTCGAACGTTCGAATACTGACGTGAATTCTTCGAGTTTGTTTCTAGTTTTTAAGAATATTTCAAAATTTCTTAAAATTTGTTCTTACAGTAAAGGTGTAAATTTTCCAGAAAAAAAAACAACAATTTTTCGCACTTTAAACCTCAAATATAAAAAACTCAGACGTATAGGACCAATTCTATGCCCGAATTCGGATTCAGCGGCCCAAAATCTTTAAAAGAAACATAGTTGCGTTTCTTGCACATGACATAAGTTTTTTTTGTGGTCTTATAATTAATAATCCGTTGAATTAGATGTAGGCGGTTATTTTTTCCTGAGTGTTATCTATACTGAGAGAAAAAAAATAATAGTAGAAATAGGAGACGATCATTAAATAGCCTGAGTGAATTTCACAAAGAAATTAACGTAAATAATTATTTTCTATGCAAATTACTCACAAACATTTTTGTCCCTCCCTATTAAGATTTCAAAAAAAAATACAGACGATTCCTACCCATACTGGGACCGGTTAATCATATTTTTTTCTTTTCGGTATGTATAAAACAATTAGTTATATAATATTTAATACCTTACAGTTCTATACTATTTTGATGATGTTATTTATTATAGAAACTTAGTATCTCGTAGCTAATTTTTTAACAAACTTTTTTTTTTTATTTAAATTCCCATTAATATTATTTTATACGAGTCTTGAAATTTTATAGATATTTAATGAACTTTTCAAGGTGCTCACTCTCTCTCTCTCTATCCTTCTCTCTCTTTCTTTCTTTTTAATAATGGTTCTACAAATATCATTCATGTTAACACTCGATTTCCATTAGCATCAAAAGAAAGATCTAATAACGAAATGTACAAATACTTGAAACTTTTGATAAATGTAACATCTTAATATCTAAATTTCGTGGCATTTAATCTGCTCAAGATGATGGATAGTTCGACACCACTTGATCTTAAATACGCGACCAATTAGTTAACAATAGGTTCGGCATCGTTTCAAGATTCTGCCTTCATCGTGTGAACTAAACTAACTTTCTCTTGAACCCCCTAGAACATCGCATAATAAAATTGTTCCTATAGTTATGGACAAGATGAATAGTTATTGGCACATGTCATTAATTTTTGTTTTCGTGCCGTATTTCTATATGAAATACGAATAAGGGAAAGCTATTTTATAATATAAGTGAATTTCCACATTTTATCGTGCACGAAAAGACTGTAGTAACGTATTCATACCTGTTGGCCTGCGACGCAAACATATGTGTGTTTTAAAGTTATTTTTATAGCACAAGTTACAGGTGCTACTCCCATCTTGATCATCGATGCTCATTTTACCGGCAATATGTGTCGTTTAATATGCATTCCGTACGTGTACTTATGTCTTATATAGTCGTATATATATAGCCGGTATTCTTTACTTACTATACATGTATTTATATAACTATTTTGACGTAGGGAACTATTGATAATTTCAAGTAGTTATTTCTAATGTTACAAAAAACGATCAATAGTTGGTTACAATGGCTACATCGGTAATAGCATATATTAACTATACTCCAATTCGATAATAATTATCAATAATTATTCGTACATAGCTACTCAATGTGATAAATTTTGGTGAAAATTAATGAACAGACTACTAGAATTTCTGAAAGTGATAATATCCTTTTGATTCTACGTGAAAATAATATTTCGGTATTAAACGATTATCATTGTAAAAATGATGTAAAAATAAAAAAGACACGAATCATCTCCGTTAATTCATTTATGAAAAAGAATGATTTATTTTATTTAAATATTTTATTTATTCTTTATTTAATTGTCTAATGTTATTCTGTACATTTTAACAGTGAAGGAATTCTATTTTCAATTACTCAACGAGGGGATAACAGAGAGCTAATTTGTTTCTCAATAAATATCCCGTCAGATTTTAAAAAGCAGAAATTTAATTCCAGTCTGTAATCTATCCTATACACTGAGAAAACAAATTGTTGCGGGAACTAAGATTTGTTTATAGTTAATAAATATGTTATTTAACTATGTTTAAATAAATATTTATTAACAGATAATAAATCGCATATCTAATAATAAGTCGGTAATGTAGTTGACTCAACACAGATTGCTTTGTGCCATAATATTTGTTAATTATTAACAAATATATAATTAGATCGTTTATGCCAGGCAATACTCAGTGAACATCTATTTTTAGAAAACAAAGCCGTATTGTTACCATGATATATATTGACTATATCTTAAAAGAAAATATATCTTTACTTATCATACGCAATTTGAAAAAGTTATTCAGGAAAGACAAATAAACAACGCGCTCAAAACAATGTAAAATGTGTTAAAAGAATGGTAAACTGGATCTGTAGAATAACCGGAATGGCTCTCTGATTCTTTTTTGCGATATGACTTTTTCACACGTCTAATGTCTATAGTCTCTTGCAATCCAAATTTCTCAACTAAACTTTTAGTATTGGTAGGATATACTTACTCTCTAAACTTGAATTAATTAAAAATGACATATCTACAGCGAAAAGTGGATTACCATCAATTAGTAAGTTTGTTACTGACAAATAGTGTGAAAATACTAATTCATTAATACAATTCTACTAATCTACAATTAGATATTGACCTTTTTAATTTAGTACTTTGTAGAGTTAGTAATAAATTCGTAGGTTTTAACTTTTATTATTTATCAAAAATGATTACTAATTCATTTGGTGACTCACTTTTAATTTTTTTATTTGCAGCATTTGACTAATTCAAATTTAGAGAGTACAAACATTATTTAAAATAAAAAATAATGTGATTTTCTATGTGATACTACCACAGATGTTCATTGAAATGACTACTGAAACCATGAATATTTAATATTAGCGGTATCGTTTATTTCATATTGGGTTCCTAATTACAAAATTATACAATATCTGATGCAAATTATAAATTCGTACGCTGATTTTGCAAAAGATTACCAATAAGCAATCATTATTAATTTGAAGGTCATCACGAAAATGTTATAATGAAATATAAGAATCTTTTAATGTTATTATAATATTTACTAATAAAACGTCATCATAATAAATTTAAGTCGATAATACGGTAAACACACATGTATATACTACAATACTGTTTGCACCTAACGATGGATGAAAGTGGAGTTGTTAATCCAATCGGCGATATACATAACGGTATTATTTATCACCACAGATCGAAAAATAAATAGGTTGAATTTAGCAGCGGATTCAATCAGAATCACGTGACTCGAGGAACCATAACCTCGTCGTACTTTTCCTCCTACTTATGTAGAATCTCGTTTTGCCCGTCAACGGATAAAGATATATCTGAAGATAAATCGCAACAATCAATACCTCAGCATCTCGGCGTGAATCGATCAAATTTTCGATATCGATTGGACATAATGATGCTCGTAACTATTGGATGCTGCGGCCAACCGCAGAGCCGAGGATGCACTGTGTACAAACGAGCAGTCAAGGGTGAAGAAACTCGTGAGGTTCCTTCAGAAATTGGCAACAAAGATGATCTATGCTGGAATTTCAACGACAACGTAAAGCTGTTAAGTATCTGTTGTTTCATCAATCGTATTATCGTAATATCTCACTTAATTTTCGAAATGAAAAATGGCATGTAATTAATTGAATTTTATTTCTTCACAGAAGTAGGTGTTACGATTATACTATGCATTCCAATTTAAGTTTTAACTTTGAAAACGAAGGTAATTAAAATACTTCAACAAGGAACAAATTCATTGTTATTCTTCTGTAGATATATATTCTTCTGTAAACATAAAACACTTATTGGGAGAGTGACTAAAGACAGGTGTCAAGGGGTAATTTTAACATAATAGAAATATAATATTTTTATATGGTAGCAAATTACATGATGATTACATACTAATGTGAATCCTGCTACAGAAAATAAAATTATTATTTGAAATGAATTAACCTTCTAAGAAAAATGATAATATTAATACAATTGTTTATCATGTTTTGTTCCCAATGTACCTCATTCGATAAAAGTTAGACTATATTTAACTAGGCATATTTTAAAACAAACATATTTTCGTTATCTGCGAAACATATAGCTTTCTTGACAAAGCGAAATTTAATTATGCACGTTACTAAATAGTACCGAATCGATCCTCTAGCTATTTTCTAGTTGTTAACATGGATGACAATACAAGACTTATATCACTAGCATATCTTCACCTCCCGTTAATTCCTCTAAGGTTCTTTTAAATGCTACTGACTAATGATGTTTCTGCATTTCCTTCTAATACAACTCAGTCTCATTCCCAACCTTTACCAACCTCACATTTTACCTTTCAGTTCCTACGAAGAAACTTACTTCAACCACATCAACCAATTTCAGAATATTTCTTCTATGCAAAAATGGTTTAATGATACCTAAGCTTAAATGTTATTTTTCAGTGTGTGATGAAGAGCTTAAAAACTTGCAGAAAATTTATTCAAAAATGACTGCTCTTAGAATTTTATAAGAGAGGAAAAACTTTTATTCTGAAATTAGAATCTCATTCATGTGAAACCTTCATTTAAGTCACACCTACACGGAGAAACAAATCCATAGTTAAATTGACTATATCACATAGTTGGAAAAATATAGTTAAAACTACTATGAAAAATAGTTGAATTTACCATTTTCATAGTTGATTTTACTATAATTTTGTTACACCAACTATCTCCTCATAGTTAAAAAAATCAACTATGTAGAATGATTTACATAAATATGACAAATATAGTTAAAATAACTATAATCTAGTGTAGTCCTCATTTCACACTATGTCTCGTAGTAAATCTTTATATTTACTATTATTCATAGTTAAAGTTTGTGTTTACTGTAAATCCATAGTAAAGACAGACGCACTCCGTGTGTTTTGATGCCGCCAGGTGGCGACGCGGCGTTCGCAGCTTCTTTTCTTCGAGCCCCTGGCTCCCGTTATTGAAGTTGATTTTCATTTGGTCATAAGAACTATTGGGCGTCAAGATACGATAATACATAATGAATGACGTATACGCACGTGTAACTATAGACTAGTTACATGACATTAAAATTTGTGTGTATAATGGCATTGCATAATACAATTTTTTAACTGGCTAGAGTGCGACTTTCACAAACTTAACTCAGTATGTGTTGACTTTTTGTTTTCTCTTTGTTCCCCTGTTTATCTTAAACAATGAACGAAGGGAGAAAAGTGGACTTTTCATATGCTACGATTATAGCTTACAGTTATAGTTTACATATATAGTTTAGAAATATTTTTAAAAGGTAAATTTTGACTCCTTTCCATATTTCTTATGACAATTTCTTATACAATTTCTCTCAGTGAAGGTAGTAATTTTTTTAAATGACTATTTCAAAATAGTTGAGTCTATTTGTCTATTATGATAAGTAGCATTTTGAATCATGAAACAATAGTTGAACGTTACTATTTCAAAATAGTTATTTTAACTATTACCATGCCTAGTCCTCATTTCACACTATGATCCATAGTACAAAAATGGTCATTTCCACTATTTTTTTTCTGAGTGTATTTTGGAATTCGTTAGAGGTAAAAAATAAAATTTTTTTAAATTGTGGTATCAAATTATATATAATTTTGTAAACATATGATTTCAATTACTCTTACTGTGGCTCGTAATTTTCCTCTTGAACCTCCTTCTAGAAAAGGCCATACTTGTTTTTCTAATCATGTTCGCCAAAAATAAAATTTAGCGGATATCCAAATCTATAATTCAAGTCAGCACATTAAAAGATGAGCTGTAAGTATTTTAGGTCAACTTAGGAATAAGCCTTCAGAAAATTCAGGTATATGTATCATTACGGATTCTTTCACTACATGACCAGAAGGAATTGCAAATTTACATCATAACTCAAATTCTGCAGCCGAAACTTTAGTTTCTCAAATTTACTCTAGATTTAGTTTTTCTTCAGAAATTCCTTCCGATGAAGGTGCAGACTTTGAATCAGCTATTAACCCTCCTAAGCACCAATTTTTCTTTTCCCGTATGGAAATACTGTAGCTTACACGAATATATTCGTCATGGTGCACATGAGGGTTAAAAGAATCATTGACTTTGTCCAATCAAATGGACAATTGAAAACAATGAACAGAGTATTATTTTTCAATATTCATTGATGACCGTCAAACATACTGAGATGAACGAATTGATAAATTAAATTCCCTTATTTTTGCGATACTTTCAGATGATTCAACCATTTTAAAACAGAGTTAATCATCAAGCTCTAAAACAAACGACGTATCTCTTCCCAAATTAATTGTTAATCTTCAATTAAAACTCCAAACAAGTTATTTCTTGTCTAGAGATACAATAGTGATTACCTCAAATAGAATTAAATCTACATTCTATTTATAATATCCGAAGATATCCTTTAAGAAAGATTAAATATGCATAGATTTTTCTCCCTTGTTTAAAACAAAATAAACAATGTAGTTTATAGGATTAAAAAAAGCTAAAGTTCATATTTTAAAAACATTCACACTGATGGATTAATAGTTTTCAATGAGTGATTTATGAAAATTATTAATGATTTTACGAATGTCTTGATCTTGGATGTCCTGAGGATTATGAAAATTTAGGACATCGTGAGGAGCATCTGAAGACGTCCTCAAATCTATATGCTGTATATGATTCATCGCCAATAATCATTAAGTGACGAATTAAATTCGTTTAAAAATCATAACCTCGCTGCAAGAAAAAGTAATAGCATTAATAACTAAAACCATCAACAACGATCATGATAATTATACAACTGGTAAAATAGATAATAGGTTTTATCAATTATAAACTTATTTGTTAAATATCAAAACTTTTCTTTTATGTAACAATAGATATATTTGTGTTTATTGAGGATATAACGACCGCTCTCCCACTT
This sequence comes from Trichopria drosophilae, assembly GCA_030407085.1. Classification (NCBI taxonomy): domain Eukaryota; kingdom Metazoa; phylum Arthropoda; class Insecta; order Hymenoptera; family Diapriidae; genus Trichopria; species Trichopria drosophilae. The sequence continues at coordinate 39,972,110 of CM059584.1, forward strand.
TTGCCAACGAGTTTGACCCATTTTTTCGGTGCACGTGTGTATATACTAATTTGTCAATTGACTTAAACCGTAAACAATAAACACAAACTGAGTTATTATTACGTATCGCAGTACAGAACGATAAAGAACATAAAAATGACAAGCTGCATTTTACCAAATACGGATTCAGTCACATATAGCAGTGGTAGAAACGTGATTATGAATCGTGAGCTATCGTTCTGACCTAAGAATCACCTGTGTGATTGCCGATTCGTCGAAATCCTGGTTTAAGTAATAAGCGGTCTGTTTGTGGTGTCTCTGTTATTTATTAATGGCTTCTAAACGTTCAGAAACGTTTCCATCGTTTCGAAGGTCTGAAGTGTGGCTATTGGTAAAAGCAACAAAAAAATCAGTTTAATTATATCTTCCACAAGTCCGAACCTCAGTTTAGTGACGGAACAAGATGGAACGTGGACAGTCATTTTCGACGAGCGCGAGTGGCAATTTGCGATCTCGTATGAAATTAAGTCGATCATTTATCACTGTATTTACGCTCTTTTTATTCAAGGCTGCATAGTGAATAATTCAAGGGTGAAATGTGTGACGATTTTTACTATTGCTCATATACTGAATAGTAGAGTATTCGGAATAACACCTCCTATGAATATCTTGCTAGTTGGTGGGTTTCGAAAGACCGTAATAAAACGTTTCTTGGACTTCGTAGAGGTAACGATGGGTAGGAGTTTAGTCTGACATAACGTTTAAGTGGATTATATAACTGAAGAGGATGCTTGTGAATGTATTACAAACATTTTTTATTCGCTTATTATAAGTTATAATAAACAATTTCCTTTTTTTATTTTTTATTGTTAATATTATGCTTAATTAATTTGAAATTATTTGAAAACCTAAATATTACGTTTCATCAAGCATGTGAAGTATTCCACAATGATTAAAAAAAACGAATTGCATTAATTCATTGTTACATAATGCACTGTAAGTATCAGCACATATTTATTTATATAAATATGTACGAACTAGAATATATAGTAGTATGAGAAGAAACTACTAGAAACTACTGGAATTTTTCGATTGGTAACAATGGACAAATATTCATCATTTCTCGTGATGTTACATCCGATAATTACTACTCGTTATTCGGAAACAAATTGTTAACTTCTTATAAATAAGACTGTTATTAATTGTTTTTATATTTTACTATTTAATAACCTATTTTCTTTTTGTTTCTGTAACTATTAATAACTATGCCGGTACAGTAAAAATGATCACTCCTTAACCATTGTGCTATATATTGCGCAATGCTATTTTAATAATCTTAAAACTAATTGTCGTTAGTTTTTACTATAGTACCAATTAAAAAGTACTAATGTACTGGTATAATCTGAATAGCAGCCGGTGGTTTCCAGTATTTTTGTAGCATTTGAAAATATTGTCATGATATGCTGGCTATTAATGGTAATCATTATTGGTAATCTGCCAAAATATGGTGAGTTATAACTTGCAAATAGCATTAAATTAAATAATCTTAATACGGCGACTGCATTTTGCAACCATTGGTAATATACTTACTTGTATTACAGCGATCTATTGTAGATAATAACACAAAGTTACCAACAATTTTAATCCTAAAGTTCTTATATTTTTGGCATCAGCAGGTTTCAATAAACTTAAAATAAAAAAAAAACGAAATTGTTTCATCTGATCAGTTTCGTACAAATCAAGGTTAAAGACTGAAAAAGTTGTACCTATTATAACGTGTAATCGATAGTGTCAATTTACTAATAAAAATTTGAGTGCAGCTAAAAATGTTTAAAAAAATAGCATCATTACCACTGTGGTCGCTATTGCCAGATATAATGTAAGATAAACCTTTAATATTTTATTATGATTCCGCGGTAATAAATATTCCGAAATTCACTAAATTCGTTATTGTGAAAAAATAAAAAATATTTACGGTAATTTGTCATCGTTGATATTAAAATTATATAGCCCGTATATAGCATATGGGCACATTTCTAGAACTGTTAAATTTGTAGGTATTTTAAAACTAATTTTTTTTAAGGCACATTGTTCAAACTTGTTTTATTGCCTTCGGCATTGTCCAGATAATAGGAAATATCCCGCGTAAATCATTTTTGCACCTCGTTAACCCACCTGCGCTCTAGTTTCTTACCATAAAAGTGGTTAACTTTGAAGTCATCGTACTCCCTGTGTATAGGTGGCACACATTCGCATAATAAGGGTTAAAGTTACTTCTTATTGTATGAATAATGTAAGCTCCTTGCATGATTGTGTGGAAATTTTTGTTAAAAAAATTATTCCAGGTTGAGTGCTAATTTGTAACATTTTAGAAAAAGTTGTCCCCCAAGTTTGAAGGTTTATAATTTAATTTGTACGCGTGGCACATCCTTATTTCAAGGCTTCTTTATTTACTTATATCTCCAACTATTTATGTTATAAGCTAAAAGGCATGGAATTCGTCGTTACAAAAGTTATGATGTTTAAACTGAAAAAAATAAACCTTGTCACTCTTAAGAAAATGTCGAATTTGCTAGTTTCACTTACACTCATCGGTTCCTACATTATTACAGTAATTATTAAACACCTGATACATTTAAAGAGCACAAAGGTTTATTAAATTATGATGTTTCAAACATTTTTTGACAATCCTTAACGTATCAAAATGTACAACAACCGAAAGTTTAAAAGTTCTAGAGATGCGACCATATCTATATTGATCTTAAGAAGTTAGAAACCCCTGTTAGTCGTTTTACTTAATATTTGACGTACTGTCTCTATAACTAGTAAATAATACGTAGGCGTAGTAATGTGCCTACTGCTCTTTATAATGTCAACGATTTTTGTGCTGTAAACCGTTTACATAGGACGATTATTTAGATACAAAGTTAGATATTCTAAGATAAATTTCAGACACTATAATTTTCAAAAACTGCATTTTGCATCTAAGAATGCATTTTAGCTTGGAGATATGCGCTGACAGCCCATATTTATATAGTTAAAGGTTCTATCACGGAATAAAAACTATGGTAACGGTGGATTAAATCTTGACTCCCCAGGCCTCGGCGGAAGAAATACCCGACATGCATCGTGAAAATCCTGAAATTGAAGGTTTACCGCCAAATTTCGTGTAATTTTGAAGCACCAATGACTATACCCGTAATCCGGTAAGCGAGAATTCAAAAACGTAAAATTGTAAGTTATGTTTAATTATTCCTTTCCTCGTTTTAAGATGAGGACTATTTTTAACTCGAGATCTGATCATAGATTATTATTACACAAACGATTTCCTTAAACTAAAATTTCGGTTTGTGAATCATTCAGTATTCATCCGAGATTAACATATATTTCAAGTCTAGCCTCACTAGTGCAGAATTATTGACAACAAGAACAGGTTCTAAAACGTTAGTCTTCATTGGCTCCAAGTTTTGCAGATGTTTTAAACTTATTTATGCCATTCGATGCGTAAAATGCTATTTTACACACTTTTGACATTTTTCGGTCGCATTTTACGCACTCAAGTGACATAAAATATCGTATGAAACATTTCCGTAAATATTTATTCTGTGAATGTGATTCCGACCCTCGCCTTCGGCTCGGGTCTCGCCTTCACATTCGTAGAATGAACTTTTACGCACTAGTTTCGTCATATATTATTTTATTAATTTACGCGTCGTTTTTTATCATCGTCAATTTTGATAATTCTTATTCTTTATTATTATGAAACTAAGACTATATTTCCGTTTGATATAACTTTACTATCTGTAGAGAAAAATATTGTACATGATAACACGATGATTACTATCTTTGATATTACTTATACAGACTGGAATCTAGATTACCATAGTTACTATCTGAAGATGTTAAACATACAATGGAAAATAATTTCACATGCTAAAAGTGTGCGTATAGACTATAAATCCTATCAGTGATCTTTTACTATCAAAGTACTGCAATATATTGGTTATTACGTAGATTAATTATATCGTCAAGAAAGTTATTTGAAATAATCTCAAGTATTTTTTAAACTGCTTTGCCCAACTTGTAATTTGACACAATGTCCAAAAATTGGTTTCATGAATTTTGTGATAGGTTCGACGTGCGTGTTCAGTTAATTTCACTAATGTGTTCACGACTGAAAAGCAAACGAATGTTGATATCAGATTTCATCGACGTAGTTTTTCGGATGACCGACAAAGGCGAAGGGCAGGTCAATTATTCACAATTACGCATTCTCCATATTTTTCGCGAGACGGGCGTTAGAATCTATATTTTGGAATGGCGTCAAATTAGTATAGCTATCGGCAGTTGCATATTTAACAAAACTGCAACCATATGCCGGCCGGTATCATTCGCGTCTGCGCACTCTCCGCACATGTCAGACCCGAGCATTCATTTTCTTTTCCTAAACACAGAAGTCACGCACGCATGCGTTTTCGCTGACCTGCACTCGATCTGTGCCCCGAGGGTAAAAAAGAGACCCCCTTCTTCATCATCCGCCACGCGGACGTCTTCCGCTCGACGATGCAACTAAACATCTTGAACAAATTATGAGCAATTGGCTTCCGGCCGTAGACTATGTAATTGTCATAAATAGACCACTCAAAAAGCGTCGAATCGTCGCAAATAAGAAACGAGCCTCTGCTATTTTTGAAAACAACGCGTAATTCGTCCTTTCTAGGCTGTGTGCTTTTCGAGTTGTGCATGCGCGCCCCCGGTTCAAATCAATTATTGTGATCATCGTCTTGGCCATATTAAAGTTGTTTTTATGCTAAATCACTCTGGATTCCGAAAAACTGAATATATTTCGAAATCATTTTAATCTTTTAGTATCATGAACTGCATGGGGCAAACGGTATACAATTATGTATATAATCCACTTATATTAGTCTGCAACCACGAATTTTGGTCTGTATTCAGACGCAATTACGCGTGTCTATATCCAGCACTATTTTCGGCTGTCTGATTCTTTTTTTTTAGTAGGGATCTTTATACTAACGCGCAACAATCAGCAAAAGTATCTACAGTGTCATGCTCCTTTATTGTACAATAACTGTTGGAGTCATTTTACACAGTTTCAAAATATCAGAGCTGAGTTTTAAGCGCTGATTTATATTAATATATAACTCATTAGATATAAACATTAATTACATACCCGTATTTTCCATCGACTTGTATGAAAATAAATGGGTGTAGTGATTATACACCTAAAATGTTGATGTTGCGTTGGCTATCTCTGTGTTAATAATACGTTAAAGTTATCCGTAGATATTCATTGATTAACTATCGCATGTTGAATTATATTGTCTTTAAAGACGAAATATTCATTTCTTCTTTATAAACTAAACGTTAACCTTTCTTTCTAAACTATGTATAAGAATTGTATAATTCCTGGTGGAAAACTTGACCACTTTTTGCCAGGTTTTTTATGGTCAACATTTTTACTTCAAGTTCCGAAAATCAACACAGTGAAAGGCCAAAATTTCGATATAGTATAGCTCCACCGTGATTTTCTTCACTTTGTCTTTGAAAATTTGACAAAAAGAAAGCAAATTAAAATACCTTGCACTCACGCAATATCAAAATTTTAGCCTTTCGGGGTTTTGACTTTGGGAACTTTGTACCCTCGCCACATTCTTAATTTGTTTATGTATATAATCAATTATACAATATTTTGAAAATACAACTCTTTAGATAATCCTAATATGTTTGTTTAGTGCTCGATAATAATACACGCGATTTTTGGTAATCCAAATTTGGATTATATGGCATGATTGTAAAAGATATATTCTTTCACCCTTCACACCACAGTGGTCCCATCGAAAAATTTTAGATCCCTCATTTTGATATCCGAAAACCTGACTATAAATTCGTAGCTAGCGGCCCCAAATAAAACCTACATACCAACTTTAAAATGATTTTCACGCATCTTGCATATAATTGAACAAAGAGTTAATATGAATTGGAAACTATTAACCATAATTTCACATTGGTTTAATATACTCATATTAGTACATTTAAACGCTAAAATTTAATGAAGAACAGTATAAATTTCTAGTAAACAGAAAACGCCGTGGCGTTGCATCAAAACTTAGCTGTATTTTGGTCACCGTAGCTCTTTTGGAGTTATTCGAAGTTGTTTGTGCTACTTCGGAATAGGTGCCGCGCGATACAAAAGATATCACGTACAAATTATTTTGTTACAAGTCGTGATTTACCACCGTTAATGTATTGATTTGAAAAGTGTGTGATGAAATTCTCTTGTGATTAAATGTTTGTGACTGAAACTTTTTGTCACGAAAAAGTTTTGATGGTTTTAACTAGACTAGTACTGTACATTACTAACAATTCCATAAAAGATTATAGTTGACAGTTGTATTCAATTTCCCGGAAGTTTGGAACCTACCGATTCCTAACCTAACTTCCAATTTCCAGAATTACGAATATTGTTGTCGATGACATGAACAGATCATTCTGATTGTTACGATAAATAGATATCTCCTCAACAATAAGTATAGGATCCAAATTAAGTTCTTGATGGCAAATTAAATTTAAGGTTTATAGATCGGTTTTTGAAATCAGTTTAGTAGGCCAGCTCATATAATGGCGACTTCAGTTGCATCCCATCTTGCTTGAACCTCCCACACCCTCTAACCTTGAATTTCCAGAATTGTAGATATTTTTGTCCATTACATCAACCGATCGTTCTGATTGTTACGATAAAAAGATCTCTCCTTAACAATAAGCATAGGGTTCAAATGAAGTTCTTGATCGCAAATAAAACTCCAGATTTATGGTTCAGTTTTTGAAATCAGTTTCATAGGCCAGCTCATATAATGGCGACTTTAGTTGCATCCCACCTTGCTTGAACCGTGCTTCATTCCTACTTACTAATTCTTATGGATTCAAGCGACCCGAAACTCTGGAGGAAAATGCTCAACGCCCCGGATTCAGCAGCCTTAACTCGCTTAAACACAGTGGTTAAGCGACCTTCGATGGAAAGAAGAGAAGATTCTCCACTTTCGGAGCCCCTGAGGATACGCGGGAGGGGTATATATACAACACGAGCTCGACACAAGTACCGGGCAGAAAAGAACCAGGCCTCAAGATATATTCCGCGGTGCATTCGCGGTAAAAGGTACACGCGCATTATACAATACCAATACACGCAGAGTGATGGAGAGAGAGAGAGATGATCGCTGCGCGTTCGGCTTTTGAATTTTAAGCCTCGGAGGGCCCTGGCCAGACAGCCACCTGACCGGGAGCTCGAGGGTGTAATCATGCGCACGCGAGCCCTCGAGCTCGTTTCTTATTCTTCTCCACGTTCTTATTCTGCAGCTTTACCCTTACAACGCGGTGCATCGCGAACCTCCGACCTTCAAATCTCCAGCAATCGTGAAATGCAAGGTTTACGCACCCATCGTTAGATGTACCTACATGGTCTATCGACGGGTGTAATCGTTTTCACTGACCCCAAGGAGCAACCCGTACATACCCGAACCCTGTACATGATGAACCATTATGTACAGTCAGCTTCATATTTCTCCACGTCTTTTGTTCCTGGAGTTACATAACCTTCAAAATAATATACCAGTCTTAGGCATAAATACCCTTAAAATAGTTTGGTGCGGCTAAGATTTGGATTTGTTGCTCAATGTACACTTTAAATTGCAGTAAATATACGTGGCTGACATGCAAGTTTTCAAAGATCGAAAGGTATAGAAAGTACCGACTGATTGAAACAAAAAACAGGACAGCGCCACTTTCGGACAATGAAGAGCTTTTTTTTACATGGTTCTTTTCAAACTAAAACGGTAAATGACTCCAGCGAATTCGGAACGTTTCTTTTACCAGCACCTTGTCGTGCGTTTTCAGCGAACCTTTCGTGCAAGTCGATTTCGTTCTCGAGTCCTGTTTTGGTTGAAGAAGAGCAATGTGGTTAACACGCCTACTGCTGCTGCGTTGATATTCATGCACTTCTCTTGCAGTGAAGAAAATTATACCGGTTTAGAAATGTAGTTGGATTTAACTGCTTGAAAACCATAGCATTTAAATAACTCTTGTAGAAATTATTAATATTTACTGCAGATTTCAATTTTTCAAGTTTGACTTATTGTAAATCTTGGAACAATGAATCTGTTAGAGACGTTGCTATTAATTCCAATTGAAGTACCTGACAATATCTGAAATTGTTAGAGATTCGTCACTTTTCTTCTGAAAGCAGTTATAAGCACTGGTCGATAGGATGCATCTGTCTTTGGTTACGTTGAATTTTGATATTGGAAGACAACTAGGAGATATGAAGTAGAAAAGATTGGTAGCACTTAAGCAATCACATATAATTTCGAATGTGAAACCATTGCAGAATTATCAGCACATCTCCTCTCCATTGCAATCCATTTATCTTCCTACAAAACTAGACATGGTAGGTATAGGTAAGAGGTTCCGTTGTGGATGGGGTTCGGTCGTCACTTCTCCATTACTACATAACTGTTAACAGATATCTGAAGCGTTTAATGCACCAAATGTCAATTGTCTGATTTGACCCCACGTATTTTTCTTACAAGTACCAAAGAAGATTCTGTTTTGAGGTGGGAATAACTTGATTTTTGTGTGCATATAACTGGACATAAATATTTCTTAATTTTTAAAAGATTAACAAACTCATTTTGATTTTATCACATCCCTCCCTTCATTTTAGGATTCTATCTTTCTATGCACATAAACATGTTTTTGAAAATAGCTATCATAAGTGACGGTAAAGTTTCGTGAAATTTGCGATAAATTCAGTATCATATCCGAAATAATTTTTCATTCTTATCTCCAGAACTAGAAGACTTAGCAATATTAACGAAAACATTAAAAACTCTATATGGGCAAATCTCCAAAACCTATCTATTTTGAAGTCGACATTTTTGAAAAATAAAGATGCAAGCACACTTCTGATTTTGAATAGCAATGTACATTTGTATCTCTTTTCTTTTTATATTTTAGCTCCTCCTTTTTTGGTTTTCTTTTCGTTTTCTTCGTACATTTAACCATTTTCGTTCCTTCAAACGATCCATTTCGCCGGTTAATATTTTGAACTTATAAGGCGATGATAGGTCAGGTTATATATTTATCGATTTGGGCAATGTTCATATAGAATGTCAAAATTCAGGATTTCGGTAGCGACAGTTACATTTACGAATTTTTGTAAATAAAAGTGTCAATATAAACGTGGTATTTTTTTAACAAAGAAGACTTGATTTTGGAGGCGACATTGGATTTGTTCGCAAATAATTTCGGTATTATAAATTCGAAAAGATGAATAAAAAGCGATTCTAATCTTTGTAGGCTTCGTGCACAGATGCACTGAAATAATACTTTGCTCTGCGTTAAAAAAAACATTGTTTTATTCTAATTTTATTGTGCTATTTACCTTATCATGGAGCATTTCGGATACGACAAGAAAACTTTCGACTACATATTTTCGGTTATTACAGCTCATTTACTACAAAGGGTATGTAATTAACAAGCATAACATTGAATTCTTCAAACTATCATAAACAATATATTTCAATACGAAAGTAATGTAGCGTTGTTTGTAAAAGTAATGATTACTAAACGGAAGCAAAATGTGAAAATTACATTCGACGGAGGCGACATTTTGACAAGTTTTTCATGCGTTGTAATGAGTTTCTATGATGGAACTTAATAAAAATATATGGACGATATACTTTAAGGATTACTTTGATATATATCCTACTTGAAAAGTCATATTACTTTGTCTAAGTGATGACAACGTGCAAATAACACTAAATCTAAAGGTTCTGGAAATTTGCCCATATATGTGTAGTTGCCAAAAAAATACGAACATTTTAGTCCCAAATAGTTCAGGCGAAAGAGAATTAAAGCAGTTTATTTTACTTCTACCAACTGGACATCCAAAACGATTTCTACATTAATTAACTATATAACATGCATCAGTGGTGCCAAGTAGGACTACATCCTCTTCTTCGCGGTTTCTTTTTATGAATGCTTCTAACTTCAATGAACCTAGTTGGAATGTTGTTTACTTTTTCTAAAACAGAATCTAAGTTTTGCATGCTTAAAACTACCGCTGAGAAGCAAGCCCGATTGGAGGAAATATGTTTGGAAGTTGTATATATAGTTAGAAATTGAATTATAAATATTGCTCCACATTTGCGCAGTCTAAATATGCAAAATTTTGAGTTTGTCACTTCATAGAGCAGTCAAAGAGTACCCTAAACAATTGTAGTCTAGTAAAAATCAATGTAATTTACTCCTTTTGGCTACGGGTTAGGCTGGAAATATTAGAGCAGGCCCGCGGGGCGGAGCAAATTGGGAGCATTTTTTTTTTTGGATACGCGCTCATGGAATAATTCAATTTTTAACTAAAATTACAACTTGCAGAAGAATTTGCCCTAGCGGGCTAGCTTAACAGTCTTTCTAAACTTCTGAATTCCTGGTTTCAATTCTAGGATTTCAGAATTCTCATACATCAGTTAGTTAAAAATGGGGTTCACCTTTTTCACAATGATCCGAGTTATTCTCCGGGATTCCCGATATGAGGTATAAGGTATTCAGAAACTATTTCAACTGGAATATATAATAAGTAAATAATCATCTAATATTGCGTAGTATTTTCAAGTAAAAGGATCATTTTTTTCAATAATCATGCCAGATTATGAATGCATTAATCCATTTCCAACAAAACGGATAATAACATTTATTAGGATATAAAATTTGACCTTGATGTTTTGTCCGAATTTTACTGTAAATTTAGTAATCGTTTTCTTAAAATAAATCCGACTATTGCACACGAATCAAAAGTCAAAAAAGACCTGCAAATCTTTTCCAAATGTGTAGTAAAGGTAAAATGATGAAAAACTGAAAAATAGTCGTTTTGTTTTTCAAATATTGGTAATAATTTTAAAAATTGTCTATTTTTACCACCAAGAATAGGATTTCTAGTTGTATATAAAAAAACGGGTTTCTATGTTTTTCTTCTGTGTTCTATACGTGTATCGAAAAACAATCTGGTTCTATCAAAAATTTATCATCACTCCATACGCCCGGCGCCCTCATATATAAGAACCATTAACAAAAACAAATTGATCACCACGTATAACAAGAATTCCCATACTTCATTAATAAAACGTGATAATATTAAACACAAAGGTTAAAATTTTAGAGCTGAACAAGAGGTAGCAAGTTAGCATAGGGAAAACTGCGAATAGCAGATATTTTCCCCACAACAATTCGATTTTAGAATAACTTCGTATCGAAAATCAATTTGCGGCTATGGCTAATTTTGGCTAGCATAAAAGGGTTATAGTAAATAGAGCTCGTGAATTTCTATGACTATTAGGGATATAGTGATTGTTGAAGGAACTGCTGTGTTTGACGAAACGATACAAATCCTCACGATTAACCATTATATATAGGAAAGGAGGTTATATTTATAGGGAGAGAGGGTCTTGAACCCTCTCTGCTTAGCGACTTATAGTTATTTGATTCTTATAATTTTGTGTCCATCTATTTTCCACCTGATTTTTTTTGTGAACACATGCAAGAAAATAAAAAACCGCCCGTGTTTAGATTTTGTCCTTGACAACACGAATTTCTGGACAATTCCTGAAATGATATTCGCGTATAAGTAGTATCTAAAAATTGGTCATGTAGGATGGGACTTCTGCAAGTAGACGAGGAGGGGAAACCCTTTCACCCCCTGTCAACAGTCTCATCAAACTCCCGAGTGCGTTCATCAGTGAATTTGTCTGAATGGGAATTCCTCACTATAATTTGTGTCGACAAATAATCGAACATACCTATAAAACATCTATGCAGAGCCCGCATTTTTTAAATCGTTATAAGAAATAACGTCGAGTTTACGGCTCACATCGATAATATCCTGGACCGTCATTGGATGAAATTATCAATGAAATTATCAGAAGCTGGATTCTGATCGGAATCCGTCAGGATTATCCTGGTCAGAATCCGGTCGGCAGAGAGTTACAATTCCTGTGATTTCCTAGTCAGACATAGAGAAGGAGGGCCGGATTCTGACCAGACTATCGTTACATTTTCTACATGGGTTAATTCTGGTCCTGCATTGATTATCTGATCCTTTTTGAGTACCTATAGGATCCACTATAGCACCAAATAATGAAACCTGAAACTGGTTATTTCCTTGGCCATTTCAATGGCATGGTAACATTTTCAGGAATCGCGGGTAATAGAAAACAAAAACAACTATGCAATATAGACAGTTCTAAGAATCAGTAAATATATCGTTATTTTTCTTTATTTGATACGCGGATTCACTGAGTCTGTCCACAACAATAGCAATGTTTTTAAATTTTTACATTAAGGTATTGAAGAAGAAGATTTTTATCAACCATCCTCTCATAATGGCATTATTCTTTTGCTCTATCTGAACCATAAAATTCGTTTGGGATTGTTCAGTTTTCCTATAGATCCTGGATGAAATGAATTCCGTAAATCAGGATATAGGTTTGTACAGTAATCAAAATAAATTTTTTAAATTTGTGATAGTAAATTCAACATACTGACCAGAGGAATTTAGTACAAGATCCCTAAAACGAGGTAAATTAAATACTTTCCCATAATCAAAATCCTACGTGTTACTGCGAAAAATGCAGTTCACACAAGAACATAAATTCGTGAGCATGGAACTCATAGTCCAGTTCGTTAAACCTATCCGATCCTCGAGGACGGAGTAAACTTTTATCATTTTCATCTGGAGGAGGTAAATTATCATCCTACCTGCAACACAATGGCGTGGTCCGAATTATCCCATGAAAAGATACCGATGTAGAGCTGGGTTGAAAAGAAGAGCGCGGCCCCCGCACGGGACTTTCGAACCTGGATGATGGATGCGAGTTAGCGAACGGGAGTGTGCCGGGACAAAGATCCCGTAGGATTGCCACCCGGCGTGCGCAATGCGCATTAGTTTCGCGTCGCTCCCGCTGTGCGCAAATTAGAGTCGCGGACTTTGCGCCCGGCGCAGCGGTCGCACGACGAAGGACGTGGACACGAGCGGACACTATAAGGGGGAGAGGATCACGAAATGAGTCTGAGAGGGCTAGTGGCGCGGGTGAAGCAATGGACGACCGCAATCAACGCAACAACCTCCCCGCGTGAATTACTTGGAATACCATCCTGGAATATATTACCAGCAAGAGTCTTCCGACTGATGCGCACGGCCTGGGCCTCGTGACCGCGGGAGGTCGCGAGGTCGAAGACTGTGCGAGAAATCGCATGATGATCAAAAGACCGAACATGGAATTGGGATCCAGCAGCAGTGGGAGTGAGAGCATGGAATCAGAGATTAACAAAAGTATACCTCCGTAATGGAAGAGATTCGTACCACCCATGCGTGATTCACGCAAATTAAAGAAAGTTTGATGTACAATCAGGGGAAGGGATGTACATCCTTATATCTGTCCTTCCTTTTGTATTGGTATTTTACTATGACAAAACAACTATTATTTAGAGTGTTCGACTGATAAGCACAGAGTGCTTGGTACTGACGATATTGTTAGCCATTTTTACATTGATCAGTTTTATTTACCATATTATATGCCATTTTATGTAAATGGGTAAGTATCTCATCATCCCAATCAGGACAATACATACATACAATACAAAATTAGACTCTTACTACTTAAGACACCATCAACGGTTGGTCAATGCACAATGCTTACCTGACGACTCGCAACTATTGTCCGATTTTTAACCAAGGATAATACACGTCTACAAAAAAGAGGGTCTTGGATGTTGTTGGGAAGTTATGGGTCATTTCCGACGTAATTGTATGCGTAGAATCCAAACTCGAAGTCAGAATTGGTCCATCACGTCAGGTTTTTGAGATATTTGAGGTCATGTACTCGAAAAACGCGTTATTTTGCTATGTTTGAGGTTACGTACAGGACGCAACAATTTTTGCTGCCTTCTCTACTATTTGCATCTTTTATACTACCTTTACTCTTCAAAATGAGGTTTTATTCGATCTCCTAAGATTTTTTCGTACAAAGATTTTAGTTATTAGTATCCATATTTTATATAGTTGTTTATATTTGTATAGGTTTCATGACATTGAATTTGACCTTGAGCTTGTTCTCCAAGAGCATTTCGAGGTAAATTTGTTTACATGTATATTGTAATTTCAAATTGGCGTATCTTGGTGAAGAAAAGTCGTAATGGAATTCTGCGCATCCCATATTAAAGAAAAAGAGTAGTATCACATGATCCAATGAAAGGAGAAACTCCTAAAAATGATGTGTCTTCTGTACATGACCTCAAAAATAGCCAAAAAACGCGTTTTTCGAGTAAATGACCTCAAATATCTCAAAATCCTGATGAGATGAGCCACTTCTGACTTCGGATTCTGATTCTACGCACACAATGACGTAAAATGACGTCGGAAATGACCCTCAGCTTCCCAACAACAAAACCACGTTGACCTGTGTAATGGGTACGAAGCCACAAGCATCACGGACTACGGAGAATACTTTTCAAAAAAAATAACTTCTATTAAGAATGTTTTCACTTAAGAAAACTACTACGGAAAAGAAGATTTTATTTATTTATTTATTTATTTATATGCTAGATCGTCGAAAATAAATAAGCTATGAACTGCAGACATAAACTAAGAAAAGCCAATTGAAATATATCTGTTGGTATATAAAGTTTGGTAAGGGTTCCGAAAGAAACGTAGGATATTCTGATGAAGGGGAAAGGAGAACTTTGAAAATGGCAAGTCCAATATGACCAACCGAAATTAAAAAAAAATTGTCTGGTATTTAGTATATATAAGTGATCGAAGTCATATTGGATTCGCCATTTTGGGTTTCCAAAATTTAATAACGGATTTGTATTCGGCAACCTCAAAAACAATCTACATATTTATCAAAGTACCCGTCAAGATATCAGAAATATTTTAATAAATCCCAAATAACCAAAAAAAAATCGTATGAGTAGTGCTATTTTGTAATTTAAATTGTAATATTGACCAACTTTGAATAAAACTCATTGTGCACAGGATTCTGAGGCCTGAACGATCCGAGAACTCTTTCGCAATAAAAATTGCAATCTATTGTATTTTTCGATTTTTCCATATTTTTGTTTTCTCTTAAGTAGCCATATTTAAAAAATCGAAAGTGATATCGAAAAACGGACTTCAGATTCGAAAAGGGCATACCCAAAAACTATAGGAAACCTTAATTTCATAACAATATCTCAAATATATCCATAAACTTACGGAGGACGAATACCGGCGATAAATTTTGTCGTTTTGGGACGAAACGGGTTAATTTCAATTTCTTACTTTTCTCACAGTTGGGACACAAGATTTGAATATATACCTCTTTGCTCAATAACATAATTATAAGTAGCATTATAGCTTTAGAAGAATGATGAACGGTAATGTAGCAAAGGCTTCTTATATTAAACATTTTCTACCAGTGTATATCCGAATAAGAGTACTCTTTTAATGGCGACCGTAGGCGACGCTTACCCATTTTAAGTTTATAAATTATGATTACTAATCAAATAATGCCAAAGTTATTGGAAAATTGTTTCCTGAATACGGAACAGGGAATATTTTGAAATATCATTAAGTGATTTTGTAATATTTAGTTGGACAATACCTTGTCCTTTAGGGAAATAATAATGACAATGACGACATGCTAAACAAATATCGAACACCCGCATGATTACTATTTGAACAGACAAGCAACCTGTTGCGGTTTCGAGCACAAGGGAATGAAACCATCAATTTAACGGATATCATATACTTTGGTATTCCATGTACGACTCCGTACAGATGTTGCGGTAAACAGGAAACTCTACTGCAATAAGAATCAAATCGATTGGATGATTTGTCATCGAGTTATAGCTGCAGCAAATTTAAAAATGTAGCTTCGAGAAAAACGAGTTTGTAGTTTAAGTTACTAATCGCATAATTATAAATCGGGAAATGTATACCTACATAAAAAAGCATTTAAGATGTGCACTTGAAACATTAGCATCCTATTTTTAAAGGTATAAATCTTAAAATATGCAAGAAAATAATTTTTCAAAATTTCACATTAGCGATTCCCATTAAAGGCCATTTGAAGACATTCAGACCTTCGCAGAGTATTTGAAATATATGAGTCAAAAATGCGAAGTATTCAGTATAATAAGATCATTTACAAAAACATCGATTTGGATCCATAATGTAATAGTAGACTCCATTAAACCTTTCCACCACAGGTGCCAATACATTGGTGTGCAATAGAGTCTTCTTGTATTCTCCATGTCTTTTATTTCCAAAACAAATATTCAATTTTTCTTATCATTTTCAAGTTTCCAAAATATAAACCTAAATATTATAATTATTTTAAAATTTTGTTCGTTTATAGCAATTAACGTAAAAAAGACCGGTTTCGTATCTAATTCATTTGTAACAAAATAAGATATTACCCAGTAAGAAAATTGACCATAAGTTCTGGCCGGCATACTAACTTCTGCCTAGATCTTTTAGCAGAATCTGCCTAGAAAGTAGAACAGAGTCTGCTCGAATCTGCCCGGAATCTGGTGAAGGAATGAGTTTATACGTAGTCCATATAGTCCATGACCTTTATGTGTCTGTCTTTCAATGAAGCTTTTGATGTGTTATTTGCAATGACAATTTGAAATCATAAGTGTAAAGAAAGGTTACGACACAGAAAGATAAACAGCCATGTATATAACTTTGCATCATTATATGCTGTTATTAAATTTTGTTTATTCAGTGATTCAGACAAAAATACAATTTAGGCTACAAATTGTGATATAAATATGTTATTAATTACATTTTGCGCTCTTTAAAAGTAATATTTTTAGTTTGGTAATCATCGGTTGCTTCACTCGGAGTCCAATTTCACCAGTGTTTTGTATTAACTTTTCCATTACCTCAAAAGCAACTAATTGATATCAAACTACTTGGAATAGTTTTATAGTTAGGCTGAAATTGTATGATAGTTGTAATCAGAATCTTATCCTAAATTAGTCAATCTTTAATAAGACAAATAATTTGTCTGCTTATGTCAATTTGTCCTGCACGTAAATCGAAGAAAATATGGACATTCATTGGACGTCCAGTGCTTATTAGTTAAGTAAATTCATCGCGCTGTATACAAAACGGAAATAATAAACACTTTCACCTAATTAATTAATTTCGATTCGATCAAATAATGCGACTACTATCTATCCCTATAAATAAAACGTACAATATGGTCGGCATCGCTTGAATGGCGCTTCAGTACGGTCAGACTTAAGACGCTGGCATTTGCACGCATGGCTTATTAGACATCGGTGATATATAGTCGGGCGATTCGCACTTACTCGCAGCAAATATTGTGCATACGAGCGGTTTTAAATAAAACCATATTCTTCACGGCGAAATCGCAGCATTGCCCACGTAGATCGCTCGGAGGACGAACGAGTTAAAGGACTTGCCGGTTACTGCTTACCATACGTCACGATAATGACCTAACATATCTCGACGGTTAGCTCGGTTCTACTGCGTTCGGAAACGTACACGGTAGGCACTGCAAAATGATTTACGGGACCTGTCCCGAGGGTAGCGTCAAAACCAATATCAGGAATTATTTTAAAGAGAGCGCCGCCTAGTGTAAGAGCTTATTCCGAGTTGCGGCATTTATCATTCTGTCTCGCGGAAAAATCGAGATGCGATGTAATAGAAAGGGACAAAGGATGAAAAGAGAGAAATGATGACCTAAGAACCAGTTGAGTGGGCAATAATATGGTACCAAAAATGACTACTTGTAAATGAAAAAGACCTATCCCGAGTTAAAAAAAAAGTCGCGCAATAGTATCTCATCAAGTCTTGCGAATATGTCTCCCGAAATCTCTAAATTTCTTGGAGTGAGAATTCACTCTTGAATTAGTGAAAACCGAGCAACTCTGGTAAAAGAGTGAATATTCAACTCTTTAAGACTTCACGACTCGGAGGGAAAGAGTGAATTTTCACTCTTGTTAGATTGAAATTTCACTCTTAATTGAATTTTCACTCTTGTTAGATTGAAATTTCACTCTTAAAGAGTTGAATATTCACTCACTCTTTCACGAGAGTTGCTCGGTTTTCACTAACCAAAGAGCAAATTCTCACTCCAAGAAATTTAGAGAAAAAGTATCGCTAAACGGCAAGTGCGATACTTGATGCCTCATGGATCGAAAAGTATCGCAAAAGTATTGCACAAGAATTTCAGATATAAAATAAACTTAATAAACAAATAAATTAAAAACATTTTATAATTGAAATTTGAAACAATTATTTTACAATGTTTATTTAATCGCAAATAAATTTAAAAAACGTATCTATTCGTCTCCGCTTGGATTCGAACCTGGAACCTTCAACTATCAAATCCGTTACCTACGCACTGTAAAAAATGTTGATGTAAATTTACCATTAAAACCGTAGGACACAAAAATACTACTGATAATCGCAGGAAATATTTCGACGGTTACCGCAGGAAATTTACCAGAGACTGGTAAAACATAACCTTCCAGTGTAAAAATCCATAGAGCGGTGTAATTTTAATTATTAGAAATATCCCCATGATTATCGCGCGAAATTTACCAAAGGATGGTAAAACATAACCTTTTAGTGTAAAATTCCCTTCGCAATGTAATTTTTTTAATCGTGCATTGCAAGGAATTTACACCAAAGCCGGTAAACTATACCTTTTCAGTGTAAAATTTCCTGAAGTAATGGGATTTTTCTCATTCGTATATATTTTGAAATTTGAAAATAAAAATTATATATATATATATCGCAGCCGAGCGCAATCACGGGTTCACCGACTGAACAATATTAGGGGAATTTTACACCAGTCAGGTTATTTTTACACTGACTGCACTGTGATATCGCACTAAACCATGGAGAGTTTACATCATTTTTGTAATATTGCAATCTTTAATTTTTCCATTTTAATGTAAATTCACTACGATTATTAGTGGTATTTTTGTGTCCAATGATTTTCGTGTGAAAATTACACTTTTATTGTAATATTACTATGTTTATGGTAAAAATTCTCAAGTAATCATTGAGAAATGACGAAAAATCTGTAATTTCACCACAAAAATAGTTGGAAATGATTACATTAATGCAATTATAATTTTACTTGAAACTTTTTTCAGTGTAACCACTCGGCCAACTTTGATATTCCATACTCGATACGAAATGGAAAATACTTGAAACAGAGTGCCAACTGTTTTAACTATCTGTCATTTTGTAACTAATGCCCAATGTCTAAGTTAGCCCAGTGGTTAGGCGTCCCCTTCGAGAATCGAATTTCATGGGTTCGAATCCGTGTGAAAACAAACACGTCTTTTTTTAATTTATTTGCGATTAAATTATGAAATAATTCTTTCAAATTTAGATTATTAAATTTTTTAATCTATTTATTTTTTATTTTTATTTTATATCTGAAATACTTTTACGATACTTTTGCGGTACCAGTGATAATTTTTTAACAATGAGACGGCAAGTATTGCTTCAAGTATCGCATTTTCCGTTTAGCGATATTTTTGCGAAACATATTCGCGATACTTGATGTGATACTAATGCGAGACTTATTTTTACTCGGGTAAATAGTAAAATCGGTCAAAATTAAATACAGCCCACTTCGCAATGTCCGAACTTGAATGTTTTGCGATTTAGGTGGTTCTAAACTAGTCAGTATAAATCATAAAATGGATGAATCCATTGACATATTGGATTCGCTATTTTGAATTTTGAAAATCTATGGCCAGATTGGTAATCAGCAACCTCGAAAACCCCCGAGTACCAAGTTTCATCTCGATCAAGTACATTTTTACATTTCGGTCCGCCAGCTTGGATCCGTTATTTTTAATTTTGAAAATCTGATGTCAGTCGTAATCAGCGACCCCGAAAACCCCGAGTATTCAGTTTCGTCTTATTTCAACGGCGGTTTCTTTTCTTCATACATTCTTTGTTAGAAAACACGTAATTTTTATACATTGTTCGTCACTATAAATAATTTAACACAATAATTCATAATAAATATTAATTTGTTTACATTTACAAATATGTTATAGAAGTACAAAAGAAAAAATTTGCACTAAAATTTAATTTTAATCTACTGAAAAATTGAAAAAACGAATTACAAAAAGGTGTCATACAGAAAGGACACCGTGCTTCAAAGGGTTATTACATTAATTTCTTGTATATGATTTCATTACATCAGAATTTTTAATAGTTTCGATTTTAATTATCAGATTTGATGTATCAATATTGCGAATAATTGCCAATGCATCAAAATTTTATAAGGAATAATTTTTTGCCTGAATATCAGAAAATCTGTGTACAAATCACCATTCTAGATGGCAAAATGTCATTCACAATTTTTATTAAATTACGTATAAAAGAAAATTTACGTTTTTTATCCCGAAAAGTATGTAAAAATGTATATGTATTTTGATTAAAATGGTAACAGCAGACTTTTTTTTTACATTGACAACTGGTTTTTTGTTGCAGTCTAAAAAATTTGATAATCTGAGAAATGTTTAGTATTTTCCAAGAGAAAATATTTATTTCGTACATATTTACAGTAATAAAGAAGTAAAAATAAATTATTCATATTTACAAAAAAAGTCATATATATATTAATAAGGAATTTAAGGCTATTTTGTCGATATACATATCTTTTTTAGTAATACGTAATTGTATATAATTAATTTGCAAACCTCAATCAATAATTTGTAGCGAGTAATTTTCGGTTTCACAAGATTGGACATTTGAACATCGATTATCATTATATGTATTTGTAAAAAATTCTGATGAACTGTCTTGCCATCCCACTGTCACTCATCAAGACACTGTGACATTCTTGAACGAATTGTCAAAAAATGATGAAATAAGCACGAAAGCATGTGTCAGTTCGGGCTACGCGATGAAATGTAAATACGAATGCAGCATCGGCAGGGGTTCCAATTTATTAAGGCCGTCGCACAACGGGGATTCCCCGTGGAGGACCGCAACTCGGACACGTCATTACGGTCCACCCGCGTATACAACGATCAGAAGTGTGCGAGAGGTCGGTCGTCGAATAGGTCAAACTTTACATTAAAACGAACTTACAGTAAAGGAACAGTGGATTTTCAGGAATAATGAAGATATCACCATTATTTTGTGTTTTCATGTCATGAATCTGAATACATGTCTGGCATTGATAACATTTTTGTACGAAAAGAGGGTGCGGGTCGAAAAACCGACAGTTAAAAAAACTACAGTCGAAAAGCCGAAAGTGAAAAAACGGACATAATAAGTGTCGTTTCGCAGAACCGCGAAAAGAAAACTCGGTAGGGTAACGATGTGTGGGTCGAAAAACCGACAAATCAAAAAGTCGACAGGTCGAAAAACCGACAGCCATGAAGCCGACAGTCGAAAAGCCGACACATAAAAAATAGACACATTGACAAGTGTACAGTCATTTTTTGATGTGTATTTTTTGACCTGTTGGCTTTTTGATTTGTCGGTTTTTCAGCTTCAGTCGAAAAATTTATATTGGCAAATAATTTATTGATCAGTACCTTTGTATATGTGCAAATATTCCCATACATGTTAGTAATTTACTAACAATTATTTATTAGACCATAAAAAGTCATTTTTCGATGAAATTGTTTTCTAATTATTTTTATTTCCTAATAAGTTAACACTGACGAATGCGATTTTTAACACACATTCTATTATGTAAAAAGAAGATATTTCCAAAGGAATGACAACGTGAACGTAGATTTGAGGATACGTCGTCCACTTCATGTTGATCTCAATCAGTGTGTAAAATCACGCTTTACGCACTAGTTGCAAAATATATTAATTTGGTATAACGACTTCCGTCAAACAAAACACAAATTGATATCTGGTCCATTATAATCGATTTTCTCTTATGGATTCAAAGAAATCTAATGTCAAATCCGCAATAAGCGACCAGGATGAGACGGTCCCAATGGATAACTCAAAATAAAAACATGGTTTCTTCATAAAGAATTTGGCAACATTATACATACGTTTCTCCTACTATTTAATTTTTTATAAAAGAAATACTTAGTACAATAATTTGTACAGACACAATGCGAAAAAGACTATGTATAACAATTTTTCTGCGGTTCTAATATTTGTAAATATAACAAAAAAATAAAAGTAACTTATAATTCATTTTTGCGACTCAGTTTCTTATATTTTCACAAAACTATTTTATAAGCCCTGTACTTTGAATATTTATTCGTATATGTCTACAGAAATTTTATAATGATTCGAAATGTTTGTCGATTTTCTAGATTTGGTGCTTTTATAATTAACTTAAAATTTTCAAAATGTGATTAGAATATTATCTACTCTTACTAAATAGTGCGATGAAATAAAATGAAAGTACACAGTAAAAAAAGTCTTAAAATATTGACTTAATTTAAGAAAATTAGATCAATTTTAGACTGAAATTAAGCCATTTACGGTGCTACTTTAAGACTTTTTTTTCTGTGTACATAATGAAGACTATATACTAATTCTAAAAGGAGAGCCATATGTCAAGAGACCATTGCAAATAAAATTATATTGTTATTTAGTTAACACTAAATATTTGTCTATAGACTAAAACAAAAGTACAAAGCGTATAGAAAAAATCTAGCAATGTATTGTGTGCGTTGAACAAAAAAATTTTGATTAGTGGAAAATGTGAAAATTTGACACCTATTCTTAATATAATTCTGACTATTTTAAATCTCATTTTCAGAGAGAAGTAAGGTAATTGTAAACGACTGGTGGAAGGGCTTTAAATAAAACACGCGATTTGATCGGACGAAAGAAAATATCTAAAATTTATTACGATCAACTGGTGACGATCCGATCGCGACGCGGACTTCCTAACCCTCTCGCGTTCCGGAACGTTCTCTCTCAACCCGATCGTCACTTTTTCCCATCTTAGTTCGATCTTTCAAACTCTCGACATTTAAATAGACTACAACGTCTTTTTATATATCGATATTATACTATTCGAATTACAAATAATCGTATCAAGATCGTCACCATTTCGAAGGGCCTTTTACATAATTTTCCTAACAGGCCTGCGTCATTTTAAGAGGTACCCCCATTCGGGTGTGCAATGGCGTAGGGAAAACCACCTTTGTGGGAAAAAACCTACGCTGGGTACCGCAGTCGATAAAACATCGATTCTGTCCGTAACAGTAATCTATTACAGAAAATTTTAAGAGAAACAATAAAGCGACTGATCAACGTTGTTTACTTGAAATGCCAACTATTTCTCTCAGCATTCTAATACACGGTGCATCAGTGACAAATTAAAGGTAACAAATATGTACTTATTATTAAATAGACCAAATGGGACAAAATTTGCTTAAAAATATGTGAAGATTATGTAATTCGCTACCTTGTTTACTGTATAATTACTTAAACACTTAAGGTTTGTGATGCATACGCTGAAACTTTATAAAAGAGAATTTACCTAAATGCCGTCGTCTAATATTTGTTGAACAGAATTTAGTTAAACTTTTAGTAATTCCACAATAATTCTAAAAAATAAAAATCTACAGGACTATGAGTAGTAATATACTTTTCAAATTTCCATTTTCATGAGATATAAGTAAACATAGCCAAAAATACCTAGTTTTAGTCCAGTTATGGAAATAAGTAAAAGAATGATAGTTCGACCAAATTTTATTATCTCATCCATTTAATAATAAAAATGCGCGTCTGTTCTCGAACTTCTTGTTGAAATAGTAGTTTTCCAGATAGTTTATAAATACGTATGTGCAATTGTCAACCTTTTTCTTTATTTATGTTAAGTAATCTATTTTCCAATCTTCAAGCAAAATTTATCAAATTCACGATTTGATTACAAGGAATGATAGTGTGAAATATTCTCTTGCACACATACCTACATACCTCGTAATAATAATTTCTAATTACAATTTTTTACCACCAAACGAATGAAATATTGTCAGCAATATTGCTGTGAGATCAATTCAATAAAATATTTTTGTCGGACAGTAATAGAATGCATCAAATTTTAATTCCTATCGTTAAGGAGTTTAAATCCATCCATTGCAGATAAAAAGATAGTAAACGATCCTCGATGACTAAGTAATTTGCAACGTACCTCACTGACTTGCGAGATTCCTCTCCTTTTCTTGCGTACGCGGAAGATTAATTAAGAATCGTTAACTAATCGGTTGATGCCTGCTTTTCAGATGCGTACATCGGGCTATAAATTAGCCTCGATATTTATTGGGGATTTATATTCTCGTTTCGGAGGCTAAGTAGCGACAAAATTGACATTGCTTCTTTTGCGGTTCGACGATCATGTCGGCAACGGGCCCGAAAACTTACCGATACGTGCGACATTTACGATCGATAAGCACGTTGCAAACCAAGCTTAAGGCTCGTAGCTGCTCAGCAGGAAGGGAAATCGTAAATGTGATTTTTGCTTGCCTAAAGAACTCATTCGACTTTGCATAGGGTTAGCATGCGTCGGCGATGGTGTCAAAGGCCGTCTGGGGGCTGGAAGTATTTTCCTTCGCGCCGAGGTCGTAGCCTTAAGGCGAGACGATGATGCTTCGAGGCATGCGAGTGCATGCTCATCCTTCTTTCAAAACGGCTGATGACTCCACGTAACTATGCTACAAAAGGCTTTATTACAATATATTACCAGAGGAATACAACTAGTTTTTCCAGGTAATTTTGAGTTTTTAAATTCATCGCAAAAGTGGAAAGTAGTCTCTCTCCGGCCAACTGTTCGCAAAATTAAATAAGATTTCTACAAATATTTCAATAGGCAGCATAAAAATCTGGTTTGTGTTAATCGCAAACCTTTAATATGAAAATCACAATATATTAGGATGTCTAAACGTCCTAAGTTCTAACGGCACTTAAACGATTAATGCCTAGGATATGTTTAACCTATTAACTCTGTAAGTCCCAAATGTGCACAATTTGTACACGCATTTTAGCATCGTTTTATTTATATGATAAACATGTTTTAAAAATGGAAAAATCGATATCCGACTAGTTTTAAGGTCGATATTTCGATTGGCGCAACTGAAATTTTCGAGAAATGACGTTTACAGAAATATTGAAAAAAAAGCGATTTTTCAGCCACAATTTTTTTATGCATTTTAACTTTGATACCGATTTTAGATCACCTTCCAGCCAATCAGAAACGTGTTGCCGATTGTTTTACTTCAAAATTATGCATTCACATATTTTGATTTATTTCGTTTTTCATTTCAAAACGGCGTCTAAACGTTGACAATTTGTGAAATTGAAGAAATTGCTATTATTTTGGATCTGCTAGGTTTTCTTTATAGTAAAATCGTATACATAAGTTATAATTAGCGATCATCATCAGTGCATGTTAAATATTTTGATATATTTTATTTGTATAATAGGCCTTAAATATAAATACACGTTAAGTCCACAATTAAGACAGGAGATCCTGTGTACAAAAGTGACATATCTGATAATAAAAACTAAACAATTCGAAGCATTCACAAAGAATACTGGTGACAGCGGCAGTAAATGAAGACCCAGACATTTATTGTTCTTTAAGTAGAAAAAGACGTTAAAGTAAGGAACGATAGACGCTCGCTATTACGCATGAACATGTTGCAGTTAAATAAATCGTTAAGAAGATGTGTGGTTAATGGTATTAATGAATAATTAGGTAATTAAGAAATAGTTTAGTAGTAGGCAATTAATGTTAGTGTGCTAGATTTAGTGTCGTCGATTATCACATAAAGTTTACTGACGTTCGAATTAGTAAGAAAAAGAAATTTAGTCAAATGAATAAAATTCAGCGAGAGATATTGAAGAATATTACGTCTATAAAAAATATATATATACCAAATAAAAATAATACATAAAAACAATAATATATCATCAAACATCCAAGGAAATATGGGAAAGTTCAAATATATTACGTTTTAGTGGTATACTAAAGAAGAGGATAGATACGATTATTTTGTTTTGAAACTTAGGAATAATTTAATTAAAAATTTCAAGTTCGTCTCTAATGTGATTTCAAGTGCCTTAACGTTTTCCCCTATCGACAATGGTTTTAAAAAAGTAAATCATTTAATATACCATCCTAAATTAGATCCTACTCTCTCCCATTGTTATTAAACTAGTGACGTCTAATGTGTTTCAGCTTAGTTAGTCCGACTGATTCTCTAGTACAAGTAAAACAGAGCTCATACGAGATTTCTGAAATTGTCGCTCAAATCATCTATACAGCAAAGATACAAACTAAAAAAAATATGTCCACCAATGTCAACCTGGTACAAGTCATAATAACAATTACATACGATCTCTTATGAAATATTCAATCACTTATTATTACAATTTAGGACTTACCACAAGTTATCCAAAATATATATCTTTTACTTATGTACTATTTAGTTTCGAAAAAATAATTGCATTTGGTATTGAATCTTCTAAGTCTTTTATAAAATCTTTATACACCTTTTATAAAGAAATGATTCTATAAAAAATCTATAAAAATATTATAAAGTTTTCATATGTACATATAAATTTTACACTATTTTAAGAAAAATTGCTTCTCGTGAGACGGGGTTAAAGAATTCGATTTTATACAATGGATTTGCGGGTATTAGATAGCATTTTACGCCCTAAAAATGATAAGGGTAAGATAGAAGATCCCCACTCTTCTAGTTTGAAATTCGACACGTAAACTCAAAATTTACAACCCCTATGACGAAACATTTTGTTCTATGTTTTCACCTGGAGTCGATCCGGAATTAAATATTAATTTTACTCTCTTATCACGAAAATAACTATTTCTCCATTTGTTTGCGTAAAATTCAATGTCAGAAGTCGCTCTTTATGTATTGAATTTCGAATTCAAGATCTTTAGAGAGGGCAAACACAATTTGTGTGCATTCGTTAAGAAAAATTTATATAATAAGTTTGCATTAGGTTGAAATAAAAATTTCTGCCACAATACTGGTTTGGTTGAGTATTATTTTGTTATAAATAATTGATGTTACGGAGTAGTTTATTTACGATGACAACACTGTTTGTTTACTTAAGCCAGCCAGTCCAGTTCGATTAACCGAAATTAAATCTTTCAACTTCCGTGGACTTCATATAACCGAACAGGTTAGTTATTAAAACCAAGTAGTTAGTTACTGACATCTAGCTCATCCGTACCCTCAAATTGTCACCTCAAACTGGTCCAAATAGGAATTATAATTTATTATTAGGGAGATCTATGCGAAAGTGTTGTAGAAACATCAATTTTGCACACTAAAAGAAGGACCCAACTTGCCAACAGAGTCGAATTTTGTGCATGCATATAGGAAGAACATTTTTTATTAAAATTGTATAAAATTTGTATGTCCATATAATGCATTTATAAAAAGTTTATAAAAAGTTTATAAAAAATGTATATAATGTTTATAGAGTCATTTCTTTATAAAAGTTGTATAAAGATTTTATAAAAACTTTATTTAACAGTTTTATCTGATCTTATGTCATATGTTTAGTATAAATAGATATATTGTTTATTTTTGTTGATTACTCAGTAATAAAATTATTTGTAACTGAAGACTTCTTCATGCAAATATAGATTTACGTAAGACCTTACGACGAATGTCTAATTTCTGCATACGACTTAAAAATGCAAAAAAAATAATCGTAGCATTTCTGTAAATCTCATAACACTGCCAATATAATATAATAATACAAGAAAATAAATAAGTACCAGATATCTCATTCGCTTCTATACAGAGCGGAAATAGTCGCCGAGGATCGTGCCGGAGCAAGCCGTTGGCGAGTGTTGAGCAGGATAAGTCATAAAATGGCGATCTTTCGAACTGATCGGCTATCATCTAGTCTTACAGCTGTATACGAGTATAAAGCAGAGAATGACTCTAGAAGATATTTTCTGTAAGTTGTACATAGACGACCCTGTTGGTCGATACCTGGTTAGAGTGCGTTTAACTCCAAGCTTAAGACCCCGCGTCTTCCGTGGTTTACTTTATGGCGAAACCTCAACATTGTTTCTTACCACACACCCATATTCCCGTACGAATGTATTTTTCTGTCTGGCTTTGTAATTGAAACTTTGGAAATAACTGTCAAGAAACGAAGAAACGGTTCTTTCGATTATTGTATGTAAATGAAAATATTAAAGATGACTCTTGACACTTTTGTCGATTCTTTCTTCAGTTTAGGAGGACAACTGCTATTGATATATATGGAGGTTCTTGCGATTTAAGACAACCCAAATTCAGGCACGTTCGACTTAAAGTTCTGATAGAAATATAAAATCGATGAATATTATTAATACAACCTAAAGGATGATACTTACAAGCTCTATGAAAAGTGATATTTCACTTGATCAAAAGTGAAAGAAAAAAAATTCACTCCTAAAAAATTGAAATATTATTTTCAATAGACATTTTCACTCTTAATAATAGAGTGGCTCAATTTTCACTTCAAGGAATTTAGAGAAAATTTACAAATCTGATGAATTCATTTGTGGTATAGTAAGGACAATTAAAGTATTGGAAAATACGATTGTGTTATAATGTGAGCTCAAAAAATTATTCAAAAAATGTTGCCTAAGTCGAGGAAATACGGAAGAAAATTGGCTAATATAAGTAGTAACAGTCCGCACTGGATGACATTAAACCACTGCCTTTTCTTACAGCATATGAATCGGTATATGCAAAAAAAGGTACTAAAGTAATTTTAGATAGCCTTTGAAAAATGTAAAAACAACTTACGTACTTTATATAAAGAATAAATAATAGAAATGTTATTCGACAGAAACATGGTATTTATACACTACAACAATAATAAATACATGGTTTTATGGTTAAAGTTGAAGAGTGTTTTCAATACTTACAAAGAACAAAATTAGACTAATACCCTTTTTGCATGGATTATGACTAAATCGAAATAAACCAAAGCATTGTATAACATAAATCAAGCATTTTGTTTGCAATTTATTGGAAATAGTATAATTATATTTTAAGATATTTTAATTATAATTATTATCTTCGTCTATATGAATAGTAATAATATGCCACGTGGTCATAGAATATTATATATACATATATTCTAATTTTTGTAAATCATCAATTTTATTTTTTTTTATCGAAACTTGGCCACTACTATAAGCTGCACCAGTGAGTATTTGCAACATTAACCGTTTTCGCAAAGAGAAAACGCAATCGCGTTTTACGGATTCTTTTAGAAAATTATAAGTATATAGTATTCTCGAAAACTGCGAACTGTAGATCATTTTTAGGAAACAAACCAGAAAAATCGACACGGCAAAAATGCGACAGTCATAAAGCCAACAGTCAAAAAGGCAACGCATAACAAAATAAATAGATCGACGAGCGGATAGTCATTGTTTAAGTGTAGGTTTGTTTATTGTCGGCTTTTCGATTGTCGGTTTTTTTAATGCCTATCGGGTTTTTTATTTGTCTGTTTTTCGATTCGCACCCTTTCCAATTTATGCAAAAAGTGCCTTTTTTCGATATTTAAAACTAAATATATATATTTTATGCGGAAATTAAGATAAAACCTTATTAAGGCTGAGTATTTTCTGTCGAAATCTCCACATTCTTCTTAATAATCGTAATACAAACGAGCAAAATAATTTCTTTTTCGTATGCAACTGTTTAATTACTTCGGCCTAGACCATAGTTTAGATTAAAATTGTTCAAAGTATTTTAAATTAAGCAAATGTATATTATTGAAATGTTACTTTCAGTAGGAAATTGATTGAGAAGTAAACATTTAATTTTAGACAACATGGTTGTTCCAAGCAGAATTTTTGAAACTTATGGCATATGTTGTAAAGTGTCTAAAACCTGAAGACACTATACAATCACAATTGCTTTATTTCAAGATATTGTTAACATCAAAAGACATGAAAAATATCTTGAGGAAGGTCATATTTGCATCTTAGTTACAAAAATGTCTTAAAACAATGCAAATATTTGTTTTGAAAACGCAAGAATGGAAATTTAGTTTCCATTACATAAAACAAAGATTTGAAGTTTAAATATTGATTTAATTTAAGAAAAGCAGAGCTAATACAGACTGAATGTTATAATTTTAATTATTAGATATTATTAATGTTATAAACATTTTATCAAAAAATATTACTCGTACCGAATTACAGGTTGAAGACGATAAAAGAAATATTACGATATGAACGATAATTTAAAGTCGAAGACGGAAGCTGCTCATGTGCCTGAGCTCGTAATGTGTTCCGCACGTTCTGGAAGATAATGGCCTCTTTCTTCAATCGCGCGTCTTGCCCCAGGTTACATATTTCTGATTCTGGTTACGTATGTAATATGCATACAAGTGCAAAAAGACAACGGCATTGAATGCATCCAACTATCGAATAAAAGAACGAACGCGAATGTTTTTGTTACGTTCGTATCAAAATTCAACCTCGTTATTGCTGCTAATGTTCACATTCGTGACCGACAATTGCACGAAAACAGCAAGTCGTAATATATCTGGAAAAAATCAAAGCACTCATCATACTGTCATCGATTGCTCGTATAAATGATAATGGTAGAAAGTCTGAATAACCGCGGACGAACTGTGCATAGTAAAAATATATCATAAAACATCCGGAATCTTGATTTTTTCATAGTAAAATAAGTAAGAGATCGTTTTCATGTCATACTTTGCGTAATTTACTTGATCTCATTCTTTATAACATTAAATCGTCTTAAAAATAATATAAAAATTATCGGTCCGAACAAATAAGGTAAACACCTTAAAGGTAACAATTATAAAAAATATAAAATTACTCTCAAATGCGAAATACATACGATAGATAGCACGTCTTTATTTCACGGATAAATGATCACATGTAAAATTATCACAATGATAAAATGTATCGCATAAAATGATCACTGTAATAAAATATCACATTGATAAAATATTACATCGACGATTATTAGGAGTAAGCGGAATTCTTGAAAAAATTGTTTGGAACAAATCGCATGACTTCAAATAAGAGATAATGCTGATGAAAAAAAGGTCCAAATTGAACACCGATTCGACTTTTCGAACACTTCCAAAGCAAGGTCTCAGAGGCCTACATCATGAATTTCTTTATCCACATTTTTTATCGATTAATTATTTAAGGCAAAATTCATTACTTGACCTTGAAGTAACAGATTTTCTATCATCAAAAGAGATAATAGATTTCAGCCACACAAAGTCGAAGGTAGATAAAAATATTTTCTACGGAGGATCTTTTCTTTCATTTCTGCATTGATACAGACCTTTTAAATTATAATAAATATTTAAAAGTACAGAATCAAAATACATTATATATTTATATAATAATATAAATAATGTTGATTAAAAATAATTAGATTTAAGAATATAATTGAAATGTAATGACTTTGGATAAAATCGATATCATGTGTTTCATTGATCGAGCTTATACCGAATTAAATTTAAATTAAATGTAAGGGGTATATTAGACTTTCAAGGTGTATCTTACATACGTACATGCTTGCCATTTTAAACATTATACTCATTTATTTATCTTATTAAGCATAATATTTGTACAGCAACTATACGTAACCTTACTTTCATAGTTAAGAAACCTGGTTAATTCAATAATTTATCACTTCTGTATTGGGCAAGATATCATTTACTATTATAAGTGAATCTCTGTTGCTAGTTTAACAAGGGTTCCTTGTTATTTAAAAAATTTTCCATACTCTTTAATAAGCAAAATTCCTATTTTTATAACAGCGAGGTTATCCAGCTATCCTAAGAAGGAAACCTTGTTATTTTAGTAAGGATTGAATTAATACAGGGGGAAATAGTTGTTCCCTAGCGTTTTATTTTGTTAAGTATTGTACTTCCAGAATGTGCCTTGTATTTCCTGAATGAATTTTTAATATTCAATGGAAATTTGT
Source organism: Trichopria drosophilae (assembly GCA_030407085.1). Lineage (NCBI taxonomy): Eukaryota > Metazoa > Arthropoda > Insecta > Hymenoptera > Diapriidae > Trichopria > Trichopria drosophilae. The sequence goes on from CM059584.1 coordinate 40,004,174, forward strand.
TACTATTTGCCGCTTTCAGTATACCACATTTTAAAATAGTTTTGGATATTTACGAATACAATTTATAATCTAAATGATAAAAAATCATAAATTTCTGTTTGTAGAAATTAACCATATTGAAAAATATGTTTCTTAATTGATAAATAAGAAATATTAGCATCTTAAAAGTTAAGCATCTTAAAAAACACAAATCTAAAACCCCCGATAAGAAACATTGCACTTGCACTAGGCGCTAAACTATCGAAACATGATGTTAATTAATATATTGCCCGGATATCTTATTTCACGAAACGAATGGTACTAAATCATACCGAAAATTATATACTATTATATGAAAGCTATTTTATATTTCGAGAAAATTTAAAAGCAATTGTTGTTTGTCAAAAAAAAAGGCGTCGAAAGATGTAAGGAAACTATAAAATGTTTCGGGTCCACTTAATCATCCGAGGAAGGTCCATTGGGTAGTTCGCTTGTATAAATCGATTTTAAGGTTAGTTAGGGAATGATCTTTTAATGGAATTCAATATCGTGCCCTAATACTCTTAATAATCGACCGAACTATACTCCAACGTTACCTTGGATGGTACGCGATTGTGGACTGATATACCAACCGCACCGTAACGTAATAGCCGGTCCGTCGTTGCGTGGGTGGTTGCCCGCGGCAATATTCGATTTCGCGCTTTGAGAACATGCGCCTCTATTACCCGGAGCATATTTCTACTTCAGGTACGTGACTGATTTTATGAGAGCCAATCATTAACTAAAATGTAGCCACTCGAACGTATTCTGAAAAAGCAACGTGCGTGTCAGCATTGTTTTTTATTTACATCGTAAAAATGGCTAAACCTCTTTTTCGTACCTTTTTTAATGTCTCATAAAGGAACAATGTTTTTCTGTCAAGCACTAAAAGAGAAAATAGTTGTCGATGCAACAAATTTGTAGGGTCACCATTTTTCGAATCGTCCAATGCAAAAATTAATATTTGTTATTGTTTTATTTGTTTATTTTACTCTCCAAATCTGAATTAGATAAAAACTATCAATAAGAAAATGAAAAGTGAGTCACCAAATGAATTAGTAATCATTTTTGCTAATAAAAAGTTAAAACCTACTAATTTATTATTATTTCTACAAATTAAAAACTAAAAAAGTGAATATCTACTTGTTGATTAGTGGAATTTTACTCATGAATTAGTATTTTCGTATTATGTATCAGTAAAAAATTTACTAATTCATGGTAATGCACTTTTCGTTGTAGCTAAGTTTTTTATTAATTCAAGTTTAGAGAGTAAGGCATTAGGTAAGACGTTTTATGCCTAACCGCAAAAAGACTATAAAAAATTCAAATTTACGTGATAACTTCTTTAGAAATATTTAAACAATCGCTTTCCGAGTCACGATTTACGCCTACAAGAAACGAGATTTTACATCATAATATTTAAAGTTTATACGGATGAAAGTTCGAGCACGATAACTGGATACAAACGTACAATATAATATGTACGCCAAATCATTTCCTAACAGCAGTCTCCAGGTTAAATCGGTATCGAACAATTTTGCAATTAGTTTGTATTTAATAGCATATTACGTATCTAGGGCGGAAACATGGGCATTGCAGCGATGCTTGTGCGTTTTGGCCGGCGATGCGTACACTATTTTTTGTCACACCCGTAGAGAAAAAGTCCAAGGTAGTCAAACACATGCCAGAATGATTGTGTTTTTCGATAAAAGACTGTCAACCGGTTGTAAGTGAGAGGAACAAACATTTTCTTGTCCGCATGAATGACGTCATCGGGCGGCAATCGGGCACTTTCTGCTCTCTTTTTCGGGTGGACAGACGGACATTTCGTGCTGGTGTGACAATCAAATTTTTGTTTAATTGATTAATTTACAATGTTCTTTTCAATCTCATTTGCCGCCCAATCGATAGCTACATGTTCTATTCCGGTCAAATATGTCATTTTCAAAGTTTAATTTATTATTCTCATAGAATTGATGTTGCAGAGGTGAAAATATTATATAATGCATTGAAATCAACTTCACAAAAATTATTTACGAATAAAGTGATTAATGTAATGCAATTAAAATTGATTAGTGCAAAGCAAGTTACCCGGATTCGTAATAAGTATATTCATCGAATTGGATTTGAAAAAAATAATGTTTTTATGAATAAATTTGTTTATATAAAAACCAATATTAAAAGTACTTCGTATACAACCTATATATAAAATGTTGAAGTTTATAAAATTTTGCTTTAGAACAAAAAGATAATTAAAAAGCGAAAATACTAAGTAAACGCTCCAATCTAGGAAACCCTTAATAGAACTGACTAATGGATAAAGACCTACTTTTGGCTTAAAGCTTTACTTCATCAATTTAAATACTAAATCAAGGAAGAATGTTAAACTTGTAATTTATAAATTAACTATAAAAACTAGAAAAGATTCTGCTACGTCTACTTAATTTCTATAAAATAATTCGGAATTCACAGATAAGAAAACATTTAGTATTTAAAAGTGATGAATCTGATAAAAGATTTAAATGTGTTAAAACGTAATAAAATGATTACTATTGGCAACTAGATATATTTTATATTTAATCGCTAACGCATGTTTTATGTAGACATTCTCATGAAATCGGCCCTGAAACTCTTTCGGCAGCAGAGTAGCTGATGGTAAATTGGATCGTCGAGGTGGTTCTTTTTTTCGTAAGTCGTGAGTATATTGCCCGAGGCGCAATTTAAAAGTCTGCTTTGAGATCGGAGAGTACATTATGTGTATCGTTAATCGAAGAACGTCACATGCATGTGAAGTTTCATTAGGAGAATTGTAAAAAAGATAAATATGTTATATATGAAATATATTTGAAATACAAACATTAATTTTGATCATAGGCAATTAAGATAAGTTTATTATTGTACAGTATGAGGTCTTCAATTTGAAATTTCAGAAAGCTGAATGTGCAGAGTTAATTAGTGAATTGAAACCAGTACTCCCTATATTTCAATTAACTAAAAACTTCTAATCCAAAAGACTGTTAATATCAATTAGTCATTACATTTACTAGAAAATACTAAAAACATTGTACTAATCTGTATGTAGAAATTTTTGTTTATTATTTTTTAGAATTAATAATAAATTATTAGTTTTTCATTATTTATTAGTGACAATTATTATTAAGTGAATTAGTGATCCGCTTTTTAAAATTAATTAAAATAACAACATTTAACAAATTTATATAAAATCATGTTTGAAATTTACCACTGCGCGACATGGTAACCACAATCCTACAAGTACCTCAATAGTCTTTAATTTACTTTACGTCCATTCGTTCACGATAAACAATGGACTTCCTTTGAACACGAAAATATCCTCTGAAGCATTTATCGTATCCTGAAAGTATTCCGGGTTTTTCCTAAATGTGTACCAAAAGTTTAGTTTCCTAAAAGCACCCAGAAGTGTACAGGACCTTCTGATGGTGTATCAAAAAAATATTAGACGTCGCTTTGGAGATGCCTTACACTGTAATCAATATCTATTGCAAACTTCAAACAAATGCTTGAAGATTTTTACATCATAAAAGTACTGTAAATTTACAACAAAATTTGTGAAAATTCTCGAAAAAAAAGTACTTGAAAGTACCTTGCAGTAAGATGTAATTTTCAATATTTTTATTATAGATTCACAGTAAAATCATTGAATTTATTACGTGAAATGAAAATAGTGAAAGATCGAAATAATATGCTCGGATTTTCCGGCAAACGTCATTAATCTTCAGTCTTGAAAATCTTTTTGCATTTTTCATGACTACAATGGAAGCGTTTCGTCATTATTCTATGCAGGTGGTGATGCGAAATATATGATTTCCACTCGACACAGATAAAGTTACAGAATTTGCATAAATACATGAAGCACCTAAAATATCGAGACGTATTGTTCTGTATATATAATTTATTAATATATGGTTATTAACCTATAATATGGACAAAACCTCCCTAATTGACTCACTAAGAGAGAGAATGAGAAAGAGAGAATTTACCTTACTTCCATGTCAAGATTCCATTTTACTTATATTTTTTCTTAGAGAGATATTAATCTATCTATATAAAAGACAGTTCCAATCAACTTGCATTTACTTCATTTTATCAAAATTCTAACTGCACGCCTCGTCATTCAGCAAACACCATAACCTAACCTAAAATATATGATCAAAATTAATGTACAGGAGTTTACTATCGGTAGATAGAAATGGATTGCACATGGCTTAAACTCGATATTTTTGTTTTCCTTACTTCCAACTGGAGTGTAGTGATCTCTAAAAATTTTCATTGGCGTAAAAATACTTTTTCAATAATGTTTTATACTCTGTCCTGGGCAGATGTTGATGAAGACGACAGATTGGCATATACTACGTATTCTTATGTAATTTTACAACATAACATTTAAATTTACAATATATGTGTTAAAACCGAAATATTTATTGCAATTTTACATTAATTTCGTACTGTCATTTTGTTGTAAAATTATAACCACTTTTACAGTGTAGAAATGTTGAGGTATTGTTCCCCATTTAATAAAGTGCCTCGGATATGTCTATTTGTGTCAATAGGCTTACGTGCGCGGCCTTTTTTCAGGAACACTTCGGAATCAGTTGTGAGACATCTTTTTATTTTACTCGGGATGCCCCAGATAGTAATTACCAACACTATATGAATTTAAGAAGTATTAATGTATATAAAGTATAAAACACATACAAATATTCATACGCTGATGAGAGTGTAAATCGGTCCTAGAAAAACCACCAACATTGCCATAACTTAAATGCGACAGACCAAGGGAAAGTGATCCTACCCGTTCAGATGCTCGGAAAGACTGATACAAGATGTCTTTGTTATGCTTATTTACAGTCGTTGAAAAAAAGCTCCAGCGACCCAAAGCTTTTGGGAATATGCTCTAAGAAACCGCACTTAGGTTTAGAAACCAACTTGGGTATGAGGAAAGCTTCTACTTCTAAATGATGGAAGCACAAAAAACACGAACACTTGTGGAATGGAAAAAAGTGCTATTTTTACTATCTGGACCTAAACATGCCACATACATTCTCGCATACATTTTCATCAAATTTCTTTTCCCATGCGGGGACATGGAAACTTCTAAGAACTTACAGTCATTTTTTACAGAAAAAAAATAATTTTTCGCATTCTGCAAGTCTGTCCCAAAATTACCATTTAAAATAATAAAATTTCCAAGAAAACTTAAAAATCAATTACGGACTGAAACATGGCAAACAACTATACGATGCATGATAAGAATTTAGTGTATTTGAAACAACATCGGTGCTTTTTGTCATCAGGAATCGCTCAATTAAATTAACAGTGTATTTTCTTCGGATGAACGTGAGGTTTAAATTGTTGGATGAAAAATCGTTAATGCTCGAACGACACTAAAAAATCGAACCTGTAACTCGTGGACGTGCGTGAGTGCAGAAAAGAAATGGTCTTGTTAATTCTACGCGCGTGTGACCGGATGCCACGTGCCTGGTAAGACATCCGCAATGGACTTCTCCCGATTTAAATTAAAGACTTCTGTGGGACTCGTATACACCAAGCATACATAAATATTTCATGACGCAGTACATTTTCATACAAGATTTTGCGTACTCCACACATTTTCTTTTGACATCATTCTTTATACATTAAAAGCACCGATAAGGTTTGAAATTCGCGTGGGTTAGTCGGTAAAAACCTGACAATGAATTTACTAATGCAGTAATAGGAGAGAACTTTCTTCGATGTAGGTATAAGCGACCTTATCGAAATGAGAACATAGTAATTTTAAAATGTTTATTAATATGAAACTGTATTATGATACTCGATGATGATGATCATGTGATTTTGGTGATTCATCAATCTAGGGTAATTTGTCGACCGATAATTATGAAAGCCGCTAATGGTTATTATTTTGCCTGAATTTTATAAAATGTATTACATTATCGAAATTCGTCCCTATAACATGACCCCAATTTTCGTGATTGATGGCCCGTCAAGTCTTTAAACTCTGCTCTAATTCGGCGCTATTCTTTCAAATTTCTGAAAACCAATTCACACATAAGATGTATTAGTGAAATTCACTGCAAAAGGTAGACTGCGAGAAGTCTATTATGTATCCGGGAATTTTGCTACATTGTCTTCAAATTAGGGGATCAATTTTATTGCAATTAACGAATTACCACATTGTATATAATATATTAATATTTATATGATTACATTCTAAAATGTTCATAAACTGAAACATATAATTATTTTGTAACTTTGTTAATTGAAACACTACGAAGACAATAGCTTAGGAAAAGAGACATTACACAAAAAATTATAACAATATCAATTATCATTAAACTTATAACGAAAAGTCAACATTTGCATAAAAGCAAAAAAAAAGATATATGCAATAAAAAAACATACGTATTTCTACATTAATATGCCATAAATCAATGCCAATTTTCTCACTGTTTTTTTTTTGAGTTTGTAATCTGTATAAATGAACAATTATTTTAGAATCACTATTATGTATTGTCACATTACATTATAAGTTATAGACCCCTTAAAAAAACAATGCCACTTGACGATAAACCCTACAGACCCAATATGTGATGATAAATTTACTTTGAAAAGTATTATACTTTCTACTTTGATACTTGTGCTATAAATGGTACTTTTCTGTCCTAGGCCGTTAAGTTGAATTTTAGGGACCAAGTGGAGACTGCGAGTCCGAGGACCGGCATTAAATAATTTCACATTTCGATTACTGTGTGTAGAGATATCTTTCTGGTTCCATGACTTTTTTTACATTTACATGTAAGAATTTTCTTATATGGGACATTCCTTTAACAAACTGAACACTTTTCGTTGTCGACATTTTTAAATCGCTCCAACTTTTTTTACCAATAATTGTAGGTACAAAATAAGTGAACACGTATATCGGGAAATTTAAAAAAAAATTTATTTTCGAAGTTATAGCGATATGAAATTTTGACGTTTTGCGTTTTATGGTCATTTTGAAATCAAAGAATATCCGTAATTTTTTAGGGTACGACAAAAATTTTGTTTAATTTTGAAAGAAAAAGCCCAAACTTTTTAATGAAATTATTGTTATTTCTGTACATTGAGAAAAAAGTACGTTTTGCTACAAATCACATTTAAAATGTTAATTTTGATAGCCTTACCATCACTGTATAAAATACCATAGAAATGCTCGTTCAAATTTCTAAAAGAAAAGTATTTTTCCTGAATGAGCACTTCTTATTTTCTTCCTGAAATGAAATAAAACTTATGCCGCGATTCGGCTGACTGGCACGTTAAAATTTCCGCGTGAACTTTTGTGACAACAATTTGGAGCGATTTAAAAATGTCGTCGACATTTATTATTTAAAAGTGTTTGGTTTGTAAAAGAATGTCCCATATTTAAGTTTCTTATAACTCTAATTCCAGAATACCGGAGTTAGTAATCGTTAAATTAAATATAAAAGAACGTTTTATACGTTTTCATTATAAATTGACATTGTTTAAGTTACTACTACAGAGCAAACATATATATTTTTAAAAATATTTTCATCATTTTTAAATTTATAAAAGGATTTGAGGATTTTACATTATTTCCGTACAAAAAGTTCAAAATTAAATAAATTGAAAAGTAGGGTATGAATTTATGTGCTAAATAACACAAAATCCAGGTGACTTCCCGATTATTTATTTTTTAATCCACAATATCAATTTTTCAAATATTCTATTCTGAGGAATCATCTGTTGAAATTTACAAGTTTATTATTTTCTTAGCACATGTCATTAATTTTTGAATTAATGAACGTCAATAAGCTGTTACTCATTGTAAAAATAATTATAATAAACTGGAATAAGAGATTTTTGTTGGTCATAATTATTATACCTTCCAGTAATGCCTAAAATATGTTGTTAAACGCAGATTTCAAAGTGAAAACTATTCACAAAAAATTATAGAAAATAATTATAAAAATGCAGATTTTACGAATTATTCAATAGAAAATATCGCAAGATTAAACTATCATAAAGAGATTACAATGAGAGGCCCTGCTTTTTATATCAATCATTTGCATTGACTAAAACTTGTATGTAATAGATTAGACGAATTGTATGCATATCAATATTACATTAAATCGCATAACCTTATAAGATATTTTTGCTGATCACGAATCTGAATTCAAAATTTAGAAAATCAAAATAGCTGATCCAATATGGCCTGCATTCATGAAAAACTTTGAATGTCATTTCTCGATGTGCGAAAAAGTTTGTATCTGTAGGTTTTCGAAGGTACTCTATGGTACTGATTACGTATGTGCGGTCAAAATTTCTAAATTCAAAATGGTTGACAAAAGATGAGTTCGTGGTGTTGCTAAGTTCAGTTGAAAATATGTTTAAAATTCTGTATTTCCATACTGCCAAAATTTAAAAAAAATTTCTTGGCATAAGCCGCCATTTTGGATATTTCAAGGTGAAATAAAAAATTCCTACTTGCATATCGTTTAAGTTCAAACATTTCAAGCACTTTTTATACACTTTTCCGGTCAAAGATATCACGGTATCGATATGAAAAATTAAATTTAAAAAAAATTACCCCCAAAAATGTGTTTTTTTCACATACTGTTGTCAAAATCAAAGGAAAATACTCCATTTTTTCAAATTTTGAAGTCACCATTCGAAAGAACGCCCTCGAAAGTAGTAAATAAGGCATATTCCGAAATGTCTGTTTATTATTTTCAATTTGAAATATGCGGTGAAAATTGTATATGGGAAACGTTCATTCTGGACGTTAAAGGGTTAAACTGACCTTTTTCAAACTTATTCATAGGAAAAATGTATTATATTATTCTATAACTCAAAAGTATGTATTTATGAAGATTGTAGTAACGTCAAAGCAATTTTATTTGTAAATTCAATTATCCAAAGTTAAACTTGCACAAATGGCTATGCAACGATCAAGGGTGATCAACGATTCCAGTTTCATTCACTTCCGAATGTGCTATTGCAATCAGTTTACTTGCAAATTTTTTTAAAATAAAAGAATATGAAACTTAGTATATCAAATGCATTGCACCATGTTACCAATTGCCGAGGTAAGATAATAAAATGCAATTAAACTTTACGTTTCCGAGTCACAACTATTTCTCTTTTACATCCTTGTTCGCAAATCCAGAAATCACCAGTAAGCAAATATTTAACAATTATAAAGCATCGAAAAATTGAAGTATTCTGAATAACATCTACAGAGTACTGGAACTCCTAACGAGGCGAGCTCTTTTGGTTTCATTGTATCAATCAATTCATTACCTACGAGGTATATTTGATGAAAAGTACAACAGTTATGAATTTTTCAACTCAATGAACATTATAAATCAAATTATAATTAATCTACTACATCCGTGTGTATTTCAATAAATAAAAAGAGATATGGCCTCAAAAGGATAATATAATCGAAGTTAATTCGGGAAAGTTTCATAACGGGAATAGACAATTGGCGTTCTCATTTAAAATCTCTTATTAAATCTTCAAGTAATAAATTCTAAGGGTGTACAGTTTGCTCAATATTTATATGTACGTTAATAGTCTTGAAAATTACACTGTTATATTAAAAAAATATCAACAATCACAGTTCTTATGAGAAAAATTGTGAGTGGGGTTTTTATTTATACTACACTTTGAATAGTAAGTAGTAACAGACAATCGTCACGTAAAATGAATGACATGTACTGTTTCTACTTAAAATCTCTATTTTATATTTGTAATTCATTACTAAAATACACTATAACAATATAGTGCGAATGACATTTTTCAATTGAGCGACTTTTTTATAACAAAATTTATAATATCCACATTTGTTTACTAATCAAAACTAATACACTTTATAGCAAGTTATAAGATGTGTATTATATACCCTGGTCAGTCTGTAAAACAGCAATTGCTGTGGCTCGCCCTTTGGCATTTTTGTATTATTTATATCCTGTATTGTTTTTGTAATTGCCAATAAAGACGTGATTATTATTATTATTATTATATTTACTGTTTTCTAAAAAATAATGTAAGTAGATATGAATATCAAAGGATTTATCTACTGATATGCAATTGTTTGTTAATAATGAAGATTAGAAAATGATCTAAAACTATTATCCTGGATAAGCTATAGCTCAATCACGAGTTACTGCAGTTGTTCTACCTGAGCCATGGGTCTACTTTTCTAAACTCCTGCTCAAATCTGATAAATGATAAACAGAAACTTAAACTGCAACTCACGACAATGAATCCGGACTTTAAGTGATCATCAATCTCTGATATTATCACCAGTGAGATATAACGCTAGTAGCACCGACTGACATACATCTGTTTGGAAAGTAAGAGACATAAAATAAACGATTCTTTTTAGATTTAACCGCGATTTTGTGCTGCTAATTTGAATATGACTGACCAAATCATACAGTTTCTAAATATATTTTAGTTAGCTCAACTCTGAATGGTAACCATCGTATAGTTCACGCGTTATTGAAGTAATAACAGAAGTAGTACTAAGGCTCTTAGCCAACCATACCATATTTTAACATAATAATTTACATTAAAGTTCTCTAAACAAAAAATCATAAAGTCAATTTTTGAAACGTACGAATAGACGAGGTGCATCGCGTAGAGTCAGGAAAATCATTCTATAATATGGATGAAGTTATGATGAACGAGTTTAAATAAGCCTTATTACGGAAAAATAAGATGCAAAAGGCCTGGTCTTATGATAACAAGTGTACTTGACACGCCATATATATTTGGATCAGTCCATGTAAAAAGAATTCACTTTTTCAACATTATCATGGTTATGTAAATCTTGACTTTTTAGCGTTTACAAAACATTTGTATTCCGTCATAACAGATTTTTAGAGTATATATGTAATGAATATAAAAATTAAAAAACACTTCAAACACAAGGTGTCTCTTTTTACATAGAATGTCCCATTTACGATAAATATAATCAGGTGTCTTAAACCGTTTTATCTGTACTTAGAAGAAAAAGTAGTTGAAACGACCATTTTCTACTATGAATCATAGCGTGAAATAAGGACTAGGCATGGTAATAGTTAAAATAACTATTCTGAAATAGTAAAGTTAAACTATTGTTTCATGATTCAAAATGCTACTTATCATAAAAGACAAATAAACTCAACTATTTTGAAACAGTCATTTTAGAAAATTACTACTATCACTGAGAGAAATTGTATAAGAAATTGTATAAGAAATTGTCATAAAAAATATGGAAAGGAGTCAATATTTACTTTTTAAAAATATTTGTAAACTATATACATCGTAACATATGAAAAGTCGACTTTTCTCCCTTCGTTCTTTGTTTAAGATAAACATGGAAACAAAGAGAAGAACAAAAAATCAATACAGAGCTAAGTTTGTGATTGTCAGACTCTAGCCAGTTATTAAATTATGCAATGCCATTATACATACAAATTTCAATATGGTTTAATTAGTTTATAGATACACGTGCGCATAAGACATGCATTATGTATTATTATATCTTGATGCCCGACGGTTCTTCCTATGACCAAATGAAAATCCACTTCAATAACGGGAGCCACGGGCTCGAAAAAAAGCTGCGAACGCCGCGTCGCCACCTGGTGGCATCAAAACACACGGGGTGCGGCAGTCTTTACTATGGATTTATAGTAAATACATACTTTAACTATGAATAATAGTAAATATAAAGATTTACTACGAGAGATAGTGTGAAATGAGGACTACACTAGATTATAGTTATTTTAACTATATTTGTCATATTCATTTAAATCATTCTACATAGTTGAGTTTTTTAACTATGAAGAGATAGTTGGTGTAATAAAATTGTTGTAAAATCGAGTATGAAAGAGGTAAATTTAACTATTTTTCATAGTAGTTTTAACTATATTTTTCCAACTATGTGATACAGTCAATTTAAGTACGGATTTTTTCTCAGTGTAGTAATCATGCGGCCTCCAAGAACTTAATTAGAAAATTATAAACAAATCCAATTATATTTTGGAAATTTTTTTTTTTTATATTGCATCTATCATTTTGAATTTAAAAAAAAAAAATGACATTAGTTTCGTAATTATCTGCTATAAATACACCCTACCAGCAAGTTTGGACAAAATCTACATCCATTTTAGAAACTTCGTCCTCCTTCCGCCATTTTGAAAAAGTAGTAATCACAACCACGAAAACCTCTAAGTAATAAGTTTCAACCGAAAAGGACTTTCTTGGGGTACGATAGGTTTAAAAAATATTAATACTTGTTGTTTTTCTTATAATTTTTAAACTAATTTATATTCGTTATTACGAACTTAAACGACTAGAAATGTTCATGACAACTCTACCCTGACATTTTTATTTTCAAAAGTAATTGACCTCATGAGGTCAATTAATAAGTTTATGATTATTATTGCTCCATATAATGCAAGATGTAGAGTTTATACAAAACAAAATAAAGTAATAAAATGAATAAGGTGCTACCTCGAAGGATGCACGCAAAAAGTTTGTTCACTAAAAAGGCTCGACTTGATAAATGAGGGCGAACACCTCAAAAACCCGAATTTCAAAAATGCGAAATATTGAAAAATGGACATTTAAAAAGCTGGCATTGTTGTTTTCATGAATATTACAGCTTTATGACTCATTGGGTTTTTGACAGTCATCGGTTTTTGAGTGTGCGTTTTTTAAACGTCGATTTTTCAATGTTTCGGATTTTTGAGGTGTTCCCTAAATGAGGACGGACTTTGGTATTACTTATAGACACTTTATCGTCATTTCGATATCATTTTTCAACTAATTATTTTTACGAAAAGATCTATTATTGTCTACCAAATAAATATTTTGCTGCCATTTCTACTGGCAGAAAGTATTAAAAAATAAATGCAGATGTTATTATTTGAAAGACACGCAAGGCATAATTGACATGACAGTCTCCAACCTGCCATTTGCCGCATAAATATTACTTTCCAGCAGAACAGTTTATCCACAATCACTTAATCGGTTTTCTATAAAATAAAAAATATAATCGACCAAAAATTGTCGGAGAAACGATAAAAAATGACGTACTAAATAAATTACAAAATCCGATTTCGTTTACTCTATCGATACAACGAAGTGTATTTCAATTGGGAAATTTCCAGTTATTGGGATGTCCCCGGTATAAGAAGCTTCCAAATATAGTTTACATATCTCTCAAGAAAACATTGGAATATTCTTCAAATAGTTTCAAATCCATAATGGTGTTTTGGAGTAGTACATTATTTGTTCCCTACGTAACGTTCCAAGCCAAACGTGAAATTACGTACAGTTTCATGGAATCAAACGCAGGGAATCTGGATATTTGTTATAAAGTAAAGGAACATGATGAGGTAATCAAATTACAATGTCCATCCCTCTCCCTCACTATCCCTCCAAGACAAATTTCATAGACAAACGTTCACTCACTCATTGAAAATGTTGCCCATAAGACCTACAAGTGTTCATCCACTTCATTTTTGGATTTGTGTTCCGCCTATAGTGTATCACAAAGGAACTTGTGCCCTATACCATAGATTTCAGATTTTTCCAATTGAATGTATACATCATTAATAGAAAAAATTTCGTTAGTGTTATATGTACGAGTAAAAATTTATTCAGACCCTGGCCATCCCGTTACGGTGTGGTTTTTGAAATCCTCATAAGTTTTGTCTAACCAATTCTGGACACGCCTGAAAAGGTCAAAGTTCTTCATACTAATGACCAGACACGATATTTTCATCTAATTCCGTACTATCACCGAATTCGCAATCTTAATGGCAGTTTCTTAATATCGTGCAACATCCGGTAGTTACCTGGCGGAAATTGAGCGACTCTCGAGATGGCAGTGGCTTAAATGCGGATGCCACACGCGAACGATACTCTTTCTTTTCGTTCCATGCTACCGCCGCCGCACGAAGGACTAGTCGGGATGAAAATGAAGAATTCGATCTCAGTCATGAGATGTGCGTATACCAACGTCCGTAGGCAGTCAGAGCAGTATCCCGTACCTTGACTACCAACCGTTTATCAGTGGAGCTCGCGCGAATGCTGAGTATGAGAAATATAAATGCGTTTTCTATTAATCCCTTTCGTTAAGGCGGCAACGCATGTGCGTACACCTTGCTCGTTCCTTACTTTAGTACGAGGTCGATCCTTATGTAGCCGATGGCTATTTATTTATATACACGCGTAAGCAACACGCATTTACGTATGGATAAATGCGCGGACGCCACGCCGTCGACCGGGTCACGCGATACCGCATGATACACCGACCGGATGTGTGTTTATCCACTGAACCATTTACCGGGATGTCCGAATAACTTTTTTGTATGCCTATGGTAATTTATGGCCTACCAAATTACTCGATTATTGCTAACGAAGAAATGATCAAGCGTCGTTCTTCCTCGATTTACTCAGGGAGATTTAGCTATCATACATAGAAAAATAGCCACACCTGCACTATTGCAGTCAAGGTGGCTCTGGAGTGGGACTTGCACCAACATTTTTCTTAAAATGCATTTCTTCTTTTTCTTCATAATTTCTGAACTCATTTTTCTAAAGTTTTCCCCAGGTAGACATTTTTAAGATAAACACCGGTGTGGTACTGACCTACTACTATTCGCCGGAACTTCCAACTTCTACTCGCAGCAACATTGTATAATTAAAATGTCTGGATATGTTAGTTATATGTATTTTATTGCTGAAACGCGTGATAGATTTACGTTAAGGATGATTGCGGCCAGGGAACAAAGTTCCAAAAATCAAAACCCCGAAAGGCTAAAATTTCGATATTGCGTAAGCCCAAGATACAGTAGAATCTCCATATAAGAACTATTGTCGTTCCGAGCTTCCCCGCCGACCATCGATACAAGAACCTTAGGAGGGGATATGTAGTTTTCCCTTCCATGGCCTGAATGGTTTGGCCTGACCATTCCGTTTCGTACGTTCCATGCATTCCATCTACGGCGAAAGGTGTGTCGAAGGGGTAAATCTCTAACGTTCATAGTCACTATAACGATAGAAAAAAGGTTCTTATATCGATACGTTCTTATAACGGTGGTTCTTATATCGAGATTCTACTGTATCTTAATTTGCTTTCTTTTTGCCAAATTTTCAAAGATGCAGTGAAGAAAATCACGTTGGAGCCATGCTACATCGAAATTTGGACTTTCGGTGGGTTGATTTTCGGAACTTTGTTCGCCGGCCACGATTGAGAGTGGTGAAGATTGTTAGGACTACTCCTGGCTGGAGAAATTGTCGTAACCGTGGATGGAAGTTGACTTACGGCTCTTGGTATTTTGTTCCACCATGAAACATCAGAAAATAACCATGTTTCTTGGAGAGAGAGAAAACATTCAAATTTTCCATTGGCTCTTAACCCTTTCCGGCATGGTGGCTAACATATTAAGCACCAGAACCCAGTTGAAAATTGCATTTTTTAAATACAAAATAATGCATTTGCGCCCGATTTTTTGAAAATCCAATATAAGTGGGAGTTGAAGAAGTGATTAACATTGCATTTAAGTCAATATTTATTAAACATTATGATTTATAAACAATTAAACAACTTAAAATCATCATTTTTCTAGAAGAAATGTCATCGCTGGCCAATGTTCAATTGGATCGAGATGAAAATGGGTACTCAGGAATTTTTGAGGTCGCCGATGACGAATCTGAATTCAGATTTTGAAAATTCAACATGGCCGATTGAATATGGCAGACCAAAAATGTACAAAATTATCTGATCAAGACGAAACTGGGTATTAGGGAGGTTTTGGAATTGCAGATCACGAATATGAACTCAGATTCGTATTCAACTACCGTAAAAAATACTAAGTACCCAGTTTCATCTCGATCATAGTAAGTTTTCCCATTTTTGGCGCCTATCTTGATCCGCCATTTTGAATTTTTAAAATCTGGGTTCAGATTTGTGATCAGCGATCCCAAAAACTTCTTAGTACCCTGTTCCATGAAAAATGGTTCATCAGAAAAAATGTGTGTTGGAAAGAGTTAACGAAGAGTTTAGTAGAAAATTAACTTTTCGTACCTTGAGCTTTGGAGAAGAAGTTTCACTACCGATTCGCCGAAAATATGACCAACTTCCAAACAAAACAAAAATATTGTAAAAGCTTCTCTAATTTTGAGTGGAGCTCACATTTTAAATGCGACTAAATTCGGAGACCAAAACGAAATGATCGCCGCACCATAAACGTTCATAAACTTGCCTCATATAAATATGGTTGTCGACTTTGACAGATGTTTCGAATACACAAGGAAAAACTACGTACGTATACAGTAATGACGCCTAATACTGGACCATTATTTGGGTTAGTCACGGCATGTAGCGCTACCCAGATTGCCGGGGTTATTGCTATTGGTAAAGAAAGAAAATCGTAAAGAATATTACGAATTTTCTAGATAAATAATTTTAATTTTATTTTATTTATGTACCCTAAATAAATTATATGGAATATGATATGTTATACAATCTGGACGCTCGCAAATAAATTTATAAAGCGATAAGGAAAATGTGCCCTGGCGAAGTAAGATACGAAAACCAGTCCGTCAGAGCCGTCGATTACAGGATCTAGGATTCGTGATCCATAGTTTTTAATCTTTTTAACTACAATCGCTTCAACAGGTGTTGTTGGTCGGCGATTACAGGGTCTAGGTATTGCACTCCGAGGTTTCCCTTTTTTTTTTAACTAAATTAGGTGCACCAGGTGTTTAATGTCGACGATCACAACGAACCTGATGCACATATTTTAGTTAAAAAGCAGAAAATCCGCGGAGCGCGATGCTCGTCAACCTTAAATACCTGGTCCACAGTTTTTAGATAAAAAGTTGAAAACCACTTAATGCCACGTAGAATGATATTTGCAAAAATTCGTCGAAGTGCAGGCATTTTTCATTAAACTTGATCGAAGCCCACCACTATCCATGTTTTGTGGGTGGTTTCAACCCTACAACCTCAAGAGTGTAAATAGAGGGGAGAAACAAATTTGAAATGGTAACGGAAATAGAGTAGGGACTCAATTAAACGGTATTTCCTTGACGAGTTCAAAACACTACCCTATAGAGGGCGCTACGTTTACTATTTTCGATGTTATTAGAAATTGTATTCATTACGGGCCGAAAATCTGGAAGCCCGGAATGGGTGCGGGTCGAAAACCGACAAATCTAAAAGCCGACAGGTAAAAAAGCCGACAGTTTAATACCGATATTCAAAAAGCCAATAGTAAAAAAAAATGACTGTCCGATGTGTGTATTTTGTTATATGTTGGCTTTTTCACTGTCGGCATTTCGACTTTTGGCTTTATAATTGTTGATTTTTTTACACGTGGGCTTTTTTATTTATCGGTTTTATGAAAAAAATATAATTAAAAATTATTTATAACTAAATTGTGGACAAAAATCCAACTGACCGTGTTTTAATGCATTATTCAGGCTATTCGACTACGGTGGCACTCCGTTTCTTAAGAGTTCGGCTATTTGGACATTTATCTTAACGTCTGGTATTTTTCTTCGAAAGAACATGATGCAAAGCATATTTTTAGCATTTGAAAATAATCCATTAAGCAAATAAATGTAGCCATGTGTAAAGAGTTAGTCAAACTCAGAACATTCTAGCTGGCGGCAAATCCGATAACAAGCTACAAAGAAATGCATTTTTTTATTTTTGATTGAGAAATATATTTTAAAAACTAACAGGCATCTAAATACATACTAATGAAAATAATTTATCATTCAATGAGTGCATGATAAATTAAAATTCTTTATCGTAAGTAAACATTTTCACTTCAATTGAATGGTCACATTTTAATTAAAGGTTTGTAATGAAAGAACTCGACAGTTTAAATTTAAATAGAAACACTGTTTATCATGGATGTGTAATATAATCCGCGATTTTGAATTTTAAAAACTAACGACAACATTGCATTAGCGACTCCAGAAACCTCGAGTAGTAATTGTCAGCAATTTCGCGTCAATTTTTGAATTTTTTTCGCCATATTCGGAGCGACATTTTTAATTTTTAAAAACTATTGTCATATTCGTATTCAACGACCTTAAAACATTTCCGAGTAGTGATGGTTGAGAATTTTTCAACATTTTTTACATTTTTGTCCGCCATGTTGGATCCAACATTTTAAATTTTGAATCAATGGATTCAAATTTGCATTTAATGAATCAAACAATTGTGAATGCACCAAAATTAAACATAATTTATTTAATAGAAAAATATGGCTTTGAATCGGTTATCCAAAATGATTTAAAAAACTCTGCAGCAGTGTTGAAAAAATGAAGAACGCGGTGCCCTATGGTATGTTCTTACCAACTTTTCCAACATTATGCAAATTTTAAGAATGTGCTCAATAATAAATACTTTAGTACCTTTATGGACTAACATTATATATTGTATCTATTTTCTTAATCCTTTAATATATTTAAAATAAAAGAATACAATATATCATCCATTATAACAGAAAGTCAATCATTTTCATTACAGATATTTTTTTGAGATAACTTGATAAATGTTTGTAATATTTATTATAATTTTGTTTTTTTAAGGAATTTAAAGTTGTATCGGCAGAAAGGGATTTGAGCCATTTACATCTTTGTAAAAAGTGGAGTATACCGAATTTGGTGAAGCTTAACAACATCTGGTTTTAGGACACGAAGTTATTTAAATATTTCGTAATATTGCGAAAGTGATTTGCCTCGATTCCCTTATGCAAGCCGTATTCTGATTCTGTAAATGCTAATTTGCAGACTCGACATTTAATTTCAGCGGTCTGGCCGTGGAAGAAAAAGATTTTGCCCTGGGGCACGTCGATTAAACCAAGCTACTGTTTTAATGCCTTTAGCTAATTCACGACTGGAAGACTCGGGGTGAAATTAGACCTGTTAATTCAGTTTACTTTGACTTTTTATTAGGTTGCTAATCATTCAATCGGGGCATATATGTATTCAAATTTTTCTCTTTCAGGACATTGACCCATTAAACAGTCCATTAAGCAATTAGGTTATTAAATGTGCGATTGAGATATGCAACTGTGAATTTGAACTTAGGCGTTTAGAGTGATAGAGGTTTTTTAATGTACGCTTTTTATAACATAAAATTTTGTTCTGTAGCTATAAATTATATCATATTTTTAAAATCCTCTTTAGTTTAATGCGTTGATTATGTAAAATAGGTTAGTTGGGACGATTTTGGGTTAGTAAAATTAAATTCATTAGACCATTTATTGCATTTATTTATTTATTTATTTATGGCTTTACTATAGTCACGTGAATTTAATAGTATTATATATAGAGAAATGCAGACATTTTTACGAATTGATTAAGGTTATTTTCTCTATATAATCTTTCTCGGTAGGAGATAGTTTGATCAACAACTAATCACCGATGTTATTGTAATAGATTATGTCAAAGAGTGTTGTTGATTTCACTTTCTACCAGTATGTCATTGGATGTTTAATTATTACGTCGTAATAGCTAAATTCATATAAAGTTGATTACAGAGAGAACATACCCAAACTATAAACACATATCTTGAAGTGCTTTATCAGATATTTTAAAAATTCTAATAGGCCATAATACTGTACAAAAAGACCTGTGATTAAAAAAAAATCGTATAAGAGTGATTGTAATGACGGAGATGCAAGTAAACCATCATAAGAGCTCTATAACATATTCCAAATGTAAGCTCTAAAGAATTTAATTAAAAAAGAGTCCAATAAGAGTAATTACAATTGTGTGCAGTTTGGAGACGTCGATTTATAATCCGCTATGATTCTTGTCTTTTGTACCAAAGATTCATTCAGATATCATCGTGTTTCATCAGTTTCTATTTCTCTTGTTCGTGCCATATTTAAATTTTTAAATAGCTGTCCTTATGTGAGTAAATGCGATATTAACTAGTCATAAAATTCAGCTAAATCCTCGCCGGCCGTTAAATGCAACCCACACAATATGTAGCGTAAAGATAAGTCACTTTAATGATTTTATATTAGGAAACTTTTGAAACTATCGAAACATCATTTTAAAATACATTAAACATCTTTCAATAGAAACTAGTGTTAGAGTGTTGCTTCGCTCGCTCAGAAACTTCGACCCTGTGGAGCGACGGCTATTCCTTAAAAATTAAACCGATATTTAGGGGTCCAACATATTTAGAAAAAGAGTGGCGTTTATGTGAAGATTCCCTATGTAACTTAGGTAGGAAAGAAGCGGAGTGGGGGAGGGGGTTCCTTAAATGCGTACAATGAAAATGAGTATTTTCAAAACTTAGACCATCACCATATGTCAGCCGAAATACATATTTAACATAACATTTTTAACACTCCGGGCGCGAAAACGAGCTTCGCGCTCTAGGGAACCGTGGTATTAAAAAATATTCAGTTGTTTCAGTATGGACGTAGTTATCCCCCCCCCACCGTTTTTTGGTCTAAAAGGTCGACATTTAATGAAAAACTATAGGATAATTTTTTTGCCGAGGTGACCAAATTCAACACTTCATCAGGCTATAGTCATACGCATTTTAAAACTGTTTTTATCGCATTATCGACATTAGGAAGAAAATAAATAAAACCTTTTTTGTAGAGAATTTAACGCTCTATCTTTTTTGTTTGAAACATTTTTCAATCACATTTGTATTTTTACAAAATAAATGCAAAAAATTACGAGGAAACGTAATTGGGGTTAAGGTTTTTCATTAATGAACGGATGGATTTGCGCCAAAATCTAATGAGACCTAAGTTATGCCAAGAAACTTATTTTAAAAAAAATTATGTCGCTACGCTTATCGATAGACGAGATATCGTGAGACAAAACGTCCGTTCAAGATCACGGACACAAATTTTATTGTTGTTTTGGGTTCCTTAGGCTCTGAAATGTCGACATTTGATGAAAAACTCTAGGATAATTTTTTGCTGGCAACTGACCAAATTCAATACTTCGTCCAGACCTATGGTCTGTGTCGAAGTAAATATTATATAGTTGAGTTGCGAATTGACGTAAATAAAATTTTTTTTGTACGTTGTGATCGATCACCATAGTTCATCAACATGGTAGCGAACTGGATCATCTGAAACAAAAAATGTCTATGGATTTAGTTAAATATAGTTATAAACTAGTGTTTGATCAGGTTTTTTGAAAAAAAATATTCATATTTCACAAAATAGTGGATAGTCGAAGTTCTTGGTTCGATTTTCACTAAAAAACGGTCATTTTTTGGTTGTAAAAAGGACATTTTTATCGAAAAAAAATCGACCAATATAAAGTATAAACACTATATTTCTGTATTGAGTATGACTACAAAGTGCCGACTTAAAAAATGTCATTTCCAGAATAACATATTTAAAATTCAAATTTCAATGCGTTTACGAAACTTACCCTTTCAATGCTTATATCTTATTTAATTTTGTTGGGATCGAAATCGATTTTTTAAGTTATAAGAATCCATTAACGCCTCAAAATACTGGGATGTAACTTAGTTAACTGGCTTCATTTCGGATTATTACTTAAGGTAACAAAAAGAAGACTTGTTCGACTGAAAAATAGACTTCCTCAAAATCTTTGAAAAGCTGTTTATGCGACTAAAGTGCAGTGCCAAAAATTGAGTATTGTTAAAAATTTGGGCTTAAATTAAATCTGTTGAGAATTTTAAATTCAGATTATTTAGGCTGAAACCAGACTAAATACACCGACAAAAAATTAATTGCACAATAAAATATATTATATCAACGGATGAAATATTTTATTATTACTACGAAAAATGATTGAATGAACAGAATCTTTTGTCAATATAATTAACGCAATGATATTTCCATAGCGATAATAATATATTTCACCCTTGAAAGAAATTTCATTGCGGTTATCGTATGCACATTTCATTAGTTCCATGTATCTTTTCTCTTGGTAATAAATTTACATTCGTTCCATTCCTATATGACAATGAAAACTTCGGTTTCTATCAGCTAAACCAATCACTGGAAGGAAGGATATGAAATACCCAAAAAAGGGATTTAGTTTAAATATATTTCATTTTATAATAATCAATCGATTCAAAGGAACATGTTTAACACAACTGCACTTATCATTTTCAGTATCATAAATCAATTCACTATGTCACTGAAGGTATTTAAAAATCAAAAGTCCCAATGCACTGTACATTGGTTAATTCGAAAGGGTAAAGGAACACTAATTTCTTAAATTCTATAATATTGTCATACGAGGTACAACTTCACATAAACAAATTGGTAAAACTTTTTATGTGGGTGGATGTGATAAAAAATCTGCTCAGAACCATAGTCGGGTTGTTATTGAATTTATTTCATTTTGTAAACTTGTTATTGTGTATGTTATTTACTCTTATCGTGTGTTTGTCTCACACAAGATCATAATTGACATTTAATTTGCGCCTTTCATGCGGCTTGATGAAAAATTGACACAGAAAGATTAAAACAATCGTCATGACCGTCTCATTTTAGGCTGTTAAGAAAGCCTACTTCGGGTTCACAGCAAACAGTGCTTGCTGTATGCCTTGTAGTTTTAAAATAAGAAATGATAATGTCTTCTTTTAAGTTTCAAGACAGTAAGAATCTGTTTTGAGACGATATTCTGACCTAATGGCTAAATTTAAGCCATTTTTTAAAAGAAGGCTGTCCTAGTTGTAAGACTTTTTCTGTGTAATGTACTTGTTTCTACGCGGTATATGATTGAAAAAGGAGAAAATATAGTACTATTAGCTTCTCTGGTAACACATAAATCTATATGAAACTGGTGATGTCGGATCATGATGTGTGATAAAGATGTTACATAATTGTGAAGATGACGGATGGATGATTATGATAAAAGATGATAGTGACGGATTATGACGGATGGTGATGAGCGATGACGATGGATTATGATGGAGAATGAAGACCAATCACGCAGTATCCGTGCCTATATCCGACTTCAAATAGTACATCATTTTGCGTTGTGAAATGTGTTATAAATCTAAAAAAGTATAATTCGAGAATATTGTTAATCAACTTCATAAGCATCATTATTAATTTTTCGTTGAATTATTCGTTTAGAAATTTATTGTTTATATGAAGAAATTAATTTGCTTCTTTACTCACAACCATTGCATTAGAAAGAAGCTTTCTCTAAACTTGAATTCGTGAACATACGACAATTATCAGAGAGTATTCACTTATTGCAAAGTGACGTTTACAATATTCACTTACTGAATTGGTGGGATTTTAGATATTAAGTAGCTTCATTGAAATTATAAACCAACTAGTGACATCATAATTAACAAAAAAATATTACAGGAATATTATTATTATCTTTAATGGTAGAACTACTCAGATTTATAATTTATTTTTATAATTTATCTAAAATTTAATAGTTGAATAGTTTTTGCGATGCTCATTCGATGTCGATTCTTAAAAAATCACTTTCTGTAGATACCGATTTCGTAGGAAGCGAAGATTATCATATCAGTATCGTTATGTTAAAAATGTATGAACACATAAAATAAATACAAATATCACTTCATAACAAAAATGCCATATACATAATATAAGAATATTAAATTGCTATATAGAAGGATCTATTTTATTTCTAACGTAATTTGGTGTTAGGATATGCTAACTACGTAAGGTACACTTAGACAAAAAAATCTAGTTAAATTACTAGATGCGGATTGAAAAAGAAAAGTTTGTGCTCAACACAACCCCGGTTAATGCTCAACAAAACTTAGTTTGTAATGTGCCCAAACTTTTCCTAAGATACATTCTGTTTGGGTTGACAGTTTGCGTTGACCACAAACCGGAATTATGTTCAGCCCAAACTTCCAGGTTTAATTTGTAGTAATTTGTACAATTCGTTTCATAATCCAAAAGTAAATTGTTTTTATTAACTCTAGCTATTATTTGGAGGAATCAGAATTTCTCTTTTATACAGTGCACAGTGCATTTGATGTTCAGGAGAACATGGGGTCAAGTCGCAATTTTTTTAGATTTGTAGAAAATTTCCAAAACATACCCTGGATATACAAGACGCGTCAATGTGACGTAATTTTAATATCACTTTTCAATTTGTGCTAATATTGTTCAAATACAATATATAGTTTTAAGTTCTGATTTTGTTGATCATAAAAAGAATAATTTTAACCGGAATTTATTATTATTTTATCCTAAAATGTTAGTTACAATATCGTAACGAAATTTTTCTGGTAAAATATTTTTGTTATTTTAACGGTAAATTCTTGTACGGATTACCAGAAAAACGTCAACAAGAAATTTCTGGTTAATTGAACTATACTTTTTGTTGAGTGTATAATGATAATTCTACACTTATAATTAGTAATTTATATCCAACCCATTGTGCAAGTACGTAATAGAACGCGATGGTCGTAACATTATTACAATGAAAAAAGATATGACAATTTTAAAATTTATCTTTTATGGTTTTTTTTAACTAAATTATAATAAGTGGACGTAAATAACGCTGATGAGCTTACGGTGTGATAACTGCGAACAGCTGCTAAGCGTGACAAGCACCAACGCGTGTTCCACTAACGCCACAAGTAGATAGATTCATAGTCTAGAGGTATGATTACTCTGCATGGAAAGTCATTGTCGTTGACTTAAATACGTTTGTGTCATAATTTTTTAAAAATAAATACATTTTTCATTTCATTTGGTATTAGAAAATGAAATTTTCAATATGTAAACCACGTATAATGATTCTGTCTTTCTATCATTTTTGACACATCTTTTATTCTTCGATTTTAACCGCACATACTTCATGAAAAAAAGGACAATGACAGCTGGCAAAACCGACAGAATTATTGTTCATGGAAGTACATTAGTAAAATGCAGAATGTCTATCCGTTGTTCCTTTCACATTAGAAATCATTTAACGTTTACTGATTCTTTATGTATTTTGCAAAAATTTTAAACAACATCACCTATAAAATTTTGTTATCACGCATTCTTTTAGATCTTCATGACCTTTTTGTAAAATAAAAAACCGACAATTTAAAAAAAAAATAGTTTAATTTTACGCAGTTTTTCGTTGGTAAAACGTAATTCTTTTGTTAAAAAAAAAAACAGTTCCCAAAACTTGTTCTACTTTAACGATGAAATTGTTATCTTTTATTAAAACAAGAAAATCTTCCTCTAGAGATGCTGGAAACGACCAGTCTTATTAGACACTTCTTAGAGGTTCTACCGTATATATTTTTGACTAGCGGTCTCTATCGGTTATTCTTTAATGAGTCATTCCATGTCAACCTGGTCAAAGTTGTGGTCGATGTTGCAGAATTCAACGAAAATAGAATATTTGATAGGTATAGGCGTGGAAAATTACGTGGTAAAATAATTTTCAACAATTTTCAAAATGATGGCCGTGAGGGCATTTTCACTCAATTTCTTAAAATTACGATATCCATTTTTTTAATCATTGCATTTAAAATAGACTAAGCGCACTTTGTTAATAAAAGTGGGCATTTTAAACTAGAAATAAAATATTTTTTCTTTTTTCTTAATTTGACCAAAAACTGGTCCAAAAAATTTTTCAACTTAAATTTTGGCACAAAACTCATATTTGTTTCAAATTTGACATCTCATCTTATAGAAAAACATGTCAGCTTTCATTAAACAAAAAAATAATTGATGGAGACTTTTATCGTTTTTGAGATATGATTTTGTAAAAAGCGCAACTTCTGGCTTTCGCTGATACGCTGAGTCGTGCGCGGTGTCGTGCGGTTTTTCCTCGTTGGTAAAGTGTGATTCCGCTTGTATAAAAGAATGCACTCTTAGCACTCCAGTAAAATAGAAAATTATTTATAGGGGCAGGCGGGGCGAAGCGGCGAGGATTTTTTCCATGTATCATATCTCTCCTTGAATTTCGTTTTTAGGGTGAAGCAAAGTATCATATGATAGGTAATTTCATAGTCAATATTTACATGCATGTTACTTACGATATATGTATTACAAATGTCCAGCTATGGCCAATTTAAAAAAACTTAAAAAACACGAGGCGAATCGGCGATATCGGGGTGAAGTGGCGAATTCTTATTTTTAGAAGTCTCATAGACCACTATCATAAAATTAACTGCAAGTCATAATCTTTTAAATTTTTATTGTTTGTTTTAATAAAAATAAAATTTCCAAGTTGGTGGAATTATATATCTCTTCAGATATATCAAAGTTTCCAACAACAGTAAAAAAATAAATTGCATCTTCGGAAGCTTTGAATACTCGTATTATATCGGGATCATATATGTTAACTTCGTCTTTAGTTACTCAATGCATTCATCAGAAGGGTATTCTAAATTAAAAAATAATCACGGAATAGAGACATCCAGGAAAAAATTTCTCCGCTTCACAACAAAATATCATTTGGACTTCCAGGTACGATATCTCATTATAAACACACAAAAAATGAACAATTCATGTTTTATAAATAAGTCCAAAAAATATACTTTTAGAATAAATATATAAATAGTGATTATTAAAGTACCAAAATGAAAATATTGACCAATCTGAGAACAAAGTACTGGAAAATGGCTTGAGAATTTTGTTTAAAAATTACATTCCTCATTACACCAAAATGGTGTAAACAAAGAAACCACATGTGATATTTTACAATCAGTATAATCATAATGGATTATTTCCTCTATTTATTTTAATCGTTCTGCAAGTCATTTTTAGATCGGTTAAGTTTGTGCAGTGTATTATCTAGTGAAAGCTTAAAGGATAGGTTCGCGAAAGCGATCGTAATAAAGGGAACAAGAGAATTTCATTGTTTTGAACCTTTAAATTCCTGTCGGATTCGCTCCAAAACGACATCTTCTTCGTCAGAATCCGTAATCAAGAGTATACAAAAATGTTCTTAAAATGGTGTAAATAGTTAAAATAAATTTTGAGCTAATGCAGATTACCAAACGTCCATATTCACAATATAATATATGTTCTAAATAGTAATATTTAAAACAATGTAATACCGATACAAATGCAACGAAAAACATAAACAATATTATATCAATCTCAAAATTAATTAAAAAAATGAACGGAATATAAATAATCAATATATAACATGTAATGGGGAGGTGTAGCGATAGCAAATTAACTCAGACGTTGCGCTCTTTAAAAATAATCGATCATATCTCGAAACACATAAAAGGCTCTTGTTCGAGTAAAAGAACTGGTATAAATAAAGTGTGAACTGTATAAAATGTGTTTAGAAATTTACTCGTGGCTTTACTTCAATATAAATATTGGGAAGATATAGTATCCCATTTCGGTCGATGTCTAATTACTTTCTGAAGAAAAAGGAACTCAAAAGCCAACTGTCCCTCGGTACATCGTTCGCGCATGCCCATATACCAGGGCCGTACAATATGAAAATATATAATTCCAATTATGCGCAATTACATAATATTAAATATTATACAGCTCCCGCATTTTTTTTTAATGAAAGTATAAATGTTTTTCTACAAGATGAGATGACAAATTTGAAAAAAAATGAGTTTTATGCCATAATTTAAGTTGAAAATTTTGTTGGACCAGATTTTGGTCAAATTAAGAAAAAAGAAAAAATGTTTTATTTTACGATAAAAGTACTCGCTTTCATTAACAAAATACGCATAGTCTTTTTTAAATGGAATGGTTAGAAAACAAGATATCGTAATTTTAATAAATTCAGTGAATATGACCTCACAGCTGCCATTTTGAAAATTTTGGAAAAATATTTTACCACGTTGTTTCCCTACCTATCAAATATTTCATTTTTGTTGAATTCCGCATGATCGACCACAACTTGGATCATGTTGACATGGAAAGACTCTAATATAAAAGTCTCCTCATAACTTTTTCAATCTAATTTTTTATTAACTCCAATACGTGAACACTGTGCATTTAAATAAATATAATTTTCAAGCTCGATGGCGTGTTAATTCGGCTTGTGTTTGCAATATCGACTTTCGTTAGAATCACCTTCATAGGGCACCATAACATAGGCCGACAAATTTTAAAACCAAGAACCAGAACATACTTTTCCGAAGGTTTTGGAAGAGCTGAATTCGAATCCGACCTCAGAATAGCCCCTATACGTCAGGTTTTTGAGATATTAAAAAAAAATCTGTCTTGAAGTTACAGCACCTCAAATGTACCCAAAAAACATACTTTTTGCATTTTTAAGTCGAAATTCATGATTGACAAATATCACTCAATCAATAGGCATTATCCCCCATATGTACGTAATCCACCATCACACACCTTATTGTGAGCATTCCGAATTTGCATGTTTAATTTCCTTGAATGGTTAGTCCAGCCTTCTGCTCCATTCTCGTTAAAAGTCGCTTAATGTAAGTCACATGGCAGAAAGTGAGACATAGCTGGCTGTGACGACACCTGCACCTGAATTTGAGGCAATTGCGACATTTGCTGAGATGAAATATCGTTCGAATCATCCGTATCTTTCTATCGGACACGATATCCATACGATGTGTTCGCATCTGCATACAAAAAACATTCGGGCTTTTTAACTCCGGAGAAAGTAATTCCCAGTGGGCGGAAAAGTATATATGCCTTCAAAGACGGAAGGTTTTCATTAAGCATCGAATATTCAACCATAATTCATACAAATGCGAGTATCCCTCGCAATCCTATTCGGTAATCGAAGTTGGAATTCCGGGTAATTCCCAATCTGGAATAGAAATCGCGTTTCGATCTAGAAAAGGTAGGGTGGAATAAAAAGGTCATCTATCGTATCGAATTGCGATCGGAAGAGCTGCAAAAATTGATTGGGGTTTTTAATTGAATTTCTCTTCGCGAAATAGCCACCTGCCTCGGGTGAAGTTGCGTCCTGACAACGCGACGCGTTCCGTCAGCTGCAGCTGCGGTCGGGATCGCGAAAGGCAGGTGAGTCCCGCTACTGTTCTTAAGTCCACTGTCTTCGGCAATGTTCGCAGTCTCTTATGTCGGGCGGCGAAGGCGGCCTAATCGCCATCGCACCCTTAATGACGTAAAGCCCGTTTACACGGGGAATGGCCGCCGACGTCGGTGCGACAACGTGGATGCAATTCGCTTAATTGGCCACGTTTCCTTATTTATCACGATTCGAGCCTTGTGCGCGTCCTCGAAGCGCAGGCGGCACCCTTTCCATCTTCGGGCCACTCTCCTACGTTTAAAAGTACTTTCTTTGTCTGATACAATGTCGATATTAACTCCATTCTTCACGTGCTCGTCCATATTTTCGCAACAGAGACATCCCGACATGTCTATTTTAAGTATTCATAACTTTAATTTTAAGTTGTCATAAAAGAAAAAAATAATATTAAAAGCAAAAAAAACAATGCTTTAACCCTTTGTGGCAAGGTGGTACAGACTCTATACCACCTAATTCCTCACCGTTTTACTTTTTGTTTTTAAGTCAACATTTGATCGATTCGTTCGTTTTTTTTTGTTATTTTAATATCGTAACATGTCAAGAACCTAAAATTATGGACCCCTCTGTATTTGTTTATAAATGTCTAATAACGCCAAAGCTCAGATGATTCGGATTCCACCTTCATAAACTGTAGGTCCTGTCGCGATTTAGTCCCATATGGGTTCAGAAAAGTCAATGTAAATTAATATAAAAAAATTAAACTTAAAATGATGTGCAATTAGTCAATATTTGCTGCAAAATGTTCATATAAATAAATAAATACTGAATAGAAAAAACAACAAATAATACCAAAAAAGCAAAAAATAATAAAAAAAACAAAAAACACAAAAAAAAATTGAGACAGTTTGTTGGCAAAGTAAAAATCGCCATTTTAAATGTTCAATACCTGAGGCTGGATTTGTGATCAGCGACCCTAAAAATCTCCGAGTATCCAGTTTCAGCTTAATCACGTAACTTTTCTGAATTTGGTCCGACATATTGGACCCGCCATTTTGAATTTTGTAAATCTGAATTCGGATTCGTGATCAGCGACTCCGAAAACCCCTGATTAACCAGTTTCAGCTGTTTTCCGCGAAATGAAAAATTTGTGCTTCAAAGGGTTACGTCACAACATCACTGTCATGTACCATGAAAATTTTATGACCAAACCTGTGTGATGGACCTAATTTGGTTGTAACTATCAGTTACGTTATGATTGAATAAACAGAATAGTTCGGTTGGAACAATATACATACGTAAAACAATGGCGACATTGTTTATCGATCACATTATTGAACTAAACGGTTCGGATTGACAATATCAAACTAGTTAAGTTATTAGAACCATGCATTTCGTGTCACCGGTTGAAACAATTATTATATTTACACCTCTGAGGTTATTTAGTTGAAACACATTTATTAAAACCAAAAAGTTTAAGTGTAAGTAAGTGTAAGTCCAACTTTCGTAAGCTCTATTTCAGTTATTTTTGAAAAATGTGGTATAAAACTTTTATTTTTTCAGAAGATAATTAATTTTATGTTGAAAATGGTATTTTTTATGTTTTCTTTACAATAGTATACGTATATTAGCGGTATTTTAGTTAAAAAAGCTAAGGGGGCAACCCGCAAGTCTCTCCCCTAGCATATAGTTTGGTTGTAAATAGTAAACAAAATTTGTTATCTCAACAGAATGATTTAATTGCAAGAATCAAACGATTCGATTATATAATATTCATGGCGTTTTGTACGTGTCATGAATTCATACTGTACGTGTCAATATTCAACTTTTGAATATTCACTTAATCTGAAAATAAACAAATTTAATTTATAACTTAAAATTGTATTAAACTTTTGTTATTTCAATCGCCTTTCGTAACTCTTCTAACAAAACAAATAGGTCTCAGTACCAGTCTATTCATTTGACTCAGCAGCGACAAAATTATTTAGCTTCATCAGCCAGAAGTCTACGAATGGTATTATAGCTATTACTGAAACAATTATTCTTATTACTTGAGAAGCAGAATTAAATCTGTGAACCACGATTCCATGTTTAGACCTGAAACTCCTCCAAATACTTTAGATATAATTTATCCGAGCAGAACACAAACATTAAATTAGATAATTTATTAGTCGAGCAGTCTCTCATACGGAAAAATAAATAATAGATAAATAAACAAAGGGTTGTTGATTTCAACCACTTAATATGATATGTAAATAGGAAAAATGGCTTTGAAATATTGTAATATTGCCGCTACTAAATTTTCCATTTTCAGACGGTTATATATTATTAAAGATTATATTTTACTAGTGTATTTAGTTTTCCTCTAGCAATAATATAAAATACTGCCTATGGTAAGCCGGGACCTGGGCTTACCAAATAACAAATGAACAGCTGTATATATTTCTTAAAATGTGTAAAATAACTTCTTTAAAGCGTAAATCTCAACCCTTCATTCAAGACACCCAACTTTTTGTTGCATTTATTATCATTGTATGAAGGACATAAAAGTGACATTTTTATTAAAGAATAATGCAGTAAAAATATATGATCGATATTGATGACTTTAAAAATAATACTTTTCCTCTTCAATGGAATGTAAATTGTAGTCGCGATCACATTAAAACATCAAATAAATTTCTTACTCTAATTGCTTTTATAGTATCATAATTTGCGTTAAAATCATTTCGATGTCTCCGATTTAAATTAGAAATATCAAGTCCGTATATGATCATCATAATCTTGATCCATTTGTTTCGTAAAATTTCAGCTAATTCCCGATCATTCCACATTATATGGTCGTTGGATATCAGAAGAAATCCAATTTCGAATAAAAATCTTATCGCGTTAAATCTCAGCTGTTGCTTTTACTTTTTAGCAAACGTCATATCACATAACAATTCGCATATAATTTGTAGGTAATAACATTTCATTCAAAATAAGCTAGCTTTCAGAGATTTCTGACCTTCTACTTTATGGTGATTCAAGAATATGCGAAAGGTACCGTAAAACCGAATTGGTGAACAGATCTTGTCTATTAGCATGAATCAGCTATTAAGACATTCGGCAACCGTCAGTCACGGCCGTGATATATAGCTTTTCCAGTCTCGGTAGCAGCATTTATGCTGGATTAAGGGGATCTTTGCATCTTTAACATAAGTAGAAACATAATCTCTTTCTATCAGTTGCGATAAATCACGGACTTCCGTATACATACGGCAAACCAGTATGCGGCTGATCGGCGAAACGTTTGTTGCGTTTAACCCAGATCGAGGTCGGATATCAAAATATCAATTAAAATTACAGGAATATATCTTCCTTCCTATCTTCGTGCTTGTTCCTTTTTTTTGCGATAAATAAAAGATAACGCAGCATATTTTCAACTGCGTTCGTAAGTTACTTATTAACGCATTTCATGAAATCGACCTTATAAATACTAAGATGAAATGATATCAAAGAGAGAAAAGGAAGTAATGATACAAATGATGTGAAGTACTTAAAATTTTGAATTTCTTGCAAGGTCACTTGAATGAAGTAAACTTTATAACATCTCATTCAAGTTAATCGGTATGTCAATAATACGCATCGACTGCATATTCCTACCATGAATAATGAATAATATACCTTTTGTAATAGAATGATTCTTAAATCAGAGAATATCAGAAGATGAAATATTATCTAGTCTACTGAATTATTACACGCAAAGAAATTTTCGGTTGATACACTGCCGCACCCGGAACGTAATATAGTTTTACGCGCGGGCTCTGACAATTTTAAAATTACCATTAAAATACGAAATCATTAAAAAAGAAATTTTTTGTGAACAGATTCACTTTTATTACACATTTAAGAGTACTTAAACATAATTTCAATACGATTTAGTTGATAATAATTAACTCTAAACAAAGGGCACGAAAGTTCCTTTCAATTGTCAGTGAGAGCTATGGTCTAATGTTAATAGGTTTTAAAAATAAGTTGTTAAAATTAGGTCTACTTGTGTTTATACTATTTCAACTATCAAGTACAAAATGAAAAAATAGATCAGTGAAGAAAATGTATGCATGAGAGAAGTCAAAATTCAAGAACTCAAAAAATTACACGATATTACTCCAAAAATTGAATATAAGATGGTCGATTAGTCATAAATTGTCATAAATATAAAATTTTCATAATCTTTCACACAATTATTTCCTTTCAACGAATTCGTGAACATTACCCTAGTAGAAATTGTGACCGGTTTCTAGTCATTTTTCTAGTTTGCATGCTATAACTAATGAAGCCCAGAAAAACTGGCCAGAATATGGCTTAATTTTCTACCAGGGTATCGACGTTTGTTGTTATCAAACTGCTTGTTCGTTTAATAAAATTCCTGATTACACAGAACACAATAAGGTCTATCCTGTGATCCAGGTACACGTTCCCATGTATAATTGAATTTTTATAGAAATCCATATCATAATATGTCTCAGCGAATAAAAAACACTTCCACGAACTTAACAGTATTTAATAGAGCAAGGTTTGCACTGTAGTGTGATGTTTGTAGTTTCTTGAGTCGCAGAATAAAGTCTATGCTATATAACCTCAAACATTGACAATCATCGTTGCTTTAACATTTTCAGGTTAGAGCATCACAGAAACTAGAGTCCCTCTAGTAAGACTCTAACAGAAACCAAAGCACAGATTTCGACATCTGATTAGGAGTCATCGCATCAAAAACGCCCGAAAACTGCATTATGGTCTATGTCACAGTTTTGATGGTAAAATACACTTAATGACTCATCAGAGGTATAAATTACCTTCGGTTATAAAATATGTTAGTTCTACACCTGGATATGAATTTAAATTAAAGAAACTTAGGTCCAAAATTCGGGCCTTTTGTTGGTAATATATCGTATTATTTTGAATACAATGATTTTGTATAAATTCAAAATTCTGCGTAGAATTATGCATTTTTCTGGGACTGCTGCACTAAAGCCAACCATGGTGCAGTTCTAAGTGAGATGAATAGAGAACGAAAGAGGAAGAAAGAAAATTATACGTTTATATGTAACCGAGTTAAATACGATCAAAGAGTGCCGGCAATAATTACAGAAATATGTGCGTTCACGCGAACCGCTTGTCCGAAGAAAGAAGCAATGCAGTTGGTTAAAAAGAGGGTGTGATTCTAACTACTGTCGGATGTTATCGAACATCGCTTGCTGCTCTGTTAGCAGTAGGGTTATTTATTTGACACTTGTTATCACGTTGTTTATCTACGTATAAATATGCTTACTATTCCGCAATTTTCGCATGATGATACTATTTCGCTTTAAAGACCTGATTCTGGTATTTATAGGACCTCAAAAGTAATGCTTAATAGAACGAAAAATTGTAGAGTAATGATAGGAACAAACTAAAAGTGTTTAACTTTAAACCTGGATCGGCGAAATTCTCAAATTTTGATTATATCTGTGAATTAACCTTACATAATTTTCTATGCCGTTTATCTATTATTTATTTTTTATTTATTATATCTTTTTATTTATTATTTTAATATTTTTTATGGAAAATATTTTTACAAAATCTTTATTACCCATTAACGTTTAAAGGACACTTCTCCTTGCTTCGATTTCAATCGAGTAGTTCGTATCAAAATCGAAGTTAACAAAAATTGAGAGTCATAACCTACTGTTTTCAAGATCGCTCTTCAAGATTCCAAGGTCAAAATTGAGTTTCAGACATCAAGAATTCCAATATGGTGCCAAATTTGACAAAAATGTCAAAAAAATTGGGTAATATTTATTCTTACGAATTTAGTTCGAGACATTACTCAAAAACTACGATCTTTGTTAAAAAATACTAAGAATGAAAAGTTCTTAGAATTTACCGAGAAATAACCTGGAATTTTTTTAGATTTTTTTGACGACATTTGGGTTTTTATTTTAAAATTCTTTCCAAATCGTAATTTATTTGCGAAAAATTATGAAAAAAATTTATGTATTCTCTGATGAATTCTAAGAACTTTCTGATCTTTGCAACTTTGTCCAAATGTCGACTGTTTTCGAGAAAAAAATCCTAAGCAATAATATTTAAAATTCATTTTGTCAAAAACTATCAACTTTTGGAAAAAATGCACAGGAGAACAAACTCTCAGAAGTCATGAGAGAATACACTAATTTGTTCCAGAATTTGTCGAAAATAAATTACAATTTTGAAAAAAAGAAATCTAAAAAAATTTCGTGATATTTCTCGACGAATTTTGTGAACTTTTTATAGTTACCATTTTTAAATATCGTCGTTTTTGAGTTAGAGCGGCTAGAAAATTTCAAAGAAATTTTCGTTGCTGCGGCGATTTTGAAGTCTTTAGAATGATGTAGGGTATAAAAGTAAAATTTGTTCGTAAAATTGAAGTATTTTATTCACCTTTGTTCAGAGTTTTAATAAAATCCCGATATTCTAACGGCTCGATAAAAATTGGTAAGAATTTAAAAAATTTTTTCGACTGCATTTTATTATTATCATTTGTCTACTTTTACTTTCCAGGATCAGAATTTTCCGTTATAAACATTTCTCATTAATGTCCCTCTTAACTTATTCTGTCATTTTGTCGTTTTAATTGCCGTCGATAGTATATAAGTTAAATACACGTTACAATACTAACAAATGAAGACTAGTACATTCACTAAAGAAATTATTATACAATTCATTATTTACTCGATATATTCATACTTTTGGGTATAATGTTGTAATTTGTTAACTAAAATTTGTTGCATTTTCGACGTACACGCGTTCAATAATTTTTCTGATTAATTGTGGATGGTATAAATATTAATAAATGAAGATGTTTTAGAGAAAATAACGTGGGAAAATCAGAAGCACGTGGTGTCTCGATTAATGAACTGTTATTGATCAAAATCACAATCAATTTCAATCTAAATAGATTGCTAAATAGCCCCAAGCAAATGCTATTACTTTTGATATTATTTAAACAGTGTATTAAAAGAGTGTTGTCGAAGTAAATGCGATAATAGTTGATTTTGTAACTATTATTAACGTATTATTACTTAAGGTAACGCACATTGACTTATGCAATAATTATTATCATCGGGAGAGAAAATAATTAGATATCGCTATTTTGCACCTCGGGGGCAATGAATGATGTGATTGGCAAACACCACTTACACCATATTCGTATTTCGATGTATCTGTCGTCATCATCGATATGGACAATGTAAACGCATTATGTCCCATAATGGTATAATACGGACTAAGTTAATGATGTCAAATGTACACGACGTTATTAAATCTTTAGCAATGACGGAATTTTCCCATTAGCAGCTTGTAAAATCACTGCAGGAAAATTACACAGAAAAGACGCATTGGAATTTACTTAATCCAGTTATCTAACTAATTTCTTTCTTCCGACGCACAGGTCACGTATTCCCTTGTTACATCATTTCATTATCGAATTGCATTTATTTGAAAATAAATAATTGCAAATATTAGTATGATGTGTTTTGAAAAATTAGGAAACGTTGGAAATCCTCGTGTAGTGTAAGTAATTAAATTGATAAATGCTATATTCAAGCTTGATATCATAATCTGACATTCTTCTGCCAATTATACTATACAATTATGCATTATTCTGAATAGCGTATAATTTTCTTCTCAAAGAAAATTAGTTAGTAGTAAATTGTTATGTAACACTTTAGTCATAAATCTTGAACGTTGAAATAAGGTTAAGCGTGAGTGACGTGATCGATTAAAGCATAGTATTTTTTCAATTTGAATAATTTGTAGTCTTATAATATCCATTACAACTATCGGAGATCAGATTGGAATCTGTTCTTTTTTTATTATTTAATTGGAATCTGTAATTCAATACAAATATTAAATATTTACGTTATTAAAACAATTTATTTGATAATGTTAGGTAATTTATTTTATACAAGAATTCCTTTTTTTCAGTAATTCGTTTTTACAGGAATGTAACTGCTATACTTAGAATAATATTCAGGAAATTGGAACAAAAAAAGATAGATTTAATATTATTTTTAAATAACATCTATTTACACCATAAAATAAATCGTGGAATAAAATTTGATGCATACCGTATTTGCTGTATAGCTATTTATGTTATTTTCGAAAAAAGATTGGTTATTTTGTTCCTTTCTCCCTATCTTCTATTCTATACAGTAAAATAATGTCTTTAAGAGCTACTTAAGAAGTGTTAAAAACTGGAACATGTCTTCAATGCTTACCAGAAAGAGCTCCTAAGGTGATCTTTAAGGAAAATTATGCACCTCCAAGTGCTCTTAAAATCGGAGTAAGAGGTCGATTTATCAATTGTCAGAATTAAGACCTCTTCAGTAGGTCCTTTTGGAGATATCATGGAATAAACTCTGGGCGAGAGTAAGAGATATATGCTGTATGGGTATTTGTGTTATTTTCGGAGAAAGATAAGTTATTTTATTCCTTGCTTCCCATTCATTCATACAGGCATAGTTTACAGTGATTTTAATTTAATTGTTTTATCAAACTCGGATTTAGTAATCAGTGACAACAGTGAATATGAGAGTGGTAGTGCTTGTAGTGAAGAGAAAAATTACAATTGTAATGATGAATTTATTTAAGGCAGCAAATAGAAGAAAGATAAATGAACTGCAAGCATGGGCAGTATCGAACAATATTCCTCATAACCATCTAGATGGATTATTAAATATCCTTGGACGTGGATTATTACCATCTTTTCCAAAGTGTGCGAAAATATTTTGAAAATGTGAAGTTGATCTCTCCGACATTAAAAAAATGACATTGGCTGATGGTTCTAATGGTGAATTTAAATATTTTGATTTAAAAACCCAATCATTACAATGAGTTGATGAGCAACAACATAGTACTCAAAGATTAGAAATAATAATAAACATTGATGGTATATCACTATTCAAATCCAGCACATTAAACGACATTTTTTTAAACGACTGTTCACCAGATTCTAGTAGACTTTAGCAGATTCTGGGCAGATACCGTCAGGCCTGAGAGCATTTTCTGGCCAGAAGCTAGGGCATAATCTGGCCATAGACCAGAAATATCTCCTGATTCTGGCCAATATCTCTGTTTAATTTTTTACGGGGTAATCAGATGATTGAGTGTGAAATAAAAATACGTAATGTTTTCTAGCACTTCTTGAAATTACGGAGTAAAATTAAAGTATCTTAAGCGCAGGGTCTAAAGGACATCCTTGCCGTAATATTGCAGGAAATTTCAATCTGGACCAAAAAACCCAATTAAAATCTTAATTTCATTCTTCCTTCTTCGTCTTCGGTATAAGATACGTAAAGATATTTGATAGTTGAAGGCGTACGTATAATTACGCCATAATCCAATCGCATGAAAGGGAAATTGCTTATTACAGTCTCATATTTCCTGAGTGTCAGTACGATCCTGCATGTAGGTAAACGCGGTCTCATTAACATTATTCCTAGACTTTTCGCTTAAAGCAGTAAATCTGTCAATTTTTTTAATACGTGTCGTCGTTAAGCCACTG
The DNA here is from genome assembly GCA_030407085.1 of Trichopria drosophilae. Classification (NCBI taxonomy): domain Eukaryota; kingdom Metazoa; phylum Arthropoda; class Insecta; order Hymenoptera; family Diapriidae; genus Trichopria; species Trichopria drosophilae. The sequence goes on from CM059584.1 coordinate 40,042,722, forward strand.
CCTTACACGATCATAATTAAATAATGCACTTTTGTTTATTAGTTTTTCGTATATATACGTGACATCATACATTTTTAGAAAATATCTTTCTGAGGAAAATAGAACGAGTTTGCTGCAACCTGATAATTTTTATCCCTCAATAAAGAACAAGAACGCGACGTAACTTTTCATTTTATTATGACTTCGTATAGGAGTGCCTAACAGTATTGTTGGTAACTCGCTCGAAGAATTATAGCTCTTTTGTGTTACATGGTATAAAGAAGAGTGAGATGTTACTTTGGGAGAAAATGACTTAAAAATTCTTTAGAGTAAACATAAAATTCAATTCCTTGTTTCCACCGCCGCAAAAATTGCGAGTTTTTCCCAATTTGTGGAATCCTTCTTCCGGGTGCCGAGAGATTCGACAATTCAAATGATGGATATTTAAACATTTGAGGTTAATGTTAATACAAACACGATGTTTAATACATATTAAACATTAAATGTCCATAACAACCAAAACTGCAATTTCTATTAAATAAAATATGTAGACAGGACATTATTGTCAAGCTAAAAAAATGTCAAATAAATTTTCCTTTGATTAATTCAACTGCATTATGTCTTGTCTTTTTTTGTAATATAAAGACGTTTAATTTCTGAAAATAATCCATTTCTTCAATACTCGACACTCTCAAGGAACGTTTTTATATTTACCGTTCATAAGTACTAGATTAATTTTTCAACATCTAATATCCTTCTATAAAGTACATATCCAAAACTGTGCAGCTTTATTTTTATTTTATTTTCAGGAGAATCATATTTTGTTTTTTGTAGACAAACTGGTTTTAACATTATTTTCAAAAACGTTTAATTTTGTTAAACCAGATGGTTTAAACACTTTTATTTCCAGATATGCATATTTATTTATTATTATGCTAAGAGTTTTAAATGGAAAATGTCAATATATATGTAAACAAATTTGATTAGATCATCCGTAGATAACTACGAAGAACTGTGCGGACAAAGTACAAAATTAGTCAGATATCAGTAAGGAAATTTCGTAAAGGCATGTGTATTTCCATGTTTTATCAATTTCAAAATCAAGCGTAGTAAATAAAAATACAACATTTTACAAGATTTAAAACTGTTTAGTAGAAGAACAATGGAGCTAATAATGGAGCCAATATTCCTATGAATATAAAATTGAAAATCATTTTTTTTTTGTTTTGATGAATATTTTTGATAAGGTTTTCACACCATTTTTATTTCTTCTTCTGAAGTGGGAAACTTTCGTTTCGACGAAGATTCCGAAAAATTATAAGAACATGATAAGAATATTTTTTTAAATTATTTTTTTACTATTGAAAAAATGAGGGACAAGCTCGGAGAGATTGGATACTCAGGGAATTGAACCCGGGACCTCTCGGTTTCTCGTCGAATGCATCAAAGCACTCAACACGGTGCGAAAGTTAAATCTACAAAGGGGGGTTTATATTCCCACCTATATATCTCGCATACAACTGAATATCGAATTAAAATATCGACATCCGTTTATATAATATGTTGGTATGTTGGCCAATGTATATTTTTAAAGATAATTAACTACTATAAGCAAGAAAAATGTGCTTAAAGTATAATTTTCGGTGAATTTTACACCGTACAATCCAACAATTTTATTTTGATATTGTTATAAAGCAAATAACATTAGTCCAATCACTCCGCACAATTTTAGAAAATCTTTGTTTAACGATAATGTTTGCCAAGAATTTTCCTTGAATCTTATACAAAATTGTCCAGCTTAAAATGTGAGCGTACGTTGATTATCAAAAATTTGAAAATTTATTACTCCACTAAATTTAATCAAAAATAACTTTTCATTTTTTCGATTGTTGATTTTATACGTTCATTCCATAATGAAAGCCCGAAAAATGAGACGTGTCATATACGTGTGCTTCGAAAATTAACTTAGTAGGAGGGTCCGGGAGGATTCGGGGTCGCTGAAGAGGCCCATTTAACTCCATCATTATTTTGTTGATTCTGCCATAACCTCAAAAAGTCTAAATGTCTATATTTTTACGTTTATTCAACTAAATAATGTACCGCCGACATTGGGGTCATCTGATGTTACACCGAGAGGAGATTACACATCACGCAGCTCTTAAAAGAGCCGGTTGATAAAGCACGAACAGTTTGTTATTTTATCCCTTATTGACCCAATTTGTCCATTTTTGTCCATCAATTTTAAGCACGGACTCCTTTGTTATTTATGCTTAAAAAAATCTGAACATTTGTACGCAGGTATTTTCAAGTACGCGCTTTCAGAAAGTGGCACGACTATTTTGAACCAACCAACTCTTCCTATCCTATTTATTAATTTAAAAAAAAACATGATTTTTTAAGGTAATTTTCAATTTAAATTGTATTCTCGATGAGAAAGAGGTCTTGGCGATAGCTAAAATCACGAAATCTCCGGCCAAACTGTCAAGATAATACACTTTTACACATAAAAAACTTAATTTGTCGCCATAGAGGGGTTGTGCGACCACACCTAAAATAACACTTTTTTCTGAAAAAAAAAATTGTTTACGTTTTTGAATGTTATCCAAGATTAAATTTGATTAGCACCCTACAAAATAGGGGTGCAAATTTAGTGAAGAACAGATCCGGAAGGCATAGAGTAATTCCGGGGAATTGTAAGAGGTAAGTTTGCATTCTATAGAATAACATAGAACTATGTTAATAACTTTATCAGATCAGCCATTTTGGATTTTGAACAGCTAACATAAAATTGGTAATCAGCGTCTTGAAAATCTTTAAGTAACCAGTTTGAAGCGAGTATGATAAATTTTTCCACCACCACCATATTAATTTTTTGAGGTTATGTTAAAATGCTAATCTGATGGGGTGATAGACTTGAGATTCGGATTTAGTTTTCCGATTCTTTTCTATTTTATGCCATATAAAAATTAACATTCCCCAAAAACGAGTTACGCCAATTGTTTCTTACTCGATAGGTGCTGTAGAAACAATTCCTCAATTAGTGTTCCCTTAAAATAATTTCCGATGATTTTCGAAAGTGAAAACTTAAAAGTTCTGCAGAACTACTCATATCATGAAGCTGCAGAAATATGGAAATAAACTTGGACAAAAAGTATTTGAAATGAAGGTACTAGAAATATCGAGAAAACCGAAAACATATATAAATTGAAAGAATAGAGAAGCGAGGAAGTAACGATAGAGAATGTATCGTATAAGAGGTGGGATAAAGAGAAAGCGCTAAAAACATAAATCGGCCGAATGGAGCCTTAAATAATAGAAGCTGCCGAGAATGTGAATACCGATCGCGGTGCAATAGAGTCGTAATGTTCCGAGTCGTGAGCTACGTATGTGTGTAGTAGGTATATTACATTATACGTACAGAGATTTTCCGAACATTTATAAATCATGTGCAACGATGAAACCACGAACAACCACCTGTCAAACTTTAACTGGACAATTTCCATCGGAGAACATCATTCCTGAAAATAAAATGTTTGCAGCTCAGAAAATTCTTATTGTTCTCCATGTGAAACGTTACTTTTTATTGCCAAGATGTAAGTTTTAATCGCACAATTACAATGAGAAAAAATTAATAAATGTGAAATAGTGTAGTAATTTATGGCACTGTTAACCCTTTGCCTCACAGTAGGACATATGTCGCTTTTCCTAGATGTTTTATTATTTTATTATTTCTCGTTCAATATAAGGATACTATCTTTATTAATGTCCATACTCAATTTATATAAGTATTAGAAATATTTTAACAATTATTTTAAAAGTAACATTCAATGTCATTAAAAATATTTTTATTTTTGACATATTTACAGTTCTACAGTGTAGGTTTGAATTTTTTATAAAATATCCTTCATGTTTTTTAATATAATAATTTAAATTCAAGAAATAAATCACGTTTCCAAATGAGATTCCGTGTCAGTTTTATTCGCACTCACCTTTCTCTACTACTTTCAAATATGCCCAAAAATTGATTGATACAGCTTATTTTTACAAAAAAGTCGAAATTGATTATATTTTCTTAAAAATAATAAAGTTTTATGTTTGTTTATAAACTTATATAACTGGATTATTAGATTATAATTTATGCAACCAGATTTCAAAAATTTATTCAAATTTCACTCCAATTGAAGTAAAATAATCACTCCATGCAGAGTGGTTTACCTTTCACGTGTACTTGTGAAATTCTTTTAACAAATTTTAATTTTTGTAATAACATTATTTAGTACCTAAACAACAAAAATACCTCTTAAAGAGCTGTGTAAGTGGTCTTAAACAGTTCCCTGCAAAATTTTTCCAATATGAGATGTTAAGTCATGAATCAATATCGATAATTGTGGGACAAATTTTAACTAAAACCAGTATCACCGCGCATCGTTTGATTCGTAAACATTTTCCGAGAATTATTCCAATCAAAATGATTACAAGAAAATAATAGAAAATATATGGTTTGAAGAAATTTTGTATGTTAGAATTACGTAGCTTTCGTTATTTTCATGTAGTCATTTTTATTCGAATAATTCTCGAAAAAAAAATTTACTATTCAAATGATGCGCGGCAATGTATGGCTTATTTAAGTGTTCTCTTTTCTGAAGATAAGCAAGACCTCTTTAAGAGCTCTTTTTACAGATCATCTTAACCAGACCTCTTCAAGTCTTCTTTTTGAAAGACATCCAGAACAAGAGCTCTGGAAGTCCTCTTTAAAAGTTATGTGTTATCTGGGTAACTATACAAGTGGTAAAAACTATTGAATTTAGGTAAAAATTATATAAATTAATAATTAAGGTACAAATATGCAATCTATAATTTTCATAAATTTGCTTTTCATTTATATTACTCTTTTTATATGTCAAAGCTCTCAAATAAGACCTCTTTTCTGTGACCGAGGTCTTTGAGAGCTCTTGAAATTGACGCAAAAGTCTTCTTAGAGATCACTAAAAGAGCTCTTTCTGATAAGTACATAAGACATCTTGCAATTTTTTAGACTTCTTAAACAGCTCTTCAAGATGTCTTTTGGATATGTGGGTATGTATTGGCTGGGGCTTTCATTCAATAAAATAGGGATCAATCAATAATAATACAAATTGTCATAAAACTTGATAAATATCGGAAAAGCACTTATTTTGTCATTGGAGCTTATATTATACCGATCTGCATATGAAGTAACTATCGCGCGATCTCATTTGCGGATTCAATAGCCACCTAGTATCTTTGGAAGAAGCGCAGATCTCAACGTTAGGAATCCCTTTACTAAAAGACAGGTGGTCCAAAACGTGATAGATTTCAGACCTCAAACGTCAAATGTAAAACCTCTTAGAGATTCCGATTTTAAGAAGACCTAAGTACTTTATCTTTAAGAGCTCGTTTTATAGATTGTCATAATTAAGACCTCTTCAGGAAGTCTTTTTAGATATATCTTTGGACTCTCTGGATGACCTCTTTACCAACTCACTGTTAATGTATCATATGTGTACATTTATAAATAACTTCCACAATTTTCAATTAATTTGCACAAAATTTGGTATGCTATAGTTTCTTAGGTTGCTGAATACGAATCTGAGGTCACCGTTTCAAAATCTGATCTCAGATTTTCAAAATTCAAAATGGCGAATCCAAGATGGCAGGTGAATTTTTTAAAATTCATCGGATTTGCTTGAAACTCGTTAGTTGGGGGGTTTTTGGGGTCGCTGATTAAGAATCTGATTTCAGATTTTCGAAATTCAAAATGATATATCCGAGATGGCAAATAGAATGTACAAAATGAATTTTTACCTTACCTTGGCGGACTCAATTTAGAATATTACATAAAATAAAAAAATTATGTGATTGATCTCCACCGCTAGCTGGTTAGTTATAACGACCCCAGAGTGCACCACGAGGAAGTAGTGGGAGGATTTTGCACCGAATTTTTTTTATTTTTTATTTTGTTATTTTTTTTAAATTTTTGTTGTTTTTTTTGTTCTTTTTTGTATTTTTGATCCGCTATTTTGAATCTATAAACCAATGCACACTTAAAATTCATTTGATATCATGTACAGATAAACACATTTCTTGTGAAAAGAGATGTTTCAATATTGTTTTATATCGTTCGCCAGATTGGATTCACCATTTTGAATTTTTAAATTCTGTGATCATATTCGTATTCCGCGACTCCGGAAACCTCATATTTAACATTCTTATCGAAATTTGATAAAGAAAAATGTACACTTTAAACAAAAAAATGTATGCTTCAGAACCCATCCTGTGGGGGGGGGGGGGAGGTAAGTTTTTTGTACGTTAAATGATATGTTTTATGAAAAGATGGAACCCATGTTTCACAGTTTCTCGATATCGTAATAATTGGCTTGTACCAGTCTTGGCACTTTTTATTTGAAAATGGCTACCAGTGAAGTGGTTAAGAGGTTGTATAGTTAAAGGCAATACTTCATCTCTCCATATCAAATGAGACCAGTTTAGGTCTCATTAAATATTAATTGCAGTTACTGTCATAATGATTCAACATCAGCAACCTCATCATCTGCATTGATGTCTTTAACAGTGACATTGAATAGAAGATAATGACGCAAGATAGTCATCCCGCATCAACGTTCGATATTATAATCATTCCATGTTGTCATCCCACATGAACATCCGACATCATATACTTTATAGACTAAAAGTACATTGTATAAGCTATTTTTTACTTCTATATATCCAATTTTTACGTAATAAGATGGAATTTTTTTCCGGACCAAGCCCAATCTCCCGTATCTTAATTCACTGACCGGATGTAGAGTTCGCAACGTCGTCTACTTTCCGAAGCTGTCGTAAATTTCCTCCCATTCGATGACACGACTCGCCGTAATGCGTGTACGAGGTGAACGTGTTTATGTATATCAGGCGACCCGCGTGTACAGTCGTAGGTCGCGATATGTACCGCCCTTAAGAATCGGCGTTGTGCAAGCGACGTAAATTATTTTCGCACTCGGGTATTGTCCTACAGCGACCGACGTGCGTAGTAAACCTGGATAGAGACGCACGTAAATCAGTGCAGAAATGGAACAAGCGGCGGTAAAATTTAACAAGAGAAAAGTTTCGATTGTACAATATTTGCGCGGAATATAAAGTATGGGCATTAATGGAAGTCGACGTGTGCGTAGTACCTGGCCTTGAAATAGAGTTCTAACCACTGCTAGGAATACTTTCTTGGACAAATAAAACGGAACGTAAAATTAATGACTTAGAAGCGGCACTAATTCATGCCGGAGTTGAATCTTTGACGTTTGAAAAGTCTTCTTCGAACATTTCGTTTTATATACGCCTTAATATTAATAGTACTTCCGGGCATATTATGGTCAATTGCAAATGACGACGTGGATGGTTTACGATTGTTGCCGACATTTAGACAACGGTCAAATGTAATGTTTCAAAGTAACTGCTTCTACAATTATAACATTTTTGCATGCGACTCAACTTCAAATTAAGCTGGTATCATGTCTCCATGCAGTAGATTACAAAATAAAAAAAATATTTTGTACACTTAATTGCCAACATTTTTTTCTGATTTATTTTAGTCTATATTTTTAACTATTAGTATCGACCATTTCTTGACCGTGTAATTAAACTTTCTTCCGTTGAATTTTACAAAAAAATTTGAACATTAACACTAATTAATTATTGCATAACAAAACGGCGTCTGCATTTAAATTCAATCAATAATAACATAACAAACAATAATGATGTACCTCCAAAAATTATAAGTTTTCCATACATTCAAGGGCTAACATGAAAACTTTAAAGGATAATTTCAATAAAAATTCAAATTTCTTAAAACAAATTTTAAGGATAATTTCAACACAGTTCGAAACTAACGTCGCGGAAATTAAACCGGGAAAAGACACGTTACCTATTGAGAAAGAAAGTGGAATGTTTACAAAATACCATGCTTTCAATGCAGTAGTAATAATGTAATAAATAGGACAGACCTACAGATTTCTTGATTCTGGAATAAAAGAACACAAAAAGAACATTTTAGCCAAAAATAGTGAACACCAGTCTGGTTTAATTTTACATCGATTGGAAACTGATCATAATTTCGATTACATGAATACAAAATTCTCGCAAAAGAGAAAAACTGGAAAAAATATCCAACATGGAAAACTCTTTATAAAAAAAAGAGAAAAACAACGTAAACATCAGCTTGAGGTCTCGAATCTTCCAGAAATATATACCATTTTTTTTTAAATTAATAAGTGAACCAAAAGTAACGTATTAACCCGTTGATTCTCAGTACTATACACTAACACATACATATTCCGTGTCTATGTATTTAATATAAATGCGAACAAATTTCTCCGGTTTTTCCTACCCGTTCTGAAAAGGATCCGTATTAGGGTCGAAACTTTATCGTAATTTCAATTTTGTTTACCCTCCAACAGCTTCCTATTTTAGTTATATTATTTACGCCGTCTATTTTCCTATGCTAATTTTAATTTAGATTCAAGAAATTATTTTTTATTAAGACCAGAAATTAAACAAAACTCTAACCGATAGCGTTTATTTTAGACCATTACACTTTCCATTCATGTTGGAATTTCTTAGATTGATAGGTTTCCAGTTTTTTGATTGTTCAATTATATTTTCGTGTTTCTCTAAAGTAGCTTCACACACCGAAATAACAGAATTATTAGAATTACTAATTAAATAGAGGATAAGACACAGCTTCAATTTTTAGTTAATTTTATTATCTAAATTGTGAAATTCGACAAATTAGAAGACCAAGCTTACTATTTAAATAGTAGTAAAACCAATTATTTATTTTTTACCGTGCATCCTGCGTAAAATTTAGAATAAAAATCGCATTTTCAAGAATTACAAAAAACAAAGCAGTTTCAATGTCGGCGAAACGTTGGACAATTTTCAAAAGTTTCCAAAATTAATCATAAGCCTTAAGTGAGCATTGAACGAGTCAAATCAATATAATATGCGTACACATGGAAAATAGTAGGGAAAAAATGTCGGACCTCAAAACAGCGAATCAAAATTTACATTGACTTATTAATGATTTTGTCCTCGCCTCTTTTTTTTTATGTATGTGTAATTTTTTATGAAGGTTATTCAATATTTTCTTTTGTTTGCATTTTTTTTTGCAACCCGTATTTTATCTAAATCTGTTTTCTTGTAATTACAAAATCTGTCTAAGGGCGAAATGAGGACAAGGCGGATATAATGTATGAACAGAACACGAAAGATATTACAAAAAGAAACATTTCTTTTTTCCCTGAAGTGCAAATAACTTGATGTATTTTAGTCGAATTTGTCGCCGGTTTTTAATCTCTAATTAACAATTGATCGATCTTAATAGAATCCGGCTCTTGTATCAAATACATACATATTTCAGACGGTTGTCACAACATCGATCATTTCTTGTGCTGAATTGATGTCTCTGCCGCAAAACATAACTCTATCGCGTAATCTTTGGACAGTACCGTCAGTACCATCGGCACAAATTCGCCATGGCCAGCTGTCATAAAATTCCACATGGCGTTTTTTAACAGTAACTGTTTCTATTCGACCTTCTTAATACATAAGTTAACAAACTTTAACGTTATAACTATTTTTTAAAGAAACAAGTGAAAAATAAGAATTTAGTAACTTTCTTAAAGAATTTTTTCAAATTTTTAGTTCAGATTCCTAAATTACCTAACCCCAAAACAATAATACTAGAAATAATACTACAAAATAATACACCTCTAAAAGGGTTACGAGCGAAATGCGGACAAGATCGAAGCAACATTATATGAAGAACAAGGAAGAAATAGTTATTTTTGTGTCAAGGGCGTAAAATGGAGTTTTATGCCTCGACGACAGAACCCGAGGGACGGAGAAGCCGGCTCGACGTTCATGAGGGTGAAAATTCTAAGCGTGAGGTTCAAACATTGTTTTTTGACAAAGTATGCGTAAAATGTTTTTTTGTTACAGTGTGCGTAAAGTGCGATTTCACGCATTGGTCTACATTTTCAAACGCACTTTTCTCACACTGCAACAAAAAATATTGTTCGACACATGGGCGTAAACTATTTTCTGGACGAATGTGCATGCGACTCTCGCTTTCGTAAACTTTACGAACTCGATTATACTTTACTCACGAAAAAGCCGTGCGTAAACAATATTTCGGCACACGTGTGTGTGTATGTGTTCTTTACGCATACGCCCTTGTATCGAAAACTACTATTACGCCATGATTTGCGAACCCGCCTCCGTGGGCGTAAAATTTATTTTATGTCGAATCCAGAGGCCCTTTCGAGTATGATGAAAATTCTGTTAGATGCACTCTTACGAATTTTTATTAAATATTGTTTTTGTTGAACTCATAAATATATACGAATAATATTTTAGATTTCAGTTATATTAAATCCACGTTATCTTGGTCACTTGTATGCTCTTCAGCAAGGTGATGTAATGATTTCTATGGATGCTATTAATAATTTTAATTTATAACTGTAAGTTTCCTGTATTTGATATTTCGGTTCGATTGGCCTCAAAGAGCAACCCTAAAAATTGACCAAAAATTAAAATATATGATGTTAGATTGTTTGCATACAAGTTTTAGATTGATCATGATTCTCAATCTTAAGGTAATGAGCGATAAATGGAGTATATTATAATAAACAAAAAAAGCCTGTCGTGATTTTTTCGTAAAATGTCTATTTTCTCGGATAAAAAATGTCAAATTTAAAAAAAAAATACAATTTTTGCAATAATATAATTCCTACGACACTTCCAACTCCAGATTGAGATACGTGCTCAACGTTTGACAAACACATTCTATCCACCTAAACCTTTATTTCGCATACATTGCAAACTTGAGGTCCAGAGAAAACAGGCGAATTTAGTAACCACATCAGTTAATGATAATATTTACATCTTAAAGGACCGAGAAAATAAAAATTAATCAGTTTCTCTAATCGCACACACGGACACAACTCATGAAAAATTTCGTATGGTCAGACTGAGCTTTAAAATAGTGATAAACTTCCTTCAAGAAGGCTCTAAACGTACCAATTTTCGAGTATCAAACTGGATGATGCAGCAAATGCAGAGAACTTGTAGCAACTAGCAGTAAGCATTAGATTCCGGCTGCCGGTGTCAGAGGCATCATGCCGTTATCGTTGTGTCGTCGTTGTCGCGTATTCCGTGGCGATTCCGTTCCTTGGTTTGCAGGGTCAGGAATGCCGCGTTCGTAGAAAGCATAGCGGGTGCGCGCATTGCCCTCGGTGCACAGTAAGTTGTAGCCAGTAGGGTCTAAGGTCGTCCCTAGGCCGTCCACCATCCTGAGAACAGGCTCCAGGCCCGGGGTCCGTGGGGCCCCTGGGACACAGAGTCTCTACACGGGGAGACTGGCTGATGGCCATCGTCCACCTGACTCCGGAGATTTATCGCGCCTGCGATAGTTTGCTAGTGTATACAAATCCCACAGACACACACTACTATACCCGTGAATATGCGAATTTGTATGCACAAGCCACATCCTGGCTAGAGCACTAGCGCGTCTTAAGCCGTGCCTAATCGTTTCTCTTTTTCCTCCTATTTGTGCCGAGTGCCTATTTCATCTGGCTGTACGGTCTACCGGTGTACATATTCTTGTGTAGGAAGTACTGAATGTGCACCGGAATCTAGACAAGGTAACATACCATTTCCCATTTCAATTCCTGTAATTCAACTAACTGCGATTGCTCGGTGTAATGCTCATTTTTAACCTTTTTCTATTTGTAAGTTCATTTTGAAAGCCGGAGCATACGTTTACTCCGATTTTAATGAAATTGGTACAATTCGTTTTGGGCTCTTTTTGCTAATACGAGACAGATGTTTCATGGGATATTACGTACTCCGATATTCGTACATATGAGGTCTTATAAATCCTTGCGGTTAAACTTCATCCATTACAATTCACGTAATCTGTGCATTATCATACAAATAGAAAAAAATGTTTCTCATGTTCAATGCTTTCAATCTTGTCACAAATGTTTTTATGTCTTTTGATACCTTGCAAGCTTAAGTAATTTTCTTTACCCTACATACGAAATGGACATTTTATTTATTTCTTGATGAAGGAGTAATATATGTTTGTCAGGATGAAATCAAGGCTACTTTTGAGAATTTATTTGCGAACAACAAAGGAAATCCTCCATTAATAAGAGGAAGCGCCTCTTGTTCGAAGTCATTCACGGGCGTCAACGTTCAGATCACAATTTTTAACCTAGAACAAAAAATGAAAACAATTATGAAATTACGTATAACAAAATAGTATAGTATTCGCGACTATCAGAAATATTGTTTCGTTTTATAGAAATGATCTGAATATTAATAACAACATGCATTTTTATCATGTAATTAATCAATTTTCTATCACATCGCTAAAATTATATTATAGAATATTGTAATTTTACATGTGTTACAGAGTTTTTCTCTAGTTTTCCTTTTGTTCATACAAAGAATGAGAAAGAATATAGAGATATAAATGAGATTAGGGAATTCAATAAAAAGCATCTTGCAAAATATTGCCCATTAGCGACTAGATATGACATAGCAACAGTATGAACTTGTTGGTCCATGTCGCGGAATTCGACAAAAATGAAATATATTATAGCTATAGATATGAATATATATATATATATATATATATATATATATATATATATATAGATATAGATATAAATATATATATATATATATATATAGAGAGAGAGAGAGAGAGAGAGAGAGAGAGAGAGAGAGAGAGAGATATATATAAATCAGATTAGGGAATTCAATAAAAGCATGAATATATATTCATATCTATATCTATAATATATTTCATTTTTGTCGAATTCCGCGATATGGACCAAAAAGTTCATTCTGTTGCTATGTCATATCTAGTCGCTAATGGGCAATATTTTGCAAGATGCTTTTTATTGAATTCCCTAATCTCATTTATATCTCTATATTCTTTCTCATTCTTTGTGTGAACATCATTAGAGCGACAATTCAGCCAATTTTCAAACTAGATTTGGTTATAAGTAGATCAAATTGTCATTGGACCCAAAAACCATTTCTATACGCAAGAAAATACTAAAATAATTTTTTTTGTAATACTCTTGAATGCCGCTTAAAATTTATATATATATGTCACAAATATGGGTAATATTTTTCACCGATTTTCTCAGAATTTTAGTATGTTTTTCAACCTCCAAGGTGACCTTGGTTCTTTGCGACCTTTATCGAAAGACCCAAAATGTGCTCTTTTTTCCTTATATTTAAGAATTTGTATATCGGAATCTTGTGAACCAATTACAATCTGACAAAGTAAAACTTTTCATCATAACGTCAACTATTCAGACAAATTTGTTGAAAACCCAAAATGGCAATGTCCATTATTGGTAACTAATACAGTGTATACAGTGTATTGAAATTTAATAAAAATTACAAATATCAAATGGCTACCAAAACCGATCCAATTGACCAAAACAATGTTTATATACGGCATTTGATAGATTTTTCTCTTATCTTTAAAATGCCGGGTAGAAATTAAAATCCACCTACTCGTTAAAAAGATGTAGCCGTTTTAATATTGTCATTTTTGTGAAAATACGTTTTTTCGCATGATTAAAAGAGAGCCAGTGGTTTCTGCCTCAATATACTGGCACACAAATTCAAGTGGATTTAGTTCTATGTATATATAACAACCTTCTTTGGGAATTTTTCTTGACCCGAGACTTTATCCACCTTATTTGAACCTCTGAATATTGAGTACTTCGCTTCTGAAGTAAACACACTGGTACATCTGTTTCGTACAGATACATCCTTAATTTCTCACAACTTCGGTTGTAAACATCTTAGAAATTTCCATATCAGCATCCAAACTAATGGTTTTTACTTTGATGCATTACGTTGTATTTTTGTTCATTGTTTATTTGTAAATAATTTAGAAGAAGTAATTTAGGCTGAACGGTCTCGTGGTACTTATATTAATAACCAAAACATGTGACGTTTTAGCTATGGTGACAGCCCTCTGCAGAATTTATTCTATTAAAATGAACATTACAAACAAAGCTATAAAAAATGTTAGAGATAAAAACAAACTTATAAGTATAAAGAAATTAAAAATTCAGCAAAATAAAAAGATCTAAAAAATGTTCATTCTGTCAAGAATTTGACCCAAAACATGGTGTAGAACCCGAGTTCTATTTCAGAATCTGATACAGCATCTTGAAGAAATTTAATTCACCTTTCATTGCCAATAAAAAAATGTGTTGAGGCTCCTAGATTTACCTACGTTCATATAAACTTTTACGAAACTACAAAATAAAAAAAATTCATTCTAGGCCAATTTTAGGTATTTTTAGATTCTGATTACGAACGTGATGATAAAAGTGAGTGGTCAGACAAATTGAAGTCGCCATTTGAAAAAAGAGTAAAACAAATGATTTCTCTCCCGGTTTTGAAATTTATTTCGAATAATATGAGTTTTACAAAAAAATGCACGGGGTAAAGATGTATAAGCTTTACATCTTGTAGCAAAAAAGTCTGATGAGTTTTATTCGTAATATCAAGGGGAATACCGAAAAACAAGAATTTGAGCATGAGAATAACGTTGCAGCTGTTACTAGGATGCAACTTTAATGTGCGTTCGACATCACCTCGAACGTTGATTATTAGGAATAAATAGATTAGGATCAGGAATCTCCAAATTCATAAATAATTGTGAAATGTAGATCATATTCTATATTTCGGAAATCTGCATTGGAGATAATATAAAATTAAAAATTGATAAATTCTGACCGTTTAGTTTTCTCGTTTTGAGGTTAGGGAATTCATACAATTACAATGTGTAGTAAAATAACTTCATTTGTCATTTCTGCTATTTAACAGGGGCTCATTAACAGTTGTGAGAATACTGCATATGTCAACGTACTGAAGGAAGCTTTTTCGGGTAAATAAATGTTACAGTAATACAATGATACTTGTTCAATATTACCTCATGATCATAATTTAATGTTAGTGATTTTTTTTCTTATCGCTATTTTGACCAAGCGATGTGCAGTATTCGCAACCTCTGATAACTTCATATCGGGTGTTGCTTCGATTAGTTCCCTGCTTTAGCCAATCAATTATTTTCAATCCATTTAACAGAAACTTGTAAAAAGGCTTTGGATAAAAACCGAGATTGATTCACAATGTGAAGTTCGCAAATTATATTGTGCATGGTCGCAAAAATAGAACGTCGATTGCACCAAAATCGCAATATGACAATATTTTCAACATTCTTAATCCTCTACGCAAAGAAGCAAGCGGGGAATTCGATAATTTCGAAAGACTTGAGGTAGTACACCTACATACAGGTATTTTTAGTAAAGATGGTAGCAGTCGAGCGAAACAAATATTTAGTGTGTACACCGTTGAAAGTGCGGAGTCAAATTGGTACGATATATAACACTGATGCCCTTTCTACGAAGGTCCACAGCTTAACCATCGTAAATCATCTGTGTTAATTGTTTGGTGTAGAAATAGGAATTTACAATTGTTCGAAGAAGAAACCGAATATACAAATTGTCTACATAAAATTCAAACAATTTATATTTACTATTTGTTAATCCATAAAGTTTTAATTTTGCAATAAATAACTTGTGGTTTAGCGTATAAATGCCCTCATGAAATCCAGCAACCCTAACAAATTCAGAAATCTCTTTTCTAAATTGGGAAGGGCCCCATCAGATAAATCCAAAAGGGCTGTTACGAAACTATGCAGTAAATATTGTTTACCTATACAAAAATCTAGAAGTTATTCATAATAAACACTTTAACAATTTTAGCTAGGATGGGAAGACTATTAATATGGCGAAGTTCTTCAAGAGAGGAAGGTTCTGTAACGTAATCGCATATTTCCAGGCTATTGGGAACGTTCAAGTTGTAATAATCGTATTGACTATATGCAGAATTTGGGATAAACAATATTTGCGGATGCTTAAAAGCATCTGTTCAGTAATATTATCTGCGCTTGACGTTTCTAAATTAGTCTTAGAGATGATTCTTTCGAAATCAATCAAATTAACTTCCGGTTCATTGTTCAACATTGGGTTCACAAAGAACTTGCGGTATATTCACAATTGTGTTTTCCATTGGGAATGCGTAAAATCGCCCTTTTGCGCCTACTTTGCATGCACAAAGGTAAATTCTGTATCTAAAAAAATATCATTCCACGCATTCTCTTCCAAAAAAGGGCCTTCTAAAATATTAAAGGACAACAACAAATGAAGAACATGACCCTGAAAAAGGATACGTCCGAGGGAACCAAAATCAGACTGTTATAAATGGAAATTTGTAGCAGGGCGTATCAAAGCGTCAAATCGCCTAGATTTCTCCACGGTGCGCCGGGAAGCTTCTTAAAAAGACAGCGAGTAGAAACAAAAGTTGCACACTTGCGTGGGATGCTGGAATATGGTCGATCGATCTTGGAATCTCGCCTCGTCAGCGAGGGCAAGGAGACTTTGCTCGCGCAGACAAAGGACGTCCCTTGGCGCGATATCGCTCCTTGATCTTGTCGGATCTAACGATCGCGGAAAAACGCTCTGGACGGATATCGCGCGGCTCAACGAGATGCCCGTGGCGCCCAGATAAGATCTGGACAAGCGGCAGCACAATGCTGGACATATTAATTAATATATCTGTGCGTAGCTGCTTCCTAAGCATCGGGCTCGTACGTGACTCCTAAGGAGGTTAACGCAGAAATTTATCAGAGAAATTTCGAACGTACGACTTTCGTACGTGATTTTCAACAAGATGTCACAGACATTCCCCTATCATATTTTGCGTACATAGTCATGACGAATTCCTGAGATTTGTAGGAAACTAATGAAATATGACACTAATTAGCATTTTTCACACATTTCTACTCGTAAGTGAAAGATAACGTTTTCATAATGTCTAAATTGTGAATTTTATTGTATATATGAAAATAATACGATATATGAGCGGTAAATTAGTGATAAATGAACAACTGTAAGACTCAAAACACGCCCTGAAGCGCGAAATTCAATTTGGAACACTGTTTTTTGTGCACGGAGTGCACTATTTGAGCACTGAACTGCGCACACTCAAGTTTGTGTGCAAAGTGCTCTATTTTCGCGCTGCACTTCGCATACTCACATATGCGCGAGGGGATATTTCTCTTACACAGTCAAAAAAAGCATAAGATCCACGTGTGAAAAATTAGTTGACTTTCGCATGCACTTCACTCGTACATAAATTACCTATTTCGAGCTCTTGTTTGGTAATGTAGTATTTATTTATGTTACGGTATGCGTAGAATGCTATTTTACACATTTTTCACTTTTTTGGGCGCATTTTACACAAACTTGCTACATAAAATATTATTCGACACACACTGAAATAGTATATTACATATCTAGGGCCGAAACAAAGGCATTGCACCGAGGGCAACGAGTAGGCCGAGGGTCTTGCGAGGGTAACAATTGCCGCCCGATGCTTGCAAGGCGTGTTTTCGTCCGCGATGCGAACACTATTTTTTGTCACACCTGTACAAGAAAAGTCCAACTCACCTTTAGGGCGTGTAAAGTGGTCCAAGGCTGTCAAGCACATTCAAGGATCTTTACAGCGTGAAAGATTGTTTTTCGATGAAAGGCTGTCGACAGATTGTAAGCGAGAGGAAAAAAACATTTTCCCGTTCGGTAACGCCCATCTTCATCACACCGGGCGGTAATCGGGCACTTTCCGCCCTCTTTTCCGGGCGAAAAGATGGACTTTTCGTGCTGGTGCGACACAAATAATTTTACGCCTAATATTATGGTGCGACAGCAATATTGTGACAACGTTGTGGCTACGACATCAGTATTACCTTGTGACGGCATACTTTTTTTATGTTTTGAAAACACCCAAATTAGAATAGTCTAAAAGCATGGGATACGTTCCAAGAATAATCACAGAGTTGAGGAAAGTATACTGTTTTTAGATTATTGAATACATTTTATATACCATAATATTATGTATATCAGCACTACTCGTTATGCTGCACCACTATACAAGAATTATTTTCCGTGCATGTGCGAAAATATTTTTTGCACTATTGTGAATGCGAACCTCACCTTCCGTTAGGCTCGCAACCCTCACATTCCTAGAAATACTTTTAATCGCTTGTATCGAAAACTATTATTATTATACTGTGCGGTAATTTTTCGCACGGAAAAATGTACGGAAAATGATCGAATACCATTTAATTCGAAATTGTACGGTAATAATATATTGTATATGGTAATGTAATCACGTGATTGTATCCACTTTTTTTTATCAGCAGTTTCAATTTCGAATAAAACATCCTGTCAGTTTATAACAAATTTCACGAACAAATGCATGTTCCCATAGTACTTAGTGTTAAATTCCAGCGAATGCCTTTATTAAGTTCTCATGACTGAAGGTATAACAAGGAACTCAAAATTTTAGCAACATAACTTTCTTTCATTATTTAATAAGCTGTATTTTTGTTAAATTCTGAATATTATTTTACCCAATAAACCTCCTTAAACAGTACTGAAATCAAAAATTAAAAACAAATCGAATTTTCTATGTTGCAATTTTTTTATGTTACTTTAAATACTCTCATAATTATTTATCAGACATCTCATTAAGTTAATTGTTATAGTAGAGTTATTGGTATTGTGTAATTAATTTTAAAATTAGATCCCAAAAAATGTACGAATTCTCAAATGAAAATATTAATAACATAATAGATAGAATACCAGTCGTTTTAAATTAAACGCCTACTGAACGGTAATAGTAGCCAATAACCGTAATTATTGTAAAAAGATCTTGTTATCTGGTAAACCGATCTCCCCGCAAAGTAAGTGTACATCGAAGCATTAGAAACGCAATTTCGTTTTTTCCAGTATCACCTTTATTGCAGTACCACCCAGAAACATTACAATATTATGAGTACGAATTGCAGTCCGAGCGGACAGATGTTACACTCGCAAGTATACCAATGCATATACGAAAGTTATAATAAGTGTGTTTTAAATCGCTCTAATAACGCACGGTAAAGATAAGAATGTAATTATTGGGAAGGAAGATGAAAGTTCTGTTAGGGCATTACCATTAATTTCATAATCTTAGGAACAGGTAATGTACAAAGCATCGAACATATCACCCTATATTCCGTTTATTCGACAATTACTTCATTACATACATATATTACCGATTCCATATACAATTCTGGTCGACTCCGTTTGTCTTTTAATAACCGTTATAAACATTACAGAAATATTATTATTTAATACGTTTAAAATTGAACTCTTATTTATTTTCTGTCAGTATTTTCATTCTTACATAAAATACTCAATATATATATATATATAACAAAACGTAATAAAATAGTAATATTGTTCAGAATAAGATAATAATTAAAGATTATAATATAAGTACCTACTCATATAATCTGAATCTCATATTTTACTTTTCGAACGAAAATAATAGAATTGGTATTTACATAACATAATTCAAAGTATAATATGGGTTTAAATAAAATTATATTTTGTAAACACTGATGTAGTAAATGGAATCTATTCAAAATTTTCTATTTATTAAATAAACACTAATTTAATTACTATTAACTTATACTAATTAGTTGCAATAATGTGATTTTCGAACGGTTGAGTAACTATATAATATTTACTAGAAGTAAAAATCACCTACACATGTTTTATGCTGCATGCATACGCAATCACAGGAATGTTATGCCATATCGACATGTAATTTTGTGTTCTTTAAATATCACTTATGGTTCGGAAATTTCAGTTATATTTACTAAATTTCGGGTACGTTTTTTCAAAATGTTATACACAAAAAGAGACATCATTCTCGATGTATACCTATTATTTAAAACATTGTACCAGCTTCATAACTGGAAAACATTTTTTAGTGCATTTTAACCCTTTTCGTCCCA
Organism: Trichopria drosophilae; assembly: GCA_030407085.1. Taxonomy (NCBI): domain Eukaryota; kingdom Metazoa; phylum Arthropoda; class Insecta; order Hymenoptera; family Diapriidae; genus Trichopria; species Trichopria drosophilae. The sequence continues at coordinate 40,062,724 of CM059584.1, forward strand.
AAAGTCCGGAATTAGGACAAAACTTTCAACGCTGTAATTTATGTTCTAAACGTTGTTAGAATATATTGAAATACCTCCTCTTTCATTTTCAAAATTTCCTCGGCAATTTCAAAGAAAAAAGTTATGATTATTTTTTTGAAAAAAATCCTGATTTTTTTGACGTTCCTTCGCAGGAATTGCGTTTGTTGACATTGAAAAGAGCAATGCTGACCATTTCAAAAGATACTAATCGTGTGTTTTTGCTCAGCCCTTTCTTCTCCCGTGGAATTTAAAAAAAAAAACAAAATGGCGGCTTCAAAATGTCATTATTATTCATTAATAACCTCAAATGAGGTATATACAATGTACTCTTCCTTTTTTTCCTAATTTTTACTCTATTTTCGACGTTTCCATGTTACTTACGTGTGACATTGAAAATGACCAGATACGATTGTGACTTCTCAATAATCGGTTATCACCTAGAAATTGAGTATATAGATTTACTATGTTACTATTGAATTGATTCACCGTTGTCATTTCTTGGAAAAATCCAATATAAAGAATGTTATCAAAATGCAGGAATAAAAAAAAATTGTTAAAAAATGAAAATAATACAAATAAAATTTAAAACGTACTAAAAAATAGTAAAAAAAATGACTCTCCAAATAGCGTTTATCTCCCATGGTAAAAGCCGGACAAGGGCAAAGTATGTATTGACGGCTAAACAACATTCCGAGTAGAAATTTATTAGGTCCCTGATCAGGGCCTGACCAAAAGCGTTACACCCTGATCAGGACATGAACAAATTTCTGCTCGGGATGATGTAAATCGTTGTGAATTAGTGGTGTGTAGGTAATGTATTATATTTATCATCAGGAATAAACAACTTTAAAATTAGGAATTGGAGAATCGATGTATTTACTCCGATATTCACGTTCATTAAATCTACAAACGTCATAGTACCAGGTAGCAATGCGTACAAGATGTGCTGCATTCTATTTTTAGGTTATAAACCAATCACTGATAGGTCAGAATCGTATATAGTAATTTTCAATTTCACACGTACGTAATTATACGAAAAAATCAAAAATTGAGTCAAAATCAAACAAAAAATAGACAAAAACCCATTGTATATAACTAATTTGAGGTTATGAATGAAGCATGATGAGATTAGATATTCATAAATGAACATAATTACGTTTTCATCCCAATTCTCCACGATTTCAGCCGTTACACGGTCAAATACTCGATATTTATGCCACAAAATGCAAAATGACAACTTGCAAACGCCATATTGAAGCCAGTATTTTGCTTTTTGAAAAAGAAAGGGCTGAGCAAAAAGATGCGATTAGTACGTTTTGCAATCGTCAGCATTGCCCTTTTCAATGCCGAAAAAAGCGATTCTTGCAAAGAAACATCGAAAAAATCAGTATTTTTTTCAACAAAATAATTAAAACATTTTTCTTTGACGTCACCGGCTACTATCTATCAAATCTATCGATTTCGACTAATTTCATTTTTTTAACGCAGTTTGGAACAAAAGAAACAAATTCCGGACTTTCGGGACGAGAAGGGTTAAATTGTTGTATCCATCCATTAAATGCTCCGTTCAAAACTGTACTAATAAATTACTCCTAAGGGAATTAAATACTATATCTATAAGTTATAGATTAATATGAGATTCCACTCACTTCTGCTTATAAAATTAGTTGAAATAAGGTAAATAAATTATAAAAGAACAGTGCGCAGATATTTGCGTTTTGTTTGAATCCTCGCGAATTTATTATAGTATACAGGTTTTGTTTATGTTGACTTTAACGTGTCATATTGATATTCCTTACAGTTATCCCATTATAGCAAGAAAACCCGTTTATGATATTGTAGGTTACTTTCAATTCAGCATTAGGACGTATAAGTCGTGCTTGAAAGAATTTGAAAAATGTATAGTTTCGATTAATCGTTTATTAGACAGCATTATGATTATGAATATATAAAAACCAGATGAATGCACGCGTGAGTTTCACTTATACGGAATAAAAAATATGGCGTTTAATATTCATCAAATTGATCGCCCATTCGTGTATCAAATTAAAGAAAAAGAAAACATTCCAATAAATTATACATGTCGGATGTCGTTTCATTGTTTCAAGCAAAAATTATACTTTGAGAGGTCCTTTCGTATCTTTTCATTAATCTCTTTACTTCAGGTTTGATTTTAGTTATATCTAGAATCATTTGAAACTCTGTCTTTCTGATAAAAATGCCGTATAAGTAAATAACTCTAGTACGTTGTTGCCATAATCCTATTAAACGTAATGTTATCGAATTAGACATTTTGCAGTCATGATCGACCAGAGATAGTCTTAGAATATCATATTCTAAATTAAACTACTGTATTGGCTGAGAAGTCCACTCTCATTATCAATGCACGCTATTGCTCATGATTTAATGATATCAATATAGTATATGACAATGAATTCCGAATTTTCGACATTTTTCGTAATATTACTTCGACCCAGACTAAGTCTGGACGAAGTATTGAATTTGGTCACTTCGGGCAAAAAAATTACCATATAGTTTTTCATCAAATGTCGACGTTTCAGACCCTAAGGAACCCAAATCAACAATAAAAAAATTTGTGTCCGTGATCTTGTACGTACGTACGTCCGTACGTCCGTACGTCCCGTTTTTTTGTCTCGCGATAACTCGCGAACGGATAAGCGTATTGACATACATTTTTGTTAAAATACGCGTCTTGGCATAACTTAGATCTGATTAGATTTTGGGGCAGATCCACCCATCCATTACTAAAAAAAATTAGCCCCAATTAAGTTTCTTTGTAGTTTTTTGCATTTATTTTGAAAAATACAAATTTTATTAAAAAATGTTTCAAACAAAAAAGATAGAGCATGAAATTCTCTATAAAAAAGGTTGTATGCATTTTCTTCCTAAAGTCAACGATAATGCCATAAAAACTGGTTTAAAATGTTTATGACTATTGTCTGAAAAAGTGTTGAATTTGGTCATCGCGGCAAAAAAATTACCCTATTGTTTTTCATCAAATTTCGACGTTTCGACCCCCTACCCCCCAGGGGTAGTCTTTGCCAGCCCCTCGGGCGCGGTGACCACCTACGGGCGCAAAGTTCTTTTACGCCCTTGATACGAAACTAACTTTTTCGATATATCTAAAAGATGTCTTATAGATATCGAAAAGATATCCGTCAGAGATCTTTTCGAAACTTTCAAGATATCTTTGACGAATTATATGTATATATATATTGTATATATAATATCATAATAATACAGACAGTAATTAGTAAAACACAGTAAACATGTAATATGCATCGAATAGTCTATTAAAATACAAGTGCATGAAGTAAGTGTTTTGCAACTTTTATTTATTATTACTTCGGCTGGCCTGTTGTTGGGGTCGAAGTTTTGAAAATGCTCATTTTCAATTTTCATACATATAAGAAACACTATATTATTGTAACATATCTATCGAAGCCACTTGGACCTAAATATGATTGGACCCCCAAATATCAATATAATTTTATAATATAATTGAAAGCTGTTAGTAAACAAACGGGTATTAAGGAATTGCCGACTCTCCACTGGGTCGAAGTTTCTGAGCGAGCGAAGCGAGCGAGGCACCACGCCAACACTAGTTTTACATATGTTTTTGGTGTGCGTCTACTGGATTTACAATGCTATTTGAATTGTAACATACTGGAGGACGAAGGGTAGTAAACTTGATTTTATTAGGATTTTTATTTAATTCTTATTTTACTCTAAATTACACGAAAATGTTACAATTGGTAAAATTCACACTGAATGATCGACTTTCAATTCAGCCACTATTCCATGTTGTACAAGGTAATCTTATTTTCATATGGCGTTTTTTTTTAATTGCCATAATATTTTATAGGGTGGAATTTACTTAAAAAACGAACCTTTTTATGATTTGTATATTGATGCTGGTTTTACTTCCAGTAAAATAAATAGATTAAAAAATAACTTTCACAACTTTCGGAAATAATTTTTCTAACAAAAAAGTATTCCCTGAAAAAAATTTCCACCTAAAGATATTTGTTAGGGTATTACCTAACAAAGTCTGTTTTATATGTAATTCTTTTTCATAGAGAATTTAATCGCGAAATTATATTGTTAACCGATTCTTATACGAGTTGTTTGTAACGTTGAACTACGTACTATTTGTACTTCTTATCAAGAACACCATTTCCGACTTGTAAAAGTCCTCAGGTGAGTTGCAAATGTTGCATTCAAGAGTACAAACGACTTGGCGCAAGCGCAGTCTTGGTGATCCTTGTACGTTGCTCTTCTTTGATCGTAATACACATCGCTTCTTGCATGTCGTGACATTAGTACCATCCTAGCAAGCGTTATCGTTTCGAGTTATCGCGTTATGTGATACTGATTCTTCATGTGTTCTATACACGGCAAAATCACTGGGACTAACAAAAAAGGGACGTAACGCTTCAATGTCCGGAAAAGCGCGAGAGCGATTCAACGACTCTTGGTTTTTCGAAGAGGCAATTTCGCAAATTTGATACGCATCGAGGGAAAGACTCCTGGGTGGTCTGAACTCGAAATGAGAAATTGAATGTTACATATTAAACGTCAGTTACATACACCAGTGGAACGTTTTATTGTTATTTTTGACAACTTGTTGCGTTTTCAAAGGATGAAATTGTCTGTTATCATATTAAAGTTATGTAATTTCTAGGTTATAAATATATATAAAAATTAATTAGAGTACAAAATGTGTTCATTGATCATGGTCGTTAATTTCCAGATTATATTGTATAATTCGATATTTAATAAATAATCGTTAAACATGTGGAATTGCTATAATGCAAATAACATTCAGGTCTACAATATTGTTTAGATACCCATCGAACGAAACAGTAGCTTTCTAATAATATTTATGTAACACGAAATAAATGGAAAATTGTTTGCAGGTCAATATTAAACAATAATAATAATTTAAATTTGACAGGCTTTCCTACAACGAGCCTGGTGGTATGCATACATTAAACGTTTCAATATGGTTAAAATATTTTCTTCATGCGCCATCTATCGAAATCATTACGATTTCCGAACAGCGGGTGTTTAAAAAAAAAACATTTTTAAGAAAATGTTAAAAATACGAAATTAAGATGTTAATTGTATGAAAAATAAAAAGAAATCGAAAAGGAGTAAGAAATTAAGAAAAAATAACGGGGACTTTGCAAGAACATTCGGTAGATACCAGGGTACGATCTTAGGACCCTACGATTGCCGGTCGAATGCTCTACTAACTGAGCTATATTACCCCACATCCCTCCGCTCCGTTAATTTTTAATTAGTCACTAATATCATATTTCTTCATACCTTTCGTAGGGGGAGATATAGCTCACTTTCGACCATAACTAAATGTTTAATGTATGCAACCACCGCCAGATGCGTTGTAGGTAAGCCCGCCAAAATTAAATTATTAATATTTATGTAACTTAGTAATATTTATTTAATTGTTACAAAACTGTTACACTGATATCCAGAAGCCATTATCACGTTAAATGCGACCTATTTTAGGTTTATAATTACATTTAACGCATATTACAATGACCAAAAAAATTTAGTTTTTGGTTGCCTTTAACAATCGCAGTATCATTCCCAGATGGATTTTTCGACGTCCAATTTTCGAGAAAAATGAGGTTGAATGTGCAAAAATGTCCGTTTTTGGCTATATTTCGATTGTTTTTGTAGCAAAAGAAAATATGTGTAGAGTATTAATAATAATAGTAATAATAATACTTCTTTATAGATAAAATATCAAAAAACACTAATCTATAAATATAAAATAACCTTCAAACTATAAGTTACATTGATAAGAAAAAGAAAAGAAGTTAAAACAAAGCAAAATTAATAGAATAAAATTGACAAATAATCGTATACAATATAACAATAAAAGTATAATTTTGGGCAAGTACAAACGTTTCAAGAAATTATGCATATATTAACAAAATAATAATAATAAATAATAGTCTACAATCATAAACTAGGTTAGGATCGATGATGCGTACTCCTGCCAACACACAGCCACGAAAAGTCATAAAAATATTAATAAATGTTAACAAAATTTAACATTTCAATATTGTTTACTTTCTGCGTTTTAACTTTACATTCTGGAAAGTGCTTATTTGTTTTTAGTGGATACCAAATAATGTCTTAGATTAATAAACGTTTTTCTTCTAAGACGACTAAAACAAGACACTTATTTTTGTAGTGCATTTAAACGAAATTATTTGTAATTCTGCTTGTATGAGAATTACATTTAGAAATTATTTGTTAATCATAAATAAGTAAATCTGCTCTACAATGTTTAATTCTTAGGAAACCGTTCCCTTAGTACTAATTGGTCAAAGGAATTCCATTAATAGACATTTGTTTTCAATAACAAAAACGCCACTTTTAATTAGATATTCCTTTTTCATTGAAACTCAGCTGCCGCTCCCTAAATTCCACAATTTTTTTAAATTTTGTATTATATTTTTTGTAATTTTTGAGCAGTGAGTGCAAAAATGCAAATATGTTTTACAACTCACTTGAATGCATCATGAACCACAGATGATTCAAAAGGTTAATATGCTACGATAAAAAATGATTAAAACGACTATTTAAGCAGCATGATAGGAATAAAGAAAGATATTAAATATTCTTAGGATATAGACAGCAAGACAAACGTTTTAAGTAGTAACGGATCTTGTAGACCTCTAGTCCACATATAATACTTAAGTAGTAGTCTCAGTAATTTTTTTGCGTGTATTATGAGAACACTTTAAGTAAGAAATTAATTAATAACTGGAGAAGCGTTTGAATCCTTAATTAAAAGTGTTCTCTTGAAAAAAATGTATTTTAGTCAGAAAAGTACCAGACGTAAAATAAATACAAATACAAATAAATTGGTTAATACACTTTTTTAAATGCCAGTCGACTATAATCTAAAAGAGGAATTTATAGACTTTAGTACTCTCTTAATCTGAATCAATGAAAATTTAGCCAAATGCGTCAGCGAAAACAATTTTTGCTATTAAATCAGTCAATTTCTCTGTTTAACCAGCTGATTTTAATTTAACCAGTCGAAATATTGTATTTACTGAAACTCCTGCAGACCTCAACTCCAATGCCGACTGTTTCACTGGTTCTTCAGTTGTATATTCTTTTAACACCGATCACTGAATATAACCAATGATTTGCTTTCCATCCTATATAAAACTAAACATCTTTATACAATTTCAATAAAGTAGATTTTAAGGCTGCCAGAACTTTATTCCTCGAATTTCAGCAGGTTTTTCAGCAAATCGCATTTGAGTTCCACAAGTTTTCCATGTAAGCACGACATTCTAGATACTGGAGACGCCACCGAAAAATTGAATAATAGCGATATGTTTCAGGTATGTATCTAGTGTTTATCGTAATTGTTTGTTTTTAACCATTTTTATAACCTTTAAAATTGCATTCAGGTGCTACTAGATAGTTTGAAAGGAGCGTACAAAGTTATATTTGCACATTATAGGTTTCATTTTCTTGAAATAAATGATTTTATTATATGGTATATATACCTGCATTTTAACAGCTAAGTTACGAAAATCGTCTTATTATTCAATATTGAGAAATGTAAGCAAATTTTCCGGTTAACTGTTGAATTAATCAGTAAATAGACACTGTTTTTCCGTGCAAACCACTGATAACCGACAAAAAGCATTTGGTTTAATTCCAGTGATTTTAGTGAAATTCGCCTAATCCATCAGTACGTAAACACTCTGTTCCAACGAAAAGCATGTGATTTCATTCCACTGTTTTCAGTCAAATTCACTGGATCGAGCAGTGAATAGGCATTGTTTTGAAGCGGCAGAAATGTGATTGCATTTCAATGATTTTCCAGCTAATTTAGAAGAGTTCGCTCTTGAAATCAGCGACTGATGGCTGATTCACAGCGATCGCAAATGCGCTTTGTGAATTAGTGACTATGAACTGTCAATTAGTAGTTATTTGCTGGTTCAGATTAAAAGGGTATGACGATAAATCAACGCTTTTTTTTCTCAGTGTAGATATACAATTATTTAAAAGCTGCTTTTTTTTAATAAATTTGTCTATTTATATAGGATATAGATAGTAGTATAGCATATGAAGAAATTTGCAAATGTATACAAATATAAATTCTCTCAACACGGTTTAGATTACTTGCATTTTATTTGAGCGACTTTCGAATAACTTCATAATATTTTTTGTTAAGTCATTACGTTTTAATTATATTACATTAATATATTAATTGTGTCTGTCTGTCAAGAGTAAAAAATTAATCAAAATGACTTGATTAATTTATGCATCAAATATAAAATTCGAATATTTACGAAATAAGAAATATTTTTTCGGCGGTATTAATTTCTACATTCCACATGCTCCTCGTAAATTTCTCGAGGTAGTATTAACTCAATATTTTCAATGTCTTAATGCACATCCTTTGTGGATATGCTCGTCTCCGCCTACGTATATTTTGAAGTAGTTGCCGAAACGTCGCAGTTGCGTAAGAAATGTATTGTGGACCAGGTGACTCCCTTTTGTATGAAAATATTTACTCAGCATTGTTGAGAACAAAGCGCCATTCGCTCTTACACTTTCCGTTCCCTTTTCTCTCTCTCGTCACTGCATTTTTATTTTGGTGAAGACTCCTTCTATTCGTGCTTTATTATACACTTTTTTTATTTTCAATATATAATTATGCTTGTTACGTAACACCGAATTCATCCATATTGGTGCGAAATTTTTACGATAGAATCAACATGGATGAATAGTATTTTTACATCTTATGTTACTCAAACCATTCCTTTATAGTTTTCCATAAATAATCAAATTATTACTTGCAATCCCTTAAAAGATAATACTGGATTTTAAATTGCCAATAGTTAATAAATTATGATCTACGAAATTGGGCAAGTACTAATAACTGAAGGTTTCTTCTGTGAACTTTATATTAAAGTTTGAAAAATTACAAGATTTAATTAATAAATTTAAATTTGGTGGGTTCTTCCTGCAACGCAATTGGTCGTGATTGCATCAATCAAACATTTCAACATGGTTGAAATATTTTCCTAGCGCCATCTGTCGGAATCCTTCCGATTCCCGAGCCAGCGGCTTTTTTGAAAAAACATTTTTAAAGAAAAATGTTAAAAATGCTGATTGGAGATGTTAATTATATGAAAAATACGACCAGTGGGGAGATATAGCTCAGTTGGTTAGAGCATTCGACCGGAAATCGAAAGGTCCCAGGATCGTACACTGGTATCTGCCGAATGTTCTTCCAAGTTCCCCGTTATTTTTTTTGAATTTTTCACATATTTTCGGGTTCTTCGTATTTTTCATATAATTAACATCTCCAATCAGCATTTTTAACATTTTTCTTTAAAAATGTTTTTTCAAAAACGCCGCTGGCTCGGGAATCGGAAGGATTCCGACAGATGGCGCTAAGAAAATATTTCAACCATGTTGAAATGTTTGATTGATGCAATCACGACCAATTGCGTTGCAGGAAGAACCCACCAAATTTAAATTTATTAATTGTATAATGTAATCCTGCAAAAAAAAAATAATACAAGATTTAATATTAACGTAGTCTTGATCCATCAACGCCTGAATAGCATAAAACTTAACAGCGATTTTTGGCTCTAATTTTGATGAAAGCGTTATTAATTTTGTACGACACCACACCTTCCTGATGCTGAATGTGCTCTACATTATTCATGTTGTACTGCTTTCTGACCAGTTGTAAAAAATCGCGTTTTTACTGAATTTTTTCTTAGAAAACAACCCTTAGGAAAACTAGGAAACTGGTTTCTTTATGCAATAAACATCGAAAAACGTGGTATTAATACATGCACTTAGAAATTATACGGATAGTTTCATAATTTTTTTCTTGCAAATACGAGCCTTTGAAAACTGATATCATTGGTAATTTATGCATTCTACTAATATTACCAGAATGGTTTATTTTCTAATTTGTATGTTAAGAACTCCGGAGAATGCTGATAATGTAACAGATTTTACGATTTCTTCCGGGTCTTCTATTACGAATGTAATGTCAGAATTCACATGTACAGTATAGAGATGTATATGGGAATGATAAAGTCAAGAAAAATTAGTAGGATATTTTAGAATTATTACAATCGTGCAGTGATTATCCCTGGTGGAGAATCTGATAGAGGACAATAAAAAAACAATTATTATATTTAGAAATTATTTGTTTGCATAATTACACAGAATATTTTGAAGAAACTACATTTCTCCTATGAGATACACAGCAATGAATGGCCGAAATTTTCTTTTAACTACTTAACGAAGTAAGTTAATGCGAGAAATTGCAAAATGTAGCCTTTTTACGATTTTTGAGACCATAACAGAAAAATTCGTCGCAGGTCACATATAATATTTTTAGGGATTTCTGTGGGGCTGAAAAACAACTTAAAAATGAGCTCACACTCTTTGAAATAACTTCTAAGAGAGCCGAGTTAATGCAAAAAAAAAGTTTTTTTTTTTTAATTTCAACGGCTCGTCACTCAAATTCTGAGCCTCGGATCCAATTTTGGCACAGGACTATTTTATTTCAAATATAAAGGAGAGTTAACTCTTGAAATATACTGATCAGTTCTTGGACATCCTTAATACATAGAATTGTATAGGAAGACATGTCTTCAAGTTCTATTCGGATACAGAAAATGCAGAGACTAATTGACTCAAATTTGACTGCGGCAATGTGCTCTGTACACGTTTGTGGATCTCACGGTTGCGTTTAATTTGAGGGAACCCTATACCAATCGTCTCCTAATCGTATTCCAAATCCTATTGATCCTGTGGATACGAGATACGATCCATTATTTCCCCTATAAATTAAATGCAACCTGTGATACTTAGTGTTAGATATGTGCTTTAAATATTTCCATCTGAGAAATTAGAAAAAGTGGGCATGGAAACATGGGAAGGTCTGATACTTATCCAGTAGAATAAGTACTTAAAAGGCATGGGTAGTATGCTCATCATTTGATAATATAGAAGAAATAGCAACTGCTCCATTCAGAATAGTAAACATCACTGAAATATCGGGAAAAAGAAATAAGTTAATAATATTAATAAATAATATTGAAACAACTAAAATTTAAAGGAATAGAATCTTGCATGGAAAAAGTACAATTACGGAAGACTTGACTTATACCACAACCCGAATTTATGTTATGTTGGCGTGACTATTATCAACTTTGTCATCAACTAGCTGTAGTTACTGTGCCTTGCGACTTTCGTTGTAGAAATCGGGTTAATGCAAAGGAACTAGTTTTTATTGCGAATGTTTGACGAACCTAGAAAACTTATTCATGCGACAAAGTACAAATAACATTTGAAATGACTGACTATCTTAGTTATTAGTTTTCATTTAATATTGTATCAGAGTAATTCGGCTTATTATGGTTATCGACTACCGATATATATTCTCTCTGGAACTCACCATATCCTAAAAATTTACATGAGATGATCAGGTTTGTATTATATAATCCAAAGGAAGTGTTCGGTTCTGATAAATAAAATAGTTTGGTACTTACAGCGGAACCAATTAATCAGTTACAAATGCCAAATTTGGTCCAATCCTAAACGGTCTGCAAGTATTTGGTAAGATAATCAAATTCCAGAGAAAAGTAATGCATCAGTAAACTAGTATTCTGCCATCAAAACAAAGAAAAATCTGGATTGATTCAGTTTATGCTGAAAGTTAGTTGATATATAGAAAGGTCTTCAAGTATCCCTTTGAAAAGTTTAAAAAGCTTAATACAATGACAATATTCGTAAGATATACAGTAGAATCCCGGTATATTTGCCCGTTCGGTTCCTCGCCTTCCCCTCCCGTCTCCTTATATTTGTCAAAAGATAGGGAGTGCCGCTTCTCCCACTCTCCTATGTCGTTTTTGTGACGTCATAGCAGGCACTTCCTGAGGCCCCAGCGCGCAAGGTGGGGGAATAAGAGAGTGGCGACAGACAATTATAACGAGACGGAACTAGGCAAATATGATGGAACGTAAATATAGCGAGACCCAAATATACCAGGACTCTACTGTACATGGGAAAATTTCCCCTGTTGGTCATAACCAATTTTGTAGGTATTTTGGTAGTGTTTGAATTTCTGGCAGGAAGTGGTCGTTTTAACGCTTCTTCGTGATATTGTCGATTTCGCCCTCGTCAATCCAAAAGAAAGTCCTCGAGTTACGAAATTGTCGCGTCTGGCAATATCGGCGAAACACCGATAGTCGCGCATGGACCATGGTAATCAGGGAACGAGTCCTGCCCGCCCATTACTTTTCATTGTTCTCTATCAGCCGTAGGTTGTTTCACTTTTTCGTCGATTCGAATTGCCCGTGAGCGCACTTTGTTATCTTTATCGGCTCGCACACGCAGCCATGTGTAGGTGTCGCGTGATTTAAAGGAATCGACGATTTTCTCGATCACGAGCTTTCGTTCTTGTTAAGCGTCCCACTATTGCGACTCTATAGTCACCTCGATCGATATTATATGTGTCGATAACTCTTGTTCTTGAATATCAATGTTAGTTAGTTGGCTAGACATGACGTCATATTGGTTATTAAACATTAATCTTTCAGTACTGAGAGATAACATTGTCGGCTACTGTAACTACAACAAATGGCAGTTGACATAATGGGTTTTCTTTTATGAAGTGCAAGGTAGCAAATGAAATTGGTTCCTAGAATAAAACTTCCGATTGCTAGAATTGAAACAGTTTGGCCGATGTTGTTTAATAGGTCTACCGTTAGAATTTAAAAAAAAACGATTTTTTGTTTTTTGCATTTTTTGAAAGTGAAAATGAAGAAGAGGAAGGCATAATGTACGGTGCAGGCATTGCTGATTAAGAACATGTAATATTTTTTCACGATTTTTCTCAAAATAACGTTTTCCGATGCTTGGTTGATAAAATCTCCAAAACTACTCGACCGATCCTTATGCAATTTTTACCACATATTCTATACTACTAACAGCTACGGCGCATATCGAATTATTTTTAAAATTTTCATTTTAACTCTTTTTCTTTTGCTAAAAACAGTAAAAAAAACTTTATTTTTTTGTTTTCGGAAAATGTCCGCCATTTTGTCAATGTTCAACAAATCAAAAATCGCTCGATATGCACTATAGCTATTAACATACTGAATCAAACGCCGTTTCATTTTTTTTTTGTTTCAGACCAACCATCGCAAAGATTTCATCAACAGCGCGGATACATCATTCTTTTAGGACATTTTCTTGAACTATCATTTTCATGTATGAAAACATACTAAAATAGACAAAAAAAAATGTTGTGTGTATTTCGATAGAGTATTAATACAGCGTAATAACTTTTATATCATTAGTTTTGTTACAAAACTGTTTAAAAAATTCTGAAAAATTGTCTTTTATTGAAAGTTCTAATTAGCGTAGACCCATTAAATTGAACAGGTTGGGAAATTACTAACTGGTTTTTTAATTGACTTGGGTTCGAAGCATACTGTATAGGACGATACGTCTATACTTAAAGTATGACACGATATGATAGAAGACATTTTAATGTTAAAAAATGGTACTGAAAATAAAAAATATATATCTATATACTATTCCAACCGAACAAGTTTCGGTGTCACAACCTAACACTTTGTTCAGATAAACCTATTGATATTTACAACCGAATCGGTTTGGTTTTCTTTGCCAATTCTTTAGCTGTGTAACCTACACAATGATACAATTCATTCAATTCCGTGCACGTTTTCATTACGAAAGTCGTGTAAAGATTTCTTAGTTATATCTCATGTATGAAAACTAACAATCTATCAGGAAAAAATCATACTGGTCGTGGATTGTTTTACAATTTCTTTGACCAGAAAAGGGATATTATATACTTTTTAAGGTTGCTAAAACGAACGGGGTGAAAATGAATTGCATCTTATAGCGAATCTGTTGTTTTCTCAGGAAATTGCGATGTTTTTGTGATGTATACTTTTAATTTTTCTATCTAATTTTTCCTGATGACAAAAACTCGTTTGATCGACCAGAAATAATGCAAATTTTTCTATAAAAATTCATTATTTTTTGTTATAATGGTTGCATTATTTTCATTAAAGTGGAAAGATTCGATGCGCGGGGAGTTGAACAACGTGGCCGGGGAACAAAGTTCCGAAAATCCAAACTCCAAAATGCTAAAATTTCGATATTGCGTGAATCCAAGGTATTTCAATTCGCTTCCTTTTTGCCAAGTTTTCAAAGACAAAGTGAAGAAAATCACGCTGGAGCCATGCTATATGGAAATTTTGGCCTTTCGGTCTGTTATTAGAAAAATTAAAAGTATTCATCACCAAAAAAAAAGTCATTTGTACTTCAGAAACGTCCATCAGATATTTATTTAGTATTTATTAATAAGAAGTATAATGCCATTTATTCGATTTGAAGCTGATTTTCGTTTTCTACGTCATGACCGTATTTTGTCATGCTCACTTTTATTTGAGAGATATAGTATACATATACATTTCTATAAATAATAATGCATTTAATATACTAACTAGGAATTTTGTATATAGTTTATTAAATTTTTTTAATTTTGAAAGTGTAATATGCTTAATTCAGAACAATGCCCAAATGTTTAAAAATGATATAATTTTTGTCAAAGGTTATTTTACCATCTTATGAATAAAATTTTTTTTTCATTTTTATTTTGACATTTCTATTAATGTTGACCAACAAAAATCCAACCCGAAATTTTTCATTTTTAAATGAACTTTTAGAAAAATATAATTTTGTATAATTGCAAATTATTGACAACTGTATAAAAACCATACAATTTTTTATCTGCATTAAGAATATCTTACAGTATAATAGATATATCTCATGCTAATGCATGCACAGAATCGTATATAAAAGAAGACATTTGAGCACATTTTTAGATAATTGGATGAATTATGCGGGCAATAACCAAGTAGTTTGAGTTAACCTGTAAAATGTTAGATACTTATAGAGATTTTTAGGAATATTATCTGATATCGTATCCGTATCACTCATTTTCAGAATTTCTAAATCCACACTATACACCTTTATCACTCGATGACGCAAAAGGAATTGATTCTATTTTTATAGATGTTGGAAATCATTAATAGACCGTTCAATGTTCCGGAAATGTAAATAAACAACCCAAGTACGAATTAGAAGTAAAAATTTCTTGATTTGTTGTTTGTTTATACAACGTAAGTTCAGTGACCGCGATTGTAATGTAGTCTATTTACATGATATGGATAAAAGAACATGTAAGATAATTGAAATATTGATAAATATTTATTTGTTAACGATTTTCAGGTCTACTTCAGAAATTAGCCTACTAAAAATTTTCATTTTACGCACACGTATGCGTAAAACGCTATTTTACGCACTAAAAACGGTGCGTAAAATCGAATTTTACGCATACGTGCGTCAAAAAGTGAATATTTTAAAAATTGCGAACTTCCTTTGTAAAAGACGCCTTTCTATCTTTTAATATTCATCATCAACTAGGGTTTATCAAACACTATAATAGCATAAAGTTGGAATAATAAATGCCTGAAAAACGAGTATAAAGAAACCATGTCCAGTTTATCCTATAAAAATAGATATGTTTACGTTATTTTTTCATCCGCCATTTTGAAATTGAACTCTTTAAATATTATATCCTTTTGGAACAATACAACCCGCTCCCTTTTTGATGTATTAGGAAAACGTAACAAATTGTTTTCGAACACACATCACTTCGTATTGTAATTAATTATTAATACCCTTCGCTTTACAAATTATATATTCCATAACTCATAATAGTGCAGCTCTCACGTGCGTATAAAATAAGTGGTCGAAGACTTTTCGCAATATAATTATATTCAATTGAAACTGGTGTTAATTTTAATTTTTTAAGGTTACTAATAATGAATTTGAGGGTTAGGACAGTACCATCACATTGGTGAACAATAATAATATTTCAGAAAATCCCAATTACCATGTTAGCGTTTCTAACGATTATTTTATTACCAATTTTCGAACCTTCTTAATTTCTATATATAACCTAGTGGCAAAACGATACATGGCAAAAACACGTTAAACTTTTGCCTCTAAAAGCAAACACGCGCAATGTAGGTCTAGCCCAGACAGGATTGTGTTAGAGTTAGGCAAGGATAGTTTTAGGGATGAGCCCCCTCTCCCAAAAAAGATGTCAGAACATACCCATGAAAGGGTGGCGCTATTTTCTACATATATCTTTAAAATTTAGAAAATTGTTACTAAAATTAACAAACTTTTTAGTATTTGGCGATTTTTCACGGACTCTGGTAATTTAAAATAAAAAATGTTTACATGGGTTTTATAGATATATAGCCTGGGAAAAAATTCCAACAAAAAAGAAATTATTTTTATAAAATTGGCGAAACTAGAAGACCCAAACAAATAGGGATTTTGCAGCGATTGCGCGAATATAGGATATTTTTAATTTTTTATTTACATTTCCCACAGTGACTAATATTGTATACTACATTTTTACAGACCGTTACTTACTAGGATCATTGTTGATATACAATGGTGTTTTTAGTCATTGGGTATTTTTGGCCTTGTGTCTTTCTAGTGCTGTTTTTTTACTCTTCTTCGCTGTGTCCTTTTGCCATGTTTTTTTGCTTTGTTTATATATTATTGTCAAGTAACCATTTTAACGCACTACAAACTCAAGAATGAACAAATTAAATGCAAAAAAAAAACAAATAGGAAACTCAAAAACAGCAAAACCTACCCTAACCTGACCCAACCTAATGCGAATATTTATAAATGATATGTGTTAAAATGTTTTTTGGAGTATAATTATTGCTGACGGGAAAGTCATTGATTAATGTTGACAATTTCCGAACGCTTCTTTACCTTTCTGGAGCTTCAAAATGTAAATCTGCAACAATAAAAATACGTCAATTCATACTTTTCAAGTAAAATAATCGGCAACACATTTATCACAAATTATAAAATCGCGTATACAATATTTTCTAAAAAATATGTGATTGTTCAAAAATTCCAGCAACGTCATTCGAAAAAGCGACCTCCAGTCCGACTAGTCGGATATTGATATCTACTTTTAAAAACAAAAACAGGAATTGTATAAATAAAATAACACTGAAATTCAGGAACAAATTGTGGACATTTATACGTGAAAGGGTTAATCTCGAAAAAGATAAATAATTAATCGGTATATATTTATAACTTAATTTTATCGAAACATAATAAATAGCTCGTTGTATACCATAATTCATTCTGAAACAACATTTTAGAATCTCGCATTCGTAAAAGAGTAATATTTTGGCTTTCGTGACGTCAGTTCCGGCCTGTCATATTTTAACGACTACAAGTAAACTATAATTTTCTCCGTAACGATGCACACTTTCGAAAATACTGCAGGTCGATAACACGCTACGTTTTTATGAAAATGGTAAAAAAGGTAAATTTTAGCCGGTTGGTCCTTGTACATCCTTTTCCCTCGATACTTCTTCATCCTTCGTTTTCCTTTTGGTGCTGATCTTCTTCCCACCTCAATTATTATCTCTCTTTTCGCTCCCTCTACCACCCTCTTCCGCTCACTTTCTTCTTTTTATCTTTCTTCCTTTCTTTCACTCCGGTACTCGAAGAGTCCGATGCGACGAGTAAAGCTTGCAATTCTTCCGAAGAAATCCATCGTCAATGCACGGCGAACCCGAAGACTGTTCGTTCACAGAAGTGCTACACACATGCTCGCAGCACCACCCGTGGGCTTGGACCCCATAAATCGCTTCGTGGCCATTGTTGCGACTCTGGACCGGTGATTTGCAGCAATTAACGTATGATTTGTTCCCACGTGAGGAAGAGAATCGGCAGCCTCCTAAGGAAGATAGAAAAAGAGGGAGAGAATAATACGAATAAGAGCACAAAGAAGATGAAAAAAGCCACCACCATAAGAAAACTAAAGAGAGGTAGTGAGAACAAATGAGAAACATACAAGAATGAAAGTAACGCGAAACAGAGATGAACTTCATGGGCCTGGAAGGCAATTGGAGAGAGAGAGAACCAAGTACGGAAGCGAAAGGAGTCAATCGGCACAAGCAAAACGAGTAGTCCCTATAGGTGTAGCCACATTAAGACTAATTTATGCCCCGGTTCGACGTGATCGATCTTCTCTTCTTTTTTCCACTATGCTCCACCTGAATGAGACTAGCAAATACGGAGAAGACCCTGGTACAGGAGTGAAAAAGAAACATAGAAAGAGAGGGAGCTTGGCTAATTGTTTTTTCATCTCGAAACGATAGGTCGTACATCTCATTGCGTGCAGTCGAGAACGCCGGTCGCACGGTCTTGGATCCTGATCTATCACAAAGGATCTGCACGTTAGTGAACATGATATGCACTTTTTGCATCGAGATTTATGTGGCTGAGAAATCATGCGCCGCCGCGATATCGAGACGTACAAAAATACTTTTAATAAGTGCATTGTAGCTTGAAAAGTATCCGAAGTAGCCGACATGTGGGCGCTTCAATAGATTTTTAAGCGGCACGGAAAAATTATCATATAATTCTCGAAAAATCGATGGTTTTGGTGAAAAAGTAACTAAATTAACCAGCATCAATGCCGAGAAGTTCAGAAACCTGTAACTTTATAAGCAATGAATAAGTAATTAATTATACAAATGTCAAAAACCTTAGTTTTGTAGTCTTCGAAGTCGCTCTTTTCGATATTTTAATGTAGAAAATATAACATTTTAGAAAGTAATAATTTCATTCTATTACACAGACCAACAAAAATGTAAAAATTTGCTGTTGCTTTATGATTAAAGAGTCGATTCTGATTTTTGCTTCCGAATCTTAACTTAGTTCCGACGGCTATTTTAAGGCCTTTTCCTCCCACTACTTGGGTCCAATATGTCCCGCCGCTTGTAAATGCATACATTTGTGCAATTTATAAAATACCATTTGAATTTTCTCTGGGTCAAAAACGACCCATGCGTTGGGATTAAGGGCTAATATGACCACCAAAATAGCCAATTGGCTCTGGTTTTTGAAATATTTAAGCCTAAAAGGGTAAACAATTCGATTCTAGGCATGTTTTTTGGCATCAATTCACTGACGAAGAAAATGAAAAGCACCTTCAGATTGCAAATATATATACAAAATACGAATGTGGACCTAGTTTTTGACCAAATTGAAGGTCAAAGGGGTACAAACTCGTGTTTTCGGACATCTTTTACATCTATACACACACAACAGGATGTCACACAAAAAAATCAAGAAATGCAAAATGGCGAATGGCCGATGCAATATATCCGAGGAAACTTGAAATTCGTTATCGTCTTGGCTACTTTTTGAGAATAACAGAAAAAATGTCCTAAAGCACGATTTTTTATTCCGTTGACCTTCAATTTGGGTAAAAATTATGTCTAATTCAATGTTTTGGTGTACATTTGGATTATGCGGGAAAAATCGTAATTGACTCTAACTGATGGGACAACAGCCTTTTTTTGGGCTGTGAATAGATGCACAAAAATGCCAAGAATCTAAATTTTTACCCCTTTGACCTTCAGTATCTCAAAAACTAAAGACAATTGGCTATGTTGGCGGTAATATTTGGTTCCTGGAGAAAAATTCTACCAGAATCGAATCCTACTTATAGGGCAGCACAATTTTGTTGGGCTGTGTTACCAATGTCATTTTTTATCACGTACTTTCTTAATGAAACCAAATTTCAAAGAATTGTTATTTATCTAACGACTTCTTACACACTTGTACGATAAACCATCAGTTGTACTCAAATTTGCCATTTTTCTGATTCTAAAAAAATAAACTATATGAAGATACACCAATACTGAGTAGTAATCAAGCTTGTTCATGACGTTCACATTATTTTTGTATTAAACAAATCCAAAATGGCGGACGAAATATCAACATGTACTGAATCTTTCTTTTTCTTATTTTACTCGATTCAATATAATCTTTCATGGATTCACGTGTAAACGCTACAATCATTCTACTAACAAAGTGTTGGATTCAAAATGGCGGATAAAAGTTACGATCTATATTTGGCGGTTTTTGTTAGTAATAAGTAGAAAATAAAACCTGAATACGATTATTGATAAAGTTTACTTGCTTTTTAAAAAATCTACCATGATGACCTCAATGTGGTTGTGTAAAACCTTAATTAATTCGAAAAATAATATAATATAAAGACAATCATCAAAGAAAATACTTATATTTTTCAATTATATCGTTAATAAACATAATACAATGCAAAATGCACACCAATTAATTATTATATTGTTTATCAAAAGAGTGTAAAGTAAAAAAAAACTGATTTTATTGCAATAGATGCGTGTATTATAAATAAACTGTACATATGGCTGAATACGAAACTGTTAACAGATATTCGAAATTCAAAATGGCGGTTACACAATGTCGGAGCAAATATGAAAAAGATATTCCATCACAGCAACATTGGGGCTTTGGACATTTTAGCTCAAATTAGTCACAACGATACCGAATGCCTTCAAAAATTTAATTTTGTTGCAAACGAATTATCTTTCGCAATCTTATCTACCACGATGGATTTAATATTTCGAATTTTGAATACTAATGCCCAGATTCATAATCAGCGAATAACTTTCATATTTCGGTCTGCCATTTTGTACGGGCTATTTTGAATTTTAAAAATCAAAAGAAAATGCAGGCCCTAAAGGGTTAAATTAATATGTGTGAATATCTTTAAATTTTGATCTTTACAGTTACAAAAGTTGCCTATGTTCACAAAGTAAATAAACATTACTGAAAATTTCAATCCTTTAAACACTTTCATATAACAAACTTGGTGGGTATACTTCGCAAACTATTTTATTTCACATTCAAATTTTTCTCGTTTATAGTAGAAAGCACATCGATATTTTGTAAATGATTTATAGGAATATAAAAATAATAAAATTGACTTGTAACATCCCTGGTGAAAAAATTGACCACTTTTCGCTTGGTTTATAGCCATTATTAGCGGGTAACGGTTTTCTTTGTGGTAAAGTAACGCTGATGTACCTATGAACTAGCTAATTGCAGATTTTATGGATCTACGTAGGTTTGATTTGTCATTTCTTATTTAGAAATGGCAAGAATATCTATACATGAATATATGTCAAAGAAAGTTAATAATTAAGACATGTCCATTCTATGTATTTATATCGCACGATTGTGTAGTTATAATTATATTTAATTGGAAGAGTGTACCGGGTGTTTTCGAGAGAATGTAAATTGGAATACAAATGTTAACCTACAAATGTTGATGTGATTACAAAATGCCCAAATTTATGTAACAAAAAGCTTACACTGCATGTGGGAGTTTGTTTTGTCCTTAACCTATTCTTTTCCTTGACAAACAAATTTGTCCAGACAACATTCGCAAATTCAACTTTTTTCAAAAACAAAAACCCCATTTCTGGGGAAATATAATATGATAACCTCCGCTCCAAATAAGTTTTATCCACATTTCCACAATTGCAATAGATGTTTCTGAAAATATGATTCCCCTATGTATAATAGCGAATTCGGGATCCGCATTGTTTCTGCAATTTTGCCTCGTTTTGGCACTAAAATATAGCGAATAGATATAGAGATAACTAACGTGACGTCACGAACGCCGAGAAGGTTAGTTACTTAGGTAAATGCCCAGTTTTTTGCTAGAATTTAGGAATAAATATTGGGCAGCAAAACTCTCAATATTCTGAGTAATGGCCAGTTAATCTCATATTTTCCACCAGGGATGTACCATCAAATTAGTTCTTATTTCTAATGTTACTTAGGAAGCATAATTCATTCTTTCGAAACTTTAATCATAAGAACTTTTCTAAATGAGAAAAAATCAAAATGATTCAATTTTGAATTAGAAGACGCGGATTTTTTCAAGCCTTTTTTGAGTTATATGACATTTTCTTTAACATTAAAAAACATCCGTTTTTAACGTGGAAAGCTACAAAGCATTTGAACTAAATGGAATTCCATTAATGTGCCGCGATCGGAAGAAAAATACAGTTATCCAACGTACGACAGCTATTTGAACTGGTCGTACGTGCGCAATACCAGATCATTTGCGAATACTTTACCAAGAAATTTACTTTATGGGTAAGTACGATTATGTGACTGACTGAACTTTTCTCACCATAACGTAACGCACGTGATTTGTTCTTTACCTTTGCACAGTAACATTGGTTCATTGGTCGTAACACGTGAAACAGGTGACGTTGACGTTTATTCGCTTTAACAAAGATATTTTTATTAAGGGGAATTTCCCTTGACGTCTAACGTTTCACTTGATGCAATGTATGTACTTATTTGTATAGAAATTTTAACAATGGAAGTAAATACGGAAACATCGCACATAAATCTTAAAAGGATACTTTTACATTTAGATACTGTGTATTTCGAAGAATTGGAAGTGTGTATTAGCAAAATGTAAAATTTTTATTGAGTTAAATAACATTTCATTATATTTACGGGTTATTCCTGAATTTAATTACTTATTAATATTTTTTAAGTTGTTTTAGATCATAATAACGTGAGCTTTCATTGGTATATCACATAATGGTATAATTAATAGTAAATTATTACGATATATATTTTTTAGTTAAAATAAATTAATAAATGTTATGTTTTAACTTTTATGCAAATGAACAAAAGTATCGATATACACAAGGACATGTTGGCATGAATTTCGAAAATAAACCGTATACTTCTTGTATCAATTCATAAAAAAATGTGCATTTACGTCATTTCAAATAAATATTTATACTTCTTGACTATTTTAAACTAACATTAATCGAATTAAACCCTAATATGCCATTTGAGTAAGAACGTTACGAGACCATAATGCAACGTTCTCTTTTCATCTCTCTATTGAATTTTCGACTCATTCTCGAGCTTTATTTTTATCTGCTTCACCCATTAAGGCCGAGAAGGACACTTTTTACACTTCAATTTCAATTAAGTATTTCGTATGAAAATCGACGAAAATTGAAAGGCATGTATCGTACTATTTTCAAGGTTACTATTTTCAATGGCGTTATCAAAATTGAGCTATAGTGATTAGAAAATGAAATATAGCAATTAAAATGTAAAAAAAAACGCAAAAAGTCGGTTATACTTTTGAATAAAACATTTTTTCTCATCGAAAGAATATTTTCGGTCAGAAAATTAAATCACTAAAGGCGAAGAAAATAGTTGTAGTGTGAAGATATATTTTTAAAATATAAACCAAATAACATCATGATCACAAAATGAAGTTGACAGTGAGTAATTTCTTTTTAAAAGTTTACCAATTTTTTTGATGAAAACTATAAACTTTAGACAACATTTTTTAGGAATAAAAATGACTTACAAAATATCATAGAGTATGCCCAATTTTTTTTAGAATATATTGATATTATTTTTGACTTTTTAAATTTTCGGAGAAACGAAATTGTTAAACAAGTCGTTTAAAACATTTGAAAATATGTTAGTGTATTCTTTGACAAATTCTAAGATAACTTTGTTCTCAGGAAATTTTGTCTAAAGTCTATAGTTTTCGACAAAAGAAATTATTATCCTTGAAATCTAGAAATTTGAAATCTAGTGATTCATGATTTTCTTTGACAAAAACTATAAACTTTAGAGAAAACTGCTTAGAACATCAAAATTTTAGAATCAGTCAAAGATTTCTCTCAATTTTTTTCAGATTTTTCAAATGACTTTTTTTACTATTTCGATTTTCTGAATTTCCGAAAAATAACAAATTGTATCAACAAATTCTGAAAAAAATGAGAATATTCTTCGACAGGTTCTAAGAAACATTTGTTCTCACAAAATTTTTTGTAGAGTTTGCAGTTCTCATGAAAAAAAATTGTTTTAAAAAGAAAATTCTCACTGCGGTCACTATTTTGTGATCATGATGTTAGTTTTTCAATATTTAAAAAATGTATCTTAACTACAACTATTTTCTTCACCTTTAGCGAAATAATTTTGTGCTGGCAAATACTTTTTCTATGAGAAAAAAATGTTTTATAAAAAAGTATACCAGAATTTTTGTGTTTTTTTTGACATTTAAATCGTTATATTAAATTTTGTAATTAAGATAGCTCAATTTTGACAATTTTTAATATTTTGCATATTAAAAAATTCGGGCGATGTCGCAAATATAAATGTGAAAGAAATACTTCTCTAAAATTTAGTTATACTTATGTAGCAATACTAGTGATAAAAGCGAGCCAAACCCAAAAATTGTAACGCAAAATTAAATGAAGGCGCCAGAAGCAGGACATTGCACTACAAGAGGTCTTCCCTCCATCAGATTCATGTTACAAACACATCTGTAAACGACATTTCTCATTCCAACTTATGTACAGCGCTTCACACTGAAGTGAATTAATTTACCTGATTTAATGTAAATACAGTCCGAGGGTGGCATGTCAGATCCAGAAGCGACGACGTCTCACCTATCTGTCGTTGAGGAGGACTTCCACAGTTCCTTAAAAGAATCACGCAATAGGGTTACATGTGGCAAATGTAATTGTTCAAAGATAATTAAAATTACAAATTGGAAATTGCACTCTTACTTAAAATACCTAGTGAGTTAACCGAGCGAATTTTAAATAACACTATAATTTAGTTGATTTTGCTATAAAAAAAGATTTCAGATTTGATATACATTATTGTGATACTATTTGTCCCAAGCATTATTGTAACAGACAATATAATTTTGTCTGAGTGTCATATTAATGTTTTAATAAGTAATCTTTTATAATATAATTTACTTCTTTAATAAAAGTTTTTTTTTAATAAATTATTTTCTCAAGAAATTAAATCTAATTGTTTAATATCCGTACATTTTTTGTTATTTCAAACAAAAATTATATTTTGATGTCCTTGACGTTAGAAAACTTTGATTAAAATAACTTTTTTTCGTGTATTGAAGTAATATAGTCGGTTCAATCTGACACGTTTAAATTTTTAGATTTTATCAAATTTTTAATTTTCTTTAAACTTTTTTAAAGACAATATTAGCAGAAAATGTTCTTACTCAAATGACAAAAAACTTTTCTGTAAACATCTACAAGGTGTTCAAGGAAAACTCGGGATTTTCAAACCACATTAAGAACATTTTAAAACAATGTATACAGATATATTCAGACGCTGAAATATAAATATATAAAATTAATCTGAAACCTTCTCATCATACTTCTTCACCATGTATACACATCATTTATTAAATCTGTTGGCTTATTTTTTAATGAGACGAAAAATTATTATTATAAAGTTTTATAAACAGAATAATTTAAATTGTAATAAATTATTATATATATAAATTTTGTACTAGAACATTTCACAAGCAAAATGTATGAACGTAAAAATGAAATGAAATTGGTGCACAATTCATAAAACTTCGAACAACCATCCATGGTAAAATCACCATATTAAATGTAACATACTTTAGACTTTCCATGACATTGACGCATCATCTAAATATGTTTCAATTAAATATGCCATAAATTTTGATATTAGTAGAGCCCATAATTATGGTTTGATATACGGGTTTGGAAAATCCGATTTTACACCCTCATTTGCGATTTTACTCCCTTGGAAATTATATGGGTAAGATTGTAATTTCCCAATCTTTTTTAATTTGTTGGCATAAACTGGAATATTAATTCCCTTATGAATAAAAATGTTACTCGTAATACAATCGTAAGCTTTTACGAACCAAAGGCGATCTCTGGTGACGCTGATTGACTGTAGGCGCAAAAGTGTATTTTACGCCCTTATAGCGAAAATAACTATGTTATTAACAGTCTTTGCAAAAGAACCGTAATGAAATTTCTTGAAACTAAAATATTTAATGCACATTCGACCGTTTTTAAACACAATAAGTAACATTAATTGCGTCAACATTTTTATAACGAATGTATAAACGTATTTTATAACGTATGTTTATAGGTATATATTTCCACATATAACCTGTATCAAACCTAAATTGTTCATTGAACTAGATAAAATATAATGAGAAACTAGAAAAAATCTTGATAAAGAATATTTTCAATTTATAAAAGTTTAAAAATATATTATTTAAACATATTTATATTGAATACAGAAAAAAAATTAATCATTCTCTTGACTTAACGAATGTTATTAGCTGTTATTTGAAATATTCACTATGATAGTTACGAAATTGTTATATTGGTTCACAAAAATTACGCAAATATAACGAAATATTCAATTGTTCGTATCCATTGATAAATTAAATAACTATATTTCTAAATATCTGTAAATAAAAAATCAACATTTTTTAATGCAGGTTTGTAAAAATATCGTTGAAATAGTGTGATAATAAAGAATAAAAGAAAATATTAAAACGGCTTATTATGTAATTAAGACACGTACAACAGGCGTGTTACACACGATTCTACACGATATTATGAATTTAATATATTTTCAAAAGAATTAGCACAAGACTTAGCATAGTCGATTTTGTCAATCATTTAGTTCACTGTTATCAGTAACATATTAAATAACGTGACTAATATAGATATAAAAAGCCCATTCCGAATATTAAAGTTTAGTTGCAATTTTGATTTCGTGCATTAGACAGTCATTTTCGATCTACTGCAATTATGAGGTTATTTTTAACATTTTTGTGTTTCACAGCGGTAACGTTTGCTATATCGGTGAGTAACATTGCTGGAACAATATTTTACCTAAGAATATTACTTAATTATAATTTTATTAATGTCAAAGTACTCATTTTGGTTAAACTTATATAAGATATTTTTAACTTCATTATAATAAGTAACAAAATTAATATTAACTGACGGTGATATTATATGAACATTAGTATGCGAGTATACACAGAATATACAAAATAATACAATTTCAATTAAAGTTTGCAAAACTCTGTATTTATAGTTTTTTATATGGTTTTATAATATTTTCAATGGCTCTGCCACTTTCATTATCTCACTCTCCAATTGATTTCTGTAGTGTTTGTTAGCTTAAAATCAAGAGTTATGAATTTTATAAAATTCAACTGCAAAAAATTAACACATGATTGGTCTAGAAAAAAAATAATCGTGTAAAATTGTATGTACTGCACGGAAATGTCTAAGCAATTTTATAAGCCAAATAATTGTTTCTCCACTTTTAAAAAAATTTACTGATATGATAATTATTGATATAATTGTTCATATTAGTTATTTAGCACAGTTTTAATCGTGTGCAAGTAGTTTATAAAATTGCTATGTAGCCGTTTGTATTTAATATACATTACCTTCGTAAAATTTAATTTTAGATTTTTATCAAGTAAATTGCAGAACAATCGATATTTTTTTCAAATTCACTATAGGCATGGCTTTACTTTTTATAAACATAGAGGTTACGAGTAAATGTATTAACTAAGTGGAAATTAATTATTTTCCTAGAAGTACTTAATTAATATAGTATTATTTGAAGCCCGTTAATTAAATTTAGGTCGATCGTTTGGAATTTTCAATTTTCCAAATAAATCAATGAAAGCGAAACTTAATATTTATTATAATTACTATTACAATTTTAAACATAAGTATATATTTAATTATAGCTGACGCTAATACCCTGCATTGTAATTATATCGAAATGTTTTTGCATAAAGTTTGTCACTTAATCTGTCTTTATTAAAACCTTTACGTTATTGAAGAAATCAATTGATATTTAAAAGAAATTATTTT
Organism: Trichopria drosophilae; assembly: GCA_030407085.1. Lineage (NCBI taxonomy): Eukaryota > Metazoa > Arthropoda > Insecta > Hymenoptera > Diapriidae > Trichopria > Trichopria drosophilae. The sequence continues at coordinate 40,090,560 of CM059584.1, forward strand.
TTGCGCAGATTCAAGTTGTTAACCTATTTAAAAATGTGAATTATTAAACATTTAGTAAATTACAGGTTTAATTTTGTTTAGTACTGCATTTCGTCATTTATATATTATATTAAAAAATTAAAAAATAAACAAAAACGAAATTTATATTTCGATGTTCAAGTCCTGATTGGGATCATAATAAATTTCTAGCCAAAAGTTACTAGAATAACAAATGTTTGTTACTAGAGTAACACTGTTTTTAATCAATTTGTATTAACTTGGTGGGAATCAGATTAAGGTTATAATATGTTTCTTCATTGGTAAATAGTTGATTTAATTCCTTTAAATAAATAATTTAATCCATAGAGAATTTTATTCGCTATAAGACAGGGTTCTTTACACTTGAGAAATAAATGTTTCCGTTTATCCTATAATGAAATCAATTAGATGTATATAGATTTCCTATAAGGTAATAAATCCACTTAATGTTTTTTAGCCGAGAGATGCTATCAGAGGTGAATCAAGAGATTTGGACTTAATTAAGAATCTCTCTGAAGATATTCGTCACTTTGCACAGAAAGTAACAGATCGAAAAGATGCATTTTTGAAAACCCAACCTGCGATTTTTAAAGATGCAGAAGAACGAGCAGTGGGCATCTTATTGGTATGATGATTTAAATATATATTACAAATAACTGTATTTAGTTAAAACTAAGAAAGAAAAGTCAGATACTTGACTAAATTTGAAACTTGTGTCTATTATTTAATTAGTAATCGCTATTTTCTAGGGCCTGTTACAATCTTCTCCAGCTCAAAATGGTTTCGATGAACTGAAATGCAAAAAACTTATCAATATGACAACAAATGAAGCTTTTAATAAATTACTGCAAAGACCATACAAGATGTGCCAATTCCACAGTGACCACTATTATCAATCTTTAACACGTGCAAGATCTGCAAACGTAAGTACATAAACCGAAATACATAATGTATAACACGTTTCATTTTTAAAATGACGCACAAAGTAAAATAGTAAAAAAAATGCAAATGTCATTAACCAAGGAAAATATTTTTTTTTCAGAAACTTAGAATGATGGAAAGCGATCTGGTTACCAAAGATAAAGCATTTAGTATTGATGAAGTTCGTGCTATTCGCAATGAATTTAACGGCAAAATGAGTTCATATGACTCAACAGTTAAAGAAATGGAAAGTTGGATTCAACACTGTACAGAACTAAATAAGAAAAATGCTGAGGAATTTACGATTCCATGGACTGTTTTTGTTGAACTATTCAAAGCTAATTGTATTTCAGAGTTCTGTACTCCATATACTAAATACTGCTTACGCAATAGAAACGATTTATCAAGAACGACATCTTCACAAGAGCTGGCTGAACAATTATTTGGTTTGGTTCTAAATATCGAGAAAGAGATAAATGAAATTGATAATATCACTAAAGGAGATATTTATGATAGTGTAAAGGAACAAGAAGTGCGAAACGTAGTTGAGGTATATTTTTTTTCAATTAAAAATACCAATTCAATTTATATATTTATTAAATGTTTCTCTAACAATCAATAAATTTTTTTCTAGGGCCTCATAAAAAAATCTGAAGACGAAAATGTTTTATCAAATTGTAGAATGTCAGCTAATCGTTCAACTCAAGAAAGTATTAACGTTGCTCGTCAATTTATGAAAGGCTGCTATTTAACGTCCAGAATGAACCTTCAGCGTCAACGACAAAACGTTTATAAAACTTATCAGGTAAGCAATGTTAACTTAATTTATATTTTATGCCTTATTCTTTATTTGCAATCATGTTATATGGTTGGAATTTTTCAGGCATTGGAAAATCAAAATGTTAATAATATCGACGACGTTATTAATGCATACAATGAATATAAGTTGCATAAAACCTACCACATTCAGCAATGTCTGCATGAAGCAACTGAAAGGATGAATCATCACATTAGGGAAGTTACGTTTACTTTTTTGAGTTCATGTCTAGGCAATTTCTGCACCACGCCTTTCAATAACTATTGCTTAGAATATAATCTGTAGATGTTCAATATTTTTTTAATATTTATTACAAATTTAAATAAAATAGAGAGAATAATTAATGTCGTTTACTATTCTTTTTTATACCCACATACAGTGACTTCACGTCCTTTGATTACCGCCGAGTGGAGATAAATGTGATTTTATTATTGTATTCATTATGTTAAAAAATGTTAAATATTATCTTTATATAGTAATAATAGCTTGTCTGCTGAAGTAGAGGTATTACAAAAGACGTTCGAAAAATTCAGAACTTTTTAAAGATGATAAAGCAGGAAACCGATGTATTTCGAAAAAATTCATGACATTAGGTAGAAAACTTATTAAATATTAAATATTATTGCAATATTGTCATCTTTATTTGCTCGTTTTAAACCTACTTCATATGTCTATTAAGAATGATATAAATCGCGCATTGATACATCTATTACTTCGACCCAGACTATAGGTCTGGACGAAGTTTTGAATTTGGTCAGCTCCCGGCAAAAAATTATCTTATAGTTTTTCATCAAATGTCGACGTTTCAGATCCTAAGGGACCCAAAACAACAATAAAAAAAATTGTGTCCGTGATCTTCTAGCGCCACACCACGCCAACACTAGTTTCTGTTTGCAATTTGACGAACTTATTTAAAAATTAAATCTAATGTTTAATTCTCGGAAGTCCATTTGTGGTTTTCGAGAAATACCTTGCACCCTTTTTTACATTCATGTTCTTAATTATTACACTAATTTTGCGTGGAATGTTTTTTTCTTATCGATCATTTAATGGACAAATATCTTGCGAATGGAAACTCTAAACAGCAATAGTAGAAAATCAGGAATGAGAAATGGCATTTGAGAGAATTAAATCACAAAAATTAAAATATTGTAATTTTATGGAAACATTTACTTGTATTTTAGAGTAGGAGGTAGATATTTAATTGATATGAGGATATTTTCTGTTACATTCACGGATAAGAAGAAATGTCTGTTAAAAAAAGAAATATATTTTCTTTAGATCAATCAATATTTTACTTGCGTTTTTATTGGTTTTGGTGCTGAATTATTTTAAACTTTCTCTTGAATTAGTTTAAATTGTTTCTATCGACGTCTACCTAGAATATCTGACAAAGTAACAAATACTAAAGACTTTTGTCAATACGGAAAAAATAATAACCTTTTATGGGACTTTTATTATCACGGACGTTATTTATGAGCATACTTCGTTACGCGAAAATTTAGAATATATTTGTATTCATTGTATTACTAAATATTAAGTTAATTTTAGAGAATATTTACGCACAATGGATATGTTGATGCAAATTGTCATCTGAGGTGATCTATGTGCCCAAATTAAGTTCATTTTAATATTTATTCACACATCTTTATCGAAGAACATACACATATTTCTTACACATTCATCGCATGACGCAAAATCAAGTTCTACTCCCAGAGTGTTAAAATTTTACCTATTTCATATTTTTGTTGTGTCGGATTACTCAAAAACAAAGTTTCATTGAAAATAACGGAGCTTCAGATTGTGAAAAGATTAGTCATTAAATTGCTGAATGTGAACATCTTACTCGATGATAATAATTGGATAAACATGAGATTTTTAGTTGTTCACAGTAGGTACAATGTTGTACTTGGTCATCATATTCAAATAAGATTGTATAAATAGAAAATATTTATAATACGAAAAAAACTAAAAAGGGTATTGTTCGTAAACATTTCTCTCTGTGGGAATATTGTTCTGAATAAGTCGGACCTCGAAAATAACCTTTTCCATTTACGAGTAGTAAAATAGTCATTTTTCTGTTATACTCGCATCCTAGCCCACTAAAAAATCGCATGTCTGTAGAAACATAGCCATTGGTAGTTCCAATTATCATCGCGTTAGATGTTCACATTCAGCATCCTTTTCGGGACGTGAAATGGCCATTCAACAACTCTCTTATTAGATAGCGATTTGGATAATTTATCATTTGTAAAAATGTTTACACCTTCTGGATCGAAAACTATTGTCCGCTCCACGAGCGCAGAATTTACACCAGATGATGAATCCTATATATCAACAGTTGGTAAAAAACTATAGTGTAATTTTTTTGTCGAAATGATCAAATTCGATACTTTCTCCAGACTTATGCATGGTCTCGGTCGCGATAATAATACTAGAATTAAGAACGAGAAAAGTTGTTGATTGTATTCTTAATTTGAATAGGTGAAAATTCACTGATTAAAAAGTGTATATGCACTTATTCAAATGTAGACAGTATATTAACACTACAATTCAAAATCTTATTAAATATTCTATATAATGACTATTTTTACTATGTAAAGTTATTATTTTTCTTCAATCAATTTTATGACATCTATTCTACTATTCAAATGAAGATTCAATTGAAGATTTGTCAAAAAATATTTTGACTTCCCTTTTTTGTCAGACTAACACTGCTTGTTATTTCTAGGACAGCATCGCCCCTTTTGAGACGTCCTAGTCCCTTATATATTTCTTAAAATCTAGTCATTTTCACCATTTAAAATGATAACATTTCTAAGCAACTTTATCTCCATGTATATATACGTGAAAATGGGTGCATACATACTGGTAATTTGCGAGAAAGCAGGGTCACTTCAGAGGAACCACATATAAGTGGACGACATAAAGTTGTTATAAGAGAGTTGTTAAAAATAGTGACATAATATTTTCTTGCACCTTTTCGGCGTTACAATTATGACAACGTATGTGTTAGTGACATAAATTTATGAAAAAATCTGGTTAATTCAATCGTAATATTGTTAATACTAGAGTATATAACCTCAAATCTACCATAGTTTTATACTTAAAGAAATTACTTTCGATAATAGAATTGTCAAACAGCTTTTGACCTATTTTGGTTCACAATGTCTTTTATTTGATTTGGTTTGATTTGATTTATTTAATTTATTATTTAACTCGTATGGTCCCACAGTCACAGGGACCACTAGGAGGCCGAGTACATGCAAAATACAGATTTACAATAAATACAGAGTAGGTATATTTATACACATTGTGAAAGATGTTGCAAGGAGATAATACTAAAAATTAAACGGCCATAAACTGAATATTTTTTTAGTACACAGAGTCCAGAAAAATTATCATTCAGTAGGTATGTGAGAAAAAATTAATTATTTTGTAAACACATTCGCCGTATTTTATCAACCAGTCATCATTGCTATTAACACCGCGTGGCACTCTTTGGTTAGCTTGTGGCGTAGTTGCTCATTTGTAAAGCAGCTTCATTTGAATAGTAGAATAGATGTCATAAAATTGATTGAAGAAAAATAATAACTTTACATAGTAAAAATAGTCATTATATAGATTATTTAATAAGATTCTGAATTGTAGTGTTAATACACTGTCTACATTTGAATAAGTGCATATACACTTTTTAATCAGTGAATTTTCACCTATTCAAATTAAGAATACAATCAACAACTTTTCTCGTTCTTAATTCTAGTATTATTATCGCGACCGAGACCATGCATAAATCTGGAGAAAGTATCGAATTTGGTCATTTCGACAAAAAAATTACACTATAGTTTTTTACCAACTGTCGATATATAGGATTCATCATCTGGTGTAAATTCTGCGCTCGTGGAGCGGACAATAGTTTTCGATCCAGAAGGTGTAAACATTTTTACAACTGTAAATATACAGGCGGTATTGAGACGCTTTGGAGACACTGAATTACCAGCTGGTTTTTTCATGTAACTTGGATACGGAAATAAAAAAAGATGAAACGATGAGAGGATATAACAGCCCATGCAGTACGGACGTATCTATAGATATACATATATGTACTCATAAATAACGAATCTGGAATAAAGTTACATGGCGTTCCCACCAACATTTCGTAGTTTCTTCATCAAGAAATATAATTTGCTTCAAGAAAGTAATGAACCTGAAATATAACTGAATAAGTTCTATGTCCCGATGCTATGTCACATGGAAAAGAATCAATTTTTATGCATAATTTGTTCAAAGAATGCATGTGCAACTATTCTGACAAGTTCTCTTAAATTTCAATACATTCCCAATAGATCCTTTCCGTATAGTTTCGTATGACCTAGTAAGAATGTATACATAATAAATTAAAAAAACAACAACAGCTTCGAATGCAGACAAACCTCGATCGAATTCGAATCGATTCGCTCCGACATTTATTATATTTCTTCTTCAATCGCCTTACCTTTTCGAAGCGTTTCTCGCAGTGTCGAAGCTCGCGGCGAATTTCATATGTTGTGTAAAATATGGTGGTGCGGCCACGGTCGGCACTACTTAATCATTGTTAATTATGGATGCGGTGGCAGTCTACCCAACCGGGGCGATTAATGAGTAATTGATTTCGATCACGCCATCTACCGACCGGGAAAAAGGCTAACCGAAATTTATTTTCCGAACGCGGCGAGCTTAAAAGATAATAAAGCCGTGTTATATGACAGTGTCCTGAAATATCGATATCATTCGCAATAATTTTTACCTGCACGTTGGTGTTTTATGAAGAGAGAAGGAAGAGTCTTTTACATCCCGCTAATTGTCTCACTGCGAGGAATGAATGCGTTGGAGGAAATTTTTGATTGGCTATTGATCAACGTAAGGGATTCCTCATTCTGAAATAAAAATGAGGGTTCAAATAAGTGTCGATCAATTAGTCGAATTTACATATTAGGCTGGACCTTACCTAATCTGAATCCTTCATATAAACCAATATTTCGTTCGTATGATTCTATAGGAATAGTTTTCTTCTTGACTCTGTCCAAGATAATTGATATGTGTGAGAAGTTAGGTCATATTAAAAAAATCTGCTATCTTCAAGCACTTGGAGGAATTGAAAATTAAAGGGTAGCCCTCTATCGGAAAATAAGGGGCTGATCTAAAATATAGAGACCAATTTAATACAAAACAACATAAAACTAACAGTTGTCAAAATTTGGGTAAAAAAATTGTGACGTTTAAGAAAATTCATATACTTATAATTACACTTATAATACTATTCTTTCAGTGTCAATTTCTTCAAATGACTGATATTACAGGACCAATTATTTGTTAGTTAGATATAATTTTGTTGGCATATAGGTCGTCGTTACAAAAGTGGATTGCAATTGATTGTCCGCATTGGCTTTTCTTATGACGTCGAACGGCCGTCAAATGAGAAAACATAAATCAATCCATACCCCATTCAATAAAGCATCATGTTTTCATGGTGAATTTGAGGTACCCATTTTTCAGCTGAACAACCGACGATCCAATTAATATATTTTCAAGTGCAACACACTTTTTACGTCGCTGTTCATCGTGCAAGAAAGAAACTCTTGCGCTACCGTAGACTTCATTTAAATATGAAGCAAATAATAATTTGTATCCTACTTTTATCCTCCGCATGTGAGCGACACAAAATCTTCGCATAAATCAGCTCATCGGGAATATTATTCCCTGTAGCAAGTTTCGGAGCAAAACCCGGCGGGCCAGGAATCGTTTTTCTTTACCTGACCCTCGGCAATTGAAATTTGAAGGAGGCCGAAATCCGCGGTTGCGTGTCGATGTACGTATCCTTGTTTCGTTTCGTTCGGTTCCCTTTTTTTTCATCCACTTGGCATTTTCGCAAATTCACATACGCACAGCACACCAACCGCGCAATAAAGAGTTCACGGAGTAAAATATTTTTGTTATTCTCTTATTACTGCCTTCTATTTTTCTTCTGGTTCGTCTTCGCCTTTTTTTTAGCAGAGTTAAGCGGAATTACGAAACCGGAATTTCGCGGGGGCTACCGAAGCGATATTACAATCGAAATTGCAATGCTGAAACACGAAATACCTCGCAGCAGAGCTGATATACTCGATGCTGGCGATGAATGAAAACGTGAATGAAACGAACGCGATGACGTCGGTTTCTGGGAATAACGCAGTCTTAATTGTGGGAACTGCATAGGAACATTGGATCCAAGGAACACGTGAGGGATTTTGGAAGTGCTAAATCTCAGTTGCGTTTTCAAATTTCATCCACTAATTTTGTACGTCTCGTTCGACGAAGTTAAAATTATTATAATTCTGTTTTATTAATATGTAACATATGTTACTGATAAGTAGTCACTGAAATTCTCTATTTGTTTGAGGCAGTGAAATGGAGTGGGAATATACTATCATCGCTATGAAAGAAGTGAAACGTTCACTGGATTATTTAGTAAACACAATTCCCACATTAAATTTAATCGGTAAGGCGGTTTTAAGAAGAATACATTTTATGGTACGTGTCCCTGTTATAGCACCAGCGAAAGCTATCATATACATTATATTTTTACAATATTATATTGATATTTATAAATACACGTCAAAAGATGTTTTACTGGAATCTAATTTCGGACAACATAGAATAGAAAGATTTATAAATCATATTCAGAAATTTTTACTATATAGATGTGGGTGGGGATAGTACTTCCTTTCAGTAACAAATTCTTACCCGCTAAATCTGAATTAGTTAGAAACTGCCAAAGTAAAACTTAATTTTAATTTAATAAAATCAAATGTATTATTTAAAAGTAATAAAGTAAATAATATAAAATCTAAAGATTTATTGTGTGTATTATTGTCTTAATTTGGATTTTCAAAACATTCGAAATATATACCAGTTTCAAGACTAATGTACTTATGAAATATTAATTATGTAGAAGAATTATAAAATATTATCAACATTAACAGGCATTTTATTTTACGAAATTCATTTAAATTTCATGCACCTACAGTGTTATTATTCTCTCCGTTCAACTGTGTCGGCGCCACCTGCTGTCCAAAGTTTGTAACAATGCCGCACTTGATACTCAAACAATTAATGCAAGTACATCAAAACTAGAGAATCGACTATTTATACAGTGTGCTTAATACTCATGAATGTCAAATAACATGGAAGTTATTTTTGCCGTTATTGTTTCGCATTGATGCAGTATGAAAGTATAAAACCAGGTAAATTCGAATGTAAACACGGGTACGTCAACAGCTCGTAAATATTTATGTTTTTATCTGTTATGTAATTAATTTTAAAATGAAAATACAAGTAATTATTAATAACATAATTGTTTATTTGGTATTCCAAGATAGATATAAGCATTAATTGTTTCTTCTTCCGATTTTTTATTTCCGACAAAATGGGAACTGCATATACATTCGTCAAAGGTTTTTTAGAAAGAACCCCAGTATTATTTATATCTATAAAAATGTCATATTCATAGAAAAATGTCTGTTATGTCACTCGCTTACACCTCTTCTTACAGCAACTATCCATTTAATCCATTGCTCTAGTTTTTCTCCTTCTTAACACCATTGGCGCTTGGATCGTTTTACTTCATCCCCTCCAACGACTTTCATATACCGAATAGAAATACTGTATTATCCTGCTTTTTCCGCAATTTTCTATCTAACTCAATCAGTTATAATTGACATATAAATATCCATTATATTTTTGTTTGCTTTTATATTTATTAATTCTTACGTACAAATGCTCAATATTGAATTCATTTTCAAAAACATGCATCCTGAAATATTAACAAAATATGGTAATAATTTGCAAAATACAAAGATGGAAGAGTGTTGGTGAATTTAATAACCATTAATTTTGACAGCTTAAAAATAAAGGATTGGATATACTTTTTTGTCGAGCTATGCTGATGTTAAACACTTGTTCTTAATTCATCTGTACCATACAATTACGATTGCATAGACTAGTTAGTCGACCTTATCAAGAAACATTTCTTGCAAACTTTATCGTAAAGATTTTTAAGCGGTCAAGAAATATAAATTTTAACCCATTATTGAAACTCTGAACAAAGATGAATAAAATACTTCAATTTGACGAAAAAAGTTTACTTTTATACCCTACGTCATGCTAGTGACTTCAAAATGGCCTCAACAATGAAAATTTCTTTGAAATTTTCTGGTCGCTGTAACTCGAAAACTACGATCTTTTTAAAAAATGGAAAGAATGAAAAGTTCTGAGAATGCATCGAGAAATATCACGTTTTTTTTTAGATTTTTATGATGAATTTTTTTTTCAAAATTTTTCAAAATCGTAATTTATTTTCGAAAAATTCTGAAAAAAATTTAGTGCATTCTCTCATGAATTCTGAGAGTTTGTTGTTAGTAGTTGATAATTTTTTATTAAAAGTTGACAGTTTTTGAGAAAATGAATTTCAAATATTATATCTTATGATTTTTTCTCTCGAAAACTGTTAATATTTGGAAAAAGTTACAAAGAACAAAACATTATAAGAATCCATTAGAGAATATAGTAAATTTTTTTCATAATTTTTCGTAAATAAATAACAATTCGGAAAAAAATTTAAAAAAAAACCCAAATGTCATAAAAAAAATCCAAAAATATTCGAGGATATTTTTCGAGAACTTTTCATTCTTAGCATTTTTTAAATAAAGCTGGTAGTTTTTAGCTAGAGCGTCCAGAAAATTTCAATGAAATTTTCATTGTTGCAGCCATTTTGAGGCCGTTAGAATGATGTAGGGTATAAAAGTAAAATTTTTTCTTAAAATTGAAGTATTTTATTCACCTTTGCGATTCCTTGAGTTTCAATAGAATCCCAATATTCTAATGGCTCTACAACAATTCGTAAGAATAAATATTTCTCAATTTTTTTGACATTTTTTCAAATTCGGCGCCATATTGTAATTTCTAATGGCTGAAACTCAATTTTGACGTCGAAATCTTGAAGAGCGGCCTCGAAAACAATAGGATATGTACCTCTCAATTTTTGTTAACTTCGATTTTGAAACGAAATACTCGATTGAAATTGAAGCAAGAAGAAGTGTCCTTTGGGCATTCATGGGTTAAGCAGAATTACAGAAAATTCTGTTTCCAGTATAACCATAATAAAAATAATATAAGTCTTAAATTAATAATTGTACGCGATCTACAATAACACGATTCGATCCGACGTAACTCTCAATGATTATTAACGGAAAATCATTAATAAGTAATTAATCATTTTTTATCAGCGAGTGCACGTTACAACCAAGTAAGTCTTACTGAGTGAGAGAATCTGTCTTCTCAGATGATTATTAAATATTCTGTCAAGCATTGTCCACGATAATCAATATATAAGAAGGATATGCATTGATGGTGGTGTACGAATAGTTGAAAAGTGCTGAGTTGTGATTGTATTGTTGTCGCAATAGAGACGTCTCCTTTCAAGAGTAAATGTAAGATGCAACATGACAGCTACACCGTAGTTACGCATTATTAGTTTACACAAATACAAAAGGTATATGAATATGATTCCAACGTGTATGATTATCATCTGTGACAAGCTCGAGTTTGTATATAATCGATGCTATAGTATATCGCGGACAATATCTAACTTAGAATCTATTTTTCCGTACGTGATCGGAAGTGCATGTATACTTTGAACTTTTTTCAAATTTTAAGTTATGGTGATTATTCCACAGGATCTAGATACTTGTGCCGATCCGACAACAAGAACATTATTAGCCAGTATGTTAAACAAATAAAAACATGTTAAAAATCACGGTTTTGTATAAATTCGCCGTTATTTTGAAAAAATCAAACGTCATAGAACAGAACTAATAGCAGATTTAAAAGGTACGAACAAAAATACGTCAGAAAATATGGTTTTGAAATTTGTTTTCTTATCATTAGACTGATAAGTATTCACTTGAAAAACATGACAAAATGATGACAAAAAGGCCGTTTGGCATGAAAACGGTTACAATGGCCATAACTCTTACAGAATATGTTATAGAAAAAAATGTTTAATTCTGTGTTTTCTTACAATTATAGTCTAGATTAGAGGTAAAACCTTGGGTCGGAATGAAAAGCCAACTTTAAAAAAATATTTTAAATAATGGCGTATAACGAAGAACCGACCACTTGTTATGAATTTTGATCTCCAAATTCGGATTCTACGGACAAAATACATGATACTCACCATTTTGCTTCCAGCGAATCTTAGTGCATATGGACATGTTTGCATATGTCAATAGTGCTCGTCACATATACAAGTAATACATAATAAAATAACATTTATTTTATCAAATAATTGCATTCCTATAGTCAATACGTTGCCTAATAGTTACTAAACAAGTTTAAACGAAAGTACAGAACGTAATTTAGTACATAGCAGTTAATTTTATATTTGCTAATTTAAGTAAACGACTTATTCAACAAAATACTAACTTATAATATTGTGTTAGATTTATATCCAACTAGGATAACAAGTTGGAAAATAATCATGAATAATGTCCAGTACACTTTCATCCTAATCTGTTTGAAAATTAGCGTCCCTAAGTAATTATTTAAAAAACCATAAATAATACTATTTTGAAGGAAAAGAACTTTCATTCTAGATTGACGACATGAACACTTCAGTAAAGCGATCACAAGCCACTCTGCCTAAGGCGAATGTATAAATACAAAGTGACATGTTAATTATATTAAAGTTATTACAGGCAATACCAGACGATACTTAATTCGTCTCTTACTCAAAGAAAAACTATTTGCGTTATTGCAAAATATATTGTCACAAATAGAAAATGAATAACACAGGCATACGAAAAATTGTGTGTTTAAAAAGCGATAGAGTATTTCCTTTAGGGTTTTCCTATCACAGGGGAAAAACTCGGTAATTTGCCTGACTTGATGCAGACATAATGCTGGCATAGCAGACATCAAATGCTGGCGCATTTTCAATTTCGGTATTAGTTTCGACGTCATTACTAAACATCAAAATCGTTTTCAGTAATTTGTTAACAGCAGAACAAATTTGAAATGCTGAAAAACATCTTTTCATGTATAGGAATTATTACTATTCTCACGTATTGTAGATAATATGTACCCTAGAACGATTAAAAAAAATCGTTTTTGACTTTCGACTGGATCCTTGTAGAACATAAAAAAAAGAAATACGTGTTTTTGCGTTTCACGAACCCGGCCCATAAGTCGCTTAAAGTTTGAATTTTTAATGTAAAAGTGGATTTTTTCATTTTTTTTTCGTGGTAGTTCCTGCAATACGGCTGAGTTAAAACCGCGGACATCAATAATTGACATGTATCGATTTTTGTGAAATTGTGATGTACAATGTAAGAATTCGCTTTTTGATATCCGCTATTTTGAATCAGCCGTATAGAATTTTTAAATTCTAACTTCAAATTCGTATTTAGCGATTCCAAAATTCTATGAAAACGTAAATAGACCGTTTTTATCAAACGTTTGGAACCATCACGAAGAAAAATAAAAAAATCCACCTGTTCATTAAAAGTTTAATTAAAGGGTTAATTTCGTAAAAAAAGTTGTATCTTTTATTTTCCACATTCTACCCAAATTCACTCAAAAGTAAAAAAAATATATATGTTTTTTGTATTTTGAACCACCCTAATGTACACTCTTAAAAACGTTTGTAATTTTAGAAATCTATTGTAAGTTTTATACCAACACGTAATGTAATTTTACAATACACGTCTCTTAAATTTACAAGACGTGTATTGTAGATTTTCTTTATACGCTTAATAAAATTCCAAAATGTTCGTCATATGTCTACTCTGGAAAAGAACGATGATATAGAGAGTATACCCACCTAATGGCATGATGTTAAACTACAAATACGAACACTGCATAAAAATGAAAACAATAGTATCTTCACAAGAATTTGTCTGGTTGAATCAGAATACGAAATCAGATTAACCTTTAAAATATACTCAAAATAATTGTTTTACATCAGAATTTTAAAAATACATTTTTTGCATCAAACGAAAACTTTAATAATATTAGATATATATGTTTTCCAATACGTGTGGAAAAATGTATTTAACCAAAAATAACAAGCACAAAATTGGTATTTATACCATTGTTTGTGGATTTTTCAGTTAATACAGTGTCAGAACATCATTTCGTTTACTTTGCAAAATGCTAATTTCATCAATACTAATAAAACCAACTTTTTCATATTTTTTAGTAAAACTCAAGTTGTGATTTCTGTCTACTGTCACCCGAATTTGAATTCCAATGTCATTAATACTATGTAACAATATTCGAGCAACTTTACTAAAGTTACATGCTTTTGAAATTGCTTCGTGATTTACAAGTCAATTATATGAGAATTTGAATTTACGATATGTTTGTATATATTACAGGTACCCTTTGGGAAGTAGAACAACTTGTAGGGAATTAATTTGTAGTTACAAAAAGTATGATGAAATAAAGTTCACATCCTTTTATATCTTTGTTTTTTTAATCTAAAGTATTGTGGAAGAGAAAAGGTCAGAAACTGACGTATTTATAATTGTAATTCTATTTGTTATAATACAAGCCTAAATCATCTTTACAAAATTGTGGATATTAATTATAATTTAAATAAATTTATAAAATTCAACGAATTGCAAGGTTTTTTTTTCATTTACGATGTCCATTTAAATTAGAAGCAAAAACTCAAACCAATAACTTAAACAATAACATTTCTATGCATTCACCTGGCTTATAAGATGTTTTTTTAACAATTTTGATTCTATTCATTAATAACATCGAGTCTCTAGATATATAATTTGGTACAATTTTTTTGTTCATGTTATGATTTTATTTTAACCATGTTTAGAAAATTCAAAGTTGAAATCAACATTATTAAAGGTGCACTACTCTTGTGTATAACCGACGTTTCTATCACTGCATTATAAAACAGTTTTTTAACAAAAATAAATATATTACAATTCATATAAAGAGTACCTCAGACTTTATATATATATATTACCATGGGTTTACCTTTTTTGTAGCAATGGTATGTCAGTAAAATAATGAGTGTGTATATAATCTATGATTTTTTTGTCAATAAAAATAATTCATGTATAAAGTTTTAGAAAAAAATGATCACACTTGCTTCGATTATTTAAAATTAATCATTGTTTTGAAATTGTTTATTAAGCTCATTAGTATATCCCTTTTCTCTTGCATTTTGGATAGCAGCATAAAATAGAATCAAATAATAACTCCTTCTTAAGAGTTTTTTTAATACGCTCACATTTGCTCCTTATTAAAAGGATTAGTTGTATAATAAATTACAGAGAAAAGAAATTACTTTAATTTTCTACAATAATAATAATTAACCAATGATTTTTTGTCAGTTTTGCCACATGTGTGTATCGTTATTAAGAATTAAAGGAATTCCAAGTTGCTTTTATTTCTGCCACTGGTTAATAAGGGGATTCCATCCCATACTAGACTGAAGCGGCAATTTACCTGTCCTATTAAACTTTTCACTAATGATCATTAGGTGGCAAGATTATAACGCCAAAACATTCCCTTATTTGCCCATTGCGGCATGTAGCTGTTGAGTTCTGTATCACTTCGATTTATTACAACTAGAGAACAAAGCTTTTCCATTTTACAATTAAATAATTACATCAATTAAGCTTAAAAATAAAATACTGAACCTCAATGCTGTACACGCATAATTATAATCTATTTTTATATAATATGAACAAAGATATGGACATATGCTTCCAAAAAGAAAGTGTAACATCTTTATTATATAATGTCAAGTCAATATACATAACACTGATAGAGAAAATAAAGCTAATGGATGTACTATTTAGAAATTAAATTTTACAGGAAACCACTGTATATAAAATATATTAAAATAGCTCAATCTTCATTGATTAAAACTGCCTTTTAGATATGATATTCATTAAAGAGGGGAGAGGATAAATGAGTTTCATATGTATTCTAGAAATTTTCATAATAAAGAATTGAGTAAAGAATATACATAATCACAAATAGTAATATGTGCAATTTGTTCCAATACTAAAGTCCAATACTAAAGTCCTCTTTGTGATTGAATTTAATACAAACAATAAAAAAACGGTGATAGCGTGACGGTTGCTATGTTAACAAATAGAATAATATACACGATTACTTAGTACAATAAAGTTGCTCCGCTTTTGTATATCTAAGTAAACTAAATTATTTGGCAACCTTATACAATTGATAACAAAAATTGTCAAATACTTGAAATTAATGAGATCAGCAATTAATTGAATGAGTTCAGTACAAGACGATATTTACACAGTACACAATCTTTATTCTGCATGAATGAATAGTATAAAAACGGAAATTAATGAATGTAACGCATATATATACTGTTTTTAAAGAATACATTATTATGTAGGCAAATTACTATACTAGCAATAAATATTTTCCATTGGTATTGGAATTATTTAAATAAAATAAACATAAATTTTCTCATTTTCGGAGTGTATGTCATATCATTGCTTATTTCATAAATGATAACTTTTTCCAGACTTTTTAAGATAGGACTCGCTCTAAAAACATTTTTTTCATTGATGAACTAGCCGCGTGTTGTAAAAACCAATGGATCGTACTATTAATATTACTATGACAATGAATTTTGAATACGTACAGCTATAATAGCCGCTTATAAAATTGAGCAGTAACACTTATTTTCGGCAGAGGCAGGTTTGTCCCATAATCAAACTGTATTCTTGAAATACAACATTTTGAAAATGATTTAATTCAAATTATATCGTTTTAAACACTACTGGAATAATTCGACTTACACCGCTTTTCTAATTATCGTATTCAGTTCAAACTTAAAAGAATAGATTAATACTAAAAGAATTTTGTCGAAACATGCATCTAAATGTAATTATCACAGCAAAGCGTGTGTAAAATTTACTGAAGTTGGCTAAGTAAAATGTACCAAATCTCGTTTTCAGCAAATTTTGTTAAAATTTATCAATAAATATAGTATTTCGAACTTTAAATCTGTGGTTGCTAGGCAAAACCAAGTAACCCCATTTTTTGAAAACTTGAGAGAAACGCATTTAAAGTTTGATATTTGACAGTTAAGGCTATGTAAATTTTATTTTTATATTTTCAATAATTCTAAAATACGATACTGTATACAAATCTTGATCTAACAGAAAGATTGTAAATAAAAATCCCGTTTTCGGTCGTTTCTTAATTTTTACAAAAAGTAGGGTTACCTGCTCTTTATTAGCGATTACAAAATTAGAACATTTCAGATGACAAAATGGATATTATAAAATTTCGAATAAAAAAACATTTACTGCAGTCATTCTTAACGACAAAAATGAAAGTTTTATCGCATAATTTAAGTTAATTAAGTACTTCAGTAAAACAGACATATATAACACGTTTGAAATTATCAAAACTAATAATATTACGTACATTTCATTAAATAAAGGTTCCTATTCTATAAATTTTACCGATGTGTTCAGTAGATTATACTAATGCTTCTTTTTGTGGACATTATTCTCGCTGCTTAACAATTTTCGTTTAGCAATACAAATTTTTGTTTAAATCTCATTGTCAGGTAGAGAATTTATATGATTATGAATTAATTTAATATCATATACTGCAATAAATTGCATTTCACCAAAACTGAGTTTTTATTCTTTCAGAATTTAATTCGAAATTATATGATAGTTTAACAATAACCTTTATACAGTGTGTTAATTAATATTTGAGAGGTATGTAGAGCTCACGAAATAGTCTGGAGTAAAACTTGAGTAACTCTTATGAATAAGCGTTCAAAAGAATTAAATTTTCTCTCGCTTGCTAAGAAATACTCTATTATTATTTAACAAATGCAGATAATTTGTTAACAAACAACAATATCATTATTATTGAGAAAAATAAAGTTTAGTAACAGTTATAACATTAAAAGATATAAATAAAAATGATAACTATACATTTCCACGTGTTTTGTCTATTATGAAATGTTTTCTCAATCATTTTCATTCATTAATTAAATATACTGTATAGCCGTAAGAAGTAATCGTTGCATGGTAAATACTTGCCAAATAATTAAACACAGTTTAAAAAATCTACTTTTAAATAGTTGAATTCTTACTAAGCATATCACAATATTGGCGCGACAAGAAATTTAAAGAACAATTTTAAATTTCTTTGCAATAAAAATCGCGGAGTATATTTGAATTGACGTGCTCGAATTTTCAAACAAAAAAGAAAAAATCGCAAATGTGCCTGTCAACTTTTCGGCTCCATGACAACGCTAGAAAAAATAACAGATTCGGATAACATCAGACGTAAGTTTGTCAAAAGCCGTCGCGGAGCCAACATGTTTAACATCTGTTCGTCCAAGAATATTTAAGAAGTTGATATGAAGTTCCATATTGGAAAATATCCATGAAATTTTTCCTGGACGAATCTTCTCGTCGTTACGAAATTTATTACGTCGGCCTCAGCGCTTGATCCCTGATGACTGACTGGTGGAAGAAAAGTTTGTAGTGCGACTTCGACTTGGATCTTCTTCAATCGCCAAAATGAAGAAACCAACGCAAAAAATGTCGACCCTTGTGGTCTCTGCCCTCAAAAATCTCCGTGACCCGCGCGGTTCCAGCAACAAAGACATCCTCAAATACATCATGTCGGAATACAATAATTCGGAACCTCGCATCCGTCGAAAGGTACCACAAAAATTCACATATGCAAAATACCTCTTTTATTTAAATGTATTAAAAAATTTTCGTAAATCCAGGATGTTTGAATATTTTCATTAAAATTTTTTATTGAACTGTAATATTTTTCTGAATATTTTTCCTGTCGTAAATATTAAATTTTAATTTTCTTTCTTAGTTAATTCTAAAAATGTGTAATAAACTGCATTGGTAAACAAACTACACATTAAGTTACAAGTTTTCAATAAAATTTTTAATTATTTTCATATCTCTAAATTGAAACACCAGAAGACGTATCTTTTTAAAATAAAAATATAAATAGATTAAAAAATTGTTCACCAAAAATATATTTACAAATTAGAACATCGAATAATTTATAACATTAATCGATAAAGAAATGAAAATATTTTCACTGATATACAAGTATTTCGGTTTCATAACTTTGTATTATTTTTTACAAATTTACATGTTTACTGAACAATTAAATTTTTTCATCTAACCTCGTGAAAATGAGAAGTTTTTATTTGCTAACAACAAAGTGTTGTGACAATTCAAAATGTACTTTTTGATAAGAGGTTAAATTTTTACATTTGATTTCTATACAAGTTTTTAACTAAAGAATATTATGAACATAAGTATTGTTGAAATATATAATACATGTTAATTTTACAGGAACACATACTGCATCAACGTTTTTAAAACCTGTAAACGTATTTTTAAAGATAGTGTTTTCTCGGTATCATTCGAAATTTCCTTTTATAACATTAGACATTTTGATAAATATGAAGAAATTTTATTTATTTTGCTTTTGCTAATTCGAAATTTTCAACGGTAATTTTGAAATAAATATATTATATATTAAATAAATAGATTAAAAAACGTTTGGAGTTGCAGAATGGTTCGTTGGTAAGATAGTAATTTGCAATAAGTGAGATTCGATGCTTTGATTTCAAGTAATATTGTATTAACCTCTATATAGCTAATAAAATCAGTCAGTTAGAAAACAATTTTGCTATATTTTTTAAACAATTTGAAATTTTATTTCAATAATTTTTAAAATTTTCCAAATTTTCCAAATTCATTTTTTTCTCTTGAATACAGCTTAAAGATCAATAATATTCAATTACAATATTTTTTACAGTTGTATACTTTCCTAAAACGGGGTCTTGAAAATGGTGTAATACTGAGAAACCGCACCGGTTACACTTTAAATACGAGAGAGATTATGGATGCAGGGACTAAGCTCAACTGTTCTAAAAAGAAGAAAAAGAAGAAGAAGAAGCGCTCTAAGAAACTATCGTGTAAGTGATACAAATTTTTCAGAATATATTTATTTATTTTGTTTATTGGTTTATTTTTTTTTTTTTATTTAATTAAACGTTTATTTGTCATGTAACTAATGATAACAATCTTGAATATCTCGCTTATTTTTAATCATCGCCTTCCAAAATGTTCCAAAATATAGGTATTTACATTAAACATCATAAATTTTAAATGTCTCAATCCATTTTTCGAAAAATGGACTCTGCAAAGGTATTTCCGATTAAACCACTAATTAGAATTACACTTACAAATTTTGAACAATTTGAGAAATTTTTAACTTGCTATTTTTAGCGTGAATTCCTACCGTATTAGCACTTTACAGCTCCCTTAAATGCCGTTCTAAGTAAAATATTTTACACAGAAACTTATCCGAGATTTATCTTTCTTAAGAAATTTGTATTTATTTTGTTAAAATCATTTTGTTATTTTTCATAAACTGAATAATTACACCGACTATGATAACAAATGTTAAAATTTGCATTTTAATTTTCTTTTATTTCTTTTAGTCCAATGTTATTTTAAAATATTGTTGAATTTGAAAAAAGTACAATTTATTTAAAACTTTTGTATTTCTGTATTTTTGAGGTTGTGTTAAATGAAAAATTGAATACTGAATTCAACAAGCAGAAAAAGGATTGTTTTAAATTATATATTCTCTTTTTCGAATTAAAAATGAAAAAATCATTTTCACATCAATTCACGTG
This sequence comes from Trichopria drosophilae, assembly GCA_030407085.1. Classification (NCBI taxonomy): domain Eukaryota; kingdom Metazoa; phylum Arthropoda; class Insecta; order Hymenoptera; family Diapriidae; genus Trichopria; species Trichopria drosophilae. The sequence continues at coordinate 40,111,115 of CM059584.1, forward strand.
ATTAACATTAGGGTTACAAATTATTTTACGAAATTCCATTCGCTTTCTAGAATCTTGGATTTGTGGTTTCGAAAGTTGACTAAACTTTTAATTAATCTTAATATTTCATTTGCATCTCTATTCTTTAAAAATGAGAATGCATTAATTTCATAGTTTATTAACAATTTTATAGGTTATGTTTTCAATCATTTATTAAGACGTTGGTTTTAAATCGTGTCAACAAATTTCTTTTGATTTATCATCAATGAGAAATTCTTTAAAATGTTCAATTTTGTTTTACGTATAAATGCAGTGTAGAAATTGCAGAACTAACATTTAATTTTTGTTTTATTTTTAAGAAAGTCGATTCAATACAATTGTCGATACATACGAATTATCAGAGTCAACTTCTAAGTAACTAATTATTTCATAAATCTTTATAAACTCAGTGAGCAATTCACGACTAGCCAGCGAAGTTCTTGAACATAAAATAAAATAATTTGAACCAGTAAAAATACAAAAGAATTAATTCAAATTAAAAACTGAATTTTTAGTACATTTTTTGTAAATATCCATTAAAATTATATTAATTACTACATTTTTAACACGTCTTTAAGCGTGCTGAATGGAATTAACATTTATCATTTCTTTAAGATGTATTTAAATCTTGTCTAAAAACTTACAACATGAATTAAGTTTCTACGTGACTAGAGGAAGTTGTTATAGATAAACTATCAATATTTCTACCTTGGCGATTAATTATTTAACAAATTGTAATTAATTAAATTAAATTTAAAAAATTGTAATTAATTAAATTAAATTTAAAAAATCATATTATAGTATCTTGTAAGCAAATTTGTATACATTATTACAGTTATTTAAAGTAGTTATCAAAAAAATTGTGCAATTTTACTTATTCAATCAGTAAAAATATACTGAAAAATTCTAAGAATTATAATTATAATTAAAAGATTTTTAGAAATACAAAAAGTCTTTATAGATTTACATCAATTTTTCAATGCGCAAAGAATTTGTTATTAAATATATTTAACATTTATTATTTAAAACTATATCGAGTATTAAAGTTCTAAGTTAAACGCGTATCTTAAACATTTCATTCAGTATTTTCTAATTTAATAATAAATTCCCTTTTTCAAAATTTTATCGACCGTTAAAAATACAAAGATTTGATACTAAAATATTGATGTGCTTCAGTCATAAAAATTTTTGTATTTTTAATAAAATATGCAATTTGATTTTCAATTTGAATATTATATTGTATATTAGGCTCCACGTCTTTATTTCACATGACAACTAATCATGCGACAAAATAGAACCCGACAATTGATCACACGACAAAATATCACATGGATAAATAACCATAAACAAAAATATCACTGCGTTTATTCGTATAGTAGAAGCTTATGCGTACCCTAAAATTACTTTAACCTAACTAGTCAGAACCTCGGCTACTCCTAATAAAGCCTCAAATAATATGGATGCAACGGGAAGTTTTGTTTGGTGTTATAAATCTGAAAACAAAATATTGTAGATTTTCAGAATGTTATTATAATATGATGAAACAATATTTTTAATATAATCATTTTAACCACCGTAATATATAAATATATATTTTGTAATATACGCTAAATAAAAGGATGAAGTCATTTTAATATGTGCAAGTAATACAAATATAGTTTTTTAACCACGAAAATATTTAAATGTGTGGTATTTTGTCGATGTGATATTTTATCCTTGTGATATTTTTAAGCGAGATATTTTATCATTGTGATAATTTGACGTGTGATCAAATGACCGCGATATTTTCTCATGTTATCATTTGTCCGTGAAATAAAGACGTGCTATCATACAGAGAGACCAAAAAGGTTAATGGAACCATGAAGAAAAGGTAGAAATGATTATAACATTTGATAATAGTGCAATTAACATCGTGAAAAGTGTAGTTGACAGTATCTTATTTTTATAATTCAGAATATGGAAAAATATAGCATACAATAATTACTTTTTATGATGATAAGCAGTTATTTTTGTTTAATCACTGTTGCTCAATCTATTTTCCTAGTCAAGAATATTTCGAGTGACTATTTAACTGTAAAACTACGGTAGATTTGAGGTTATGTGCAATGCTGCATATTGAAGTATCGGGAATAGTAAACGGAACAATGTTTTTGTTTTCTTTTACTATGGAAATGGTTAATTTAATCATTTTTTTACAATCGGGTATTTTGCTTTTCTAAAATGGTCTCTAATCTCTTTATTAGTCTTTTTCGTTATCTCTGTGCATATCTTTCTATGCCTTTGCGCCTTGTTTAATAATTTAACTTAACCAACTGCATTCCAAAATTAATACCAAATGGTGCTTTGGATTTAGGCAAGAGCAGTAAGAAAAGGTCGAAAAAGAGGAGGAAGAAGAAGAAGAAGAAGGTCAAACGAGCAGCTTGTCCTAGGAAAGGCAAAAAGAGCAAGCCAAAACGCGATGCTTGCCCTCGGTGTCATCCAATAGGAATAACCAGTGAAAAAACTAATGAAAGTCAAGAAAATGTGGAAATGGCTTCTGAACACGATTCCAGAGCATCATCTCGGCATGCCCATGTTGATGAAGCAAGGCTAGCCAGAAATTCTCGCAGTCGAAGTCGTAGCAAATTCACTTTAGACCGAATTTCCAACAGAAGTCGTAGCGCCAGTCGAACCTCTGCGAGCAATCACAAAATTAACGACGAATGAATAAGAAGGCTTCAGGCGCACGGAACGATGAACGTCATTTTTTAATTTTTATTTACTCATTTTTGATAAATACCTAACCCGTTTTTTTAGTGTTTTTTTTTTTGCTATATTGACTGTACATGTATAATGCCCAAGCTGGCTCTTGATGTTTTGTGATCCGCTATATTTAATAAATTATCTTTATAATTATACATGCTGTGCATGAACATTTACTTCGTACGTTATCGGATTATTTGGTGTTTCAGCAAGTTTTGCATAAATCTTATTCCTAGATTAATCAGTGTTTTGAGAATTATAATTTCCATAGTATCGTTTTACAATGATTGTTAGTTCCACAATCACAATAATCGTGTTCCACAACGCGTGTCCGTAAGACGACAGAAAGGTGTCTGACAATCGATAACCATTATTGATTTTTTTTTTATTTCTTGATCAAATTTTGACATGTTTATATTTTATGGCATGACAAATGAAATTAGTGAAATTGACCAAGTGAATGAATAATTTATTCCCCAAAAAACTATAATAACAAAATAATTCCAATATCTTTTTTAGAATTACTTTTATCAGATTTCTGTACACCGAAATTTAAAAAAAATTGAAAATGCTTTTCTGTGAATTCGCTTCACTTAAATTTTGAATGAAAAAAGTAATTACCCTTACAGAACTCCAATTCTGAATTCCTACGTTATTGACGGAATACTTCAGTGCCTCCTTGAATACGTTTTCCACTAAATACATTACGAGTTCAATCTAACATCATTTTTCAAGTAGTTATTTATTTTATTAATATAATTTTGTTAGTTATTTTTTACCACATTATATTAATGTTCTTGCAAGGTTTCAAAAATAATGGCCCACTTCATTTGCCGATTGATTGAAGATGCTAAATTTGCACAAAAATCACCGGAACAAAAAATATAGTATAATGTGATAATATAATTGCGTCTCAGAATCTGGGCTGACACATCCATCAAAGCGCTATTGTGTATTTTAAATGATGATCAAAGTGTTTGTTTAAATAATATAGAAGCATTTATTTTTTGTTACAAACAATGGTTTTATATTTTCAAAGTTGTGAACTTTGAATTTTCTATTGTTAATGATTTTCAGCGACTTTATACATACTGAAATGCGAACCACTTTTTTTAAGTTTTACGTGAATATCTTTTCTTATTTACTGAGAATACACAACAATTTACCTATAGGACCAATCATCACCGAAGAAGAGAGTAGAGTGTGTGATGTATCTGTCAAAGAGCCGTTTAATACCTATAGTTTGTGTCCACCTTTCAAAATTTGTATTTAACTATCAAAGTTGCTAAAAATAAAAATACAACTTAAAAATGATCCTAACTTTTAGGGGATAGCTTTTAGAGACAAATGTACACATGCTTTTTTTCTTCACTTTGCCTAAGTTAATAACAACTCATAGTCCGAAACCTTTTTCTTATTTCCTTAACAATAATTACATTTAACTGAAAATCAATAAATTTTTACGAATTTTGATCTCGAATTTAAATTCCCCCTGCATTTAGTCGGCTTTTATTCGGGACCCTACTTCCTCAATTTTTTTTAATTTTTACTGAATTTTTTTTACAACTATATGATGCGTGTGAAATGGTCTTTGTGGAACCCGAATTTTAAATGACATTACTGAATGTTCCAAGTAAATATTTATTTTATTATGCATAAGATCTAAGTTTTGCCGCAAACGCTGCTATCGTTTTATGCCGCATGTCGTCAAAAGCCTAGAGAAAAGATACACATGTAAAATGGCTGCTTTTCAACTGTTTTGTCTGTCACATAATAGCGAATTCGGCTAATGTCAAATCTACTCCTGCGCAGTGCAAAGTTGCAAAAAATACTGCTTTCTTTATAAAAATGCAAAGAAAATGTTTATAATTACAAATTAAATTTTATGCAGGATTGAATAATACAAATAAAAAATCTAAATTTAAATTTGGTGACTTATCTCCTGTAATAGCAACTGATGGTAATTGCATGATTTCAATATTTTAAGATTCAACCATCCCAAACATTTCAACCATCTTGAAATATTTGATTTATTACACTCGGTTGTGTTTGCAAGACATAATTAATATCAGAGCTCTCAACTGTATTTATTCGAGTTTGGTAAGAAGCAGATAATCTTTTATTGCTAAAAAAACATATTCGGTTGTCTGCATGTTAATATTATTCATAAAAGTGTTTAAAAATTGTTCTCGAGAAAACAATATAAGAGTTCGTTAAATGAACTATATTTTATTATTACTTCGATCAATAAAATAGTGGAAAAACTATATTGTAAACAAGAAATATATCATTGAAGGTAGTGACTGTTATTATTAGTTTGATATTAACTATTAAAAAATTGTTGGCGATATCAACATTTCATTCCTTGAAAGGTAACGAATGTTAAATTAATAAAAATGTTTAGCGACATAAAAACTATAAATTTATTGCTGTTAATATTTTATCAATACTTCAATCACTAGGATGTTCAAGAACTGTTGCTGATGTAAAAAATTTTGCCATTACTTCTATATAAAAAAACTTAAAAAATGGTTGGCGATCTGAAGATTGTATGCGCTTGGTTGCTTGGCCAATAAAAGTGTAAACAAAAGTTTGGCTACTATCGAAACTATAAATTTTGTTAATGTTGATGAATGTTATACTATTATTTTGAACGATAAAAATTTCCATGCTCTGTACAAAAAAATGAAAATATTCTTATTACTTTATTCCAGGTTATAGAAATATTATTGTTCTTATATAACCTATTATACTACGATATAATACAAAATAATACCAGAATGTACTGAATTATCAGTGATTTAATCGCGGAGAGTACGCGGTGTTTAATCTACCGTTCTAACATCAAATTTCCTCTCGAGCAACTGACTTTTTAGCGCCGCTTTGGATTTTATTTTGAACAGAGCACAACCTTAAAAGACGTAGATTAAAATAGATAATTAATTTTCGTTTATAATCCCCGTAATTCTATATAGTGATCTTCCGGTCCATATCTGTTCATCTGGTAATCTTTTAATTGGTCCTAGCAGTCTTTCAATTTGGCAGATTTTGTTCATGCATGGAATTCGTTAGACGATTTCTCTTTTTTTAGTACACCCTCATTCTTTAATGATTCCATTCCTTCGATGTTTGTACTTTGTATACATGTGTTTGTGCATATTTTAATTGTTTGGCCATCATATTTAGAAACTATACTTCAATGAAACGATTATCATTTTTCAGTATTCGACAATTTGGAATAAACTTGTCCATGTAGTGATCGATGCTATTGAACTTCGCATAATAAAGATGTATTTATCACGTGAAATTAACGAGTCAAAACGCAAAAGACGACATGATGTCCTCCAGCTGACAAATTGACGACCTTAACAACTTTCGAAGGAGGTCTTCCCGGTTGCAGAAAGCGAGTCGAGAATCCGCGATGGTAGTCCGAATAAAAGCACGGCTATAATTCTTCCCGCGGCGGGTCAAGTCAGGTTAGAAAGGATCGAGAGGATCGGGAAGTGATTAGTGGTATTTACCGGTCACCATTGCAGCCAAAGGAAGAAAGGAAGAGAAAAGCGAATCCGAATAAAAGAGTCCACCGATTCACGATGTACCAGGAGGCATCCCGCAGAGGTCCTATGTATTCGCAATAATACCGCGATCTGAGTGTCCCCTGGTGGATTTTCACGACACATGCAAACCTACCTACGATTAATTAGCTGGCATTAATCTGCGTCTAACGGTTTTTAACGTTCGAGACTGGTTTTTGTTAGAATTTCTGTTGGTACGGCTACATTAGAGGAGTCCCGATGTTATGGGTTTTTGACATTCCATTCTTTTGCGTTGTCTAGAGATCATGACACCTCTTTATAATAAATTGATATCGGGATGCATAAAGACGGATCGTTGGCCTCGATTTTCAAGTATGTAATAAAGTGACTTAGAATCTTAATTGAATTCATTGGATACGTTTTATGGTCAATTTCTCTGATGAAGATCCATAATGGCGTCAAACAGCCATACAGCACAATAACCACATTTTTAAGAGTAATAATTAATCCTAATAGAGTGAATTTTGAAAAGAAATTAAGAGAATGACGCGTAGAGCAAATTTTTATAGGAGAAATTATGACATAGTAATAATATGGTTTATTTAATTAATAATTTACGATTCACATTCAATTCATTAATTTGCATTCCATTTATGTTGTGTTTGCAACTGCACTGAAAAAAGTCCCTACAACCGTGTGCAAGGATTCAGTAAAATTACCGTATTGAATACGTAGTATAGTCAAATACATTTTTGGTTTAAATAAAGAAAGATCTTATTGTGACAACCGGAAAATTAAAAGCAAATATTACATTTCTTTCAATGATTGAAATGTAATTAAATTTTCGGATTACTTCTGATATTTTAAAAATGGTGAATCGCGTTTTTATATAGATTGGAATCTCTAAGTCGACATATTTTGTTAATTTTAATTTTGGAGATACGAATGAAATATGGCTTTTAAGACAGTTAATCTGTTCAAAGTATCTATATGAATCGACGTGAATCATGTAATACCAGTTAAGAAAAAATTATCATAATTTTCACACTTATTTTGAAAATTGGAATTATTAGAAATTGAAAGGTGAAATATCATTATATTCTAATAATTTAATATTTACACATAACTCTATGTCAAAATATAAATTAGTATTAATTGCAATTACTTTAGACTAAATAAAAATAACCTGTATGGGATTTATTACACCAATTATCGGCACAATGATAAAATGGAAATTTAGCAAAAGTTGAAATATAACATGAATAAAAATTAAAAGTACAACAAGCATCCTACTTTTTGGCGACGGCAGTTTCAACGTCTCCGCCTCCGGGCGGTTCGGCATGATAAGATAATGGGCCTTTTTTGCCATTGAGACATTACTCCTTATTTACTATTTAAAAAGTATTTCTATACTTCACTGCAGATAAGAAGAGCCAGTCCCTTGGAAAGGGGATTATTTACAAGGTCTTCCGCAAACTGGATGAGTGCATGAAAAATAGCAGAAACACGCCAACGCTGACAAATTTACGAGTCTCAGAACAAGTCTGCTCTTCTTATCGTTACTGTGGAGTATCGGTATCGGCAGGGGGTTCACTCAACGGGAAGAACGAATCCTTCATCGTACAGAAAATTTCATCTCCTCATTTATTAAATAATAAAAGAACTACATTAATCCTTCCAAGAAAATGAAAATAAAAAAACTGGATTTAGAATTAAGAACAGGAATTTACAATGTAGAATATACAGAAAGTTTTAGCGTTACTTATTTAAAATTAATTATCAAAATATGTTCCCGGTATTACTTCTCGCTAAGTTTAATATTCTCGAGTCATGACTATAACTGACAATCAATTATTATCCAGATAGGATCACAGATCATCATCTATGATTGTAATAAAAAACGGATGTCAGATAAAAATTTTGCCTCCTTCTTGCAAAAAGAGGAAATATGTTTAAAAGATGTTGGTTGTGACAAAAAATTGTCGAGTGAAAATCGGGGATGTATTACAAAAAATTGTCGAGTGAAAATCGGGGATGTATTACAAAAAATTGTCACTTTTCTGTAGCAAAACATTTTTTTATTATTAACTCTCTCACGATGAGATAAATCGTCCGTGGCGAAATCTGTTAGGTTCTCGTAAGACGCGACCGAGCGAGTTTGACGACGATACCAAAATGTTGGAAGGAAATGAAAACAAAAACCGATGGATCGAACGAAGGATGCGAATTCTGCGGACTCGATTAACTAAGAGAGCGACCTCTCTGTACCAGTGGTGACCTCGTCAGGGCCTATTACAAATTGAAGAATTCTTGAAGGTGGGCGACCACCAGCTTCAATTTCGGCGGCCTGGAGGATTTACAATACTGGGTTTCTGCCGAATATCACCTAGGGTCCTTTTCTGCGACTCGACTACCCGAACCAATATCTCGAATTCAACCGATCACGACTTCCCGGAGGACTCGGCGGAAAACTCGGTCGCTCGGCACGGAACCCGACACGGAACTTTTCAAGATATATGCGCTAATGATGTTATCCGGATGGATGCGTCAAGCGATCTGCCTGGTTCTCCGAAAAACACAAAACTTGCCAACGATTTCAACTGTCTTTTTTCATTTTCAAGCTCTGCAACCGAAAATCAATATTTCTTAGTATTAGCAGATTTCGCCATTACCGACATTATCTCATCGCACGGCTGCGGCCGATTTACGCGAGGTACCCCATTCGGTGTGCAATGGTGCAGGGAAACCGCAGAAAACCTGCACATAGTACCAATACAAAAATTTACAAAAGTTACTCTTCGCGGCGACTACATTTTGTCAGCAACAGATGTATTTTTTACGATTTTAGGGTCTCTATGCAGCAAGTGGGGTTATACTCCATCCAAAATGTTTGTTCTAAATAAAGGAAATAAATATTATAAATTTCAATAGATGGCGTTTTTATATAGTTGATGTAATGAAAAATTGCAAAAAAGACGGCTTTGGCTTACAAATAAGTAGAGGCCAGTATTCTATAAATCTATACTACAGTATAGGAAATCAAATTTCATTATGGTAAAACAACTTCGATAATCGATAGACTTCTAATATCCGAATCCGAAGTCAACATTTTGAGATATTTGATATTTGATAGGTTATATACTCGAAAATGCGTTTTTTGCCAATTTTAAGGTGACAGATATATGTGTTCTTGCCATTTGTTCTATTTGCATCTTTTAGTACTATCCTTACCCTTAAAAATGACATTTTTTCAATCACCTCTTTCTTCACGATTTTTTTTTAACAAAGTTAAGGCTATTTTAAATTATGACATGGTCCGTCATCGGAATGTCTGTTATGCATGATATATGTATACTATACAAACTTTCCAATTTTGTTATTTATCGTTATTTTAAAACGTGGAAATTTATAAACATGAAATTTTAAATATAAAATTTTAGATTCGTCGTATCATTGGCGTTCATGTTTCATTGTTATGTTACTATATTCCAGATTAAATTCGATCCACTCTCTTTAATATATATTTAATTTTATTAAGGTAGTTTTGGAGGGGAGAAGAATTTCTTAGAGTATATAGGAAATCGCGAATCAATTCGAAATAATTAAAACTTGAATGTAGTGCCAAATATAAACATTTCAAAAAGTGAAAGACAAAATGATACATTGGTTATGAAAATAATAAAAATAAAGATGCAATTAACATTGGAATGTCAATAACAGTTTCTTATGAAATATGTGAATAGAGCAGGAATTGCAAGTATCTAAGTTCTAAATTTTGGCTGCACTTTTCATTCAGCCAATTTTTATCTTTTATTTCAAACAAGTTTTGGACCTTCTTAAAAATAAGTTGATCGTCAAAGAGCTTTTTTTCTTAAATGTCTCGCGAATGAAATAATTTGATATAATATCAGAGGTATTTGCATTTTGTGTTTTAATACAAAAATATTTTAATATTTTAACTTCCGAACGTAACATTAATCGATTTAAAAGTTAACTGACGAAGATCGTTCGAACGTTTAGAAATACTTCATTACTCACTGATGTTTTATACTGGCTATTGTCAAATTAAGTATCATTTCACCTATCAAATTTAAACATTTATTTTATACTATGATTGTAACATAACATAATTATTAAATTATTGTAACTATTTGCATTGGCCTAAAAGAATAAATTTTGTAAGTATTAATAGTCCAACCTAGGTATTAGTACCACAGTAGAAATGGGCTGTTACTACTTACAAGACTTTTCTATGAACACTCCTTTATCTACTTACTAAAGTAATGAATTCAATCCTGTCCTTTCATAGAAAATAGGATATTTCGTTGTATCGAAATATAAATTTAGATACATTTAGAAGTTTTCTAATCTACATTTTATGAATCAGATAAGAATATTATTTATATTCTATGATACGCGGTTTATATTCTATACACTGTTACTAGATTAGTTTTCGATACAAGTCCGTACAAACATGCCAACACAAAATAAAAACACAAATGTACTACCTTATCACATAATGTCCGAATTTCAATAGTTACTTTATGTAAATACTTATTGTAAAATTAGTAGTTAAAGATCCTAAAAAGTCTTACATGCAAACGTAGGTATATTAAAATCTGTAAAGAGATCTTTAAATATTTCGTTCGACATATTGGATTCATCATTTAAAATTTATAGAATTGTCTTCAAATTCGTCATCCACCATATTAGATCTGCCATTTTTAATTTATAACCGACGACACCAGATTCATAATCAGCGATACCGAAATTCCAAAATTCCCTAAATAATAAATTTCAAGACAATCCGATCAATTTTTAAAAATTTCTTGCGTGCTAATTTGTGACATTTTACAAAAAGTTGTCCCCCAAGTTTGAAGGTATATAATTTAATTTCTACGTGCGGGACATCCTTGTTTTAAGGCTTTTTTATTTACTTATATCACCAACTACTTATGTTATAAGCTACAAGCCATGGAATTCTTTGTTAAAAAAGTTATGATGTTTAAACTGAAAAAAAACTTTGTCACCCACACGATAATGTTGAATTTGCTAGTTTCACTTACACTCATCGGTTCCTACATTATTATAGTCATTATTAAGTACATGGTACATTTAAAGTGCCCAAAGGTTTATTAAAGTATCCTGTTTCAAAATTCTTTTGACAATCTTTAACATATCACAATGTCCGACAACCTAAAGTTTAAAAGTTCTGGAGATACGCCCATATGAGCACTGACTTTTATTTAAATTATCAAATATGGTTCATGAAATCCATATTCTATTATTACATGATATGAGAATTGCCAAGATTCGTTTACATATATTTCATGCTAGTTAGTCGGAACCATTGATCGAAATTGGATGATTTTCATGTATAAAAATAATTTCAGTTATTTTTAATACACCCGCATATCAATACATATGAAAACATATTTTAGAGCAACAACAACAGCCCGAAGTTAAATTTTAATTCATCGGCAAAAATTATCGAAATATTTTTTAGGGAATAAACCGGATGGATTATAATTAATTTAATTATAATAAAAATTTGATACTCCAAAGCATATATTTCATTTATTTCTGTTTTAAAATCTCCTTTTTCCAACTAATTTTATGAACTGTTTACCAATAAAATTGATTATGAAATTTGTCACGTTTATACATTTGATTTGAACAGGAAAAAAATGTCTATTTTACTAGAATACGTAACCTCACAAAGTGACTCAACATGTAGACAAGAGATGAGAAAATCCCAGCGATAGGATCTTGTTAGTTCTTGCCATTACTCCAGCCTACGAGTTGGGATAAAACGACGTTACGAGGTGTCAAGCTTGTTTTCACGTGTCTGCGTCAAGGCAGATAGTGTCGGACCAATGTTGCGCAGTGATATTATTAGCATGAATTTATGCCACATAGTAACGCAGAGTGAGCCCGGGTCAGTATCAAGGGTCGGAGTGTACATGTGTGCATTTTTGTACTTAAAAAAAATAAAAGTAAATGTCGAGATAAATGTAATTGTAATATGAGAAGCTAAGGTCCTAGATGCTTACTTATTTATATCGCAGTTGACTAAAGTAGAAATATGTAACTTAAAAATTTGTTAAAACAGACATGTCCTTGTCAAAACATTTAAATTATTTTATATCGTGATTATATCCATTTTATTTGATAGTTTTATTGCTCGAGAAGTATTTTACGATTCCAACCTGAACAATTCGTTCCATATCTCTATCCTTAAATAAATATCAGTACAGGAATCCATTGATACTAACTTCAAATAAAGGATTAGCCACGTAAGCATGTTACATCTGCTCTCAAATAAAACTAAATTTCGTATCGATGAAAAGTACCCATTTCGTTTGAAATAGGTTTTGTGAAAATTGATACCTACCATCCATCGAATTACAATCATACAACTAATTTCGAATATTTGTAACAAATCTTTTAATCTCATTATTCACCTATTATTTTTGAAGAATGTTGGGTCCAAAAACTCTGGGGGAAAGAAATATCAAAATTGTTGGGCGCCACTTTTGCGTAGTTTCTCGAATTTCTCGAATTCATAGCACAAATCAGTAGATAAGTGATAGTTTCAGTCAATGTTTTTAGATTTTTTGCCATGGTAGACAATAGTTAAACACACCATATAATCACACTTGCTGACCGCTAAATACAATCTAAAAACTTACTTTCAAGAAAAGAAGGCAAAAAACACAGCAACTTAGTCATCACTATCTTCGTTTATTAAAGAAGTAACATTTTTCGTTAGAAACAATCTACTATCTCAATTTTGAAATAGTGAAACTCATTGTGAAAAAGAAGAAATGTTATGTGGAGTAAATAATCGATATGAAGTAAATGAAAGAAATTGAACGTAACATTGTATTGTTGGTAACCTAAAATATAATATGTTACGCAGAAAATAATTATAAAAACACGGAAAAAAAGAAATAGTTGAGTTTACTAACCACTTGTGAGATCTAACATAAAGTGATCTCGACAAATAATTGTCAATCCTACTGTTCAAGCAGCAAACCCAACTACGTTTCTGTAGTTGGTTTTACTGCTTTAACAGTAGGATTGGCTATAATTTGTCGAGATCACTAGTTATATAGCAAAATTAATTAAAATCGATGGCTCACTGTAAACTGTTGCCTTTCTACTGTCTAGTTAGTAGTTCCAACTATTTAATTTTTTTCGTGCATCATTTGATTAACCTCTAAAGTACACTTCAAATGTTGTCAAGTCATTAGGTAGTTATTAACCATAATGGTTTCATTTAACAGAAAATAAATGAACATCGTTAAAAAATTATTAATGTTACAAAAAATGATTTTTTCCTCCATTGTGAAGTCTCAGTATCGTAACTAACCTAGGAAAAATTGAGATCATAATCGTTGTAATTTTCGAGTTGAAGGTAGTTTAGTTGAGTAAATCACGATTTCTTCACCGAGGTCTATAGAAAGAAAAGAGGGGCCGGTACTGACCCTTACCTTTCGCAACTTCTACACAACGATTTAGCGCGTGTTCGTAAACTTTTTGCGTCATTTCGCGGCTTGTGGTCTTGCCAAGACGAGGACCTCCATTGCCCATCAAGGTGCAAGGATAGGGTTTACTGTTTTGTATCGGCTAATGGTTCGCGCATTTGCGCGTTATTGCAGGACACTATCTCCCGATTTTATGGGCCTAGATTGGCACAGACCTTTCTAACTTTCTCGGTACAACCCGCAATGCTAGGTTGGTACTAATGTATTTTTTCACTATATTTGTGAGTAGGCGTTAACCAAGTCGAAGAAAACGTAATGTCGTCGTAAATGTCGATCGAATCATTTTCAAATCGTATTTAGTATACTTATTATATTTCATGAACATGACTCTGAATCTGGCAGCCGATTCGAAATGCGAAGGTTTTAATTTATGTTTATGTCTAATCTTATAGAATTAAATATAAATATAACACAAAATATGAATGTAAACGCTTTCTGGAATCATTAAAATAATAAAAACCTCATTTACTTCGAATCGGCTGCTAACAATCGGCTGCTACAAATCGGATGCTAGCTTCAGAATTTAATCTCTTGATTTCGGGCTCAAAACGGGCTACTTGACAGGAAACCGATCGGTCTTGTCATGCTTCAAATATTGGGACTCAATCCGGGTAGCCTCTTCAGATTCCATGAATTTAACCAGAATCGCTGGCCTGCGGAAATGTTTTGTGTTATTTTTACTAAAGGATATGTTGATAGTGCACCTCAAAAACCCGACAATTCATAAAACAGACACTTCAAAAATCCGACATTCAAAAATCAGACATTTCAAAAAACAGACATTCAAAAACCAGACATTTAAAAATATAGACATTAAAAAATCAGACATTTTCTGAAAATATAATTAACGATTGACTTAGTACTGAATAAATAACCCGAGGGTCATATTGATTTGACCTTCAAGTGACCTACAAAATTAATCCCTTGGTCAAACATGTTTGACCATGAAATGACCTTCCAGTGAAGTCTCAAGGAAGACGACCCGAGATCATTTTTTTAAGCAGTGAATGCACCAATCGGAGGTGCCTGTATTTTGAAATATCGGGTTTTTGAATGTCTGTGTTTTTAAATGTCTGGTTTTTGAATGTATGCAATTTGAAATGTCTGGTCTTTTAGGTACACTTTATTTTTAGCGCTTCCATAAGTAATTGTACAGGTTTATCAATCATCCTTTAATAGCTATGTAGATTCCATAGAATGATGTGTCATGGCGCAACGTAGAGATAAAACTTCGTAACTACCACATAACAAACAGTTTATGTGCCGAGTATGAACCAAAGCTGTATACACCCCTAGCGGTAACAAGGCAAACTAACCGCTTTTTTTTTGTATGAACAAGGCAATTGACTGGATTTCAACCAGGTTAACCAAAATAAAACCCAGATAAATTCCTATTTCTCTTCGAGTCAAACCTAGGATATATAATTTGGATGAGTCTATCATTCATTTTATATTGTGCTATGTCCTATATTATAGTCTGTATTTATTGATGTATGCGGAGAAAAAATATAATTATAAAAAGCAGTTAATTATTTCTGGAATAAATAAGCCCATAATATTGTTCCATTTATTATTGACGAATACTTAAATATGACTAGCAATTAAATAGTCGCATTATTAAATATTACTGAGTAGTACAGTAGATTTAATAAAATTAGTAAGTCAATTAGACTATCAAAGTTAACTCTCTAAAAAACTTTTACGGTTACGAAGTCATCGTTACCAAATGTATTTCAAAACGTGCCTTCCTAGTTTAATAGACTTAGAAGTCGATATCATGACCACATTTAAACTAATAGATCTTTCGCAATTACCTTCTTCCGATCGTTAGTGTGTGTTCGCGCAATGAGAGGAAAAACGAAGGTTCCTGGCGAACGTAGTGTTTGTGGGTCCGGATCAATCGGGAGAGGAGAGAAAATGTAATGCCACTTGTATTTTTAAGGGTTTTTACTTTGAAGATGTGTTGTACACAATACTTAGACAGGATTAACTTTATCTATGTCGCCACGGGAGCCGATGCGCGCGAGAGCTCGAACGAGGGGCGAGTGTGTGCTGTGAAGCCACGGCGCGGACGCGGTAACATTAATAGATGGCGCTACGGAGCGCAGCGGCGGGCGGTAAGTGAACCGACTCGTTCGCTACTACGTTACGCGTGGGCGTAACATACCGCCCTCCGTGAGCCAGTGGGGCTCGCAACTTAACCTAAGATAACAAAGAAATCGAAGTAAAACAACAAAGCTGTCATACAGAGTTATAGGTATAAAGAATACAAATATCAAATACAAAAATATCTTAATCACTCTAAATCGACCGGCAACAACGCAAGTTGCGTAATCGGTCGCTTCAAAACGGTAGAAGCAGTCCGCACTGTCACTACGCGAGTGAGTCCGTCGGTTCCCGGATGACACTCTAAAATGCGTCCGATTGGCCACTTCGTGGGCGGTAGATTCGCTCGCTTAACCAAGACTAGTTGACCTTCTCGGAGAGGCCTTTCCGCAATACGCCATTTCGACAGTTGCTGCAAAGAGAGCAGGTAGTCGGCCGACCACAGCTGCCAGAATCGCTGATACATTTTCTGGAAAGCCTGCCACCTAGTCAACCGGTTGATCGGTACTGAGAACAAAGGTTCGTCTGGAACGGCATGTAACGTTCCTCCCGTTAAGAAATGCGCGGGAGTTAATATCGATAAGTCGTCAATATCGTCTGTCAGCTGACTTAGTGGGCGAGAATTTAGCGTGGCCTCGATTTGGCAGAGGAGTGTGACCAACTCCTCGAAGGTAGGAAGTGTGATCGCCGAGGATACGTTTAAGGTGGAACTTGACACTTTTAACGCCTGCCTCCCAGAGCCCACCAAAATGTGGGGCTGCAGGAGGAAGGAAGTGCCAGATGGTTCCGTCTTTAGACAATAAATTTGTGAACGAAGGGTCACGTATAGCTGTGTCAAATGCACGAGACAGCTCGGATTGAGCTCCGACAAAAGTGGTGCCGCAGTCACTATACATGTGACTTGGAGTACCACGACGAGAAACGAAACGTTTAAAGGCTGCAAGAAACGATGGCGCCGAATAGTCCGAGACTAGCTCCAGGTGAATAGCCTTGGCGGCGAAGCAGACGAAGAGCGCTACATACGCCGAATGGGCCTTACGACCTCGTCCTCCGGCGATACGAACAAGCATAGGTCCAGCATAATCTACGCCGCAATGGACGAATGCACGCTCGGCTCGTGTAACTCGAGGCACAGGGAAGTTACCCATTTTCTGGCTGGAAAGACTGGCTTTGACTCGGGCGCACCGTACACACCGATTGATAACAGAGCGGATCATACGTTTAGCCTGAATTACCCAAACTTTCTGACGGAGTGTTTGTAAAGTTAGACGGATGCCTCCATGTAAGCACGACTGGTGACAATGGATAACGAAAAGGCGCACGGCAGGATGTGGAGATAACACAGCTGGATGCTTCTGTGTGACCAGCAGCTCGGCATTCGTCAATCGGCCTCCAACCCGAATAACGCTGTCGTCATCAAGGAATGGCTGTAACGAGGCTAGACGGCTTTTCTTTGAAATTGGTACAGCATTTTGCAATGATTTTAGCTCGTCCGGGAATAGATCAGCTTGTAACCATTTTATTACAGCGAGGAAGGCACGATCATAATCGATGTGATTTAAGACATTCGATAAAGTCACATCTGATGGTTGGAGTCTACGTCTCCAATTGAGAATGTAGGCAAGCGGTCTGATAATGCGCATCCAACTTGAGACACGCTGGACCAATAATGCAATACGATCGTCTATACACGAGGTTACTGTGGCGACGTGCGCCCGAATTTCTGTCGCAGCGTCAACAGGAAGGGTTGGAGTCGTGTTCGGCCAAGAGCTGGAGTCCTCAGACAACCATGATGGTCCGAACTTCCATAACGACGAAGCTACGAGATCCGCAGCTGAGCATCCTCGAGAGGGAATATCAGCGGGATTTTCATCGCCTGAAACGTGACGCCATACTACTTTCGGCAGTAGCGTTTGCACCTCGGACACGCGGTTCGCCACGAAAGTTTTCCATTTGGTGGGTGGCTGTTTCAACCAGAACAGGACAATCGTAGAGTCTGCCCAGCAGTACACGGGCATCTCCGAAAATTGTGGAATCTTTCGAATGAAGTCTACAAGCCGAGCCAAAAGTACTGCCGCGCAGAGTTCGAGACGTGCAATAGTCAACTGCGAAGTAGGAGCGACTTTGGTGCGACTAATTAATAGAGCAGTTTCGAATTTGTCAGTATGCTCCGTCCTAACGTACACGACTGCGGCGTATGCACTCTCTGAAGCATCTGAGAATCCATGCAGCTCGCTTGTAGTTACATTCGGTGTTTGCCCAGTCCACCGAGGGAGAGTGAACTCGTTGAGAATCGGTAATGCATGATAAAAGGTCTTCCATTGGCCGACCAGATGATCAGGCAAAGGAGAATCCCATCAAGATTTAACAACCAGAGTCTTTGTATCAAAATTTTCGCTAACACTACGACGGGTGAGACCCAACCTAACGGGTCGTATAGCTTAGCAGTGAGCAAAAGAAGTACTCGTTTCGTATAGGTGTCAGTAGGAATAAGCGAAATAGTGAAACCGTACTGGTCACTAGCCGGTCGCCAAGAAATGCCGAGAATTTTAATTCCGTCATCCTCTTGCAACGATTTTTCAGAGGCGAGGCCGTGATTCGAGGGGTCTATGTCCTTGAGCAATTCTGCGGAATTGCTCGCCCACTTTCGTAATGTGAAGCAACCGTGACCTAGTAACGCGTTCAATTCTGTTCGCGTTTGACGAGCGGTTTCAAGGTCGTTTGCGCCAAGTAAACAGTCGTCAACATAGAGACCGTGAGTGAGCACCTGAACAGCGAGAGGGTAACAATCTCCGTGATCCTCACGGATTTGCTGCAACACGCGAAGAGCGAGGAAGGGAGCGCACGAGACACCGAACGTAACGGTGTTAAGTTGATAATCGAACACAGGGACATCGGCAGACGGCCGCCAAAGTATGCGCTGGAAATCGCGGTCGCGCGGGTCCAACAGAATCTGACGGAACATCTGCGCGATGTCTGTGCAGTAGACATATCGGAATGTACGCCATTGGAGGAGTACGTGGCTCAAATCTGCTTGGAGTTTGTAACCCGGAAGCAGATGATCGTTGAGCGACGTAAAATTAGATGAAAGATGCGACGCATTAAAAACGACGCGCATCTTTGTTGTAGTGCTCGACTCTTTGAGCACGCCATGGTGAGGTAAGTACACGACGAGAGCATCGTCGCTCGGTGCAGAGACCTGTGTCATATGACCTTGAACCTCGTAATCGCACATAAAATCTGCGTATGCTTGGGAGTCGAATGGTCGACGTGTCAACCGTTTCTCAAGTGATTTGAACGCAGATAATGCTGACAAACGAGAACTTCCGATATTTACGGGTGGGAGGTTCCTGAAGGGGAGCCGCACTATGTAGCGCCCACTCACGTCGCGCGAGTGTGTGTCGACGAAGTGTCGTTCGCACTGGATATCTTCGTCGGAAGCCGGCACTCGGCAGGGAATGGATTCGACTTCCCATAAGCGTTGCACGGCGTCAGACAGTTGCATTGTATTGCAGCAATGATGTGCATTGATTTCAGTCGGAATTGATCCCGAAGGTGACCGCGACCAACCCGATAGAATCCACCCGAGAACGGTGTTTTGAGCTGTGGGCCCCACTGCAAAACCATGAACGAGACCGTCGCGAAGAAGAGAACCATACAAATCAGCTCCGATGATCGCATGGATCGGGTCAGTGTTGCTAGGATCGGGATCTGCAAGTTCGAGTTGCTGTAAATGCGGCCATTGCTGAACAACTTTCGTAGCAGGCGGCATATATGACGTCATTGTCGGTAGGACAAGCGCGTGCGTTCGTAATCGAGGATACTGAGAATGGACGGGGGAAATGTAGATTTCCGCGGCCCGATCGGTAGAACCTCCCTGAGCCCCTCCGACTCCGCTAAATACAGTGGATGCACGCACGGATCGCGCATCAAGAATTTTTACTAACTTTTCAGAAATGAAAGTCCACGTCGAGCCTTGGTCCAATAATGCGCGCACAATGATCGACATGCCATTGTGTGAACTAACGCGAATACGAGCCGTAGATAAGAAAATGAGCGAAGGCTGGACGGGATGATTAGCAGCAATGTGTGTGAGTACGACTCCGGTGCTGGTAGGAGTGGAAGGGGAAAGAGACTCCGCGGCGACTGTCCCAGCGGCACGAGCGTTCGAGGGGAAGCGCGACCCCGTTGAATTTTGAGAGGTCTCCGAAATCGACCCCTGCTCTCTGTGCAACAACGTATGATGTCGTCGTTTACAAATGAAACATGTCTGGGATGTAGTACAATTAGCCAGATTTACCGAGACAATTTACGCATAACTTGTGACGCTTCACAAGATCCTGTCGCGCGTGCGCACTCAAATTTTTAAGACGCTTACACCGATAAATAGTGTGTTCGCCGGAACACGAAACGCAATTTTGAGACGCGAGAGTCGTGGCGTGCGACTGAACGTAAGATTTGTGACCTTTATTTGACTTTGAAACGGAAACGGATTCTGTCGGTGTAACGTCTGCCGTTTGAAGTCCACACGCGCGATCATTTACGAACTTCTTAAAATCCGCGAAAGTCGGATACGTTTTCTGCGAGCCTAGGCTGAGGGCCCAAGCTTTACGTGTTTCAGAATCAAGTTTCGACGAAAACAAATGAACTAAAATCGAGTTCCACTGGTCGACAGGTTCACCGAGAGCTTCAAGTGCTCCGAGAATAGCGGAACCTTTGTGATACAAATCGCGAAGATCCGACGCGGAATTTTTCCGAACAACCGGTAACGAAAATAACGCCTGTAAATGATGATCGATAATTAACCTCGGATTAGCAAAATGATCTTCTAATAAATCCCAAGCAATTTTAAAATTATTTGAAGTAGAGGTCAAATGATCGATCATTGAAAGAGGCTCGCCCTCAAGTTTCGTCTTGAGGTAGTGAAATTTACGAACATCGTCGATCGAGCTATCGCTTATAATAATCGATTTAAACAAATCACAAAATGATTGCCAATTATCATAATTACCGGTGAACTTAGGTATGTAGATGCGTGGAAGATGACTCGATGATCGGATTGTAGGATTACCTTGAAATGGTACAGCTGCTGGCACATCAACGAAAGCATCATGGAGCGTGGATGACGTGACAGGCACTGAGGCGGCAATGGCTTCTGATATTTCGTCGACGAAACTGAAATACGCTTCTTCTTCCGTTTCGAACTTGTTGTCTCGGAAGTACGGATGACGTTGCTCTAAGTCGTTAGACGTCAAAACGAGGCGAAGGTGAACCTGCCGACAGGTCGCCCAGGTGGTCTCAATAATCGCCAATCGTGCTTTAAGTTTTGCACTAGTGCGATTGATGTCTGTAGGTAGACTTGAATACGCCCGATGCATGGAAGCGAAGTTTAATTCTTGCGCAGCGAGCAATTCCTCGACGGTTTCTGCGGTTTGTGTTCTGGTATCCATGTTGTCGTGTATCTCAGACGACGAACTAAAATTGTTTAAGAGGCGACCCAAGAATGGCGTCGAAAATCACGCGTCCAGTGAACAGCATGCAGCACAATCGTCTCGGGCAATCAGCTGAGAGAGTGAGAGAGAGAGCACACCAAGCTTCGACAGCGGAGATCAGCGAAGTGAGTGTTCCTTTCTGCTACGTGAGAGGGGCGCGGCAAGTCGCGTCGAAGGGGCGACGGCGGCGGCCCGTGGAAAGCGGTAGAGACGGAGGAGGAACGACCGATGATCCAATGTTGCCAACTTCTGCTGGCACCAGCGTGGAGAAACTTCGTGAGCATCCAATAAGGCGTCCAATATGGCGTCCAGATAGCGTCCAATATGGCGTCTAGATAGCGTCCAGATAGCGTTCAATATGGCGTCTAGATAGCGTCCAATATGGCGTCTAGATAGCGTCCTTTTCCAGAATCTTCGAAATCCTTGAAAAAATGGGTTTTATCGAAAATCCAACAAATTTCAAATTTTAATACATGAGCTTGCACTGCACATAATCCAGTGGCACGTTTACACTCCCGAAACCGAGGGATCCTGGCAGGATCGCCATTATGTTCGCGCAATGAGAGGAAAAACGAAGGTTCCTGGCGAACGTAGTGTTTGTGGGTCCGGATCAATCGGGAGAGGAGAGAAAATGTAATGCCACTTGTATTTTTAAGGGTTTTTACTTTGAAGATGTGTTGTACACAATACTTAGACAGGATTAACTTTATCTATGTCGCCACGGGAGCCGATGCGCGCGAGAGCTCGAACGAGAGGCGAGTGTGTGCTGTGAAGCCACGGCGCGGACGCGGTAACATTAATAGATGGCGCTACGGAGCGCAGCGGCGGGCGGTAAGTGAACCGACTCGTTCGCTACTACGTTACGCGTGGGCGTAACAGTGTGATATCTTAATTAGCCAATTTACCTTCTCTCATTCCATATTTTGAGTAGCAAGTTAGAAATAAGGAATGACGTACATTTCAAATTCAACCTGAAAGTCGAATTTGACGCGAAATATTTTTTATTTATCTTATATAGGAGATTTTGACTAAGAAAGATACAGTGTATTATTTACGCATAAATCTGGTAGAATCTCTCCCCCGTGATTTTGAATGTACACCCAAGAGCAACGATTGTTTCCCTATCGATATCTTGTATCTTTATTTTTCCCTATTTATATGTACATTAAAAACAAAGACAAAAGATATCGTTAGGGAAAGAATCATTGCTCCTGGGTGTATATTGACGAATAGTCTTTAATAATAAAATGGAATTCATAAACATGTGAGTATTTTAACAGTATTTTGACAGTTCCCTGTGTTATATACGATTAATCTTAAATAGTTTTAATTCCAGGGCAGTTAAAATGTCGGAAATATCACCGTGGTACTCTCCGAATTCCTTGCAGTGAAATTTCTCTCTTAAACAGTGAGAATTCCTTCAAAGCAAAAGTGAAAGGTGAGCCACTCTGAATGAAGTGAATTTCCACTCTTCTTTTAGAGTGAACTTTTTCACTCCACAGATTGAAGGGAAGCTTAGCTCTAGTTAAACAACCTAAAGTAAGAATTACTAATTAATGTGCAGAATTTGTTTAAAGTTTGGGTCAACGTGAAACCGCTTACTCAATATTTGTGACGACTGCTGCTATTGCTGCAGCATTTATTAGGAGGGATTGAAATACAGTAAAATTTCCAAAAAAAAAACTCTTCTCTTTAATTTCAATGCATATAAAAATGTTTTTTCAACAAATAGCATTTCAGTAATGACAAAATCTTACTCTCTTTGGAGTGAATTTTAACTCCACATAGAGTGGATTCTCACTCCATGCGAAGAGTGAATTTGCTCTCCTACATTTGGAGTGAACATCAGAGTGGTCTTTTAAGCACCTTGCTTACTACAGGTTTGGAGTAAAAATTGCACTCCAAGAAATTTAGAGACTATGTATGTTTTTCGTGTTTTCGCCTTTTTGTTGAACATAATTTAGAATACATTCGATGCGTATTCTTATAGTATGTAGTAATACCTACACTTAAATTGGGGTAGTTGAAAAGAAATATTTTACAATTATTCTAAATCATACTGAAACTTTTAACTTGGAATTACTCGTTTGTAAAAAATGACAGAAACATTCCCAGCATAATTTGCATGATGATGCCTAGATAACATTAACCACAATCAATATTCTCATAACACTTTGATTTTTTTTTAACGTTTGCTCGTTCGCATGTTTTAGTTTCAGTCTTGCAGACTTTAGGTATATTTTTCATTTAAAATTTTGAACCCGGGCTCAAATTATTTACCTTTGAAATCTAACGATCAGTACACAGTCCATACAAAATACGTTATTAAGCTCCATTAATAAACGAAATGTCGTTATTTGTATCGGTATTGTTTCAGATTCCCGAGCGCAGAAGTAGGAATAAAATATGAGAGTAAAGAGAGGCTGCTTTTATTGTGGGTCTTAGATAAAAATCTGGAAGTGTTTTTTCGACGCTGAGAGACGGGCAATGTCCAATCATCGCTGTCGGTTATCCATTGTCTGAGAGTACCTATGGTGTGACCGCCGCTGATGACTCCTCCACAGCCCTATAGAATACTCCACTCGTCCCTCAGCCATCAGGACTCAGCATCCTACGGCTCATTCTTTCTCGCTTTTATTCACTACCGTAGAGAGACGGCAATGTGCTCCCTTGGGATCCTTGAATTCAGTACGCCCGTAATTACGTTCGCAAAGACGCAGCATGCATTCGTTACGTTGTCGCGATCATCGCGAAACAGTAGTTTCTTCGTGTTTGTGTCACCCCAGATCTTGGAAAGATTTCAGAAGTCTTCCTTTTGTTAGTAATTTCAAGAAAATGCGTAACGCGGGTATCGTGCTGTACTAACTTGGAAGAATCTCATATCTGGATTACGAAACTGATAAGCCTGCGTTTCTTGGTGATATTGTGTGCAGTCGTTGTTGCACATTTTTGGTAAGGTTTCCAACAAATCTTCCATTTTCTGATGCACAATAAGATAACTATATATAGTAAAAGAAGTACAATTTGTAGACATTTTGAGTGGAAATGTAGGTTATTACATCATACAATGAAAAATATTGGCTTTTGCCCTGCAAAAATTGCTTTTTATAACAAAAATACATAAAAGCGACAAAATGTTTCAACCTTTTCAGAAGCACAGAATAAATGACACGATGATAGCAAAAATCGGTCAAAAACAGCAGGGGCCAAAGTGAGTTAATTTTCCCT
The DNA here is from genome assembly GCA_030407085.1 of Trichopria drosophilae. Taxonomy (NCBI): domain Eukaryota; kingdom Metazoa; phylum Arthropoda; class Insecta; order Hymenoptera; family Diapriidae; genus Trichopria; species Trichopria drosophilae. The sequence goes on from CM059584.1 coordinate 40,135,787, forward strand.
GCCGAAAAATTACCCCAGTATTACCCTGACACCAAATTAACCAACTATTGCTCATTAGCAAAACTGAATTTGCTTTACAGGTATAAATGAAAATGAATTTCCATGCACTCAAAAAGTCATGAAGAATATTTTAGGTCATTTTTACTGTCATAATATTTTAACTCATTTTTGCCTATAATTTGTTATACCGCAATATTATACTTCATTTTTATCGCAGTGTATTTTTAACCCATTTTGCAGAAAAATAAGAAATTATAAATTGAATAGATGATCAAATGAAGATTTTTAGCGATGTCTAACACTATTAACTCTTTTAGTTCGGCAATTCAGGTAGTGGGTAAATATTTACGAACGGTGTGATTATCTCCAAGTCCTCCTAGACCTTACTAATATTAATACGTTAATTTATCTCTATAAGTTTATAATTCTGCCTTATCTATTTTATTCATCTATTTGGTCGCCTCATTTTAATACATGGGCATATCTCTTTAAACTGTTTAAACTAACTTTACCGTATTCTTTCATCCTTAAAACTTAAGTAAAAAATATGGTTACTTAGTTTCCAAAATAAAATAAAATAAATGAATTGAAATTAATTGAATTTTTGGAATGGCGACGTTACTTTGAAAGAATGTTTTCTTGCATATTTTGGACTGCTGATGACGAATATGACAATAGAAGTTTGACGATCTACCATATCTTCGCCATCACCGTCAACAGATATTTTTTAGTTTTTTGCATTTATTTTGAAAAATACAACTCTAACCCATATACAATATTTTCAGATTACAATTCAACATTAATTTGTACTGTCCTTGTAGGTTTAACCAGTGGTTTAGGCAGGTTTTAATGGGTGATCTAATGAAAAGATATAATAATTTAATAACATAAGTGATACATTTGTCATTGATTAAATATTGGAAAAACTTTACTTTGACGAATTTAGTTTATAACTGAGAAAACAGTATGTAAACAAAACACAACCTTTGGTTATATTCACTAAATTATTTACACATTGATTTTAACCCTTATTTTTATACAGACGATCATTTGTTTATCCTACCGATTTCACATATGTCCACAATATTCTTGACATCACAGAATTATCGCATCAAATCGTACATCAGTGGTAGGAGATTTTAATAGAAAACATCAAAACTAATTAAATTCGCCAATCAAATACCGATTAGAACATTTACAATAATGTATCAATAAATTTCATATCTTACATTGGTATTTCTTGTCTTCAAATAATTTCAACAAAATATAATGTCTGCAAAAGAAATCGCGAGGAAAGCTCTACATAATAGTTTCTTATTTTCTTTTTTGTATTTATATCGAGTCACTTCAACGTTCGCAGTAAATTATCGCTCTCCAAATCCTCAAAATGTAGAGTCCCAATCAGCTAGCAGCTTCATGTATCAGCATTTGGCTTCCCTATTGGTGAATGGCTGGGAATTTTTTTGCAGGGATTTAATACACCACAGTATCCAATTGAATTACGCCGTGACGTATGTCGTTACAAGTTAAAATTAAAAACCTTGAACTCTATTTAAATAATTTTTGTTTACTCTTTCCATGAGCGGCATACATATTTACCACACGTGCTTACAATACTAGTATACTTAAGGTTATTAGAAAAAATTGCCAGCTTCCAAAAAGGTTCGGTAAAAGTTGCGTAGCGTTCGTGAAAAAAAAACTGTAAATCACATAGACTTATTGGTGTGGATTAGGCTGAGCGCCAGTGGATCGAATCGGGTAAAACACTACAATTACGCTCATTATAACATATGTTTTTAGGAAGAATGCAATCAAAGTATAATATTTATTACCACACACTTCTGAAACTATTTAACATCACAAAAATCAAAAGCACTAGAGATATGCCTTCATATATCGCTTCCCTCGAATCTGTTCTACACAAGTTTATCCGTTATCTGTCTCACAGCTTTCAGTAACATTTGGCCTATCTATTATTCGATATAGTCATAAGTGAATTTACTTTCTTGTGGTAAGAAATATTATATTGAGAAACTAATTGCCCAAGTTTGGTCGATTGTTTTAGATTACGTGAACATTCTTATGGTCTAAGAAATTCACGAGTACTTGCTGAGGATACAAACAACTCCTTTTTTGGATCTATTCTGCTGCCTTATCCCAACTTAGACGTGAATGGAATAAGTTGCCGATTTCTTTCCATAACCTCTCTGAATTTAATTTTCGCAATTTTTTAAACGGAAAAGTTAAATGCACTAATTTTAGGATATGTTTATAATTAAAGGCGAAGGAAATTTTATTATAACTGATTGGTATGAAGTTTTTTTTATATAATATTTTTATAATATATAAAATATATAACTTTTTCGACAAGATCCTTAAATTTTTCGCATAATCATACTTTGTCTTATAAAATCCCTGTTAATTGATAGTGCTCTTAAATTATCTCAACAACAGATGACCGAAACGTCATTCCATAATTTTTAAAGGTTTTACCTTCAACAATCCGCTATACCGAGAAACCATACCTATTTCTAATATCTACGGATTAAGAAGAAATTATATTTTATGAAGTTTATATGTCCATTTTATATTTTTTCAAGCGGTATTTTGAAATATTATAGTAGACCATAAAGTCTTTAACCCCTTAACCGCAGCTATCATTTCAAAGAATGTGCCCAAAATGCCAAAACAAAAATTGTGTCAGATTTTAATAATACTTGGTATAGGTAGTTTTTTTGGGTCGCTGATTTCGAATATGGAGTCAGATTTTGGAAGTTCATAATAGCCGATCCAATATAGCGGACGAATTTTTGAATATCGAAAAAAATCACTTCAATCTTATTAAAACGGAATTTTTGGGGCCGCTTGCGAATCAACGACCCCAAAAACCCTTAAGTAACAAGTATCAAGCTGTTTTATAAACTGTTTAAGCATAAATTAAGTAAATACAGTGTCATAATTGAATGACGAAGATTTTGTAAAAATCGTGAAAACTACCATCTTTGTGAACATATATTTTTGTCTTGTCACATCGATTACGAAAATAGACAACGTCATCGTATTCAGTACACCTTGGATTGTCTAGAAATGGATTTGATTTTAATTTACATAAATTCCAGACTTTGTTAGTTTAATTTTTTACATGACAAATGTCTGGGAAAAGTCCGAAATGACGAAGATGTTAACGGCAGTCAAGGGGTTAACTCCTATTTTACTTCTTATTATTATTACTGTATTTTTATTACTATTGTTACCGATTTTATTTTAATTTCTATACTCTCTCATTTTTAAGTTTTGCAATTTGTATTATTGTTTTTTTTACTTTATCTCTATTATTATTAATAGCTTTATATTTTAATAGCTACTTGAGCCACCGTATATATCGTGCTTAATGAAATAAATAAATGCGAATTTTATTTTGATATCACCGATACATATAGGGGAAGTAGGGGCAATGTGGGATGGTTTTGGAAAAACTTGTATACAAAAAATATGGGACATAAGAATGGTTAGGAAACCCTTACTTAGGTACTCAACTAACTTATTATGAAACTCATTTAAACAGAAGGTATATGTTTAATATTCCAAATTTCAATTTTACGAAAAAACTTTTTTTTTCACACAGGAATCTGAAAATCCAAGGGCAAAGTGGGAGGTTGTTCAAATTACTTCTGGAAAGGTTTGACAGAGAGAGAGAGAGAGAGACAGAGAGGGGGAGGGAGAGAGGGAGAGAGAGAGAGATATTAACAATTTATTTATGAGTGTCGTGGCCAGTACGAGCCGTGGACACAACTCAAGAGAGAGAGAGAGAGAGAGAGGGAGAGGGAGAAAGAGAGAGAGAGAGGGAAAGAGAGTTCTCCAAAATCAAAACGGATTACATTGAACGGTTGGTAAATACTGAATGGAAACTGAAATATGTTTCAAAATTTGTATAACCATAACTCTTAAATAAACAATGCAAACAAATACATAGGAAATGTTCTAATACAGCAAAACGCCAAAATCCCACTTTGCCCCTACTTCCCCTACTTACATTAATTGAAATAGCCAGGTAAATCTTTTCATGTATCACAAAATAATAAAATTCATATACAAAGGTCAGTGAAATTTACAATGTATTTTCAACAGTGTATGACTAACTGCTTTATTTACCACACATACAAATGAATATTTACCTTCTGCAACATACCGTAAAATGCGAAGGTTCTGGAATCGGCTCGCGTTACTCGACTTCCTTAAGATTTTGATGTGGTACGATATATTTCAAAGGTTCCTTTCAAAGAGAGTGAATAGCCTGGAATCAAACGCGATCCGCGACGAAGCCAAGGAGTTATGAATGCCGCGACCGGAACCCCACGGTTAATAAAGCTTCGCGCCGCGAACTTATTAAATGATTGCATTAACGCGTCGCGTCGTCGGAGATTAATTGCCGCCGGGCTTTACGTCTTTACTCCACGTGGCGCGAAGGTGCACGCGTCACGAGATAATAAAGAAGGCAACTCTCGGCCCCAGGAAATATTATCTACAAGCCACATGGACCGATCGGCGGTGGCTTTGAGGTGCATCGTTAAGAGCGGAGGAACGAATCCCCAACATTATTCAATTCCTACGCGCCAGGTATTACTTATTTATTAATTTTTATTTATTTTCGAATTCAATTAATTTATACCATTTCAGCAGGAATTAAATAGAACGACGTGATAACACGTATTTGCTAAGATCCTGTCGGACGTCGAGTCCTAATATACTCAGAGGAAGGTTGAACCATCCACAGGTGCAATTGAGCAAAACAACTGTTCTCGTGGCATAATTCATATGAACTCGAAGAATCAAGATCAGCAGGAACCAAAATCAATATATTGGTGATTCTCTTAATTACCTTTCAGTAACATAACTTTTATCCGTGGGTTTTTCGGGGTGCACCTCAAAAACCAGACACCTCAAAAATCCGACATTTCAAAATACAGACATTTCAAAATGTACATATTCTGAAAATGTAATTAATGATTGAATTCTGAGTAAGCTCAATAAATAATCCGAGGGTCAAACTGATTTGACCTTCAAATGACCTACAAAATTAATTCCTTGGTCAAACCTTTTTTAACTTGAAATGACCTTCCTGTGAGGCCTCAAGGACGGCGACCCGAGATTATTTTTTATGTAGTGTCATTTTTTAATGTCTGTTTTTTTTAATATCTGGTTTCTGAATGTCGGGTTTTCGAAGTGGACCCGTTTTTTGGCCTTAAAAATAACTTTCGCGTGTTTCGAAGGTCACGATTGTTGTGCTAAGCAGCTAAAGTATTTATTCAATAAACAGTATATGTGCACTGAAAAAAATTGTTTGGTTCTCAAAGCAATACGTAATGCTGCCTAGACAATACAGTACACGGAGAGAAATGTTTATTTATAGTTAATTTAATAGCTTCATAGTAAAGCTAACAGAATTTAGATTTTGATCTTAAGGTAAGGTACTTTATCCTGAAGTTATCGTAATCTGAGATTCGGTTACATTTGTTATATTAATAGTTAATATAAGAATTTTAAATATTAATATTGGGATCATTACGTGACATGTATGTTTTCGCGCTTACAATTTCGCTGAAATGGAGATAAATAAACATAAACGCATTTTTTTAATTTTTCTACGCATTGTTGACATCCACATTTCAAACGACAGAATTTAATGTAAGATTTATTAAGAGTTAACGAACGCTCATTGAATGTCAAAATATATGAATGATTATACAGTAACATTGCTGACAGGCAGGAAAGTGCTGGTATTTTCATCTCAAAGTTACCTGTTGTTTTTGACTTTACAGTTACTGTTATAACTTCACATTTAATTTAAAAGCCTTGACATTAACTTACATTCACTATTAGTTTTAATTTCTCTCAGTGTAGAATCGCGGTACATTTGCCCGCTCGATTTTTCGCCTACTCCTCCCATCTTGTTATATTCACCAAAAGAAGGGGTGCACCGCTTACCCTACTCTCCTGAATTGCGTTATTTTCGTGACGTCACAGCAGGCCCTCCCCGAGGTTGCAGTCCGCAAGGTGGGGTAGAAAGAGAACGGCGACAGGCAAATATGTATAGCGAGATGCAATTATACCGGGACTCTCCTGTACCGGGAAATACAATTGATTTAAGCTGCCTAAGTTTTCAGTTTAATGTACATATACATGATAAGTAAGAAATAACGTACTTTAAAAAGTTCTAATAATTATTGGACTTTCTTAACCCTCCTGAGCACGACTTTTTCTTTTCCCCTATGGAAACAATGTAGTTTGGACGAGTATACTCGTCCTTGTGCACAGGAGGGTGAAAATGTTAACTATTTAAGATACAGTCTCTTCAGTATGGGTCATTCCATGTCAAAAATATCAAGGTTATGGCCCATGTCTCGGAATTCAACGAAAATGAAATCTTTGATAGGTATACTGAAAGAGAGATTTTGTAACTAAAGTTATCAAAAAATAACAAAGGATAAATATAATAACAAAAAATTACAAAATGGAACTAGTAGCCAATCACTTCCTCGTCGTTAGTTCTGGGTAGTTCTTAGGAGACACTACTTTTGAATTGTACGAAACTCATTTTTTTTTCACACGAATTCAATTTTTAAATTATTTTTCGGATTTCAACCGCGATTTTGAACCTCGAAGATTTCAGAAAATCAAACATAATCAGCAACTCTAAAAACCATTAAGTCCCAAATAAATAATTTTGTTCGATAATTCCGGTCTTCATTTCTGATTGGTTATCAGTGTCAAAAAATCTGGATGCATCAAACCTGAAATTGATCGTACTTTTCCATTTTGCTATAAAAAATTACAAAAAAAGTATCGCAAAAAAATACATGTCTCACAACAAATTCAATTTTTTCACCTAACAATTTTGTACTAAAATCCGATCCTAACTAACCGAACGACACTAACACCAATGAATTTTTTAAAAGATCTGTGTTTGCAACTTGAATTTATCTATTACGAGCAACCAATGTTTCGTAGGCAAATATCGTAGTAACCAGTTTTGCTGTAAATCAGGCATGTAATGCAGAAAAAAGTCAACGCTTTGAAAATCGAAGAAAAAAATGTCCACCAGTCCCCTCCCCCTCTTTTCGATGAATATACATTAAATTGCTTAATTTGGGGGACAAGTTATTAATTACTACATATGTATGATACCAGCGATTTTATAGAGAAAGGAGGCCGACAATGGCAAGAGGTTACTACGAAAGAGTCGATTAATGCAATTATATTTTTTTTTTAAAAATGCGTCGTAGAGAATATGCTGTAATAATCAGTTTTGCTGTAAATTATGAATATAACGCGTTGAAAGATGAAACAAAATTTTCGTTTATAACTATGCATTCTTTATAATATAATACGCTTGGGTACATCCCCGAAGTTCAGCAAGAACTAATACGACCAAGTTTTGTTTCACGCTGATAACAAAAGTACCTAAATAAGTCAATAGCGCTGTAGCTGGAACAGTGAAAACAGTGCGCTAAAAATTGTCAGTGAGTCAACAAAGAATATCATAGGATACATGTGCGAAGAAGCTGAGTTTTCAAAGAATTGACAATTAATTCAAAAACGTTGTAAGTACAATGCTATTGGACGCAATATTGGATCCGCCATTTTTAATTTTTTAAAAATAACGAGAATTTAATACTTGGAGATACCAAAAATTTATGGGCTCTAAGTTTTATCAAGATCGGATAATTTTTAAAGATTTGGTATGCTAAGCTAGTATGTTACAATAAAAATAGTGTCAGTCGCCAATTTGGAGCCACGATATTTAATTTTCCCATGTGTTATTACTAATATTTATAGCTGAGACATTAAAGACACGATATTTTAAGGCTTTGACCCAATGAATTTTCTTGTTCGACATGAAAATATTGATTAAAAAATGTTTGTGAAGGAAAAAATTGAGTTTTTTTTTGTGAATAATTGTTTATACATTTTTACACTTTTATTGAAGACGAATTTTGATAGAAGAATCTGAAATAGCGATCAATGTTATATTCAAGAATAATTTTGTCTCAAATTTTTTTGAATTGGTTTTTAAGAAATATTCCGAAAATTATTGTGAAATTTGTGTCCTCTTGGGCGTTCATAAGTTAAATCACTTTTGACAGTCACTATAATTCGAATTAATTAAGTCTATGGATTATTAGTGTTTAGAAACAACTTGTATGCAATGAAATATATGACTTAAAGGAGGATAATCAAAAACGTCAGATTTTATAGGACATTATCTGAATTGTTCAAAATAATTGGTTTAATAAAACTCTTGTGACTGTAAGTCTTGGGTTTGTGTGCAGCACGTCATTTTCGGGTACACTTTGATTGACGAAAGCTCATATAAATAGACGAAAGTAACAAAATTAGAATAGCTTTACGCTGGCGGGAATTTCGAGTTATTTTGTATGAGAGAAACTTCTAGCTCGAAGCCAACTAAACGAAAATGCGAGATCGTAGGCGAGAGCAGGTGGACCGAAAAGACTGACAACAACTTAGTGGTAGAATCGGACGATGCCAGGCTAGAGTTGTTCACCGAAACGTCCGCAGTGACGATTTTACCGACGGACACTGGGCCACCCGCACCAAAACCTTCAGTTACCACTACGATGTTACGTATTTATAAATAGTACATCAACGTAATGCAGCAACCGACATGCAGCTATAACATCATGAGAGATTTACGAATACCAGAGGCACGAGGCGTGGTGTTGAACGTGGAACGGAATTTACAAGCGACGGGAAGGACAAAAAGAGAGAAAGGTATCTGATCGGTCAAATTGTTAATCGTACCGCATTACAGGAATTCAAAGTTGGATCTCAAGATCTGCTTATTTGTACGTAAATGAATAGGGCTAAACACCGGTTGGAATAAGACTAAGAATTCCGGCCTTTCAGAGCTGCGATCCAAGTATTTTCTGGTTAAAAAAAGGTATTCTATCAATGGAATACTCTGGTCTATGCCTTAACGGAAAGTTGACTGATTTAAACAATCGGTTGAATTATGTCATATAGAAGCCGGTTACGAGTTTTTTTTAAATTTTATTTCAAAACAACCTTGCTTATAATCTTGTTTACTAAAGGGGAATGAGTGATATTCTATTAATCTATTTAGTCCTAGAGATGGGTGCGGGTAGGAAAACCGATAAATGAAAAAGCCGACAGGTTAGAAAACCGACATTTCAAAAAATGCCTATTCGCTTGTCAATGTGTCTAATTTTTATGTGTGGGCTTTTTGACTGTCGGCTTTTGGATTGTCGGATTGTCGGTTTGTTGACCTGTCGGGTTTTTGATTTGTCGGTTTTTTGACCCGTACCCCTAGAGATACACACTTTCTTTTCGACATTCATTTTCGAAAATGAGGCCGGATCGAACAACCGGACTTGAGGGATTTTAATTGGCCTCTGGATTTATTTAGCTCTAACTCGGCCATTTCTCAAAAATTTGAACTGAAATTTTAACTAAATACTTCTCATAGCATTCTGAGGATAATAATATAACGAGAAAATATTTTTAAAATATGTAACATTCTTTACGTGAGTATTTTCAATTACTACTGGAGCAATAATTTCATTACTAATGCATACCTTAGACAATGGTTTCTTATATTTTCAGGGTCGCAGATGACGAATCAGAAACAACCGCAGATCGATTCAGATTAATAAATTCGGAGTAAACTAAATTCATAACTTTGAACGTCGGTAATATTCTTTAATCAATTTTTTTACAATGTTTCTAGCGCTATTGTCTATGTTGTAGCAGTTTTTCTTAGAGATCTGCGATGTAGTTTTTCGGCAGTTTATTAAAACGACCCTTATGTGGACACATTGAATAGGGTTTACATGTAAACATTGCCAACTTTAAACATTTATTTCTCAAGTTCCGTGTGGCTAGGGCCTCTTAAATTTTAAGAGAATGTAGTTAATATGCTTAGGTATTTACTGTAAAAATTTCAAGTAAATCTACAAGAAGGCGTTGTACTCTAGAACCTCCTTAATTCCCCTCAAAATGATTTACAAGAAGAAAGGGCACCCATCCGAAATCGATTGTGAGTCATACATAATTATGAAAAGATTGGAAAAAGACTAGATTATCAGGTGGTACTTTACAGAAAAAAAGATGTCTTTCAACCAGGGCCGACTTCTTCTAAAAATTGTATCCAATTTAGCCATAAAGTCATAATATGGTCTTAAAATAAATTCTTGCTGTCTTAAAAGATGACGTTATTATTTATCATTTTTAGAAGGCTTACAATAATCACTATACACTGTAAAAAGATAGTCTTAAAATATTTACCTCTTAAATTAAGTCAATGTATGTCCTTATTTAATTATTTTTTTGTTAGATTTCAGATTAAGTATCTTTTAGGACCTAAGTTAACCCATTAACGACGAAGAGTCCATAATTTTTTGTTCTATTTCAACGATTATTTTAGAAAGGAAAGCATCGAACAAATTAAAGGTCAGCACATATTCTAATGTTTTTGGGGTCGCTCTTCAAGATTCCGTGGTCAAAATTAAATTTCACCCAACAGGAAATCCAATATGGCGCCAAACTTGATGAAAAATGATCAGAAAATTGGAAATATTCATTTTCAGCAATTTTTTTTCTACATTTATAACCATGTAGTGCGATTGAAACTATGCACGATGGTGCACGGAATACTGGGATTTTCAGAAAAAAATTTTTTTATTTACCATACATCAGTGTAACATGTCCAAAATGGCGGAAATGCTATAAAATTCTTTAAAAAGTAATTCTTTTTTCAAATATCTCATTATAACAATCATAATATTTATAAAATTTTGCAAAAATCACTATCTTTATGTTTTTTGGGTCGCTGAATACGAATCCGTTAACGGATTTGAAAAATTCAAAATGGCGGATGCAATATGGCGGATAGTAAAATTTGAAAGATCATGAAATTTGGCGGAAATCTTAACGCGCTTCATCAATAACATGTTTATTTTTTTCAGAAGAATGTTTTAACATTTCTATACAAATTCACTATTCTGAATCCTATTTTTTAGAGATTCACATACACGGAAAGACTTTTTGTTGAGAATTTCAAAATTCTATTAGTAATTTGGAGACATATTGTTTATTGTGGAACAACGTTTGGTTTTTTTTTTACAAGGTTTACAGTAAATTTTGGTTTTTCTTAACCATTATTATATGAATTATTACTATACTGATTGTAGAAAAAAATAAAAAATTTATTGTAATTTTTACTACAAAAAAATGAGTAGAGCTGAATAAAACATAATACATGCACCGAGAAAAATTTTATTGTTTAGATTTCTACCAAATGCATATTACCAAATCAACAGCTATAAAAGAATTTCGTCTCCACACCAAGAAGATAATAAAGAAAGTATCCAAGAACCGTGAATTGATATGCTCATATGATCAGGGTGAGTTGAATCGAATATTTTAGTACTACGAATAACATTTCACTAATAGCGGCCGGAGTGTTACATTGTCGAAAAATTATATTGCAGCAGAGGAGAATATTTCTTATAGCTTATTTTTTTTTAGGGCGGCCGTGAACTTCCTCCGATTGCCACTAGGCGAAATACACCACTGACGGCTTCTCGCGTGTGAAATGGGATTCGCGGTGCTTATATAATCGTTACCGTTGCAACATTATCATACGACCATATTTCACGGTTCTCGGATATTTTTCTTCTATGGTATTTTTACTGCGAAAACGAATTTCATACACATCCCTTGCTTTAGTAAAATTTGCTACAAATCAAAGTAATATAATTTTTTTAGGCATTATAATTTTTTTATTTTTAATTTGCTATGTCTCGAAAACGACCGAGGCGCTCTGTTTCTTCTCAAGTAGAGTACAAATTTAATTTATCAGACGATGATTATGATGAGATAACCTTGTTACTGAATGCGGATGATTCTGGTTCTGATGAGTCGGATTCTGACACTGATTCGGATGAAGAAACTTTGAATATAACAACTTATAAGAAAGCTTGTAAGTCTTATACCGAAGGTCAGGTTAAATTGGAAGGCGATCATGAATTCTGTTGGTTAGATGGTGAAAAGTTAAATTCGAAAAAGTATGAAGAAAAGATTTTATTAGATGAACCTTTGAAAAATAAAATACGGAAAAGTAAGCCTGTAGAACTATTCGAAACATTCTTCTGTACAAAAATAAAACAATATATTATTGAAGCGAGTCAAGCGAATAACGTGGGATTACAAATTGAAGATTTGAATACTTTTATTGGAATAGTCATTATGACTTCTTTCAATAAAAGAAAATCTCAGAGAGATTATTGGTCGACTGATCCATTTTTATCATGCGAAGTAATTTCCACTGCGATGTCTCGCGACACTTTCGAACGTATCAAGTCAGGAATAAAGTACGCAAAAGCCAAAGATGAAAACCCCGAAGATAAAGGATGGCGTGTACGTACAATCCTTACATTATTTCAAAAAAATATTTTGAAATTCGGTATTTGGAACACTGCGTTATCTATTGATGAGATGATGGTCAAATCGTTTGCAAGAACGCAACTGAAACAATTCATTCGCGGGAAACCTGTACGATTTGGCTTGAAATTATGGGGTCTTTGCACTGTCGATGGCTTTGTACTGTGTCTTGATTTGTATTGTGGAAAAAATTCCAATATTGGATGTAAACTGAGCAAATGCGCACTAGGTTCACGAGTAGTAATGAACTTACTAAAACCATTTTTCGAAACTGTACCTGCAGGAAAGATATCACAATATCATCTTTATTTCGATAACTATTTCACAAGTCCTGATCTGATAATACACTTGAATAAGTTTGGTTTGAAATGTACAGGCACAGTCAGAGAAAATCGAGTGAAAGAGAAAAATATAATCGATAAAAAGGCTTCAAGAGGTGAATACATGGTGAAGCATGACCGTAACAGTGGCATGAATTACATAACTGTTATGGATTCAAAACCGGTTTCAATTCTATCCACTGCTGCAGGAATAACTCCATTATTGCCGTCGAAAAGATACAGTTCAAGTACACAGTCCAAAATTGAAATACCATTTCCGCAAGCTTTTCACCTCTATAACCAATTCATGGGAGGGGTTGATCTTCACGATAACCACTGCAATAATGTACTTCCAAGTATTCGTTCGAAAAAGTGGACATGGGTTGTTTTTGGCAGAATGATCCAAGCCTCTCTTGTAAATGCCCTCGTACTATTTAACGCTGCAAGTAGTTCAACAGTAAAATTGGGCACCAAAGATTTTGCAATTTCTATTGCTAAATGTTATATAAAAGCTGGTCAAATGAAACGAAAACCACACAAAATAACACATCACAAACAACAAAAAGTGTGTTCAAATTGTCCAATAAGAACAAGAATTTTCTGTGGCGAATGTGACTTATATTTCTGTAATTCGTGTGTCAAAAATGACCACTAAGATAATTTAAGATTTAGTGAGAGGCAAGGGGACTCACTCTAATCAAGCACCCCGAAGGAGGCAGAATTCTACCATGTCCACGTCATTGTCTCTGGATCACGCTGAGAGTAGAATAAAACATAGGAATATATATATATATCGGCATGTTCGTTATTGAATCCGCCATTTGGGATTTCAAAAATACCATAACGCATCTGTAATCAGCAATCCAAAAAAGAATTAGGATAGTAATTTTCAGAAAACTTCGTGATTTTTCAAATTTTACTCTCCACCGTATTGCACCCGCCATTTTGAATCTCGAAAATCTGATAACGGATTCGTAATCAGCGACCCAACAATCATAAAGATAGTGATTCTCGATAAATTCCAAGATTTTTCACATTTTACCCTCCGCCATATTGCATCCGCCATTTTGAATTTTTCAAATCCGTTAACGGATTCGTATTCAGCGACCCAAAAAACATAAAGATAGTGATTTTTGCAAAATTTTATAAATATTATGATTGTTATAATGAGATATTTGAAAAAAGAATTACTTTTTAAAGAATTTTATAGCATTTCCGCCATTTTGGACATGTTACACTGATGTATGGTAAATAAAAAAAATTTTTTCTGAAAATCCCAGTATTCCGTGCACCACCGTGCATAGTTTCAATCGCACTGCATGGTTATAAATGTAGAAAAAAAATTGCTGAAAATGAATATTTCCAATTTTCTGATCATTTTTCATCAAGTTTGGCGCCATATTGGATTTCCTGTTGGGTGAAATTTAATTTTGACCACGGAATCTTGAAGAGCGACCCCAAAAACATTAGAATATGTGCTGACGTTTAATTTGTTCGATGCTTTCCTTTCAAAAATAATCGTTGAAATAGAACAAAAAATTATGGACTCTTCGTCGTTAATGGGTTAAAACTGTTTTTAAAGTGTAACTCTATTTTAGGGAAATATTTATTTCTTCTGATAATTGTTTTAAAAGAAATGACTTTCATGTTAGTCAACTTATCAAAATTGCATTTTATTTATGTTAGGTTAAAGAATTAAACAGTTTTTGCCCGCAGTTTTCGACTCCTCATAATTTTGTTATGATGCATAAGGATCTCATCTCAAGCGTGCTTCGTTTTTAAAAAGTATATTATTATGTGTCACATAAACAGGATCGAGAAATATTACTTTTTTTTAACCGTTGCAAGTTAATGCACTCTCTAATTGGTAAGTTAAAAAATTACTATATAAGGTAGGAATAAAGTCAAATTTTTTAGAAAACTATTTTTACAAAAATATCACATGCATTATCTGGAAAGAGCATAAGCATATATCTTTGAGTTTTATATGAGTAATTTTTTAGGTATGTTCCATGTTCCGAAATTATTCTCTGATTTAAAAAATGCATGGTATGATAGTACGACTTACTTGAATCTTATTTTACTTGCTTTACATGTTCACCTACGATCTAGGTATCATCAGACAAAACGATTGAAACATCGTGAGCTGCTATTTTCCAGTACCTCTTCTGTCGGAATGCGATCGATTGGGTAGGTTTTTTTGTGGTAGCTATACTTATACGGCTCACAAACATGAAAATAAAGTGACACGTAATTATATAAAATTAGCACGTTCGGTAAAGTCGTAGGCAATGTAACATTAGTTTACTGTTTTATATTATGCAGAAAGAATAAGAGAATTAAATACAAACAAGATGTTTATAAGTATATGAATATCTGTTGAATTTATGAAAGATGAAAGAATAATTGACTAATTTAACGATTTATGATGTATGAAATGATAAAATCTCTCTTAATTATTTAAATTATCGCGTATTGGCAAATCCTCGAAACCGTGCCATTTAATCTTGCATGTAAAATATCAGAAATCAAGTCTTCAGAAATCAAATTTGAATTGTTATTCTTCGTTTCTTTTTGACTTAAATTTGTAGATTTTTTTCGGCAAATATTTCGTTTCAACCAAATAATAAATCATATTCTTATATTCAATAATGGGTTACACTTCGAAAAAATATGTGATCCTCAATTAAAGGATTAACTGTTCGCAAGATATCGCGAGAAAAATGGGACGTATTGAGAAATTCATGGACAAACATTTTTTTCTAGCATTTTTAGTTGTTTAAGGTCTGAAACGTCGACATTTTATGAAAAGGTATAGGGTATTTTTTTTACCAGGTGACCAAATTCAATATGTCGTAAAGAAGAAATTATTTTTATAAAAAAGTTGATTAGACTAATCTAATAGTAAAAATAATATTTGACTTGTAGTTTTTATTAGTATATGCATTAATTACTAATCCAATGAGTAACCCACATTTCGTTTACGAACTATTAGTATTCAAGTAATTCAAATTTAGACAGTGTGAACCCTTTGAAGCACGGTGTCCTTTCTGTAGGTTACCTTTTTGTAATTCATTTTTTTATTTTTCAGAAATCCAATTAAAATTAGATTTAAATTTGATTTTAATGCAAATATTTTCCTTCCGTACTTGGATAACATGTTTTTCAATTAAACAAATTAATATTTATTATGAATTATTTTGTTAAATTGTTTATAATTACAAACAATGTATAAAATTAACGTGTTTTTATACAAAGAATGTATGCTGGGAAGAAACCGTCGTTGAAATTGGACGAAACTGGGTGCTCCGAGATTTTGGGAGTCGCTGATTACGAATCTGGCATCAGATTTTCAAAATTCAAAATAACGGATCCAATATGGCCGACCAAAATGTAAAAATTTACTTGATCGAGGTGAAACGGGATACTCGGGGGTTTTTGCGCGAATTCAACATGACGGTCCGAAATGTAAAAAGTTAATTGACCGAAATCAAACTGAATACTGAATAATATTATGTTTTCAAGATAAAATTTAGCAGATTAAATAAGCAGTCATGGATGCTGAAATTTCATAGTTCGTCTTTTACAACCTCGAAAACTGTTACATTTTGGATGTCATATTGAATCAGTCATTTTGAATTTTGAAATCTAAGATTAGCTTCGTAATCTACGATCCCGAAAACTCTTGAGTACCCAGTTTCATCTTTATTAAATAAATTTTTACATTTCGGTCGGCCATCTTGAACCCGCCATCTCGAGTTTTGAATATCGGAGATTAGATTCGTAATCAGCAACCTCGAAAGCCCCCGAGTAGCCATTTTCACCTGGATCAAATAAATTTTTTCATTTTTCTCGGGCATCTTGGATCCGCCATCTTGAGTTTTGTAAATATGAGGTCAGATTCATGATCAGCGACCCCGAAAATCCCTGAAAACAAGTTTCAACTATTCTCCGTGCAAATAAAAATGTATGCTTCAACGGGTTAAGTCACAACATCGCTATTATGTACCATGAAAAATGTATGACCAAACCCGTGTGTTGGACCTAATTTGGTTGTAAATATCAGTTCGGTTATGATTGACTAAACAGAATGGCGGCATTGTTTATCGATAACATTATTTATCAGAACTTTTGACGGCTCGAAGGATATTTTATATTGAAAAAATTCCATATTCTAGGCCAACATCTGAACTGCACATGACTAATTTCAGCAAAAGTTCATAAATCTTTTTTTCTACATGGATACCGTTTGCTTACAAAAGAATTACTTCCCCATTTATGTTTACTGGCTGCCGCGAATGGATATCAATTATATTTCTTATGGATAATCCTACTTATTGCATGTCTAAATCTGTTGCTACCCATCCGACTTTACTGAACCAGTTGCTGCAATTATTACGTACGAAAGACGTGCAACTATTTATGTCGTATCCCTCGAGCACTGGCGTAATTTCGCAGAAAATATCAACATCGATCTCTGGTGAATTTTGGCCTGAAGCATCAAATATCGAATGTGACGTAGCAGCAAGATAAAAAGAGGATGTAAAGCGTCGTTGCTTGTTGCACACTCGGAGCAAACATGATACGAGTTTCGGTCGAACTTGTACACACGGATATGGCGAGGGCGGACAGGCGACGTAAATAATCTCGATGGCACGGCTTTCGGAAACGCCGGATTATCGCGTCAGTCGTGAAATTTTGCTTTCGCTCTTCAGGCTGCCAGGGGTCCCTGTCAGGCACTAATTTTACGCTAAGCGGCAATTAAAGCTCATTCTCACCGTGAAATTTGGTAAAAGGAAATCGACGTAAGTCAGAAAAAATACGAAAAGGCTACTCTCAACAGATAAAATGTAATCAGAAATTTAATTTAAGCTCGATATGATGTTTCTCCGACGTGGGAATACACTGCTGCGAAACGGAGTAGCGTAATCCAATTTACCTACTTTTTACCACTAATTTTGTACCGGTCAATTGGAAACATAGGTTCCCTTAGTAAACATAAAAATCGGCCACAATAGACTACACAGGAGCTATCAGTAAATTGTCACGTTTTGTGTAGGCACGCATGGGCATTGCACCAAACCTGCACAAAACGTGACGATTTAATGCTAGCTCCTGTCTAGGGCTTACGCGTTTGTTTTCAATTGTTACCAGAGTTTTCTTCGTCCAATTATGGATTACGCCTATTTCATATGTTTTCTGTATTCCATCTGATAAAGAAGACCAGTTTTTATCCGAATTCAATAATTTCGACCCTAAAAATCGGTTAAAATTTACTAGTGAACGAGAAAACAACAAACAAATAATCTTCCTTGACATGAGCAGTTTTATCCAAGAAGATGGAAGTTTAAGATATGATTGGTACGACAAAAAAACGGGGACTGGTAGATACCTCCATTTCGAATCTATATACCCCATGTCTTACAAAATAGGCATGATTTATGGTTTAATTGACGGAGCCAGTAAATTATCATCTATTGATTTAAAAAAAAAATTGTTTAACATCATTAAAATCATTCTATCTCAAAATGGCTATCCCGTAGCATTAATTAATCAGTGTATAAAAAACGTTTACAACATCCACCTTCAAATAATATTAACGTAACGAACAACAGAAACGTACCTCATAAAACAGTAAGTTTCCCTTATATTAAGGGGCTCACTCAGAATTTAACAAAAAGTTTCAAAACTTAAAACATTCGAGAAGTGATTGCTACATTTTTGAAACAAGCAAAAAACCAGCAAAAGATATGTTACCTTTGGTAAACAAAGTGGAGTCGTTTATAAAATATCATGCTTACACTGTAATAAATCGTATATAGGACAGACCTACAGACCCCTCGAGACCCGGCTAAAAGAACTTAAAAACAATATTTTTGCAAAAAAAAGTGAATCAACATCCCGGATTAACAACACACCGATTAAAAACGGGTCAAGATTTTGATTAGAGTAATACAATAATTCTCGAAAATAATTTAAGAAAAAAACTAGAAAAACGATCTAATCTGGAAAACTTTTTTATTAAAAAAGAGAAAAATACTGTGAATATAAGATTTGAAGTATCACAGCTTCCAGAAGTTTATCATCATTTCGTCAATTGAGCGCTTTTTTCTTATACATAATTAAACCAATTTCGAATTTAACGTCCTTCCTATTTTTTCTCGATATTAAACACTAATACATACACATTCTTATGTCTTGTGAATTGTATAAATTATTATCTTTAATTTTATAACAGACCGTTATAATACCAAAACTTTAAATTAATTTCATATGTTATTCGCAGTTAACAAAATTTAAACTAAAACTTAAACATATACATTAGAAAGTTCTCCATTTAGCTTTAGGACATAGTTGCAGCACCCCCACAATCATCACTATAGATGAATCTAAATGTTTGCTTTTCGAGAACAGAGTTCAGCTATATGTAATACTAATAATAAGTGTACGATGTATAATTTGAAATCCATGATTAGTATAATTTCAATTGCAACTAATAAACCTGTAATCAAATGTAAATTAAGTGTAATAATTAATAAATCTATGATAGAATTTATACGATTAATAGGTTTAAAAAAATGGACACAAAGAACATTTCTAAAAAAACTTGCCGTTGTACAAAGTTGGATGAATTCGGAAGATATTATCTGATTCAAACTAATTAAGATTTCATCATTACAGATCCGAGAAAATCTAATTAAAGCCTGAAAACGTAAGAGGTAAAACAATGTCAAGCTCTTGTTTACTACCGAAATAGATAATTCAATTACTTTATGTAACTTCATGTTCTACTTTTGTCAAGATTCCATTATCTACTTTTTTTTCTTTATGTGTAAGGCATGGATATTTAAATTTATGCCTTCGGTTTTACAACAGGTGTTATTTTGTTTTAATTGTATTTTTCATCTTTTTCCTTCCTATTTTTATCTCTCACTAAAAGTTTTAAAAAACTTACGAGTCCTTGACAATTTTTTTGTCTAAATATTACAAACAAATGCCTGTAAATTCGATTTTAAGAAAACTTACTACACGGAAAGAAATGTGAGAGCATTTTAAAAGGAAAAATTTAGTGGTAATTTACTATTAGTTTGCTAGTACTACTTCAAGGAATATCTCATATTACTTCAATGGTATCTAAAACTACGTGTAGTAGGATCCAATAGTGCGCGGAATAGATGGCGTGTACTTGAACATTGTATGTAGTATCTTATATCATTGTACTTTCTCAAATACCAGTGTACGATTTTCAATGTTTAAATGAGAACTGCAATTCCAAAATCCACTTTTTTTTATAACCATTATTTTTATTATTTGAATCTACATCAACACCAATTACCTTTGTTATTTCAATTCATTGTTAAGCGTTTGTGATCATACATTTTGTTATTCCAATTTTGTATTTGCACTGTAAGTATTCGATTTTGTTAATTGAAATTTACCATTACTTATGTGTTAATTGAAAATTGTTACTTGGGATATCTGCAATATACACGCAGAAACCACCATTTTAAAATATTTGTAAATTTTGCCTTCTCATGCGTAATTAGCAATCTCAAAAACCTTATCTATCAAATTTCAAGTAACTATCTTTCAATACATCTTCAGTAGTGAGTTATTCCCAATAGTTTCATCCAGATCTACATAAGAAGTTAATCAACGTTCTAAACCTATCTCCAGATTCTTAATCAGCGACCTTGAAAACTCCGGGACAACAAATTCCAAGCAAAATAATTCAATTGTTTTTCATTTCCCTCTATATTCGACATTATATTCGTATTCAGCAACATCAAAAACGCTCGTGTAGTGATTATACTGAATTTTAGAATAATTTTTGTCCGTGACATTGAATCCGATAATTGGAATTTTCAATATACGGTTAGCAAAGATTATTTAAAAAAATCTTCAGCTTTGTTTAAAAAATTAAACGCCGGCGCCTTCTGGCGCATATTTATCTACCTATTAACGTATATAAATTTCAAATGTTTAACCCGTACATGCAGACGTTCTTCAGTGTGTGCGATTTATCTGCCGATTTTTTTTGGAAGCCGTGATCACGACTAATCTCGGGTTTCAAGAAAAATCGATAAATTTTAAATATATATGAATGAATTTCGTGCGCTACATTAGATTCACCATACTGATTTTCTGAAAAGGATTACAGATTCTTAATCACGGAACTTGTATACCCTCGAGAAATAATGGATTGCAGATTCGTAATCAACGACCCCACAAACGTTTATACCGAAAGAATAATTTAATTTGTTAGAAAATGACAACTAATAATGAATTTTTGTTTAAACGACGTTTTTTCATTTCGTGTGTTTATGATAATGTGCAATTGCTAATATTTTATAGTATTGGTAATTTGTTTGATTAATCATAGACTTAGTAACCATAAATAACAAAATATATGGTCAGCGCTGACCACCATGCTAAGAGTTAATAAAACTAACAAAACAGAATAAATGGCAGGTATGAGACTATATATTATGAAAGGCCTGTTTACAAAACGAATATAGTCGTATAAGGAAAATTTCTTGAATTTTAAAAATATCCTGATTTGACGACACGAAAATGACTAGGAAGTTATAAAGATGCGTTGGCAAGCACGTAAAAGAGGAATACGTAAAAAAAGAAATATGTACAGCAACAGAAAGAAAACCAACAAGATGCGTGGAGGAGGAATATAACAAACTGGCGAAGAAAAAAATTCCAGACAGAGGAGGGCGTGGGCGATGCATTTAAATACTCTTCTGTGAACTTGGAAATCCGTGATTTAGAGTTGGCAAAAAATGTTTTCTTCGCATAGGTTCCCCTTTCGGTGGTATTAATTTGAAACTGCTTTGGTGAAGCAAGATCTTAAAGGGGTAATTTAGTAATAGTCGTCTAAGCTAGAAAACCATTATAAAATGGTTTCGTGCCTTTTAAAAACCACATGCAAATACGGCAAGTGAATTCGGGAATGCATAAGGTGATCATTATTTTTCGTTGAAAATTTTGTTTTTTAAATTTATTAAGCAAATCGAAATTATTTAACAAATTTTGTCTAAATATTTTTAAAAAACAAAAAAAAAAACGGGATAGAAATTTTCATGTAATGATGAAATTGTGATGAAAGCCTCTGCATCCTAATTGTATGATATGTTAAAAGTATTCTTAATAATAAACTGAAAAAAAGATTTTAGTATAGAAAATGTTGTATAGGTATGAGAATTTCATTTATATACATTTATATAAAATAGGACAAGTCTACTATGCCAATTAGTATAGTCAGATGCACAAACGAGAATGAGCTCATGCTCATTTTATAAAAATAATAAAGCTTCAGTTAAGTATAGAGAGCAAGATCAGTGAAAGAATAAGAATACTTTTTGAATAAAATTTCCACATGGCTTTCATGAATTGAATATTTGACAATCACAGAATAATTTAGGAGAAAAGCGAAGTTAAATGTGTCCAAATGTGCTTTTTTAGCCATATCAAATGAACGACAATTTTAGTTCAAAGATGCAAATAGTTTGATTGGTACATACTGACTAAACTGATCGAGATAGGTCCTAAATTAATTTGGTCAGACTGCTGCAAAACAGGTTTGTTTCTGGGATTTTGAGAGATGACTCCTTAGATCATCTCAGTTTTGGTTTATTTTTTAACCCATTAGGTCTTAAACGAACAACAGTTTTTTATACATGTTCATCAAGTCTAATAGATTACACAGGCCGACAAAATTTGAGAAAATTGCAGACCCAAGAACCAGAACATATTTTCCAACGGTATTTGGCGCGCTGAATTTGAATCCGACCTCAGAATAGCCCCTATACGTCAGGTTTTTGAGATTTTTTAACCTAAAGCGCAAAAAGTACGTTTTTTGGGTACATTTGAGGTGTTGTAACTTCAAGACAGAGATTTTTTTCAAAACGATCATCCCGGTATCTCAAAGTACTATTTTTGCCTTCAAAACCCGTTTTCAAACTTAGAAAAATCGTTATTGGTTACTGAGATATCGTCAGTTGAAGTTTCTGAGTTTGGCGAATTCGGCGATATTCAGAAACTGAGCAGAATCAGATAAAGCTTCAAAAATAGAAAAGAATTAACTACAAAGACCTAAATTTCGAATGGCTCTTAAGGTGTTCGGTGCTGCTGAGTAGGAATTTGAAGTCAAAATAACAAAATACGAAATGTCGGATTCAATATTGCTCACAGCTTTTGTAAAAATCGACCTAATTCGAGTCAAACTTATTACTCGGGGGTTTTCGAGGTTGCTTAATACGCAACTATCACCAAAATTGTATAATTTTAAGACCCTGATAATATGTCGACCAAATTTTTTAGAAGATGAATATCGCCGAATTTGCCAAACTCAGAAACTCCGACAGACGATATCTCAGTGACCAATAAAGATTTTTCTAAGTTTAGAAACGGATTTTGAAGGGCAATAAAAGAACTTTGAGATACCGTAACGATTGTTTTGAAAGAAAATCTGTCATGAAGTTACAGCACCTCACATGTACCCAAAAAAACATAATTTTTGCACTTTTAGGTTAAAATATATCAAAAACTTGACGTGTAGGGGCTATTCTGAGGTCGACTTCGAATTCAGCGTGTCAAATACCTTCGGAAACGTATATTCGGGTTCTTGGTTCAAAAATTTGTCGACCTGTGTTATCAATGTTGAAAAAATGTTGGTATACCATTTTTGACGTAAAATTTATCGACGATTATCCTGATGGAACCGTGTGTTTCGATCTGATAATTAAACTTATTTGGTACTCACAACCTTTCGTTTGGTTGCGCATCGATAAACTAGGTCCAACCATGCCAATGTAGGTAAAATATTATACCGATTTCTAGAGAGTCTGAATCCTATCATAGTTACACAAACCGTAGTAGGGCTTAAGAAAGTTATTGAAATTAAATATGAAATTACAGCGTGTACCCAACAGTTAACTTCAGATTAGGTAAGTGGAATCATTTTTTACCCCGCCCGAGTAGAAGTTGCAACCGGGCTCTGACCAGAATCAATTCGGGTTACCCTGGTTGTATCCAGGATCTGGCTGGGCTTGTCACGCTTACCCGACTTCAGCCCGGCCAGATTTGAGATACTGACCAGGCTATGATCGGATCGCGACCAGGTTACCCTCGTTGTATTCAGACTTTGAAGGGATCGGACTAGCCCGGCTAGATTCCAGCCAGAACCCAAATCCAATTTTTAATTAGGTTAACCAGGTCATATCCCGGACCTGGTATCTATTGGGGTGAAATCGGGCCACTTCTACTCGGGCGACTGACTGGATGAGTTGAATTTACCTACCAATTCTTTTCAAATGACAGATCACCATCCCAAAGGAAAGTGATACAATTAAAATTGCGTTATGCACAAGTCCGCTCTAAAATTGTTAGTCACGACCCATTCGAAAAATAAATAAAAGAGTTAACATGTCAGGATTTGTCGCGTTCCGGTATAAGTGCCCTGGCTTTCATACTCCAATTCATCGAGGGCAATTTGGAATCACTCCACATATCCTTAGCGCAATTAATTTCGAGAGACGGGGGCGTCCGAAAAAACAGACGACGTGTCCAGCAGCCAGGATACAATGACAGTTGGTGTTTGCGGGACAGTTCGAAATAGACTGAATGCATCACAGTGAAGATAACATTCGCTATGTGAGACACGCTCGCCAGCCGGCAGTGACTGTTATGAGCAGCTATAATAACAGTGGCCGCTCGCCCGAAGGAAAGTTCCTCATTAATGGAACGACGAACTATGAATCGTCAACGCGATCCCCGTGAACGAAAGACCCGCAGCGTCTATGAATGTAACTCTGGTTCGTCTCGGATGGGCACCGGTGCTGCTTTTGCTTCGTCTCGCGCGGGTAATAATAATTTGACGAGAATAGCATGTCGTGCTTGTATCCATTTGAACAATGTCGCGACACAGGCCGAGGTAATCCGTCTTTAGGGCAAGGCGCTAGACTGATTAGGATGCGCGAATCCGCCGACAACGAGCGCCAACAATTATTCATGGAAAACGGAACATTTGCGTTGCATAATGAAAAAAAGACGGAGAGCTGTACGAATGGCCAGTGGGATGTTATGACCGACGATGTGTTACCAGAGATTTATAAAGTACCGGGGCTCACGCATGATGAAGTGTTGCTTGAAAACGAAGAACACCCCGGTGTTGTACATAACGTCTTATTTAGATTTCTCTCACTGCTTTTAGATTTTCCATTCAGAAATCCAGTGGCGGACACTTCCGTTAGTAAGGACTCCAAACCTAGGGTAGAGCATTCACTCTGGATCATCATTTCTCATTCACATCTCGGGTATATAAACATCAAGAAAACAAAATGTTGCTTCCAAATCGTCAAATGAATGTTGGGTCCCGATTCGTAGTCACGAGTTGCAGCTTAACCTCCAGCTGACAGTTCAATTTTGAGATAGTTCTACCTATTCTCGTTTTACCCATATGAAACGTCTTATGATTTTTGGCATTCCGAAGGTATGTGACGCTATTTTGAATGCCAAGTTTGAAATCGGTGTTGTTGTGAACGCAAATTTAAGGTAGAACTCGTGACTATGAATCTGCTCTTATATTTTGGTCATAGAAAGCTTGCTAAACACTGGTGTCCAAAGAGCATTTGAAATAAATAACTTTTCACATGATTTTCTTAGCCGATACTGATCCAAATGTCATAAAACATAGCTTAAGCAGATATGAGAAATGGGTTTGTTGGTATGACTTCATTGTCTGTCTAATTACTGAAGTATGCTGGGCTCCGACTACATTTTAGAAGAAAATTGTTGAATGCGGGGTTCCACTTCCAGGTGTTGAACAAATCCAAAGAAAAAGTAAAAGTTTAGAGATGGGTAATCAGTAAGATATCAATGATCTGTCAAAGTAATATAAGACTTAATTCCATTCATGCAATCATACAATCAAACTTGGTATGATTTACTATTTCAAAACTTAAATTATGATATCATAGTCATCAATTTGATGGATAACAAGTAGGAAATGCTCTGATTTGAAATCCATATCTTCAGAAACTTATGAAAGAAGCATGGAGGGATTGGCGAGGTAAATGTTGGCAAAGTTGTTAAACTTGTAGGATCAACTTTGATGGGTACAAAATTAAATTTGATGAAGAAATCATGTTGTATTATCAGTCATACCAATGTATCGATGCAATGCTTGACCCAAAATGACTAAATAGATAAGTTACCAACAAATTAGGCCCAATATTAGGCCAACGTGTTCTGTCAAAAAGTGGCCTGAAAGTTGTTACCAGTTTACTTACTGAAGGTTAGCGGCACCTAATAAGATGACATTGCATAACAAATTTATCTAATTCAGGAAAGCACTATTTCTAATTTCCTCTATTTTCCTGTAATAACGTGTCCAATACCACATACCATTGAATAAATAAACTCATAATTCCATGATGTCATTAAAAAAAAACCAATTTCGTAGGTACGAATGGCTCCATATATTAAATTGTCGTATTTATTCAACTCCCAGATGAAGATGACAATTATCGGATGTTCATCGCCAAATATTTTGTCACTCGAAAACGACTCTCCAGTTCCCGAGAGTAATTCTCATTTGTTTTGGCTGTGGTACGATGACGGCGAGTGACTTTTAATGCGGGTGTCTTCGGTACCGTTCGACTCGCAAAACGAGGCGCTAAATCACACGTGTGAAATCTCGCGAGTAAACCTGAATTACAAAAGCTCTTAACCGTCTTCATAACTCGTAATAAACTTCAGCGAGGTTCCCATTGAAATACATCGCTTGAAACGCGAAGCGACAATTTTGTAAAATGAGTCGGCATCTCTCTTTCTTCCGTGTCGCTTCGCTTCTCTTTGTCCTCTTCAGCTGGATGCTGGTTTCTCCTTTTCTTTTATTCGCGAATGTTCTTCTCTCAGACTCAGGAAGAAAGTGGTGACGGTAGAAGGGCGGGGTTAAGTAGACCACTTAAAAATCGCTTCACCTGTAATTTCGTGACTTACGCTCGTCTCTTGACGCGATGATGCAGTTTCCATCTAACGAAGACCCAATTTCAACCCGTTCCAATTTCATTTAAAGATTTCAAAAGTATTTATTTGTCCATTCCGAAATCATTTTTCAAATATTGCTTTTAAAAAGTGTGATTACAGTGTTGTACAATACAGGGGTACTTTGGTAAAGGCACAAAACAGTAATTCCTAAAATTGTTGGATCTTAAGTTCAGCACCTTGCAGTCTTTATTTCCTTACAAAATAGCGCAAGTTTTCTAAAATTAGGTCAGTGCTTAGGATTACAATCTCACTTTTATATAGACAACTCATCTTTTAGATGTCATACAATAAAAATTGTTCTACTTATAATTCTCCATATCTATACATGGTGGATCGAGAGATGGGGAAAGCTGGCCATAAGATTTAAATCAATTGGGAACTATATACACTGATAAAAGAAATTATTTATCGTAAAGAAGGCTTCTTTAAATATAGCGAACTAAAGCATTTAATAACTGTAAACAACATTTCTTAATAAATTTTTTATATTAGTTATATAACTTAATAGTTATATTTAAAGAAGCCTTCTTTACAATAAATACATTTGTTATCAGTTTGCCATAATTGTTTTTAAATATACAAATTAATTAAGTAGATAATTACAAATCTGATTGCACATTTTGAAAATCACGACAGTTCCAAACATTTATCACCCGAAAGTATGAATAATCGTTCAATGTAAATATGAATTTTTTAAATGTCAAACTAGAGATTCCAATATGACAAATAAATTTTCGCTAATAAATTCATTTTCTTATTTAAAACCAAACAACATCAACTAGAATTTATACATTACAGTTATTTGCAGTTACATTTCATGCATTTACTCGTTCCAAATTAACTACTTTTTCTTATAATCTAGGATGTAACCAAAAACGATCATTTTTTCAAAGAATTAAGCATATACATATATGGACAGTATTTGTGGCATTTAATATTCGTGTAATAATAATTATACTTAAGATTAACTTCTTTAACCCCGGGATATAGTATATTTGGAAAAAGATTAATAAATTAATATTAAGAAAAAAAAGTCCTTTCCAAGAAATTTTATTGTCGAATGAGAGTATTACTGTTATTTAAACAAAATTAAAACCTACAAAAATAATGTTGATACATGCGTCCGTTAATTGGACACTTTACGGAACTCTTTGTAGTTTGTAAAGTGCTATTTTATGGATTTGTCTTTACACTTTATGGACTAAAGAGTCCTTAAAGTGCCTAATCAGCGTGTGCCAAAAGTTCCTACTTTGCGTGTAACAGTCTATCAGAAAATAGCGTTCGGACCTCCACGACCGTAAGATTTTACGGCCTCGTTCGTCGATCCTCGAACGCACAATCTCTATCGGTCCGTAAAATCCAACTTTACGGCCTAGGACCGAAAAGTAATATGTTACACTACTTTTATTAATGTCTTAAATTTGTTAAAAATGAATGGAATTTAACGAATGACGGCTTATTTTTTCGATAAAAAGTTTCTCTACAACTTTCCGTGCGATTTTTGCAAATTTCTGAAGTTAACGTAAAAAATCGCTATTTATTTAATAGCAAAAAAAAAATCGTTTTCTCGAAAAAAGCCTTCATTCGTTAAAGTCCATTCATTTTTTAAAAATGTTCAACTGGCGATAAGAAGAAGGTTTGGGTCATTAACAAAAGTTGTTTAACAAATTATTTTTGCAGGATTTTGTTCAAGAACAATAATACTTTCTGCTTTAAACAACGAAATTATTAGTGAAAATTAAATTCTTGGAAACGTTATTAAATATTTTTCGAACTTACTGTTTCCCGGCGTCTAACTACCTTAAGAATTGTATAGGCACTTTATAAGATTTTTGTACAGTTTATAATCAATGGCAACTTTGAGCCCCTGTAAGTAATCATCGTTTCCAAATATTATCATTTAGTAAGTCATTCCACAAGTACTGATCGTTCAATAAAAATAATCAACAGCTTTGTATGCACATTGACGTAATTTCTTGCACTTTTATCTTCACTATGTCTGGCATTTTTTGGTCGTTTCCCTCATGTATGGTTTTCTCGTAACAAGTATTAAATATTCCTCGTAATAAGGTTTGCGGCTCCAATATTCCTTTTTTATATTTATTATTTACATATTACTCATTAAGTAGATACATAAGATAATACTTATGCACTAAACAATAATTATGTATACTGCAGTTGATCGGCAAAACCTAAAGTTTTTAAGGTTATCATAAAGTAGTTAAAAGAACTAAGAATGTAGTTAATGAATTCTGATTTCACTGCGTGATGCACTTACGAAACGCTGTACTCTAAATTCAAGAGGTAAAAATGACTGATTTATAGTGAATTTCACCTCAAACGAACGTTAATCCAGTCATCCTTTTAAAGTTAAATTTGACTTCATATAAAAGTAAAATTCTACTTTAATGAGGCCATTATAATGGTTAGGTATTAAACCTTCATAATTATGTATATTTGACTATAGTTCAAAAACTCATTTATGAACTTCAATACTGCAATTATGAAACTAATTCAAGAATTCATCTATATTTTATAGTTACAGATGTTTTTGAAAAATTTTTCCACCCGTTTAAAATAAATGAATATAATCTTGGTGTTTTTCGGCCATTATAATTAAGTCCTGAAGATGTCCCACAAGAGGCCGAAACGCAGAAAGTAAATTCATTTCTTGTTAAGAAAGGTGTTTTTTTATTAAAAAATATGTTTTCAAGAACGAGATTCAACATAATGAGTTTCCTGTTATCTATTGCCAACCGATTCGGATGGACCAGAAGAGTGCTCATCAGCAGAGTCTTGATCGCTTTCCCTGGACGTAAACATTTTTTTCAAATACCGTGAACATTGCATCGTTTTTTCAATTTCTTAATGTTTTGGGATGAAACACTAGAAATGAAAAAAAAAATTGAATGTAACATGTATAAAACTTTTTTTTAAGAACATTTTAATGGCACATACTACAGGGATATTTTTCAACATTCTGAATAGTAAATGCTTTTTTTCTAAAATACCAAGATCTTCTTCATTCAATACTGTAATGTCTATATTTAAAAATGTTTTTGAAGACAATGGAAACATAATTTGTAAACTTACACCAAAAATAGGATATGCATTTATAGGTTATTAGGCTAGTAATAATTACTTTTTTAAGGTGACAGTTTTGTTTCTCCGTTAAAAAATCGTATTTCACTACATATAGAAGTGTAAATGATGTATTCACTTTAAATGGAAACAGAGCAGTGACTATAGTAACAGAGTTTAACTAAATATGTACGTAGTTCATGATACCACTTTTCTATGAATTGCTGATGGGTAACTTGTCTGCTACAACATTTTAAAAGAATAGAGCTATTTTAACCGCTTTAATGACGAAACAATTTCCATTGTTGGGGTAATAAATGTGCTGAAAAATGTTTAATATATATTTTTACAAAAATTGTTGCTCGATTATTTTATATCGGGTTTTCAAAATTTCTAAACGAGCTATAAAACTGTAGCTCTTCTTATCTAATGACTTATAAACGTGACTTTGGCTCTTCAATAACCTACGAGATACTACATCAGGGTTAGAACATTCTGAATTCGAAACTTGCATTGAAATTGCACGGACATATAGATAATTTTATTCCGGAAAATGGCTATATTTAACACCGCATTTTGATCTACTCATTATAAAAGGAGAACAATAAAAACTACAAAATATTGTGCCACTCAAATCTATAGAAATTATCTCGGGTATATTCACAAAATAATTATAAAGTATTGTCTTTGAGTTTTGTCTGAAGATCTTTTGCGAATTTTCAGTTTTACTAATAGAAAATTAACTCGATTTTCAAATCATCATAAATTTAAACAAATATAAAAATGTAAATAGAAAAATAAAAGTATTTCCACAAAATCCCTGCAATCACAACAAAATCGGAAAAGATTATAGATTATTTTAACCCTAATTGGCCTAAGTATACCTATTATCGACGCTGACTTTGATTGTTAACTGTATTCGTAAAATGTAATATTATGGTAATGCTTATATCTTATGTTCTTATGGTCATTTTATTAATTGTCGCTAAACAAATATCAAAAAATGTACAACTAACCTCTATTTTCAAAAGAAGTTCGGGAAAAATGATTACCTTTCTTTCTGTTTTTCTACATTTTTTGGAGGGAAAACATTACGAAATCCATTAGAAAAACTTTCTTGAAGCCAAGGGAATAAGATCATACCGAAACAAATTTATTTATATAAAAATGTTTTTCCAAATCTGTGGTTTCAATATCGCTGCTTACGAAAGCATTTGCTATAGATTTCTGAATTTCGATATTTACAATTACTTTTTTGTAATACGGGTTCGGAAAAAGTGTGTTTCCAAACAGATTTTAGTGTGGAAAATGCGATTTCCCAAACCCGGATGTGGAAAATATAAAAATTCAATTTTCCACATCCCGGTTTGGGAAATCACACTGTACACTGATATAGGAAAACAATATGATATTATAAAAAATATAAGAAAGTTTTTGTATTTGTAAAATCATAAATATGTTAATATCGGGGGGGCTCAGCCCTCCCCTCCGACCCCCCCCCCCCTTTCGCGCCACGACTCCCCCTCCCGCTTTATCTTCCCATCAATCATAAGAACGTACTTTACGCATGCTGTTACAAATTTTCTGTACGTCTTTTCGGTGCGTAAAGTAAACTTTACGCACTCGATTATATTTTACGCACGAAAAAGCCGTACGTAAACTACTATTAAATGTTACGTGCAGTGGCCACGTTTTCCGCACACTTATTACAAAAAAAATCGTTCATTACACGTGCGGGAAATCGCATTTTCCGCACTTGTTACGAAATTTACTATTTCGTGCTTCTAAGGTTAGAATATCGTTTTAGGGGGTTTTTAGGATCGCAGAATGCGATCTTATATTCAACATTTTAAAATCCGTGATAGCTGATGTAATATACTGCATGGCTGAAGCAGAAAGCATAGTTTGACATTGAATAAGACAGAAAGTACTCTTCTACCTGATTTTCACTTTGTAGAGAATGAAGAAAAAATGAGAATCTTATATACTTTATTTTTTGCACTTTCGTATATTTTGTAATTTTGATTAGTGGTTCAGTTTACGAATAATAAAGTATGTGGAGCCATTAGTTCTAAATAAAAGACTGAAAAAATTCACCAAAAGTGAAAATTCAAAAACGAAAATTTTTTGTGTTTAACTATCATCTCCGTACTATTTTTTTGTTTAAAAAACCATGGGGCTGGAAGAATTTTCCTGTCACGCCATATGTAATTCGTAGCAAAAAAGAATTTGTTTTTGACAATCTCAGATCATTCCAAATGTATACATTCATGTTGAAAACGATGCCGTTGCCGAAATTTTAATTTTCAAGAAAAGTAATCGTTAAATGTACCAATTCTCGTTTGTCACGACAAACTTGAAATATTGCCCATAACTGAAATTTGAACACATTTAGCCGCACCTTTCTCCATGATATGACCATTTTCTTATAATCAAACAGTACTACGCAAGTGCATATCATATGAAAACAGAAGATAAAACTATCTTGTTTAGTATTGTATAATGCGTTTAAACTGAAGATGATGCCCCTACCCCGGATTTAAAATTGCAACAGTATATTCTTATTTCTGGATTTTGTAAATAATTCGGAAGTAAACAAGCATGAATAGTGCTATTACAGCATAACGATTGGATCGTCCTGGATATCTGTTAGTAAATTCGAGATGGTGTTGCCAAGAAGATGTGAAATCAGTCTTTCGAATCAAACAAAAATTGCAAAAAAACAATGACGCCTACACTTGTAAGCTGTTACGACGAAATGGGTATGATGTTTATGACTATAAATAAGAAGACTATATAACAGTTGACAGTTGATGTTACATATAATTTTAATATCTATTAAAGAGTAAAATATATATTTTAATATATATTAAAGCAGTAAAACTTACTTCAAAAATATTGTTTTATAGGAACAGTTTTCTTAGTAACAACTAGCTCATTAACTAGAATCGACTACCACGTTGATTTTTTATTAAAAGTATGATGAAATCGACAAAAATAAATTACTGTTTTCTCGTCTCTTCGCTTCAAACAATTCCGAGGTTAAAAAAAATCATGAAAATGTCTAAGTTTAAAGAGCACATAAGCTGTGTGTGTTTTCCTATGATAATGAATCCATCACTGAATGCAACGTATGATTTCGATGCAGCTCCGTATGCAGTTAAATGCATTCGTCATGTGGGTGTTACCTGTAAATCATTCATCACAATACGTAATACACATTTGACCTCTCGCCCTTATTTCCGATCTAAGCTTTCATTCAATTGTATGCATACTCTCGTATGAAGAATTATGCAAATTTTGCGTGACTCTAAAATTGTGCACACGTTCCAATACGATGTTCCAAGGTGTGTAGATGAACGAAATTAACATAAAAGTCTATTTTTGACGTAGATTTTTATTAGTCGTGGCCTTTTTCCAGCAAAGAAAATTTAATCACAGTTCCAGACGCTCCTTAGCGTCTTGAGAATGTATTTTGTATTTCGAGATCGAAAATAGACAAACAATGTTCTACCGGAGTCGGGCTGAACTTCTCGCGTGGCGTATCGCTGGTGAATATCCAACGAGCACGAAATTAATAGAGATAGTCATATGTACAAGTCAAGCTGACAGTGGCGAGCTTCACAGGCAGCCATATAGAAATTACGATAAACGGATCGTTGTGCAGAAAGCAAAAGCTTCGCACATTCCTAGGCAACACGTTCTCCGCTACCGACGACGATGACGTTGAAAACCGAATGGCGAACGCAAGTCATGTAACTATGCACGAAACTAATATGTCAGGTTCGCCCGGCTTTGTGGCAAACTTAGAATTCGCTGCCAAGCTTCAAGCTACCAGCTGTGAAAGGAGACTATGTAAATTTTGTTTCAATCTCTTTACGTGTCCATCATATTTATGATGTTACATGATGTACAACCCTTTTCTCTGCTTGTTCCAAGTTATATTTTTACAAATGTTTGCTTTTCTACTCAAAATTCATCTGATATATCCCTACAGTACTTTCATAATACACAAATAAATAAATGAATTTTCAGTTATAACTGTTAATTCAGGATTTGTTCGACTTTTCCTCGAAAATTTAAAAGTACTAGAGTTTTACGTACCAAAATTCTGCAAAGACACACTACTAGAACGGTGTAGATGTGAGAATCAAAACTGTATTTGAAATTAACTATACTAGAAGCTTGATACTTTTTTAGATTAGGAGGAATACGGGCTGTACTTTCTTCTCCTCACAACTACATTGTTCTACCAATGAAGGATAGCAGTGTGAAATTACTAATGGAATCGCTAAATGCACATGAAAGGAACCAACATTTTGATAATATTGTAAGTCGTAGTAAGACAACGGCTATATCTTTTAATACAACTGGCCTGACAAAACTCTGCATCAACCACTTTTGATAGTATGAAGCCTCCTCTTTCAGATACCGTTATTAAAATTGACTAATGACGCGATATAAGAAAGTCACCGACCATTTCTCGCTAGACGTTTAGCAATTTTCTTTTTAAATCCCAAATTTTTAAATAACCACAGCCATGCCATTTTTTTATCATGGTTTCGCAAAGATTCTGACAATAGTTTGAAAGAATGTATTATCAATTTTTTATATTACTTAAATGGGTCTATTATAACATCGCCATCTGAAAGAGTTGTTTCAAATGTTGCAAAATGGCACAGGAATAATTTGTCTTGTCCAATAGCATTAAAATTAAATAGTAACCCGAACAGAAATTTACTAAGCCCGTGATCACAGCGTTATAAATTTTTTCTGCTCATGAAGTTAGCTCACCCAATTTCTTTTTGGTTAGCACTACTGTTTAACAGCTACCCAAGTGAAAAAATTTACTACAAATTGTATAATAAAAATATACAATATATTGTATACAAATTTACCCCAAAAGTGATTCTATACAATTTGTGTACAAAATTTGTCAAGTGTGAATAAAATTGTATATAATAAAAAATTAGTTGAACATGATTCCCAGTTTCGCTGACATTTCTTTGACACGGTGAAGACACGGAGAACTAAACATGCACAGGAAAAACTTCACTAAGAATTTTTAAAAAGTTACAGCGGAAATCAATTAAAACTTCTTTCGATTGTTGATAATAGCAATAAATCCAGGGTTCTCTAAACGATGTCCACACAACATGCATCCTCCTTTTACCCAAGAAATCGGCAAACCTTTTGCAATCAGGAAAATCATAAGGCGAAATGATAACCGAATTTTAAACGCAGAAATTTACTGATCTCTATTCATTTACATATACATATATTTTATAATTTAATTACTATATATAATTAATATTTTTCCAATTTGACGTTTTCATTGAAAGGTTCGAGTAAAACTGAAAGAAAATGCACGCTCATCTTAAAACTCAACAAACCGTAGCAACCATCGAGTTGAACGAAACAGTTATCGCAAAATTTTGTGACAGTTTCGATCAAACGTATATATTACAAGTGTGTGCACATTAGAAAGATCAACGAAATCATGAAATGAATGTATTTTGAAATGAAAGATTTGATTTCCTTCCGCTGTCATATATGTTTGTTTTTCCTCGTCAAGAATTTTAATCGATGAATAGAAGTTGCAGTAGGATCAACGATCGGAAGCAGTGGTCTAAATTGATTTTCGCAGTATTGTTTTATAAATGTGAAATGACGTTTCCTATGTGCATGTTTGTTTGTTCATGTCGTGTCATGAAAGTGTCAGCGAAATTCCGTATCATCTTCGAAATATCTGCATTGGTTCATTGTAATTTCCATGCTTTCGACTCCCTTCCACATCCCCATTGAAATTCTGCGTCCTCCACAATTTTTTATAGTTTATAAATTCGAATTAAATTTTATAAAAATTGAACAAAAAACAAACTGACGTATGTAATTTTTCATTATATATAATTTTGTTCAAACTTGATATATTTTGTACACAAATTGTGTAGAATCAGTTTTGGGATAAATCTTGATACAGTAAATTGTACATTTTTATTATACAATTTGTAATAAATTTTTTCACGTGGGAGACTGGCCGTACTATCCAATAAATACAAACTATATAAAGTTACTGGTGCTGAATCTTCCTACTTGTTTTTTCTGCTCGATAACTCGGAATTCTAGAAAGTATTAATAAACTTTCTGTATCTCTTGGCTAATCGAGCAACTAATATGTAGAATTAACGAATAAAATTACTTTATCCGAATATTTACCGATATGAAGATAATAATTCAAAAAAATATTAACTTTATATATCAGTAAATGAATAAAAACACTCTCTAAATTCCTTGTAGTGACAATTGAGCCTCTCTTTCATTAAGAGTGCAAATTTCGCTGTATGAAGAGTGACATTTCACTCCATTGAGAGTAAAAAAAAATCACTTTTGGAAGAGTCTCAATATAGTAAAAATTTTACTCTTCGTAAAGAGTGGCTCAATTTTTACTTCAAGGAATTTAGGAAGCAGGTTTTAGGGATCCCTCATCAATAGATATTCACTTAACCATACACTACAAAAGTCGGGATTGCAAAAAATCCGCAGTAACAGGTACTAATGTACCCTTTAATGGGGACATTACGACATTATTAGATATTAATTGATTATTTTAATATTTAACTGTTATGATAGTACTTTAAATCATCTTTAATTTGAAGACCTGGGCCAAATTGATTGAGTCGACTCAACCTTTCTTCATTTTTCGTATCCAATACTCTGGTTATTGGGATAACCGTAAAAAACTACTATGCAATCTTTGTAAAAAGTTTTCAGATGATTAATAACTTTTGTACTTATTTTTGCAAATCCCTCATCCTTTATTATCGTTATCCTCAACTCAATAAGTAAACACTATTCGAAGGTATGTTTCTACTGTGTGATTTCCTACTAGTTAAAAATTAAATGTGCTATTAGACAGAAAACATCTTAAATTTTGAGACAATTCATATTTAAGACGCTTAAATCAAT
Source organism: Trichopria drosophilae (assembly GCA_030407085.1). Taxonomy (NCBI): domain Eukaryota; kingdom Metazoa; phylum Arthropoda; class Insecta; order Hymenoptera; family Diapriidae; genus Trichopria; species Trichopria drosophilae. Next base: position 40,172,695 of record CM059584.1, read on the forward strand.
ACAGTTTAAAAGGAGAAACTTCTAAGTGTCTTAGTGACTTTATTTAAGACACCGATATGACCCATATCCAATTTTACAGTATAAAACTCATCGACATTTGGTTATTATACACGAAAAAGTCTACCCAAGAAATTGAATTACCGCTTGAGATAGTTGTGAAGAAAGTAGTAAAAGGAACTGTTTAGTTAGACAAATAGAGTCGATATTGTTAATTTTATTATTTTTATTTTAGTCGATAGTTAAATTGACTGAAAATCTATTTAAACTGACTCAATTTTTTCAGACTTATCGCCTTTCCTTTTATTCTTCGTTGTCTTAACTATTTAGGATACACGGTGTTCCTGAAATGGAGTTGTTTGCAAAAACATAGCACCTCAAATTTTCTTTTACCATATGATTCTAAAAGTGTAAAAGTAGTAAGTAAAAAAAAATTCAGGCAAATCCCACGAGCCGTTTTTAAGAAAAGTAGTCTGGAAAGTTATTAATTAATTCATAATCTTGTAATTAAGTCAGCTATTATAAATATATTAAGAAATCATCAAAATATCAATAATATTAGCTTAATTGTTGAATAAGTATACCATATAATGTGCACTTCAAAAAGAAAACGCGTTTATTTACTTTTATTGTGTTTTACAAAACACATCAGCAACTGTGCTCTAGAAAAACGCTACATTTAGGAAAAATTGTTTTTTGAAAAATTTAGTTGTAATCGGTCTTCTAACGAGAACTAGCGCTCCTTGAAATATATTATCGGCATCTCATAGCTCTCACGGAACAGACTCATGCGATATTCGGACTTGTATTGAAAAATACTATTATATCTGTCAACCAAATTAGACCAGTCTAAAAACCTACGTAAAAGTGATGGAATTTTAAAAGTACAAGACTATTCGAAATTTGGATTATTAAAACGTAACTATAGATCTAGTGTTGGAAAACTGTGCCAATACAAACTTTGCCAAGTAGGAAAGAACCAGGACATGCAAATTTTCAAAATGTTCCAAAATTATCATCGCAAGGAAGAAAGAAAAAGAGGTACTCTCGAGCGGAGCTGAACACGAATACAACGAAAGAACACGTATGTTGTGAGTCGTCGAAAAGGACAACAAAATCTGAAAGACAGCATTATTAATGATTTATCATTAAAAGAAAAAGCGCAGGTCGTAAGTAACTTATTGAAAGATTTTTATAATAGTGACAATGATCGGACCAAAAATACTAAAAAACTGAAAGGTGGCGATACACTTTCGATATTTCAAGAACACGGACCAAAACTGAAAATAAGTATAAATTGCTGTACATCAAAGATGAAGAAATTAAAGCTTATTCCTGCTGAATGTATTGCAAAAATATAAACAAAATTAGGTCTCTCTACTCGTTAAATTAATGGTATATTAATGGTATATGCTTTTCTTTACGTAATTGCAATGAAAAATAGAAAACTTTCTGGAACCGATTTAAAGCAGAAATTACAAAATTCAAATCATTGAGTCGATTCATTTTTTAGCGTGAAAGATTGTTCTGTGACCAAATTGAAAGAAAATGAAAAAAAAGTACTTACTGAAACGATGGATTTTATAATGATGCAGAAAGTTTGAAAAAAAAACTATTTGAGCTTATAATGTAATCTAGCTTGTAATACGTGTTTCATACGATGAATATTGTTATGTGTTTATTCAAAAATTATACAAACATTGTTGCTATATATTGTTATTTCGACAACTTCTTAATAAATTTATAACAGCTGACTTAAATACAAGATTATTAATTAATTTATAAATTCCAGACTACTTTTCTTAAAAACGGGTAGAGGGATTTGGCTGAAATTTTGTTTACTTACTATTTAACACTTCTAGAATCACATGGAAAAAGAAAATTTGAGGTGCTATGTTTTTGCATTCAATTCCGTTTCAGGAACACCGTGGATAGTTACAATTAATAAAGTTCAGTCATTGATCAGTCGAAGAATACATATTGAATTACTCAGAATGGTCAGAAGTAGTCAAATATACACGAGAATTTTTGTCAGTGCAACGTACATGGGATCGTCTAACTCCGATCACAAATCTCACACTGTGGAGGCCTAGAACTCGACATACATTTTTGCATTTAATTCACAAATAATTGGGAAAGGAGAGGACTTTAAATTTGTTCAGTCTATCGCGAAATCATGAATCATTCAGTTGCCTCGGAGTGACCGAATAAATGTGTAAACAAATAGGACATACAGAATGCAGAAGAAAATGAAGAAGGTTTGAACGGCTGAAACGAATGGAAAGATAAATTCTTAAATAATATACACAGAGAAACGTGTAACGCACTTGCAATGAATTAGTACTCAGTAAACACGGTCATACGCTAATTCTCCTCCTACCGTACTCCTCAGATCCAAAGGCAGTGGAAGTCTAAACAAAAAAAAAAGGATGATTCGTGCAAAACTCGTAGAAGCGTTTCGTCGCGAGGATGGAGAAAGAATAATACGTCAACAGTCGCGTCTCCGCGAAGTCTGGTGATACAGGGAACCAAAAACAAGAGTCTCTTTTTAGGTACGTCTCGCACGCATGTCGCTATACCACTGGTGGAAATGAAACGAAATTGGAGTTCGCTTATTCCATCTTCCTGCAAGCTCGCTCGCCGCCTGTCAAAATCGGCCAAGGAACCCTAATTTATTGGTGTCTGCTTAAGTCGCGTTTTTATCTCTATTTATCTCGGTTCCGCCCCCGATGTCTCCTTTTCGCTTGCGGAGAGCTTTTCCCAAGGTCACCGCCGCCGACGCCGTCCTCTTTTGTTTTTGACGTTCCTAAAATGTTACCCTGTTTCCAGATAGATTTATCGTATCATTTTTCTCGACTTTATTTGCCAAAACTGCAACCAGACACTCCAGTGTTCGTTAAAATTTATTCCCATATTACGACCACCCGGGAAATATAATCTGTATAAAATTATATTTCTTTAAGAGGTTAGGGTATGATTTGTATTTTTGCTCATACTTATGTAATTCTATATACGGTTACGTAAGAGCAAATTTATAATGGTCAATTAAAATCATTGTGTCCATACCAAGGCTATCTTATTTCATCCAAACTTGTACATTTATCTCTTGTTTCGTTTCAATATCGTTGCCTTTGGTATCAGTCCCGGTATTGTTTTTTTTTCTTACATTACTTCTATTATACTCTCTAAAACGACTTATCTACAGCGAAAAGTGGGTTACCGTCAATTAGTACGTTTTTACTGACAAATAGTACGAAAATTCTATTCATCTACAAGTAGATCTCGACTTTGTTTGTTTAGTAGTTTGTAGAATTAGTAATAAATTAGTAAGTTTTTACTTTTTATTAACAAAAATGTTTACAAATTCATTTGGTGACTCACTTTTCATTTTCTTAATGGTAATTTTAAACTATTTCAGATTTAGAGAGTAAGCCATTCAAAATTTTATATAGTAAGTTTAAAATGGTAATTTACAATTAATTACCTACATAGTTCATTATGTAGATTAAATTGCTTGTCCATAAAGATTAAAATTGAATGAAGGTAAACTTTTTCGTGAAATGGACCAAATTACAGAGTAAATTGTCGATTGACGTTTCGGCACTTTATTAGTGCCCTATTCAAAATGATCTACAATAATCATTACGTCGAAAAAAAGATTACAATGGTATAGAAAAATTAAAAACATTTGATACACATTTACAAAATTACGATATAATCGACAACAAAATTTGTTCTATTAAATCAATTTTTTGGCCAATCTCGAAAAGGTTAGGGTGAAAAACGAATTATAAATATTAAAAGAATTATTAAAAAAATTATAATTTAACTCAATTTTTTGAATTTTAAAACTTAACAATTGTAGGAAAAACATTGTCACTGTAAATGACACACATTGTTCAAAAAGAATTTTGAAAAACACACATACACATTTTTCTTTCTGAAAAAACCGAGAATATACTTTTCAATACCTTTTTGGAAACAAATACACTTTTTTGTTTTGACTTTGCCATGATGTTAGAACGGCATACGGAAAGACGTGCATTGTTTACTTATTTATATGGGCTGGTGTGTACATAGTTAATTTATCGCAAAACATATATTTTTACGAAAATAGTACTTTCCCGCACTAGTGCCAAATTCATTTCTAATTGAAGCTTTCTCGGTCCACAGTTTTCTAAACTTATCTAGTCTAGTTTCTAGTTTTAATATCAGATAATTGTAAAAGGGAAAAGATGTAACGTGGGTCGGATTCTAATAAATTAAATTAAACTATTCGGCTTATACCCACCAATTAAAAATCTATAGTTTCCAAGATTTCATTGGTGGGGCATAAACCGAATAGTTTAATTTAATTTGTAATAATTTTAACAGCTTTACTTAAATAGTTTTATGACTTTATTCCGGAAAAATACACGCTACTACATCGTATAGAAAAAAAGGATTATGGCAAACATACCTATATGAATTAAAATTGAACAGGACATCAATTTTAGACATTTAGAATTAAAAACGACTAAATCAAGACAGTTTTTGAAAGAAGACACTTCGACATCTCTTAGCGTCTTCCGTTAAGACATCCTTGACACATCTGATTTAGCGATATATACAATTACTATATACTGTTCAATTCTTCTTTACCAGTCAAAAATTTCGAACAAATTTTCAAAATTAGTAAATCAAATGGAGCAAGCAATGAATGTATTCTATTCATACGCTATTGGAAATACCCAGTTTAAATGTAGGGGGAAAGGCACATGAAATTTTCTTTCTGGGTTGTACTCTAGGATACTTTCTGAGCAATTTCTAGCAAGAATTAAAAAAATCAACTTGGCCGTTTTTTATTTATGTCTGTTTATAAATTTTTACGTAAATTATGAAACTAATCAAGTTTCAAATAGAATTATGTTTCATAATAGCGCATGTTCACGTAGGAATTCATTCACAAATAAATCACTTGATCCTAAAGCCAACCGTTATATTCAACAATTTCGACAAAGTTATCTAGATTTGCTCATTATATTACACCAACTGTACAAGGTCTTGGATTCTTCAGTGAACAGTAGATTGAGTCGGTGCATTCAGATTTCAAGAAAACTTGGGTGGAATACAACAAAAAGAAAATAGCTTTTCATTTTGTTATATTCTCCCTGGTAGAAATGAAAACATTATTTGTACATTTCTTGTGTAACAATCTTATTTACCATGTTAAATGTATAGGAGAAAAAACAAGTTTAGTGAGGCAAATAGAAGACAAATTTCTACCAGAGCTTCTACATTTTTTATATTATATTTATAAACATTGTTTTGTAAATTGAAATGTATAGCATATTATTTGAAATATATTAATTGGATCTCTGGGAGAAAAAAATAGTAAAACCTAATAATCCCAGTTTAGGATGACGATTTACGTACTTAAACGAACTATCCTTTCCTGTAAAAGGATCCACAAAGCTGTAAAAATTATTAAACAAAATTATCTTGGACTATTCAAATATTTATCCCATGAGATTTTACTATTTTTTTTTCATTCGGTAATGTTATGAAATAAATATTTTTTGAAATTTCGTTAACTTAATAAATTACGTTAAAATATAAAAACAGATGGAAATAAAAAAAAAAGGCCAAGGGGATTTTCCCTTTTCCAAGTTGTTCAGAAAGTGTCCTAGAATACAACCCAGAAGGAAAATTTCATGTTCCATTTCTCCTCCATTTAAACTTTGTTTAGACACACCGTGGTAATAAAAAAATAGCAATATATATAGCGAAGAAAAAATAATCATACATACTAATATTTTAGCAAAATATCAGTATCCCCATTTTGCTTCACTTTGAATAATAAGATATGTTTACTATGAGTCTAATAATACAATGTACTATGAAAGAGAAATTACTTCTTTCTCTCTAAATTACTTCGAGTGACAATTCACTCTGGGATAAAAATTGGCTTTGCAAAAAATGAAATTTTATACTGCTGAATTTAAAAATTTCAGAATATGTATATGAAACTGAGACGGGAATAAACAAAAATCTATTTCATTGTTTTACAAGGCTGAATTAACAGAATAGAAAAAAGAGCTATCAAAAGAGGAATTAGATTTGCCAAAATAATTATGTATTAATGAGTAATGCAGGCATATAATCTAAATACAAGTTAGAATATTAAAATTTGTTGTGCAATTTGCCTCAGTGTATTTACAAAATAATATCAAAACAAAATCCTATATGTATTTGAACAATTTAATATTACTCCTAATGTTTTCCTCCGAGTCGAATTAGCATGAAATTGATTATTTTTAAAGCGATGAAGACGTCGTCATAAGGACAACAACAATGCATACTTTATACGTATTGTTCAGGCACGAGCATGAAATACGAGGACGTGCGTTGGCTGATACTTTTAGCAAAACGAAAGTGCTGTGATCTTCGGCGCGAACCGTAAGAGTTAAAATGTTTAGTCTGAAGTTTCAAGATCCGATGTAAGATTTCGCGATGTGATAGCGATGACATGAAAGTAAATAAAGATGAAAATTCACGACAAGTGTTAGCCAATAAGACTTCTAACTCCATCTTTAAATTTTATTTCAGTTTAGCGATGGAAAGAATCTACTGCGAGTTATAGATTAACTAGTATTTTTATATTTAGGGTTAGGCAGCTACATGATACCTGCTCTTATTTCAAGAAGGCAATGTATTCAATTGTTTGTCTACTTAAGAATTTAAATATGTTAACTGTAAATTAACGTATATAATAAGTAGCAGTTTAACATGTCGAATTTTCGGTATGATTTTGCGTTTAATAGAAATGGGAAAGTTAAATAGTTTTTGAAGGAAATTGCATAAGCTTCACTACCGCAAAACTAATGTCTGCTTGTTTCTCTGAATTCTTTTCAGATTTCTATTACAGTTTCGTAATTTTCTGACGATGTTTCTTTCGCATACATAATTTAGTAAAATTATCCGAATTTTTCGAAAATTTCTAAGAGAATATAATTTTTATAATACAGTTCTTTCAGTGATGCAAAATAAAAATGCGATTCTTAACCCCTTGACTGCCACGAGAATTTCACGAAAATGCCTAAAATGCAAAAAAAAATTTGTTAGATTTTACTGTAACTTGCTGCATAAGAGTATTTTAGGACGATGATTACGAATCTGAAGTCAGCTTTCGAGAATTCAAAATGGGGAATTTCATATGGCGGACAAACACTCCAAATTCCAACCATTTCACTTGAAATTGGTTACTCGAGGGTTTTCGGGGTCGCTGATTACGAATCTCAAGTCAAATTTACATAATTCAAAATGACGGAGAAATTTTCTCAATTCCAACGATTTTACTCGATATTTCTTACTCTGGGGTTTTCGAGACCGCTGATTACGAATTTGCAGTTGTATTTTGAAAAATTTATCCGCCTTATTGTAGCCGTCATTTTAAATTTTCAAAATATATCATCAGATTTGTATCAGCGACCCCGAAATCCGCCGAATAACAACTTTCAAGCGGTTTTATAAACTTTTTATGCATAAATTGATTGAATACAATATCATACTTCATGACTAAGATTTTGCAAAAATTGTGAAAACTACCATCTTTGTGGATTTATATATATTTTTGACACAGCGATTATGAAAATGGACAACACCATCATATTCAGTACACATTGGACTGTCTAGAAATGGATTTGGTTTTATTTTATAAATTTCAGAATTTGTGAGTCTACTTTATATCATGACAAAGATTTGCCTTTTTCTGGCAGTCTAGGAAAAGACCAAAATGACAAAGATCTTCGTCATTGGCAGTAAATGGGTTAAAAAAATTTCTTTCGGCGAAAAACGATCGTACAAAGTCGAATGAAAATTTAGATTACAGGTATTCATATCACCTACGATTTTGCTCTGTATTTGGTTTTACCTATTCGAGTTAATAAAAATTCAATTTTTAACTTTTTTGTCATTATAACTCGAAAGTACAAAGGGTAGTAATTTCAATATTTTTAAAGTAATACGAAAAAGTATGCGTTATGGTATTTTTGTCGAATAAATCCCAAATAATAGCTTATTTTAAGGGGCTGAGTATGCCCAACCGAAATAAATACCTTTGTAATCTTATGGTCTCCAAGGCGTTATTACAAATAAAAACTATTGCTAATATATTCTACATATTCAGCACCAATCATTGTACACAGTTGCTTCCAATTAAAATAATTGGAAATATAAAATTAACAAAATAAAATGTCCGCCTATAAATTTGCATCCGAAAAACCAAAGAAATTCTTATTTACAAAAATGATTTGAATGCATTATCAGAAAATATGGCTGAGATGTCACCTTCTTCAAATAGACTGTCTTCGTCGAGCAAATAAATGAAATTTCTAATTCCGTAATTTCGAGTAAAGAACATTTTTGCACCTCCATTCTCGAGTCTCGTTAAGTAAACAGCTCGTCGTCTCGAGACGTGTTACCGTCCGCGCCTAATAGAGAAAGAGTGAAATTATACGTTCGCCATTCTTCGCCGTCGTTTCATTCACGTCCGGATGAAAAGCCGCGAAAAGTCGTACGTCTTCCACCTCGAATCTTTGGATTTGGAATAAAAATTTGTCCACAAATCATCGGAAAAACGATAAATTTCCACAAAAGGTTACTTTAAGGATAGGTGCGTTAGATGACACGCGTCACCTTTCATCGTATTCTCGTCAATGAAATCTCCTCGTGCAACGTCTGCTTCAAGAATTCGCGACATGACAGGTTGGCATGACGGAAACACGTGTCCCATTGTCTGTTTACTTTGAGGCCACCCACTTCGGGCCGACTATTCGCTGAAGTAAAAGGGAGTGTTAAGTGAAACCGAGTGGACTGAAGCCCGGGACTCTGTATCGCGAGTCAGACTATGAGAAGACGACGTTTTGCGTACCGAGATGAAGAGAATCTCGGTGCCATGTATCATCGTGCTATTATTATGCTTTTGCCACCCCCGTGACAATCTTAACGGACAGTCGGACTGACGAGAGTCTCCCTCGCCAGATTCTGTCGTCCCTTGCCTCCCCACGCGACTTTTCGCACGCCGTGTGAGAAACGTCGCCCAGACTCGCGATATTCTACGTGATTATTAATAAGGTCGCTATTTTAAGCAGTGACTCTCAAACTCCTGTGAATTATCTTGTGCAATTACATTTGCAATTAGTCACTTCAACGACGACTCGTTTAAATTAATGCACCTTAGCTACTTCATCAAAAAATAATTGCGATCATGGTGCATCGACGATTCAAACGATTCGGATCACGAGCAATATACCATAGACACATATTCTGACACGAACGAAAATTGTCACATATATGTATGTCCAGTCTATTTACCGTCATCCCAATACAAATGTTAATCGTTAGAATGGGATGGGTAGTTTGGATTAAATATTAAAATCATCCATTATTTGGAATACGTCATTCACTACCTAACACCTAAATTTTTAATCCAGTTTGACTGCTATATATGTCGTATGTAGAAGAATTATCTGCTGATAAATAAGTCTACCAGAGTGCAAATCTCCACATTTGTATGAAAATGCCCCGCACAAACCTTATGGAAAGTGGCCCTCGGTTAAATTTGTACAAACTGATGTATATTATAGCTTTTGATGTTCCGATGAATAGTCCCCATTGTCACAAGGCCTGAAAATGAAAAGTTTTTTCTGTACGTGCATGCCAAATTACTAGAATTTTGCTGTAACTTATTTCGTTTTAAAGATATTTCATCGCGTAGGGACTCATTTTAAAGCTTTTTTTCAAGCCCTGTCATTCGTCTTTATGACACGTTGAACTATAATGAAGATTTATCTTCTAACGGGAAAAAATTCTAATTTTTGAGATTTTCCGCTTTTAATTCATTTCGCTAAGTAGTTAATGTAATATCACCCAAAAAAAAAGTTGTAGAGCTCAAAAAGATGAACTAATTGACCCATTATTTTTTCCCTTTCGATAAAAACTGAGCCAGTGAAGTCCTAATGTCGTGGAATTGGCAATAAATGCGCATCATTCCCACACGGAAAATAAATATATGCGACATATAAAATAAATGCGCATATATTTTCGGCGAAAAATGTAATATGTGACATATACATATATTAGATATATGAATGAACATATAGTTTTAAATTTATATTTGGCATATTTTCAATCTATATATTGCATATAATTTCGGCAAAAAATGCAATATGTGACATATATGCTACATATATTCCCGCATATATTTTCATCGAATTTTTTTTCCGTGCGGGTTGTTACAAAACCCGCTATTCGTAAATTCTCTCACATTAACGGACTCCTTATGGGCTTAATTTCTATCAAAGCGTAATGTTTAAGACGTCATTTTTTTCGTCTTTAATCTTTATAACTTTTCCCAGAATGATATTACGTTAGTTACTTTACGTTACGCGAAATGAGCTAAAAGCTGAAAACCGCAAAATACGAGATTATTTCCTCTTTATGCCGTTATAACTAAAGACATTTTTATCGTACGTCAAAATATCATTAAGACGAATCGCAGGGCTTGAAAAAAGCTTTAAAATGAGCCCTCACTCGATGGCATACGTTTAAAAAGAACTGCACTATAGCCAAAATTATTTTACATAAAAATATTAGTACTTTGGATACACGTGCAGAAAAAACTAGTCATTTTCAGCCTTGTAGCCGTGGAAACTTTTCAATGGAGCATCAAGAACTACACGGAAAATAATGTTTAACCCCTACGGCAAAATATTCATCTGTCACAGCTTAACGTAAACACAGTTAAACGCAGTTCGGCTCCATCAGTCAAACTCGTTGAGCTACCGCAGTTTTTCTATTTTACCTCAACACTTTAGCTGCCTTAAGATATATATCTCAGCAAACACAGCCTATCAATTGGACTAAGTAATGGACTATTTTTCATTTCTCTTATATTTATAGACGTGAAATTATATTTATGTATGATCATGTATCAATCTGCACTAAAAAATAGTGATTAGTACACTGAAAGACAGGTTAAAAACAGATATAGTATTTGACTTGTAACCTTCATTAGGTGCGTTTATTCACGTATCAACTTTATTAATAATAAAATAAAATATGAGTCCCCACTCTTTTAACTTATTTTTCACAAAAAACTCCATTTCAACCGCAACTCGCTCGTTTATACAGCGAATAATTTGACAGCATACATGCACACGTCTTTCAGCCAGTCATCTTTTGCAGCGACAACCAAACACCCGCAGATAAATTCATTAAGCTGTGGTTGCTAAATGAATTTTCTGTATTACATTTATAAATTATTGTGACAGACTTATTATTGCGCTCGTATAATCAAACGCTGTCAACCAAAGTATTTGAGCTAATGTAACCCAAATATTTTTTTCCGTGTATAACATACATCAGTTTGAGAATTTACCCGAGGGCCATTTTCTATAAGGTTTGTGCGGGGTTCTTTGTATATGTTGCAAGACTTGAAAAACAAAGGGACGCTTAAATCGTGAGGTAATGTAGGCTCTATCTAAATAATAAATTAGAAATTGGGTGGGCATTTAACTTACAACTTATTTACTCTCTAGGAGCAAAAAGATGTTTTTTCCCGGCGCGACGTTTCGGATCTGTATGTATGCACGGAAATAACAGGTTTGGATATACCGACCAAAGAAGCATTGTAAATTAAAATATTGTCAGGTCGACCATTGCTATTGAAAAGAGAACTTTGCATATTGAAAACCTTTCAACAGATATGGTCCCAGCAACCATACATATGGAACGGAATAATTATCAATATACAATAGACTCCCGGTATATTTGCCTGCTCGGTTTCTCGCATTCCCCTCCCATCTTCTTATATTTGGCAAAAGAAGGGGAGCGGCCGCGGCGTCTCACTCCCCTTAGTCGCGTTATGTTCGTGACGTAACAGTAGGACCTTCCTGAGGCCGCAGTCCGCAAGTTGGGGTGAAAAAAGAGAGACGACAGACAAATATAATGGGACAGAACCCGGCGAATATACTGGGACGCAAATATAGCAGGGTGCAAATATATCGGGACTCTACTGTAATACAGTCAAGACAACCTTTATCCTAATACGATCCGTGTTTTTTTACGGTCCCTAATCAGGGTAGAATTGACGAGAAAACATGTGTGGACACTTTAACACGTGATAGAAGCCACTTTTAGTGGGACCCTGTAACTTAGTTTTTCTTTTACAGTATGAATATTGTAATCTCTAGGTAGCTGCAATCTTTTTTAATAGAACATACTGCTCACTGGACAAGTGATTAGCACAAAGTTCAGAAAAGCACTGCAAATAATTAGTTATAAACCGATATTTGGTATATCAAAATATCTTTGGGTATTAAAAAAACACTTAAAAAACCAACCCTAAACACATATTTACCTATTAGATAAATTAAAACACTTGACGAAACGAATAGGAGTGTAAAGTGTGAAAAATATTCTCGGCCGGTGAACAATGTTTCGAAAATCGAAAACCCCGAACGGCTAAAATTTCGGTATTGCGGGAGTCCAAAGTATTTTAATTTACTTTCTTTTTGCCAAATTTTCAAAGTCAAAGTGAAGAAAATCACGCCAGAGCCATGCTATATCGAAATCTTGGCCTTTCTGTATGTTGATTTTCGCAACTTTGTTCCCCAGCCATATTCTCTCGAAAAATTTAACTAATCGATGTACGTACAACGAACTGTACGGGTGTGAGAAAAAATAATGTACGCATCGAGGGCGAAAACTATATTTAGCTAGTAATATTAAAAGAGAACTATAGCTGTGTCTTATCTTACTCTCTAGTAAGTAATTCCAACCATTTCATTTTTTTCCATGTGTTAAATACTAGTGATAAATGGCAGCGTTTTTCGCGAGTTATAACTTGACATCATCGCTCTCCCAAATAATATACTTGTTATTACTTTTGATAATTGGTATTTCAAAAAATTCGATTCTTTTTAGTATGCAATCCAAAGTACTGAATAATAATATAAAAAGTACTAAAATTACCGGGGATTTATCATTTATTAAAAATTCAATTTAGAATATATTTTGTTGATGACTTATAGAATATATTGGTTAATGTTGATAAAGTGAGGTGATGATAACGATGACAGGTGGTAATAACCATGGCACATGAAGATGAGGATGATTTCAGGTGAGAATTATGGCTTTGGGTGATGATGGTGTCTGATGATCGTCATGACGTCACATGAGAGAGGATTATTATTTAGATGCTTCGAGTCGAAATTAGAGGTAAAAAAAACACTCGATTGAAGTGTCAATATGTGGCATTATTTTCATTCAAAAGTTTCATCCTATTACATTTTTATTGCAGTGCAAGTTTATGACGTCCATATAAAAAAATATAATTAAGTTTGTCATGAACTTCATCCTCAATATATCTATATATTTTATTTTTCATAGATTTCTTCAATAGTTGAATTTGTATTCACTTCAATTTCGTTTATATTAGTGTCTTTTCTTCACTTTTAACTTTGATGATGCATTTCATTTCGTTGCTTGGTTTCATTCTATCAAGATCAGTACGTTCCCTTCTCGTTTGGCTTTAAAAGCTATTACTCCTTGAGTTCTACACCGTCTTAACTGCATTCAATATTAACATTCGAAGTAGGCCATCTTTTTTCTATTTTCTCATTTCTGCTTGCCCTTTGTGCATTTAAATTGCCATTTCTGCACCATTTCATCGCATTAGTCCTATTCAATTTATATAAATTATAATGTTAGAACTTTTTTATTTATCCCCGTAAGATTTTCGTGCACGATCCTAAATAACCTTCTCATTATTGCTGCCAAGTTTTGTTTACTGCAAACTTTATTCTAAATTTCATTCATTCATGCTGTTTAATACCCGTATAACCGCTTAACTGCCTTACATGGATACTTTCAATTCAATTTACCGTGACATTGATGTATTATTTATAATACTTACTATTTTTGCATTTTATAATGTCCGGAATATATTACAATTTTCTTTATTTCTTTAATTTTCCTCACCTTCAAACGTTATGTCTTCTGATTAAATTCGATTATTACTAGATACTACTTATTGTATGCGTTAACTACGTTGAATTACTTTCATTCACTTTATGATCTTAATACGCCCACTAGCGCCATCTATTTAATTTTTGTTCATTTCCGTATTCTTTTATATTTTATTTATAGAATTTGCAAGTAATTTTCAAATTGATGTAAACTTGTCATTTCCATTACGTTTAAACTTCGTTTCTTTCATTGCTTCTCCGCCTTCTGTATTATTAAAGATAATCTGCAAAATGTTTTTTATTGCTTTATAGTTCCATTCGATCAAAGCCAATTTTGATCTGCTACTTAGGTAAGTTCTTGTCTTTTCTTATTTTTTCTCACACTCAGTGCTCATCATTTACTTTGTTCACCAGATATTTTCAATGTTTTTACAACTTAGTAGGCATTTACACACGTTTTTCTTAATTTTCTATTAATGAACACATAATTTTCAGAGTCGTTCTTACGATTTACATTAAATTTATTTAATGTTCGTATCACTTTCCATCTAAAATAAAGTGCAATCTGATTGGCTGGCAAAATGTTTATCGCGCTAAATTAGTAAACTCGGACACATTTGGTTAGGATAGCAGGTAGATTCATTACTTAATTAATGTATTTTTACATACATTATATCTTAATTCTTTCTACTCCATCTCCATTGTCTTCTTTGTTCTAAACATACTATCTCTTAGATCCTATAATGGGTGCTTGTTTGAAACATTTAACTCAATAATTTAATTTATTTCTCTTGTTGGCTTATACGATTATTTTCGTTCAATATGCTATCCCTTTCTTCGCTTCTTCAATTTTATATGTTCATTAATTTCATCGCTAATATTAATTATTTAATTGGTGCCCTCTTTTTTATTCGTATTTGTGTACTTATTAAATTGTCATCATTTTGCTATTTTGGTTCTTTTATTTATACATATATGTTTGTGGGTATGTATTTCACGTTCCACTTTTCTATTTTTATTATCTTTCTTTAAATTTAATATTACTTAAATAATATTTTTTTCGTTTCTTAGATCACTCCAGTAGTTTTATTTCATTGCACAGGCCTGCAAATAATAAAAATGCGATTTTATGGCTACTTTTGAGGTTATGTATAGAAGACACAAGATTTTGATTGGTCAAAGGTTTCCATTGGTCAGTTCACATAGAATTACTCTTTCGCTTTAATGTGAGAGTCGCAAGTTCAATTGCAATTTTTCCATTTTGGAATTACAAGATATATTCCATTATTGTCATAAGCATTCGAATTAGATACTATGAGGTAGACATCTTTTATCTGGCAATTTTCTGTAGATACTCTCAGCTGTTTGGCGTTGTCGAATAAGGATTTGATGTCGAGATATTAAATTTTTTAATCCAAGAAGACGGATTCAAAAGAACGAACAAAAAAGTATTCAAAAAACATTGATAATATCGAAAGATGTTTTTAGTTATAAATATGCAAATTGTGTATTGTTGTTTATATTATGGAAGTCTCGCAATATTGAATTTGACTTTGAGCTTGTCCTCCTCGGGCATTTGAAGGTAAATTTTTTTTTACATGTACCTATATCGTAATATCAAATTGGCGTACAGAAAGAGAGAGAGAGAGAGAGAGAGAGAGAGAGAAACAAAAAAAAATCCGTAAAAATGTTGTGCCTTCTGTACATAACCTCAAAAGTAGCCAAATGCTGCATTTTTGTTGGTACATAAACTCCAATATCCTAAAATCCTAACATGATAGGGCAGTTCTGACTAGGGTAGGATTACAATTCTAAGCAAAAAATTAATTTGGAAATGACTCTTCACTTTCGAACAAGAAAACCACGCTGACCTGTGTTATCATTCTGGATTTTAATTTCATATTGATTGTTACTAGCAAAATATAGTTGATTTATCATCGCAAGCTATGCCTCCATTTTTATTCGCACAGTTTAATTTGACTGTAGTAGTTTATTTATTTAATCGATATCCTTGCCTGTAGTTTTTTAAAAATCACATTTGAAATTTATCAATTTATCACGAAAATGAGCCTAAATATATCAATTTTCTCTCTCACGTCTAACGGTCGTTACTCATTGCTTCGTAACTTTCTGAGATTATAGCGCAACATAGAACGAGAGCCGTGCATCAAAATACTCGTCGTAAATTCTTAAGTTAATTTAAGTGCTTGCCTGCCAGTGTGCCCGATATTTCTGGCACGATAACTTCATATCTATTAAACAATCTATTTGAAATCTTGTATGCTCATATTATTTTGTATTTTCGCAATCTACAATGTCATGTTTAGTCTGGCAAGGAAACGCGAAGGAAATTCAAGTGCATTTGCATATATTTCAATAGAGCAAATATGCTCTTGACACTCGTAGCGTCTTCTCACTTTTCGTAATAAAGTGAGATTAGAGCCGACAGGGAAGACCTTGATTTCAATGATGTCATATAAATGAACATACGTCAAATCGTGTTTACATTATAATACTAAAAAGCAGGTACATACATTTATAAAGTATACGATTACTGCTCTAATTAAGAATATGTCAAATTTCTGTAGTGGAGTAACAGACTCGTTGAATTTTAATTATTAATGAAATGGGCGGTTACTATTTTATTTGTTTCATGACAATCTGTTCCAATTATCTATGCTAGATATCAAATAGAATAGAATTTGACTTAGGGTAACGCAATATATAAAATATTTTGGATCTACCGCAAACACAATAAAGGAACATTTGTTATTTTTTTTTTAAATTAACTGACTTTTAAATCCAGTAAGGATATAGTTCGTACATATATGTCCAATGAATAAAATGGGCAAAGTACATGGCAAGATATGATTCGAAATAGAATAGATGAACATCAAACTTAGTTTTAAAGGAAAAAGAATGAAACCATATAATTAATTTATATCTTGTAGATTTCATTTAAATTATACAATATTAACACATAAATATAATAACTTCTTGAAGGTACAATTTCAAATATTGATAATGAATAATATTAAGAACCGGGTACTGGATAAAAAACTTTTCCACAAGTAAAAACATGTA
This sequence comes from Trichopria drosophilae, assembly GCA_030407085.1. NCBI lineage: Eukaryota > Metazoa > Arthropoda > Insecta > Hymenoptera > Diapriidae > Trichopria > Trichopria drosophilae. The sequence goes on from CM059584.1 coordinate 40,189,785, forward strand.
ATGTTTTAGGCTCTAATTTGAGGTTTTCTGCAGTAATACCAGTAAAAAAACATTCAATATAAATCTTTTAAAAATGTCAGTATAAGATTTATTTAATGATTAGCGTAGAAAAGGGAAAATGTGTTATTTTCCATCAAGATCATAAGATAGTAGGTCTTGAATACTCATGCAAATAAAATTTTATCCGCAAGAAACTTTTATAATGTTCTCCATATCGAACAATTAATATAACAAATTTGATCATGACCATCTATTATTTAACAAATGTTCTAAAGTTTATAAATTTCAGTTAAGAAAATTACGTTATTAAAGTAAATATAGAGCCGGTAATTTCGATTTTTGAAATCTAATATTAACCGCCCTTATAACATATTTTTGTTTAAAATATTTGTTTTCTATTATTTTTTTCTTGTTTATTTCGATGACTAGAATTTTTTACCTTAAAATTATATACAGTTTTTTGCCTATACATGAATAAACTTGTCCTTTTCACTCCTGTCTTCAATACTCTTTTCAAGTTTCTTGAATCTTGTTTCTAATCTTTTTCCGACTAACCAATGTAGAATTTGTAAAGTAGTCATGGTATTTGATAAACTTTAAAGCTGCTCTTTTATTGTAGATAGTCTTCGTAAGGTCTTAAATTACCTGAATTGATACTGATCGGTATAAAATGACGATCACAGACTAGTCTAATATTTTCTCTTTTTAATCTGTTTTGAATTATTCTGTGACTTCCTTAATATATTTTATAGATATGGTTTACTTTAAATAAAAGAACAATTCTGGACTGTTTTTTTATACCTAAGGAGTTATAAAATTCATAATCATTCTGAATTCAGATAATTTTTCAGCTTGTCGATAAAACAAAAACAAACATTTTTTATGTTGGAGTAAATGACTAAAGTTAAATAAACAGATCGCCCATACCACATGGGTGTCAATACATTCTCTTTTCTAAAAAATGGATCTTCTTGTATCATTTTTCAATTTGTGGTATGAAAACTCATTGAAAGAAATCATATGTAGATTTTGCCTAAGTTAGTTAAGTAAGATGTAGATTTTTTGACGTAGAATCCGAATGTGACATCCAAAATGTCCCACTACGTCAGACATTTTTGTAACACTTTAAATTGACAAAAAAACGGCCATTTTGATAATTTTTCTGTATTTTATGCGGCTTATTAAAACGATATCGCATAGTACTACTCTTGAGCTTTAAAACACAGTTTTAGCATTTTAATTTAAAAAAGCTCACAGTTTTTGCGTTAGACCTTTGAAAATTCTCAAAGAAAATTTCATTGTGGACGCCATTTTGAGGTCGTTACAATCATGCGATGTACAAAACCACAATTTTTTTCTTAAAATTCAAATATTTTGACTGCCTTTATAAACAGATTCAACAGAATTCCAATATCTTAATTGCTCGAATTTTTTCAAGATTGTCACCATATTGGAATTCCTAATGACTGAAACTCAACTTTGACTTTGAAATCTTGAAGAGCGACCTTGAAATTAGTAGGATATGTACCTTTCAACGTTTTATCCTCCAATGCCTTGCCTGTTCAAATTAGACGTAATGCAACTGTTGGTTAGAAAAGTTCACAAATTTGCTTACTGTGGTAAAGATGGAAAGAGTTTCGAACATAAAATATTCGATGCACCGGGATCTCACCATCTATGATTGCACGTCACAAGGCCAACATTCCTTATTTATTTATCTTACATATAAAGCGAACATAAAAATATTTATTTCTATCCAAAGCTTGCGTCTGGCCTAGTAAGACGCGATAATAAGCAGAGTTATAAAAAGTACCATAAAGTTTTAAATTTCATAAAAAACAATATTAATTTAGAAGGCTTTGACGTTAAGATGCGAGGTTAAGATGAATTTTATCTCATGATGAAATATTTTGTTACATTAATTCGAAGAAAATCACCTTAGAAAATTAGCTTAAAATTTTGAACATGGTTTGTCATTTAAAAAAAAATAATTGTTTGCAAAATATCCTGCATAATATTATCTGTAATTATTTAGTACATACAAGTAAAATATAAATGTTAATATAATAATAGAAATTAAAGAAATAAGTCACGTTTCCAAAAGAAGTTCCGTGTCAGTTTTATTCGCATCCATTCTTTTCTACTACTCTCAAATATGCCCAAAAATTGATCGATGCAGCTTATTTTATAAAAATATCGAAATTGATTATTTTTTATTAAAAATTTTGTTTGTTTATAAACTTGCAATTGTATTATTAGATTATAATCTATGCATTTAGGATTTCAAAATTTTATTCAAATTTCACTCCAATTGAAGTGAAATAAGCACACCATATAGAGTGACTCACCTTTCACTTTTACTTGGAGTGAATTGTCACTCTTCAAGAATTTAGAGAGCAGTACACTTATGTTCTTCAAAAAGTAAATTATTACAAATAATACTCAAGTTGCAGATTTTCATTAATTTTCCAGTTAGTAAATGCGGATTATAATTAGAAATGTAAATTAAAAATATCTTCTGACTCGTAAAATATCTTTGATGAATAAGGAGAAGTATTTACTTCTCACCTGCGCAGGCTATTATACGGGACGAGTTCAACGTTTCTCTTCGTCGTTTGTTTAACGGATGACCGCAGGTATAATGCAGATCATACATACTCTCTCGTATGCGTATAGAAACTTATAAACTTGAGTTTGTCCGGGTGAGTAGGTTCCCGCGAGACTTACGACCCGGAGATACGCCTCCCACGCATCTCTTTGACAACGAACAAATGTGACAGTAGTACAGGATACGTCAAAGCTTTTGTGCTCGTGTCATGAATGACTTTCCTCCTCATTAAATATCGCCATTTTCTCTTGTTCTTAATCCGCCTTGTTACTAAGACTTCACTTTACAGTTTCAGAAAATTCTTGTCACTAAACCTGTTAGTAATTTTTGCATTCGTTAGGTAGTTAAAGCATGATGGAAATATTACAGACTGACTAAAGCATATTTCACAGCTTTCGTATTGTGTACAGATAATTAATAACAAAGGTTAGGTAATTTGACGAATATGATTGATTCGTTCTGCACGAGTACATTTAATAATAGCACGTTTATTAAATGTTGCGTAACACGTGAGGGAGGAGTTTACATTTCGAAAAATGAAATAGTTATCACGAAGAAAGATAGTTGGATTGACACAGTACCAGCTTGGAAATTTTAATCCGATGGAACGAAGGCTGTTCTTTAAAACTTTCACGTTCCGTTGTAGTGGGTGGATGAGTAAAGTCGGAAATTTTGTTTGTTCTTTTGATATCTTTTTCCTTACCAAATATGTGTAAGAAGATCATATATTTATAATGTTAAATCGGGTGCACCTCAACAACCCGACAAATCATAAAACAGACACTTAAAAAAACAGATATTCAAAAACCAGACATTAAAAATCCATACATTTCAAGATACACACATATTGGGTGCACCTAAAAAAACCCGACAAATCACAAAACACTCACATAAAAACCTGACATTCAAAAACTAGACATTTCAAAATATAGAAATTAAAAAACTAGGCATTTAAAAAACGTAGATTAAAAAATCAGACATTTCGAAAAACAGACATGCAAAAAGCAGACTTTTCAAAATATACTCTCTAAATGTTAATTACATTTTCAGAATATGTAATTAATGATGGACTTCTAAATGTGCTTAATAAAAAATCCTTCAAGTAACCTACAAAATTAATCCATTGATTAAACATTATTGATCTTGAAATGACCTCCCAGTAGGACCTCAAGGGCGCCGACCCGAGACAATTTTTGTATGTAGGGAAGGCACCAATGAGAGGTGACTTTTGAAATGTGAGATTTTTGAATGTCTGTGTTTTGAAATGTCTGGTTATTTTTAATGTCTGCAATTTTTGAATGTTGGGTTTTTGAAGTGTCTGTTTTGTGATTTTTTTCGGGTTTTTGTGGTGCACCCGTTAAATCTAGTATATTTTTATTGATCCTTTGTGTCATGTGTACAAACGACGAATTTGTGCTGATCACAAACTTCTAACCAGGTAAAAATTGATCACCAAGGAGATACTATCAAGTACTGAATCAGTACTGACCTACGATACCAAAAATGCAAAAATCTCAAAAATATACTTTATTATAGTATACTATTTTTTAACACTCCGGGAGTAGAACTCGATTTTGCGCCCTGCAGTGAAATATTCGGATGCAAATTATCGATCCCCACGGTTGCCGTCGTATTAAAAAATATCATATGGAACACGGGCGAAATATTGATGTCCGACGAGTGTGATTATTACCCTCACATCACTTGTCAAATTTATCACTAGTCGAAGATCGGTAATTTCGCTCTTGTTACAAAATATACTATAATATACTATACCTATATTTATATTTTGATGCTGTAGGCGCAAAATGGTCTTTTTTCGCCCTCATGTGCCAGCGTAAAACGCCTATTTCACGCCTCTTGGGTCATAACATAAATTTTACGCCCACGGAGGCATGAAATTGGCATTTCAGGCTCACAAATCGAGGCGTAATAATATATTAAGTATCTAGGGCGGACACAGAGATATTGCAGCGAGGGCAACGAGTGGGTCAATGCTTGAAATGTGAGTTTTAGCCCGCAATGCGTACACTATTTTTTGTCACACCCGTACAAGCAAAGTCCAACTCACGTTTTGAGCGTGTAAGATAGTCCAAGATTCTCAAGCACATTCGATGATTTCTGCCCCTTTTTCCGGGCGGAAAGATGGACTTTTCGTGCTGGTGTGACAAAAAATATTTTGCAGGCGTAGAATTTCCGGCTTTGTTCAACTGTCGGGTTTTATTGTCGAGGCATAAAAGTCCATTTTTCGCCCTTGATACAAAATAGTTATTTTTGAAGCAGTAGGCATAAAATGGTCATTTTAGACCCGCCAATCGATGCAGCGGTAATGAGGGCGTAAAATGACCATTTTAAGCCTATTCCATCAATGCAACCAAAATATTCAACTCTATCAACCAAAATTCGGGTATTATCAACCAAACCCTTTTTTCGACTACTTAACATTAATTTAGGTCTAACTCATGTTTAAACGTGCGTTAATTGCTCGAAATCTGTGATTATGCTCGCGTTAATCATAACTCCAGTAATATCCATCATCGAATGTATGCGGCGCGTGCGGGAACTTTGTCTCATACCTCTCGCTCGCTCTCATATGATGGGATTGGTACATGCGTATTATATATAGAAGAAATATATGTATATTCAAGGATTGTCGTGGCAATGAGAGAACTAAGAGAGGGAGAGAGAGAGAGATACGAGGGATGGTGCCAGTGGAATGCAGAATCGTCGCGTCTGCCGGTCGTCTGCGAAACAGTCTCTATACATTTCGAACGGTTCTGCCGCAGATAGTACATCGGGGTCTCGAGTTGCTCCATGTCTCATTGTTCATGTGGTCCGCAGAATATAATTTATGAAGCGCGTACAGGCGTGCAAATATCCGCGCCTATATAACGCCATCGCCCTTTACCAAAAGTCGCACGTGCATGTGCGTAGACGCATATGCTCCGGGCTCGCTTTAAAGCCGTTTTCAATTTCTCCATTGCACTCGTATGACATTGTCATCAGTGTAATAGAATAATTCTGGGTTCCTTAGGATTGTTAATTAACTTCATTAATGGAAATCGTGGGAAACAAATTTCTTAAACACTGTTGTTCCCATTTTCAAGAGACGTTGTAAATGATTTTTTTTTTAACGATAGAAGTGTGTCCAGACTACAATCGTAGTTTTGCTGTATATATATATATATATATACACTAGAGTAGAATGAAAAAATACACTTTTCAATTTTCATATCGCTTGAGTCTGGAAATTGTAGGTTTTTGAGTACGAGTTTCTAAATCTTCATTAGTGAAAAGTGGGTTACTATTTGAAATTATAGTAATAATAAAATTTACTAAATATTGGTAAATTTATACTAACAAGGGGATGGCACATCACTGATTCAGCTGAAAAAAAATCAAGGTGATTCCTGGAGCAAAAAAAATGAATACGTGTTTGGGGATTTTTTGCAATAGTCCTCTGAATGGCTAAAAAAAAATAAAAAATAAAAATAATTTTATTGCACTAATTCTTTTAAGCATGCACTTTTCTTTTCATTAAATTTGCTTGAAATACTATACTCGGGGGTTTTTAGGGTCGCTGAATGCGAATGTGATGTTAGTTTTCAAAAATTCAAAATGGCGGATCCAACATGGCGGTCGACTTTTTGAAAAATGAATGAATTTGCTCGAAACTCGTTACTCGAGGGGTTTCTGGGGTCGCTGTTCGTTACGGCCAGCGTTTTTTATATAATGTCAATGCATGGGACACAACTTTCTGTTTCTATGTAAATATGCTCATTCGAAAAGTTAAAAAAAAAACTAACATCAGATTCGTATTCAGCGACCCCAGAAACCCCTCGAGTAACGAGTTTCGAGCAAATTCATTCATTTTTCAAAAAGTCGACCGCCATGTTGGATCCGCCATTTTGAATTTTTGAAAACTAACATCACATTCGCATTCAGCGACCCTGAAAACCCCCGAGTATAGTATTTCAAGCAAATTTAATGAAAAGAAAAGTGCATGCTTAAAAGAATTAGTGCAATAAAATTATTTTTATTTTTTATTTTTTTTTAGCCATTCAGAGGACTATTGCAAAAAATCCCCAAACACGTATTCATTTTTTTTGCTCCAGGAATCACCTTGATTTTTTTCAGCTCAATCAGTGATGTGCCAGGTGTGCCTTCCCCTTGTAAGTTAAAATTGAATATTAATTTGTAAATTTTGTTACTAATTTCAACCCGCTATAATAGTGCCCCATTTTTCACTAATTCAAATTTAGAGAAGAAAAACTGTGTGAAGGTTGAAATCTGTAGGTTATCTTCGGCTCCGGCAATCGTGTGGAAGTTTTAAATTGTTTTTAAATGGACAACAATTTCTCTTAGTAAAATATGTATGTGGAGTATTACTATAATTGAAATTAGTAGAACCATCCAACTATTTAAGTAGTACTTCTACTACTTGAATTAGTTATTTATTTTGGTATTATATATTATTATTAGTTAAAGATTATACAAAGTTCTCAAAAATGGGTTTCAGAATAAAAGTGTGATAAAATTGTTGTGCTTCGATATCAATAAGGGATTCTACATTGTAAATCGAAAGTTAAATACCTTTTTGGACAGTGAAGTGACGGTATAGTTTCTAACATTTGCTATAGTAATATAAATGTGATATCCGTGGTGGAAAAATTGACCACTTTTTTCGTGGTTTATGGCCATTATTACATGCTACTGTCCACATTATGGCCAATATTTTCGTTGAATTCTAGGCGGTTTTCTTGTGGTAATGTAACGCTGATGTACCCATTAACTGGCCATTATTGAAGCCCAAAAACTTTCGAATATAAAACCAGATAGTTGGCTATTTTCAAATAATCGCAAACTGGATTTAAATTAAGGTATATAGCACCGGGTAGAAAATGGCCAATAACTCGTCAATCGCAATTGCAGATTTTATGAATCTATATAGGTTAGGTTTGTCATCTCTTATTTAGAAATGGCGAGAATATCTGTACATTTATATATGTCAAAGAAAGTTAATAATTAATACATATCCATTCTATGTATTTATATCGCACAATTGTGTGGTTATAATTATATTTAATTGGAAGAGTATAGGGGATGTTTGCGAGAGAATATAAATAGAAAAATCCACGTTAACCTGCAGATGTTGATATGATTGCAAAATGCCCAAATTTATTTAACAATTAGCTTACATTGCATGTGGAAGTTTGTTTTGTCCTTAACCTGTGTTTTCTTTTCCGGGACAAATAAAGTCTGGACAACAACATTCGCAAATTGAATAGAACTTTTTATATACAAATTAGCATACATAGTTTGCTATAAAACCCCCATTTCTAGGGAAATATAATGTGATAACCTCCGCACCAAGCAAGTTTTATCCACATTTCTATAATTGCAATCGATGTTTCTGAAAATATGTTTCTGCTATATGTAATAGCGAATTGGGGATCTGAACCGTTTTGTGCACTTTTGCACCGTTTTTTGCACTAAAATGTAGCGAATATGTATAGAGATATCTAACGTTACGTTACGAACGTCGAGAAGGTTAGTTACTTAGGTAAGTGCCCAGTTTAGTGCTAGAATTTAGGAAACAAATATTGGGTAGCAAATCTATCTATATTCTGGGTAATGGCCAGCCAATCTGCTCATATTTTCCACCAGGTATCTGCTTTCTAAATCTGAATTTGTGAAAAGTGGGTTACTATTTGAAATTAGTAACAAAATTTACTAAATATTGGTAAGTGTATACTAATTGAATGAGTAACATAATATAACTAACTGAGTCAATAAGTTAAATCGAATATCAATTAGTCCCACTTTTCACTAATTCAAATTCAGAGAGTGTATTGAAGCTATGAACCTAACCTACGATTAGTCGCGGGAACTCTGCGATATAGATGTGGTAACACACTTATTTAGTACAATCATTGAAGTACAATTAGCTCAAATTATGATCACGAATAGAAATTATATATTAGAAAAAATACGAAAGCATTTTATAACGCAGTGATTTTAAACTAATAAAGAGTTGTTGAACATAAATGCTACTGCGCAAAAATGATTAACAATGGATATACGCAAAAATAAAAACATAATTATTACCTCTTTTTGATCAATTACGCTTGCTTGATATTATTGTAGATTAAATATTGCTCTAATTTCTTCTGAAATACAGTGGTACTGCCAGTATGCCTAATAGAATATTCCACAACCGGATGACTGATAATACGAAAGTTTTTTCTCGGTTAAGAATCCGACACTTAAGGAAAATTTCGGTTTTGACTCACAAAATAATAATCTACTGCATTGGAAGCCTGTAATCGTCAACAGTACCGTACATATGTATATCTTTATGTGCTGCGAAATAAATTTTTAAGCCACATTCAGTTCGGTAACTTTAAGAATAGATTTCTCTTTAAGCACGAATTTCATTAATTCAATTAGTCATTAAAAACTACGCTTTCAATTTGTCGTTTTCTACTGTTAGTATCCGAGTTTTCTCCAATTCAATTAGTAGACTTTGACTAATAATTAGTACAATTGTATTAATAAATTTGAATATATTTATATATATGCATATAATACGAACGTCATCGACCCAAATGGTTTTGGTGCCTTCAAAACCAAATATCCACCTAACATTTTACATGAACTTTGATAGTACTTCTTAAAACGCTTGAAGTTTCTAAGTTGGTCATGATAAATGGGTAAATAAATGCTTATTTCTTTGTATTTCGGTACTTTTACTCGTGCGATACAAAAGGTGAAAAGTAAATAAATAAATGAATAGAAGAACGTAACTCGGATATCAGTTCATGCCTAGCACAATAGATTTTCTTTTCTTATATGTATAACGTTATAATCACACACTGATGGATTTATTATGAAAATTCGACCCCCTACTGATACTTTAAACCTTTGTAAAAATGCGTTTCGCACCAGGATGCTCTTCAGCGCGACTAATGACATCCTTACGCGATAATCATTTTATAAAAATAAAATTATTTTTATAAGCTTGATTTTAAATCCTCAATACAACTTGCGAATCTCGAACAGAAGTTCCCGATATTTCATCCGTTTTTCGTCCTCTTTGCTGCCGATGTTTTTCTCTGCTGATGCAGAAAACTCGGTGATGAAGATGAATTTTTCATCGAAGTCAACAAGGACGATGTCAATTATCATTATTATTATTTTAGAAATTTCTACTCAATTTGTATAAAGTTCAACTGATTTCCGACTAACAAATTCTAAATATATGCTGAAAATAGACTTAGATGAATAAGGAGATTAAATTTTATTTCATTCAGATTATTTCGAATCTACCTTAAGCGACGTTAATCACCTTTCATCTATTGAAAACATGAAATGCGGTTGAAATCTTTCGTAATTCATGCAGTTTATTATGATCATTATTGACCAAATTATATAAATTTAGATTTGAATCAGGTTTTATATTTTTATCACATCAAAGTTCATCTTAGTTGATTATAATCGATCCAAGTAGATCCGAAAAAGTCTAAAAAATTAGGTCAAATTTGATCATATTTTTACTTATCTTTTTCAATCGGCGGTTTTCGTGAAATCATTAAGAAAATTGTGACACGTGAATGAAATGTTCTGAAATCGGCATAAAAAATAATATTCATTTATTTCGCATTATTATTTTCCTACATTAATTGATAGCGTTTTTAAAATATGCGAATAAAATGTTCAATCTGTAATGCTTAATAATATTTATAATGCAAAATATTTCAGTGCTCCAGGAATATGGATGGAATAAAGTGTGCTATTAGGGTTATATTTATTTCCTTTTCACCTTTCATGATCATGATAGTAAGAAATAAGCATTTGTTTATAATTATTCATGAAAATGTTCGAAAAATCTACAAATAATTAGGGTCGCCATTAATTGAGCAAAATTAATCACTCACCAATGATTATTACAAATTAATATCTGAATTATATTTTAAAAACTATTTCTGTATAAAACATGGAATATTGTTGGTTGATAATGATTCCCAACGGAAAGAAATGACGTAGCATTATCTCATTAATGTCAATTCACAATTGGAAGACTCGCTAAGTGGCAACGTTGAATACGGGAAGTCAAAGTTTCGTTCCGGTTTCGCGCTTCTTATCGAAAGATATACATCGCTTTGAAAGGAGAACCGAAGCATGTGGATTTATTAAATGTTGAAGGGTCTCCACATCAAAGCAGATATTATTAGATTATGACAGGGTGATGCGAGCAACGACAAATTTAGATACACCCCCACTGAATCGTGAGAGTCGTATGTGCGACATTTACGCACTCGCACCTACTGCACGCGCATGTTACGTAAAACTGCAATACTAAACCAAAACGAAAATTTCATCCCACGACCTATTTTCTTCTCTTACTATGTTTCCATCGCCTGAATATGTAGACAGGAACTTATTTTTCGTTTACTGAAATCATTTCGAATTTCCGTTTCGCACACGTTGCGACACTGATATGCAGTTAAACAGATACTAAATTTCTTACATTATTTATTTAATTTTTTTTAATTAACGGACACAAAATCCTTTATAATAGTTCAGTTCAATAAACAGTACATATTCGCATAAAAAGATTAAGAAGATAAAACAATGACGCAACCAATAATAAATATACTAAAAATATGGTGACTGCTCGAAATCCCTGACGACAAAACCACAAAGTTACCCGAAGTCAAAATTTCCTACTCCTATAATCTCCGACTTCAAAATCCCTTCTCGCAAAAAACCCTGAATTTATGATTGAGGTTGTATTAATAGTTAATACTGTTTCTTTTGTACTTAGAATTACGATATATTATAAATATTTAGAGATATAAATATAGTGCAATGCTTCTTAAGTATTGAAGAATTTCTGTTTCGTTGTAGGTTAGGTGGAAGATTTCACTATCCCAAAGCATAGAAAAGCTTTCCCTACAAACGCCAAAAATCCCGCCAAATTGATATCACTGTTTCAATAGTTATAATGAACCGTTTCGATGTAGGGGAAGCTTTTCTATGCCTTGGGATATTGAAATCTTCCACCACTTTGGTTGATCTTTGGTGCAACGCTCATTGGCCGAAATTGTGCAGTTAGGGAGCGCTTCATCTTTATACTTCCACCATGGACCTAGGTAGTTTGTTGTAATGAAAGTAGATTATTTGAAGGGTAATTTTGATGAAGAAGGGGATTTTGAATTCGGGGGTTTTAGTGGCAGGAAATTTGAACTCGGCGATTTTAGTGGTAGGGTATTTTGTCGCGGGGATTTTGTCGTGGTGATTTTGTCGTCGGGAATTTCGTTCGGTAACCAAAAATATAGACAAGAGTTTGAAGTAATGTAAAAATGTTAAACTCAAATCAGTTGCAATAACGATATTCCTTATAGCAACAATATACGTAGGAAAATAATTATCATGGTTATTGAGCATTTGTTCTATCAATAGACTACATTTTAATATGTAACACCATGAAGAAATAAACTCCATTGTTGTTAAAATATGATATGGCGTGATACCGTTGAACAACATGAGAAGTGTGAACGTAACCTATCACAAAATTGTCAGCAATTATGGCAGCTTCCAATCACACTACTATCAATTCAGACAATCCTTATCGGATAATCAAAGGGGGAGGGTGGTATGGGACCATTTGGCCCTATACTTTTAAATATCTTGATGTCTTCTAATAAGCATACACAAGATGGAAGACTTTACCGTATTGTCCATACTCGGTAATCGCATTAACTGAGTAATTACGGAAAAAAGTGAAATATATATATAAATTCACTCCAGGAGCAGAATAATTAAATGATACTCGTCCACAATAAATTATGCTACACTTTAACCATATTTGAGCTATTAGGGTCGAATTATATTTAAAATTTCTATAAATTGATGAGAAAAGAAACTAAATTAGACTTCTGTTCATTGATATACACTAGAGGGCAGTATTTGACGTATAATCAACATACAAAGTACCTATTTATAGAACTTGACATTAATAGTACGTGGATGCGGTTACTAAAAATTCGATGCATCGTTAAAGAGGCCTGGGGTAATCTTACGTATAATGTTATTGAAAATGTATGCATATCTTAAGATAATTATTCAACGCGGAAAGCTGCGATCGTGTTAAACACCAGTGGTGAGATCAACGGTCAACAAGTTGCTCCCTAGCCAGGATCTCGTCGATGAGGCCGATCGATCTTACGATCGATCGATCGATCGTTCGATCGAACGAATCTTGGCTCCAGCTTTGAACTTGCTTCGACCGCCAGTATGCGACGACATATCATTTACCTATGAAATTTCCGATCGTCTCGTTGCGATACTAATCAGGAGAGACATGCCCTGACGATCTCCGATCTTCGCAATCCAAGTTCTGCTACTCGCTCTGTAGGTTCCAATCGAAATGTCCGATCGCTCGCACGCTCTGTGACGTCGTTGTGCTGTAAATCCATTCAACCGCCGATCGATTAATAACGACCCTCGTTTCGATTTATTATCTCGCAAAATGTGAAATGCGACGACGATTAACATCGATTCACCTTCGGCTTATACGCGGCGGCAACGAAATGATTACTGTGCAAATCATGACATGCATTTAAGTCCAGCATTTAGTATCAAATTTACATAGAAAATATTTTATGCAAACAGATTGATTCAAGAAATACAATAATTAAATACGAAATATATGATAATTTAGTGCTCGTAAAAGAGTTGTGCGATCGTTGTTTTAGCATTGGATATATTCTAGAATAATTGCATAAGTTATGTTCCATATAACTGCCAGTAGCTCGATATAATATACATAAAGCTTTAGTGTAGGAGTAATAGTTAAGAGTGGAATCTCTTTTACCCGGTCAGAAAAAAAACATGATTTCGATGAATTATTTTTCTTGAGTTGAATTAATTCTTTTTTGTATCCACTTTCAACTAATAGAATTGCAAAATTCCATGAAATGGCTTACTCATTTTTTAACATTTCATCAGTAATTTTGCATGTGGCCGGCGCAGAAAAACCCGGATAGCACGACAAAGTCAGTTCCACACCTTCTCCATCCACTTTGTTAACATGACAAGTTTAAATTTATTTGACAGCTGATGGTAAATTGTTACATGTACCACGGTTATAAAAGTATAATTTAGATTTAGAATACGATTTTGGAAAATTAATTATACAAAAATTCGATTACTGACGTCAATGTTTATTATTAATAATATTGCATTTTATGTATAAAGTAATGCCCGTTATCGCTAAATAAAAGTAATTGTTATTTCTAAATCCAGCATGTTAGATTATTAAAAATTGAGTGCGACCGATATTTTAAAATAATTTTACAATGCGCCTGCACACTACATTCGTGTTATTGACACAAACCTTCGAAACTGAAAAAAAATATGAAGAAATCATAATCATGAATGATGAGCATAATTCCTGGTAGAAAAAAATATGGTAGCAGGGTGCCCTCTGGTAACATTCTACCAAAGTGCCATCATAAGGTAGTGTGGAGACGAACTATAGTTACTCACACATAATGAGGTTTTGTACTGGCATGTAATATACACATAAATTAGATGGGTTTAAAAACCTGTCAAAATACAAATGGTTATATTTTCATTGCTAAAAAAAATAATTTTTGTTTCATCCTTTCAATTGTAATTTACGAATTTAAGACAAAAATGCAAAATAATTGCCTAGGATTTCGTTGTTTTCGTCTCTTTACCTGCCATAACCGGTAATTTACGTCACCACTATTGTTGCATTATTCTCGGTATAGAAATATCAAACTCATCCATTTCCTCAAATCGTGAAGTTTGCATTACATAACTGTAAAACGACACGGTATCCAATTTTCTGAAAACTTTCTCAAAATGCGCTTTAACCTCACAACAATTTATAGAGCCTGTTATCCTCAATATCAATTAAATTCCTCTCAAAACGCTTTGCCATATCCTTTACGTGTTAAAAGTTGAAGCTTTGGAATTAGTATCTGAATATCAGGAAGGGAAAAGTTGTTGACATTATTTCGAGGCCTAGATGATATATTCAGTAATGTCATATATAAATAATATCAGAAAAATTAGTTAACCTCCAGAGTTTTACAGGTTGTAATTAAAAAATTATTCAATTTCGCTTTGGTAATTTTATATAAAAAAAAGAATTGGTAATTTTGTTTGTTGAAATAGAAAAACATTCCCTCGGGTAAAAGTGGTAGTGTCAAATAGGTTAGTTATAATACGAGTTGGGATTATTTTGTCATTTTCGTAGACAGCATATTGAAAAACGAAATGAATAAAAATATGTCTGAATATGAATAGAAACATGTATAATCGGAAACACGTTTGTGATAGATTAGAAGGTGATCAGAAATCGATATCATACTTAACCCATTAACCAATGCCGAAATTCATTTACAACTTATGCCAATTTGGGCGTTAAAGGGTTAATTTTCGTTTGAAACAAAAACATTTGATTAAATATACATTCACTTTATGTGACCTTTAGGTATTCCGAAGAAATATTTTACCTGCCGTAGTTTTGCAAAGTTTAAAAATGCTTTTTTCGTTGTAAAAACAAACTGTATAATACTAATTGTGTAATACTAAATTTGGTTCGTGAAGCATTTAATATCACTACGCTGGGAATTTCATTAGCTTTAAAATGAAGCTTCATCACGCCAAGTCAGCTCAGAAAAATTTAATTTTCCAAAAATCCATTTGTTCCGTAAGTTTCCAATACAGAAAACAACCGCTTATGATCAAAAATATAATTGTCTTTATAAATGAGGTATCCCTTTGGAAAACGTTCCCAATTGGCTAACCGTCTACTCTAAAAAAGTAAATTAAAAATAATTGAATCTATCTTTATCTGTTTGAAAAAATGAAAATACTCACTTTTAGTCAATATTATTAAAATGAACATAGAGTATAATTTCAACCAATCTAATATTATGTCACTTCTAAAAAAATTATCAAACGAAAAACAAATCTGAATGAATAACTGGAAACGATCAAGTTCTAGTTTACATACGCTTTAAATGTATCAATGGTTTAATATCCGATGGCAATGGATGTTGATTACAGACCATCATGCGGATGGCGCCAAATGATGGAATTAGATAATATCATATGATATCAGATCCGGAAATTACATATTTAGAGTCTATTTAAATGTAAATGAAACTATTTGTTTATCCAGATAACTGACCTTTTAATTTTATGAACAGAAAATCATGATTCTCTATAAGAAGAATAAAATACAAAAAATTCGACTTTATTAACAACTGACATTCACTTGTAAAGAATCGAAGTGTATTTTGAAATATTCACTTTATATGTAAGAATTACTTGCTTTTCGATCATAACTATTTAGTCAGCTTATTTTTAAAAATTGAAACCTTTCGATGGATGGATACATCGAAGATTTAAAATTTTAAATTCCGGAATCTTTTGAGGTGTACCTTGTTTACAAAAACAGGCAAAGAACTTCTTATAATTCCTCTTTCTCATTCTCCTAGACGCAATTATTAGTTGTTACACTCACACAAATATGAAAATTACTTTTTTTAAATAGGTTCTAACGTGATTTTATAATTCTAATGTGAGGATTCCTCATGATTATTATATTTGCATGTTTTATGTAAGATCTTGGTAAGTATTATTTTAAATTATAATTAAATTTAATGTGTAAATGAAAAGGAATAGTAAATATCGTTAATAACAATATTTTAAATATTAAAGTATATGCAAAAAAAATTTGGTTTTCCAATATCGTTCAATCTTATATACAACTAATAATGCAGCTGCAATAAGAAACTAGTGTTGGCGTGATGCCTCGCTCGCTTCGCTCGCTCAGAAACTTCGACCCAGTGGAGAGTCGGCTATTCCTTAATACTCGTTTGTTTACGAACAGCTTTCAATTATATTATAAAATTATATTGATATTTGGGGGTCCAATCATATTTAGGTCCAAGTGGCTTCGATAGATACGTTACAACAATATAGTGTTTGTTATATACATGAAAATTGAAAATGAGCATTTTCAAAACTTCGACCCCGACAACAGGCCAGGCGAAGTATTAATAAATAAAAGTTGCAAAATACTTACTTCAAGCACTTGTATTGTAATAGACTACTCGATGCATATTCCTTGTTTACAGTGTTTTACTAATTACTGTCTGTATCATTATGACATTATATATACAATATATATATACATATAATTCGTCAAAGATATCTTGAAAGTGTCGAAAAGATCTCTGACGGATATCTTTTAGATACTGTAAGACATCTTTTAGATATATCGAAATAGTTATTTTCGTATCAAGGGCGTAAAAGAACTTATGCGCCCATAGGTGATAACCGTGCCCGAGGGGCTGGCGAAGACTACCCCTGGGGGGTAGAGGGTCGAAGCGTCGAAATTTGCTGAAAAACTATAGGGTAATTTTTTTTGCGAGGTGACCAAAATCAATACTTTTTCAGACAATAGTCATAAGCATTTTAAACCAGATTTTATGGCATTGTCGTTAACTTTAGGCAGAACCTAAACGTCAACCTTTTTTTGTAGAGAATTTCATGCTCTATCTTTTTGGTTTGAAAAATTTTTTATTAAAATTTGTATTTTTAAAAATAAATGCAAAAAACTACGAAGAAACTTAATTGGATCTACGCCAAAATCTAATCAGATCTAAGTTATGCCAAGACGCGTATTTTAAAAAAAAATTTATGTCAATACGCTTATCCGTTAGCGAGTTATCGCGAGACAAAAAAACGGGACCTACGGACGTACCGACGTACGTACGCACAAGATCACGGACACAAATTTTTTTATTGTTGATTTGGGTTCCTTAGGGTCTGAAACGTCGACATTTGATGAAAAACTATAGGGTAATTTTTTTGCCCGAAGTGACCAAATTCAATACTTCGTCTAGACTTATTGTTAGTCTGGGTCGAAGTAATATACTAACACACTCGATATATGGTTACATGGTACGTTAAATATACTCTGAATCTGGTAATTAAGACATTAGACTGATAACCTAAAAACTAGAAAACCAAATCTAGAATCCCTACTGATTGGTAGACTGAGTCAGCACTTCATCACTAACAAAAAAATGAAACCCTATTTTATGAATAATTACACTTCAGCGGTATTATCACTACGTCATAAGTGCGGAAGCAAAACAAAATTTACGAGATTTTAATACTTAAATTTGTTGTAACAAATGAATTTTTAAAAGGTATACAAAAAAACTAACCTTAAAAAGTACGAAAATTGCTAATCCTATTAAGCAAATTGAGTGGAAACATAAAAGTACGCCATGCTTAATTGCAAAATGCCGAAAGCAACTCCTTCGTGATAAGTTGCAACTATTAAATAATTAACATTGACTTACGTCGGAGCGCACACAAAATAATTCACGCACCTATAACATTTAATACTTTGTATACCAATCCTAATGAAGAGGCGAGGATACTCCAATTAAAACGCATGCAAATTCAGTTGAAAGACAAGTTTCATTACCCATAAAATAACATCGAATTACATTATAATTTCCATCTACTCTATACTTAAATGATAATAATTTTTTGTCCGTAATTTTTTCACGGCAATGACAGTTTAATAACAACCGTTTCCCTGCTCTTAATAGAATTTAACTTACCCAACGTTAGTAGCACCTTTTGTATTGAACCGAAAATACGTGCGATTAGTCTTACTTATTTCACAAGCATGCATTGACCGTCCATATTACTTTCTACCAATATAAATATCAGGCGGTGATAGTATAACAAATCAATGATACGTCGTAAACCATGTATTGAAAGCGGAAGAATTTTACCTAACCATGAATCTTACAGAGTTTGCTTATAACGGTTCTTTCAATTTTGTAAATATTTTTTCTTTAAAAGAAGCGCCGAAGATTTAATTTCGATATAAACAAAGTAAGAGAATGAATGAAAAATGTGGAGGTTTCGATAAATCGTAGCAAATAAAAAAGTCATATTATTATGTCATTAACAATCGACTTTTATATTTTTGTGCTTTCAAGTTTTATGAGAAAAATGTTATAAGAGGAATCCCTCAATTTTTTATATTCGATACTAAAAAATTAAAATTATTATTTTTATGGCAGCTGAAAAATTCTTTTCACAAAACACACACAAAAATTGTTTAAAAATTGATAAAATTTAGAAAGTTCTACAGCCACATAAAAAATATCTGCTTAAGTATTTTTTTTCCTAGTCAATAACACAAATATTTGCAAATTTTCGTAGGACAAAATTTGTCACGTAAAAATGAAAAACATTTCTTTTTAGTTTAGATTATTTAGCATAAAAAAATTTTCAGTATTATCCATGTAAATAAGTTTAGTGGAGTTTAACAAAAATTAAATAAATAATATACTATAAAGAGACAATAACACAAACTTCATGTTATAACTTTTCAGTCATTATTATTTTTTGGACTTTCCACCCTAGATTTTTGTAGTATTATTAAAACTTTTGATATCTTTCAAAAATGTTTAGTTACATATATGGGCATTGTTCTAGAATTTTTAAACTTTAAGTTGTGTATTATTTAATGGCACATCTACAATTTAGCTTCTAGGTACTTTGGAATCATTGTGATCTTTTCTCCTATGTTATTAAAGTATTTATAACTTTTGCGTTGTTTTTAATACAACAAAAAACACACTTTTTGAAAATAATAAAATGATTATTCTTTACAAATCGTTTTTATTTTTTGGTATCCTTAATGTTAAATCATGTATTTGGATTTTAAATTTTAATGAAAACTGACTTTGGATTTGTAATCAGTGGCCTCAAAAACCCTATCATATCAAATTTTATAAAAATCAAAGAAATTTTGTAAAAATACTCCGCCATATTTAATCCATTATTTTAAATTTGAATAACTATTAACTAGACGTTTAATTTTATATACTAGCTTCTAAAAATTAGGCCATAAGAAAAAGAACTGAATTTTTTATGTATATTAAACGTTACAAAACTAAAAACTAATTTTACGAGTAACGTAACATGTTACATTTAACAAAATAATACATTGTGTATAAATGAGTCACGCAAGGTTTTTCCTGTCATTTGATCAATTCTAAAGCCAATAAAATTAATTTCATGAATGTGCCTAAAAAAAAATTCAATTTTCTTCAACCTCAAAGTTTAAAAGTTCTAGAATAATGCCCATATACTACAATAATTCTTTCGTTTTTGACGGAATATCAATCCTTTTTTTCACGTAACGTGTGTATGGTAAAAAAAAAGACGGAAAATCTGGCCTACATAAAAAATCATTGAACAGCATTGTGGAGCCTAACGTGCAAAAAAACCTGCACTTACTTACAAAAATTAACAATACCTAATATTTTATTTTTGGGTCTTAACCCTTTAACGCACAAATGTATAAACTTTCTTCATGAAGTTTCTCACTGTGCATTTAAACTTCGCAAAAAAAATGACACTAGTCATTTCTTATTGGCCATTAATCATTCTTGCTATCGATGCATATCAAACCTTTTCAAATTCTCAATTAAAAAAGTGATACACCGCTCTTCCTTTAAAAAACACATGGCATATTTTTGTTTTATTTTTAATTTGTCGGTTTTTATTATGGGTAATGGCATTATCATACATCTAAAAGTCATAAATATCGTGTCAAAAATGAATTTGCTATCAGATAGGCGTATTTAGGAAATCAAACTTTCACAATGGCGGGTACAAAATGGCGATAAAAGTGAATTCTTTAGCATCCTAGCCATATGTTTAAAATCGCTAAACTCAATGAAATTTTATAAACCTTCATAAACAAATTCAAGAATCTGAAGTGAGTTTTTGAAGTAAAAAATGCCAGTTTCAATATGGCAAACAAAAATGTTTAAAGTTGATCAAATTCACATGAAATTTATCATATAGGAATATTTGCGGCAGCTGATGACTACGTTCGATGCACTATTTTGAATATTTATAAATGGATCCGGATTTGCGTGATCCGCAATTTCAAAACCAACTCAGTAAAACCATTGAATACCAGTTTCATAAGAACCCATTAAACTTTTATCTACATTTTGAGTTTGCCATTTTAAGTTTTTACTTTGCGAAGTACTCCTATCTGACAGAAAATTCATTTTTGACGTTTTGTGACATTTAGAAGAATAATAATGCCATTACCCATAATAAAATTCGATAAATTAAAAATAAAAAAGTCATGCTTTTTTTTTAAATACGTCTATAACTTTTTTATTTCAACATTTGAACAATTTTGACATGCACGATTGGAAAGTGCGGATCTTGGACAATAAGAAATTACTAGATACAAATTTTTATCGTGCGGACAATTTTAGAATGTCGCTTTATTATTTTATAACATCTTAAGGAATGAAAAACTGCGTTTTTTCCCTTTCGAACTTAAATTGCTCAAAAACTGGAGCCAGTCCAGTATTTTTGGATCAAATTGAGATTCTACGGAGAAAATTCTAAAAGAATTGGCTGTCATTGCATGGGCAACAAAATCTAGTTGGTCAGTGTAATGAGACATTTTAAATGCAATCAAGTTTGTAATGTTGGCCTATTATTACTTTTATTAACATGTAAGTATGAAAAAAAATTCTTACGTTTCACAGGAAACGAGTAAAAAAATAAGTTGACGTGAATCTGCTCCGAAAATTAATTTTTTTGTAAAGTAAAGTATCGGTTTTGCCCGTATACTTTATTATGAAATCCACACTTACAGCGACATATCACGCCGATAATGTATACACATCGTTGAAATTTGGAAGAAATATTTCTCACCTAATTTCGCCGACATCTTGCGTCATTCCAATTTCCTATTTTTCCTATACAAAAGCGGTTTTCGAATTTGGAGTTCTCATTCGATACGTCTTCAACTAGACCAAGGTGTATCCCGATTATTTACAATGCCATCGTAAAACGGTGATCTCGCAATGGCGGTGCCTTTGACGACGAGTCTGATACGAGGGGATACGATATGAGCTCTGAATCTCTAGGTGGGAGTGAAAGAGAGAGAGAAAAGGAAAGTCGGAGGGTGAATTCGAGGCATTCAACAGGTGGGATCCACTCTTTAACGGGTTTTCAGTGTGAAGGCGGTGAGGTCCCAAGAGGAACAAAGAGGGAAAACCGACCGAGGAAGAAAGAATCGCTGCTTAAACGCCGTACCGTACTCTCGACGATTTGAACTTTTTTTTAAAGTGGCAATTAACTAAACGGAAATGTCACCACCTACCAATTATATGACTGAAAAATCAATGAATTCTTCCTTTTTTTTTAATTTTATGACCACGTTAAGTCTGTTGAAAATCTAAATTGATTTCTGGTATTTTAATTAAATCGATGCCAATTTATGACTAGTAAGTGAGGCACTATTTTTTAATTTTTTGTTTAATTATAAGCATTTAGGTATTTTATATCACATTAAACAATAGTGATGTATGGTTTTTTTAGGAAGGATCTATATCCGTATTTCAAATATTAAAAAACTTAATAAAATAATTATTTCAATAACAGTTAAATATAATACAAGTGTATTTTGCAAGAAATTATTTAATTTATTGCTTGTGACCAAATAGTAACAAAGGATTATTTCTTCAAATATTTCCCAATAATAACCATAGCTTTTCGTAAAATGTCTAGGGCACAAGCAATGATTATACATTTTCTTATTTTCTGGTATTTTATATAAACTATCTGATGGGATCTCTTGGAATTTATCAGTCCATTTTAAATATTAACCTTGCTGTGCACAAGGACGAGTATATTCGTCAATACATAATTGTATAGTCGGCAGTGAGATATATCAGCGCATGCTGAAAGCGTTACTTTATTATCTTCTTATAAGTAAAATTTTGAATTCTACAACTATTGGGTTTAATGTTAGATGGAAAAAGGAGAAAATATCCCTCTAGCGTTTAAAACTCGAACTATCGTGAAAAATGCGTTTCGTACCAGGATATCATTTTGTGCTCTTCAGCTAATGACATCCTTGCCCTCGACGGAAATTTCATTTTAATCTTAACAAATAAATTAAAGGCTGGGATAAATCCTTTATTTTTCTTTATTTATTGTTTTCCTTAAACGTTTTTCGAACTTATTTATTAACTATATCGGTAGTCGTATATTAGTTGTTGAATTCTAATTATATGTTGAAGTTTTGTCGGTTTTTATATTTTTCATGTGTCAAAACCATTTGCACTTGACATAATGTGCTAATCCATCAATCCATGTCTCTCCATTTCTCTTTATTTTATATTTATTTACTGTGAATAATATCATAAGTTACCAATTGTGAATTTTAATTTCCGTACATGATTTAAAAATTTAATAATTGCTAACCTCAACTGATTTTTTTTTGGTACACTGATAAAAAGATTTATTTGTCGTAAAGAAGGCTTATTTAAATACGCTGGATGAAACCATTTCTTGAAAGGGTAGTTTATCAGTGTAGATTCGTCCCTAGAGTAAAATAGATATTTTCTTATCAATATGAACTATTATACACACTCTTGCAGTCATGTTCCCGAGTATGTGCTAATCATTTCCGAAGATATCGGATAATCGATTTCAAGGGGTAATAGATTACATCCGCGATACGAACCAAATTTTTCGTTATAGTAAGTATAAAATTAAAGTTTATAAAAAACCATGTAATATTTTACTTTCCAAAATTCGGATATAAAATCGAATTTTATGCTTACTATGACAAACAAATTAATATTCTTAATCAGGGTAACTAAATTACCAAATACTATCTTAATCACAGCCACTTGGTATGTTACGACTTTGTTGAACAAATCATAATTCGTTTCGGAACAAAAACATTAAGGGACTCGCTTTCACCAACAAAGCAGTAATTTTGCATCTGCCGATTAAAAACAGTTAACATTAATGCATTCATTTCTCTGCAATATTGTTGATGTAATCGAAAATATTATGCACAATTTATTTGAATGCTAGCCTTAACATATGATTAACATAGCATTAAGTATTACCTTTAATGTTTTTAATATTATATGTAACATATATTTATTAAAAGTCTATTTTTAACACTGACTTAATTACAACAGGAATAAAATTAATATATTATGTAGATATTCTCAATGATATAGGCGAAATAAATATTTAAAATTCCTTTGGATCCCCTGGTAGAAATGAAAACATTTTTTGTACAATTCTTGTATAACATTCTTATTTGCCATGTTAAAGGTATAGGGGAAATGGCCAGTCTAAGAAAAAATGGACAAATGTCTACCAAGGATCAGTTCACAAAAATTCCCAATAATTGAGCTACGATAAGAGTCTGATTTCAAGGAATCCAATCCGACACTGATTAAACTTGATAGAAATTCATGATTAGGCCAGATTTTTACTAGGATAGTATCTAGATTTCTACTCAGCTATTTATAAACAAAAAGCACAATTGCAATTTTGTTTAATATTTCAGTTTCAATGGAAAATGCTATATATACAAATTAACGTAGTCTCCTAATTGGTTATTTGTAAAACCATTTTAAAATTTACCTAGGTGTTGCTTCAAACTTCCAAATCAATAATTGCGCAATTATTTTTCTATATTAGCTTTGTAAATAACACCATAATGTTACAGTATATTAAATACATGAGGATGGTTCCTTTTGAAAATTGTTTGCTGAAAATAATTCTGTACGATTTTAAAAGAAGCGATATTTAAATACGATGATTCTATTCAAATCTGAAATGAGAGTAGATTTAAATAATTGATGGAAAGTCAATATATTTGACTGAAGTGTCTCTACCTGATGGCTGCAGTAGCATAATTTCTCTTCATTTATTATTAAATGACAGTTCAATTATTCAACTATAATGTCTTATTGAATGATTGATAATTTTCAATTTTCATCGTCCGAATAACAATTATTCAAACTGCTGAATATTTTATATATGACGTGTTCAATTATACTTTATCTGACTTACTGTAATATCAATGCTGAAGAGAATACCTAAAAGTTTAAGTTTATTCATATTCACGCAGTCAAACGAGAGAATTCCTGTTCATGCTTATTTAAATGTGTAACCATTATTTCACGTCAAATTCAATACTTGTTATTAACCTACTAGCAACTTTTTGGGTAGTTTAAAGAAGATCATATTTTAAATAAGTTATTGTGTTTAACGAGTTCTAATAGTTAATATTGTAAATAACTTACAACCGTTATAAATATGCAGTCGAATAGAAATTTGATATTTTCAATTTAAATGAATATATTTTTATTGCAATTAATTATTCATTAATATTTTATTTTTCTGAAAGATATTCACTTTCACTAAAGAAGCATGTACATATATTAAAAAGGAAAAGTTCGGTTTCAAAACAGGTAACCCTACGTTGCAGATGTCGCTACTTGTCAGACCGTCTTGTTGCCTTAGTTGTGATGATGAATTCTGGACACTCCTAGCAGATTTTCTAAAACATATTAGTAAGAATCTTTGAATAATAACTAACATTCATAATTTCATAAAATACATGAAATTGATAATGGAAATATTGTAATATATAAGTTTCAATTTCGAACAAGTCAAATTTTATATTCATAATGTGAAATGCATTTATGTAATAGTATAGCTTTAAAGTACCTTATTTTGTGCTATTAATGTTTTAGTAAATTAAATTAAACTTCTTATACGTATTTTATAAGTGAATATTGTTTTTTAAAAATCGTTTTGTTTTACGGGTGTAAATTAACCTTTTTGCGCCCAGCGCCATATATAATATACGTCGCAATTCGAAGTCGCTTCCGTATACCCAGCGACGTATATATATACGTCGGAGCATTTTCAATCATAAATTGAAAACCATACAACATTTTGAGGTCTATGACCGTTTAAATTAAACGTGAGGGTGTACTCTTTAAGATAGGCTACGATGGAAAGTCTAAATTTTAATCGTTGCATTCATAACTGTGGTAAACTTTCAATGAAATTTGCTCACAGTGACTTCTTCTGGCTACTTTTTTTCAACATATGTTTCTTTGAAAATCATTTTCAATGAAATTACCTTAACGGTCACTAGTAATATTAAACCTACACACGTCAGATTATTCTAAAAAATGCCTACACTCAAAAAAAAAATTCCTTACATGTGCAAGGATTCAATAAGGTTACCTTAAAATTACGATAATAGAAATCTTTAAATATAAATATTTCTGCTCTTTATCGAAAGCAGAACCGAAGGAAAATATCAGTAGAAAACATATTTTCGATGACTGAAATGTACTAGCTCTTTCGATGCACGTTATACTATTACCAAATTAAAAATGTATTAAGGTTTCAAACAATTAATCAGTAATGAATTTACATTAAAAAGTTCATTACTTAGGCCTCTTCGTAGCTCTTACAGCACACCCAAATACTCAGCGTAAGGAATGACTGATTTGCATTTCTCTGTTGTGGAGTTCCTTTTTCAAATTCCTTTTTATAGATATATACGAATAGGGACATATATATATATATGAGATATATTAAAAAGTATTTAAGTTTATTAAAAGTTGAGAAATTTGTCGTTAAATTTTTGTACGTTTAAAACAAATGTAAGTGAAATGTTATAGAAATATTGGAAAAGTCTAGTTGGTCCTCAATTTGTCAGGCTCATGAGAATCTGGCATTACTCGAGACAAGGTTATAAAGTAATTTTGAAAATAAATTAGAAGAGATATGATGAGGACAAATTGTGTCATTTTTCATTCATTTTATTGTTCAGCATAAGTTTTATATTTATTTAATTTTCTTTAAATTTATAATTAATTTGCTGAGAGCATTTAATACTATCAGTTGAATGGGTTCAAGTCTACCTGAGAAAAATAATTTAATATGCCCTGAATAACATTAAAAACATTAAAGTGTATACTACAATTAGAGAAAAATGCTCCAATTTGTCATCATTGCAACTCCTTCAGTTTCGCATAAAAATGACCCTATAACCTGGTCTGGATTATGCCAGAATCTCAAACGCCTGAAAAAAATTGATTGGAATAAATCGCATAACTTTAAATAAGAGACAATGCTAATGAAAAAAAAGGTCCAAATTGAACACCGATTCGACATTTCGAACACTTCCAAAATAAGGTATCAGAGGCCTACATCATGAATTACTTTATACACAGTTCTTATCGTATAATTATTTAAGGCTAAAGTCATTACTTGATCTTGCAGTAACAGATTTTCTATCATGAAAAGAGATTCTTTCATTTCTGTATTGATACAAATCTTCTAAATTATAATAAATATTTAAAAGTTCAGAATCAAAATACATTATATATCTTTATCTTAATATAAATAATGTTCATTAAAAATATTTACATTTAAGAAACCATAATTGAAATGGGTATAATTGACTTGGGGTAAAATCAATTTAATGTATTTCATTGACCGAGCTTATTACCGAATTAAATTTAAATTAAATGTAAAGGGTATATTAGACTTTCGAGGTGTCTCATACCTACGCACATGCTTGCTATTTCAAACAGTATATTGTTTTAATTATCTTATTAAGCAGAATATTTGTATAGCAACTATACATAACCTTACTTTCATATAGTTAAGAAGCCTGGTTAATTGAATAATTTATAACTTCTGAATTGAGCATGATATCATTTACTAATATAACAACATCTCTGTTGATAGTTTAACAAGGATTCCTTATTATTTCAAAAATTTTCTATACTCTGAAGTATAAGCAAATTCCTATTTTTACAACAGCGAGGTTATCCAGCTGTCCTAAGAAGGAATCCTTGTTATTTTAGTAAAGATTGAGTTAATAAGAGGAAATAATTGTTCCCCATTATTTTTTAAAGATTTAAAAAAACCGTGGTATGCTGGAAAATAACTAAAAAGAGAACATATTGTCAGCATAAATAGATCTAGAGCCAACCACTACAACCTCGCAGAATCGATATACCGGATCAATATCGTACAGGACCCAAAATGTAAGTGTGAAGCTGATAAGGAGAATTAACACCATGTGATCTGGCAGTGCAAACGTTACGACACGCAAAAGTTATTAAAAACTCTATTTCGTTTAAAATATTATCTTTCTCTACATGTCGATATTTTATTAGCCAAACCTGACTTAAAAGCCTGTCAGCACATATTTAAATTTCTTGAAGATTGCGAACTGAAAATTTAAATTCAAAGCATGTAACTGCGACCATTGTATTGAGTTCAAAATCAATCTTATGTAATTATATATATTATGTATAGAAACAGCTCACTGCAACACAAATAAGCCTCAGACGAGGTTTAAGATGTTTAATAAAAAAAAAAGAATAAAAAGTTGTTCCCCATCCTTTTATTTTTTTGGGCGTACAAATTTGGTTTGGAAACGTTTGAGAGAGCCTAGTATGATCAATTGTATATAAATAATGATTTACAATCAGACATTATTGAATGACCTGTTAGACGTTAATTAATTTTTGGGATATATTTGTTAATGTCCAAAACATTTTAATGCTCATTCAATCGAGTTCGGTTGTAATAACTCACATTGTATTTCAGCGAAAGGGGTGATAAATTACAAAAATATATACGTATCTTACTGGAATACTCATTCGTTACATCTTATTCTGACGACCGCTGCGCGTAAACAGAGCACGTACGAACTTTGAAATCAGCAAGAAGAATAAGGTACAAGAATAATAATCAAGCAAGCGTAGAAATGTTAATTAATCATTTGGGTGCGTAAGAATAGTAACAAAGTCATTAAGCATGATATAAATTACTAAAGCCCGATATGCCAGGGCGATGAATCGGCGTTGGACGACGCGAACCGACGGACGCCGAGCGACGCGGCGGAGGTGGAGGTGGAATTTTATTAGGCTTGAGCTTTTTTGCTCAGGCGGCTTTACGATGACGTACGATAAAAAATCTCATTTTCGTTGCACCTTGCGCGAGTCTCGGGCACGCCCGCTAAATTATGTTTTTCCCAAATCGTCCATGCGCCACGCCTCTTCCTCCATTTTTGGGGGTGACGGTCGTTAGTCCCGCGCCTGGCAAGAGCTTTGATCGCAATTGGAAGAACCTTGCAACGATCGCGAATTTTCATTTTGCCTCGAAGATAGTCGGTATGGGTATTGAAGGGCGAACAGGAAATACCTACTTGTGAATATGACAGCCTTCAAAGTCATAAATTACTAAGGTCGTTTAAGCTGTGTAATACCCATGGATAAAATGACCAAAATCAAAGAAAGTGTAAAATTATTATTTTATAAACAGAGCATGGGATCATTAGAATTTGCCTATAATAAGGAAACATTCTAAATAATTTATCTAGGCTGTTCTAGGTTCACAAAATACTATATAGTAATTTATAATTCTGAAATACTTAGTTTATTCCATCGTTTCTATTCTGGAGTCAGAAACTTATCTGGACAAAATAAAATAATTTGCATTTGTAGAACAAAAAAATACACAGAAAAAAATAAGTCTTCAAATTGTTACATCTTAAATTCATCATTAGGTGAGACTTAATTTCAGCCCAAAATTGCATTAATTTTCTTAAATTCAGTCAATATTTAGGCTTAAAGTCTTATTTTCAGACAACAAAACTGACTTTTAGCCGATTTTTTGGTTTAAAATAAGATTCTTCAAACTTAGATGCTATAAGCTCGATGAATCTTATTTTAAGCCAAAATATCGTCTAAAAGTCAGTTTTGCTCACTGAAAGTAAGACTTTATGCCAAAACACTGACTGAATTTAAGAAAATTATGGCAATTTCGGGCTTAAATTAAGCCTCACCTGATGATGAATTTAACATGAAACAATTTTAAGACTTATTTTTTTCTGTGTACTCGCATTCCATCGGTAATCAAAATATCACGGGTTTAACTTCCAGGGTATTGAATCTCTTCACGTTGGTTCTTACTTTTTTCATAAAATTATCTAAAAATCATAAAAAATATCTATCGGGACCACAGAATTAAAAATTTATTTTCAACAAATGCAAATTATTCTGAATTATACCTGAAAATGAAATGTTCACATATGCCTTTCTAGTTTTATGTGTGAAATTTAATAATTTAAGATGTATTTTAAGCCCTATAAGAGCTTTTATGCCTTTAAAGTTTCTTTTCACAGGACTTCACATTGCTGCAACAAAGGCAATTTTTTTTTTTTATACCTTAACATTCAATAAACACAGCATTACGAAATTTTTTTACACAATGTTATTTATGTTCCATCATGATTTTGAATAGTATTGGGCAATAGATTAAATCGTACACTAAACATTTGCACAGTAAAAAAAAGTCTTACTTTCTGACACCAAAGTTTAATTTTAGTCGAGATTTATGCTTAAAGAAAAGTTTGTCGACCTTGTCGCACCTACGTTAGAGAATTCTCTAAAAACAAGGTTTTAAGCGCAAATATTGACTCGATTTAAGAAAATTAGCTCAATTTTAGACTGAAATTAAGCCTTTTACAGTGCCTAATTTGAGGTGTAACAATTTTAAGACTTTTTTTGTCTGTGTAGGTTATAGCGGAAAGCAGTTTTAATCCATGGTGCTATAAGGTAGGCGCCTACCGGACCACATTTCATCAGTAATAATTCTACTTATTTTAATCGACAACTAGATAGCTCCTACATTTAATTTGTACATATGTGACTACAATGTTTATAAATAAATAATTGTATGTTTAGGATTGGTTAAATGTTTTAATCGTTAAAATTACTGCAACTAATATGAAATCTCAATAACTAAATTCATTAGTTAATACCGAACTTCGCACTACTGTCACCATTCGACGTTTTATTAGGCTCTATTTATAAAGGAATATAAATCAAGTCGTTCTGCAATATGCAAAAAAAAATGATCTGTCAAATTGCCGTTGCACTTTTCTATTTTCCGTCTGCACAACCTATCACCTGTTCATTGTTCATTTCGTTAAAAGCATTAGCGCAGTCATTATTTCTAATTATCATGGCAGCACATTGTCCACGAACCACAGACGGCGATCTCGCGTACAATTGTACGCAAAAGCTCCACATGCGGGCGAATAATAATGTCTGATGTTACATGCTGCCATGGCTTTTCTATACGTGTAAATATAAGTACACTTATATATAGAGGGATTCTATGTACGCACTTTCGATGTGAATATAACAACGTTGGTAGGGACATAAACGTTCTGAGAAACTTACGCTGATTTGGCACGAGATTGTGGTACTTTTACTTTTATTTTGAACGTTACTTCACGTAAAAGTAAATACTCGAGAGTATTAAGAATGGACTGAAAAAACAGTTGTATAATAGCACTCATCGCGAAATATTATTACACATAGAAAATAATATATGTAATTAAACAGCTCGTCGACAAAGTATTTTATATATTGTTTCCTAATGTGTGAGTTTTCTTGGACCGAAATCGGTATAGTTAAAAAACATTATCATTCTATA
Source organism: Trichopria drosophilae (assembly GCA_030407085.1). Taxonomy (NCBI): domain Eukaryota; kingdom Metazoa; phylum Arthropoda; class Insecta; order Hymenoptera; family Diapriidae; genus Trichopria; species Trichopria drosophilae. Next base: position 40,220,872 of record CM059584.1, read on the forward strand.
ACTATTTTAGATAAACTACAAAAGTTCAGCCTATACGTACAACGATTTAGCAGATTAACGCCAAAAATTACGTTTTTATCACTTCAATTTCAATCAAGTATTTTGCAACAAAATCGAAGTTGAAAAAATTGAAAGATAGGTATCCTACTATTCTCGAAGTCGTTCTTCAAGATCATGATATCAAAATTGAATTTCAACTAACAGGAAATTTAATAAGGCACCAAATTTGAAAAATATTGTAAAAAAATTGGGATTTTTTTAATAAATATGAAAATTAGAAATATTTATTTTTATCAATTTGTTTCCAACTATCAGAATATTGGGAGTCTATTCAAAATACGTGGAATTTTCAGAAAATGTTTTGCTTTTACATTCTACTTTATTTTAACGATCTCAAAATGGCGTTCGTGTTAAATATTTATTTGAAAAAATTCTGGACGCTCTAACTCAGAAACTGAACTTTTCAAACAAGAATAGTACGAACATCGAAATTATCAATTGTAATATCGCGAGACCTTCAAAATTATCGGAATATTTCCCGATAGCTTTATTGCAAACAAGTGAATATGTCAAGTTTTGCAGGTTAAAGATCCCGAGTGCGTAGCACATATTTATTTGTTCGCAGGAAAGTTAGAGGGAAATATTGCGATTAATTTTGAAGGTCGAGGGGTATTCGGCGGATTATTTTTGTGGATTTCAGTCAAACAGAATGCAGTATTTGAGGTTACAGCTGAGCAGAGAGGAGAGACGAATATATACTTTTAACCTATTGAAATGTCGAACTAGTTATTCGAAACAAATGAGTAGCGAGCATGGATGTTTTGAATGCAATTTCCAGGAGCTGCCGTGGAATTTCCAGTATAATATTAAACAAAATGACCATAGAACCCTTTGAATATCGCGCTCTGATTGGCTGAAAGCCAGTCGCGAAAAATAATCAAAGAATATACTGATATTTTTTTCGAGCTATTAGATTATTGGGATTCTATTAAAATTCTGTACAAAGGTGAATTTAAAATACTTCAATTTTAAGAAAAAATTTTACTTTTATACCCTACACCATTCTAACGACCTCAAATGGCTGCAACAATGATAATTTTTTTGAAATCTTTTATACAAAAATGTAAAGAATGAAAAGTTCTCAGAATTAATCGAGAAATATCACGGAATTTTTTTAGATTTTTTTAATGACATTTAAGGATTTTTAACAAAATTTGTTTCCAAATTGTAATTTATTTACGACAAATTATGAAAAAATTTATTGTATGCTCTGATGGATTGTAAACAATTTTGGTTATTTGCAATTTTTTCCATATGTTGACAGTTTTCAAGAAAAAAAATCCGAAACTATAATATTTAAAATGCATTTTTTAATAACTCTCAACATTTGGATAAAAATGCAAAGGAGGACAAACCCTTACAATTCACGAAAGAATGCACAACATTTTTTTAGTATTTTTTAGAAAATAAATTACAATATTGAACAAATTTTGAAAAAAATTCATAAAAAAAATCTAAAAAAATTCGATAATATTTCTCCAAGAATTCTAAGAACTTTTAATTCTTATCATTTCAAAAAAAAAATCGTAGTTTTTGAGTTAGAGCGTCCAGAAAATTTCAAAGAAATTTTCATTGCTGCGGCCATTTTGAGGTCGGTAGAATGGTGCAGCGTATAAAAGTAAATTTTTTTTTCTTAAAATTGCAGCATTTTGTTCAACCTGTGTTTCAATAGAATCCCAATATTCTAATGGTTCGAAAAAAATTGGCAAGAATGAATCTTTCAAATGGCTGAAACTCACTTTGAACTCGGAATCTTGAAGAGCGACCTCAAAAACAGTAGGATATGAGGCTCTCAATTTTTTTTAACTTCGATTTCGATACGAAATGTTCGATTGAAATAGAAACAAGAAAAAGTGTCCTTTGGGGCTTAATGGGTTAATTTTCAACAAATTTTTCTAGAATTCATTGCCACTGTATGCCAGAGTATGTACTATCCTTTATATTGGAATGTATTTTTAAATCATCGTTAGCTAATATGGCCATGTTTCAAGTATCCATATTAGTCAACAGTTTCTCAACTTTATTTCATTACTTATAGCACCTTCACTAAAGTAGTTAATGAAACATAGTTTGCAGTGAATAGGACTCATTTTTAGTAAAAGTAGTCCAATTAGCACTTTTATGCATTAAAATATTTTTTATTTAGGAATTGTAGAGAAAATACTATTTATAGCTCCTTTTTAAGTGCGTAGAGTTTTTTTAAGACTTAGAACTAAGAGATTTGGGGGCAAATAAGTAATATAAATCATTCATAGAAAATATAAATTAAAAATTAACCCTGCAAAATATTACCTGTAAATCGGGAAAAGTTCTTTTTCTGAAATAAAAATTTGGCTTATCATTTTTTTGTACAATTTTAAAATAAATTTATAAAATGTAAAATAAGATGAATTTATGGATATAAATTATGGCCTACAAATGTTTACATCTTGAGGAAGACTCAAGCATAGCTCGGCATTTATTATTCAAATTAATGTATGCATTTTAGATAGTTATAGTTGCAAGTCTTTAAAATGGTTATATATTATTATTCGAAATAATAATATTTGATTGAAACATTACTGAACATAAAAGTAGATAAGAAATTATTTAGAACACATAATTATTACGGTAATAAAGTAATTGACTCCTAAAATTGAAAAGGGTTCAATTTTTATCAATTAACGCTGTATAAATAACTCTAATCAAATAATATAAGATATTAAGTAAATTAATTTTTCTATGTACAATATATATTAGAAAAAAAATTACACGAAGAAGAATGAGTTTTATGTAGTATGTGTGCCGACATATATCCGATCAAAAGAAGAAGCTTTTATACTTTGTTTTACACGGAGCAATCATTTGAGGTTGGTGCCATAAAGCCTGAATATCGTAAATAAGGTATTACCATTATTTATACAGGATGAAATTAAACTGTAAAAGCTCATAAACCCACGGAAAGTTAACCACGCCGACTTGTATACTCATATTATAAGCCTAAATTATTGGAATTGTTAAAAAAATTGACCAATTATTCCTGATAATAAGGATAGCATCTCGTCAAAAGTGGGCCGAAGAGAATGAAACGACATAAATCGTATACAGCTTTTGTATTTAATCAGTTTCTTTCACAATTATTCTCATAAAGATCATATAAAATGTAATCGCTTCCGCAAATAACGTTTCGACAAAAAATATTATAGTTATCACTTTCCAAAATGATTATAATCGTGAAAGATAATTTGGTTAAAAAACATTTGTGTTCTAAAAATACGGATTGCTAAAATGACAATTGACAATTCGGTTTGCTGTTGAATTACAAAAATAGTTGACATAAGGATTTTGAATAATATCTGGATTTGTTGAAATAATAATCATAATTGTTATATTAGGTTAGGTTAGGTTAGGAATAACGAACAGTTGTTCTGTAGAATTGAATTTAACTATAATAAATTGAAAAATTATTTCTTTTTACAAGTACAACAGGAGTAGAAATATTCTTTTAATAATGAATTATATGTAATGAAGTTTGGCCGTATAATCTTCACCGGTAAAAAACTTTTTTAATATATTCTTAAAATCAGCACACATCACCGTAGGCTAAAAGAAAATATAAGATTGCAGTCTAATGATTTTAATTTTTATAATGTTTCTGACATTGAAGTACGAATAATTGAGGATCGAACTTTCGGAGAGTTTGTTCGATTATTTTGTATCTACGCGGTTAGAAATTTTTCTAGGAATTTTCTGTAATAGTAACGGAAGTTTTTAACTGTTATCGATTCAGAATTTTACGAAACAAAATTAAAAAACATTTTCAAAAAAATAGGAAAAAATTTCAGAAAATTACCAAAATATTTCAGAAAATTACTAAACTCTGTTTCGTAAAATTCTGAAACCGTAACGATAAAAAACTTCGGTTACTCTTTTAGGAAATTGCTACAGAAATGTTTAACAGTGTACTGACAAACATTCAAGTGAAGTCTGCGAATGAAACCTGATTGGGGCCTGATGTTAAAAATGATATATTCCTGACTAAATCCCTATATATATGAAATCAACCTAGTCTGGACCTGAATAGATCATATCAAAATGTTTATTTCTATATCATATTTATACCACATCTGATGAATATCCTTACAGTAAATGCTTATATCCATACAATAACCGCACATTATCCGAATCAAAGGATGAAAACAAGTGTACCGGATATTTTTTTCTCAAAAAGATAAGGCGAATAACATTACATCTTAATTCGATCCAGATAATTTAATGGAGCGTATTCTTAATCTCAAAATAGAATTAATTAGGCGGCAAACGAGTAATTAATTAAGACCTTTCGAGAATGGCGATATCGTGATATCCTGTAGGGGCTACGCGTGAATGGGGGAACTTCGTGAATGGCTGGACTCCATGGAATCGCCCGAGGTATCGAAATGGCAGGATCATGCGAAAATCGGGCCATCCCGTACACAGCATGTTTTTTAATAACGAATGGCCCCCCGTTTTTCAACATGCAAACCAATCTTACAATGTTGAAGTGCTACAGGCAGTTTCAATCGCATATGCCACTAAAAAGTATAATGCGTTCTTTTCAAAAATTCGTGAGAACAAACATGTGTCATGAAATTAGCATGTGACTTAATGACATTTACCGCATTATTCAATTACTAGTAGCACAAACACAGGTAGTTTGAATTTAAACATATAATCGAACAACAAACTAATACTGACACCCTAATCAACTTGGATATACTATATGAAAAATTATGAAAATACTATAAATGTCACTATTTGGGTGGTCTCGTTTAAATTTCAGAGTGTTTGGATTTCAGAAATTTCGAAATCCTCGTTTTTCTATGAAAAAGTGAGTTTGTGCCATGCACAAAAGACTAACCTAAGGCCAAGTCTTTGACAGATGAGCCTATGGGCGCCATGCCGTCCCTCTAAAGGTTAAATATTTAATGTAACTCTAATGGCGTCTATTACAATGGGAAACTCTAATTTGGTTTTGGTAAGATATCGCGCTTTTCCTTATTGAATTAACTTTTTACGACACGCAATTCAGGCAGTGGGTAAATGTTTACAAACTGTATGTCACATACAGTTTTTTAAGGTAGCTGATTTTCGAAAATTCAATATGGCAGATCAAATATTAGAAACGTTAGCGAATTTTCATAAAAATCATTTCTCGGAATTTTTTGGGGTCGCTCAATTCGAATGTGGCATCTGATTTTCAAAATTCAAAATCAATATCATTTTCATATTCACTATCTTCACTTTCATCGCCACGTGAGATTTCAGCAAATTCCATTACATATTCCCAGAAAAATAGAACATTCTCTCCCTAGGGAGTAAAATAACTATATCCGGGAGCAAAATAAGTTTCTTTCATTCTGAACGCAAAATAGTATTTTGGGAATAGAGTGCTCCCTAGGGAGAGAATACGCTATTTTACTCCCGCAATACAGAGAGCAAAATAGCATTTTGCGCCCAGAGTGTGAGAAAATAGTATGTGCAACAAAGGAGAATAGGTATTTTGCTCCCTTGTTTCATAATATACTATTGTGATTGATTTTTCATAGGCAGTCTCACATTAATCCAAATTACATATCCATATAAAAATGTGAATGAATTGTGATGTTCGTTGTATGAATTTAGCAGAGTTAATTTAAATCTCATTTTATTCATCAACAGCCATTACTATTCAATCCAGAAAAAAATGATTAGGCTATTAAAGCAAAAGGATACTCGCTGACATACGAATTCAATTCAGAAAGAATATAAGTGTGTGCTTATAATACGTTTTATTTATGGCCGATACAAATTATAAAATATTAGGAATTAGACAAATTTAATTACAAAAATAATTATTTTCATTTGTACAGTGAAATTACAACATTTTTCAGAAAACATCTTAAAAGCGAATTCATTACTCCAAAGAACTGCCAATTTCCTCCTTTTGATTTAAAATATACTCCTTTATCTTGAAAATTGTCTTTGAGTGTATCTGAATGATTTTTACGGACTTTTATATGAAATGTGACAGTTTTAGTTTGTGAAAAATAACATTTTTTCTAAAAAAATAATGTATACAAGATTGCGTATACTTATGTGTATTACTGAGAATATACATTGTAATACTTCAACTTTAAGTTTATATATGATCATATCATATTTTTCTACATGAATTATAAACAAAAATACGTCAAGTGTAATTAATTATTTAAGTGTTTTTTTTCAGAATAGTTGAGAACAGTTAATATAGTCCATACATGACGTGTAATTATATACTATAGGGCAGTGCCAGTTATAAATAGCCCAGATAAATAGCTTAGATATAGAGTCTATGGCTTTTCTTCATAGCACCTGCTTGCAAACGACCATTATCATCTGCAGGTTTGAAATAGTGCTTTAAAATTAATATGACCGAATGGATACATATTTAGATAAAATAACTGTTATTCGGTAAGTGCGAAATAGTTGAACTTTTTAATAAGAAAATGTAAAAACTTTGTAAATATAGGATATCATATATTATAATATCGTAGTTTCATTACAAATATTTAATTTTGTCGCAAAATGTCAAAATTTATTTAAACTCTTACGACCCGAAATGTATAAATAAAGTTTCTTGTTGAAAACATTATTAATAATAATAAATTGAATAAAACTAGTCGTATTATGACAATTTCAAAACTATTAATAAATTATGTAATTAATTACACATTTGAAACTGTAAACTTTAAAAAGCATGTATGAAAAATAGTGTTTTTTATGATTATGATCTCAAATTTTTTGAGATAATATTCTGAAATGACCCTAGTAGAAATTCAATCTTTATTCTAGCCAATATTTTAGCTAACAAACTTGCGGGTTAGACCAGTTTGTCGTCAATACACTTGGCCAGTTATCGCTTTTAAATGTAATAATTTTATAGCTATTTTTTAGATAGCTTATTTAGATAATGATTCATCGAGTTACTAGGTAGGTATTACTCGGGATATTTAAAACACCTAACCTTAGCAGTTTCGATCCATGTTTTATTAGGCCAAAATTTTGCTAGTATCTAAATAGATTTTTTTAATGATTTAGAAATTTGTCTTTACACATTTTATCCATCTTCTGTACATTTTTTATCCATGTTGTATCTTGCTTTTTATGCATTATAGGGCTGTTGTTCTTTCAAACTCTTTTATTAGGATTGAAACATTCTGCACAATTTGTATAGTTAGTGTATGGTTAACAGTGCGCACAAGCGCTGTTTATAGAGATAAAAAAGCATTTTGGTGATTTTAGCTAGATTTTCAAATTCAGTGTTATTAAGATTACATAATCAGACTAATTTTTTTTTAATAAAATTATCAAAAATCAATCTGGATGAAAATTTATTACATACATTTTTTAGATAAATCTTGGATAGTTTTTATCAAGTTTTAATGCAGATATAATAGAAAATTAAAAAAGATATTTACATAGATGTTTGGAAGAACTTTTCTGAACAGTTATTAGATAAGTTTTTTAGACAAATATATGGACAGCTTCAATTCATTTATTTCTATAAAATATTTATACAGTTTTGTAACAAACAAACTGATTTACTGATGTATGTTTAGTTATTATCCAGTTTGTGGACATTTCTGCTGTTTACAGTTTAAATCCACGTAACTTGTCCAGATAATGACTGTATACAATGAATCTGGACTGAATTTCTACCAGGGGAATGCCAAGATTAGTAGGATAAGAGAAAAGGGAATATTCAAATCCCAATTCAAATATTTAGTTTACTCTGTGGTAACCTAACTCGCTTTAATGGTTACGCTCTAAATCTGAAAGAATTAAAAACTACCCATCAGAAATTGAAAAGTGAGTCACCAAATGAATTAGTAACCATTTTTGATAATCAAAAGTAAAAACCTACTAATTTATTACTAATTCTACAAACTACTAAACGAAAAAAGTCTATATTTACTTGTAGATTAGTAGAATTTTAGTTATGAATTAGTATTTTCGTATTATTTGTCAGTAACAAATTTACTAATTGATGGTATCTCACTTTTCACAGTAGATTCGTAATTTTTCATTAATTCAAGTTTAGAGAGTATGTTTGCTAATATTCGATTAGAAATTCATAAACAATGAATCGACATTAAAATAAATCTTATTTTATTTATTTACGTATACTTATTCAACCAAATACAGGTTTATTTAAGTTATGTAACACTACAAAGACATAGTATGTATCTACTTCTAATGATTAATTTTAAGTGAAAACATTATGACTTACAAGAAATTTTGTTTAATAAGTAGTGCTAAGATATTAGGTTCACAAAGATAGACACTGAATTTTTAAGGTGATCTAAAGTTTGGATTTTTAAGTAAACGTAACACTTTTTGCCTATTTACATTAAAACGCTGACATTGCCAATTAACATGATTAAAATCTTCGAATAGATAACCATATTTACATTCATCATATTCATATTTACATATTTGGATTATTAATAAAACCTATACGTTGAAGAGAAGCATCGAAATTATAATGATATGAACGACAAATCTATTTACCCAAGAAATAAATTCTCGCCTTCAAAATTCTTGTAACTTTGTCTCGGTGATTAGTTTTGCCTGTTTGCGTAGAATATCGTTAAAATCCGAATACGGAATTTTAATTCCTGGTATATTTTCTATAGCTCCTTTGGCAAGAGTCTCTGCAATATGAATGTAATATTTTTATCAGATGGGATTCCATAAAAGTATATAAATTTGTATGGAGATGATCTAAAACGAAAATTTTTCTCATATATTCAGAATATATGAATCAATTTTTGCACACACTTCGGAAAATGTCAGAGAGAGAGAGAGAGAGAGAGAGAGAGAGAGAGAGAGAGAGAGAGAGAGAGGGGGGGAGAGAGAGAGAGAGAATTACACTTAGAGAGTAGGAAAATATATATGTATTTGTTTTTGTCTTTATATTCTAAAGATATATTTGAAGCACCAACGATACCAGTACATTCAGATGTCAAAATTGAAACAAATTTTGAAGAACTAATTCTTTTTGGAAAGATAAATAAGCGACAAAATTAAAGGAACTAAACAGGTGAGGTAGCGACAGAATTTCGTTATATAACATGCCGTTACTAGTCTACACAATTTTTGGGTGTGGGGCGAAAAAACGGTAAACCAAAAAGCCGACAGGTCAAAAAACCAGACATATAAATAGCAGAAGTCGAAAAACCGACGTTCAAAGAATCGACACATACAAAAATAGAAGCAGATCAACAAGCAGGCAGTCGTTATGAAATGTCAGTTTTTTTGGCTGCCGGCTGTTCGATTGTCGGTTTTTTTGACCTGTCGTTTTTTTGACCTGTCGTCTTTTTGACTTTTTAGTTTTTCGACCCACGCCCTATTTTTCAATTGCTGTAGCAGCAAATCATCACTTAGCAAAATCAGTTGGCTGAACGGCATTCGCTGTTCATATGTTACTACAAAGATTTTGTTATGCTAGCCAAATATTCGCAATTATTTCAATGTGTGTTCATTGATCAAATGAAAATTTTTATTTCGTCTGCAGAATACTTTTTAATTAAATTATTAAATTTTGGATTCTAGAGAAAAATAGATATCTTGAGTAGCATAAAGGCTGGCGACGATGCGGCTGAACTACTTTTCGAGACAAGTGCGCTGTGGGTCTGTTGACTTGATCCGGGCATAATCTTCGCGTGTAAACTTTGATGCCCAGCAGCGCAGCTCACCGTCGTTATCGGAAGATGCGATACTTATACCCATAACATCAGACATCGCCTTCTTTACGGTGCCCCAAGCATCGTCTTATGCAAACGACGCCTTAAAACGGGATATTTGTGCTGAGTTCGGCAACGCGAATTCGCTTCCCCCGAACGTGCGCGGCTGACCAAGGCGTCTTTTTAATGATTCCTTTCCGTAACTTTTTCTTATTTCCCTCGCTTTAGTCTTATATTGTTTTTTGCGAGAGGAGCATTTTCGTAAAAATGTGCGTTTATTAACTTGCACCTTTTGCTCGGTTTTTACGACTTCGCTAATTTCCAAAGTGCAAGAGGATTGAAAAGCGATTTGCTTAAATGTAATACGCGGATGCCAGATAACTACTAATTATTTGTAACTGCACTGCTCCCAAATAAAATGATTTTTGCGAACCACGTCATTATTTACAAATTTATCGGCAATATGTCTATACCGTCTAGCGGTGTGACGCTTACTGATTGATGCATTTACGGTAGCATGTGTGATCTGAAAAATTTGAAGAGAAACTTATTTAAAAAGTTTGACGTGCAGTACACGTGAAAAAAAACTGTCAGCCAGTCTCTTGAGTTTCATAAATTTTTAGTAATCATTAAATTGATATGAAGCCAATTTTTTGAATTGTCGCATAAAAATCTAATGAATTTATTTTTTGTTATTTAAAATATATTTTACATGGTAGATTATTCAAAATGTTACACATGGTATTAAATAAAAATGTTTTTTTTTTCATAACATTTCCGAATGCAAATTCACATGCACGTAAACTTGACATTATAATATCACCTATTAGATGCACGAAATCTAAAACATGTTATTCTTAAGAAACGTGGCATTACTGACTGCACTAGATCGCGATTTTTATGAGAATTATAGCCTCCGCAGTATGCAAAGTAGAAAAAATCTTGTTGAAATTCAAGTATATAATGCACGCAGATAAATTACACGTCGCTTTACATCAAATTTTGGCCTTACTGAATTTATGAGTTTTTTTTCAATTTGTTTTGGTAAAGTCTTTTTCGATGTGAAATTATTAGTGAATTAAATACAAAAATGTGTTCAAAGTATATTTTAATTGTAGGTGTTGCTTCTGAAGTGTGAGATTTGTGATCGAAGGTAGACGATCCCATTTTAAAGTGAGGAGCCAATGATAAGTTTAAATAATATCTACCTCTGTGGACTAATAACGAAGAAGATGTTGAATTGCTTTATTTCGTGAAGACAATTTTTAAATTCTGTGAATTAAGTACATTTTGTTAAGGAGTTTTTCATTAACGTTTCGAGAGCCGTTAAACATCTAGAGATCCAAAAATTAAACTATTCTACTGATTTTTTTAAATGTAAATTGTTTATAAATGAATGTGTAAAGGTTATCGATCCTGCATCCCAAACAATTATATTCAAAATGGCGTTTTTAATATGATACTACAGGGACTCTAGTTATATAAACCAATGAGTTACTTTAAATATGTGTATGGATTTCGGGGTTCTCGCCGCCTAGCGGTGATTTCTGCTACTAACAGATGAATACTGTAAAATACGCGGATAAACGCTAAGCGAAACGAAAATAATTCTTGGAGAAAAAAGATATTCATATGTCGCTTGATGACGCCCTCTATAATAATTTCCAATCATTAATGATACAAACTGACTTTATTTGATCAGATTAAAACATAAATAATGATAAAAACAACAAATAATAGTGCATTTAAATGTTTTTTTTTTAATTTTTAAATTTTTAATTATTAACTTACCTGTTCGGGATATGCCTCTAGGCGTAAAGGGTCTGACTCGCCAACATCTTAACTAAGTTTGCTCTAACTGAGGAACCTTAGACAGCATTTATGTATAAAATGCAATTTGCAAATTTTTCAAAACTGCGGCGATTTAAAGGTTAATCCAGCATTATTAACAAACTCATTCTTTATTCCTTCACGGTTGATGATGGTGCTGCCGAAAGATGACGACGTTGAACATGTAAAAGACCAAATTGTGATAAGAGATGGTTATTGGCATTTGATATTAACAAATCATATAGCTGAATGATGTTGATTTGTAAACAGTGTTATGGTGTTCCGAAAGGACGATCTTGAGTATCGATGTTCAGTAACGATGTCAGATAATCTATGTATTTATTCTTTCTTAATTTCTTAATTAAAATGAGTCGATCAATATAACATCGATATTTAAAATTTGACTATTTTTCAATTGCTAATGCATAATTCAACACTTAAAACAATGATGGATATAACTACTGAAATTGCTTACAAATATTGGTTTCATCAAGTTAAAAAATATTGATTCAACTAAATATTTGAGTAAAATTAATAATGCTAATCGTTAATATAAATTAAAAAAAATTAAATTAACTGATTTGACGAATGAATGGATATTATTCCACAACAAATGTTCAAACAATATGAACAAAAAAACAATCATTGTTTCAACTATGTTAAAAGTGAATAAAAAGTAATTATCAAAATGAAATTTAACACTCAATTGCAAATAATGCAAATCAACTGCCATCTGTCCAGTTATTATAAATTATTTAAACTATTAATCATAAAAATTGATTGATGGCGAAATATTTTGAGAATAATTTGAATAACTCATCGTATTAATTAGTGAAAATTGAGCCTAGTGTAAACGCAAATTCTCGCTCATTAAGTATGATTTTTCACTCCATACATAATGAGTTTTAATTATTTAAAATTTTAAAAGTTTGTCAGAAAGAAAATCTTTTAAGTGTAAAGAGCAAAATGATATATAATTGTAAACGTATTTCATAAAATTGTATACAATTTTGTAAAATTCTGTGTAAAATTAGAATTTATTTTTTCGACAAATTCGATTATCATTTCATACTATTATCATAGTATAGTATTATACATATATCAAGAAGAAATATCATAGGGAATTAAATTTGTTCATTGATTAATACTTGCTGGAAATTTTGTAATTTGTCTTTCCTAAATAGTAATGCAGAAGTGCACGAACATGTATGTAAATTAATACATAAAATCGTTTTTAATCAAGTTCGTTTTTATCCATTTCATGATTATAGTTATTATTAAATATCACTTAAAATATACAATTTATTTAAAATCTACAAAAATTCATAATTTATGTTTTTATGAAATGAAATGGTTGAAAATTAATTTGTAACCAAATGAAGATTAATAAAATCAGTACACACATGTATTTTATCTTGAGAATATAAATCAACTTTTTTTTAAACGAGTTTTAATTAAGCTACGTTGCTGTAATATGCAATGGTTTCTTAAAATACGAAAAACTTGTATCATGGCTACATGATATTAAACCTTCTTTGATATATAAAACACTGTAAAATAGTTAAAAAAACCTTTTTTTGGGGTTGCTATTTCAAAATGAGTGGTAACTATTTAATTAAAAACTTAATTCATGTTAGTATTAGCGTATATGTTTCAAGGAAAACATTGTTTTCATTTTAAATTTTATACACGACCGCGTTATTTTCATATTCGGCAATACTATAAAAAGAAAATGTCTGGAGTGTTTCATTGTAAGACCTAATTTTATTGCCTCATTTGATTAAAATAAGGAACTTTTGTGTCTCATTCTGTTGGAATTAGACACCTTCAGAAAAAAGTCCCCAAAAATTTGCACTTAAAATTTGCATAATTAGATTTTTAATTTTTGCATAATGAACTGACTTCTGATTTGGGGATTATATATATATATATATATATATATATATATATATATATATATATATATATATATATATATACCGGGTGTCCATTAAGTCACGGACCGGGCTAATAACTTAAACAAAAATTTGGGGGTTATTTGACCTTTTAACATTTCTAAACTAGTAACTTTTCAATAAATGTTGATTCTGACCCCCCCCCCCCCTCACACCCCTCGTGCCCCACGTGCTCCCTAAGAGGTGTAGGTTCGCTGAAAAAAAAAACTTTCCAATTTCGAGGATTAAAAACAGGGTCAAAAAATGGACCCCTGGGTTTCTCAAGTAGATTTATCCGATTTCTTCTTTGCTTCAACCCGAAAGTAACTTTTTATGTTTTTAAACAACAAAAAAGCAAATGAACTATTTTTTTATTAAAAAAGTAACAAATATCAATCTCATTATGGCATAACTCATAGTAAAAATTTAGCGACAGATGTCTGTTTCGTATAATAAAATGCTAAAGTAAGTGTCTGCTTCGGCAAAAACAGTATCCCACTATTTTGGGCCCACGGTCGTAAATCACAAAACAAAATAATAATCTGTGAAATCCTTTATCTGTCATTTAAATGATATCTTAATGATGAAAAATGCTCTCTCAGGAAGACATATGAAATGTCTAAATCAGTTCGAACGAACAATTTGCAGAAATTAAATATTAAGTTTTAAATGCTGAAAACACCTTTTACTAATTATAGTTGATTTATATAAATACTGAACATGGATCCAACTGACGACATGAATACCGTAAAGATCCTACACTTTAAATCTGGTGACAATCAGCAACGATAAACTTCAAATAAGCGACATGGTCCAAATTAGAACACTAACTTCTTTTTGTAAAGTTAGAAATATTGTCAATGTTTACTTTGTAATGAAAATAATATGTAATAAAAATGTCATCTGATGTCAGAGTCTATCGTTTATATATAATTGTAATGAAATTGCCATATGATAAAAAAGTCGATGAATAAGGTTGTGCATTGGACTAAACTACTTCACAAAGAAATGAGCCGATACCAAAATGTATATTTACAAAATCGTACAATACTACCGTTGGAGAGGAAAGAAATATAAATTTATGTATAATTTGAATAACCTTTGATTCATCCAATACAGGAATATCCGTAGACTGAATAAAACAGAAAAGTACTTTCCTATTTTACAGAAAAACAAAATTAATATGCTATATTTTAATTCTTTAATAATGTGTGCAGATATATTTATAGCAACTTATAGTATGTTGCAAACGTATAATGAAAGTACGTCAGAATTTTCGACAGTTCGCCTTTACAACCTTAAAATTACAGATCACGCGTTTATGAAGTATATAAAAATGCAAAGTACCCTTTAAAGCGCGGGCTTTTGCGCTCCTGGAAAATAACTATATCTAAAATAGTACATATGTATGAGCTAGTAATTAAAAAATAAGTGTCCGACAAGGTCTAATTACAAAGTAGCGAGGGAAAGAGTTTGGCTTACATCTCTCTTTATATGCACATATATACATATAATGCATATATAAAATCTTATAGCCCGCAGTACCAGTCAGCTACCGAAGTATACTCACCTTTTCTTTTGGACTATGTATCGCCCTCTCACTCGTTCTCTTCCTAAAGTGCAAAGAAAAGATCGTAATAAAAGAAATAAAGATAGGAGGGGCAGGGATGATATGTAGAGGATGTTCGAAGAGAAAGCGAGAAAGAAGAGAGGAGCAATTTAGTGAAAAGCGAGGGAGGAAGGAAGAAGGAAGATGCATCCATCCATCGTTCGAGCATGGCTCCCATTCTTGGTTTGCTAATGATAGCGTACGTGGTACCTTGAACCTCAAAGGAGAACTCTGTGTGGCGGCTTGTGTATACGAGCAACATTCAACAGCAACGACGACCACAACAACAACAACAGCAACAACATCACGGTGGCGGTCCATGTGCAAGCTAAATCTCTAACTACCAACGCACGCCTCCGCCTCGCACTAAAACATTACGCGGTGGAACGGCAGCAGTGCGTTGCTGACCATTGGGATACCTTGTAGGGTATCTTCTGACTCTGAGGCACGTTAGGCCTTAAGTGCTATCCTGAGGCACTCTTCGTCTTCGTTGCTTCATACTTCGTCCCTGTTACTCCCGCTCGATCTTCACCCGGGGCATCAAGCCCAGTGATTACCCATTGAGGGTGGAATTCATTATGGCGAAATCCTTTAGCGAGCTTGTGGGTATGGGACGATCCAGAAACTGAGGAAAGATAGAGAGAGAGAGCTGCTGAATGAATACGGGAATGAGAGGGATCGAAAGGGAGAGAGATGAAAAGATGGTGAACGAGACGGAAGAGCAAAAGATGAACGCGCTCGGCAGCGCTTCAGGAAAAAAGTTAATGACGAGATAATTGCGAGGGCAAAGTTATATGTGTATGTCGGGGATCACAATTCGTAATCGACGAGTGTGCTGCTGCCGTTGATGCATCCTGATTCGGTGCATCGGAGATACTCGCATGGTGGTGAATTAAACTACGAACTACTCTCTCAATTCGGAACAATGAAAAGTTTACAGTTTGAATCAATGAATGACACTGCTAATCACTGGCTTCCGTTGATGTAACTTCGTAATCAGTTACACAGATGAGATCAATATTCTTACATTTTTGGAAATAGTCAAACTTTTTTTCATTGATTTTTGATGATTTTGAATAAAAAAATACAGGGAGGGTATAGATCATTTTATGGAGTTCTGCATTTGTGCGTTGAAAAAAACAATGTAGTCATATACCGTAAAGATAGGGAACTGCCCATGAGAATAGTAAATTTGACTATTCTTTACAATGAAATCTCTCTATATCAAGAGATAAGGGCATTGATTATAATAATAGTAATAATACGTGTTTTATTGAAGAACATATATAAATTGAGATTTTAAACTAATATTATTTCTAAAAAATTGAGTTCTATATACCGCGACCTGGCGAGGCTGGACTTATATATATTCTAATTTGCAACGAAATTCTATGATGTAAATTAAGAGCACAAATAAAAATAAAAACAACTTAGTTGCATCTAAATTATTACATCTTTTTAAGGATGTCTAATTGTAATCGTCAATTTACATTTAGAAACTCACTTAAGTTTCAAATAAAAGTGAGTACACAGGCCTGCGAGGATCAGTTTATGAAATGGGTGAGGGTGATTCTTGTAGGTTTTTGCGTGCTGAACACGAATCTGTTGTCTAAAATGGACCATTACGTCAGGATTTTGAGTAATTCTACGTCAAATGTCCCAAAAATGACTATTTTTACCATTTTTGGGAATTTTTTCTGGAAGGCCGAAATTTGTTTATTATTTTTCTATATTGCCTTCATGCGGTATGCATTGTCAGCTTTAAAACCAATTTTTTTAAAATTAATTTATAATGATTTTTAAAGAAGTTATGAATATTTGAATTTATGAGATTTGACCATATTAACCTTCCTGCGCACGAGTTTCTACCCAAAAAAACTTTTCCAAATGAATACATTTCTTAGAGTGATGGATTTTCATTCAACTGGATACCTTGTAGAGAATTTTTTTGGAGTTGCTGATTACGAATCTGAAGTCCGAATTACAACATTCATAATGGTGGATCCAATATGGCTGACGAAATTTTAAAACCGACAGGGGTCGGCCCAGAACTACGGTCTATATAAAAAGTATGTATACAAATTATAAAACTGCCTACGGAGGGGGGGGGGGAGGTCAAAATTACCAAAAAAAGGTCTACGTAGTTTATGAATGGCCTCTGATCTATAATAATAATAATAATAATCGACTTTATTGCTTATATCAGGAATACACTATATACATGGGAGAGTTCACTTACTTACTAAATATATATAAGCAAAAGGCGAGACACAGCACCACTAAGCTGTTTTACAGTCTGACCCTGTACGGAAAATAAAAGTACAGAAAAAAAATATTTACAATGGTAACGGATATAGACAAAGCATACAAAAATCAACGCACACAACAATCATCGGTTTCTATAATAATTTAGTAACTTCGGTATAAACTGAATCGGTTTCGAAATATATAATCTTAATTGCAATGGTAGCGCGTTAAAAATTCTCACTATAAAACTGGAAAATGCACCATTGAATTTGGCTGTTGAGGATAACGGTACACAAAGGCTAGAAGAAACTTCACGTCTATGTGCAACCGAGCTTCTTCCCAGCCAGCTCAATCGATGATCTATACGTGTGAAATTAAAATGAGTACTAGTAGTAGACTCAAGAAAGCACGTTCTTTGAACCAAGCTGTCATAGAATAAGTTAAAGTATAGTTGCAATATTTTCTGAATATGTTTTGATGCAATTTCTTCCTTTTGAAAAATTCGATCAATTTTG
This sequence comes from Trichopria drosophilae, assembly GCA_030407085.1. NCBI lineage: Eukaryota > Metazoa > Arthropoda > Insecta > Hymenoptera > Diapriidae > Trichopria > Trichopria drosophilae. The sequence goes on from CM059584.1 coordinate 40,238,792, forward strand.
AATGTTGAAGAAGGCGTTATAAACACTGAAACATTTTTAGAATATTTTTTTAATGAAGTATATAGTTTTCCAGAAAACATTTGTAATGTTTAAAAAAAGCTATGAATTACGAACGCTATTTTGAATTAATAAAAAATTTGCAGATTTTATGCACCATATTTTCAGTTTGGATATGAGATCTGGACTTGAAAAGATTATACAGATATACAAAAGACTGTAAAGGGAAAAAAAAGATTATCTAAAACAAAATAAATTCATGAAAAAAACCGACAAAATATGTCTTTGTATATATACATTAATTTAAAAACAAGTGAATGGTTAAAAATAATTTTATAGGACTTGGTATTAGGCGCCTATAAATAAGCAAAGAATGTACGTCGTTGATGTTTTTGTGATGCATAGCTACTTTTAATTTTTCAAACTATTTTTTTTTCTGATGACAGAAACTAGTCTACTCTAATAGGAAAAGATTCAAATTTTGCTAGAAAAGTTCACAATTTTGTTATGATGGTAACGATGAAAAGGTTAGATTGTTTTAAGATTTTACGAACAAAATAAGGACTCAAAGTGGAAAGATTCGATGTGCACGGAGTTGAACCCGGGACGTTTCGATTTCCAGTCGAATGCGCTACCAACTAAGCTAGCAAAATTGAAAGAATGCATCACAAAAACATCCCAGTTTGGCAAATGTCTTTATATCTGGGTTCATAATTGCGAGCATAAAAATATATTTATTCGAATTAGTAGGGAGGTTTTCCGGGTTGCTGAGTACCAATCTGCATTCTGATGTCCAAACTTCGAAAGGGCAAATCCAATCTGGCCATCACATCTTTGCCAACTTAGTATTACAATGAAACATTACGAAACTTATTACATACATATATTAGTGTTTTTTTTTAATGCGGCTGACTGAAAAATTAAATTCTGCTCCCATCTTTTTGTCTGAATCATCAGCTAAAAGGATGTAACAACGAAAATGGATGTTAGTTTCTATATAACAATCCTGATACCTGATTTCGGATTGCATCACGCGGAGGTTCAGGGTTAAATTTGGTAAAATTGCAGTGTTGGTGTCGAAATCGAAAATAATCGTTGACAATCAACTGCACTAGTAATCGTTAATACTTAGAGATTGCTATGACAATTCAACTAAGATTAAGATCAGTAAAATGTCAAATATTGTGAAAAATGTTTCATTTTGAAAGTTAGAAATCCAACTTCAGATCGGTATTTCAGCGACCTCAACAAAACTATAAAATCAAGTTTTTAACAAATTGATTCGTTGGAGTATGCTACGCAGTTTGAGCCAATATTTATGATATTTCTGCAGTGCCGTCATGGAGTTAATCGTATAACAATTTAAAATTTAATTTTTTATTGCCTCAAGTTTCTTCATTTATTTGATTAAGTTCTGTACAAAATTAATACAAATTTAGTGACATTAAAACTGATAGATTAAAACTGATTACTTTTATCGAGTCATTTTCATCATATCCTTAAATGTACATGAAATTGTTCCCTATGTTAACCTCTTCGACAAACCTCCTTTACAGAATACAATCAAATAATCACGACGGTAACGCAGGTGGCAAATAGGTGGTACACAGGTGGCGTACGAGGGGATCTTTGACAAATGTCATAAACATCTGATTTGAATGCAGATAAATATGGACGTAGCTAATCAGGTATTTAAACGGAGCGAATGATAAGGAATAATTCAAATATCATGACTCATGCTTTTAAGTGCTGGAGAAATCACTGGAGTCCTTTTCACATTTCCCCATCCGTAACAGACGTGCGCGGCCACGAAGGAGAAGTTGATTAGAGAAATTATAATCCTTAGGCACGCGTAGCAACTGATGAAGATTTATAGGGGTAGGGTCAGAGATCAGCTATGAAAGGTCGTAAAGAATTCAGTAGAAGAGCAATCTGCGCAAATTTCACGCTGCAGACTCAAATTTAAATTCAATCTTAAAGTTACTAGAATGAAATCCGCAGATGTTGAATAGCGAAAGATTGAAATAAACTATCTTATTCGCAACTTATAAATACATTATAATTTGTGATATCAGTTCTTGAATTTGTTCATAAATACAGATAGTATAACATTCAGTCGATTTGACGACTTATTTTCAACGTTTGGAAATATAAGATAATGTTTTTGATGATTATATTTATAATTAAAAAAATAGATTGTTTATTTGTCAAAAAAAGGTTCAAGCAAGAAATTAAAATGTGCCTTAATGGTTTGCAAGGCATTACAACAATAACAGTGATTCGGTGAAGTTTAAGATTTCTTTTTTTTTTAAGAGGGGGATTAAATATTTTATATGAAAGTAGTGCATCAGATTTTTAGTTTACATATTTTGTTAATTGATTCCAAATTTATATTTGGAATTTAGAGTACCAGTTTACAAAAAATTTGATAACTTCTATATAAATGTATTATATTAATAACACATATGGCCTGCATATGGGTCGAAGTTTTAAAAATATTGTATATCTATAAGGTATATGAATTTCCATCGACTATTATTTATTTGAAATTTTGCATGTTTTAAGTAAACTAATGTTTGAATAAAACGCTGTCTGCACTGACATGACGGCTATGTTTGAATTCTCGTGAAAATCCAAAAAATATATAATCTTCTCCAATGAGGCTTTAAAGTCTTCTCCATCGAATTACAAAGAACAGGGCTGGCGTAACCTTACGTTGACCTCGTGTTTGGAAGAGTTGACGTTCGTTATAGCCTGGTACTTGGGCTTGAAATGAAAATATCAACTCCAAAAAATCCCCTAGAAGATCATATTATCGGGAAGCGGAAAAATATCGATGTGTATTACTGGTAGCTATATCCAACTTGAAAAAATAACAATGAGTAAAACTTGGTCAGTGGACCATGCTCTTCATCAAGAGCAATTTGATTATAAGATTTGGCCTTAAAACTGGTGTAAGTACGACGAGTATCATCCTTCATCAAGCTTGAAAATGTTGATTAACAAAATCTCCAGACCCATAGTTATTGCGGAAAAATTATTTAGACTGATACAGTCATCAGCTTTAGTTGTGACCTGATAGCGTCATGGTTGAAAGACCTGAAAAAATACGATTATACTACTATAGTTCCTATTGCTTTACTATTCACCGACAATAGATACGATTCTTCTATTACCATTAGATTTCAACACGAAAGGTTTTAAAGCGGCGTTCCAGTCGTTGAATAACTCCAATTGATGCCAATGTACCCAGCACTTTTTTACGACTGAGTTCATTGCTTTGGTGTTAGGATACTTGTATTTGCGTTGTTTTTTTCGTTTACATTGCAAACCTGGATAGACATACACCTTCTTGAGCACTCGAAACCACATCTATACCATCGCTGGCATACTCATTCCCGGGCCGTCTCTGGTACACCGAGAGAAGTTTCAGAGAACACCGGTATTGCTTACTGTAGTACAGTAGCACCAAATATTAGAGACAACGGTGGCTCAGATTGGAAGCGAACTGTCGTTCCAAATCATAATATAAACATTACTCCCGGGTCACTGGGAATAGTGAGAGTACTGTCGCATGTAAACATTGCGACAACTAATGTATTGTATTGAGACGACAGTGGTATCAAACTAAGAGAAACACAGTGCGGAAAGCCAATATAAAACAAACCTCTTCCTTTCATATAGCAGTTGTCTCCTGTGATACGACTTTTGTCTTGAACTTTTCTCCGTGTAGTCGTAGCTTTTTTTAACAACTGAAAGTTTTGTTTATTTTGAGAAAGAATTCTTTTAACTATAGAGGTTTATTCTTGGTTGCTATTGTCTGTATGTTTCTATACTGTTAGGTTTGTTTCGTTTGGTCGTCAAGTCATCTCGAGGACATCTTTTCATTTCAGGATAGGCTCCACATACTTCCTAAATATTGGATTACTTTTTTCTAGAACAAGTTTTTTACATTCAACTTCTCACATTCCTGCATTCCTAACTCGTTTTACATGTAATTTCTTAAGTCCATTTTGAACAGATATTTAGTTCGGAATATCTTTTCCTCCCCGCAAGCACGAGTCATCTTCCTTTAACCCTTTAACGCCCGACTTTTTTTAGAACAGTCGGATTCGTTTGAAAAATGTTACTCGTGGGTTTTTGGGGTCGCTGATTACAAATCTGATATCAGTTTTTCAAAATTCAAAATGGCGGATCCAATATGGCGAACTAATTTTTTCAAATTGGTCGGATTCGTTTGAAACCTGTTACCAGGGGGTTTTTGGGGTCGCTGATTCCGAATCTGAAATCAGTTTTTCAAAATTCAATCAGCGACCCCAAAAACCCCCGAGTAACAACTTTCAAACGAATCCGACAAGTTTGAAAAATTTGTCCGCCATATTGGATCCACCATTTTGAATTTTGAAAAACTTATTCCAGATTCGTAATCAGTTTATCAACGAATCCGACCAATTTGAAAAAATTTGTCCGCCATATTGGATCCGCCATTTTGAATTTTGAAAAAATAACTGCAGATTCGTAATCAGTGACCCCAAAAACCCCCGACTAGTCATTTTCATTAGCTTAACTTTATTCAATTTTTTATTTTCTGTTTTTTGTAAATCTTGACACAAAATTTTTTTTTTATTAGTGTAATAATTAAAAAAATGTTAATTTTTTATTGCAATATAAATTTTTTTCACAAAGTAGGATAAATTTGTAGGTGTTGGGTATTTGGAAACCGAAAATATTCCAATTTTTGTGAAAGTTATGAAGGTTTGAAGTCAAAAGTGGTTTCGATCGAAATCGCGTTAAAGGGTTAATTGGAATTGGGCAGTTTGACTTTGAAATTTTCAGGTCCTGTTAGGAATTGTGCTGCGTGATGTCCATCAGGGCTATCTCCTTAATAAATTATTGGCGGAATCAATTTAGTCATTCACCATCCAAGATAAAGGAAAGTAAACTGAGAAACAATGGCAATGTAAATACAAGAATTCGTTTTACATGTTTCCGCGATCAAAGAAAAAATGTCTATATCCCAAGAGAGATTAGGGTGTGTAAAGCCCGAGTAGAATTTTCAACCTGGAACTGACCGGAATCCAGCCGGGCTATTCTGGTTGTATTCGGAATGCGACCGGGCTTGTCCCGCTACCTTGACTACCGCCTGATCATACTGACAGGATTACCAGAATGATTAGCAAATGTAAATCAAAGGTATGGAGGACATTTCAGCTTTCCATTTTCTAATGAACTTGGTACAATTCTTGGGTTATGTCTTTACATTTTCCGTTGTATTAAAAACTGTTATTTTTTATTTCCTGGAATCCTGTTACATAAAACCACATGACGTTTGTGTTGTATTTGCTGGTTACACTCGCGTATTGTATCATATACTTCGATCATCGCTTTTATAAACGTAATAAACTTTCGCCATGCTCCACCGGTTGAATTGAACGTAATAAATAGCAATGTGAAATTTTCAAGAAACTTGATCGACGTGCACCTTTCCTACGGCTGTATTCGCCTGGGACCTGTTGCTTTATTTTTCAACGCGGACCTTTTTTTGCCCTGCAAGTGCGGTCGTACGTGACAACGATAATCAGGCAGTTAAGTGGGGTTTAATTTCCTTAGTGCGGGCGGCTACGGGTTGAGGTGGCAAGAGGGAAAAGGGGGCGTGCGGTGTATACATACACCTGCCAAGATCACGCACTCTTGCTCATACTCACGCGCACGAAACGGCGAAATGTCCGATCGGGCATGTGTATGTAGGTATACCTTGTCTTCTTCGTCGTTATCCTGGCGGTCGCGATTGCCGCCGTTCTCCGGCGACTTGCAATTAGAAGTTGCCCGAACGTAATAACGTCAGGAAGACACCAGAAAGAACCTACAAAGAACACCCGCATCATCTGAATCGAGTCCAATCACCGTCGTTTTTATTTTCGTTCGCGTCCAGTTCGCCTTCTCGGATCCCTGGTTCTACCGTTGTTACGAGGTACAATAAAAAAAAATTATACGCTTAAAAATATCCGATCCGACAGATTCTTAAGGTAAAACTATATTGATCGGTTGACCCTTCAAAACGAATTTTCAATCTTCTTCGTGTTCTCGAATATCTGATAAATACGTTTCATTAAAAGTCGGCTGTCTCGTATTTTGGTTTCGAAATGACGAATAAAATTTTGAATGTGTACACACACTCATTAATTGACACTTATTTTATTGTAGTATATATAATTAATCATGTATTTGTCTTTTCTATATACTGAAAAAAGTGTCATTTCTATACACTGAGAAAAGTGTCTTTTACCAGGTATTGGAATTCTAATACCCCGTAAAAGAGAGTCTTTTACATATAGGGACAAAAATATTTCTTTTACAGGTTAAAAGACACATATTTTTAACAGTATACACGCGGTAAATCTTGGTTATAAGAAAAATGATTACCTGCTATAATTCAGTTAATGAACCAGTTTAGAAAAAATATATATATCGGCTTCGTAGCTCATGCGGTAACGCACTGGAGTATGAAGTCGTAGGTCGTGAGTTCGATTCCCGTTTGGTGACTTTTTTTGATTTTGTTTTCAAGCAACAACTCGGTGTTGGTAAGACGAGCCACATTGTTTGTTTACGTTACGAAAATACTGTTTGTCAGGCTAAAATCGACTCAATACCGCTGCTGTACTTTAATGTATAGATTTTCATTCTTGAACAATATAAAGTATGGCGCCATCAAGGAACATGGCCTGCAGCTCTCACAAAATTTGAGAATAATATTGTGTAAATATTTGTGTAAAAAGGCGATTTCGCCCATTAAAATAATAAATGGGAAAAAAAAACCGTTTCTAACCTATAAACACCTGATTCATAACTTCAGTCAAAATCCGATAATTTTTCGTAATTGTTATAAAATTATTGAAATTATTTCAGTAGATACGGTGTACATTCATTTTTAGAACTTAAATTGGGATCAAACTTCCCACAATTTTTATACTTTATGTTTGATAAATTATGCTGGTAAATGAAGAATAACGTGATTTTCGAATACTTTGATGATGTGTATCAAAAGGAGACTTTGTAACGGTGAATTTGTTATATATAAAAGTTTGTTTTGATTCCCAGCTCTATTTATTACATAATATTCTATTTTTATTCTATATTTGCTAGATTATAACCTGTAAGAAACTAATATTTTTAAAATGCTAAATACGTATTCTTTTAGACATAATAAAACATTCTTATGAAACATAAGAAATTAATAGAATATCTTTTACTCCATAATAAGTAAATGCTAAAAGACGAAGATTTTGATGGACAACATATGATTAGATTTCAGTAATTACAATTTTTATTTTACGGAGTGTAAGAAGTCGTTTTAAAAGAAACGGAATTGTAACTGATAAAAGACACTTTTCTCAGTGTACTTTCACACACAAAACTGGTGTTCGGAAAAATGTTGGTATCTCAGATGATAATTTCGGGATAAACTCTCATTGTGCAAAAATTTTCAATTACTTGATTCCTTAAAATTTTACTATTAACTGTGTAATGTTTAAAATACATAGAGTAATAATGACAATCATTGCAGTAATTATTACCAGTAGTAACTACAAATTTTCGAATAATGAATGTTTTGAAATTATAATCAACGAGGGTAAAAGTTCCTGAGAATATTTAATTTAGTGTAAATGTTCTGTCTAACACGAATTTAAATTAATTTTCAAACAGAGTATCCATACCAATTTTTAAATATTAATTTTATTCTCAGATCGAAAAGTTACTAATATTATATTATTAATTTCATCAATTGAAAAGAAAATATGAAGAGTGAATCTTATAAACCTGTAAATTTATGATCGTAATAGAAGTGAAAAAGTATTTATTTCTTGAAATTTATATCGAGTGATTGAGTATATATAATGGATGTAAAACATACTGAGACATTTGTACTTTACTTTACAAAGTTTCTTGGTTTAAACGTCTTAACTATCTAAAACATGAAGACATTATTGTTCTCTATTGAAAATAAAGAAGTATTTCTGTTTTGAAAACTGGGAAATATATGATATTAAGTCATATTCGACATATGATATTAGGTCAACAAAATTTAATTGTTGGAAAGCTGTGGGTCATTTTGTTGTTCGGAAATTTCTGAAGTAATTGCATGTGTAGAATTCGAATCAGAGGTCAGAATCGGCTCATTTTCTTTGCTGCACCATTTACTACTTCACTCACTCTTTAAAATGAGCTATCAGTTGATCGCCTGCGAGTTTATCATAAACTTACTTCATTATTTTAAATTATGACTTTTATCCCAGCAACATCATGAGTGTTCATGTTATTCAACATTTTGAAATCACAATCTTGAATGTTGAAGATATAAATGTTCTGATTATATTTGGTATTTGTCGAACTGACAAATGCTCAAGTGTAAGTTTCCAAGAGCAATTATAAAGTGGAAGCGCATTTTGAAGGATAAGAGTAATAGAGAACGATGCAAATAGTAATAAACAAAACAGAAAATTATCGCATTCTATGGATAACGTCACAAATACTAACAAAAATGTATTTTTCGAGTACATAATCTCAAATATCTAAGTATACTTATAATAGGTCGATTCTAACCTTGTATTCTGAGATACGCACAAAATTACTTCGAAAATGATCCACATATTTCGAACTCTCTGCAAGATCTACTTTTTTCTAGATCTGTGTTATGCAATCGAATTTCTCCGTAATTGACAATATAATACCAAGCAACGATATAATAACAAGCGAAATAAAAAGAGATTAATACATTAACATAGCAGATTAGAAAAATGGATTCAGATGGATACATTATCAATAACGGATTCCGGGGTGATGAGCACAATTCGAATTCGGCATTATCGAGTGATCAGTAAATAGCAACTTAGTGAGGGTAAATAAATCCCAAGTCTACTTTCTATCCCGTAGACTCATTTCTGCTCTGTACGGACCGAACATCCTAGAAAATATACCATGTATAGATTTCGCAGTATTCGTTTTTGATAAACGAAGCCTTTTTACAAGAGACCTATCGGAATATATAGTGGATATCTTGATAAAGGAGCAAGGATCTCCAGTAGACCCACAATTGAGGATTGTAGAATAGTATAATATTATGTATCAACGATGCAATTATTAATCTCCGATGAGTTTGAAGTTTGTGACCCGAACGATTACGAAAGAATCGCCTCGACAATGCGCTCCCGAAGGGTTCCCTGGGGCGCGAAATCGAATTTTAAAAAGGAGTTTAAACATAAATTTTATAAATCGAATCTATGCTGTTATTAATCTGATTTTGTTCGTAAAATAATATGAAGCCGAGGAATTACGGTAAAGCCAGGCATCTTTTCCGATTACGGTGGCCCTTTCTTTATACAAATATATTTATATGTACGATACTTCTCATTGTGTACTAGGTTCCGATATCTAAGACAACAAGGTCGTTCTAAATAATAATAGAATTTATTAAAAAAACATGCAAAAACGAGGGTTTTGTTAACCAATAGTAATTTCTGCATAATTTTACAGTACATAGTAAAAATGGGAGATTCTTGAGTCTTAAAAATGATATTAACCATAAGAATGGCACTGTAATTTTATAACATTTTAACACACGAACCATTTCTTGAGATCTTAGCATGCGATGGATAAGCATGTCATTTCAATATTTTCACAGTTTTAAGCATACAGAAATTACCCTGATGTTTCGATAACACTTTCATATGTGCCACATTTGTAACATGAGTATTTTGTTCAATGATACTTATCTGCTCATGCACACCTGCATGATGAATTTCGACAAGTATGTATTTAGCAACATTATTTTCTGCCTGTACACAATGACTAGTTTTCACGAAGGAAATCGGAAGGTAAGTTTTTATCTTCAGCTCTAGATCATTTCTAATCATCGCAGCTCGCATTAGTCAGGGATGGCAGGAATCCGCTGAAAGCCATATATTACAGGTACTTATATTCCCTCTTCACAAATATGTGTTTGAACGTATGTTGCATGATTGATTGGCATGTCTCAGCTACAAAACGCGTGCCCTGCGTTGATTCTTAACTATACAAGATACGCTTATTTAATTCTTTATTTCATTGCCATCTCGTATTGTACAATTCTACCAACTGCACTTACACTTATTATTCGAGAACTTATATTCTATATGCTTATACAAAGTGTATGTATAAACTAGACTAGGAAGTGATCGTTATATCTAGGAAGTATATCGTTCCGTCACACACCTATGATGTATTATTAATAACTATGCTTTCCGTAAAATCATCATATGGAAGTAATTACAATGTGTTACATGACTGGAATCTTAGGTTCATTAATATATGATTTATAGATACTTCGATCAGAGATGGCAATTATAAGTAACTTTCGACTAGTTCGGTGAAAATGATTATGATTTATTGAGACATAATGCGATCATAAAATTCAGCTGCAGATGTAAAATACACCAATGGTCGCCTGAATAAAGAGGACAATACAGAACTTTAGTATGTATAATTTTACTCCGTATTTATATTTTCATTATTCCTTAAAAGTTGTACGCAAAGAATTTAGATTACATGGTTTTTTTCTTAATGTAATAGTCAGTGATAACTTGTAGTCACCGAAAAATAACTGTTAATCCTAGGGTTACTATTTAATAAATTTGTAGATTTCGAGAATTTTCATACGAACTTCTCTTCACAGGACTATTAATCCTGCTAGTTTTTTATGACACTACATATTAGCTCCGGAGCTCCAAATTTTTTTTGAAATGGGGAATTTTTGTTCCACCTGTAACAAAATATTTCAAATGTCCCGTTCTCCTTATTGATTCCACCATGTTGGATTGTGAAAAACTCATTTTGTAGGATCATATTCAGGTATGTCCAAAAATAAATGAAATGATGCTGAAATCCATGTGCAAATTGTGCGTGTTTGGTTGTTAAAAGGTTAAAGTATGTAAACATAACAAGTGTAGAAACTGTCTTAATATCGCTGGTAGAAATTATGAACAGACTAAATGAGCATTGCACAGAAACTGCCCATTTTTCACGGCCAATAACTGCTTCCAGAATTCTACCCAGAAACTAGCTAACAAATAGCTAGTTAATATCTATTTTAAACCAGACTATAATATCATGTATTTAACTAGATTCTGACGTAGGTTAGATTGATAATGTTACTAAATATGAATCAATTAACAATATCGATTGTTGATGACCTTATTGATTAAAATGAACATAATTTTTTGAATTATGTATTATCAGTGTCAAATGTTGATTCAAGTGAGAATAATATAGATTTCAGCCAACCACAGAAGCAACTAGTAATGCAATTGAATATACTAATAATACTCAAGAACCACTGATGCAAAATGAAAAATGCAGAATGGAGAATGAAAAAAGTTATATGAATATTCTAATGAAGAATTTAACACAGACAATAACAGTGACTATAGCATTTTAAGCTTCATAAACCGATTACACATTGTTATTCGGAGGACACACAAATTCAGCAACTGCGCTAAAGAGTGATAAAATATAGCATAGCGCAGGTACATATTGATGAATTATTAGCCATTTTTAGACTCAGATTATCACGTTAACTATCGGTGGCAAAACCCTGTTGTAGAACCTATGTGTTACTTATAACGTTAAAAAATATAAAGGCTAGGTTTGTAGCTTGTTCCAAGACAAAACTTCTACTTGGGCAATTAGTTGATTAAAACAAATATTGAATGCAAAAGAGACTAAAAACAGTTTTCGATTACCAGCAATGATGTTCAGCAAAAGGTCAGGATTTACAGTTTAGAAATTGGCCAGTTTCACCCGAATTTCTAAAATAATAATACGAAACACTGGAAACTAGTCGATTATGAGACATATTCTCAAACAATTCTTGGCCAACAAAATGGTTAGATTTTGGGTACATCAGCGTTACATTACCACGTGAAAACCAGTCAGAAATATTTGCAAAAAGTTGGGCAGAAACCAGTAAAGCTGGGCATTACCCGGACAAAAAATACTCTTCGTTTCCACCATTTTTCCTATTATTTTTATATTCCTATCTAAAAAAATTTATCGTTTTTTAATTCATATCCATATGAATAACCTACATTAAGAGAATAAGTTTAGTTGATGAATCAGAATGATAAATCTAATAAAAGTCAAAATTAAATAAATTAAATAGAGTAAAATACTTATACCACAGAAAGTAATTGTTTCTCATAATACCCGATAATAGCCGAGGAAGACTGATGACAAAATCAAACAGAACTCCAGTGATTTTCGACATGTTTTCGCTTCGACCAGGTCAACAAAACAGCTGGGTACAAGCTACAAATCAGTGCGGGGCCTGACAGAACATAATGCATCAGACTGAGGGGTTCTTTGTCGGTGTAGAAATTGTGATGCTCGAGCTATTACACCTCCGCGCCCTGATGTGACCTCATTGTGGAAGGTGATAGATCCGGCCATTCGGACAATGCCATCTAGATAAGCGGTTGAAATCTTTTACTTCACGCTGCGGTTGTAATGGCGCCTACTCCACCGCTACCACATGGAGAACATGGCCAAGTCGTTTGAGTTTAGCTCGATCGCAAGAAACGAAGAGAACAATAGTTGCGTTTTTTTTTGCACCATTTTCTGCAATAATACATATTTTTGCTGAAACTGTTCCGGGCATTAGTGGATTTCCAAACGGAATATCTTCTTTTTACAACCAATGCCACTGATAATTTTCATAAATTGAGCCCTTTAAAAATCAACGATTTTTTTACAGTTTCTTCCGAACTTTCGTAAAGGGGAGCATGTTAAAAACATCCTATATTATACAAAAATGGATTAAATAAATAATAGTAAAATGTGATTTCTTCCCTGATGTGATTGATGAAAGAATTTCATTTCGATTTTTTCCTAGTGATTTTCAGATTTGTAAATTCTGATGTTTTTCTTAGCAATCTGTAGAATTGCGTGATGATCCAAAAGTTGTGGCCAATCATCAGCAAACATCCGGGTTCTATTTTATTTTTTAGGAAAGATTCCATGTTTTTGTGACTTTATTTGTCGATGTCTTCGATGGGGCTATTAGAATTACAACTCAGATAGCAAAATCGTATTGAGGACTTTTGCACCATTCGATTGTGATTTTGCTCTTTCCTGAAGTTGCTTATCTCTGACTGCACAAATGCTAATTACTATAAAACAATGAAAATTTGTTCTCCTATGATAATATAAAATAATTAAACCTTAAACCGACAAAATATAATTGCAGATGATTCGGTTGAAAATGGACCAATATGTGAAACTTTGCAGCTCTAAATGAGTCAAACTATTATGGAACGTTTTATACTGGATTAGTTCCACATTTTGATCCATTTTAAACCGAATCACGTCTAATTAGATGCTGTTGTGTAAAACGACATAAGTTGAATTTGATTGGATTCCGATAGGAAAGTGATCCTATTCTGGTCGACATCTGAAACCATTTGGATCCATGTAATAACATCGCAATTGCGGCTATAAAAAACAGATAAAAATCGGATCAAATATGTATCGGAAAGGGACCTAATTTAAGTTCAATTTTGATCTAGTTCCTATTAATAGGCGAAAAATTTTACATACTGAAATGTTCCAAAAAAGTGATCTTATTTTGTTCATTTCTCTATTCATTCACTTTCGGCAAAATTTGATCAATTTTTTTAATGGGGTTAACAATTTTTGTTTAGTTTTTATTGCATACGACAACTGCCATGCTTGCCGCAATGAATCTTTTGAAACACGAAGTTCTAGTTTTTTAGATTTTACGATATTTTCTTCATTTACATGTCTGCAAAAATGGAATATAATCACGTCTATTAAGAAGCTCTCTTGAGAGCGCTTACCTACAACTGGATTCTTTGGGAATTTTTTCAGGAAAGCTATTAAATAAATTTTTTTTTTTACAAAGTACTTTTGTTATATATCTCTATATAAAACACATAAATAATAAATTGATGAATGGCGGCTACGTATCGATTTTGCAAGGACGTTTAATTTATAGCGATTCACGGTGAAGCACACAGCTTCCGTAATTTTTTCAATTATGATGAGTTTGCTAATAATTTCAGCTTATATATATTACAAGAACTATGTAGGATTTTTTATATATGGGTAAATCCACAGAATTTTTAATTTTTGTGAAATACCCATAATTCCATAATTATTAAGGCTTTAGGAATGTTTAAAAAATATACTTGTTTCGTATTCCAACAAAGACCTTTATTAATAACATTTGTAAAGAAAAAAGGCGTGCTAAAGAATTTTTATGTAATGAGAGGCAGTGAAAATGTCAAAACTTGGAAATTGCGAATGAAATAATCCAATTTTTTAAATATCTCCCTTATGCTAAACACACGGCCCCGGGAATAAGGCATTGATCTGACGTTTAACTTGTAACTGCACATACTAGAAAACTTTTTGTGAAATCCACATTTTACTTACATACATCTATTTATCTACATAAATAATTGATAAAATTCGTTCAACCATACAAAATTTCACATAGTCGCAGAGCACATCACTAATAAGTTTTTAATATGTTTCTTGATGGCTGTGATTCCATCCATCGGTCATTTATTAACAGAAATGATGTGGGCAGCAAATAATTCCGGTATTTTGTTCCTATTATTGGAGAAAATGTAAGGAATAATTTAGTGAAAATAAATTCAAAGTTATTAAAAATACTCGTGTATTTCATATACATTCAAATGGCCCGCAATAAAAAAGTTACGCAGGTATAGTTTATTTCTCCTAGATGGGTACACAAACACGTATACGAAGGGGGAATAGTGCGATTAAATTTTTTTTCAACCTTTTTTGAGCAAAAGTCAAAAGTTCTGTAGATTTAACCATTTGTATTGTTGATATAATCAACTAGCAGGCAGTATAAAAAATGCTGTATATCCTTCTTAAAAATCTATTTGTAAGATATTTTAAGTAAAATCATTCTAAATTGTTTGAATTGGGTTTCTAGATAACTTGCGCTCTTTTGAGATAAATTCGTGTTTTTTAGTACTCCCCTGCAGCAGTAAGGTCAAATGACGAGTTACCGAAATGTCCTTTTTTTATTTTTTTTTCAGTGTCCTCGGTATATACTGTTTGAGTCTCTGATATAGAAATTAACCTGTGATTTCCAAAATGCAAAATGGTGGATCTAATATGGTGGATCCATCATGGCCATTGAATTAAAATTTTTCTTTTAATTTTTATAAAACTCTGTGACAAAATCGTTATTCATATAAAGAGTTAATATTAGAATAAAAGTTAATATTAATAAAAAAGAACGTTACTCGCCTATTAACTTTCAAGATGAACTTATATTAGTTAATCGTATGAAGGAGCCCGAAACTTTTGACGGTTGCATCAAAAACATTTTTAAATACAAGGTCATTCGTACCTTATTTAACAAGCTCTAGTAACAAATGTAGCTAAGATATAAAAACTAGAAATAAATTGATTTGAGAAGGATCTAGCACGACTCTCTTATCGTCCAATTACCGTATGTATTTAAACTATCCGCAAACTTATAAAACGTGATTACTGAATAATAATATTAAGATTTATACAGATCTGTTTGATAAGTCAAAATGGGATTATTTTTTTTAATCTAAAAAAGTCGCGGATTTTACATAGGAAAATGCAGTAATCGAAGTAGTAACAGTGCGCGTCATCGTTTGTTTGTAACGGATTCGCTGTTACTACTTACGTTGTTGCACTTTCCTCAACAATTATTTTACACATTCCCAGATGATACAACAATCGAATATGGATTGGAGTGTTACATATCATCATACTCTGTCCGAATTAAGATAACTACGAAGGTTATACCTTAGGGGACACCACCTATACCCGTAGGAGTCCTTCTTTAGTGTGAGTCATTTAGAATTTGTGCGTATTACTTTGCTAAAAAGTACGAGTCGCGATTTGACATCATTTAATTAGTCTCCTCTGTATATAGATTGGGATGCATTTAATCAATTTAACAATCTAGATTAAATGTATTTAGAACTAGGAAAAAGATTACAAATTTTAAGTGAAAAATGTCGTTATTGATCAGACACTTAAATACATCCATTAAATTTTGTTTGTTTTGTAATAAGTGATTATTTTATTGACTCGAATCGCTGAATGCATTTTGTCATAAATTCAATAGCACACATTGATTTAAGGTTATACTTGTTCATAATTAAGAAAAATTGACGAATTACTTATATTTTCCATTTTAAAATAAGCATTATATGTGTTTGTTTTCAATTTTGCGAATGGTTTTTTTTTTTTCATGAGATTTCTGAAAGTGAACCGTGAACATTTAAATAAAATTATTACATTCGCATATATAATATTTATAACTTATACAATTGATAAAACAATGGGTTTTTGTATAATTACCGTGTATTTTATTAAATCAAAGATTATCCCGAGAAAAGTTGAACTACTTCAGTGTCATTAATAAAGACGTTTAATCTCTGTGAATTCAAGAAGTCAAAACATTTGTTATTTTGGAAATGTTTTGATTCAAATTATTTATAGGCATCACGTAAACATATTATTTAGACACATTTTTTAACAGAGTGTATTTATCTAATAATTAGCTCCAAAACAACAAAAACTGACTTCTACCAGGGGTGGTATGTCGCAATTAAATAAATAGCATGATTATATAGTAAAAAAAGAAAGTTTAACTCTACCACGGGAATATGCAATTCTCCTACGTGGCAAAAACAAAAAATTAAGCAGAATCGTAACGAGCATAAACCAGAGATAAAACGAAGATAAAAAATAGAATTTTTTTATCGGAGGCTTGACACGCGAACGTATTTTCATGTCGTAGCGGCAAAAAGTCGTCAGAATATTGACAGCAAGGCGAATCACAATGAGGGAAAGATTCCATTTTGCCCCACGGTACCCTTTCACTCTAGGGCCAGCAGATGTACACGTTAGGAATACCACGTCGATTATTCAAATTTCTCAGTTTCTAACTAATGTGCCAGTTTATCAAGCGACAGAAGCATGCATGACAATCTTTCGTTACGCGGAAAGGAAGTGAGCGATTGGAAAAATTCGCATACCGGAGTTCCCCCTTCGTCCCACTAAGATTATCTCAATTATGAATGCGTAAAAGAAGCAAACTCACGACAGCACGCTCCTTCACCGTCTTGAGAGCGAAACGCACACATGGCCACGGGTACATGCTGCGTTGTGCATCAAAACGCTTTATTACCAGTGACATTTTTCGCATTCCAATCAGAATAGTATTTAAATTATATTATTAATAGCAGTTAATGATGCACACAAAAACATGCTATTCCGCTAAATTGTTCCCATCAATCTATGGCTTTCATCGGTCGACACGTTCGCTCGAACGCACGGGTGACAAGCTAATCGGTCGATTCGCGTAATGTGCCATTCTCTCTGAGTGAAATTGCATAGTTAAAAAGAGTCAAATGATTAATAGTCAGTAATTTCATCATTAACTCTTAATAGTTACGCTCAAATCAGCCGAGTTTGATTACTTTGTCTGTTTGGAATTTCATCCTATGAATTAATCTGATCAAGTTTTATTTTCCTTCATGAACTTTATGTTCCGCTATGGACATGTCTTTAGAAAAAACTTCACTCAGAATAATGAGATGATTTACTTCTTCTTTAACCCGTTCTGTCCTGAAATGGAGTAAATGCCATTATTTATCTGAATAACTTTCATAGAAAACTGGAATGAATTTGTGTGCACGTGCATATCCTATGGGTTGTGGGGTTGGTCATTCTGATACTGTCCATTTTGTAATATCTATAGCTGTGTTTTCTGAATGGCTGCCGAAATGGAAAGATTTTAGGATATGTAGGGCACCATTTTTTTCAAAAGAAAACTACTGCAGTAACTGGTTGCCAAACGATAGTGGAATCAGTAAATATCTTTACTCTAATTGACCTTATTGGTATAAGATAATAACTCATGTTCGAGAGTATGTTTTAGTTAACCCGTTTCGTCCCGAAAGTTTGAAATTTGGACACTTTCCTTCCTTTTGGAAACTTTCAACGCTGTGTCTTTGTTCCAAACGGCGTTAGAAAAAATTGAAATTAGTTAAAATCGAGTGACTTGGACCTTCTCTTTCAAATGCCGTAGTCAGAATTAGCCGGCGACTTCAAAGAAAAATGTTATGAACATTTTGTTGAAAAAAATACTGATTTTTTCGACGTTTCTTCGCAAGAATCGTTTATTTTTGGTGTTGAAAAGGGCAATGCAAAACGTACTAACCGCGTTATTTGCTCCGCCCTTTCTTGTCCCGTCAGATTGTTTTCAAAAAACAAAATGGCAGCTTCAAAATGGCTTGTACAAGTTGTCATTTTGAATTTTGTGGGACAAATATCGAGTATTTGACCGTGTATCGGTTAAAATCAAGGAGAATTAGGATGAAAAAGTAATTATTATCATTTGTGAATAAATTGTGTGCAATGGTATATAATGTATTATATTTATCAATTATGAATAAATCATTAGTCATCATGATTTATTCATAACCTTAAATTAGTTACATACAATGCGTTTTATCGACTTTTTGTTTGATTTTCACTCAATTTTTGACTTTTACGTATCATTACGTACGTGAGAAATTGAAAATTACTTTATACGATTGTGACCTAACATTGATTGGTTTATAACCTAAAAGTGGAGTGCAGCACATCTCGTGCGCATTGCCACCTGATGCTATGACGTTTGCAATTTAATAAACGTGAATATCTGAGTAAATAAATCGATCCTCCAATGCCTAATTTCAATGTTGTTTATTCCTGATGATAAATATAATATATTACATACCATTAATTTACAACGATTTATATGACTCTTGCCGCGATAAGTAAACGCTATTCAGAGCGTCATTTTTTTTTACTATTTTTTCGTACTTTTTGAATTTTGTTTGTATTTTTTTTTCATTTTTTAACAATTTTTTTTTATTCAAACTGATTTTCTAAAGAGGCTTTTGGAGATTTGTGATTACTGACTCTTTCTGAAGATGCGGTTTAACTAATTGATTCATTTTAATTCAACAAATAATTAATTGTAAGGGAGAGTCAGGTTAAGCGGATTTTTCATGTTATATCGTGATTCGGATGCCATTTATTTTCATCGTTTCAACTCTGTAATATTTTTATTTTGTCTAAGGTTGTTCGGAGAAAAATTAATGTAGTTATGAATTGCATGGTGGATCTAGAAACTATAATTTTATTTAGACGGCGCTTTTTCCGTCCTGCTGAAAAATAATTTATTGTAATTCGGCGGAGGGTACCGATTTGCTCAATTCCACATCCTAAAAAAGAAGACCCTCTTCCATATACGTCTACCAAGAAAAATCCAGCAAGTTCTGTTCTTAACTGAGAATTCACCGATGTGTACACTGTTAGTAATATGAATAACGTTAGGGCACAGAATCATAATGGCTTCATAAAATGACTCTTCACCATTTTGCAAATTTTTATTTCTTCCTCAACACGCTTCTTATCCACAAAGAACAAGATATCCAAAATAAACATTACTGTGCGCTAACGGTAAAAGTAATGTAGTGCATAAAATTTTACAGTTTCCAGAAAAAATCTTCATCGTCATTAATTTCACTTCCAACATTGTTAATTTCACGACAGTTATAATTCCCTTAATTATTTGGAAACGGCCACTTTGAGAAACACGGTGAGATTCTACCTTATCTTACCAAGGTTTAGACCAATTAATAATCAGATAACAAGCGCCGCAAAGACGTTAGGTGTCAGGAACGAGGATCGATCTTTTTTCAGAGATGCAGAATCGCGATTTCACGCAAGGAAACATTCGGGTAAAACTGACCCCGACTACTGAAGCTGGATAGGCTATCGCGACTTATAATCGAGCTGCATTCTTTCCTCTCTCTCTCTCTCTCTCTCTCTCTCTCTCTCTCTCTCTCTCTCTCTCTCTCTCTCTCTCTCTCTCTCTCTCATGAAAGCAACAGAGCAAAAATGACCGAGAATACGAAATTAAATCAAGAAATTGAGAAAATATAAATTTTCAAAAATTATAAGTGGTGAGGAAAAATAGTATGGCGTATGTTATATATATAAATTTTAAAGAATTTTGGATATACACAGGAAAATGATTCCACGAGGAAGCAAGAAAGACTTGGTTGTGTTTATTGCATGTCCGTACAATGACATCAGTAACGGGAAACAGGCTCGTACTTTATTTGGGGGTTTCTGAAATTTCTGAATCTCCAAATTACAGCATTCGCATGTGAATGAAAGCAATTTGATATTAGCCCGCGTCTCTTAATGCGTAAGAATATGCAGTCAAATAAAATTAAAGCATTTACGTATTTTAGATGCTGCGAAGTGATAATGTTATTAATTATAAAAAAGTATCCCCAGATAACGACTTGTACACATTATTACACGAAGGCTTGATCGCTTTCTTACATATGTAACAGTTATATTTGCATTTTTTTCAAGTAATGAGGTAGTTTCTCTCCGAATTTACGCGTTTACTTATATGCAATTTGCACTATATAAATATCATTTTGTGAAATGGGTCGTATTATATATTATTTTTGTTTTCATCAGAGAATAATTGTACTTGGGCTTTTTCGCGTTCGTTGTTTGACATTTTGCCAACGTGACACATTCCATCATCGTATGTTGCACTGTCATTTTCTTGCTTATTATTTGTTAAGTGAACCTGACAATAGAACCGAATATAACAAACGAATAACTACGAGTATTAAAAGAAATCAAATTTTATTGTAAGAAATACAATAAAGATAATAAATATGTATTTATAAGAAACTCTAAGAGTTATTTTCTTTTAAAACTGGGTAAAATAAATAGCCTACAACTTTGGTACATGAAACTGCCATAAATTGTATACTAGAAAATTAAATAAAGTATAATAGGAAGTATCATAGAATATAACATTTTTTATATATTTTAAGTAATGTTACACACGGGGTAGGTACACTATTTACGGTAATAATAAATTTATTATCCGATGCTACTACTAACGTGACTGTAAATTTGTTAGCTTTCGTGTCACATTATGTGTACCGTCATAGATTATAAACGTATCATATTCGTGAAAATTAAGCCTACTATTTTTTCTCTAACTACGTCAGACGCGTATCCAAATTAGTAAGTTCTGAAACTGACACTTACCTATCTATGCAGTAAACCAGTTTTATCAAACACATTTGATGGACAGCGCAAATTTATTTCTTAAAAAAAAAAGAACCAAAGTAATTTCTCATTTTCTAGCATTTAAAACATGACCTTTCCTGTAATATGTTCACAACAACTGCCAATGGGTTAGGCAAGTTCCAAGTGAAGAAACATTGCTAGAAAAAAAGTAGAATAATTTTGCAACTATAACAAGAGAATGCTGAAGTAGGTATAAATACAAGTTCATTTCACTGCAGAATTATCTCCAAATATATTTTTTAACTCCGGGAGTAGAACTCGGTTTTGCGCCCTGCAGTGAAATCTTCGGGTGAGAAGTGCAAAGTTTGTCGCACGAGTGCAGTGGGCATCTACTTTAGCTATTCACTGATTGAAAAAATATGATTGAATATTAGTAAAAATATATATATTATGTGTTTTATAAATATTAACTAAATACAGTGGTCCCCGTCGTAACGCATATTTCTTTCCCGTCCAAATGCATAGGTTCCCCTTTCTTCCTCTCCTCACAACACGATTCTTAGTTGCTAGCGATGCTAGTGAGACATCTATGCGCATACTCAATGTGATAAATGTAAAGAAACTTTCGCCGTAGTGGATGTAGTGGGAGAATATGCGTTTGGACAGGGCGGCCATTTTTGATGGAACGAAATATATGCGTTAGGACGGGGACCACTGTAATTTCATTCAAGATTACTAAAAATAATAGTTGTAATAAAATCATTATTATGATTAAATGTTGCTGTAAACAAAAATAAATTATATCAACATTTGGTTTTTATTCCAGATATTTAAAGTTATATCGAAACGAAAAAACTGCCTGTGATACTCTAAGATAAGATGTTTACAAAAGTATACTTTATTTATGAACTGTTACATTCTTGTCTTTTGCATCAGTGTTTTACACACACTTACAACAGACACTTTAAGTTTCAGTGGTTTTTTATTATTATTCAGGAGCCGGGGGGGGGGCTGAAATAAGATCCCAGTTAGGTCCCAACTAAGTAGCTGATCAGACACCATGATCAGACACGGCCTTTTTGTGTTATGCTTGATCTGGTAAGGCCATCACCAGACGACTGATTAGGAATTTAATCTGGGGTGATCAGGGCCTGGTTCTCTGGCCATAATTTTTTATTTTTATAAGAGCCATGGTGGACATTTTGCAACGTAATCTTTTGATACAAGCTATGTATTGATGATTAAGGCGGAAGGGCTTAAAATCAAATACACGATTGTAATCAACCGAAAAGCGAAACATGTAATTTAATGCACAGAACGCTGGTGAAAAGCCTCACTCTTCCTTAATTTTATCAATTAATGTTAGCTTTCCGAAGTCGGTCTTTACTTTTTTTCGGTTAGTTCGACCTTTCACATTTCGACCGTATAAATCGACGAAAGATATTCTAAATTGATATAACTTCGACCTAGACCGTAGGTCTAGACGAAGTATTGAATTTGCTTAGTTCCCGGCAGAAAATTATCCTTTAGGTTTTCATGAAATGTCGACATTTCAGACAGTTCGTGATCTTATATATGAACAGATTGTTAGCCTGTTACGTCAGGATGAAAATATTAACACGCTGAAATTCATTTGATTTAACAGTTTATAGGTTCAATTCAGATTAGTCGCTATACAGGGGCTTTGTTTAAACTTTTCTTAAAACTAAAAATCTAATTTGTTACTCACCTTTCTTTGTATAAATTCCTGTACTCCACCTTATTAGTAGGATTATTATTTGAATTAAAAATATATAAATAAATTAGTTCAAAAACTTATAACTTTATTTTAATTTAATACAATTTTTGGGTAATATAGCTTTTAATAAAATTTACGACTCCTCACCCTTCTACTTTGAAGGCCTGACGAAAAGTTGAGAGCAGGAAAATTTTGTGGGACAAACCCACGTTACAAGATACCGAAGTTGATAAAAGATTGTTTCTGTCGGCAGCAATATGTAAAATTGTACCTAATAAAAACCCAAAACTTGCATAAAACTGGCTTGCATTATCACTGAATTAATAATAAAAGTAGGAATTATTATAGGTAATATTAATAACTTGCTTTTATTGGTCAACGAAGTAAAATAATTTTACAATATTATACCAATGTTTGTCGAAGAATCAGAGAGAATCCAACTTGCATACTTCTACTTTACCCTTACATGCACAGTTGTACTACAAGTGTACTATCTCATTTAAGTCAGTTTTATCGAGTTTTAACCTGCATAATTCTTTTATATTTGGTATCAGAATGATCTCAATGTACTGTAAAATATGTCGATTACTTTAAAACTACATCATTGTTAATTCCTTATTAAATGTAAAGAAATCAACTTCCAAAAAGTGTCATTTTCTTAGGAAGAAATCATTTTCAAGAATACGAAATTATATAACGTAACTTGATAATATATATTTTGTATTTTTGGGAGCCCAAACTATAACTCCAATATTATAATTGAAACTCGATACTCGTAAGGATTTTGAGGCCGATGATTAAGAATCTGACGATAGTTTTTCAAAACTGAAAATGGCGGATCCAATATGGTTGAAAAATTTATTTAAAATCATTATGACAATTGTTTACAGGATGTTTTTAGTTTATGGAGTCCGAATATGAGGTAGAAAATATAATGAATAACATTTTTAATCCGAAATTGAGAGCTAATCAATCCGCATTCTGGAATTTTAAAGTTTTAAATTGCGACTCCTGAGCGACCGCAAAGGTATAAGATACTTTTAATAAGACATTAAAACATTTCTGATAAATGGCCATGGAAATATCTTCCACGAAGACACTCCGTTTTACATTGTGTAGGAACTAAAGTAGATCGTCGACTAAATCAGTATTGAAAATGTCCCATTTCATGATCTGGAGACTTTATCATATATATGGCATTTTAGTTAATTACTTTGAGTAAAACTGTAGAAAAATTCTAGTGAATATTTTCTACATAATTCTGTAATAAATGGTTTTAAAACAAAAATATGGTATTAATTATACTGTTCGACACTGGTTTTGCCTTTGGCAAGTGAAATATCATTTCCGAAGTATTTTTTCGTGCTGAAAACGGTGGCGCTAGCAAAATTTTGCTATGAGGTCATACTTTGAAGAAAAACGTGGATAAATGTAACCACATTTTTAAACCACATTTAACCTCATTTTTGTCCAAAGTGTGACGTGACAGGAAAATTCTGCTGGCGCCATCGTTTTCAGCAGAACGAAATAAGGCAAAAAGGATGGTACGCCTGTAAAAAATTAATTAAACCGAAATACGACCAAAAACCTTATTTTTGACACATTTAACCTCATTTGTCTCCGAAATGTGAAGTGATAGCAAAATTCTGGTAGCACCATCGGTTTCAGTACGAAAAAATACTTCGGAAATGATACTTTGCTTGTCAAAATTAAATTCTCTTTTGTTACAAAATACCCTGATTTTTACACATTTAACCACGTTTTTCTCCAAAGTGTAATATCATAGGAAGATTCTGCTAATGCCACCGTCTTCAACTCGAAAAAATACGTCAGAAATGATACTTCGCTTGAAAAAGACAGACAAAAAGTAAAATTTCGTCACTCAGTGTTATTCACAGTAATGCAGTTAATAAAAAAATATGCACTTGATGAAAAAAGCAATCTTAATTACTGTCATATAAATTGCAATTCACCTAAGGCAAAAACTAGTGTGAAATATTTTTATAGGATATTTGAAACAAGGAGCGATCAATCTTTCTTCGAGAAAAGAAAAAATCGCTGGTTGTACACATGTGCAGATACAAGAAACAAGAAGATTGGGGATCGAGAATGAAATAATTCATGTTCTTGAATGACGTTTGTTCCTAAACGCCGGCAGAGTTGGCCACGCCACTTAGATGTCGAGTCGCGATAAAAATGAGATAGAGATTGCGAAGTCGATGGTAGAGAATATAACATCTACTTTTTAAGGTACTGGCGACTTTTCCGAATTTATTGGCGAGCCTTCAATTAATCTCCGAAATAATCTGAATCGAAGTAAATCGACAAATCGAGTCCCTTCACCGAGGCCGCGATCCGTAGAAGGGCCCGACACGGTCGCGATCCACCAGGGACTATATAGCCAGGGAAAAGGGATTCGTGGTAGAAAGCAAAGGGAATAAGTACAAAAGGACTTGCCGATTTCGCGCGGTACGTACGGCTCATTAGGGTGGATCCCCATACACGAAGTTCGGTGGGAGGGACAGCAGAAGCACGAAGCAGTTAATATTGTCTCCTGCGGGCATATTTTACGGGAGATACGATCTTCGAGATGCCACGCTAAAAGCTACACGTGTTTATCAGGGTAAAGCTCCTCTCTTCCTCCTTATATAAACCGTTGCCGCCCTCGAACCCTTCGCCACCGTAATTCCTTTCGGAGTAATTTTTCTCTCCTCTCTCTGCTCCTTTTATCATCTTCGCTTTTTTAAATGTTTCCTCGTACTCGGAAGTCATTGTCCCGATCATTAAGGTAAACTAACAAATTACTTCTCCGATAAATATTCCACCGGTTCTAATTGGAATTCTTGCTGAATTGCTATCATGTTGCTAATAAAATATCATTTAGTTACCCGGCATAAATTTAGGAGGAAAGGAATGGACCGAGCTCAATTAGATATTACTGAGCCGAATATTTTTCGAACAGTTTATAGAAATATGGCCAATTCTCAATTAACTCGAATTTTAGTTAGCGTTTATAACGATAGCTTTGATTGGGAAGATCATTTGTGATTGAATAACAAATCAATAGGGTTATATGCACTCTGAAGTAATTGGAATAAACTATTCGGTTACTAAAAGAATAATTGCTAATTCCACTCCTTTTTATTTTTTTTTATTTGAGCATTTTAAACCCCGTTAGATTATAATGCTATAGCTTTTATTTACATCGTGTTTACAGTAATTTCCTTGCCTAATAGACTACTCGCAGGTCGCACTTAAATACTTAGTTCGCAGTTTACAAGAAACGAATACAGCGCTTTACAAAAGTTATTGGTGGACGTTGCAAACATGATTTCGTACGTGAGTGGGAGTTGAAATCCAAGATCAAACAATTTTTTTATGAATTGGGACCATTGATTATTGAACATAATACATTGCCACCATAGATGATTGAGATCTTAGAATTCCTCTCCGCATTCGCACTGAGCACTGTCAACTAAGTTAATTTTAAACAAAGAGGAAGCTAGATGCAGTGGCCAGCTGTGCACCTATTGACAAGCAAAATTATTTTTCTTGAGACAGAGGAGTTACAGAACCACGGTGTTCCTGTTTTGTCGTAATAGTGCTTAAAATAGTGAGTTCTTTTGGAATGTCCCAAAGACGCAATTTGTAGGGATGTGTTTTAATGTAAATGGCCACGGAAATTCCGTTCCTTTTAACTTACATTTTACTTTCTCCCTGTAATAAAATAAAATGATGGGCTTAAATAAGAGCGCTCTCATCTTTTCACCATATTTGCGGGAAATTACTTATCATACGCAGCAACCTCCCCTAATATGATTTTCAAATCTCACGCATATAGGATTTCTTTTATCTGTTAAACCACATTAAGACCCATGTAACAAGAATGATAGGTATCAAAGTTCTTTGATACGGAATCTGCGATACCAAAAACCCTTAGGAACGAGATAAAAATGAACCCGAGTGATTTTTACTTTTTCTCTACCATATTGGATCGAACATTCTGGATTTTGGAAATTAGATGCCTAATTACATCAAGTTATATTAAATCGTATTGTATTCATACAACATACTGAATACGAAAAGTATTAAAAACTAATATTTGTTTCAACTACATATCTTACTTGCTAGTCGCACTATATTTTCTTGAATTAACTTATTGCTATTTGTTACTTCTTTGTAAATTTGTAAGTTTGTTTATTCGATTCCTTATTTGCTCTCGTTTTTTGTTTTACAGTTTATCTTTGGGCCGATCTTTTTTTTTTTGTTTGATATGATAAAATTTTTTGGGCGATACGTAATGAATTTCGCGGATTTCAGTTTCCACGAATTTTTTAACTCGTTTATATGCGCAATTATAATTATGATTCTCAATTCGACTAACATGTGAAAACTATCTGCTTGTTCTTGACAGAATCTGAACCGGAGTTGGTGAAAAATCTATTATGTAGGTAGAGAACATTGAATTTTCCGTGGTAAAATCCAAGCAGAATATTACTATCTTACTAGCCGTTCGTCCTGATCAGAAACTGGCCGATATAGAGAAAATTGTGTGTTTCCATCATATGCAAAAACTCTAAAAGGGCTATTCCGCCCGTTGAATATGATTTTAAAAAAATAAAAAAAAAATTCACATTTTTTACCTAAAATTGCAAAAATGAGGCTCAAAAAAACATTTTTTCAAAATTTTCACCCAGATTCTGCAAGTTCATGACAAAATCTATAATATACATGCTTTACAGGATCATTTCTGACCGATTTGATTCTTATATATACAGTGTTGACCGTGGGCATGAGCAAAAGTGTAAAATTGACGTTAGTGGGTTAATTAACTTCTTTCGCATTCTGTAAATATCCGTTATAGTAGAATTACTCCTCCAGAGCACGAATTTTGATTCAGATATTTTTAATTTACTTTTTCTAGAGTAAATTCCTACCTTGTCAACAGACTGCTTTAAACCCCCTTAAGGAAATTTCATTGAAAAACGTAAATTAAAGATGACTGAATAACATTTTAAAATTCGGTCTCTGTAAGGGCAATTCTAAGCATTAAAAACAGTCTCCTAGAAAATACCAAAGATATTAATTGAGAACTGACCGAGAATTTTTGGAAATAAGTGATTTTTATTTATTTTCGAAAATTATCGGTCAGTTCTCAATTAATGTCTTTGGTATTTTCTAGGAAACCGCCTGTAGTCATTAAAATAGCCATTACAGAGCCCGAATTTTGAAAAATAAATTCAGTAAGTTATTATTTACGGTTTTTAGTGACAATTGCTACCTTATTCGTCGGGTACTTTAGAACCCCTTTAAACGAAGAAGAAGTTCAATGGTTCAAAGGGCGGGGAATATTCTAGTAATAATCGGCGGATGGGCGTTTCGAAAGTAGACCTTCTTCTTTACCGACAACCTACAAACCACGTAATTCAAATTCAAATTTGAATCGCAGCGACGATTTTGTGTGGAAAAGGGACAGATAATGGAATTTGACAGATTGAGAGACGATTACAACCAATCGACTGGCAGGGTTGTGCTCTGGGTCTTCGGTTATAGTAAAATTCATATATTCTATGCATGGCAAAAATAGTTAAATTTTATAAACTTGTTCGTAAATCGACGATTTTAGAAAAATGTGAAGAAAATCTCATTTATTTTCCCTTACAATTTTTTAACCCAGTATACAAATTTTTCGTGAATGCAATATCGGGAAGAATACTGAATGCGACCTGAAGATTTCTAAACACTATTAGGAAAGATCGTGTTCTTCGGAAGTTTTCTTTTTGAAACTATTTGCAGAAGAGACGCAGTTAAGCAATCGTTTGACACAGTGGTAGGATGCACTGTAGTATTGGCGTATTTTTGTTATTGTTACATTCACAATACTTTTTGGAAGAGAGTCCTGCAATAACTGACAAAAATAATACTCTAACGCATTAATCTTACTTAGTACAGAGATACATGCGATATTTTTTCTCCGTGTGTCTGAAAACTGCAATCGTTCAAAATGTCAAAAAACAAGGAAAATACCAAATACTTTTTTTTAGAAAATTTGGAAAAATATCTTCTCAATATTGGCTTCATGGCTCAGGCGTTAAAACTCTGGACTACGAAGTCGTAGGTCGTGAGTTCGATCCCCGTCCGGCGAACAATTTTTCGATTTCGTTTTCAAGCAGTAGCTCGCTGTTGGTAAGACGAGCCACGGTGTTTATTTACGTTTCGAAAATATTGTTTATTTGGCGGAAATGGACTCATGACCGCTGCTGTACTTGGTGTACACTGAGAGAACTGTATGTTTGTGCCTACTATACCACGCTATACTATATTGAATATTTGGAATAAATGTGCTATTTTAAATAGTAACATACGAAATTTGACATAGCATTACATATTGTTACTGCGAAAAAGATTAAATTTTGCGTGAAATATGTATTACATTTGCGGTTAATCTTAGATCTTTACGGTAAAATTCCATATATTCACCACAAACATATGATGTACACAAACAACTCGTTGACATAACCTTCTCGCCAATGACGTCCTTCGTAAATAATTCTGACATTGCTCCGTTTATCATTTTCGTCGTTGTCGACGATGTCATAGGCGACGTACTCGTAATCGCCCAACTCCAGACGTCGTCATCGTCATCGTCGTCGTCATCCATGTTGATGGCTTATAGTGAACGTCAACATTTCCAAAATGTTATTTCCTATACAGAATCGCACTCTTCCTATTCAAAGATTTACCACACATATCGGTATGTTTGGCAACTTATGGCATGTTGGGAATGCTTAACCCTTAATCCCGACCCCGGGGTTGTTTTCGACCCAGAGAAAATTCAAATTGTATTTTATAAATTGCACAACTGTGAGCATTTTCAAGCGGCAGGACATATTTGACCCAGGTAGTGGGAGGAAAAGGCGGACTAGGAACCGTCGAAACTAAGGGTTAAGAATTCGGTATATTTGTGGTGAACATACGTAACATTAACGAAAACATCTAAATTCTGGAGCTTTGTGATAAAACTAGTATATTACTGACAAACATATATTTCTTTCAGAGTAGGTTTCTGCAGTTCCTCCATTTCAGACACAAATGTGAAGTATGGCGCCATTTTCTCAAGTCGATCTGCAGCTCTCGCAAATATTATAATTGAATATCTATATGGAAAACTGTGTAAAATGGCGATTCCGCCCGTTAAATAATAAATAAAAAAAAATATAGGGAAACTAATGGTTTACAGTACTTGTGGGAAGAACGACTAATGAAAGATATTAGGAAATCCCAAGATCGTCACGGTTCATTAAGTACTGCAGTATTAGGCCTAATTCGTACCTGTTGCAGTAGCTTGAAAATATTATTGTTCCGTGGGGTCGGCGCACTCGTGGCCTCGAAGGCTTTCTTCAAGATCGTTGTCGCTAATCCATTTTCTCATCTTCTCTCGCAGCGAGACGGATGGCGGAACGGCCGTTGCGGTAGCTCCGTAGATCCCACAGCCGCGGTGCCTTCTGGTTCTACGCACCTTTTGCAAGTGGGTGGGGCAGCGATCGGATCCTCAGAGGATCCTCTAGATTATATACGAGGAACAAAGATAGATACCACGTGCCTTCACTCAGACACGCGTGTCACGTACTCAAAATCGCCCCGCATTATACGACGTATATCTTCACTAGCATATTATGCACGTACGGGGTGGCTAACAAAGTTTCCAACCGATTCATTATAAAAATTGCTGCAAGTGGATCTCAACCTCGTGCCCGTTGAAGCTTAAACCGCAAAAGTACAAGGAGAAAAGTTATTTCCCGAAGTTTTTAAATTTATAGCACATTTTTTACTATCAAATGTTACTTTTTGACATTCAATTGTGGTATATTTTGGAACTGTATATCAACATTTTCTACTTTTATTCAATTCTGAAAAATGTCATCGAGTGCGATACAAAAAAAATAATATTAAATGTCACGTGAAATTTAAAAATATGACATGTGCGATTTTAAATGTTCTCCATGGAATATAGGACAGATATTTAAAACGTTTTAAGTTTACAACGCGAGCAAAACAAACCTTCAATTGTTTCAAGTTCTTCCATGCCTGTCAAATTTCTACCGATGATACTAACCTAAATTTTTACGTACAAATGTAACACCAAACGATGAATTAAACTTTTTCTATAATAAATAAACAGAAAAAATGTTCAAATATTGAATAAAATACTAAAATGAAACAATAAGCCAATTTAGAACCTTCGCTCTCCCTCCGATTAGAGTGAAATCGATAGATTTTACCTATAATTGCATATTTCAAATAGATTAGACAAAATATCTTGAGATTTTATTATATAATTATTTTCCTTACATAAATTGTTGAATTTTACGCTTATTTAGAACGAATGTTCTAAATAGGCTGAAAATTCATCAATTTATATAAGAACATAATGAGGCTATAAAATGTCAAGATTTTTTGTCTAATCTATGTGAAATACGCATTTATACGTAAAATTTGTCGATTTCACTCTGGCCAGAGTGAGAGCAAACGTTCTAAATAGGCTTAAAATTCGTCAATGTATATAAAGAACATAATCAGGTCGTAAAATTTCAAGATTTTTTGTCTAATCTGTTTGAAATAAGCATTTATAGAATCTAAGATAAAGTTATATCTACACATGCTGCATATACGTCACATTTGTGCGTTTATATTAATCGCGTGTTTTCTGCCGAGGTTCTTGCCTTATATTAGTATTTTATTAAATGTTTCGTTCATGGAAGAACTTAAAACAATTGAAGGTTTTTTTTTGCTCATGCTGTAAACTTAAAGCGTTTTATACTTGTATCCTATCATGGAATGTTCTATTTGAAATAGTACTTTTCGCTACCGACAGGTACTCAGAAAAATTGGATCCCTAAAATGACGGACATCCTAATAGTAAAGTTGTAGTACACGCAATTGGTCGCGCAATAATAATTTCATTTTTATGAGTTCTTCATTTCGGAAGATTGCGTTATTTTCTATTATCTATGGCTATGTTCGAAAGTGCAATTCTGTTTAGAATCATAATGTTTATTCGGAAATTCAAGATAAGGTCATTAAGATGCGAAATTAGATTTTATTTATTAAATTATCGAACCTCTGCATGAGCCCATTTCTATTGTTTTTTGAATATGAATGTTTATTTTATAAATCCAAAGTTTTAGTGATATAAATTAAACTAAAAAAATACAGGAATCAATACAATATAAACCATCATGTTTACAAATATTACAACATGATGTCCCTATTGAAAAAAACATGTATAACTCAATTATCTAAGTTTTAAGGGCAAACCCGAAGACACGCGAAGAATCGAACAAGTAAAAATGATAGACTGAACAAAATATATAAAATCGATTTTTTCAGAAACATTCCGAGTAAAAATTTATTAAGGCCCTAATCAGACCCGTAACGATATATGGTCAGGCCCTGATCAGGGCTTGAATAAAGTTCTACTCGAGATGTTTAGGGACGATAAAAAGACTCGTTTACTAGTATTACTAATGTTGGACTGTAATGAGAAAATATACAAAAATTCGGACGCAAATAATAATAATTATAAATTTGATGGCACGAGACGTACGACGGGACGCAAAACTTTAATGCGTTTGGGTTTTTTTTTCGAGCACGTGTGGTCGGCTCGGGACATAACTTAAACTTTAAAAATTAAAATATTAACATCACCTCGGCCCGAGTATTAACGAAATTAAATAGCAATAGAACTATTAAATTAAATAGCATTTCCGTGTTAAAATAAAATAGTTCCAGAGTTAAACAGTAAAATATCGTATATACGATAATTTTTATAAATGACATGTCACAGCGACTTTTATATAATCTCACCTACGAGAAATTATTATGGAAGCATTTGCTCGCGTCCTCATTACCGCAAACACCTCTGTCACTTTTAGAAAAAAAAACTTGCATGTAAAAATTCCGGCATTTTTCTCCTTACGTTCGATCTTCCCTCGCCTCACAATTTTGTTTCACCCAACAATTTGTTCTCATTTCCGTTGCTGATTCTCCACATATACATATTAAATTTTACAAAATGCACGCACATTCCCAGGTAATTGCTATAAATAAAAGTAATCGAAGAACGGAAACGGCAAGAGTAATAAAATATACTAAAGTCTCGATTTGTGAACTGCGAACGCCGAAGCGATTCAAACTAATTACGTGCTTCTACCTGTGCTTTGGTACTTTTTTGTGCTCGACAATCAAGTGCAATGAAGTCACCCTATATACATCGATGTGAACGCACATCTTACATGTTCGTGGTTGCTGCAGCGAGATAATCGTCACGTCCTTCTTACCAAGCACTTACGTCGTATACGTGGTCATGCATGTCATAGCGAACTTACGCATACTGGTACAACTTTTCTGCCACCTACGTTTTGCACGACATGTAATAGACTATATTAAATATTAATTATAAAATTTTAAATTTTAAATTGGCATTAAATTTGAAAATAGTTATCTTTTTGTTATTACCATGCGCAAGGTTCAGTATGGTGTACCAAATATAAAAATATGGAAAAGTTACCTTAGTAGAATTCTATCTTTTTTGTTAACCTATCCAGTTATTCTTATTCTACTAACATAAAATTAGTAAACTGGCTAAAAATTATTCAGAAACTGGCCTCATTGTTCTTCTGTCATTTTAGACCTTTTAGGCAGTTAAAGGCAGTCGGTAATTCAGTGGGTAAATAGTTACATTGAAACTAAGACGGCGTATTCTGGTCACTTCACAGTAGTCATATATTTTCGGCCATTATTTATTTATCAAAAACAGAACCCAGAGACCAAAATAATGGAGATTAACTAACGTTCATTGTACTATACAAGCAATACTAAATTAATACTCGACGCTCATGATCAAACTGCATATGGAAGTTGGAACTGCTATTTTTTTCCAACAAATATACCTTTGAAATCCAGAGACTCGTCTGTATAAATCTGTACAGAGTTCATGAAATAAATTGCGAACTGTTCATAAGGCGCGTAGTTTACTTTACAGATCCATCGATCGGCAATCGAAATGTCCCTGCTTGAACTCCCGACGCATCAAATCTTTCAGGACACGGCATTCAGTTTTTTCATTAATCGAAAATAATTCTAAAATATTTGTAATAATTACCATATTTGAAAAAATAATTTTCCAATATTTAATTGCTCAAAACTCTGAACTGTTGAACTGCTGAAGTATTGAGCTATAGAAACAAGTCTTGATTTCAGAGGTATGTTGTTGGAAAAAAATAAAAAATATCAATTCCATCCTTGTTCGTCAAAGGTATTCACTATTAATATAGAACACAGGAACATTTTTCTAATATTTCATGATCGGAAATGATCCTTTATAGGCTCTAAAATATATGTGTATTAATGAATATGCGTCCATCTTTATTTCCAGTATCACACCAAACCATGAGTACATGGAAACCTTGTACAAGTTTGAAGCCAACATCGATTGGGCAACGTTTGGCCCACCAAGCTATTGCATTCACTACAGACTAAAACTAAAAATGATCATTTTCAAAACTTGGACCTCCAGCAAATGTCAGCCGGAGCATTATTATATAACATAATGGACATTATTATTATTATTAATTTTTTGTTTCGTCATAATATTTATAATTAATAAAAGCTTAATTTCTTCTTGATCGCCTTATCAAATTAAATAGAAAGACTCATATTCCTGGAACAAACGGTCTATTTATAAAATATGACCTGTTATATGTTCTTTATCGTAGAGAATTTGATGCTCTGTCTCTTTCTTAGCAACGTTTTTTGTATGATTTGTATTTTTTATAAGAAACGCAAAAAATATATTTTTTTATGTTCGACCTATCCATCATCTAGTATGCATCGACTTCAAAAACTAAGCAGATCTAAGTTAGGCCATAACAAACTCATAATAAAAGTTGAATTGAAAAGTTGATCGTGGTTATCGATCGCGAGATATTGCACAGACAAACATTTTTTGGATTGCATTTTTAGTGCTATAGGGTCTGAAACGTCGACATTTGATGAAAAAATATAGGGCAACTTTTTTTGCCGAGGTAACTTCGTCTGGGTCGACGTGTAACATTAAGGAAACGATATTTGACATGATTTATTGGACTGATGCATTTAAAAAGACAATACAGACACTTTAACATTTTCTTCGTAATATAACAAAATTCAAGTTACAAAAACAATTTTAAACATTAATGCTCCTGGAAGATGGAAAAGAGAAAAAATACCAATGACATTTCATATTTTTAATCACACATTCAATCATTTTCAACTGAATTCGATTTTTTGATTAAATGAAATCGAGATAGGGACATCATGAAAAATTGGGTCGTTAAAAGTAATTGGCACCTCTAATATGAAACAAATAATATCAATATTACATTAATATGTATTGAAAGCCTACTCCCAAGTACACGTGTAGTAAATACTATGTACGTAATATGAGTATGGTAAATATACCATAAATGATATTTGCTCAAAAAACACTAATGAATATCATTATAATTAAATATACTCACAATTTTTTTAGTAGTTTAACGAATCGATTTACGCCGTACATGTGTGAGTATTAATTACAGGCTTAAGTCGTTCCAGGTTACTCCATTTCCCGCCCGCGTGAGAAGCTACTTTGCATGAACTTCCATTAGAATCTTAATGAATTTCTTGTCGGCAGTGTCCGAACAACTGTAACGAAGACACGTTTCCTCAAGAAGACAACTTCAAGTCATTGCATAATATCATTCATCCAAGTTGGCTTATGTTACAGAGAAGTTTCAAATTTGCCTTGATGTATTAATGCAAAAAAACTGCACGCAATTCCACAATAATTTGCCGAAAATGTAAAGTCAGTATGGTGAAGGGCATTCCAAAGAAGTAAGAATTTCATTCATTTGGATTAAAATCTATATTCCAGAGGATAAAGTACACCACTTGCGCTATGGGCAGATCCTGCTTAGGGCCTTTGTAATTTTCTACTCGGGTATTTATTCATCTGAAGTAAATTTTCTTCAGATAAATCCAGCAATTTTACACTGAAGATAAGTAAAAATCATTGTTTAATAACAAATTAAAATCCAGACTGGATCATGTAAGATGATTTAATATTTGAAGGTAATTTATTCATCATATTTTAATAAATTCATCCAATTTGAAATGGTTTAATGAATTTACGAGATTTACTTATATTTCTCTCCGTAGTAATTTTAATATCTATATTTAATGTAATTTGCATGATATACGGGGGGAAAGTGCAATATTTCATTTATAACAAACACTGAAAGAAAAAAATTAGCTACATCTACGGATTTTCGATGCAATAAGTTGGTAATGACAGGTAACTGTTTTTATTTTTTATTCTTTTATCTTAGTAATTTCGATTTTGATATTTTAAATTTCGACCTTTCCGAATTTTGCACGTAGTATGAACTCAAATATACAGGTAAATTCACTCGTTGCTGACTAGATGGTTGCGATAATTAAGTCATTTGCACACAAGTAATAACATCTTGGTTGTTCTCCACAAAATGCACCCAATTATCGCGACATTTCTTAACATTTCAATTTCAAATTAATGATTGCTTAATTTAATAACATGACATAGAAAATTGATTAAATTAATTAGCTCAGTAAAGTACTTCGAAAGTGTCCTAATAAGTTATAACATTCGCAAGTAAACTACTGCAATTCATTGCTAATCAGGGGACAAAAATTTAATTTCTTTAATCAGCGAAAATTCACTAATGTTCAGGGAATTGTCTGCCTGAATCAGCGCATAAATTGAGAACTATAGAATTTCTGCTAATTCAAGTGTTATAAACCATTTTTATAAATAACAAAAATTGACAACTTCTTAAAAGAGAAAGTCTATATATTTATTAAAGTTTCCTGTCATTTACATAAAATGAGTTTAAAAGTGGAACGAATCTAAATATTGTAATAATGTAAGAAGATATACCATATAATGAATATATGTGCATTTGGTAATAGTTGCCTTAGGTAAAAATATGATCTATTTAGCCATAACGAGTAATGCTCGTAAGGTCGAAGGTCTAGGAATTACTTTACTGGTTTATATTAAGACAGTGGATGGTAAAGTACCTACCCATTATGTTCAAGTTGGTTATCAAGATTTTTGTAACTACCTATATGTGAAGTAGATTACATTATTAAAGTTACAATTTAGCACTCATTGCTGCAAAACATAGTAATCCTGAATTTAAATGAATATGCGCTTGTACCAATTACTATTATTCTGACGCACTCAAGACGTCGGAAATTACGCAGCATTTGATTCTTAAGATTGTCTAGTATCTATAGCACGTGATCGGATAATCGTAAATGAAACTCTATAAAATATGTTATATTTTAGATGTATATTACTACTTAACTTATTGTTAATCAAATGCCTTTTAGTTTTCTAAATTTTCTTTTTATGATTTAAACAATATAAATGACCGAACTACTTTTACTATAAGATTTTATTATTTGTAGTAATCATTAATAACAACAGTTAGTTCGTCGTAAGTATCTTTAAAAAAAATGTGCTAATTTTCTAACTAAATTGAAACTATTGTCGATCAATTTTCAATATAATTTATTAGTTTCTTTTTCTAAAATTTGAATTTAAATAAACACTACCCTGCTGGAAATTAAGAGCATTTTCTGTTCGGTTAATACTCATTTTTACTGGTTTCTGGCCAATATTTTTGTCTGGTTTTCCTTTGGTAATGCAACGTTCATTTGTCCAGAATCTAGCCATTTTTGTATGGTAAAGAATTGCTCCAGATTATGCCCAATAATTGCCTAGTTTTCATTTTGCACTAGTATTTTATAAAATGAGATAAAACTGACCAATTTCTAAACTGTAAATCTTGTCCTGTTGCTTAACAGCATTGCATGCAACCGAAAAATGTATTTTATTCTTTTCTGCTTTTAGTATTTGTATTAATAAACTAGTTAACCCCAAGTATGCATGTTTTCTTTACAAAAACGTTTGTTTCTATTTTTGATTTGCTACAAAAATTTCTGGGTAGAATTCACGAAGCAATGGTCATAAAAAATTGGCAATTTCTGCGTAATGCTCAGCTAGTAACCACCAATTTCAATGAAAATTTCAAATTCGAAAATCACTTCATCCCTTCAAAAATCTCAAAGTCAAACGTTTCAATCGAATCCACTAATATTTAAAATTTAGTACTACTCATTGCGCTCGACATTTTGATCTTTTTCAATCCAACTCTTGATTCGTAGTCCGCAATCCAACAAACATTGAAGTGACTGATTTCAAAAAGACTGATAACGAAGTACCATTTGCAATCAATTCTTACAACCCCAGCTTGTAAATCGCACTAAAAACAGTATGCGAAATTGAATTTCACTCACGGAGTTGAAAAAAAGCAATTTATCACATTATAACCTACTACAAAGAAAATACTTTTTTACTGTTTTTATATTCATTGTGACCTAAACAGTCAATAAATACAACAATTAGAGACAGTACAATAGAAAACTTTTATTAATTTATATTAATTAAATATTTTATTAATTAAACACACAAAGAAGATTCAAAATAATATTTAATTTTCTTTAGTGTGAACAAATATATATTATGAAATATTAACCAAAACTTGTCTTCATAAAAGAATAAATTACACTTCAATAAGATATAAACGAACGCCGTAAATTTGACTCCACAAAATTAATTATTTAAAATCACTCTGTATTGAATACCCAACAATGCATGTAACTTGTCATTTTTTAAGAAGTTTCACTATTCGCCTTAATGTATTTCAAAAAATGTTGGATATTGAAGAAATTTGAGCTATTGCTTTTAAGAATTTAAATAGAAGTTACACTTTGAATGGAGCAC
This sequence comes from Trichopria drosophilae, assembly GCA_030407085.1. Lineage (NCBI taxonomy): Eukaryota > Metazoa > Arthropoda > Insecta > Hymenoptera > Diapriidae > Trichopria > Trichopria drosophilae. The sequence goes on from CM059584.1 coordinate 40,277,632, forward strand.
TTATAGATTCAGAGATTGAAAAAATAAAGTACGTGGAGCATACATTACAAAAAGGTGATCACCCACGTTGAGGGAGAAAATCTAAAAGAGCATTTCTTTACCTATGCATATTATGTGGGTGAATGGCATAAGCCGACTGACCACCGTTTTACGATATTAAGAATTGCCTGACACTAAGCCGTCGTCCTTAATTAATTCGCGACGGGCTTTGGCACTCGAGCGCCTCATGCACTGCTGAATTTATATGCAATTCAACGGGAAATTAGATGTCAACGTTGATGAGATATATTTGTAAATTTATAGCGATAGATAATCTATTTTCATGGTAAATATAGCAAAATTAACGACGATCTATAAAACAATATGAAATTTATCACTTGCCCATCAATAATCTAGATTTACATTCATTAAAAAGCAGAATTTTAAATTAAATCTGGAAATTAACTTTAAAAGCTACTAATAAATATTTATTGAATTATTAGTAATAAAATTGAAATCGCAAGGTAATAATTAATATTCAATTGTAATAAATTCCACTGATTCTGCAATCTTTTTGAACACATATTCAAATCGTCCAAAATCTAAACAAATAGACTCTTAAGGGTGTAGAAACTTAATTTCATAGAAAGAACCATTAAGTTGATAAAAAATGACCTGGTAGCAAAAAAAAAATCTTGACATTACTTAATCATATAACAAATATATGAATGATTTCTTGACTTTAAGGTTATGGTACATATTGCATGGAACAGAAAGAAAACGTTACAAAGAAGAGAACAACGGATGACGGATTTTGGCGGAATGCTTAAGGACGTTGATACATGATGATGAGGGTGAATGATGAGGTTAGTGGTGGATAATAAAGCCGATGCTGACAATAATAATGATTGTGTCGGTAACGACGAAGACGACGATATTGATGGCTATGGCGATGATGATGATATATCGATGACAAAGATGCAGTTGATGATGAGGAATAAGATGGCAATGATGATGATAATAACAATTTTAATGATGACACTACTTAAAATATAGTATTCGAGATGTTCTCGACGATAATATAATCAAACTAATTACTCTAAGTACATAACGATATTAGAAATTATAATATCTTCGAATTTATATGCAGAGTGTTGTAAGGTGAGGGTAATATGCAACGATAACACAGGTCAACATGGTTTTGTTGCTGGGAAGCTGTGGGCCATTTCCGACATAATTTTGTACGTAGAATCAGAATCCGGAGTCAGAAGAGGCCCATCACATCAGTATTTTGATATACTCGAGGTTATTTACTCGGAAAACGCATTTTTTTGCTTATTTTGAGGTCATGTACAGACGACGCAACATTTTTAGGTGTTTTTCCTTTCATTGGATCATGTGATACTACTCCTTTTCTTTAATATGGAATGCGCAGTATTCCATTACTATTTTTCTTCACTAAGATACGCCAATTTGATATTACGATATATGTTGAGATTGGGAACCTATTTTTACGATGCATGTGTGTTATGTGTTTCTTGTACCTCGGCGTAGGTTCATAATATATTCGTGGTTGCTAATGGTAACGAGTTGTTAAAAATGTGACAATCGTTGGCTTTGGTCAGTCAGTCGTATTCGGTAGCCTCTGGAAGGCTGGAAACTCGTACGAAATATACATACTTTTGGAAACGGAAGTGTTGAAGTTTTATTTCCTCTAGTTTAAGTGACAATATAATGTAAACAAATTTACCTTTAAATGCTCTTGGAGAACAAGCTCAAGTTCAAATTCAATGTCATTAAACCTATATAAATATAAACAACTATATAAAATATGGATACTAATAACTAAAATCACGTTTCAGTATTGTGACTGTTTTTTTGATAACGTTAATGGAATATATCTCGTAATTTCAAAATGGCCGTAACTTTGTAAGAAAAAATCTTAGGTGATCAAATAAAACCTCATTATGAAGGGTAAAGGTAGTAATAAAAGATGTAAATAGTACAGAAGGCCCAAAAAAATTGTTGCCCCCTGTACGTAACTGCAAACATAGCAAAATGACGAGTTTTTCGAGTACATGACCTCAAATATCTCAAAAACCTGACGTGATGGACCAATTCCGACTTCGAGTTTGGATTTTACGCATACAATGACGTCGGAAATGACCCACAGCTTCCCAACAACATCCAAGACCCTCTTTTTTGTAGACCTGTGTAATCTAATAATCAAATTTTGAAATATTTCAAGATTCAATCATTTGAAGGAATTACTATAAAATGAAAAGCTGATAGCTTAATTTCGGTTGTTACACAAGTGCCATACTAGAAAAGAGAAAACTAAAACTAGTTTAAAGTTTTATGTGATGTATAAAATCCCGGGTAAAAATGAGGTCTATACAATTGTATATAATTGCATACGAAATTTTGTATACAATTGTATATAATTGTATAGCATTTTTGTCTCTATATAATTGTATATGAACGTATACAATTGTATATAAGTGTATATAATTTTACACGTCTTCTTATCGTCTCCTTATCGTACCCAAAATGGGAACGATAGAATACGGGAGCAAATCGCGATTCCCATTTTTGGTACGATGAGGAGACGATAAGGAGCCGATTCGCCAACCTCGAACGCTCCCAGAGATAACAAATTGTTAGCCGTGTTTGCCTTCCTGTTCCGCGTCTATGCGCATGATCAGACACGTCGCGCAGGTCGAGTGGTAGGACGAGTGAAGGAGACAAGTTAAAATATGTAGAGGAAGGAAACAAGTTAAAATAAGGGAAGAAGTTAAAATAAGGGGAGGACTACTGTAATATGTACACCCAGGTGTATTACTTACCGTTGTCGTAACAAGAGTCGTAAGAAATTTATCCATGTTATACGACTTACGACAGCACGAATTAATGCCCGACCTGCACGGAGAGAAATGAGAAAGGATGAAATTGTAGGTATTCCTTCGCCACTGTACTAAGATTTGGTGCTGGTTCTGCACCATGTGTCGCGTGATATCAATCTAAGAAACCCACAGTCTCAGACTGTGAAAACGCTTAGGATGAGACTGCAAAACTGCGATGCTTTCTTCGAGGCTTTCTCCCGCCTAAGTTTTACTTCTTAGACTAGGGCTCTCCCGGACTTTTTTGTAGGAAATTTCCTCCTCTACAAAAAAGGTTTAGTAAATTTTTGCTCTATCTTGCACCGTTTTCGATACGGAAGCAATAGAATGACAAAAAAAAAAGGACAAAGGACAGGAAATTTTCCCCCGCGTTAATGACGAATATGTCTATTTGCAATAGAATGAAAAACAACGTATTCAGCGTCCGACGCCATGTTTATCTTTTGTTTTAAAAACTCGATGTTCTTCGTTCTATCCCTTCCGTATCGAAAACGGTGCAAGATAGAGCAAAAATTTACTAAACCTTTTTTGTAGAGGAGGAAATTTCCTACAAAAAAGTCCCCGAGAGCCCTAGTCTAAGAAGTAAAACTTAGGCGGGAGAAAACCTCGAAGAAAGCATCGCAGTTTTGCAGTCTCATCCTAAGCGTTTTCACAGTCTGAGACTGTGGGTTTCTTAGATTGATATCACGCGACACATGGTGCAGAACCAGCACCAAATCTCAGTACAGTGGCGAAGCAATATCTACAGTTTTATCCTTTCTCATTTCTCTCCGTGTGGGTGTACTCCACCACTCGTTCAGCTTGTATGGATACGCCAATGAAGGAAATATGTATCTATATGATGTATATATATACACTGTAAAAAAAGTCGATGTAATTTTGCAGTGAAAAGTGGAAATTAAAATACCAATAGAATCGTTGTAAATTTACAGTGCTATAGTAAAATTACTATAATATCGATGTAATTTTACATCTGCACTGTAAATTGGAAAGAATCACCCAGTAAACGAAAACGAATTGAAAATTAAAAATATCAGTTTAAATGTATTCATTTTAGTAATTTTAGTGCATTTTTAGCCTCTAGAATTTATTTTAATCGTTTTCGTTTGCTGGGCAGTTCTGTTTACACGAAACTGTAATGCGGACAGCAGCGCCACCGCAAGTTGACGAGAAACCCAGATTACAGTGTGCTTGTAATTTTACATTTTTTTTTTACACATTCTATGTAAAATTACCACGAATATCACTGGTATTTTTATTTCCACCTGTTACGCTGTAAATTTACATTTCCGTAGTAAATTTTACATGTTTTTGGTAAATTTCCTTGCGTTTTCGTTGGTTATTTACGCGAAAAATGTAATTTTACAACGAAATTAATAGGATATGTCATCAAAATTGTAAAATCTCGGAAATGTAATTTTACTTTCACTTTTCTGGGTGTACGGAAGGATACGGAATACGGATACTCGGGGGCGTTCGATTGAATACGTACACCAATCGTATCCCAATCGTATAACGCATCCGAATCGATACAATGGGTATGCGGGATACGGTATATACGATTGGGACACGTTTGAGATACGATTGGTATACGTATCCACCTAAATCGAACACTCCCAATCAATACCTAACTCGAGCATGAACGTATGCCATTTTAAATGCACCATTTATAGTATTCTGGTGTAAATTTAACGACACAGCAACATACGTCAGCGGTGGCTGCAGAATATCGTTTTATATCGGGAATTCTATATTTTTTACGAATCTTATTTACAACTGTATATTATTGTATATATTTCTATAAAACTGCATACAGCTGTATATATTTATATACAACTATATACAATCATATAGCTGCTGGTTGACAAGGGATAATCAGATATTACAGAAAAATATATGCAAATGTATATATTTGTATATACTTATATACAATTGTATACAATCATATACGTTTACATACCGCCATATACAATTCTATAGAGACAAAATTCATATATAATTGTATACATTTGAATATAATTGTATATAATTGTATATGATTTCTATACAATTCTATACAATTTCTATACAATCGTATATAAATCATTTTTACCCGGGATGTAGCAGTGTAGCAAAGAATGTCTCATTTTGGAAAATAGTTGGAAATGAATATTTGTATTTGTTAGTACAGATAAGACGTTTTATATTTCAAAAATGATTTGAAATATCCTAAAAGACATATTGCACCTGTCAACATATTTAGTGGGGACATGCATTTTGAGTTTTTAATTTACCGCCCACATCATTTATATTGTCTTCACTATCAGATAGTGATCTACTTAATGATGAAGCAATTACCTAATCGCAATACAAAAAAAAACAAATATACCTTTACTGCATACTTCAGTGAATTTTTATTACCGGAGAGACCGTATCAAATGACGCATACGAAAAGCGATCCTTTCGATCGAATAAAGTAGATCCCGAGGGCCGAACTGTAAAAGACCGTGCTTCGGGCATCCCGCCCATCCTGTACGTTACGAGGTTCGCAAACTATTTCGAACGGGATTTGCATATTCGGCACTGGAACAGCTCTGGTCAACAACAATAAAATGATGTTAAACACGTGTTACACGTAGGTTACAACCAGTTCGCCGGGTAATCTCCAACGCGGTCTACCTCCCGTTTTGCTGAGTTCCGTTTCAGGAACAGTATCGTCCTGGTGCGCTCGCAAATTACCCTGACCCCTGTCCTCCGTCGTCGCTTCTTTATCTCTTCCTTTTGGCCTCGTTCTGGATCACCTTGCGTCCAGTTCGCACCTGGCACAGTGCCACTTGCCCGAATTCTCCACTTGCTATCGATACTTTCGATGTTTTTCGTAATCTCGTAAGAAATTGGGTTTACCCGAATGTCGAAGGAAATTACGCCTCTGACGTAGCTCCAGCTGATGCAGTCGAAGGAAGATCGATTGGCACATGTTTGTTCAATTGGAGCTTTTTTAAATATTAACATTTTGATGTTTTTATATATACCCACCACCCCCAAATATAGTTAGTATAATATTTCCATGAAAAATACTATAGGAGGAGAGATTAGTATTTTTACTAATCCCGTTGAATTTTTCAAGAAACTTCTGGAGTTCCCTGTGGAGACAAATTTTCACCCACAATATCAAAGACTATGTAAGGGTATTTATCGTTGTAAATATAAACATTTGAAAAACAAAGAAATAAATAGAGAGAGAGAAAGAGAGAGAGAGAGGGAAATTATATTTGAAAATATATTTGAAATACGTCAACGACTCAATCACGTGACTCATTGGTATTTCCTTCTGAATCGGGAAGCCTTGCTGGGCTCGACAGTCCGATTCGAACCTTTCTCAACATTGGACACGGCAAAAATTAAAAAAATTGTTCACTATTCTGACCATCACGAGGATTCATAATCATCGGCCTCATGGTTCATCAAAAGTTATCGGTCCAACATTTCACCATCATGCGGATTTCTTAAATAACGCGACATCTAAACAATTTTAACGTCCACGGATAAACATCTTGGATATTCAATCCCCATGAAATACTATTAGACCACCATTGACGCTCTAAACACGTGGATCTGACGTCAACATCAAAGGGCCAGCATTTGAATCAGGATATTCTAATTTCTCTCAATTCTCTGCTCTGAATAACAGTCAATTTGGATAATTCAATATTAAATGTAATTATTTTTCTATTAAGTATTATCCATCACTTTTCTGAACTGCTATTGGGCAAAGCGCTGCCACGAATATCTTATGTATTTCCTATTTTTTATTATATTATTTGTTACCGATCGTTGCGATGATTCACCTTCTAAATGTCTTGTAAATAAAAGTGATTTTGAACAAAAATTAACACAACAAGTTTAACTGTAATATTAATAAGAGTGTCATCAGTCACGATGTAGATATAAACATACAATTTGCGGTATTATATTGTAATGTATAATCCTATGGGTATTGATACGAATGGTGCTAGTTATATGGGTACCTGCGTTTTTGGTGATAAATACCCAATACTAATTGCGACATTCAAAACTAATATCCCATAGGTACTTTAGGCATTCCAATTAATGTTAAAGAAGACCGTTGAAAGCTGGAATCCTGAGATTAATCATCATATTTCCCCGCACGGAAAAGCAATTTGGTTGCTCCAACCATCTTCGGATTGTTAGAATAATAATTGGTTATAACAACTATTTACTTACATCATACAACTAATGAAATAAATTGGGCTTAGTTTCTTTATCATAATTAGTTAGACCACGTATTTTATGTAATAAATGCACTTTATTAAAATAACCAATTTAATTGTTATCCTAACCAAATGTAAGACAGTGAGAAACTCATTTCCGAGCGCATGCGCAAGAAGCGAACGTGACAGTCGATATGTCTTATATACCTTTGTTCGTCTTTGTTTGCTATATTCTATATGTAAGCATGTCTACAATTTTTCTACATAAATTGGAATTTCACAAATCCAAAAGTCTCTTGAGCTCTGAAAAATTAGGGCTATGATTATCTTGTCCGAAAGATTAAATTTGTAATTAATATGCGGTCAAATTTTGTTTCATGTTTCCTGAAAAAATAAACAGTTAAGAGGTTTGCGAGTCTTTAAAAGAATTATTGTTAAAAGCTGGTTAGAGAACTCCTGCTGTAGTTAGCCAGAGAACTCTTGTATAATAAGATTACTGATTATGTTTGTTTTCCGGTAGACTGCAGTTTTATTTCATGATACGTCATAACGTGAAATACTCTTCTAGTTCTACAGTGATGTCAACAGTTAGTTACTTTATACCTAACAATAAAATAGTTACCCTAACCATTTCAAATCCAACAAACTACAAGTAGTCTGCACAACCAGTTTATCATCAGGATCTCAGAGCACTAAGTCACTTAGTTGGACAACCAATTTATTCATTATCTGAATCAAGTTGTTTTTCCATACGTATTGTATTTCCTAAACATTACAATTAGAATTAATTATCTTCAATGCGACATTATTACAAGACGTGTTTAAATTTTAATTTTAGAGGTTATGAAAAATATATTTAATTTCATTGCCTTTTACCCGAATGTGGACTCCATTCAGGTTCATCTGATTTTGCTGCTGAAATCAGAATTAGCTTTCCGAAAACCATTACTTACAAAATATAGAATTTACCTGCTATTTATTGGAAGTATTTTCCGTCATTCTGAGTTTTAAAAATCTAACCCCAGGATCGCGTTCAGCAATGGCAATAGCCTCTTTATCAAATTTCATAACAGTCGATAAAGTTATCAAAAATTTCGGCCCTATTGGCTCCGCCATTTTAAATTTTGGAAAATTATACGACTCTCTGAAAATAGTCCTTTTTTTAAATTGTCTATAAGTGATTAACTTCATTACACATTCATTTATGTCACGACTAAGATATTTTCAATATTTTTATGGATGACAGTCTTGGACTGCTTTTCGGTGCTTTCTCGACTATTTATTTGCCTAAATGTCATTTTATTATTCATGTATATTTGATAAATTGACTTGAGCTCTGAGATAGGAGATTATGGTAAAATCAGTATTGAGAACAATTATCAAATTGATTAATATATCGATCAAACACTTCCTTTTACTGTTATACGCCGAGAAAAAATAATTCAGATATTTTAAACATAATTCAGACTTACACTGAATATGACTGTTATTTCACTAGTAGTACACTGTTTATATCAGTTTATACCAATTTATTTTTAAGGCTTGAAAGACTTATTCTGGATTATTTCATTTATTGGAATAATAATCGAAGAATACATTTGAAAAATTGAAAAGTAAATTCTTTTTCATGAACTGAATTAGGCTCAATAATAAGGAAATTAATACCTCAAGTCTGTACAGTAAGATATACGAAAATAATGTTTTTTGATGGACAAAGAACCACAATTCAACACATCAAAAGTATACGTTAAGTTTCAAAGTGCGCCACAATGAAACTAACAATGCACAGCACGAAAAGCCACAAAGGCCGAAGGGCATCCATTAAAAAATCGTTTTCGACGAGCAATTTACTCGAACTGTTCAGTTTAAAATAATTTGAAAAACGTAAAAAAAAGTAACCTTGTTTCCTGTGTTCCGAAATATTTTCGTATTTTAAAGAAAATAACTCAAGCGAGTACGATGGCGAAGCGATGTTGTCAAACCAAGTCGTAAATCGCGTGGGCGATACGATTGTCTGACTTTTAGCGGATGCAAATGCTCATGTGCTGTTGTTCGCCGGACTTTCGGAAAAATGAAAATAGTTTCGCCTACATTTTTTTGCGAACCTACACGAAAGGGTAGGTTGCACGTGCCATGTAGTTACTCTCCCGAGGACGAGATTATTCGCGAATGCGTGAGTGTAGAAATGCTTATACGTGTACAGAAACGCAACGCGCAACCGAGTTTCTGATTTACGTTCCACACGTGTTTGCATTTGTAACTGTGTGAGTATGTAAGCGTTTTGTAACACGGTTGACGTCCGTGTTAAACGGGCCCGAGGAATTTCGAAAAATTCTATCGTATACCATAGTACTGCATTACTATGTTTCTACGAGAATTTGTCAAAGCAAAAAGTATATCATGCCGGCAATTCTTCTTTGAGTGACCAAAAAAGCATATTTTATCAATGACCTGTTTTAAAAATTGGATATGGAACAGTTTTAAAATAGAATATAGCATGCAATTTTGTCGTATAAAAAATATTTGTTGAACAGTGAGAATTAACAGAATTCAGAAATTGAAAACATTTTGAGGTTTTCACATAAATATTCACGAAACTCTCGAAACTTCCTCGAATCTTGCAGGAAGAGTTCAGTATTTTCGGAAACATGAACACACCGAAATTAAAAAAACTTAAATTTGTCTTAAAAGTTCAGTATAAATACGTATATTTGTCATATCTTCAACATCAGAACGTTCGACAATTTTGGTTGAATGGAGTTCTTTTTTGTATAACCAACAACACATTTGTAATAAATAAACAGTAATAATATTTTGCGAGTAAGAGTTCCACATCTTTTATATAGTTATTTTTGCTGCGAATTTTTGACATTTCCTTTTAAATCTTAAATCAACGAGGATACCATCCTAATTATCTACTTTTGTATCATTTTTCTTTATTTTTTGGTCAAATGGTTTGCATACATGATAAGCTGTATAACACCCAAAAAACTATACTCTGAAATATCAATGCATCTAACACCAAATTTGATTCTTCAGTATAACTTAAAAAAAGTATTAGTGGAACCATGAAGAAACGATTTTGACATATGTAAATAATAGAATAAATAACAGAAAAGTTATAGTTAATATTTGAGGTTACGTAAGAATGATTTATGTGTCAAAGAGTGGTAAATGGAACAATTTGAATGTATTTTATTAATTTAACTACTTTTTATATTAAAGCGCTTTACTATAAAATGATTCCGTTAACTATTTTCTTTGTCTCTGTGTAAAGTTAGATTTACTATTAAATCAGGGGGTTTTCAACAATCAGGCTTTTAAATAGCTTTCATGTCAGCGAACTCTTTGGATACCAATAATGCTGTCGAATTTTTAGGTAATGCAACCATTTTACCATAGTAAAACATGGTATTACAAAAATAGTTAAATTACCTTTTTCAGCAGTAAACTGGACCATAACGTGGTTTAGTTTACTATTTTCCAATCGCTACATATGCAGTAGAGTAAATAATCTCAATTCTACCGCAAACATAACCTCAATAGTCACTTTAAATATTTCTTAATAGCAACACAGATGTAATAAAATTGATTAAACTACAATAATCGTGGTATAAATACGTGGTATCAACAACTCTTTTCACTATGTTAATTCTACTATTATTAAATGTTACATCCATTTCTACCATTTTTTTTCGGTTCCATTATCTATTTTTTTTCGGTTCCATTATCTATTTTTTTCTTTAGTGCCCCCCTCATCAAACGAATCTGTTTTCATATAAGCTTCTGTTCTCAAACAACTGTTTACCTGAACCTTATTGTTATCCGTAGTATTGGCATAATGTTCTAATCTGTTTTCGATTGTCGGTTAATGTTTTACGCATAGTAAAAAAATATAGCCAATACTTTACCCCATACTATTTCCTATAATTTCTGAAGTAACCTCTCGTATACAAATCTTTTGCGCAGGAGCTTTGAAAATAAATAAATAGGAGGACGACTGTGAACAAAAAATTGTGCACTACTAGTTGGTAAACAATACTAGTATGAGAATGAAGTTTGCAAAAAGTTAACGAGAATAGTTCATATGAATTAGTGTAGTGCATTTTGCAGTAAAAACTCGTCGGTTGACTATTACTCGAAAGTTGACATACAGGTTATGTAAATAAAAATTTAAACTTCAATAAATTAATTTACAGTCAATTGCTGATTATAAATATAACATGAAATTTAAATCTTTAGAAATAATTAATATTAACGTAACGTAAACTATCATATTAATCTTTCAATGTAGATAAGCGTACAGCATGTTTATAAGAGCGACAGTGGAAAGGTATTTTACATTATAATTGAAAATTACAACGACAGAATATTAAAATATTTTGAAACACTAATGGATTAATTAATTTTTTTTCGTTTTCTACGCGACGCAAATTCCATTCCATTTTTTGCTTTTGTTTATATTTCTATTTACATCCTCCAGTATACACTTTCTTTATGTCTAATGTATACAAATTATAAAATTAATTCAACTATTTCCTTGATTATGTCAGAAGTACTTATATAGGAAAATTTTTATTCCCTACCAAACTTTTAAAACAAATAAAAATAAAAATAAGCGAAGTGTACACTTGTTTTTTTCTGAATGAGGATGATGCTAACACATAAACTACGACACGTTTGTAACTAAATTATGTCATTTTAGGTAGATTCAGAACTGTTTTCAACATATTTCCCATTTTACGATATCATTTAGTTTTCTGAAGAAGTTTTTCATGATTAAAGAATAAAATTTAATTGTAATGTGCGGATCTATAAATTTTAAATCCAAAATATTAGTGTTAAATGTCTTCTTTTTCAATACTTCAAAACATTTTTTTCATATCTTGAGTTTAAAAATTAACCCGTCAGAATATACTTAATTATTTAAATTTAAGCAATGCTATATTTTAAGGAAAAATTCGCTGTTATCACTTCGAATATCACATTGTTAATATGAAAATGTTAATTTGTAAACATAAACTCATATAAAATAAGAGTCGCAATTACGACAATATTAGAAAAGAACTAAAAGCATTTTGCGGCCTGACAATATATAATTCTGGAATGCACTATTTATTGTCTTTGAAAATTGTTTAAATTAATTTTTTATAACTCTTCGTTAGCAGCTATATACACCAGTTTTATAGACTATTGAGCACGTTAAAGATATTAAATTTTTTTCACAAATAAACTCTCCGTTATACGTTATAGATTGAATGACTTCATTTCAATATGATTTATACCAACCGGTATTAGAGCAATAGTTATATATTGACAGCAATCAATTTCTTCCAATCTCAATAGGAACGAGTACATTCAGGTTCAAGTAATAGATGTTTGATCAAAGGTTTGGATTATTGCGATCATAAATCATCAATGAATCCTGCGAGCATTAAGTTTCACAATATCGGCAGACAAGATGTTAATACGGGCTTTAGACAAATGATTCGTCTTAGACTAATGTTGATCTTGAAAGACAGTCGTTTTTTGAAGCAGGATATGTTCTTCTCCATGAGAAATATTCCAAGGTCACAGAAATACTGACTTTCAACTGACAAATATAGATAGTATGTCATTATTTGATGTTACAATCGACATTTCAGAAGTACCTTGCAAGAGATTCATCATTACCGAATGCCCTTCCTGGAGAATTTAACATATGGGACTGCATAAATCGTACGTTGAAACTTTCATATGCTGGATCGTAGCCAATGGAAACGCATCAGTGTTAACGAGACATCGGGATAAAATTCTTAATGCACCGATATGCAAATGTATTAAGAATGAAATAATATAATGTGAATACGATATGAAATAAAATTATTAAACTGATATCATATCGAGATATAAAATACACAATATTTAATTTGTTTATTTGTACATTTATACCATAATCAGTAGCAGCATTTCTCAGATATTAAATTTCTAACTATTTGTTAGCAAACAATTTATTATACCGTGGCTAAGTCTGTCCGTAGGCAAATATGTTAATAAAAATTACAAAAATATAAATAAAGTTCGTTAAATTTCTTGTAAATGAGCAATAACGATGATATTGTATTAACCAGTTAACTGACACCTTCTCATATGTGTATACAAAAAAAAAGTGACATAGCTGGTGCTGTATGATATGTGTACATATGTGAATAATTTTTGAAGATTTCAACCGATGTTAACCAAAATTGGTATACAACCGTTCTTCTGCTCTATCTGAATAATTTGTTGTCTTTTTTATAATTCTGAATCCTAACCTCAAAATGACAACCTTCTATGTAGCATAAATTTCGACATCGAGGCTTTCAGAATCACAGATTGCGAATTTCGCGTAATTTTTGATAACGGTCATAAAATAACGTACATAGTACACTAGAACTTCAATTTAAAGACCTAAATCGAGAATGACGGCACAACGTCATCTCATTGGCACAAGGTACCAGAACCCCTAGATCTAAGTTTCTGGAAAAAATGAAAATTTGACATTCAACCCCTATTTTTTCACTTCTTTCCTCTACTTTTCCCCTTATTTTTCAACCCTGATTTTTCACTCCTTTAGAATGTTATAAAATAGAAACTGAACTTGGAAATGGACTCAGCTGTATCAAAAATCTCTAGATGTAAGTTTCTAGAAAAACTAAATATTCCACCCACAACGCTTACTTTTCCACGTCCCTGCTTTACTTCAACCATTATTTTTCAACCCTTTAGGATGTTTTAAATTGAAAACTGAGCTTAGAAAAATCAGCAATATCAAAAACCCCTCGATCTAAATTTCTAGAAAAACTGAAAATTTCACCCTCAACCCTAATTTTTCATCCCTTTATTGCAAAATGGAAACTGAGCTTGGAAATGTAATCAGGAGCACACAAAAATCTCATGTATCAAGTGGATGATTCGCTTCTACCAGAATTGGCACGAAAAGTAGAAAATGCTGCACCGGTTAACCTGTTAATGAAATTTTTAGTATTTTTAACTGTAATTTTCTCGAATGACAGAAACTTTTCATTTCCGTTAAAGGAATTGTAAATTTAGCACAATTTTATTTAAGATGGTAACCGAGGAGTGTTGGATTATTTTTTTTTATTTGGAAAAATTAAGGGCCATTAAATTAGAAAGATTCAATGCACCTACTGTTTTCATGAATCGTGAGGTTAAATGTTTTGCTATAAAATATATCGAAATATGTCCAAAAACACACATTCTTACATATTTAACCTCACTTTTCTTGGCAATAAGACATGATGGGTTAGTGTCATCATTTTCAACACAAAAAATCTTTGGAAAATAATAATGCAATTGTTAAAAGTAATTTCTGTTTTGATATAAAAACAATCGAAATATGGCTAAAAATGCGCATTTTGACATATTTCCCCTCACTTATCTCTAAAATGGGACGTGATAGGAAAATTCGGTCAACGCCATCGTCCTCAACACGAAAAGAAAACGAAGGTTTATTAAAAATAAAAATCATTTTTTAAACTAAAAAAATAAATTACGAATGAAATGCCCCTATATTCTCTATTAAAGCAAAATCCTGAACCATGGTCAAGCGAGTTTTTCCAGAAAAGCAAATATATCACAAAAGAGAAAATGAATTATAATATTGTTTTATTCTACTTTAAATAAAACGCAGGAGATGTGGTTTCATGAACGTTTAATCACAAACTGTCAAAATCTTAGGTTCTATAAAACAATAACAAATCTACGTCGATGTTCACGCAACTCCAAGCTATATAAATAAAAGAAGAGAGAGGTTTGATTGAAAGCGCGGGATTCTAAATTACGAATGTATAACAATTATATTTATCTTATTATTTTAATGTAAAACAATTTCTTTGCATATAACTTATTAGTAAATATATCAAGTTAACTGGGATAAAATATTTATAATTATCTTAAGTAAACATTGTATTGTGAAATTGTACAGTGCACATTAAAGAAACAAATTAATTAATATTGTATAACAGCGAGACAAGTGCATACAAGCCAGACTAGTGCAGCCAGACCTGGAGCTCAGTCGCCCGATAGTAGCTGCCGATCCTGATTTTGTCCCGAACTTGACGAGACGTCATCACTTGGCCTCCATCACTGGTGAAATCCAGAGATAAAGACAATACTCGTGGTAGATAGTCAGTTGGGGACAAATTACTTTTTAATAACTGTTTCTTGTGCGTGAATAAAATACATAACCCTATCAATCAGAAATAGATCTCACCCAGTGATTCAACAGGTATTTTGTAAGTGTCATAATTATCATAGGTGTCATTCATTTATTAGTTTCTTGTAATTTAAAATTATCAAGACAGTTTCTCTGTTCGAATGATTTTATTTTCCTAGTCGATCAGACTTTGGTCCTTCGGTTTAGAACTGGTGATCTGCTAGGTCATCAATTGCAGAAATTCTTTTCATTTTTTAAACATAAGATTAATTAAATATAATTAATCAACTTATTAAATTGTTTTAAATTTATTTAGTCCACCCTTACCAGCATGTATTCGAATATGATCCATGATTAATGATCCAAATATAATCTATAAAAAATAAAAACGACTGTTTCGTTCCGAAATCAATGGAATGTGAGAATTACATGTTTATTACCGAAACAACACAAGTCCGTCTCTTTGCCAAAAGCGAAGATTTAAAGGCTCTCAGGAGCTTCTCAAGAGTCATGCCGGGTTGGACTCTGTTATTTTAATATTATTTATAATTTTAGTCTATACAGTTCATAGCATAACCTTGAAAATGAATTGAAAAACAAATAAGTCCAAAGTACTATGATTAAAAAGTTAATTAATATTTTGGATTTAAAATGGAATAACATTTAGAAACTGAAGTTTAATTAAACAGTTTTTGTTGAATACGCAGAATTTTACGTAGAATATAGATAATATAGACATATAAACAATAATTATATCAGTCACATTTTTTAAAGCAACATTCCCAAATACATTGTCAGGCAACAAACATAAATATTGAGATAATATTCTGTAACTGAAGTCACTTGCTCGTATCGTAATGGACACGCGACAAATGAGCCATTAGCATATAACTTACTTCACAATAGTCCTTTACGGCACTATGATTAACGCGCACTCAGTAATGACACCGAAACGACACACAAATTACAAACTCAGTGAATTCGGAAAAATGACGATAGATAATTCTAAGAACGACGATTTATTCGTATACCCTAGAGAAGAAAACTTGGAACGCGGATGTGATTTACAGAAAATTTCTACATCGTGGGTGTAAGTCGAATTGACAAATCGTATTTCTAGGAGGTACATGGTGCATTCGGTCTCTAGGGGTATACGATCATTAACTTGACGAATCTCTATCATTATCCTTGATACACTCAATCGAACGTATGTAATACCTACGGCAAAGCATCACATTCCTACGCTGATGTCGTTACTTAATTATCCCATCTGACAGATAACGAAGCAATTATTCAAAAAAACGTAATTCAGATATCCTAATACGCGTACTACTAATTGACTTTATCTCCAACTATGAACTTGAAACCTGCTATCGTTAATTGTTGTTATAAGATGCGAATACTCATTTTATTTATTCCATACATTGGTTCGGGTGTATTTGAACAATCTATAAATTCTGTACCCAATGATATAAAACATGTTTCCTTATAAGTAACTAATAGTATTAAATATATATCGTGCCTTCCATGTCAACCGGGCCACCTCAATATCTCAAAAACGGATATTTTTTTTCAACCAAATTTGGTACAGATCATCTTTAGCATGCATACTTCTTCCCTGAATTTTTTCAGAATTACTTTTTTTTTTCTCAAAATGGCGGATCAAATATCTAAAAAAACGTGCTTTTTGAGTTTTTTTTGCTAGTTTAACATTTTTTCGTGCGAAATACATTATGATGAACCAGTGATTAATATCTTATTTGCTATTTGTTTCATATGTAATCATAATTATTAAATAAAAAAAGTAGTATTCAAAATGGCGGCGAGAAAAATCGAATGTTACAGGATTTTATTAAAAACTGTCTACAGGGCGTTTTTGGAGTCGATGATTACGAATCTGAAGTCATATTTTGAAAATGAAAAACACAGAATACCAAAAATTTCTTATATAACATAATTACTACTGGTATTAATTTATTTGTAAGTGAGAAAACAACAACTCTCCGCATTCTACAGGGTTGAGACTGTCATGAATAATGTTATTCATGCCTGCAATTTTGTTGTTTTTTTCTACATTTTCTAGTTTTAATATTTTTTTTTTATTATTATTATTAGTTTTTTTAATAAATAAAAAAAAGGTAATTTTCAGAGAACTGCATACAAACATACAATAAAATCCAGTAACACTCGATTTTTCTCGCCGCCGTTTTGAATACTACTTTTTTATTTAATAATTATGATTACATATGAAACAAATAGCAAATAAGATATTAATCACTGGTTTATCATAATGTATTTCGCACCAAACAATGTTAAACTAGCAAAAAAAAACTCAAAAAGCACGTTTTTTTTTTATATTTTGATCCGCTATTTTGAGAAAAAAAAAGAAGTAATTCTGAAAAAAATTCAGAGAAGAAGTATGCATGCTAAAGATGATCTGTACCACATTTGGTTGAAAAAAAAATATCCGTTTTTGAGATATTGAGGTGGCCCGGTTGACATGGAATGCACGATATACAATCTAACAAGGACAATTTTCAAAGCTACCAGTTTGTAATTTAACATAAAATTAATTAATAAAGTTGAAATAGAATAAAAAATAAACTTGTTCTTAAAAATCCAATTGAACTAACTTATACGGCTTAGTGAGAAATTAGTGAGAAATGTGTTAGATTCGGAAATTTCTAATTTTTATTCCTTCTCAGGTAAATTTAAAAAAATTTAAAATCTACTCGAAATTTATTGTTAGGTAATAATGAATAATTGACCATTAGAAGAAAAAAATATCATATAGGTTTTTATTGCTATATAATAATACAATACATCGATCTCAATTGGTCTCAATCCGGCAACTTTTTAAGGGGGCGCCAGTCGCGATAAGTCAAATCTGATCAAAAAGTTGACTAAAATTTCGTGAATTTTATGCCACAATGAGATTAAAAAACAATCAAAAGTGCTCTTGATTTGATCAGTTCTGGTCATTCCTTATTTCGCATCGAAATTAATGCCGGGTACTCGTGAAAAACGCGAATTTCGATTCGTGCGAATTTGGTCCTTATTTTTTAATATTAAAAACAATCTAAATTTCATCATCCATTTTTAGTGCGAAGATTTGCTTTACTTTTCTAACCGCTCTCTTTAGTTTACGAGAAGATTTATTTCCTTCAAGTAAATTGTCACTAATATTATACAGTAATCAAGTTCACTATTATTATATTGTAGTAATTCGGTATCCGCAAATAGAAATACTGATTAAAAAATAAAAATCTAAACAAAATAGCGATAAATTGACGTGGACTAAAACACGTAGCCAGTTACCGATACATAATGGAAAGCAAGAGCACTGTCGTGTTTTCAAATCTATTAAAAGCAGCCTGAAAATGAGTAAACACGCTTGTACCATCTACGTAACCGCGAGTTACCAGTCAGGAAATAAAAAATATGTTGTCTTAAAATATTTGTATTTAATGCGGACACTTAAAAAGCGAAGGTACTCGCCACCCCGAGGGCTTACGGTTTTTGGAGAAAAATTTAGGCTGTGTGAAGCAAAAGGTGCCATTATTTTTTTCCGCGCAAGTTTCAGTACCATCAAAGGCATAACGGTGAACCTTTCGTCCGGTACGGAATATATACGGAATATGAGTCTCGGTGAAGCGAGCCCGCGGGCCTGCCGGTAAAGTCTTGAGTCGGTACTTTATACTTTATGACACCCGAAGTACATAATGCGATTCGCGCGGGCGTAAATATGGGCACCGCCATGAAACTTCATGGGCCCCCTGGGCCCATTCGCGAATTATATATATTGCACGCGCGCATGCGAATCTTATGGCTTTATTGACTATTGCTTTGGATGGAGACATGGCTATGGTGATTCGTGCACGCGAATTTAAAGTTTACAGGACAAAGAGGGAACAACGGATAAACCCAAATAAGGCTACAAAAGGACAATAATTGCACGTGCAATGGCTAGAAGATCGTTGTTAAGGCTTGACTTCCTTCGTACTTAACGTATATACGAAATGTTCACAAATAAACGGATATAACATTTCTAATTGTAGTTTCATGAAGGAGTATAATTAACAACTTTTTGCTATCTTTACTGTAACACAATATGCTAATTTCGAATACACCCTTATCAACAAATATGTTTGTTTTGACTGCTCATTGAAAGCGAATGAATGGAAATATGATCAAAATAATATCACCCCGAGCAGGGATCTGTCCAGGTCTGATCATGCAGCAATCAGGCGTGCCTGATAGGGTGGGTCTTAATACTGCCAGACCAGGCATTCATCAGGGGCATCTTATCAGGCAAACGTAGTTGTTGCCTGATTATGTTCTGAACAGAGGATTGAAAGGCATACTTTATCAGGTAAACGTAGATGTAGCCACATATAAAAATTTGTTATAAACAGCATTAAAAGAGTTTTCACAAGAAATATGAACGCGACATTTGGTCCTACGGGGCAAATTATGTGAAAAACGTGTTATGTATTCTCGTTAGTTTTATATAGAATAAATAACAATAATAGATATACGATTCATACATAATTTACTCCGTAATATAGATTGCCGCAATCCGATTTTGTCTAAAACCATGTTTGACCAAATTGTTTATAAAATATTAATATAAATAATTATGTAATTATAAATAAGAAAACACACATATTTTATTTTAATCAAATATCCGATGTCCAGTCGTTAGTTTGGCGCTAGTCGCGATGTGATTGACATGGGCCAAAGCGGATTTTCGACCATATTATTTCCCGAGCAGAAATTTGTTCAGGCCCTGATCAGGGTGTAACGCTTTTGGTCATGCCCTGATCAGGGCCGTAGTAAATTTCTACTCGGGTTATTTATTATTTTTAACAACAAATTTGCAACTTTTAACAAAACATTGTATATAATTTTGGTCCAATTTTTCCCTTAGATTGGATTAAAGCAGTAAGATTTCATACAAAACCACTGTTGTTGAAGTTGTTTCTTGACAAAATGTTATTTTTTATAAACAAAAAAACACGGGTATTTGATTTTTGGCGAGTATTTTATTGATGATAGTCATTTTGGCACTACTTGAGTTGTGCTAGGCATGGCCTTAACGGGTTAATAAAAGACATCATTTTTTATAAAATGCTGCGAGTGTAGCGTAGTGTTTAAGGCGCACTAGTGTAGTCAGCAAAATTTTGCGATACATAGAATGTTACGACATTTTTCATAATTTCGGAAAAGCAAATTTGGATTCCCATTTCCTATATCTCTCAAGTGTTTGTCATCTTTATGAAAGAGCTACAAAAAATATAACTTATTTTTAAGTATGGTAAGATATATCTAAGATACATCTTTTGGTAAACCACATATGACTCGTATAAATCTATAAGTTAACTGCTGTTATATATAGCTTCAAATATTTGTTATGCATTGTGTGTTATTTAAGTTATTCGCGGTAGAGTGTACTCAATTAATAAACAATCGGTTAACACGAAGTTTAAATTATTTTGATATCTTGGAATTTATAGTAATTTTCGCGAATTTGTATTTGCTCTGATTGCTTGGTGTTTGTTTTTGTCGCAATTTTATACTGTTAATCGAATTTGAAGTAAACCATGTTAAAATTATTAACCTCGTAATTTTTACGAAATTCTGAACAGCATATTATTGCATAAAATTTGTACACAGTTGTCATCAACAAAATTATTTATAGTTTGTTCTGTTGCAATGGTGGGCGTATTGATGTTTTGCTAGAAACATTCTGATAAATTTGTTCAAAGACTTATCGTAAACTAATTGTTAAGTGCTTTTGTCACGTAATAAAAAAATATTTAGTACAAAATATTTCAAAATCAAGTTGACATTTCGATATTTAGAAAACAAACGAGATGCTGTCAATTTTTTGCATTTTAAATACCAGTCGCATTGAACAAAATTGGAAACTGTTCATTTAGGAATCTTCACCAAAAAAGTGAACATTATCAATGCTGAAAAGATTAAGAACAATTCATATAAAAAATGTTTATTGCTTCAAAAATATTATTATGGACTGCCAATGGCCAAACAGATAAATGTGAACCTCTTATAGATATCATCGAGTTGCCAACACATAGCTCTGTTCATTTGGCAGGTGCGAATTGTGTTTCACTTCACAATCAAGATGGATCGGATCCCTGCCTTTTATTCGGCTGGGCTAGCTGACGCTATCTTGGCGATAATAATCTATTATAAAAAACACGCAAGGAAGTTTAACATAATAATATAATATAAATTCGATTTTTTAGATAATTTCCAATAGTTCTAACAATAATAAGTAAATTTTTAAAAACATAACTCAACCTTCGTAAATATTTAATTTTTTGTTGTTAATTTACTAATATGTATTGGGAAATATTAATATTTTCATAGATTTAATATGATTTATTAACTACTAATGAAGCCGGCTTCTCCTAGAAATTGTACGACATACGATGCTCCGACAATGATGCTATCAACATTTGCCGCAAGGCACGCGATGGGACACTATAATTCATGAACGTATCTCCGATTGCTGCTTCACTTTTTAATCACGTTTTACTTTTCTTAGTTGTACTTGATTTATTACAAGTGTAGTTGCAAAAAATGGCGTTCTCCAGAGCACAATTCAAAATATCTTAATAATAAATCTTAAGGATATTGCAAAAAAAAATTAATTTAAAATACCAACACATATGAATATACACATATATTAGACACCTTATACGTATCGGAAATAATTAAATTAACACTCAGAAAAATTGTTTTGAAATCATAGAAGAAAATGATCTGAGGAAAACCTAAACAAGCCATTGAAACAATTAAAGAAAGCCATTATATACACTATTATTAAAAGTAATATACATAAGAATGTATGTTTGTATCAATAAGTATAACAAAAAATAAGACATATTGGATACTTGGTATATTAAGTTCTCTGAAAACAAGGAAGCGTTTCCGGGGTCGCTGATCAGGTATCTGACCTCAGATTTTCAAAATTCAAGATGGCGGATCTAAGATGGCTGACAAACATTAAAAAATTTATTTTAATTAGGCGAAACTGAAACTCGAGAGTTTTCGGGATAGTAGATCGCGAATCTAATCTTAGATTTTTAATATTCAAAATGTCGGATTCAATATGTCAGCCAAAATATAAACAGTTTTCGAGGTCGTAAAAGACGAACTATTAAATTTCAGCATTCGTGACCGTTTGTTGAATCTGCTAAATTTTATCTTGAAAATGTAACATTATTCAATATTCAATTTGATTTTAGTCAAATAACATTTTACGTTTCATTATCAAGTAAATTTTTACATTGTGGTCGGCTGTAATGAGCACACTATTTTGAATTTTGAAAATCTATGGCCAGATTCGTAATCAGCAACTTTGAAAACCTCCGAGTACCGAGTTTCAACACGATCAAGTAAATTTTTACATTTCGGTCGCCCATCTTGGATCCGTCATTTTTAATTTTGTAAATCTGGTGCCAGATTCGTAATCAACAATCCCGAAAACTCTTTTCAGCATACATTCTTTGTAAAAAAACACGTAATTTTTATATATTGTTCGTCATTACAAACAATTTAACACAATACTTCATAATAAATATTAATTTTTTTACGTTTAAAAACATGTTATCGAAATACGAAAAAAAAAAATTTGCACTAAATTTCAATTTTAATCTCCTGAAAAATAAAAAAAAATGAATTACAAGAAGGTTTTCTACTAGAGACCGCCTACTGAAAATGTGACATTACCTGTAATCTAAAGGATACCGTGCTTCAAAGGGTTAACACAATAAATAAATAATAATACAGACAACTGATGTTATTATGGGATGGGACGGCATCTACGCGTACGAATGAAGTGTTTTATTTTGAAACGCATTACGGCTTAAATTTCACTCAGTATATTTTTTACGTTTCTTTAGATTACAGGTAATGTCACATTTTCAGTAGGCGGCCGCTATTTTTGAATTGCTGATTCATATATTTAACTGATCACAATACATGGGAACAACACAAGCTAACCTTGAGACAGTTTTTTACAGTATTTCGATGTTATGTCTGAAATTTGTTGGATGACCCAAAATTTTGATTGTAGATTTGTATTAAGCCGGTAAAAAACTACATGACTAATGTGGTTTGATCCAGAGAAGAGTAACATTCTTTATTTTTGAAGTCTATATTACCTAATAAAAACTTATATTTTATAGATTTTTGAGGTTATCTCTGCAACAATGCGGTCTCATGTTCAGATAAATATAGTTTTCTTTTTTTGTGTCCATATGTTAATTGTTTTTCTTCTAAAACCTACAAAAATCAGAAGATTTCAAACAGTAATAAACTTTTAGTAGCTACTAAACAATACCTCGTCCTATAAAAATGCCTCTAATGATATGTAATTAGTCATCGGATGTTTTATTAACCTTTTGAAAACAATATTCTTATGCTATGCCAAAAATATATCTCGTTCTAATATAGCCGATTTTTGAATCTCACAGACGACTTATTTGCTGGTTTCGTATTTATCAAATATACCAGACGACGGTCGTTTGTTGCACATGTATGACATATATTTTCCCAACACTCATCAAAGATCCAATTAATTTACCAAGCGAGTCGCGTCGGTTCTCGGCGCGAGATTTCTCGCTCCTTCAACAAAGAGGTTAATGGACCATACCGAGAGAAACTCCAAGAGTCTCTCCTCTATTCCTCTTTTGTGTTTCTGTTTCTTTCACTCTCCCCCTTTTGGTGTGTTTCGCTACATTTTGCCTTCCACTTCTCATATTTCTGCAGTCATCTTACTTTCGCGTCGTCTCGTATTCACACTTCTTTATTGCAATTGTTCGGTCATTGTAAACAAGCTCTTCCCACTGACATATCCCTCACAGGCCTTGCTGATTTAATTTACCTTTGCTTTGCTTTTCCGTGTAGCCAATTATACCGGACATAATCGTCATGACGATTCATTTAGCCATTCTCACATGTAATCACATCATTTCTCGTGATGTGATTTCTCACGTTGTTTGATTGTATAATCTTAATTTAGAAAATGTATACTTTTAACAAATCAACAGTTTAATATCAATGTGGAGATATACTGTACATGCGTACTCTTTACTCGCTAAATTTGTAGCAGTATATATGCAGTGATTCGCAGTGACTTGCGCTGATTCCAATTTATAGAGTATGGATTTTATGTTTGATATCAGTGAAAAACATTTCTATAAAATCAGTGTTATCGCCGGAAAACTTAATGCCTCCATCATACTAGGGCGAATTCCCATTGTGAACGGGAAAAATTGGAAACCACTATGACATTGATCTGCTAAAACCAAATTATACGGTATATTGGCGCGGATTCGCCATTTTGCCAAGCTAATTTGTTTATGTAATGCAATCAACTGTTTCAACTATCTGTCATTTTGTAACCAGTAAATAATGTCAAAATTGGCCAAGTGGTTAGATACCGGCTTTGAGAGTGGAAGGTTCCGGTTTCGAATCCAAGCCGGGACAAATATGTTTTTTAAATTTATTTGCGATTAAATAAATATTGTAAAATAATTATTTCAAATTTAAATTATGAAATATTTTTAATTAATTTATTTTTTAAGTTTATTTATAAATACTTGTGCGCAATACTTTTACAATGCCAGCGATACTTTTAGATCCATGAGGCATTAAGTATCGCTTAAAGTATCGCTCTTACCGTTTAGCGATACTTTCAGAGGATATATTCGGGACACTTGATGAGATACTATTGTGAGATATTTTGTTTTTACTCGGGTGTCTTGCGGTGGACATCGTAATCCCAGAATGCTTCATCTGAAATTAAAAACCCAATATAAAATATGTTAGCACATTGAAAACAATAGTTAGTTAGCACAATAAGAGAAGTTGTTGCTCCAAATACAAAAGGTAGTAACCATGTCATAACTGCTTTTGCTAGTTGGCGTTACCATTTTAGGTTAGTTGGCATTTTTACTACTTTTCTTTGTAAGAACAACCAATTTTTATTCTTATCGATTTGCAATTTTTGATCACTTGTGTCACTAATATTTATCATGATTTATAATACATTGATATAGTATTACTAATAAATTAATTATTGAAAAAATCTCTCCAATTCGTATGTACAAATATGAGATATATAAAGATAAACACTCAAAACCTGCATTACGTTTTTAGTCCAAGCTGCTTTTTTGCATTATTTATTCATAAATCAATAAAATATAATTGCTGCAATGCACGAGAGAAATTATTTCCTGTAATTGACAAAATGTGTTAACCTATGTAGTGCTTCGACCCTTATGCTTTTCTCTTATTATAAAATATAAACTATAAATCTAATATTCCGCAACAAAATTTGTATTATATTTGTACTTTAATTAATTTGAAAAAATTTTTAAAATCACGCATTGAGCCTTTTTATTTAAGACGCCGACCAAAACATAACTATATGGCAAATTTTGTTATCGGATTTCATTGACTCCAAATACGTAATAAACCGTATATAATTTATTAAAATGATTCTCTCTCATCTATCCGCAGGTTCTGAAAAGATTTTCGTTTCGTTACTAGAAAAAGTAGTAACTTGAACTACCAACAGTAGTAACAAGCTGGTTATACAAGTTTCGATAGTGCTACTATTTAAAATTACCAGAGGCGACAAAGATTAGTTCAGTAGATTTACTATTCTTTTTTGTGTTGCATTCAGGAATTTTATGCTTATTACGTTTACATAAGTGGTGTAACTAACCATTTTTTTGTGTATATTGCACTGTCAAGGCACTGAATCTGTGGCATTGTCACAAATAGATTTACAAAAATATGCACCGCATTTATCTAAAAGTTCGATTTTTGAATCTTTCAAATTTGTTTTTAAATTTATTTTTTTTTTTAATTAATTTTTAATTAACACTCTTCGTTCAACAACTAGGTTTTGAGATAATTACTAAGTGGTATACATTTTTTTGTTTAAATGACTGTTTTATAAATTCTGCGGAGTTTTAGAGCGTCGAATGATCATGTTTAGATATGTCAATTAAATAAAATAAAATATGTATTACCTTATTTACCTTGGAGAATTATGTATTCCATTGACAATTACGTAATAAATTTGTAACCTATTCAACTGCGTGCATTGAAGCCAACCACTAAATAAACATTATAAAAAATTGATTTTTTACAAATTATTCTCGGTTATCAAACATGTTTTAGCCGATTTTAAAGTTTGGAATAAAAAATGACATTTAGTGAATGAAAAAATGCAAAATTTGCTATTTTAATCGCATTTTATTAACCACTTTACTGGTAATATATATCATATGTGTATAAAAAAAGTGCCACGATTTGTGCTGTATCACATATAATAACTTCCACAGTTTTCAATGAATTCACATGAAATTTGATACACTACATGGTCGCTGAATACGAATCTCATGCCATATTTTCAAAAATCGATATGGCGGATACAAGTTATACGCTTTTGAAGCCAATTTTTGTTTGCTACCAGAAAAGCAGTTAACTTTATCATTTTCCAAATGCATTATGCTTTACATTTATTGAGGAACGTTCCCAATAATGTGTTTCTAGAGCAACATTTTCCGTTTCTTAAATGACCCTTTTAAAAATATTCATTTTTCCGTATTTCTTTTTCGTTTTTATTGAATCGACACGTCTCAGCTTTCTCAGGTATCGGTAGCTGTTAGCCATAGAGGCAACTGTTAGTGCTTTTCATTCACATGTAAATCAAGCGTGAGGAAGTAATGCTACCGAGATAAATAAAGAGTCGGTCAGAGTGCGTCTGTAGCAACGTGCAGTTATGTCTCCACGAGCCAACGGAGAAAGGACGAAAAGGAGAAAAAACGACGTTCGGAAGCGGTGACGACCGACGCGACGCCAGAGACAAGTGCGAATAGAAGATACAAATAAAATCTAACGAAATTTGTACTTAACTCAAAGCTGGCGTTTGGAAAATATTCTGTCGTAAACTTGATGTACGATCCGCATGAAAGACGGCATTTAAAATGTAATTTGAATAACCGAATTCTAAATAATTTATTGGACGTATATACTCATAGAGTAAAGTTGTATTTCACTGGTCGGAATGATCCATCGAAAACTTCTGTAATAAATTCTTAAGATAGTCGCCTCTAATTGGTGTATTCTTTTACGGAAATGCAGCATTTATCGATCAATTACAAAAAAAAATCATAAAATTGTAATTATCCCTGACCTTAAATATTGTATATTATTGATATAGAGTGAAGTTGACCAGAGTTGACTTGGAGTAATCATGGAAATGATTGTATGCTAGGTTCTAACTTGACATTAAGTATGTAAACATGCAAAAATAGGAGATCATGTGATTTACTAAAAGAACGAGCACGGGTCGAAAAACTGATAAATCAAAAAGGCGGCAGGTGGAAAAACCGACAGTCTAAATACCGATATTCAAGAAGCCGACAGACAAGAAGCTATATATTTATATACAGATTTTTGGTCAGAACAATAATAAGTTGATCCAGGCAGTAGATCGTGGTGAACAATCTACTGGATAATAGTTTTCATCAAATGAAAACGTTCCCTATTTTTACATAATTGGCACGAGAATTATTCAATGGGAGCTGGTCCAATACTTTTTGGATGTGTAGAAACTATTTGATCACATTTTCAAAATTTTATCATGTAATCTAAGTATGTTAATGTGTCGTCAAGGTATAGAAATTGATCAAATTTCATGTAAAAAATGAAACGTATGCATTATAAATAGGTCGCGATTTAATCGTCAAAGAGGAGCATAAATTATTTATTTATCAAATTTCATGTAATTGTTAATAATATTTAGTAACTAGAAAAAAATTTTTCCACTCAAACGCCGAAAAAAAAGAAATCAGGATACGTATAATCTCACTTCCATTTCAAAATGTATTTGCCAAATATGGTGACAAAAGTAGTGGTACCAATTAAACAAATCACTTTAAACTTCAAAACTCCTTGAAAACAAAGGTCAAGTTTATTGCCAAGGTCATAGTTCAATCAGCCCCTTCATACCGAATAATTTTTGTTTGAAATATTCGATTGCGATGTTTCGAGTTATTTGGCTGTCCAATTTAGAATTGGTCATCCTGCATTATGAATATGAAGAATTCTACAAATGAAGGGCACTTTGAACATTTTTTTCTCAAAATCCGTTAAGTTCCAATGAAGACAAATTTAAGTCAGCAAGGAAGTGCATTCTTGGATGATAAGGAGGGCTTTTTTTCTTTAAGAATTAACGAATTTCCTACAAATCATCTATTCTGCCGGAGTGGGGTTACTTAGAAAGGGGAGGTGAAAACCCTTCTTTTTTAATCCTTACAGAATCTTTTATTTCTTTTGGAATCAAAAGTACCCAAAAAAAAAAATTGAATGTATTTAATTGTATACAAAGTTAGAATAATGTATACGAATATATACAGGTCTACATGGTATGTTTTCAATGCGGAACCTAGAGGAAACCATGTTCAACCTACACTTTTCGCACGTATAAGACAATATTTATTCCACAAAAAAAATCACTTCAAACTGAAACTAGTTTTGGCGTGGTGCATTATTCCATAATACTCATTCGTTTACCAAAAACTTTAAAACACCGTAGGGGAGGGTCCAAATATATTTCGGTCTAACTGGCTTCGATAGATATTTTAAAACAATATAGTGTTTAATAGAAATATAAAAATTAAAAATGATTTACACCTATGACCAATGGCCTAGATCGTAGTAAAATTGAAAAAGAACTGAATTTTCAAAACTTCGATCACTGCCCAGCAGAAGTATCAATAAATAATACTTATGAAACTTACTTGACGCACTTGCATTGAAACATTCTATTCGATGCATATTTTTATAAAATTGAAATTTACAAAAATAGGATACCTAATGTTTTCTTTTGTGGCTGGAATATGTTTCCAATATTTACACTGATAGTGTCCATGCGTTATCCCCTTTACAGGTAAAAATAGCTGTCAATCTTAGAAATACCATGATCGCAGATAACCACAAAATTGATTTGAATATTTTGACTATTTACTCATCGTCCTGGATAAAACATATGCAGAGATATGTAATTCGTGGAGAAAATGTTATTTTTTAAAAACGTTTTTGACGATTGGTTTAAAGATCTTTTTTACGACATTTAAAGGATATATGGTTGTACTGAGTTAAGTCTTACCATACTCAAAGAAAGGTTTAATGTGTCACTGCGTCGATCCCTGCGCGAAATGCAGCGCGAGAAACCAAATGACACACATTTTTTTATTATTACATTTTTGTAATCTGTATGGGGTCTGAAACGTCAATATTTGATGAAAAACTATAGTATAATTTCTTTTGCCGAAGTGACCAGATTCCAACAATACGTCCGGATCTACGGTCTGGGTCGAAGTAACAATAATACATTAAATGCTAATATTAAATAAAATAAATTAAACTCTTATATTAAATTGATAATATTTTTAATTCTTATGCTAGAACACACTGAGCACGTCAACTTGATTATTTTCATGTTCATTCGTCCTCTCGACATCACCGTTAAATTTACGGAAAAAAGCATATAACTTTCTTTGTAGAAAATTTGATGCGGTACCTTGTTTGTTTGAAAAATTTTTTTGATGTGATTTGTACTGTTGATAATAAATGCAAAAAACCCGATTGTTTCTGATTTATTCGTAATTTATGGCACAACCGTTGATTTAACCAACAAAATTTTTATAAACTTTTATATAGATACTCGAAAAACTTTTTTTTAACTTTTGTTCTACCTCCCCGTAATCTAGTATGGATTGACACCAAAAACTAATCAATTCTAATGCCATGCCAAGCTTAAAAAGAAGTTGAACTTAGAATCGCTTTTATTAGCAGTTTTTTAACTACTTACAAATAATCTTATAAAATAACAACAAATAATCAGATGTGATTGTTGATAATGAGCAAATGCCACTATAACAATTTAGTCTTATGTAATAATTGGATGCATAGAAGTACTAATAAAAACTGGACATTTTTTTACTGCAAATTTTTGGAGGTATACTTCTTGAGTTCGTAAATAGTTAAAAATATAACGAATTACAAATAGTAGCAGTTGCCATTAATTCAGGAAGAGTTATTATAAAAACGAATAGTCGATGATACCGAAATTTACTACGTAAAATTATTACTTATAATACTAAACAGATTCCAGTAATATATTCCCGTACGGGTCATTAAATCGGGTACCCCTCAAAAATCTAACAAATAACAAAACAGACACTTCGAAAACCCTACATTCAAAAAACAGAGATTCAAAAACCAGATATTTCAAAAAACAGACATTTTAAAATACAGACACCTCCAATTGGTGCGGTTACTACATAAAAAAAAATCTCGGATCGCCGTCCTTGAGGTCTCACTGGAAGGTCATTTCAAGGTCAAAAATGTTTGACCAAGGTATTAACTTTGTAAGTCACTTAAAGGTCAAATCAGTTTGACCCCCAGATTATTTATCAAGCAAATTTAGAAATCAATCATTAATTACATTTTCATATCATGTACATTTTGAAATGTCCGATTTTTGAATATCTGTTTTTTGAAATTTCGGGTTTTCGCATTTTCTAAATCGTGTCCTTGTATTTTTACATTTTATTAATGAAGAGAAACTTTCGTTGTACGAAATTGGGCGATATATATTTAATACAAATACTGGATTGAATTTTTACTGATATGATTACAAATATAAAAAAAATTTGGTCTCAATATTTAAAAGAAAAAATGATCTAAATTTCTTCTTTCTTTGTCGAATTAGTCAGCGTTCTGACGGAACAACCTCAAAATATTATTAGTATACACGTATGGTTAATGAAATGAGACACAAAAGATGTATAATATAGAGGATGATTGGGTTTAATAAGGCTCGAAAGAAACCTATCCACTCATTGTTTCTGTAATAAAAAAAAAGAACGCGGAAAATTTTTTCTTTGCGATGTTATGTATTACTTTATTACCTGGAGGGATCCTTTATTACGAATGTCAGCGAAATAAAATATTCGATTTTTCTATTCGTTAATGTGACGCTCGCTGAGACGTTACAAGATGAAAATTGAAGTAATTGTGCAATACGAAGAAAAACGATCTGCAGTTGAAAGCGAAGATAATAGAAGACGGAAGAACGAAGCTGGAGGGCAAGTGAGACGACGATGAGGTCAAGAACAAATTCACCTGTCAGGAGGGCCACCGTGCGTCGAACTCATAGGCGATCAATCTTCTCACTTGTCGGAGTCATCGTTGACGTTTCATTAACGCTGCACTATCACAGTCTTCCTTTTTTGACAACGTCTTTGGCACAAAAACAATATCTTTACATTATTCCGAGAAATACATAGATCATTGTTATTTCAGGAATCATCTACCGACCGGAGGGATGAGATCTTAATCACTTAATTATCTGTTTCTAAATGTACTCTAATTGTGATTGTAACAATTCGAAATCACCATTATACGTCAAATAATTAAAATTAATAGGTTCTTCTACTGCTGTTTAACGAATAAAACGTAATTTGTAATTGCATCTATCCAAAAATTAGTCCTCGTTGGATCGTAGTAGATCTTCTCTACAAAGACCAATCAGGATATTAAGCTAATACTTGATCAAGACGTAGTTCTACACGGAAAAGAATAGTTTATGCTCCACCCAAACCTAGTGTGCAGTGCCCAAACTCCAAGCAGCAAAATATGGCGAAATTATCTTTTTTCGACCTCCCATCAGGGGGTGAGATTTTCTCGGCCACGGCGTATTTACCTAAAATAGAAGTACCATAAGTGGGAATGTAAGTGAAAGTAATTTGACGGTCGAAATTTGGTAATACAAGGTTATTAGGCCCCATTAGGTTTTTCAAAACCACTTTTATTTACAAGACAATTATAAGGTGAATTATTACAAAGATCGGTAACAAATATTATAATAAAAATAAAAATACATAAGATATTCGTGACAGCGCCTTGCCTAATCGCAGATCAGAAAAGTGATCGATGATACTTAATAGAGAACTAATTATATTTAATATTGAATTGGCCAAATTGATTTTTATTGAGAGCAGATAATTGAGAGAAATTAGAATACCCTAATTCGAATGATGGTCCTTGGATGTTGACGTCAGTTCCACGTGTTCAGAGCATCCGTGATGGTCGAATAACATTCCATGGGGATTGAATGTCCAAAATGTTAATCCGTCGATGTTAAAATTATTTAGACGTCACGTCGTTTAAGAAATCCACTTGACGGTGAAATGATGGATCAATAACTTTTAATAGACCATGGGGCCGATGATTATGAATCCTCGTGATGGTCAGATGGTCAACAGTTTTCTTAATTTTGACCGTGTCCAATGTTGACAAAGGTTCGAATCAGACTGTTCCAGCCCAGCAAGGTTTTCCGATTCAGAAGCAAAGACCAATGAGTCACGTGATTGCGGGTCGTTGAAATAATTAAAATTCTCTCTCTCTCTCTCTCTCTCTCTCTCTCTCTCTCTCTCTCTCTCTCTCTCTCTCTCTATCTATCTATCTATCTCTATCTATTTATCTATTTATTTCTTTGTTTTTAAAATGTATATATGCACAACGGTAAATACCTTTATAAGGTCGTAGTTCAAAGGTGGTAAAATGGCCCTGTAGTAGGTCAAAAATTGGTAATATTTAGGACTTCTTTTCAACCTAATTCTGACCAAATCTGTCCATTTTTTATTTGCAACGTCTTTCTTGGACATATATATGACAAGTCAGTTCAAGTAATTATGCGTTTATATATCCGTGTAATGATAGTACCGCGATACTCTAACACTTGAATCAACGCGTAATATAATAAAGAAATGTCTCGCCTAACATAAACTAATCGGATCTTGGAATCGAAATTTCATCATAATTTGTTTTTCCAGATTGCGAGTAATATACTCATGATCGTGTCTTTTGATTTAGGCGTTTTAAAAACAAAGTGTCTCAAATTTATGAAGCCTTTTTGATCAATTTTTACTTACAGATTTGAGGATAATACCAATAAAGCCAAACATCAAGAAATGTCTAACCTAAAATAACATAACCTAAACTGACAGTTTATTGACACCTTAGCATAACCTGAAAGTATAGATAAGAGTTATATTTTACGACATACATAGTTATCGCATTTGGTAGGTAAAAAATTTGACTATTTTTTCCTCTCAGTGTAAAGAATCATATTTCTTAAATATATATATAATCCATGGGACGTCGCAATTGTTGCCCGCCAAGTTTAGTCACTTATGCGTGTCTTATATTTCAATACACCTACGCTGAAACACTAAGAGATGTATTAAAAATAATCTCGTAGGTGTCATAAATTAAGACACCTGATTTCGTAGTTACTGTAGGGGAAGACGGCGCGAAGTGACGAATCTCAAATATTTCGATTATGATCATACTGATAATGTAAAATATCATATGCGGTTTGTTTGTTTACACCATTTTCACATTTTGAGGCATGATTTTTCATTTTTTGTTTTCTTACCTACCTTTGGGAGCGAGAAATGTAATTTTTAAACAAAATTTTCAAGTCATTTTCCTGTACTTTGTTCTGAAATTGATCAATATTTTCATTTTGGCAGTTTAATATTGGCTATTTAAATATTTATTCTAAAAGATTATTTTTTGAACTTGTTTATAAAACACGAATTATACCATTTTGGTGTATTTATGATATATCGTACCTGGAAGTCCATATGATACTTTGAGGTGAAGCGGCAAAATTTTGTCCTGGATGTCTCTATTCCGTGATTATTTTTTAATTTAAAATTCCGTTCTTATGAATGCATTGAGTAACTAAAAACGAAATTAAAATATATGATCCTGATATAATACGAGTATTCAAAGCTTCCGAATATGTAATTTCTTTATTTACTGTTGTTGGAAACTTTGAAAAATCTGAAGAGGTTCATTCCACCATTGTGGAAATTTTATTTTTATTAAAACAAACAATAATAACTTAAAAGATTACGACTTGCACTTAATTTTATGATAGTCGTCTCAGAGACCTCTAAAAATAAGGATTCGCCACTTCACCCCGATATCGCCGCTTCTCCCCGAGTTTTTTAAGTTTTTTAAATTGGCCATAGCTGGCCATCTGTAAAACAGATAGCGTAAGTAACATGCATGTAAATATCGACTATCGAAATTACCTATCAAATGATACTTTGTATTATCCTAAATACGAAAGTCAAGGAGCGATATGATACACGGAAAAAATCCTCGCCGCTTCGCCCCCCGCCTTCCCCTATTCATGATGTGCTTTAGTTTATAAAATACAAAGTCTCGTATTTCGATTGAAAGACGAAAATAATATCTCAAATTTTGTGATTCTTTGCATCAAAAATAGGCATATCGAGGCGTCAATCCTAAAAAGACCATTTTCGGTACTATACCCGTAAAATCAGATTTAACGGCCTGCTTTTAGTCCGTAAAATGAAATTTCACAGATCACGTGAAACATGAATCTGCGCTGTCAAAAACATACCCCATATATGGACTAAATGCAATCCCCGAAATCGAATTTTTGCCACTTTTAATAACGAAAAATAATGTTCGACGCACGTCCGTAAGATTTTTCGGATTCATGGTATCGCATTCGAGTCATAACATCTGGTTTTACGACCTTGTATCGAGAAGTACTATTTCTAAGTATCAAATGTCTAACACTGATACGTTTACATGGCACGAGTTTTACAGTGAATATTGTCAAACTTTATTCGTGTATGCAAATTGTTACCACTTCCCATTATGTTTTCGGTATGGAAAAATGGACCGCACCTAGTATTATACGCCAAAATAAAAAATTTTTTTTTTCAAATGTAAATAAAGATTGTTTATTTTAATACAATCAAATACATGTCTAATGAAAACATGTCAAAAGTCCGAGGGCGATCCAACTCTTCAGAGCATCTATTTAACCTGCTCTCGACACTTCTTCGATGTTTTTGCCGTTACTGCACAGTGAGTTGCAGCTCCCGTGATGAGTCTTCCTATCTGCATGCGGCTGCCGGTAACGCCCGAGGAGTAATCTTAATTGCACGAATTAGTCAGAAGCTTGATGAATCGGGTGGCTTACACCGGCAGTGCGAGGTTTCCAGCGACTTGCTTTGTTTTGCTCTTTGAGTAAACGGCCGGGAACGAATGTTGTTAAAGAAGGTGCCGCATAAAAATTGCAAAAAATGCAGAAACATTTTCGTGCGTAGTCTGAATTTCTAAGTTACAGCGATATATCGACAGAGATTTTCACGGTACATTATGCGACAAATTAATTCACGTCGTATAAAATTAAGCGCTGTTAATTATTTATATTAATTTCTGCATTAATAATCAAGATAATTATGTCGTAATTAATTAAACAAATGGTGCTTTTTCATCCTGTCGATACTGAGCGTATTTAGAATGTTTTAAGTTTTGAGAACTGTGTTCATTTTTTTAAGGGTGTAGGTCGAAAAACCAACAGATCAATAAGCCGACAGGTCAAAAAACCGCCAGCTCAAAAGCCGACAGTCAAAAAAGCGACAGTCCGAAAGCCGACACATAAAAAAATAGATACATCGTCCGGAGGACACAGTCATGAACTGTCGGTTTTTTTACTGCTAGCTTTTCATTTGCCGGTTTTTCGACCTGCCGGCTTTTTGATTTGTCGGGTTTTCGACCTGCACCCCCAAAAATGAGTGTCTGCTTGCCGATGTGTCGGGTTTTTGATGTTTCGGCTTTTTTCCTGTCGGTTCTTTTACCTTTCGGCTTTTTGATTTGTCGATTTTCCCTCCCACACCCTTTTTAAAGTATATTTTATATTATCAGGCATTGCAGTAAACAAATTCTTTTATACTTTATTGCTTATTAAGATATAGTTGATGTAAAGCATAATTTATTCCGATTTCTTATTAGTAATTTGTGACACATAAAAAATGGTGTTTGTAAGAAAATATAGTAGAGGAAGACGGTGTAAAACGATACACCTTTTTATTTTGTATTATATAAGGTAAAAAAGTAAAAAGTAAAGAGCGGAAAATTTGATTTTTCTTTATTTTTAAATTGAGTTGTAAATAAGGGTTATTTTTACTGATTTTTTTGTTGAAATAATTAGGTCCCGACATTATTTTTATCATAACTTAATCAATTTTTATGCTGCAGTTTTACTAAAAATAGAAAAAAAAACGGTCTCTTTATATACTTCATAAAATATTGTATGAAATATAAAAAAAACCTAACGAGACATATGAAAATAATACAGTTTTGAAGCACATGTTATCATCAACTTATTTTCATAAAATATTTCTCACTTATGATTTGTTGGAACCACTCTATCTATTTATTAGATGATATTTTGCCGTTAAAAAACGGTCGTTTCCGATTTGAACCATATGTTATAACGGAAATGAAAATTAGAATGTAAGAATGAAAATAGTAGTCATAGTTTAGGTTTAAACATACTGATTTCGTTACAGTAGAATTTGTTTTACCTTAGCAGCATTCTTGTTATATCTGTAATTTATATTTTATTTCTGTTTAGCATTTTTTCAGCCTAAATCAGCTGCAACTAGTTTTTAATTACTTTCATTTTTCCATAAATGTATAACTTCAACTATAAATAGGTAGTTTCTTATAACATAAACATTTGTTGACAACCATAACTATTCAAGAGAAAAAATAGAATTCGAAGGCATCGATTTTGTTAAAAGTCCTCCAGGGCTAATGCCACTCTAGAATTTTCTACAACTCGAAAACATCTTTAAAATGATGTGCCAAAATATTGCGAGCGGGCATAATCTGCAAAAGTACCGTAATTTCGAGTCCTGGTGTCGCCCTGTGGGGCTGCTAGGAGGGTTCTGCGGTCCTTTTGGAATGCATTGTTGGTGTTCATGTCAAAGAACTCCAAATCGCTTGGATTCTTATGAAAATAAACCAGCAATTTGCAATGAAGTTCGTGATACTACAAAAACAGAAGATCGCTCTTGTGGAACGTTCTTCTGACTCGTAATAGCTATAATAAAGCTTGCATAAAAATATCTGAGTTAAAAATGAGATTTACTATCTAGAATTACTAATTAGTCTAGTGAAGTTGTTATATATGAGTTGTAAAATTAGTTATATGTGAATTGCGAGTTAATGAAATAAAACAATAGAAAACTAGTTTTTTGCATTTATAACCTGAATAAATACTACCAATACTGTCTATTTTAAGAAACAATTTTACGCAATATCGGTATTACACTTTTAATTCCTTCAATTGTTTCTATACTATAAGCAGTTCGTGTAAATCAAGATTCAGCTGTGACAATTATACAAACCCAGGATTAGTAACCGAATTTAGACGTTTAGTACTTTTGTTTTTTTGTCAATTGACTGTCACACCAAGAAATTGTTCACATTAATTTTATATCAAAAGCGGTCGAGAAATATTTTAGATTAAGCCTTTGGAGGAATTTTTAGGTTATATGTACGTAATTTTCGACCTGATTACGTTGAAAGTTTATTTGACTTATAGGACAATTTTTTGATGGATAAGTGGGAAATTTTACTTAATTATATTTGGCTAGGCATGATGGGTGGAATTGATTTCCGTTAATACTCTGGTGTCACAGTCAGGGTGCATGATTACCAAGAAATAATCAGTCATTTCACGACAACTTCTGATCGGCCCTTTTGCAGAGTATCTCCTACGCATCGTAAAAAAATATTTGTGCATAAACAAGAAGATTAAAAACATATCCATAATTGGGTAGTAATTGAATTTGTTTATACAGCCTGTGATATGTATGGTTTAAATACAAAGGAGAATGCCCACGGCATAGGTGGTGTATCCTCCGAGGTGTACCCTCCGAAGCTACCTAATTCGGACGGAGTATGACGAGATGTAACACCTCATACCAAATTGGATTGTTTTATCACGAGGGAATGTTTCAAAAATCGTCGTTGAAATCGCGGATTTTACATAGGAAAATTCAATAATATAAGTAGTAACAGCGAATTCGTTACAAAACATACGAAGATGCGGGCTTTTACTACTTACATTACTGCATTTTCCTATGTAAAATCGGCGATTTCAATAATTATGGTTTTATAAACTTTCCCACCCGATAAAATAATCAAATTTGGTATGAAATGTTACATCTCATCATGCTCTATCCGAATTAGGGAGTTTCAGAAGTTTCACCTGAAAGGGGACGAAACCATCTATGCCCGTGGATATGCTCCTCTGTCCTAGTCTCATGTTAAGTTTTTGAAAAAATAATGTTTCACTATATTAATATTTGTTTGTGTTATATCGGTTTAAAAAAAAGTATGGGTTTAATTGATTGAAAACACTTTAAAAATGATGCTGTACTCTAAACTTCTCAAAAATAAAAATGTCACTTTTATGACGTAAGAATTGAACCACTGCAGTGAAAAAGTGCAATTCTAATTTTATTATTCCAGATGGTAATTTTGTGACAAACTTGCAGAATGAGAAAAATGTCCGTTCTTTTTGATAAAAAAAAACTTTAAATTCTCGGGATTTTTATTACTCAAACAGTCAAAATTACAAAAAAAGTAATTTTTATTAGAAATAATGGCAATTATTTTAATCTCTTTGAAATCTTAAAATTTAAAAAAAAATTTTATTTATGTTCAAGTGTTTGCAAAGTCAGCTTTCACTTCATAAAGAATCAATTCACCCTCTCAGAAATTGAGTGAGTGCATATATTGCATTGAAATTATATTTTTTACCCTCCGGCCGTAAAACTCGATTTCTCGGCCTAGGGCGAAACCTTCGGCCACGAATATTATCGAGTCGACGACAATCGGAAAAATATTTCATCGGAAGAAAAAATATGCTATAAATAAGACACAATAACTGAAACATGGTGCTAACCCAATCACCTAACCTAACACGGCCCTTGACGTTAACATTGTGAGGCAGTCAACTATTAAATTAACCGGAAATGAAGTCTTAAATTTAAAACTGGCATTTTTTACAATCGAATTTTGGAATGTGGATGAACCAATTTTATACATGCCGCCATCTGTATGTATTCGACAAAATTAAAATAATAACAACCTCTAATGTTGTTGGACTTCCATTTGAATACTAAATTTCCAAAATTATCCCAATTGAAAAAAAAGTACCCGAGCGAAAAATATGTAATTTCTTCATAAAAATCTCTAAAATATTGCAACCGAACCCAAACAACTACCGAAGCGCCAGTAAAGATCCTCCGAGTTTCGGCAAAGGAAGAATGACGCTTAGCGCGTCTCGCGCCTCATTAAAGCGCAAGTACGGCGCCGAGCGATTTTTCAAATTGCGCGAGACGGATTCGCGCCTGGAGCTTAGTCGATTTATCGAATAATAACCGCCACGTGATCACTTTCCTCTCGTGCACGATGGACCACGTGCCCGTATCCTTTGGCGATATCGCGCTTTCCTCACTCCTGGGGTGGCGACTCCTCCTGGTGTGTATTACCAGAGACCGAGGTTTCTTCGGGTATGAGGTGAGACGCCCGGAGCGCCGCTGATCACTTCGACCTTTAACCCCATCAATCATCGCCAAATCATACACCACTTATTCACGGCGTACACGCAACCGGCGCGCGTTCGGGCAGCAGAAAGGGCGATTCGGCTCCACCTTCTCCTGCGGCCTCAGGATCGACCGTCTCTTATTTTCTTCGTCTCTCGTGCTTTACTCCCTCGCCTCCTGAGGTACTCCCTCTATGCATTGGATTCGTAATTGCTATACACGTAGAGCGAATGCCCTATGGGACTAGGTTATGGAACCCGTGGCTCCGATTCATCAACGCTCCAAGAACGAGATACCGGAGATGATTGCATATGAGCAAAGTTGCACTTAAAAGTCATGAACTTTTCGCTTTTTCTTTTATCACTGTTCGCTCCGGTGTTTATCTTGGATCAACGTAAATAACGCACTCCAGGCAGTGTTGGAGTGAAATTTAATTTCTCGATCAGATTTCATTATTATTGTCAGGCATTTTACTTCCACACAATGTTGGCAAAGAAAATTATTTTATAAGCTTTAAATATGATTATTAACCCTTAGTTCCAACGGCCTTTTCTATTTTAAGGCCTTTTCGTTCCACTACCTGGATCAAATATGTCCTGCCGTTTGAAAGTGCTTACTGTTGTGCAATTTAAATTATACATAATCTAAATAATATATAATCATCCATATATAGATTATGTATAGAATTGAACATACATGATCTATACATAATCTAGACTTAAGATATGTAAATTAAAGAAAAGAGCAAAATTACATTCGAGGTGTGCAAAAGTCCACGAAACGATTTTGCGAAGCGACACGATGAAGCATCCACACGAATGAGGTATATTTTATTAAACAGGAAATGAAACCATCGAAATTTGACTTCATCACTCATGCCATTTAATCACTGGCCACAATTCCTCGATAATCACGAATTTTTACGCGACACTAAGAAAATCATCAGCAGGTACAGTTATAAAAAAACTTGTAAAATCGGGAAATAAATGAAAAATTACATTTTATTTATTTAATGATTTTATATAATATCTTAGTTAGTCGTTTCATTATGACGTACTTTTATAGAGGTTCGACCGATACTGTCAGAAAAATTTGCGCATTTTGAAAATCAACACATACCTTAGCAACCGCGTTACTGACTATGGTATAATTTATTATACCATGTTACTAACGATCCAATGAAAAGAAGAAGAACGAGATTTATTTTTGACAGTTTCTGTCGAACCTTCACTAAAGAAGGTGTATTAAAGAGATATATACATTATCAAATAAATTAATTAAATAAATAATAGTAAAATGTGATTTCTTTCCTTGTGTTATTGGTTTCTTTCGGATTTTCTTTGGATTAGATTTTCAGATTTGAAACTGCTGACGAATTTCATGGCGATATTTGATAGTTCCTGATAATCCAGGAAAATCTGGCCAGTGATCAAAGGACATCAGTTTTGCAGTCGGATGTTGGTGACTGTTTTATTTTTAATTAAATGTTCCATTTTTTCATGTGCCTTTATTTTTCGATGTCTTCGTTCCATTACTTGAAATTTCAACCCAAG
Organism: Trichopria drosophilae; assembly: GCA_030407085.1. Taxonomy (NCBI): domain Eukaryota; kingdom Metazoa; phylum Arthropoda; class Insecta; order Hymenoptera; family Diapriidae; genus Trichopria; species Trichopria drosophilae. The sequence goes on from CM059584.1 coordinate 40,319,050, forward strand.
TAAAATAAAACTTATTATTATTAGTACATTACTTTTTTATAATTATTATTTTTAATATACATATATTTTGTGTACATTTTGTATAGATTATGTACAGATTATGCATGTTCAATTCTATACATAATATATACATGGATGATTATGTATAAATTATGTATAATTTATTCATAATTTTTTTACTTGGGAAGTACAATTTGAATTTTCTCTGGGTCGAAAATAACCCTGGCGTCGGGATTAATGGTTAATATAGCACGTAGTTGTAGAGGAAACTGGTCCAATGCGGACCTAGTAACGGGTTAACTCAGGGCAATTTTTACAGATTTGGATTTTTGAATAAAATGTCGACAAAACTGAAAAGACTCGATAGGTTGGGAATTTCAACCTATGGCATTCCAATCGAATGCTCTCCAAAGTAGCCTACGTGCTCCTTGACAGTTTTTCGTCATCTATTTTCTTGGTCTTGCAACAGTCCAATCATTATCGTATAATTGGAAATATTGCCAGAACATCATGAACATCAATGCGCAAACGTGCGCCAATTGCGTATACAAAGTGATCACTATTTGTTTATCGATTTGCACTGGCCTTGCGCTTTAAGCAATTAATTTGTTGTAGCTGATCGCAACTTATTGTTTCTTTTCTATAGTTTTCATCCACGACGAGGCGAATTTGACAGTTTTGTAATTTTTAAGAGCACCTTTGAAAAATCGATAGAGGCCAATCGGATAAACCGTCCCGAGAGTACACACCCAACTTACTTTGTGGTATTACCTTTAAATTGTCACGCGTCTTTATTTAAACGATCTAAATAAATTTTATAAACCGCGGCGAAGTCTATGCTTCAAAAACACGACGTAAATAGAAATAATTCAGACAAAAACGTCAAAAATTTAGGAACATGCCTTAACCCTTTGTTCCCAAAGCTATTTTAAAGCCTTTTCTTCCCACTACCTGGGCCAATATGTCCTGCCGTTTGAAGATGCTGGAAATTTATAAAGTACAATTTGAATTTTTTCTGTGTCGAAAACTACTCATGCATCGCAATTAAGGGTTAACATGGGAAACACTGTATTAAAAGAGTAAACATAATCATACATTTTGTTAAATAAATGGATTGTAAAAATAAATTGAAATTATTCTTTTGCTTTCTATACAAAATTAAATATATTAAACTAGTGGCTTCAACCCTCCGGCTTTAGGCTTATGTACCCATCGTTTGGGCACAGTTTGACCGTCCCAGCTATTTAATTGATTATAGTCAAATCTATAATCACGGAAAAAACTGAAAATAATAATTTTCAAAATCCTCGGAAAATGTCAGTCGAAGCATTATTATATAACATAATAGATATTATAATCATTAATAACTTTTTGTTTCCTCATATTATTTATAGTTAATAAAAGCTTAGTTACTTCTTGACCGCTTTATCAGATTAAATAAAAAGACTTGTCTTTTTGGAACGGACAGTTTAATGAATATGATAAACTTTATTTTTGTGATTTTTTTTTTGAAAAAAAAACGTATTTTTTTAGCTTTTTTTGTTTGACCTCCCTATAATGTAATATAGGTCTCCTCCAAAAACTAATGAGATTTAAGTTAGGCTATCACAAACCCAAAAAGAGGTTGAACTTTAAAATCGAGATTATCGATCGCGAGATATTGTAAGACAAAAAAATGGGACGTACGTACGTAGAAAATCAAGGACAAAAATGTTTGTATTGCGTTTTTTACTTCTTTGGGGTCTGAAACGTCGATATTTGATGAAAGGCTATAGGGTAATTTTTTCCGAGGTTAACAAATTCAATACTTCGCCAGATTATGGATATGGATCTGGATCGAAGTAAGATATCATTTCTTTATTTCTTATAACACAAGTCATGTCCTTGTGCTAATCCTGATTTCTATTTCTTATCTACCTTTTATCCATTTATTTATTTCATGATTTCTGCAGAAACCACAAATTTTCTGTCACTTCTGCTTTTATATCCACTCGTTATTATAATCTACGAAATAAGAAGGAAAAGCAAAGCGTAAAGTTGGAAAGTATATGTTAAGGGTAAAAGGAGATTTACAAAAATACGGTGCGTACACTAGAACACATTTTTACTTACTAAAAAAAAGAATGTATAATTCTTCAATTACATACAACAGGCATCCGTTATATCGTGTATGGAATAGGATTGAAAATTACATACATTTGCTCGTACTCCTGAACGGTCAATAAAAATTAATTTATATAAAATGTTTACAATCTCTATGATAAAAAAATTGCGACCGCATTTAATTCGAAATACTTAACACAGAATTTTAATGCCATAAATAGGTGGTAATATCTCTATCGGAAATTAATAAACTAACTTATTTGATTGTGCGTACTCTTTTACCCATTATTTTTTAAAATTATTTTTGAATTGGTGTCGCGGCCTTATTTCAATTTGTTGTTTTTTGAAAGTTATTATACCTATTCGTCTGAAAAATGAATAAACATTACTTTATAAGTTTGTAATTAGTTATTAGATAAAATGAACTGTTGAATTGAATTTGGTAAAGAAATTTTCTAAATTTGAAGGGGTTGGTTTAATATTACTAACTCATCACACCTTACATATTCAGCGGATCAAAATACACTGCAAGAATTTGTGCTTAATCTGAGATAAATTTTATTGTTTTTTAAGCCTTTGCCATTTAAAAGCCCTGAATATAATATTTTTCTTAATATTATTTTGGAAAATCACTAGGCCATCCCTACCTACTTCACATCAAACAGAAAGCCTTATTTTTATTGCGTAAGTTAAAATATATTGTTGCCTTCATTTTTACTAAACTACATTACGACTTCTGCAAGAATACTGATAGTCGTAAATAAACAATTCCCAAGAGCAATATAATGATATTCTATTTTTTCGCATCGGAATAAGTCGTGAAAAAAAGTAATGAAATTTGTTCGATACGTCCAGCAATAGCAATCTTGCTAACGAAGCGTTACCATTCTCATTAAGTAGCATACATATCTAGCTGGAGTTGGTGACAAATTATTGATCATTTGCTAACTTGGAAATTACGAGTATATCCTTAGGAAACTATGTTATAAATGTAACAAATTAAGAACATCGTGTCAACACCTAGCTGTCTAGAAAAGTTAATTTTACAGTCAATTAACAATTATTTGTAAGTTTATAAAATAGATTGTTATTTTGAAATCGTAGAATCTACGAACGTTGTAACGGTTCCTCGGCACCGATGTAATAAGAAGGTGAGTATTTTTTTACCCAAGTGAAATCTACAACTGGACTATCTTCGTTTTGTCCGTGATTTTAATAAAGCAACTTTGGAGAAAAAATACTAATATAACTTTAATCTTTAAAGAAAAAAGTTGTATATAACGATTCTTATTCAGTTATTAATTATGTTTACAAAAATATTGAACAACCAAAAAAAGTTCAAAAATAATTAAAGGTTTTATCAAAATGATGAAGTGCTATCGTTTCTAACAATTCTTGTAGTACGAATCTATACACAATATATGCTTTTGGAAGTAAAATCAAGTGGTATGAATATTGATGTTCGATAAATAAAGTCATAAAAACTCACAAATAAAATTAGAGTGTCATTATAGGTCTTAGTGAATCACACAGAAAATGAAGCCTCTTTTTATATGTTCACCGGAATTCGAGGGAATTTCTGGACATTCTGCTTATAAGAAACATTCTAAGTACAGCCCGGAGGAAAATCGTTTAAAGCAAACAAAACTGATTCAGTCTTATTTGACACTGCTTTTATTCTACAAATGCTGAAAAACACGGATAATGTTGTTTTAATGAACATCAGACTATCTCAGACAGTTCGATGTTGACGTCAACTAACTTAAAGTAGAGTATCTAACTGAATAATCAGAAATGATTACGAGATAAAAAAAATAACATAGAAAAACAAAATTAACAAATTAGACAGATTTGAACTATCCTTAGACAACATCCGACGATTATTGGCAGAACAAGATTTTAGAACTCTATTACTGATAGTGGACGAGCCAACAGCAGTGGGTACATGAAATATTATCAAATAAAGTAACAATTGGTAAAACGAACCACCAAAAAACCTGATATCTTCTTTTTTATGACAAATCAGTTTCTCTGATAGTGTTTGGTCTAAAACAACAAGATACCCAAGGATTTTGTAAAAAAAAAATTGTATTGTTTATATTAACAATTTTGTTGACCAATTTTTTTGTGGCCCGTTTCACAAATTCTTACTCTATATGGACCGTAATAGATCGCAAAATATTTGAAAGCCACAAATCTTCCTTCTGGCGGAATGCCTTGGAATTGGTTGGCAATTATTAAGGCAACACTATTTTGATTGCAACCTCAATTTCTCTTTAAAACCCATATAAAACTGTTTATGATGACGTAGAAGCCATGAATACATAGAACTGTTATTATCTGTCAGTTTTAGATGAAGAACTTTCTGAAATTTGGAATAATGATAAGAATAAAAGTTTGGACTAAATTACAGAAGACAACATAACCGTAAATCCAATCATGATGACTTATATTTTAGAGCATTAGTACATAATACGTGATGAATGCAAAATGTGCGAGAGTTATTACACACAGGAATAGTCGAGTCCAACCGCTATGTAAATCTGATGAAAACGTCAAACACGACGAAGAAGAATTAATAGTATAGTTTCTATGAAATTTTTAGGTTGTTGATGATAATATACTGTAAGATAATGAGAAAGACAAACAAAATCATAAAGAAACAAAATCAACAACAACCGAAAAGGAAAGAAGCAGAAAAGAGGAGCGATAAAATACTTTTCACATTGCACTAAACGTGGATGATCAATACCAGGTCACGTAAATTTTGTTAAGCCTTTCGAATGTTGTAAATCTGATTTGGCATTCGTCGTAACGAACGACTCGAAAAAACTAGGTTGCAAGTTTTGTAATTAGTTAATGTTTTATATACTCGTCCGTCATATTCGACGGGCCATTTGGAACTATGTGAATTTGATGTGATATTCGTGAAAACGATCCCAAAATAACCTTTAGTAACAAGCATTTTCGTTTAATTTTCCCAGAATCGTCCGCCATAAGGATGTTAATTCATACAAAGTTCTTTCTCTTCAATGATTTCAGAGCGAAAAACTATTTCGTGTATCAACCTCTCAAAAAGATTAACCGCATTCAAACATACTTCGAGATATTCGAAACCACCTGTTCCGAACAGGAGCCATTTTTTTCATTATGAGAATCGAAAATTTGTAGGCCTCCCGATAACGTCTAAATTTAATCGACGAATCGTTCACTACTTATACTTATGCTACCATTAAATAAGACTCATGGCAACAAGTAGGCCATAACTTATGAATCCGCGTTTTTACCTTGGATATACGATTCTTTGGAGAAACTGGAACCGAGGTAGGAATACGCGCGCAGGCACATTAATCCAAGATAATCAATTTGGGCCTAATTGGAGATTACGGCGAAACTCAACGACGAATATGCAAGCAGACTGTGCTAATAGATTAATTTATTAGGCGAAAGCCCTCAAAGATACCGACAGTCGCGCCAGACCCAGCGACATATTAGTACCGTGTCACTGCGATCGTTAAGTCTGCCTGGCGCACACCGCCGACCGCCATTGCCTCCTGGAATGTTAATGCACGGGGAAGGTTCGTAGGCTTTTTACAAACTTGATTAATTCCAATGTTACATGTTCGAAAATGAATATACAAACGTCTCCGGGTTTCTACAGAAAGTTACTTGTATCTCCAACGAAAAGATTTGAACAATATTTCATTTTCGGGTTGACCTAATGAGAGAAGCAAATGATGGGTTGCTGATATGATAATGATGTAAATATCAACAAATTAAAACGCCAATTGAAAACAGTTATATTTTCCAGATTGATGAATGCATTCCAATTATACAAAATCTTGGACATCTATCTTATGTTCAATTTATAAATGTCGTGAAGAGTTCATCTGAGTGATGAGTTCACCCAAATCTTTCAGGATGAAATTTATCCACAATTTTCATAAAATTAGTTCTTTAAATTATCATTGTCAAGAGAAGGTTGTGTTAGGAAATTGGTCGAGGGTAAAATTTGTCACAGATCTGTAGTAATAAATGTTGTAAGTTTACTTAGTTGATCTAATTTAACTACAGTTCTATTACCATCTGTACTTCATCAACCATTTTCTCCAGTGTTACCAAGAACATTATCTTTTTTATTTTTTAAATCCCAGGCAAATAGCAAAATAATGATCATTACTAATCGCCTTACCCCCTTGCAAACTTCCCATACGAGATAACTCTTGGATTGGAAAGTTAATTCTGTTACATGACTTTCTTGGATAACATTGTCACCATCAATCAGTGACCGTTGTTGTTCCTGATGTATCTTAATAATAATATATTAATAAAAGTACACTTCGTCAAATAGTCGGTTTTAGCGGATTTGCTGTTGTCATATTTATTATTAATTGCAGTCGAAACTTATTTAAAGCCTTATTAAATCTTATTATACAAATAGTTTGGGCAGAACAGTAACCATCCTGGCACAAATCCTGATTTGTTTGGAGTACAAACTGGTTTGTGCCTAACACAGGAATGTGCATAGCACAAACTACTTGGTTTATGCTGAGCACAAACCTTAACCTCACGGTATGTTATAGAGCTCTAGTGGCGCCTTACCTAGCGGCCGTTATGGAAACACTCAACGTGTGTCAAAACATAAACAGAGGCATGCATCTACATACTTTTAGTTGTTATCAGCTTGCTGATAATGTTCGCATAACGTCCGCTAAGTAAGGCAACTCAAGAGTTCTAACATGACGTTAATGTTAATTACATTGTAACAGATTATCAATTATTTATTTATGGCTACAATATATGGTGAAATAAATACATGAATAAAACAAAATGTGGTTCAATGTTAATGAGTTAAAATTTTATTTTGGGAAGTTAACCCAAATTTAGAATTGAGGTAATCTTTCCTTATTGACAACCAGTTTCCTAAATTTTACTATCTTATAGTTTAGTATTTGATATTTAGATACATGCTACAATGAATAAGACTACATAAATGGAATTGAAATCCTTAAACTGTCAGAGCGTTTATTAAACACTAAGACCAGTAACATATGTAAGTACGATAATTTAAGAAGCGTAAAATCTCTGCAGCTCTGCAGTTCTAGTTAAAAATTGACAATGCTTTCAATCTTTACCAATTTAACTTTACATTTATTTACTAGATGCTTGTCAGGAATATAAATTAAAATTATAATAAATACAATTTGTAACGTTTGAAAGCATAGAATACATCCTAACAAGATTCAGATGACAACGAGAGTTCATTGTTTTCAGATTATAGGTTTTGTTTTACAGCCTTAACATGTAATAGGTGGAATACAACTTTAATGATAGTGTGCAAAAGAATTAATGTGGATGAAGATTCCTGGAAAATGTACTTTCTCAAAAATCTTAACTGAAAACTGAAATGTATCAATGACTCGAATAAAAATAAGGTGGCCTGGAACATTACCTTTGCTTATCCCACATTTTATAAGTACATGATATACCTTTTGAAATAATTCAGTTGTGTATTTGATACACTCTCTGCAGATCTTGCAATTATTTTATTAACCATAAATTGAATATTTAATTCATCTAGAATATAATATACCGAATTGACTAATAACGATACATATCGATTACAATCATAAATAATCCTAATATTAAGTGTTGTTTGAATAGTTAACCATCGATGACCTTCAATAGAAACTAAAGTAAAATGTGTTTAATTTTTGTGCTCATTTTTAAGCTGTATTTTTCTCTTGCTACAGTTTCCGTTACAACTTGATTTTTTCTGTTTTATCAATTTACTAATGAATAAAGGTAACTGAAATTTCAGGTATAGATAAGAAATAACACGATTTTGAGCGCACGCGCAAAGGTCAGTTCTTCCAAAGGCAAGCTCTAGTATTTACAACATAAAAGCAACACGTGAACGGGATGCGAGTTTAAATAACGCAGATTAATCTGCAACTTCAATCGACCCTGACCCTCGCCTTTATCTTTGAATGAGCAGGAACCGACAATAAATTTTTTTGACCAAAATGTTTGATGAAAGCGTGGGAAATGTCACAACGCATGGTCGAAACGCCTCTTAAGAAAGTTCTTCTGCAATGCGAGGTTGGTCAAGGGATCAAAAGGTTAAAGACTTGCGTAATATGTGCCAAAAATAATGGTGCGTGAATTCATTTGACGGGGAATGAGCTTCAACTGATTTGGAGTGTGAACTTCAATCATAAGTATGAGTAGAATCGATGACTCAATGTTTATTATTCGGAAACGTTTGTAATTACTTCTGAAATTAATGTAACACGTGACTGATGTGGACTGGTTACATACATTTTTGAGCTTTATTCTTAATAAAAAATGAATTAATATTGACTTCAAAAGGACCTAGTCTATCATTTTTTTTATGCTTTTGCAATTGGCGTGATCAAAATTGCATTTAAATCTGTTTTTTTTTGTGCCAAAATGGCGGCTTTTATTTAGAAACCACTGAAATTTATGGGTTATGATGATTTTAGACGAAAAATAAATCCTCTTATAATCTTGGGCAATTTTGTATACTTTGGATTGCAACCTGGAACAATATCCATTACATTTTTTAATGTCAAAAACATACATAAAATCTGCAACGTCCAATCATTTAAAAGCCGCCATTTTGGGTTTCAAAAACATTTTAAATGCAATTTTTACTACACCAATCGAACGAGCAAACTCCAAAATGGTATATTAGCTCACTTTGAAGTCAATAATGTTCCATTTTTTTATTGATTATGAAACTTATAAAACCATAATCTAAAAATGCTTATCTCTGGGACGTAAAGGATTAATTATTATTAAAATGTCTTCTAATCGATTTCAATTCTTTACATTTTGTGATTATTAAAGAAAAAGTCACAAAAAAATACATTTCCAATACAAGTATGCAAATAGCTGTAAATTACGCATAGAAGAAGAATTTCTGACCTTATAGGTATATCGTTGAAAAAACATTTTTGTCACACAGTGTGCAAAAGTGCGGCTGCACCCATTTTTTGCATTTTTCAAATACACTGTACGCACACTTGCATGCAAAACTCTTGTTCAACGGATTTGCAGAAATGTTACGGATTTTGTTATTAAAAAATTAATACAAAAATAGTTTTGCGTATGGGAACGATGTCTTTTTATAAAAAGTCAATTGAAGTTTTTTAACAACTTTAAACAATTTTAGTTAGAACTTAACGGAGTACAAGATACACTTCAATTTAGTTCCTGGTTTGTATTTTAGCGGCAATTTCTGTTTGCAATTTTGCGAGCTGCTATTGCATCTGCAAGAAAGAAAATTAATGTTATTATAAAATAAAGAAAAATTAATCAGTGCTTCATAATTTGAATAGAAATATCACTTTCAAGAATTATTTGCACTGAAAATTATTGAAGAATATTCCTAACCTCTCCACAAGAATTACTTAACACCAAATTATTTAAGAAAATTGATGGTCAACCAATTCAGATCAAGTTGTCTAAAAATTTATATAGAAAAAATAGCATTTAATAACTAAGGTTTTATGGTTCAATTCGTAGTAATTATTACTAAATATGAAGTTTAAGGCTGTAGATGAACCAATCAGATGGTACTTTTTGCACTATACATTTTTTTTTAATTTTCTCTAACGTTTGCTTCTAAAGCCGGGAACTCTCTCGAGTTCGGCCCTCCATTTTTTTCGAAAATAGAGAACAATCCAAAAAATAGTTTCGTATAAAATTCCATCCTTTCTATCTTTACGAATTAAAATTTTCTCTGACATATTTGCAATTCTTCTAATGAATCCAGACGAGTTTCTGGCTTTAGAAGCACAAGTTAGAGAAAATTAAAAAAAAATTAGTAGTGCAAAAAGTACCATCTGATCGGTTCATCTACAGCCTTAAACCTTCATATTTAGCATTTAATAACATTTTGCCATTATCAAAATTAACAATAAACAATGCGTTATTAATTTAATACCCTGAAGTTAAATCCCTTAACAGTCCATATTATGGTACAATTTTTGTTCATAAATATCGAATTGAGTCGTTTTCATGCCGGAATAGTGGGAATTCGTTCCCTAAATTAAAACTAGATTTTAGTCAGTTAATTAAAAAATGAATTACTTTTCATTATCGTATCAAAATATAATAAATTTTAATAGGTATGTTTCGAAAACACAAAATTGTGCTTAAAATCAATTAGAGACTGATTTTTGAACAGAACCAATTCATCACTTGTATTCGTCGATTTCTGATGCCTTATTTGAAATACGCTATATTTCTTGCGAGAATCTCCATAAATCCAGTAGACCGCGTCGGGTATCATTAACGCCGAATAACGAGAGTGATGTTACGGTTTCAGCGGTTTTAATGTAAGTCCAAAATAACGAAGGGAAGCTTATTCCGCGGAATCGCACGAGTAGCGCCAGATTCCCAGAGATCCATAAATATACAATTTATGACATCACTTTCTACCTTATCGACTTACCAAACATTTTAAGTACAAACCTGTTTAAAATATTTCGTTATTTTTATCAGTTTGCTTTCAGTGCGGTCTTATTCACGTCTTGTTAACGTAACCAATGTAATGAAATTCTAATTTTGAAGTGTAATTTTGATAATTTAATGATAGTATTTACGAGGATGTTACGTTCAAAATTATGCTGATGATGACGATGGAGAATATATTGCTGACAATAATAATATAATCATGGTGAATATTATAATTATTAAATCAATAAGACATTATTTGAGATTAACTCATATCATGAATGGAATGGTTGTGTTTTTTGTAAAAAAGGTTCTAAAAAATGCCAAGCCGGAATATCTAACATAAAATTAACTGAACTTTTAGAATCTTTTGTTAGATTTTTAGAATATTCAACCATGAAAAACTATATACGATTATTTAAAAAAAAAACATGCATTGCTTAAATTATTTTTTCACTTTGAAATGTATGAATGAATTTCTTTACAAACAATCACTTATGTTCTCCTTTTCTCTCCTCCTATCTCTTTCAGGTAAAAGAAACATGGTAAATTTAATAGTTATATAAATTATTACTATTCTTAGTTTCAGATTCAAATCAAATCAAATGTGGCGGGGTTTTTAGTTTATTGAAATTGTCAATTTTTGTCAGTGTGATGAAGAGAATAAAAAAATATGATAAAAAATATTTGGAAATGCGTAAATTTTAGATGTGAACATTTTAACTAGGAGACATACAAATATGTTGTTCGAGAACGTTTTTATGTGATTTTATCTCTAATTCTCATGAAAAATTACTGGAGTTTGAGCAAAAAATTATGGCAAAACTAGAATTTAAGGTTTTGCAGAATGCTCCACCTATCACTCCCAATCGATGGAAAACATGAGAAAATCAAATACTGCGTACAAGACATGAATATGCGAGTTTATACCATTGCAATCGGTTCTTTCAACTCATATTGGTACCACCTTATACGTAACTGTAAAAAATGTACTACTAAAACCCTAGTAATTATCCATGTGAGTATAACTATTCACTACTTTTATGGTAACATACCACCATTCGTTGAACCTAGTAAGTCGTTAGCTCGGCTTTCTTCTCTCTCATTTTAAAACAGTGAAAATTCACTGATTCTCACTTATGACTATAGTGAAAAAGGAGCCAATGAGAAATAGTGAAATTTCAATATTTTAGTCAGTGAAATTAAGTTGCTTCATGTGACAAGAAAACTGATTCACTCCTGGAATCAGTAAAACTTTAACTCGAAAAAGTGAAATTTATTCGCTGTTTCACTATTTATGCAGTGAATATGATAAAAGTCACTGACCCAGCGTGAGTATTCATTCACTGATTCAAATAGTGAACATTTCATTGTTTCAAATTGAGAGAGTTATTATGTATCAAGTACCACCAACTTTTTCTCTTCGTCTAATAACCCGAGAGAAAATAAGTTGATGAAAATTTGAGCAGATTTTAATGAAAGTCGGTCAGATTCTTATGGCATCTAAATGGGATCCTAGTTTTGAGACATTTCAGGACCAAAGTTAGACGAGTTTACAACCACAAAACAATCTGAGTTATAATTACGGGAGATTGAAGAGTGATCCAATTTTTTACTATAAAGATAACAAAAGATGATCAACTTTTAATCCGAATTAAATAGGTAGAGAAGTTGGTTGCCGATGCGCTAACATTAAAAAGTAATCTTATTTGGATCATTTTATGGTAAATGAAAAATCTGTTTATGCCCGCCTTAAATGACTGAGAATCAAATTTCGACTCGATTGAGATCCAATAATGATCGTTTTGCGATCCGTTTCTGATCAAGATTTCGATTATGCTGTGTTCACAAAAGACCCAAATCTATATAACGATAACGATTTTCATATCAAAAGATAAATCGAGCATGACGAGAAACAAGTAATGACCAGTTTTTTAGTGTATAAATGTCATTTCTTGATTACTACTTGTTGGAGTAGAGTAAGATTTTTCTAAATAATTTAATACAAACTGTGATCAAGACGTCCCATTTTTGTTAAGTAATTAATTTTTTATACCTGACATTTTCTGTTGACTGATCGTCATCAGAGGTTATACAATATAATATATCCATATTAAACAAAAAAAATATCGAATTGTTTCCATTCGTTTTGGTTGAACATCGGTTATAATTGAAATGTTAGACATCAAAAATAACTGAATGACGAGTGACATTAACATAACCTATACTTCTCCAAATATCTAGGAGTCGAACTGTGAAGCCGATTTTTGACCCGAAAATTGTTCTAATTCATTTTTGGTGTGATCATGAGAACATGCATACATGATCATGCGTAATTTTTAATCTCCTTTTCAATCTCCCGCAATTACAACTCAGATTGTTTTTTGGTTGTAAACTCGTCTAACTTTGGTCCTGAAATGTCTCAAAACTAGGATCCAATTTAGATCACACAAGGATCTGACCGATTTTGATCAAAATCTGATTAAATGTTGATCAACTTATTTTCTCTCGGGAATGGTATTAAATTCTAAACTAATCATAAACATTTGACGTCGATCCCTGCAACGAATTTAACGCCACTCGGTATTGCCGATGCGATAAACCGCAAAAATGTATTCAAAATAAATCCCGTAATCAATTGTTAGAAAATATTATTTGCAGCTAAGTAAGAACTCAATTGCTTTCGAAATCTCGACGATCCCCGATAAAAGACAAATACGCCTGTGCGACGACGAAAAAGTCTGGACATTGTGCTGACTTACGCTGGGATGACTTGCAGATCCTTCGGACGTATTCGGAAGTGATTTTAAGAATCGATCGGTATATAGGCGCACCATTTGACTTGATGATTTTCAATGTAAATTACTCGTATACGGGTTTCACGAATTTACGATCGAGTACGAAACTCGCACGCGTTCGCACGTGCGATAGCTTCGAAGGATAACATACGGGAATTTATCGAAGCGGCGCGAGTTTGACTCAGGAACAACACGGATCTGCAAAAAGAAGAAGTCGATTGAGCCGAAGATAAACCTTGCGAAAATTCGCCGTTGCTGTCGGCGACTGAAACTACTCACGTCGTACCGGATCGAAACAACCGTTACAAGGTTACGCGAGCGTCGGACCTTTTTTTAAAAAAGCTCCGACGTTTGAGGTTTACCGAAATATTTATGTGCCGAAGGTATTTTTTATGTTTCATTATCAATGATATTATTCTTGTAATCACAAGTTTCTTTCGGGATCCTGAAGCGGGATTTATATTTTTAGAATTTTGGTAAAACGATACGGAAATTCGATAATGATATATTTACTTCACCGGAATTAAGAGAGTATGTTTATAGTGATTTATACATCTGGACCTGCAACAAAACTAAAAATAATACTTTCATCGACATTTTTGTGAGAATTTGGGACATTTTGAAAAAATGGTGTAAATGAACCCCATACTAACTATGGTAGAATAACAATATTTCTTACCATACTTTTTATTCGTGGAACATGCAAGCGACAATTACCTTTAATTACAATGATACGCGGCTCATTTCAGGTACAGTGTCACATATATTTCTTTTCAAGAAAGGCTTTTAAACAAATTAAATAGCCCTCGAAAGATTCCCACGCCAGCAAGCGTCCTGCGACTCTTGGCCTTCTCGGTAAGGTCTTTCGCATAGCTGACACGAAAATTCATCAAGAACAACTTTTACCAGGACACGTTACGATTGGAATGAATCGAAACTCGTACAGAAATAAAACAATAAACGAACCACGGATTCTGGGGAGAAATTCAATGAGGAAATCGGTAAGGTTTCGATTGTTTTTTCCACACTGATACAATTGCGTAACGTCGGCTGACTTTGATGAGACGACGTGAATTAATTTTTATTTACATTGTGAGATACGTGGTGTCTTGGCTGTGTTCCGTGACTAAGAAAAATACACGTGAACGTTTTCAAAAATGATACGCCGAAAAAGTTGGAGCGTTAATGACCGGATCGCGTAACGTCGTTATATTGTTATGCATCGCCGTACGCATAGCGCGTGCGGGTACGTCGGTTTTACGAGCGACTTTTAAAACCGGCCAGCAACATAGTGTTGCACGCCGAGCGACGTATGCCGGTCGAAAGACTTTTTGCCCTACGTCGCCGTCTGTCATTGCTGCAGATTTTATTGGCCCGCCATAGTGCTCCTTTAGTGTCGTTCTTTTACGAGGGAGTAATTGCCCAATGATTATTTCGAACGCGCTTTTTGCCCCGTCGCGGCGCTTACTTGTGTAAAATTGATTGCTCGAGAAAGAAACGCTATTCTTTTGCCCGACAAATTCTTACGGTATCGGAAATTAACATAATAAACCGCTGCAAATGCGGGTGTTCTTATTAAAGTTTCAATGCCGAATCCGTAGGTTCAATAACTTATTTCGGCGACGTGGGCTTCCTTTCGCGTCTTTGCCGATTTTGCAAAAGAAACTCGATAAACAGTTAATAATGCCAAATAACCCTAAAGTGTATCGGACGGGTAATAAAAATGATATTCGATATTACGCAAAAATGCGCACTTTAAATTAAACATTTCTGAGTAATCTCTACTTTTTATTGATATTATTTATATGCTTTCTGGGTCAATTGTACCAGTTACATTTTATAAATTGAGATTAATGGAATCAAAAATCTTTTATGAAGTTATTGATTCGCGGAAGATGCGACTGAAAAATTACGATACAAATTTGTCAGTATTTTATTAGAATTTTTCATTTAGAGGTATTGAATTTGCACTAAAATGTATGTGATCAAACATTCGTATAGTTACTTTGCTAGAAATAAACAATGTTATTTCTTCAAGCAGCACTAGATGGCGTATGAATCCATAAATGAAGACGTACATCATTTTAATAGACTACACTTATATGTGATAGTTACATTTGTTTTTGATATCTGTCTAGCAGAAGTAAGCAAAAGCGCGACTTAAATTTTGACCTTGAAATGACCTTTCATTGAGACCTCAAGGGCGGCGTCTTGGATAAAGTATCTGTATTTTGAAATGTCGGGGTTTTGAGTGTCTGTATTTTGGAATGTCTGGGAGATGATGGTCTGTTTTTTTAAATGTCTGGTTTTTGAATGTCTGGTTTTTGAATGTCGGGTTTTTGAGATGCACCCAAAAAAATTAATTCTGCAAAGTGGAGATACAATATGTTTTTGGACCTCCCGGGCGTAAAACTCACTTTCCCGCCCTGATTTATAAATTCGCATTTTATACCCGGTAATCAATTTTCATTAAGATACATTCAGTCCTTGATCTCTAAATTATAATTTATCACAAACCTGACGTTCTTATAGCAAAAAGTGGTAAGGATAACAAAAGGATAATGAAAATTGAACAATTCGCCGAGAACATAAGAGTTTCGGAACTAAACATAACATTTTATGTTACATTAATTCAGATTGTGTTATTTAACCTTATCCGCTGCAGCGGGGCTCTAGGATCCTACCTTTTTGTTTTAGATTTTCTACGTTGTTTAGGTATCAAAATAAAGATTTTCATGTAGTTTTTCATGTATTCAATGTACTAATATGTTACCCAGATGGAAAAGTCTGTAATTTGCCGGACCTGACGAACGGCACGGTACCGCGGCGGTAATAAATCACGTACAACACCAGTACTGGTGGCCAGTACCGCGCCAGCAGTTGGCATAGTACTGGTTCAGTACTGGCTGAATACCTGGGCAGTACTGGCTTCCAGTACTGCCTTTATACCGATTTTGAAGTTTTCCTGACGATCGGCACAATACCAGTAATGCACTGGGACTGTACTGATTCAGTATATATGGTTTATTTATAATTGTGTGCGCGCGCATGTGTGTATGTGCGCTCGTATCTGTATTCTATTTCTATTAATTTTTTTAATTCATTCTTCATTTTCATCGATACAATTTCAACCTATATGCAGAGCTGCCATTGTTTTACAGACACACGCATACACACACGCGCACACACACACCCACACACACACACGCGCACACACACACCCACCCACACACACACACACACACACACACACACTCACACACACACACACACCATATACCAATTCTGGGACTCTTCTGGTAAGATATACAGTACTGCGCCAGTACAGTCGTAGTACTGGAAGTCTGTACCCAGCCGGTGTTACCTTCCAGTACAATACTGATATTATGCCGGTGCTTTGCCGGTATAACGCCAATACCTCGCCAGTACAGTAAATGTTTAGCCAGTACTGGCGCGGTACTGAGCCGGTAGTCAATTTCCACCTGGGTAACGAACATAATACAAAGTGAAATTCACATTAACATGTTTAATATGTTATCTAGAAAAAAAAGAATAAAATAAAAAAACCCATTTATTAATAATAAATTCTTGATTTTTGGCGTCGCTGAATGGGAATCTGCCCTCAGATTTCAAACATTTAAAAAGGTGGACTCAAAATGACCAGTGTTATTCTGTTCCGACATTTTGGATCTGCCATTTTGAATTTTTATAATTTAACGGCAGATTCCCATCGTAATTTGTTTTTTTTTTATTTACAAAAATAATCTTGGCAAAAGTCCAATAGCATACGATTTTTGGGATTCTATGACGCCCTGCAAAGGTAATGGTACAATGTTCCTTGAATAATACAAATTTTAATTTCTTAGAATGGAAGTATCGTGAAAATCCTGCATACATAGCACATGCAATATGCAAGAGATACTGCGTCAAAATATTCTTGCAGGAAGTCTAAGATACTAGGTACCTTTCTTTATTAACAAAAATAAAGAAATACTGTAGTATCTTCTAGTGGCGGCAAAAACAAACTACGTTACATAAAGAAAATGATAACCTCAAAACAACTTTTCAGATCTTTATCATACTCTCGATGTACCTAATATTTAGAATTTGCAAAATATATGTAGTTTTTTGGAAGTTTATATACAAAATCGCTTCGGTCTGGATTTTGAGTTGGGCACCGAAACGTATTCAAGTTGCTTGAATAAATTTCCGGTCAGAACGTTTGTGACCGACTTTAAAATGTTAACAGAGTTAACATTAATGTAGGTCGAATTTAACAATTTTCACAATCTGTAATTTCTGTTTTATCGATTTTTCTAATCGCGATTACATTAATCAATCATGCGTTTTTATTAAATTACAAAGGCATGTATGTAGTGCTAGCGTGGCTAATCTCGATCTCTACTAGGGCGTAGGCTAATTATTGATATATTTCAAATGTAATGGGTTGCGGGTGGAAAAATCGACAATCAAAAATCCGACATTCAAAAAATCGACCGGCACACAGTCGACGGTTAAAAAATCGACAGACCAAAAACCAACACACCAAAAAGCCGACAGTAGAAAAACCGACTTGTCATAATACAGACAGTCTAAAAGCCGAAACACATACAAAAATAGACACATCGACAATCGGGCAGTCATTTTTCGAAGTGTCGGTTTTTTTACTATCGGTATTATAACAATTTCGTTTTTCTACTACTGACTTTTTAACGTTTCGGCTGTTTTCCTGTCGGCTTTTTGACGTGTTCGTTTTTGGCCTGTCGGATTTTTGAATGTCGGTATTTTGATTGTCGCTTTTTCGACATGTCGGATTTTTGATTTGTCGGTTTTTCGACCCGTACTCTATGTAATGTTCAACGATTCGTATGACCCTAAAAACTTACCAAACCTCACAATGGAAACTTATTTTTCGTTAATTTTTCTTATTTAAACAATTAAAGTAAAATTATTATGAACGAAATAAGTGTTAAAATAACCTGCAAATAAATGTCATTATAAACCGACGTCCTATGCACAATTTTTCGTCTTAAATTTTCCATCACATACTTTCGTGATATTTTGAACAGTATTTTTTTGTCTTTACATTCAAAATAATCGTAGAATATTGATAATAAATTTTGTAATCAATGTTTCGTCAAATTTCAAATATGTATAAATCTTGATAAAAAATAAACGTTGCATCGTTTGCGTAAGTGCAAATTTTGTCGATTGTTCAAGTTAATCATTCAGCGCATTGTGAACACAATTGACGTTCATGGTATGAAGGAACGCAGCCTTAAATGACGAGATCGACTAGCGGGTCAACCAAGGTATATTCTGCATTCATTCTGGGTAAAGAATACGATGCCAAGTAAACTCTGCGTGGGCTTCACGCACCCACGCTTAGTCGTATATTCCTTCTACACAAGTGCGATTTTATTTATTTTGCTAATTATGTGGATACACTTCAGTCTGGCACTTTTGTATGATTTGCTGTGTGAACCGTTGGGGCTAATGTATTATTCGAGTATATTACTATACGGAGTTGCGTTTATATAATAAACAAACATATTGTATATTCGTTGTACTGAATATAATATCAGGTTTAGTAATATATTTACCTCACAATATTCTGTATATTCATGGTGAAAAATCTATATTCCTGTGATCACATAAGATAATAATATTTTGAAGACATTTTCTTTGCTCGGTGAGCATGGACTAACTTCAACCGAAAAGTTTTTGCACATCCAATTTTTTTCTGATATTGTTTTAGGGATGTCACACGATTATTTTATGAAAAAAAGAAAAAAATCTGTCAAGGAAATTTAAATAATCTCAATTTTTTATTTTTTTTTCATGTTATTGTATACAGTTTTATTAACTCATTAATGCCCAAATGCACAGAAAATTTACACCAACTTCAACGCTTATTTCCAATATGAAATAAATTTCGAAAAAAATCAAACTTACCAGATTCTACTATTTTCGGGGTCGCTCTTTCGAATGGTGAAGAGAAAATTTAAATAAAGTCAACATTTGTCTATGATTTTGACATATATATTAAAAAAACATACTTTTTTCAGGGCGCATTTCTTACAAATATCAAGTTTTCGATACAATATCGTGCTTTGAATGAGCTAAAATATACTAGAAGAGTGCACTCGATAGTTATACTTAAAAGATACACTGGTATGCATTTGAAATTTTGCGATGTCAGATCCAAAATGGCCACCGCAGTAACGAATTTCTATTCAAAATTTAACAATTTTTTTTCTTGAAAACCATACACTTTAGAGAAAATGTTCCAAGGACTATTTTGTTTTAGAATGAGCCAAAAAATACCCTTGAATTTTTTGAGAATGTATTGTTACAATTTTCAATTTTTCAAAACTGCAGAAAATCCAAAATTTTCAAAAAGTTAGTTAAAAAATCCGAAAAAATTTGACAGTGTTCTTTAACCAATTCTAAGACATTTTTTATCTATAGCAATTTTCTCTAAAGACAGCAGTGTTCAAGAAAATAAATCATTTGTCTTGAAATCTAGAAAAGTTTAATATTTTTTTTCTAGAAAACTAGAATACGAAGAAAAAAGTTTTATACGTGAAACTAATTTTTTTTCATCGAAATTTCGAGCAATGTATCGAGCGAAGCGGGCGACTCCGAAACGGTATTTATAATACAACTCCAAACTTTAAACGCGTTTTTCTCGAAACACGTTTTTTTATCGCGGCAAGCAGTATAACTCAAACAATTTTTAATATTTGCACTCGAATTTTTATACAGTACATTCAAAACAACATTTCGAAGTAAAATATGTACGGAATTTTTGATACGTTGCTTTTCCGATTTTATATTGCCAAAATACGTCACTTTTTTAGGTAAAAAATGAACACTTTTATTGAAATGGTCTCCAGTTAATCAAATATCAATATTTCGAAAATTCCGTACGTATTTTACTAGATATACCATTGAAGATCATGAGGAATTTTTTTATTTGTTCTAGGCGCAAATTTCCACCGGCTACACCGCTTGCCGCTTGTGATATTTTCTAATGAAAAAAATTGTAGACGTATTTCAATATATGATAATGATTTTCTGTAAATATGAATACTTAATTTCATTTCCTTCCATTAAAAAATAATTCTCAAAAAAGAGTTATTTTTTTTTTGCCCTTACAGTGGTGTAACCCCTTAAATGGTGGATCAAGATTATTTCCAAGGCAGGCACCTGCGACCTTCTTAAAAAATTTTAAAACTTGAATGTATTTGAGACATCCCAAATTTTTACTCCTAAATCGAAGTATGTCAATTTTTTCATCAAAATTCTGTATTAGTTACCATTAAATGAAGGACTTACATGTGTTATGTCTCGCTGAACATTACACTCCGTAACCCAATTAAGAGCACTTCTTCACATTCAGCCAACACGTTAACATATATAGTGCACACCAAAGTTCATAATTTTAACAAATAATGAAATTAATCATTTTGATAGAAAACATTCCGTCTTGTACTGAAGAAACAACACCGACTAGAAGGTCACGTAGTTTCAAATGGTTAAAAGGGTGCTCCCCGCGCAATTATCCGTATCATTACCGTCATGAATATTCATGGTGGTCTGTATAAAGTACGGAAATTGAGCTGGAAGTGATATTACCTATACTGGAGGCTTGGAAACATACACGCAAGCGTATAAATTCACGATGTAGATTAATTTAAAAGTCATGTAATAGGGTGAGCAAATAACTGACATTCATAATTTCTTGTATACAATGAAATACATATTTTTTCATAATTTGTCAGTTTTTTTAAAAGTACCGACATATTACGTTTTCTTAAGTTAATTGAAAGAACTATATCAAAGTCTATTTGTTCATTTATTCATTTTTATTTTTAATTTTGGGAAAAATATTAACAATATACGAACATTTTTTTTTTTAAACAACATTTAAAACACACAATTGCGCAAAAAAATAAAATCTTCTGAATATAATATCCATAAATTGAAGATTACATTTACACCTCGATTTTTAAATTAATGAAAGTTCTGAATAAATTATCGGTATGCAAAAACTGATTTGAAATTCCAAATATCCCGAGTAAAAAAAAGTATCTAAATTTGACTAAATTTGGATGAAAGTGAAGGAATCGAAAAATGATCAAATAAGATCTCGTTTTTTAAACGTTTCATGATGTGAAATTTCCTTTATTATTTATTTAACACGACCCATTTAGATCTGAAAAGTCACATTTTGGTGCATTTTGAACTGAATCAATTCCAAATATATTCTGTTACTTGAATTTTTTAAATATTGTATGTTGCACCAGTTATATTAAATATAAAAATTATCTTAATTTGTTTACGTGGAAAAGATTTTAATAGGTGACTAGTGTTAATCAAGCATTTAAAAGTTAATTCCAGATAAACTGCACAAATTTAGGATCTTTCTTTTAATTATTTTTATTAACAATGGTTACTCAACATTTCCGGTAAATTTTACTTATGTTCTAGGTAGAATATACTAATTATTTTGTGTGTGTATTAAAAAATCTATGCTTCGTTGCACGAAATCAACCGAATTCAAGTACCATACGTTTTATTTTTTAAAAAAACCTACATGATTCATACAAAACCGTCAACCTTCATTAAATCGAACTGCTCTTCTTTTTTTATTTATCTCTCGAAACTTATTTCCGATGCTATACGAATTCAGAAAAATCAGATCAAAAATGATTAAGTATAATATCGGAAAGAGACCTCATTTGAGTGCAATTTTTATCTCACTCCCATTAATTGTCGAAAAATTTCAGGTTATAAATTGTTTTAAAATAGTGATCGTTTTTTTGATATTTTTTCGATTCATTCGCTTTTGGCCATATTTATTTGATAAAAGTTAGATCAATATTTTTAACATAGGTCTCATATAGAGGTATGATCGTCAATAATTATTATTTAATATGCATCTTTTTTAGAGGAGAGTTTTAATTGAATAACTCTCCACTAGAAAAATGGTAAGGTTTGTGTACTGACGATCGATTCATAAAATGAAAACTAACATTTAAATACTTAATTTATCAAATTTTCTTGGTGGAGGGGCATAATTCCTGATAAATTATTTTCCCGAAAGTAATTTATTCTGCATATTAAAAATTCAGAATGTACAACATCCGAAGATAAATTGTCTCGAATGAAAGTTTCCCGAATTTTGAGAAAATGTCTTCATGTTTTTAATTTCAGCAGTTTATTTTGAACTGTAATTTAAGACCTCTTAGTTATAGCGCCGATACATACATGGGTATGTTATATTAAACTGGGGGATTCATGGGTCAATCATTATAAAATATCAAATTGAAAAACAGGGGGATATTGGAATTACGGTTAGGTAGTTTTATATTTTGGTTCGCAAGTAATATATAATACACAGAAAGAAAGAAAATCGTTAATAGAACCATATTTTAATTGTAAAGTGCTTTAATACAAAAATTAGTTAAACGAACTATTTCCATACTAAATCTGACAATAAAATTGTTCCATTTACTATTTCCCGGTACTTGAAGCATTCGTACATAACCTCACATATCTATTATAACCTTTTATGTTGTTAATTCTACTATTTATATAAGTTAAGATCGTGTCAACTATTTTTTCATTGTTCCATTAACCCTTTTTTTTCTCTCTGTGTGCTAATGGTTTCAAATCGAAAAAAAGCAAATAGATGCATTTACAATAGTTTAAACATATTTTTGTTATTTAGGCACGAACTGTAAAATATCATTCAGGACACTCTTTTTCCTTCGTATTTTTTGAATTCAGAACATTTTATTTCGGTACTATTGTTTTTCGGATATTTTGCGTTTTGAATCTTGAGTATTTGGGATAAATTACTTTCAAGAAAATTATTTTTTCGGAATTTTTTCCCAATAAACCGACTAATTAACTATAACACATATGAAATATGATATATATTCGTTAACATCAATTGGTTAAACTAAATCACGATTTTGAAGCAATAACGTAATTTAACTGATCTTAATAAACTGCAAATAATATGAGTATAGAATAGGATAATTTTTTTAAAATGAATTCAACCACGTATACTGAGTATTGTTAAATTAATGAATTATGGTTGACCTGTGACTACGTACAACGGTACTGGTGTATACTGTCACAAAGTCGACAATTGAAATCCAAGAAACATTACAATTCTATTATGTCAAACAGCTGACCTCATCAAGGCTACATGACTTTGTGGAAATGCGAATCTTAAAACCCGTTGCTCCAAAATAAAATAATAAAAGAATTATTAACAATAGTAGCTCAGAATAGTAGAGAATTGCGCATTTTCTTTTGTTCCAAATGTGTTGTTTAGCTTTTACGTAAAACACAAAAATGTACAATATGTAATTTAAAATTTACATTTCTTTAATACTATTTACAATGCATCACGGACAATAACTATCGTGTGTACTTCATTAACAGTATAAGTACTTTACAATTAAACACTCAACAATTCTTTTCAGTCAGTGATAGCGAATTTGTTTATTTTTATACATTGCACAGAAATCTTGCCTAATAAAGTTCTATATTGAAACGTGCAACATTGAAGAATGGGTTTAATATTCACGAAAATGACGTCATTTGAAGTAAAAAAATTTCACTCTGGTTAATCGAACTATTCGCTGAATTATTTTTAGATGTCATCTGCGTTTAAAATTAAAATATCTCATTTAATTTTAAATTCGTAAATAACATCGCACTGTCAGGAGAAAATAAATTCTGCACAAATTACAGAACGTTAATTTAAAATTTGAACAATAAAGTATCGATTCTAAATAGTTACTTTTCAAAAATTTTAAATAAATCTGACAGGACAAGACCGACTTTTTTAACTCGTTATAAGATATCATTTTAAATTAAAAGAGGAATGCCAACAAATTATAGCTGTAAAGAAAATTATATATAAAAATGATGATATAAAAACAGTGAAAAACGTGCGTCACGCTTCTATTCCTAGGTTATGTTCAGTGCAAATTGCTGAAAATCCACATGATTCGTCATAATTTTAAAACCGATAGCAGCACAAAAAATAATTTAAATTTCAATTGGCATAGTAGAAATCCTTATTAATAACGAGATCCAATAAAATAAAAATATTTGCATAAGGTTTATTGACAATAATAACGATACCTTCATCGCATATTTTACTAATTCAAACAGTACAACGGAGTTACTATTTGAAATAGTAAACCTGAACATAAGATATATACCTAATACTTATACTAATCGTAATACACAGAGTGAAAAAAAGTAGTTAATGGAACTACTTAATTTACACAAGTAAAACAAAGAATTACAAACAGTAGTTAAATCAACCATTTCGGCAGTAAACAAGATTATGACTTTCACTCTTTCCTAATATTTATATATCCATCAACTTACATAACCTCAAAGATCTGAAGCTTTACAATCAAATAGTCACTTTAAACATTCCTGAGTAGTAAAGTAGATGGATGAAAATTAATTAAACGAAAAGAACCTTTTGTCATAGTAAAAATAGTTATTGTATGATATAAATTATGATGTTCTGATTTGTAAATGCCACATGCAGTCAACGACAACGTTTCGTGATTCATTCTACTATTATAATAAGTTACAACCACTTCTACTTTTTTTAGTTCCATTAACCATTATTTCCTATCTGTGTAGTCGAATTATATAAAATTATTAAGTCTGATATCGTCCTAGTATTCAGTTAAAATTTGTATAATTCATTTCTGAATAGACGAAGTCTAGATCTCATATTATTGTATCTAATAATAATAGACACGTGCATAATTCTAACAAATAAGTATTACAAAATTCAGTAATGTAAGTAGTAACAGCGAATACGTTACAAGCAAACGATGATGCGGACTGTTACTACTTAGATTACTGCATTTTCCTAAGTAAAGTCCGCAATTCATCCATGACTTTTTAAACTTTCCCACCTGATAAAATAATCGAATTTGGTATACGGTGTTACATCTCATCATACTCTATCCGAATTCAGTAGTTTACACTTAGGGAGTCATGACCACTTATACCGTGGACCTTACTATTTCATATTTAGTAAATATTTGTATTTTTTCTTGTATTAAGTAGTATTTTTAATGCTCTTTCGAATGGAGATTAAAATTTTGAAAAATTTAAATAATTTAAAAAATTAAAAATGTTGATAATAAAAAATGTTGATAACAGTCAAAAACCTAATTTTTAAAAACATTCTTTTTTTCTCATTGACATTTTTTTGGCCAATAGATGGACGAATGTTTATTTTTAATAGACTTTAATGGACAAATTTGTTTATTTTCCAAAATTGATTAACCAAGGGAATTGGTGATTAATGCCCTATGGGTGGATGACGAAAAGAAATGTTTCCCTTTGATCGTTTTATTAGGAGGATTATTCTTGCAATCCGAGATTATAGTTCAGAATTGTCAGTATTTTAAGTAGTAACAGTAATGCCTATTAACTACGCCTAGCGTGGTCGGTTTCCATTTAGATTATTTGCCTAATATTTCACCATTTCTATCATTTCTTTTTTAGTTTCGTATGCTAAAACTATGGACTTTCAGCATGAGTTACTATAAAAATCGTAAAAAGGTATCATAAGTTACATTGTTGTAAAAGGTATAACAATGTTACAGTATCAGAATAACATGAAATAACGTTTTGGGTAATCTACATTTTTATCCCTATTTTGTTTTGTGATTGCATCCCGCAATATTCTAAAAAGTAATTGACGAATAAATACGAAGTATTCTAGCCATCATGAATATGTGTGCATTGCATGTCTGCGCGAAGATAAATTTGAAGACATGAAGAATAAAAATATCACATATCTAATGTGTTTTTTATTTGACTTCGTGATTTCATCGATTGTTCATTTATTAGCTGGAAAGATACCTGAGATACAAATATTTCTGGTGTTTCATTAGTTTTGTCAATGGAAATATAAATAATAATGAAATTTGAAAAAACTCAAAACTATAAACAATACCTGCATTCCATATACAGAAAAATCGGCCCATAGTATCAAAGTTGCAAAGGCGTGGATTATTTGGGTGCACCTCAAACACCGGACAAATTACAAAACCAGACATTTCAAAAACAGACATTTCAAAAAACAGACAATCAAAAACCAGACATTTTGAAATGTACATAGTCTGAAAACATAATTAATGATTGAATTCTAAAAGTGCTTAATAAATAATCCAGTGGTCAAACTGATTTGATCTTCAAGATTCCTACAAAATTAATCCCTCGTTCAAATATTTTTGACCTTGAAATGACCTTCCAAAGGCGACCCGAGATCATTTTTTTTATATAATGACATGTTGGGTTTTTGGTTGTCTGTTTTTTGAAATGTCTGGTTTTTTTAATGTCTGTATTATAAATGTCTGGTTTGGACGTGCACCCGATTATTTGTCTTAGAGCGGGCACGAATTCATGTGCAAACCAGCAACAGTTCACAATTCAAATATTGTATCAAATTTGTTGACAGCAGGCGTTAAAAATTCTTAGATGTGCCTATATAGATAAGTAATTTGTACTTATTGAGTATTTGATAACAAACGGATACATTCGAGTATTAGCGGGTAACGACGTAGGTATAACAATATCAGTTTTGATACGTACTCAACGTTTCCTGCGGTTTCGAACGCAATGTTCCAGGATGTCTGGAATATTTCAGTCATAGTCCTTCGACATTCTCTGAAATGTATGGTGCGTCATGTATATCGCCGACACCACAGAGGCGTATCGACAATGTAATGTAATAGAGAACTATGCATTGTATCGGCTTACGCAACATTCGTCAGTTTCCCCCAAATCAACGCCCTATTCCTCTTTACAGACTGAAATCGAACTTATATTTATGAATGTATTACAATTATAGGTTGTCTTTGAATAGCGAATTTTTATTGCTTTTTAACGAACATTTTAAATTCAGGTTAGAAATTTATAAATCAGGAACAATTATTTGTTGCATTCAAATGTTTGTCAACATCTTTGTACGTAACCTACACTGTTAAAAAGAAACACATCAAATTTAATGAATGCGTTCTTCAAGCACATTTCAATTCCGACCTGAAACGACTTTCAGTGCCAGACCTGAAATTTAACGTCATTTTTCATCGAGTTTCATATATATAACCCACAAGAATGGAAAATTCACCATAAAAAAATTCACTGTAAAAAAATTCATCGTACAAAAATTACTGTAAAATAATTAACTGTACAAAAATTAATTTAATGTTCAGAACCCTGATAGCAATTAGGTCTAAAGTATTGACCAGTTCTTGACAAATAAACTTGTGTACTAGCCAGGTTGTGAGTAATAAAATGTAACCAGTTTTCAATACAAAATGTAATTAGTTTAAATATGCTTAGAATATTTAACACTGGTAACCTACATACTTTTTTTTGTCTAGTTTCTAAATCATAATTTAGGTAATATTACGTAGATGTGTTTTTTTATGATAACTTAAAAATTGTCTGGATACTTTTTATGCAGTTGATGTTCAGTTTTTATCCATTTTTCGCAGTTTTGGAATAGCCGTTTTTTGAACGTGACTATTCTTAGGAAAAAGGATTGAACTTCGTTTAGCAGCTTTAATATAAGTATAAACGCCATCGTCATCATTAATGCCATTGTTATTATTTTCGTTAATATTTTTTTTTTTCAGTTACTTCGTAGGGGTTTATATGTTTCGCACAGGCACATAGGTTTTTTCATAATTTCCCAGAAATTCTTAATATAATGTAATCTGATTGGTCACTAGCCGGAAAAAAATATATTATAAACGTACGGAAAACAGAGATCTTATTCCCAAACTTACATAATGCAAAAGGGTCATCAATCATCTACAATTTTTCCAGGAACGGCAAGAAATAAAAAGCGTAACAACCGTAAAACGTAAACAACATACCTTAGGTTTGTAAACAGTTCGCTGCATTTAATATGCGCCCTTCTCCAATGCACATTTATTTCATACATGTTTTGAATAATTTAGCTGAATAGTTATTAGGTAAGATTTTAGTTTATAAAGTAGGAATCGAACATTTTTGGGAATTTTTCCCTGGCTATTGAACGGCATATTTAAATATTATCCTGAACATGACCTTGAAGGTTATTGCAAGGTTAAGGTTATTTTTTTAAACTGAAACCTCTACTTTTTTATAATGGATTCGGAATTTTACGTTCGAGTATGATAACGATATCTTGTTTAAGGTCATGTCAAGGTGGAAGTTTCGATAGTCAGAATATGGAAAAATGACTCGGTTGCATTCCATTTTCGGGACAAATATTTCATATTAAAATTTACGATTTTTCCTCGGCTGTTTAATGGCATCATTGAATAATACCCTTAACATGACCTTGAAAGTCATGAAAATGTGGTGTTCTTTCCGAATCCACAAAAAATGTGAAGGAATAACCTTTAAGGTCATGTTCAAGATGAAATTCAGTTGTAGCATTGAAGTAGGGAAAATCTTAAAACCAAGACTTTTCTCCGTGTCAAGGTCAATCTGTAAGCAATGCAATGCGTACTATTTTATATTTATGGATCTTATTGCCAATAAAGACGATTGTTATTATTATTATTATTTTTATAAAATGTGAGCTTTCCAACCCTTCCATCCGCCGCTATATTGGAATTTTTGGAATACACGATTTCTTTAATGCAAAAATATTCGAATAAAGACCAGAAAAATATGAAAGAAATATTCGTTCGTAGAATAGATCACTAGAATTTTTAGCTGAATTATGCGTGACTTGTCTTATCGGGTGAAAAGAATTATCATCGTCGAAACTGAGAAGGAACCTCCCGCAACACCATGTAAATTAGCGTGAATTACGGTGTCGGACGGGGCATTCATTTATTTATTCGTCCTTCTCGGCCTCTCTGAACTCATCTTATTTATGTATGTAGGTAGTACTCGCGAATTTTCACTATGCAGGCATATTTATTATAAGCGCATATATGAAACCTGAGAATTCGAGAGAGATGCTGAACGATGAAATTCAGTCTTAGAATTAATATATCGCATACAATTTTAAATTATACCTTAAGTCTGATTTATTTTTTATTAAATTAATATTCTAAAATCGATAATGTTAAGATTATATGCATTTTTTATTTAAGACTGGTCCCGCACAGAATCAGCTATATGAAATATTCCTGCAAAAAATACCAAAATCATATTTCTTTAGTCATTTTTTACCAGAAATTCTTTATTTTTTATTTAAAAAATTTATTTTTAAAAATCCATTTCTAATTATTTTGATAAT
Organism: Trichopria drosophilae; assembly: GCA_030407085.1. NCBI lineage: Eukaryota > Metazoa > Arthropoda > Insecta > Hymenoptera > Diapriidae > Trichopria > Trichopria drosophilae. Next base: position 40,348,750 of record CM059584.1, read on the forward strand.
GTTTTTTAGTTTCACCATTGTTTTTTAATTACATGATTAATTTAGTGAATTTGAATAGCCCTTTCCGAAAAAGAAAAGCGTTTTTCGCGTTAAGACGTTTAATTTAGCTATACGTCGACCAAATCAAATATTATTTCTTAATATTTCGAGATATTTTATTCATATTAAGGAGTGTATGTGAGTTTGCATACGGGCCTCGCATTTTATGCAATTCATCAGTTTCTAATTTTTTTATCAGATAGATTCGATTCTTATGTTCATTTGTATGCTTTACGCACAGTCGGGCACTGAATTTGCCTTTGACAAGCGAAGTATCATTTCTTAAGTATTTTTTCGCGCTGAAAACGATGGCGTTATCAGAATTTTGTTAAATTTAACCTGATTTTTTAACCACATTTAACCTCATTTTTCTCCAGTGTAACGTTATAGCAAAATTCTGCTAGCGCTATCGTTTTCAGCAGGAAAAAATAAATTGGAAATGATTCTTTGACTGTAAAAAATAAATTCTCTTCTGCTACAAAGTAAACCGAAATACGGTAAAAAACGCTATTTTTGATACATTTAACCTTATTTTTCTCAGAAATGTGACGTGATAGCAACATTCTGCAGGTGACTTCGTTTGTCAAAAATAAATTCTCTTCTGCTACAAACCGAAATACGGCCAAAAACCATATTTTTGACACATTTAATCTCATTTTCCTCTAAAATGTGTAGTGATAGTAAATTTGTAATATGTAGTGACATATTATAAATGATACTTTCCTTGTCAAAATTAAACTGCCTGTTCTAACAAATCAAACCGAAATATGGCGAAAAAACGCCATCATTTTTAGTACGAAAAAAATACGTCAGGAATGATACTTCGCCTGACAAAGGTAAACAAAAAGTAAAATTATGTCGGTTAGTGTTACGTGTTCAAAATACGGGGCTCTAAAGGTAATGTGTTTTTTTTTCAACAAAGCAGCAGTTTTTGTTTATTAAAATCTTATTTTTGTCTGAAGATTTAGTTTTCAACATTACATTTTAGAACGCCCCTGCTTTATAAGTGAATCCCTTCTAAATTCTGTACTGTTCGGCATTCTTCTTTAAAATTTTCTGTCTTCCTTTTTTCTTGTACAAATTTGGTTAATTCGACATTTGTCGTAAATATTTTTCTATGTAACATCAGAAATAAATGCTCTAAAGTGAATTGAATCATTTCGACAAAACCTAAGCTAAACAGTATTTATGTAACTTATGTAAATAACAATTGAAAACATTCTGTGAAGTGCAAAAAATTGACCCATGTGATTAAATAGATAATATTTCTTCATGGTTAAATAGATATAACGAATTTTATAACCTCGTTTCGTAGTAGATGATCTGTAAATTTGTATAATTGAAATTTTCACTTATTTCGTGTATGAACACATTTATCACTTACAAATAAGTGAAAAAGCAATTGTTTCACTTAAAAAAATAAGCAAAATGTTATCTTCCCTTCATAAATAAGTGAAATTATAACTCCCACTTCAGAAATAAGTCAAATCAATCTACACATAATCATCATCAGACTCTCTGCATATCCCTGAAAATAAGAGCAAAATGGTAAAATAGTCATAGGTTTTGGCCACAAATGAATTCTTAATTCTCATCATCATCACGTGGAGACAATAAACAAACTTAATAGAATTTTATTGCAGTATAATGAGGTCAACTATTAGCGACGAGAAACCATAGTTAAATTTGGGTGAGTGAAGTTTCCAATATCACAAATTTATTTTTTTTTTGCAACATTTGATTACCCGTCTTGAAGTAGATCTATACTGCAATCAGTAAATTAATTATTAAAGTAATGTGTTTTCTCTTACTGATGAAGTAACTATAACTACTATATAGTGAGGTTTTAAATGTTGAATTATAGAAGTAACCTTCCAATAGCCAAATAGAAGCTTTTCTCGCTATCAAGTCAACTATTATTAAATGTTGGAATAATTTTTACAATTTTTCATGGTTCCATTAACCCTTTTGTCAGTCGACAAAGTTTTTTATAATTCAATTTTATTCACTAAAAAAATTCGCACGTTAAATGGAATTTTTTGTTCTATTTCATTACTTTACTGCTTAATTTTCACTAAAAAAATCGTAAGGTTTAAAGGGTATCGCCATTGATACGAGAGATATAGGATGCGAATTTTCTTTGAAAAGTCTTTGTGTAACATATAAAATATTATATAAAAAACACAAATAACATATCAAATAATAAAGTAATAGTTTCTAACCGACTTTTTCCATGTACACATATTTTCATACATTAGTATTGATAGAAAACAGCCTAGCATAAAATCTAAAGCCACAAAATAACATTGTAATTTATAAACATTTTATTACCTATTTCGAACAGCGTTAATTTGTTGCTGCAATTCCGACATCACCTGTGCTGAATATTTTACAACTGATAGTACAGAAAATTTGTATTCAGGATAGGATACAAATCGTGTTTACATTTCCTACTACTGCCGTAAACGAATGCCTTTAATCGCTACATGCAGTATGAGGATAGTTATAACAAAATATTGAGCAATATAATTGTCAAATTGAATGGCATTCCCTGATTATAAATATTTTAATTTTCCTAATTTATCAAGTAAATTAGGCTGCATATGTTACTGCTTAGCTAGTAAAATATAATGTTTTTCAATTATAAAATAAATATAATATTTTTATAAAAATTGAAGATTTTACTTTTATACTCTTATTTTTTTTACTATTGCATTACCTAACTCTTATTTATTTATTGTTTCTGAACGATAATATTCTTCTTGGCAACTAGAATGAATTTAAGTCTCAATCTTCTGGAATAAAAACAAATTTTGTTACGATTTTTTTTTAAAAGTATTACGTAACGAAATTTTAAAAATCTATTCAAAGTTATACTTAGGATATTTATCCGACATTTTTTATCACGCTGAAAACGATCTAATGAAGTGTAAATTGAAGAGCATTTAGGTTTCTAAAGAAATTGAGCCCGTGGATTTTATATTTTTAACACAAAATTAGTAACAGATACTTCTGCTTCTATAAGTAAAATTTCAATGAATTAAAATGTTATTAACTACTTTAAGTATACTATACATTTTTTATTCAGTCGTCATAAATTTCACTCCATCACTTACTGTATATAGAGTAAAGCTTGAGCTAATAAAAAATTAGGGCAACAATCGTAAAAAATTAAAATCCATTTGTTCCTAAATCTAACTGTTGATTATGAAATATTAAGTTAAAGTTTATTTATTATGAAATAGTATGAAGAGTTAGCAGAGTCGAAAATTTTTCGGATTATAAACAGGGTTCTAGTTATAATCTAGTCGGGTTAACACTATTGTGATTAACAAATTGTTAACACAATTTAGCTGCTTTCCATCCACAATCCGGTGAGTACTCTACACTGATACTTTGCCTTGTTACCGCCAGGAGTGTACACAGTTTTGTTTTGTACTCGTTACAGAAACGGGATTTTATTTGGAGTTTTGTTAGTATGTTGCCAAATGACACATTGCCAAATGTTAACCTCTGCAAATTCTATGGATATCGAAGGTCGATAGATAAAATTTGCTAAATTTATTAAGAAATTGCTAAAAATATGTTTTATTACAAAAAAAGCTTTCAGCTTTGTAACCCAGCTGAACTCTGGTCCCATCCGCGTCAAAATACCTACGCGGATACCATTACTACCCTAGTAGAAATGTCTGCGTTACATTTAGGGCTTTGACATAATGCCAAATTTCTACTACGGTATTATTGGGTACATTTTTTTAACGGGAGTCCTGCTCGATCGCATTCAAGCAATATATAAATTACTAATCATTTGTCGTTATTACAAAGAATAACAAGATTTTAACGAACGTGATCATATTCATACATCATCTTTGCTTATTCCGCAATTCTCATTAATTTGTCTTCTTTCAAGATGTTACACGCCACGAAACCGCTCAATAAATAAATAATCTCGTCTATAAGCATGGTGTATGTGGCTAGAAGTAAAATAATGGTCCTCTGTCTTCTGTATGTTTGTTTTTAATTTGTCTTTTTTAAGTCAGAGTGACAGAGTACTGGCCAAGTTACCTAATATCTGCAAAGTCGACAACGGGCTAGAGCCTCCAGTTCAGTGTTCATAAATCTCCGAACAAGGTGGAATATGCGTGCCGCGCCTTATCTCGTGATGTATCTCAGAGGTTCTTGTGGTCATTAAATATGCTATAAATTCCTTCGTGAAGTATTAGAGAATGCTTTGAATGTTCGCTAATACGACGATTGTCCAACCAAATTCAACAGTAAAAATCTTGATAATTTGTACGGCCGTTTTGTTTCACATTAATTCTGAATGCGTGGGTAAGGTGAACATCGCAGTAGCCGAACATGTCCAGACTATCAAAAAAAAAATGTAATGTAGCAGTGATCTGTAAAATAAAATTAAAAATTATTTAATTTATCCAGAACGTATAAAACTTTACGAGTCATAATGTTTTACTTAATCCATTCATCCACTTGAATATTTTACTTAATTGGAACGAAATTGTATCAAATCTATGTCACCTTATTTTAATATAATAAGTTCAAGTACTAACATCCATTTATAGTTCTTTTAGTAGCGAATAAGTTTTCATGGGTGTTCAAGCCTTGAGATGTTCTTGTCCTACTTATATTATAGATAGTTTAATATCCACACTGGCTTCAAAATAATCTGCACATATTATAAATTGCTTTTATATATTTTTGCTAGTTATAAGTAACATATAAGAGAATATATTGATTAGGATAATCTGTAAATAACTATTAACGGCAATATGTAAGACACGTGACATCGAAAATAAAAGCATGAAGTTTCTTGAAGAAAAATAAAACAAAAATAGTAATTAAAATAAACGTTCACAAAAAAATACAAATAAACCCAGTGATTCTCGTCAAGTTTTGCGTGTGTACAGTTATTTTATAATAAAAAAATGTATAATAGCCACTCACTGATACAATTTGAATAGTTAATTTTACTAATCTGTTTATGTTTTGATGACAGACCCATATTTCAAGTAATGTATGGAACGTTTCACGTCAACTGGCCCAGAGCTCTACCCAAAATTCTCAGCAACTAAAATAAACAAATAATAGGTCAAAATACTCGTAAACTAATACCCTTTCAATTGCAAAGTGTAAAAATTCCAAATTCGAAATGGCGTCATTACTCTGTCACCTAAAAGACACTAAATTCCAAAATAAGCAAATGTATTTATCAATTACTTTAAAAAGTGGTGCAAAAATGATGAGTCATTATATATTTTATTGTTTTTGGAGTCGCTGATTACGAATCTGAAGCTAGACTTTAAAAATTTCAAAATAGCGGACGAATTTTGTAAAACTGCATTGAATTCGCTTGAAACTTGTTACTCGGATGGGGGGGGGGGGGGGGGATGGCATAAGCCGCATTTAATTTGTTGTTGCTCGGGGACTTTCGAAGTCGCTGATTACGAATCTGAAGTTACATTTTCAACATTCAAAATCTCGGATCCAATATAATTGTTTTGTGGCATTTACAAAGTCCAATCGATATAATTTTTTAACCGTAACGATTTGGTATCCTTGGAAAGGACTGATTGTTGTAATTTTCAAAATGTAACGAAATTGGCTATACGATTTATCTCAGTCTATTTAGCAAAAGAACCTTTCATTATTGAAATGCTGTAACCGTTAGGTATCAGAAAAATTTAGGTATTATTCAGTATTATACAATTATTTGAGAAATAGTCACAATTTAGTTTCTTTAAAATATAAACAAATCCAAAGGATAATACCAGAAATATCAGTAAATTTTTACAAATTAAAAATTGTTTAAAATTTGTCGATGTACAGCACATTAACTTGTTCATTTCTAACTAGACTTATTTTTGTTGAAATTACTCTGCCAATATTCTTCAAATAATTTTTTTACCACAGTTTTCGACAATTGTACTTGGTACATAAGAAAGTTCTAACAAAATTTTAAGTATACATTTCAAGTAGTTATATAAAAAAAAAATATTACATGTAATTAGGTGATCGTATTGCATCCATTAAGTAATGGTAATACGATCATAAACAACTATTAGTATTTAAATTCAATTCAATTTTTAATTTAGTGATTACGCGCGTGTAATTCTTCTGGCATCAATAATTTTTAACCTACTTTAACTTACGTAGTTTGGGTTTCATGGAAAAGAAATAACTTTTAAGCAGCCAAAATATAACAAATCGTTTAATAATAATATCAAACTATTTTATAATTAATATTATTTTTATTGCTCTTATACTATTGTACTATGTCATTACTTTTTCTATAAGATAATAACTACCTATTTAAACATAAGATTGTGTAAATATTGCTATTCGAAGAAAAAGAACAAAGTTTGGCATGTAATATTTACGATAAAGTTTGATGTCATTCGTAGAAAAGTATTGAAAGTAGTTGATGTTCAACGTACTGTGAAACCTTGAAAACTAGAAAATATTAAGTTCCTTCGATCATATTCATATCCCCTGAACAAAAAAAATATAACTTTAAGTTAACTTATAAACTCTTAGACTTTAATGAATAAGAATAAGTTCTGACGATATTTTCGTAATTCTTGACATTTTGGGCCAAACTACGCATAACGCCAAAAGAGGCGGTGCAGTTAAGGTAGTTAGACTCCACGATATGGTATATTTGGGAAAAATATTTAATAGCGTTTCCAAACATTTATTTTTCAGTAATCATGACATTGTTGGAGGGAGAAAGTATTTTTTTTTTAATATTGTAACCTGCCAAAATAATTTCATAAACAACTTTTGTTAATAATTCAAACCTTCTTCTCATCGCTAGTTAAAAATGTTGTAAAAATTAATGGATTGTAACGAATGATGGCTTATTTTTTCAAGAAAAACATTCTCTACAAGTTTACCCAACGAATTTATCTGATTACTAATTTTTGTTCAGAAGTTGTGAAAAATAATAACTTTTTTTTTAATAAATTGAGATGTTTGACGTTAGCTTCAGATATTTTCAAAAATCCTACGGTAAAGTTATAGGGACTGGTTTTCTCGACAAAATAAGCCGTCATTCGATAGAATCCATTCATTTTAAAAAAATTCTTAACAGGCCAAAAGAAGAAAATTTGCGTCATTGATAAAAGTTGTTAAACAAATTATTTTTAGAGTATTCCATTTTTTTTAAGAACTGTAATGTTTACTCTTGTCAACAATATCATTTAGAATAAAAATTAATTTCTCGGAAACGGTATTAAATATTTTTCCTAAACATACTGTATCCCGGGGTCTAACTACCTTAATGAAAATAAATGATAAAAAATCTATGCTATTACAATTTTTAAATTAAGAGTTGTCAGTTGTAAACATATTTTATTTTCTATGCTGTTATATGCTTTTACTTTTTAAGCAAATGAGTATGCACAAAAATGAGTGGTTCTTACTGTTTATGAGTGTATTTAAACATTATTTATTTTTTTCTCTGATAGAATATTAAAAGTTCTAGGGATATGCCCATATATACACAAATTATATTCCATTACAATGATAGAATAATAGTTGCAGGGCATATGTGGAGCAAGTACTTACCCATTTGTCAACCGAGATCATATAATTCACCGCTGACAAATGACGACAAGAAATAACAATTGGCATGAAGATTTCTCGCATTCGAATAAAAGCAGTTGATAAACTTTAAACCAGCTGTATTTCCCCAAGTCGGATTCTTACATGGATTTGCTCGGCACACGGAGGGCATTATAAACGTACGCACTGGCGTTTAGTCGAGCTAGATCCTGTTACACTAAGAAATTCATTCTACTATTGCTGTGCAAAACAAGTCTGTCGGTTGTGCAATAAACTATCCTATTCATTCGCCATTTTTGGAAAGACACAGATTTTTTCTAAGTTATTTGACTTTTACTTACATCCATAAATATAGACCGCAGTTCAGATCTTTACAATGCGCGAATAAAACGTGCTTGTCATTTACAATGCCGCTGTTCGTCAGATATTACGAGCACTGCGTAAGGATAAAATAAGTAAAAAATCACAAGTCGAATATCAGTTTTTTCCTTATTGTATTAGGCAAATGTAATCGTACACTTTCAAACCCAAGCCTGTGGTTAAGTGCAGCGAAGATATTATCCGTATACGAATTAACAAAAAATGGATAAAATTTTTTTATAATGGTGATCAAAATACATTTATATACATTAGATTCAACATTTATATTGAATTTGAAGTCCCGGTAATAGCAGCTGTTATGGTCGGATTAGCAGAATTTTCTTACACAGTTAATTTCAAAAAAGTTTTGTATCTCACAAGAAATGAACAATTTATTGATTTTATTATCGATAAGGGAGAATGGGTTATCTCTTAATATCGCTCACAATATGACATATTGTAATATTATTGAAATTTTGTGAAAACACTAATGAAAACAAATGTTTTTATTGCTACCAGTTGTTTGTCTACATTGCATTGATTGAACTGTGTGGCAGTGATGTTTGTGTTTCTGAATATGGTAATTTAGAATGCAATCTATAGTAAATCCGTTTTTACGACCTTTAATTCACAATATACAAGAATCGTATACATCCTAAATTTCTGAACGTTTTCGTGCAATAGCAATTCTATAGTGGTAACGTTCTAACAGTGTTCTAATTTATGCGACATTCATTTACCATCTTCAAATAAAAAAAATTTGTATATGGGGTATTCCACGTGAAATCGACGATGAAAATGCGTCACCATCTTAATTTTTGTTGCAAATTTTTTAGACTATATTTTTCATCACTACAGCATTCATCGAAAAAATCTTTCTTGAATTTTTCCGATTTTTATCTTTCCATCTTCACAAGTTATGAATTTTTCAAAAAAAAAACATCAAAAAATTTTCAACTGGCTGTAACTCAGCAACAAAAAGAGATAAAAAATCATTCGAAGCGCCATTTTCTTCAGTTTACTATGCAAATATACGACAGAAGAATAGAAGTATAAAACAGATAAAATATTGTTAAAATTAATTAATTATATAATTATTTTATTTATTGTTTTAGTAGACAGAAACTCGTGCTCATAACAGGACTAGGCTTAAAATTCGTCAAATTTATGACAGTTTTTTGTAGAATTTTTTCAATAAAATCAATTATGATTATCATCCTTAAAAATTTGTTTTTATTCTAAAAATGCAAAATTTTTGACCATATAATTGAGCAATAATTTTGTGCATATTTTTTAAAGAAACTACATAGTAAACTGAAGAAAATGGCGCTTCGAATGATTTTTTATCTATTTTTGTTGCTGATTTAGAGACAGTTGAAAATTTTTTGATGTGTTTTTTGAAAAATTCATAACTCGCGAACATGGAAAGATAAAAATCGGAAAAAATGCAAGAAAGATTTTTTTGATAAATACTATAGCCTAAAAAATTTGCAGCAAAAAATAAGAGGATGACGCATTTTCATCGTCGATTTTACGTGGAATGCCCCATATATTTTCGATAAAAAGAAATGATCAAAAACATGTAAATTTTACACGAAATAATCCACATACAACTTTCCGCAAATAAATGATTGACCCTCTTTGTTTAAAAATGATCAGATTAAAAGGTAACTTCTTATTTTCAATCTCTGTGCCTGAAATGTTTATTTTTCACAAAACTCTAAAAAAATAATGTTGGGGTCACACATATATTTGTAAATAACGGGTCATGTATCAGAAGTCTCAGACGGAAGCTTTCGCAAGATTTCAAGAACATGCATGATGTTCCGCAGTCTTTTTGTACCATTACAAATGACCAAATCATCAGTCCATCGAACTAGATTTCTGCGAATGCAAATCGCAAGGCTGATTTCGTTACTCCGACTAGTTCACACAGTACAAGGCGTAGATGCTACCGACGATGAGGCAAAATAGAAGTGCGGAGGATGACGTTGATGCATATCGACGATCACTCCACGTCTTAAACGGCAGCCGGCTCATCATCTTCGAACGAACTGCCGACATCCTGTTCATAGGTATTTGTCGTAAATACGCACTTACACCACGCACTTCTACGACCCGCGCTTCTCCGACGCATCTACTAGTCCCTATAAATACTTGGTCGTTTACATAGCGATCACCATATGAGATTAGGACAGGCAGATCGGAAAAGATAGGATGCTGACCGATACCAATCATGCAACTAGATTGGCTGCGATTGGAGGAAACTACATAAGAGATTCATTATTATTCCAATTGCATTCAGTTGTCGATGTCTTTGAAATACTACAAAGAAAAAACAGAGCTGAGAAAAAAAAGGAACTACCTTTTCATTAGGCAAATCGTGTCGATGATTTTAATTCTACTTTTTTTATTTCGTTAATTATAATCGATAATCCATGTTCGATCATCTCGTGTCAAAGGAATAAATAATCAATCACATTAGGTGTGTCGTCGTTTCGACGATCAATGTCGTCATTTTCGAGATTGTGACAATCAAAACACATTTATCAACAAAAAGATTTACAAAAAGCACATCAAACAACTTTTTAACAAGTAAAAATTAAAAATAAATAAATATTATGTCCCGTACCGAATATGCTAGACATTGTAACAAGATGATAATGTCACGTTATAAAAATATTTAATGCGAAAATAAGAAGTCCCGTCATGTCAACAATTGCAGAGGGACTAAAAATTTCCACTCAGAAACACAACACACCCACTTGTACTGATGTACACATTCTACCCTATAGTAATTATATATCACTCCCGACGCACAACACAAACGCATTTATATTATACATAAATACTTCAAATAATCGTTTCAAATTCATAAAACTCAACTACTTTTTTAAATTATTTAGAATATGTTTATAACTGGTGAATAAAATCTTCCATTTTATTAAGAGAATTTTTTTGTAGGTGGATATAACTCATTTCAGAAATCAGTCGTTTTTTTAAATGAGGTTCAACATGTAATATTTTTACAGATTCCCAATTAAAATCATGTTGGTAATTTTCACGGTGGTCCAAGATAATATTATTAGGTGTTGCGTTTGTTATATTGTTACGATTTTCTACTATACGCGTATTAAGTTGTCGTTTTATTCACAGTGTTATTCGTTGACAATGGCATTGTTTTATATTTCCCTTTTTGGATGATCTTGAGCATAGACCTAATGTTTCTAGATATTAATTTGACATCTTTCTTATGGAGTGAATGTTATTTTTATTTCAGTTTATAATTAAATTTGATTATATTTTTGATGGCTTACAGAAGAATAGTTCGATAACCCATACTAAATCCGAACTAAAACGAACATATTAGTTTTATATTATCACATAATCACGCATAAACCCTGTAATAGCTTAGGGTAAATGGTGTCTCTTAGCAGGATCGCAATGATACTCGTGGACAACGTTTTAGATTCTCAGGTACATACTAAGTCAATCTCTTCTCTCTCACTTGCAACTAAATTATAAGTATAATTGCGCCATCTATTGATCCATATGGAAGTCTCGATAATAGTAGAAGATAGCAGTCATTCACTCCAATGATTATCAACATAAAGCGATATAGGTTCTTACCTGCTCTACTGCATTAGACAAAGCTCGTACGCTAGTAACCTTTCATTTTATGTAGAAAACTTAGTAAATTGTCGTGAAATTTTAACAAAATATTAAACTTTTTATGATAAATTACATACATTAAAGCATACTCCACAAATTCTTTTTAGTACGCGCTGAACATTTACTGAACTGCTTCATTTTGTCTAACATAAATACCTTGAATATTATTAAACTAATTAGTATTATTATATTTATATTATTAACCGGTAAAAATACTTTGAGTTCACGATATATCTCAAAATTACCAAAATGTTCTATACATTTGCATGTATTATTTTTCTCCGCGTAGTAAAATTATCCTCATAATTTGATTCCTCTAACTGCCGTATAATTGCTTTAACTATTTCTGGGTATTTATTACAACTGATAAAAATCAGCTGGATACTTTTTGAACTACTCCTGCTTAAAAAGTAGCAAAATTTTCTAAACATTTTTTTCAGTGTAATCGCTCCTTAAGAAATTTCATTTGAAAGCTTTCTAAGTATGCTATATAATATTACAAAGAATTAATATGTTTTCATACAAAATCTTGATCGATTTATAGTCTCATAGGAGACTTCGCTTATACAGTTCTCGACAATTCGAAAGAGCGCATGTAGAAAGAGAAGTAGTGGTGAGGAACCGCTGATGTTACTACTTAAGTGATTCATCTAACGATTTTAATAGCAAGACGTAAATAGTACATTATGATACATGTTCGGTAAGTTCTGAATCAGCATTAGTATCATATACTATTTTTTCAAACATTCTGTAGAAAGCTCGTGCAGTTGGTAACATTTTAAGGAGTATAAGATGTCCGTCTGCGAGTCGAATATACAATTTCCGCTAATAGATAACTAAAAAATGATACTTCTTCTTCCTAAATTATTATTATTAACTATTCTCCTTAAACATTTTTTATTTAGTGCCATTTTATAGAGATATATCAAATTGAAAAAAAAATCATACTATTTTAACACTGAAGAAGAAATTGTAAAGAAATGCCAGACGAAATCGCCAATATACAAATCAAAGCCGATATGATTAGTTTTTGATCACATTTTGTAATTTTTTCCTGTAATAATTGCTATAAAAATGAAAGTCGATTGAAGATTTGAAAAAAAATTCAAAAAATGACTTTAATAAATGGACCATAGGTCAAAAACAAATGCAGGTGCGGAAATAAAACGAATGCGACATGAAGCTTAAAGTGTCCAGTTTAATTTCTATCTTTTATTATTTCTCTACGTTAATTTGGCGATAATCAACTTTTTACTTTATCCAAAATTATGAAGGACTGATCCCATACTTTTGAGCGGAAGCATATGGGGTATTCCATGTGAAATCGACGATGAAAATGAGTCACCCTCTTAATTTTTGTTGCAAATTTTTTAGACTATAGTATTCATCGAAAAAATCTTTCTTGAATTTTTTCCGAATTTTATCTCTCCATGTTCACGAGTTATGAATTTTTCAAAAAAAAACATCAAAAAATGTTCAACTGGCTGTAACTCAGCAACAAAAATAGATAAACAATCATTCGAAGTGCCATTTTCTTCAGTTTACTATGTAGTTTCTTTAAAAAATATGGACAAAATTATTGCTCAATTATTTGGTCAAAAATTTCGCATTTGTAGAATAAAATCCAATTTTTAAGGATGATAATCATAATTGATTTTTTTTTAAATTCTACAAAAAACTGTCATAAATTTGACGAATTTTAAGCCTAGTCCTGTAATGGACACGAGTTTCTGTCTACTAAAAAAAAAAGAGAAATAAAATAATTATATAATTAAATAATTTTAAAAATATTTTATCTGTTTTATACTTCTATTCTTCTGTCGTATATTTGCATTATTTTGTGTTATTTTTTAGCATATGCTAAATATTCTTGAATTTGCTCGTATAAAACATAAAATATGAAACCTATCTTGAAGAAAATGGCGCTTCGAATGATTTTTTATCTATTTTTGTTGCTGAGTTACAGCCAGTTGAAAATTTGTTGATATTTTTTTTTTTAAATTCATAACTCGTGAACATGGAAAGATAAAAATCGGAAAAAATTGAAGACAGATTTTTTCGATGAATACTATAGCCTAAAAAATTTGCAGCACAAACTAAGAGGGTGACGCATTTTCATCGTCGATTTTACATGGAATGCCCCATATATATAAATGTGTATGTGTGTTTTTGTTAAATCTATTCTATATATATACATAACATATATGCAAATGCATCTAAGTTTATATATATCGAAAAGTACGTTAATAAAGTCAATGAAAAAGAAATACGATTCATAAATATGATTCATATTGCGTGTCAGCTTTCATTTCTGGTTCTTGTGCTTCCACTCTCATTCGTCTCCATCTAAATGTCGACAGACACCTGTTGCGTTTACCCACAAGTTTGAGTCAGTGTCGCACAGGGGCGCCACTATCCAGCCGCCTTTCTTCGTATATTCGTACGACAAGTTTTAGCTTATTTTTGTGCGTATTGTTTTGAAATGAGGTAAAATGAATACGTTAATTAAGTAAAAATTATATTTTGCAAATAAATAATAAATAAATAAAGTTTCAATTTGCATTTTTATTTCAAAGACTTTGAAATTTAAGAAAGGAATAATATCTTATGGTAAAATACGTTTAATATTTTTGAAACACTAGAAATATCGTCAAATGAGATATCTGGTTTTAAAGATTTAGTGACGTGTTATATGTCAACTACCGGAAAAGCATCACAAATGAATCAATTTTCAGAACTTAATAAATTTTAATGAGCTTATTATTGATGATATTCAGCATGAGAGGACCAGTGCCTACACTCTAAATTACTTAAAGTGACAATTGAGTCACTCTCTGCTAAAGGTGACTTTTTCACTATTTCTAAACTGGACATTTCATTTTATTAGAGTGTCACGTTTCTATCTACTTTTAATAAAGTGAGATTTCCACTTTAAAGCTGGTGAAAAAGTCACTTTTAGCAGAAAGTGGCTCAATTTTCACTTTCGGAAATTTAGAGTGTAATAAATGTTATTAAATACAAATCACATCAGCAACCAATTATATAATTTGCCCAAGTTTCTGTACATGGTCCGGTTCAAAATTTGATAGAAAAGATACTTCTTAATGTATAAAAAACTTGGAAACTCTTCTACTAAATAATCATTTACGTTATACATTATACAATTTTTTAATCTAACATTAGTCAGTATCAGATTCAACGTACACTCGTTAGAAAACTCGTTGTATTTCTGTACATAAGGGAGGATAAAACTCCGTCCGTAGTGATGTAGTGATACCGTGAATGGCAAGCATTTGAATTTGAGAAAAAAAAACACTTTTTTGCAGTAACTTTGCTAGTTCTTTCAACGAATAAAGGCTTATTTGATCGTCAATTTGACAGGTAATGAATATTTCTCTTTTTATAGTCCAAAAAGTTTTTTGTGTCTAACATAAAATTTCTGATCTGGAGTTTCTTATCAATATAAAATCTTGTCGAAAGCAGTTTCTAAATTTCAAATCTTGTGTGCATGGTAAAACTTTTATTGATGTAACTCTTCAGATCCGAAGTCTTCTGGCGATGGTGAAAATTTTGTTGAAAGACAGTTTTACAACTAAAATCTTGTACCGATGGAAAATCTGTCACTAAAAGAAAGTTTTGAACCAAAAATCTTCTACATCGTTGAAACAAGATTTCAGATCTAAAATTTCTTGTCGATAATAGAACTCTCACTTGAAGGTAGTTTGTAAACTGAAATTTTTTATGAGTGATTTGTCTTCTTTTCAATATTAAGTACAGTATTAAGTACAATAAAGTGTTACTATTTCTACAATTCGGAGGAAATATGAAATATCACATTAACTCCAATATCGCAATTACCCGAGTTGACCCTACCTTACCGACACTTGAGTGCGATACATGTATAATTAATCTTTAATATTTGAGTATATTCATTTAAAATTAAGACACCGTATATTAGGATTAATTTAATTATGCATATTAAAGATGTATTAAATTTAAGAACATTTTTAACAGTGTACCTACGGTGAATGAGTGCAATTTTCCTTGTACAACTTCTGCACACCATTTCCCATGTCCCCAAATTAAGGGGTGTATACAATAATATTCTTTTCAATTTCATCAATATTAAATTGCATGTATAAAAAGTGCATTAAAACTTTACTACCTACTCTCTATAAGTTCCTTTATTACTCCAATAATCTTAGCTTGAATTTATTTGGAGATTTCGAATTACTTATGCGAATAGTAACTTTCTGCTAATTACTTATACTTGAATTTTTTCGTTGTCTCATATTAGAGCTATTGATCAGCAATTCATTTTAGATTTACAGACAACTCCTTTGTCCGGATATTTTGAGGTGAACCATAAAGAAAATCATAATACAAATATCTAAGTTGTTTTAACCCAACCTTATATCTCTTATATTTAGATAAGTAGTTACATGCGATCAACCTCATGAAGATCATGAATTCTCCTTTCATCGTGTTAAAATTGCTAATAATCAAGTAACCCTATGGCTACTGCCACGCGCATTACGCAAGCCTTTTCTCTTTCTCGTATTCATCGCACGTAAATTACCTGCATCGCTAATCTCCGAATACCTTTCGTAATAAAGTTATGGCATTATACAATAAAAGTACCCACAGTTCAGCTAATACAATTTGGATCGTACAAAGTATCAAAACATTCTACCGCAAGAGAGTCTCGTAACGGCAACAAAGTAACCGTTTAACGACAGTCGCCTGTATAAAGTAGCTAAAATATGTCGTTGCTCGACGTTAAAAGCAGCGATTAATAACTTTCTAAGAATATCCCGCTTCTCAATTCCCACAGACGCCAGTCAAAGGCCGCCTTTTTCGAATCTTTCCGAAATTGAGTTGTCCGAATGCGAAAAATCATTGAGCAAAATGCGAGAACTTACATATATACGAAACTCGACTAAGAGGAGAGGATGATATGCTGCGTACTAACGAGCGAGCTCCCCGCTGCCGCGAACATATGCTACACCGAATAATAATAAAGCCAGAAGATTTACGAGGAAATAAAAGGATTTGCCGTAGCCTGATTTAATTAGGCCCTTACGTGGGCCCCGTCACTGCCGCCTTTCGCTTCTTCAGTACCATCTATAGCCCTAGATTCGTAGACCGGGATACACGTATGTGCCGCCACTGTTGTCCTCATCGTCGTCGTCTTGGGCCCTTTTTACCGTTGTTACACTTCTTGGTCAGGCCCCGAACACACGCAAGCCGGTTGAGGCTCGAGAAATATTTATGGGTTTATTGGGGCGAAACGATTATCCCCCTTGTGCCGAAGACCCACGGATATTTATCGGGAATTAATTTGCCGGCTATACGCCGCCGCTTCGACTATAATCTGCCGCCTTCCGGTTTTCATGAAGAATCGAAAGTGTTTTTACCTCGACGTTCTAATTATTACCTTCCTTTCACGCAATACGAACGCCCTTAATGTTGTTTATAACGCGACGACGAACATAAAATATTGAGAGCACTGTCCAGATGCACTTTCGCGACTTCGTTTCGTGGCTGAGACTCGTTTCCGATTTATGAAAAACGCTGCATAAGTGTCTCGCGATCGTGCAAATGAACGTATAAAATTTAGTAATTGTCATCGATTTCATTAAGGCGAGAAGATGCTTGCGTTTTAAACCATTTATTAGTGTGATATGTTTGACCTTTGGCAAAAATACTTTCCTGCACCCCATGATTTATTTTATTGTTGTCGATAACATCGTCGGTAAATCGGTGAAGTCGCTGAATTATTGTGGAAAAATCCAATGAAATCTATAAATGCCATTTAGTAATTGCAACTTGCATTTTAAACATAGAGTTTTTATGTATATTCCATAAGCGACAGTATTTTAATTGTACCATTCTTTCGCCAGTTAAGACACGAAGATTGAAACTTGCCCTAATCTGCATATTAATTGATTATAGACCATTCTCTTCCATGTAAAAGGAATTTTGTTTATTGAAAATCGTATAACAGATTATAGTGCTTTCTTTTAAGGGATTATAGGAGGTTCGAAATTTCATACTGTTGTAAAGAATAAGTGAAAATCACTGCAAAAGATCAAGTACAGGTGAAATATTGCCTTTTGAGATGATAAGAGTAAATTTATAAATGGCTTAGCCGTCGCTAGGAACACTCCCGACTTTCTTGGTTCTATTTTGAACGCGCCATGGAATCGTATTTCTATTTTTATTTATTTATTTATTTTTATTTCATTAATTTAAAGAACATTTCTACATTACATATAACAGTAATAAATTCTGTTAGACTGACGTATTCACTCCTTTGGAGTGACTTCTCACTCTAAAGCATTTAGGGAGTAAGGTCAATTTTTTGATTGGAGGTCGAAAAACCGAACAATCAAAAAGCCGACAGGTCAAAAAACCGACAATCAAAGTAGGGACATTCAAAAAGTTGACCGGCAAACAGACGGCACATCAAAAAACCACCAGACAAAAAACCAACACATCAAAAAGCCGACAGTAGAAAAACCGAATTGTCATAATACCGACAGTCCAATACCCGAGACACATAAAAAAATAGACACATCGACAATGGCAGTCATTTGAAGTGTCCCTTTTTTGACTGTCGGTATTATGACAATTTAGTTTTTCTACTATATTGGCTTTTTAACGTTTCGGTTTTGCAACTGCCAGCTTTTTGAATGTAGGTATTTTGATTGTCGGGTTTTCAACAGGACAGCTTTATATATTAAAAAAAAAATTACATATATATATTGATACAATGATATCGTCAGTCTAATAAATGTAATATCACTTTATATTGTCATTTTTTTAAATATAGTATCACTTATTTTTTTATTGTTAGTTTTGTAATTGTAATATCGTTTTTTATATTCATTTTTTAAAAATGTAGTATCACTTCATGACACATCCAGCATGGCAGATGTACCGGCACATAAGGTAGAATATTTTCCTTACAAAACGTTATTCAAAAATGACTGAATTAAATTTTTTAAATTCGGACCTTGTAGAGGCAATTCTAATTAAAATAGACGGTTTCCTAATATATACCAACTATATTAAATGATGACTGACTAAATTTTTTCAAGTTTTGATACGCTAAAGACACAGAATACTTGGTGGTATTGTTTGCTGGCCGTTCACAATCAATAAAACCTTGAAATAGACAGTGAATATGAAAGAAATGGTATTCATCTTGATTAGCATAAAAGATGGACCAGGAGATTCGCATACGTTACTTTTCCATTAAGATTTTGTTTATTCAAATGGAAAGGATTCTAACCTTTGTACTTTGTTTCAGCATGAACGACGAACTTTTTTTTATTCAAAACGAGTGTCTATAAAAGTGCGCATATACATCCACTTCGAACTCCTCCGAATTGAAATATATATTGTCTAGACCAATGTCCTATATCTTGCAATGGGTTTCAATGTTGCATGGTAATGTTTGCAATTTATATTTCATGTCATTTCATGTTTACTCGTCATTACAGGTTAAGGGGGTCTTGCACTAATTTTTTTGTCGTGCAATTTATTTCCAATAGTTCTCCGTTATTTCTGAGACGATTGTGTTGAAATTTTGTCATCGTTCGTACACAATATATGGAATAACTCTCATAGAGCCGGTATTTCGACAAAATTATTTTTTGAAATTAAAAAATTATTATCTGGGTTGTTTAAAATCATGTTACATGAATATACGGAAACAATATATAATGTAATAGATGGAAAAAAGGAGTAATTTCCATACATTTCTTGCATATCTTTGCGGTGAATTGCTACGGTTTATTCTATTCAAAATGTACAATAAAGAAGTGTATTTCGTCTTAAACGTCATTTGCGAATGCTATTCCTCAATATTCCTCAATTTGTAAATTAAAACATTTATATTAAAGAAAAATATTGCCTAATAATGTAACCTCAATGTAAGCGTGGGTTAGTTTTATGTTTTTCGGAACGTTCGTTTTTTAAGTTTAGAAATTAGAATTTCAATTGAAGGATCCGGCCCAAATTGTTGTGTTCCTGTATCTGGAAGAGACGTAAGGTATAAATCATAGACTTAGTCTTACACCGAGAAAAAAGTTTTTAAAGTCAAAGAAAATTTGTTTAAATAAAACAAATTATGGCATTGCTATTAGATTAAAAAATTATTTCCTTGATTTAAATAAATGAGTTAAAGTCTGATTAATTTAAAATCAATAACACTATATAAGGTTTCTGAAAGTGGCCAGATAACAAATTTGAGTTACAGTCCAAGAAACCCAAAACTAACTATATGAAAAACGATTATTGGATTTTTATAAAATTTGTTCCTTGGTATCGAGGTCGCTGATTAAGAATTCGTGGTTTGGTTCTGAAACTCAAGAGTTTTTAAGTTCGATGATTGGGAATCCAATGTAAATGTAAAAAAAAAATTAAAATGACGAATCTAATGTGCTGGAAGAATTTAAAAAAAACACCTAAAAATCCCTGAAAACTACACACCGAACCAACTCGCTTAAGGGGAATTCTAAAGTGCTCTGCCGATAAGGTAGGAATTTCCACTAAAAGCAGCAAATGAAAAATGACTAATTTTAATAATTTACTTTTCACTACTTACATTTTAAAATAATTAACATTTTTCTCAATAATTAAAATTTAAAATTTAATTTAATAATTAGTATATTAATTGTCTGTAAGCAGTTTTATTCAACTTGCACTTAGAGGTTAGGTGCACATCAGGACAATAAATGATGGGTTAGCCTGCAAAGCAGCTATTTAAGCATTTACCAAAGGATACCATTTTTATGTTACCAAAAATACGATTTTGTTTGTCTCTGTTTATTTATGCTTAAGTTTTTAATCAACAATGTAAAGAACGTTTACATAAAATATAAACAAAATTACAAATAAAAGGGTGTCTTCTGTGACTTAAAGGGTTAAAAAAATAAAATTAGGCGTAAATCGTTAGTTTTTAATAAGCAGTTAGCAGAGAACTCTTAAGACAGTGTATTTTAATCACTTAACTGCTTATCAGAAACATAGCTTCGAATTTCAAAGAGTCTCCCTAATGAAGTAGAATATTTTAGGCAAAATGTATGCAAGTTACAATTATTTTAAATTTACCACGTGATTAATTAATTAATGTAGGATGACTCTCTCTCTCTCTCTCTCTGTCTATCCTCAAAATGTATAACTATTTTAGTAATTTATGACCACCGCTAAGTGATTGTTGTTCAAATACGGACTTATGTGACTCCGCGACGATGGTATCCTACAGATATCTGTAAACACAAAAAAAAATGTTACTTAAAATATCGGACTAAAAAATATCTATACTACAGCGTTGTAGTAATTAAGGCCCCACTTGAAGTCTCGATCTACACAGGTAATTTGTAATGTGCATAAATTCCAATTACGTATTTACTTAAAAGTATTATCTTGCTCTCCTCAAATAAAAAATCATGTCATACACAGATTTTCATTATTTTCATTTTATATTTAATAAATTAACAATTAAGCAAAACATTTGGTGCATCATTTTAGAATCAAGTGGCAGAAAGACTCGTAAAATCTAGCTATATTAAAATGCAAAAGGCGTTATATGCCTATATATAGACGTGGTCGCATCGCGCGAAGATATTTGTACCTGTGCGAACATCTTGTCGAAACAAGGAAGTTTTAGAGCCCCCGCCCGTCCAGAGTCGAGAGTTTAATTGGCGGTAGCATATTCGCGGGAGGGTTCCAGCTGCTTGTCTCTTTCTCGTTCTCATTATCGTTAATTTTAATTAGTGTAACTACCGCGTTCTGTTATCCTGCGCTGTAAGTAACCCTTGGGAGCAGCGGGATGTCGACCCCTCAGGAGGATCCTTGTTGACGTTTTCTAGCGTCTGGCGCTTTGCCCTCTGTCATACCGCCGGACTTGTCGGTTTCGCACAAACGTCCATCCTGAAGAACTCCTGCTGAGAGGAAGCGCAAAACGCAAAAATCACGACAGCCGTTCTTCCACCTCACGCACATCCCACGCTGAATCCTCCATCCAGGATTGCTCTGGACTGGAATGATTGCCTTCGATCCGCGATTGATCAGATAGGAACGCTCGAAAGCGCTGCTGGATTCTTGTGCTAATGCGACTTTTGGTAAACTTCATGCGAAAGGGCGACTCGTAACCCTTTTCGAAACTATTTTGCTGAAGAGCTCGTTTAGCGAAATTTTAATTGACCAGTGTACGATGAATTTTAGTTCTACTTCTCTTAACTGAATTTATTTTGAATGTGTTCAGTTAGCTTTAACACATTTATCACCACCATTCTTTTAGAACTCCACAAGCTAAAATAATATTTGAAAGGACTCTATACCACACTTTTTTCACTCGAATTCCGTAAATCTCTGAAATGATTTTCTGTGAAAAATAGCGCGAATGTTTCAATATAATGATATGTTTGTCCCCTTTTTTATTCCATTAGTTGTATTATACTTTGTTTATCTTAGGCTTTTATTCTAAACGAGAATCGAAGAATCCGGATTTCAATTCGGCGTCAACAACGATATCTCTTAGTTTAAATTCGGTTTTCCCCATTTTATTTTACTGTCGGCATTAATTTTGAAATTCTTTGAACCTTCAATCTTCTTATTCACCCATGACCAACACAAAATTATAACGATGTTGAACGATCGAATAAGAATCAGCGTTACATATACAACAAAAATAAATCCTACAATCTGGTCCGACTTCTATTAAAAATTGGCTTAAATTTAGCCATTGAGTCAGAATGTGGACTTAAAATAATTCTTTATTGCCTTGAAACTTAAAATATTACGTTATCATTAATATAAATTTAATTTAGTAATGAACTGTTTTTCTCAATCAACATATATTTATTGTTTTTTCTGACCATTGCAGTTCCGAATATTACAAAATCAAGTCCAACGTTTCAACCTTTTGAAGAGGTCCTCTTCAGGACCAACAAAAGGTTGAAACGTTGGTCTACATTTTGTAATATTCGGAACTATAATGTCCATAAACACAATAAATATATGTTGATACGCTATCATTTCTCATTTTAAGACTGGAAGGCTTATAATAAGCACTATTCGCGATGAACTCTAAATAGGCTTTATTAACAGCTTAAAATGAGACGATCAGGAGGATTGTTTTAAGCTTTCTGACTCAAGTTTTCTTCAAGCCGCAAGAAAGACGCGAATTAAATGGCAATTGGCGATCTTGTTTGAGATAAGCACACATTAAGAGTAAACAACATAAACAATAACGATCTCACAAGACAAAACAGGTTCAGTTACAACCCGTCGATAAATCTTAAAATTGTTACGTCTTAAATTCATCATTACGTGAGGCTTAATTTCAGCCCAAAATTGCATTTATTTTCTTAAATTCAGTCAATATTTACGCTTAAAGTCTTACTTTCATACAACAAAACTGACTTTCAGTCGATATTATGGTTTGAAATAAGATTCGTCTAACTTACATGCCAGAAACTCGATCAATCTTATTTTAAGCCAAAATATCATCTAAAAGTCAGTTTTGCTCTCTGAAAGTAAGACTTTGACTGAAGACTTTGACACAACACTGACTGAATTTAAGAAAATTAACGCAATTTCGGGCTTTAATTAAGCCTCACCTGATGATGAATTTAACATGTAACAATTCTAGAACTTATTTTTTTCTGTGCACTAACAATTTTACGATTTTTTTAACGTGAAGTTGCGCCTTATATGACAATATTATAGTTAGTGTTCCATTTGAGATTCGAATTAAAACTATATATCAGTGCAGTGGAGCGCTAAAAATTTTTTCTCGGTGTGGGAGGGAACTTTTTAAATACTTTCAGCTACACAGTGTATCAATTTATCATTTTCAAAATGACAAGTGTATTTGTGTTAAACATGTTCTCTTGAGTCCATTAATTTGTTAGAGTTAGAAAAGATTGATTGAACCGATGAAACGAGCACCCGATAGCCACAATGAAATACATTATTTCAATGGATAAAATATATTATTATTACCATGAGTATTTCATTGTGTTAATTACATTAATGAAAGATCCTTTCTATTCAATGAACACTTACTAACTAATAGTACATTATGTGCCAATGGTGCAATTATCCATCTTTGACGATTGGGAAGTTTTTCGCCCGAGCGAAGTAAGGGAGATCGATATTTCGCCCGAGACCAATATTGTATTTTTTTATCCGATTGTCGTAGGACTCGATAATTCGCGGCCGAAGGTTTCGCCCTAGGCCGAGAAATCGAGTTTTAAGGCCGGAGGGTCAAAAATAATTTTTCGTAGTAATAATAAAATATTTCACCCGTTCGAACAATACATTTTATTGTGCTATCGATTGTACGTTTTATTACGCAATGCATTTTTTTCAGTGTATGCAGGCTCGATTTTAATACAAAAAATCAAATCAATTCTCAGCGGCTGAATTTAAGCCCAAGTTCTGAAAAATGTAATTTTCGGAACTACATTTTAGTCGCATAGTAAGTTAAATTTAAGATTTTTGAAGAAGTATACTTTTTAGTCGATCAAGGCTTCTTTTGGTTAGACCTTAAAATTAGCTAACTATTGGTGTCTATTCAAGATAGGAACAATCGGTATAATAGGTTTCACCCACGCATCATCTCTCATATATGAAATATAGCGATGTGCATTGTGCAATGATACTATGACCATAGTTTTTTAGCATAATATGGCTGTCTTCCAACTCGTTTAACTAGAAAATAATAAAAAATCAACGGTGAAGGAACTGCATTCTCGATTTTCACCCTATTTTTTACTAGTTTTCGAATAGAAAAAATTGTTTCTTATTCGATATACACTTTATTAAACGCTTCCAATTAGACGATATACTAAAATCTGATTTAATTCCCATCCACTTAGCATTACCACACTGACGAAGTATCACAACAAGTCACATTTGAATCCAAAATAAATGAGATTTTTATCAAATTTTGATGTAATTTCTATTACTTGTTGATCAAATTTGGATCAATATTTTTTCAATCGAATGATATCTCTTTATCATTGACATCAGCTTTGTAAAATGTTTAACTATAAAAAAAATGACAAAGGGCAGGTAATTTTCCCCCGCGTTAATGACAATTTGTCAATTTGCGGGTCGGCTCTCGGGTGGAGAGGTACAGAACAGAGACAGGACGGTACAAGACAGAACATGCTAGACACACAACACAACACCCACCCAGAGCTAGTCCCCCCCTACCCCAGTATCGGTACCACCATTAAATTCGGCGACCTGTGCCATAGTTGGCCGCGGCCGGTACCGATAACTGACGACCGGGGTCGGCAGTGGTCCCAAATTCGTACCTTCGCCTAGCAAGGTTATTCACACTGGACGTAAGCAGAGAAAATTGCACGGACGAGGATTCGAACTCGGGACCTTCGTGACGTTCAGTTCGTGCAAACTAATCCGAGCAGAAATTTGTTAAGGCCCTGATCAGGGTGTAACGCTTTTGGGAAGGACCTGATCAGGGCCCTAATAAATTTCTGCTCGGGAAGGCTCAGCCTTAGCCCGCACGCCCATCTCGCCGCTATAAAATATAAATGTTTAACTACATCATGGAAAGTTTGAGTTTTGCAGCGCCTATGAAAACATCCCCTTTACCCTAGTAAAAAATGAGCCCAGTTTCTGGACAGCTTCTGTCCAATCTCCTTATTTTTTGAGATAAATTTATAGGGAAATTGCACAATGTAAAACAAAACTGGACATATTTCTACCAGTGTAGTTCGTTTGAATAAAGTAAATACTCTTAATACAGTTCTAACTACGAACTTCTTTATCTATTTTATGTAAATTATTGGATATCAATGAAGAACTAATTTTGTATAAGATAAACATTTTTGTTAATATCCTCCATACATAATGTCAAGACTTGTTTAGGATGATTTCAAATTTTTTGTCAGAACAAATTCGTTGGTTGGTTGGTTGGCAGTTTATTCGTTTATTAATACACTGTGTGAAGATCTGCGAACACCTAATCAAAATAAATTCTACTTACTAGCGGGATTTCAATGGTCAGGTCTGCGTCTGCTCTTATTTTAAAAAATAACCAAAATATACTAGTCGTATACTATTTACATGATTTAGTCGGGATGATAAATCGAAATGGTAATTAGGTGTACTTCTGCTAAAACTGCTGAATTTGTTTGACTATGATAATATATACTTGGCTTTGCTACTAAGCATTTTTTAAGACAAACAGCAGGTATCTTAAACGACATAACGTGGGTCGTATTCTAACAAATTAACAAATTAAATACGGCTTTTGACGCACCAATGAGAAATCTATATTTTCCCCCTCTCGGCCGACTCGCGTGCATTCCCGATGAAAAATTGACCGATTTTTAATTGGAAAGGTGTTTTTTTATCATCAGACGAACGAAGCTGAATTCCCTCATAAAAAAAATGATAGAACTCCCGCATATCTGCCCTGTACGCCACTCACTATTCTTGACGATGGAAAGTCTTTTGTACATAATACGATGGACATTCTCTAGATGCGAAAATCCAACCCTCGTACTCAAGGCATATATCGACGATCTACCAAGTGAGAATCACAAACAGTTACTCACTCGGTAAGGTAGGACCGTGATATTATCGTCTGATGATAAACTGATGTTACCGATAACCGAGAGGGGGAAAATGTAGATTTCTCATTGGTGGAGAAAAAACCGTATTTAATTTGTTAACACATGTCTTTGTTATGATAGGCATGATTATGTGGCAAAAGAGGTCATGGATAAAACAAAAAGACAAAAATGTACAAATTCTTTTTTCAGTTTAAATATAGCTGCTATTGATTACCAGACAAAAATCGTAGGAAGGTATCAAAGACAAATGATCAAATCATAAGAATACATTTCGAATAATGATTTAGTTTCTTTTAAATTTAGTTATTTGCATAGACGAAATGACAATGGGTGTAGATGATCTCGGTAATTTGGAAAAATTGGAGTAGTAGAAGGAAAAAATTATTACATTACTTAGCAATTTCTCTTACATAGTAGATTAATGTCGTCAATACAGACAAAATATGGTTTACGGTTGCGTAATGACAATTACAGAGATGAACTTCAATACTAGCATTGATTGAAAAATTAGTTTACAAGATCATACTTTATGATTCTAATAACCTTGTACGTAGTCAGTTTACCTCTGAAGCTCAGCAGTTACCAAAATGAAGTGTAGTTTCTACATTAACACGGCCGAGAGCTAATAAATCGGAAAATGATCGAAATAAACTCTATTTTTTTTTAACTTTTCAGGATATGACATTTTTCAGAAATTAGTTCAAAATAAATCAAAATTTAATACAAATGAGGGCTCTGTCAGATGCATATTTGATACGTTTTGCTTTTCAGCAATTGTGATGGTACATACTACATCAATTCAAACTGCCATCAGATGTCGATTAGAATAACATCAATGTCTTATCAAAATACCATCAAATTCAAATTACTTTCAAACGACAGCATACAATTGGACATGATTCGGTTTGAAACAGAGCATAATGTGAAACTAATTGACTATAAAATGTTCCATAATTCAACTCATTTATATCTGAAACGTTCCATTTTAAACGGAATCACCTCCAAATATAGTCATTTGACACTTTTAAACGTTTTATATTATTATAGGATAACAAATTTGTTTTAATAATTGCAGCTGGTGTTTAAATTTTTCAATCCGAAGATATCCAAACTTAAGAAGCAGCAAAATCACAATCGACTAATGCAGAAGTCCGCAAGACCGGAGTTGAAATCCCCAATGACGCGACGAAGACATCGACAAATAAATGCTCAAGGGAAAATACAATATCCTCTCATAAAAAATAAAATTCAACCACCAAAATCCGACTACAACACTGATGGCCGGTGATGTTTGTCCATAACTCCTGGATCGTCACGAAATTTCACGTATCACCAACAAAATCGTTAGCAGGTACAAGTTTAAAAATCAGATGAAAAGAATTGAAAATTTCGTTTGATGTATAGTTGCACTAATTATGATAACTCAGATGCGCAGTTGGTTACATACTTCACTAATTTTCAAGCGCTGAAAAACGGCCCACGTAGGGATGAACTGGCACGAATTTGTCATCCCATCTCGGAACAATGTCGGACGCGTCCATCTATATATCAATATCGTTATCCTTTTTCAAAAATTGATGTCATCTTAATCCTGATATTCTAGAAAATATCGACATCTTCGCCCCTTTCTACAGGCATTTTTCCTTGTAGAGAACGCAAGTAACACACGATTAGTGGACACAAGTAATTTGTGAATTCTCGGTTGGAAAATATCGTCTCACCTCGAAATTGTGAACTAATTATCGTCTTGAATATCGTATCAATCCCAAATCGAGACATGACGACATTCTCGAAGTATCGGATATCGTGTGCATCGCTAGTGACTTCAACACCAGTTTTGTCCAGTTATTTTAATTGTACTTTAGTGAGAAAGCAGTTTATACAGTATAGTACTTCAGTTTACAGACATTTTGACGTATGAACCTTGTCTAAACGAAAGAACCAAACAGTGTAGTTAACCAAATTAACGTACGTGATCTAGGAGATTATTTTTCTAGGGTCATAGTATATACTCCCTTGTATGACATACATTAATCAATGAATTTCGAAGTATGAGTTTAGTAACTGAAAGTATATCTCTGTCAGTAAAAGTGAAAATAACTATACTGACTAAGCCCCGCAGTCATGGCCATTTCTATCGGTGAAATTAACTCTCAAACTAATTCGGTTGTCAATACAAACAATTATGGCTACTGCTACTCCCAGACAACCAAATGAATTTGATTATCGCAACCCAGCTATTTTGTTTGTAACCAATCCTTTAATTTTGTACGGCAAACTTGGCTTAACAAATGTAATAATTGTTAAGTTTGCAAAAGCTAGTATTGTCTCTACATATTAAGGAATGAAACTCAGTGATTTACACTGATATACACCAGCACACGATCTAATTTTTGAAATTTATAATGTTAATAAACGTAATAGAGTTCGAAAATAATTCGTAAAAAAAGAGAACTAGTACTGAAAGGAATATGTTACTGAAATCAGTTCATTGAAGTTCACTATATTTAAGATGTCGCATTGATTAAACGTGATATTCTTTTATCCTTTTCAAACTTGAAACAGCAAGGCAAGGACTAAAACCGTTATTACGTTATTTTCCAGCTGCTTTGATTACATTTATCAAATCAATCTTACATATAGGGCGATTTATTTCTGACACATTGCTTCTTTATCGCTGATGATACCTCAGAATGAAAGGGGAAATTTGGGATGCACCCTATAATTATGCGTTTGAGAGTGCTCACTGCATCCACTGTGATTATACGCGGCACTTTACTGTACGCACTTTACTGCACATAACCCACTACCATTCGACGAAAGACAGATTCGGATTGGTTGGCACAGTGCTGGCTTATTTAATTACTAAGACAGAGGCGGTCGCTTGAATTCAGGAATTCGTCGAAAACCTGTACACCAACGCTCCTTATATACGCTCGCGGAAGATCAACATTTGAGATAAAGTCGATAAGATGCTGCGCTAAGATCTTTCAGGATATGAGAATTAATTTTATTGCACTCGATTTATCGTTCCTCTGCCGCATATATTCATGCCACCTAGAGAATTTCTTAAAGAACTTTCTCATACCTTGAAGTCGATGACAGCTACAGATGGCATTGCAAAAGACATACATTTAAAGTACTGTTGACAAGTTTTATGAACTTTATCAGACCGTATATGCAGTAAAGTAATGTTTTAATGCAAGTGCGAAAACGCTAATTTCAATTGTGCTATACTGTGTTGTTAAGTGATGTTAAATATTTATATATTTATTCAATCCACTAATGAAGTGTACAAATATTATTTACCTTCTTCCTCGATAACAAAGTATACGAAAAGTGCTGAAAATCTAAATTGAGATTTCTAAACCTTGATTGATTACATAATTACTGCATGCAAAAATGAATTTAAAAAAATTTGCCAGATATAAGATTAAATGGAAAAAGTACCGTTGGTACGTGGTGCATATCGAATAAATACGAAAATTAGATAAAAAACGTAAGGTTTCTGAAACGCATAAAGAACCACCAACCATAACAAAACCACAAGTCAACTGGTCTAATTGATACTTATGAATATTTAGAAGTTCGAAATTTAATCCGTTCGATATGTGCATAAACTTGTAAACGGTAAAAGAGCTTTTGTTCAATTGTCACTTTTTTTACCCGTCAGATTATGTCGATGTTACACAATCATGTGTTTTGTTGAACCTCTCATTATATTCATTAAAATATTTCATTTGCATCATTAGTACACTATTTTCCACTTCAAAAACCTCCTTAGCAGTCTTTAAAAACATACAGACCATTTTTATGTATACAATATTTCAGTAACCAATATCTGTATATTAATTAAATAATTAATTCATCAATATCTACATTATTTCAGTACAGGTTCCGAAACCATTAGGATAAAGCAACTCCTTATACTGCTACGATTGTAAAAGTCAGCGAAGCTAAAGTAAGCATCTCACACTGCAATTAGGGTAACGAATGCTGTATAATTTTTCTACGCTGATTGAACATATCGACGAATTTTTAGTTAGACCGGCCCTAAGTAAGAGCTCTTTCCTGCGATCTTATCTTTGCTCTTGAATGACGCTTAAAACTGAGAGATATTTCTTCGCCCAGAACGCTTTATAAGCACTTTCTGAATAGTATTCTGGCCAAAATTTTGATTTGATACAAATACTCTCCAGAAAAGCTATATTATCATTTTAGTTAGCAGCCGTTTTTAATATACCTAATCTAAAGTTACCAGTTGTATCATAAAAATAAAATCGTGTTTTGATAACCTGATACTAAGTAAGAACTCTATAAAATATATTACTTTAATAAAGCAACTTTAGTAAATTTTTTAAAGCCTGAATGTAGCTAAAATATTTTTTTTAAGGCCATCTTTGGATATTAGAAATAGACGCAAGATCTTTTTTCATTGCGGTAGAACTCATGAATATAGCAGATTCAAACTAGGATAACAATCGTTGGATTGAAAATAGTTAATGACAAATTGCCTTCTTTAGATTCATTATCAGCATTTCGAACTGTGTTTCGAAATAGTTCACTAAATTAAATTAAAGGAAATAACGCGAATTATTTTTCTGACAATTTTTTTTTGCTATTACATTTTGAGTATTTTGAAGTTACTAAAATACAAGTTACTTTTGTGAAATTTTAGTATAAATGGATGCGAAATATGCTCCTTGGGTATAATAATTTCAATTTCTATCGGTAAAGGTGGAAATAAATCATATTGTAATTGAATGATTATGATACTGATTTTTATTAACAATATTTTGATGATATGAATTACAATAATATTAAACAGATCTTTCATTACAATAATTGATAATTTAAAACTACATATGTCTATTAATAGTTGTACGTAATACTAGTAACGCAATTATCAATAAATCACTTCACATAAGTTAACGAAGGGCCTTGAATACTACTTGAATGCTTGTATGCCTCCATCTGCCATAATTGGTCGAGATCGAGGTGTAGTGATGCGTACAATTTTGACCTGGTCCTTTGGAAAACAATATTGTACCTTCTGCAACACAAAATTAGTAATCCTAGAATGAGTCTTAATGAATACCTCTTAATGAATATCTGTTTATGTATGAAAATTAAATGTCAATGTAAAAATTGATAAAAAATGCATTTGTTGGAAAATTGCCAGCTTTGGAAAAAAAAAACTTTTAACTTATTTATTGTTGTAGTACGATGGATAACTTTTTCAAATTAAGTACATTTAGTTGAAAATTTTTAATTCTAGAATTTTGAGATGCTGACTATGAAGTTGAGGCGAGTTTTAAGAAATTAGACAGAACGGACCTAATATGATGATGATTTACATGGTAAATCGGCCATTTTTATTTAAACGAGGATAGGAAAATTCATATTTTAAATACCCCCGATTATCCAATGTTACTCTGTTCCGTGAAGTTTTAAATGATTTGTCCGACATTTTCAATACCCCATTTTGAATTTTTCAAATTTGGGGACAGATTCTTAATCAATGACCTCGATACTTAATGTGCAGTTCCCAATGCATTTCGTTTAATTATCTTGCTACGTTTGAAGTCATACTTTATTACAATATGATACCAAATTCCTAATAGTCTAAAAATTTATAGAGGTAACAAATAAACGAGGTAAAATTGACGATTAAGATAAATTAACAAGTTTAAAAAGTCGAATTATTTTGAACCGATATAAACAGAAAACAATATTTGTAGAGCAAAATAAAAATAATATTCCTGCTTACCTTGCATTTCTGCGCTACTTGTTCAGAAGAACACCAATAATCTGGACCTGCATCGCAGTTGCTTCGGAGAACATGTGAGCTGACCTAAAAAGAGCAAAATTTGTAAAATCATGATTTTATGTTAAGAACTTAACACTGTAAGAATATTATATATTGATATAGAATCATATAACTAAAGTTTTGTGCAGTTCTCAATTTAATGATCATTAGTTTTTGCATTATTGGAGATGGACAAATCAAAATTCAGTTTATTTTCAGAAAATACTTTCAAAATATTTCTCTTCATTCTACTATGAATACACTATTTATAATAAATGCAGTTTTATTAAAATCGTAAATAATTAAAACCATTTAAAATATGCAAAAAGACCACATTCATTTTTTACACTCCTCAAGTATAATAAATACAATTGTATTTACCTGGTAGTTGCTCAAAATTCCGACTATCACAAAGAAGAAAACAGTAAGTATCGTTTTGAAATGCATAATGGAATATGCTAAGACTACTACTACTACTAAGTACAACCCGTTAGCACTAATTCACAAGCAAAGGAATGCTAACTATATATATGTAACAATGCATTGATTACAAGTAAATCAATAATGATATAATCAATGATATTTAGCGATAATAGCAACCATATACCATTAAAGATCTATTTATCCATAAAACATAATCAATCATTTTTTCATCTTGCAGATATGGCTAAGTTATTTTTAATATAATACATTTATTTGAAGGGATTATAACTCTAATCGCGTAAAAAACGAGACATTTAGTCTTACAAAAACTGTCATTAAGTATTCTCAGATAACCTAGTAGTACCGGTACGCTTTGCAAGGCTGTATCATAGTGTTGAAATGAAAAAAAAAATCTTCATTTGGCCCTCGCCCACTTTTGTCCAAACTAATATTACACGGGGAAGTACATGTAAAATATAACAAAAATTCAAGTTTGATTAATATTGTTATCCAAGTATATCTCCAAAAGTTACACAAGCTAATTTCTTTTAGTTCGAAATATAACTGTAATTGTCGCCTATCGGAATTGGTTGGAATAGATCATTTTGGAAAAATCGCAAAAACGAAAACTTGATAAAAGCAGCTTAATGTTTTTAATGCGAAAATAAGTGACGGTCTTATTTAGTTTCGGCTTTATATCTTTCGAAATAACAAAAATTGGCTTGTGTAACTTTTTGAGATAGACTCGAATAGCAATATTAAACAAATTTGATTTTTTTTTGTTCACATGTACTTCCCCTTGTAATATTAGCATGGAGAAAAGTAGGCGAGGGTCAAGTGAGGATTTTTTTTTCATTTCAACGTTGTGATATAGTCTTGCAAAGAGTACGTGGCTCGGTAGTACTAGGTTATCTGACAATACTTAATGACATTTTTTGTAACATTACTTGTCTCGTTTTTTACGCGATTAGACTTACAATCCCTTCAAACAAATGTACTATATTAAAAAAAACTTAGCCATATCTCCGAGATGAAAAAGTGATCGATTATGTTTTATGAATAAATAGATCTTTAATGGTATCTGGTTGCCATTATCGCTGAATGTTAACAATTATATCATAACTGCTTTACTTGTAATCAATGGATTATATATAGTTAGCATTCCTTTGCTTGTGAATTAGTGTAAACGCGTTGTACTTAGCAGTAGTCTTAACACTTTCCATAATACAGTTCAAAACGATAATTACTGTTCTCATCCTTGTGATAGTCGGCATTTTGAGCAACTACCAGGTAAATCTAATTTTACTAAAAATTATACTTCAGGATATTAAAAAAGTGAATGTGGACTTTCTGCATATTTTAAATTATTGTTTTAATTATTTATAATTTGAATAAAACTGAATTTATTATAAATAGTGTAACTGTAGTAGAAGGAATATAAATATTTTCAAAGAATTTTCTCAAAATAAAATGAATTTTGATTTGTCCATCTGCATTAATGCAGGTTATGAAAAACTAATGATCATTAAATTCAGGACGGTTTTTGACAATTGACAAACTTTGTGCTCTGATGATACGAATTTTGCGGAAATTTAACAATGTAGAGTAATAATAAAAGTAGATAACTGCATAAATTTAAAATTCAATATAGAACATTCTTACAGTGTTAAGTTAATAATCTTGACTTTACAAATTTCGCTATTTTTAGGTTAACTCACATGTTCTCCGAAGCAACTGCGACGCAGGTCCAGATTATTGGTGTTCTTCTGAACAAATATAGCGCAAAAATGCAAGGTAAGCAGGAATATTGTTTTCAGTTTATATCAGTGCAAAATAATTCGACATTTTAACCTTGTTAATTTATCTTTTTTAATTATTTGGTATCATATTGTAATAAATTATGACATCAAATGAATAGCCAGATAATTACACGAAATGCGTTGGAAACTGCAGATTAAATATCGAGGTCACTGATTAAGAATCTGGCCCCAAATTTCAAAAATTCAAAATGGGGTATTGAAAATGTCGGACCAAACATTTAAAACTTTACGGAACGGATGTAATATTAGATAATCGGGGGTATTTAAAATATGAATTTTCGTATCCTCGTTTAAATAAAAATGGCCGATCTCCCATGTCATCATACTAGATCCGTTCTGTCTAATTTTTTAAAATTCTCCACAAATTCATAGTCAGCAACCCCAAAATTCTGGAATTAACAATTTTCAACTAAATGGTCTTAATTTGAAAAAGTTATCCATCGTACCACAACAATAAATTAAAAGTTATTTTTTCTCGGAAGCTGGCAATTTTCCAACAAATGCATTTTTTATCAATTTTTATATTGACATTTGATTTTCATACATAAACAGATATTCATTAAGAGGTATTCATTAAGACTCATTCTAGGATTACTAATTTGTGTTGCAGAAGTTACAATATTGTTTTCCAAAGGACAAGGTCAATATTGTTCGCATCACTACACCTCGATCTCGACCAATTATGGAAGATGTAGGACTTCAAACATTCAAGTAGTATTCAGGGCCTTATTCATGATTTATTGATAATTGCGGTACTAATATTACGTGCAACTACTCATAGACCTATATAGTATTAAGTTATCAACTATTGTAATGAAAGATCTGTTCAATATCATTTTAATTCATATCATCAAAATATTGTTAATAAAATGAATAACATAATCATTCAATTAAAATATAATGTATTTCCGCCTTTATCGTCTATTTGAAAATTATTTTAAAATTAAGTTTTTAATACACGTCTGGAAATTATACCATTTGAAATGGAAATTATTATATACAAGAAGCATAGTTCGCCTCCATTTATAACAAACATTTGACAAAAGTAACCGAAAAATACTCTAAATGTAATAGCAACAAAAAATTGTCGGCAAAATAATTCGCGTTATTTCCTTTAGTTTAATTTACTGAACTATTTCGAAACACAGCTCGAAATGCTGACAATGAATCTAAAGAATGCTATTTGTCATTAACTATTTTCAATTTAACGATTGTTATATTAGTTTGAATCTGTTATATTCATGAGTTCTACCGCAATGAAAAAAGATGTTGCGTCTATTTCTAATAACCAAAGATGGCCTTAAAATAAATATAAGTAAACATTTTTTTAGCTACATTCAGGCTTTTAAAACTGCACTACATTCGCTTCATTAAAGTATTATATTTTATGGAGTTTCCATTTAGTAACCCGTTATCAGAACACGGTTTCTAGTATATGATACAACTACAATTTTTGGTTTATATTAAAAACGGCTGCTAACTAAAATGATAATAGCTTTTATGCAGAGTATTTGTGTCATATCTATCAGTTTTAAGAGTCATTCAAGAACAAAGAGAAGATCGCAGGAAAGAGCTCTTACTGAGGTCCGGTCTAACTAAAAATTCGTTGATATGTTCAAGCAGTGTAGAAACATTGTACAGCATTAGTTACCCTAATTGCAGTGTGAGATGCTTACTTTAGCTGCGCTGACTTTTGACAACTGTAACAATATAAAAAGTTCTTTATCCGAATGGTATTGAAACCTGTACTGAAATGTAGATATTAACAAATTAATTATTTAATTAATACACAGATATTGGTTACTGAAATATTGTATACATAAAAAGTCCTGTTTGTTTTTAAAGACTGCTAAGGAGGTTTTTGAAGTGAAAAATAGTGTACTAATGATGGAACAGAAATAATATTTCAACGAATGGGATGAGAGGTTCAGTGTTTTTAAATGGGATTTTACGGCTTTACTACCGACAAAATTGTTTAATTATTTACATTAAATTTTACGTTCCTTTTTGCGACAAAATATTAATACATTTTTATCATTGCATTTCTCATTTGTACTTACATTAGATATTTCGATTACATATTTCGTCTAATTATTATTCAAATAAATGTTTGAGTATTAAGATAACGATCGACGGTCTAATCATATTCAATATTCAACACTTTTTTTTCGTATCGAAACCCTATCGATAACTCATTGTCATTTATTGAAATCAGTCAGAAAACTGATTAATTATCTGTACATAGAAAATGATCAGTAATCAATTAGTCGAATTACGTATCCCATTAGGTAAAATATTGAAAGGTTGTAATGACTGTCAATCAATGCAAAAAAGGGTGATATCATATCGTTATCGATATTTCACACTGTCAATAACGATATTTTTTAATAAACCATTCATGTTATAGATTTCAAAATTCGCCCTAAATGGGCTAAGGTACCTTTGGTGTTGGGAATAAAATTATTACGCTCCAGAATCTGTAAGTAAATATATGATGTTTTATAAATTAGTGGCATATTATTTTCATAACGTACGATTATAGTAATGCCGTCACCAACTTGATGACTTTCCCGGGTGGTGGTAATGTAGCAATTCCTAAGTAATTGTCAAATTTATTATCTAAGAATGGCAAAACTTATATTTGAAAGCTATTGTAGACCAGTGTGTCTTCTGTCCGTTCAATGTGGAACTGAAACTTCCCTTTGGTCTCATTTTTCAAATTCCTTGAGTTAAATTTCATTATGAAGAGGTAATATTGGATTAGGACTAATATATTATAATTATATTCATTCTAGAAATATGTTAGCTTTTAATTCCAAAAAATAAATATTGATTTAATAAAAGACTGTATCTCTCTGAAATTGTGTATACTGAGTTTTGTTTTTTATATCTCCTCGAAAGATACATCTTAAAATGTTAGATCAGAATACTTTAACACAAATAACAAACTATATATTTTTTCCGATGACATATCACGTGTCGAGGTCCTATAGAGTTTTTTCACCAAAGTCTCCCTGTATGTTAGAATAGACCTTTATAGGTGTTCGAAAAAGTACACATACAAATGTATGGGGAACTCTATATGACTTTAATGTTAAATGAAAATGCAGCTCCCACGAAAATCTAAAAGCTTCAGGCGACCTGCGTAGGAGCCGATTTTATTATCGGGACACGTATTTACCTCAAATCTAATCATATCAAATCATATTTCAAGTATAAAGTTGCAATATTTGAACATGCTGAGAAACACGAACAGTCAAAGGGGAACAAAACTAAATCGTATATTTACAAAGTATGTAGCATATACTAGACAGTACATAAATTTTCTTTTTTGTTATTGATTAATTTGAAAATATAATGCAAAAATGTAACACATAAGTTAAATGATAATGTAGAATCCTATAATACTAACAATATTTACTTACTCTCTGTTTTAGGTTTCGTTAATAACAATGTAAGCCGTAGTAAAGGCTCAGCGATTATGAGTCTACGAGAAAAGTGACTACCTTATGTCACTATTTCAAGAAGAACAAGAAGACTTCCTTAATAAAATTGTAACAGATGCAGAAATGAATTATGAAATAATTAAAAAATATGATACATAAAAAACAATAAATTAATCCCATTTGTTATTAATTAAATAAAAATGTTAAATAATTAACTTTAACTGGAATAATGTCTGGCGATTTATATAATTACTTTACGCCTGCAAAATCATCTGTTTTATGTCACTTTTTTGTTAATTAAGAAATTGATTTATATGTCGGAAAAATAAATGCTTAATTTATTATTCCTATATGGTTCAAAAGCTACCAATAACATATGATTCTTAATTCGACACTTTATTTTTTTTTAATTTAACACAACTACATGTATGCGAATTCTATGAAAATTAAAGATATTACTGACTTTTGAGCTGTCAACAGACCGTTTGCGCGACATATTAAACTGAACTGACAAATGACCATTCGTGAGGGTCAGTCAAGAGAAAATTCTTATTTGGGGTATGAATAGGCCAGTATGACAGAAGATTCAGTTTAATAAACTATTCTTACTTTAGTTATAAATCCATGTCAACTGCGGTAAACGTAATATCGTACCTATTTAAATACCCTATTTTTTAATTCATTGTTCTGCGTTTTTTCGCAATCAAATAATCTGATGGGTTCGGAGAAATTTACTACAATACGGAAAAAATTAAATAGTTAGAACTGCTGACTTGATAGAAGGAGATGATGTTTTTTCGCAGATGATGTTATCGTGGAATGTTAGATCCGAAGAATATTACTATGATTATCCACTATTTTTTTAAGGACATCTTGTAGTGAAAATGTCCAAAAGTTATATTACAGTAGGATAAAAATTAGATGGAAAAAGCCTGCTGGACATATAGTTATGCAACAATCCCTAGATACTTCGTTCCGTGTAGTTAAGTTTAGGACAAAAGTAATATGGTATGTAATTATATCCATGGCATGTATAAGTATGTAGTCAAAGTCAAATTAATTTTTTCCAAATACATCATGTATAATCTCGTGATAGGGTCCCACAGATATTCAGGAGAGCCTGAACAGAGTTTGCGCGAGAGCTCCACATATGTTATAATGATATTGTATGGGTTCAAAAAAGCGAGTAAAAGCTTCGGAAGAACTCCATGTCAATTTAATAGTTATTCAAATGTTATTCCATACCGACGACAGTACAAACATTTACTATGGATCATTTTAGGAAATGCAAAAAACTGATTTACTTTCTGTACCGAACGAATACAGCAACAGCATTCAGCAGAAATGTTATTTGCAAAATTTTGCGCCCTAGGGGATTTTGTTAACTACGTGCGCTAAATGCTTAGCGCACTGTTTTCAGGGTACAAATAATCGCCAAATGGTTACTTAGCGCACTGGTTAAAAACATATCGCAAGATAGCGAGTGTGTACTTGAGTAGAGCAGTGGTGTTTATGTTTTTGTTAAATTACATCGCGCTACGAAAAATAAAAAAATCTGCAGGAAACGGGTATAGAAGGTTTATCGAACTACGAAACTATATGTATATGTGACAATTTATTTATGAAACGATTTTTAACAGTTATAAATCATATTAACATATAAATTTCACATAATTTCTAAGATCTTCGATAACAAATGTATTATAATAAATTACAATAATGTATATAACTTAATGGATATATGCGCGCTTTACAATGAATGTGAATATGGATAATATTTATTTCGCAAGTCTAGACCATGGGTCCGAGAAATTGGTTGAAATCTTCAGGCTTATATGATTCTGGTGTTACCTTTTCTACTTTAATATTATCCTTTGGGAAACAGTAATCCAGTTTCTGCAAATAAATAATTTATTACAATATAATTTAATTTTCACACTAAACATATAGCATATTAATTCTTTCAATATCAAGAATACTTTGTAGTGCACATTTTTCATTACACGTTTTGATCTTCTACTGTATTCTTGTCACGATACGAAAAAAATGAAATAGAACGACTAACTCGGTAGTAGGATAAGACAGCCATTGTTTTTAATTAATTTTACTAAGTACGTAGTGAACTCGGCATATTAGGTAACCAAACGTAATGTTTATATAGTGAAACCAATTAAAAGACGTAGTTTTGCCAGAGCCTACTATTTAGATAATAAAACCAACTATTTCTTTTATTCCGGCTATACGTGAGCTTTTGAGGAATACCCAAGAAAGTAATTGAAAATTCTTAAAAATAGATTATTATTAATAATGTTTAACGTCTCTCTGTAATTATGAATTAATTTCATTTATGTAAAAAACTCTGTAAAAACTCAATTTCGAAAATTCCGTTCAGTAATTCCCAATTAACAGTTTTAGCGTAGAATTCTCCCACTTTCTAACCTCCTTAAATGCCTATAATTAGGCGAGTATTTAAAGGAATCGAAAATTGAACATTTGCATTATAATTTGCACCCAATTTTTTCCGATGTTGCTAAGATGTTCCAATGTATAATGAGCAGTAATTTCTTTTTTTTTTTTAGTCATATATCTATAAATTCAACTTAGTATTTTAGGTCAGTTATTTATGGAGCAATAAATATGATACCATAATCATTTCAATAACACAACATATGGAGTTTTCTACATTACATATAAATGTTATTTCAAATCTAATTTGTTTGATGTAACAATAAATTAAATGTAAATAAATTATATTAAAGGAACATTTTGCTTACCCCGCATTTTGTCGCTGCTTTCTCCGAAGAACACCAGTATTCCTGACCAATGTCGCAATTGCTCGACAGAACACGTGATTGAACCTATATAAATGATGAAATGTTTAATAAAGAATGTCAAAAATTTCGTTTTATTAATTTAATATAACATAATATAAATTCAACTTGATTCATTTATTTATCATTTTTATAAATTATATTCGTATTTTTTATATCATTTAAGTAAAACTTAAACGTTTTTAAAAGAAATCTGTGCAAGAAGCCCAAATATATTAAAAATAAAATAGGCCTCGCCCAACTATTTTTTTCTTTTTACAAATAATTATTTTGCGTTGTCTGCGTTTCCACCAAAAATTTAAAAAAAAATTTCTTCGTGATTTCTCGGCGTAGACTTATAAAGTTGAATAGCACTACCTACAATGTTGTTATAGTCATTTAACCGAGACACAATATACAAAATAAGAAAAATCTGAAAATTTTTCAAGAGAATCGCTTAAAATTTAAGTATACATAGTTTAACTATAACTTAATTTAAACATTTAAAGATTAAGAAACATTATATTCGAAATATACTTTTATTTTATTTTTTATGAAATATAGTTCAAATTTGTAAAAAAACATATTTCTTAGTTTTCTTTTTTTTTAATTTAACAACAATTAACAATAAAAATATTGAATTTAAGAGAAATTATTCTGGGCAGTACAAGAAACATAAAACACAAAAATAAAACCTAAATATCATTCATTTTTAACAAATTAAGAGCTATTAATCGTCACAAACTTGACATTTTTTAAAAACCGCTCAGCAATTTTATTTATGCTTAAATTCTTCTAATTTCATACACGCACACATGTCTACATGATCGCTAATGTCGTAATATCGATCCAACTTTAAATACAAAAAAAAAGATGTCTAAAACCAACATCGTTTACGGTGTTCTAATTTATTTATATATAATACAATATTTGAACTTAACTAAAGAAAAAGATTATTTTAAATGATGAGTAAAAGTCATAATGTAATAATCAAAATAACATCTATAATCTAATTCGGTTTGAAGAGTCATTGACTTTTCGGGGGTCACTGTAACGTAGTATAGGTCTGTATTCCACAAAAAAAAACATTGGAATTAAGTTATGAGAAACGAAATTTTAGAAACAGTGAATGCAATTAAACAGATTGAAAATAACATGGCTATGCATGAAACATTTTCTTTGCCCAGACATTTTTTTAATGTATAAAGGAAAATGCGTGTATAATAAATTAAAACTATTCACAAAAAATGTAAATTAGTTTACCTTGTAGTCAGTCAAAATTCCTACCAACACGAGGATTAGTACGGAAAGAATTGTTTTGAAATACATGTTGTGTCTGGTAGAGAGTACAAACCAGAAGCTTCGCTGAAAAAATGCTGTATACTGATGAATTATGCATATACGTGCATATATATATACGTATTCACGTATCGATTACAAATAATAATCATTAATTATAATACTATCAATGCTTTTCTGCAGAAACCTAAAAAAACAGCCGAATTAACCTCCTTTTCCGAAGACAGTTTTATGAACAGATATAAACAGAGATATGCATTT
Source organism: Trichopria drosophilae (assembly GCA_030407085.1). Lineage (NCBI taxonomy): Eukaryota > Metazoa > Arthropoda > Insecta > Hymenoptera > Diapriidae > Trichopria > Trichopria drosophilae. Next base: position 40,390,894 of record CM059584.1, read on the forward strand.
TATTAGTTTTATTACTTGTTTAGAGATGTTTTATTAATTATTTAGAGATAATAATTAAGCCCATTTTCGTTGAAAATGATAAAAACATGATTTTTAACTATTTATTATCAACTAATAATCGTCTTTTTCTATTAATCTATTAAGATTTCAGATGTAACCAATGATGTGACTCATTTTTATTGCTAAAAAGACTTAATTTTCTTGATTAATTTCCTGTCCAATAATAATAATAATAATAATAATAAACCTATCAGCATATCAGTATGGTCAATTAATAAGTAAAAATTAAGATAACATCGACATTTCTTGAATGACCGAGACGAAGACTAGTAGTTTTACGCTGTCGCAAAGAAAGAAACAGTTACCCAAATCTTTATTTTTACGTTAAATAAAGGGATCCAGATGGCAAATATACAAAGGTGTATTCTGTATACTGTTTGTGTAATGTGTAAAATACTCATTAAAAATTACGTGAAATTCGTGATTTACACTAATTATGCAAGTGTTTAAGCTTTAACATCAATATGTTATCCCGTAACATCAGTATGTTATCGGATACAATGTTTTTCGCTCTGTGTAGGTATTTTAGTGATCTTTTATATAAAATTAATGATTTTTTTGTTTTAAATTACCAAATTTATTCAACTCAAGCATAACTCCTTTAGTCATATGTAGAAGAAATTGTAATTCCTGATTTCCGGTGAAAAAGTAACAACTATTTTGAATCAGTTACTCCTTTTTCACTGAAAATGAGTACCTATTTACCGTTTCTCGGTGATTTTCATTATTTCAAATGGAGAGAGTTTAGTTTGATAACTTTTAGTAATCTCTATATATTAAAAAATAGTAGTGCCATTCTTTTCTGGCATCATTTCCTTTTTGGAATTCAGGGTGTATCTGAGAAGCCCGACAAATCATAAAACAGATACTTCAAAAACCAGACCTTTCAAATAGAAACATTCAAAAACTAGACATTTAAAAAAATAGACATTCAAAACAATACATTTCAAAATACAGACATATTTTGTAAATCTGTTTTTTAAATGTCTGTTTTTTTAATGTCCAGTTTTTTAATGTTTCTTTTTGAAATCTCTAGTTTTTGAATGTCGGGTTTTTGAAGTGTCTATTTTATGATTTGTCGGATTTTTGAGATGCACCCGTTTTTCACTTTCCTGCTATAATGTAAGAAATTAACGATTCTATAACTGTTTATAATACTACTTTTTATATAACTGTTTTCAAATTAATTAAATCAGTAATTTCAGATTAATTCAAGTCTCACATGTTCCATCTGCGCCCACGTGATTATCTTTGGGAAAATCAGCATGTCCTTCTTGCCAAATTCTGTATTGTTATAATAATTATTGCTCACATTTTAAATAAGTGGATGTAACCATATGTAAGAATTTGGGTCGTATATATGACCGGATTCCATATGAAATCATGCAGACAGAATAGGAGCATGTCACCAATTTTTATAATATTTAAATATGTTATTCTTTAATGAAAAATAAGGAACACCTATTTTTTTGGTTTGTCCAAAAAATGTTGTTCCTTAAGTTCCAGCAAATTGAAAAAAATGCTGCAATCTTTGGAAAAAATTGAAAAACCTCTACCATTTCATAACTAAAGCGCGGTCATTTATCGAAAAAAGTGGAGAATTCATTTTCTCAAAAAGGCCACCTTCAATCTTTATGCCAATTTTCTGCCAGGTTTGTAGAGACATGAAGAAAATGTCCTGAATATTTCGAAGAGATTTTTTGCTTCCTTGAGCTAGAATAATTTTTCTCCTACAAAAACATATTTCGACAAATTATTTATTATTAATAATCATGAGAAGAGAAACATTGTGCCAAGAATGATCTTCACCAATTATTGATTCAGGCCGACTTTGCTGAGAACTAGAAAGTGCAATTAAAAGATGCTGTTCCAAGTAATCACTGGAAAAATGATCAAGTGTTCGTTTTTACTGCTGTTTGTTACCGAAGCGATGAAGCTAAAAGTTTTGCGGTAGTTTCTGATGATAAGAAAGATGATACTGCTCATGCATTATTAGCAATGAATCGTGTTGTACAATTTAGTACTCTAAATTCTGTTGAACTAAACATTGTTACGGTTATAATAGATTTCGATTTCGTTTTTAAGCAGCAGCTCGCTGTTGTAAGACGAGCCACGTTGTTTGTTTACGTTCTCGAAAATATTGTTTATCTGGCGAAAATCGACTCATGACCGCCGCTGTACTTGGTGCAGATTTCTGCAGTTCCTACATTTCAGACCCAAATGTGAAGTATGGCGCCATCTTCTTAAGGGGAGGGTACACCCAAAAACTCAGCTTTATGAAATACAACTTTAAAAAATTTGAAAAAATTATTTCTTTAGTAATTTTTGACGTGGAATTCAGTGGTGCTGGAATAAAAAGTGTAAACAATTTTTTTGGCCCATAAAGAATTAATTTTATTCGAAAAAATGGAATTTTTAAAAATCCATCCATAATTATTTAGAAAATATATTTTTACGTTCACCATAATTTTTTTGAATTTTTAAATTAATTTAGAAAAATGTAGAAGCATTTTTTCGAAAACCCAAATTTTTTTCGCCCTAAAATTTTCGAGACAAGCATAACTTTTCCACTTTTTATTTTTACAGTACTCTATTCCTCGTCAAAAATTACTACAGAAATAATTTTTTCAAATTTTTTAAAGTTGTATTTCATAGAGCTGAGTTTTTGGGTGTACCCTCCCCTTAAATCGATGTGCAGCTCTCGCAAAATCTTACGATACAAAAATTATATGGCAACAATTTGGTAAAAGGGCGATTCCGTCCATTAAATAATAAAATTAAAAAAAATTACAGAATTTTTTCAATTTGCTGCAGCTTAATGAAAAAATTATTTGGAAAAAAGAAACAAGTATGTATCTCTTATTTTTCATTAAAGAATAACATATTTCAATATTACAGGAGTTGGTGTCATGGTTGTATTCATGGAATTGGTCATATACACTTCAAAATAATGTTAACAAATTCTTACATTTATTGTGCCTCTTAGGCGAAGTATTACTAAAAGGCCATAATACAAAGGAATTTTATCAGTTGCAATACCTTCCGTACTGGAGCTGGATTAATTTTGGACAAATGCCTTTTAAATACGCCAAAACCAATACTTCTTTGGAACTGGGTAGTCTATGGTTTGAAGGGACACAGAACACGAATCTGAAGTCAAAATTGTCAAAATTCAAAATGGCTGCCTCAAGATGACAAACGACTTTTTTAAAAATCAATCCAATTGGACTAAATCTTGTTACTCTGTGGTTTTCGTGGTCGCACTCTATAAATAAATATGAATCAGCGAAAACCGTTGCAAATCAGCGAATATACGCTTAAGAAACATAGGTTTGGGAAAAAGGTTGTGGGAAGTTAACCTCATCTGAATTTGAGTTAGCCTCCCAAAATAAATTTAAAATCACCAATGAACTTGATTTTATATTTCATTTTATTGATATACGTACGTCCGTACGTCCGTACGTCCCGTTTTTTTGTCTCGCGATAACTCGCGAACGGATAAGCGTATTGACATAAATTTTTATTTTGGCGCAGATCCATCCATCCATTACTAAAATAAATTAGCCCCCATTAAGTTTCTTCGTAGTTTTTTGCATTTGTTTTGAAAAATACAAATTTTATTAAAAAATGTTTCAAACAAAAAAGATAGAGCATGAAATTCTCTACAAAAAAGGTTGTATGCATTTTCTTCCTAAACTCAAGGATAATGCCATAAAACTGGTTTAAAATGTTTATGACTATTTTCTAAAAAGTATTGAATTTGATCACCTCGGCAAAAAATTACCCTATAGTTTTTTATCAAATTTTGACGTTTCGACCCCCTACCCCCCAGGGGTGGTCTTCGCCAGACCCTTTGGGCGCGGTGATCACCTATGGGCGCATAAAGTTCTTTTACGCTCTTATTATACAGGGTCATCGAAAAGTATCGGACCCCCCTAATATCTTCAGTTAGAATGCACTTAGGAGAAAATGTCCAATAGCAAAGTTGTATGGTTTCAAGCGTCAAGTTTTGAGTTATAAAGGTTTGAAGTTAACAATTTGTTAAGTGGTGTGCGAGTCCGACCGCAGTTAAGGCAAAAGTGGTGTGTGAGTCCGACCAGTTAAGGCAAATTTAATTCCAATTGGTTAGCTTGGGCAAAATATTTAATTGTACCAAACAATTCACAACAAATGTTCAATTCCCGCTAACGCCTTCGGAAATCATGCATTCGAGCAGCTTCTCGCGATTACGTTCGGGCAGTTTTTCGCCAGAGCCTATTAGCATAATTGCTTGAAGCCGTACAATACTTTGCTATTGGACATTTTTCCAAAATGCATTCTTACTGAAAATATTAGGGGGATCCGATTAATGTATTTTCTTTAAACCAATTAATTGGTCTCATTATTCCGCGCACAAAAGTATTAAGGTTATGATTACTGAAAACTAAATAATATTTTACAAGATATTCTACATTTTGTGTCAAAAAATTGTTAACTTCAAACCTTTATAACTCAAAAAGTACCTACTTAATAAAAAAATATTTTATTATAGTGTTTTGGAAAGCTCTCGAGATAAGCTATAAGAATATGCAATAAAATGTAGGGGGTTCTATTTAAAAAAATAAGATTGACCTTGAAATGACCTTGAAGGACATGGTCAAGGTCAAAGTCAAGGTCATCATCTTACTCCCCGCTTGAAACCATACAACTTTGCTATTGGACATTTTCTCCTAAGTGCATTCTAACTGAAGATATTAGGGGGGTCCGATACTTTTCGATGACCCTGTATATCTAAAAGATGTCTTATAGTATCTAAAAGATATCCGTCAGAGATCTTTTCGAAATTTTCAAGATATGTTTGACGAATTATATGTATATATATTGTATATATATAAGATCATAATGATACAGACTGTAATTAGTAAAACACAGTATACATGTAATATGCATCGAATAGTCTATTACAATACAAGTGCTTGAAGTAAGTGTTTTACAACTTTTATTTATTAATACTTCGGCTGGCCTGTTGTCGGGGTCGAAGTTTTAAAAATGCTCATTTTCAATTTTCATACATATATATAAGAAACACTATATTGTTGTAACATATCTATCGAAGCCACTTGGACCTAAATATGATTGGACCCCCAAATATCAATATAATTTTATAATATAATTGAAAGCTGTTAGTAAACAAACGAGTATTAAGGAATAGCCGACTCTCTACATAGTGACCAGGCGTATGCAACTCCGTACACCTATACTTGGCAGATAGTGTCTCCCTTCGCGCCCACCTAGCGGTGCATGAGGGCGCCACTGATAATGGTGGGTGAGCCCCCTCCGACGCGTCGTTCTACCATTCCTTGGAAACTGCGCAGCGCGAAGGACGATTTAAATTTGAGTTTCCGCCGTTTTCAGATTCCCGCCGCTTTTATTATTTCAAATCGAGAGTAACAACGTGCCGTGGAAAAGTGAAAAAGAAACAGCACAAACGGAGTTTTCAGATTTTTAGTAATTATATACGAACAGATTTCAATTAGTGTCTCGTGTGCAGTAATCTTGCAGTGATTTATAAGTTTTTAAATGTACATAGAACTCCTTGCACAGAAAATATATTTTGTATTGTTTTTATATTCTTCACGTACCAACTTCATTACTTTATGAAAATTACTTACGAAAATTTGTTTTTATTTTAATGGATGGATTTGTTGATTGCTTTTATACATATGTAATGTAATTATTATAATGATATAACATTACTCATGTATTTAAGTTTTTTAAATACAAATCATTTCAGCTTTTATGTTTATAAATTATACATATATTACGTTTAGATTGAACAAGAACAGAAATTAAATATTGACATACTGTCTGCAGTTGTTGACACTGCAAAACTTCCTTTTATTACATATACATACCCTTACAATAATACATATAAACATGCTTACACCCTTAACACCAAGAACAAATTTGAAACTATAAAATGAAAAATGTTAACCTAATAAAACAAATGTAATAAAACGGCGTAAACATGTGTATTGTGTACCGGAGCCCCGGCCCGGCGGCATCGACGTGTGGTACTTAGACGGGGCAGACCATTATCACTAGCGCCACCACGGCGAATCAGGTGGGCATTAAGGAGTCGTTCCGTTTGCGTTAGTTGCACAGGCCTGGTAGTGACGCCTTACCTAGCGGCCGTTAAAGGAATACTATCAAGGAGCCTAAAACAAACAATAAACATATTCTTCGTTGTTCCAAATAATGATCTATTTTTACTTCTACTAACACCATTACTAAAAGAATAATATTGTCTTTGTCATAACATTACTTTTTTATTGTTAAATGAACGAAGAAAACATACTAGAACAATAAATTTCTCCGTGACAGTAGTCAGTTTTTCCTTGCTACTTTAACACGGATTGAATAGTTGGCGCCGTATTCAATAAGGTAACCTTATTGAATCCTTGCACACACGTGTAAGGAATTTTTTTGAGTGTATATTTGATTCTACTAAACCAATTAAATTGCACTGATATACTACTAAAAAAGCAATTTCAATTAAGTTTGTATACTAAACGAATTTTAGCCCGATTACGTCGTTATATACCATTTCTTATTTTGAAGCAAATGTAACATTTTTGATCAACAAAGTAAAACAAATTCTTACGTATAATACTACTAGTGATAATTAAAGTTCATAAGGCAGCATAGTTCATGTTCTGTTAACGGTAATAGTAATAATATTACTGTCTGATGAAACACACACAGAAAAAATAAAATATTTGGAACAATTAACGAGATTGCAGAATAAGTGCCACCGTTCTTAGTTAATTTTTTGGACAATCTTACTGTTTAAATAGTAACACCAACTAAAAAATGTAGTTGTGCCAGATCTGACTATTTGGGTAGTAAAACCAACTATTTCTTTTTTTCGTGCTTAAAAGGCAATCTACACCACCTGCAGATTTGAATAGTGGCATCCAAAAATGAGCTTAAACGCAAACAACAATTAAAGGAAGACTACAATCTAATAATAATAATCTTACCTTTTAAAATATAAAGAAAATTTAACAAATGAATATGACGGTTTTTACGTAATATTATGATATATCGTAACAAATAATTACGAAAATAAAAAGAAGCAATACATTCCATACCACTCAGAGTAACTCCTCAAAATTGTAACAAATGTACCCTATTATGGTACAATAGCTTAGGGCATAATTAAGAATGATTAATGTAATGTTGTCTACATTGCAGCAACCTCACTCAACCGATTTATTAGGGTGTACCTCCCGTTTTCAGCAGCTCTATGTTTTGAAGAATTCTGCGATCTGTATACTATAGTATGGCCTTAAACTACGAACTAAGAACAACTACTTAAACTAAGAACTAACCCGGATATATATTCTTCTGCATTGTATTTAGGTTGGCTTGATCAATAATAATTAAAGCCAGAATGTGATTTCTTGCCAAAAAATACAATCTTAAACCAGACATCTGCCGGTGACTTTAATATTCACGAATGAGATTAATTGTGATTCAAATACATTTATTTTGTTCTTACTGTGTAAAATCCGTCTTTGAAGAAACGCGAAGTTTAAGATCGAAAAGGTGCAAATCTTGACAATATGATGTAAAATGCATCCTCACATTTTTAACCCATTAAACGATTGGACGATCATTTTCATTGATTGGGGTTTGATTTCCTAGTAAAACAATCTTACTCTAAATGCATGTCCAACTATTACAATCTTTTATTTAACAGAATTTTCTTACTATCAACCTACTTTGCGATATTGTAGAATTGCAAATTAAAAGTTTATTATTATTAATATAAAAACCAAAAATCCTTGCATAATACCGTCATCCGTTTCTAACTTAGGCTATGAATTTAAAAAATTATATATTATAACTATAGACTCTATAACATTAATTACCTCTGATTGAGATGTAATTGAATATAAAAGAATTTGAAACGATTCCATTTTAAAGATAACACTAAAAGGTTGGTCTGCCATTTCGATATATCGAATTCAAATAAATTGACGTAACAGACAGTAATGTCACGTTATATTTAATTGAATAAATAATTTTACTTTTTCTAATTTATCGGATCTAGTCATCGCAAATTATAGCTTTTATATGAAGATAGAAGCATATCATATCTGCACTTCGCTTTCTATTAGATCTATTTTTTCACACAATCGTAAAGCTACCGTTCACAAGTGTTTGTCCGTATTCTAAATGGCATAAATCAATATTCTGACCTCGAATTATTATTAAAGAATGTAAATATATTAAATTAACACAGTTGTCACAAACACTTGAACTAAAAACAAACAATTACCTTTGTGTAGTTTATGCGAAAGTAGTTTTATAGTTAGATAAATTAGATTGATGCAGTTTAATGTACTATTCTTATTTAATAAAATGTGGTAACCATATAACGCTCAGGCAAATATGTAATTAAATTGTACAAATTTTCAATACATTCACTTTAACTTCTAAATCTCATCTTGCTTTAAACCTTTCTGCTTCTTTGAATAATTTCGGTTTTAACCTGTAAATAGAAATGTTTTAAACCTATTTTGCGGGTAATATATAATCGGTTCTTCAATAAATGAGTTTTGCAGAATACAAATTGTTTATAATGTTAACAGATCTTTAATTGACTAAAATTACAATTAAATATTACATGACTAAACTAACAAAGTTGGTACTTCTCAGTAGTTCAAATATCATAATGAATTCAGTCTTTTCAATTTAGGGGAAAGGCCCAATAAAGGGATGGTGTTGGTGTGGATATACTGGTGGTGGCGCTGGTATCTGTTTTACAACATCCAGTGGCTTCGGTGGGAAACAATGCTCTAGTTTCTGAAAAATGAAAATATTCATAAAATTATAAAATTTATCATTATTAAATTGAAAGATTTCTTCCCAAACAGTACAAGCCCGTCCCAGGACGTCCTTAGAAATCCCTGAGGAGCTCCCCAGGACATACCGGGATGAATTGTACTGTTCGGGTTACATGTAAAAATATTTACAATAGTACTATCACGACTTTTATTATTTAAAATAGCTCTTCAAATAAAATAAAATGACAAATTTATTAGCGATATAAAACATCACTAATGAAAATAAAAATTCTTAACCCAGCATACATTATCTAAGGTAAGCAGTCTAAGTCAAACCGTGTAAACAAAAAAAATGTAATAACATTTTACTTTGTACTGCATTATTGTTTCTCAATAAAATATTAATCTTACCCCGCATTTCTTAGCTGCTTTCTCAGAAGAGCACCAGTATTCTTCACCAGCATCACAGTTGCTTGGGAGAACTCGTGACTGAACCTAAAAATTCAAGAATTTTTTAATTGTTTGTTTTATGTAGTTGCTTAATATCACATCTTAAGCTGTGAAACAGCAAATAAATAATTTACTCTTCCAACATATTAGTTTAGGTTATCAAGTATACACAAATTTATACAATTTTTATCATAAAATAACGTCAAATTGCTAATGATCTGAAATTTTATAAAATAAACTGAATTCTTTTTGGATAGTTTATAGATTTCATAGTAAATTATTAATTTTATATGACTTGTAGAAACTTCAGTCGGATTGTTTATATATTTAGGACACGTTTTCTCCACACAATTACATCATATTACATTCTTACATCAATTTAAATTCACCCCATTAATGTATGATCGTAACTATAAGATATAAAATGTTTCATTTTATATAAATTATGTACGACAAGTATTGGGAAGCTAAAATATTAATCCAAAAATGATAATATTGTAGAAGACAGACATAAATTACAAGATGTGCAAAAAATATTTATACTTTTTATGAATTAATAACAAGATATTTAAATACCACTCGATTATCCGTAAATTGAAATTAAAACAAACAAACTAATTAGTATTATAATTGTCACAGCTAAACGTAATTTGTGTTACAAAGTGATAAGAAAAAATTAAATTATACCTGATCTACTACGGAAAATGAAATAACATAAATATATAATGTCTAAACTTCAATTAAGATGTGATAATTAAATGCAATACTTTACGCAATAAACCCATTAATGACAACTATATTATCGTACCTCCATTGGTGGTAAGGAGGAAAAACTACCGGTATTACGAATTCTATTACCCTAATTACGAAAGTCATTGTCTTTTAATGTTTTATCAAAATCTTATAACACCTTGATTTAAAGAAAAGTAATTAATTATAAGAACACTTGTAATTAAATTGTGGTAATTTTGGTTCATTACTTATTTTAACTAAACACGCTGAGAAAATAAGTTATGATAAATAATAAATATACACTATTTAACATAATATTAAAATAAATATTGATTAATATTAATATTAAAATAGTCTCTTTTTTGTATGGTTAGATCAGGTGAAACTGTTTTTTATCTCTTGATTTATTTATATTAAATTGTCTGAATACTTGAATGCATTAAATAAAATTAATTTCAGAGTTTTCATTTTAGAAATAACCAGTAAAATAAACTTTTATTCCCAACAGAATTTCAATTCAAACAAGTATTAGCCAAATGATTATCGAGAACGAAAATTTTAACCTTTTGAAAGAGTATAGTTAAACCTATATAGTTTTGTAACTCGAACTTATGTTTTAGATATTGCTAAGTACAATCATAATAGTTACATTCATAAACATAATGTTCATTTCTTACCTCAGAAATACAATGTTAGGTATTTATTTTCGTAGAATTAATGATCATTGGAACAAGAATTTAGTAAAAACGTCTTTTTATTGAATGAAAAAATCATGTAATATAATTCATAGGAAAGTTTCAAATTTTTTATTAATTCCCTTGAAATATAGAAGATAATTAATTTTTAATTATGATATTTATTTGGTTCGTTTTCTTTCAAATATGACCTTATTTCAACTAATCGTTCTTAAATTTTCAAATCTGGAATTTTCTCTGAATATGGATACACTAAGAGTTTATTAACATTACTGTGGTCAGCAGGAAAAACCAGATAATCCCATATTTTGAAAACTCGAGAGAAACTTGTTTAAAGTTTCATATTTACATGTATGGCTGCGTAAATTGTGATTTTTATTTTTTAATAATTCTAAACTAAAATATTAAATACAAATTTCGTTCTGATAGAATGATTGTAAATCAAAAACCTATCCCGTTTTCGGTGGTTTCTCAATTTAACAAAAATGGCGCTACCTGTTGGCCAACTGCAGATTTAATATAAATTTATTACGAATATCATAAATTATAAATCTATTCTAATATTAATAAATTTAATTCTTTTAGTCTCTCCATTCATTTATATATAACAATCGTCGTTATTTCTTACATTCGCGGGTAATGTTACACAAAACGAATATTAGTTTCGTTTTTACATTATTTTTTAAAAATGAGAAAATTTTTCACAAAACAATAGATAGAAATATATGTTATTTACCTGGTAGTTACTTAAAACGGCGACTATCACAACGATGAAAAGAGTAAATATCGTTTTGAAATACATATTGAAATAGCAGCACAGTGCAACTGACAATCAATAGGTTACTTTAAAACTATTGTAAAAACTCATGAAAGTTCTGTTATATATGAATGTGTAACCAGTTATCATTTATAATTAATGTTCCTTATCAGTAAAATTAGTAACGATATTCAACGAAAAATTCCTACAAATCTTTGAATTTAATCTTCAGCAGAAATGACCATGAATTCTTACCTCTTACCAGTAATCATTTATGATATCGAGATAGTTATGGTAGCACTAAACACTTTAGGAATAATCGAGGCCATTTTTTTGGTACATACATACAATAGGTTATAAGGTGTAGAATAATTAAAAAATCTAAAATGGTTTAGTATTCAGAATTCTACGAAAAACTGGCCTGTTATCTAGCAACCTCACTATACATTCGGAAAGTTCTTGTTGCACAGAATCAAAATTTGCCTGCAGAATTCCACTGTAATATCAGGATTTTAAGACATTCCAGCCTAGAATTGTAAAAACTATAAACTATATATGATCGGCACGTATCATTTTCGTAAGAAAGTACCCTCATGCCGTTAAAGTATACATCTCTCTCTTTCCAATGACGTTGAGTTACCTAGAATCAAATCTTTTTTTTTGTGTGATTATGAAATTTTAAGTTTACAAATTTTAAAATTTACGACAACTCTGCAAAATCATGAAACAATAGCATAGGTATGATGATAATCGATAACGTTCAAAACTTCCAAACAAAACAAATAAAAAATCTGTAAAATTTTAATCCTACAAATATAAGAAAATTGGAAAATTTGATTTCGGTTAATGACATATAGTCATTTTTCTAACAATTTCGAACCTATGTTTTGAAATTGATATAAAAGATATGCAGATATCAACTTAAACGATTTTGATAAAGATTAATGCTCCAATTCTATGTAATATTATCTACAAATTTTTTTCTAGAGCACGTAATATAAATGAATGCATTTTACGAATAAATTATTCTCGGAAAACATTTTGAATCATGCAGTATCAATTCTAAAAATGGAATACATTCAGAATAAACTTCCTGAGTGCACAGAGAGAAAAAGAAGGTTAACGGAATCATGAAGAAATGCTGAAAACAGTTATAAAGTATAATAATAGTAAAATTAACAATGTGAAAAGCTGTAGCTCGCAGAGTGTTACTTTTGCAATTCAGAACATTGTGAAAATGGTCATACAATAATTCTTTTTAGTAAGGAAAGAGGATATTTTCATTTAATTCATTTTATTATATTCATTTCACTGTTTGATAATGTTTGACTTGACTATTTAAGTATGAAACTGAAGTACCGAGTATCTGAGGTTAAGCACGATGATGCGTACTTAAATATCGGGAAATGGTAAACTGAACAATATTATGTTCCTGTTTATTATAGAAATGGTTGAATTAACTACTTTTTGTTATGAAATGTTATTATGAAATGATTCCATTTACCATTTTTCTTCTCTCTGTGTGATATCTGAAAATTCTCTTTTAATTCGAATTTATAATATTTTTATACGTTTTATAGTGATACGGCAAACAAAAATATTACAAGATATTTTATAGTGACTATCAAATATAACAAGAATAACAATTATAACAAGTATTTGGTAGGAGTTAATGAATTATAGGGATGGATATGAGCAAAAGCATTTAGATGTTTGCATAAATGTACAACTTGTATAATGCATTTGGATGTTATGTATGGACCAAAATGAGATTTGGTAAGAGCGCGACAAAAAGGAATGTTTTATTTTGACACCTTTTCATTATTTAAGACGCAGAAAGTGTAAAATAAGATACTAAATTTTACTTTATCAAACTACCAAAGTCATATCTGTACTTATAAAGTACCCTTATATAAACATTTAGTTCTGTACGATGATAAAAGTTTTTGTCTAGTCAAAGAAGGCTTCGTTGTTCAAATATATTCAAATAAATAATTTGTCACACGACAGATAATAATACTAATTCAGTTAATAACAATCATCGATCTTTTCGTGTCAATGAAATCAAATTCAATAACTCATTGACGTTTCGACGTTCAATGTCATCATTTTCAAAACTGCGACAAACCGAAACAAATTTATTACCATCACGCACCAATGACCAAAAAAAAACATAATTATATAATTATCATTAACGTTAAAACATTATAATATAAAAACATAATTAAATCAAATAACAAAACATTTTTGTTTATAGCGGAGTCTTAATTACTACATCATCCGAAATTACAGGCACACTGACTATTCCATTTATTGTAACAACTTATGCCGCCTCTCACAATACATGTACTATATACATGTATGTCCAAACACAGAGGTAAACACCAACGTTAGGTTCTATGTCCAGTATTTTTACAGAATTCCATTTGAAACCATGTTCACACTTTTCTCTGTGTTCTGAGAAAAGTTTTCGTTGTGTGTTGATCTGGTTAAGTTATTGAATGTTCCAGAATGCGAGTGTTCAGCTGCCTTTTTGGGTGCGGGTCGAAAAACCGACAAATCAAAAAGCCAGGCCAAAAAACCGACAGTCATAAAGCCGACAGTCAAAAAGCTGACACATAAAAAAATAGACAAATCGCCAGGAAGGCTGTCATCTTTTGAAGTATCGGTTTTTTGACTATCGGCTTTTCGATTGTCAGTTTCTTGACTGTCGGTTTTTCGACCTGTTGGCTTTTTGATTTGTCGGTTTTTCGACCCACACCTGCCTTTTCATCTGTCCAACAGACAGAACAATTACCACATACAAGTTTATATACTGCATTATTGGATAGCATTTTCTTCATGATGTCTTTCTCTTTTTTAATGATGTTATGCAATAAATTCACTGTCCCAGGTATTAGTCTGACACTTTTAGAGTCTAGAATCTGTTGGAGTTTCTCATGAAAACATGTCATATAGTTACAAGTAATGTGTACCAATGTCTCATTTTTGTTTGCACTGTTATTACTAGAATTAATACTCTCAATATTGTGGTTATTAAATCTTTTTTCTTTCAAATATGATTTACGTTTGCTTATATATTTGTTTATGAATTTTATTGGGTACTTGTTATTAATCAAAATATTCTTAATTAGTCTAATATTATACATTGGTGCGTCATGGTGATAAATTTGTTTCGGTTCGTCGCAGTTTTAAAAATGACGACATTAAACGTCGAAACGTCAACTTACATGATGTGCATTACTGTATTTGATTTCATTTACACGAGAAGATCGATGATTGTTATTAACTGAATTCATTGTTCGAAATCGCGGTTTATTAATATTGTACAAATTATTGCATTCACTGTACAACATATTTCTTAACTGGCAGAATACGTTCGTTATCTACTAAGAAATTATTTAATAATCTTAAATAAGGATTTTTTTATGTTAAAGAAAAATAAGCTTATCGTTCATAATATTAATGAGATATTAATGCCTCATAACGAGTGAATTGTGATGGAAATAAAAGCATTTCATTTTCTCTCATCGATTCTCTTATATTATAAAAAAAATTTTTTAAATATGAGGAAAATCCCTATGTTAAAAACTCTTTGGCTTGATCGAAAACCGTAATCGATCAAAATCGTTTTAAATTGAAATATATTATCTTTAAACCATTTTTCTTCTCTTAAACGAAATTTGGGAATGGGTTAAAGACTTAATTTTGCTGGAAAATAAATTTTAACTTGCCAATGTTAACAGGTGGCTTATGGGGAAACTGTACTTATCACAAATCGTTAATATCTGTGTAGTAATCCATCAGAAATCAATAAAAAACGAAATTTTAGTTGATTATAAGTGAACGGTTATACGAATTGGTAGCAAATAAGTCGATATAATTGTTATTAATTTAATGTTTCATTAGCGATACAATTGTTTTAATTTTGCTAATAGTAAATTGTGCTTTTCAATTATATGCGTTTGAGGTAAATTTACTTCGAAAATGTTGGAAATATTAATACAGATTAGGTGGTACAGGTTAGGTGCCCGTGAATTTCCGGTCCTGCATGATCGAGCCACCTTAATACTGACAAATTTACCATTTCTTAACGATTAAGAAACGCATTTTTACAGTTAATCTGGGCATTTTTAAGTCAAATAAATATTTTGATGACCGAAATTAATGCACGTATTTGATTGTATTAACTATATGTTTATTATGACAACTACATGTAACAATTAAAAATGTCAACACTTTTATTTCAGAAATGTATAACTTTGGTTACTGCAACGTTATCCTAATATAGTTGGAGGGAAATTTTGCGAAAAAATAGAATGTTTTAAAAAATCAATTTCAAAATGGCGGCTCAAAAATACCTAATACTAAAGTCGATTTTTTTTTTCAAACTCGTTGTGGAATGTATTGAATCGATTGACCCGAACGAAATCACTTCAAACTTGTTACCCGGCGGTTTGTGAGGTCGTTGGGTTCCAATCTGATGATAATATTCAAAAATTCAAAATGGCGGATCCACAATCCGAAATTAGCCTCCTTAAAAACCACCAAGTATCAAGACTGAAGTGATTTCGTTTGATCTTAGTAAATACGTTTGCCATGTCGGATCCAGCATTTTGAAATTTTTGAAGACTAACTTATTTACTGTCAACAATGCCAAAACATCCTGGGAACCTAGTTTGAAGTGACTACATTCAGTCGACTGAGTACACGCTACTAAAATTTTGAAAAAAAAATCGAATTTAACAGCCATTTTGAGCCGCCATTATGAAATTCATTGCACTACTTCTATCTTCTAGCCCAAACATTTTTGACGCGATATTTATAAATTATATCTAAGATATTCTAATGCGGGAAATGATAAAAAAGTGAACAACAAAATCGCACAAAAATCCTAGCTTTTGTTAAATAAATACTAGTAATTATTTCTTTATTTAAATAAAATAAATATGGCAATAAAAACCGCTAATTTAATTTCTTTTACTGCGCTTCACTACTAAAATGTACTGTCAAATTTCACGTTAAATTTATGTACATTTGATCCTTAAAGGGTTAATAAACATTCGATATTAATTAATAATAATTATTATTTTTTAATTACTTTCTGTGTTAAGAACGTTAAAATTGACCTACATTCATTTCATAAAAATGAAAATGAAATTTCAAAATGCTAAATTTCTTGCAAAAATAGCTTATACTTGTTCACGATTCTTGAATTTAAATAGATGAGCATGTAATGCGTTAATCAAATTATTTATTGGGCGTTAGGTGGTATATTAATAAATAGTTATTGCACTTTGCATACAATTGTATTTTTCAATATACAACTCGTGTATTTCCTTCAACTACCTTTTTCGAATTTTACATCAACGTTTATTTCATCGTTTATTCTGGCTTTTTATTAGCCTTATACTTCTCTGCATCTTGGTTTAGTTGATTTTTTTGTATGTATCCAATATTCAGGAGATAATCAAAGGTCAGCACTCCTGCAGTGTTCAATCTCCAATTGGGACCAATTACCCGACGACGATTAAGAAGGTTTAATTGTACTGGGTTTTGACGTCCACTCCCTAATCCCTACGGCTGCGAGGGTGAATTGTAGGAGAATCAAATGAAGACTCACAAAAGACGGGTCCATGATTTTGTGAAGATGTATCATAGTCGTTACGACGAAATGAAGAGGGTTCGACTCTGTATTGGTACCTTGCAGAGAACGAATGGAAACGAAACTCCTTGACGAATGGTCCCTTCGTTGTTTGTATCACGCTTGGAATAACGTGGTGCGTATACGGTATTTAAACCTACATGCAGCATTTCAAATCTAATGATCTTTTTTATTTCGATTTATGAATTTGGTATCTTAACCGGTTGTAAGACGAAGTGGAGAATAACACTTTTTATGGCTATTTTTTATATCCTTTTTATTATACGTTCCGTCCTAACAAAAAGTGAATTTACAATTTTATCGGTTTAAAAAATGAAAATTTAAGACTTAATCTAAAATATGATACTAAGCCAGCCCGATACCTTTCTTAAGATTCATTCGCTATAATGGATCTGCCATTATGAATTTTTGACATTTGATCTTGATAGATCAGATTTTTGATCTTGTTCTGCGAACCTCTATTTCTCAAGAATCGTCCGCCATATTGGATTCGTTGTTTTAAATTTTTGAAATCAAATCTAAAATCTGACGTCTTGGAGTTCTTTTCAGGTTAGATTTCGATTCAGGACACCTTCGAAAAAGTAATTTTGGGTTATAAATTTTGTAGGTCTGTATTATGATTCTTTTTGAAAGTGTAAATGAAGAAATACATAAGGAAATGTGATTTTTTTTTAAATCGACCGTCAAATTGGATATTAGTAGTTTTTGGTACACACTGGTCTAACGGATGGAATTTATAACAAAAGTAAGGAAAGACAAAAACGTGTGTAAAGGGCAGAGGGAAAGGATTGTAATATATGAAAATGTTAGGGTCCAAATGAAGTATACAAATATGTCTTTAAAACATGTCTTTGACATTTCGACTCTAATGCGAGTCCTCTTCACAAAGTTATGTAATAATTGATTGAAATTTGGGTTGTAATTATATAGGTCCTGAAAAAATTTAATTAATAATAAAAAAACACTATTACAAAATGAATATCCATTCTAATTTATTTACAGAATAGTTAAAAAATGTTTACAAATTCTAAATTTAACCCCACAAAACCATTTAAACGGAAGTAACAATGAAAACATAATAAAAACAATCAGTTGCCCTTATATCAACGGACTTTCTGAATATCTCGCAAAAATGATCATATATAAAAATATAAAATTAGTTTCAACTCCCTTGCAAACCAACATTGCACAAGCTGAACCTGATTGATAAATTACCTCTTGAAAAAATAAGCGATGTGATCTATAAAATTCTTTATCTTCACTGTGAAAACTGGTATATTGGACAGACAAAAAGACCTTTAAAAATCCCGTGAAATGAATACAAGAGAAACATTTTTGCAGAAAAAAGAAAAGTTTTCAGATCTAACCGATCAAAGATGCGAAAGTGAACACGATTTCGATTATGCAAATAGAAAAATTATTGCAAAAGAAAAAATTGGGGAAAACGAAGGCACCTTGAAAACTACTACATAAAAAAAATACAACACCGTGTGTAATTGATAGAAACATTGTTGTTGAAATTGATATTAACAATTATTGATGTGCATATTGCACTTTACTTAATAGTGCTTAAGCAGGCCTCCGTATGCACCATTATACTAAAACTTCAATTATCGTGTGTATACTATTCAGAAAATTAACAAAATTTATATTTATATGACATTTTCTTCATCGTTTCTTTTTTGTAATTAAGAGGCTAGTCCAGTGGTTTCTTCAGGTTTAGAAAATAATTTTTATTTCATGATGGAGACTTTTAATCCACACACATCTTTTCACACTTTGAAACTGACATATTTTAGTTGCAAAAAAAAAATTTGTATATATATATATACATGTCATACTTTCTCCGCTGTAGCTGCGTGAAGTAGGTCCGATCTTAAAACAGCATTCAAGATATCTCGGGTCTGAATCATTTGAAACAAAAAAATCAACATTTTTCTTAAAATATAAGTTAGTAGCTATGTTGTGAACTAGAATAAACATTGTACGATGAAAAATAACGACATGGTTAACTTTTGAATTTTTAAGCGTGTTTTTTGCAACTTCAATTGTTTATAAAATTGCTGAATATTAATAAAAAATTAAGATTCTAGTTCAGATGATAGCCAGATATGCGTAGAACATCCCCTTAAAATTTCAGCGCGATCGGATGAATAGTTTTACTTTAATCTTGAATGCCAGCTCAAAAAATACTGTTTCGAGAAAAACGCGTTTAAAGTTTTAGGTCTGAAATAGTGACTAAAAAGCGACTTACCTTAATCAACAATGCCAGGACCGTAGAATCCAATGAAGACATTGAAATGCTTACTAAAAGAAAACAAAACAAAATAGCATGCATGCCTAAACAGGACCCAGCCTGATAACAGGACAGAGCACGCGGCGAGTACGCAAGTACGGCGTTTTTGATATATCAACTTTTTATTCGGATTCTGAGTAATTTTCGAAACAAAATCATTTCTAGCCACTTTCAGCGTATTTCTGAATGTATATTCTATACAAAAATCATGTTTTTGAAAAAATGATTTTTTTATGATAAAACCACTGGACTAGCCCCTTAAACTGAATCGTTGCTACGGCATTATCTTTTTTAGCTAGAAAACATAACAAAAACTAATCTTCAAACTACTAATATAGGATTAAAAGGAAATCATTATCTGGATGTGCAATTGACATTATTACAGTTTCACAAGGATATACACATACTACATTTGTTGAGGCTTACTATTAAACAACTCTAGTTGCTTCCTTGGATTTATATCTTGATTTTGATTGTAATAATTTAACCCATTAACTCCCAAATGCACACAAAGTTTACTGCGACTTCAAAACTTATTTTCAATGCGAAATAAGTTTCGACAAAAATAAAAACTATCAGATTCCACCATTTTCTAGACCGCTCTTTCGAATGTTAGTCAGGAAATAAAAAAAATGAAATTTATATATGATCTTGACATATATAGTAGAAAAACATGATTGTTTAAGGACGCATTTTTTACAAAAATCGAGTTTTCGATACAATCTCGTGTTTTGAATGAGCTAAGATACGATAGACACGTGTAATCGATAGTTGTACTTAAAATATACAATAGTATATAATTGAATTTTCGATGTCAGATTCAAAATGGCCACAGCATTTCCATATTCCTTTTCAAAATTTAACCATTTTTTTCTTTAAAACTATTTTTCGAAATTTTCAAAAATAAAAAATTGTGACCATACATGCTGAAAAAGTTTGGGGGTATTCTTCGACTTATTCTAGGACATAATTGTTCTTATAAAATTTTCTCTAAAGTCTATAATTTTAAATGAAAAAAATGGTTAAATTTTGAAAAGGAATTTATAAATACAGTGAGCATTTTGAATCTGACATCGAAAATTTCAAATATATACCAGTGTTTCTTAAGTACAACAATCGGATACATCCTTGCAATATAGTTTAGCTAACTCAAAGTGAGAAAAAAATAAATATTGTATCGAAAACTCGATATTGTAAAAAATGCGTCCTAAAAATCATGTTTTTCTACTATACATGTTAAAATCATATATAAATTTCATTTTTTTTTTAATTTTCTTACTACCATTCGAAAGAGTGGCATTGAAAATGGTAGAATCTGATAGTTTTTATTTTTTTCTAAATTTATTTCATATTGAAAATAAGCCTTGAAGTAAACATTCTGCGCATTTGGGCGTTATTGGGTTAAACTGTCAAGGTTTTAAAAATCATTTTCTCAAAGCCTATTTTTATAAAAAATCTAAGTAAGAATAAAGCCCTTTAAATCAATTTTGTCCGGCAATACGTAGGATGCAGAGTTAGCCGTTGCGTTCGCTAATCTACATTTCAGTAAAATGTCAATATTACACTATCGGTGTACGAATATGTCAACATCAGATACAAGATTTCATTATATAATAGTACCTGACTTTACAACCGAAAGCATATTTCTTTTCCGAGCCTCCGGAAGGAATTAAAAAGCTTTAAGTACGTTATATATACACATAAAATACAAGAACCTCATTCGAAGAAACAGGGGACTTTATGCCCGGAGCAATAATAGTGGACCGATATCAAGAAAGAAACGGCTTTAAATTCAACATATATATACCTTTTAGAATTCCAATGATTGTTAGATGGTTTTCTGTATATCGATCGTCTTTTTACGATTTGGCCTTACGAATGGGAAACTTGTCATTATTCCGGTTGCCGCACTATAAAGACCTCGGCTCGATTCGTATTTTGTGCATCAAGGAGGCTTTTTTGTACGTGGCCGTTGGAGAATTCTACGACCTTTCGTACATGTGTAAGTGTCGAGGATATACCCAATGACTTGGTCAAAAGTGGATGTCCAGGGGGAGTACTTAGCGAGATACGTCTCGGTGATTATTGGCCGTGATAATGATCGACTTGCTTGGTCAGTTAACTATTACGATATTTCTGTGTGAGTATCCTTAAGGCAGTGCGAGGGTGGTTATTACGATGCGACCGGTTTTATCATCTCCATTCGATCTTCGCTCCGAAACAAATACTGAATCGACTTTTTGCGAATGCACGACACATCTTCCATTTTCAATTAGTTTAATGTATATGATAGCCCTACCATATTCCAGTTTAAATTGCTCCTATTCGACAATCTCCTCTAACGACGAAATAAAAGAAATGATTAATTGGCTGTAAGACATAATTCTAAAAATAATAAGTTGTATGCTCAATTTAAACCGACCATTTCCAGTATTTATGTGTATCAATTCGTTTCTCTGATATTCTGGACTGAATATTCGACTCACTTGATATACTGCAGTGAATTAAAGATTATCGGTATTCCTACACATGTTTCGATATGTCCTATCGGTATTTAAATTACTTGCAATTTCGAGAAATATGTCTAATGATCAGTTTCATATATTTGATCTGTATTTCAAATTTCAACTTTAATATTAGATAAATTAGAAAATAATTTACAACCATATGTAATCATTTCTTTCTGTATGATGTAACTCATAAATTTAAGGGATGTAATAGGTTATTGCAAACAAACCAGTTTGTTAGCTCAGCCATTTTACAAAAGAAATATATCTAGTTAACAAAAAAGTTAAAAAAAAAAACTTTTTCCTAGTGTGTACAAACTTGAACGAACTATTTTTGCACCGAGGGAAATATATGATTTATATGTAATACTGACAAGCATGACCTGACAAATGCAATCAGAATGGAGCGTTGTTATTACGAATTAATTATTATCTCGCTTTCGTGATATTCGCGCCAGATCAATAAATTAACATCTTTCATCTGAATTCCCATTATACTCAGATGCTCTGAATTCCCATTATACATAAACTGAACTATTTTGGATATAATTCAGCAAACGTTGTAATATGACAATGTTGATACCCACAATATCTATACATTCAACGTGTAATTTAATAACACACAGATAAAAAATGTCGTTAATCCAACCATTTTACAAAAGTAAAACGCAGAATTACAAGAAATAGTTAAACTAAATATTTCTGTAGTAAATGGCATTATTCCGTTTACGGTTTCCGATTCGGTAAATGTGCAGTACGTAACCTTAAATGGTGTTATTATAATATTCAAAATTGTAAAATTAACATGCAGTCAACAACAACTTTTCAAGTTAATAATTCTACTATTATTATATATTACAACTATTTCTACTTTAACGGTTCCTTTAACCAACAGAACATCATATATATATATATATATATAATCTGCATCAACATTTAACAAACATTGTTTGTTGAAGATGTGCAAAATATTTGCAAATACAATAGCACCTGTGAAATTGACTGTGGTCCGTTCCAATGACCCCCAAAATTGACTGCACGTTGCGAAAACGAGAGAAGAGGAGATGATCCCCACTTTCCGTAATCTTAACCTTACTTTTTTGACCTCGATTCGTCATAATTTTGATTAGTTTCAATCAATTGCTCATTTATCGTTAAAGTTGGTGAAAAGTGACTGCAATAATTATTTATTTTTTAATTCTTGTATTTTTATAGATAGTACATCGAAATGTTTTAGAGAAGACTGGGTGAAAACGGTTCCCCTATGGCAGCCAATTTCGAGGGCTTCCGCCTAGACAATTTGGCAAGTCGGTTAATTTTGAGGGGATTAATTTCGCAGGTCCTACTGGAATCTGAAATTCTTAGAACACCTTAGAAATGTTTTAAATAAATGCAGAAGAATATGTGATTCCTTTTTGAAAAAAAAAGACTAGTAGAAAGAATGTCGCGATTGGCAGCCTATAACCTAGGTCTGACTAATCAGCGGTATAGAGTATAGATTGATAATCACTAAATATACACAGTCGCAGTGATTTTCGCTGATTCAGCTTTAGAGAGTAACATAGGTTTTTTGAAGAGATAAAAATATAAATTTTCAATATGGTCTTATTCCAAATTGTAATTTCTTTAAGTTTCCTAATTTTTTCTAGTAAACTAAATAAATGTTCTTCCACTATGCATGATATATGTATAATGATATAAATGGTTTATTGAAATAATTCTAACCCTTACTACTATCTAACAAATTTTTCGTCAATATTGTACTTAACGAACCCGAATAATTTTTCTGTCGTGAAAAGAAATATGAACATCGTATTATGGATTCACTTAAATACATTAGAGGGACTCAAATTTTAAACGAATCATTCAAAATGGAAAATGTTTTCAGATTGTTTACGGAATTCCACCGGCATTAATATATAAACTTTTCATAAAGGAGAAATTGAACCCATAATTTCTCGTACATAAGATGCGGTCACACGTGTAAAAATACATCAAATTATATGGAAACTATTTTACGGAACATAAATCACAGAGGAATTATTATATGCCTATCAAAATTATGCTGCCGGTGTTGCACATCCTACGGCATACAGGGAAATATTAGAGCAGTATAAAAGGATCCGTATCACATATGCTCGTGGAGCTATCTATATTCTAAAATTGCGAGAACCGTTTTCCTCTAATTACATGAATAATAACCATACTTGAAAATAAGTAGCTTATGTCAGAGGTCTAATAATCGTAACCGATAGCTAGGGATACTCCTTTGATAAATAACTCAATGTTTTCGTATGTGTAAAAATGTGTTTGAATATAAATCGAACAAAAATTAATCAGGTAGAGTATTAGTTTTATCATTATTTTATTTAATCTAAATTAAATACAATTATATTAAATATAATATTGTTATTTAACATCAGTTACACCATCGCCGAGTACGAATATGATAGTCTAGAACGTCTTCTTCATTTTATAATTGCTTAAAAGTCATATCCCAACATTTAATGCGCCATACAATTTTGTTTCACAATATCGCATCCAGGGCAAAGATGTCATTAGCCCGGCTGAAGAGTACAACATGACATCCTGGTGCGAATCTCATTTAAACAATAGTTCAAATTATACACGCTAGAGGAATGAGTTTTCATATTAAATCCAATAGTATGCGATTAAAAAATTTTATATATAAGTACCAAATGATTTATTGTGCTACCCTGGTAGAAAATAAATCTAGTTTCTGGTCTGTTTCTTGCCAGTTTCTGGCAAGTTTTTGACCATTTTACTTATTTTACATGTTAAAGGAATAGAGAAACTGAGCAGCATAACAAAAAACAGGACAAATTTCTACCAAAGTAGATGTGAACTGATATCCCACTTATATCATATGTTTGTTTACTTTTTCACACTTAGTATGAGGACCGTATTACCGACATATATTTGTTTACTTAATTATAAATGCAATCATGATTGTACGTATTAGATTTGGACATTTTTAGCAGTAATGTGAAATCGTAAAAATGAACATTAATTTTCTAAATATGATACATATCCTCCCGACTAAATTTTTTAAGCAGTCTAAAAATGTCCATCTCGCAGGCAAAATATTAGGCATGTGGTTATAAACCGTATAATAAACGTGGTAAAATCTGGTGACAGATTCTCACAATTCAAAATGGCGGATCCAATGTGGCCAATTGAAAATTGGAAACGCTACAGAAAATCAATCCCCGGAGGTATTTTGGAGTTATTGAGACAAATTTGTTATAATTATTTAAAAAATTGAAAATGGTGGATCAGATTTAAAAAGGTGTTATAATTAATGTTGCCTTCAATTTTCGGGAAAGCTTGAAAACATGATGTACCATACATACGCGCTCCCCTTCTTACTTAAAACAATTTTTCTACAGATGATTTTAGGTCATATTTCAAATTAGTAAGTCGCGTAAAATAGATTTATTCTCTGGCACTATAAATATTAAAGAACATGAAATAAATAAAAATGGATCTTTTCTCCAATAAAATCTACCACAGGTGGCACATGATTATAATTATTTTATGGAATACGTTTAGACAATGCAGACATGTAAAAAATATGTGATGACTAAAGAGCGTTAGATAATTCGAATTTTTGAAGATTTATGATAACGTTTCCAATTTTTTTCTGCCATATTCATAGAGGAGCCTTCATAGAGTTTGTTTTTCGAGCACAAAGAAAGTCAAATTCTATGAAATCGATGAATTGCAAGAATTATGATTTTTTTTAAGATTCTGGAACCAATTTCATTGCTTCAATGAAACTGTTCTTTAAAGTCATTATACATTCAATTGGGAAGACATTAACAACTTCGTGACGATTATTATATTTATTTCTTTATTTTAATTACCCAGAGTGTGTGCACATTGTTCGTGAGGTTGATACACATTTATTTCACTCCATGCTTAAATATGTTTACAACAATCATTTATTTATTTGATGGAGTGAATTCGTTATTGTTGGAATAAAATATTAGGTTTATTTAATTAAGAGTTAGTAGCTTCAGTTTACTGTAAAACAGCCCAGAGTTGATAAATCTTGTAAACATTGATGCCACACGACTATTTTCACATCGATTTGTCATAAAACATCTTCCTCAATGTTAATAGGAAGATTTGAAGTCAAACTAGTGTTGTCGTGGTGCCTCGCTCACTTCGCTCGCTCAGAAACTTCGACCCAGTGGAGAGTCGGCTATTCCTTAATACTCGTTCGTTTACTAACAGCTTTCAATTGTATTATAAAATTATATTGATATTTGGGGGTGCAATCATATTTAGGTCCATGGCTTCGATAGATATGTTACAACAATACAGTGTTTCTTGTATGTATGAAAATTGAAATTGAGCATTTTCAAAACTTCGACCCCGACAACAGGCCAGCCGAAGTATTAATAAATAAAAGTTGCAAAACACTTACTTCAACTACATGTTTACAGTGTTTTACTTATCTGTGTGTGTGTCATTGTGATCTTATATATGCAATATATATATATATATACATATAATTCGTCAAAGATATCTTGAAAGTGTCGAAGATCTCTGACGGATATCTTTTAGATATATGTAAGACATCTTTTAGATATACCGAAATAGTTATTTTCGTACCAAGGGCGTAAAAGAACTTATGCGCCCATAGGTGATCACCGCGCCCGAGGGGCTGGCGAAGACTACCCCTGAGGGTAGGGGGTCGAAACGTCGAAATTTGATGAAAAACTATAGGGTAATTTTTTTGCCGAGGTGACCAAATTCAATATTTTTTCAGACAATAGTCAAGAAAATTAACTTTTTTGTCGAAATGTTGAGAAGGGGATCAGCTCGGATTTTAAATGAAATTGCATTTTGCTACTTTCGATGTCCCTTAAAAGATACGACGTCAACTTTGAAGTGACATTTTGATCACACTTGAATTCGTTCAGGAGGGCCGTGATAATTCAGACGTGTCACCATACCCTACATGATTGAATTTCAAAAATTGCTGCGAAAATTTTGGAAAAAATAATTTCTCTCATTTTCCGTCCTTGCGGTAAAATAGTTAATGTTTCATGTGTAAGTAGTAACAAGTAACCGATTCACATTTATACGACTGTTGTGAAATATTAGCTATTACAAAGAGTTATGACCTTGCCTCGTCTCTCCCACTTTTCTCTCCTTCCCGCACTTTTCTCATATCCCATCCATCCCCACGAGATACACGGGAATGACCGTGATCACGCGTTATGAATTATGCCGCGAAACCCGCTCGTTTCGGTTTGTGAATTAGATGTATCGTAGTGATGGACGACGGAGTGCGAAACCACATAGCCAGAGCGCACTAAACTTTCCTACTCTTAAAATTTCAAGACAAGTCAAACCAGTGTTTTTCTCCTCGCGCTCGCACATACTCGCATAAAATACAGCACACTGTAAATAACAACCCTTAGAAAATTTCAAAAAAACCGAAATGTTTACTGATTATTTTTGTGTCCCGGCAAAAACGTAATTCCTATTTCGCATCCAGGTAATTGGTTTCAATTCACTGACAAGACACCGCGCTAAATTACGGTTCTTGGATAATTATACTTATGTAAAAATACATTGGAATTATAAGTGATTCGTTCCGATAATGCTAGTTATTAATAGTAACAATTTTTAACATTTACGATTCAGATGCACTCACTCACTTTTAAATGCAAATATTGATAAATTTCTCTGGCCGTAATTATACCTAAGTAAGATACGGAATACATAAGTAATCCCACTCTAATATATCTTTCATATTTAATATCTTATTTCCATACACTCTACTTTTGCCACGATATCTGCTGAAACGTTATGTAATGCATAATTACGAAAGTAAACGAAGTTTAGAATAATTTATCAAACTTGACATTTTTTAAGTGATGATACTTTTTCAAACGACTATTTTCCAATTTCTTCCTTAAAATAATTGATTTTGATCATAAAGTTTGAACTGGCCATACATTGAGAAATATAAATGCCGCCGATAAATATCAACTAGTATTACAAATTGGATACCATTACAAAATGGATCTAACACTACAAAATGTAGGAGTAGACGCTAATTGTAGTGTAGTTAAACATGCCCAAAAATCATTATTCTTAGTGCAAATTATTAAGGTCTTAAACTACAAACAAATTTGAAGCAACTTTAATTACTATTATGAAAGTCTTTACTTTTCAGTTCATAGTTGTCAGTCGCTCTTAACCTTTTCAATTACAAATTTTTTTACCGTGAAATCAGTTATAATATGTTACTCGAGGATTTTCGGAGTATACCACCTCAAATTTTAGAAGTTCCAAATGAAGGATCGAGCACATTGCCACAATAGACCCACCGTTTTTAATTTGTGTATACACGGATGGAAATATTCGACCACCTGACCGTGCATATTTGAGTATCCCAACAAAGTGCATGTACTAATATAACATCTGTAAATATTTTGCTAGGTTGGAGCAATGTCATTACTGGGCTTACCAGTATAGATGCTGCCATAGCTAATATTTCACAGTATTTTCAAATCAATTTGCTGAAATAACCATTATTTTTCAGCAAGTGTTTGCTACTGGAATGAATAAAACGTTTACGTGTAGCAACTGCAAATACATAACCCTCGAATTTGATAAAAACTAAACTACAACAAATCCAATGCATTTTTTCAAATGTTTTCTTCATATTGAATCAACCATCAACAAATTTGAACCTCAAATTACGGATTCGTAACTGAATATCATTAATACCAATTTTCATGAATATCCAACAATAAATATACTGAAAAAAAAGAATATTTTTTGTAAAATGTCTGGATTTTTATAATTCATTTATTTATGACAACATTAAAACAAATTAATTTTAGATACTGGTGATAAATTGTCCCTATTTAATTTTTATAAATAAAATGATATGCACCTACTGCACCACAAAAATTAAAATAACCACGTTCATTTTGGAGATAAACGAATGGTATTAGTGTCTTTCTTAAAAATAACACGATCTATATACAGTGTGGCCCACACACGTGAAAACTTGACAACATTCTAAACCAAAAATTGTAATACTAAAATACGATCCGACATATACAATTTAAATGGGGAGTCTTTAAATATGAGAAAAATAATCCCATTTTTCAATAACTCGACAGGTTTTAAAGTGAGTCCTTATTGTAATGATTTTTCAATCCCTACAATTTTTCTCAAGTCGTTTTGACGAATCATGAATATTTCTCATATTATAGCCCCAAATAGCGGATAAAATACCGATTTAAGCGGTTTTTCGGGTCTGACTCGTTTCGCTAAATCAAAAGAAGTCAGAGAGTTTGAAGAAATAGAGTATTTGTTATATATCATAAATATGTATACGTTACGTTTAAATAAAAATTGGGGGGAAAAGGATTCAAAAACGTCATTTTTCGAAACGAAAGAAAAACAAAAGTCGAAAAAAACCGCATAACCAATTTTTGGGGTTATTACAAATAAATTGCAGATCTGAAAAAATCTTTAGAATGAGTATCCATCGTCGATGTTACTTTAACATCAACCGAGTTGCAAAGAAGTATTAATTATATTAAAATATTATTCAATTTTGTTTTCTCAGAATATTGTAAGATTCACCCCTTGCAATACGGTTGGTAAGTTGTGAGACAGCCTGTATATTAATATTAAAAAGTATTTCAATAAAAAGCGATTGATAATTTGATTATTGATATCAAAACCTTCACAAACTTTGTGGTAAACCGCATTATTTTGTATTAAAACGTGTTACATAAGAAAAATGTTATAATCTTTAAAAGGTAGTTTATAGTACATTTGCATTCCATGTATGCAAAAATTATGAACAAATATTTTATTTTTAAGGATTTTTAATTGTAACTCTAAAAAATGTTCATGCTAAAAAGAATAGATCTGGTTGGCATATGTTTTCTTTTCGTACACATAAAATATTCAGTGTCTAATTTTGTATTTGAAACTGATGATTGTTACAAAATTGTAATAAACATTACATGACATGTATTTTAAGTCACGTCATACAAACAATAATAATTATATGAAAATAAAGAACTTAATAATATTTTATGATTTATTGTCTAATACGGGTCTAAAGGATTAAAAAAAGCCTATTTTCCTGATTTTTTAAAAAATATCCTACAAAAATACTACAATGTATGTGTATCATACCTATATAAGTACTGCTAAAAACTAATCTGCGAAAGTTTCCAATGAAAATATTACAAAATACACCATTGAGGGCATGTTGAACTTAACCGCGAAAAAAACTGCTTTCGCAGAGAGCTAAAATTTTGTAGAAAGTCATATGTTATAAGGTATTTAAAAACTCTGAAAACCTTTAATGCTGCAATAATTGGTATACATTTACACCATTCGAAATTTTCAAATCGGTGCAATAATTTTGGAAAAAAGTAACCAGTTTACAAAAACTGGTCTTGGCAAAACGCATTTAGTTTTGCAGCGGAATAAAACAGAGAATATATATTTTTCTTAACTTACTTAGAATCATTCATTCCAGGTCAATAATGCAAAAGTTCTAAAATATAAATATTTAGAAGATAACAGACCAGCGTCAATTGTCAAGTAATTTTACTCAGAACAATTTGGAAATAAGTGTTAATGAACTAGATTTAATTAAGATATTACAATTACAAACCCTATCAAAATCTAAATCTAATCAAATCCATATATTTTGTTTTCTTCAGAACTCGGGTTTTTCTATCACTGTAGATTTAAAATATAATATACTTTTAACGACGTGTTAGTGTGGGCTATTATAGTTTTACAAAAACATTTAATTCTGAAATCTGAT
Source organism: Trichopria drosophilae (assembly GCA_030407085.1). Taxonomy (NCBI): domain Eukaryota; kingdom Metazoa; phylum Arthropoda; class Insecta; order Hymenoptera; family Diapriidae; genus Trichopria; species Trichopria drosophilae. The sequence continues at coordinate 40,421,741 of CM059584.1, forward strand.
ACTCTTAATCCCTTTTTAGAAATGCATTAAATGTCTATGTTTCTAAGTCAATCCATAAGTTTATAACCTAATAAAAATGATTTACTTGGATCATAATCATTACATTTTTATAAATACAATAATGATGAACAATAAATGTGTGTTATGAAAATTGGATATTTTTTTACAAAAACGATATTTCTTCTGCCTTAAAAGTTTATTAATATGTATAAAATATGGATTAAAAAATCATCATTATTACTTTGAAAGAACGGTTAAACTTAAACTGCATGATATATTCAATTGGTCGATTCAAATATGTAAGATAAAGTACTAGGTTTAAGGTGACATATCTCGTTACATATCGTTAGCGAATTATACATATGAACGCATTTGTAAGAACCACATTAGTGCGTGCAGCTGTAAATGAAAGTCGTTATTTATCTAAACGTTTTGCAGAATTTTTATGTTGAGAGTTCTAAAATAAAAATACGAGCAACTGTAATTACTACACATATGTCATTCAAGCTAATAATAAATAACCCACAGTAAACATGGCATTACTTATTGATTATACTTGATAAATAATCAATTTATATTCGAAGAAAATTTTACATTATTTCATCTTATTTCAGTTACATATTCTCTACTTTTCCCTGGATAACATATTATTCTTTCACCAGAAATAATGCAGGAAATTAATACCATTTAGGAAAACGTTAAACACATTGAGTATAATTCCGGAAATAAATATTTTGAACGAAGCGAAACACATAAACAAGAATGTAGCATGTATATATTCAGTTTCTCGGCTGAAAATAGAGTATACAAATAAAATGTGTTCTTCAGTACTTTTTTAATTATAAATAGTAAATCTGTCTTTCATTACAAAATTCGATGTCAATTTTTAATTTGATTTGAAAATTAAATTTGTTATTTTAAAGGTATTATTCGTCGAAAACCTGCTGTCTTAAAATTAACTACTATTTTTTTACGATTTTTGATCATATGGCACGCGAATAAATATGTTTATATATTTTTATTTCAGATTTTAGTTATTTATTGGCCTTTAACCACTGTGAATTTGTTGAATTTATTACTAACCCCTATTTCCACTATATAAGGTAAAGCATTTTCTACTTTAATAGCTGTGTAAAACGTCCACGTAAAAGCAGTTAAAATTTTGAAATTACTCGTATCTGTCGATAAAGTAAGAAATTTTATTCTGTCATTTAACTCCATTTTCTTTTCTAAATTGCGGCCTTTGTAAAAACAAACATCATTATTGTATGTGGTCGCTTAAAATATAAGAATGAAATTAATTGGGAATAGAAAATTTCCGAAATAAGTAAAAATATTATCTATTTCCGAAAATTCTGCGTTAATTTTCAAACATTTTCTATGGTATTTTTTATAGATGATGGCCAGGACCAATCAGAATTCGAGCTCTCTAATAATTACATTTACAGAATCTGAAGTTTGAATTGATTCAGTTATTTTTAATGTTTTTATTATAAATTTCAACTTTACGGACGACTTTCGAACTCTCTAAGTAATCATTGGCACATAAATTGACACCGCATGTATCAAAATCGCAGACAAAAATTCTGACATTTCCAAATAATACTCTACCAGCGGTAATAATAAGCTTAGGAAAGAAAGAATTCGCCTGCGGTGACGTTTGCGTAGACTAATGTACATGGAGGTTTACCGATGTGTTCACTATGATTTAAAAAGTGATAAAAGTAACATTGGCGGATTATTATTCGATTGAGTCTAATATTATCGAATAACTAACACTTCTTTTAATGTACATTACAGAATTATTGGTATTTTCTTTTTAATTAATAAGAGCATATATTTTGTTATAGATGTTTGATAGATTCAGGTTCTCCAACTGTGTTCAGTTTGTTTATTAACTATGTAATAAACTATAATTAATTTTACATCTGTGCATTCTTTGCTTTCCAGATGTGACATTAGTAGTTTATATGTACGTCTTTGAAATCGTTTAGCTTTAATGGTTTGCGAAGAAAAAATTGAGGGAAACAATTTCAGTTGATTTTATTTTATATAAAACATTACAAACTTACCGATTTTTTACGCTGTATTTAGAAATCAAACACAGCTGACAAAAACAATAGATATACTCATGTAAATAATTTCCTGTCAAATTATACATTAAAAGCTCATCAATGTGTAAAGACTGACGACTCAAAAAAATTGTTAGTTATTTTATATAACACTTATGTTATTTTTAATTATAAATTACAGTAGATCTATCTAAATTCAATATATAAATACACTGAAAAAATTTTTAGTTGATTTGACTACTATTTAACTACTGAAAGTATTTCAATTTACCCTCAACGGAATTTTATAGGTTATAATTACAACCATAAAGGAGTTAAATAAAAAAATATAGTTATAGAAACGACATTTTGGCAGTTAATTCTACTACATTTGAAAACATTTTTTAGAGTCTAACTACCTAGTACCCAAAAAACTATTCAACATGCTGGAGCGATATATTTTAAATTGAATTTAGCAGAACTACATTTTTAGTTGATTTAACTTCTATACGATAGTACTGCAACTTAGACAATTTTCTTGAACCGTATCGAACTATTTGTGTAGTTAAAAAGTAGTAAAATCAACTAAGAATTTTTATAGAAAGTTTTTTTAGCAGAATTATTTTTAGTGAAGCTATTGGCGGCTGCTTTTTTATTATATTAGTGCATGCCTTTTTTAGTTTTATGCATTGTATCGCATTTCTTGATCTCCAATCATTCGGGATACTTTTTCGTTTACTGTATAAATGTAATATTGACTGAAGTAAAAATAGTAAAATTTACAACATCAAGAAAGTTATACTACAAAAAAATGTGTTTTAACTACTCTGGACTCAACTTCTCAATGGTAGTTAAATTTGTCAACTAAATTTTTTTTCGGGGTGCAATATTATTTTAGCAATCTACAGAAACAGCCATCGGAAATTGATTTAATGGATATAATTTTTATTTTGTACTTCTTGTTTTTCCATTGCCGCAAGCATATAGATTTACTATCACGTTATAAAAATGTGGTCCTTTTAGTATAAAAATATTTTAAACATTACTACACTAAAAGTAAAGAGTACCTTTGCCATGAAACGAATCGCAGGATCTTTTTTATGTGCAATGCAAATTTAAAAAAAAATGGAAACTTCCGGATCTCACTAGTTTTTGCGGTCGCTCTTTTGAATGGCGTTAAGGAAATTTTCAAAAAATAATGTTAGAAGGAGATAGGAAACCTGTATATTAGTGAACATTTCCTTAAAATAATAATCGTAGCTCCAGAATCGTTTTTTTTTTAATAGTTATGTAATAATACTTAGTACTGTGCTTAGAACTGTAATTATATAGTTATGTAATTAAAATGTGTTAAACATTATTTTATTTTAATTTTACATCAATTTTTAACAAATTGTTATTGCATACAAAAAACGACGCTAAAATCCGTGAGCAACTTGTGCACATTTAGCCGTTAATGGGGTTAACATATGGTAAGTTAAAGGGCAGTAAATTTGTCTTAAATATATAATTGCGGCTAAAAAAATTCCAAATTCATCAATACATTACGTAGTTTAATCACAAGTTTGATGTAATTAGGTCTTTATGACAATGAGTCATAGTGTTAACAATTAATATACGTACTGTACAGAGAATACAGGTAGATAAATAATAATAGACTGAAAAAAGTAGATATGGGATAATTACATACACACATAATAAACTTTTCCATGATCCGCACAAACTAGAAATATGTCCGTTTGTGTAAAACAATTTTTATATAATTATACAGAGAATAATGCAAGTAAAAGGATGTCAAATGAGTCTGCATGAATTTTTATTTTTCTTATATTGGCAGATTAACTCCAACTGAAAATGTTAGTTTAACCTTAAGTTTACTAGGTTGACCCAATTCGACATAACTTGCTTTCGTACTTTGCAAAGTTTAACCCTTTGCCGCCTAACACATTATTCATATATTTTGCAAATTGCTCAATTGTCGTTGGAATCGCCGGAATCTTGTTATTTCTTAGGGCCACTGATTACAATTTGAAGTTAGATTTCATAAGTTATAATGTTGAATGAAATATGACTGACTCGAGGTACGAAAAAAGTATTTTCTGTGTTTTTGCCGTCTTAGGTGTACGTTTCCCGATGTAGACAAAATAAAGTCTTTTTTTTTATATTTTTGTTTATTTTTAATGTTTTTTTATTTTTTTTATTTATTAAGTTTTTTAATTTTTCAGTAATTGAGAAAATGTCAATGCTATGAAAAAAAGATTTTTTAGTTTTTTAGAAATATTGTAAATTCAACAAAATTATTAAAAAATAAAATTGTGCACATTTTTCTAATTTTTAAATGTTTCTTTTAATGTTATATATAACCTAAAAAATTTTAAAAATACCTTGTTAATTATAAATTCACTCGTTTACATATTCATATATGTCTAAAGAAGACTGCAAATAGACAAAAAATACTTATTATATATCTTGTGCCCGTCTTATTGTATTCATCATTTTGAATGTTGAAAATCTAATTTCGGCTGAATAACAAGAATCAGTCGAATCTGATGTATTTTTGTATTTTAAGTCTTCTATATTATATCAGCCATTTTGAATGTTGAAATTGCAACTTCCAATTCGTAATGAGCAACCCCAAAAACCCCCGTGTAAGAAGAATTAGGCAAAATCAATGAATTTTCGTATTTTACGCCCTCCATATTGGATACGCCTTTTTTTAATTTTGAGAATCTAACTTCAAATTCCCAATCGGCGATTCCAAAAATCTCTGAGTAACAAGATTCAGGCGATTCCGACAACAATTGAGTAATTTGCAAAATATATATGGGTGATTTTCAAAAAACTGTGATTCTTTGGATCTTGTATAAAAAATGGAATAATATTTACTTGAAAGAAATATATTCTCATGTAACTAGTTATTAGGGGATCATGTTTTGTTGGTAAATATGAAAACTATTTTCAAGGTTCTGCATACTGAAATATAAGAAAAATGTTAGTACCGACAGTAGAATCTTTTTTCTAATTTTTAAAATCAATTAGTTATTCTGCATATAATCTAGCTTCTAGATAAATGTTATTGGTCGGAAAATAGCAATGTATAGGAAGGCGATTGATTATCGTCAGCAGTTTTACTCTCATCCTTTAATTAAGCTGTACTCAACGACTTGAATTTTGTCTACGGTTTTAAGCGTAATTATGTGAATTTGTAAGTTTTTCAATATTTACATTATATTTGTGTTACTATTTTACAAGACATCGATGTACATTGAAAAGTTAATTGCGATAAACAAATCAGCATTGATGGCAGCAACCACTGAATGTTTTAATTATTGCAATGATAACCATGGTTACGCAAAAAAATCATGGTCAGTACCACTTGTAAGTAGTACCCAAGTGCAAATTTGTTTGAGTGAAGCTTCTGTCGTGTAAGCATGTAAGTTATTTAGAACTTTCATAATGCAATCGTAAAATATCTTATGAACACTGAATATTGTATAAAATAATCATAAACATCAATTGTCAATACTGCTAAAGTCAGTACCTCCGTAAAGTTGAAGTAAATTTGTTACAAAATTCCTCCAAGTACAAGAAAGTAACGAGATATAGCAAAACTGTAGAAAAATATAGAGAAAGGGAAGAAAAAACAAACCTCGTGCAGTAAAACGTACGAAATTCAAGGAAAGTACTAAATTCGTATACAAGAATTTCAGAAATATATAAGTCAGACATATACATCTATTCTATATTGTACGTACATTGGCTTGATACAGAAAGGTATAGGAAGCTAGAAAAAGTAATACATAGCCGTAGCGAGGGTTAAGCTTTTCAGATTAATTTTGGGCTTAACATTCAAAGAATGTTTCCTTTATGACGAATTTTCATTCATATTATTTGTTTTGCACGTTACCGGTATACATTTATTTCATTTATGAAATATTGATGCTTATCGGATATATGTAATAATCTAAAAACAGTACTTTCTTTCTTAAGTCTGCGGGGGAGATAACAAAATTACTATTTTTATCACTATTGCAGAATTTTTAAAAATGTTAAACGAAAAAATTACATTTAAATAAAAATTAAATGTCAACTAATAAATTTTCTCATTCGTGCTGCAGCTGATTTTGTAGAATCACTGGAAAATCCTGATAATAGACCAAATTTACTCATATTACAATACATGTTCTTGAAAACTGCAAACAAATACTTCTTTTGTAAAAATAACTAAATCTGGTCTAAACAAAGGATTTTATGGCTGTCGTGTTAAATTCGACAGCAAAATATATCAGAATTTAGTAAAAAAATACTGAAATGAACTATTTTGTAGGAATTTTAATATTTTTGCAGCAAGTTGTAAAACAATTTTATTGTAAAATATGAAATAACCGACGCAAGATTTGATTTTGGAAATGTTTTGGTAATTTTCCCATATATAGTACTGTTCTAAAAATATACGTTTCTCCTAACGATTTAAATGTCATTTTGTAAAAAAAATTAATTAGTTTTACCACATTTTTCACTAGAAAAAACTGATTTAATTTAAAAAGTTAAATTTAAATTTAACTAGTCCAGAAAACTAAAGGACGAAGATTCAAACATATTAAAATTATGTGGTAGATTTAATAACACATTGAACTTAGTAACCACAATAATTAAAAAAGTTTGTATGACGAATAAATAATTTATAATAATGTTATTTTGAAATTAATAATTTAATTACATCGTTGCACTTCACTTCGGGGCATTATTTAAATATTATTATTCTCGTTCAGGATCAAACAGGAACAAGGAAATTATTAGAACTTGAAAAAAGGAAGTGCGACCAGTGACGATGTTAAACGGCGCAGTTATCTCATAATTATTATAATAATCGTAATTATAATAAGTTAAGAAAACGAACCCCGTGTTTTTCTCGTCTGTTGCGCTCGCGCCCTGACTGGCAAAAAATGTTCTAATACGCGAAATAACAACCCCGAACTTGTTGATTAGGATTGATTATAGTTTTAAAAAAATTAGCGTCCACGCCGACCGTAAGGCATTGTGCTATCTGTCTCGTGTGTTAATCACTAATAAGTTGTGTTCACTTTGGTCACGATCTTTTTAAACCATTCCGTGAAAAACGCTTCGCCAAAAAGCGATATGAACATCAATTCATGCAAATACTGATGCAAATACCTATAATATTCTCCAGAGACGAAAAAACTAAGGACTAATTATACTTTTTTCGAAAATATATATTTTTTTTTTTGAACGGGTCTTCTTTAGCCCCTGGCGTACAGTCATCGCGAGAAACGTCGCATTCGAATCGTATTTTTTGTTTTCTGTCACGCGACGTGGAAACTAGCTCGTGCTTCGACTGAGTCAAAATTGTAGAATAAAAAAGGGGCCAGCAATTATAGTTCTTATGCGAAATAAACGTGAAATTGTTGTTCTCGTGATCAGTATTTAAATGTTCATCCACGAACTTTAACCTGTAATTTTCTTAATATTAATATGTCATTACTATTTTTGTACGTCATTAATCCTTATCAATCTTTCCTCCGATTTCAGGAATATTTTGGTATTTTGCAAAGAATTAAACACTTCGAAATAATGATTCCTTATTTTAACTCTTCGAGGTATAAATTTTTCTGCTGAAGACAATTTTATATATCAATATTTTGATTATATCTAATCAAAATTCTGATGTCAGAATGTCCAAAAATTCAACGTGGAGAGTTTCATAAGATTTTAAATTATATTATTTCGATATTTTGTCTCCTATCTTACATTTACATGAATTTTATTAAATATTTTGTTACCAAAGTTATTTTGAATACAAGAGGTTGAATGGGTCCAATCTTACTACGGGCGATTAAAAGGTAATTCTGAAGCTGGAGCACCGATTTAAACAGGAGTACCGAGTCACGAAATTGTACGTTGAAACCACCATTATCACGTAGGCATAGAGAACATTAATTTCTCTTAAATTATAGATATTACAGGCGTAAAAGCATGTAATTTATGTTTATTCGTAATTGGAAAATCTATATTTTTTGTTTAATATCCTATTTTGTTATACTCATTATCTACTTTATGACATGATGTCCAGCAATACTGAAGACAGATGTACATAATCTTGAATTAAATACATCCATTGACATGTCTTTATGCATTTTCATTACTAACTCCATATTAAAATTAAATATAATCATTAGAATTTTCATGTTAGTTATATAATTTGACACCTTAATTATTGTAGCGACTTTAGAAGTTTGATTGTAATTATTTCTTAAGTCATTACGTACTGCTAGGTTTATGTAGTTGATTAATACGAAAGTATTTGGATGATTTTTAAGATTAAGATAATACCTTTTTGAGCACTTTTTTAATTCTTCCTCTGAATTTTGAACTTAGTACTACCCAGAAGAAGTTCGTAACGTATATTGTTATTAGTAATGAACAAGCCCGAGTAAAAAAAAATGTCTTGCAATAGTATCTATCGCATTGAGTCTCGCGAATATGTCTCCCGAAAAAAAATCATCAATATCTTACGAGAACAATAAAATATAAAATGCACAATAAATGGTTGTAAATTATACGCCAAAAACCATGCACGAAAATGGGCAGGCGTTCTTTATTAAAGGAAAATAGATTCCCAACTCCGTCAGCCTACTATTACCGTACAATTGTTACAATACATAGAATTACAGACCTTTTAAACTTTTCCCCTATTCATAACAAATGCAAATTGGAAATTAAACTTGGTACCATAAATCATAAGAAACAAAATGGCGGCTGAAATACGGTAAAATATGACAAAAAAATTCCTCCAATATGCTTGACAATACTCGGGAATTTTTAGTGTCGCAGGGAATTGTAAACACAAAGAGAGAGATATGTAAACGAACCGATTTTTTTAATCATACACTGAGAAAAGTGTCTTTGACCGGATATTGGAATTCTAATACCCCGTAAAAGAGTCTTTTACACATACGGACAAACATTTTTTTTTTAACAGGTTAAAAGACTAAGATTTTTAAAACATCTCCTATTCGATATAAATATACCTTTTAACAGTTAAAAGGCACCTATTATTATCAGTATAAACTCGGTAATTCTTGGATATAAGAAAAATTATTACCTGCTATAATTCAGTTAATTAACCAGTTTAGAAAAAAAAATATATATATATTTATGTACGTCTTTTCGGTGCGTAAAGTAAACTTGTGCGTAAAGTAAACTTTACGCACTCGATTATACTTCACGCACGAAAAAGCCGCACGTAAACAATATTTCAGCACACGTGAGTGTGTGTAAAGTTCTTTACGCATACGCCCTTGTATCGAAAACTACTAATAAATATATATATATATATATATATATATATATATAGTTTATTAGAAACTCTTTAAAATAAGCAGCATAGAATAATTTGAATCAAAATATTTGAGATAATATAAATTCTCCCCTTAGTTGGGTTTACCGAAGAAGTAACAATGCAATTTTGTAAATCGGAATCGTGATCAGCGACCTCCAAAAGCCCTAAATAGACATGGTAGAGCGATTTTTATCGATTTATTTGAGGACCCTCAGCCGGGTTCACCCAGGGTGTGAAAATGCAATTTTGACATCGGAATCATGATCAGCGACCCCGAAAACCCCCGAGAAAGCACTATGATGCCATTTGGATCAATACATATGCGATAATCATTACATAAGATAATGTAGAGACCCTGCTTGTTGAAAAATTCTTATATTTGATCAATCCGTACCGTCTGTATCGTTGTGAAAACGCAATAAAAAATTTTCAAAAAATTTATGCGGACGCCGAAACATGTGTACTTTTGAAATATATTGCGATCGCATTTTTCGGTGGTCTGATTCTTCGATAAAAAATGAAAACTGATTGTTCAGGTTTTTCCTGTGTTAATCAAATGGAAAACTTCAAGCGCCTTGCGCGCCCCCTAATTTCAATTTTAGCGAATTTTTGCAAGAGGGAAAAAAGTTTTTTTTTTTCTCTATCCAATAAGACCATGTCCGTAATTAATTTCGACATTCGCCAGTTTTCAAAGCACCCTAAATTATATATATATATATATCGCCTTCGTAGCTCATGCGGTAACATACTGGACTACGAAATCGTAGGTCGTGAGTTCGATTCCCGTCCGATGACATTTTTCGATTTCGTTTTCAAGCAGCAGCTCGCTGTTGGTAAGATGAGCCACATTGTTTGTTTACGTTTCGAACATATCGTTTGAGTTTGTTGTTCAGTGCTTGATTGAGAAACTTGTCGAAATTTATATTATGGCCATATATTGCTTAATTCTAGAGACAAAGGCAAAATGTTCGTGTTGTTTAATTCCATTAATTGCTAGGTTAGGTTTGGTTATCTATAGGGACATTTTAGAGATAATCGTCGCAGAAGTTGTTTTGCTATTTTAGACAAGTGACTTTCCCTGTGGTGCGAATCACTTTGTCTGATTTAGCCAAGTTATTAGGCTGATATAGAGAAATCGTGACAACACAAGTACTTTGGCTGCATCGGCTGAATAATTTTTGTCCGTGTATACCTGGAAATAAAATTCGCTATACACAGTTTCCCTTCTGATCAAATTCTGTATCACACCTCAGTGATTGGAAAACTTGATCAACGACATTGATTTTTTACCGTGATAGCTTTTTAATATTTTGGCCCGCTTTTATATTATCATTCCTATCATTAAAATACTATTCAAAATATATTGTTGATATTTCATACTTCCTTGGAAAAAGAAATAATAGTCCATCAAATGGTACACTGACCTTCGAAAAAATCACCCAGTCTATTTTTTTTTTATATTCTTGTAGGAGATCCATAACTGAACTTAAATTTCAGTTTTCGGGGTAGGGCGCGCTGCCGTCGCGCCGCCATCTTGAAAAACGTCCGTTAATCGTATTTCTTAAATAACTCGCCTCAGATAGGTCGTACGGTAAAAATGGTAAGAATCAGTTTTGTTCAGAATAAAATTCTCTATAACTTTTGTTTTATACCTTTTGTCCGAAAAAATTCACATTAAAAAGTTACGAGATAAAAAAGTCAAAAACGAATGTTTTTGAAATGTTTTATGCAAATTATCTCGCTCAGGAAGCACTTTTTGGTAAAAATAGTTAGTATCAAAGTTGTAGAGCATAAAAATTTGCGTAATTTGCAATAAGACATTTTGCAATTGGTTAAAAACAGGCTGAGAAAAGCGCGATGGAAGATGCTAGTTCCGTAATAGGCCTTTTTTATTTCCGTATAAGATCCATAACTAGCGTAAATTTTAGTGTTAGGGGAAGCCACCGTCATGTCAACATTTAGTAATAATAATAATAATAATAATAATAATAATATTACCAGAGGGAAACCAACCAACAACTTACATCATAGGTTTCCCCTAGTGCCTAATGCATTTCCCCCCTTAGCAAAAAAAAAAAAAAAAAAATAATAATAATAATAATAATAATAATAATGATGATGATGGGCGAGCCATAACTTAATAGCCGTTGCTTTACCAACCCGTACTAGTGATTTTAAATTTTGAAACCTCCTCCTCTTTTACACGGGCATGGAACCGTCGATATGGCAGGGTTTTGTTTCTTTTTTTTTTTTTTTTTTTTTTTTTGATTTTTTTTTTACTTTTTTTATTTTATAAATTTTTAAAATTTTTCGTAGGTACTTTTTTTTATAAAAAAACTATTTCAATTTTTTTCGTTTCCACATACTTGATATTTCTGGTACCATTGTAGGAATGTCGATCTCTTTATCGTTTCCATAATCCTCGTTTTCCTCATCATCCTCGTCAGAATATTCATCAAATTTTTCTCGTGTATTGTCACATGATTCTCCGCAGCACACTTTGCATATAATGGAGCATTTCAAACCTGCTTTACGACAACCGCAAGCTGACCCGCATTTTGTAGTGCATCCACAAGATATCAAATTCAGTAATGATGAGGGAATCGGATCCATTTCGCTCATGATTGGCTCCAAACCTCGAGAACTTCTTTTCCAGCCCCATTCTTCTGGATCTAATATATTACCAAGCCACATTTGTACTTGATGATAAGTTCTGAAAATGTGTTGCTGTGCCGACGATTGAGTGGGGGGCAATGAAGCTAAATTAGATTTAATTTTTGTTCCTGAACGTGCAAACATCTTGAAACGAAGTAAGTCGATCGAATTTTCGGACCTATCACCTCCATATAACGCGATAAAAACGTTCATTCCGGCTGAAGCAATGCTATCTTTTCTGGGTTTTACTTCTTCAAAAACCTTTAACGGCTCTAACAAATGTGGATTTTTTTTTAATGTAGAAATTAATTTTACTTTTCCAGCATTAAAGATAGCAGATGTAGTATCACATCCGCTAAAAGCATGTAGAAATAAAATGTGTTCTTTAATTATTTCTCCATGTCTGAAGCTTGATGGAGAATAAAGTTGTGTAACAGTTGTACCTCGTCCTGGTTTTCTGAAATATATATTTGAAAAATCTTTCGCTAATTTTGTAAGAATAACGAGAAGATCAATATCTTCGCCTACTATAATAACAGAATCAAACTTTGATGCCATATCTAATGCTGTAGATATGATATCTGTATCTGCATCTTCCCAAGCTTGCGTAACCAAAAAACCTGCTTCTTCAAGATTACTTTTTAACAATGTAATGAATCTGCTCTTATTCCTCTCATTAGCCAAGAATTTTTCTTTAGATACTCCAGTAAAAATCGTTGTCTCATTAAAATGTATATCAGCAGAACGTCCAATAGTTGCTCTTCGGAGTCTTTCAGCTGCTTTTGTGCTAGTTAAGCTGCAATCATCGGGGTATCCATCAAATACTACAACGGGAAATGGATGAAAATTGTTCACCAAATATGTGATGTAGCTTTCTAAAATAGTTTTAAATGATACATCTCGTTGCCAACCTACTCTGTGTAAAAGAAATCCTCCATCAATAATTTCAATTATTTTTTGACCGAAGTTATGAGATGCTGGCAGCGATTTAAATTCTTTGTACAATGTTGACTTTGTCCCTTTGCGCATTCCTTCATCAGAGAATAGAGATAAGGCATACGGAGCAAGTTCATACCTAAAGCAATTTTGAAGTTCAGTGTCTGTGCGTTGTGAGAGTATCATTCTGTGAAACAGTGTTTGGGTATTGACTGGAACTCGAGTTGACTCGATTGTAATACTGCGGGTCATTGTAGATAGTGGCTTTACTTTATCTGCCCTTTTGAACTTTATAGCTGCGAATGATTGGTTTGTCATTTTCGACACCATAGTGGCGCCGATTTCATTAGCAATATGACAGTTTTTGGTGATATCTGCAACAACGCCTGTACTAATTGATATTAATTCAGAGCCTTGAATGAATGGGGAGTAACGATCAAGCCAGCTGTTCAATTTTTCGGCATCCGCATTATCGCGCGATATACGTGAGGGTCTCATGTCAGTATGTTGTTCTGATGTTGTCAAAGCTGTTCCACAAAAATCTTCTAGTGCCAGAGAAACGTTAACCAAAAACATCGATCCAACAGCAAAAGAGGTGATTGTGTTGTCTGTGATACCGCGTCCTCGCTGGGTGAGCCCTCCTGGGATTTTCATCCCTCGCATTAACACCTGCTCAATGGTTTGATCAGAAAAAATTCCAGACCAAAATTTGTCTGAGCGTCTGATGGTGAAATACCCTTGTGACGTAAATTTTTCATATTCGTCATTAGAAATTTTTTCTGACAGTGCAACCATGTTTTGTAAGTACAGATGTGCCGATTTCGCATACAAGAAATGGCCACTTGCATGAAAATATGGCAACATTTTCTGAATCGTATCAAGGTGAAGTTGCCAGTTCCCTGTACGTTCGGCTTCGATAAATTGTTTCAACAATGTTACCATCCTGAAGTACTGAATCCAGAGTTTTGCAGTCGGCCCGTAGTTTTCAGTTCGTTGCAATATGTCATTGAATTTCATAGTGAATTTTTTTAATGTATCAAATTCAGTAGTTGAAAAGTTCTCCCAGTTTTTGTACGATTGAGCAACGAAGTCTAATTCATCACGTTCTTCATCCGTGAAATCGATCAGATCTACAAGAATTTTTCCCACAGTTAAATGTACGAGGATGTGGGCACGAATGGCCCTCGAATAAGCATGACCAGAAAGAATCTTATCTATACTATTTTCAGCATAAATACACTTGAGTAGATCTTCAAGACCGCTACCAGCCATTATGTAACCTATTGAGCCCATATATGACATGAGGAGATGGAATCCTCCAAGTCTGACTACGACGTTTTTCAATAACGAGTCTTCACCAGCATTTGCAATAATTTCGCTTGCCTTCCAGTACAGTGGTTGGTCAAATGTAACGAAGCAAGTTTGTTGACTTGCTGCTTTACACTTTTCAAGAGCCAAAAGAAGTGCAGTATATATTGTACTGTAATCGCTAGGGGGAGCGTCGATGAAGGGAAGACTCATAACTCTTGATCTATCGTAGGTTTTTTCAACCGTAGCTCCTTCCATAAATCCATTCCACCCGGGAATATCAGGATTGCAAATCCATTTTCCATAAATCCATATAAGATCGTGAAATGTAGGCAAAATATTATGATCGACTTTGTGGATTTTTTCTATATCATCGGCACAATATGCACTGCAACCGGACGCTGCTTGTTTTTCGAAAATTTTAAAAGTTACAGTTCCATATTTCCCCAACTCTTTCGCGGATGGTTTCTGGGTAGAGCGAGGTATCACGCGATTTTCATTGATTGCATCATACGGAGTGAGGCACTGAATGCCTCCCATAACGTGAAAGGTTCCTTTTCCGTCTAAAGTATTAGTATTCCAGTCAGCGTTGTCGAATACGAACTGAGAAAAAGATAACGGTGGAACTTCACGTGGTGGGCACAGTATACAACAGGCTTCAAAATTTCTAATTTGATTGTAGGATGCAGAGAAACCTAAATTGTATAGAATATCGATGAGGGCCTTAGAACCCATTTTTTTATATACAAATGTTCCAAGTCCAATTTGCAAAGGAGACAAAAAAGAGGCTGGTCTCGTCGCCGAAATTATGGCATGAGAAATAGCTGTACACTTTCTTTTCCATGTTTCGAGCGAACCACGTTTCAATTTTAAAATAATATCAGACAAAAAGACTTGCAGGGTTTTTGGAATATCCTTATCCATGTTATGCAAGAAATTCTCAGTAGAAGGATAAGTATCAGTATTGAAACACGTTGATCGTATATCTTCCAACACGATCGCAGCTGCCTCTTGGACTACTCTTAGTCTCTCTTCTTGTTCATTTGAATTTCGTGATTGATACCAAGAGGGTGCTAGTACCTTGTAACCAATACTACGGAAACATACAATACTAGGAAATCCTTCCTGTTCAAAAAAAATTACATCATCTCCATAATTTTCCTTCAAACGAGATTTTACGGTTTCAACTCGTGGATGATATTCTCCTTTGATCTGTGACATCAGGTGGGTAACAAGAAATTGACATTCTTCTGAATTAGACAGATACTCATAAATAGGTTTCATAGCTTCATCAACATTATCTCGTGGCCTTCCTCTCTTAATTCCAGAAGGCGTAGAAGTTAGAAATAAGTTATCCTTACATTTAAGATGATACCTTGCTCCTACGCTTGTCAAATCAGGTACATTTTCAATGCGTTGTACTATTTGCTGAGTGGATTCGCTCGCACAGCGCGCCTGTATTGTTTTTAATATGGAATCTTTAACAGATGGTTTTTCACTGTATACACAGTTTCATGCATTTCAGCCTCGAAACTAATGTGTAATTTATCACCACAAAGAAAACAGTGATTATGGAAATCGAAAGTTAGCCCACTATTCAGTGGTATGCTTACTGACACCTCTGGAGAGGTTGAACATACACTGTTCCGACGAGCAGCTGCTGCAGCAGCTCTTTGATCAGCATAACTTTTACGACATGCTGCATGGATTGTTATGTTTTCGACGTTCTGTAACATAAGCTCATGGTCTTTGCGTCCTCTTGTGACGCTTCCCCGGATTAATGCTTCAATACCTCTTTTTTTAACATTTGCAACTTCAAGATCGCCAAAGGGTTTTTCGCAAATGAAACAAATATCCATGTTCCCTCATTTGTGCGTAATACATCAAATATAATATCGAACACGCAAGTGATTAGTCTTCTAAACACTCCTCCTTATATACAAAAACGAAGTCTACTTCTTTGGCGAGAAACATACAGCGATGATAACGCTCACTGTGGCAATAACGTGAAACATGAAACGTTCTATTTTGAAACTGATGCGCCGACTATCCATTGTTTTACCGAATAACCATCTTACTAACTTTTTAAATATTATAACATTGATGGGATAAGTTTCAAATATAATTTAGAGAAATTTATTCCAAAACAATTTATATGAATAATAATGTCGCTTATCATTATTTTTCCTTACCATTTATCATATAGGGACATCGTTGTTACCGACGTACCGATACATCAAGAAAAATATTCATTATAAATTACAGATAAACTTTTTCGAAACTCAAGCTAAGTTAACGCAAAAATATTAATTAATAAAAATTGCAAATTGTAATGAAAACACGAGTTTCGTGTCGAATACTTTATACATTTCATGCATTTATAACAAAAGTTTCAGCGGAATTGGATGAGATTTGAAGGAGAAATTCTTTGAAAGAATAACCAATCATGTATCAACTTTGTTCGTTTTTCAAGAATTTTTCCTTCGATTCTAATTTATTTTCTTTGATTTTTTAACTGTATAGGCTATTTGAAATTATTATAACGTATTTTTAAAATGTTGACATGACGGTGGCTTCCCCTAACACTAAAATTTACGCTAGTTATGGATCTTATACGGAAATAAAAAAGGCCTATTACGGAACTAGCATCTTCCATCGCGCTTTTCTCAGCCTGTTTTTAACCAATTGCAAAATGTCTTATTGCAAATTACGCAAATTTTTATGCTCTACAACTTTGATACTAACTGTTTTTACCAAAAACTGCTTCCTGAGCGAGATAATTTGCATAAAACATTTCAAAAACATTCGTTTTTGACTTTTTTATCTCGTAACTTTTTAATGTGAATTTTTTCGAACAAAAGGTATAGAACAAAAGTTATAGAGAATTTTATTCCAATAATCGCTTTTTTCCATAGAGATACTTTATCTTTTTACCAATTTACCAATGTTTATTTCTTCAACAATATTATTGTTTTCACCTTTGAAGAAATCGTCCGCAGAATCACATTTGTGCCAACGTGTTAGGCATAAGAAGCACTTTTCATGCAGTCAAAACATAGTCTTGAACTCTTCGAACGATGCAGTGCCGTCAGTATTTTCTCAAACGCTGCAAATCTTCATCCTATCATGAGTTTCTTTAGTATTTTCATGACGGCAAAAATGCAATGTTTGTTATAATCGTTTAAATTTGTGGCAAGTGGTAATATGGAAGAAAACAGTGAATAAGACCTTACATTTGATCATGGAGTACTTTTTGCGGTTTTGGGTTCTTGTGGGGTAGGCTCATAAACATATATTCCTTATTCTTCATCAGCTGTGGCCTATTAAAACCAATTAGGAGTGATATTCAGCAGTACTGAGCAATGTTCATCCTACAGTTCTTTCAATCAAATTTAAGTAGTTTCGGGAGCAATTTCACTCACGTCTCAATCCTAAAAATTATTCGATAAATTGTATTTATCAATAGTGACTCGACGACCACTCAAACCCTTTTTCATTATTTCTTCAACAATTACTATCAACATTTCGAGCATTTTGTAGTGCTTAATATCATTTACACACAAAATCTGGTGCAAATTTTTTGATCCATTTTTCTGACAGCAAAAAATCGTCAAGTTCTCAAAAAGTTTGGCTTTTCGCAAACAAATAACGAATAATTGCAGGTGCTTGGTTAAGGATTTCGATAAAAATGCATTTATGTGAATTTAGTTCAGGGATTCGAACAATAAGAAAAATATTTAGTAAATTTATGTAAATAATGAGTTCCACCATAAATACAAAATGTTTTCTAGTTTTAATAGGTAGATTTCGATGTACCCTACCTACCCTACCTACTAACTCGTAGTTAATATAATTTATATGTATTAAATGAATTAATTGGTAACTCATGGTGCAGTTGATATTTATAAATTTACTAAATAATAAGTTGATCAAAATTTGATCAGATTTTAATCAAAGTCGGCCAGATCCTTATGTAATCTAAATGGGATTCTATTTTCGAGACATTTCAGGACCAAAGTTAGACGAGTTTACAACCAAAAAACAATCTGAGTTATAATTACAGGAGATTGAAAAGTGATCCAATTTTTGTCTATAAAGATAAAAAAATGGTCAACTTTTGATCACATTTAAATACGAAGAGCAGCTGGTTGTCGATGGACTAACATTAAAAAACGATCTTGTATAGTCACAAAAATATCTGTTTATGGTTAGCCTTAAACGATTGAGATCCAAAATTGATCATTTTGTGATTCGTTTCCGACCAAGATTTCGATTACGCTGCTACTAGCTACTCAAATATTTGCTCTTAAAGTGACAGTAGACGTCTAACGAATGGTTAAGTTTTCGATTCCTGTTACACAACGCTGTGCACCATTCTAAAAGTTAGTCTACTTGAATGACTCGATTGGGAAGTATATGAGTAATGAGCTGCTGAATTCGTAGAAGTTATTAAAAAGCAAGTAGAGCAAGACGAGAGTCGTCGGACGCAGAGTCGTTCACCGGGATCAAATTAAGATGATTTTGCTGGATTTTATTCAGCGAGCATCGAATGGCCGATTATGTCTTTCGACTAAAACCCCGGCGGGAGAGAGTCCGCGAAATTTTGCTCCTTTCGGCGAAATTACAAATTTCGTCTCGGCTTCGAAGACCAAGAAGCGAATGGCGGAGTGCCGCCGCGATAGCCGCACGATCGGTCGGTCGTTCTAAGAGGAGAATCGTCGTGAGGCCCAAATTACACGTATGCTAAGTGGTCGCGATTCAAATTATTATTATCAACCGCACTCACGAAACGCGCAGGGCCCAAAAACTCCAAGTGATTATTATATGCGCGTGTGCGACTTGTGTGGATCCGATCTCCTCCCTCCTCGCATTTGAATCTGTTTGGAGTCGCAAGATTACGTTCTGTGTTTGAAAACAAACTTCAAACGAGTCCGGCCTGAATTATAAAACCGGTTCGGGGGTTCACTATTTTTCCACTGCAGTCAAAATTGAAACATTGATGCCTTTATTTAAAATTTTGTATGTAAGAACCTAATACAAAAATCATAAATATTTAATTAACCCGTTTTCGCCCAAAATGCCGTAAATTTCCCTACATTTTAATCGTCACTTTTCTTATAGAAACGAACGATGAATAATTCTGAATATTTAGATTCTATATACACTTAAGTTTTTCACGGTAATACGGTCCTTTTACTAATTCTGAAAAGTAAACAACCAAAATATGAAGCAACTGGGATATCAGTTCACGTCTCGCGCAATAAATCATTCGGTACTTATATGTAATTACTTATTTGCTATAATCGGTTACACAACGTTCTAGTACTAATATCAAAGTCTAGAATATATACAACATTTTATTACTGCTTAAATGCTATATCCCGGCATTTAATGCAGTATAAAATGGAAATTAGATTTACAAACTTAAAATTAAATATCGCGTCCAGGGCAAGGATGCCATAAGCCCTGCTGAAGAGCACAACATGGCATCCTGGTGCGAAACGCATTTTGACAATAGTTCTAATTTTAAGCGCTAGAGGGATGGTTTTTAATATTAAATCCAATAGTAGGTGATTCAAAATTTTTACATATAAGTACCGAATGATTTATTGCGCGAGACGTGAACTGATATCCCAGTTACGTCATATTTTGTTTGTTTACTTTTCAGAATTAGTAAAAGGACCGTATTACCGTGAAAAACTTAAGTGTATATTTAATTAAAGCGGTCAAGAAATATACCTGTATTTACTTAATTACTTATTTAGATTCTATAGTTTTCAACCCTCCTCTTTCCGAATCCGTAGTCCGTTTTCCGCTAGGAGCAGCCATTTTTTAAATATGGCGACGAAGAAGCAAAAAAAATAGAGAAAATTTCGATTTTTGGATCGGTTTTTCATGTTTTTCAATAGGTTCGCGCTGACCGATCACTCCAAAGACCTGGATCTGGTGGCATAATGAGTTTGACTAAAAGTTGATATGATCAGATATGCAACATATAAGATGGCGGATCCAAGATGGCGGACTTTTCGCCGAATTTTGCGTTTTTATAGCATATAAAATATAGTTCACAATTATAGTCTTATAAAATTAATTTTATTGTTTTTATCATTTGTTAGCCATGGTTTTTCATGTTTCCAACTCTCACCACGTGGAGGTCAATGATTGTAGAGAATCATATTTTTTTTTGTATTTTTAATTTTTAATTTTTTTTTATTTTTTTATTTTATTTGATTTTTTTGCATTTTTATTTTTTTCCGTTTTATACATTTTTCTACTTACATTTTGTATTCTACCATAAATTATTAATTTGTGTGTTTTATTGCAAAACAGTTTTTGAATTAATATAATTTACAATTAAGACAATTAATAATTGCGAACTATATAATATAAAACCCTCGAGTAACCATTTTCATTTCGGACATGCAACGTTTTGTATTTTCTTCGGCCATTTTTAATTATGAAAATCAAATGTCATATTCGTAATGTGCGACCCCGAAAACCACCGAGTAGTCAGTTTCATCTGGATCAAGAAATTTTTTTGCATTTCAGTCGGCCATCTTGGAACCGCCATTTTGAATTTCGATTATTGGATAGAAGATACTGTTATAAATGATTGCATAAATCAATAATAAGTTTATAAATAGCTATAATGTCGGAAATGCTATAAAAACATCCAATTCGGCGAAAAATCCGCCATCTTGGATCCGCCATCTTATATTTTGCATATCTGATCATGTCAACTTTTAGTCAAACTCATTATGCCACCAGATCCAGGTCTTTGGAATGATCGGTCAGCGCGAACCTATTGAAAAACATGAAAAACCGATCCAAAAATAAAAATTTTCTCTATTTTTTTGCCTTTTCGCCGCCATATTTAAAAAATGGCTGCTCCCAGCGAAAAACGGACTTCGGATTCGAAAAGAGGAGGGTTGAAAACTATAAAATCTAAATATTCAGAATTATTCATCGTTAGTTTCTACAAGAAAAGTGACGATTAAAATAGAGGGAAGTTTACGGCATTTTGGGCGGAAACGGGTTAATAGGTTTCGATTTAAATAAATGGACTAATATTATAGTCATTCCTTTCTGGGGCTTACTATCTCTAATGACAATAAAAAATTATTTTTACTTTGCCTGAAATAACTCCAAAAATCACCCCTTGAATCTTTTTTTTGTGCGTATGCCCAAAAGTGTCTTATTAGATCATATCGACACCTCTTACGAAGACTATGCCATTTGAAATGTCGCACCAAAGATTTTATATATTGAGAATAAAGTGTGCGATCGAAAAGAAAAGAAAATTATAATATCTAACGACAGAAAAGTTTCTTAATCACAAGCACGTTTTCATAATGGCAAAACTAGTACAAAGTCCTGTGACTTTTAAATGTTAGGTGCTCCAAACGTATAAGAAACACAATGAAATGTGCTTATCGTCAATTTCTCGAGAGAAAATAAGTTGATCAAAATTTGATTAGATTTTGTCACTCGTCATTCATTTGTTTTTGATGTCTAACATTTTCCTTTTGACCGACGTTCAACCGAACCGAACGGGAACACTTTATATTATTAATATGGATATGTGATATTGTATAACCTCTGATGACGATCAGTCAACAGAAAATGTCAGGCATAAAAAATCAATTATTTAAAAAAAATGGCACTTCTTGATCACATTTTTTATTAAATTATTTTTAAAAATCTTATTCTATTCAATAGTAATCAAGAAAAGACATTTTTTACACGAAAAAAATGGTCATTACTTGATTCTCGTCATGTTTATAAGTGATTCGATTTATCTTTTGCTATGAAAATCGTCATCATTTATTTTCGGTTTAATAGCAATCATGAAAATATTTCTTATACACCCGAAGTCCACTAGATTTGGGTCCTTTGTGAATACAGCGTATTCGAAATCTTGATCAGAAACGGATCACAAAACGATCATTGTTGA
Organism: Trichopria drosophilae; assembly: GCA_030407085.1. Classification (NCBI taxonomy): domain Eukaryota; kingdom Metazoa; phylum Arthropoda; class Insecta; order Hymenoptera; family Diapriidae; genus Trichopria; species Trichopria drosophilae. The sequence goes on from CM059584.1 coordinate 40,444,005, forward strand.
ATCTCAATCGAGTCGAAATTTGATTCTCAATCATTTAAGGCGACCATAAACAGATCTTTAGGTGACCATAAAATGGTCCAAACAAGATCGGTTTTCAATGTTAGTCCATCGACAACCGGCTGCTTTTCGTATTTAAATCTGATCAAAAGTTAACCATTTTTTTATCTTTATAGACAAAAATTGGATCACTTTTCAATCTCCTGTAATTATAACTCAGATTGTTTTGTGGTTGTAAACTCGTCTAATTTTGGTCCTGAAATGTCTCAAAACTATGATGCCATTTAGATCACATAAGGATCTGACCGAGTGATCAAAATCTGATCAAATGTTGATCAACTTATGTTGACTATAAAAACATTGTTGGATACATGTATGTAAAAAATCGAAAAAAACAAATGTTTTTACAGCTTTATAAACAAAAATACTGTTATGGATGTAACTTTTTGTTTTTATTGCGGGTTTAAGATATTGTGAGAAAATTATTTATTTTAATTGAAAAAGCGTTATTTAATTCTGAATTTTACAATTTTCATTATGAAATGAAATATATTCCTTAGGGGGTAACACTTTAGTGATCATTGCGCTCAAATCGACCCCCTTATTTTCTGCAAGAACTACTGAATTTTTGTATAGAAATTGCGGAAAGGTATGGTTCTTTCAGGAAGCCAAAGTTCTTCGATGATTCTAGATCAGCTTTTGATATTTAGTGACTCTAACTTTCGTTTTTTAAGTATTTTATGTTTGGAAGAATTATTCTTCTTGTTTTTAGGGACATATTGAATGCCCTCCTATTGGCAATGATGCCGATGTAAAAACTCCTTCCTTCCCCCTGTTCGATCCACTTCCAGACAAAATTAGACGAGTTTAAGGCTGATATTTCATTTAAGTTTCTTTTTTTCTAAATTTACTTACTTCTAGGTGAAAATACTCTAATCTTTTTATAAAATAGGCCTAATTTTATTTAAAAATAGCTGTAACTTTTTAATGACGCATTAGAGCGCAAAATATGTCAATACTGATTCTATAGAATCAAGGGAGTCATCAAGCTGAACTAGAATTATTTCTCCATTTTATCACGGCTGACCGTTTCGTCTGTTTTCACTTCCTCTAAAGTGTCCTTATTTTAAACTCCTGAAATGTACACGTTCGTACGATTTTCAATTTTCCTCAGATTATTAGAGATTATTTTGTAGTAATCCCGAGTTTTATCCTAAATCATTATCTTTAGATCGTCATTACCGTACCATTTCTTTGCTTCCAAAATAATACTAGATAATTATGAAAAGTATGTATATTATTGTGTCATTCCACGTTGACTCGGCCACTTTTGGAATGGACTACATCGACTTTATTCGCGATTTTTATACAAATGCATCTGGGTTAAATAAATTTTGCAAAATTCTGAATTTTTAAAAAACTAAAACTTTTAAGTGTCCATAACACGGCTTCTACTTATGTTTTAGTAATCAATAAAAAATGGAACTTTTCGAAGTGATATGTACTTTTATATAGATATAATGCAAATTTTGTTGCAATTACATACGTTTTTTTCAGTTTTAACTAATAAATTTAAGATTTTTGCCAATGGGACATTCTTAATCTCTGTTTTCCCTAAATTCACAAAAAAACTACAAAAATAACGACCAATTTGCATGGTTAATAAAATGGCAAGTAGTTTCGTTAATTTTTATTACAGAATTTTATATTTTCTTTTACAATTCAAATTTTTGCAAGAATCTCAAGCTGTAGCTTATCGTACTCACAATTCACTATGTTCCTCTTTTTTAATGTGTTTTCAATGTTTACTAGTATTTCAAAACATATGAATTTAATTAGGAATCTTTTAATTAATTGTACCTTTGTTGTTAATTTTATTTGAAACAACTCTTTGCTTTGGTTTTAAACAAAATTGTGTTACTCGAGTGTTTAAGGATCATGTCAATAATATAACATTTTTTTCATGACAACCAAAAATCGATTTCCGAAGTCGCTGAGTTGACGTGAAAATGACCTTATTTCTTGACGATATATATGACGATAATGGTATGAATCAGACAACTTTTGCAATGTAGTACAATTTCAAGGGTGAAAATTTCTGATAAGAAGCAGGGTTCCAGAAAAACATAAATTAACAATCTTGATACAGAAGTCAGCTCATTAAAATGAAATGCGCTAGACTTTAATGGATGACTTAATTTTCGACAGCCAAGACATCTGGAACTGCAGAATAGAATATCGCAGATTGCATTAATTATTTAAAAAGTTCCTATAATTTTTCTAAGTATTTTGAAAAAGAATCAATTTCAAACAGTCTAAATTAAATTATAGTTAATTTATCTGAATGAATACAAATTATGCAGCGAATAGTATTTACCTTGGGAGTCATTGGCGAAATGATAATGTATATGTAAAACTAAACGAAAGCTACACGGATTCCGCAGTCGATCGATGTTCTTGTAATCCCTTATTAATTTGAATACCTCGTGCTCGATGAATTATTATTTGGGGCATCGATTATCCTAATTCGCTTCGCTTCTCTGTTATAACTTCTGAAACCCGTTACTGCTCGATTGCTTGAACTGAAAATTTAGATTTCATGCGACCGTTTAAAATGAAATGCTTAAACCTCAATAATCTTTTTAACCCATTAAAGTTCAACATTTTTTGGGTAATTTGCTACAGGTTTACTTCGGCGCTAATATGCTTGAAAAATGTGAAAAATGTAACAATTATGATTCCTTACGCGAATGCCCTTCCGCATAGCCAGATTTTGGTAAACGTTATTATATCAGAATACAAAATTAGTATCGAAATACTTACTTAGGGCATGTAATATCTTCTATTTTTAAAAAGATTTCTTAATTTATCTCTCCTTTACACTATTTGCAGTTATTCATACATAATTTGTTTATCGTTTACGTATACCATTCAAATTCTTCTTCCTTTCATTTAACTTTATAAAATTGAGGTTTTTAATAAATGTTAATAGTTTGCAGAATAATTATTACATTAAATTTTACTTTAGCAATATTTCCAATACAAATTTATAATAGTAAGTTTTGATGTATTAAAAATAAATTAAAATGAATAATAACATAAATGAATATTTTTACAATATTATTTTATACAAATTATTGAGATGAGATGAGACTTGGAAATTTTCTATCCCTGCAAACTGAAAACGAATAGTAAATAGTATCATTCAAAACAAGTGAATAACTAATTGTAAGGTAGCATCTTGAACGATAGTCAAAACATCGATTTTAAACCTTAGAAGCTATTTGGAAATAACGAAAGCAAGGTTCAAATTTTTCTTTGAGACTCAGTACTTGTTCTTCGCTATTAATATTTGATAAATAGCATGCAGTACTGTAAATAACGTATACAACTAAAATGTATTTATAAACAAATTTTTAGTAAATCCTCATAAAAATTAATGTGAGTACACTATCGTGTAATTTGTTATCGCTATCCACCAATCTTGGAAACTCTTTTCTTTTCGAATAACTTTCCCTATGTTTATACAGGCACAATTACAGCCTGTATGCAGAATATACTCTGCAAGAGGATAAAATGACAGTTCTTGCTACCAGATAATACCAGGTTTGAACGCAATCAGTATGCGTATTTCTTAGCTCGACATACAATAAATAATATGAGATTGTACTTTAGCAGATACTATCGTTACATTATCACTACTTTTACGGTATTAAATGTATCTTTTTTATAGTTAATTTCGGGGTGGAATCGATATTAACATCACGGAGACCGTGTATCAATAGTTGAATGTAATTTATTTAAATTTTGATTACCGCCTGTGATAAACCAGCTGACTAAATTTTCTAAGTCTATTTTTGCTACATTCTTTTAAGCAGTTCTTGATAAAAATGTTTATTATGCCTGAACTTGCATATATTTCATATATTCTATTACTCTTTTAAATTGCAATATTGAAATCTACTCAGATCTAGTCGTCTGTCATTAATTATAATTAGATGTGATCCATTGTCTTATTTCGTTCTTCCAATGTAACTAGTAAATGTTCTAAAGGCCTCACAGTACTAGTGTGACATTTTCCATACAAATTCACTGAGAAGTTTATAATGAAACACGCAAGTTGCGAATACTTAAATATTTGGACACGAAGAAATTAAGAAAGTTGATTTTCACATAAACCTACAATTTAAAAAAAAAGATACTATAAAAGTAAAATATAATAATAAAGTTGAAAAACAACTGGCTCACTAGAAAAACGAATCACGTAACATGTTTCTTACGTATTTTGGGGGTCAGACTACGAATATGATAATGCAAATTACCAGTCAGCCACATTTTGTCCATCGTCTTGACAAAATATCGAAACAATGCAATTAGTTTTCAATATTTATTTACATTTAATTTAAAAAATACAACTCATACAAAAAATATTTTCAATGAGTAATATAGAATATCAAATTCTCTACAAAAAAATGTTGTTCATTTTTTTCAGCAACTGCACAACAAAAGCTGTAAGTTGAATCAGCGAATAATGGAAGTGAATTATTCAACTCATTTAATAATTGAGGGGATGCGTAAAAAAGTTACAATAGTCAATATTAGTAAATATTTTCGTTAAGTCGAGTTAGGCCTTTTTTGTAAATCGTACTTACGTTTATCCTTAAAAAAATACTTCAGTACTTTCTAATACATGAATTAAATAATATTTTAACTCATTTCTGGAATTAACAACAGATTCGTAATCAGCAATGTCAAATTTTCCAAACATTACCGGATAACAAATTTTGGTGCACCTAGTAAAGCCAGATAAATCGCAAAACATACACATCAAAAACCCGACATTCAAAAACAAGGCATTTCAGAAAACAGAAATTTCAAAAAAACAGACATTAAAAAATCAAACATGTAAAAATGTAGATATTCTGAAAATGTAATTAATGATTGATTTCTAAATGTGCTTAAACCTCCTGAGAACCATTTTTTTCCCATATGGAAGCCGAATATATGTTCGTCATGGTGCACAGGAGGGTTAATAAATAATCCGGGGTTGACCTTCAAGTGACCTGCAAAATTAATCCCTTGGTCAAACTTTTTTGACCTCGAAGTAACCTTCCAGTGAGACCTCAAGGACGGCGACCCGAGATCATTTTTTAATGTAATGAACGCACCAATCGGAGATTTCTGTATTTTGAAATGTCGGATTTTTGAATATGTCTGTTTTTTAAATGCCTGGTTTTTTAATTTCTTTTTTGAAATTAGTGATTTTTTAATGTCGGTATTTTTATGTGTTTGTTTTGTGATTTGTCGGATTTTTGAGGTGCACCCACAAATTTCATACAAATCAAATCACATTTCGTGTTAAGATCCTCCAATTTGTATGCGTCATAATAAATTCCGAAAATCTAAGTACATATTCGTAATTAGCGATCCCGAAAAGCCCCGAATAACAAGTTTCAGATCAATCCCGTTAAAAAGTAATGTGTGCATAATAAAGGGTTAAAATTCAATGAAGAAAAGAAGAATTCTGTATTGAAAGTAAAAAGTAAAACCGTTAGGGTTTTTGAAATACTTTAAAATGGAAACAGTTTGAAATGTCAATTAAAATAACAATGCCTACAAGATGTGGAGAACCGATACGTGGAATTGTCGAAGGATAGGGAAGCGTCGAGGGTGTGAGCATAGCAAGTCTGGAACTTTAAGCGGTAATTCAGTCCAAAATTCCTACCCCCTGGGTAAGTTAATATTCTTTCACCTAGGTTCTTGCCGGCGCTTGAACCATTATAGCGCGGCTTTCGGTATCTAGAGGTTAAATAATTAAGATTCCGAAATGTCATTACCCATTTTGGTGGAAAGGCTTTACAGTTAGAGTTGCAATGGGAAGAGCGAAGATAATGTCCGTATTCGGGTTGGTTGGCCAAGTTTCTCGTTTTATTGTTTCAAAAGTTTTGGACATACGAAAGTGCGCGATGCCTCATTGGTCACCCCGCGGTGCTCGCGTTCTGCCGGCACACTCGACAGACAGAAGGAAAGGAATTTCGTGGGTGGATCTCGAAACGAAGAAATGTCCTCGGGCCGCATCGGCAAGCTTCGAATAACTGTGGCCAGTCCAGGACAGCCAGGACTTGTGCCCTTTCGCTCAGGGCTGCCACCTCGATCATTATAATTAAGGATCCTTCCGCCAGAGAACCTTGCATATACGCTCGACAACGGCGGCGTCTGGCGCGCGAGGCGAAAAGGATTCTTTCCTCCGGAAAAAATTCCCCGACGACCTGGATTCGTCGAAATGACGTTGATGCGAATTACCGACGATTTGGAATTTCGTGGGTGGCTCGCACCAATCTAGATCTCGTCACGAATGCTTCGGGGTGCAATGCCCACGGAAAAAATACCGAATTCTATCGGCTAATTTGAAAAAAAATGGGCGTCCCAGCCGTATTTCCATAAACCTATTTCTCTCTTTCACAGAACTACGAGTTTAACTCTTACGAAAGGCGTTATTTCAGTTTCCAGTACTCTTATTGGCATTCATTTGATATTCGTAAAAGCTCAGTATCTATCATAGACTACCTTCAAATACACTGTGTAACAAAAAATTAGTTACCTTTTCTTCATTTTCACATTCTTGTATTTATTGAATGTTTAGATATCAATAAACCAGAAAATATTTTTTACATTTTTAGTTTGTTCAGTCCCTTAAATAGGGGGATTGAAAAATAGCTGTTTTCCTACTTTTTTGAACTCTACTAAAGAGAAAATATGAAGGTATAAAAGACTCTAATAAAGTTTAAAAGAAAGCTTAAACCTTAAACTTTAAGAATCAAAACTGAAATCATGTAAACATTTCGATGCACCTAAATTTATGGCGTACCCTAACCTAACTTATATATATATACAGGGTGAGTCTGGTAGAAGTGAACATAGGGAAACCCAAGTTAAGGCTACGCGCCTCGTGATTGGCCGGTTGTAACAAAAGTAGAAGATTCACGAACTGAGTCTTGAATTTGGGTTTGTGTTACACATTTCATGGATCTGACTCATTCTACATAAGCCCAAAACGTGGTTATGTCACACAAGAGATTTGCTACTTCTTTTCGAGTTTCTTTTTTTATTAAAATATTATTTTAAAGCAAGATCATTTGAAAACAATCCAAACCTTGCAGTATTTGTTTACATTCTTGTGGCTCTAAATTACGTCTGACCCGTCTGACGCATATGACCGTTCACAGCTAATCAGCGAGCAAACGACGTTCCACCGGAATCGACCAATCACAAGGCGCGTAGCCTTAACATGGGTTTCCCTATGTTCACTTCTACCAGACTCACCCTGTATATATATATATAATAATGCAATTCTCTAGTTGAGAGAAAGCACTAAAATTGTATTTCTTCTTCGCCGCTTATTTTAAACAATTAATAATCAAAATGATTTATTGGGAAGACGGCATACATACTGAATGTAAACAAAGGAAAAATAAACAATGCGTCGTTCTAATGCGAACAACCGCAAAAGATTTAACTTAAACGGAGATATTTAAGGTCAGAAAAAGTTACTTTATCATTGGTTTTATATGGAAAACAAACCCCACCTGTATTTAATTTTATTAAAACTATTGCATTATATAAAAAAACGTGTACATTTTCCCAAAAAAACTCGAAAAAACGTGTACATTTATAAAATTACACATAAATTAAATAATCGAGTCCAGGGTAAGGCTGCTGTGATCCTTGCTGATGAGCACACAGTCAGCAGTCAAGTGCGAAACTTGTTTTTTTATATAATGCAATAGTTTTAATAAAATTAAATACAGGTGGGGTTTGTTTTCCATATAAAACCAATAGTAAAGTAACTTTTTCTGGCCTTAAATATCTCCGTTTAAGTTAAATCTTTTGCGGTTGTTCGCATTAGAACGACGCATTGTTTATTTTTCCTTTGTTTACATTCAGTATGTATGCCGTCTTCCCAATAAATCATTTTGATTATTAATTGTTTAACCTAACTTATATTTGATATTCAAGACAAAATAACTAGGAATGTAAGCGTTGGTGGAAAGCAATTCCCCATAATCGGATTGACTTGAAACTAGTTAATCGAAGGTTTTCAAAGTCGCTGATTACGAATCTGCTGTCAGGTTTTCAGAATTCTCAAAGGCGGATGGAACATGGCGGCCGATTTGTTTAAAAATCATTCAAATTTGCTTGAGACTTGTACTCGGAGGTTTTTATGAAAGTCAGAATTAGAAATTCTGTAAAATATGCAGAATTACTTCGACCCACACCTTAGGTCTGAACGAAGTATTGAATTTGGTCACTTCGGGCATAAAAATTACCCTATAGTTTTTCATCAAATGTCGACGTTTCAGGCCCTAAGGAGCCCAAATCAACAATAAAAAAATTTGTGTCCGTGAAATTGTACGTATGTACGTCCGTACGTCCCGTTTTTTTGTCGCGCGATAACTCCCACACGGATAAACGTAATGACATAATTTTTTTTTTTAATACGTGTCTTGGCATAACTTAGATCTGATTAGATTTTGGAGCAGATGCATCCGTCCATTACTAAAAAACATTAGCCCTAATTACACTTCTTCGTAGTTTTTTGCATTTATTTGGTAAAAATACAAATTTTATTCAAAATGTTTTAAACAAAAAAGATAGAGGATTAAATTCTCTTCAAAAAAGGTTGTATGAATTTTCTTCCTAAAATCAACGATAATGCCATAAAAACTGGTTTAAAATACTTATGACTATTGTCTGAAAAAATATTGAATTTTGTCACTTCGGCAAAAAAATTACCCTATAGTTTTTAATCAAATTTCGATGTTTCGACCCCCTACTATTTCATATATTGTATATATAAGATCATAATAATACAGACAGTAATTAGTAACACAGTAAACATGTAATATGCATCGAATAGGATATTACAATACAAGTGCATGAAGTAAGTGTTTTACAACTTTTATTTATTTATAGTTCGGCTGGCCTGTTGTCGGGGTCGAAGTTTTGAAAATGCTCATTTTCAATTTTCATACATATAAGAAACACTATATTGTTGTAACATATCTATCGAAGCCACTTGGACCTAAATAGGATTGGACCCTCAAATATCAATATAATTTTATAATACAATTGAAAGCTGTTAATAAACGAACGAGTATTAAGGAATAGCCGACTCTCCACTGGGTCGAAGTTTCTGAACGAGCGAAGCGAGCGAGGCACCACGACAACACTAGTTTTTTGTTTAAATATAATCGTTGCACGATTTTTATTTATTTGTAAAGAAAAGACAATGGAGCGCAAAGTACAAAAAAAAGGTGTTTCGGCAATTCTTGGAGGTTGTAAATAACAAAATAAAGGATCGATACTGTACTTAGCGAAAGATCGTATGATAAACGTTTCATTTAAAATATGAATTGTTTTCGAAATTTAAATCAAGAATTGAAATTGATTTCGACATTTTTTTCGATCTCAATAATATGCACGGAAAAAAATAATACGTCGCTCCAGCCAGATTGCCCAGCTAAAACAGCTTCCCACTGCCCAGCAGGTCGATGTAAGTCGCGAGTGAAGACGTAAAATGACAATTAAAATTGGAAATCCTTAAAATTTTTTTTTCTATAAATAGGTATACTTTTCTTATGTCTTTAAGAATATTTCTACATAATTTCTAGACGATGTGGTTATTTATATTATTTTTATATGATTTTTTAAAGTCGTTAATAGTGAAAAAATCACTACTTTTTTCATTTTAAGGCTTCCGTATTGATTACCGCGTTAGATACGACAAAAATGCACTGAACCTTTTTTGTAGAGCACAAAATTTCCTACAAAAAAGTCAGTGAGAGCCATAGTCTAATGTTAATATGTACGGCATGAAAAACATCGGAAGTTATTGAATAAATCATTGAAATTTTAGAACAGAGATAGTTATCTTATTCGTGACGTATCTATTAACATTAGACTATGGCTCTCACTGACTTTTTTGTAGGAAATTTTGTGCTCTACAAAAAAAGTTGAGTGCATTTTTGTCGTATCTAATACGGTAATCAATACGCAAGCCTTAAAATGAAAAAAGTAGTGATTTTTTCACTATTAACGACTTTAAAAAAATCATATAAAAATAATATAAATAACCACATCGTCTAGAAATTATGTAGAAATATTCTTAAAGACATAAGAAAAGTATACCTATTTATAGAAAAAAAAATTTTTAGGATTTCGAATTTTAATTGTCATTTTACGTCTTCACTCGCGACTTACATCGCGACCTGCTGGGCAGTGGGAAGCTGTTTTAGCTGGCTTATTTATCGTACCACAAAATCCAGCTTGGAAATTTTGAGAAAAAGCAATTTTTTTAGAGTTTCTGGACAAAATAAAAATGTGTCCAAGAATACCCAGACCTCTCTACAATATTCAAAAACTATTCAAAAAGTAATCTTTATCAATAAATGTATGAATTACAGTGATGAATCAGCCATTAGTACAGTATGTTAAAACTGAAATAAGAGTGTTCATAAAGTATTCTTTATGAAATTAGTACATATAATTCTTTATGGATAAATTTGTCAAACAGAATGTTACCCTAAAGTTTGGTTTAAGATATTAATAAAACTATTCATGAATACTAAAGTATTCTTTATGAATGAACATTTGTATCGCACAATTGTAGCGAACTCGTAAACTATTTTCTCGGAAGATTTGTCAGAGACAATCCAGATAAAAAAGATTTAAATAAAGTTATGAACTAATTTTATAAAATTGATAAGAATTGAAATAAAATAACTCATAATTTTTACCGTGAATCGTACCTGAATTCATCAACGAATACTAAATAAAGGTAGGTGTCAGTTGATCGCATTTGTTTACGACACACTTCAGAAAAGATTGATATTATATTATTGCTGTAAAATGTCTATGCAATTTGTCAAACGTCAGTGCAAATAACTGTGCAAACGTCTAGTCTTCGGCTCGGGCTGCATATTCGTTGCCAAAACTTTTACGCCCTTGTATCAAAAAGTACTATTATACAGGCGTGTAATAATTATACTGAGTGAGTGAAATATGCTGGAACATATGGGAACAAACCATGTTTAACCTAAAAGTGTCTCTTGTGAACCTGGAGAATGGGTATCTCTATGTTCCACTCTCTATAACTCATCCGGTATATGCTTATAAATGATGATAATTATAAATATAATTTTTGTATAAATTAATATTATTATATAAATGATTATTATTATTATTATGACTCCCTTAAAAATAGGCGGGATAAATGCTTGCTACGTATAGTAAAAAATGTCTTTATTATGAAACCTTACAGATCTTTTTAAAATATTGATTAAGATATTAAAATTATTCATAAAAAATACCTGATGAGTACTGCGTCGTAATTTTTTCTGGTAGTACAAAATCTCGTTTTGATATCAAGAATTCTTTATGACAACTTTTAATGTTAGACAGAAGCGGACATTCGTTACATCATAAAGTTTTCATTAATAATTCTTTTAACCCTTGCTTGCCACACCTCTATCGAATTACACGCTCGCCACACTTGGGTCCAAAGGACCCAGGGGAAAAAATCGATCTAAAAAATAAAGTATTGAATAATTTTACACGGACATTTTTTTAAACTTCTTAAGAACGTACTTTAAAATGTAGGCCGTATAGCCAAAAATTTAATTATGCTTGAAATTAAGATAAAATATTAGTAACTAATTAATTTTCTTTTATACGTTAGCGCAATTTACACGTATTGAACCATTTTTTGGATAGAAGAAACTATGTAAGACCTATAGGGAATGTAGAATTGTTATATCATTCTTCGAAAAAGTGTAAACCCGACGTATTTTTTCCACAAAATAAAAGATTATAAAAATTAAAATTTAAAGTTTAGATATATTCATTGGCTTGCTAATTACGTAAATACGAATTAATAATGCAGCAGTCAACGATATGCATGAAATATGCAAGTAATTTAATTGTTTAATGGAAATTTTATATAAAAATGGCGAAATGTTCACTCTTAGCGAATGAGTGACTCATAAAGAGTAAGAATAAAAATAGTAACTTAATAACATTTATTTTATAAAACTCAAAACAGTTAAAATTATTATGGAAAATTATAAATTGATACGTTTAGTTATTTTAGCGATGTAAAAAAAAAGTTTTGATTATCGCATATTACTGATGATGCGCGTTTAATACTGAAAGTAGTTAAGACAATTGATGTTAAGTTCAATAAAAATCCGTTCTATCACTCATAAGAACCGAATTTCCGTAAATCACTATAGTTGTCCAGGAGACTTACATGGCAGGGGAGCTAACATGACAACGTATTAACCATGTTAACATAAGAACGAAATAATTTTCGGTCAAACGCACTTCAGGCGTAAGAGTTTAAACTTTTCTTTATATTTTAAGATATTACTCGCTTTCTTAACGTGCTAAATTAGAGTCGCAAATATGACAGGAGGCTTACAAGGAATAAACGTACGTGCCTTAGTTCTAACAATATTACTAAATTTTGGATTTAAATTAGTTTTGAAATCAGTAATATTATACACAAAATACTATAATATAAAAGTAATCGAAATTGTAGAACGATTGTCTGTATCTACATTTAATTTTTTTACTGGAAATGGCATATATTCTGTACTTACATTTATTTTTTAAAACATGGGGACACGTTTTACAAAGCCATAACAATTTTAGTTATGTTAATTTAGTAAAATTTTCACAGCACTATTTGTTTGTTATAAGTAAAACAGATCATAACCGCTTTTAAACAAATTTAATCATTCACATGAAAGAAAAATGACAGTGATCGAAACCGTGTTATTTATACCTGGGGATAGCCAGGAGGCTTACATTTCGAACCTTTTAGCAGTATGTCAAAATTTTATCATGCGATTTGAACAAATTATCTCTTGTGCAATGTTTACATAAAAGTATAAGGAGCAAGAAAAAAAGTTTGGAGAATAAAATCCATTATTTCGATAAAATATTAACTGGGGACATAAAATTACACTTTTCTGGAGAATGACCCATGTACTAGGCATCATGTCACGATTTTTAGATTTTTGTCATTTTTAAAAACAATATAAATTGTTTAAAAATCTAAAAAAATTAGACGTTGTTAAACACACTTTTCTTTCACCTGTAGTCAGTAAACACCACAGAAAATATTGACTGCAAAAAATCATTTTCGAACGTACTTGCCACACTCGGGTCCCAAGGACCCAGCTTCATCTTTCTACAGCTACCAGGAATAAACTAATGGTGCTAGCTAACTATTGGCAAATGTTGGTACGAGTCCTCTTCCTATGCATTTAGTACACGAAAAGAAATTTTAAGTAAATGCCACTGCTCAGGGAAGTAACAGCTACCGTACGATTTCTGACGAATGTCAAATGGCGGTTAACATTCGAAATCGTTAAAAAGAACATTTTTATAAGTAGATACACTTTTGTTACACCTTTTTGAATAGTTATTCATAATTTTCCGACTATTTAGTTATTAATAATTAATTTTAATGATCTATAAACGTTGTTAAAACGGAAAAACTTGGTACTTTTTTCATTCTAAAGCTTCCGTATCGAAAACAGCGCGAGATACACTAAAAATGCTCTCAAAAACTTTTTTGTAGAGCACAAAATTTCCTGCAAAAAAGTCACCGAGGGCCCTAGACTAAAGTTAATAGCTTAGCCACGAGCAACGATGGAATATGCCTCATATTTTACAAAAATTCTAAAATATTCATAATTGACTTGTAAGACAAAATTCCAGCGTTATTCATGGATAATCTATTAACTTTAGACTAGGGCTCGCGGTGACTTTTTTTTAGGAAATTTTGTGCTCTATAATAAAGGTTCAGTGCATTTTTAGTGTATCTTGCACTGTTTTCAATACGAAAGCTTTAGAATGAAAAAAGTACCAAGTTTTTCCGTTTCAACAACGTTTATAGATCATTACAAATGATTATTAATAACTATAACGTCTAGAAATTATGAATAAATATTCTCAAAGGTGCACTCAAATTGGATCTGTTTATAAAAATGTTGTTTTTAACAAATTCGAATTGTAACCGTCATTTCAAATTCGTCAGAATCTGTGCGGTAACTACTACTTCTAAAAATGCTGTCGCATAGTAATTGACTTAAAATTTATTTACGTGCACTTAAAATTTAACGTCAAAAAGGGTAATGTGTGTCAAGCAAGGGTTAAAATGCTTCTTACAAAAAAACATTCATTAAGAATTAGGAACTCTTTTAGATGTCTCGATGCTTATCGGGTATAATAATAAGGAGGTGGAAAGAATAAAATCAGTACAATTGTTTTAATAACGCAATTTTATTTGTTTAAATTAAACATGACAACGTTACATACGGTATGTATCGTATCTACAGGAAAAGTACAAATGTTCAGTTAATATGTCTTACATGCCATAATAATCGTGCGATGATGAACATTCTCAATATCCACTCTGCCATATTCACATGTAAAATTTGTGTATATTCATTACCAGTGAGCTAAAACTGTTTAACTTCACGGGGGCAGGGATGGGGGGCGGGAGATTACCGTGACAGTCAGGCTAACATTTGGCATAGAAGTCAGGGAAGTGGGTTAAGGGAGGAAGGGAAGGATTAAAATACAAAAATAAATCGCAAATCGTCGAAAGCAGCCACGACAGAAGGCACGACAAAATGCTACACGGAAGCTGAATGCCCCACTAACACTTGCTCTCATCTCGGTAAATCGTAAAAAATTAATACACGAATGTAAACAACCGTCCCTCGTTGCACCGTGCATTGATTCTTGCTCTTTCTCTCTTATCCTTACGTATAATTTCGCCCATAACGCCATTTTCGTTACGTATTCCTCGCCGATGATTAACAATGAGGTTGAAAAAATACGGGTTCTCCGCCTGATTATCTCGACTAGTTTGCGAGTCTAGCTCGACGTATTTACTAGTCGATTTTACCTTTCCAAGTTCTATATTCCATGTACGTATTATATTTGAATGCTTCTTGCATTTAATTATTTGAAAAAAAAATAGTTAAAATTAAAAACAATTTTGTTTCTTTAAGAATAGCTTAGCAAAAGATTCTCAACTAATAAACGAAGAATCCTGAATTATGTCTGAGCAACAGATCCTTAAACATGTTCTGCGTGTTTTTAAAGAACCACATTTAACCACGGTTCGTAGATTGTCTTACGGTTTTAACGAGTTTTTAAAGCATTGCTAACAATCCTCTTTTACATTTCTACACATCTTTGCCGTTTCTTTTGTTTTTCTGTGTTTTTTTTTTGTACAAAATTCACGCCTGCGCCGTCGTAAAAGCGGGGATGACGTTTTGCAAAGTATGTCTAACGTTACGAAAAGACGAGAAAGAAGTTACATGCGATTTAGCGTTCCGAACAAACGTTCCTTACATTCGCGGCCGTTCGGTCGCCAGAACAGAAAACAACGCTGACTTAAAACTCAAACCCGTCGACTGTACACGAGTACGACTCAAATCGTCTTCTTAACGTCGTCCTTAAAATCTATCGACTAACATATTTACACTACGGGGAGTAAATCTAACTAATTAATTAAACGATCGATTAATATTAACGAATGTAAAACAAGAGTTAGACAAACTGGATTGAGTGTGAGAGTCCTCCCTGCGTCGAGATTCTCGAACCGCTTTTCGTCCCTCGAGAGTCGCAACAGTCTTGTCAGTCTCGAACTTTATTATTCGATCCAGCAAAGAAAAACACTCGAGAACATATTAAGTTAGGTTAAGTAATGACGATTTTTCATGACCAACTTTTTACCCTTCCAGGCCAGGCAAATCCATTCAAAATCTAGTTGTTGCTTTAATTGGTCACGGTTAGTTAGCAGTCGAAAGACTTTACTTTCGAACGTAACGGGACGAAATTTTTGTATTCAACGCGTAAGTGTAATTACACCGCGGAATTTTGAATTATTTCGATACGAATGAAACTTTCCATTTCTTACCATTCTTTGCTTTTTTATTAAACTTATCGCATACGTTTAAAAACGACGTTAGACGTAAAATAAAAATTGCTAAAAAATAAAATGAAGAAACTTAATCAACAGTTCAACGAAATTAAAAGAAAAATAACGAACGCAGGAAGTGTAATGTTCCATTCGCAGCGAAATCGTTTTATAAAACTTGTAATTAACAATATCAAATTTTTGCAATAAAAAATGTTTTCGTGTCGATTCTGATTAGCCGTTTGTTCGTTAGGAAAATTCGGATCCATTCGTAATTCGTGTTTGCAAAGGAGTTTCGATCGATAGTACGGTATTGACCACCAGGTTGTTCGTTTAAACGGGCGGAAGCGCCCAAAGAGTCGCGGTTTTATCAGCTGAGGTACTGAGGAATGAGAATTCCGTAGGATGCCAACGTGCTGAGATGACCTTGTCTTGATGTTGTGCGACGACGACGCTGGGAAGGGGCATTGTCAGGTCTCCTGTAAATAAAATTATTAACATTCATTACTCTCATTTATGACAAATTCCTGAAGTTAAATTTGTTAAAAAATGATAAAAACTTATGAACTAGAGCTTCTGAATGCAATAAATGCTGAATTATGTAATATGTTTTCAGTACACAAAGATGTTAGGCTCATAACGGTGTGTGAGACACATGCAGAATTAACTAAACGTATTTATTAAATAAAATTTAGCAAGAGATTTTTTAGTAATATTTGGCGATGGATAAAAATGCGTACAAAATCAAGAACGATTTTTAGTTTTGGATGACAAGCACGGTACTTTAAAATGTTATTTTGGTTCAAAGTTTTCAACATTTATTGCATATTCTGGCGCACCAGTTTTTTAAACTGTTAAACAATCGAAGAAGCTGCATGGAATTGTTTATTGGAGACTCGATTACCTTTAATTGGATATTATCTGACCCAAATTGTATTATCTTGGAGAAAAAAAAAATATAAACAGGACAGGGTTATCCGTAAAATGAATTAAAATTATGATATTTGGCAAGGCGTTTATATAATTTGACCTTAAAATTACGACATGATGTTTGTGATGTAACATTTGTCTGTGTTATATTGAGTATAACTCAACATTTTTAGACGTAAAAAATTATACAGGCTTAACAACGAAAGTTATATTATTGACGGTATCGAATTAGCAATCTCTTAATGCATAATAAATCTCTATTTCGTAAGTTTACACCCTCTTCGTTTGATTGGTAATAAATCGAGGAAAATTCGAATATGATTTGTCAATCAACTTTGGACAACCCTTAAGAATCTTAAAATTAATTCTATTATTAACAGAATGCATACTACTTTCTTCAGAATGTCATTTTAAAATTGAGTAGAAATGAATATTAAAACTTTTAAAAAAAATTTAATTTACCTTGTAAATCAGTAAGCACAATTTTGTTATCATATCCTCCAGTGAGCAGATAGTAAGCCGATGGTGAAAATCGAATACTTCTGATATCAGCTGCATGAGGCTTGAAACATTGGACAGTTCGTCCTCCACGAATATCAAACAGAACGCAACTGCTGTCTTCATGTCCAGACACGAGGAGTCTTCCTGAAGGATCGACGCATATCGCAGACACGGGACTTCCAACCTGCAACGGTATCAAATACTATTTAGGAAAATAATACCGAGTCATTTATAATAAAATGTGCGTTGACGTCCTCTAAACGACCGATCCGAACATTAATTGAGTTGTGGATCAGTGACGATGAACAGAAATAGTGAAAAGTGCGAAAAAACGAGTCGGTCATTTATCGGACGATGAAATAAAAATTTTTAAAATGTTTGCGGAAGAATATTACAGTAACAGAGTTTTTATCTTATTTTCTCTGGATAATTTTTTAATCCATATTTCTCTTTAACCGTTCAAGAATACATTTGTCATTGCATGGAAAAGAATTAAAATTTGTTACTTTTGGGGTTCTCGAGTTTCCGATTACGAATCCGACATCACAGTTTCAAAATAACGGATCATAATGCAAAAACTAATATGAAAAGAACGAAATCGTTAGGCTGTGGAAAAAAACGCTAGATGACTAAATAACTTTGCAAAAATAACTTTACAAAAATAACTTGAATAAAAATAACTTCCGAAAAAATAACTTTAATAATAATAACTTCAAATATCTCTTCAACTCAACACAACATTTGCGAATTTTACATATCGCAACGCGTCTGTACATGCATTAACAAAAATTACAAAAAATAACATTTCGATAAAATATATCCAATCAAAACCAACTGCTTTTGGTTTTCTTCACCTAGAAGAAAATTTAATGACATTTTGTTACACAAATACGATGCGAACGAGGTGTAACAAATTACTAATGAATATTAAATTAAAATCGATATTCATACTGATTGATGTAGAAAGTATAAACTGATCAAAATGTAAACGTATATTCATGTTTACTCATTTCCATGAATTGCTTCAATAATTTATGAATAGTGGTTAAGAATATAATGAACAATGTTCATATTATATATGTATTCAGAAATATTTGAAGTTATTTTTGTTGAAGTTATTTTTCCTAAAGTTATTTTTGTCAAAGTTATTTTTGTTTAAGTTATTTTTCGGAGGTTATTATTGCAAAGTCATTTTTGCAAAGTTATTTAGTCGTGACACCGAAAAAAATATTAGTTTCTACTGCAAGAGACCTTTATAAATTACATATGCGACTAACAGTATTTTTCGTTGTTCTAACTATTTGTATATAGGAAAAATTAATATTTAATTTTGCATCTTGCAGCTCAAAATTAAATCTAGAAAAACATCGTGGATATTTATGTGTAAACATGATTAGAGATGAAAGCAGGAAAAACTGTTAAAAGAATATTTTTTTTATCATACTACACGAAATTATACTTAAACAAAACAAGACATAACAATAAATCAATGTAAAATAAAAATACAAATGGAGAAAATAAAAACCATAAAATGTAAACAAAAATGGAGTGAACAATCGCCAGATTCATGTGAGTATCTTTCTGGAAAATTATAACTCATAGTTTGTCAGTTATAAATAATATATTGAAAATATAACATAGGATTAGTAACTCGTGACCTCAAATAACGTAAGCATCCAATTTCTTCACAATCAATCAACATATTGGTTTCCGGTCCACCATAATGAAGCCATTATTGTGAGTTTTAAAAATCGGATGCTGGATTCCTCGTCAGCGACCCCGAAAACCCCCGAGTCCCAGTTTCATCATGATCAAATAATTCATTACATTGTGATTCGCCATTTGTGATCAGCTATTTTGAATTTTAAAAATCTAATGCCGAATTCGTAATCAGTTACCTCGAAAAACCCCGTGTATCAGTTTCACCTTTTTTTATGACATTTTCCATTTGAAATTAATTTTTTCTAATAAAACCATTGACGAGTTCATTTATTTTCATTCGTAAGCATGTGTCGTAGTTAAGTAGAAAATATTTTCACAAATTAGAGAAATTGGCTAGATCGATTATCCGAGTCACAAATATTAATTTTTAATTACATGAAAAATGTGAAAAATGTAAAAAATGAACAATAAAAAGATATCCTTTTAGAAGGATGCCATGCCTGAAACGATTAATCGTAGACATTTCTTTCAATCATAAAATAACTATAAAAACTACATTTGGTAATTTTAAATATATGTTAATTTTAAGTACTATTAAATGCTTTTATTTTGTTTATTAATTTCTCACAAATAACAAAAAATTAAGTTTCCATTTAATGTATGACATTTAAATGTTACTATTTACTTGTAATACCGCAATTTCATCAATTCCAGTTTTATCAAATTTCGATATATTTTGATGTATGTATGAAACCGAACTGGTAAAAAAAATTTAATGTATTTATGGAACTACGACGTAATTTAAGTTCAGCTGAAATTTTTGCAGTATTGAATTTTTCCAAGTTGTTGAAGAAATGCTGGTCAACAACGAAACAAAATTTACGGGGAAACTTATTTAAAATTGCGAAATAAACATGTTAAATGGAACCCAAATATTCTTCCGCATAGTTTACCGAAAACAAAATACACCAATACATTCAGCATGCTGTGCAATTTGACAACGTTATATTATTGTCATTTAAACACACAACAATTTTGCAAAACCCAAAAAATAAAAAACTGTATTCTATTTATACATTATAAAAAGAAATTAATGTACATAGAAGTAGTTTTACCGTAAGATGCTTATATTTTAATTAAATTTGATGATTAAATTTAAGAAAAATAATAAAAATGTATAAATTTAGCATGCGTCAACTAAATATGACGATAAAATGTGAATAACGGTAGTCCATTCAAACTAATCAGTAGTAACGATCGGTAACTCGATTTTATTCATAGTTGGTAATGTAGAAATCTCTAATCGGTAAACCGGATATTGATAAAATAGATAAATCACTAACCCTGCTTCCCGGGACCGTCGCCGGTGTTATCATGTTAACACATCCTCTCGTTCGAAGATCCCAGAACCTTACGGTTTTATCTTGAGAACCGCTTACGAACATTGCTCCTCCCCAATTGTACAAACAGAGCACGTGTCCACTATGTCCACTAAGCGCTTGGAATGGTGTCCCAGTAGCACAGTCGGTAACGTAGATCTTACAGTCACCTGCACCACCGCTGATAAGCAGGCTGGACTTATTTGAAGTGTCCTCGAGGAAACATAGATCGCGCACCGTGCCATCATGCATCGTAAGTTCAACTTCTTGGCCTGTTTCCAATAAGATTTAAACGATTTAATAATAAATCAGTAATAGCTTTAAAAAATACAATATATCAATAAAGTATTAAAAACTAAATTGATATACATATTGTTACTTTTAATAGTATCCGCATCATTTTAATAGACATTTGCTTAATTACGCAACTGAGCAGGTGCATTATTTCGGAGCACTTTCAAAATTTGAAACGTCATACAACTTATTTGATAGAGAAAGTGTTTTCATTCTTTACAAAATAACCAAAAATGAATGAGTATTAACATTTTTCTGAAAGCTGAAGAAAAACAGATGATAAAATTACGTAGCAGTTACATTTAGTATGAACCGAGCTATTTCCTAACATTTTACATTGTCTACAAATTTTGACTTCTACACTGAGAACTCATCAGTAGTAAATGTTATGACAATTGTAATAAATATTACTAGATTAATACGGAAATGAAATATTCGTTCAAAAGTGAGAAAAATTCGTATTATATTTTAAAAAGTTACTACTTGAAGAAGTAAAATTAAATGAAAACATGGCAAAATATACTACGTAACTGGTCAATTTTACTACTTCAAATAGTAACTTTTCAAAATGTAATATGAATTTTTCCAACTTGTAAACGAATATTTCATTTTCGTATTCAAATAGTAATATTCATTACAATTGTAATAACATTTACTACTGATGAGTTCTTAGCGTAAATGAAGAATTGTATTATATCTATGAAACAAGATAAGCTCCAGTGAAAATCACGTCCTAAAAATCTTTCGATTTCGTTTTTTACTATGTATTGACCGATCAAGAAAAACGTTTATATTAATCATTACTTTTGTATATGACAGCAAATTTTTTATTACACCGAATTTCGAGTCTGTAATAAATACAACAAACTATTTTAATAAATGATTAATACTCCAAAACATGAACGTAAGGAAAGATAATCTTGCGAATATCTTTTTAAATTTCCCCATTGGCAGGCAAAATTTTATTTCTTATATTCCTTCGATATAATATTTTTCTATTCTAGAAAACATGGCCCAGCCAGAATTTTTCTATGACATCGCATTTTCGTGAAAAGTGAGGTTAAATGTGCCAATATTTTCGTTTTTGAATATATTTCGAGCACTATTTAGCACGAAAGAATGTTTCGAAAATTATATTACATTTTGAAAAGTAAATTCTCTGTTGCTACTAAAACGATCGACATATGGCCCAGAAACACTATTTTTGTACATTTAAAAAATTCTGACAGGTACATGTTTTTTTGAATCGAAAATTACTTCTGAAATGACACTCCACTTGTCAAAGGCAAGCTCAGTATCGGACAATGTTATTGCGAAAAAACACATTTTTACAACGTTAAGAATGTCTGCTACTGGTTTAAAAATTTTAAAATATTAATTAATTTCTTAATATTGCGTAAGATTTAGCAATTGTAATTATTGTACTTAAAGGTATTAACAAAAAGTAGACATTTTATTTAATCATTTCGCGAAAACAAACTGGTTGATTTCAGAGTGGAAGTTGCATATCTCGTTAAAAATTATAATGTTTATCTAATATTATTATATAAGTACTGTAACTAACAACAGACAAAATATTTCATTGATTCAGTAGCAATTCATAAGCCACACTGTAATTAAATTAAATAAAAAAAGTTATCAAACAAATGAAAATAAAGTATATGAATAAAATGTAATAAAAAATTCGGGATTTGAATCAAATTTCGCAATAAACGATAAATTACATATCCACATATATTCAGCGCTATTTCACCCATTCTACAAAAAATTGTCCTTCATTCAATAAAGACAAAATTTGTATTAATTCATGCATTTATTAAGATACATTAAAATGACACAACACGAAGCTACCAATATTAATGATGATATTTAATCATAGTTATAATTTGTAATAAATAATATATATAACTACTTATGTTGACATCAGAAGACAAAGTTAACGACAGAATTGATTAAATTAATAACATAAAAAAAAAATAGCGATAACCTGATGAAATATCAACTCTTTCAAACAAATTTAGTATTTGATTAGATTAATAATAATACCTTCAAGATTCGATGTATCTGCATTAAATCTCATCAATTTGACTGTTTTATCATTGCTCCCAGTTGCCATTAATTGTCCATCTGGAGTCCAAGCAAGACAATAGATTGATCCCTTGTGATGTTTGGTACGCTTGAATAGAACGGTCGGCTGGTATGTTTGATGATCCTCTCTGAAAATATAGAATTCATTTGATAAATAACCCTCATTTTAATGTAACTAAATTAATCACATAGTGTGTAGTTAATTACTTTTTACATTACATATAATATAAAAGGTAGTGAATGAACTTGGTTTAGTACAATTTACTCCTGGGGTGACTATAAAAAAATGCAAATAATTATTGCCACTGACTGTATTAGTTAGTGATTAGTTTATAGATGCAGAATCGTTTGGTTGAGTGGCATCAAAAGCTACAAATATGATGGTTAAATATGAGTTAAAACTTTAATAATAAAGTGCCAAGTTTTCAATTATTCCATTTTGAGAATTCGAGGTTAGTTTTGGATTTGATTGATGCAGGTGAAACATAACTTGTTTAGCTCGAGAATCTTGCGTACCAAAAAAAACTCATTTTATAATCGACAATTACTAAATATACAAATTGCTTTCTCATCGCTTCTTTTTTCTCCTTTCCATAGATGCACTAAAGTCATAAATTATCTAATTTTATCATTGTTACTTTTTTCTGTCAATTGTAAGAAACATGTATAATACAATCATTTTTGCCAGCGATTCTCTAAATCAAATAATTACTAACGTTGTTTACCTAGACTAAAGTGTTTTATGTGTTTGATTAGTTCAACTCCCTTTCGTCATAATAACTTGTCTTACTATATTCTATACTCAATAAAATTGATCGTAAATGTACTCCATTGAAATTCAAGTATCCTGTTTATTAGACCTACCATTATATAAGTAGATTCTACTATTTCTTTTCTGCGAGCTAAATACAAATAATCACATATAACATAACTTCATAAAAGAACACACAACATTCTTGATTGATTTTCTTCTATTCACTGTATTCATGTAACAAAACTACCTGACGAAATTAAGTGCGGTTGCTCTTTTACCAGACTACCATTACTACTTTTTTAGATTAGTAAATCTCTTTGATTTTTCTAGTTTTATTGCATTTATTGATTAATAAACATGTATATCCTAATAAGTTAAACTTTCTAATAATTTTCTTAAATTTATTTAATGTTCATTTCATTCTATTAACTATATTCTGAGTTGATGTCGCTCATTGAAGTACGGTAGATGTTTGTAAAGTATTCAAGCGTATTATATATTTTTACCAGTGTCATAACAAGTACTACATTTTTAGTTGATGTTAATAGTAAAGTTAACAAAATTATTATTTGGGAATTTTACTATATGACCAAAATGATTTAGCTGAAAACAGGAAAGTTAATAAATATAATTAAATCTATTTCTTTTCAGTTCTTAGTTGCCATTCCTTAGCTACGGCTACTAAAATATAGCAACTGCAGCTACGTTCGTTTCCGTACGGCTAAATTTACGAAAATATTTGGTTAAGTTAAATGTGGGAGAATCATGATGCAGCGCCATCTTGCGACATATTTTAGACCACCACCCACGCATTCTGAGTGTTTCTCCATCTAATATGTTTTAACATTTTTCGATATTTTTTTTATTTACTTTAGATCAGTTGTTCAAGTGAATTGCAAAGGTATTTTTATACAAATCAATTTTTAATCCATGACGTTCCTGACACACTCTTTCATTTTTGCATGGTCATACAAAGTGATAATAACTCTTCGGCCACTTTGAAAATATAATTTAGGCATTAGTGGATACTATATTTTTCGGTCGTTATGAAACATCTTTTATGTGTATTTTACAATGTATATGAAGTTTTAAAATATTCTATCACCTGATGATAAATTTAAAATATAACAATTTTAAGACTTATTTTTTTCTGTGTAAATGTATTCACTGCGAATTGGATTAATATAATTACGTAATATTTTTTCTTTTCAAGTAGTGTCTCACAACTTTCGGACATTAAATATCATTTTTTTTTATTTAAGTAAATTAAAAACTCATTATGTTGTATAAAAAATGCTAATAGTTATCATTCGTGTTGAACTAGTTTAAACCTCTTAGATATGCAGAACATGGGATTCTGCTGCAGTTCAAGTTCAAACACAAAACCTGTCACACAACTCCCCGATCTCCCCAAATTTATTGAAATCCAGTGAACCTAACTTTTAAATATTTCCACGTACTACATTCTTAATTACATTGTTCAGTTATTTCAAGATAGTGCAACTGATAATTTGAAAAGTACACAGAAAATGGAGTCTTACAACGACAGACGTCTTTTAAAATTGGCCTAAATTTAGTGATTATCTAAAAATTTGTTCTTAAAACAAATTCTTGCTATCTTGAAACTTAAAAGAAGACGTTATCATTCCTGATTTTAAGACTGGAAGGTTTACAACAAGCACTGTGCATGCTGAACCCGAAGTAGGCATTCGTAGCAGCTAAAAATTACACAGAAAAAAATAAACCTTAAAAATGTTACATCTCAAATTCATCATTAGGTGAGGCTTAATTTCAGCCCAAAATTGCGTTAATTTTCTTAAATTCAGTCAATATTTAGGCTTGATGTCTTACTTTCAGTCAACAAAACTGACTTTCAGCCGATATTTTGGTTTGAAATAAGATTCGTATAATTTAGATGCCATAAGCTCGATAAATGTTATTTTAAGCCAAAATATCGTCTACAATTCAGTTTTGTTCACTCGGAGTAAGACTTTAAGCCAAAACACTGACTGAATTTAAGAAAATTAACGCAATTGCGGGCTTAAATTAAGCCTCACCTGATGATGAATTTAAGATATAACAATTTTAAGATTTATTTTTTTCTGTGTATGATCTTGTCTAATGCAAACACACAATAAGGATAAACAATATAAACAATAACGACCTTACAAGACGAATTAAGTTCAGTAACAACCCAACAATAATTGTTCTGAGCGGAATTTTTACCAAGTCCAAAGACACATTTACGAATGTTTTCGTAAGTGACTCGTATGACAATGTTAGAGAAATTCATAAGTTAGCGATACGTTCCCTTTTCCAATTAACCACTGGATCAGTGCAGTGAACGCACTCAACATTTTTTTTCAGTGTATGGAATTACGATTTTAGTCTAAATCTAAGATTCTGAACCGGCTTAATTTACGCCCAAATTCAGGACAATATCTAACTTTTGATACTAAATTTTATTCGCATGCTATCTAGTTTTAAGACTTTTGAAGAAATCTACTTTTCAGTCGAGCAAGGCTTCTTTTTGTTACACCTTAAGATTAGCTAACTGTTGCTCTTAATTCAGAACTTTTTTCAGTGTAGTCAATTTTACTACCTTTTTTCAGTGAAATATATTTAAAAACACACTGTTGCACCAAGATTAAATTATGCACTATTGCCCTTTATAATCTTCTAAAATAATAACAATGACTGCAGGAAATAATTTAATTAGCAACGTTAAACCCAACATTTGGGATTTAACATTCTCAGGCATTGCACTTTCTTTAGGAAAAACGTAAATTTTTTTCTCCTCATTCCCAGCGTCCTCCTTTGCATCTCTCCTTACCCAGTGTCGTGCAGTTAATAAAATAAATGGGAGTCAAGTCGATGCTTGCAGTTTCATGCAGATGAGAAATTCGAAAAGCAGAAGTGAAAAAAGACAAAGAAAAAGAACATACGGGAAGAAGGAAGTTAAAGAAGAGTGAGAGAGGGAAGGGAAGTGAGTATGCAATTGAAGAGCGATGAGGCAAACTCAAGAGTGGGGGATCGAAGAAAGAAAGAAGATCTCGCAACTTTCTCTCGCATAAATTGTCTTGCGCGGATGTTAATTACCCGGTGTTTCCTTGCTAATGATGACGTTTAATCACCGTTTCTGTTCTAAATGGTATTTGAGTAATTCTTAAATTTTTGTTACTTAAAACCACCTGCTTGATAGTGTCAAAATATAAATGCATAACATTTTTCTTCAGATTCTTAACCTGTGAAATATTTTAGCCAGAGTTGACTTTATAATTTTTCTTATGTTCTAAATTTTGTAATAAAAATTTGTCAATTTTAAAAAATACTTCGAAGTTCAAGGTGATATCGAATAACAAATATCAATAGTGATTTGGAATATTCCTGATTATCGACGCTCTTACTTAATTTCACGTCAAAAAACATTTAGGCTGATTTTTTTCACAGGAACTTTCTATTCTATCAACAGTGCTCGCAATTTAGTGATGACTCAAGGGGATTCTAATCGTAAAATAATACAATTCAATAGCTCTAAAACACAAGACAAAATATTATTTAACAAATTATTCGGAAATTTTTATTAACTTGAATATTTACTTCACAATTGTTGTTAGCAGAAGATTTACTAGTATAAATAAAATATTTGTATAGAAATATTTTCGGTAAACAATAAAAAAAATTAAAGTTTATAGCAGCCATTTTACATTGGCCATTTTGAATTTGTCAAATGTAATAAAAAGTTCTTAATTTATGGTAAAAAAAACTCTGTTACACAAATTATGTTGAGAATTAAAAAGAAATTAAACATTTCTTGTCGGCATTGGGCGTCCCCCATTCTTAATTTAGAAAATTTTAAGAAACATTCCTAATCTACAATAAAAAGAAAACTCATAATACATATAAGTTATTATGAACATTGACAAGAAATTAAATTCGTTTCTTCACAATTTGGAATATGAAAAAACTAATGACATATTCGTTATCCGGGAAAGAATTTGATTTACTTAAAAAAAAATGAAATTAGTTATTCAATCCTTTGCTATACTAAACTAAAATTTGCATTCATAGTTATACAAATTATTTTTTTAACAAATTAACTCCTTCTTTATTGATAATCACTAATTATTAAAAATGTTAACCTATTTTGTATTAAATAAGTAAATTTTTACTAAATATAATTTTTTTCCGAAAATAATAATAATATCCTTAAAAAAAAGTTTATCCATACATGATTTCTAAACAATTTTTAAAATATCTTAGTGTATGGCACTCAACTCAAAGACATTTTGCTGTTTGTAAATAGAATTACAACCATATTTACAAATCCATGATTTTTATAATTACAAAATTAATTACTAACTAATGTAATTTTCATTCAAAGAAATTTAGACAGTTTTAATGTTTTGACTAAATGAACGATTAAGCTCTGAAACGATATAAAACCTCGCATCGAAATCGAATTCCATTTGATACTTTCTACTTTTAATTAAGGTACCTGATTTTTATTTTCAAAATACCATCTCTAAAATAAAATCTAATTGCAGATTCTTATTTATAAGGAGGCCATAACACGATGGGGGACAATTAATGGTAGCTCTGATGGCTGTCACTAAATGGCTGCTGAGGAGACGTCACGCTCTCGCTTATCAATCACATCGCGTCTTAAGATCAGATGCAGGCGTGTAAGAAACATACGACACTTTAAAGATTTAATGACAAAATGTCCGGGTACGGCTGTAAATATAAGGCGGGACTCTTTTCTCGACGGAATTCGTAATTGGGGATTTCCTCTCCTACAGGTGAAAGACTTCAGTGATTGTTGATTTTCCACTCAATTTCCCAGTTACTTATGTATTATCCTTTACCTTTACAAATGTAAATATTGTAATTCACCTATGAAAGCCAAATTAGCCATTCGAATTGGAAAAACTTCATATTTTACTAGGAAACAGGTTTCTATCGTATACATAAGGCCGAATGCGAATTTATGCAACTCTATGTTCCAAGAAAGAAAAGTGTCTAAACTAGGTGAAACTAAATGTGCACTAAAATGAATAGAATTAACAGAAAGTTGCAAAAAGCATTAAATGACCTTTAATAGTCTTGTCTGCATACTAGCAATTTATTAACATTTTATCTGAGTATGAAATATACGCAGCATCAAAAGAATGTAAGAACGAGAAAAAATTAGAAAAATCATCAATTTAAAGTTACTTTATTAAGTAGAATACTTCAGTTAATTTGGGCCTTTATAAAGATTTATAATGGGAGAAAGTAGCCCACCTCGTACGGCTAGTGCATTCTGAAACATTTAGTCAACGTCCAAAAATTTGCATTGGAGGTCACTAATTTAGCATATTCAAATTTACTGAACATTTTTAAACCGTGAGAATAAAAATAAATTTTAGAAATTTATCAATTTATTGATCGTAGTAAATGAATGTTTGGCTAAAAAATATGATTAAATTGATTATTTTGTAAAACATTAAAACTTTCTTGATTTTAAATTTTTTATTTTTTCTAGTATTTATTAAATCTGAAATTTAATTTATTTCACGTATGTCACTTTTTTTATTTTGTTTGTTTGTGAACATTTTGATAATAAGAATAATTGATTATTTTTTAGCCATTTTTATGGTTATTTTTTGTCAAGAATGTATTACAGCGATGTATCATTTTTTTACTTGGTTCATCAAAACATTTATTTCTTTTTTACGTACAATATTTTAAAAAACAACATTACTTCGTGTACCATTTTTTTAACTGCAGGAATTACCAACGTCTCGTGTTCTGTAAAAATCCATTGTTTAATTGAAGAATACCGTGCAGTTTCGTGAT
Source organism: Trichopria drosophilae (assembly GCA_030407085.1). Lineage (NCBI taxonomy): Eukaryota > Metazoa > Arthropoda > Insecta > Hymenoptera > Diapriidae > Trichopria > Trichopria drosophilae. The sequence continues at coordinate 40,473,451 of CM059584.1, forward strand.
GCCTAAAAAGTTACCCAACTCTTCGATAAGAAAGGAAAATCGAAATAAAATGGCCACTGACTGGCATAATTCGAGCGTGGCAACGATTATTTGATCACAGATCTCGCACTTTCTTCGAAAGTGAAAATACGTCCTATAATTTTGTCCGTGTACCTACATATAAATTATTCTGTGTAGAATTCTTTCTCTTTTTTTTTTAGTTTGCGTGCAGTGCGGTTTCATGCAAAGGTTAGAAACACTTTCACGAAGAATCTAAGGTCAGGGACCCATCTTGAAATCTTCTAACACTGGTTACGTGAGAAAATTTCATTTGTTTATAAATAATAGACATCTTTTTCAGATTGAAAATTACAGGATAGACTATTCTTAAACTATCGCGCATGGAAGTTTTGGAAATGAAAAACAGTAGTAAGATGAAAGCAATTTTGGCTACTACAAATGTTAATAACAAAAATTATTATTCATTAATTATAGTATCCTATCTTTTCTATTATGTCCATGGTTTTGTTTAAAAACTACAGTAATTTAAATAATATTGCAGTGATTATGTTAATTTTCCTTTTACATAAAGCTGAGCCAATAAAGCTGTTTATTGTTTTTTTTTATCCATGGGAATAAGTTTTGCTATCACAAAATACTTGCATCTTGTACACTGTTAAAAATTTCTGTAGCAATTTCCTAGAAGAGTAACCGAAGTTTTTTTTATTGTTACGGTTTCAGAATGGTACGAAACAGAGTTGAGTCATGTTCTAAAATAATTTGATAATTTTCTTAAATCTTTTGGTAATTTTCTGAAATTTTTTCGTAATTTTTTGAAAATGTTTCTTCATTTTTTTTTTGTAAAATTCTGAAACGGTAACAGTAAAAAACTTCAGTTACTATTTCAGAAAATTCCTAGAGAAATTTCTAACAGTGTACAATAAATGCAAATATTTAAAATAATTGTTTACAATAATGTAACATTTTCTACAAATAAAAGTATACAAAAAATATATAAATGTTGGTAATTTATTGTTTTAATTGAGAAAATTAACAACGTCTAAAGGTACACTGTTAAGATTCCAGAGAACCGTATATAAAACATAATAAATTATCGAAAAACGAATGGTAGTCTATATACTGATAATAAAAAACAAACATTCACAACAGTAAAAACAAAAAAATCAGCGAGAATTGAGAAAAAATTACCGAAATTAAAAACTAAAAAATTTTATAAAAATAACCAACAATTGAAAAGTGCGAGGATAATACAACAATTTTCGTAAACATTTCTAATAAAGGAAATTTTTAAATGTATAAAATCTGCAAAAATCATGAATGCTTTACAGATTTTAATCATTATCCGTATTTATTTCTGAAGATTACGAAAAGAAAACAAAATCGATGTACACAATTAATTCATTCATACAAGAAGAAAGTTCAAAACTTCTTAATATTTTTTTTATTACAATTAAAATGTTGTTTCAAGATAAATTTGGCTTAAAAAATTAGAACAGATGTCAAACGGTGATTAATGAACAAATGGAGACATATAGTCGGTCATTTTCAAGTACAAGCAACAATTAGTACACGGTAACATGCAAAGTACAAGAAAACCCATTTTCTGTCTAGAATACTAGTCGCGAAAGTTTCAAATTCCATCGATTTAGTAATTATTAACGCTTTTCGTTGGACTACATCTATTTTCTGCTCCGTTTGTCATGAAGGACTGCCTAGTCTCGACTACCGCCATTATTGCGGTTATATAGAATCCCCTATTTTTGCTTTCGTTTCTTCCTGAACAATTGTCATAAATATAACATAACAGTTTATAAGAAAAAGTACACACTAAAAATAGCTAATTCCCTTGAGAAATTTATGACTCGTTAAATTATCTTTCCAAGTAATAATGTATGGGTCAGACTCTAAAACAGCAACAAATGCTTTATATTGCCCTTTAGCAATTGTATATTATAATTTCTGAATAAATGTATTATTATTGTTATTCATAAGTAACTAACAAGTAAGTGACAAAACAATAATGACTCATTCAGAATAATTAATAGTTATTAATGAAATATTTATTATGAAGTATATTTCACGTTATACGTTGAGATTGCATTAAAGGATTTCTCCAATTGAAACAACTTTGCTGATGATTCAAATTTGATTGCGTATTATAAAAACTGTATAAATTCTTTTTCTAAAGAACCTTAACATACTTATTCAATCTTTCATCTAATCACTTAACTAATGGCGGTTCGTTAACCTTCCAAGTTTAAACCTGTCACTGTTTTATCAATAATATTTTTGTGATTTACAACAAAGGATAAAAATATATAATTAAGTCGGTGTGTTGGTCTTTTTGAAAAAAAAATGTATTTATTTTCTACGTTTCGGCCTCTTGTGGGCCTTCTTCGTGCCTGATACAAAAGATAAAAATCGTTTTTTTCAGGTTCAAGGAGCAGAAATGAGGTTAGGTTAGAACACGACACAACTCCGATTTAAACAATTGTTCCAACTATGTAAATAAATGCTTATTTTGTTGGTATCGCGGTCCTCTTACGCGTATAAGACAAAGGATAAAAAGTAAATAACTAAATAAAACGACGTAACTAGGATAGTAACTCACGTCGAGTGCAATCAATTAACCTGTTCTTTCATGTAAACTATCTAACATTTGATAATCACTTAGTATTGGATTTATTGCAAAATATCGACCCTCTGGCGCTTATAATTTAAACTAATATTGTAAAAGTAATAATATATTTCATTATTTATTGAATTCAATATCGAAATATAACTTTTAAGTTAATGATAAGATGAAGAAGACGACGTTCTAGCTCTGCTGAAGAGCACAATATGAAATACTAGTGCGGAACGCATTTTGACAATAGTTTAAATTATAAGCGCTAGAGGCACGTTTTTTCATAATAAATCTAATAGTGAGTGATTTAATTTTGATTCATCTTCTGTATTATACGAGTAAAAGGACTGTAATACCGAGACGTAAGTATTTATTTGCATAATTATGAGTTAAAACGGTCGAGTAATTTACAAATAGTTATAACAATTGTTCCGACTGTTCGAGGGAATAATCAACATTTTTAAAGTAATGACAAATGTTCTAATACAGAAACGAATAATATGCTGTCAAATTACGATTTTTATGTAACGCTGGTTGAAGAACAAAGTATTGAAAAAATATGTATTAACATTTTCGTGTTTAATTTTATTGTATTAATATTGTTTAAAAGTAATAAAAATGTTCCTAATTAATGATATAACATAATATACTTAATATTTCATGTACTAGGACAATTTCCAAGATAATTTCACAAGTTCAATTATTTAATATATATTAATTAAAACATACACAAACTTTGTTTCAATGTTACAAAGATTTACGATTTGAGAAAAACTTTTCAAAAGGAAAGATAAAACTAAGCATAGCGAATTTTATAACACTATAATTCTGGTAATTCATATTTCGTCTTTTAATTATCGGAAAACCATAAGCTGATATATATAAAGACAAAAAAATTTGAATCTCCCTATGCACTTTTTTGCGACCAGAATGAATTTTCATTTATTGCAGATGATAAAATGACGTCGAACTATTTGAGGAATTCGGATGGTAGTTCGTATCCGCGATGAATATTCCACTCGTATAAAATTTATTAAAATATCTTGGATCAATAAGTTTCTTTCTGGTATTTTTGTTTTCTACCACATAACCTTTCGTCGATGGACTTGAAATTAAAACCTCTATTGTATTACAAGATTTGTCGAGATTCTGTAGAATCTGTGACCATTCCAAATATTAACACTAACAATCAAATTGTGAAAACGAGACATCATTTCAATTCACAGATTAACAATTTAAACTACCATTGTTACAAATTACTGTATGTACATTGTTAAAAGAGCTTCAAATCTGCTAATAAAATACAATAAATTACAACAACATTAAAGTGAATTAAATTTAATATTGGTTCCTTAAATTTCATGTACTTGCCTTAACAATAATCTACTAAGTAACGGAAATACTATTTTGGTGTTAGTTGAATTTGATTAATAAGTACATAAATTTGTTATATCTTAATCAAAATAATAAATTTTTAATCGAATAATTTGATAGCAATTTCATTAAGTGGGTTTTCCTTGATTAAAGCACTAGCGTGACTATCGTCAGATTTAATTTTATTAATTAAAACAAATAAAACCTGCACTTCGTTGCAGTCAATTTTAATCTAATATCAAAATAAAACATTCTTATTAAAAAAGCTTAATTCTTTAATAAAACCTATATTAGAGATAGATAGATACTATTTAAATGACATTTAAAAAGCCTGAACTTATTATGGCAAATGAAAGTATAAAGAAGAAAAATAAAAATTGTCTTTAACCCGTTTCCGCCCGAAATGCCGTAAATTTCACTGTATTTTAGTCGTCACTTTTCTTCTAGAAACAAACGATGAATTCAGTTTCATCTGGATCAAGCAATTTTTTTGCATTTCAGTCGGCCATCTTGGAACCGCCATTTTGAATATCGAGTATTGGATAGAAGATACTGTTATAAATGATTGCATACATCAATAATAAGTGTACACTAATAATTATAAATAGCTAATAATGACGGACTTGCTTTAAAAACACAAAATTATATGAAACATCCGCTATTTGCATATGTAATCGTGTCAACTTTTAGTCAAACTCATTATTCCACTAGATCCAGGTCTTTGGAACGATCAGTCAGCGCAAACCTATTGGAAAACACGAATAACTGATCGAAAAATCGAACTTTTCTCTATTATTTTTGTCTTTTCGCCGCCATATTTAAAAAATGGCTACTCCTAGCGGAAAATGGACTTCGGATTCGGAAAGAGCACGGTTGAAAAGTGTAGAATCGAAAATTCAGAATTATGCATCGTTTGTTTCTAGAAGAAAAGTGACGATTAAAATGTAGTGAAATTTACGGTATTTCGGGCGGCATCGGGTTAAATTATAAAATACATTTGCAGTATATAAAACACTAATAAACTTTTGTAGTGATTTTTCCGAATTCTCAAAAAGAACCCAGGGATTTCGTCTATTGCGGTGATAATTTGAGAAAAATTTTTTTTTCAAACAGTTAAAAATTGTACGTATTCCAAAAAACTTCAACGCATTTAGTGTAGTGAGTTGTTTAAATGTGTTAACCAAAACTAAACAAACATTATTTTCCTAGATATTTTGATAAATGTAAATAAATTAACGGGATTCAGGAATTAAAAAGTGGTTAATTTTAGTATTTTCATGTCTGCTACCCAAAGATAGTTGAATTTGTCAAGTATATCGTTTTCCTTGCAGATATAATCAATTTATTCTTTACGATGCCAGAATATTTTGAAGGTTTTTAGAAATTACTGAACGTTTCTTTATGTTTTACTAAAACTGATACTTCATTTAAAAAACTACTTCTGTAATTGTTCACGAAAGTTTATTAATTTTGTTCAGTTCAATAAAACAAAACTCTCTAAATCTGAATTAGCTAAAAACCACCAATAAGAAAATGAAAAGTGAGTCACCAAATGAATTAGTAAGCATTTTTGCTAATAAAAAGCTACTAAATTATTACTAATACTATAAATACTAAACTAAAAAAGTCAACATCTACATGTAGATTAGTAGAATTTTACTAATGAATTAGTATTTTCATACTATTTGTCAATAAAAAACTTACTAATTGATGGTAACCCACATTTCGCTGTAGATAAGTCGTTTTTGATTAATTCAAGTTTAGAGAGAATACCTTTTCCTAATATTATTGTTAACATTAATAAATTTTAAGATTTTTCCAGGTCTACTACTCATCGAATAAATTTGTTAGATAAATTTTCTTCATTGTCTTGGGACTAATAAATTATACTATTTCGATATTAAAATTTCGAAAAATTAAAATAACTTTTTATAAATTCAACAGAACATTTCCATTACATTAAGAAACTACGAAGGCTATAAAAATCTGCCATTTTCCTCTGAATAATCAAGAAATACTCACCGAACATCGTGTAATTTTGGATAAGCACATATTCGCAACGTTTTTGAGTTGGACCCCACAGCATAGAGTTTGCCATAAGGATGGAATTCGGCACAACGAACAGCTTGGACATCTTCGAGAGCTGTTACCGGCACAAATCTCGGTCGGCCGCTATTACTTCCATTACTTCCATCCAGTTCCGGTCTTGGCTCCTGCTGCAACAGCAAAAGTATATTTTTTTTAATTCACTTTATTACATATGATACATGTTTTTTGCTCTCGAATTAGAGGCTTGATCGTCTAATTATGCTAGGCAGAAGACTACGGAGTGAAACACATTTGAGTTTTATTAGCGATTATCTCTTTTCACTACAGCGTGACGACTGGGGAAGATTAGGCCTCCAAGTCGTACACACTTGACTGCACTTCCGGTGCTTCTTCTTGAGATCATAATTTTTTATGAACATCAAAAGGATACACACTTCGCAGCAATTCTTACAAATGCATACTCGCCATATTAGAGATGGAAGATAACATTCTTAATATTACTTGCAAAACTGAAGATTATAATTAATAACCATCATTATAAACAATGAATAAATAACCACGTCAGGTGTTTGCGTAGGAAGGTGGTGGATGTTAGTATTCCATTTATAAATACGCCTAATGACGTAATTAATTGCAAAACTTTTATTCATACTGTACATTTCAAACACAACATATTTTTTTATAAAGTATTACATTAGTGTAGCTTAAGAAATAAATATAAATATCCAAAAAGGAAAATCAAAATGCTGATATTAACCAATATTAAAAATTTTAACAAAACGCTGTGATTAACATCCACAACTAATTATTGAGAATGTTTGCTAGTATAGCACAGGTAAAATGTACATATTTATTTATAACGTCGAGAAAAATAATGACTGTTTTTTTCTTCAGTAAACGGACTCGAGCATTTTCCTGTGGGGGACAAGGAAGAACTAGAAAATGGAGAAAGAGCGTAAGAAAAAAGCGGAATCATAATCTAAATGCGCATATATTTTTGTAACCTGAAATTATTCGCTAGAGCTTCCGGAAACAATTGTGGCTTTCAGTTGCAATGGATGACGAAACTTCGAACACAGGTAAATAGTCGAACGTTGAAACATACGGATGTGCATTGCGATATGGAAATTTAATAACAGTGATTCGATCCAAGTTCTACAATTGTAGTCTAAAGAACCCTTCTCATTTCTCGCTAGGACTGGGGAATTCGAGAAATCGCACATGTAATATATTCGTTTCTCATTGGCAATTACACAGGATGTATCGACAATATTAGTTGTGTAAACTTTCGTCATAAATATTGCATAAAACTCGAATGTCTTTGATGACAAACTAAACATTGTATTATGACATTTCGATTTATAATAGGATATCGAATTGCCACTTGATTCCGTGATTACTGCTGACGGATAATATTGATAACCTAACAGCTATAAATAGATTGCATATTACCTCCAATGACATAATGTATGGTGTGTAATTTACAAAATTGGAAATATTAATTCATGCACTGATCAGCGATCGAGCGAGCTAAAAGTCGAATCGTAACACGCAATTTATTAAATAATGGTGTTTTTTATATTACCGAATTAAGCCATAATTTAACGAACGTGTAATTGATTCGGTAACTGATCAAGCCTACCAAAACTATTAAAATTGATGAAATAGTAATTAAAAATGTCAACTTTCATTAAATTGGATATTAACTGCGCCATGTATATGTAACGTGTTTCGTTTGACATTTTTTATAAATTTCGCATCTATTACTGGCTTTCGGTATTCATGTGTAAAGTCAGAATACCAGTGAAATCGCGGAAATTTGACCGAGCATTCACGTTATGTAATTGAGGCATGGATATACCATGAGCAGGTTCAGTAATATATTCGTAATCTATAGGCAAGGGACTTTCATTTCATATTTTAATAAATCTGCCCTTGCTGTACATTTAAGCTAGATAATACACATTACAAATTAAAAAATACAATTTGTCTGGTAGACGTACCATTGTGTGTCTTATTTCTAATAGCGTTTTAGCAAATAAAATTTATTTACGATTTTTCATTATGATACACCTTTGGTAATGTAAATATAAGATAACAAATTACTATACACGAATCCTTAGTAAATACGAGGATTCGTACAATAAAACAATAGTAACTGGTCTGGTAAATTCGAAGTGGAAACAGCCAATACTGATCAGACATCATCAATCACTCGAAAATGTTAAACATCCCTTTCTATCTTAATTTTATCATAATTTAACTTCCATGCTTTTTTTATGAATTTTTAGATTCAGCTTTCTTCAACTGTGAATTTCGAATAATGAAACTTTGAAAATTGTAAGAAATCATGTGCTTCACCTTAGAAAATTCTAGGATAAGTGGATAACTCCAATTTTCTAGTACAAATTTGATGAAAATTAGAATGCCTAAAAAACAACCTACATAATTTTCAAACAACATGTACAAAAAAATTGTTTATTCCAATACTAGACTGGTACTGTATGAACAAAATATCGGCCGCCATTTTTATATAGGAAAAATCCCCAATTAAGAAATATACTAGGTCGAATAATACTTTACGAAACGTAGAAGTCGGTTGAACAGATATTTAATATTAAATCGACTGATCTTTTTTCGAAACGTTATTTAATTTTCTCTCATGACTTAATATACATTTATTTTGTTCACTTGATTTTAATTGAATTGTTAATGGGACATTAGAACGTGATAATTGCTTGTTTTGTTTATGGCTGATACGCAGATTATATAACTATTTTTGTAACTTTTGGATAAAGAGGATGGAAGGAAAACAAGCCCGTTGTTACTAATTTACAAAGGGGCACAAATTCTTGAAAAGTTCGGATCTGGTATACTATTAATTATTTCAAGTGTCGTACAGATAACTGTCAGTAACTTTAGAACGTTGGACAAGTTTAGGAACTGAATATTTTCAATCGACTTACTTGATAGATCAAAGAAAAATATATGGTGACGTATTGCAGAATTCTCTTATTAGACTTAAATTTGTAAACCCGTTTTAATGTTTTTAATGCACTCTTTAACAGTACTGAATTGAAATCATACTTGATAATCCGAACCTTTGATAATAAACGAGTAAATAAATGTATGCACTTAGCTTAGCTGGAATTTTTACGATAAGGTTTACAAGGTCATTACGAAATTTGTACATAAAGTTAAATACTCTCGACATTTAGCAATAATTTTATCAACTTCTGTTAAATATATAATGCTCACGAAGGAAAGTAGTAAAAACTGAAAAAAAAACATAATAAATTCCAGAAAACCCTAACACTCTGAGAATGAAGTGAAAAAATGCCAGTTACGACTATATTGATCAAAATTAAATACAATGTAACCCTTAGACGAAGCAGGAAATTCACCAAATATACTACTGTGGACTTAAATCGGTTTTATAAGACTTATGGGTATTCTATTTAGATCCACGCCCACCGCGATGTATATTATTATCATTATTATGCATTTATTGACAAGTAATGTTATCTACAATAATACATACTTAGTTTTTAATTCGTGTTAATTTCTTGAAATTATTTATTTTCTTGATCCTATGCATAATAAATAATAAGACAATTTTTATTCACCTTTACAATTGTACACAAATTATTATATATGTATATGATTATTTACATTACACCTTTTTTCCTTTTTTAAACCTTTCAGGTTCTGAAAATGAACACTGAAAATCATCGCAATTCACACCTGCCTGTTTAACCGGCACGTTTTTAATAGCGTAATAAGTAATGTTAATTAATTAATATAGCATGGCGAGAGAGTAAGATGTGAATTTTTTAGATGGAATCAGAAATATCTTCAATTTCATGCTGTATTGCTTATTCTACTTAAACAAAGATTTCAAAAATTTCTTGTCTTTGTTTCATTAATTTACTTTTTAAGCATAAATCACTAACTTGTATTAGACTGACGACTTTCGAACCTCTTTAAATCCTACGATATTGTTCATTAAAGAACGTTTTTTATCGACGTCTTGTTTTATTCAGACAAGTAAAACTAGCATTTAAAAGAAAATATTTGTTATCCATTGGGAATTAAATATGAAAAATGTTGAATAATGTTGAACAATTGTTAGGCATGCAATGTATCTGATTGTATCGGGGTGGTCCCTACAGGGACCATATTTTGTCCGTTCGTTTTTTCATCTTAAAAATCAATATCTCTTAAATAAAATTACTTAATTATAAACAGGAATGTATAAACAAAACAATTATTTTGTTCAAAATAAATCGTTTGTGAAGAAATTCCTCTTACCGACATATGGGACAGTTACCATTTACAAGTTTTTCGGAGCACCCCAAAAATACACTTCAAAAACCCGACATTCAAAAACCAGATATTTAAAAAATCAGACATTCAAAAAGCAGATATTTCAAAAATCATACATTCAAAAACCAGACATTTAAAAAAAAAGAGACATTAAATAACCAGACAGTTCAAAATGCATTTTTTTTTTAAATGCCCGGTTTTTTAATTGTCTGTTTTGTGATTTGTCAGATTTTTGAGGTACACCCAGTTTTTTGTAACACTGTTTGGTCATTTAGGAACCTTAATTTGAAACAACCGATCAAATTAAGATTATATTTTCCAATTTTTCCGTGAGGATAAATAATTAATAAATTTATTGATTCAAAATTAATGTGATTTAATGAAAAATTTTGGAGAAATAGATCTATCAGAAATACCAAGCAAAAGAAATTATTTCCATTTGTTTTTCAACATCACCGTTTCTCGATGTTTGCAAAGGAATCAGTTTTTGAGGTATGCATGAGGACATTGACATCGCTGCCTTCTCTTAGTGAGTACCTCATATGGTAAGTATAATTGCAGTTCCTGAATATTTATTATTCGAGGAGGTAAATAATAAAAGTGCAATTTTTTAAACACAATTAAGGATTTTTAAGAAAAACGCTACTACAAGGAAGACGATATTAAACTGTGAAAATGTTTATTGTTTTATATTTATTTACGAACATTTTCGGTTGCAGTGTCCAACTCCGAAAAACCTTTTGGACGGATTTTTTAATATTATTGTCCGACATAAAAGGTACACCCACGCAAAGAGAAATTTTCTTCGAAATTTTATCTTTACAGATGGTAAATTTGGGACCGAGTTGTAGAATGGCGAAAATTGCTATTAATTTTGGCTAATATACTTGGTTTTTTGTGAAATTTCCAAGAAAATTTGTCTGTGACTATCGATTTTTAAAATCGCTAACTAACTTCTACTGTAATACATAGGCAGTAAAAAACAAAACTTTATTTACTGCATACCAACATCCTTTAATCAATTTGAACGAAACCGAATTGAAATCGAATTTTCTTCCAGTAGAACAATAAGAATCCGGTTCTCGGGCTGGAGAACGACGATACCAGATGATCGCCGTTTCTCAAGATACCGAGATCGTTCCCCCTATCTTGCACAACGGCACTCTGCCACGCTTTTACTTTCGACTTCCCGCGGGTGCAAGGATCTCGTTCATATCAGTTCCGATTATCTTCCCGCTGTTTATTCATTAGCAAGCTAAATGAGATTTGGGTCTAGTTATCTCGGCAGGCCGTGCACGACGAACTTCGCTTTGCTAGCGCGAATGCGCCACGCGTGCGCTCGCGATTGCATTTAATAGGAGATATGAATTTTAACGATGCATCTTGCAATTATTAACGGTAAAATCGACTTAAGCAGATATTTTTTTACAAACAATTAATGGCACTGAGCTGCCGTTCAATTACATTTCGTAAGACGTCCAGTAACGGTCAATCTTGATTAAATGTTTTGTTTCGTGTGCAACTTTCCTCTTCTTAGAACTTGTTGTTCCACGTGCAATATTTATAATAGTATGCTACTGTATTTATTATAGAATAAAAAATTGTTATAATAAAGGAGATTCGCCTGTGATTTACTGCTTAATTTGAGAATTACGAAATTGACAACTAGGAAGTATGACATTAAATTCAATAAGTCACTGATTTGACTTATGGGGTTAGGGTTGCGAATACCATTTTCTAAATTTATTGATGAAAATTCACTCTGATTTTTTGTAAACTACATGGTAAATTGATTTTTTTCACAATTAGTTACAATACAATTTTATCAGTTTTTATGCATTTAACTTGAGTAGAAATAAACGAATTTTATAAAAATCTTGTTATCAAAAACCATATTCCAAAAGTTGGCGTCTTCAGGACGTCACCTTATATGCCAATAAATAAACGAAACACCTTAAGGATACTTGTTTTTAGAACCATTTATTTGACAAGTAACAATCAGTTCGAATTCTTCCACTAATAAGTACATAATAGTATAAGAAGATATACATATATTTGTGCGCACCGCAACCATACGCCTTCATCAATCAAAGCCCTAAAATGGCAAAATGGCAACAGTCATAACAAAAATTATGATTTTGTTTACCACAAAATATAGCTGTTTTTTGCCTTAAAAGTTATCGAATCAGTTTTAGCTGAATTCTGTAGTTCAGTACCTTGCAAATTACGTTTAATAGCTCTAAAAACGTCAATCCAATCAAACATTTTTTAACTTTCGTGTCCTTCTGATCTGCATTTTTGAGAATACATTTTTAACTAACAATTTCAATTAAAACAAATCGTTTGTTTCCCATTTATAAGAGAATCTCTTAATGAATACTTTTATATATTTCACTCATGTGTTTATGATAAATTTCTATTTCACTAACGATCTCTAATCCAGTGTGAAATACCATCTGTACGCAATATCAAGATCGATTTTATTAAAGACGTTAGAAGAGAATGTTAATGCTTTTATTATTACTTTACATGAAACTATGTTCAAATGATACGGATTAATTAATACATCTTTGCATTCATTGTTACATGTAAGTAAAGTAAAAGTGCTTTTCGCTTTAACAATGGACTTTGAAACAAAGAAAATATAATCGCGCCTGATCATCACAATATCTTTTATAGCATGATTAAAACGATGAATTAATTAATTTCTATTCCCACTAATTTGTGAGATTAATGTTAAGATTATTGTTTAGAAAAATACAAAGTAATCGCGCAATCCTATCTGAAACTTCAATGCCCTTCAATGAATCTTATTTTACACTTATTCTTAAAATGAAATATTTCTGTACTATAATATTGAATCATTCGTTAATTAATATCATTTTATTATCATATCGTACATTCTGTAACTGATATTTAAACAAAATCATAATAATGTTAATAATAATTATAACAAAATTATATAACTTTCTTGTTAACGTAATTTAAATATTTCGTTTTTGTTTTGTTTCCGATTATTTATATCACAATTTTTTTCCACCATTAAATCTTATTTTCTAAATTATATTACATTTACATTTTGTTTATATTTTACAGAAAAATTCCAATACTAAATGTAGTAGCAATTTCTTAATTTGTGAACATCCTTTACTACAGGTACATATTAACTAACTAAATATTTACTACAGGTAACTTCTACGAACATGTTGTAGTATAATCTAACAGTTTCCAAGCACCGCGTGTCCCTCGATTTTATTTTTTTGTTCAAAAATTGAAAAATGATCAAAAACTTAACTATGATTACGAATTTAAATCTTCCATATTATGAAGATAATAAGACTTCTGAAGAAATATTACTACGCCAGACAAAATTTACCTAACCCAAACTCTATAAATATAAAGAACGTGAATACATATGATTTATTCCCTCTGTTAGTAATACGTGGAGATAAAAAGATTAATTTAGATTCGTCAAATGAAATTTTTACAATTGTTCTATTATTGCTTATTGTATATGAAAAATACATGTTTCATACTAAAAATGTATAACTGGGAATAAAAAATATTTGTATGTAAAATATGGGCCAAACACCTTTCATAGATTCACATTACTAGTTAATGTATCATCAGTATCTATTCTATATGTAAGAAGAACATCTATCAAAGTTCTTTCATTAGTATCTTACTAATTTAGAAGTACCTTCAGTTGTATTTTTACGTTGTGAAATGAAAATGCCTTAATTAAATGTATGTGACAAACAATTAATGCCGAAAAGGCAGACTTCGACTACTTGAGACTGAATTTCATCAGTTACAATACCTGTACAAGCATGAACTGCGAATGTAGTTAGTGAAATGAAATTTGAAAGTTAATTTGCTTAAATTTAAAAAATGGTTGCAATTTATCTACCAAAAGTAGTTGCTCTTACTATCCAGTCAATTTATCGAAAGGTGAATTTTTTGTCAGTGTACATCGCCGTGATGAAACGGACTTAATTTTATTGCGATAACTAAATTAGAATATCAGTTGTACAAAGTCAACTTTGCAACAAATCATAGAAAGATCACATCGTGAAGCATTTCGAGAAAATGATGAAATAGTAAAAAGTATAAAATATGAAAATTTTATCATTTTCAAAATAAATATCATATCTGAAAATCCAATATCTACAAGGGAATATTCTATAAAATGTGGAAAATATTAAGGTTTCATCGAAGAAGACTAGATGGTGTCGTAAATCAAGTCGAGCCACATTAAAAGAAAGGTCACTGTGAAATTTGACATCATGGTAAAGAATACGATTGCGATTGGATCGCTTTTGCTTTTATTTTTTGTGTAATTTTTGCAATACATATGACAAAAATAGTACAGATATAAATAATTTATAAAATTTTTTAGATGTAATGTAGTGGAAAATCACCATATAGAGTATTTTTTATTACCGATTAAACTGTTCACATTTCATTAAAAGTTACAAATCAAACGTACACTAAATGGAATTAAATAGTAACACTTCATGGAAACTGTCAATAGCCGTTTGACACTTGAGAGAATACATAGACAATGTTGCACCTGGCAATTTGTACCTAATGAAATATTACTTTTGACGCATTTCAATATGCAAATGACCGTAAAAGTGAATAAACCCTAATCGATAGGCAAACTGTTGGACGCGAATCGATACCCCTTATGTGCCGATATGTCCTAATCCTTCAAAGTTCTCCAATAATTATGATTAATTTTCAAGGAAAATCCGGTTTGTTTAGCGTGAGCAATCGACTCCTGAATTTGATCAGGATAATCAAAACCCGGAACCGTCCACTCACGTCCTTGCCGCGGATTTAATTATTCCACTTTCACCGGACGGCAGTCCTACAACTTTTTTTTTTCGTTCCGTACTCAGTAATGACGCATATTCGACGGCGTGTGAAACGCAGACGTCGTGCATTAATGGCTTTGCGTAATTTATTTCGCACGAGATTTGAAGCGATCGCCTATTGTTTAAGAACATTTGACGATCGAGAAATGTAGGTCGTCAATTGGGACAAATGCTGCTTTGGAGATCACGGAAATCGGTGGGAAAGGAAGAAATTGTCCGGGGAAAAAAGAAATTTCCCGAGGAAGGAAATATTGTCGCTTAGTCACGAGAACTCAATGACCGTATCTTTTTATTCTTTCTAAACTGTTCGCAAACGTAACGTATAGTTTTCAAGTGTATGCAAGAAAAGCGCGGAAAACGTTCTGAACTACTTTTACAAATTCTTTAATTTTTAAGTCAACATTTATGATTTGAAATATTTCACACTTTTTTATGATGCATATTTTTCTTTTGTGAAATTTGAGTGTATGAGACAAAAATGTGCCTGCGAGGAATCATAATTGGTTCAAATATATTGTAATTTTGTAACTTTTAAATGTCATGAAGCTCTTTAATTATTTTGTATATTTTCAAAGTTCTCTAACATTTTTTTATTTAATTTATGCAATATTATACGTAAGACATTAAATGGAAAGCAGCAATCAACAATTCTAACAAAAAAAAAACAAACATTTTTGTTTACTGAGATAGATACTACAAAGTATTGTCATTAATTGACAATACACAAATGAATTAGATCTTCATCGCTCATTGTTGTTCTACATAAATAAAAAAACATATATTTTTTAGTTGCAAATCAAAAACTAATGTGGTTGGGTTTTCGTTAGATGCTACAAGCTTAGGACAAATGCTGCTACATATTATGTGGGGAATCTACTCTAAAAACCTAGATTGTACAGTTGTACACAACTGTTATAAAATAACCATTTTACAAAATTTAAATAGATCCTTTTTCAGTACAAAAAAATGATGAAAATATGATTATTTTGTTTTAGATTCTCTTAAAATCTTGAATTTTCTTTTTCCTTGCTTTCAAATGCTATCAATATTGCAGCATTACATATACAAACATATAGAACAGAATTTTAAACAATTATTAATGTATTTTTTATAAATTGGTAATATTTGCACGTCAGTCGACATAATGTAAAATAAATTACGACAATTACGTAAAATTATTTCCGACAGCAGAGAAAAATAAACAGACATTGTCGCTCCTTTTTCGTACATGATTATAAGTCTCAAACGAAACGTTTTTTCGATTGTGAAGGCAACGTCTGAAACATTTCCAGTTTCCGGTTTCTTTACCAACGGACAACTTTTGATGAATGAAGCCTATTTAACGGTGTATAAATTAAAGCTTTCTTTTGCAAAATTTATTATGCCACTCTTTTTTATTAAGGATAAAATACACAATTAATTACTAACTATTGCATTTATTAAGAATTATCCATAATTTAATGAAGTATAATTGGAATGGAACGTAATATGGCGTAAACATTATGACCACAATGTAACATATACATTTATTAATGCATTTATACATTAAAGAAATGTATTTATAAGAATACATTTATACAATATGCGGGTATTACAAACGTTCAATGACAGTTAGTATATTACAACAATACTTCAAAGTAGGCTATGCAAATTACACTTGTTTATTACTAATAATCATTTATTAACTAAACAGAAATAAGCAATTTAAGCGTTATATTTTTAATCAATTTTTTTAATTTTCAAATTTATAAATAATACTCAGATTTGAAAACAGAACTCTCTGCAATCAAATTTCCCTTTTTTAAAGAGACGATCATGGGAAGTAGCAAACGAAATGATATGCTATAAAAGACGCCGAGGAGTGATCATGTTAAAACGAATCGTTAATGGCGTTTGCCGGTTACAACGGTGTCGAGTGTTGATTGTGTATCCAAGTATAATACTGATGTGTCTATATATCCTGGACGACTTTACGCAATTTGAGTTATTATGTGAAAGCGATCCATTTTTTTACTAACCAGAACGAATACGATTTTGATATGGAACACTTGACACTAAATAATTATATGAAATTACACGTGTACATATTATAATATTTGCAATTTCTCTTCTTAACATGCCAAGTCACTGCGAGCATATTCTACCCGAACTGCAAAAACTTTGTTTAATGGAAATTAATATTAGTTTTGATATATATATATATATATATCTTCTTCCTAAATTACGATATAAGTTTAATAGGTGCAACTATCTAAATTCATTTAAGAAAAATTGTAATATATAAAAGTTATTAGCATTATCCGTTGATATGCACACACTTGCAATCAAGAAATAAATTACTTTTTAAACGATTGACATTTTTGTATTTGCACAATTTAATAAACTTTGCTATAATATCGTAGTTTATGTTTATTTACAATTTGTAAAACATATTGGAAAACAAAAAATAGAATAACTTGATTTATTTATCTTTCATATCTTAATTATAGAAAGCAAAACGTTGATTTTTATATTTAAGAAGTACTTAAATATTTAAAAAGTAGACTACACTTTCTTACATTCTAAATTGTACATAGGGGTTTAATAGCAAATTGTTATTTTTAATCAAATAAAATGTCACATTAATGTGGATTCATCGTAAGACGTCCAACTTGATGGCATCTGATATTTTATTTATAATAAAAGTTAAAATTTGAAGTCTGTGCTTAGCACGATGGTTGCGATAATTAATTACTTTTATTATTTAATTAGTAATACTTTCGAAAATTGATTCCTGTAGCTGTATTGGAGAATGTTTCAAGAAATTGTCTGTACTTCAGATATTAACGTTTCTCCTAGTTTTAACAAAAAAGAAAAATGTTTGTATGTTTCAATGTAGTTCGACAAATACAAGTAAATAACGAAAAAATTAGGTGGAAAAACGTTCCACCAAATACTTAATGCCAGGTGAAAAATTTTACTTTTAATCGTGTAATTTTATACCCAAACTTTCTTTTCAAACATTGAAATTTTTAAAATGAAAAAAATACCGAAAATGTGTACCACAAGCCCTGATGTTTTCTTATTGAGTAAAATTCAACAAACTTGTCACTTTAAAATTTTCAAGATTGTTGTTTTTAATTTTAGTCTGCCCTTACAATAAAATAACGATTTCGAATTCTAACCTCAATTACTTTTTTAAGGAAGCTAGGTATGTAGTTTCTTAATTCAAACATTGCAATCACTACATTTTTTACGTATTGAAACGCATTTTCACGATAATTAATCACATGCTATACCTGAAATTTCGGAGAGGATCCAATTAGTCGGATTTCTAAAAGTTTTTTGATTGGGAAAAAATGCAATTTAGATCAAATTTTTCATTCCATTTCTCAAAAAGCCGCAATTTTAGATTTCATTTCGTTCGCAATGTTAGTTCACGAAACGGTCTATTTTCACTTTCTTTTTAATTTTGGTCTTCTATAAAAATATTTTAAAATATTGTAACGCGACGTTCGTTGTAAATAAGGAGAGAGGGAGTTAGGGAGGGAAGGAGAACTCAAATCGGGAAGACAAACGAATCTACCCGAGGATTTGGGATTTGGTCTACGCTCCGTCATGACCAATAGGTGGCGTATAGCGCGGAATTTAAATGTGACGGGCGGGCTGTCAGTATGAAATGCACGAATGACATTTGAAAAACTGACAGTTCCGCCCGGTTTTCCAAGTACAGATTTTGAAAAGTGCGATGAAACCGGAAATTGACCGATCTATAAATAGGGGTCCCGGGGATGGACTCGTCCTCTTTTTCGCCACTTCCTCGGACACGACGGACACGCTCCCGGACATTCATGGCTGACCAGGCGGGCTAATATCTACATTAATCCGGTGTTCGAGTTTGAATATAAAATACACGTGGTGTTCTTCATCGACTTCGACCAACCGGTTGAAGTCACAAGGTGAGCGCAATCCACTCCTTACATCTTCTAAAATACCATTCGAGAAAAATATTAAGCCGTCCGCTTCTCCGTTCGAGATTCGCGAAGGTGCAGTAAGCAGGGACGGCTACATTAAGGGTACCCAGGGGAGGCGCTCACCAATTCAACATCGACTTCTACCGGCGGATTTTTACAAGAATTGACCATGACATTCAGCATCGATGAAGGGCACAAAGATGGATCCATCGAACAAGGCGAGAAAAGAAGATAGATCGTCACTCCTTCTCTCCCAAAATCTACGTAAAGTATCTTTTCGTGTAATTATGATTTTTTATCCGCGTAATTTATTGCGTTTTGTTTGTATGTCGTTTTTATGTCTTATGTGACGAACCTTTTACCCCCGTAACTTATTTCGTGCGACATGACTTAAGTTTTTATCCGCGTAAATTATTTTCGTCTATACGTTTTCTATTGACATGCATAATCTTGCTCGTTTTATAATGTTGACAAACGGTAATTTTCCGTCTATGTGCGCGTCCTAAAATTGACGAATGGAACAACGGTTGAATTATAAATATAGATGTATGTAATGAATAATGTTATATAAACTGAAAATAAATCCATGCAATGACCATACATAAAAAAGAATATTCAATGTAGATGTATATAAATGTTAATATGTTTGTGGCAAAATACTCAAAAATTGTTACAATATTCTTTACAACATGTTTTTTTTAGAAATATTAACAAAAATATCTAATTATTTTGTACTGCCTCCCTGGTAAGATGAAGATCCAAAACCTTAATTATACTCAAGGAAAAGTAACGTAAAACAATTTTCATTTTATGATAAATGACATGTACCATATGCAGGTACCATGCAGTTAGTATCGCGTTACGATAGTAATTTATTATCGTAACCTTATTTAATTAATCGCTCATCGTTCATTAGGAAATGAGGATGCCAATATTAAAGCAGAATAAATCGTGAATCGTCAGAATGACTAACAAGCACTTATGCAGCAATGAAATATGGCGTTGCACATGATATCTTAGTAGAAACCACTGTACCGGTTATTGAGTGTCCTTAAATACAACGGATGCAACTGGGACGTTTACATTTTCCACTCCATACAATCTTGATGTTCATTGAACATCCAATAGCATTGGCATGCTATTGTCAATAACAAATCCAAATTATTGCACAAATGACAATTCTAAAAATCGGTAGCACGACAGGTGTGCAAGTAAGTTAGGTTGTGAAGCTGTTAGAATTCTATTTATGAAAATGATTTTGAAGAAATTTCAATTGATGTCAACAAAATATCAGTACACAAGTTTTCTCAAATCATTCCTTGAAATTTTCCTATTAATTACTGATTATTACTGAGTTAAGCACACACATTTCTCCAATTAAGTGATTATGTTAATTCCTGATGATAAGACCCGTCAAACATGGAATTTCCACAATTGTACAAACGTAACCTCAAACGCGACCTAAAATTTCCCACGAACTCGGTAAGCCACTGTGAATTAAGACTTGCTCCAAAGGAATCTGTCCGCCTACCGCCTCTACTACTTTTCGAAAAAAGAAAAAATAAATCAACGTAACTCTGCGCCTTCACGCGATCATTTACCTTTCTAACGAATTTCTCGTTTCCTTTTATCCGTCTCGCCTTCTTGCAGATTTGACCTGTCACAATGCGGTTTTGCAGTTGCCCGAAATCAAGAGTGCGGCGAGATTTAAGAGCCGGAATTTTCACTTTTTATGCAAACCAGTACTGGGAGGTAACCGGCATGCTTAACCAGTCACTGTTGAATCTAGGTAACGAAGTCGTCGCTAAAAAGACTATGCCATTGTACGATTTAATTTTCAGTTGAAACTGCTCTAGGCAAACAGTATGTTGCATGATAAAATATGGTTTATAATCCGATTCCGAGGGATTACAATAAATATTTGTATTTAAGGCGGTTCTAAATACCGACTTGCTTTAATCAAATTCGATTTTACCCGTATTGTCGTTGCAAATCATATATTTCAGGGTAAATTATCAACTAATTGCTATTATAGAGCGCTTTTACGGATTTTTTATTGATGTACACAAAGTTTCAGCGAAATTGGTTCCAAATTGGGTCAGAATTCACAAGAATAAATTTTGCAGATTACCACATGAACTTTTTTGTTACTAAAACAATGTATCCTTGCTAAGTCTCACCTAGTTCTAAACCGATCTACCACACGGTGTACATTAACAAAAAATCCGAACCTAAAGTATATGAGCATGAATAGGTGTTTACTCTCTGTGTAATTTGAATATTTCAGGTTAGGAAACGATGTTATCGACTTGGCAGCTCATAGTTCCTCTTAAAGGCCCAAATATGTTCTTTGGGCACATGGCTTTCTTGTTCGAAAATAAAAAAAGACAAAGTAAAAAAAGAATCTTTAAATTTCTGAAAAATCTTATGAAAAACGATTTCATAACGGTTATAAAAAAATGTTGAATAATCTATAAAAATGACTATTACGACAATATCGAATGTACCTCAAAAGTGTCGCAGCACCTCAAATTCGATACTTCAAATATTTGGACGATACTAGCATAACCATTTCGTGTATTCCGACAACCCCGAATGTATCCTGAAAGTATCGATAAACGACATTTATAATAATATAAGCGATACCTTAATTAATTGGTACTTTCAAGATATATTCATCCCGATACTTAGTCGAGGCAGCAGTTTGGGATTTTTACTTTGGCCCTAAACACTTTTATAACAAAATTACGAACTTTATTGACATGTTTTCATTAAATTAAAATGTTCTTTTAATATTTATTAAGTTTATAGTCATAAATCATATATAGTATTCGTAAGAACTTATTCGAAACAATATATTTTTTATTTATATTTAATAACAATTATGATAGGATTATTAAATTTATATTGTTATTTACATTCTACTTAAGTAAGTCCGGGTAAGACGATGGTTAACTTTAATTTCTAAAACTCACAACAAATTAATTATCTTATTATAATTTTCATTAACTTTAGTAATAGTTCTAGGCAAAATAATGAAGAACTTCTAGTTTAAAAAATAATATGAGAAAATAGCCTGGCACTACTCATATTGTAATAAATTTTCATTTCGTATGTACACTGAACAAAATGTTGAAATAGCCCCAAATTAATGGTAACCAAATTAAAGGAAAGAAGTATTTTCTAAAACATTTAAGTCACACATTTTTTAAAAGCAAAATAGGTTTAATTTGTTACTTGAGGATTTTTGGGGTTGTTTATGTAGAATATAATAGCACATCGAAATGAAAATCCAAAAGGACTGATCGAAGACCAAAATTATATCATCTGAATTCAACTGAATCAAGGTTTCAGAAGTCGTTGATTTTAAAAAGTGAGAATAAGGGATTCGATATCACGAAAATTCGACTTCGAGGCAGTAAAAATCTCATTTATTCCTCGTTCAATTCTAAACTTTGCACCCGAAAACTGAAATTAATAACCCTTTTTTAATTTTGAAAATCTGACGTCTGATTCGTAATCAGAAACTTTAAAAAAATAATATACCAAGTTTCAATAAAATTAAAAACATTTTTTAATATTAGACAGCCATAATCGATCGATCATTTTGAATTTTTAAAAACTGACCCTGAATCAAAATCGATGACATTTTCGGCGACATTTTTTTTAAATTGTTTAATGCAAATCAGATTTATTGCAAAAAACATGATTTTTGCGACATGAATTACAATAATAATATACTTACGAATAAATATTTTTGGCATGTTTTGGCACTAAAACTGTAAATAAAAGAATGATTGAATCCGTTTTTAAAAATACCAAAGAAATTAATTGAGAACAGACCAAGAATTTTCGGAAATAAGTGATTTTTAATTATTTTAGAAAATCCTCGGTTAGTTCACAATTAATATCTTTGATATTGTCTAGGAAACCGTCTGTAGTAAATAGAATTACCTTTACGGCGGTCGAATTTCGAAAATTTTAGTATGGCTTCAGAGTTAAAGAACGTCGTATTTACTAAAAAGAAGAAATATCTGTTAATAAACATTAAATAAATGAAAAAATTAAATTTATAAAATCTCCATTCATAAAATTATAGTTTACTCTACATTTTTTACATTGAAAATCGGGTCATCCTCTGCTAAAAGTGACTTTGTTAATATTTTTAATGTGACAATTTCACTTTAAGGAGAGTGAAATGTTTCCACCCACTCTTAATCAAGTGAGATTTCCACTTTAGAACTAGTCAAAAAGTCACTTTTAGCAGAAGATGACCCAATTTTCACTGTAAAAAATTTAGAGAGTGAACATTCATACAGTTAATTTTCTAGAACCTTATCCAAAACATCACTTTAAATTTAACAAATACAGACAAAGCTACCACGATTTTTGAAAATTTGTTTTCCAGAGTAAAACACAAATAAACTAAAAGGTCACTGCAATCAATGAATTAAACAACTTTTTGAAAATTGAGTAATACGTATATTATTGAATAATATAAAAACAAAATCAAAGTAATCTTGTACAAGAACACGTTTCTTACCAGTTCCAATTTAAATAGGACATAAATATCAATTATATAATTGTAAAAGCAATAACATTTAAAGACTTTTTACATCAACATCAGTAATGAGGGCATATGTCAAACGCATAATCAGAGTATTCTACTTTACTTCTATGCTTATTACGAATAAATCGTCTCCTACAGCCATTTCGAACGGAAATAATACCGGACGAGTATCGACAATAATTTTCGACGATCTTTTGCAATAATGACTACCGGAAAGGCAGGCCTGCATTATATTGACCTATACATACCTTCAAACGCTTAGCCTTGTCAATTTCATGTTTGACAGTTAAATATTACAATTAGTTTCTAGCACGTAATTTATATATAAGTGTTTAGCAAATGCAAACGTTTCTATAGATTTTTCGGAGAAAAACAGTAATTACAGAAAATCATGAAAATTATGTAAGAATTTGAAAGTATTCCTGAACAAGTTGCTTATCAAGTGATTACGGCTTAAAATGAAATGTTACAACTGATAAAAAGTCATTTTTCCTTCGTGGAACCTGTTAAGAAGGGAATGTGTTTTAACATTTTCATCTACGACCGTGGAAAATTATAAAATTAATTAAAAAAAAGTAGTATTTACTTGCAATACTCTAATGAATGACACGTGCGTTAGATGTGCTGGAATGATTTAAGTCTTATGATTCAAAAAGCGATCGTATATTCAGTAGCAATACATTCGTCGAAGACATAAAAGCATAGATAGAATCAACACCTTAAAACTCATAAACTTTCCTCCGATATTAAATTTTATGGTATTTATATCCATTTTAAAGAAACTTTCACTGAAATAACTCGTAAAAGTGTTGCTCCCGAACATTCGTATCCTCGATTCATCTGTAAAGTACTTTTCACGAACAGATTTGTGTAAAAATTATGTTTTTTTTACGTCACAGGTGAAAACTCACTTTCTGGCACTTACTCGAATGCCGTACTTCTGTAATAAATATTCGAAATTAAAGAAAACCAATAATTATCTAGGAAAGAATTTTAACGTACTATTATTTGTTTTACTTCATGATTTACGAGGAGCTTGTTTGTACCAGATTACACTTTCAAACAAGATTTAAGACTAGACGTAATATTAATTAATCTGAACAATTTCATTGACACTACTATGCATTATTTATGAACTTTTGTCATTTTTTCGTACTTTCATTCGTGTAATATTTCGAGATGGGGTCAGTTTTCAGGATTTGTTTATATTTTTTTTTCTTCCATAGACTTGATGTTTTTATGTACTATTATTTCTGGATTCAATAAGTTTCAAAATAACTTTATCCGTTTTTTTAATTTCGAAAATTAATAACAACAACTTTACAAATTTTTAAAAGCTATTATGCTTATTTATTTATAATTTTATCATTTTCAATATCTCAATTTTTGTAAATGTTGAATATGTTCTTTTTTCAATTCTTTAGCTTTATAAGAGAGCATAAAAAGTAATATTTAACAAAATATTTAGAGGTTAGATTAACTAAAATGTTAATTTTATATTACATAATTATATAATTACATAATTCAATTTGTCTAAAATTACTTAACCAAATTAGTAGACTTGAATAAATTTAATAAAATTTACTATTCGGTAGTTGTACTATAGCAATAAATCAATAAATGTACCTATAAAAGTTACTAAATGCTTGATTTCCAATGCTCTCTAAATCTGCGTTCGTCCAAACTACTATGAAAAAAAATGAAAAGTCGGTCACTTTCTTTTATTAGTTTAATTCTATTATACTGAGTAGTAAGAAAATACGCAACTGTCTTATGTTTAAATATATGAATTATTACCCTAAATATAGAAATAATTAATTTACTCCTGTATCAAATTCAACAACTATGTGATTAGATTAGTAATGTAAGATAGCTGGAGCGCTCTAACATTTACATGTAGTACTTTTAAGTTTTTAGATTTATACACTGAAACAAAAATTTCCTAGTTTCAAGTAAATATTTACTTGAATAGACTCGACAAAATATTTACTTGATGGATAAAATCAAATTCATATTTAGTTGAATTAACAAACTATTTTTCTACCATAAGTAAATGTTTTGTTGCCACTATTCAAGTAAATATTTACTTGAAATTAGGAAATTTTTTTTTTCAGTGTAGTATTATTTTTAACAGAATTTTTTTATTATTACATTAATGTTGTTACAATATGCAAGTATCATGATACAAAGCAATACATTTCCAGACGTATGATTATTTGGAATCAGAAGATAGGATATTTTGATGGTTTTGTAGTGAATATCTGTTATAACAATTAGTTAAGGATACCTTTTTAAACATTGTTTTTAGTCGAAATTACAATCACTTCAAAAACTCCTTTTACGAACATAATCGTGTTACTACTTGTTAAATATCAATATTTTAACCTTTTCTTTTTTATTTATTTCAGCAATAACTGGAGCTGTAAAATAGTGTTAATTGCAATTTTAAAAATTTATATGTAGTTCTTTCTTTATTTGATTTGGATTTGAGGTAACTTGAATATGTAAAAAGTGAACTTAAGTTTAGAATATGAAGAATTCATATCTTTCAAAAAGAATAATAAAAGCTGTTTAAGTCGAAAAGGAGTAAAAATGTATTTGATTGTTTTTTATTTAATTATCCTTCTAATTCCCATTTTATTACTTAGGAAGTTGACTATATATTCTTAGTTTAAAAAATTTGCTAAATTAGTGCATTAAGTGATGTTTTCGAACAGAAACTCTTGAGAATGTATACAATCTGAATTAAATGCGTTCGCATATAAACTGTTTGATGAATACAGTGCACGAAAATTTATATCACGAAAAATTAACTTTTGAAATAATGTTAAAATAAGATTAAGTTCGTTATCGTATAAGCATCAGATTATAAAGTCCTAGGTCGTAAATTGTTATCTAGATCATTTATCTTTAAGTGTTCGCCAAACCTCCGTCTTAAACTGAGTTCCTAGTATTATTACTAAGTTGTTGCTAATTCGGCTAATAATTAGATTACTAATTTATTTCAGGCAGTTTCTAATCGAACAATTGCGCTAACATGGAATAATTTTATGTATACTACTTAATCTTTCTAAACCAAAATTACTTATTAGCTTCAATAGTTTCATTGAACTATATTTTTACAAAATGAAAAAATGATGTTGTAACAGTGAGATAATTACAAAAGTCATTTTTTAGAAGGAAAGATTGTCATGAATGTTATCCTTTTAATTTTATTACATCTACTGTATTTATATGAGAGAAATATTATATACTATCATTTGTGTTGTTATATAAAAAAGTTTTAATTTATTATTATTTTAGGTACAATAATTGTCATATATTTTTCTTATTATATTAAGAATAAAACACGGCACTAAACGATAGTTATAATTCTAGCAATTTTCATCAATATATGGTTTTTTATTTTACTCACATATTCAACTAGCTTCAACCATTTTTACGATAAAACAATTTGTAACTATTGTGTACTTCTTATGTGTTTTGTATTTTAAACAATTTTTTGGTACAAATGACTTTCTTCTGTACAGAAATAAATGAAGAAAAAATTTTAAAAAGTACTAATACTAACGTGATATGTTGCTTGTACTAACTGGTACCAAAGTAAACAGTACTTAAAGGTAGACAAAAAATGCGTAAGAAACTACACAATTTCTTATTTATACACACAGTCAACTAGTCATAAAAAATGTTGGCAATAAAGGTAACTAGAAATGTCGCTTAAAAAATTAACAAATCATATGGATGACGGAAACGAGCGCGATGCTTTCTGATTACTGACAACGAGAACAAAAACTTTCTACAATGATCAGCACCTTTTCAATTCTCTTTGTACAACAAGACCAAACGGTTATCAAATAGCTATTCTGCCAATACTTGGTTCAATACGGCTTATATTTCTCGACTCGTTTTTACCTTCATTTTTATTTGCATTGTACGTTAAATAATAAAACCAGTTGCCTTCTACCAAGTCATGCCAGTTTTCATA
The DNA here is from genome assembly GCA_030407085.1 of Trichopria drosophilae. NCBI lineage: Eukaryota > Metazoa > Arthropoda > Insecta > Hymenoptera > Diapriidae > Trichopria > Trichopria drosophilae. The sequence goes on from CM059584.1 coordinate 40,501,217, forward strand.
CGCGCGAAAACGAATACGTGGTTCTCAACACCAAATATTTATGTATTAGCTACCAAGAAGAAATGAAAAACTGGTTATGAAATTTCATAGAATTCATTCAATATGACCTAGTTAAAAACACAACAAAAAAATTTGCCGAGTCTTGTCGACTCTTTGTCGAGGAATACAAAGGCTATTTTCTATAGCCTACTAATCTCTGAGAACAACTTAATGGATCGATTTTTGTGTTAACGATCTTTCCGGAAGAGTGAACGAATAAACTCTCGTTTGATTCCAGGATGCCTATAATCATCTCTACCTAAATAAATAGTTAGCTGGGTATCTCTTCGGTGAAACTTTCATTGCCCAATCAGTCGTTTCGAACATTTTCTGAGTTACTCATTTCATACTGATATTAAATTAGTTGGAAAACGTGTTGTACGATAAGTGCTGTAAACTTAAATATATCGATGAAATGAGACGATATGCTTTCATTGTGTCACTTTTCGAGGACTTGCTAATATTTTTGTTTCAATAAAATAAATACTTTCTAATCATCTTTGAAACCAAATATCATACTGGCCGTTGTTCCCCAAAAAGTTCCGAAAATTATCACACCGGAAGGCCAAAATTTCGATACAGCATGCCTCCAGCGTAATTTTCTTGACTTTATCTTTGAAAATTCGGCAAAAAGAAAGCAAATTAAAATACCTTGGACACACGCAATATTGAAATTTTAGCCTTTCGGGGTTTTGATGTTTGGAACTTTGTTCCTTGGCCATCATACTGATTGTAAGGTTATATTTTTGATGAAATCGAAGCATTTTGCGGTTCGCAATTTCGTATTACTACGCCTAATCCATCAAAATGTCATCATTAGTCATAAAAAGTCATTATCAACGAACCATATAGCTTCCTCGCCTTTTCGCACTCTTGTCGCTCTTCTCGCTCATTCTAGAACTTCTGGATGGCTTTCCCTGGCTTCCTGATCCAGGGCTTTCGCCCCCGATGATATCGACTTCGAGCAGATTTTCCATAGATCTCCGACCGGATCTCATCCCATGCTTGGGACTCGTCCTCACCCGATTCCCATTCACGTCGCTGTACTCTTCCCATTCGCTGATTTCACTCCTAACATCCTCCAAAGATCGGGTCCTCCCCACCGAGCAGGTACATGGCGGAACGCTGCTTCTTCCATGACCCGAGCTTTTTGCTCGCGTCTGCGGTCTCTCCATCATCATCATCCTCGGCGAAACTCCAATAGGTGGAGGAAGCTGAAAACCCGGATGTGGTGGAGGTGGAAGGGCATTTCTGTAAAGCGGCGTCAGATAATAGTAATCCCGTCCTTTGGTGGTCCCAGGACCAGGAGCCCTTGCTGGCACGTAATTGTAATCATGGGCCGGCATCGGGGATATCCATTGTGCCAAAGTATCCAACGGCACCGGTCGATAACAAAATGATGGACCTCGAGACGTTGGATGGTTCCGATAAACCGACGGCCATGGACGGTGCTTTAAATCCGATCCGTAACGAGGATCCAAAATTCGAATGTCGCCCATTTCGTCGTTCGGACTTTCGTCGGAAATATAGGCCAGATTTAAATGCTCCTAGACGCTTGGACTAATTAAAATGAACTCTCAATACAAGCAGGATCATGGACTTGTCCATAATGTCACCAGAATTTGACACACTTTCTTTACTAATATTTATTCAATTTAACATCATTTTTAGATTTAATGAATTTATTTCATTCAGTTTATCAAGTTAGTATTATTCCTTCGTTTCACTAAAACTTCCACTAGTTTATATATAATGAGAATCTCTAATCACTTGTTGGTATAATTCTTAATTTAAACTTTTATGCAACATACTTTTCACTGAACAATAATCATTTTGGTAGTAGAGAACACTGAATTGTTTCGATCGAAATTTTATAGATCACTTGAAAAATCCACTTAATTTATTGATTCACGATCGCGAAAAGTTCCACCGACCACGATTCAGACGTGGATTCGAAGGCGGCTAACAAGCACTGCGCTCAACTAAGTGTGGCGGAGTAGTGCGTAGGGAACGTTCTTGCCGAGTGAGTTGAAGCAGATGAAGAACGACCCACTTCTAGAACAAAACTTACTCCCACCATTGGATGCGACGTTGTTTCGAGACCTTTTACATTCGCGTAAACCGGAGGAATCGAAGTTGTATTTTTTAATCGAAATTTATGACAGTAACATTGATAGCAACGAACTTCATTAAAAGTTATTTTGGTAAATAATAGTAGTTTTGTTACTACTAATATTCATTTCATACTCATCATTTCTAATAGTGAATAATACTTTATAAGTGAAAATTAAGATACTTTAGTAAAGAAGCGAAAAGACTATGTATATCAGTGAATTTTCACTTCATGAGAATGATCTTTCACTTCATAAAAGTCTTAAAATTGTAACATCTCTAATTAAGTACTGTAAAAGGCTTAATTTCATTTTAACGTTGTGCTAATTTTCTTAAATCAAGTCAATATTAGCAAAGTTTAATTTTAGTCGAGATTTATGCTTAAAGAAAAATTTTTCGAGCTTGTCATACCTAAGTTAACGAATTCTTATATCGAACCTGAAGATTGACTAAAAGCTAGCGCAAATATTGACTTAATTTAAGAAAATTAGCTCAATGTTAGACTGAAATTAAGCCTTTTACAGTGCTTAATTTGCGATGTAATAATTTTAAGACTTTTTTTTCTGTGTAGATTGTCACTAAAACGACTCCATTTTCGTAACATAAAAAGTGGATTATCGCTCATAGAAATTGAAAGATGAAAATAAGCAGAGAAAAAGAAAGGTTAGTGGAACTATAAGAAAATATATAAATTATTGTCACATATAATTGTAGAATTTTAACAACGTGAAAACTTGTTGACTTGTTGAATTTTATAATTTAAATTATTGTAAAATGTACTTTACAATAACCGTGTTTACTATGTCGAGAGGTTTTTTTGCATTTAACTACAAAACTGCAATAGTTTTGAGGTTATGTACACTATTGCGTATGTAACGTATTAAGGACCAATTGTACAAAAATTTAATCAGAAGTTTTACAGTACTTTTTAGTATGAACACGCAATGAAAACAATTTTGAGATAGATGTTTTTTATGGTTCAAACCTTGCTCATTCGAATTGCGTACCAGAAAATACAGGAACGACTCATTTCAGTGCGCAAATGGGTTACTTCGCGCACTAAAAATAGTGTGTGAAATTCAATTTCACGCACGGAGTTAAAAAAAATATGTTATTGTAACGTCTAGGAAATATTTATTTCAACATAACAATACCTATTAAGAAGCCTTCTTTACTTCAAACAAGTACTTTGTCAGGGTAAAACTGAGATAACATTTTTGTTATCACGCTGTGCCAGGTCGTAAACATAAAAACGACATTTGTTTCCACAGTGCAACCTGCATATAATAATAATTCTCGCTTTATGGGATTGACGCATATTTATATGTAGTACCAATTTCATAAGTCTTCAAAGACAAGGAATAATATCGAGACTTATCATACATAAGACTTTTCTTAAATCGCAGTAGACATTTCGACACGTTCAATGAATAGCAAACACAACAACCGATTCAAAGAAAATAAAGTAACTGAAAACAATAATACAATTTCAATAGGTATTAAGTAGATTACCTTTAATATGATTCGTATTAAATAATTTCAATTAATGATCCAGATTAATTAATTATTTTATATAATTTTACAAAAATTAATTAATAATAATCCACATTAATATCATGTAATTTATATTTGAATGCAGAATTTATAGTAATTTAATATAAATTTTAAGCATTGGAGTTGGATTGTTACTCTGAAATTTAGTTTTCTATTATACAATTTTCTGTTTTAATTGCTTTTTATGCTTCTTAATATTACAAATTTCAAAAAAGAGAAAATCTCACTACTTCATCACTGCGCAAAATTACATATTCTCTAAGATCGTTTTTTATTTAAATAATTAAGAGATTTTTTAAAATTGAATTAACAAAGTTAAAACTCAATTCACTAACTTTTTCACCTTTTATAAATTTGCGATTTTAAATTAATGATTTTTCACAAGTTAATTTTATTTTTATAAGAAATAATCTGGTAACCAATTCCTATTTTTTTAGTATTACAATTTTCCAGAAATAGTTCTCTCCGGGAATCAAATAGCGTAATAAAAACTTTCCCCAGGTCATCGTTCTGTTTATGATAATAAAATAAAATTTAACATACTCGTGAACATTCATGAGAAGATAATCACGCAGTTTTCGAATTAAATGTTTTAAACCATGTTATGTGCAACGAAACTGAAAATATTGTAATTCATTTGAATCGACGAAATGTTGTGGCATTGAGATTACTAATCATATTTTGTGTAAATCTCTCATTTAATATTTTCAACATTTTTCGATAATCGAATTCAAGAAAAACAACTTGTTTCTTGCTTGGATTAATTATTACTTTTGTAAAAGTTTTTAGATTTTTATTGACTTTGTGTTAGATGTGATACAACAATAATAACAATTTTTTTTAAATCTGCAATGAAGACATTGTTTACAGTACAACGAGAAACCCCGAAATATAGGATCAAAATAAAATAAATTCCACTCGTAATATGCAATCTCGAATAACAAATTGTAGTACTGTGTAGTAAGAATTCACAATAAGAAAAACAACCAATCGACGCCCATAAATAAAAAAGTATATAAAATTAAGATTAACTACAACTATACTATAAATTTATAAATATATGTACGGAAATTCCCAAGTTTAAAAAAAGATAAAAATTTACATCAATAATATTTTATAAATATAAAAAATAAAAATGCAGCGGTAGATTTTGCACCCGCCAATTTTTAAAAGTCGTCAAGTAAGAAAAACTAAATTAGTATAAAACTAACGAAACTTGCTACCAGTTAAACTGAGCTTGCAAAAAGATTGCCGGTTATACAAGTAAGCCCCAATGCTTCACCTTTATTTTATTTTCGATTCTTAGCACTGGATTTCTAGAAATGATCTTAATCATTTTGATAATATAGTATATTAACAAATTCGAAAAAATAATATTCAAAAATTTGTTTGAAATTTGGAAAAATGAATAATATTTTAACACTCGCTTATATGTATATTGACTCGAACGTATATCTAGTGTCAACGATGGAAAATATTAAATGACTCGTAATTATTACAAGATACCGAACTTTCGATTTTCGACAAATTTGATGTACATATTTTTTTTTGAAAGATACTTGCGGTAGATGCGTGTATAGCGAAATTTAGTTTTCCTCAGCAGCTTTCACCGATACGCTCCGTTAATAATTTGCGGCGATTCTTTCTTTCTTTCAACTCTTCTTTCTATTTATTTTCTCTTCTTTGCTTTAAATGTCACAGACAAATGTTTTATTCGCTTTCGCTTAAAGAATATGCTTCTTTTGTAATATCTTCTAATATCAAAACATAACTCCTATAATTGCGATTGAAATTTTCAAAATTAACTTTGTTCATTGCATTAAAATTTAGTAAGCTGCTAATGCAGTTTACTTTAAGTGTCCACGATTGCGGTAATTGGTAGACTTGTACACATCTATAGATTTTAAAATTTCTAATTTAAAATTACATACATTTATTTTCTTCTATTTATTTACAAATAAAAAATTGACTTGTTATGTTTAATCTTTAACCTTAATCATTCATTAGGCCTATGACAGACTCGAACATCAATGCCGGAGTTAGTCTCACTTTAGAAAATAATCATAAGTACTATAACAATTCCGTATAGTTGTACTAGATAGTTGTAATGGCACGATCTAGATCATCTGTAACGGAGCTATGATAAAATGTAACGATGTGATCAAGTAGTTACTATACAGTTTGACTGAACTTGTATATGTTGATGCATTCATTAAACCTGGAAAAATGCATTGAGACAAAATATATAATAATTTAATCTATTTCAGAATAAAAAGTTACGTTTTATTTCAGGAAGTTCTCAAATTGCGGATAGAATTTTTGAAATAATTGTTAATAAAAAAATTGAATGCGGTCCCATTATATGGGCGCAAGCGTATCATAATCTTATTTGTGCAGAAACTTGTACGTATAAGACATATTTTATTCAATATCTAGAGTTATGACCAAATGAAAATCCACTTCTATAACGGGAGCATGGTGGTAATAAGCCAATCTAAAATTATCGAAATTTTATAGAAACTCTGTACAGAATTATCACAATTTAACTAAACATAGAAAAACTTACTGAATAGATTAGGGTACAGTAACGGTATAGTTTTAAGAATCTAGTCAAGTGTTGCAATAATTGTCTACTTAGTATACAGCATATAGAAGCGATTTCAGTGTTTTGAACCTCCTTAAGTGTAATAATGTGTTGTTTTGTAAATATTGCGACTTCTATTATCTTTTTATTAAAAATTACTGCAGAATCTACACTAAGCAGAATTTGTCCATCGAATCTGTTTCAGAATGTTCGAAATTTGACTGGGGATTTGTGGTTTGCCAGGTATATTCAATACTTTGCACTAGTAGTAAAATGTACTAGTAGGTCATGTTTTGAGAAGTGACTTCTTTATACTAAAGTTCGATATTAGTTTTCATTCCAAACTTATTGTTAATTGCGAAAGAATGCAATAATCGACTCCAAAATTGTAATAATGGGTATTTTTAATTGATTTCACGATGAAAAACTATATAAAAGTATAATTGACCTTGTCTTATTTCGAATAGACATTAAAAATAAATAACGTGCTTTATGTATTTTGGTAATTTAAAAAAATGTCTATCCTACGAACTAAATTTAAATAATATAAATAGGAAATTAATAGTAAAATTGAATTTTAATTAATAAATTACATAAATGTAACAGGATTTGTCTATAATGCATTTGCGTAAAAAAACAATGGGAATCTAAGATTTTGGACCTCTTGAGTTCCTCATCAGGAGTAAAGGTCATATATTCATATAATTTATAAAATATAATTAACTTATTGAAACCACTTTAAACAAAAGTTATAAACATCGTTTAAATTAAACGTGGATATTCTCGTAACGTTCATATACATTTCCATGTCTATACTCTTTTCTAGTATTTTTCAAAAACTACAACGAATCTATGAATATAAAACTGGATCTTAGATTATTCTACTATCCGTTGGTAAGATATATCAAATGTATAAATAACAATATTACATAAGGACTAGTAGAGTGGGTTTACTTGTAAGACTAAATAATTTAAACAAGATTATCATCAGTTTTCTTCCAAAATTAAACAGATTTTTTTTTCGTTACTTTGCATGAGGCATGGGAAACCTCGAAAATTTAAAATCGTTTCCAACCCGTTCCTTGAGAGAATTTTAATTAAAAGTTCAACGTCTCTTTTTATTTTTATTTTTCTACGTTTCAGTTGAAATTTGTTGATATTCACTTGAGTTTCATCAAAATGTAGCAAAAACATTTTCCATAATTATTATGTTTTCTGAAGCAGAATACGAGAAAAGTTTTAAAAGTGGTATTGAATTGGAGAACTGATTAATTAGTTGTCTGTTTCTAGCTTCAGCGTCATTTAACTAAATACGATTTCATGCAGTTAAATAAATCAATATTCTTGGCTTCTACATTTATTTTTATCTTCCGAACAAAACGATTGTTTCCAGCTCAAAATGTTGAGCGAATCATACAGCAAATTTCGAATTGTTCAAAATTCTTAGTCATATCATTAGTTGCAGCAACTATTCTGAAATACTTATATTAATTTTGACAATAGAATACGTAATGAGGTATAGACGTTTTTTGAGCTAAAAGGTGATTAAATATTATTGATTTACATATTTGGGTAAATTTTTCAGACCTGCTAGTCGGATATTCCTTTCTTAGTATAAGAATAACTAATTACGTTACTCTACCTATACGTTACTCTAACAGATTTCTTTTTTTATGAGAACAAAATATTTTCCAGGTTTTTACTTAATTGGCCCCAATAATTACTGAACGTTTCTTTAAATATAACCAAAACAAATACTTGGTGTATGAAATCATTTAGGTAATTGTTTAAGAAATGACAGTAATTTAGTTCTGTAAAATACCAAACTTTTCTAATATCGATTATTGATGAAAACTTTAGTCATTTTTAAAAGTAATTATTGTTCCATGCAGATTATTGAAAAAGTGAATAGCGAACGGAAAAAACTTTCTTTCTTGCAAAAAATATTCATTCATGAATGATAAAAAGTAACAAGACCATCGCGAAAGACGTTGCATACCTATCGGATGATTGGAGCCAACAATTCCCCTGGAAAGAAAAAGTTTCATCATTCATTGAAGAATCTCTAATCGAACAAAAAAGAAAGATGAATAACAGTCTCGTAGTATATTATAATCAAAGCGAGACTGAAAAGCAGTCGCTATAAGATATCCGCTACAGGATGCAGATCAGATCACAAACACCCGCCTAGAGAAAGTCCCTGCATGACATGAAAACGCAAATTGCCACAATCCGGTGAATCCCCGTAGTCTGCTCACACCCTTATGATTATTATATTATCTCGTGTAAACGGTGATATGAAGATTTCTCAACATTTTCCTTGTTTTTTGAACAGGCTCGAAGAAAAAATCGGTAAACATGGAAAGCTTCATTTTCCCGGATGAATATTAAATGAGAGTTAAATAGATCTGTCGACGAGATATTTAATCAAGGCGCCTTTTGAAATGATACACCGTGTAATTTACATGTAAATTACACATTCTTGGCTTTGGGAAAACGTGCCGTATAATTCGCTATCGGCCCGATTTGTGTGCTCAGTATCGAAAATTAAAAAAAATACTTGCCGTAGATAACTGTTATCATTGTGGTAAATTAAGTTAGTCGATTCGAAAATCACTGCAAAATAAGCAGAAAATTACTACTTATTTCCTGTCTATATGAAAAGAGTTTCAATTTTACTTTCAACTCTACAAACGATTATTCGGAGCAGTGTTTAAATCCATTTTAGCGTAATTAATGGATCCATCAAAGTTTAACATATTCCACTCTTCTAGAATTTAATCCTGTTTTTATTTTTCGTTACGTTACTGAATTGGACTGTAATAAAAAATAAGTATTAAATATAATATGTCCAGGCACAACTATCTTTCCCGAAATTAAAATAATATACATTCTAAAGTAAACATCTGGTTACTGTAAATAAGAATATCGTACAGCAACGGGTTAGGAACAGGGTCAACAATCTCTCGTAATTCGATCTATGGAGAACCAGATATATTCTACGTTTTTATGACTGCACTGTGAATGAATGTTAAATTGATAGACTGACCCAACTACATAGGCTTCTTAGTTTCTTAATTATTTAAAATTACATTTAAAGTGGACTCTTAAAATTCGATATGTAAAAAATATTTAATAATTCTATTGTAATGACATTTCATTATTCAGACTTATATTATATACGTATATTCAACATTTGTGTTTATAAAAATTGGTAACAGAATCTTATTTCCAAATAAGCCCTTAATGAATAACTTATTTCCCAAAAGAAAACATGCTTCAATTTTTTAAATGTGCAATCTAAACATTTTTTAAAATGCCACCTTATATCTCAGATATAATGAACCAAGAAAACTGTATTCCGTAAGGACATAATCAAATTTAAATTTTCTCATTGCTTATTTTGCATTTTTAACCGTAAAAGAATCAATAACCTGAACTAAATATGAAGGCAAATCATTATAGTATGCTCGTCAAAATAACCGTATGTAACAGAAGAAAAATATTAAATTTATTCAAAATACATTATGATCATACCGCATTATATAAAAGAAATATTTTTATAATGATGGTAACGGTTTGTGTTCATAAATATGAAAATAATTCGAGCAATGGACCTTCTATTCCAAATCAACTATAATTAAAATCATATTAAATTAAAATTTTAATTTAGAATATGAATATTAACCTCATTAACACTTACATATTGACGGTGAAATTTTATGTGCAATGTTTATAGTAAATTTTTTCGATTTAACATTATTGAGGATAGAAGATATTTTTATCTCCAATAGCTCACAAGTAATACCATCCAAGTGATACACGCCGATTTTTCTGGAATTTCGGTATGTTGTGGGTACGCGATTTTAATGAATTTTTTATAGGGTTATTAAAATTGCAGCTACGAAAATATCATGTATGTAAGTCAATTTAAGATATTTCATAAAAACTTTATTTATCTACTTTAAATTACGTCTTGTAAGATTTTCCAAATATTCACGACATTTTTGCTGTTTGTTCAAAATATATCATTAGATATTAAAAATATTTTGAATAGACGAAATAGACTAAAATAAATGCCAAAGAAACTACAAAATTTAGGTCAACATTGGTACAAAAATAGTAGTAAGTAATAGTTATAAGTCTACATTGGTAAAATGGTGTTTTTTCTTAAATCTGAAAGATGTATGTATAAAATAACCTCCGAAAAGAAAACCCGGAAGTATTCCTCGGTACATGGGATACTCGACGTATAACAGGATTAACCGACCAATCTTGATCATAATCAAGTGTTACGGTTTTCTCGCATTTTATCGACGTTTAACGTACCGATGTATGTGGTAATAATGCACTGCATTATAATATGGTACGATATTATAAAATAAACGGTATTGTATACGCATCAACGATAATACTACATGTCTGCATAGCATTATTCATATTTGTAATGATTTCTTCAATTAAAATATATAGACTTCTACGAAAAATTAAATAACTGTATCTATTCTTACTGAATATTGGATATTATTATCAGAATTTTATTTAAAACCCTGTGCTAATTTGTTAACTGTTTATGATATAAATGTTTGAAACGTAAATTGTTATTTAGAAGATGATTACGTACATTTATACGGGATTATTAATGGTCGATAAAGACTTTCTACATAACTAGTTTCAAACGAACATTAATATAAATAAATCGACATTATACACAGAATGTTTGAATTCATTATTAATATAACAACCGGCAGTATATTTGTATATATGTATACCAAATCTATTTCTAGCGAATACTCTTCTGCAAAAAGATTCAAAACATGTATTTCGTACGATAATAAGCAATTCATGATGAAATTATAAAATAGTAACGTAACCTTAATTTTTAAGTTCTCTAACAATTTTTCACTAATTTCAGAAACTGCACGAAAATGTAAAATAAAATCGGGACGTTGAATTTCTCGTATCTCGTACTTTTTTTTTTGTAAATAAATAAAATAAATAACGATGCACAAACTCGAACATCACCATCTTTTGTCGCAATTCTGCAATAAATTTACGAGTTTCTGATATTAGTTCCATTTCAAACCCGAAAAATGAAATTAATATTTAATGTTTCCATCTTGAATTGCTTCTTATAGAAGGTGTGTACCTTTTTTCATTATATTTATTGTGTTATAGGAGTCTTTGATTTTTAAAAACATATATCTTTACAAATATATTAATCCACTTATAACGACACTTTTAAAAGAAGTTTCTATTACTATTAAATTAAATACAAGTAGAAATGTTAAATTTTTAAAATAACAAAAAATTATAATTTGGAACGAGTTATCTACTAATTAATTCGATGTACACTTTGAAACGGACAATCAAAATTTAACAGGTATCGAACTATTTAAGTTCTTTATCAAAAGAACTATAGTATCGTAATTATTATATATTAATAACTATAGCATATTAATACATTTTAATTCAACAGCTGAAACTTGATATTAAATTTATTTGTAGATAGTAAGCTGCCTTATTTTTTTTTAAATTTATTCAATATTTCTAAAAAATGTATTCTATACATCATTTATCCAAAAAATGATTACATTTTTAATTAATACAATAAACTGTAAATAAAGATTCTATTCACTTTTCTTGACGAACATTTCACTTCTATTTAAAGTCATAGACAATTGCGAATGACCACGATAGAAAAAAATAAATCTGCTTTGTATCCTTTGTGAAAAACACAACATTATATATTACATGCTGAAGTTTTTCAAAAAAGTAAGTAAGTTGAACAAGAGAAGTTGATTAAAAATCGTACATATGTGAAGTTTTGATATTATATGCATAAATTGTAAGTAGAAATGGACGTCTTGGTCAGACAGTGTAACATCGAAACTGTCCTTCTTTGTAGCAAACTGATTTAATTTTTAAATCTTAACTTTAGTGTCTCTTTTTACTACTGTATATACAAAGGTTACATATTTACGAATATTGAATTATTTATACCAAGGATGATACTCCTCGATTAAATTTAACTATCACTCTAATTAAAATAATAGTGACATTCTATAAATATCTTGGGATATATTTTATTTGATACTACGCTATTAACGATATTTTACTCAACTTTTAAATTATTATGAAAACAGTTAAAAATTTAGCGAAAGCAATATATACCAGCTGACAAATCCTGCACTTCAAAACGAAGAAGAATCTCACTTTTTGTACCGGCAAGTACTTTACTGACATTTCTACAAATCTAGGCTAACGGCTGTACAAATCGTCCATTTTCACTGCCTATATATTTGAATGCACAAATAGCAATAACTCTGCAATTTACAATCCGATTTCACTGCGGACCTCAACAAATAAACCTATCAATGCATTAGTCATGCTGTCATCACTGTCCTGGTGGACAAAATTCAGGAAAGTTGTTTCTTTGTGCTGAAAATTCACATTTGACAAAAGTACCATTATTAAAATTTATTATTTTTCGCGTTATTTTTACCAGTGAACATAAAGTGGTATTTAAATTAAAAAGAAATTTTAATTTACTGGTCGGTTAAAATCAGTATAGTCATCTTAAGATAAACTACAATAATATATTTCTATTCAGAAATTAGATACCTATGTTGTAGGAACAGGGGAGGAAATTCAAGTATGTTGCACATGGTAAGAGATCTACGTATGTAAGTTCTATGCAATTTTCCTATCTGTCGACACGTGACCTGTGGAAAATATCGCCGCAAGTACTAAACGTCGTTATAGTACAAGAAACGCGTTGTTCTATTTCTAGACTACTGCTCAAGTGGATTAAATGACTGTGTTCGTATTATAATAATATGTTAAAGTTTTTTATTTGAAATTAACATTCATTTTACAGAAATGTTAATTGTCCAGAATTACAGTTAGATTCTACTACTTCAGTTTTTAACTTTACTTTATAAAAGAGGAACCTTAACATATGTGCTTCGTGAATAATTGTTAAAAAAAGTATTATAAAAATCAAGAATGTTTTCCAATAAAATGGATAGAAATTAATTAAAAGAACCACTAAAGTAGTGTATAGAGTTATTATTCTAACAATGGCTTACAAACTTGTGTTAGATTTTGCTTGCCTTCAACAGTTTGTTTGCCTTCTAAACACGAAGTAGATTAAACTGGTTGATAATGAAAATCAATGATATTGGGCAACAGTAAACATTGAGCGACATTGTGCTATATAAAATGATTAGTACATTTAATAATAATTTATGCAACGATATTTTTAATTCGATTTGAAGGTTAATAAACTAATTCATATTCAATTAATATTAAAATCCATTGAAGTCAAAAGTTAATATTATGCTAATTATTTAAACTAAATATTAGTTACTGTAAAGTGAATCGAGCTAAAAAAATGATTATTCTATATATTGTATATCTCTATAAAATCTCTTTCTGGAGAAAAACGTGACTTTGATTACAATTTTATAATTAAAAAAAATTTGGAAATATTTATAAAAAGTTCGATATGATTATTATTAATTTAATATTTTGTATATAAATGATATATCGTTTCCTGTAAGAATATTCCATAAATTAGGATTATAATTATTAATAAATTATATGAAAACTCACTTTAACTAATATTATTCAAAAGCCAAGACTGTGTAATAAAAAATTATTTACTGTATGTTAAAAAAAAAAAGTAAAATATCGTAAATGCTACTTTGTTAATTTATTGTTTCTTCACTTTTGATAAATCTGTGTTTATATACGTTTACTTTCTGTCGGTAAGGCGAATATCTATAATCGTGTTCCGATAAACTACGTATCTGATGTCGGTAATGTAGGAAATTTCGATCGAATGAAAACATAATTTCCTGCTTTATCGGTAATCAATACAGTTACACAGTTTCACGCCGTGTGGCAGCACCCTGTTACCGGTTGCCCTGTAAATACAAACATTACCGACATATGTAAACAAAATTAAATTCATAATTTAAAACAGATGCTTTAAGAATGTTTGCGCTAAAAAATAAATGTTCGGAAAATAAAATTATTTATTATGCGCTTAAAATAATATGTATGTTCTATAAAAAAAAAGCGTCTGTTCTTGCAGAATTTATCTGTATTCACAGATTTCTCTGGATATTGAAAAACAAAATGTTATTATTAATTAACTAATAATAACTTGAACTAAATGAAATTTAAAAATTCTGACATCATATTATCGGGTCCTTAAAAATATACATATATATAGTATATGAGACGTAATACAAAATACATGGTCGTATTTTTATTGTCCTAGAATAAAACTGAATAAATCCTTGATAAAGAATGAAAATGTTCATTTACCGTGTTTTAACTCGGTGCGGGTCGAAAGACCGACAAATCAAAAAGCCGCAGGTCAAAAAACCGACAGTCAAAAAACCAATAATCCAAAAACCGACACTTCAAAAAATAACTGTCCGCATGTCGATGTGTCTAATTTTTATGTGTTCGCTCTTTGAATGTCGGCTTTTGGGCTGTCGGCCTTACGACTGTCGGCTTTACGAATATCGGTTTTTGGACTTGTCAGCGTTTTGATTTGTCAGTTTTTCGACCCACACCCGGATTTTTTTTATCTACTTTGTTATTTTTGGTCTAATGGTTTTTGCATATCATCATTTCCGATCATATTTTCTCAAATTTTCAAACAACTTGAATCGAATATCTCAATTAATTTGTTTTACATTAAAATGATTAAATGATTAAAATAGTTTTTTCCCATTACTGAGGAGTCTTATATGAATTGTAAGTCATACTCTTGCAACATATGTCCTAATTCAAAGTAGATATGTCAGAACAGTAGCACAGATATCTTAATTATTTTTATACTTTTAATTTAAAAGTATCAAGATACTGGTTATTTGTTAACAAACTGTTACAAATTGTTATAGGATATTTCTGAGATTTCTGAATTCTCTTAATTTAACATAATAAAATATGGTGATATTTTGTACACAATAATAATATAGATATTATATCTTTTAAATTTACGGATAATTTTATTATATTTCCAGATAAATCTTCTAAATTTCTATATATTTTTTCAAGTGCAGTCAGATTTGTCTGCAGAATTTACATAATTTTTTTTCAATCGTTATAATAAAAAAAAATGTATTGTCTAAATATTTAAGGTCGACTATAACTTATATTTATTTAAAGACGTTTTAGTATCCTTATTTCCAGAAATAATTTAGTCCCATGAGGATTTATTATGAGTTTATTTCAATAAAAATATAAACAGTGTTTAGTAATGAATGCATATTAAATTTGTGTTTCATCAAATGCGTAAAATAACAAATGAAATAGAACAAATAAAAAATATTTACTAAATTTAATTAATTTATAAGTCAATTCAGAATTAATTCTTTACGACCTACATAATAATACTAATATGTGAACATTTTTTTTTAAGTTTTTAATTGTGTTTAAATAGTATTTTATAGTTACGTATTTCCCGTCGTTAATGTAGATACGTATAGTATAGTCCTTGTATGATAAAATTTGATTAGGATTTTTACGTATTTGTAACATATTTATAGTTTTATACTTATTAATTCATCAATCATTTTGAAAATTGTACTATTCAACACCAATATTTAAATATATTATTTAACGACAGACCTTAAACTCAGTTTAAATTCCGAACCACGATTATAAGTTAGAACACCTTACGTCCCCTTCCTTATTCTAATTAAGCGACTAAAATGATCTTGTCAACACCTAATCTAGTTACGTGAGATCTAAATGGGTATCAATACAATCTAATATTTGATCTCACTGCAATTTAGATCCAATTTAGATATTTTTAAAACCGCGTATTTTCATTGCAATCGGCGAGTGGGATAATGATACAACGCTTAACTAAGATATCATTGTTACTCGTAGTATCATCATTAGAACATCTCTCATTCTTCTTACTTAATCAACATTTCATACAAATGCCCTCTTAACCGTCTTTTTAGCATTCTAAATCGTTAGTATGTAAGCCCTTAACCTGTTATCTCCAACATACATGCTCTGCTTCCTATTTTGGAAATTGCTCAATCGACTTTCTAGAATCATTATGTATCCTCCTGTTCAGGTCGTTGTAATACAACGTAAATGATCTCTTTTACAGTCCTTATGCTGAAAGCGTAGTTTACTTTTCGCAGAAAAGATGTACTCACGCGTACTTACCTAATAAAGTTAGAAATGTGGATTCACATTTTAATATTGCACGGAAATGGACATGTGCATGCATTCAAGTTAATCTAGTTCTAAATTCTTATTTAAATTGAGTACACCTCGTTTATGTTGATGATACTAATTAATAGAACATATAGTATAAATGTCCCAACGTTTACGAAAAACTGTTAAACCTAATACTGATTTAAATTTGTTTATAATTGTTACTAAACAATGATTAGCAGTTTTGATGTTTTACAAGATTCCTTTACTGTCATTTAAAATAATATAAGGTACAATAATTATTGCAGTCTTAATTGTAGCGACAATCAATTTTATCGTTACGTTACTATGGTTTTTATTACTTTTTGCCAAATACTTTTACTCAGATCGCAATTTGCAGAAATATGACAAATACTTCATTTCAATCACAATACCTGCCCGCATTTACATATTTACTAATGATCTCAGTATTTTCATAAATTTACTTCGATTTGGTCATAACATACTATTAGAAATTGCATCCTAAAATTTAGCTTTCTGACCACTTACTTGTTTCATAGAGGATTCTTTTATGAATTTGATGCAAAATTTGGCCCAAAACATTTTTATGTAATGTATTTATTACTACGGAAAGAATTAATTATTTTTCCATTCATGACTAGTGAACTTTTAAACTGAATAGCGATTTGAAGTAAATTTTACATCTCGCCTATTCGGAGGAGTCCAATAGAGTGGAGTATTAACTATCTTAAAGTATTTACAAAAACCGATAACGTAGAGAGTGTGATGAATTGTAGAAATGAGATGAACTAAAGTAAATAAAAATGTTCTTATGCATATAAAGTAAATTTAACTACTTAATGATTAAGTTTAATAAAAACAGTAAAATTCCATCAAAATAATATTTACCTAACTAAAAATTCATGTTACTATTTATCGGTCCAATCGAATGATAATAGAATTTGTCACATCGATTTTTTCAGCGTAAAAACGAAAGTGTAAGGAAGGAAGATTACTTACACAATCCAATTTAGTCTCTAATTCGTGTATTAAACTGAAGAAACAATCGTATAATAATTCTCAAATTATTTACTGAAATTTGCGAAAGTGGTAGCTTTGTTCCTTCCAAAAAAAGCAGATTCTCATGATTTAAATATAAACTTACAGAAATATAATTTAAGTTTATAAATGGTGTTTGAGTTAGTAATAATTACATTTCGTGTTTATTATTAGTCCTATTTCTTTTTTAGGAGTATCTTTCACACCAAACAAAAATATACTAATAATATATCAAGAAAAGCTCATCTTGGTAAAAACATGTTAACATGCCTAATATAGTACTGTAAAGAATTCGCTGGTTAATGACGTCACTTTATAATAATATCATTACATGATACTGTAGGTGAATTCACTGTAGATGGTACGTACTACATTGGTAATTCTCAAAGTTAATTTCTGTAGAATCTAACCTTGAGTACGAGATGAATAACCTAGCTACATATCCTTGAAAGAATATATAGAATTTCGTAACAGTGGTATCTGTTATAAGGTTAATACAATCTACAATTCGAATTGGTTACAGTATTCTTAAAGAAAATAATAAAATATTTACTACGTCTGAATTTTATAAGCTTCTATAAATAAATATAATTGAGCTTCTTATCAAAATAGAAAATACTTCGACATTTTTGCAGATCTTGTTATAAAGTAATGAAATTTCGAAGAATTTCTGATTTAAACTATTGTAGATTAAATAGGTAGTTTAAAATATAACTAAGTAATTAATTTTGTTCTGAATTTGAAGTTGCGTTCATGAATGAAATTAAATCGTAACGTAGTATTGATCATTATAAATTCTTTATGTACATCAGTTTTATTACAGATAAATATTTTCTAGCCGATCAGTGTACAATAGTATAATTACTTTCCACATTGACTTTATTATTAAATCCCCATTATTGTAACTAAAACTATTTTTCTTTAACTTTACTTTTGATTTTTAATGTTAAATATATTATCTCGTAACAACTAGCGTAACAGAATTTACCAAAGAAAACTGTAAACGTATTATTTTTATTGGGTGTATTATATATAGAGAGTTAATAACAAAATAAGGCTTTCTAATTACAATTGTTCACAAAATTTCGGAATTATTATTACAAAGTAAAAAAGTAATTTACCACAACTTTAATTATAGAAAATTGAGTGTAAGTGTATATCAATATATTATACAGATTAATAGATTGTAAATTAATTTATAAAAAGAATGTCTTAATAAATTTAAACGTAATTGTCAACAAGTTTAAACTTCAATAAAATATTAATAGTTTTTACTAATGTGATTTGGGATTCTGAATGAGTCCTAAAAGAGATATTTGCTCAAGTATAATCTTGTTTAATCTTTTTGAAATTTGGTAACTGTAGAATGTATCGGCTGTTTGAAATATAGGGCATAAGAAATAGAATACTGCGCATTTTTGTAATGCTTATATTTTTTAGCTATCAAAAAAGATCTCCAAATTTACTTTTGAAAGCAATTTTCCAAAGTTCCCACTATTAAAAATGCCTACTTTACGAACACTGTACCAAAATAGTATTTTTCGATACAAGGCCGTAAAATCTTACGGCCATATGTGTCGAACATTATTTTTCGGCTTTGCTGGTCGTCGGTAACACAATTTCTACTCGGCCCGTAGTATTCAACTTTGCGGCCTAGGACTGAAAAGTACTATTTAATATAAATAGAATGTAAACATTATTCATTGAACTGCTGATCTATGGGATCGTTAGTATCTTATTACACGGAAAAAAATAAATGATTGACCTAACTAATAAGTAGTTATGCCTACCACATAGATAGTAAATCTAACTACTTATTAGTTGAGACAACCATTTATTTTTTCCGTGGATGCAGTCACCTTATATATTTTATTCCAATTTACAAAAATTAAATTCTGATATTAACGACATGTTATTCAAGCGTTGTAAACATTGAAGGGGACTTATGAAAGCAAGTGATGGTGTAGAACACATAATATTTTAATTTGTATTATACAGGACATTCACAATGAGAAAAAGTTCCTTGTAATGCTTACAATAATATGGCAATTTTCTTAAATCCCAATTAATTTAAAAAAAATGTTGCAAATTACCAGATTTATTGGATCACTCTGTGAAATAGTTATTGCCGTGACCCGCCCTTTGAGCCAGTATGTATATTTTGGTCTCAATAAAGACGAATGATGATGATAATAATAATAATAACAATAATTTATCTAATAATTTACGTGGTTTCATAAAATCAGAATAATTACATAATTTATTTTTAGGTAACACATAAAATTTCATTTCTCATATTAACAAAATATAACAAAAATAAAAATTACGCGAATTTATTGTTTTACAGTTATCCCTACAAATAGTTTTAAGAACTTTTGCAAAAACTGGGTTTCGATAAAAAATGTATAAATAACGTAAAACATTGCGTCCAATGTCTTTTTTAATACATCTTTTTTCAAATCTAGTAATAATTGCAATTGAAAACAAGATATTTAACCTCATAAAAAATAACATTATTAAACTGATAAATATATATTTTTTCATATGAGAAGTAAAAAAATTTAAATAGAGGTGTAATTTCATATAATTTCTGAAAGTGAATTTGTCAATTAATGTGTAAAAAATTGGAAGACATAATGTATTTATTCGTCCGAAGATTTAAATCACGTTATTATGAAGAGTCAAGGTTGTATGTAAACACTAAAAAATGTCAGGTTCATTTTTTAAATCCCCACAATCTCATAAAATTAGCATTAATATTTTAGAACCTAATCTCTCAGAATTTTTTGTTATGTATATATTGCTTGTAAGTCACAATGCTTCAGATAAGAATAATAATTATTATTAATTTTTTTTATTATTGAAAATTATTATTAATTGAATAAGGATACAAAAATTAAAAATTTCAAATTCCATATATATTTTAATTTTATTACTATACGGTTTGTATTGAATTTCGTAATACTACAAAAATATAAACTAGTAACTTGCAGGTTTTAAATATTCATTCAATGAGTAATATTAGAAATTCTATTGTATATATTATTTGACATCTCATTTCTTCCGTGTATATCAATGTATGCACTTTTGAATAAATCTTAGAGTCTAATTGGTATAACAAATTTTGCTATTCTAACTACGATTTCGAGGTTAAACATGTATTCTTGTTAATGCATACCATTATTTTTGTAAATTTTTCTACTCATTGTAGATGAATTCGTATGCAAAATATAAAATACCCTATTATCTAGGTTCGTTTACTGAATTAATTGTGCACAGCATTGGTGTCATTGAAGTTCTAATTGTAATGATAAAATTTGCTATTCAAATTTTCAGTGCATATTAAAATTTAGAGAATACCAATTTGCCACAGGTATTGATATTTTATTTTTACATTACATTGCCAAAATATTACAATATCATATGATAATTTGAGGATTGACTTCTATTTAAAAATGTTTAGTTTTGAGAATTTTAGTCATACTAATAGGTAATAGATTTAAAATTATAAAAAAAAACATCAGAATGAACTGAAAAATTGTTGTGTAATGAAAACTTATCTTCAAATTACCACGTGCAATCTTGAAAACTCACAGACAATTTTTTCCATGTATCGTTCTTTGCATCATTCTTTCACTGCAAACATGTGTTATTTGTTTCGTATATAAAAAGAAACCGGTAATTATCTGCATTTTATTCCTGCTTTCCCTTGCTAAGAAAGACTAACGCCTCAAAAGTTTTCCCAGTAAATACTAATAAAACACTAGTAAAAATTATGTAACGCTCTCATCATTACGCAACCGTTTTCGAATAGATTTGCATCCGTGTTATTATCTTAAACGTCAAATGCTGTAATGAGTAACACAGTTGTAAAATATTTTTAGACAAAAATCATTCACGACAACAATGGACATTCCAAGTGAGAAATCGTAAAGAAACTTGAGTCTTTCGACAGCTTTTTTTGGGGTGTTTTTCACTGCACCTTAATCAACTGAGGCGTTAAGTCGTATTGTGTACATGCGGAAGGTAGCAATACTTTCGTTCCGCATGGTTTTCCCGCGTTAAGATAATCGAACTTCACCTTCTCCCCGAACACTAAAGGTAAAGTCGTTTCCCCTGAGAAAACCCAATAACAATGAGACTCGACTTGTTTGCATCTAAAGGATAAAGGCCGTGCAAGGTGAAACAGGAAAGAATACACATTGAAGACCGTTGGCAAAAGGTACTCGGTTTCGCTCGCGCGTTATATACGAACAAGAAATCGTTGTTGCATCCACACGAACTTTCACCGAATCGCGATTATCTCCAGACGGAAGTTCATTTCACTTGAAATTTTTTACTTCTTATATATTTATTATTTTATCATTCTATCTAATTAATACCGTACTCGGCCAATGGCATTGTTATCGTTAGAAAATATTTTGAATACTTCCGTTTTTGCAACAGCTCGAATACCAAGAAGTAAACAAAAATGCAACGTTGCTGTGTAAAGGTGAAACTGAAATAAAAAATGGAATATCTATGTCTCTTAAGGTACTTTGTACGCCATCATGCTATCAAGAGAGTCAGCCGCCTCTCACGTTGGTCGTCCCACCACAACATACTCACACTACTGACGCTAAGGGCGGAATAAATTTTACAGTGACTCAAATTGTCATCTCATAACATGGTTAACAGCATATACGTAGTTTTCTACATTACTTTACTGAACGGTATATTTTCAAGATTTTTATTATCATTATGACCGGTTTTAAATTCCTTATGCTTGATAAAATCAGTACAAACTCTTGTCTGGTAATTTTACATAAATATTTGAATTACTGATTTAAAATGATAAAATCTCTTTGTTACATATGGGAATGTTAATAAATATACATTTTAAATTAAAATGAGTTTGAAAAATTGATTTTTATTTCCTTCAGTGTTACGTTAATTCGATTTATTTAACCATGCCGTTTTATTAGTTTGTTTTCTATTTTTTCGAATTGCAAAGAAAAGTGAAGAATTTTTCAATAAATTAAAAAAAAATATATAGATTTTAGTATACGAAATCTGGTTCTTCAATGGTAAATTTAATAACAAATAATTGCTGTGAGATTCTAAGCTTAAAAAATGTATATTGCGCCGTAATATTTATTTGCTTCAAGATCCCTAAAATTTAAGAAGGCACTTGTTGAATGAAAAATAGATTTTTTGGTTGATAAATTAATTATTCTTAACTTATTATACATATCTCTATAAACCTGTTAAGATTTTCATTAACTTGTTTGGATACTTTCACCTAAAAAACATTATTTTGAAAAAATAAGACTAGAATTAAAGAGGAAGGTGTAATCGCATTTTTTGTGGTTTTTAACTACAATAAAAATTCAGAAAAATTTAAATTAAATAAAATCAGAAAAGTGGAAATTCATTAGATTAATTATTTTAAATTGTCACGCGACATGATTCATCCTTGCATTCAGACAACACGTGTTGAAAACTTTGTTTGTAACTAGTAGGCAGTAATTGAGAAACATTTAAGAAAAACACGTTCTAATTGTTTAGGACCATTACCATCAGTACAAAATGCCATTTTCAAATAGCATACAATAATTATGTAAATATGCAGAAATTATGTAACATTAGGTATTCTTAACATTTTTTGGAATTAGATATACAAGAGTTTTTATCTTTGAAAACATGACACCAATATATGTTATCCTAGATTCTTAATTAAAATTCTTCAGTAGAGTTCTGTGTGAATTTATTAAAAAAACAGTTTCTTAATTTTGACTGCGTATGAGGCACTAAAAAATTAGTAATAATTGCTGACTCTCAAATGTTGTTGTAATAAAAATAGAATCACCTGGATCTCCAAGGAATCTGGCGGATCATTTGCGAAATAAAAACGTTGAATCTTACGCGTTGCAAACGTAATCAAGTTCTTCTCGAAACCCATCAAAGTACGTATGTAATCTACGTGACCGGCGCGAATCGCATTAATTTCACTTGAGGCACTTAAGATTGACTTAGGCTCTGACTCAAACTTATTTTTCGCGGGAAAACCAACGTTGAAATGACGGTTTCGCAAAATGCCGAATGTTAAGACGCCCACGCTTCAGGAGGGTTCACGGTTTGTTTGTTACTGACAACAGAAGGTGGTCTGAATGTTTGAATGACCTCGCGGAGTCAACCTTAAGTGGGGTACGTACAATCGGAGCCTCCCGTTTCACCACTAAAGGCTTTATGGCAGCCGCGAGTGCACGTACAAATCCGGGAGACAACTTTCCATTTCTACGAGCATGCCATTTCTACAGTGGGGATCGCAGACGCCTTTCGGATAATCCAATCAGCCGAGGTTCCACAAAGACGAAATTACCATTTTTAATGATGTATTACACTGCATTCCAAATAAAAAACAACTAAATAAATAGTAAACAACATTAGAGGTTTTTGGAAAATTTGTACCTACTATCTAGAAGGTAATTAGGATATATCAGTTAGTCCAATTGGCTAAGTAGTAGAATCAACTAATGATGCCTTGTTACAGCAACAATAATGAACTCGTAACATTTCTAATGACAGGTGCTAACTATTCTACTAACAAAAATAAGGAAACCTTATTTAATTTTAATCAACATTACTCATTTTCATTTAACACCCAAAAGATAGCAGTTATTACTACCGCTAGATGTCAGTTATTATGCCACACAGCAACTTCCACTAATCTAAGTCTTTCCATCGTTATATTGTCGCCGAATCTGAGTAATAAACATCATGTCATACTTTACTTGACTTCAGCGATATGAAGGAACTCCCTAACATTCATAGAGTGAGTATTTTATCTTTATAGAGTGAAATTGCGCCACTCTAGTGAAAGTGTAATTTCTCATTTTTAATGTATGAACAGTTATCCTGTAAGTTTGCAGTGAAAATTCACTCTGAAAGAGTGACATTTAGTTCTTTCGCTTTACGATTCTACTTTTAATCTGCAAGGAGTGAATTCCGACTCCAAGAAATTTACAAACTTCATATGAATATAAGTTGTACAAATAATTTTCTTGTTTTTAAAAGTTTTCTAAACGTTTTCAGGTGGCTGTTTTCGATTTTTGTATTAAGAAAGTTTAAAAATAAGTCTTTTCACTTAGAGTTTTATGTTTTTTCTCAATGAATCCAAATTTTTTAAATTCTGTACTTCCGCGTTCTAATTTTTGTAATCTGTGGACCTGATAGTTGTACCATAATAATAAGAGAGTTGTGAAGCAAACAAATTATTTTACAGCATGGAGTATCCAAAATGGCGGACATTCAAAATTTCGCGGTTGTTCGTTACTCTAAACTTATGACTAAACGAAGAAACAAAATTTTTTTCACACCGATATTTTGGACGCCATTTAGGAAGCGCCATTTTGTTGATAAAAGATCTATGTCTTTTACTGCTTTTATAGAAAAAGGAAAGATTATTCATAATGACTTTGCATCTAGAAATGTGAAAAACCAGGAGGTTTAGAACACATTATGGTATTTTGTTTGCTACACTATAAGTACACTGTGTAAATTTTGCAGATATCATGAAATACCTTGATTAATGAATAGTATTTTGGTGTCCAAGTGAATTGATTATCTTTGTAAAATACCGAAAAAATGAGAATTTGTTTAAATTATCGGCATTTTGGCCGCCATAAACCGAACAATGATAACTTATTATTTAAAGATAATGAATTTACTAAGTACATATTTTTGTTACATGTTTAACTGTATAAGATAATGAAATCAGTGACTTTTCTAGTAAACTCAACTATTTTTTCCCAAGAAGAAAATAATATTAAATCATCGGAATCAGAACTCGGGAAAAGAAGTTTAATTTGTGGTTTTGAAGAGAATATGTACACCTATTGGATACACTGTCTTTTAAATCCAGCAAAAAATCAGAAAAATTAGATTTTAATTGATTGCAATAGGATGAATTGCAATGCGCATTGTAGAACTTTAATTTGTCTACAGTTTTTTAGAAGATATTAAATGCAGAATAAACTACTTTAATTGCAAATGCAATGAATCCTGAAAATATGTCTGAATATTTTTGTTGTTAATTTATGGTTCCAATAGAAAAAATATGTTAATTATTTGAATGGAATTATTTTTTACAATTAATTAAAAAAATTTCAAATCCTTATGTACAGATTATGACTATGAATTTCTGGATCTTCGTAGATGAATAATCCTGATGGAGAATATTAAATAAAGAGTGAAATATTTTTATAATAATAGGAAAAGAAACCTTTTAAAGCACCTTCAAATTAATTTTCAAATGTAACGAGTATTTGTTAAAATGACTTATTTTTATAGGGACTGGAATAAAGTTATTTCAAATTAGTTTAAAGTCAGAAAACTTCTTAGTAAAAAGGGAGAAACACTAATTTAATGCTGAAAATACATAATCTGTACAACATTATTAAGGTTTGAAAAACTTAAACTTACTTAAACTAGTCGACGTGTAGCAATATATTAAATTATTTTTGGCCCTCCCGTGCGTCAAATAGCATTTTATGCCCTCAAAAATTACATGGCTGAGATAGGAATTCCTCACCTATCTCAGTTTGAAATTCGAGGCAGAAGTCGAATTTCACACCAGCGAGGGCAAAAATATTGTTCGCATTACCGACGTAAAACATTACTTTTCGCCCTTAATATGAAAATTACTAGTTTAGGCGCATTACTATCTGTATAGTAAGAACAGCTATGAAAGTGATTTGGTTCGGACCTTACTAATGACGTATTAGATCGATCTTACATTTAATTGTTACTTTCTGCACATTACTTCAAGGTAATAAACGTTAGAATTAACTGAAAGTAATGTAGCATACAGGTTTAATTGAGGAGCAAATTCATCCTAGTAAGAAATCAATATTTATTCTGTGGCAATTATCTCAATTATGACTTTCTTAAATGAAAAACAATTCACTGAGTTTGCTTTCATTTCAAGATAATTTAGTGCGTAAACCACTGATCTCAGTGAAACAGCACGGAAGACAAACATTGGCTTACATCCAAAATAGTTAGGCTTACAATCTAACTTGTTGGCCTAACTATTTATTTGTTAGGCCAGCCAGTTATTTGTCCGTGGGTATCACGACTAACACTCAAGTTATAAGAAAAATGTCAAACTAGGACAATTTATCCAGCCTAAATACGATAAAAGAAATATTTCTATTCTATTTCTCCTCTCCATTCTATTCTGCGGATACTGGTTATAGAAAAAAATACCTAACTTAATCAAAATTATTATCTAACACAAATATCAAACTAAGACATTATATCATTAATATCTAGTATTGTAATCACCAGGTCTGTCATCACTCTCTGACATTTATATTATTTATTTTTGACAGATTTCGTTACCACATTAGTGATTCCCTTTTTTTTACTACTTTACAATATGGTAGGCACTCATTTTAATATTTTATATTTCTCGTCTGTCAAAACCACACGTAATCCTGAAATAATTCGTTTGTGAAAGGCCAATCAAATTCTTATCGCTCTGCTAGTCTACATATGCCATTTTGAATTTTGAAAAACTTAAGTGAGCTTGTAAAGCTGCGATTGATAGCGCCATTTAATTTTTTTTTCTGAAATTGCTATATTTTTTATAAATTTCAATTATTTAAACAAAAGGAAATTAATATTCACATACTAACCATCAGGTATGTACTCAATCTCGGTTATTTACATTATTTATCTGTAAGACAGTCATATGATTTAATATGAGACACATCTAAATTTTGTCTTTAACGTTAGTAATTCTTTTTTTAACCACTTTACGGTATTTAAAAAGTATAGTTAAATTAACCAAGATATTTCTTCTGTGCAAGACTAGTTGGTGATTAAATCTCAGTATTTAGTCCCAAGACTTAATTAGTAAGTATTTATTGCGGTCTGTAGATGATTATATGTGTTGGTGTCACATCTTAGATAATTAATAAGATCGACATTAGTTGATTACACGTGATGTAATGATTTTTCCATCCTAATAAAATTAATAGTTAATCTCAATAGTTCTTTTACAAACTTAATTTTAATATTATTTTATATTCCTATTATCTAGATTAGAAAAATGATGACATAAAATTGTATAGCGTTCGTTTGGACTTTAACTTGCTGCATCAATGGCCTATAAAATTTCAATAAAATGGATTTATACAACTAAACGCTATAACAGAACAGTTATTGAAAATAAATTATAAAACCGAGGACCATTGCACAGTCTAAAATATTATGGTTCAATCGTTAATATAACACTCTCTCCATGAAAAACGAATAAGTATAGTTGTTTGTCTAAAATAGTGCTTAAGTGGTCTCCCGTATCGTAGTAGCAAGAATGAGTATCGAAGTTTACGGAACATACTACTGAAAGATTAACCTTAAAAATGTATTTCTTTTAAGTGTTATTTAAAATCATTTAATTTATAAAAGTTCTGAAATGCTTTTGAGTTTTTCCAAAATACGAAAGTGTTTGCTTTTTTATCAGTCGGATTAGAAACTGTAAAGTCATCAAAATACTATTACAGCAAATAGTTATGCCAAGATTTGTTCAAACGCCTATTCGGTTAGCATTTATAAACAAAAAAAAATAGCATTAAAAACTTGATTAAGTCTCACTGAAAAAGCTCTTTTTTTTAAGTAAACTGCATAAGAATAGAGAAAATGTTTGTGTAATACTTGAGTAAGTGGGGGGGCCTCTAGAAATACCAGTTAAAAGACAATAGAGCAATCGATGCCGGTCGGTGTCGGACTTGTGCGTGGGACATGTTGGCGAGAAAAAAATCCCGGAATTGAAATGATTTCCGCCTTTCGGATGTTTCACAAGTACTCTACCGCAATAATGGAAAGTAATGCTACTTTTCCGATTAGATGATAATATATAATATACTAAATGAGAACAAGCAGATTAAAAGCTGTGAACTGTTTTGTGTTTATTCCCAAACGATGTAGCGCACTAACTTAAATAACAGTAACATTAAATAATAATGAAATAATATGAAGACAATGACAAGCCTATAAAAAATAATAAAATAATAAAAAAGATTTATTACGGCGATGAAATCAATGAAATACACATTACGTCAAAATATATGAGATATTTGATTTTTCAAAATAGTTTCAAACGCTTTGGTCGATCTTATCAACTTCGCGCCCGAGGGCGAAAGTTAGTTACAGAGATAATTTATGTTTGCACGTATCGTATTTCAATTTCAATGCGTGACGTGAGAAACGAACGGCTAGATAATTCAAAATAGTAAATTTTTCCATTTTTTTTTAGTATTTCGGTCGTCGCCATCTTTATATCTCTTTTATGTTGTTTTCAACTTGTATTCTTTTTGCAAAATACAGTGTTAACATTTGGTTTTTCTTCCACTTTTCTTACTACATTTAAAAAGCAGTTTGTGTCGTCTTGTTTTAATCGATTATACCAATCAACTTTAATTAACGATGATATACGATTATTATTGTTATTATTATTGTTAAGTACATATTTTAAAGAACATTATTTAAAAACACTGTAATACAAAATTACTGCAATATATAAAGTGCAATCAGATCGGTTTGTTTTTTCAGTTATAACAATTTCTCGAGATCAAAATCTTATCAGATTTAATTTAATGAGGTTTGATCTCTTTGTGCAATTTCGGAAATTGCAAGGATTTAATATCAACTTTCACTAATTCACTGTTCATGATATTTACTTTTTGAACGTTTATTAGATTTTCGAGTACTATAATTATTTTTAAACATATTATCGATTCTCTTTGATAGAATTTATTTACGTTTCATAACGTTCAGAAATGTAATTAATTCATAGTGTTTCCGAAGTTGTAATTATTAGTTTCTAACCATTCAGTGATTTTTACGCATAACAGATACAAACTAAAAATGGGCATTTTTCGTTATCATTTACTTATCTCATTTTCTGCTCATATAAATATTTATTTGAATATTTGCAAGTGATTTGCTTTAATTGATCAAATATACTTTCCCATTTCATAAATGTTTTTTTTTTAATAAAAATTACTTACTTTAAGAAAATATTTCCTTTAATTTCTACACACTTTAGTTTTAAATAAATATAATAACAAATCTGTTTAGATATCATTATTTAAAGAGTCGCCTACAGTTTTGAATGCCATATTGTAAAAAAAAAAGTATGAAACTGACAATTCACCAATTTTTATTTCTTTTGCACTTTTTCTTTAGTGAGCCACGTTGAAATTTCCAACCAACTAAAAACTGAACAGAAATTCCTATTTTTCTTCCTATACTTACAATATTATAATATAATAGTAATATACCAAGAATTGAAAAGGCAGTATCTGAATGGAAATGTAAGGCAAATATACTTAAATAGGCATTTCATGCGATATTACCAGTCCTGTTAGATGTAACCACAAGTTCAGGAATGGATTAGATAAAAAAATTACTCCGCTTCAAAATTATCGATCATCTGTGGTGAATTTCACAGTCTAGAAATCTCAGAACATCGCGTGCATAAACTTGCTACAAGTTCCCCGACCTAAGACTGAAAAATTTGCCTTCCTCTTTCCTGATCTTATACCGCGTGCTGTTCAACGACGCAGAACGGATTGTCTCGTTTAAACTTACGTTGTATGTCAATAATCTCAATTTTTCTTAACGGTATAATTCGAATTGAACAGATGTTATTTACGACATTTTATGCCAGGACAAACCGTGAACTTCTGTTATGCACGTGCGCTTTTACATCTAATCATGAAATCATAATTTTTAAAAATAATTTAATTATTTGAAATAATGAAGCATTACAATCACTTCTAAAAGTCAAAATTGAATTACTTTCAAATCGTCAAATGCTTCTTTTTCCTCCTTACTATATAGTACATTTTCAAAAAATAAAACGAAGAGGTTTACAATAGAAGTTACATGTAGGCTTTTTGTAATAATTAATATAAATGAAACTAATATAAAAAGCTTATACCGGACATAGAATATTCTCAGAAAATTTTTGTTTATTTGTTTAATATTTGAATGTAGGTTTTGGGTTGTTCTAATCTAATTGTGGAATCTGAAATTATTAATCTTAAACCTTATGAAAATAAATCTTGAAGGTTCGAAACGAAAGGATTAATAAAAAAAATGTTAAAAATATGTCTCTTAACACTTGGCGGCACGAATTTTTCCATTCATCAAATTTTCAAGGTTCAAAATGGCAGATCCAATATGGCGGAACAAAACTGCTATTGTTATGCGATTTTGAGTAAATCTAGACACTGGGGAGTTTTTGGAGTCACTGATTGGGAATCAATTGTCATATTTTCAAAATTTAACTAGATGCCTTCGACCCGGGTGCCTACAATTTTGGCTAAATTCGTATTGCAGTTCCCTGACGAAAGGCTGATGCTTCCGGGAATATTCCCATTTTAACACTGCCAGGAAAGAAGGCGGCAGAGGGTAGTTCTAGCATCGTTAGGTTCGAGTAGTTTCTATACATATATTGTAACAATATCTTGTTCCTTAAATAGGGCCAATGAATGGACGGTTAAGCATTTTTCACACTTTGATCGATTGTAACTTTTGAATTCTTTTATGAAAATTTAATTATGATACCACCATTAGAATCGTTAGACTCTGCTCTTCATGACCGTGTAGTTCAACCTTTGATTTTATTTAATTATTAACCTCGCCTTCATACGTTTGTAAAAAAATCCGCTAAACCCCAATGAATAGACGGGTTAAATCAAATGGGACGTTTTCAGTACCAGTTTTGGATGGCTTTAAAACTTTGCTTTGATTTTATAAAATAACAAATACTGGAAGATCGATAGTACTGTAAATATTATTTTGAATGTTCAAAGAACATAAAAATATGTATTTTGTTGCATGTTGTGCATCATACATTCATAAGAAATAGAAATACAATGTAGAAAATCATCCATTCATTGGCATATTCACCCTATATTAAAATTGAAAATGAGCATTTTCAAAACTTCGACCCCGACCGCAGGTCAGCCGAAGCACTGATAAATGAGCACGTCTTGTTCACACTAATGCATAAAAAAACGCGGTTTAGTCGAGTTTTTGACAGGTCGGGTTGCAGGAAATAAATTTTTTTATATGTGGGATACTTCGGTTTCCGTTTTTTACGGCATTATCGTTGATTTTACGAAGAAATGAATACAACCTTTTTTGTAGAGAATTCGATGTTCTATATTTTTTGTTGGAAACATTTTTTTGTACGATTTGTATTTTTTGTTAAAAAATGGTAAAAACGTGTTTTTTGAGCGTTTTTTTGTTAAACCTCCCCATAATCTAGTATGCATTGTCTCCAAAAACTAATCAGATCTAAGTTTGGCCAAGAGAAACCCAAATCCGTTTGTACTTTTTGAATTCGCCCTGCCAGTCGCCAGATATCGCGTATACAAAATGTTGCCCACGGACGGACGGACGTACAACCTAACGGACACCAATTTTTTTATTGTTGCTTTGGGTTCCTTAGGGCCTGAAACCTCGACATTTCATGAAAAACTATAGGGTAATTTTTTGGCGGGAACTGACCAAATTCAATACTTCGCCAGACCTATGGTCTGGGTCGAAGTAAAATGGATGATCACGTAGAGAGTACTAAAATCCGGAGTTTTTTGCAATTTACGTAATACCCGGCACTCGGGAGGTCTTCTAAGTTGATGATTACGTATCTAAAATTAGAACGATTCAATATGGAGGATTTAATATGGCGGTCGAATTGTTCAAAATTAATCGAAATAATCGAATTAATGAAAATTAGATACCAGTGAGTTTTTCGGATCGCTGATTATAAATGTGAAGTCAGTTTTTTAAATATTTTCTATTTTTAATGGTAATATTGGGTCCGCCATTTTGAATCTTTTAAAACTGACAAGAGATTCGTAATTTTCGACCTCAAGACACCTTCAGGATTTAGTTTCATGGAAACCGAATAAACATTTCTTTATTCTTTAAAGTATTAGGGCGCTAGATGTACTAAATATATCAATATTGATAAAAAAAAAAACAAAATAAGATTATTTAGAGGTGGATTTAAATCCCTTTGTGTCGCAAAGGGTTAAGAGAAAAGAGTTTTTGGTCGACTCATAAGACCTATATATTATTCTTTCTAAATTCAAAAAGGTTTACACATAAGAACATGTAATATTAGCTTAAATGACGGTTGAGAGTAAGTGAGGTCTTCGCCTCAAAAACAAAGATTAATGGATTTAATGAAATTTTTACTTTCGTGTGGTACGTTTCAAATTTATTTGCATCAAACAAGAAAGTATATTTTCTTTAATTAAGACTTAAGTTTTTTAATTGATAAACTTTTGCATAGAGGAATTCAAATTCTTAGAATGTTTTATTAATCATGCACTTATGCAGTAAAAAATTATAAATTTTATTATAAAATATAAATAACTTTATAGTAATGGTGCTTTTAAACACATGATTAACATGATAAAAATTAATAAATGGTTAAAATTATCAATTATGAATGTGTGCATTTTTATTTACAATACAATTCCATCGCCAATGATAATATTGAAATTATTTCCAACATTTCAGTAATTTTTTTATCGCGCATTTAAGTAGTATGAATCAATGTCTGTTTAAGATTTAATTCGCTAATATCTTATCCCAATAATAAAAAAACCACGACGATAATATTCCATAGACCAGAACTATGCTGAGCATTTTTATGTTTAAAAAAAACCTTGTTTGATTAAAAATATAAACAAATTGATATCCAAGTTTAAATTCATCTTAAGCATCACAATCACTTTTAAAACATTGAAAATACCTTGGAATTGAATGTTTTCTTCAAAAATCAATTAGATAATCAAGGAACTTTCTAAATCGGGATCAATTAAAAACTACTAATAAAAAAAAAGAAAAGATAGGTCAGTAATTAATATAGTCAGTATAACTTATAATAAATTATAAGTTATTTGAATAAATCTGAAAACTACTAGATTAAAATAGTCAATGTTTACTTTTTGATTTGTAGAATTTGGATTAATAAATTAAAAGTATCGACCACTTTCTTCTAAAAATGAATCGCTAGTAAATCACTTTTTATTTTAAATTATTAGTTTAGTAGTTTTCAATTAATTGAGATTTAGAGAATTGGGTTGATGTTTCTCAAAGCATATAGTTTTCTTCAAGAAAAACACCAGCTAACTACAGATTACGGATCCAGATCTTATGCATTAATGTTTACTCGCAAGTAAACAAAGTGCACTAGTCTGCGTAAACAAATGCTTGCAGTGAGTTGCGAATCAGCGACATATATTGTATAATAGTAAATTTGGATGTCTCTTTAAAACGTGGGAAGATTAACATGTAATGACAATTGAGATGTACATGACAATTTGTGTCTTTCTGCCAAGTAAATAAAAAGACAACATTTGCAGGCAATACAATTGTTTATTACGATAAATTGTGTTCGAACTTTCCAATTTCATTAAACCATTTACGAAAATAATTATATTTCTTCTTTTTCGAATATTGAATTTTTATTTATCATATGCTGCTTACCAATTCAGGAAATTTTTGAAAGCCCCCTATCACAGTGCCAGGCTACCAAACCACAAACAATCAGGAGATAACAACATTTAGTGTAACAAATTTCCAATGAAATCAACATTTAATTACCTGAAAAATGTATAAAAATGAATTGAGACAAGGTTTCGATTTGTTTGGCACTGTACTGGTAAGGACTAATTCTACTAAAATCTTACCTACAAAAAAATGTTATAGTAATAATTTTAAAGTTCGACAGATCAAAGGCACTACTTGATTGATTATCCCATAATCACATGTTTAAGAAATACCATCCATAACAAAATTGTAAATAAATTGATCTGCGCAATTATTTTAATTGTACAAACTGACGCAAAAGATCCATCCAGGGCAAATCTTCTTATCGAACATATGCGATAAAATGATAATTTTGTCCACAAAAACGGAAAACACTAACTAAATTTCGTGATTTCCGTGATTTACAAACATTGTATGACGCAAGTTACGTTTAATGTCGCACAAATCAAGCTCGAGCCATATGCAGCGAGTGGCGTGGGATAAAATGGACCTCGCAGCAGAAGCACAAGTTTAAATATCGCCTGACTAAAAAACTGACAACAACGAAAGAAGAATCAGAGGGAAAATTTTTAAAAAGACGAGGAACGTGTCCCATAATTGTCATAAAGAACGTAGGAGGATCGCAGCGTCTTCAGGGTCACCTGCCATGTGTGGGTGCTACTTGCCTCAAGCATAAGTAAGAATCAGGAAATAAACAGCTGTTTCTTAAACAACAGCTAATTACTTAAATCGTCTACGAATCTGGCACTCTGATTTCGTATTCTAATTTTTTAATAATGACGTGTAACTTTATTGTTCTGCTCCATCCTCCTTGAAAACGCGGAATGAAAAATTGACAATTTAAATTTTCAACGCGGATATGAAGTACTGAATATTAACGAATATCAATGAGCATAAATCTCTGTTCGATGTTTTTTCAGTTCTTAGATTGGCACTTCAAATTAGACGCAAGAATGAGATGCTTATTAGTTACAACAGTACTTTTGTCAATGCGGAAGCTCAAGTTTACACTACCGTGTTACTAAATTGTTATGCCATCGGCATTATCATAACGATGTGCAAGATGTGATCATTAATTACACGGCTATTATACGCAAATGTGAATCTAAAATATTATTTGATTTTCTTTTGCACCATTACATCATTTTTTTAGGTCCAAAAGTCCAAAAGTCATTAATACTTTATTTAACGAGGAATTGTCGAATCCCATTAAACTGTAATTGGAGTTTCGAAGGCGATTGCATTTCAAAACCGGTTTCTGTAAAGACGATTAAAACTTACTTCTAGGTTGAAAATAATTGAAAGGGAATATTACGTCCGACTATGTTTTGAAATTTCATGAAAACGAATTAATCATCGCTTGTTTAAAAAATGATCAGACGGATTCACGAACGACTGACGGACTTTTTTATAATTTTTAAACACGGCAAAACGTCACATAATTATGTTCAATGCTGAATGTAAACATCGCTACAAAATCGTATTTAAAATTCCAATAAAATTTAGAAATAAAATAAAAGCGAGTCTATTTTAAATAAATAATTCCTGAGTTTTTTGAAATCATGTGATTTTATTTTAAAACGACTTATTACCTCCGAACGAACCTCTTCTCTGTATTTTAATGAAGTTTTAAAAAAAGAGGATCTGACTACTATTATAATTAAACGATGACTACATAATTATTAAAAGAACACAAAAACTGCTACAGGCCACGTAATGTTTGAAAAACCAATCATTGTGTTTAAACCATGAGCTTATGAAATATGAACAATTTTTTCAGATAAGTTCAGCAGAATCTTCCTTTTAAGAAAATATTTTAAATCTTTTTCAAAATATTTCATTCCTGGATAAAATTATAAAATAAATTATTTTTTATCGTTCCAAAATAATTGCAGAACAAAATCTTTGTTCCTTTAACTGTAGAGCTACGAATTTTTAAACCTAAAAAATAAAAATCTGAAATAAAATTCCTAAAGAATAATCATATTCACAAAATTCCATCTAAATTAATTTACATTAATGACGATTTCAATACGTGTGTACTCCTAAAGTATTACGAAGTTGAAAAGAACTAAACAAAAATATGTATTGTATGAAAATGAGGAAAAGTTACAACTCGTATAGAAATCAACAATAATGTAATGTTAGTAATTAAATAGAGAAATTAAATTAAAAAACTAAACATCTATCTTCATGATCCAAATAAAAAGGCATTAGCAATTAATCACAGCCGGTTTAATGCGACGTTCCAGCTTTTCTACATCTTGATGAATGTTTGAAGCTTCATTTAAATTGTAAATGCAACATAAATATATATTTGCGTGGATAGAAATAAATAGACTAAATCTTACTGATAAAATTAAAACCATTATTATATTAAATAGGGCATGCTGTTTCAGTAGCTGAAGAAACTGCTTTATCTATCAGCATTTCAATTAATTCAGAATAATAACAAATAAAATTAGTACTTCGTAAATTGTTATTATTATAATGAAATAGTATCTTTGTGCTTTAAGGTCATAGAATGATTTGTTAAAAAGCAAAATTATGATGAGCATTATGATGAATAAGATGACAATGTCCTTATATAAATATTGAAAATTCGATTGAACAGAATTAGTATAATGAAACAGTAAAATTTAACTTTAAATGAAGTATGATATTAAAAGTGAACATGCCACTAATTTCACCCCAATAAATTTAGCAGGAATAATTAAGAGATTCGTCATTTATTATAAAACTGACCACTTCTCAATGCATGAACTTGTTATTGCTTTAAAAATCAAAACATGACTACGGTACCAGTGTATTTCGAACGATAATTTTGTTTTCGTATAAAAATGTACAATACAGTTATAATTATATTGAATATAATAGTTTATGTCGTGACATGTTTAAAATAAATTTTTGATTACTGATGATCTATTGAATCATTTTATCTTACTTATAACCAATGGCCAATAATCCTCCCTCAATTCGGAGCACTGCATAGTTGACTGTTTTAATTAGTCTGTAAAGTAATTAATCAGTATTTTACTGATGCATCAGTAGCTTTCAGTGAATTCAAGAAATAATCAGTGAAAAGGTACAGATCGATACTTTGTCATTTATTTGGAAAAATGAAATAAAAACAAAAATTCCTTAACGATCTCAACGTCAGTGCTTACAATAAAAGTTTCTGGCAAAGACGTGCATATACAAATTTAGAAAAATGTACAAATGTTTAAACTGTACATCTTCCTTAAATGCCTTTAAATACAAAATAAATAAAAAATATAATAGTATGTAATTTCAAAGTGGAAAGAATCGTTTGAATCTCTGAAACCCCTTCTCAAACCTGATCAAAGTCAAGCAAAATATTTATATCTTATGCACATTTAGTTACAGAGGGCTAAGGATTTATATATCACATATGTGATACGTTGTGATTTATTGTATCAAGACGAAAATATTGTAGTATATTTTCCGATTTTAGAAGATTAAAGTGAGGACATGCACTCGTAAAATATTAAAATTTGCTAGGAGCAGATGGTAACAAACTCTCTTTGCAAAGAACGGCTGGTAAAAATTTCAGCTACATAATATCGATATTTACTACTAGAATTTGACAATTAAAAATTAAAACAATTGTACGGAAAGCTAGTAGATATTTCAGTCACTTTGTTTGCATTTTTTTAAAAGGAATTTTATTTTATGCCCTTTTAACCCTTTAACAGCGGGATGGGCGGTTTTTCAAAATCCTTTCCATCGTAAATTGTCTTTATTACTACGAATGTAAAAAGGTTTCCACGATTCGTTTCTTACGTATTTGGACATGCTGTTTCAGAACCTGCTAATAAAATTGCGAAAATATGAATTGTAGAAAAGTTATTGCCATTTTGTTAGAAAAAAATGGGCATTTTTGAGAATGTTGTTTAAAAAATGATTATTTTTGTCTTTTCTCCAATGAAATAGAAAGTTATATACATGCGCTTGAATCTAATCATTCTTGATGAAATATAGAAAATCATCAGTATAAAATTCTATAGAGATAAAATTCATATGCATTGCCTCAATATATATAAAATCTTATGTAATTATGTTTATTTGTAATATTTTCGTAGCCATATCTCGATTTTTAAAATAATGTACGCCGTTTAGAATTTCTGAAATCTAACTTCATAAGCATAATCAGGATATCAACGCTCCTAAAAACGATCCTGAAAACACCCAGTAAAAAATATGGCCGGGGAACGAAGTTCCGAAAATCAAAACCCCCCCGAAAGGCTAAATTTTCGATATTTCGTGAGTCCAAGGTGTTTTAATTTGCTTTCTTTTTGCCAAATTTTGAAACACAAAGTGAAGAAAACTACGGTGGAGCCATGCTATATTAAAATTTTGGCCTTTCGGTGTGTTGATTTTCGGAACTTTGTTCCCCAGCCAAAAATATCGCCGACATATTGAATCCGTTATTTTCATATTTTGAAATCTGACTTCACATTCGTGATCAACGACCCAACAAATATTTAGACAATCTATGGCATAAAAGTAATACATTTTTGTGTGATAAAATATTCTTCTGCGGCCATTTCGGGTCCGCCATCTTGCAATTTTGAAAAAAGCACTTCATCATTATGAAGCCTGGATTACGGACGCGATATTGTCACGTAAAACAGTTCTCTGATTACTTACTATGTGAAAAAAATAATCATGTTTGACCAAAAATTGTCAAAAATCCTAAGTGAATTATGTATATATTTTTTATGTCCGCAACTTTTTGAAAGTTAACTTTTTGAAATTTTATTGACAGATTTCCGAAAGAACGTGTCCAAATACGAAATTACTTTTGAAAAACTATTTACGTTCGTAATAGTTCATACGATATGCGCATTGGCAAGTAAAGTATATTCTCTCTTTGTGATACTCATGTATCAAATGAAAATCCATTTCTCTAAGAAGCACCATAAACAGATGGCAGCACTGACATACTCGCGACTGCGGATAACGGCAGCAAGATTAACAACGGTAGATGCACATTTTTTGAGTTGTAGGTCCACTTTTAATATTTCGTAATAGTAAATTCGACAACTTTGTTTATATAATATGTATTTCAGTTTGCATTGAAAATTTTACAGCCTTACATTTTGTCTTGAAAGTTTACAACAAATTACCATCGAAGTATATTCCCGTACAGCATATATCTCTTAAAGAGGTCGTCCAGAGCTCAGTTCATATAGATATCTCCAAAAAGACCTCCTGAAGAGGTCTTAATTACGATAATCTAGAAAACGAGCTCTTAAAGATGTATCACTCGTAATCTCGAAGAGGTCCTGTGTTTGAGGTCTTAAATCTGTCTCATTTTGGACCATCTCCCCCATTATTGAGGTCTGTGTTTCTTCCAGAGACTCGGGTAAAAAGTATATAAATTAATAATTAAGAAGCAAAAATAGAATCTGTAATTTTCAGAAATTTGCTTTTCATTTATATTATTTATTTCATATTTATCAATGCTCTCAAATAAGACCTGTTTTCTAAGTCATATTTGAGAGGTCTTACAGAGCTCTTACAGAGCTCTTAAAATCGACGCATGAGTCTTCTTAAAGGTTACTTTAAGAGCTCTTTCTGATAAGTATTTAAGACATCTTATAATTTTTAAGACTTCTTAAAGAGTTCTTTAAGATGTCTTTTTGTTGTTTATGTTAATTACTGGTAGAAATCATAATAATTGCGAGTCTGTTAACGTTGGCGATAGAAGAATGGTAAAGTTTCCGATAATATTCCTTTGCGTTTACTAAAATTCAGTATTTTTTAATATTTTCCCGAAACACGTATCATACCAAGCCAGTCCGTACAAAGGCTGCGTAAACACGAACGGAGTTTAAATCGATACGTCTCAGAGTGATTCAAAAGGACAACAATACGTGCGCTGGGGACAAATCTCTTTGACTCACCAAATAAAAGATCGATTACGAGACATGACATTTCGTGACGAAATCCAATTAAAAGGATAATCGTCCACCTTATTGACCTAAAAGACCGGTTTTGACGAGGATCTTGGTATAGAGTCAGATCTTACGTTTGGTCGAATTACATTTTATATGGAAAGATCGTACCGAGTGCGAACGTTTACGGCTGTCTGGCATTGGGTCTCTTTCGCAACGGTAGGAGCACATTAGAGTAAGAGAGAGATGACTAAGCCGTATATACGCGAGGAGCCGTTGCCTTGCCATGCACGGCATACCGATGACGTGAGTCAAGCGATAAGCACGTGAGATATCATGCTGAAAGTGCCGGAGAAATATGTCGGGAGCAATGCCGGGGCGCCGCCGCCGTGGTCCCAGATGTTTTGTCCCTGACCGTAGGACAATACAAACAAATAAATGTTTTTTTTTAAAGAAAATAATATTCGTGAAAAATAAATGAGTCGATCCCAAAAAAAAAACTTACGACAGTCACGATCGATGATAATGCAACTGGAAACTCGTCAAATTGGAAATCATACTTCCCACTCGTAAGAACCTACTTTTTGATGTAAACAAAGTTAACATTGACTGCGATCGGCATAACGTCAGGTGTAACGTCATGGATTAATCGGTATATATCTCTTACTGATTTAATTAAGTTACGTCCAGGAGAAATACGATTTATAATTATTAGCTGTACTATTATATATAAAAATACGCTCGAATTTTTTCTTATTTTACCGATTTAAAAGTCGCTGGATTTTATACAAAAAGTATCAATATTTCGGAAGTATAAGCAATATTTTTAGTGTGATACGTCTTTGAACTTAATAAATTTTGGTTCAGAAATTGACACTGCAAAATGGAAGATATAACCTCCATCGATTATTTGGCTTATGATACAATGGTCTAACCTAACCTAGAAGTACAGGAAGTACATACATTTACAATTCAGTATATTTCGGGATACTGTACCCAGGGTAGAAATCATAAGCATTTTTATTGGATAGGAATTAAACATCAGAAAAATATGTTAGCTTCAAAATGTATACAAGAAAAATGTAAATGAAGCAAAAACTGTCCAATTCTTAGACAATAAAATTGTATATAAATTGTGTACAAAAATAATGTCGAATAAATATACATTAATCTTATTCTATGATATCACGTCGCATATTATATCAATATTGGACAAGAAAGTTGTATGAAAATTGTATACAAATGTTCTGTTTAATAATTGTATAAAAAAAATGTTTTTCAAAATGATAGATATAGTAATCATTTATATTATATAGATGATGTCAAAGTTATATAATTTAATTTTAATTTTTCTGCTTCTCTGTCCAATTAAAATGTCTAATAAATGGTTAATAAATGGATAGACTTCTACCAGGGTCAGAAAAAAAGACTAGATAACATTGACAAATATTGTCTAACGAAACTGTCTAATAAATGTACAAAAAACCTTACTATTTTATCAAAAAATTGCCGAGTTTAATTGATTATTTCTTGTACATTTAATAAAAATATTATACAATAATTGCATTAATTATTTCTACCAGGGATGTTATTATTTACTTTTACAAAATACTTTTAACGTATTGATACCGTGTAAAACGTCTAAGGTTTAAATTTCTCGAAAGTGGGGAAGTCCTAATAACAAATTTTTATTACGAAAATTAATTATCAATTTACTAACTTTACTAGCGGATAATAAAATTGGCTAATTTATTTTTACATTGACCATCTAAATACAGTAACTTGTCTTGTAGCAGCGCAATATGTGATTCGCTACACTAAGAAACTTTTATTTTCGAAAATTTTGGGTTAACCGGGGCTTTGTCATCCAGGCTTTCATCTTTATGTAGTAAACTTGCAAACCACAATATGAAAAATGAAATTCCCCGATGGACTCCCTGGGATCCCTAAATTAAAGATATTTTTGATTGCAAAGATTGCACTGTATAATTTGTACTAACTAAATGGATATAATTTTCGGGCTCTCTACATTTGTCACTTCATTGTTCACGTATAAGGAAAATTACACCACGATTAAATTAAAGATATTACGCGAAGAAAATAATCTGTTTAATTATACATAATTTCTTGTACATTTACTAGAATTATCTGCCAAAATAATAGATAATTTAGCTGATTCTAAATAGCAATATATGCGGCTCACCATTCTACTAAATCTGCTCGTAATTTCAGTAATCAATTTGAACTTTTCTTATACTCCAAAAAAATGTACATATGTGAGCGAATTAACATTTTCACGTAAAATGCCACAGTTAAGTCGAAACGAGAAGAACATTTTTGCTTTTTCTATTTTTTTGTAAAATAATCATGATACTTTTCCCATTTTTAACCAATGTCGTTATTATTATTGTTACAGGGACATTTTAATTTCTCTCTGGTAATTGTTTTTTAAAGCCGCACTTTATTATTATGGTTTATATAAAAGAATTTGCAGATTGATGACCAAAGTGAATAATGCGAATTGTTTTTAAAGTACAGAACTGTATCTTTTATTGTAGTTTTACAACATTTATTGTACTACAATAGTGATTTAAATATTACGGGTAAAAATAAGT
Source organism: Trichopria drosophilae (assembly GCA_030407085.1). Taxonomy (NCBI): domain Eukaryota; kingdom Metazoa; phylum Arthropoda; class Insecta; order Hymenoptera; family Diapriidae; genus Trichopria; species Trichopria drosophilae. The sequence continues at coordinate 40,543,921 of CM059584.1, forward strand.
AAGAACTATCGATTTTTTCCAATTAAATAAAAATTAAAATTTCACTTCATTACCTTGCAAAAATAGAATAAGTCAAACTATGAATGAATATCTTGGTTATAAACAACTGAATGCAGATATAAAAAGTCAAATTTTCCTTTATTTTTGTAAATTATAGTGTAAATGAATATAGTATTTAACTCAACGAATCCACAACATAAATAGAAAAGTTTTTTTTTCACGAATTTAATATAATTTGTGACATTGTTTTTTATTTAAATTTCAGTTTTGATGTTTATATTTGACTATTAGTATTTCATTGTGAACATTAGCAATCTTGCGATTCTTGCTTCCTACTTTTCTAAAAATTCTTTTGTTCCATTTGTACGTATACGTTATATATAAAGAATACTTACGAGAATAGAAAATAAATTTATTATATATAATTTAGGAAAAAATAGAAAAGAGTCATAAAATTTTCATTTTAGTGCTTTCATTCAATTGCTCTTCATTAGTTTACATATCCAAAGATTTTGTTTAGCAATACCTAGTTTTTATCGTAAAAGTGTAGCTTATGCGTACAAAATAAAGACTGGATATATGTTGACTTATTCTACTTTTGCATGATACTTTAGTGGATTTTTTATTTTTATTTCGTTCGAAAAAAAATGTTGTCTGCAACTGTAACGAAATTCTGAACGTATTGAAAAAACTCATGGACATAATTGTTCGGAACTTAATTGCTTCTAATTTCACGTTTTGTGCGATTAATCCAACGTTTGTTACTCCACATATCTCATAGAATATGAAGATACCTCAGCAAACATACGAAAAACAGTTTAACTGGTTTTCGAGTTTATGTGAGTTAAAATATATTATAATAAATCATGGCACTAAATGTACAGATTGTTTTCTTTATTTTGTAAACTAATGTAGTATAAACTTTAACGGATACATTTTAAAGTTGATATGTATTAAAATTTTGTTTTTTCGAAAGATATTTCTTAATATTCGAGACAGAAAAAATTACCTCATGATATATTTTGCAGCCCTAAACATCCAATAATTAAAATACGTGAATGTAATATATTAATCGTAAAACTATTAAAAATTTCCTATGTACTTATATTGTCTCGAAAAATAGGTTATGTTTGAAATGAACTAATCTACCCTGTGGTTTCTTTAAATTCCTTGGCGTGCAGTAATTCTTTATGAAGTGTAAAATGAGCCAATTTCCAATTCCAAGGGAATTCTTACTCTTGCCAAATAAAAACTCGCCCTTTTTGTAGAGTAAAATCTCACTCTTTGTGGAATAAACATCCACTCTTAAAGTGTAACATTTCACTCTTTTTATACATACGTTTAGTTTTTCGTACGTAAACAGTTAGTTTCCACTCACAAACATTTAGAAAGTTAATTATAAATATACCGATATTAATAGACAATATTATTAAACAGTAATTGTCGCATGAGCTGTTGTAACATACAATAGTTTTGTTATTCGCATTGGTATATATTTATTATTAACTCTAAATTTCTGAGAGTGGACACTCAATATACAAAGTTATTCCATCTTTGTTAATTTAATGGCTGCAAATAGTATCGGAAAAATCAGTTGTATAAACTATTGATATCATTATTAATTATTAGTTTTTGAATTAAAAGTTTTGAGTATCTGAACCGAAAAATACGTAAATACTCACTTAATTTTGTTATTACTTTTTCTAAATTTAATAAATTAATAACTTAAAAATGTATTTGTGTCCTGCATATTAATATGCAACCTTACATTTCATCATAAAATGTTGGTACTACGATAAATATGTAATATTATGACCTGCAATAAAAATAAATACGTACTGAGAAATTGCGAATGTTTGCATCATACAATGATATGATGACAAATTTCTGACTGTCTGAAATAGCATTCATAAATGGGAAACATACCACTTTTTCAGTGGGTCTTTTAGATACACCCGATCATACGCTGCATTTGCATAGAATAAATTCCTTATGGAAGATTCAATGAAGCAAAAGCAATTTGCCAGAACCTTCGTCATTCGAACTAACCGGGATGTCACTTGGTATATTGTCAAGCTTCATTGAAAGATCGATTGGTTTGTCTCTGATTTACCTCGCGTCCGTATTTGCCTTCTTCCCAGATCGGATCATCCCATCCGCCGGACGATCCAGAACCCCTTCTCGTTTGATCCCAGGAATGCTTCATATGGATGTTCTCGAGCGAATCAGCAGACATCCGTTTGCTGTCGTAAGACCCTCGTCTCCCTGTCCGATAAGATGTTGCGAGATTCGAAGGTTTTGCATCCTTCTTCAAACTTCCGTAAGAGCCGATCGGGTCATCCTTCATGGTTACGTTCAAATTGCTCCTCATGCTGCCGTGCGAGCCTGCCAGACAACTTTTCAGATTGGCATGACTCCTGGACTTGAGGTCACCGGAGGAGGTGTTCAGGTTGCTATGGAGCAACGCCCTGGACGCCGTTGATCCGGCAAACAGATTCGACAAATTCGTCGTGGCCGGCTTCTGGAGGCTTGACATGGACTTGGCGATGTAGTCCCGCCTCAGGGGCGCGCTGTAATTGGAATTTGCATCCTTTTTCAAGGAACTCATCGACCTGCCGACGCTGTCGCGCCTCAGCGACGAGCTCCCCAAACTTGAGTACGATCCGGTGTAGTCCTTGCGGGATTGATTGATAGTCCCCAGGGAATCGCATAGCGTGTCCTTACGCAGCGTTGTCGGGAAGCTGGATGGATGACTATCGCGTTTTGGTGGCGATATCGGGATGTGCAGGGTGCTCCGGCTCCTGCTGGGATTGCTCGTGATGTTGTTTTTGCGAAAGGCGCAGTTCTCTTTGTAGTGCCTTCCATGGATTTCGCAGCATCTATCGACCTTAGTCTCGATTCGGACGAAATGGTCTGGACTCTCGCACCGATTCTGGTCCAACTTGACGTCCCTGAACAGAGACTCGAGCCGCTTTATCGCGGCTTGTTGATGAAGTGTTGTCATGTCGCTCTATTTTCCTTTTTACGGCTGCGTTTGGCGAAACTCCGCGAAACGATGTGCAATCTAGTCTGCGTCTCTTTTTTTTTATTAACCAAGTGACTTGTATATTAATTCTCACTTTACAGAAATCGATAGGTTACGCGATAATAATCGAAACCGAAACTTCCGATATAGATAAGCGAATTGCGTTACAGCACGTAAAGACAATGGACCCGCGGTGCAGTTTGATCTGTAATTACGTTCGGCACTCACAATCGGGCCCCCGAGAAGCGCTCGACCGCGAAAACGCGTTTCCACGAGCGATTCGAGGTTACGAGAGTGGAAGGCGTGTGTGTATGCGACTTAACAGGCGTCCGGTGAAGTACTGGGGTCCCAGAGAGAGACCCGCAAGCGTCAAAGGTGCCCGCACGATCCCCACCATTTAACTGGCATTCATATACACGCCGACTTTCCATATTAGGTCAAACTTATGGGTTTGTCGCGCAAAACACTGATGGAACCCGCAGGATCCGATTCGCGAACCCAAATCCTGGACCCTAACTGTGATCCTTGGTGGTGTGCGTCCCATGACAATGGGATGCTGCCACGACCACCTTGACCGAGGAACGAAAGTTGCCCGTGCTTTCTTAGATCTTATCGTGCAAACGAGCATTCGATCGAAATCAATTTGCTGGAGGTAGAGTCGGAACTGGACTGATCTTATATGCGCTTATGCAGCCATGAATTAAATTAGTAATAATACCCCATGTACGCCATGTGTCGAGCAGGTTACCGATCTTGATCGAGTTGTTATTGTTGACCCTGATCTAAATGACAAACCTCGTTGGATCTATGACACGTTACTATATCTGATATAAGAAGTTTTCATTGTTTACTTTTGTATACATCAATATATAATTAGACAAAAAATAGGGAAAATAAAAAAGTCTCATTTTGCATAAAAAGAGCCGCTTTTTTGGACAATTTTAAAATTTTTGTACAACAAGATAACAAGTAACTGTCAAATTTTAGATCTATTATATCATTTTTATACATTCATTGATTCATTACAAATTTTTAGAGAATTTTTTTATTTATGCGAATTTTCAGTATTTCTTTATTCGTGATTTTCATATTAATACAGGTAATTAAAAAAATGTATTTTTTTTTTAAATCAGGAAACATAGATTTTATAGATTTTTTCCTGGGCTTTCTCGTGAAAATACTTGTTTTTATATATATACGTTGCCTACTTTGGTGGAAATTCGTTGTTAATCTTTTCAATTTTTACTTAAACACCATTTGACTGGAAAATAAAAAAATCCTTAAAAATTATCATAAATTCTAGTGAAAATAATGTTCCTAAAAACATGAGACGAATAGGTTTATGGATTTCAAAAGTGCTGTCAAAAAAGAATACCCTTGAATAGTACGTAAGTACGTACGCTTCAGGGGACTACTATTAGCTATAAAATAGATTATTTATTTAAGAAAAACTTAAAAACATTTCGGAGGCATTGAAAATGTTTTCAAACAAAATTTAATTACCCGTATTAACCCATTAAGTCCTGAATGGACATTTTTCACTATAGTTTTCATCGGTTGTATTTTAGGAACAAATAAGCATCCAAGCAATCTTCAAGCAGTCACGTCTGACGTAAAATTAACTGAACTATCATCTGCCATTAGATTTTTCTAAAAATATATAACCGTGAAAAATTATGCATGATTTTTTCCAAAAAAAAACATGGATTTTTCAGTTTTTATTTCCTTTTATCTGGTTATTTCATACTGAAATGACTTTGAAATTATTACTTCATGTAAAAAATTGTATCCTCGAGACTTGAACATTAAAATGTGTACATAAGTATTTTAAAAATAAAGGTGAAACTCTCTAAAATCGTGGCTCAAACACGAAAAACCCGTCCAAGTTTCAGGAATTTTTTTACTTGAAAATGAGATATTTTCGCGAAAATGACACCGAAAATGTTCTTAGAATTGATCAATGAAATTTTTGCAGACTTTGTTTAAAACTATTTTAACCATTTAAAAGTATGAAAGTTTGAACAATTTTGCGTTCAAAGCATTCTGTAAAAATGTTGATTTTGTACAATAACATTTTCTCCGCAATTTCAAGCACAAAAATTCTTGAACTTGTTCACTGTCCAGTTTCGAGCTCGCGCACATTGAGAACGAATCATGAATAGCGCCCACAAAACATAATTTTCAATATAATAAAAGTGAATTTTGTGATATGCAGAGAAAAAATGTCCATTCAGGACTAATGGGTAAATGTGGAAAAAAGGCATATGCTGAAAATCGCCATAAATGAAAATATTCTGTAAAAATTTGCAATGGAACTTTAATCATTTTTTATACTGCTAAAATTCAATATTTATATTCACGAATGATATAAAATGACTGAAAAAATGTAAAGTTATATCCAAAAAAGTGTGTTTTTTACATGGAATGCCTCTTATCAATATTTACCAGTTGATCGTAAATCTAAAAGTTTAATGCATAATTGGACAAAAATAGTAATCGATTCATGTAAATCAATAAATGCATAAAACCTAATTTCAACATTTCGACTATCCATGTCGTCATTTGCAGGACTGTGACAGATAGTATAGACTTTTTTGTTTAAAATATCACTATAAACAAGAGGCAAGAAATGGAACTGTTCTTATTTTTACACTTACCCATTTCGTCCCAAAACGACTAAATTTGTCGCCGGTTTTCATCCTCTGTAAATTTATGTGTATCTTTGAGACATTGTTATGAGATGAAGGTTTCCTATAGTATTTGGATATTCCCTTTTCGAATCTAAAGTTCGTTTTTCGATATCACTTTCCATTTTTTAAATATGGCTACTTAAACGAAAAGAAACGTGGAGAAAAACAAACATTTTTTCAGTAAAACGCCATTTTTATTGCGAAGCCGTTCCGAGATCGTATTAGGCCTCAAGTTCCTATGGCATAATGAATTTTACTAAAAGTTGGTCAATATTACTATATAAATGATAAAATAGCGTCCTCAAAATGGCTCTATTTATACGAAATCTTTTTGTTATTTGCGTTTTATTAAAATATTTTTGGTATCTTGACATGTATTTTGAGGAATATGTAGATTGTTTTTGAGGTGGCTCAATACAAGTCCGTTATTAAATTTTGGACATTCAAAATGAATTTGGAAATTCAAATTTTGTCGTTTTGGGACGAAATGGTTAACAGGTTTGACGACCAAATAGTACGTTAGCTACTTATACATCAATTTATCAATGTTTATATACGATACACTTGTCAATATAAATACACTTAAATATATTTATTAATAATTCAGAGACCAGAACGTATAAGAATCGATCCTGTGGAATTTTCTTCGGCCTCTCTATTTATCTGGCGGTAACTCAGCCAATTTACAAAATGTTGAAATGCAATTTCAACTAAATCCTTCCTGTAGAAGTTTATAATTTAATTTGTAATGTATGGCTTTGACAATAGTGTCATTTATTGGGGGTCGCCGATTACGAATCTAATATCTAGTTTTGAACATTAAAACGGGGATCTAGTATGGCGGACGAATATTGTAAAATCAACTGGATTCTCATAAGTCGGGATTTTTCTGGTCATTATTATTACGCATTCAAGTTTTAAAAAATTCAATGTGTCTGATTCAACATGACGGACGAGATTTTAATAATAGGGCTGAAATTGACAAAGTAATGAAACTGAAACGGTCTGTGACTCGATCATTACTACCGTTTCACATGTTTTTTAAACTATTAAAAGGAAGTTGTAGGTAACCGAAAGAAATAAGAATATTTATAGCAACTACAAGAGATAGTATGTTAGTTAGAATTATCATAAATTTTTATTAGCAATTTCTAAGTATTTAAAATTAACAATAATTCTTCATTTTTAAACATGAATTTATTCTCATATATTTGATATAAGTAATAAAGAAATGTATGTTTCAAGAGAATCTAATTGATTTTGTCAAACTTTCCGCCTTACTGGATCCGCCATTTTGAATTTTGACAATCAGATACCTGATTCGTACTAGTCGACCACGAAAATATAAGAAACCAGTGTCTAATGTATTATTATAACATTGTATATTTTTAAACTATTTAGTCGTTTACATTATTGTACTTGATACTACGAAAAGGATCGTTAAAGTTACATTTTAAAATGTTGAAAATGTGTTGAGTTGCAACCAGAGAAATCCACAGGGTGATAAAAATCCCATAGGCCTTGTTCTACTTTTTCATTCCAAAAGAATACATAATGTTAAATGAACAAATTTTGTATATCCTTCATTTTATTTGACGCGTTTTTTGTGTATGAATGTCGATCATATCAAATACTAATCTTTTATTTCGGAATGGTCGTAATCTATTATTTTAATTTCCTCTCATTTGAAACCATGTGTTAGCAATCGATGTTTACAATTGACGCTTAGAAAATTGTTTGTTGTCTTTGTTCTCAAAGACAGGAATTAGCAATTGTCTTTTGGTTTGTCTGATATAAGATATGTCAAAATCACCTCAATTTATTTAATAAACACTGTTTTTTAAGTAATCTAGATTATTAAATCACATGAAAACTGTTTATGTAAGTACTAGTTAGATAAAACATCGTATTCTTATTATTATAACTGTTATTAGTAATATCTGCTATGTTACATATAATAAAAAATTATGGCTTAGAGAACAGATAATTTAGGAAACAAATACAAAATATAAATTTCAATTCTTCAATAAATACAACGGCCAAAAACTATAGACATTCTGAAATCAATGATTATCTGAATAAGATCTCGTAATGCAAAACGATCGGTTCTATTATTCAAATTTCAATTGTTGATTTTAATTTTAATTAACGTTTGCACGCAGTGACTCATAATCCTATTCTAAACCTATTACACACGAATGAATAATATATTTTACCTTGATAAATAGCTACATGCTTAAAGTTATATAATACGAACATTTAAGGAACACGGAAATTAAAAGTTTCCGGCAAACTATTATATCTTGGAGGTCCTACAGGTCGCGGTCTGCAAATGGGAAGTATATTATAACTAATCGTTTATCCGGAAGTTAGTATGTTTCTGACGTTATCGAAAATGTGTGTAATTTGATAGAACCTTAGTTATTTTTTAGTTTCGCCATATTATATTTTCCCCATGTTTGGGTTAGATCATTAATTCACTATTATTGTTTTGTAAATATTTATGATATTTTAAATAAGAATACACTTTACAAATTGTCGAAACAAAAAATATAAAATTCATCTACATGGATAATTGATCTACAAATGTATTACTTTGGTTATTGATAACAACAAATTACAACAGAAAAGCCCCTCTTATTACATTAGGCAGCGTTTGTCAATTTAAATTCTCTTTAAGAAAATAAAAGCTAATTATTTCCATACTTTACGATTACTATAAACATGCATTAGGTATGACTACGAATTTAATGCAATATAGTAAACTTTTATTATAGGCCAATTCCATAAATCATACAGGCAGAACTATGGCATGTTAAGAATTAACTTAATGATGGAATGTATCAATCTACATTTTTTTTTATTTTCATAAGAACATTTGTTGAATTTTTTACGTTTTCAAGCCAGATTTTTGCAAATTTTTAAAATGTCTTGACAAATGAAAAATATTGATAACCTATAACAATAATTCAATATTTATTAAAAGCATTTTTATCGAGTAAATTTTTTTCAATAACCGAATCTTTTTTTCTTCAAATTGTCAGGATTTATACAGAATAATACTTGCAACTTACCATGCAATTTTCACATTTAGTTCCTACTACTATTTACTGTTACTACTACTGTTTTGTGTCTAAGATTAAGTGTTTAAAGTTAAGTTTCTTCGTTCAATTTTTTTAAATCTCTTAAAATTCACGGTTTCTGTGATTTGTAGTTGTGCCCTTAGATATATTGTCAAAAGTACAAAATATTGATAAGTGTCAATAATACCTATCTTTTTATAAAAAAGAAACAAAAATTATTTGAAAAAAGTCCAAACTTCCGGCTTAATGTGTTTTTGTTTATGGTAAAATCAATCATTTGTAATAAAAATATTTATTATGACAAACTTCTTTTTTGTTTTACTGGAAAATATAAAACTTTATATTTCCATCCTTTACTAATAACATTTTAAGGGAATTTATTAACAGTAACTGAAGATAGCGTAATGAAACAATAAATTACCGGCACAAAAAATCTATCGTATAACCAAAAAATAAATATTATATTTTATTATACGAAATGTTTTTATTTCAAATTATTGAATTTACTATAAACCGACAAATTTTAAGAAAGACTGGGTCTTTTACAGATTTTTTTTTACACATAATTTTTATTTCTACTTTTAAAACGTTGAGTATAAGTTGCACTAAGCAATGTTCTATACTTTTTGCTGTATATCCAAGAAATGATAATACTTATTCAAAAAAAGGTACAGAACCACTAGAAATCACAATTTATAAGAGATTTAAAAAAAACTGAAAATAGTCATCTTCTTCTCAGAAACCGAAAAATGCCGAATAAAATGTTTATAGTAAGTTTAACGTATGATTATCTACCTACATCTTGAAAAATTTGGAGAAAATAAGGTGGGGATTTAGAGAAATTCTTTTTTGTTTAAAAAAAAATAGTTCGTTATTGTTATTGGTTAGGGATATTTTTCTTTTTAGTGAGTATGAAAAATGCAATACACAATAAGTTTAGACACTACTGAAAAGCTTAAAAATTGTGGACATTCCGAGTCTTTGAATACAAAATTTATAAAAATCTTGTTTTGTTGACAAAATTTTCAGGAATTCTTAAAAAGTGAAAAACAAATGTTGACATCATGAAATTAATTCTTAATGCCATCGATTTTCCTGCATGATTTGAAATAGATTCTGCATATAATTAAGAACTCAATACTTATACCGCCTTAAAACCAACGTGTGTCTCAATTTTAAAATAGTGAAAACAGTGAATAATCACTGTTTCTCAGTTTCACAGTTTGAAATTGAGAAAATCAAGACCTGTTATACACCTGCTTTTGCATGCATTTAATTAAGTTAAATTTATTATATTTGTCCACAAAAAACAGCCCTGTTATACATATTGTTTTAATAGATAAAACGTATCTGCAACTATCAAATACAATAATAACAATTACAGCATTCTAATTTAACTGAAACTAAAAATTACTTGCTTTTTAAAATTTTGTATAAATTATTTTTTCATACTTTTAAGCAGAATGAGCAGTCTAAATGATTATGGTCAAGAAATCTAGTTAATGTTCTTAGAAGTAGTAAGTGTTCGTTTGTTTGTATAATCAAACATTTACGCCCCCATATGTAATACAAACGGGAACGGCATTCCGTCCCTATTTAAATAATTTTTACGGTTATAACATATTTAATTAACTTTTACAATATACTTACGCGAAAAAATTATAGTTTAATTATTATACGTATTCATGACGCATATTTAAGACCATTGTCAACAATTAGTACATCATTTTTTCAGTGCAAACACCATCAATTGCCTAAAAAGTGAAGCGTAATTTCAATCAGTATTACAATGTATTGCGTTTTCTATTTTTTAGTATCAAACAATTATAGCAAACAACTTTTAAAGTCTGTCAGTTTATTAAAGTGCGAAACGTATATTTAACTAAAACCCATTTTTCTAGTTACATTGAAGTTTTCTTTCTTTATAAAATTCAGCAAAAAATGTATCCAGATCTAGAAATTAGAATATTGTTAGTTAAGGGAACTGTTTCTTCAGATATTGTCGAAAAACTTAGGGTAATTTATAATTTATAGATTTATTTCGTTAATTCAAGAAATGTTATGTAATTTTTACAAATAATTTAGTGATTTTGTAAAAGAGTTAAATTTGAAGTTGTTGATTAAATATTGTGTTTAAACACGTGTGAAATGTCATGAATAGTATCTTTATTTATACTACACTATAAGAATTGTTAAATGAGACGTTGACATCAGAATACTGACAGCTGTAAATGCCTATTAAAACTGCAAGTCCCTTGTCTATTATTTTATACCCTTCATAAATATTTTCAACAATAATGTAGAAATATATAACATTCTAGGACTAAACTGATGTTTACGAGATTAAAAATGTAAAGAGCTGAAAATATGACGTATTAAATAAATACCAGGATTAAACAAGTAAACGTGAGTATATTCCTTTAAAAGAATGTGAAAAAGATAAGATAACAACAGAAGCGACTATGAAAGGAAGTGCGCATGATTATTGGTAAATACAAAATATGATGTAATATGTTACGATGTGATTGTAAACAATAGTTATATAAAAATGTTAAGGTAAGAATTGAGAAGAAAGTAAGACAAGACGGAAAAGTCAAATGTTGCAAACCTAATGATTGATTTGGAAATATAAGGAAAATGCAACTTTCTTCTTTGGACCTTTTTTGCCATTTTATTAAATAGCTCATAACATCAATTATATTCAGATACGTCTAATTTTTTTTATTTTATCATTCAAATGTTTCACTTAAGCTTATAGTTAAGCGTATGCAGGAAATAATAGTAAAATCGTGGAAACAGTTTATTGTAATGATGTTGTGTTAATTCACTTATATTTGTGATCTCCTGAGTTGCTCACAAAAGAAACTGTTTTCAATTAATGAGGAAATATTATTTTTAAAAAATGCCCCAAAAAAATTTATGAATAATGCTCTTTTGAAGTAAAAATAATTCGAAAAGGTCGATTTTTATATTGTGTTTGTACAAAATAAACAAAAATAATTTTATAATTGCGAATAAAATTTCGTTTATGATAGAGCTCTAAAAATTTACCGGTGAGATTTTAGATATTTAAACTTATGTCAATTCAGTTTTACATATTTCGGATAATGTAATTGAACTACCATATACTTTGCAATAAAAAATATAATCTTTTAATTTGTTGACAACACGCCTGATAAATAAATACGCCCAGTTTAACCGGCATAATTCACAAAATGGTCAGTTTTCATAACCAATATTAATTTCTTAAATGTTGGCCAAAACTTGGGCAAAAAATGGTCAATCATCGCCATTTACACCGACTAGCTTTCGCCTAAAATATATTTTGGACAATTCATTTTTTTTTAATACCAATCAAAATACAAAATGATATATGAGTGATACAATTTAATTTGCATCTTCTTTTTGGAACTAAAAGAACGTCTGAAAGTATATTGGACACCTTCATTTAACCATCATATAAACGTTTATACGACAACCCCTTCCAAATTTAGTTATTGTGTAATAAATTGAGTAAAACTTGGATTACAAAGATTTTTAATTTTCGTTCTTTTTGAGCAAAGTGTGGTTTGAGTTTGAGGATTAAGTGACATTAAGAAGGAATTCGTCAATTTGACAATTTAACTAACCCTAACTATGCACAGGAGTTACCCCACGGCAAAATCATAAGAAAATCATAACCTACACAAATAAAATAAAAAGTTGCACGATACATGTTGTATTTCACAACACTTTTAATACGCATTGCTATTAGAAGAAAATAACGAAAGGAATATGTTAACGTTGAATAAGATTGGATAACAGACAAGGTTCTTGCCAAATGAGTGCTGTATTGTCACTAGAAAATGGGATGTTATTTTTACCTAACACTAAGTACGACTTTAGGCCCAATATGGTATATTTTTTAAATAAAATGATAATAACCAAAATATTTGTGGATTCGATAAATATACATACTAAAAAAGGGCGAATGAAGATCACAAGAAAACGTTTTGTAGAAAATTTTAATCTAGACTATGTGTACTTTCATAATTTATAGTTGCTTAATGCCAACTAACTATTGTTGATTTCTTTCTGTTTTAAAAAATCAAGAAATTATTAAAAAAAATCGTAAAAAACGAAAAAATAAAAATATTAGTGTGCATTTAATCAACATCATAAAGTTCCTATTTTTCCGCACTACTAACAAATTTTAAATTAAACATTCGATCCGCGAATTCTACTAACACATAAAATTGATAGTTTCTTAATAGTATATTTGTAAAAAAGTATACTTCTTTTTAATTCATATGTTCTTTTATAGAAATTTAAATCACTAAAAGACACTTACTTTTGGTTTTGATCATTTCAATTTAGTGAATATACCGAAAATAAATGTTGTAAATTGCTTGAAACTATTCGAATAGTTTATACATCTATGACTCCAAAATAATTACTTAGAATTAAAACACTATTTTTTAAAGATTTAATATCAAAATGTTGCAGATTATTAAATATAAAAAATTGTCTCAAATTCAATATGACTAAAAAACATAATTACTTGCATGTTGACATTTTAGTCTGCATGTGTAACTTCAAAATCACACAATTAAGGAATTATACAATTAATTGCAATACATTGCATAGTATCTACAAAGATTTCCTACCTAAACTGTTTTATCGACGTATGTTAGTCTTTCATTTTCTTAGTTCATCAGTTTAATTGAAAACCTTCGGAATAATTACACTGGGACTGTACATACGAGTTACGCGTATGCGAGTAAGATGGAGCCACTATTTTAATTTTACGACTGAAATGTACACAATTGTATATTGTTACGATTTAATTGTAAAGAATCATGACAAATAATGGTAAACGCTTTATGAGCAGTTTACGTAACGATTATTGTATAATGTATTTTCCGCACTCTCAAATGATGTCTGAATTGACGAACATTACTTTCTCAAGTCTTCGTCAAGTTCTACTTAACCTGTTCGGTTCACTGCAAACATAATTCACCGTATTATCGCCGTCGTTATTGCATAAACGCTTTTCAAAATTTTTTTAATTTGTGCCACTTTATTTAAATAATCATTATTAACTATTCAATTGTTTTAGTAATTCCTTTGAAAATAACATTTAAATGGAATGATTTAGATATGTTTTAATATTTCATTTACAGGATTATTTCAGTAAACTAATTATATGTATTTTCAGTTTTACTCAAATATGAAATTTCAAAACCCTACTCAAACTGTTCCAAAAAGAACATATTAATAAATTCTTCACATTATTATATTTGGAAGCAAGATATTTATTGTTTATTTTGTCTGTTCTATATTCTTCGTTAAATTTTAGTGAATAAAAAATATATCCGGAGTACATTTAACAAACATTCTCTAAAAAATTAGGCATCCAGTACACTTTTCATATTTTAATTTAATTTTTTCTGGTCAAAACACAAAAATCATTGACAAAAATTGCAGTTTAATTATCAGAGATGAAATTTAATTATTTTGATAAATTGTATTTTGAATTTGCCAAGCAACTTTGTAAATAGATATGACACTGAATTATAAATAATAAAAGCATTAAACTAAAAATATTGCTTTCTAGCACTGAGATACATTTATTTACGAAAATTGAAAAATGTTTTCAATTAAGGGATAAAATTTAAGGATTTAATCGTCCGGCTTTTGTACTTTTTGCTATTGCGGTTTATTCAATTTACAACCGAAAACAGGAGATAAAAGTTCAGTTAGGAAGCAAAAAATAATGTCTAGATTTTTGAAAAAAGTAAGTTACAAAACTTATCTTTCCCTTAGACCCAAAACATGTATTTGATGTTATGTACACATGTGGAACATTTCATGAAGAAAAATTATTATTTCGCTACAGACGATTTTTTAAATCTATTTTTCTTTTTTGTCTTATTTCATTTTTTTTTGTTTTATCTCACTTTTTTTTGTTTTCTCTAGAATTCATTACCGAAATGCCACAAATTTATCGAAAAATTAAGTGTCAATCATTACACTGTATACAATTTCAGAAGCAAATTTCCGAAATAAGTAACTAAAGATTTATGCAGTTACCGTTATTAATAATAGCCATAGAATTCCTAAAATTAGGCGGTATATAATACTTTTTGTTTGTTACTACTACATTGATTTCGTTCTTTGTATATTTAAGAGTAATAAAATATGTATAGAAAATGTGTGTACATAAATGCATTTATAAATACTTTCGGCTGGTTAGTAGATATCTAAAATTAAGATTCGAGGTTAACTTATCTGTGAAATAAGGGAGACTGTCACTGAAATTTAAGTCAGACAAACTTAATTTTGTTTCATGTCAGAAGTTTCAGATACAGTTCCGAAATTCTAGTCATTTCTTATATATTTCAGACACCACTTCTTACATTTCATATATAAGAGGCGTAATCTTCATTTCAGTAACGTTCATCAAGAAAATTGCGATACTTTTGTAACTAAAAAATCTGTAATTTTCCGAAAATTTTCCGTGTATTGTGGTAGTGAATACAAAGTTATACAATAAAGAATGAAATAACGTTTTACTGATATAACACGACTCATATTTTTAGACATGATCAACAACAAATTTAGCCAAAAATACATCGATTTTCTGTTTAACTTTCGAAGGAACATTTAAAACATTTCTTTGGTGAGAAAATATAAAAACGAGGAATTTCGCAAGTCAATATTTACCAACATCAATATTGCATTCCAAGATTAATAATTTCGATTTGCAAATATTTGAAATTGAAATGGTTGGGTAAAATGTTTCGTAAATATTACCAAGCGCGAAAGTGTCATACTATCGATAATAGGTATAAAATTTTATTACCTATTGCACAGTAAGCAATACAATCATTATTAATGCAAATGAACTTTAAAAAACTTTTGATACTGTAAATAACGTAAAATTTGATTGAAAACAAGTATGAATGCGAAGTAATAAAACGGTCTGGTAGGTTTAAGGCGTAATTCGACAACACAATAGCAAATGCATTAACAGCCATCAACCGTGAATGAGTACGTCATTTCCTTCATCATTGACTGACCACGAAAACATAATTACATGCAATTAATGGGTAACTAATTGGTACGCGATATCCACCAATAGCTGGCAAGTCTGTGACACAATTGTTCGAACACGTAATGTACATTCGGTCTGTTTCCAGTCTTTTACATTGACGAACGTAAAACTAGTTTGCTACGCCTATAGATATCATCCAGGTTTGAAAATAATTGGTAAATATTAAGTTACGCAATGTTAGGTTACATAATATTTATTTGTTTATGCCATTGTTTGCTGTTTAGGCAATTTAACCCCCGAGAAGATTGCTTGACACGTTAACTGCAATTATTCTGTACAAGGTATTAGGCTAATTTTTTTAAAATGAACTTTCTTAAATGTTTTGATTATATTCTTTAAGAAAAGTATATACCAATTTTCAAAACAGAAAAACAATTGCTCTCTAAATCTGAATTAGTTAAAAAATACAAATAATAAAATGAAAAGTGTGTCACCAAATGAATTAGTTAGCAATTTTGCTAAGACTGACTGAAGCTGCAATTCACAAATTAACTAGAAAACGCAGTTACACATTCTATTTTAAAAAGAATGTCTTATGACGTTTATTACAACGAGAACTTATAAATATCAGTTTCGTTCATGTGAACAAAAGTTTCTGAAAATTGGTAACTAAAAAAATAGTAAGGGCCTGTCATGAATTTGGTAAACAGATTTATTTTATGCAAACAGAAAAAGGACACCTGTAACTGCTTTTAAGATGTCTTAAATTTAGTTCAAAAAGAATTCTGTTGGGTTTTTAACCCTTTGCTGGAGAGTTTATTTCCCTCTTTGTGTACTTGTATTGTAAAATAAATATGACGCACTATATTACTGATGAATTAACTTTAATAGTTTTTATTTTATGGAGCTATTCTTTGGACGAATGAATGCTCGCCGCGTCACGAAAGCTTGTAATATTTCGAGGCTCCAGACCAGACTAACTAAACTATTGGATTTCAGCCCAATCGCAGAAAGTGGGGATAACAAACATTATCCTTCCATCGCATACAAACTTGATACACGAGCCGTAAATAAATATAAATGTAAATATAATAATTCAACGGTAGCAAATTAAATTTTGAGTCTAACTTATTTTCAACCTTATAGTCTAGGCACATACATATACATTCAAACAAATTCTTACAGTGATTTTTAAGACTGATCTATTGATTTTATGAGCTCTACATGAATTCTCAAATATATAAACTATCAGAAAAACCTCTTCGCTCCCACTATAAATAGTTTAATTAAAAAGTAAATTTCTTACAATTCTGGATTCTATTTTTTCGTTTTAATTATTACAGTTCAATAACAGTTTTTATCCATTTCTTTTTATCTAACTCATTGTTATTTATATTGATATTGTTATGTATGTTGTGGAAAGCACATATTAATAATAAAAAATTCTGACGTCACTTACTTATTTAAATACCGTAGAAGCTCTCATATTTTCGTTATATTTAACATTTATCGGTTTGCTCGGGTGATTTAATTTCTATGTTACGTAAAAACCCTTGGTGTCCCTAGAAGAAAATCAGATCTTACATCCATTGATCGCTTTACAACAAAAAGCGACTTGAAATCTCTTTAAGAGTTTTTTTTTGAGATTTTCGATGAGAGCTCTATAAGACCTCATTATGATGTACACTACCGGCCAAAAGTTTGTGAATGCTCTGAATTTTTTAACTCATCAAATAATGCATTCTATCTCTGAATCGTTAACGATAATGATAAAACTCCTCGGATGTCTTTTAAAGTACACAAATGAAGCTTTCAATTGGTACATTTAGTTTTACTTCAGGCGTTATAGTTTCGTAGTTGTCAAATTTTAAAAATGTTAAAATTTGCAATTTTTTTCTTTCGACTTTAAACACTGACAAAAAGTCTAAGAAATGTTTCTGCATATAGTCATTTTTGTCTAAATACTACAATTCAAGAGCTTTAAACTGGCTCTTGTGAAAAGTCGATAAGATTTTTTGTTCCTGAGTTATGATTTTTTGAAAATTACCAGTTTACCTCATTTTGTCAGAATTCTGTGGAAAAAGGCAAAAAGTTGATAACTCAAAAAAATAGTAACTCTGACAAAAAAAATTGTATCGACTTTTTTCAAGAGCTATGTCAAGCTCTTGAAGTATAGTATTTAGCAAAAAATTGGAAATATACAGAAAAATTTATTAGACTTTTTGTTAGTGTTAAAAGTCGAAAGAAAAAAATTTAAAATTTAAAATTTTTAAAACTGCGAAACCTTAACGTCTGAAGTAAAACTAAATACACCAATTGAAAGCTTTATTTATGTACTTTAAAAGACAATGAGTTTTATCATTACCGTTAAGGATTCGGAGATAGAACGCATTATTTGATGAGTTAAAAAATTCAGAGCGTTCACGAACTTTTGGCCGGTAGTGTATATATATTTGTATGTTATGATAATACAAAAACCGCGAATACGTTACTTAATTTCATGATACACCTTGGCAAACCAACATACACATTGCGAGTCAAAAACTATATAAGAAAATGTGTTTTTATGTTGATTAGTTAAAAAAAAAGCAGCATCAAATAAGGCAGTCTAATATCCGTTATTATATTTCATTATAAAGTTTCAAAGAATTTTTAAGACAACATTTTTTAGAATAATATGATAGGATACTTAAAGGATATATTACAGAAAACCAAAAGTATATTTTATACAATTCAAAATAAACAAGCAATAAGTAACTATTCTTGAAAGTTTGAAACTTCTGCCAACATGTATGTCCACAAAAATGAAACAAAAAACGTTTACATGAATTTATTTATTGAGATCTATACAAACCTAATAAATCTGGTAACTTAAAAACAATTTTAGCATTATTATAAATCTAGTTTAAAGTGTTAATATTGTAATTTGCCTATAAAAGTGTAATCAAATCTGCTCTTTATGCTCACAGATAATACCAGAACTCATTAAATCATGCTACAGGTAATGAAGGCTTCATTTAATCGTCATGCCAAGGCGTGAATCCTATATCATTTTCAAGCAGCACATATATTATCTATGTACAGAGTACAGAACTAACTAGTAACGTTACGAAGAGTCCCTTTGACACCCACGACTTTATGGATTCCAGTTCACCTTGGCAACAGTACATGTATCATACTACCGGGCAGTAAATAAAAGGTATACATTTCAAGTGACTTTTCTAAATTTGACTACCGTATTCATTATCATCTTCTCCATATTTAAATTACAACGAAAATTAAAAAAACAACTACGTTTTATTTATGAAAAGTCATTGCAAACGATTACAAAATTTAATAATTTGAGTTTGTATAGTAATAAGAATCCTAACGAGTCTATTGCAAATGATTTTCCTGAGCACGATAGAATATTAGTAATATACCGAGAGCATCTCGATGAAACATTTCAAAACTAATTTGAAGTAATTACACGTGCAAGGAATTACAACTTTTAAAAATACCAATTATCAATAATTACATGGTTATTCTTGCATGTGAATAAGTTATCATTCAACATCACTAAATTAGCTTAATAATCACTAAACGATTGATACTTTTAACATACTTCATACTAGTAATATCGTAACTGCCTATTGCTAATGAAAAGAATTTAACAACTGAAAATTAAATCGTGGAAATGGTTTTAGTCCAAAATGAATAGAATAATAATACTATATATTATTTTAGTTCAGTGATGATTCTTTCTTGGTGCGAATCAACCGGTGCACCAAGAGCACGATGTGAGTCATTTGCATAACGACCGATGGAGCATAGCATTATTATGCAATCGTAAACTCGATACCTGCAAACGAACGTTAGAAATTTGTTTCATGTAGGTGGCATGCAGGCCTTGTGATCAGAAGATTCCCATTGGAAAATGTCGAAGACGTTCACATATGAATAAAAAAATAATAAATTATATTTTAAAATAATTGCAAAATGTCACGAACTGGAATTATTAGACCTCACTAAATCAATATCCACTTTTAGAAATAGTTTTTTAACTTATATTTATTTGGTTTTAAAAATAAAACTAACAATCCCATAATGCATAAGTCACTTCCCGTTTAATTTTTAAAAAAATTCTTATTTCCGTAAAAGTCGTTTGTAATCTACTGTGAAAGAGAATAAACATCCTTCACAAACGGTGGCCTTAACCTGCCCAAACGAGGACAACGGTGTCGACTGGTAAGTCAGACTTAGGACATAACACCCAACATCTAGAATTGTTTTTCCCTAGTACATCACGATCTTAAAGAATCACTCTCGATTTTTGGATTTTGGAACGCAGACTGACGTGTAATTAACAGCGTTTATAAGAATCCTTGATTTATTTTTGTATCTGTCCTTATCCTAAATGCAAATTGAAAAAAGAAAGGGAAAGATCATTCGCGGGATTTAAATTACATTAATCGTCCAAGTGATAAATACAAGAGCTACAAATTATCATTAATATGCATAAATATCGATAGTAAAAATCATCAATTTAATTCCAACATTAATAATTCTAAAATACAAACATGCGTATTCTAATATGATAATATCAGTTTTCCTATCATGTTTCAAATTAATAAAACAAATTTAGTATTGATTCTAACGTGAAAAATCGAGGAAACAAAGTACTCTATATCCTTGTCTATTAATATTTTGTACGGCAAAACCAATAATTCAATAGTTGGATATTGAGATGATACATTTTTAGTATAATGTAATAATACTACATTGAAGCGACGTGTCATTACATTTAAAATGTAAACATAGCACTTATTTTTGCAGCACAACTTATGTAAAAATTATTTATTGATTAATAAGAGGTAATAAATATTCTTTCTTGATCTTAAGAATTTAATTTTCTCCCATAATGACCGTAAAGTAATTTCCACGATTATTTATTCATAAATGAACATCATCTTGGTTATTGAAATAGTGATATCAACGGGTCAAAGTGTACGATAATAATTAGAAGTCACTTTCACTGGAGAATTGAATAACGACATTAGAGATCTTGCAGTTCATTGCCAACATAATTTTATAATTGTGTTTATGAATCTTCCAATAAGTGACATTAAATATGGTGAAAGGTGGTGAAAAGTGAATGTGGATTTTTTTCATACAGCAATTTCTTCCAATCACTTGTGCAATCTGTGTTTGAGTAAAATATCTTAAATGGTTCTTAGTTGAAATAAAAATCAATTGAAATAATTCGATAAATATTTTGTTAGAAAGCGTCTTGCAAATTATATTTGTTGATTATAATTAAATTACTTTTTCAATATTAAATTGTAATTTCTAAGTTTAATACACTATTGAATAATACTGGTTAATGTAGAGCAATAGTGAAAATAATCCCAAGATATTAATCATTTTTTAAGGATTGTTTAAGAAATTTAAGTCCCATTTCAATTTTTCATCGACTGCACTATACCTAGACTCTAATGTTAATAAATACACAAAAAATTATGTCAATTTTTTTAAAAGTTAATATTGGAGGAGGAACTCTCTAATACTTCTGTTCACATAGTTAACGTTCATCATAAATGGCGTCGGCTTATTAGTATAAAACTATATTCCAAACATATTTACAGAATAGTGGCTTGACCCTTATAAGGACCTAAAAAAAACTAAAATTCTACATGAAGTTTAACAGCACATTTTTATATTGAAGTCCAATACCGAATTAAGTTTTTAATGATTCAAACACTTGTAATTATTAAAGAGAATGATAAGTGTAAAATGAAAGTCAAACATGCATTAGCCGATTTCAAATAACATGCTTTAAGAATATATTGAGAAAATCATAAGTTAATGTTATAGCAGCATGTATTTATTACATGTGTACATCGAGATGCTGTAATTTAAAACTCGTTTATTCCGAAAAGTCTTTTTCGATCTGGTTGATAGCATTCCTTGAGTATATTTTAATCGATCGGATAAAAACTAATCAATATTACATACGAACTATAGCATTTTTTAAATGTATTTTCATATACATTATTACTAGGTGATAAGAGCCAAAATTATAATTTTGTTCAACTTCTGCAAAATTGCCAATTTTCATTATTTTCATGTTCCTAAAAGAATAATTAAATTAAAAATGTAAAAAAGTGTAATTTCTAATAAAATAGTAATAAAGTCATCCAGTCATGATTTTCATAGGAAAACAATAAGTACGTCATTCCGGATTTAAAAAATAAAAACAAATCAATAAATTAAATTATCACGATAAAATAACATTAAAATTTGATTGGATTATTCGTACTATAAATAAATTTTTAACAAACCGTGAAAATGTACCAAGAAATTTAGTTGCAACCCGCCCCCCACCCCCCTAATTTTTAAGATTGTTCTAAAAAATTTTAATTAGGATGAATTCAAAATGGCTACTAATTTGATCAAAGAAATATATAAGTATGTTCTTATGTTAAGTTTACGTTAAGCTCATCGAACTGAAAATGTCAGATTTTACATCAATATAGTTGGTGACTTTTAAAACTTTGCAATAGCTTTAAACTTGTTACTTTGAGGTTTACAGCGTTACTTATTATCAACGAGATGTCAATTCTGTAAGATGTCATACGTAATAAATAAACTATCAACGACAAAATTTAAAAAAAGAAAATATAATTATATCGTTTTAAAAGTTTTAGATGGTTTTCGAATTATTTTGAATCTTTTACCTTAAAATTAAAATAACATCACTATTATATAATATTTCTATTTTTGATGCGGTAGTTATATTTTTCAAAGATATTCTCGACAAATTTATTGGTATTTATATCATTTATTATGCCTTCTTTTTACTTAGCGATAAAGATGTTTTTTCGATCAACGTTTTCATGTTTAACAAAAAATTATTTATAAAAGTGTACTTAACAAATTTGGATTAACCTACCAAGTCGTTTGAAGGCTCAAAACGTTCGTATGGTCAAACGCTTTCAAAAAAGTTGTGGCCTTTTAGAAAATCCAATATAAGGATCGTAAGGGCGTAAAATATGGCGCCTGAAATCCCCTTTTTCATGGAACATTCAACAAAAACTATAGTGAAATGTTCTAATTGGAGAAATCTGCGTTCAAAAATCATGTAAAAATCACTTTGCGACTTATTATTGCGAATGCTAATGGAATTCCGAATACAAAATGTCGGATCCAAAAAGTGGAATGTTATACAACAACCAACTCCATTTTATGACAACAAATAGTTTAAGATCATTTTAGTGCACTAACATAAGGTTTTTAGGAACCATTGTACATTATTATAACCTCAAAATTGTAATATTCGAAATGGCGGATCCAAATTTTTGGTATAATTCTGATGAGAATCATATGAGAAATTGAAACTTATTTTCCATGAGATCAGTATGAGAATTATGTGAGACTTTCGTGAGAATCTAGTGAGTCTCTTATAACTATTCTATAATTCCCTACATTCTCATTAGAGTCTTACTTGATTCTCGTGTGGCTCTCGTACAAATCCTAATGCAATTTTTCATAAGAATCATAGAAGAACAAATTTGTTTCGCAGCTCTGATGAAACATTTAAAACCATTTACCTTCAAACCTCCTATCTATATTGATACTTATAACTAATATACAATCATTTATTGTCGTAAAATTGTCATGTCACTCATTGAATATAGAAATTTAGATGTTAAAATAAGATCACGGTGTCCCGCAAACCATCCTATTCACACTTTAAGCTAATCTGAAATTGTTCATTGGGTTAAACTAGCCTTAATGATGATATAATGTCCGCCATTTTAGACCCACCATTTTGAATTTTAAGATTTAATTAAAATAAGTATTAAAATAAGATTAGGTATTAAAATAATTAGATTGGGTTATTAATAATTAGATTTGGTTGGCTAAAACGATTAAGATTGGGTATTAAAATAAGATACAGTGACTCCGAAAAACCGCATGTGGATACTTTCATGTGGATATCTACAATCATTTCTTGCTGTAAAATAGGTTTTATGTTTGTACAAGATCCGCCATTTTGTATTTGGAATTTCATTAACATTGGCAATCAAATGTCCCAAAGCGAGTTTTACAGGCTTTTTGGCATATATTTCTTAAATTAGAACATTTTACTATCGGTTTGGTTGATTGTTCCATGAAAACGTGGCTTTCGAGTGCCATATTGGATTTTCTAAGAGGCCAGAACTTTTTTTAAAGCGTTTGATCAGACGAAATGATCATTAAGAAAATCCAAATTTTAGGGAATCTCGTGATCCACATATATAGTTTTAAAATAAACAAAAGGTTAAATCAACAACTAAAAGGAAGTGATAAAGTTACAATATATAATAATACTAGGAATTGTAAATTATTGCATATGTTATTTTGGGGCCTCAAAAACGCGACAAATCACAAAACAGACACTTGAAAAATCCGATATTCAAAAACTAGACATTTATTTTACAAAACAGGATTACAAAATATGTCTGCATTTTGAAATGTCTGGGTTTTAAATGAATGTTTTTTAAATGTCTGGGTTTTTAATGTTTCTTTTTGAAATGTCTGGTTTTTGAATGTCTGTTTTGTGAAATGTCTGGTTTTTGAATTCCGGGGTTTTGAAATGTCTGTTTATGATTTGTCGGCTTTTTGAGGTGCACCCGTATTTTGCAGTAAATAACGTTATTGGTAGTAGTAATAGATGCACGTATTCAAAATCATTTCATATTTATCAAATTCTTAATTTACTTACCTAAATGTCAGCAAATAGTAAATGGAACAATGTATTTGTATATCTATTGCATAGCATAGTTTAATAACTTTGTACTATTAAGTGCTTTACATTTACGAAAAGCACAAATCAACGACTTTCTTCAGAGTGAAATAAAAACTATTTATGAAATAAAACTAAATTCTGAACTCAGGGTGTTGGATCGTTCATTCATATATAAGATGAACTATTCAAAATTTCAGATATCAATACATAAATATAGTTATTGTCTTTCATGCAAAAAATTTCAAATCGATTAACCGCCTACGGTTCTGAAGAAATTAGTTTTCAAAATTGATGATTTTAATGTGTAAAATAATAGAAAATCACCGCTGACACAATTTTCATAGAAATCGTTTTTTTGGAAAAAAACTGAATGCGTAAACAACTATAAAATTGTTTGGGAAGTAACTACGTACATTTGAAATAAAAAATAATCAATTTACCTTGTTGTTTACAAGAAAGGAGAGATTTTTAATCAAGCATTTGGGGAAATGCTAGTCTCGAACACAACCCCATATATGAACCACTGATTTATTTAGTTAATGACATAATTTGTCGCTGATATTTCTGTAATGACGAAATTAACTGCGTTTACCGTTGTATATAGATATAATCTAAGTTATTAGTAAATAATAACATTTTTTATATACATTTTTGTACGTGTGCGGTATTTTAACTAGTAAATGCTACACGCTCTACCATAATAATTAAATCACAGTCTAAAATGTTCGCAGGAACGAAATCTAAAATTTGTCTTTAATTTCTAATCAATTAAACATAGAATAAATATCGTCGGGTTAACTATATTCCTAGTTGATATTGATTTTACTCTAATAATTACTTTCCTGGTTTGTATAAATATCACTACTCCAAAATACAAATGACTTTCTTTAAAAGGCATACAATACAATTTGAGAATCTTGGGTACCTACAACCACAACGTTCTGACATTTATGGTATTTCTTAAAGTAGATCGTAGATTAAAGAAAATGCCATAGAAGTAGCGGAACACAGCTAGCCTCCTAGACCGATTAGTTCAAAACCCTTGGTAGCAATTACTGTTAATTGCTATAGTCGATTGAAGTAATTTTAACAACTATGTTTCAAATCGAATAACATGCCTTAATTCCCATGACGAATCGATCTGTGAAGCAATCGGGTTAGACACGGAGGTATCATATGTTTGTGCGAAGGGCCAATTAACTTTAAGAATCTTGGAGGTTTCCTTGAGATCTTACGTTTCTTTTCAAATAGGTGCACGTATTTTTAGCATAAACTTGCGGTATGCTATGCGAGGAGTTTGATAACCTTTGAAAGTCCTCGAAATGTCATTGAACCTCTCTCAAATGGAAGATATTCGTGCACGATTATACGCCAGGAAATCACAATCGTCTAATCAGTTTTCGTAAAATTATATACTTCATATTGTAAAATTATAGTGAAGCAAATACCATTTACCTATTTATTAAAGATATAGTTAGTATTGGTTTGACTAAGATCAATATGCGTCATCTAGCTTTGGGCAACCACAAATAAAGAGTTCCGACTCATCTGATTTATTTTTAGTGACATATACAACAAAAAATTAAATTACTTTTACTATATCCAAGAATAAAATTAAAGTAACTGAAACGAATGTTATTAAGTGTTATGACAATTTCAGGGCTGAATGATTCCGTTCGAATCCTGAAACTTTTATAAGGAGTAATTTCATTGTCTATCGTTTCATGCCAGGAACCGATTATAATTTTATAATGATTGTAATGGAAAGGCATTGACTTCTTCTGAGAAAACTTACTACATAACTGTTATCTGACTGCAGAAAACGTAAGTTTTACTCAAGACTCCCTTCGTGTACGAAAGTAAACTTGAACTCGTCGTTTTTTTACCTCGCAACGACTTACTAATTCCGGGACGAGAACGATTTGATTATTTCGGATACTGTAGGATTTATGGTTAGTTTAAATGGTAAACAACTCACCTTAAGAGGTTTTACGGGGTCATAATGTCCATCCTGAATTCGTCCATCGAAGACACTGGCTGGTGTTGAATTTTGCCGCCTGAATGAAAACGAAAATTGGTGAGAAATTTCATTGTGATCGTCAAAGTAATTTATTTAATAATAAATGTCAAAGAATCTTACATAATTGATGGCTCCGAGCCATTCGTTGTAGGTTTCGGCGATTGAATTCCTGTTCGAGATGAATTATTTGTGTGAATAGGTGAGGCACCTTTACTTAACGGTTGCTTCATACTGCAACAAAATTTAAAACGTTTCGGAATGAGAACAATAGATTTTATTAGAAACAAGTTAATATTTATGTGATATTACACATAATTTTATGTTATCTAGATAAGAAAGACAGATTTTCGAAAGTTACGTCTGTATCACTTGACATATAATATAGTTATTCTACGAGAAATTATTTTTCAAATTTTGATGTCTTAGTGGGTGTTTAAAACCATATGTTTCTACATGTTAATTATGATTATTTTTTACATGACAATTTGTCCTCGTAAAGTCACCTGGTAAAGTTGAAAATTCCACTAACATTTTGCTCACTAAATTTACTACAAAATGGTTGCAACGTTTTATAAGGTTTAATACTGTTCTTAATTCTATCTTGATTGTGTATTCCCTCTTTGGCAGTTGCTTTTTAATCATGATTAATTTGCAACTTCTTATCATCTGCATGATGCTGAGATTACGGTTGATAAAGTGAAGATATTACCTTATAAGTTTTTGATAGTGTCTTTGATCCTTTAATACTGAAATCAATGCAACATTTCAATGACTCAGCTACCACTAATAACATTTTAGAAACCATTTTTTTTCAACGCTTCCTCCTAAGTGAGTTATTCTACCGGGCGTGAAACATGACAGAAAATAAATCATTTTCTATACTGTTTAATGATTTTTTAAATTATGTCTCAGTACAATTAAATCGTTACTCGGATGTAGTTAACGGAGTCTTTTAAATTTATACTATAGTATTTTCACACATAACTAAATAATAAAGGAATAAAAGAAAAAGATAAAGTGTAATTTTTTTGTTCTTGAAACAGTTTGTGCGGTTCAAAAGAAAATTTCTCAAATTTTTTAAATATTGAATAGCGTCTGCAAACAATGTTTTTACATAGATATATGTACATAAATTACAGACTTCAATGAACGTTTAAATATATTAGACACTACCTTGAAGTACATAGAATATACATATGTACATAAATATGAGTATACAATTGCACGTAAACACTGAATATGCAAGTCTTCAAAATATTACGTAGAATGACAGCAGTGTTAAGATAAGAGAAACGAAGCAATAAAACTTGTCATGTGAGAAGCAAATCATAATTGTTTTATTAACACTTGCAAGTAAATATTTTGTATCTCGATGTACGATACTCGGACGCATTAAGAGTGCACTATTTATAAATTTCATGTCAGATTTTTAACATTCAACTTTAGACTCAATAAGGTGATGATAATTTCTTGTTTATAGTGTAATAAGAATGTTATCTTGTAGCGTAGATAATATTCGAATATTTTTCGAAAATGTTTGTATTAGGTACAGGAAACTGTATAATTAAAGTTTCTATTGGTAAGAGCATTTTGTGTACAATTAATCTATTAATCATATTGTCACTATTTTAAATAATAAAAAACGAAATTTCCGTCGAAAATATGAAATTCTGTTGGGTGTTTTCTGTTTCTTCAGTAGGATAGATTTCCTATCTTCGATTTTGAAAATAATGTAACCAGAAATATACTTTTATTCAATACAAGCCATAATCAGTTCAAAATAAATAATTTTATATGTAAGAAGTGGCACTGATACCAAACAATTAACTAAATAGATTCACTGATTTGAAAATGGAAACAATGAGAATAGTGGATCTGGAGAGAAGAAAATCGATCAACTTGCAAATTTTCGAAACTCAAGATTTTAGTTCTTATTATGCATTAATAAGAGGAATTATTAGAATTAAATACAGTTGTAATAGTCTGTGTACAATATAATAATAGGTAAATTTACTATCTAAGAAGTAATTTACTATATAAATCTGGTCCAACTATGTTTTTAGTTGGTTTAACCTTTTAAAGACCAAATGTAGTTTGACAGTACTTTTAAGTAGTAAAACAATGTGCGAAAATATTTGAATTGATGTTTTTTTATTGCCTAAAGCCTGCTCTTTCAAACGGTGTATCGAAAAATACGGCAAATTCAAAAGTAAAAAGATTACGATCATTTATTTAACAAAAATAAGGAATTTGTAATTTTGTTCACTTATCGTTATTTTTTTATTATTTTCCAAATTAGAATACCTCATATATTTATAAATATGGCGTCAAAAATGTTTGGGATAGAAGATAGAACTAGTGCAAAAAATTAAATTTCAAAACGGGGCTCAAAAATGTCCATTAAAGACGATTTTTGTTCAAAATCAAAGTCGCATGTGTTCAATTGATTGACTAGAATGAAATCACTTCAAACTTGGTACCCGGCGGTTTTTGGTATCGTTGAGTCCAAATCTGATGTTAATTATCAACAATTTAAAATAGCAGATCCACAATCCGGAATCAGCGACCCTAAAGTCCATCAAGTACCAGGAATGAAGTGATTTCATTTGATTGATGCAAATATGTTGGCCATGTAGGATCCACTATTTTGAGTTTTTTAAAACTAATTTGAAATTTGGAGTCAACGACCCTAAAAAACCCCGAGAATCAAGTTTGAAGTGATCTCATCTTCGGGTTAGTCGACTGAGTACATGCGACAATGATCTTAAAAAAAATTTAGCAGCCATTTTTTAGTCGCCATTTGAAAATTTATTTTTTGTATTAGTTCTTCTAGACCAAACATTTCTGACACGATATTTATAAATATCTGAGGTATTCTAATGCGTGAAACAATAAAGAAAATAACGATAAATGAACCAGGACCCTACAAAAATTCTGAGTTTTGTTAATTAAATGCTCGTAATTTTTGTATTTTAAATTTACTGCATTTTTCGATGCGCCATTCAAAAGTGCAGGGCTTGGGTAATACAAAACGTTCATTGAAACTTTTTTTACTGCGCTTTACTAGTAGAAAGAACTGTCAAACTACACGTTAAATGTATGTACATTTAGTCCTTAAAGGGTTAACGACACCAATAATAGTATTGGCTATCTAATTTTTCGAGATCTCTATTTAAGTAGAAAAATTAACTAGAAACGATGGCTGACTTATCCTGCTGTCAGTAGTTACGACTATTTCACCACTATTTCATTTTTTTCATATGCAACCATTTTTATCCAACTTAAAATACAATCTATGCTAGTAGAAACTAGAGTATATTTGCAATACAATTTTGAATGTATATTGAATAATTATAAATTTATGATTAACCAATCAGTAATATTGGTAGGTTCTTACAGTATTTTAGTACATTTACAAAACTTCCAATTATTAAGCATTATGTGAAGTATTTCCATAATGGCACACTGAGAAACATTTAGTAAATTGGTCGGAATAAAGAGTTACCTAATGGGAACTAAATTTCTAGTTGTTTTTCTGACGACATTTCTTTAAACTCATCAAACTATAGGTATTCTAACTTCCATTTAGTCATCTGAACTATGTGAAGCTATAAAAACTACAAAATAATTAGACCTCACTAGGTAACTCATCGTTTAATTAAATGTACTAAACGATTTTTCCATTGCAAGTCAATATTTACTTACTACATTTCGATTAAATATTTACTTGCATATGCAACGTCGTAATTTTAATGTAACTTTTATGCATTTATAGGTTACTTCACAAAAGTCCATTTCATTTTTGAAAAAATTATTTAACTTAACTACATTACGAAAAACAAATATTTTCAAATTTAACAAATTTGTGATGAAATAATTATTTAACATCTCATGTAATAAATTTATACATAATGATGATTTAGTTTCAAAATTGGTTTCAGTTAATTATTCTACTACGCATGAATAACAATAAAATTGGTGACCATGAGCACATAAGTGCAAGATATTATAGCAATTGTAAATATTTTTCTCATGAGTTTTTTCATTACCGCACAAATATAATGTATTTTTCTCACATTACAATGAATGCGTTGTTATCTTAAATATTACAATAGGAAAGGAATTTATAATTTTTGTTTCCTGCATACAAAGTGCACTGACTCCCTTTCATTTTCCGACGATTAAGCATGACCGATTAAAGTGCACACATGCACTGATAACAAAAATATCGACGCCATTCTAAAAATACTCATTAGCATATTTAAAAGAGTTAGAATAATACATGAATGTACTTCAAACTCTTCATAAAAGAAGGGGGCAGTGGATGCAACTATACATTATTGTAACTATTTTTATAATGTGATAGAACTATCATATAGTTGATCCTCCTTCATAGAGCAGAAAATTTTCTTGCAAATGTTATCGTTTCAGATGACAATTTGACGACAAACATTCATTATGCGTAAAATTACTGTTTATTTGAAAATTTCTTACGTTCATCATAAATTCTGTATTATATTTAACAAAAGTGCTGATTGAATTTCTAAATGTAAACGTTTTATTTATTTCATCGATATAGACTTCCCTATATTTACTAGAAAAGAAATTTCTACGTGTAGTGTTGTACGATGATCATTGTGGTCATCTAGGCCATCGAAACCTCCATTTCTGCAATAAATTACTGCCGACGCGATTTATCGAATGAGTCGCATGACGATGTTAAAAAGTTGCTATAATAACTTCGTAATGCCATTTAATTGAATGCGTTACTCTTGACCCATCGATTTTTATTATTGAATTGGATGCTGACAAAGTCGGAACACTTTAAATTATGTCGTTTTCACGTCCAGTTTGTAAAACGTTGGCAGTGCTACTATTCACCAGAAAAAACTGTTTTTGTAACGGTTTTCAAAAAAATTGTTGCTTAATGACAAAATTCACGAAAAGTTATCTGGTGCAAAACTAAAGAGTTGGTATTTACGCTTCTCTACCTTCGGCCAAGGAGTGCTACATTGCATTCGGAGAAATTATTATAAGAAAACAATTCTGTTTTGTCGACATACTACTTTCTATTAAAATGTAGAACTGAATAAGAAGTAACGATTATAATGATGAATTGCTCCAAAAATGGTATGCATGTTACTTCTTTGATGAATCACAAGCTGCTAAACATTGAGAGCAGTCGTTAACAATTGTTTAAACATACAGGATCTTATTTATTTAAGTTTTAACTCATGTTTCTTGAATTTAATGACTACAAGAAATATTCTATCTACATCCGGCTCGGAAAATTTGAATGACTTAAATATTGGAATGGTTGAAATGAAGATTGAATTACCAATCGGTTTTAAAGATTTAAAATTCTTAGTTTTAACCTATTGTACTTTAAAATGATTTGTAAGTGCCATTATAAAAAATGTTCACTGTAAATTGAATAATAAAATATTGTTAACAATGTTAAATTGGATCGTTACGAAATAAAGTTCTTAAAAAAAGAATTCAATCTATTACAGAAAGACAAATATCAGATATTGTAAACTTTTAAAGGAAACGATGATTAGAAGAATTGAAACATTTGTGTCATTTATTTTCTACTTTTCCTTTGTATTAATTGAAAATTAGCAGCAATTCATAGAATTGCATTTAGAGAATCACGCACTTAAAGATTTTTTAATAAAAAGTAAAATACACTTGTACATCAATATTAAAATCAAAGTTCTGCCATTTCTCGTATGCATTACAACTATTGGTGTCAAATTTATTTCCAAAGTAGTAAAAATCGAAAAGTTGAACCCCAAGTCAATTTTCATTCTAAAGGAAAGGATTTCTTTACTGTCTTTAGACTGAGCAGTTACTCCAACCGTTTTAGAATGTAAGGATTTTTGTATTTCATCTTATAAAATAACTTTTTAATCCTACATCAATACTCTTTTACGGGTTATTGTTATAATTTGTAATATTAAATATGTATTGTAAATTTTATTATTTATAATGTAAATTTACTTAATAAACAATAAAAATTAAAAACATCTTCAACAAGCATACACAATATTATACAATAGTTTAATACTTTATTTTTATTGATATATTTGTAATGCAAGTTACATTCTTTTAGAAATTACCATAGGAATTACCCCGATTTCTTTTAATAAAAATAGGTATACTAATTCCAGAATGTAACGGTTGATTTTAAAAAAGAAATCCTATACAAAATTAATGAAAGGTTAACGTCTAGTAAAAACTGAATTGAATGTAACTTTTATAAACTCTTAAATTCGTTTCGTCTTTGAAACAACTTAAAAAAATGTAAGAAATTTTAAGCATAATATATGCCAGAAAAACAATCCATAATGCATATTTTATAATAATGTAATTTTTTGCTACATTTTACACAAATATCCTATTATATTAAACTTTTTATTGAGAATAAACTTGAATTTTATGAACTGCAGAGAAATGATTCGGTCACAGTTGAGTAAACTAAATAAAAGTATGATAATGTGACATGTTTCTTAATTCAATCTTTGCAGCATTAAACACATTTTTTCCACACTTTTAATTCACCATGAAGTCATAAGAATTGTCCAACCGAGTGTACAGCGTTAGAATAATTAGTACTAAATAGCTGAACCAACAAAAAAAATATAATAAAGAAGACATGATACAATAAAACAGAGATCTTTTCTCTCATTCAACAATTTACACGATTCATCGTGAAAAAAAGTAAAAATTTCATGATGACGGAGTAATAAACACACTGTTCTAAAAGACTAGGTCATCAGCTTTCACATTAGCACATTTAGGATAATGCATCGTATTTAACTCAAAACGCCTTTAGAAATATGCAATAAATCACAATCGATTATTATATTCTGCATTAACTTTCAGATTACTTATCGAAAAGGATCTCGTATTTTTATTATATTTTAAGTTGTTCCAGTAGATATATTCACCTTGTTGGCAGGTACAAATATACTTTTTCATCGATTTTTACTTCAGTAGTATCAGGAAAATTGATCGACATTGACACAGTGTACGACATTATCCACTATTTTCCAGTATGTTCTCTTGATTCGTGCAGTCGAAATTGCATTTACCTTTATTTTCATTTCTAAAACTAGAATGTTGACTTTTAAATAAACAAACACCGAAAATTTGAAATTTTTAGTTTATTATGCATTTTTTCATATTGTAAATGTAACGGAAAATATTTCAAGTTTCAACCAAAATTACATATTACTAATAATGTCAGTATGGTCATGCACGGTATACTGTTAAAAACGAAATTAACGGCAGCACGAACTTTTCTACGAATTGAATTTTTGTAGGAAATGATATACTTATATTTTGAAACTCGTTGTTCACGATTACGACATTCGCTTTACTAAACATATTTTTTTAAATAACGGAGAACAGACGAAACCCCCTATTCATATACCACTGCTCTGGTAGAAAATTAAGACATTTTCTGGCCAGTTTTTCTGGGCTCCGGTAGTTATAGCATGTAGACCAGAAAAAATGGCCAGAAACTGGTCGCATTTTCTACCAGGGTGCATATTAATTTTTGTCATTTCCAAGTATTTTGGAATTTTTGTCGGCCATAGTGAATCCGACATTTTTAATTTTCCATTCATAGAAAAGTTCTTGTAATAATTGGTTCTTTTGTTTGTACCCAAACAGAACAATCCGTCCTGGGATGTCCTGGGGAGCTCCTGAGGACGTCCAAATGTTCGCTTTTGGACGTCCAAATGGTGGACAAGGTCACTTTCAAGAATCTCGAAAATCAAAATGTCTACGTGTAGGACTTTTAACCTTTGGACGCATACTTTTCAAGGAAACAGCTAAAAGTTGTTACTCCGGCCAAACATTTTTTAAATTCAAAATGTCAGATCCAATTTGGCGGATAGAAATTTCAAAAAATATTTGATTGAGCCAATATTGGGTAATCAGGTGTTTTCAGGGTCGCTATTTAAGAAAAAGACCATCGATTTTCAAAATTCAATAACGGCGAATCCAATATGGCGGATAAATATGTCAAAAATTATTAGATTGCGACAATTTTGGGTACTCAAGGATTTTGGGGTCGATAATTGTGAATCCGCACTTACATTATCAAAATTAAAAACTTATGAGAGTGTCAAAGGTTTACCCCGCGTAAAGAAAAATTTGTAAACATTACTGACGTTTGGAAGTCAGTAGCTCCACTTTGACGGTAAAGTAATCGAAGTAATGGAATTAAAATGTATACGTCTTGTAAAATTCTAGCCATTGAGAATGCGTCATTCGAAGCAAGAAACATTATTAAATGTTCCTAGGCAATACAAAAGTTTAGGAATTTGATTTGTGATTCAAATACTGCGATTATTTCGGATCCTCTATTTTGAATTTTGAAAATATTACGTCAAATTTGTAATCAGCGACCTTTAAACCCCCTAAGTACTCAATATTGTCTCAAACAAATAATTTTTTGAAGTTTGATCCGTCATTTGGAATTTTAAAAATCTAAAGACGCATTCGTAATCAGCAACCCCGAAAACCCGCGAATGACCAATGTCGTCTTCATTAAGCAAAAATTTAGTTTCACCATACGTTTTTACTGCCAAAACACAAATTTTTCAAATTCTCAACTAATATAAACAATCAAACATGAAATTTTTTGAGAAATTCAACTTGATTTCGGTTTTCTAATATCTTATGGATATAAAAGTGCAAAAGACATTGAAGAAATACTAATTTAATCACTAGAAAATGTCAAAACATGAATTACAAAAAGCTAACATACTCAGCATTCAATTAGTCCCTAAAAACTACTCTTTCAATTAGTAGTTTTCTACTATTTGTTACTAACCGAGTATTCTCTAATCTAGTTAGTAGAATTTGACTAATTCATTATTATAGAGTATGTAAAATATTGGCTACATTTATACAAATTTAATTTGTAATAATTTGAAGACTTTTTTCATTGCAGATATAGAAACTGAAGATTGTAAGGCTAAATTCTTACTTCATTCATGAGAAACAGCGCTATTTTACACTGAAAATAAATCGTACATGTTGCTAAATTTGACAAAAATGATAAAGCAAAAAATGCAATTGTTCCATCATGAACGATATTTCGTGCAAGCTTAAATTTCAGTTCCAAATGTTTTTCAATTAGGACACGATTTTGGAAGAGCGATTTAACCAATCAGGCTGAACATTTTTATTGTTCAGAACATGTGTAGTTTTATCCCGAACTAGGAGCATAATTTTTCGTTTATTTTAACCCTTTTTTAGTTGATTTTAGAGGTTAAAAAAAAAGTAAACAAATCTTAAAGTCTTCCATTTTTTTTATGCCCGAAATGTTTCATGCTAGTTCCGTCTATAGCGACTAACAAAAACTTTAAGAATATTTTTTTACGGAAAATATCGTTCCTACAACTTTTTGTCTGACATTCTTCACAGCCACCATTTTGTCGTCGCTCATGTGTGAAGAAATGTTTAAAAAATGTTTGTATATACATCAAGTATGTAAATAAAACTGTTTAACAAATTGTATTAAATTTAATGCATTTTATTATTGACAAAAAAATCTTGAAAATATGTCAAAAATGTTTAGATTTCAATTCTTGCTTCATTTTTACAGAAAAACTCTCAAGCCAGACAAATTTTATTTAAAACCTGTGAGTTGTCCAACAACAGTGCATTTATTTTCAATGTACTACTACACACTGAGCAATGTTTAAAAATTGATAATTTTCATGACAAATTCAATGTTGACAAAACAGTTATGAAGTATGCTTCCTACTTTTCCCTGAATTTCAGAAAATATTTTTTACTGTTTAGTCAACATTGAAAGATGGTAAGGGCAACAACCTGACAGACAACCTGACATGACAGTTAATTTTCTAGAAATGCAAATTCAAGTGACAGCAAGTCAGAATTCTCTCCAAGTGCAAAATTTGAAATTTCTAGCAGACGTTTACTAGAATCGTTCACCTAACGAGTGTTCGCGTGATTTTTTAGAATTAATTGTTTGCCTTCGTATTTACCGGCTGACGCAAGGCGGCGTGCTTCCTGTAGTCTTTAAACTGCATGTGCTGCTGTGGCTGCTCTGCTTACTATAAACCGGACGATTGTTCACGGAGACGCTGACCCTTTCAGCGATCCTGAAACGCGGCGTCGTCGGCTTGTGATAAATCATAATCCTCACGTCCTCGATAAAATAGGAGAATGAACTATCGGCTAGCCACTAACCGCACGTGATTACTAGCCGCCAGCAGGAACAGCACTAAACTTCCCAACTATCGCACATGGTGTAACATTTTAATTTTCTCCTGGAAACCATCGCAAAACCCCGAAGAGTTAATTCATTAATCCGACAATTAAACCGTTATCTCGCGAGCGAAATCGCATTATCCTGCGACAGATGAGAAATTACGAATTATGAGCACCGTTAAACAATCGATTACGCACAGCACTAATTACACCGGGTTCGCTAATGGTGTAATTGAATCGTAAAGCAGCACTGGTTGGATGTCACTTGGAGGAATGATCGAGTAGTTCAGTTTTCGGTACTTCCTTAAGGAGATCTTTTTGTAACCGTGTTGTACCGCGATTTTGTACCGCGAGTTTAACGAACGTGCAACTACGATGCTGCCGAGGAGGAAGCCAGTCGCGGAATATCGCAACGGAGGGAATACTAGTCCCGTGGTGCGCTGCGTACGGTGTGTACAGTCTCGTACTCAGAGGTATACACACTCCGAGTACCCCCGAAGTACTCCAGTACTGGAGGTTGACTCCGCTCTTAATAACAATAAGCAGCGTCGTAAACCTATCGGTGCGATATTCTTATGTACTGCACCGGGGTTAGCAACCGACCTGGATTCAACGACAGCATCTAGCCTTATGCAAATGTTTACACGATTCTCACGTATCTCTTGCAGAGCGGTTCCTCGTGCATGAAAATCACCTCGATCGAACAAGAGATCTCTTGTCGGAGAAGTATGCAAATATTTGCAAACACCTAATAAAAGTGCAACATGTGATTCGGTGCAGATCACCCTTGTTTACGCTCAGCAATTTCGTTGCTGCAATCTGCTGATATCAAAGTTTTTCGATTGTGACAGATTCCCTGTGTTATTTTGATTCTACTGCAAGAAAATAATAAAACTATAAAAATGCATTTACGCAAAAAGACAAATTAATACGTAGAGGTATACAAAAGTATACACTCCTGCAGAATTTTGGCTGAAATAAGTTCATTGTTCATCGTCAAGTTAACGTAGAGAATTAAAAGAAGGAAATTGGAGACTTTCGTCTTTATTTGACTTCAAACTATTTACTAAAGTAATTTTTTCAAATCGGTTTTTAAATTTTCAATCGGCTCCCATTTTTATAAAATTGATCAAAGGGGAAAAATGGGTGCACTTCAAAAACTCGACAAATCACAAAACACGACATTAAAAAAACAGAAATTCCAAAACCAGACATTTAAAAAATAGGCATTTAAAAAAAAATGTCTAATAATATGTCTAAAATATTCAAAATAAATCTATTTTGAAATGTCTAGTTTTTTAATATATATTTATGAAATGTCTGGTTTTTGTATGTCGGGTTTTTTAAGCGTCTGTTTTGTGATTTATCAGGTTTTTAAGGTGCACCCGGAAAGAGAATGTGTGATCGAAAATAAGCTAATAATGTCAGCTTTGATTTGTGTAACATTATTTTAAAATACTTATTCAATTTTTAACAAAATAATTTTTCTTTCAATTTGTTGTATCTCAAGAAATTGAACTAAATGAAAAATGTTTAACCCGGGTAAAAATGATTTATATACGATTGTATAGAAATTGTATAGAATTGTATAGAAATCATATACAATTATATACAATTATATTCAAATGTATACAATTATATATGAATTTTGTCTCTATAGAATTGTATATGGCGGTATGTAAACGTATATGATTGTATACAATTGTATATAAGTATATACAAATATATACATTTGCATATATTTTTCTGTAATATCTGATTATCCCTTGTCAACCAGCAGCTATATGATTGTATATAGTTGTATATAAATATATACAGCTGTATGCAGTTTTATAGAAATATATACAATAATATACAGTTGTAAATAAGATTCGTAAAAAATATAGAATTCCCGATATAAAACGATATTCTGCAGCCACCGCTGACGTATGTTGCTGTGTCGTTAAATTTACACCAGAATACTATAAATGGTGCATTTAAAATGGCATACGTTCATGCTCGAGTTAGGTATTGATTGGGAGTGTTCGATTTAGGTGGATACGTATACCAATCGTATCTCAAACGTATCCCAATCGTATATACTGTATCCCGCATACCCAGTGTATCCATTTGGATGCGGTATACGATTGGGATACGATTGGTGTACGTATTCAATCGAACGCCCCCGAGTATCCGTATTCCGTATCCTTCCGTATACTGTGAAAAGTGAAAGTAAAATTACATTTCCGAGATTTTACAATTTTGATGACATATCCTATTAATTTCATTGTAAAATTACATTTTTCGCGTAAATAACCAACGAAAACGCAAGGAAATTTACCAAAAACATGTAAAATTTACAACGGAAATGTAAATTTACAGCGTAACAGGTAGAAATAAAAATACCAGTGATATTCGTGGTAATTTTGCATAGAATGTAAAAAAAAAATGTAAAATTAGCGAAAAAACATGAAATCGCGATTGTTTCAAATTTATTTACCACTCTTAATAATTAAAACTTTCTTAATCGAGTGCAGACGTTTTAAGCAATTTATTTTTGTATACATGTACGAATAGATTATATGTAATTTAACAAAACGCAGTATTACTATATTATAATAATAACGGCAATAAATAAATTTCAAGGTTAAACATAATTGAAGGTGTTCTACTAAAAAATTACGTGTATTAATTTTCATGGCCAAGGCACAAAGTTCCAAATTTAAAAGTTCCAAAAGTAGATTTTTCGTTTTGAAAGTTTACATTTCGTAATATTTTTTATTGAAATCGACTGTTTTAACCGATTTTAATCAAAAGCATTAGGAAATATAAACTTCCCAAATGTAAAAATACACTTTCCGAACTTTTAAATTCGGAATTTTTAGCCCCGTCCTATTCCACTTGTATATGTATATATAATTCTAGACAAATTCATTGCACGCATAACGTGTATATAACTGTGTAAAATTATATACACTTATATACAATTGTATACGTTCATATACAATTATATAGAGACAAATATGCTATACAATTATATACAATTGTATACAAAATTTCGTATGCAATTATATACAATTGTATAGACCTCATTTTTACCCGGGAAGATAGAAAAAGTATCATTTTTAGTTACCTCCTAGCTGCGACTTTTAAAATTGTTAGCAGTTATTTTTTTTACCTTATTTTATTGACACCGTTGTTTTTACTGAGGTAATTTAGAAGAACTGTACAAAAATATGTGTTCATTTTGAATTGTCTTTTTTTTTAAAATCGTGTGTTTGATGCGTCTGTTTTGTGATTTGTCGGGTTTTTGAGGTGCACCCATTTTTCCCTTTTGATCAACTTTATAAAAGTGGGCACCGATTGAAAAATTAAAAATATTGAAAAAATGACTTCAGTAAATGAAACATAGTTTGAAGACAAATACAGATACGGAAATAAAACAAATATGACTGTGAGGCTGAAAGTCTCCTGTTTAATTTCCATTTTATTATTTTTCTGCGTTTACTTGCCTATGAGTAATCGATTTTTTATTTTAGCCAATATTATGCAGTGGTGATCCCATACTTTTGAGCGGTAGTGTCTATTTATTGAATTAGCAGTAACTTGATATTTAAAAGATTTTAATAAAATAACCTGTACTTGAGGGTTTAAAAAATTGTAATACATTTTGATTTACAAAACTTGATAGTTTACAAATTAATTTTAATTCTTATTATTAATATATAAAACTAATTAATATTATATTCTACTATAACATTAATCTGATTAAGTACGCCTAAATAAATGTAAATTTGGATTATTACAAATATATGTTAGTCCGAATAGTTTTTATCACGAAAATAAGTTTGCTTTATCGACGTTTTTAATTCATATTTTAATGCATATTTGAAATTATATTTCTATATACACAAAAGAGTACATCTGTAACAGTAATCAACAAGAATTATGATAATTTGGTAATAATCATTATTACGCAATGTTTATTAAAAACTCCATAAGTATCTAATTTGTTTGATTTAAATTTGTTTATTAATTGCCAATAAAAATTTGTTTGACAATAGTTTCTTAAAACTAACAGTAGAGTATATTTTAATTTAATATTTAGAAAAGAAAATTGAAAATGTACCATGATGACTAACGAAAGTCTCAAGGTTTTCTTCAATCAATCAATCTCATGCAGTTGATTTCAATAGCAACCAGAAGATTAATTTATTTGCGTAGATTTTTTAAATTTTTATACCAGTCGAATATAACAATATCATTTCATCTAAATAAATGATAAATTACTTTCATTATACTTTGTAATATTAATGAATATACATCGCCTAATACTGAACTGAAGATGAATGTATTGTATTATATCTACCATCCTGTCTATTATTTGAATTATGTTATAAATTATGACTAAGATTTTCGTTTTATTCATTTTATGGTTATCCATTTCGTTCCAAACTAATA
Source organism: Trichopria drosophilae (assembly GCA_030407085.1). NCBI lineage: Eukaryota > Metazoa > Arthropoda > Insecta > Hymenoptera > Diapriidae > Trichopria > Trichopria drosophilae. Next base: position 40,585,242 of record CM059584.1, read on the forward strand.
AATTTCCGTATTATGATTCTTTCTTCATGCTTTTTTTTTGCAGTTTAATGTTACAATACATAAAAATTTATACATTATGTCAGTTCATTCTTTGGATTTTGGTTCACCACCAGAAAGAATTACTAAAATTTTTAATTATTTTAACTGAAAAATTTGAAAATTAAAAATACCAAAAAAAGGCGAATATTTATCAAGATTATTCTCATCTCATAACAGCAGGAATTAGATTTTTTGTTTATAGCATTAATTTTGTAAAGTGAAAAAGTTAATTAGGCATTTACAAATTACCAGTCATTTCACGATTGAAGTAGACAAAACTAGTAATTCAATGGCGAAGTGAAGTACAGCCTAGAAAGCAGCGTTAGTTGAGACTCGTCTATGCTAGCAGATACTATGTATTATTGTATTTTTTAGTTATTACTGATTTCTGCAGCAATAAAGTCGTATTATTATTATTATTATAGAAGTAAAATATATTGTTACTATTTTTAAATTAATCGAATTTAATAACTAAATGGGCGACGGTTCTTTTCTTCATTTTTATCTGTCCATTATTAGTTTTCATTCGTTCTGAGTATATTGACGTTGAAAAAGACGAGAGTTTAAAGCGTTTAGAAATTACTCGAAATACAACGTAACGAGCATATAAACTATGGTATGTGCTTTACAACCAACGTTGCATATTTTCTTCACTTTTATTTTTTTAATTATACAAGAAAAGGAAGTAAAAAAAAAGTTTATGTTTTCTTATCCTCAATTTACGTATCGAAGCCTATGGAAAATACAAACTTATGTGACATTAAACGTAACAATTTTTAGCATTTTTAAAAGACCATCATTCAAGATTTTCAGTTGTAGACAGTTCATAAATAACGGAAATATTCAACGCACTTCAGAGACAATCATAATTTTAAAAATAATTATTGTCGTAAGATTTTCTACAAAGGAAAGCTGAACTAAAATTATTCTTAGAAAGTATTTGAAATAATTGACAACGCCAGATTGAATAAATTGTTGAAAATCTTAGCGCACATTTACTTTTTACATAATATTAGATAAGTTTCTAAGTTGATTCCTTCATTATTAACAAGTGGATTTTAGGGAATCAATGTTAAATTTCGTATTGTTAGTTATCGCAAATGCACTTTTTAAGAACTCCCTAATTTTTTTAAAGAGATTCATTCATTTGTTGACACAATAAAATAAAGTTCTAAATAACTCAAAATCAGTCTTTCATGCAAAATTTCAAATCGAACCACCATCTGGTCTGTAAAAACATTTACCGTATATTTTACAAGAAATCAGAGATTTTTGGCAATATTTTGTGAAAATGATACACGGTAAATAAGTTTCTGGTTCACACAAACTCGGTAGTTTGTGCTCAACTCAAACTCGGAAGTTTGTGCTCAACCCAAACTTTCTGTATATCTAAGAAAAAGTTTGGACACAGCCCAAACTAAGTTTGTGTCCAGCACAAGGCAGAGTTATGTTGAGGTTTGGGTTGAACACAAACTATTTTTTGTTTACTTCGATATTTCCCTTTAAAGAATTTTGATTGTCCTGATGCATTTAAAATATTTTGTAATTTTTTCTGTTTAATTGGATAACTGAAATCGTCGACGACTCTACTTTTAGATTAATATCACATTCTAATTCTATTTTTACGGATAGGAAAATTGAGGTTTGACGATTCGTCTTTAAACCCATTAAAGCCGATTTGGACACATTTTTCTGTTTGTTTGGGCGTCAATAATTTGTACACGAACGCATTGTGAAAAATGTTAGCACCATCACTTTTTATGTAAAATTGTATGTTCTTTCAGAATCATTCAGTAACACTTCGATAAAATGCACCGAAGAAAACTTATATCCGTTTATTCATAAAAAAATCACCATATTTTAAAACAGTTTTTCAATTCAAACATCACTTTCATCACTTTAATTCAAAATATCGTGTGCATGGACCCTAAGAGTAAAATTGTACTACTCCTCATTTTATAATTTGAGATAGGGGCTTTCAAAATGGCGGGGACAGCATTAAGAGCTTCATATTTACGCGCGTAAAAAAATATTCCAGAAATTATGTCATTTAGTTAAAATAAAAAATATTGTAGTTTTCGACCAAGTTGGTTACGAATCACGGATAAATTTTCGGGGGCGCTACTCCTCCAAACTCGGGAGCAAACACAGTCGAAACGTAATTCAGTTAATAAAATATGATCATATATTAAAACAGAGATTTTTTTCTGTCAATATTGTTTCGTTTCGTAATTACAAATATCCATGCAACATTTGTAAACTTTCAAGTAGTTTAAAAGATTTAAAAAATAATTATAAAAAATTTTAATTTTAACAACCATATGAACGTATTTTTAAAGCGTTTGGATGATTTTAGCGTCTGGAAATGTTACATGGACATATATAATGATGAGCCGAAAAAATTAACATAAAATATTCTTTTTTTTGGTTTGATCATATTTTATTAACTTAATTATGTTTTGATTGTGTTTGCTCCCGGCTTTGGGGGAGTAGCTCCCCCCAAATTTTTTCAGGGTATGGGGTTAAAATCTAAAAATTGCGGACAACGACTAGGAAAATCGCGACCAAATTTATTGCTGTACTGAAAACAAAGGATATATAAGACTAGTCTCTTTACAAATGCATGATCACACATTAGGTGTGGATCATTTTTAAATTCCGACCGCATATTTGTAATCAGTGACTACGTAAACTATAATCGATATTTCGATATAATGATAATATAATACTGGAATTTGCATTTTTTCAGAGAATATAAATATGACTACAGTTTTCATGCTGAACTCGTCATTTTGATAGCTCCCATTCATTACGAAATGAGGCATAGTACATTTTAATCCGAAAGATCCATGCATACGATATTTTTGTATTTGACATATGTCAGAATGCAATTTCCAATTAAAAGTGAGGTGAAACAATTTTTTTCTAAAATAAGTGTACGAAATTTATTTTTGGTTAATTTTAAAAGATTCTGAAAGAACATACAATTGAACGTCAGAAACAAAGGCTCTAATATTTCCAATGCGTTTTTTATTTCAATTACCGAGGCTCAAATTGCACTAAAAAATACGTCCATCCCATCGTTAATGGGTTAAAATATTTTGAAATTTAATTCATATTAATGAATCAATCATCAATTTTTCAATCTTGATAAAGAAAAGCTTAGATTTGATGTTTACAAGTCATGATTTTGCAGTAACGTAACAATTCATCCGGTAAACCTCGTTCGGATAAGTTTACCGTTTTATTTATTATTACCTGGTGAATAAAGTGAAAATAATTTAGCGAGGCGTTACAAGAGTGAACAATTTAAAACTCCCGGAACAATCTCGCCCCTTTCGAGTTCAAGAACTCATCCACGTGTGCGTCTAGCAGCTGTCGTGCACATCTAGACAGTAACGGCCGTTATTTCTCGTGTTAAGCGATATACCACTCCACAAGCTTATGGCCCGGAATTTATTCCAGCTCTTTGTGCGGTAGGGACTCGACGTTTTCCCGTAAAATCGTCCAAGACTTTGCGAGATGTTCATCCCATAAGCTCCCGACCGGATAGCAAATTTTAAAATAGCATCGTTATTTATGGCTTCATTTCCGATTAATTCAACATTTTTTACGAGAATTCCAATCATAATTCTAGCGATAACGCGGCTTTTAAATAATTTCATTTTTAAGGTGACGTTTTCATTATAAAGTGCTTGTAATCTTAAGTACAGTTATTTATTTTTGGAGCGATCATAATTTAAATATCATTTAATCATGATTCCATATTCTTTAACCCTATCAGTCACGAATTTTTTTCAGCCACGACTTCTTTTCGAAATTTGGTATACAGGAGTTTTTGAGGGTGCACCTCAAAAACCCGATATTCAAAAACCAGACATTTCAAAATAAACACATATTTTGAAAGTCTTTTTTTTAAATGTCTGGTTTTTGGATGTCTACTTTTTGAAGTGCCTGTTTTGTGATTTGTCGGGTTTACTGCACCCTTTTTGGGGTCGCGGAATGTTAGATTTTCAAAATTCAAAATGACCAACCCAATATGGCCGATAAAATAAAAAAAAAACGTAATTTTGTCTAATATTTTGTATGCAGAAGTTTTTTGGATAGCCGATTGAGAATCAAAATGGCAGATCCAATATTACCGATAAAATAAAACATATTTTGTTCAATTGCCGAATCAGCTCCCCCATTATCAGATTTGAAAATTTGATGGCAGATGCCTCATCAACGACTTCAAAATACGCTGTGTACCAAATTTTACACAAAATTACTTTTCTTTTATACTATTGGTATTTATATTATCCTTCATTTTGAATTTTGTAACCCTGATATCGGATTCGTAATCAGCTACCCCAAATACCCCCGTATATCAACATCAGACAAAATTACCTTTTTAAAAGGTAATTTTTTTTTTCATTTTTGTCGGTCATTTTGGATTCGCCGTTTTGAATTTTAAAAACCCGATATCAAATTCGGAATCAGTGATCCCAAATATACCAAATACCAAATAATAATAGTCGTTAGTTCATTCTGGCATGAATTTAGCTTGAAAATGGTGTATATTTAAAAAATAATTTGTTATTAGCAATAATTAATTTAAATAATTAGGAGAACTTAAAAAAATTAAAAAGTTTGACAATCGTTGGAACCCAAGAAACAAAAAGCTGCAACGGTCTCGATAATTGCACCTAAATATTAAAAAGTAGTCATATACAGTAGTCCTACCCTTATTCTAATTTTTTCTCTTCTCCTATTCTATTATTTCCTCTCATGAGTTCTCTCCACTGACGTGTGTTAACGTGTAGGTTTTCTAAATGCAAATAACGGCGCATGAGTAACAAAAGAAAAAAAAGACAAAAGTGAGACAGCAAATCTAAGTAGTGGGGTTGTGGGGAAAATTAGAATAAGGGAAGAAGGCCGCCATCTTGCCTGCCTGGACAAATTAGTATACGGGAAGGACTACTGTAGGTGGAACACTGGTGTCCCGCTGTGACTGAAAGGGTTACCTGAATTAATAAGAGTTGATATTTTTTTTTTCAAAGTAGTTAGTTCGATTTAAAAAATCTACTTGTATATTCATTTATTTAATATGTGAGTTAAGTATAATTATTAGCAATTAAAACCAGAAGATAAAAGGACATTTTAATGTGTCTTAAGAATTTTTTTAATTGTATTAAAAGTATAATCCATTTTAAACAAAATTCTATTATTAGTAGAAGCTGCGCATTAAAAGATGCCACTTAAAATTATACTATGTGACCTCTCTTTCTGATTACAACTATCAATTCACTTTGACCCTGAAAATGGTCTTGAATTATGTGAACTGTTATGTTAGGTTAGGATATATGTCACTTCTATTCGACCTAAGTGTGTCCTTCAAATATTGGCTAATCTCTGTCCGTGTAAATAATTAAATTTACTTTGACCTTGAAAATGATCATGAATTGTTTAGGTAACTTTAGGTTATGTTTTGTTAGGTTAGGTTACAAAATATCGCGTTTAATTTACAGTAACATTGAAACAAAATTTAATTCTTTTAATTATATCAAGTAATGTATTTACATTATTAAATTATATTTTGTGATATTTTTTGGTTGCGATTTTTTGTATTCTGATGTTTTCATTTTTTTTTCTTTTTATATTTTGTTGTTATAATATATCGTCGTATATATATATGGTCATGTGATTATTTACTACGATATTTCGCAGCGTTACCACTACTTTTTATTTAAAATGTCCTTTTGTTGACGAATATATCTTTGGCAAGGAATTAATATGGAATGAAATGCTCTAATAGCATTTATTTGTTTAAAATGTTTGTTCTTTTTCTAATGCCACCCATAATGTTGAAAACTTTTATGAGAATTGGTTTTCAGTATAAAAATTAAGTGTACTAATTGTACTAAATAGCGATCATGGTCATGTTGTCTTCTGGTCATAATAATTGACGGAAATTAATCACTGCGAAGGCGCGTTGTGTGACGATTGAGAATATTTATTGATGACTTAAAATATCCTTGTTATTATTTGTAAATCTTTAGTAATTTAATACTTCGATAATATGATGACAAATTCAGTGTATTTGATTAACTATTTATTTAAATCCAGTACGATGTGACGACCTACGGAATAGGTTTGGTACCAAATATTAAGTATTTTAGTTAGTCATAGATTAGCCTGATATTTATTTTTAGCTAAACATCTAAAATGTTTTATGATATTTTCAGGGTACATAATAATCGGAACTAAATATTCCTCGTGTATAGAAGGTCATCCTTAATTCAATTATCTTTTATTTTCACGATGTTTTGTTAAAAGTTTAATGGATTCGCTCATATGCTCATCACGTCTATTCAATTTAAAAGTCTACCATCACAATACGATCTTAAGCAAACTTCAAAAATTGGTTATTGGAGAAACTCCTTTGTATCCCTAGCAATACGGTTTGTGAATCACATTTTAAAGGGCTATAGATTTAATGAACTAAAACGTCACTGGTAATATCTTTAAAATCTGACATTTACATTCCCCGTTGTTTTATAAATCACTTTTAAACTAAACCACAAATTCACACATTTTTCGTTTTTAATTTTTTTAATTTAAAACCACTGATGTTTACATCGATGCGGTCGACACCGACTTAAGACTCGACTTTGCGGTACACTACTCGCGAACAACTGATTCACGACTGCTGTACTCTTTGCTCCACAAAACACATTTTCCCAGTTAAAGTTGTGCATCGGAGAAAATCACTATTGTAATCTTAAAATAAATACGTTCGATAGTTATAGGAGAAAACACTTAAATTTGCTTTGCAAAGTAAATCGCACGGCCGAGATGGTAAATCTAAAAGGTCTTTTCTTGAAAGCTGAACCATTCTCCTTTCCATTCCATCTCTTTTCTCTTTCAGTCTCTCCCACAATATTGCAACGAGAACAAATGCAACGTGTATTCATGGAAATCGAGATTGACCGATTTTATTTAACGAGCTATGCCGATCCTGTAATACCTGCGCTTATGAAATGCATCGTTTGTTTATTTCGTGGTAACTAACATTAAACGCGTGTATTTTTCTATAATGTATTCATAATATGCATGTAAATTAAAATAAAGATACGCCTATTATGTAATTTAATTTTGTAATCGTGTTAAATTGACAACAAAGCACATACTTGGATAGTAATCACTACACTGATGTAACCATTTGTGTTATAAATTTTTTATCCCTGGGCTGTATCTGAATTTGCTTCACTTTATCATGTTCATACTTTTGATTAATGTAGTTTTAAAAAACACAAATCTTAGTTGAAGTGAAATTCATAGTTTATATCGTATAGGTAACGTATGTAAATTCATAAAATTTCTTAGAAATTGCAATCCTGATTATTAAACTATATCGATATAATAATATCTGGATATCGTTCAATCGATTATACTCGTGCTAAATCATCATATTACCAATGCATATTTTCCATATTATTGTAACACTGCATTTAGAAAATATGCTAATATATCTACCAAAAATTCCTGTCCTAACCTATTATATTAGGAATGAACGATTTTTTGTGGTCAATTTCAAAGGCTGCATTAAATGTGATATTCTCGTTTAAAAAATAAAAAAAAACTTAAAAGAAGAAGTAACCTCCATTAAAAAAATGTGTTTTTTTAAACAAAATAAGATTTTTCCATTAGGAGATAACTTTTAATTACGTTTTAAGATGGTATCAGACAATATGGCGGTAAACACTGGAAAATATTGGGCCAATTTATTTATTTATCCGAAATTTTCAAATATATTATAAATCAGGACAAAATTTTCGGTTCTGAGCCGTCATATTTGAAGCAATCGTTTTGCTTTTCGATGCATCTTTGTAGGTTTTTGCAGAGGTCGTTAATTAAAAATCTCTTCTTAATTTAAAAGTTATATATTTAATTTAAAACTCTTTACAATATACTCGCAAAATGCAAATATTTCCAATGTTTTGTTAAAAAAAAGACATTATTATTTACAAAAATTGACATACAGGCAAGAACTATTATATGTTTCATTGAAAAGTAGTTAATTTTTCTATCAAAAATTCGAATTTACCAAGAAAATGCTTCCGCAATTTTAAATCGATTTTTTCTTCATGGTTGTTTTATATTTTAGTTACTTCGTACAAGATCTTCGTTATATGTTTATAGAAAGAAAATTTCAATTCTTTTACACTTACCCCTATCAGTCTTCTCATTATTTTTATTGTCATTTAAAGACATATAATAACCACTTCTATCCCTGCAGTTTCATATAAAAATTAGTTTTTGTTTGACAATAATTTGTATCGCTTATTTCTAGACGAATCTAAGACCATTAGTAATAGGCTTCGTTTTCTGGTATGTTGAGAATGACTTTTGCCAGCGAGGTACTTCTCATCTGTAACACTTTTTTTATTGTCAAATAGCATTCTAGAATAATAAGTATAATTGCGCAATTGATCCAGTCATAAAAAAGTTTAAATGCAGGTGGTCCCACGATTATTGAGAATCGTAACTCATAACTGGTAACAAAAAACAAGCTAATGCGCCGAAAGGTAATAAAACGTTCAAAGTTGTTTTACTTTACGCTTCATGTCGCAATGCAGACTTAAGACGGTCTTAGTTCAAAGGGAACCGATATATAATAATGTGTCCATAGTAAGAAAAATAATAACGTCTGGAAAAAATTAATTTTTTAAACGTTGCTATCTAGTTTCTGTCTATAGTTATGTTTGGAGACTGGTTTCAAAACAATTATTTCTCTAGATTCCAATTTTACAATTAGATTAGAAAACTAAAATAAGTAGAAAAGTCTATTCTTTTATACGTAATTAGTATACTTTTTAACTATAAAGAGAAGTGAAAAGTTCTTAATGTCACACCAAGAAAATTTTCCAGACAGTATTGGCATTTTTCCATGAAAAATTTTCTCAGTGTAGTATAGTAATTTCAAATTACAATTGTAATTATAAAAAGTTATTTTTTATAAAACTATACTTCAATTAAATTTAGTACAACTATTTTATTACTCTGTAATACTTAAAGTAACAATTGAATTATACAACTGCAGTGGATTTGAGGTTATGTACTATACTACATATTTAAAAAATTAAAGTAAGTATGGGAAAATTAATTAAATAAAAATTAATTATTATTATTAAGTGGAAATAATTTATTTAACTATTTTCTGTCCAATCTTTTACTTTTATAAAATGGTTTCTTTAGCTTTTTTTTCTCCGTTTTGGTATGAAGTGTTTTAATCAACGCAATGATAACACAGGCCGGGGCCGAGACTACACAATTCTAATATATTTCGACACGTTTAATACGAATGTGCAATAACAAAGGGGGCTCCTCTAATTTTAAAGAAAACCCAACAAGAATTGGTTTTTCTTTTTTGTCTTTATTTATATAAAACGCGACCCCCAATTTTACCACAAATTGATGTTCAGCAGGTCAAAAAACATAAACGTCGAGATATTTAAACCTCAGAAAAATATCTCTAGATTTTATTTTGGGCCGGGGAACAAAGTTCCGAAAATCAAAACCCCGAAAGGCTAAAATTTCAATATTGCGTGAGTCCAAGGTATTTTAATTTGCTTTCTTTTCACCAAATTTTCAAAGACAAAGTGAAGAAAATCACAGTGGAGCCATGCTGTATCGAAATTTTGGCCTTTCGGTGTGTTGTTTTTCGTAACTTTATTCCTTGCCCTTATTTTGTATATCTTTTACTAATAAAAACTTATTTTTTAGGATTTTGTTAGTTGCTCCCGAAAACTAGACCTATTTTTTATTGCAGATCGTGTTCAGCGGGTCAAATTCATAAAAACTATACGGTCTCGTTCGCAGATAAACTTCCTTTTTCGTGGTCCTGTCACGGCGAGAAATAATCAGCAAAATCAGCCGAAAAATCCGCAGATTCTACCAATTTTATCCTATAGGGACAGCTGTTGGAATTCCGTTAGGGATAGCCGATAATTTCAGCTAAATTTACTGAAAAAGTTCGCAAATTTAACGGAACAAATCTGCTAATGTATCGGAAATTTAGAGCTAAGCGCGAATTGAGTAGGGTTAAGGCTACATTAGCGGAATCAAAACAGCTAAAATTGCATATATTTTCGGCAATTCCAGCTGAAAATTTTTAGCTGATATGAATCAGCTAATCCAGCGGAGTCATTTTTCTCCGTGGTGTAATTATTAATAACGAGGTAAAAATTAATATTAAAAAACTATAATTTCTAGAATAAAACGCAAATTGTCTTTTGGATTGTAGGATTACAACGAGGTCCATGAACTAGTTTGCAGACAATTCTGGGATTTTAAATCTTTTAAACGTCAACGCTGGGACGTCATTATTGTGGACAAAGAATGAATTCTCCAACCTGTACAACCATGACGTGCCACGCCACGCATCCGGATTTCAGCTTTTCCGTTGTCGGTTCCCATCATTCAACACGTTTCAATAGGTGACACCAACCGACCGAAAAGTTAACTTCCGATTAGTACGAATGAAACCAAAAGTGCAATTTGTGCTACTTAATTCTTTTGTGTCTTTTCACTTTATTCTCCAAATTATTCGCAATAATGCATTTAATTCATTTGTGTTTCCTTTCAGTATGTTAAACACTCCTTTGTTTTAGATACATGTACTTCATAATATGATATATCGTTTACAAACACTAATATTTAATTAAACTGTTTTTGCAATATTTATGAAAGTTCAGAAATATACCCAAACATATAAAGGGATTTTTTAATCTATTATTTATATTTTACGAACTCTGATAATGTATAAAATAACTTCCTATAAAAATTTAAACAGATATGAATGATCTTCGAAAATATTGGCCAAAATATTGCACTAAAAAATATTATACAATAGCAATAAATGAATAGTAATGTAAAATACAATCAACCAATATGAGAATAAAAAGATACCAAAGCTGACAGAAAATTTCTTTCAGAATTTTTTTCATTTCTTTTCCTTCTTTTCAATTTTGACAGAATTTTTTTACATTTTTAGACCCCAAAATATTTTTTCATTTTGATTTTCTTTGAATTTGTGGTGACTTATATTTGCATTTTTCTTATGTCGCGAACAGAATCGATGTTTTGGTGACAGCGGTACCCGGCGTCGTTTTTTTCCACAAAAGTGGTTTTGCCTACGCCATTGCGTAGATGGAAAACAAATGAAATTTGTTACTCAGGGATTCTCAGAGTCGCTGATTTCGAATTCGACATCAGATTTTCAACATGAAAAATGGCGGATACAAGATGGCGAACCAAAATGTATTAAGTTTCTTGATAGTTCCAATTCGGAACGTTTCTTTTGTATCGTTTTTCTCAATAAAAATGAAATAATCAAAATTAATAAAGTGTCAATCTATCGGAACCAGAGCCAGATTCAAAGTAATAAACTTTTTGTTTTGTGTGCAGCTTCCATATCGTGTTAGGAAACTAACCGTCATGGTTATGTAGGTGGCGCTGTAAAGTTTGGAATATAAATACTGAATATATTTTCTTTTTTCAGATGTTTGCGTATATACGCATTTAGTTTCCAGTATTTAGACTTGTACCGAAATTAATTTAAATGCTAAATAATCTATTTATAATTATATATTAACTTAAAAAATTAGAAATAAATTATGAATTGTACGTGAAAATAGAGGGTCCGAATTGGACCAACGCCGATTTCACACTTCTTACTCGGATTAGCCATAACTAGTAAAGGTACTCAAGAAAATTACGAATTCCAGCTGAATGTTATTATATAGTAGAGTACTAACCACTATGTTTCACTTCAAGTAACTTGTTATTGTCACTAACGAAAATCTTGAAATTCTAAATGAAATTTTACGACATAGCACTTTAAAACTTTTCCTAATAATACTTACATGTTTAGTATTAATGAAAACAATGTCATAATTTAGTTTCATAGGAATTCTTTATTGCCATATTATATATGTAATTGTATCACTTCCAGTATGGAAAAATTAAATAAAATTATATGTGCACAATCATTTTGGCAACAATTTACATAAAATACAATGCAACCATTAAAAAAATGTTAATTCGCTATAAAACATAAGTTCCTCTGTTTTTTTCACTCGTTAAGATTAAAACATGCCATGCTTATATTGTCCCTCAATAATTTGCGGAATTTTTCACGCAACAGCTCATTGCTGCCAACAATAACACACCGATTTTAACTTCATGTTCCAGTGACGGAAATGCGGAAAAACGATTAAAAAAGTTACACCGTCTATGCACTTGACATTTTCCGAGACGAGAATCTTAGCTTCTTTAACACGACATTAACGATCCCATTCGCTCATACCATTTATCTTGTACCATGGAATTCATTTGCCGCGCACAAATCACAAATGAAATTGCCCTTATCTGCTGGACCGGTTCGCTTGTAAACGCGGAGGCTGTGATAAGAAGAATGATATGCTATTACTACTGTAACAGGTGCATTAAGCTATTTGAATTCCACCGTAACGCGATCTTATTAGTTTTAAAACTGTCAAAAGTGAAGCTTTTGGAACATGCCTAAATGTTCCTAATAAACTCAACTATACTTATAGATTATCAAATCATATTCGATGAGGAATCTCTTAGCCGATTGATAAACACGGTAAACCATTTTAATATTTCCGCATGAATTTCCCGGAATCTAAGCCAGACAGAAGAAAAATAGTCCGTACAAAAGGGATCACCTACTTGACCTTGAACTCCATAATCAAAGTAAAACTTTTCTTTGAACGGAATAGTTATTTTTTACTCAAAATTTGAAAACAGAAACTTTACGTTCAAAACGATATGTTTACATCTGAGATCAAAATTAAGTGTTTCCTTTAAAAGAATCACTTTGATCTTGTAATAACCTTGAATATCGAGTTCAAAGTCAAGGTCAGAGTTCCGTTAGATGGCCCTTTATGTCCTCTTTGACATTTACGTTAACCAGATTTACGTATTTGACTCCTGGAAAATTTAAACGGGAGTTCTTGTTTTTGTTTTTGCGAATTTGTTTTTCTTTCGACCTTGCCATAACTATGATTAACATACTATTTTGAACGTATAATTTCCGGGTTTTCTTTGAAATTTCAAGACTAAACAATGGATGTTTCTGTACTTTAAAAAATATCATTTTGACCTTTAAATAACATTGAATTTAAAGTTTAGCTTAACTGTATAAGTTGTAAGAGCACATATTTTGGAAACCATTAATGTAATCTTAAGGTTCTGTATAAATATGATCAGCACAAACTCAAATAATGCAAATTGAAACATGACCACAAACTCAAAATATGTAACACCTTAAATTTAAATAAAAAAGTATACGAATGCTTCTGAAGAAGGCGCTTACAACAGGTCGAAATTTGACAGTGGATTTCTTTTCTAAAATCAGTAAAACAATCGTAATTCCCAAGAAAAATTAATTTGCAAACACACGGAAAAAAATAGTTGGTTGGCCGAACAAATAAGTAGTTTCACAAACTAGGTAGTAAGCCTAACTACTTATTTGTTATGATAACCAACGCTTTTTTTCCTTGTAGTTTTGCAATAGAGTAATTAATGCTAACGGTTGGTCCAAACCACTGATTTAATGTTACAAATGGCTTACATTGTAACATGAATAAAAAACGTATATTTTATCAAATTAAATTTGAATAAACCAAGGGATACTTTATTTGACTAATTATATCCCTACAAATTAATATTGTATTTCGGGTAAATTCGAAGATTAGTTTATGTACTGCTTTATTGTAAAGGGCTGTCAGACTTAAGTAAATTACGAGAACTCGAGCGAACGTACATCTTCTTGACAAATTAACCAGAAAATTTAGAAACTTATTTAGTACAACAATTTTCTCATTACGTTTAGTATGCTTGCTTTGAATATTTTGATGGAATTCATACAGTTCCGGCACTCATTACGTAAGAAAACAATATGCATATATTTCCATAGTGCATTTCATCAAACACATCTTTTCTTAAACAAACATATCTCTTTCTCTGAATGTATACATCGAACGGTATATTTTATAAGAAATACAAATTATGTTCTAAAACAAAATATATTTGGTAAAGTCGTCATTTTGAAGTCAATGTGAAGAATATTAGTATGGATATGTATATTAACTAATTTTCTTAACCTCTTGTGAAAATAATAGATTTAGACAGAAGCGTTGGTTTATCGGTCAGCAGACAATTAAACATTAATTTATTTTTATGTCTACATCTTTTAAACATGTATTCTTGTATGAGCAAATTTATGAAACAAACTTATATCTTTTGGAAAAAATGAACACGTAAATTTTACAATATATATACAAATCTACAACGATTAATCTTGATTAATTATAGATTTAATATATATTTTTTGAACTTTAAATGAATTTGCCATTTCTGTACGAATTCTAAATTAAGCGTTTAATGAGATTATTCTAGAATAAAATAATACGCCAAAATTAGAAACACTTTTATAACACTGATGACATTAACTATTATAAACTAACCAAAACAGGGGAATAAGCATATATATTTAATATAAGCATACTCGAATAAGAACATTCGAAAAACCGACACTTCACAAATTGACATTCGGTTGTCGGTTTTTTCGACACACACCCCAATAAAGATACGCAGAAATTATTCGTCGAGGCTAAATACAAGCCAAATATTACAATTCGTATTAGATACCACTATGCAGTTTTAGATACCATTGAAGTAGTATCAGATATTATTTGTAGTAGTATTGATAAACATTAAATTCAAAAATATTTTCTTTTTTCTTTCAGTGCATTTTTAGTTGATTAAACTTCCTTGCTGTTGTAATTGCAATTTATAAAATTTCGTTGAGTACCTCCTGAAATACGTTCAATAGTTAAAAAGTAGTGTAATTTGCTAAGATTTTGACCGGAATTTATACAAAATTATTTTTACTGTAGCTATTGGCGGTTTTCTTTCTTGTCACATTAGTATATTTCAAACTTTGAGTTTATTAAATAGTATCGCATCTTGATCTTTAATCATTCCGAATACTGTGTAAATATTTATGTCAGTTTATAACTACTAATTATTAACTTTAATAAAAATAGGAAAATTAACAAAAATAGAGTTATCCTAATTTAAAAGTAGTTCTTTTTACTATTTCGCTTCCAACAAAGATTTTTTTCAGTGCAAAATAAATATGAATAATGTGCCTCATCCTCACACACAGTTCAATATTGGCCTCGTTTGATCTTTTGGTTTTTATGTATTTTGTAATTTCAGTAAATTATTGTCAATGTGAATGGGAGACATTTGAAAAATTTGACATGCACTATTGGAAAAAGCGGAACCTGGCCAATAAGAAATGACTAGTGACAAATTTTTCTCGTAGAATTTAAATGCTCAAATATTGTATCAAAATTCATTAAAAAACTTTGTACCTTCGTGCGTTAAAGGGATAAGAAGATATAAACAAGATTTAAATATATGGGCAGATGAAACGTCTCAAAAAGTACTTAAAATAAATATCTTAAAAAGGTCTTGAAAATATTTTTATTAACACAATGTCTACATGTTTAAAAAATTACTTAAATAATTCTTAAAATCAACCATTTCATAATAAAATTTAGAAAAGAAAAAAAATTAACTGTGAATAATCTTACTTTTCAAGTATTCTCTATCGATTCACGCCGAAAAAATTAAAAAAAAAACGCTAATTTACGCATAATTTTTCAAAATAAAATAACAATGCTATGATTTTTCACTTTTTTTTTAAATATCTCACAGCTTTGATAAATATACACAATGAATGCTAACAATTTAAGAACAAATTCACATAGATAAATTGCAAGTGATAAACCGAGCGAGGACTAACTTTGACATCGATTCGACCATTTTAAATTGATCACTTTAGTGTGTCTAAAATTCGTGGCCATTGCTTCTAAAAAATATTGTAATACCAAGTTATTTACGTTCATCAATCGTGATCACGTTTTCTGTACGTATTTCATTGATTATAACTCATTTTATTAGAGAAAAATAAAAAAAAAATAAAAAAAGGCCTAAAATTCCTCGCATTTTTATTTTATTTAGCAAAATTTTGGCATAAATCGTTTTCTTTTTTAATTTTTTTGACGAGAATCGATAAGGAACATTTAAACATAGTAGGAAAGACACATTCCAGAAATTAAAAAAAATCTTTTAACCCTTAAAGCGCCCTGGAGGTACTGGGAGACCCCACACGTAAATATTACATTTTTTTCCCACACATGGGTGTCGCTTTAAAGGTTAACTGAAGAAATTTAGCTGAATTTGACGTACCTGTTTTTATCATTTCGGAATGAAAAGGGTTAACAATAACATTCCAACATTTATTTATTGATTTTATTTCATTTACTCTATTGACAACAATAAAGAAGAAACACAAAATACGCTAATGAATGAGCTATGGACGCGCTTCAGCTAGCAATTGTCGTTTTACAGACTCACCCATAATGTAACTGAATTATTATCAATATTTCATAGTAATCTTTAAATATTTTACACTTTTTTTAAGATTTAATATTTTTTACTTAGAATATAGACTGCTTTACTATGTATCGACATATACATATATATCTCCAACCTTATAAGTTAAGGCCCATCAAAATTTAAAACGAGATGTACGCAATATTCTAGTCACGATGCTCAATTCCAATGGGAAATGTCAGCTAATTTGTCTACAAATCGTTACTGAAAATTGCGTGTCACGATTTCATTTAACGTAGATCCGAAGAAAGGCATTTCATTCTTCTTTTTTGTGAACTTATTCGCACAATGATGAGTCAGATTTTCACCGAATGCTGAGAGGCTGGAGGCTAATGTCAGTCAAAGAAAATAATATCTCATTCTAGTAACAACCCCTCTGAAAATTCCTGCTATTTTCATCGGCGCCATGGTCGAAAGTCTAGACCGTACGAGTTATTTTCGATCATGTTTTACATCCATAACAAGGAAAGCGGATACAGACTATTTTTTACTCATTCATGCAAATTCACTCAGATACGACGACATTCGTATGAATCGTTCTCCAGTTCTGTGTAAGATTTCGTTCAAAAAGTGTACTTGCTATTTTAAGACGTCTCATTCCTAAGTAAATCTTTTATTTCTATTATCTCCGAGATACAGAATAGAATTTAATAGAATTAAAGAAAATTTTCTTTTTATGATTGTTTAAAAATATCACTAATATAAATAAAGTACTTTGTCTAAAGATTGTGATACAGAAAATGTCTAATTTATTAACTCCCTTAAAAATAGCTATTTAAATTAATTGCTAATCCTATTTTTGAAAATAAATAATAATATAATTTTGAATTACTAAGTCAACTTTTTCTTTAACTAACAAGTTTTACTATAGATGTATAATTAATGTCATAATGTCACTAAATTAATGTCATAAATGAACGCACTTTAAGTAATAATGTAAATCAATGTTAGTAAATTATAATAAAGACACAACAAATAAATATCTTCTGTTTATTTGAATAAAAAAATCCTTTGAATTTATTTTCCTTTACCAACAACCGGCAACGTCTAAATTGATTACGCTTGCAGTAAGCTACCGCCATCTGTATTGTCATCCACGTAGTAACGTATACTTAACCGGTAATGCGCTTCGCGCTTGAAAGCGGTCTGCAGTAAATTACAAAGTAAGTTACTCTCTAGTTCTGAAATATGGAAGTTTCGCTTTTCATCCCAGTGATATTAAATTACCACCGATTATATTTTCACGTTCATTTACACAAAATGAATTAATTATTTACTTTCATTACTTGTAGTGGAACAATAAAATATCGTTAGAAATAAATTGAATTTAAAAAAGAGCAAAATGTGTAATTGGTTTAAAAAAAAAATGGTTTAGCGTATAAAAATAGTTTTCTTTTAACTATATTCTCTCGTGTTGTGAACATTATTGTATTAAAATATAAAATTGATCACTTACCTGTCATTCTGTATCCTATTATTGACAACTTGCGAGGACAAAGGTGCGGATAATTGTCGAACTAGTTCATCCCTCTCTCTTTCCTTAATTTGTAACGTTTCTTGAAGTCTTTGTTTCTGTTTTTGGTACTCTTTGAAGAGGTCACCACAATAGCTCTGATCTATATTTTCGTTGGGTTGCAATGGGCGATTTGGCACGGGTGTGGGGTCTGGGATTTTCGCAACAATACCAGTAGGCTTATCGGCTAACGAATCTCTTCTGGAACTTCTCGCTGTCGATGGGGCTGGAGATTCTCGACCAGGAATCCGTCGTTCCGGCGTTGATGAGGCTGACGGATCACCCTTAATACCTTCAATAAATTTAAAATACCGTTAAACATTATCATTTTATTGCCCTACATTACTAGTTTGCTATAGAATTTTAATGACATTTTTATTTCCATATATATTTTTTAGTTAACCCATTTACGTTTGAAAACATTACTTTTACATGGACTTCGACCTAGTATTACTTCGACCCAGACTAAGTCTGGACGAAGTATTTTGCACATTGAAATCAAAATTAAAAACCAGGAAAATACGTATACGACTATTTTCTAGGCTCTTGAAGATTCCGAGGTCAAAATTGAGTTTAAGTCATCAGAAATTCCAATATTAGAGAATATTAAATTTGTAAAAAACAAAAAAATTAGAAATATTCCGTCATAAATTTTTGTCGGATTACTATAATATTGGAATTCAATTGAAATAATGAACAAGGGTGGATTAAATATTTGCATGAAAATGTTACCGTTGTATGGTATTTTATTAGACGGACCTCAAAATGGCGTCACATTGAAAATTTCTTTGAAAAATGTCTGGACGCTTTAACTAAAAAACTATGAGCATTTTTTGAAAAATTCTAAGAATAAACAGAGATATCGAGGAATATCCTAAAATTTTATCAGATTTTTTAAATTATATTTTCAGAATGTTTATTTAAATTTTTTAATAAATTTGTAAGAATTCATCAAAAATTCTGAAAACAATGTAATATCTTCTTTGATGAATTGTAAGCATTTTTTGTTCTTTGCAATTTTTCCGGAAGGTTCGACAAATTGTTGGATTTTTTTTTTAATTTATCAAAAAATGTACACAAAAGATTTCTAAAAATATCGTTTCAAAAGTCTGAAAAAAAATGTAGTATATTCCTCGAAGATTTACAGCATCCAAAAATTATTGCAATTTAGATTTCCATTTTTCTACGATAACCTAATACAAAAAGTTTTAATTTGGATCACATTCATAATGAAAAGGATCAGAATACAATTGAATCAAAATATGTTGAATCCAATTTTACTAGGTCAGATATGTTAAAAATTATGTTAATATATAATATAGGGGATAAACGGTTTTTGCGGAATTTAAAATTGCGGATCCAATAGCGCACACCAAATTTTAAAAATATGAGAAAAGTTCTTGAGAAATCCATGAGAAATCCATGAGAAATCCATGAGAAATCCATACAGAATGGTTTTCCGGGTTGCTGTTTAGGATTTCAATGTCAGTTTTTTTAAATACAAAATAGCGGAGCCAACATAGTGCACAATGGATGACACGATCTTTTCTCGGATTTTTTAAATATCCTATATATATATTGGATCCGCCATTTTGAATTTGAAAAAATTGATATCGGATTCCGAATGAGCGACCTCGAAATCCCCGAATATTGAATATTTCTACGAACTTTAATTAAAGTTTCAAAATATTGTCCGTCATTCTGGATCCACCATTTTAAAATTCGAAAAATTAATATCTGATTCAGTATAAGCAAAATCAAAAATATAAGTACCAATAATTAAAAGTACACGTTAATTGTCAAACTTCTCCAGAATTGAATATTAATTATAAAAAACTGATGTTTTTAAGCGTCAATTTGTTTATAGCAAAAACTAAAGCAATAAGATTAATAAAAGTACGGTAATACAAATTTACGTGTACGGTGACAAATATAACCCCTTGTCACATTAAAAATGCAACAATAAGTGGCGTATCAATTATAAATAGAAAAATATTACCAAATTAAGAAAGCGGGCGGAATATCCATTATAATGGAGTTTGGAACTCATATGGTTAAATCATGACTCTTAGTAATATACTATACAGGGTGATCCAAAAGTCCCGGAACAGCAAAATATCTCAGCGGGAGTGCATTTTCGAGGAAAATGTTTCAGACAAAAGTTTCAGGATTTTTCCCTGGCTATTTAATGGCGATATTGAATTTGACCTTGAACATGACCTTGAAGGTTATTTCAAGGTCAAGTTAATTTTTTTAAATGGGAACCCCTATTTTTTTTCATGGATTCTGAAAGAGCGGGAAATTCTACGTCCGAGTATGATATGATCGATTTTTCCGGCAAGGTCATTTCAAGGTGAAACTTAAAACTCCCGTAACGGCGAAATATCTCAGAGGGTGTGCATTTCTTTGGAAATTGTTTCAGACAAAAGTTTAAGGATTTTTCCTGGGATATTTAATGGTAGCACAGAATTTGACCTTGAACATGACCTTGAAGGTTATTTCAAGGTCAAGTTTGTTTTTTTTTAATGGAAACTGCTATTTTTTTTCACGGATTCGGAGAGAGCACAAAATTTTACGTCCAAATATGCTATGGCCGTTTTTTTCGGCAATGTCATTTCAAGGCCAAACTTAAAACTCCCGGAACAGCGAATTAACTCAGCAAGAGGCACCATTGAATTTAACCTTGAAAATTACCTTGAGGCTTATTCTAAGCTCAAGACTATTTTTTTTTAATTGGAACCCCGTTTTATTTTCGTAATGTTTCCAGAGTTTCCAGAGTGCAATGCATTATCATTGTTCCCGGATAAAAATATACATTTTTTTTTAAATCCGGTACGTTTACAAATACCGTATGTATGGGTAACATTTTTACATTGTTTCCAATGCTACCGCCGGCTTTAGCATTACCCAAGATGTACCGCGTGGAGGTAGCACGGTCGGGTTTACACCTCTTCGGGGTGCTTTGTTCAGGTGGTTCCCCTCGCCGTCACCTGTGCGTGTGCGTGTGCGTGTGCGTGTGCGTGTGCGTGTGTGTGTGTGTGTGGGTGTCCCCAGACAGTTAAGGCAAGATGGGTATACTAAGATTTTGATGAAATTATGTATCTTACTAAAGCTTATGCTCAAAGTGATTGCCATGAACTTCTTGGCAATATCCCAAGCGATTATAAAAAGTCGATACGACTTTTTTAATCATATCTGGTTCTATAGCCGCGATCTCATCCCGTATTCGTTGTTTTACTTCCTCAATATTCACCGGTTTCGTTCGATACACTCTATCTTTGAGATAACCCCATAGAAAATAGTCAAGGGGCGTAAGATCCGGAGATCTTGGTGGCCATTCTATTACACCCCTTCGACCTATCCACCGTTCTGCGAATACATCACTCAAATAATTGCGAACATCTGTTGCATAATGGGGTGCTGCATCATCTTGCTGAAACCAAGTCTGATCGAAATCCTCGCCTACAATAACCTGAATAGCAGGGATGATGTCGTCCCTCCACATATCGTGGTATTTTTGACCAGTAAGGGTACCCTCGATGAAGAAGGGCCCAACTACCGCATTGTTTATAATACCTGCCCATACGTTTACTTTTTCAGGATATTGAGTAGAACGACTATCGACCATCCAATTAGGATTGGTTTCACTCCAATAAGACATGTTATGTCTATTGATTGCCCCATTTAAGAAGAATGTAGCTTCATCAGAAAATACGATGCGATTCAAGAAACCGGCATCAGCATCTATTCGATTCATCATTAATTCCGCAAACTGTAGGCGTCTATCAGGATCGTCTTCATTCAATTGTTGTACGAGTCTAACTTTGTATGGGTGAAATTTTAAGTTTTTAGTTAAGATCCGTTGTACTGTACCGTAACATAAGTCGTGCTGCTGTTTAACTTTCCTGATGGAAGTATGAGGATCTTCCGTTATTGACAGCGCGACATTCAACTCATTTTCTTCAGTTGATGCTGTTACTGGACGACCTGCTCTTGGGAGATCCTTCACAGTACCGTGAACTTCAAAACGATTTATTGTTCTGCTAACAGTAGATTTAGAAATCGGTTCTCGTCCGTCTCTAAATGATGCGTTAAATAAGGTTCGCACATTCTCTAAAGATCGCTGGTTATCACCCCAGCCTCTCATCATGCGTAAGATGTATGTATACACTTTTTTTAAACAGTTTATTATTCTATTTACAAAATTAGAGGACAAGCGAGGGACAGGAACTGATTCCTAAATCGACTTTTGGCAGAACAATAAATTGTTTCGAAGTTTACGGCACTGTAAAGGATCTCCCTAGAGCAGATCGTCCAGTAATAGCATCGACTGAACAAAATGAATTTAACCACTCTCAATACCGGAAGATCCTCATAACTTCGTTAAGAAAATGAAACGGGGTTCCAGTTAAAAAAAAAAATAATCTTGACCTGAGAATAATCTTCAAGGTAATTTTCAAGGTCAAATTTTATGCTAGCATTAAATATCCCGGAAAAAATCCTGAAACTTTTGTCTGAAACATTTTACCCGAAAATGACCTCTTGCTGAGTTAATTCGCTGTTCCGGGAGTTTTAAGTTTGGCCTTGAAATGACATTGCCGAAAAAAACGGCCATAGCATATTTGGACGTAAAATTTTGTGCTCTCTCCGAATCCGAGAAAAAAAATAGCAGTTTCCATTAAAAAAAACAAACTTGACCTTGAAATAACCTTGAAGGTTATGTTCAAGGTCAAATTCTGTGCTACCATTAAATAGCCCGGGAAAAATCCTTAAACTTTTGTCTGAAATAATTTCCAAAGAAATGCACACCCTCTGAGATATTTCGCCGTCACGGGAGTTTTAAGTTTCACCTTGAAATGACCTTGCCGAAAAAAACGGCCATAGCATATTCGGACGTAAAATTTTGTGCTCTTTCCGAATCCGTGAAAAAAAATAGGGGTTCCCATTTAAAAAAATTAACTTGACCTTGAAATAACCTTCAAGGTCATGTTCAAGGTCAAATTCAATATCGCCATTAAATAGCCAGGGAAAAATCCTTAAACTTTTGTCTAAAACATTTTCCCCGAAAATGCACTCCCGCTGAGATATTTTGCTGTTCCGGGACTTTTGGATCACCCTGTATGTTAACTTACAATAGAAAAAAAATGTTTTAAAATAGCTGAACGTTCCTCGGATTTATGAAGGAAATTCATTAAAAATTTAAGTCCAATCTTGTTATTTTCAATCACCTCGCTGGCCATTAACTTGACACATTTCAAATTATACACATTTTGGAATCAGTTTCAGTACTCAGATAATTAAAAACTAATCTAATATATTTTATAGTCTGCACAAAGTGGACCAATTACATTACGTTACATATTTCACGTTATTATGTGAAACCGTTTCAAATAATTATTTTATTTATCGTAAAAAAAATAAAATTTACTAAATTTGATATTACTAAAATTTCATCAATAATAAAATATTTGAGATGTATGGATCAGAATGTCACATTTTCAACATTCAGTGTCCGTTTCTTAACATGAATTTGATTTATTGACACATGTCTGTTCCCTATACGGTTTATCCCACTACACGAATCAGGGGAAGCATGTCACAGTAAATTGATATAATTTCCTTTGCTACAATCTGGAAACTGTGAAATTCCGGATTCTTGTCTATAGAAATTTGATTAGAATGATATTAAATCTGCGATGTGCTATATTTTTAAAAGAATGATATTACGCGTTTCATACTAAGATTTTTACACGTAATCTTGTTTTCGAAAATATATGTGGTGAATTTGTTCTTGAACTATTTTAATAAAACAAAAGCAAAATTATATAAATTATCAATTCTTTCCACTTTTAATAATTATACATACGATATGCGAAAACATGTAAACGTCCAAGCATGCGAAAATCAATTGAAAAATATTCAGAATTTTAATTCTACTGAATACTTGAATTCTATTTCCGAATTCTGTAATGATAATTAGTCAATTGTTTGCAATGTATAGAAATGAACAAAAATTAAACATAAACTAAGAAGTATTCAAATAATCATTCAAAATAATTTGAAATAAATAAATATTAGAGAAGTTTAAGAAATGGAATTCAGACGTCGATCATTCAATTAACAGTAATAGTTAAGTAGTATAAGGTAGATTTGTGCTAATTATATCAGTGTCTTTAATCAAAAGAATGGCTCAAGAATATCAATTGATAGGAAATTAATTTAATCTTTTAGTTCTAAATTGTTGCAATTTTACTTTTAAAAAGGAAGGTCGTTGCACTGTCATGGAAACAGATGACAGACTTCGTGCCACTTATTATCAAAATAGACTAAGTAGATGTTCGAAGAGGAGTGCTGCTAGGAAACGTAAACAAACACATTTTCTTCGGAGGTATAAGTGCTCTCATATAAGATGACGTTATATGAAATCTTTGAGCTAACGAGTGAAAATGAAAAAGAAATAATTCGAAAAATTTAGTAAAATAAAATGATATTACTTGTCTGAATAATATGTTAATATATTAATGGGCAATAAATTAAAATCGTACAATATTAGGAAGTTAAATCGAAATAAACATAGAATACAATAATTGAACTTTTAAGTAGTAAATTATTGAAAGAATAGTAGTAAACTAATTTTAATCAAATCTGTATTTAGAATCTGAACTACACTGAGAAAATGCATTGTTTTATGTAAAGAAATATCATTCAATTGAAAAGTTGAAGTCGTTTTTGGAAAGTAAAGATGGCATTGAAATATTAAAGGAGATTCGTTTAATATTAGTATTTTATTTCTTTCGTCAGAATTTACCATTTGTTAATAGTTAAAAAAAGTATACTTTGAACTTGGCGGCTGCGCAAATTCACAAATAAGATATGGGACATGTGTCTTATACGATGTATTTGATTATGAAACTCTCGTATTTAAGACAAGATGTAAATAATAGCTTTAATTTATTTATTTTCCCAATAACAACTATTGAATTGTATCGGCACTCAATCGTTCTTAAAAAACCAAACAAATCATCCGTGTTGTTATTTGAGGTTATGTTACGATACGTTGCGACTCCCACTATTATATTCTGTAATTATCAAGAAATAATTACTTTATAGCTACAAACGTATAATATGAAAATAGTTGCTTAACCATTCAGAAACATTTGGTTGCATTTAATGGATATTTCTTAAGATATAAAATGCAGTGTTTTTATCAAAGAAATGTTAGCTTGGTATGAAATGAATTATTATTTCATACTTAACAAAATATTGGATTCGCCATATTTAAATATAGAATTCCTTAACTATTAAGAAGCCTTCTTTACAGTAAACAATTCTTTCTCTCAGTGTACCCGTACGACAATAATATTAAAAACTATTTACTTATATTTCTACTTACATTGAATAGTAATATTCGAATTTACTACATGATCCAATAGAAAGTGTATACTATCGAGTACCATGTAATTGGGACAAAGGTGGACATTGTGTCAAATATTTTATATCTGATTTTGATACCTTAGATTTAACTGTTGGCAAAATACAATACCCACAAATCAATTTAAGAAACGACTTTCTATTTCCTTCACAAATGCTTCACTTGGAGAATAATTTATCAAATGGCATAAAAAGGACGAAAACAACTAAATTACGAATCGAGGGCGAAATTATACACATAATGACAGCAAGTAGTATAATAAAATCGGTTTTAACATAAAATTAATCGATTATTTGAATTTTATTCTCAAACAGTATCACAATTACAACTAAATAATTAGTGAGATTTTTAGATACATTTCATAATTATTAAGCTCTTTCGTTTGTTTTTAATTCTCTATCACTTGAGTACTTTTAATAAATAAATTTAAAAAACTGAAAAATTTTTTTTTTTTTTAAACGGAGACTTGAATTCTCTGGTCGGCTTTTTATAATCATATTCGTAATCAAGATAAAAATACTTAAATGAATAGTCTATTGTTTTTCCATTACTTTAAAATTTTTTTCTTTTTACTACTTTCTAACCAACTATCCGCAGAACGGGTAACTCACTTACTTAACTTACTTAACTTCTAAACTTGATTCTACGGAAATGATTTAATATAAATAATAGTAAAATAAACAATTCTGTATATTATCTACAAGGACATGTAAACATTAATTATTGTCTAATAAACTAATAACAGTTTTTTGTTATAGTCAATAAATTCTTCTTGTTCTTACTTCTTTTTTTTCTGTCTGTAGTTAATTTGTTTTTAATCTTTTAACGAACGATACTACGGCTTCGTCACATCATAATATTATTCTTAGTCTCTTTTCGTCTTGTCTACGCGAGTCCAAAGCAAAATTATGATTATGTCATTTTGTACATTACCGAGACTAAATAATCAATAATTTTTGTTTTCAGGAAAATATTGAATTGATGTAACAAAAATATTCCCGGCACTGCAGTATTTATATTTATTGCATTAGGTATTTATTGGGTTGTTTACTGTTATAATAGGATTTTTTTACTAACGTCTACTTTATGTTTTCATGTACCGAATTATGTATTTATTAATGAATTGTAATAGCTTAAATATTAATAACCTGAACGAAAGTAATTTCAATAAAATTCACAACAGCCATTTTTACAAAAACGACATTACTTAAAAGAATTGTCAAAAATATTTCTACGCAACGCTAGTGATCTGGGAAATTTAAGAATTAATGAGATTACTAATACTTAAAAATTAAACCGGACTTAATCAAAGAAATAGTCATTATCAGCAGTATTCGTTGAAAGATATGATTTGACAGAATTTCTGAAGTCTGTAAGTTGTCAAAGCTGCGAACTCAGCGTTTAAATGTCAATCTGTCTTTAGACACAATTAGCTAAACGTAAGCTTCAGCAAGGCTTTATTACAAATGTATGATAGAACACGCGGAAAAAAATAAATGGTACCGGCTACCACTGAACTACTAAGATTAGGCAGAAATAACTTTTCACATTTGGTCTTACTATTTAAATAGTTAAGTAGTAATGACAACGAAAAGGAATGGGGAAGTAACAACACCTTATTACTTAAGTAACAGCCACCATAACTATTTTTTTCTGCGTTGATGTATTACTTTTTCCAACCGATCTTCTCTAACAGCAGAGAAAATCATGTGTCAGTTCATACAGAAATATTTATTCACAATTTCCTTCTCAAGGCTACTTAAAAAAATAAACCAACAAATCCCGCACCACACCTTCCAGCATTTCCGATTTGCGAAATGTTATTCTTTCCGACATATTGTCAAACACATTTATTTGGGAACACAATTTTTCGACGACAGAAAGCAAAAATGCTTGCAAAAAATTAATGAATGTTTGAAAAAATCCCATAGTACCTAAGTCGTAAATAGGCATTTTTTCATGATTATTAATATCATGTTACTAAATTTATATTTCCTCTAATTTATTTTTAATTAAATAACATGGTCGAATGTAATTTGTAATCCTGTTTCAGAATACAAGTAATTTCAAAGTGAACAAAAATAAATCGATATATTGATTTTGAGATGTCGGAATTAAAAAAAAATGAGTATAACAATTGTCAAAGTGGCGAAAATAGTGTTTAAATCCAAACTATATAACGGCATCTTCATATCGTGACCTTAGCAATGGGCCAATTAATACTTATTATAAATTGAGCGTCAGACATTTTGCAAAAATAATAAATTGTTTTTAAGACTTAAAAATACTCACAACTTATTGACAATTTCACGATACTGGACTAAATAAAGAATAAAAAGTAACAAACCATCGGGACTCTTTGATGTCCCCCTCGTCCTCGGCGGTGCTTTGGGCTGTGTCGTGCTCGCGGTTTCCTGTATCGAAGGAAGCTGCTGGAATTCGGCATAACTCGAGCTCAGGAAGACGTCACCCTCGTTCTCGAACAGTCTATCCACGCTGCTGTTCATCAGTTTATTATTTTTAAAACCAGTCAAGTGGAAACTGGCGAACGATGACCTTGACATTGAATTATTGATGTCCCCCGTTGATAAGGCCATCAACGCCGCCGCTGGTAGCATCGCATTTTTCGGACCTGGAGAACGAGGACAGAGTC
Organism: Trichopria drosophilae; assembly: GCA_030407085.1. Lineage (NCBI taxonomy): Eukaryota > Metazoa > Arthropoda > Insecta > Hymenoptera > Diapriidae > Trichopria > Trichopria drosophilae. The sequence goes on from CM059584.1 coordinate 40,613,418, forward strand.
CGGCCTCCAGGGCCGGCACGAGGCTCCTGGACATCATGTCCGCCGCCGATCTCGGCCTGGTGAAGGGCATTGCACTGTGGGGGAATGTCTTAGGCTTTATTGGAGTAATTAACATGTGCTCTGTCCAGGATGTCTCCAACGACGGCCTTTCCAGCCGTTCGACATCGACGTTGAGTGTCCTCTGGGCAAAGGGGACCCCGAAGGTTTCCGGTGGGATACTCTGCAGCCAGGATAGCAGACTCAAATCGGAATCGCTGAATCCCACAGATCCGTCGAGTAGCCGTGAGAAGCTCATCTCGACCTGGTGTTAAAATCATTGATTAGAATGTGCATGTAGCTTCTGGGTAATATAGTAAGACAACTATTAAATAAGTAGACTAAGAAAATAATAACATATAATATAAACTTTTTTTTTTAATTACATTATGACAAAATGACGGATGAATATGATTTGAATACATCTATTCTCTCTATTTGAATTACAAAGAATATCACTACCACATTAAGTCTAATCACCCTGAGCTGCAGTCGGTAGTAAAAAAATATTTAAATTTAAACCACCCATTAAGGGTGGGAAAGTCGTTCTCATCTATCAACTTTAAACGCTGTATGTTTTTATACGTCAGGTCTAGACAAAATGAGTTTCTGTAAAAAAATTCTCGACAGTATGAAGCCTCATCTTCCACGTGCTGTCTTTAAAATTGAGCTATGAAGCGATATCATAAAGTTACGGTGCAATTTTCCTTAACCCATTAACGTCCAAGAGGACACAAATTTCACCAAATTTTCGGAATATTTCTTAAAATTAAAAACCAATTCAAAAAATGTTAGATACAACATTTTCGGCGTAAAATTGATTGATCTTTCCGAATCTGCTGTTAAGAATGAATTGAGCCCATTCCAAAACAGTTACGCTTGGTTTTTCAGCAAAAAATCAGATTTTTTTATTCGGTATTTTCACATTAGAAACGGTTAGGGAGATAACTGATCGGTGAAAATATCGTGTCCTGAATCCTTTAACGTGCATGATAGCAATTTGAAAATAAAATTCGAAACTGTCAAAATGGCGGCTTATACACAAAAAGAACGACGAAATGCTCCTGAACTTTTTATTCGAAAATTATAAGCTTTCGGAAAAACTATCACTGAACAAAAAGTTCTTAGAATTGATCAAAGAATATGCTCAAATTTTTTCAGAATTTTTAAAACACTTTTCTTTATTTTGAAAATTGCAAAATTTTGAAAAAATATGATAAGTCATAGAAAAATTGTGAGAAAATTTCGCGGATTTCTTTGATCGATTCTTTTTGTTTCGTAACATTTCTTGCGAAAGTCTCATTTTCAAATAACAAAATGTCTGTTTCCCTATGTTTTGAAAAGTGCAAACATTTTTTATTTGGAAACGATCGACTTTCGCAAAAAATGTGACGGACCAAAACGTTCTTAGAATCCATCAATAGAAAACCTTACAATTTTGTCATATTTTTTCGAAATTTTGCGATTTTGAAAATAAAGAAAAGTGTTTTAAAAATTCTGAAAAAATTTGAGCGTATTCTTTGATCAATTCTAAGAACTTTTTGTTGAGCGACAGTTTTTCCGAAAGCCTATCATTTGGAATAAATAATTCAGGAGCTTTGCGGCGTTCTTTTCGTGTTTGAGCCGCCATTTTGACAGTTTCCAACTTTATTTTCAAAATGCTATCATGCATATTTCAAAGTTAAAGGTTCGAAGACACGATATTTTCACCGATCAGTGATTTCCCTAACCGATTCCAATGTGAATATGCCGATTAAAAAATATTTGGCAGTGAAAAAATCTGATTTTTTTGTGAAAAAACAAGCAAAACTTTTTTGGAATGGGCTCGATTCATTTTTTGACAGCAGATTCGGAAAGATCGATCAATTTTACGTCGAAAATGTTTTGCCTGCAATTTTTTGAATTGGTTTCTAATATCAAGAAATATTCCGAAAATCTTGGTTGAATTTGTGTCCTCTTGGGCGTTAATGGGTTAAAAACACCAGATTTTTCGCAACTTTTTAAAAACAATTTCAAATTGAACACTTGTTAACAAACCTCGTTCGGCGTTTTCCGAATGTCAATATGGTAGCATAAATATACAAAAAATATATTTTTGCTATAAAAACTCTGTTTCCTTACAAAAACAAACGTAAAGTTAGACTGTTTTCACACGGTAAAGCTCCGAATTCAACAACTCGGCACCACAACAAAAAATGTCTGCGCTCAAGCGAAAACACCTTATCTATATGATTTTAGGGTCGCTAGATTAAGGTCAAATCAATGTCATAAAAAGAAAAAGAATCATAGCATCGTCCTGAAACACTAAGATTTAAAAATATGGAAGAAGCGAAGTTTTTTCCCTCTTTTGACACGATTAAGCTGCCCCTTTGAATCTGGTGAACTAACTGGACGATTAAGTGCAATTTATATATTTCTGAAATTCAATATAGCGGACGCATAACAGCGAAAAGTTGGCATTTTTTTGACATAAATTCAAAGTTATTGATGAAATCGGCTTAGTTGTGTGAAAAACCCAATTCAATGACACATCACCAATCATGAAAATCAACACTACAGAAATATTTTTCAATATTTAATTAAATTTAAATAAATAAATATATTCCAACATGGCGGCGCTAGAATATGAAATATTTTTAAAAAAATTCATTTTTTAATGAAACGAAATTTTTTTCTATTTATGACCTTGAGTTGACCTTGATCTTGACCTGAAGGGACAACTGACCATGGATTCTGATTCAGCTACCTTAAGAACATATAGATATGGTGGCTACGCTTGGGTTGCAGAATTTTTTTTGTGGGACTGTGTAATCAGTATATAATAGCAGTATTCTATTATACAGAATTAATACAGAATTTAACGTTTTAAAGTACTCAAGACCTGAAAGATTTGATAAGATTAGAAAGATAAAATTAAACAAAAAAATCTGATTTATTAATTTAGGCCTCTATCTTGAAGACGCCATATTGAATTTTCAGAAATTCGTAATGTGATTTGTTAGGGCAGATATTATAACCTTAAATATGGTTATAATGTTCAAGCAAAGCGTTTTCAGTTTGCAACAATTGCAACATTCTGACAGTATTTTGGAAGAAAGTACTATAATGTTTTTTTACCCTCCGGCCGTAAAACTCGATTTCTTGGCCTAGGGCGAAACCTTCGGCCGTTTTAATTATCGAGTCCTGCGACAATCGGATCAAAAAATGCATTATTGGTCAGGAGCAAAATATCGATCTGCGACGAGTGTGATTGTTACACTCACTTCGCTCGGGCGACAAACTTAACAATCGTCGAAGATCGATAATTGCACCCTTGGCACATGATGTACTATTATACTTTTTCATAGGTGCATTTTAACGACGCTATTGGAAAGAGGAGGCTTCAAACTTTGATAACTTGTATATGGGAAATGTCTAGAGCAAGAAAATGTAGTAATCACATGTTTTTCTACAGTTGTATCCTCTCCCTCAAGATTTTGTACAAAATAGGAAATGGTTGCTCCAATGTGACGACTGAAGTTATAACATTTCATTTTCTCGCCTAAATATCGATTATTTAACCATGTGACGGTTGCAGACATGAAGAATTGGGATGAAAAAATGATAATTTTGAGAACCTAACCTCGGAATGCAACTTTTCCAGTTTATGTCCAAACGGACATGAATTTTACTTCATATTGAAAGGTAAAATTATTATTATGGTAAACGATCAAATATTTTATCATCGATAGGCATTCCACTATTTTTGGGTATGTTCTTTTCAAATCTGTTAAAATTTCAGTTACTTAAACGTGCAATTTATCCACCATATCCACAGGGGCAGCTTGATCGAGACTGATTGTCAGAAGAAAAAAAATTAGTTTTTTCCATATTTCTCAATTTTAAAAAGCCATATTAAAAAACAACGTTGTTGAAACGAAAACTGTAGTCTAATTTTGAAAAGAACATACCCAAAAATAGTAGAATACCTATCGACTATAAAATATTTCATCGTTTGCCATAAAAATTATGCCTTTCAAAATGAAGTAAAATTCGCGTCCGTTGGAGCAGCAATGGATTAATTTCCTAACGTTTTTCGATTGTATCAATTATCTATTAAAAATACTAAAATTGTTTTTATTTTAATATTTCAAACCCAAATTTAATAATGTTCGTGTATCTTACGTAAGTTTTTTGTAACGCAATGCGCCACAATATGTTATGTTACCCAATATTTTGAGAAATTGAATGTACGTGCATTTTCCTTCATGGAAATTTATTACATTCAATATAATATTCGTTACTTTCATTAAATGTACACCAAATATACCTTAAAGAATATACTCATATACTAGGAAATTTTTATAATACTGTACATTACACGAACTGTTACATAAATTCATTCACTACTTTTGGTCATCATGCACTAACCGTACGTAATATTACTGTACATCAAATTCCTAAGAATAAATGTTAATTAACAAAAAATAACCTTACAAGACCAATTATAAAAATTACAGTTACTAGTTCATATTCTCATTAATTCAAATTTAGAGAGCAGCATTCAACAAAAGAATGACAATGCATTCATATAAAAGTTATCACTTATATTAGCACTTCGATTTCAAGTATCCGTAGTCATCGCTTGTTAGTTCCGAACACTTTACGAAGTAGTACAAGTGTATTATAGGAACAATGATAAAAAATGATTTAAATGCACTTAATTTAAATTGATATGTAAATACAAATGAACTTTCAGTCGCCATTTTAATCACAAACTGTAATATTTTTATTCTCCTTTGAATACAAAGTGAAACGATATCAGGAATACTTTGTGGTAATTTAAAAATGTACGTATCCCTTCTGAAGGTGCGTAATAAGCACCCACGCACGTAATGATTAAAATATGCCGCATACAAAGCTGAGAAAAAATTCCCACAATCGGATTACATCTATAGATAAATGGAACAAACATAATGGGATGGTCGTCATAAAACGGGATTATGAGATGCACATGCTTATTTATGATGATCTTGAATTCTCAAGTGCTGCTTACAAATAACTCATTCCAACTTCGGATAATTTAAAAATTAATTTGATTCTATGCAAGTAAATTAAAAATTATGTCGTTCAACAATTTAACATCTAATCACCATTATATATTATAAAACTAACATTTTAAAGCTTTGATAAACCATAATAATAAGCTGACACAAATACGACGCACTTCGAATTCTTATCTGACTAACCGTGACATTCTCTGAATTATCCCTGGTGTCGCCAGGTTTAAAATGCTTTCCATGTTTGTTGCCGTCCTGCTCAAACAATTCGTACACAAATCCTTGTAATCATTTCTGCTTAATAATTAACTTTTGTATTTAAAACATTAAACAAATAGACATAGAATAGCCTAATAGTCGTTTAGTCAGCAGTAATTTTCAACTCAATCATGTAAATATTATTTTAAAGGAGAAATAAATAACGAATTTATTGGATTGACCTAAAATTAGATACATATTCATCTCTAAAAATATAAAGTGTATTATTAAATTCTAGGCCAGAGTCTGTAATATGATTACGTAATCAGTTTTCGTACCAGTAATTGTGTTTAATTAAGTTGACGTTAAATACAAAATTGTACGAAATTATTAAACAGTATTTTAAGTACTTTATTTTTTAAATTATTTATGACTATGATTTAAAATTGCTTAATTATTATCAGAACTTCAGCTAGTATTGTTAATAAATACTAACTTTATATTATTAATTTATAGTAATATTATATTTATAATTTGACCTAGACAAAAACTAATAGAAGTAATAAGTATTGAACTGTTTACTATGCAATTATGTACAAGTTTGTTTCTAACTCATCTACAAGAAAGTGTATCCCTTTTATTCAATTTAAACACGAATTATGCAATATGTGATACGGACAAACTGTAAAAAAACGAATCTTTCCTAGATCTGACAAAATGCTCCATATATGCACCGTACTGACTCAATTACGGCCTTCGCCTCGATAACTCGGTACTTTTCGATTTACCGGAAATTGCCTACTTTTCACCCGAATACCCAATAGCCTATTCTAGATGGAAAATCACAAAATTAGTTACTTCCAACCGGTAATTAATCCACAGTAAATTGAAAATTGAATGTAAAAAACACAGTTTTTTGTAGTAATTAATTTTATGCATCAAATGTTATTTTGAAATGAAACCACCTACCAAATATTAAACCTTGTCTAGGTAAAATTTGATTAAAAGACTGTTCCTTGCTTTTTTATCGCCTTTAATATCATATTTTTAATTCTTTAAAGACATTTTGATATTATAAACAAGAAGAATATATGCAAAAACGTCCCTTTTTAAGTTTAATTTCTATTCAAAATGTACATTTAAATACATAACTGATTGTGAATTTATTTGCGAAACAATTTTTTGTATGCTATATTTTGCAGAAACAGATGTTCACTTCAGTTCTAATATTTATTAGTAGAGAGTATTTTCTCTTTTGTCTCTCAAAGATTCTTCAAAATACAATTAAGAAATGCTTTTACAATACTGTTTGTTTGTAATTATTCGTTAGAACCGTCTCATTAAAGAAGAATATAAAAATTCTTCTCGTTAATTTGTAATATACCTTTGATTGTTATGAACAAGAGTTATGCTTTCGTCACATATAAATTAACCACTCTACTAAATGCTAGACTGTTTTCGAAAATATATAGTTTAAAAAAAACACTTTCGAAGTGGAACACTTATCAATAAAATTATCATTTTCGTAGCAAACTATATCTAACCCCTACATCTAATTAATATTACATATTTCTGAATTGTTTCAAGAAATTGTCTAATTTGTATAAGGAAATAAATATCAATTATTTCAAAAGTCCTGTTTGTATAAACTATATAGTGAAATACTGACGTGAGTCAGATGATATGGTTATATGGGTGCTTTATACTCTTTTCGTGTAACTCAGAATTATTTAAAATATTACTCTATTTATAAATTAATAAATTACTCTTAATGAAGTGCCCGAATAAACATTTACCTACGGGTCGGATAAGGAACGGATCCGGAAGCCTTAGCACAGATCCGATCCAGATCCGAATGCATTCTGATCCGGATGTAACGCAACCGCAGATATGTGTCGGGTCCGGGTCCCGCAGGTCAGAAAGCTCTATCCGATCCTGATCTGTTTCAAATCGGGCTTTTAATTATAATTCCTTATATACATATACATAAAAACTTTTATGTGGGGTCTATACAGCTAGGTGACAAATACCATACGGGTTTTCCGAGAACTTTGTTTACCTACAAATCTCCGTCCTATATACATAGTGTATGTGTATTAGGATGAGGTTAAAAAGTTTCTGAGCGCTATTTCGTAATTTCGGACTCATTACTGCGAAATTTAGCATTATATATGTAGTCACAAAACAAATTTCGGAAAGATTGATTGAGAATTGGCAGAGAAAAACGTGCCACAAAAAATGATCGACGAATAGGTTATGACGACAAGTAAATGAAATGACAAGTTTTTTTTCTTTCAGGCTCTCCTCCAATTCTCAATCAATCCTTTAATTTGTTTTGTGACTACATATAATGCTAACTTTTGCAGTCGTAGTATATAAACTTTGTATAGTTATATAGTGGAGTTTGATAACAATTTAGGGTAGAATTTGACATTATCGACCGAGCCACCTGAGTTCCCTTAACCACCATTATAAAAAAGACGAATAATTTGTCAATTTCTCAACCAGATCTGAATATATATATTTCAATTTCATGGTGGTTGACAAGATTCTCGAAAAAAAGTCTTGTCATTTCAAGATTATCTCAAAAGCGTATATATGTTAGTGAAATATGTAAGAACATTGCTTTATTCGCCTTGGTCGGTGTCCCGCTTCCGCGCCATCTGTGGTCTGGGTTTCTCGATGTATATACTGTATGTTTTTTGGGTCGCTGAATCCGAATCCGAAGTCCATTTAACTCTATCACGTCAGGTTTTTGACATAATCTCAAAAAAATACCTATAATTCGATCCTAAAATGTGAAAATAAGATAAAATACTTTAACAACATTTTCTTTTCACATAAACCTTTTAAAATTGTGCAATTGAGAGTCGACCTGAAAAGTTACGGGCCTATAAAAATTAATGTTATTATTATGTTATATTAATGTCAATACAAATTGTTTTCAATATAGCATCCTAAATGACACATTGGTAAACATTCATGATTTTTTAACTCGTGTACCTTCAATTGTAAGAAAAAAGTTATATAACAAAAAAAGTTCAGAATCACTCGAAAAGTACGTCTAAATTTTTTCAAATATTTTTGAGCCATTTTAAATTTTTTCGAAAAACGGCGAAATCCAAAAAATCTAAAATCGTCTTCACAAATTTTGTAAAAATTCAGATGTATTTTTCGAGTGATTTGGAACATTTTATGTTGAGTAACATTTTTTCTTAAAGTTGACGGTACTCGAGTTAAAATATCATGAATGTTTACAATTATTATTTTTTGAGATTGTGTCAAAAACCTGACAAGGATATAGTGTTAAATGGACTTCGGTGTCGGATTCAGCGACCCAAAAAACATACAGTACATAAGGAGAAACCCAGGCCTAAACAAAATTTTTTTTTTGTGTGGCTGTGTTGTTAATTAAAAGTTGGTAATATTAATACAAAAAACTGACTTTATATTTGCGTACCAGAATCACATGAAACAAATTCCATTTCTTCAGAATTATCCTTATTACTATCCGTATAATTACTCTGATCATTTTTTCTTTTCAATCTATGTTTTTGAACTCTTTGACGAATTTTCTGGCGACGTTTCAATTCCTTATTCATTTTGTACAAATATTCTTCAAAATATATATTTTTAAGGTTATGTTACCCGTACGATAGATATCCAAATACGAGCCGGATCAGGAACATATCTGGGTCCCCTTACTTATTGGAAAAAGTTAGATATAGCCAAATCCGGATCGGATCCGGAACGGCCCCCGATGGCCGGACCTCCGGGTTCCGGATCTGACACGGATCTGCGGTAGCGTTACAATCCTGATCCGGTCCGAAGCTTTTGATGAGGGACAGCTCCGGAAATGTTTATTCGGGTGAAAACGAGAATTCACTCTTTCATAACGACTCAATTTTCTTTATATAAAGAGGTACGTTTCACTCCAAGAAATTTAAAGACTACATATAATTAATATACCTGTGGCTTAGACAAAGTCTTTTATTTATATTATGGATATATTTTAAATATTATGTTTTCGAAAAAATTAAAGTTGTTAAAAAATTATGTGAATAAATTGCAGCTCGTTTTTTCAAATATTTTTAGTAATATCATTATTTTTAAGTCAAACACTATCATAAAATTAAAAATGGAAGATACCACTATCGTAAAGTAAGTAAAAAATAAAAATATTTCTCCACAATTTTGCTTTAGAAAACAGTATCATATAGATGAACAATAAAAAGTTCAAAACTGTACAGATTTTGAATTTAAAAAATCTAACGACAAATTTGTATCATCCAAAAATTTCAGTACGCTAACTTTGAAATGAACTAGATGGATTTTGCAAATAATTACACAGAATGTTAAGAGGAGCACTATTCTAAGTATTGTTTTATGCAACAAATGATATCAGTTAATCTCCGAATGCATAATCGACATAAAACAGTCGGTTATACTTTATAAACGTTCTTATAATCTTACTTTTAGTTATGTTTCGCTATCAAGAAAATAATAACAAATGTTTGCATTGTTAGTAAATGCATGAAAAACATTCCGAGAAAAAACCGATAAAGTTAGACCTATTAAAATCAAATTAGATCTCGATAATAACCATACCAACATAGATTGTTAACTTTTATATCTCTAAATATATGTGGATAGAAATGGATGTAATGAATAAAATCTTTATTTTATTTAGTCATATTGTAGGACTAGGCAAATCCACGAGGCATTTTGCACTTCATTGATAATAACAATTAATTTTTGGTGCACACTATCCAGAGTTATTTTTTGAGACCTTAGAGACATTTTTTTTATTTTTTTTAATAATAACATGGAACCATTAAAAATTTAAATATCTTTATAATTTGGACATTTCTATTTAAAATAAAATTATAGTAAGACTTTTTCGTGGAAGCGAAAAAGAGGCTGCAGATTTTAAGAACTGGATAAATTTGCTGTTAATAAAAGGTTTCGATACAGAATCGGATATATTGATATTAGATGTAAGCATTCCTCCTAAGCTTCTTTCAATGCTTCATGCAATAAATATTAGTTTTATAGATATGTTAAACTTGTAATGACGATAACTGAGGAATGTTACGTTCAGCGAACAATTTTTCGGGGCTGCTCAATATTTAAGGGAAATAGTTGCTGGAAAGTATTACATAATACCCATATATTAACCCTTTAAGGACCAGATGTACATAAATTTAACATAAAGTTTGATAGTACTTTTTAGTACTAAAACGCAGTAAAACAAATGTTCGAATAAACGTTTTGTGTTGCCCAAACCCTGATGTTTTGAAATATTTTTTGGGATTTTTTAGTATTTTTTTTCACTTACCGTTATCTTTTATCATTTCCCGAATTAGAATACTTCAGACTTTAATAAATATCGCGTTAAAAATGTGGATCCCACAGGGTAAACGTATATACTAAAATGGAAACGGGAACCAAGTTTGAAGTGATTTCATTGGAGTCAGTTGGCCGAGTACATGCGACTATGATTTTGAAAAAATTCTATAAAGTTCTATCATTTTGCCCAAACATAGTTATAAATATCTGAGGTATTCTAATGTGGGAAATGATAAAAAAATAACGATAAGTGACAAAAAAATCCTAACAAAATCCTGACCTTTATTAAATAAATGCTTGCAATTTTTTTATTCTGAAATCTGCGGTATTTTACGATACACCATTCAAAAGATCAGGGTTTCGGCAATAAAAACTTTACGTTAAATTTAAGTACATTTGGTCCCATAAGTTTCTCGAATTTAGCAAAGAATCAAGGTTTTGAAAAAAGAGCTCTATATAATATGATTTTCATTCGCGCACATGTCTTCTTTTTTGTCCTCGAAAACATTCCTGAAAGAAAATCTTGGTTATTTTGAATTTTGATAATAACTTATTTAAGCTCACCATGTAGAAGAAATTAAGTTAAAAATATTAAAAGAAATTGCAATACTAACATCTGCAATTGCTCATTATAAGACGTACATCCGACATTTACTTGTATCGAATATTTACTAGTATTTTTATGACGCAGTTGTAACAAATATTTTATGGGAGAAGTCTCTAGCCATCAAGCTCAGCCTCACAAAGTTCAAAAGTTTTGTGGATTTGCCCAATTACTGATATCTAATTTGATCTAATTATTATTCAGCACGCGTACTGTTACGCCTCTGGAATCAACAGTACACAAGCGTAAATTTTAGCATTAAAGTCACCGGCGCGAGTTTGGATCGCATTCTGGAACATTACTTTCTACTCGATAATTATGAGATACTCACTTGCTCGCTTTCCTTCGATCCTGTAGCCTTCGCCTGACAATAATTAACGCATGACTCGTACAGGAGACCTTTGATGATCAGCTGTATCATCCGGTCGTTTTTCGCCGACGAAACCGGATGCAACGGGTCGGTACTTTTCCTGTCACCCGGTAGAAACTTCTCGACAAGGGGGTGTACTTCTCTGAAGCATTGCACCCTTGCATTGCTTGGATTCCAGTCTTTGTATTGAAGGTGATCTGTCAGCCTTGGTAAAGTTAGGAGCAGGCACAAGCCGCTGTATTCTTCTTTGGTTGGTGCGAATTTTTCGAGATCTGTAAGGACTTTAACGACTTCCTCAACGGCATTATCAACGCTGCCGTTCGCCGTTCCACTGATGTTGGCCTCAGACTTGATGCACAGCAATTCGATGTATTTGTGCCTTAATATAGAGTATGTGAATTTGCGCATATCAAAGTCGGGGAGGGCCTCCAGGGGCTGGATGAACTCCAGGACATCGTCCCACTGGCCATCCAAAATGAGCTGACGCAGGAACAGGACGTCATCGCTGTATTGGCCGTTGATGACACCGGTTTCGCGCTCGAGAGATAATTGGGTGATGTGGAGATCCCGACTGTGGAGAAACTCCAAGGTCAGGCGCACCACGTCCTCCTCACGCAGCGTGAGATGCGCCGCCGGCATCACGTACCGAATACGCAACCTGAAAATATGATCAGTTTCATTATCGAGGTCATCCGGCGTGCAAACATTAATTATATTTTCATGACAGTTTTAAAATTGTATAACAAGAATAATATTTTGTATCATATAAACAGTCCATTAGTTACCATTAACACAGTAAAGTTTCAAGACCAAATTGTAAATTTTTTGGGAAACCAAAGTGTATATTGCACTCTATAATTTAATTTCGTGCGAATTGCATTTGTGAAATGAATGACTGAAAAAATCACTCTAATAAACATTCACTTAGTGAAATTCGAATCTAACAAGAGTTGATAAAGAAGAGCAGATTTGACTGAAGAAAGTCGCGAAATTTTCACTCTTCAGGTAAAAGTGAATTTATGTACCTTGACGAGACGAAAGTACAGTAGCCCGCCACTAGGAGCGCTTGCGACTCTCGCAGTTATATTTTGCTCTCGTTTTGGAAACGTATTTCTATTTTGTATATTACACGATTTAACCCTTTGAAGCTTACATTTTTCTTTACGTTGAATTGACTTTCGGGGTTGCTGATTACGAATCTGGAATCAGATTTTCAAAATTCCAAATGGCGGATCCAATATGGCGGACAAAAATATGAAAATCCATTGAAATATCCTGTATCTGGTTATCCTGTATTTGTGGGGTTTTCGGGACTGCCGATTACGAATCCGGTGTCAGATTTTAAAAATTCAATATGGCGGACAAAAATATTAAAATTTATTAAATTGTTGCATTTTAACATCATGATGGCCGCCATTTTGAATTTCGTAAAACCAATATCGGTATCGTCATCAACGATATCTAAGGCCCTATTATACCAAATTTCAAATGATTATCTTAAAAGCTATGTACTCTCTAAATTTCTTGAAAATTACTCCAATAAGAGTGAATTTAATCAAATTCAATTCTGGAGAGAGTTAATATTTTCTCTCTCTTAAGATTGAATTTATAATTGTGGAGGAGACATAAGTACCTTATCCGTAGGAGCGATTGTGACTCCCGCTTTTCTATTTCATCTCATTATACAAACGTATTGTATTTTGCAAATTAGACAACTGGAAGGCACGTTTCTTATTTCATCTACTTATTTATTCTATGACTGCGATGTGCGTGGTATTCATATATTATACCTAACTCTTATTTCGCACTTTGTAGCTCTTCATTACTCTCTAAATTTTTTGGTGTAAGGCTTTACTCTTTAGCCAGTGAAAACCAAGCAACTCTCGCGAGAGAGAGATTATTCAATACTTTAAGAGTGAATTTTTACTCTCTACGACAAAATGAATTTATACAAGATATTTTTGTTCATGGTTCTTTTAATGGCAAGAAAATATGAATTTCTAAATTTCTTGGAGTGAGAGTTTACTCTTTATAATTAGTGAAAACCGAGCAAATCTGGTGAAAGAGTGAATATTCAATTTTTTAAGAGTAAAAATCCACTTCTTCCCGCAGAGTTCTAAACTCTCAGTACTCGTGGAGAAAGAAATCTAAGAAAGAGTCTAAGAAATTTAGAGAGTAGAGTACAGATGACATTCATATTTTCTTGACATTAAAAGAACCATGAACGAAATATCTTTTATAAATTAGTTTTATCGTTTAAGTGTAAAATAAAAGATTCAATCCCACTCACTTATTAAAGTGATTCACTTTCAGAATGGAGTGTTACAATATTCATTCTTTGCAAAAGTGAATATTCATTGCAATCAGAGTTGCTCAGTTTTTACCGTCGCTTAGAGTGAAAATTCACCCTATTAGAGTATATTGTACGTATAATTTTATAAAAAAAAAAAAACTTTTCATGCAATAATCATTTTAAAGTTATTTCGACGAGTGAGTACTCATTTTAAAAGTTGTTTTGAACGCCTACAATTCATCTTTGTAACATTTCGACTTATGGTAACATTTTTTCTAGTTATAGCCACATAAAGGGAAAAGTTATGATTTTTAAGGTGATTCTCAGGTTGGAAATAAAATTTAATTTTTTTATGAGCAGTGAAATGCAATATTTCGATACGCAATAGTAATACTTTCATATCGTACATCAGTCGCAGTGATTATTTTGTTTAAAAGTTCTCGAATTCTCGGCACTCGACATTGCATGTTGTTCAAATGATCAAATAATTATACCCCTTTTCATAAAAAAGTTAAAATTTGTATCAAAATTAAGGTCATGGTCATACCAATGCATAGTATTTTTAAGCTTACATCGGTAATTTGAAACTAATTTCGTTGCATTATTTTTTATTTTTTTTACAGGCAACGAGCATATTTGGAAAATGTTAAATAATATTAATTCACATGTGCATGTGAATTCGATATCCTTACAAATTTATCTGATTTTTGTTTCACGAAATAGAGTTGATAAATTATTTTACAATCCAAGTAACAGAATGAAGAAATACTTTTGAAAAAACAGAAAGCAATTCAGATGTATACATAATACTACACATGAAGTATTGTAACCCATACACTTTCTCAAAATGAATATTCAAATACATACAGAATAATTTGTATTATCTCAAACCGAATACTAGATAACCCAAGATAAAATACATAATATACTCGATTTATAATCTTTTATTCCTTTAAATCGCTATGAAGGTTATTTGATTAAGAAACAAAACATTAAATTATAAATTTAGAGTTATTTTATATACTTTGATCATTCTTTCGTTACATATAATTCTGACGTATCAAATTTTTTTAAATTTTTTTGAAAAGAAATTTCTTGAATAGGTGAATAGGAACAGTAAACAAATTTTAACCTAGTTTTTATTTATTTGAAACTACAAATAAACAAGGAGATATTAGTTAATAAAATAAGATTCCGAATTTAAATTAAAAACACAAATTATTATTATTATTATTATGTATTCTATGAAACGAAGTTTGATGTCACAAATATAGTGTTCATTTAAGATCTCTCAATATTTTTTAGAAACAGTTTAAAATTTTCATCAGGACGACCACATATACAATTGCATCTTCCAGTTAACAATTTAATAAACCTGGAAGTTTGCACATTCTGAGGAGCTTCTGAAGACGTCCCCAAGCAGGTATGGGAGAATTTAACATCCTAACCTAGTTTAACGGTGGAATAAATCAATTTTATTGAAGTCTCAAATACTCAGTTTTTGAGAAATGCTTATTTTATCGTGGATTATAACTAACCAGGATAATAAGTGTTTCTGAATAGCTTTTATATCATATATACCTTCGCATCCCATATTGAGGTATGGATGTCTGCTAAAGTTGTACTTGTTACACATATGTATTAAAAAAAATACAATTTATGAATTTAGTAACAAAGCATAAGTATCACATAGAAAATAACCGGCAAATTCTAAATTAAAAGGTACCTTTACTTACGCAATAATGCTTATGTTGGGTACTAAATCTTACATATTACTCGACCATTGACGAAAGCCATTGGGATAATGCCAGACAATTGTTAGTAGCACTCTAGTATATCATAATATATGAGAATCACAAATTATATGACAATTCATCAAAATCGTAAATATATACAATTTTTAAGATTAAAAAGCGAAACGCAGGCAATTAGAGAAATCATCTCTACATGAAAGACAATTAATCAAAATAATAATATTAATATAATAATGCGCCTTTTTTGCACATAAGAAAACGGACAAAGGAAGATATATATACGTACAGTATACTAATGATGTTTTAAAGCCGAACTTGAACAATGATAATCTAATTAGTCTGAGGTAAAGGAAATAAGATGATATTAAAAATGAACATTTCGTATAAGACATACGCAAATGATATGTATGTGTAATTGGTAATGTGTCGAGACAATTCAATTAGTCTCTTATTGTAAATTTACAAATATGTATATTATGTAAGCTCAGGCTACTCAGACGGAGATAAATTATCTCTAAATGTTTACTCTGATTGTAATTTGGAAACTGGATTTTATTATGGAACACCTTATATTAATATTTACACTGCATTTAAAATGTATGAATATTGCAAATATTCCTAGAACATATAACACTAATTCCGCGATACTTGATCTATAAAAAAAAAATTGTTGTTTATTGTGCAAAGTTGTTTTCGTTGTTTGAAAAGTTGCAAAATAGCAATATTTAAGTACAAAATATTCCTACGCACATTTTTAAAAATATTTTTCCACATTTAAAAATTTTCCAACAAATTGGAAAAGGTAGATCAAATATTTTAATTATAAGAAGAAGAAATTATATTTTTATACCCGACATCATTACAGCGACCTGAAAATGATACCATCAATAAAAATCGTTTGAAAACTGTATGAACCTTTTAACTAAAAAACTATGAGTTTCTTTAATAATAATACGAAAGGTTCTTATAAATTATTTAGGATTATACTGAATTTGATCTTTGAGAAATTTGTCTTTTAAAGTTTTTAAAACAGCTTACGCGAAATGCGGAACATTTAATATATTCTCAGATGAGTTCTATACTTTTTTGTTCTTTGAAATTTTGTCCAAAAGTTGAGAAAAAACATCATAAAACATTTCAAGTTCATTTCCTCAAAATCTGTCATCTTTTGGAAAATGTTGCAATAAAAAAAAAATTATGCAAAAGAATTTATCACATAAATTATGCACTGAGAAAAATATTTAATAAATGAAACTAACTGATAGGTTACCCTGTGGGGACTAAATATTTTGTACATTTATAGCTCAATATAGTTCAAATAATTAACCAAAATTTAGATTAACTAAATTGTAGACAAATTAATAAAATTTAGTTATCAAAACTACTAAAGATGTAGCTCCCACTAAGTAACTCACCATTTAGTTAAATTTACTATATATTTTTCTCAGCATGCTATTATTCTTTTAGTGATTTCGTAATTAATTTGAAATTTATCAAATAATATCATGAAGCAATCTGACAAATATTCTACTTTATTTTTCTATGAATTCTAATAACTGTTCATTTTTGTATATCTCCTGATTAAAAAGAAAAGATTTCCTAGTTTTTCGGACGTTTTTCAAAGAAGTTGAGATTGAGCACGCCATTTTGAGGTAATTACAATGATGTTGGATATAAAAATAAAAAATAATAAAAATTAAGTATTTTATCTATCTTTGTCAACAGCTTCAATAGAATCTGAGTAGTCCAATAGCTCTGAAAAATTCATAAGAATAAATATTTTTTCAAATACGACGCCATATTAAAATTCCTGATGTATAAAACTGAATTTTGAGATCGGAATCTTAAAGAGCCGATTAATAATATTGAAAGGGTTATAATGGATGGCACACAAGGTGTAGAAATAAAAACAACAAAAATATTTTCGAGTAAAATGGAAAGTAAAAATAAAAATGTTTTTTGCATAAAATATTACTTGTATTATTTAAATTAATGGAGAGCTAAATATCCTATCATAACAAGTCATTAAAATTTAATCTCGTAGTACATAAAATTTTACTGTGTAATTTTCTTTGGTCCTTCTACCAGAAATTATACAATTGACCTTGGGAAAATTCATGATGACGATGCAAATGTATCAAGTATTACATTTTCAGCACAGTCATTTTTTGTAGTATTTCCGTATCAATTTTAATCCAAATTAGTCACCGTATAAATTAGGTAATATACAAGTTTCTTTGTTAGTACCATTTAAGGGATTGTTTTTGGTTAATCACATTATTAATATTTTAAACGGTTGAAATAGAAGTATACTACTGTCTATATTGATTTTCCTATACCAAACTCAGACAATTAGACATGCACGAACCGATGAACATTGATTGACTTTCTGCGATTACCGACAGTGAAACTTCTGACATTCTGCATTATGAAACATGATACCACGCATGTTCGATAAATATACGAAACGCGCATCCTTCCTAGCAAGTTCGTTGCTCTTCGAGTTCATCGCGCCTGCTGACGTGCCCTGATTGTCGCATAAAGTGGGTTTGCAAATTCGAACGTCTCGTGGCCTCTTGTATACGCATAATATTAGATATGTATCTTGATAACTTTAAAATTGAACATTATCTAAGACATATGATCTTCGAGGTTTTTAACACTTAGTATCAAAACACTACGCGGAATACAGGAAATATTTAGTCGAACTAAAAAATTAATAAATTCAACTCACAAAATCAGACTTTTGAGGTCAAATTCCCTGAATTTTTCAGACAGAAAAAGTAAAAGTTTTTCCATTTATTTATTTGAAACTATTGGAGGTAAAAGCCACTTTACATATGGTTAAGGTAAATTACGGTCAACTTTTATTAATGACTCAAACTTTCTTCTTTTCGCCAGTAAAGAATTTTTTAAAAATTAATTAATTTTAACAGCTTATTTTTGCGAGAAATAGAATCTCTATAACTTTACCCTACAATGTTTGCAAATTTATGAAGCTATCGTCAAACATGTCTATTTATTTAAAAAAATGATTCTTTTTCACAATTTCTGAATAATTTTAGTGATCAGATAACAAATTTTGAAAGTTCGCTAAAGTTGGTAAAGTTGTAGAGAATTTTTTTTTCGAAAAATTAAAGCGTCATTCATTAAATTCATTCATATAATTCTTATAATTGTCGAATTGTCGAAGAAGAAAGTTTGAGTCATTAACAAAAGTTGTTTAACCAATTAATTTTGCAAGTCTCAAATTTTTTTCAAGAACATTAATACTTTTTCCCTCCAAACTCGATTTTTGAACAATTTTGTTAATTGTTTAGACAAAAAGATTACTAATTAACAAAAAAGTTATGTGAAAATCAGAGTGGGGCACTTAATACATTTTATGATTAATTCGCCATGATAAGTTACTCTGCTCGCCAGATTTGAACTACTGATATGGGTTTCACTTTCGCCACCAGAGTAACTTAACATGGCGAATTAACAAATTAATAACATAGATTCATGAATCTGTTATTTTCTTCAAATCTATAAATTGTTCTGATCCTTACATGTTCTAGAAAAATAGTCTAGGTTTCGAAAGTAAACAAGTTTTAAAAAACGCACTATTTTGAGGTATATAAAAATTTGCACTCTAACCTTCAATAAAGTAATGATATTTTTTTTTCAGGAAACTTTTATTATTAGTTTGAAGCTCACAAAAACATTTAAAGTACATTAAATCATTTATGCATTGAAAAAATCAATTTTAAAAATGACAACATCACGTAACAAATATAGTATTAAATTCAATAATAAACTTCCAGATATATCCACAACATTTCAGAAAAGCTTTGAACAAATTAGACAACTTACGTTTTAGTCTTATAATTTCAAGAATATTGGTCGCTATGCCCCTGAATTATTTTTTATTACAAAAATTAATTCCTGCTTGGCATACAGTAATCTATAGAAAAAAGTGAATGCAAATAATGTACTAGAAATATTTTCTATAAGATAAACTACTACTAAAAAAAATTCTTTAAACCCAGTATTGAAATTAGTTAATCAATAAAATCTTCTCTTTTTCTACCGTCTAAAATATTCCATGGTAGAAATGAAAATATTTTTTGTACAATTCTTGTATAACATTCTCATTTACCATGTTAAAGGTATAGGGGGAAATGGCCAGTCTCAGAAAAAATGGATAAATTTCTACCAGGGTTGGTCTTGAGAAATTAATATATTTTTAAATAACAATAAAAACAATGGAGACTCAAATTTCGATAATATTCAAAATAGTTGCTACAAGAATTTATTTATTGTAAGAACTTAGTAGTTGTTGAGTTTAATTTTTTATTATTTCCCTAGCTGTCAAAATTCAGTTTTCTTTCAAACGTTATTAATTTTCATAAGATTCGAGTTTTAGCCGCACAACATCTTCATTCATGTCGAATTACTTTCTCGACGGTTAAAATGGTATAATCTTAATTGCAGTTAGTCTCCATGCGTATCCGACATATAAAATAACGAATCGTGCAGGGCACAGAAATTATCAATTTTTTTAAATTGTCAACAAACTTAATGTATTTACTAGAATAAAAATTTAGATAAGTAAATGAATAATAAAACAGATAGACAAAACGAAATAATAAGGTATTCGAGTAAATTCAAATAAGAAAATAAGTAGAATTTAAAAAAATGCTAAACCAAAAATAAATCATTTTTGGCTTTGGGTACTCCGTATAAAAGACAAGTCTCGCAATAATATCGCATCAAGTCTCGCGTCTATCATCTTCTTACGGTAGTACTACCTATGTGATACTTGATGTAACGTTCTAGTGATTAGGTTATTAATTCGAGTGCTCATGTTACATTTATGTGCTAGGCCTCTTGAAATAATCGAAAAACAAAAACTGCATCGATTTTCCGTAGTAGTAGATGAAATTGTCTTGTCTGAAAGTTTGAATTAAAATTGCTAAATAACGTATGTAAATAAATTATGCACAATATTTTAACAACATTGAAAATTGTACGGAAAACAATAATTTATGTACCAACTAACTTGTTATGTATGCTGAATAATTATAGCCATTTTTCCGTTTAATTTTAAAACATCCTAATTATATTAAATTACCTGTAGTTTTTTCATTCTTCAAGTCTGTTCGTATGCTGTTTCGTTTAGGTAGAGCACCAAATTTTGAGCAATTCGTTGCATTCCCGGAGGCTTGTCGACTTAATGTGCACAAATGACAGTTGCACATTTCATTAGAACTCAATCGCGTATTGATTCTGATTCGAGGGAGAGTATGAAAATTCGGAAGTTTAATTGTGGCTTCCGGATCACCATTCACGCGATATAAATCCCGTTTACATGTTGTACACAAAACAAGAGGTAATCGTGTATCATTAGGATCATATAAAATGTACTTTTCTACGAGAATTTTCACAGATCCGGTAATATTTACCATTGTACTAGTTTTACCAAAGCAAAAAAGACATATTTTTATTCGATTTTCTTCGTGCGTTCTTGCAGGCGGCATGTTGGCGTTTCGTACTCTGTATTTAGTCGCGTATATATTTCCACGTGATAACAAAATATTAAAACAAATTACGATCATTTTATGAATACATCAGAGATATATCGAAAGCCTGCGATTTATAAAACTCTATCTATTATAAAAAAATCATATAAATCAGCATTTATTTAAGGTTTTATAAACTTTATGTATAAATATAAAACTATAACATGTCTGTACATTTTAAAGACAATCAAACCGATAATTAAATTTAAAAAAATGCGTTTAGATACGCTTTTTCATCAGAATATATGATTAAATCACCAAAAAAATCAAATAAAATCATTGTATTCCCGTTTCCTCCCTAGAATAATTTCAAATTTGGTAAGAAAATACTCGTTGGGAATCACTGAAATGATATCTGTAAAGAACGGCGATGGGCCGAAACTTTTGATTTAAATGTCATTCAAGCTCACCGTGCTTACGGTAGTACTACCTATGTGATACTTGATGTAACGTTCTAGTGACAGATACTATTGCTACAGCAATAGTTATATAGCTACAGTATCGCACAAGATATAAAACTAAAATAAAAATTCAAATCAATTGAAAAAATTAAGTAATTACAATTTCAAAAAAATGTTATTTATTTATAAATTCTACATAACTGCAAATAAATTTAAAAAAAAACTTAGTGCCTCCGCTGAAATTCGATCGCGAGTCCATATCTTGACATTATAAAACGCCTATTTTTGACCCCGGATTTGAAAAGAGCGAGGAATTTTACGTTACGAATGATTTTTATTAAATAATCGCAAGGTTGAACGAAGGTCAAATTTGCGAATTAAAACTCCCTGTTTATGTTTTTTTAGCCTGAGCCGATTACGTACCATTGGTTTACAGAAAACTTGACGGGAACAGTGAAGGTCACCACCCGATATCGTGTCCTTGACCTTGAACTCGATTTTAAAGGTTACTTCAAGGTCAATTTATTTTTGTTTGTAATGGAAATCCCTATTTTGACCACGGATTTGAAAAGAGCGGAGAATTTTGCGTTAACAAAGATTTTTATCAAAATTATGGCAAGGACGAACAAAGGTCAAATTTGCGAATTTAAACTCCCCACTTGTACTTTCCGGAATAAAAGCAAAATATATAAATATGATTTACACGAAAGGGCCCTAGGGCAATTTAGCGGTAATGTTTTCAATGACTTTTTGTTCGACTTTGCGATAATTTTGATAAACATCTATCTTAACAAATTGTCGTCTTGACAAAATTTGATTTTTTATATTTCATTTTCGTCGTTTATCATTTCGCGAATACGTTTAAATTAAACAAAAACTTAAATTTACTTCAAAATATAAATTTAGTCTTCCACACCTTTGTAATTAACAAAAATTTGATAGAAAAAATTAAAAATTAACTACTTGCCTAATTTCTTCCACGTAAGATATAACTTTTTTTTTAATTAATTCTATTATCATCCTACATATACACGTGTATATTAATTTCAAAATAGTTGATATAAAATAAGAATTCTATTAAATGTTTCTAGTTACATTATAATTACTACATAAGTTATCGACAGAGTGACTGATAGTCGCCAAATTGCTGATACTAATTGTAGACATCTTATTTAAAAGAATATTGGAAAGATTATGAGCATTCCTAAAAAAAAGTAGAGTTAAAACTCTTTATCAATTCCAGTTCGTTTCTTTACCATTTATTAGAAGAAATCGTTGATTACTTTTCACAAGTACTTATAGTTGGTAAAATGAACATTATCTTTAGACATTTAAATTTTCAAACTCCTAATCAAAATAGTTTCATTCATATATGAAGGAAGAAAATATTAAATTGAAAAAATTTGGAAAGATTATTGAAAATGACGTTTAGCTCATTTCGTATGAATTTGCACAAAAGTTAAATTATTTTTAAAATACTAGCAATTAGCTCCACTACTTATTTTGTATTCAACGTCTTAATACAAATTTGAACCGATTCTACAGCGTCGTTAATTCCACAATCATGAATAGAAGTCCAATTTAGACATTTGACTTGAAAAACCTCACGAGCATATTATACTATAAATGTAAAGCTTGCATATAAATTTGTATGATTTTCTCCCCTCGGCACTTCTTCAAGTGTTTCCTTTTCAGAATATGAAGAATCCAATAACATAAGAATATAGGGGAGCAGTCACAGAAACAAGGGAGACTTTCTTTGTTTTCTTTTTCCTCGCATTATACGTTTACATGCTACAGCTGACAATCTGCCATATTTGTTTTTCTTTTGATAAATTTTTCGTTTTCCTCTGTAAAATTTTGTAAACATCAGTGCCAATAACACTACGTTCTTAAAATTCATGTTCACAGTTTCATTCAGTTGATGTTAAAAATAGATGCTCTGGCTGTTTCAAGCCTTGAGAGCGTGTTAAGTGCGTAAAGTGTCGAACCTCATTCTGTGGGGTGGAGTCGCTAATGGGGTTGGGGGTCAAGGCCGCTGGGGTGAATCCCCTACTTTTTATGAATAATATCTCATGTTTTATTATGATACAATACACAGCGTTATACAAACACGTTGATTTCGTACTTTATTATTCAAAACGTTCTTATTTTTTAAGGTATAGAGGCAGATATAATGTATACCATTTATTTTTGTCCTGCACAAGTGTCCAGTGTGAAATTAATGAGGAGGGGCGATGAAACACGAAAGTGAATTAGAAAAGACTTAATTGCGTAAAATGTCTTTCAAATTCGTTACACAATATCACTATGTGATTTGATATTTAACCCGCCAAATATTCAATGGACAATATATATAGTGCCAAAAAATGCTTTAAATTTGACAAGCTGGAAGGTATGGCTTAAATTATATAAATTATATATTACATTTTTTAAGAAATACAACCGCGAATAAATAATTATACTGAAGTTATGATCTATATACTGTTATATGATCTAGAGGATCATTCCACTTGCGGCAAATGGATTTCTACTTGCCGCAAGTGGATTTCGTTTGCGACAAGAGGACTCAAGAGGACTATTATAAGAATGTATATAAATATAATTTAACCAGTTACAAGTTAACATATAGGTTGACGTAAATAATGATTATTTCCAAAATATATTTTTGTTTTTCTTATTGATAATGTTCCAGAATTCTCACACTGAAAAAAAAATTCCTAATTTCAAGTAAATATTTACGTGAAAAATCGCAACAAAATATTTACTTAAAACAAGGAAATATTTTCTTTATTTAAATAAATATTTACTTGCTGGATAAAATCAAATTAATATTTAGTTGAATTAACAACCTATTTTTCTATTATAAGTAAATATTTTGTTGCGACTATTCAAGTAAATATTTACTTGAAATTAAGAAATTTTTTTTCCGTGTATTGAAAGTAAAATTATTTACTAATGAAGTTTCGTATTCGAGACTTCAAATTTAAAATGTCGACGATCTTGGAATTGATCAAAGAATACTCTGACCCTTATTAATAATTTATGGAAACATTTTCAATTTTTAAAAGTTTTTGGATAGATTAAAACTGTTGTAAACTTTAGAAAAAAAACCTCCATTCAGGACCTACTATGTTAAATTACTCAAAAAATATAAACATCGGTATCCTCCATTCGATGAATTATATTATTAAAGTATGAACTAAAACACAATTTTAATTACTTATATTCCACACTTTTATATTAAACGAAAATAAAAATTCAAAGCAATTTACAGTTTATTAAAATTAGAAAAAGAAGTCCAATTTTTCTAAAGCAAAAGCGATAAGTGAAAATTATTACGTTATGTCTTTTGTGACCTACTTTTATATTCGTTTGCAACTGAAAATGAGATCATAAACGTAATAAACGCATGTTAAATATTTTTAATGTGCGTAAAAAAATGCCAGGTGCGTAATATGCCAACCTTAATTAGAACACAAAAACGCCGATGTTTGTATATTTGACCTAAAGAATGTGCTTTCCTGTACACTTTTGTTAATGACAGCAAACATATTCCTACGAAGTTTCGTTTTCATCATTAAATACGATACTTGTGTCTGATCAGTTTTGCGTGTGCTTCCAAAGTGTGAACTATCGCCGTTGATCATCATGGTCAACATTCAAATTTTTGTAAGTAGCTTACGATTTATGTTAAAAAACCTAAGTTACTTTACTGACAGTGAGTTAAGAATTTATGCTTCTATGCTTTTTTTTTTTTTAGTTTAACCCATTTGCGACAAATCGTTAAAACCATGTAGAAGCTGTGATTAAGATCATCTCTTAGTTTTATTGTTTTGCATGACATTAACTGTCAAAAACTCTAGAAAACTTCATACACAAACTTTCTTCAACAACATGAATATATTTCTTTCTTACTTGTATCTATTAGAAGAGTTTTTTAATATCAACTATTAATATTCTATTTACTTACAAATATTCCATGCCCTATGTATGTACTGTGTATTAAATAATTAACAGCAATTTTTGTGAGATAGTCTGAGCAGTATGTAAATTTTCTTCAGTATTTGTAATCTAAAACTACTATTTCTATCGTGAAATACGTGGCGAATTTAATAACGTGTTGCAGTGTAAGTAATTAAGAATCTACTAGCATACGCTTATAATATATCAATAAGTAAGTAAATAATATTGAAAGATTCAAAAACACTTTAATTATTGTATCAAAATTAACTATGCGATTGCATTTAATTCAGTTTATTCGTATTTTCTAAAAATTATTTCTTACAAATTTTGAGTATGATGACGAAATGCATTAGGCGAACATTCTTGCGGTTGTGGAATCATCATGGATTCCTAATTCTTTTGTGAATAATTTTATGCATAAAATTGATATTATTTAAGTAAGAGTTAAACATTTAATACTGTGTGACTTCAGTAAATTGACAGAAAATATTTTTTGATATTTGGTCCATAAATAGAAGAATTTACATAAATCGTGTGACTTTTTGTTCGATTAATTACTAGATTTTAACCCGTGGCAAAATAAATAAACTAACAAAGAAACTACGTTTTTAATTTCTTTTAGATATTCCTGGTATCGACGATAGTTGTGAGTGTTTTATCGGATGATGTTATTGTTCAGCCTGGTTTTGAACATAAAGATGACGCTGTCGTTGGTAAATCAAATCCGCTGAGACATCATTTTAATCTCAAATCTCGAATTATGCATCTTCCTACCCTTCACCGTCCGTCACTTTTACCGCATTGTTCCCATGTAAGAATACCAACAGTATCATCACTTGCAACTAAATTTAAAAATCGTCGACTGTTGGGAAGTGCAAATCCAAATGCGGTAAGTAAACAATCAGAGTATGAGATATACATCATAATTTAATATTAGAATGTATTTCATTTTATTTTTACAAATCAACTTTTAAAATCAGACTTGTTAAACAAAAATATATTTATTTAACCAAACATTTCTGTGATTATTTAATTTTTCAATTTCATTGAGCAAGGAAATATTAAAACAAAAAAATGATATGGTCCTTTAACATTCTTTGAATCACTATAAAAATGCAATGTGATGTACAATGTGAGTATGATAATTACTTAAAGGGATTGTAAAGTACTCGGCCGATAAGGTAGGAATATTCACTGAAAACGGTAAATAAAAAATGACTGAATCGATTTGTCAAAATTCGGACTCTGTAAGAGCAATTCTAATTACTATGCACGTTATCCTAGAAAATGCAACAGAAATTAATCGAGAACTGATTGAGAATTTTCGGAAATAAGTGATTTTTACTTCTGAAAATTCTCGGTCAGTTCTCAATTAATGTCTTTGATATTTTCTAGGAATCCGTCTACAGTACATAGAATTGCCTTTGCTGAGCCCGAGTTTTGAAAATTTTATTTAGACTTCTTTAATTTATTGTTTTTAGTGATAATTCCTACGTTATCGGCGGACCACTGTAGGACCTCCTTAAGCTATCATAGAAATGTTCATCTTATAACTAAAGAGTCATTGCCAAGATTGCTTAATTTTCTCATAATTTTATAATGGTTTTGAGTACTTCATGATGAAAAATTTTCTTCTCTAAAACAGATACAGCGTTTTGAGAAAATTTATGATTTTATAGGTTAACCGGGTTTACTTAGTATTTATTGCTCGGGTTTCTTTCTTTTTAATTTCAAAACATTTATTATATTTACATGTAAAGAAGAACAATATATTTTTTAATTATTATGTCATTCGGAAATCTAACTTCAGATCTGTATTCAGCGACTCCCACACCTTTCAAATATAAAATTGTATTATTATTTCCTTTTTTTCAGAATTTATTGCAATATTGAATTGCCATTTTTATTTTTTTTTCAATTTAAAAGCAATCAGTCATCAGCAAGCACAAATGCCTTAAAAATAAGAGTTTCGAGAGAATTCCCACAAAAATGCTTCTTATTAAGTTCTCCGAATCTCATCAATGTTTACTAGAGTTAAATAATTTCATAAAATATTTTTTTATTGGAAAGTGACTCTTTAGCACTGTATTAGAAAAATCGAACCCATACCAATTTCTTGTTAAATCCTTAACTGCGGCGGGAATTTCATAGAAAGTTCCCCAAATGCGGGAAAAACAAAATGATTAGAATTAACTGTAACTTAGTATATAAGGGGTTTTTTGAATCGTTGATCACGAATCTGAAGTGAGATTTTGAAAATTCAAAATGGCGGGTTCAATATGGCGAACCTATTTTCCAAATTCAAACCATTTTGCTTATTGCTCGGGAGTTTTCGGGCCGATGATTACCAATTTGAAATCAGATGTTGAAAATTTCAAATTGCCGATTCCATATCATACTCATTTTGCTAAGAGTTAATCATTTTAGGTATCATGGGATTGCTGATTACGAATCTTATGTCAGTGTTTGCATGTTCAAAATTGCGTGAATTTGTTATTTATAGGTTTTCCGCAAAGTGCGGTATCCTTCGCTTTGTTGCCTGAGAACAATGCTACTCGTGGCCTCTCATTAGAGCAATACAAAAACACTCTCGTGGTTGTTTATAGAGTAACTATACCAACCTTCTATATGCATCAAAAACTTCATCGATTTTTCATCTACAAATTGTTATTTTTGGTTTTTCTTATACTAGAACTTTAGTCAGAAATTTGCAAATAGTTCAATTTTTGAAAAGTTTGTCCCCCGTATTACATTCGCCATTTTTAATTTTCAAAATGTATCATCAGAAATGTACAATCAGAGACCTTCAAATTCCCCGAGTAACTAGTTTCAAGCAAAATGGTTCAGTTTTTGAAAAATTAGTCCTCCATATTGGACCGCCATTTTAAATTTTCGATATGTATCGTTGAAATTTGTTCAAAAACCCCCGAGGAATATGTTTCAAGCAGAAATGTTACACTTTTGAAAAAAGTTGCAGCCATATTCATCAGCTATTCTGCATTTCCAAAATCTAACTCCAGATTCGTAATCAGGGACCTCGAAAACCTTCAAGTAATAAATTTCAAGCGGTTTCATAAATAAATCGCGAAAACTACTATCCTTGAGGACTATATGTAATTTTCGATACAGCAATTATGAAAATGGATAACGTCATCATGTTCAGTACACCTTTATTACTGAATATCGATATGTCTGTTTTTTTATGTGTCGGTTATTCAACTGTCGGCTTTATGATTGTCGATTTTTTCCACCTGTCGGCTTTATGATTTGTAGGTTTTCGACCCACACCTATGTATACCCATGACGAAGATTTCCGTTTTTCCCGCACTCCTGGAAAATTCTGAAATGACGAAACCTTCATCATCCGCTATCAAGGGGTTAATGTGGTTCAAAAAGTGAAAAAATTCAGTTTTAGTTAATTTCCCAAAAATATTTATGCTCTCCAAATTTCTATAAATCTACTTTTTTAATCCTGCATTTATGAACTGTTTTAATTGTCGATAGGACGACAAATCAGGAGATTCTGAGGAAGAGGCTGACGTAGAAGAAGCCGAAACTGTTGAAGCCAGCACTCCTGCATCTTCATCTAAACGAATGAGAGAAAGAAAGAGAAAAGTAAAGAAAAATACCGATTCCCTTGACCTCGACCCTTCAGCCATATACTCTCCATTGTTTCACGTTGGTAATTAGAATAATTCTCAGACGTATTTGAAAAAGCGTAATTTCGAATGATCTCAGAATCATGAATATTTTAGTTGGTAACGTTGATAATATTGGTATAAAATAGATTTTGAAAAATAAGATAGGTTTGAATAGTTCATAAGACTATAAATAACTTAATATATATTTATGCATTCCTCATTACCATATTCTTATATATTTCGCAGACATAATCGACCACGCAAGTGGAGCAAGTATTGCAAAAGCAGATATTCACACAGATGAGTCTCGTTTCCCGCGACACGATCAGCAACCCGTAAATGTACAGACCGCGGTTGAGTTTTATAAAAATTTCCAGAACGTACTCCAAAATGCTTCAGATCCAACGTACATCAATTCTCAACAGGCGGTTGATGACGTAAATTCGCTAGCAGGTGAATATATCAATATTAACATTAACAAAATGATACTTTACAATTACCTAAACATTTGATTTTATGAAGGGCTACTCGGAAACCAAGTGCAAAATGACGCCAGCGCTTCAAGAAACGCAGCAAATGCTCAGTTACATAGAGCACTTAATCAGGTATCGTATAATAAAAAAAAAATTGTTTACAAAAACACAATTAAGTTGCCAATAAACGATGTGTTACAATTTCAGCTACAAGGCCAGCCCAATAATTATTATCCACGAGCATATCAACCTCCTCAACAACTTCCTCAGAGAAATCAGCAACCTCAACAGCTCCCTCCCAATAGTCAGAACCAACCAGGAATTCCAGCACCAGCCGCTAATCAGGGCAATGCTGATCTCGCAACAAACATATTAAATAACATTGGAAGAAACATTCCAGCAGCTGCTCCATACCTTCAAGCTGCTGCTGCGCAAACCTCGAATTGGATGTCAGCTGCAAGAGGTGCAACCCCCTTAAACAATGCAATCTCTAATTCCGCTAGTATTGCTCGACAACCAGTCCAGCCTGGAAATACAGTTCAACAATCTTATAGAAATTTCGCAAATGATTACGTGAATTATTTGATGAAGCAAAATCCCCAGCAAAATGCAAGACAAAATGCTGCACAATACGCACAACCTGCAGCCTATAACAATCCTGCATTTAATTACTTAAATAACCTTGCAGGATATTTCAATCCGCAAGCTTCACAACTAAGAAACACCGCTAGTCAAACTGCAAATTGGGTGCCAAACACTCCATCTGGAAATACCGGCCAAATTTTACTAACACCTTCAACAAATCCAACACAATTAAGTGGTAACATAGCATCAGACACATTGAATTATATTGCCCAAAACGTTCCAGCAGCAGCGCCTTATCTTAGGAATGCGGCCACTCAAACGTCTAACTGGGTGTCGGCAGCTCAAGGTAATAAATTGACAAGTGACGCGGTTCTCGGTTCGGTAGCCTTTGGACGAAATCCTACCAATTACATACCATAATGCACTGAAATAATATGCAGTATGTATATCACTTACATTCATTTTATAGTTAGGAGTAACTTAAATGTTCTCTTAAAGTGATGTCTGAGATTTCTTATAATTTGTCATTATGTTGTCATGAAAATCATAACTGATGCAATATTTTAAACTATAATTTCTTACGATTTTTACTTTTTGTATGCAAAGGATTGAAGTAATGTACATAAAGCTTGATAATTTATGTAAATAAAACTGATTTAAAACACATCATACGTGTTTTTTCTCGTATGACCAACCAATTAATCGTGCAGTGTTATGATTTAATTAACCTACTGGTGCGTATAGAGAAGCATTGATGTGAATTTGGACGAACCGTAAAAAAACAACTTTTCTTTAATAAAATGTATCTCTCATGATTTCGCGGGTCGCTGATTACGAACTTGAAGTTTAAATTGCTAAAATCAAAATGGCTCATCGAATACCTCAGTTAAAATATAAGAATAATGTCTTCAACGAACAATTTCGACAAATCAACCTGCCAAACCTTCGATTCAATAATAATAGGCCTCGTATATTTCAGGGGTCTGATTGAAAATGACAGACATAAAAATACTAATAGTTTATTATTCGGGATTTCACAAAAATCGATGCATGTAAGTTTCTGAGATGCACACTACGATTCTGAAGTAAGAATTGGAAAATTAAAATTAATTAGTGATATCAAAAACTGTTATTTTTTTGGGGATTCCAATTGCCAATGAAAAAATTGACTTTTTGAACACATTTTGACCATTCTGAATGCATTTTGCCATTTTGCATTTTGCATTTTGCATTTTGCAATTTTGACTTTTGATTCGTTTCCGAAAACATTAAAAACTTTCAGTAACTAAATTAAATATTTGATGAACACCTTTGACGAGCAAATCACAAGGTTTTTATGATGTATACTTTTCATTCTTCTAGCAAATTTCGTCTGCTCTATTACAAATATTGCATATTTTAGTAGAAAAATTCAGAATTTTTTTATAATGGTAAAGATGAAAAGGTTAGATTATTTTAAGATTTTTCGCAAAAAATGAGGACCAAGATGGAAAGGTTCTATACGCCGGGATCGAACCGAGAATGTATGAAAAAGTTATATATAAGCAAACGATTGATAAAATTCTTATTTTTGCGAGTACTGTAAATGTGACCTAGCAATAATATTGTTAATTTGTTCCATCAACAACGTTAATATTGTAAGCACAAGCAACTGATATGTAATACAACAAAAAATATGTTTTGCACCAGTTACAGCAGACATAGTTAGCTTAAGCGCCACTAGGGGCAATTACGGCTCTCACAGTCCTCAATGTCTCTCGTTGTAGAAACGATTTCCATTTCGTATTTTTAAAAAGTCGAAGAAAGGTTATGCGATTGACAAATATTTTATTATTCAGATGGAATTAGAAATTCTTAATCTGTTTGAATGAGTCGCAGACATTTCCCACGTGAAAAATAATGTTCCATTATAATAACTTTCTTTATACAATTCTTTCGACAGTTTACAAGAGTACTGCGATACTTCAATATATCCACATACAACAATAATTTTAGTAAACTATATAGTACTTTATAGAGTATGTGTTCAATCGTGTTCCTTTAGCCACTCCATTTCACTTGATTGACTAGATGCGATTCCTCCAACGAAGCATAAAACATGTCTGAGCTTGTAGGTAAATTGCATATTCAGATCCAAGTCAATAGATTCTTAAATTCTTCGCAATAACAAGAGGATATAATCAATGCAGACGCTACCAGTGCTGAATGTAAAGATTTATGAGATTAACCGCATAATGCATGAATGGCTGCTATAAAGTAAATATTTATTATGTTGTTCCTAATGTGTGTCTCTAGGTATACATAAAATTGACAAAAATAAGGTATACATAAATTGAAATAAAATAAAATAGCAAAGCGGTATGTGTTATTGTTGTTTTTGGAAACATTCTAGAAAATTGCTGACAAGAATTCGAATTCCGTCATTTTGCGTTGTGTTGGCCGTGGGGGATATATTAATCTCAATCATAGAATGTCATGATTCGTTTTATATTAAATTAAGATTTCCCTACCCTAAATTGACCCCATTGGTGTTCAAAAACAACTCTATTACGCAGTAAGCTGTCGCGTGGGCGACATTTAACCTTAAAGAACTTAAATCGTAGTCTAACCTAACCTACCACATTTTGTACTAGTAGAAGTCTGCATTTTATATCAATGATTTTCATATCCATAAATGTTCTTTTTTAACTTTTTATTACAATCTACATTCAACTTGCCGAATGAGGGAAATTGATCAAAGATTTTGCAGAGAGGGAAAGAAAAGTTTCTAGGGAGGTTTTCACCTTCCCTTCGATCCTACAAATGCTTATAACCAAATTGTTATTAGCCTTGAGGAAGAACCACAAGAGAGGAAAACGTAGAGAAATGAACGAAATTTAATAAAAATGGGATTTTTATTTTACCATCCTTCCGAATAAATGTTATTTATTATTCACATCTATAAAGATGCATGGACTTCGTTTTTTATGCTACAATTAATATACATCTTATATGTACGTACCAAAGGTGTACTTGTACACTGAGAGAAGTTTAGGGTAGCAGGTACCCTAAGCTAGGAGACGGGCGGTCCGAAAAATAAAAACCGCAATTAAACCGCGATTAAAAATTGTGGGCGTTAAATTAAACTTTCTTTTCTTTAGCACCATCTTTGTTTTGGCTTTAAGAAAGTGTATATACAACTTCTGCACGGTTAAAGTATTTAATGATATTAAAAAACTCGACTGAAGTACAAAAGTTGGTGTTATTTTCATATTAACGCTTCCGTCGTGAAAATGGTGCAAGATAGTATAAAATTGTACTAAACCTTTTTTATAGAGCACGAAATTTCCTACAAAAATGTCACGGAGACCCCTAATCTAAAGTCAACAGTTTAGCCATAAATAATGCTTAAAGTTGTATGGAAAATTTTTGAGGTTATAGATCGGTCACCGTTGACTTCTAAGATGAAATTATGTCGTCATTTGTGGCTAAACTAGTGTCTTTAGACTAGGGCCCTCAGTGACTTTTTTGTAGGAAATTTTGTGCTCTACAATAAAGGTTTAGTACAATTTTGTGCTATCTAGCACCATTTTCGATACGGAAGCGTTAATATGAAAATAACGCTAATTTTTATACTTCAATCGAGTATTTTAATGTAATTAAATACTTTAACTATGTAGATGTTGTATACACGCTTTCTTAATGCTAAAACAAAGATGGTGCAGAAGAAAAAAATTTTTATTTTAACGCCCACAATTTTTAATCGCGGTTTAATCGCGGTTTTTATTTTTCGGACCGCCCGTGCCCTAGCTTAGGGTACCTGCTACCCTAAACTTCTCTCAGTGTAACGTACATTTTAAAAGGAATGTAGATAAATTTCAGCTCATTGCAGCTACGATTAGTACACATACATAGAACCATCCGAAAAATGTTTAAATCGTTGAAAATTTTGCCAAAATTCTTACAACTTATCAGGAATTTGATGGAGTAAATAGAGTGAAGAAAAATAAAAATACCTGTCGTTTTGCTTGTTACTTCATTTTACCTATTTTATTATACAATTATATATAAGCATACTTGGAGAACCATAATTCACATTCAAGCCTGTAATTCATGATATGTATAATTCTGTATCTAAACTTCTAGATGCTTTGTAGCTATATTTGACACCTGTAAGCTCACTGAATGTTATTATAAGAACTTAATAATAGATTGACATCTGCTGAAATAAAGGAGCAAAATTGAACAGTTTCTCTCTCTCTCTCTCTCTCTCTCTCTCTCTCTCTCTCTCTCTCTCTCTCTCTCTTTCTCTCTATCTCTCTCTCTCTCTCTCTCTCTCTCGAATTATTTTACTGTGTAGAGTACAGGAGTTTTGTTGCAAATTAGATTATTAAACTCATAAAATATAAATGTCAGTAAAAATCATGTATCAAATAAAAATACCAGAAATATACAATGTTAAATTTATAAAATTGTTTATATAACATCAGTAAATAACAATTCGTATGACTGGCACGGACAGAACAAAGCCATTCAAAGATTGAAGATGAGCGAAGGATCTTAAGCCACAATGCCACAATGTGATTAGCAGTATATCGCACTAAACAGACCGGAAAGGCCACTGATACTTGAAGCATTGTGCAGTGAACAAATTGCTGAGAATCGATTGTGTCAGAAAAAATTAACGGATAGGAATTAAAATGAACTTGAAATTACTTGCTATTAAAGCGAGGTCGATGTCGTTAATTATTTATAAACATTTGTTGGTATTCTTTGATATAAATAATATTTACAGTAATTTATATTTACCTGGAAAATGGTTAGTTACAAAGTATACATCAATACAAATTTTTTAGATTCCTTTTCGAAAAATAATCTTTTAAAAATGTTGTAATGCTTGTATGAATGTTACTATATAAAAAAATTGATGATGTATACTAATGATCAAAATAATGCATGTTTGTTGTTAAGGCGAGTAATAACGTGGTTTAACAAATAGCAACATTTTTATGAATTTTATTATTGAAACTGCTGCTGTCTAATTAATTTTTTGCAATTATTTATTAGTTATTTTGGATCAAAGATTATATTGTACATAATGTCTGTTTTTGATAATCTTTATTTGTAGACTAATATACATACTTGCAATGCTTGTAACGATAGTCCAACTTTTGAAATTGCGCTCCTTAAACAACAATCAAAACTACTGAAATCTAAACGTTATTACCAAATTCCAGTGTTATTACGCAAAAAAAAATACCTTGAGGTTCGTGCGTTATATTATTTAAGTAGTACAACCTCCTGCGTTTTTCCTCAATTTCAAATTATAGAAATTCATAGACAGTTTTGTATTTAATGTTCTCAGGCAAAAAGTTATGAAGACCCTGTTCAGGATGTACACCTAAGATCAAATTCAGAAACAGATTTCAACTCATTAAGAGGATTCTTATACTGACGCTATATGAGTTTCAATGAGAGTAGAAATCTAGGTAGGTTGTACCTCGTAAGTTTAGTAAATTAAGATTTAAAATATAAAAAATTCAATCAAACTGGATACATTCCCGATTTTGTCCAATACTCCAAACAATTGTTGATGATATCTCGATTTCAGTTATATTCGACTTGTTAGCTAGATAGGATATATTAACATTAACAAAGATTAATTTTCTGATAATTTAGAATGTTATAACAAATTATACAGCACTGTATTTCTCAAAAATTACATGAATTTTATTTCAATTATAAAATTACACGAGTCACAGAGAAACTACAATAACGTCTAAAGAAAGTAAATATAAAACTCGTTGCTAAACCGATCCACAGCAATTTAGCACAAATTAAGCCATATGACACTCTATATTTTTAAACAAAAAAATGCAATGATGCATATCAGATTTTTTGTCTTCACTGGGTCAAAATTTACATATGGCATACAGGAAGAAGACTATAGAAACACGCGTCAAAGAGCACATCAATAACACCAAACGGAATACAAAAAATGTTACGGGCCTGAACTACCCATCGTATTACAACAAATCATAATTTTGATTATAATAATATTGAAAATTTAGTCGCATAACCTAATAATTTAAAAAGGAAAGAAATAGAAAACTGTATCATTAAAATTTACTGCTATAATAATTTAAACATAAGATTTGAAAAATCCAAACTTCCGCAAATATACAACAGTTTGTTACCCTCATAGTAATAATATTTATATCCGTATTTAATATCATTAATAAAAAATAAATCTCGCTGAAATAATTTTATTTATAACCCCGCCCAATTCTTTCAGGTCGATAAATCATTTGCTTCATTTATGCCATTATGCAGCATCCAAAAAGGAGAACAATTTCTCAAAAGACAAAAGTTAACTGTTTTATCGTTTTTTTACTTAAAATATTCCGTTTTTGCCACTTAATATTTGAAGATGGCCACTTTGCTCCGAAAATATTGAAAAGAAAACTTTTTTACTTTAGTATATTGACCGCATACACCGAAATTCAATAACGTAATTACATACATAAATTCACTTTGCATTTTACTATTTTATATTAAAATTTGGTGAAGTAAATTGTACTCTACACTATAGAATGATCTGCAGCCAACTGAATCCTGAAAGGAGACGATATTGTACATCGTACAGTTCCTGTATCTTTAGAAAAGCAAATACTGGAAGCGTGCTATGCATATACATATATACGTATCTATGTAACTGCCTTTAATTCCATCTCGGAATACAGATGTCTTGAATTGAATAAGAGAATTCTCAAAGAGGTATGCACCACTAAATTTCTATAGTTTAACTTTCGAGATATTATTCTTAGTTTCAATTGTCCCATTTAATGAGTTATCAGGGATGTCTACTTAATTTTGCTTTATGGACACAAACACAATTATGTTTATAAAATGAACATCTAAAGCTTTTCTGGCAAACTTATTTTAATTCGTGCATGAAAATTAAGATAATTATTTCGAAATTATGATTTTCATAGCAGTGAACAAAAATCATAATAAATTTAACTACACTATCGGTCAAAAACTTAAATTGATCTCTTGATTTTTAAGAAATCGGGAACAATATAGGTTATGGACAACTATTTTTAAGTAATTACAAACATATAGTAAATAGAGGTAATGCAATGATAAAAATACACATTAATTCGTTAATTTTTTTGTTATAAAATATAACTTTGATCCGATTTTGAGGTGTGCTTAGGATCATTGTTCTGCGAAAAACAAAATTAGGCCCCACAGTTGGTTTTCCCGATGAAAATCACGACATTGCAATACTTTATGGTATGTGGTGTATCCACAATGACCTCAATGTTTGACTGTTAAAATGTCCCCAAACCAGAACGAATTTCCTACCATGTTTTACCGTAGGCACTAAGCAGTGAAGTACCGAAATGTCGGTGGACATTTTGCCGAAAATTTCCTTCAATAATTACACATTTCAAATCGACAGAAAATAAGTACATATCCGAGCCCAATTTAACATCTTAAACAGCTTTTCTTTACGCATCAATGGATTTTTGGCATCAGTGCAACCTCTCGAACCTAGTAAATCCAGTTTCATGTTTTCGCTTCAACGAGTTGATGACTGTGGTTTTTTAAATCACAATTTTTTATTAACCCATTAATAATGCACAGAATTTTCAATATGACATAAATCTCGAAAAAAATCGGGCCTATCAAATTTTACCATTTTCGGGGCCGACCTTTCGAAAGCTGAAGAGAAAATTGTTTAAAAATTGCAATTTTTATGATTTTGACACATATATTAAAAAAAAACATGTTTTTTCCAGGGCGCATTTTTTATACATATCGAGTTTTCGATACAATATTTAACTTTGAGTGAGATAAAATATTTTGTTACGGTGCACTCGACAGTTGTACTTAAGAGATACACTGGTATATACTTGAAATTTTTTATGTCTAATCTAACATGGCCACTGCATTGACAAATTTCCTTGAAAAATTTAACAATCTTTTTTCTCGAAAACTGTAGACTTCAGAGACAATTTTATAGGAACAATTATGTTTTAGAATGAGTGAAAGAGAACCCTTTTTATTACAATTTTTTATTTTTCAAAAATTCGATAATTCGAAATATATAGTATTTTGAAAAAGTTTAAGCGTATTCTATAACCAATTTTATTTTATTATATTAAAAATTAGTCAAAATAATTACTAAAATTATGCTTTTTTATGAAGTTAATGTTTAGCGTCTTAAATTTTTGCTAAAATAAGATTATCACACTATGTTGTTGCATCTTCCGTACCACAATTTTTTTATTTTTTGAAAAATGAACAAAATGGTAGCGATTCTCGTGAAAGAGCAAGAAATGTACACATTTCTACACTATTAACCAAGCGAAATTACAGGTTTGAAATATGTTATTATCAACTTTATGGTACGGATGATAGTCATGATAGTGAAGAATATCGTTTTAAATTTCCAATTCGATACACATGTTTTTAAAAAATCACCAGTGCCAGGTGCAAAATTGTCATTTGGAGAAAAATAATACGTTCAACTTCATACATGATACCTTACTCTTGGTCAAAGAGGTCATAAACAATAGAAAAATGCTAAAAACAACCAAGACATTTTTTCGCTACGAAGAATGCATTTAATTTATATTTACAATGGTTAAAAGTAAAATAATATCAATGATGCATTAAAATCGCAGTACATTTCAAACATCCGTATTACGTCTGACTTTCTTCAACATTTATTGAGTCTAAAGTCAATGTAGAAATCTTAAAAATTACTCAGTAGTAGTCATAAAATACAAATTACTGATCTCCACAGCTTCAGGATACAAAGTTTTGAGAAAATCCGTCAATTTTTCGAAAATTCGTCCGCCATATTGGATCCTCACTTTTAATTTTTGAAAACCGACTTCAAATTCGTGATCTGTGATCTCGAAAATTCCTTAAGAGACATTTTAGAACAAATATGTATGAATTTAAGAAATTCTTCGCTATTTTGGATCCGCCACTTTGAAATTTCGCAATAGAGGCTCACTCTACAAAAACCCATTCTGTCATATTTCCATCCTTATACATGTCCAACGTTTTAGGAAAAGTGTGGTAACTGGGGTTAACTGACTTATCGAAAAACTGCCCTGGCCTACAAATGAGGTACCATTTTTTATATTATCGTCCGATTTCAGGAGTGTCAATAAAACACTTTTTCGGTACTACAGCCGTAAAATCCGATTTTACGGCCTACTTTTAGTCCGTAAAATGAATTTTACGGACCACGTGTAACACGAATGTGCGCTGTCAAAAATATAATCCATACAAAGTAAATTACAGTGCGGGAAATCGAATTTTTACAGCTTTCAGTGCCGAAAAACACTTTTATTGGCGCTCGTCCTTTCATCACAGACTTTTTACATCTTGATGCACAATTCATTCCTGATCAAATTTAAAAAATTGAATTTTTTATCTTGATGTTTATCATTTTGATGTGATCGATATGTTAGCCAGGCATAAAAAGACAGGGATTTGCAAATAAGAAATATTTGCGAAACGTCTGTTTAATATACGAGTGTATAACCTGTATGAAAAGGTCGAAAAGCCCTGAAATGTCGCGTTGAATACTCAAATATACGTGTCTGGATTCACGTGATATCGACTTCGTCTGGTAGGAAATTCCCGACGGCAATTTTTTACGGCGGTTCGTTCCACTCCATTCCTACTTTCCATATTGCAAGAGGGTTGTGGGCATCCAATGATTCACGAGTTCTAACAGCCACGTCGGATTATGTAGATGCCAGCATATTCGCCATTAATTCATTATTCGATCCTTCTGAATTTCCGTCAAGTGTACTGCGAATGTGGTAACTAAGCCTTATATGAAGCACATTAATATTAAGTGTATATCATGCGGAAGTCAGGATACACTATTTAGTATTGGAGGAATACCGTAAATATCTCCGGTGGTAGAGCTGAATTTTATAAAATTGGATTTTAGAAAATTCTTTATGGAAATTTATTTTTAAATTTTAATCTTACTACGCTGCGAAGAAACTTTATAAAAATTTAATGGTGCAGTCTTTACCGAATAAGTGGACTAGGGTCGTTTCAAAACTATGAAAATTACAATTGCTCACGACGCAAATCAATTATTCCAGAGTTAACCCTTTAAGGACAAAATGTACATACATTTCACGTTTGAGAGTAGGTACTTTTCAGTAGTAAAGCGCAGTAAAAAACATTTCGGAATCAACGTTTTTAAAGCCCAAACCCTGCTCTTTCGAACGGTGTATCGTAAAGTGCCACAAATTTAAAAATCACAAAATTACGAGCATTTATTTAACAAAAATTACGATTTTTGTAGGATTTTTTTTCAACTATCGTTATTTTTTTTATCATTTCCCGCATTAAAGTACCGCAGATATTTTTAAATATGCCGTAAAAATGTTTGAGCCAGAAGATAGAACTAGTACAAAAAATTAAATTTCAAAATGGCGGTTAGAGTAATAAAAAAAAAGTATATTTCAAAATGTTTTCACAGTGTTTTAATACTATAAATACTACATTTATGGAACTAAAGTTCGCATCGTCGGGCCGGGGAACAAAGTTGCGAAAATCAAAATCCCGAAAGGCTAAAATTTCGACACCGCGTGAGTCCAAGGTGTTTTAATTTGCTTTCTTTTTGCCAAATTTTCAAAAACAAAGTCACGAAAATCACGCTGGAGCAATGTTATATCAAAATTTTGCCCCTTCGGTTTGTTGATTTTCGGAAACTTGTTCCCCGGCCCATCGTTGGAGTAAGCAGGTAAAAAAGAAGCTATTTTTATTTTTTTTAAACCTACATGATTTTGTTCCGATGAATGAGTACTCATTAACCTTAAAAAAACTAGAAATAAAAAAAGGATCAAATTTAATTTGGACTCCAAGGATGCGAACTATCTCCATTTTAAACAGGGAAACTCAGTGTGAAGCAGTGAAAATGGAGCCACTATTTTGAAACAGTGACCCCCATTTTCACTGAAAATCAATGAATATTTATTATTATTTAACAAGGAACTTCAAGTATATTAAAATATTGAATATATGCAATACCAGAAAACATTAAGTACTTATGTGCAGTTATAATATAGAAGATAATAAAATTTCGCTAATCCATGCCGAGGACTTTTAAGGCAGAACTAGTTAATAGAGGGTTAGATCTAGCATCCATTAACCATTTGTAACGTCGCGTCGTGTCGCTAACAGATTCTGGAGCCAAATACAAGTAACCGCCTTGCAAAGATAAGAATCTTAACTTCCATACGAAAGCCATTTACAGACCGTCGAAATAGGAAGATAAGAAAATAAGATCGAATTTATGAGATCCGGAAGCACAACAAAAGAAATCTATTTTGTATTGACCGGAATTGTTTGTTACTACTTATACATGGATTGCATAACTGATATAAGAAACTCGATAACTTATTATCTACTATGGAAAAGTTGACATTGATGCATTATCAATAGCTCTATTATACACAAAAAAAAGAATAGTTGATTTTACTATCTAAATAGTAGGATCTAGCGCAACTATGGTTTTTCGTTGGTTTAACTATTTAAGTAGTAGCTTGGCTGCCGAATTTGTCGCAGTCACTATTTAGATAGTAAAATTAACTGAGAACGATGGCTATGTTTTATTCTACTATCTAGTTAA
Organism: Trichopria drosophilae; assembly: GCA_030407085.1. Taxonomy (NCBI): domain Eukaryota; kingdom Metazoa; phylum Arthropoda; class Insecta; order Hymenoptera; family Diapriidae; genus Trichopria; species Trichopria drosophilae. The sequence goes on from CM059584.1 coordinate 40,655,353, forward strand.
TAGTTCTAACTATTTCATTTTTTCCGTGTACAATTTCATTAAGTTCCGTAATAATTACACCGATCACTTATAAAGCAATGTCCATTCGAAAGTATAGTAACGTTAATATTCATTAGTTATTATCATATCACAGCAAATAATGGAAAGGTGAACATAGATCACACGACTTCGTAAGACACATAGGCCAGCCGATAATGCAAAAACTTTCCGGTTCATGTTACTATTTTTGGCAACTAGAAACTTTCGTATTTGTAGAAGATTTTTTATTCGAATTGGTTGAAACATTATATATACTTGAAGAAAAAATGTCCTCACTTTTCTTTAAGTATACATATATAATACCTATTAACACATACGTAATAGACAATAACGTACACCAATTTCGTATCGTATTGGCTGAAGTCTTTTGTAAACGACTAAAAACTATAAATTACAGTGAACGAAAAATTTGAAACACGGAATGTTTGGTCCATTCCTTTTAGACTCAGTCCGCAACGAAAAATGGAGAGATTACTTATATGCAACAAAATTGCGCAATAAAATTTATTAACCGATTAAGAACCATGACTAGCACATAGCAGATAACCCAAAGCTAACAATTGGAAATAGGATAGTTGCCAAAAATGAAATATCCTTATCCAAAAACAAAAACAAAAAATTAATTGTTTATAACATTTGTTGAAAGTCATCAATTTTTTGTTACAAAAAAAAACAACTGTCAAGCCTCAATTGCCAATTTTAAAATAATGTCTGACAAACGTCTCCATGACTACTTAGCGTATAGTCGCCCCGGTAAGCAAAATTATTGTGCAACTTTTCATACCACTTTGAAACTTTGCATACTTTTAGAGGGTATCTAGAGTAAGAATTTCCGAAGGGGAGCCATCTTGAATTTTGCTACAGAACCAAGATGACGGCCTTTTTCGAAAAATCACTATTTATTTTTTTACGACTTTATTTTTAGTTATTTCAAATTGTTGTTTGGTACAAATATGAAAGTTATTTATTATAATATCACAAGTATTTTTATCTTCATGAATTTCAATCAAATTTCAAAATGGCGGCCACTTTACTACATTATTGAGTTATTACTGAACACATAGTATTCTTATATTGTAAAGTAGTAGTATAATGTACTTTTCAATGAAATAATATTGTATTTTGATGCTGATTACGATTCTGAATACTCAAGATGGCGGATCCAATATGGCGGGCATAGAAACAAAAACAGGCATTATCTATCCTATTTTGTGATTTCTTTTAACATGGATATTAGATGGTGCAAATGGATACCGCTCTTAGCGAAACCAGAGTCGCGACGGAGACGCGGCGGTTAACAACTTTTTTTGTTTTTTTTTTTGTTTTTTTTTTCTATTGTTGTATTTTATTTATCCGTTTCATTTTTTTCATTAATATTTTGACACTTACCTTGGCAGTTTCTACACAGTAGTGTACATGCAACCTTTTGGCGTTTACAAGAGCAACGTAAAGAACATCCATTATAACAAGAACACTTCGTTAAATGAGCTTTACAAGCTTATCGTTATAGAAAAGAATTATCGTTAAAAACAGGGCTACTGACTGGTGCATGTATATACTAAGCGCCGAGTGCTACATTTCTATCGGACTTGATAGCCGCCTAGCGGTTAAACCTCGAACTATTTTGTGTTTATGTCTTATTATTGATGATGTTTTTAAAGCTAATTACTCGCAATTTGGTATATGGTAATGTTTTTGGAGACATCGATTACAAATCCTATGCTAGATTTACCAAATACAAAATAGCGGATCCAGTATGGCAGACAAAAATTTTAGAAATGTTTCCATTTGCCCAATATTTGTTACTCGGAGGTTAAATCAATCTGACGTTCGATTCCTAACCAGCGACCACGAAACCCCCGAGTAACGATTTTCAACTGAATTGCTTGAATAGAAAAATGTGTGACTCTAAGTGTTAATAATTTATTAAATTATCCGCTATTTTGAAATTTGACCGAAATTCATGAAGACAATAATAGTCGTGATGTTATAATAAATAACTTTCACATTTGAACCAAAAAATAATTGAAACTAACAAAAAATAAAGTGGTAAAAAATAAATGGTGAATTTACGAAAAAGGCCGCCATCTTGCTTCTGAAGCAAAATTCAAGATGGCTCCCCTTCGGAAATTATTACTCTAGATACCCTCTAAACGTATGCGAAGTTTCAAAGTGATATGAAGATGTGCACAATTTTGGCACTTTTAGCGAGTTACCGGGGCGACTAGTAGTGCAATTTCGATTGCGAGAAATAAAAATTTATGTTCTGATCAAGTCACAGCGTTGATTATAAAAAGTAATACACAGGAAAATAATGATTAATTGTAACGCCTTAGGATGAACGAAAAGATATTAATTGCATTTTTTTATTTTATTTCCAAAATTTCTTACTCCTGAAGTCAGAAACTCGTTCTGTACAGTTCAGAAATTGGTACAGAGATTTAGTAGAGCATTCGACTAAATCTCTTAAAGTTCAGCCTTCATTTTTATCATAAATCACTAAGGATCCAAAAAATTAGGTATAAAATTCAATCTTTTAGAACAAATTTTTCTTACAAAAATGTGCACTAATCTCTTAACTATACAGACAAGTTTCTGACTTCCGAGGTGATAACAAGTTTTGAAAAAAAATTTTAAAAATGCTATTAACAATTTTTGTTCATCATAAGGCATTATAAATAACTATTATTTACTTTTTAAGTACGAGGATCGCAGATACGATTATTTAGAAAATACACAAGGTGTTATACATAATTTTTCCAGTATAATCCATTAGAACAGTCAGATTTCGTATAAAACCATTTTTCACAAAATCGTTTATAACAAATCGGGGTGCATCTCAAGAATCAGAAAAATCAAAAAACAGACACTTCAAAAACCCGACATTCAAAAACCAGACATGTCAAATTCCAGACATTTAAAAAAACAGACATTCAAAAACCCGATATTTCAAAATACAGACACTTCCGATTGGTGCGTTCATTAAATAAAAAAATTGATCTCCGGTCGCCGTCTTTCAGACCTCACTGGAAGGTGATTTCATGGTCAAAAATGTTTGCTCAAGGGGTTAATTTCGTAGGTCGTCTGAAGGTCAAATCAATTACACCCCCGGGTTATTTATTAAGCACTAATTACACTTTCAGAATATGTGCATTTTGAAATGTCTGGTTTTTGAAGTGTCTGTTTTGTAATTCGTCGGGTTTTTGAGGTGCACCTAGACATTGTTATAAACAATTGTTTTTTATAAACAAAAAAACACGGGTATTTTATTTTCTAGCAAATATCACACTAGTTAGTTTTGCGCTATCTGCTATGTGTCAGGATCTGGTCCTTAATGGGTTAATATAAAAAAATGAACCAAACGTCATTGATTTACCTCTGATTATCAGTTTACTGCCTGATTTTAAAGCGATTAGTCGAAGCGGCTTTTCACTCTCACGGTGCATCTTTCGCATGACCGGCTCGAGCAAAGGAGCCATTACTTGCGATAACGGGGGCTTTCATGCGTATCCCCTTTGACCCGCATAATTCATTGAATGACAGCGACACCGGAATTCGCAGCTCGAATTTGTATTCGTTTGAATACAAGACCTACCTGCGGGATATTTTTTGTACTTCCATTTCGAAAAAGTGCAATTTTTACACTTCCAAAAACTCCAATGTATCCATTATGCACAAGTCTCGTAGCGCGTTTAAGATGAAATGTAATGAAATTCCCACATGTTCAAATATTTTATAATTTGTGGGAAAATACGTTAAAGTAATAAAATTATACTGAGCCATTAATTCAGTTAAATTCTGCAAGAAAATTTAACTTGGATGAAAGAGGTCAATTTCCGTACTGCAACCTCTGTAAAATAGGTTGTGGTATGCCATTAAAAATAAAAAGTTTTAAATTAAGCATAGTTTTCTGGTTTTGGAGGTATGGACTGTGAACACTCACTATAAAAGAAATAATTATCAGAAGATTTCATTATTCTTCTAAATTATTTAAGACAACTGCAGATTAGAGAAATTATTGAAGAAATTATAAGCGCATTTATCCTTTTTTATATAATACAAATCAAATTTTTACCTTTACGCCCCAAACTTGAAACTTTTATTCTTAACTTTAATGCTGGGATTGACTTTTTTTAACGATCATTTGCTACTAGGAATGTGAATCATTTTCCAAAAACCACTTCTTACGTATTTGGTCTTGCTCTTTTACAATCTGAAAACGAAACAGCAACGAAATGGATTTTCATAAAGTCCCAGACATTTTTTCGAAAAAAAAACTGTTGCATAATTTTATTTCAAACATTCTTTTTTTCATGTAGTAAGCAACCAAAGCAATATTTCGCCTTAAAATATCGCAGTACAACAATAAATAAGCTTGAAAATGGCTAAACACATTTTTTATAATGTCTAAAATATATTGACAAAAGAGTTTTTTTCTGCAAATTTTAATAGTCAGTGCACGCAACTTTTAAAAAATCAGTTATTTTTACGTGACTAAGTATGTAAATATCTTTTTGGCCAATGAGCACGAAACTAACTTCAGATTGAAAAAATTAAAAATTGCGGATACATTGTTACGTCCTCGTAACTAGCGGAATTAACCAATTTTCGGTATACATACAAACATCAAAAAATATCGTAATTATATGTCGGCACCGGACAAACGAGTCCGTTTCTAACAATGTAATCTTCAAACCACATAGACGAAGCGTATTAGAATGTACCCGGTTCAAATAGCATTTTATTTAAACCTTTATTAGCCATAAATCAGAAGACGGCTCACATCGCTTAAGCCGGAAAAATCATTTTACATTAGCGTAATTCTCGTCTCTTCCAAAATTTAGGATAATTGAGGACGTAACTCTCAAGCTACCTGTTTTTAACTTTTCTTAAAAAACATAAACAGAGGAAACGGGTACATTCTAACGGGCTCTCTATAGCAATCATTTTTAGTTAATGTATTTTTCCTCATTGGCCCATTTCCAAAAAACCTGTCCAACATACAAATCCACCACCTTCAAAATAGAGGGGGAGTACTCAAAGCGGGGATAAGAAAATCATGGACCACCATAAATACAGGTGGGGCACACCGAGAGCATCGCAGTCCATTTTTTTAGTCTGACGGGACATAGTGAAAAGGGAAGGACAACTCCTCTACGTACATCGAGATTAATTCGGTCGATTTTCAAGTTCGCGAGTTAGTTACCCAAAAAGGAAGGCCAATTTTCGAGCCAACAAAGACCTTCAGCATCGGACCCAAAAGGGAAAGAGGACCATCAGCCCGAACGAATGTCCATCAAAAACTTAGAAGTAAGTATAAGTTTCCCTCTTATGTAATTTGTATCCAACTTCCTCCCTTCTTTCCTACTTTTCCTTCGTGACATAGCGGGTCGGCCTCACTGATCTCTATTATACACTGGATAGGATAGGTATCTATATACCATTATAACTGCGTGTGATTCTACCAGTTTGGAAAAGCTGAAGTATTTTCGCGCTTAACCAATCAGCGAACAGAAACTGAAAGTAGGAGGAGCTTGCTACAATGAACTCATGAATATACTTAATTGTGATGGGATATTTGCGAAATTTCACCGCGTCACAGATTTTGACTCCCGTATCCCATCCAGTGTATAATAGAGATCAGTGGTCGGCCTGCTCCAATTCCCTTCCTTTTCGTGACATAGCGGGTAGGCCTGCGAAACCACAACCCTCTTCCCTCCTACCTATTACCTATGAGCCACAGAGACGAAGTCACCTCTCTCACGCGACTACTTACTCATAACCCAAAAACTTCGCGTTTTCCCTCTAAACTCATTATACCATTTTTATTTTTTATCTTTTTCGTTTATCATCTTCCCTAATAAATAAACATTATTTTTTTTTATAGTGAAACGCCGCCGAGGACAAAAGATACAACGCCAAAAATTGGCAAAGGCTCTTCACCTCGCCCGAGAGGAAAAAGAATCGCGGGCTGCCAAACCATTATCCCCAAAGGAAACTCCTCTTCCTTTCCCTTTTCCCCCTCGCCCGATCATTCCACTGCCTACTCCCAAGGAATTATTTTCTGATTTGTCCATCCCTTTTCCCCCTCTTCCAACAATTCCTCTACCCACACCGGAACAATTGTTTGAAAAAATAAATTGATTAATCAAATAAACCGTTTCCTCATTTTACCCTTATTTCCGACTTTCCTGTGTTGTTAGTAGCCCTCGCTCACCTAAAGAACCCAGTAATTCTACTGAGTTACACGCCCGTGTTATCTCTTTCGAGATATTCACTGGGTCGTAACACATGATGGCGGTCGCTCTTTTAAAATTCGCTGATGAAATTGAAACTTATTACTTCGAGTTTTTGCGGTAAAAAATTTACAAATTTTTTAAAAATATAAAAAATGAAAACACGAAAAATATTATTAAAAGTAAAAATAAAAAAAATAGAAAAAGTCTCTTCACGCTACGTATCTCTGATTTTTTAGCTTTTCTGATTTGTCAGATTGCGAATTTTGATCTAATCTATTCAACGAGCCCAAAAACCTCAAATTAACAACACGTTTAAAAACAATCTGATAAATTTCAAAAAATCATCTACCGTTTTAAATTTTGGACTTATCACCCTGAGTTTGTTATCAGCGACCACGGAAACCTTGAAGCAGTAAAGGCTAATAATATTTCGATTAATTAAAAAAATATCAGCCGTCGAACGTTTTGATGTTTTTTTTTCAAAGAATTACAGTAACGTTTAGAAAATCACTGGTAATTTTGATAGCAGTTTCTACACGAGCACGGTCAAATGCATATGAAGTTTTAATTTTTTTTTGTATTCCGAGTAGCAAATAAAAGCAACGTTGAACATTATCAAACAAAAAACTATTCGCCCGTTGTTAAAGGTTTAAGATATGAGGGATCAACATTTAATGTTATTGTGCCGATATTGTCGACTATCTTAAAGGCATTTCTAAAAATAACTTTAGTTAGATTTTCTCTTTTGAAAAAACTTGTGAGAATTATCATTTTTAATTGAATATCCCGCATGTATGTCGAACATTCAATTATTTGTTTATCCCTTATGCCCTTCTCAATTTCGAACTTTTCTATGATTAACGTCATATCATAAGTTTGTCATTTGGACAAGTTTCGATACCAAAACCCCAGAGGACTGAAAGCCTGACAAAAAAAGGTTTTCCACTCTACTGTTTCGAGTTTGTGAGAATGAACTTTACGTATTACAATTTTCTCAATGAAAACAGGTAACATCAGTTTTTTTTGTTATAAACTAATTTTTTCAATTAATATTTTCTTAAGTTTAGTATCTGCATCCGACAAGAAATAGCAACAAAACTAAAGCAGAATACTAAAATTTAGTACATGACAACAAGCAACTATGACAATAAGACGAACGATAAATAAATAAATAAATAAATACGATGGATGTGTACGACTTACAAAGCAATGCTAATATTCCGTTCTCCTTCTTTGACTAGTGCAAAGTGTATTTTAGTGTAAATCGTCGAAAAAATTAATATCGAAAAGACTATGCATATATCCGCATGATATAATTGATGTACATCGAAATAATAGTAAATATCGTAAATAAAACTAAAATGTAAAACTGTGATAATATAGATAACAATGCATATTCGGAGACTGGTTTTGCTGATTAGAAATCTGTTATCAAATTCTCAGAATTTAAAATGGTGGATTCAAAATGTAGACTACTCAAATATAAAACTACGAAACCAACAAAAAAACTCGGATATGCAGTTTCACAAAATTGATTGCGTGTCCTGATTGGCACCATTTTGATGAACCCATTCTAAATTATATAAAATCAACATCGGATTTATAATCAGCGGCACAAAAAAAACCGATTATAGGCTTTTACCGATATTATCGCAGTTTTAAATTTAAATTTTGAAAATTGGACATTAGATTCGTCATTAGCGAATCCGAAAACACTGTTATACTAAATTTGAATTGATTATCTTAAAAAACAGTGTGAATAATGGGTTAAAAAATTGGTTTGTTTATCGGTGTTTTTTATATATCGCGCGTAGAGAGCAAAAACATGGACAATATGTTGTCAATATATTGGCAATTTCAATTGGTAATATATTGCCCCTATGTTACTGATAAAATATCTAATATGCACTCTAAAATGATTGGAGTCAATTGCGGAGTCCAAGAGAGAGTAATCGGTAAATTTCACTCTCTCGGAGTCACATTCGCTCCTTTAGAGTATTTCATGCTAGGTTTGACTCCTTTACCGGTGTAGTTATATTCTGCAAGGAAGACTGGTTACTACGTGGCCGGCCGACAAACATGGTTTGTGTCAACTCGCTATAACTTATTCAATTCTGAGAATTTTGAAACGAATAAAAAAAGAAATTGTTCGTTAGAGTTTTTTGCATCTAATGAAGAATGAACAAATTATATATCTGAATAAACAATGAAGTTTTTCAGGGCCTCGAAGCATATGACGCGTTGGTGATCGGCTGCCACCAACTTTAAACATTCATTACTTTTTGACTGTTAGACCAATAAAAATAAAACTTTCCAGAAAATTTGTTCATACCTTTATGAACAACTTTCTCGCTGACACTTTTCGGATACTCGAAATTTGTTCGATAAACGAAGAGCCAGAAGGTATATATTGCAGTTGCAAAGAAAAAAATTAATAACTTTATTGTTTATTGAGATATATATTTTATTATTTCACCATTAGATGCGGAAATCTCTAACGAACAATTTCTTTTTTTATTCGTTTCAAAACCTTCAAAATTGGCTATGTTATAGCGAGTTGAAAAAAAAGGCGACCGCGTAGTAACTAGTCCTGTCTATACGGCATTCAGCCGCCTTTCTCTTTTTCCGTATTTATTGACACCATTGGAGTATATTTTCACTCCAAAGAACTCAAATGTAGTCGAACCCGGCCTACCCCATTTTCGACTCCTTTGCAGTGAAATTTGACTCCAATAATTTTAGTGTGTGTGTGGACAATATAAAGCCAAACAGCATCCTTTAATCTATTGCCAATATACTGCTAACATTAAATTATTTTTAAATTAATTAATTATCGTTATTAATACCTGCATTTAATCGTATCCACACACGCAAAGAAATTATAAAAACATAAACTACATGAATAAAATATATAAAACTAGTTATAACTATTTTTGTAGATTCTTTTAACATTACATTAAAAAGAAATATGCAAAATAGACCGTTCTAATTGCTCAAAAAACAAAGAAATTTAGGTAGACCAATATTTCTAATGATTTGAATGTCATGAGAAACTCCCCTAAGGTGGTCCTCAGGAGGATGTGCTGCATGTGAAAAAATACGTTCTGTTACAATTTTCGAAAAAATACTTGAATAATATGTAAAGAAGGCAAAAACAAAGAGACATATAATTAGTAATACACACTGTTAGAAATTACTTCGACCAAGACCATAGGTCTGGCGAAGTATTGAATTTGGTCAGTTCCCGTCAAATAATTACCCTATAGTTTTTCATCAAATGTCGACGTTTCAGGCCCTAAGGAACGCAAAGCAACAATAAAAAAATTGGTATCCGTTAGGTTGTCCGTCCGTCCGTCCGTCCGTGGGCAAAATTTTGTATACGCGATATCTCGCAACTGGCAGGACGAATTTAAAAAGTACAAACGGATTTGGGTTTCTCTTGGCCAAACTTAGATCTGATTAGTTTTTGGAGACAATGCATACTAAATTATGGGGAGGTTTAAGAAAAAAACGCTCAAAAAACACGTTTTTTTCATTTTTAACAAAAAATACAAATCGTACAAAAAAATGTTTCAAACAAAAAATATAGAACATCGAATTCTCTACAAAAAAGATTTTATTCATTTCGTCGTAAAATCAACGATAATGCCGAAAAAAGCAAATTAACATGAAATTAACATAAATTGTACATACACATATACAATGCATATGTATGTATATTATATACATTACATGAAAAACAGAGACACAGAGGAAGCAGGGGAGTGAGGCGGGTATCAGGGGGGGCATAAAAAAATATTCACTGTAATGTTGGTGTCGGGTAGCCATGGAGAGGTGGTAGCGTAATATAAATAAAATAAATAACCAATCGAGCCAAAACCTTTCGCGTCCAGGGCGTGAAGAAAAACATATTAATGTACTGGATCGCATGAACGGAAACCGAAGTGTCCCACATATAAAAAAATTTATTTCCTGCAACCCGACCTGTCAAAAACTCGACTAAACCGCGTTTTTTAAGCATCAGTGTAAACAAGTCGTGCTCATTTATCAGTGCTTCGGCTGACCTGCGGTCGGGGTCGAAGTTTTGAAAATGCTCATTTTCAATTTTAATATAGGGTGAGAATCCCAATGAATGGACGATTTTCTACATATTTCTATTTCTTATGAATGTATGATGCACAACATGCAACAAAATACATATTTTTATGTTCTTTGAACATTCAAAACAATATTTACAGTACTATTGTTCTTCCGGTGATTATTATTTTGTAAAATCAAAGCAAAGTTTTAAAGCCATCCAAAACTGGTACTGAAAACGTCCTATTTGATTTAACCCGTCTATTCATTGGGGCTTAGCGGATTTTTTTACAAACGTATGAAGACGAGGTTAATAATTAAATAAAATCAAAGGTTGAACTTTACGCTCATAAATAGCAGAGTCTAACGATTCTAATGGTGGTATCATAATTAAATTTTCATAAAAGAATTCAAAAGTTACAATCGATCAAAGTGTGAAAAATGCTTAACCGTCCATTCATTGGCCCTATTTAAGGAACAAGATATTGTTACAATATATGTATAGAAACTACTCGAACCTAACGATGCTAGAACTACCCTCTGCCGCCTTGTTTCCTGGCAGTGTTAAAATGGGAATATTCCCGGAAGCATCAGCCTTTCGTCACGGAACTGCAATACGAATTTAGCCAAAATTGTAGGCACCCGGGTCGAAGACATCTAGTTTCTCTTTGAATTTTCTCAAATAGAAACTGAAGTTTTTTACGTTACCCTTTCAGAATTTTACTACACAAAATTAAGAAACATTTTCAAAAAATTACGAACAAATTTTAGAAATTACCAAAATATTTCAGAAAATGACTAAACTCTGTTTCGTAAAATTCTAAAACCGTAACGATAAAAAACTTCGGTTACTCTTTCAAGATCATTGCTTCTTTTAAGTGCAAATAATTGACTCAAGAAATTGAATTTTTGGAAAATTGTCCATATTTTTTTATTATTGAACCGCTTATAAAACCCTCAAATAAGGAAAAAATTTCAATACATTAACACAATGGATTATTACACTTAAATTTACGTAATATAAATCCATTCCTTGGTTAAAGAGTTAAGCTAAATCAAGTTTTCAGTAAAGTCAAATACAATAAGACGTATTCTCACAACGAGAAGAATTTACTTTGCCGAAGAAGGAAAAATTCTCGAATCTTATTAAAGTTTAAGAATTTTAAGCTGACATTTTAATAAAAGTTTGGACGTACAGACATGATTCCTTTCAATTTAAGTTTAAATTGTATTTTTTAACACGTTTAGTGTCAGACAATGGAAGCCTCGCAGAATCTACGACCAAAATAAAATCTGGCAATTTTCTAAATGCCACCAAGAAATATATAATATCTGTACTAGTTATAAAATGATAATATTATAGAACCAAAAGTATTTATGAACTTTATAAAGGACATCGATAGTAAACGAATAATTTCATTGAAGTAATAATTGTACAAAAGTTTAATCTAAAAGGAAGGCAAACATCTCTGATCACCTTCTCGAGCAATCTCGTGAAGTGACCAAGGATTCTTTAGTGGCGAAAATAAATCATCAAGCACCCTCATTTCTGTTCAATCACGAAATGCCCCATCTTCTGGTGTAAACATGTTTGGGGTCGTAGTATAGAGGGCAGCTCCTCATTTTTGTTGGGAAGTGAAAACCACTTAACTCCAGACCCACGTCATGAAATGTGTTTTCTTATATTGAGTGAAAAATCAATTTTTATTAGAGCAATTATGCTTTTAATGGCGTTTGGTTCTATACCGTTGATAAATTAACGTGCCTACCCCTAAAAAACAAATTTTAATGAAATAAATACGTAGAATAAATACATAGATAATGAAATAAATAGTTAGAGTTGACAATGCAAATTTTTTGTATCACATGGAGAATGCGAACAATATAAAATTGTTCACTTCGTTTGAATGCAGCAGAGAACTATTTCATATTAAATAGGTATTATTAATAGTACATTAGCCAATACCAGAGCAATTAAAAAATAAAATTTGAATTATATATTTAGAAAAAATAATTCTTAACATTGCCCCGAGAGAAACAGATGAACAAAATCGGTCTGATCTAAAAATTATCTAAATAAGGTCCTTATTTTTAGACAATTCAAGACCAAAGTATGACAAGATTACAACCAAAAATAGGTCTTAATCAAATAAACAAAGCAACATTTTTTAATTGCATTAAAAAAACAATAAACAAATAAAAAAAACTCGCCACGTGGCAGAATCGAACTTCAGACCGCTTGGTAACCACCTCGCTCTCCTAACCACCTGGCCATAAGTGGTCTCTCATTATGTTTAATGTCCGTTGCAAAGATAAATAATATTTTCTAACATAGTTCGATGTAAAAAATGCTTTTATCCGTAGTGTTTTAGTTACAGGTGAAAAGACGTTAAAAATATGAGCGATATAAAATTTCAAAAACTTTGTTAACTGCTGCTAACGTGAGAAGTTTTACATCGAATCATGGTTGGAAATATTAATTATCTTTGCAATTGACACCCACACAAAATGTGGCCGAGGGGTTAGGAGCTTGAATTGTTACCAAACGTAAGGTTTGATTCCGCCGAGTGGCGAGCTTTTTTTGTTTTCTGTTTTTTTTTAATGCAATAAAAAAAATGATAAATTCTTAATGTGATTAGATCTATTTTGATTGTAAAGTCGTCCAACTTTATCCTGGATTGTCTCAAAATTAGGACCTCATTTTGATCGTTTTCTGATCTGGTCATCTGTTTTTCTCTCTCGGGCTTACTTCTTAAATTCAAAATTAGGAAAAGCTTAAATTTAGACAGAAACTATGCTGATTTTTTGAAATTAAGTCAATATTTAAAATCTTTCTTTCAGATAGCACACCTAATTTTTATATAATAAGATTGTTTGAGCTTGTATCATCCAAGATAGAAACATTTTATTTTAAGCAAAAGTCAACTTTTGTTGTCTAGAAGTAAGGCTTTAATCCTAAACATTGACTTAATTTTTTTCGGATTGAAATAATGCCTTACACGATATTGAAATTTAGATGTAATATGTTATTTATAGTAACATAAGAAATTATTTGAATTTTTAACAAGATATCTGAGAAATCACGTTATGTTGTATGATTTGGATATACTAAGAATATAAAGATGTTATCTCTATTTTAGTGAAACAATGTTGGAAAAATTATTATTTACAAAAGTATGACGATTTTACAAAATAATGTCTCTTTTTCAGGAAAATTTTCAAAATTTCTGCAAAATGTAAGTACACTTGTCTCAACAACATAGCATTGTTTGTGATACACATTTTCTTAGCGTACGCAGATACTATTAAAGTACAAACTTTCAATTTATTTTTAATTTAGGTCATTGATGTAGAGAACAGAAGGAAATTGTGCCAAATTTCGGAATAGTACTTTAAATTAGTGGAGAAATATTGGATACTTTAACTCGATTTTACCAATTACATTTCATACAAGGCATCACATCAGAAACAATGTAAATTATTCAAATTGTTGAATTTGCATAATTTTAAAGACAGTTACGAAATAAAAATCTTAATATTTATGTCTATAAACAATATGGTTTAAATATTTTGTCGTTGATTGTTATATTATATTATTTTTCAAATATGATTAACTATCATAGTAAAAAATATAAAATCTTACTATATGATAGCTTATCCTAAAAGGAATCAATCTGATTTCATTTAACATGAATACTCTAAGCGATCAGAACAGTACTTATTTTTTAATCAAAGTATTTGTCAACAGATTAGTCTTTCCATCAATTCGAAAAGTAGGCACCATTCCAAATTCATAAAATGTTTTCATTCTGGGAAAGGTAAAAAATCTAGAACGTTGCACAGTATGTATATAGTCAAGGAGTGAAACTAAGTAAGAATATGTGATATAGTTCGTGGAAAGAGAGGAATCGCTAATCTTACTAAGAAAAGAATTTCAGAACTAAATATGTCATTACATACTGTACGTTATATTAGTCGACATTATTCTTAAACTAGTGGAAAGATATGTGGTTTAAAAAAATGTCTAAATTCTGATTCAATAATTTATTAGAAAATAAAATAGCCATGCTAGCTCCTTTCGGCATAAAAAAATAATTCAAATTATTTTTGTGAATATCTTTATACTAACTTCTTCAACGTCAATCTGAGTTCCATTGTTTTAAAAAAGTTTGATTTGCGGAGGAGGTTTGTGCTCGCTCCTTATAAATTAAAACATTTTAAAAATTCAAAATGGCCGAATGATTATTGAAATTTATGGGATCAACTCATAATCGTGAAAGTAACACAGAAGTATGTACAACGAAAAGCATCAAACACAAAAAATATTTACTAAACAATTATTAAAAAAAAACAATAGATATGAATTTAAATTGTTCCACCATATTGGAATCATCCTTTTAAATTTAAAAAATCTAATATCAGATTCGTAAACAGTAACTCCGGAATTCTCGAATAAGTTGGAATATTGAAATTCTTAATAAAAATAAAAAGATTTAAAATAAAAAGTAGGTATTTGGATGGAATTGATTACATGGTAATACAGTTTTAATTTTTACAACTATCTATTACACTTATTAATCTAATAACCTTTACAATGGCATCTTTTCCATTTTCTGATGCATATGTACAACTGAAAAATATCAATAATTTACATTAGCTACACTATAATTTTCACTTTCCTGCGTATGAAATCTATATAAAATTATATTATGAAAACTAGTAAGTAGAGAAAGTACAATTCGAATGGTACCGAGAAACCATTTATCTTTACTACTATATACTCACTGGCAAGTTTACTATAATTACTAGTTGTCTGAGATATTTCCGTTTACCCCACGAGTTGGAACTTGACAAGATATTGTAGTAGATTATTTTTTAACAGACTGTCTTACTTTAAAACATAATTTCTGCAGATCATTTAAGTCTGTAAATACACTTAAACGTTACTTTTTTAATCGCCTTCTTGTAATGTCGCGTATTTTTTACAATAAATATAATTCTGACAAAGCAACATCATAACAAAACTTTTAAAAAATTTTGTACGACGTCTTTCCGATCGCTGATTATGAATCCGGAGTTGGTTTTTAATAATTCAAAATGGCGGATCCAGCATGGCGGACGAAAATAATTACGTAGTTTGGATTGATGACATTTTGTATCTTGTGGTTTTCGGTATAGCTGATTACGAAAACGAGGGTTAATTATTAAAAATTAAAATTAAGGATATAGTATATTTGATTCGCCATTTTGAATGTTGAAAATCTGAGGTCATATTCGTAATAAGTTACATAACGAAAACCCTCTAGTACCTCTCGTCTCGACCGAGTAATTTCTTACAGTTTGTTCCTCCATTTTGAGTTTTCAATATCTGAGGTAAGACTCGTATTCAATGACTCCGAAAACCTACGAGTAAATTTTAACTCCTTTCCGTGCAAAAAATGTACGCTTTAAAGGGTTAAAACAATCTACCCTTTTTCGGGCACAATTCCTCCAAGGTATGGTTGTAAACTTTAAACTGAAAAACGTTTTTGATATTTAAGTAAATATTTATTTGAATAGTCACAAGTAAATATTCACTTAAATAAAAATTTGTTGTAGGTAAAAGGACATTTTCTTAATTCAAATAAATATTTACATGAATCTACATTACTTTATTTTGAATGTACTAAACTTCATTCCGTATAGAATCATTTAATTAGTTAATAAGACTTTTTTATTACTGTAAGTTTTTTATTTTGCCACAGATCTTACATAAATTTTCCTCTGGTTAAATGTGACCTTTACTAACCCAATTCAAAGGTTATTAACATTGATTTTCATAAAAATAACTTACTCCATGCAAACTTAATTCAGATAGCGGAAGGTCCTCTTGCTAATTTTAATACAGTTCTTTCTAGATTTCATCTTTGATGTAAATTAATTACGCCGAAGAGATTTATTATTACAAAAAATTAAAATAAGTTTAGAATTTTTATTAAATCAAACGAACAAATGCTAACTAACCAATTCTATGCAAATAGAAAAAAGTAGATTAATAATACTGAAATAGTAATAACTTCGTTACTATAATTTAGAAATGAAATCTCATTACAGAAAACTAATTCATTATTAAAATTAAACTAATTGGTTGTGGTGTTATCCCTTTAAAAACATTCCAATACTAATCTTAAATTAGTAACTAGTTTCTTGTTTTACTCGAAAATCAAATTTTTTTAAATGGCCGATAATTTTGATAATCAATTTCCCTCGAATTTTTGCAACTCTTGCATTATACAGAGGAGTTCAGAAGTGATATCTGTAGAAAATTTCAAATGAGAATGTAAAAAAATCTATCTAATTTATTCAATATAAACTCTGTCGATATCATTTTTCCACTTGTACAGTAATCAGTGAACATAGTACCCAATTTATTGAGTTGCCAAAAATATTTCAGTACTTATTTAAATAAGAACTTGAATTCTCTTATAAATAGTAACATTTATTAAGCATTTGAACATTACATGGAACGTACCAAACGGATATGATTTAAATTAAATAAAATTGACTAGAATTAATTCATTGCACTGGAATAAAACACTAATAAAAGTTAATTTTTTGAACCACTTATGCGGATTTTAAATCTTTAACCAATTTCGACGTACGAAATTTAGAAGGACGAAACGGTGCGTTTTTCTCGAAAACCTTTTTTGCTTGAACATTGGAATTTTTTATCTTCAACTACAACTTATTTTGTACATCAAATAGTCCCAAAAACAGATAAGAAAATCAACTGTTAAAAATTCTTCTGTCAAACGCAAGCACAACCCAGAAAAAAGTTTTTTTTTTTTGAACAATTGAGATGAACCCTTTAACGCCCAAATGTACAAAAATTTGCCATAAAGTTTGTCAGCACTTTTTGATATTGAATCACAACGACAAAAATGTTGGACATTTCTTATAGCTCAAAACCCGCCCTTTCAAATGACGTTTCTGAAAATTCTGCTGAAAACAAATTAAGCGTCGTAAGGTAATACAAATCCAGAATTTTCAAGGTTTTTTTTTAACTTAGATTAATTTTGTTATCATTACCCACATTAAAGTATCCGAAATGTCTATAAATAATGTGTCAAAAATGTCAACGTGGTAATAATTATTTCAAAAAAATTCAACATGGCAATCCTCAAAATGGTGTGAAATTAAAATATAAGCAACAAATTCAGGAAAGTCTTACTGAAAAGCAATGTGCTTTAGAATGAAAATTTGTTAGATTTCACGGTGTAGTACACTGCAATTTTTCAGAAACTTTTTAGAGATATTTAGAAAAACTTTTTGTTTACAGTTTTTGAAAATGGAGTACAATATTCACAAATTTCTGAACAAATTCTCATTCATTGTATGATAAATTATAAGCATTTTTTGTACGACTAATTTTTCAAAAAATTGATAGTTTTCAAGGGGAAGAAACAGAAAGGAAAAATATATACATAACACTTTTTTTCCCCGAAAACTTTTGAAAAACATAACATACATTAGAAATGCTTAGAATTTATAATATATATATAAATAAAACATACCAGAAATTTGAAAAAATTAAAAAAAAATTTAAATAATCGAATTTTCAAAATATTACTAAGAACATAACTTTTCACTCTTTATTTGTTAAAACCACATAGTTTTTGAGTCAAGTGTCCTTAATTTTTATATTAAATTTTAATTTCGGATGCCATTTTGAGAATTGCCATGTTAAATTTTTTGTAAATAAATACCGTCAGATTGAAGCTTAGACACTTTTAACACGTTATTTATAGCGATTTGAGATACTCTAAAGCGGGAAATGGTAAAAAATGTAACAAAATAACTTGAAAAATCAGGATTTTTATTACTTAACGACCCTTAATTTGTTTATTTAAAAATTTGCCGTATTTTCAGAAACGCCATTAGAAAGGGAAGGTTTTGAGCCATAAGGAATGTCCAATCCAAAATGTTTGTCTTTGCGATTAAATATCAAACAGTGTTCTCAAACTTTATGACAAAATTTTGTACATTTGACCCCGAGGGTCCTTTTTTGGAGTAGTCAACTTCGCAAGGATCTTATTGACTAATTTTGTCATATGTACCTTTTCTATTTTTATAAAATATTGTTTCAATGTAGTACTTTTGTATACAATAAACAAAAATTCAAGAAAACCGGCAGTCATCGGCTTTTTGTAGGCATTCTTTAAAAATGAAATCTTAAAATAAAAATAAAAAAGATCTGTGAAAAAGGGGATATTTTCGACATATTTTGCTAGGATTTTTTATTCCTGAAAAGGTTATAATTTGTAGCAAAAACGCTAAATTACAGACATTCCTATACCACTTGATACAAATATCTGCCTTTTATTGATCTTTCATTATAGTTCAATGACCAAGATTGCTAATTAGTTCCATTTAATTTTAATTATATCGGTCGATGAACTTTCTTGTTATGGACATGTAATTGAATTGTATATTTAGTAAACAGTTTCTTCACAATAACAATTTACAGAATGGAACTTAACATCATCATTATCACTGCACTGAGAAAAATCTACCTGACAAATTCAAATACCTCTCGATAGTAAAGAAAACACTATTAAACTACTTTGTTAGATAAACCGTATCGATGTTTTGGATTATACTATTTTTATTTAAGTTAGTTAGTCATGAAATGTACTATGTAGTTAACCTGACGTAATTTTTAATTTGTAATATTAACTTCTCCGTTTCACACAGCTAACTATTTTCTTAGTTGTTTTAACTACTGTAGGGTAGTTATTAAAACTCATCAAATTCAGTTGAGAAACTACTAAACTACTCGTAATAGTTCAAAAATAGTTAATTTTACTAAGAATGTTTTCAGTGTATATACTTTCTGGACTGAAAGATAGGTCGAATACCCTCAGTCATGTTGCCATTCAGATTGCGAAAGTTATTAGGTTATGTTATTAATTTGGTTTGTTTAAAATTGAAACGAATTAAATGTCATGATATTTTTAAATGTTTTTAGAAATATTCCCTAAAATAAAAAAAATATCGCTTAATCACTCAGATTTTTTAACAACCCAATCACAGGCACCTTCCTTGAATATTGAAAATGTTGATTATCCGAGGTTTAGATGCAAGTGGAAGGATTAATTAGTTGATTGGACAACTAGCGCCTAGTTGGCGACAGGCTGAATCGTTATTCCAGTCGGCTTCGTGCCACCCCAGAAAATTTAAAGATTAAATAAAATGCTGACACAAAATACCTGGAGCGAAGTCAATTAGACATCCTTCGTTACATGTGTTCCGATGAATATCTTATACTCATAACCTACAAATTTTAATTTTATCATCTTGATAAAATTACCACCATTCAAACCGTTGTTCACTGCTTGAAATTTAGAGAGTATCGATCACACTTTATAGTCTGATTTCCTGGAATAAAAACTATATATTCACTACGTGAGATTGTGTTTCAATTCTGTAACTTATATCTCCCTTCATAAGACTGAATAGTGACATAAAATGGACACGAATTTATGTTTGAGATAGCGAAAGACTTCTGACGTAATCGAAATTTGGAAGTGAAAAGGTGAGAATAACAATAGCTGTGAGCAAATGTGGATAAATAAATATTTAATCGAGTAGTAATTGAAACTACGCTTTTCACTGTTGCTTATTTTAAAAATACAATCACGAATCAAAAACCGCACTGCACAGAATATTGAAGACTTTCATTCAATCAATACTGCAGGAAGCTATATATTTGGAATTACAATACTCGTATTTTTTAAAATACGAAATTAATTTAGGATGCAATAAGAAAATGTGACTAAATACTATGGATCCTGTCAACATTTTACAATCAAGTATAGAAACTTGTAATTTGACTATTTTTTTTTATTTCCTTTTATTGAGTGGATAGACCGATATCTACATTTAAAATTAAATATAATTAAACTATGCACGTGTAGATTTAATTATAAATTAAAAATAATCATATCCTACTTTCTAATTGCGGAATTTTTCAAAATATAATAAAAATGTGTTCAGTAATTAAAAGAATTTTATTTTTTGTTTTGTTTAGAAAAATGATCAGTATTAAATGATAATATTTTTTATATGAAAAAAGAACTGAAAATGTTAACAATTATATAAGAAACTAGAAATTCACAATCAGAATAATTAAAATTAATTTTACGCTAATTCAGATCAAAATTATATTAAAACATTTTTTACAGTTCAAATCTTTTCTATAAATACGATATGAATAAACACTGTCAAACGTCACATTACAACTATTGATTTCATGTTATTAAATTACTTCTTTTTCCTGGTTATAGTACACTTGTAATTCGCCAGCGACATTCGCGCGGCTTTGTGATGATGTAAGGCACTCAGGTAAACATCACAAATCACACGCGAAAAGGATTAAAAAAATCGAAAGTTTGACATGCATGTGACGCTGATCTCGCGGAAACGGTGGCATGTGCCACACTATTTTTGAGATTCTTGTCTGGCCGTCGAGGGCGGCGGCGTCGGCAACGATGTCGTCGTCGCGACGCAGCCGCCCTGACTCTCACATGCGTACTCGAGGGTACAGGTAGCCGCATTACCTTCTTCCCAAAAAATCGATTCAAATAAATAATTGCTTGAACGCCCGCTTTTATTTACCGAAAACAACACTGATTTGTATGATACTTTCCGGCATAACCAATGATTCTAAAAAGAAGTCGAATTTTCATCTCTAAATTATTAAAATTTGGATGCTGAATGCAGATAAACACCTGGCTGCCCCGCAGAGTTAAAAAAATGACAAGTGCCAGAAGAATCGCATGTTGACCGACTCTAAAATTTTTTTAGTATCATTTAAAAAAAATGAAACCATCACTTTTCTTTTCCTTGATGTGCAGACAAATGCTAGATATTTATTGCTACCTTCAAAATGCAGTACTGGTACACATTCGACAAATAGCTGTTCTTTACAAAAAGTCGTTGGAACATAGCAACAAATGGTAGATTATTGTTGCTACCTTCAAAATTGCGCACTTTTACGTCCTGCATAAACGGCTATTTTTTACATCATTCAAAGTAGAATATTTTATTACCTACCTAGCAGAATCGAACCGGACCTCGATAGAATGACTTATTCGTGTTCCAAAAAGTCGTTGGAACCGAGCAACAAATGTTAGATAATTGTTGCCTCCTGCAAAATGCGGTAGTGGTACACCCTCCATCAACAGATGTTTTTACTTTATTCAAAGTGGAATATTTTATTATCTACAGAGCAGAATCAAACCGGACCTAGATAGGATGACTTATTTATGTTCCAAAAAGTCGTTGAAACTGAACTAAAATGTTAGATAATTGTTGCCACCTTCAAAATGGTGCACTTTTACACCCTCATAAAGGGATGTTTTTTTACCTTATTCAAAGAGGAATATTTTTTTATATACCGAGCAGAATTGAACCTGACTTCGATAGAATGACTTACTTATGTCCCAAAAGTCGTTGGAAGATAGCAACTAATGCTAGATTATTGTTGCTACCTTCAAAATTGCGCACTTTTACCCCCTGCATAAAGGATAAGTTGTTCAAAGTTTAAAGGGTAAGTTGTTGAATTTCTAGACAACTACAGATGTAATTCGTTTCACTACAATCAACAACAAACACTATATCAATAGCACCCCATTTTGAAAAATTTCTTGTTACACATTTTTTGTTTGCATACAATCTACTGTTGTGTATCGTAGTGCAAGAATTTCAGTTAGCAGTCTATCGAAATTGCATTTTGGATTACGGAAAATCAGTTGCCAGGTTCACAAAGCTAAATTTGACTGTGAATTACAGGAAAGACATAAATTAGCAACAAAAGTAAGGTGTATTTAAATCAGGGACTGCGTGGAATTAAAATGCTAATATAGTTGTTCATAATCTTATTCCCAAAACTAGAAATTATATCTTAAACAAAAAAAAAAGTATTTTAGTTATTTTAACCAGAAAATAGTATTAAATAGGTCCTATTTATTTGTATATTATACTTTATTTTATTAATCACAAATTTCGTATTATCATTTCTCTGGCAGAATTACAACTTAACTTAACTAAAAAAACGGTTTTTTTCTAGTAAACCGAAATAAATTTTTATCAGAATATTTTACTAGAAAAGTTTTTTTCCATAAGGATTAGATCACCTGAAGCACAATCAGGGGCGTATCAAATTTTGACTAGTGATGACTATTTATAGATAGGAAGCTTAATTTATTATACTTGCAGTTGAATAAAATTTAAATTAAAAATGTTCCTAAATAAGTTAAATTGTAACACTATAATTATTGTAATCAGAACCTTGGAATATATATCCCTAGGGCTACAATGTTGTAGGATTCCCTAATATTGCACTACCAGTCTGAAAGCCAGAAAGCATTGTTTAACGTTAATATAAACTACTTCAATTTCAATCAAGCATTTCAATTGAAAATTAAAGTTAAAAAAAAATTGTATTTGATCATACATGAAATGTATGTGTCTTGTTATTTTCGAGATAGGTCATTTCAATGGAATTATCAAAATTGCGCTATCTTAATTACAGAATTAAATATAACGATTTAAATGTCAAAAAAATGCAAAAAATCGAGTATACTTTTTTAATAAAATATTCTTTTCTCATAGAAAGAGTATTTGTCGGCACAAAATTCTTTCGCTGAAGGCCAAGAAAATAATTGTAGTATTAAGATATATTTTTTAAATATTAAAAACTAACATCATGATCCCAAAATGGCGACTGCGTGAGAATTTTCTTTTTAAAACTTAACAAATTTTTTTTCATGAAAACTGCAAACTAAAAAAAAATGTAGTGAGAACAAATGTTTCAAGGAATATTCTTAATTTTTTACAAAATGTATTGTTACAACTTTACTTCGACCCAGACTAAGTCTGGACGAAGTATTGAATTTAGTCACTTCAGGCAAAAAAATTACCATATAGTTTTTCATAAAATGTCGACGTTTCAGACCCTAAGGAACCCAAATCAACAATAAAAAAATTTGTGTCCGTGATCCTGTACGTACGTACGTCCGTACGTCCCGTTTTTTTGTCTCGCGATAACTCGCGAACGGATAAGCGTATTGACATAAATTTTTTTTTAAAATACGTCTTGGCATAACTTAGATCTGATTAGATTTTGGGGCAGATCCACCCGTCCATTACTAAAAAAAATTAGCCCCAATTAAGTTTCTTTGTAGATTTTTGCATTTATTTTGAAAAATACAAATTTTATTAAAAAATGTTTCAAACAAAAATTTTTTTCCTAAAGTCAACGATAATGCCATAAAAACTGGTTAAAAAGGTTTATGACTATTCGTCTGAAAAAGTATTGAATTTGGTCATCGCGGCAAAAAAATTACCCTATTGTTTTTCATCAAATTTCGACGTTTCGACACCCTACCCCCCAGGGGTAGTCTTTGCCAGCTCCTCGGGCGCGGTGACCACTTAAGGGCGCAAAGTTCATTTACGCCCTTGATACGAAAATAACTATTTCGATATATCTAAAAGATGTCTTATAGATATCTATAAGATATCCGTCATAGATCTTTTCAACACTTTCAAGATATCTTTGACGAATTATATGTATATATATTGTATATATAATATCATAATAATACAGACAGTAATTAGTAAAACACAGTAAACATGTAATATGCATCGAATAGTCTATTAGAATACAAGTGCATGCAGTAAGTGTTTTGCAACTTTTATTTATTAATACTTCGGCTGGCCTGTCGTCGGGGTCGAAGTTTTGAAAATGCTCATTTTCAATTTTCATACATATAAGAAACACTATATTGTTGTAACACATCTATCGAAGCCACTTGGACCTAAATATGATTGGACCCCCAAATATCAATATAATTTTATAATATAATTGAAAGCTGTTAGTAAACAAACGAGTCTTAAGGAATAGCCGACTCTCCACTGGGTCGAAGTTTCTGAGCGAGCGAAGCGAGCGAGGCACTACGCCAACACTAGTTTTATTTTTCAAAAATTAAGAACATCGAAATTGTGAAAAAAGTCATTTAAAAATTCTAAAAAAAATTTAGAGAAATCTTTGAATAATTCTAAAATATTTTTGTTCTATGAAGATGTTCTCCGAAAATTTAAAAAATAAAAAATGATATCAATATATTCTGAACAAATTTTGGCATACTCTTTGATACATTCTAAGACATTTTTATTCGTAGAAAAGTTTGTCTAAAGTTATAGTTTTCATGAAAAAAATTTGTTTCAAAAGAAATTACTCACTGCCATCGCTATTTTGTGATCACTATGTTATTTTGTTGATATTTTTAAAATATATCTTAATACTACAACTATATTCTTCACCTTTAGTGACGAAATTTTGTGACCGAAAATACTCTTTCGACGAGAAAAATATGGTTTATTTAAACGTATAACCGATTTTTTGTTTATATTTAAACCGATATATTTAATTTTCTAATTACACTAGCTCAATTTTGATAACGACATTTCAAGAGCAAACTTTAAAATACTACGATACATACCTTTCAATTTTGTTGATATTCGATTTTCATACGAAATACATAAATGAAATTGAAGTGCAAAAAGTGTCCTTCCCGGCATTTAGATTAATATTATATTTTAAGAATTACTGCAATATTTAAACAATTAAACAAGATTTAATTTTTGTTTCGACCGCTATCCAACTTACTTCAAACAGATGACTGTTATCCAGGAAAATAGGTTGGACATTAACCAGCGTTTGTTTACAAAAAATTAAAGTTAAAATGTTCAACTGCAACTTTTCTGCTAGAAAATTAACGAGAAGATAATAAAATACCAGAAATTCTAGTAACGCCTTTAGCAATGGAAAATTTGCTGATATCCGAATGCCTCTGTTGTATGCAGAATTTATATGAATTGGTTTCCAAAATTGGATTTATAACATACTTTGTACATCTGAATTAGTAAAAACACTAGTCATTTATTAACACAAATTCTAGTGATTTCAAATTATAGAATTCGAATTTTTAATGCTGTGTTAATCAAACGTATGAATTAAACTTTACTCTGTAATAGTAAAAATATTTGCCAAATCAATTAATGGTCGATTTTTACTACTTTACTATTAAGTAGTTTCAGGCCAATTCAAATTTCGGGAGTACGTAAAGAAATAAGTTAACAAAATTAGTAACCAATCATATTTCAAAATTTCGATAAAAAAATATACAGCTGACAAGAACAAGGTGTTAATTCGATTTGAAAAAATACACAATCTAGTAAATCTAATTAAAGGCAGGTGTAAGAGGTCCCATTTAAGGAGGCAGAAACCAGCTGCTCATAGACAAGTGCACAAACTCGTAGATGATCTAAGCAACGGTAAAATAAAAAATCTCGCACGGCAACAAAGTTAATCAATTTTTAAGAAAGATACGATTGTGCAGTTTCTTAAACAGAAGCTGAAAGAGTGCGAACGGCATATGAAAAAAGTTTTTATATATGTTCTTTAGTGCATCTAATATAATTATTAAATTAGATGCATTATTTTTGATTATCATTGAGGAACCAATATTTAGACTCTGTTATAAAGAAACATTTGTGTTTGTCATTGTATCATTACACTTTTAATACAATGTAGATTAAAGCACTTTTGTGCCTTATTTTTATTATATAGAATTTGATAATTTGTTTTATCTGCAGTTAATTAAATTACAATTTTTTAATGATTATTATACTCCAAACCCTTAGATTGAATTGCGTATATTTGTACCTTGGGAAATTGAGTAAAATAGTATTATTGTTATATAAACCAATTAACCTTGGCCGTGTGCAATCGATCTTTTAGATAATAATTTTATAACATAAACTTGACGATTTTATGTAACTGTATGCTAATGTTATTTTATCTCGGTAATTGCATTAGTAAGTCGATATGGAGTAATACAATTTCATACGGTTCAATATTTACTCTTTTTTTTTTTTATTTATTTAAAATTTTTTTATTTTCTACTATT
Source organism: Trichopria drosophilae (assembly GCA_030407085.1). Lineage (NCBI taxonomy): Eukaryota > Metazoa > Arthropoda > Insecta > Hymenoptera > Diapriidae > Trichopria > Trichopria drosophilae. The sequence goes on from CM059584.1 coordinate 40,681,721, forward strand.
ATGCAATTAATATGCAATTAATAGTAAACAATAAATATTGTGTAATAATTACTCCAAATACCCTAAATATCAATTCCTTTTCAGTACTTTCTATTATAAACTAAATTATGAAGTAGAATTTGAATGCAAATCATATCCAAGTATTACTTTAAGCTCTTAGGAAAACCAACAAAGATAAATTCTCATTACACATAAAATAACCATTATTGGAAACATTAGTTTGTGTGTTCAACTCTTCAGTCGTTTCTAAAGAAAGTAAAAGGTGTACTTTTGAAAGAGCACTTTGAATAGTTTAAATGTTCTTCGAAACTATTCTTAATGATTTCAAACGCACAGAAATTGGTTTAAAGATACTTCTCAAAACATTTGTATTACATTTGAATTTAAAAAACGATGAATATTTTCGGTTTAATATTTTTATATTTTCTCAATAACCATTTTTGAAATTGCATACGAAGAATGAAAGCTTCATACTCTCCACATTTCTATAAAACGGAGTTCAGTAAATCATCACATACTTCATGTAGGACATTTATTGACCGTGCAAAATTGTACCTCGACATAAGGAACATAGTGAACCGTGAAGCTTGTTTATGACAACCGTAACGCAATGTCAGGAACCGTGTTGCATAATGCATCAAGTTAATATAAAGTGCAAGTATGTTTGCATCGTTAAAATACTTCAACGAAAAATAAAACGACAATAAAAAGGTCATTTCACACTCTTGGCGCGTAATAAAAGCAAAATTAAAAAGGTACTACAATAATCTGAAGTGCCATATTATATACCCATACAAGTATCATTTCAATTGTTTGAAAATCTTATTAAGTTTATGACACTATAATGAACGTGTATAAACAGTTTTATTCGATAACTTTATATTGCAAGAACTTGTATATATTACGATGGCAATTACAACACAATTGGAATGAATTGAATCTCTATAAATTTGAAGTCGTAAGACGAGATTATTCTGAAAAAGGAATTTTGAACAAATCATGTATATTTCTGTAATTTACACGACTGTGCAACAGAAGCACGAAAGGAATAATTTGCAGTCATAGACAATTTATTTTTGCAAATTGTATTTGCACCAATATATAACAATAGCTTCAAAAATAGAAATACAAATATCCACTAGGATAAATTGAACAATCATTATTACAGCCGACTTAAATTTCAGGTTTTTTCCGTACATGATACCAAATTGGAATATGTAATACTTCATGAATCAAGAGAATAGTTGAAATACCCATTAAAATTTCTTTAGCAAAGTCGAAATTTAAATTGTAATTGAAATCTCTTTAATATTTCCAGCTTTAACACGAAAGAAAACATATTAGCAATACAGCACATTTTGACGAAAGATACAGCCGCAGTCAGTAGCATTGATAAAAACACTTAAAAAAATATAACGGAGAACTTAGACGCGGTTTTAGGCATACATTTTTACAGCTACTTTTATTTACGTGTAATTAGTATTTATTTCAGTTATTCTCTACGTTAATTTTCTTTGCTATTAGGTATGTAACAAATATTCCACCCTATTGGATCGGCCATATTGAATTTTTGAAAACTTAGAATACAAAAACAAAAAATACAGATACTCATGTCACAGAAATAACCATTTTTTTTAACAGAAATCTGTTATTAATATTTATGTAGTAATCGAGTTTGTTTCTTTCGACGAGGAAGGAAGTTGAGAAAACGGTTTTCAACAGTAAAATCGCCTTATTGATATTATCTACAAATCTATCATACAAACGGTGGTTTTATGAGCATTTACTTAACAACTGATATAATATCCGTTTTTTATTAATATTTAAATTGTTGAGACGACATCATAACTTTGTAAAAATGCGTTTCGTCGAAGGGTGATTCAAATTACTATTTATGGATATTTAAAGAATCCCAAAGATCTTAATAGAGAATTGACCGAAAACTATTAAAAACGGGTCATTTTTACTTCAATTCTTAATTCATTTATTTGCCGCTCTTTAACCCATTGCGCTTGCAATTACGTTATTTTAATTTCAATCACGTATTTTATCACAATCAAAGTTTAAAACATTGAAACGTATATTTCTACAATTTTCGAGGTTGTTCTTGAAAGTTCTGGGGTCAAACAAGAGTTTCAGCTATCAAGAAATTCAATATGACATCAAATTTGAGACAAATTGCCTAAAAAGGTGCAAATATGTTCTCTTATGACATTTTGTCCTGCTATAAAAATACAGGGATTATTTTGAAACGATGGATAAAATAGATAAGATATTTAAAGTTTAAGAAAAAATTATACTTTTATACCCTACTTCATTGAAACAACGTCAAAATCTCGTCAAACTGAACATTTTTTGTGAAAATTCCTGGACATTGTGACTAAAAACTGAGCTTTGACACCGTATTCTAATTCCTGGTGACTGAATCTTAAATTCACCCTTTGGAAAGTGACTTCGAAAATAGTAGAATAAGTATTTTTCGATTTTGACACGAAATTACTTGATTGAATTTAAAGTATGAAAAACATTCCTTACGCAGCCCGAATTTAAGAAAATTGATTTAGACATTTTTAATTCACGATATTTACTATAAATTCCTAACCTAACTTATCGGTAGACCAGACCTCTAGAAGAGGATTCTAGTAGTTCGACGGTAAGGTATGACATTTCCCTAAAAAATGAAAATTAATGATGCCTGAATAAAATTATCAAAATTCGGACTCTATAAAGGCAATTCTAAGTACTATAAATGATAAGGTAGACATTAGCATTAAAAATCGTAAATAAAAAAGGATTGAATTGATTTTTAAAAATTCGGGCTCTGTAAAGGCAAATCTAATTGGTGTGGACGGTTTGTTAGTACCAAAGGCATTAATTGAGAACTGACCGAGAATTTTCGGAAATTAATAAAAATCACGTTTTTCCGAAAATTCTCGGTTAATTCTCAATTATTTTTTTTTTATTTTCTAGGATACCGTATATGGTAATTAGAATTGCCCTTACAGAGCCCAAATGTTGAAAATTGATTCAGTCAAGATTTATTTACGGTTTTTAGTGAAAAGTCCTACTTTATCAGGAAAACACTTTAGAACCCCCTTAAGGAGTTTCAAAAATTCTCGGTTGATAAATAATATCTGTATACAAAAATATAAATCAACAATGACTAGAACAATTTCTCAAAATTCCGGCTCTTTAACTGCAATTTTAACTACTTAAAGGATTTCCCAAAAAATACCAAAGAACTTTATTGAGAATCGACCAAAAATTTTAGAAAATAGATTATTGTTGTTTATTTTTGCACAATTAACAGTATCATGAACATTTGGTAGTACTTATATCCTTCTTGAATATTGACTTCAATGAAATGGAATTTGTTACAACACGTGCAAAAGCGTCGCAAACATGAAAATAACCTCTTTCTGTAGTAAAATTAATGATTCTATGATACGGTTAACAATTGTGAAAGTAACATTCTATAAACTTTTCATGATATTAATTCTATAATATTAGTATACGTTAAACCGTTTCTAATTTTTTGACATGGTTGATTTAACCTTTTTTTCTCTCTGTATATTAATTTTGAAACAACTGTACTATTCTAGATGTATAATTTTATATAATTGTACAGCTCGTACATTTTTTTATACATAACGTTACAAGAGTGTAAAAAAATGATATGCATTCTTACTATTGGTGACATATATTTAGACTGTCCTTCTGTCATTTCCGTTAATAAAAAAAATAGGTTAGGGCGTGTAAAATTCTTTATTTAATTATGAACTTAGCACTAGATCCAGATTACATCAAGACATAATCAGGTCATGTACTATAGCAATAGTGGAGGATCTCATTGGGTCTAGGCTAGAGCAATGTCCGTTCCGGACTGGGACTCGCAGTCCGTAATTGAACGTTGCGTTCTTCAAAGCATCGCGGAACAATAATTCCTCATTCACTTCGTTTGAGATCTTTGAATGTACGTTAAATATGTTATGTACATTCAAGAGAGACTGAACATACCTGAGAAACTGCCTAGAGCATAACCGTAACAAGCGTCGATTGATGTAAATGTGTAGCTTTCAGTTTATAATGCTATAAGTATAATTGGATGACTATTACAACAATTAACTTTTGTAGTCTATAAAATAGGCAAGTACTATGGGCTATGACGTATTACTATACATTGTTGATGCTACACAAAATAAAATATGTATAGATATTATCTATAAAGTACCGCATATTCCTCCAGACGTAACTTTTCGCCACTAATTGTTTATATGGTTTGCACTGAGAGAATTTTTCTAGTTAATAGTCCCATACTGTCTAGTTCTAACGGGCTATACTTGCAATATGCGCAAAAGCGCCATACTGATATTAAAAATGTCTACACTAGCATCGAAAATGTGCCATACTTGCACTAGAAAACCCCATACTCTAAGGCAATTTTCAATAATATTGTAGCACTTTTGGCAGTTTGGAAAGTATATCCCGTTAGATCTGGACAGTATGGCACTTTTAACCAGAAAAATTCTCTTAGTATGCTCTTCAACATTTCTTTAGGAATTTTCTGAAACATGTAACGGAAGCTTTTTACGGTTACCGATTTACAATTTACTGAAACAAAATTTAGTGATTTGTAGTTACAGTAACAGAAATATGTAAGTTGAATAAAAAAAATTCTCATAGTCATGTACGTAAATTCTTAGTAATTTAAGTTATTTTGTTGTTAATTATATAAAACATATCAAATTTATTGAACCAGTACTAGCACATGAACTTCCAGCATCTAAAAAATATTATTCATATATTGTATCAGAGTATCAACGTCATAATGATTTTATTATATTTAGATATGAAAACCTTTATGCATTGACGTTAGACTATGCAATTTCTTATGATCGAAACAAAATCCAACTTCTACAACAGGAATTGCGAGCGCCTCCTGTAGGGATTCTAACGTCGCATCTGCCCCTGGCGGCGACAAATCAAACTAACTTCACCTTCACTCGCTGATTCATATTCATGTTTCTGTAACAAGTTTCGTAATTTTCCCATACTGTTGTATAATTTATCGATGTGTTACAGGTTTCGTAAAATTCTGTAACTCCGGTAACATAAAAGTATCAGCATTTTCTAAACATCGTAGGACACAGAGGGAAATCATGCATTGTCAACAATGCGAATTCTATTACGTACAATCAAGTTGGACCTCAGATGAAATCCACGTACTTCAATAATTTACAACTGCATACAGTTTCAACAATATTTCCTACGGAAAATAATGAATTACATCATATTCGGATGTCCATTTTGAATTTTCCACACTGAGAGAAATTGTGTAACAATTTTTACTATTTTGAGTAGGAATTCGAGCACAGACCTGAAATCATGTTAATTTGTACTATTATTCTAGTAAATTTTCCTCCTTTTTATAGAAAAAAGTCTTATCTGGATAGGAAAATTTACTAAAATAATAGTTCAAATTAACATGATTTCAGGTTTGTTCTCGGATTCCTTATAGTCAAAATAGTAAAAATTGTTATACAATTTCTTTCAGTGCAGTCATTCTGTTATCATATTTTATCGTTTTCCGTAATTTTATCGATGCACTAAGGCATACAGGTAAATAAAATAGTTGTAGATTATGAGAGAATTTGCTGTTTACATCTCCATATAGTGCATTTTTTTCAAAAAGGCGTCTAAAAGAAATTTCGAAAAATACTCACTACGTTTCTTGCGATTAATTCTGACAGAAAAAGACTTAGAAGACAATTTTGTCTTTCAAGGTGTTCAATTTTGATTGACTAAACATATTCGGTCATTTTCTAGTATATTGGTCAGTCACAATAATGGCGCATTCAGTAGAGTTCGGGGAATACAGAAAACAATTGACTTTTATGTCATTTATCATCAATAAAGGCTTGAAATCTCTCGTTTACCTCATTTTTTCATTTTTTCGATTGAATTCTTTAATTCTCCGAAAAAATACATTAATTCATAATATACGATGAAAATATTTTTACTCTTAATGAATCTAGCTGCATTAAATTGTACAACAATTTTGACACTTTTTACTCTGATAAAACTCGTAAATTTTCGTATTCTTCGACCTCGTACATGATCAAAGACGTTCAATCAATAAAGATTTGACAGACTGAAAGAAAACATTTAGTTTAATGTCATTTTATATCATTTTCTGAAAATTTCGCAATTTTTAGCCGTTTTTAAAAAGATTAGCTACATAAAGCTAAAAACAAACAGTTTTTTTGTACTCAATAATTATTTTATCTATCTTCATTCGTTATGCATTAGAACAAAATTTCGAAAAAAAAAAATTTTATTTTGATGGTACTTTTTCCAATAAAATCCGCTAGATGGCTTTCCTAAGATATGAAAGCACAGTTTTGATCTCGGGAATAGAAAGCGCACACCCAAAAATAGCAAGATCACTAGGTTACGTCATGATCTTGTCCATTTTTCAGTTTGGTAGTAACTCGAAAATAAGCTAAACCTTTTTAGGTGCTAATTAGTTAAGAAAAAATAGTATTATTTTCATGACGCAGTTTAAACATTGAAAAAGTGAAACGATATAAGCTATATGGTGTAGTAATAAAACTAGGGAACATGATAAAATATGATAAAGGAGTACTTAAAGAATTTCAAAGTGGCTATCCCAGTATGATGTAATTCAATATTTTACAAAGGAAAACTTGTTAAAACTGTACGCAGTTGTAAATTATTACATGGATTTAAGTAAATCCGACGAAATTGTACAAATAATATGAATAATAATATTTAATATTATTTAAGTTACAAAATTGAAACGAGATGACATAAATAAGAACTTACAAATTACATACAATTTTCGCACATTAATAATACTGCTCAAGAATTGTTGTCGGGTACTCCATGAAAGGCAAATACCGAAATACTTTTACCAATTTCGCAGTTTTTTCAGCTCCCAATCTCGTTCCCAATTTATTCTGCACGGGCATTCAAAAATATTGATACGCGGAAAAGCGAACAGTAGTTATTTGTATTGTCGGTTTTTGATCCGTCTGTTTTTAGATTATCGTTTTTTTTTATCTGCATCCGATATGCAATGATTCAAATGTACATTGTATAAAAATAAATTTGTTTATTATTTTGATTAAAGCATTCATGCAAGTAAATAAGAAAAAGATCATTTTTCTTATACTAGTAAGCAGTAATATTATTAATAATCTTAAGACTCAGATAATAATTTTATTATAAAATATTACTGGAAGAAAAATGTAGTTACATGCACAACATATAAATAGTCAGTCAACATTTTCACAATTTATTTAGTAAGATATACTGCAAGATAGTAGAAGTAACATTATAACAAATAACGGTACACTGAGGGAAAGGATTGTTTACTATAAAGAAGGCTTCGTAATAGTTAAAAAATCGTATATCTAAATATGACGAATCGAATAATTTTTTAAGTATAAAATAATTATTCATTTCATATAAAGCTAATATTTCTTTGATAAAAAAAACGCATTTTATATCTTAAGAAATATCCATTAACTGCAACCAAATATTTCTTATTAGTTAAGGAACGGTTTTTATACTAGACGTTAGTAGCTATAAAGTAATGATTTCTTAATAGTTACAAAATATGATGGTTGGAGTCGAAACGCATTGTAACATAACCTCAAATGACAACACGGATGTTTTGTTTTGTTTTTTAAAAACGATTGAGTGCCAATGCAATTCGAAAGTTGTTATTGTGAAAATAAATAAATTAAAGGAATTATATATAAGTCGTCTTAAATATGCGAGTTTTATAAACAAATATATCGTATAAGACAAATATCTCATGTCTTGTTTGTGAATTTGCGAAGCCGCCGAATTGAAAGTATACATTTCTTAACTATTAACAAATGGTTAATTCTGACGTAAGAAATAAAATACTAATATTCAACGAATCGTCTTTAATATTGTAATGCCATCTTTACATTAAAAAAACGACTTCAACTTTCCAATTGAATGATATTTCTTTACCGCAAACAATCCTTTTTCTCAGTGTATTTTTTGGTGTTAACGCAAGTAGAAAAATTTTGGATGAGCAATTTCTTATGGCTCCAAACCTGCCGTTTAGCATGATAAATTTAAGAATACTGCAAATTTCAAAATAAACAAATTACAAGTCGTTAAGTATTAAACAAAACATGCATGTTTTCATGGTATTCTTTTTAATTTGCTCAATTCTTTTATCATTTCCAGCATTAGAGTATCTCAAATGGTACCTATAAATAACGTGTAAAAAATGTCTAAGCTTCAATGTGGTAGTATTTATTTTCAAAAAATTCAACATGGCAATCTTTAAAATGGTATCCGAATTTTGAAACTTAAGACAAATATTAAGGACACTCCGACCCAAAATTGACGTGTTTTTAAGAAAAAATCATAAGAATGAAAAGTTGTTACATTTTATGGAGGTATACACTGGAATATTTTTCGAATTTTTTAAATAATATTTTTAACATATGTTTTTTTTTTAATTTTTTCAAAATATAAAAATGATAATAGAAAATATACAGAAATTTCAAGTATGTTCTGTCATAAATTCTAAGCATTTTTAGTGTATGTAATGTTTGTCAAAAGTTAATTGTTTATGAGGAAAAAAAATCTCAAGTGTTTTGTATATATATTTCTTTTCTATTTTTCCTTTGAATACTATCAATTTTTCGAGAAAATGCAAAAGGAAAAAAATGCTTAGAATTGATCATAGAATTCATAAGACTTTGCTCAGAAATATGTATAAATTGTTTTCAATTTTCAAAAACTGTAAATAAAAAATATTGCAAAATATCACTAAAAATTTTTTTAAAAATTACAGTGTATTTCGCCACGAAATCTAACAAATTTTCATTCCTCTTCTTTTTGTAAAGTACGTGAGTCATAATGTACCCAATTTTCATAAGTTTTAATTTGGAATGCTAGTTTGAAGGTTACCATGTTGAGTTTTTTGAAAATAAATACTGCTACATTAAAGCTTAGACATTTTTGACACGTTATTTATATAAATTTGGGAGACACACGCACTAATGCGGGTAATGATACAGAAATGAATCCAAGTTAGAAGAAAATTTAGAAAAATCAGGATTTTTATTAGTTTACGACGCTTAATTTGATTACTTTTACATTTTCAGTATTTTCAGAAATTTAAAAGGGCAGGATTAGCTATAAGAAATGTCTCATCCAAAATTGTTGTTGTTACGATTTAATACCAAAAAGTACTTGCAAACTTCATGCTAAAATGTTGTACATTTGGGCGTTAAAGGGTTACACAGTTGCTGCGACCGAGCTGACTGACTGGTGAGTATGTAAACATATAGTTGAAACCCTGAACTATAATCAGGGGGAACTATGAATTCTATTTTTGGAGGGAACATTGGAAAATATGTTATTAAAAACAGCATGGGTCCTTCGGACTCCAATTGTCATATAGTAATATGTTCGTGAAATATTTACATGAAAGAATTCCATTTGGTACAGTTTCGGTTGATTCATATGAATTGTTTATTTAAAAAAAGTTAAAAACTTAAACAAAGTATTAAAATATTAAAAAAAGCAACACCTCGAGTACCGAAAAAAATAAAAAAAAAACAAGCACACGCACGTTGAATGTCGGTTGTAACGATGAAACAAATGCTTCGGCTTGAAATAAAAGTCAGTGTTTATTCTAAACATATAATACTTTCGTTTTTATTTACGAAAAAATGTCAGAATGCGGTACTAACCAAAAGAAGAAAAAAGAAAAAAATCGATAATGATTTTTACCAACAATGGAACGAAATTTAACGGCAATAATTTTGAAGTACAATAGTACTGTCGGTTGAATTAACAAATCAGTTTTATAACGAATTTTCTTTCTGAAAATAGCCTTTATTAAATGGGTTTCAAAATAATTTCAAACTCATGTAATTCTCGCATAAGCTTGAAAAATAGTTATAGTGAATTATGGCAGAACGTTATTTTATTCTCTGATCTTAATTCGCATGAAATCTATTTAACAAATAACATTTTTAGCGCATGACGTTGGTAGTTTTCAAAATGCTTAAAAATTAATTAATAATCAAAATCTAAGTTATTTATGAATACTATTTGTTAATGTTATAATAAAATGAGGAATAAGTAAATATAACTAGTCAACCATAAAAAAATAATCCAGGTTAAATACTTCTTTTATTCATTGACGAATTAATTAGTATAATTTTCAAAATGTTTAATTACAAAAGTATATGTTTCAAAAAGGCATACGGCTTCATATCAAAAGCATGACTAGCCGTGTAATCGTTACGTAATCATAACACAGATGGGAGTTGCTATTCAAGATTTTTTGTATAAAACAGTCGTAATGTGGCGCTATTACACACAACAGTAAAAGAAAAGCGAGGAAAAAAGGCTTCAAAGTTCAGATACGACTTCAAAAGAGACTGAAAGCTTGCAACGAAAAGTGGAACCGGATACTTTCGTTTGGTCGGCCAGTAGTGCAATATACTGTTTTATGATGTCCAAGAGGTCTTGTATAACGAGATCCCATTACCGCCTCAGAGAAACGAAGATTTCTCTGACCTTAAAAACTGCAGAAAGGATATTAATCTCCTCGAATGGCATCTCGTTAATACATGATTAAATATCCAACACGTGTATTGTTGAAATGCAATCCAAACAAAGTCCGAGTTAATGGTAATGTCTCGATCCTCCAATTGAAAAGTCGATCAATCATTAATACGATACTACAAGACTTGACTGAATAATGGATACTTCTAATCGATCTTAAAATTATTTATATACATTACTTTTTGATTGTTTCAAAATTATTTACTGTAGTAAAAAAGGTTGTTTACTAGTATAATTTATATCCCAGTCCATAAATCAAATCATTTTAATTTATTCACTATGAACTTTCGTGTATATGAAAAGGGCGTAGTTTACTTCTTATTTAAAAAGAATCGTAGGTTAAAGGTTACCTTACTTTTAGTTAAATCCACCAGTATTGAAAGCTATTATTAAAGAACTAGAGATTTTCTATACATACATGAATGCGTTTTCAAAGCGTGAATGATTACGTCATACTGTTATTTATAGAGATACCACACCCTTATCTTAATCACCTATACGCTTATAAAATTGGTGTTTATTATAAACGTTAAGTATTAGAAGAAGGTGGGTAGCAATTGTAATCGTTTCCGTTGATATAACTATTTTAACAAGACTTCCGCTAAGATTTAGTGACTGAAAACTTAATATAACGAAAACAGAAACTAATAACAGAAATAAATATAATTTTTATATTTATCTTCGTTTTCAAATTATTTTTATGTCAATAGTTTAATTGTGTTTCTTTATTTTGGTTATAGCAACTTATCTATTTAGATCAAAATTAATAATTACATTTTGGTTTTTGTTCTGATATACTTTTAAGGAGTAAATTCATCAATTTTTCGTCCACTACGATTGAGCTATGGAATGATTTTATGTATATATTACATATATATCAATTTCGTATTTACACTGCTTGTCAAATAATTTTAATTTACATGATTTTTACACTTTTATTACTGATACTTGCATTTAAATTTTTTTTTTTATTTATGACATTAGTTCTATTAATTATTTTAATTACATAATAAGGTTGTACCGATCACAACACCATCCGAAAACAACGAAAACATCGAAGATAAATATATATTTATTATATTACTCTTATAATATATTATATTACTTTTATAAAAAAGTTGTTCCGTTGTTATACAACTTAAAAGAAAATAATACTTTTGCAATCGATGCTATTTTAAATCTATCTTTACAATACAAAGACAAAAACATACATATCTTTTGCGAATCTCTAAGTGTAATTCTCTTTTTTTTTGCATTTCCAAACGTATGTGCAATATTAATCTATATATTCTCAGCATAAGAGAAAGAATTACTCGTTTTAGATGATCTTCAGATAAATTTGTATACTTTTATTGGATCCCATCTTACAAAAATATTATATCCAACAATATTGCAAATACTCTGGCCAAAGCAGCTAGAGAAAATACACTTAGTCTAGAAATTAAATTAAATATACATAAAATAATTTTTACGATATTTTATGCAAACAAGCAAAAATAATGACGGAGACAAAATAAGAAGATCACGCGAATTTTTAAGGCACATAATATTTATTATAAAGAAAATTCACAAATTTATTTCCTGGGTAAATAGATGTCGCTCAAGTCATTATCATTCAACTGCTTCTCTCCAACGCACAGGTTTTATTAATTATCCAAATGTAAATCCGGTTATCCAGTCGAATATTTAGATCATGTTATTTGACCAGCGATTTAATGTATAGGTAAAAAATGTTACATTCCCTTCAAAATCGAAACTTCAGACCACCACACAAAATTAATACTTATTTTTTCGAACCTAATACCTTGTCACTACATAATACGTACGTACATCTCTTGTAAGTCATAACGCTTTTAAGTAAAATTGACTATTACAACCAGATACATACCATGTATACTTATTGTTACGTAAATTAAATAAACCTATTTAGGTTTATAATAAGATAAATTAATAAATAAACACTTTACAATAAAGAAATCTGCATTGAAAATTTATTGCATTCCTTTTCTGTATGGAGTGAGTAGGTTTTCAAATGAACAATTACTTAGTCACTCCTATTCGAGTCAATCTTGAAGAGACAAATTAATTATCATTGACTTATTTTCCATATAAAAACCAACTATTACAAAGGATTTGTTGAAAACGAATTGCGTTTATGTTTTAGAAATTGTATTGTTAATCTTTACAAGAAATAAGCAATATAATCTAAATAAAAATTCGTATAAACGGATGCAATTTTGACATAACTGGTTTATGACTCTGTAAATAAATAAATAAGTTATTAAAAGTTAATAATTAAAACGAAAGTGAATGTATTAATATACGATGAAAATGTTCATTCTTAAAAAAAAAACACATAAATAGTATAGTGACGAATTATTCATAAGTCTGATAGATAAAAGATTTACTTTGCTATAATGCAAGAATGCGGAAAGTCTTTTCTTGTTCAGTACATTTGAGTAACTAAAATCGAATAAATCGATACTCTCAAGGAACTTTTAATTTCATTGTTATTATAAACAATTTAAAGTCGTATATTATTTCTTGTGAAATACTCCTAACCTTTTTAAAATTTTCTTTTGATTCTTTATTAAGAACGATTCTTACGAAATTGCGAAAATTAATAATATTATAAATTGGCGTCCTTTTTTCACAAATAATTAATATGTTCGTAACATCTTTTAAATCTGTTGAAGCATATTTTGAAGTAAAAATTAACCCTTAAACGACCGAACGTGCACAATTTGCACATGGATTTTAGCACCGATTTATTTATATAATAATTGTTTTAAATAGACAGATTCATTTCCGACTAACTTTTGAAAAATGACGTTTATTTTAGAATGGAATTTTCGCTGCGATATCGATTTCGGACCAGCTTCTATCCCGTCCGAAACATGTTCTCGATTGTTTCACTTCAAAAATATACATTGACATTTTTTGTTTTTTGCCGATTTGAATTTTTAAATGGCCCCGGTGCGGTAAATTTTTGGAAAATTGGAAATATCCAGGTTTCATAGGATTCTATATAGTTCAGACGTATAAAATAATTTATTAATATTAATGATACAACATTAGGTGTTGTTGCACAATTTCAAGATGAAGACTTATCCATGACGACGACAAGTAAAAGTTCCTTCAATTTCGTGTTTTGTTATACAGAGTAAGAATACGAAAACAGTTTTTTAAAATCCAAAATGGTGGATCCAATGTAGAGAACGGGATATGTAAAATATTTTGTTGTACGTGGAACAAAAATTGTCTTTTTCGAACAAACTTGGCACTATTCGGAGCCATTTAAAAATCAAAATACATGAAAAACAAAATATATGAATGTAATTTTTAAAGAAAAACAAAGGGGAATACGTTAATGATAGAATAGAAACCGGTATCATACTGAAAATTGCATTCTAAAAATACATAAACAGTTGGTGTTTTTTTATAATTTTAAAGAAAAAATATGTTAAACGTCATTTTTCACAAATTTGACCTGCGCCGTTGAATAAAGCGACCTCAAAACTAGTCGGATATGCATGTGTCTATTTTAAACAAAACATTTTGTTACAAATAAAATGGTGCTAAAATCCATGTGCAAATTGTGCAATTTTGACCGTTAAGCGGTAAAAATCAGTTTCGTTTATATTCTGCAACTTTTTAATGAACAGCCATTATTAACTTGTGTACACAGACGTAAACGCGTAAAGTAATCTTTAATAAGCACATGAAATACTGCTTATAGAAACTTCATTACTGGGACAATCAATGCTTTACAAGAATGCCGCAGGATTTACCAGCTGGCATTGACAAAACGAGATCGCAATTGCAATGCTGAGTGTTTTTATGACGTTATTATGAATAGAAAGACCGTAAACTACAGGATTAGATTCATAAAGATAACTTAAATATACTTAAAGTTGTATTCAAATTGAATAAATATATTTTTATGTAATTATGAACCTAATTTTACGTAATTAACAAACGATGTACGACTTACGTGTTTCTGTCATCAGAAAATAGATTACACGGAGAAAAATGACTCCGCTGGATTAGCTGATTCATATCAGCTAAAATTTTCGGCTGGAATTGCCGAAAATATCTGCAATTTTAGCTGTTTTGATTCCGCTAATGTAGCCTTAACCCTACCCAATTCGCGTTTAGCTCTAAATTTTGGCTACATTAGCAGATTTGTTCCGCTAAATTTGCGGACTTTTTCAGTAAATTTAGCTGAAATTATCGGCTATCCCTAACGGAATTCCAACAGCTATCCCTATAGGATAAAATTGGTAGAATCTGCGAATCTGCGGATTTTTCGGCTGATTTAGCCGGTTATTTTTCTCCGTGTAGCTAGAAACATTGCAAGTTTGCATCATAAAACCATCGTGATTTGCTCGTCAAAGAGGTACATCATTTTTAACTCAAATTATTATTTTAAAACAGATTTCAACAGAATAATACCCATAAGTTTTATTTTACTAAATGATTACATACTTTAGTAACGAAAGCTTTCGATACCTTTGGTATAATTCCATAACCTAATGTTTTCTGCTCCAAATTTAAAAACAAATATCAATAAATTTTCAGAATGTCAATTTTCATCGATTTTTTCAAACTATTAGGATATTATGATTTTATTGAAACTATACACAACGGTACATGGAATACTTGAATTTCAAGAAAATACTTTTTTACGCCACATAAATTTATTTAAAAAACTTTTCGAAATCCGAAATAAAAAAAAATATTAGCTTTTTCTAAAATATTCTAAGAATAAAAAGCCCTTTCGAGTTCACACTGGATTTTTTTTTAATCAATAATGTGAAAAATTATGAAAAATGTAGTATATTCCTTGATGAATTCTAAGCATTTTTTGCTCCCTGCAATTTTTTAAAACAATTCATATATTTCAAAAGAAACAAATTGTAATCTATATAAAAAAGTTTAATATATAAGAATCTTAAGTCCAGTAAATATTTAGTTGCTATTTTTTGCTATTAACTTATTTGAATGTCAAAGTAAAAAAAATAAGTCTTAAAATTATTACATCTTAAATTTATCATTAGGTGAGGCTTAATTTCAGCCCAAAATTGCGTTAATTTTCTTAAATTCAGTCAATATTTAGGCTTAAAGTCTTACTTTCAGACAATAAAACTGACTTTCAGCCGATATTTTGGTTTGAAATAAAATTCGTCTGACTTAGATGCCTTAAGCTCGATAAATCTTATTTTAAGCCAAAATATCAGCTGAAACACAGTTTTGTTGTCTGAAAGTAAGACTTTAAGCCTAAATATTGACTGAATTTAAGAAAATTAATGTAATTTCGGGCTTAAATTAAGCCTTACCTGATGATGAATTTAAGATCTAACAATTTTAAGACTAATTTTTTTCTGTGTAACAATTTGAATAAGAGTTACAAAACTTACAATTTAATCAACACAATGAGTACTACTTGTTTAATCATAATAACTTATAATCTAGAATATTTTATTAAATTTATAAAAGGACATTTTGAAATGACTCAGATTATTTAAAACATTATCAATTCCCGATACATTGATTCCTTTCAATACGGTGGTCATTCGTTTCCAAAAACAACAGTCTAAACTAATTTCGGTAAAAAAAAAATATTTTCGTAAAATATTTTGACATTAGAAAAGAAACTGATTAAAAAGTGATGGAATTGAGATTCATTTTTTTCCAAAAATAAATCATGATTTATAGGAGATTTACTTTTCTATTAGTTTTCTTATTCAGAAGACGAGTTTTTTACTAAAAAAAGAAATCAGAAAATTAAAAAAAGGCAGAATTTACTTTTTTCCAACGAGAGTTCTTAATGAAGCCTTAAATTTTATAGATTGTACAGAAACAAACATAAATGATATAAATTGACTGTTATGATTAATTTAAAAATTTCACTCCTATTATATAATTACAATTATTACACAATTTATATAATAGAAAACTATTTATAGACCCAATATAAAGGAGAGCCATAAAGATAATCTCCAGCAATAAATATGAAACTGCTCTAACTCATGATTTGTTTCGAAAAATTAATCTATTTTTGACTGGGTTTTGATCAGTTTCTTTTCTAATGTCCAAATTAAATTTATTATGTTTACTTGGATTGTTCTTCTTCTGCTCATGTGGCAGCATAAAGAATAGTCTGACGTCACTTTTGGACTTGGGGCGTTCAGTGATCCCAATTTTAATAGAGCTGAACGATAAAAGGTTATAGATCTGTCGCAGGCAGACATTCTAAAATTGTCGATCATGAGTATACAAACAGTGATTTAGTATTTTCTTATTTTTCGTGACGTTTCTTCTCACCTCAATCTACTATAAATATCAAACAATGCTGTGAATGGTGATATTGATATCTCATAAAAGATCTATGGAACTTAAAAGGTCATCACAGTTGGCGACCAAAACTCATCCTACCTTCCAAGAGTGGATTTATTTAAATCCTCAGCAAAATCTTCCTCCAACGACGTCGCAATGACCATCTTGAAATTCACATGCCATCATCAACAAATTAATAAAATTTATCACTAATTTTTCAAACACTATATTTACGCTCCACAAACAATAACGTTATTTTGTAAAATCACTTGTTTCAGTCTAAAGCACTGGACAAGCAGAATTTGCTCGTAAAATATTACTGTTACGGTAAATACCATCCGAGTTGCCTCTTTAAGAGCTGGTCTTATTTAAACTCGTAGAGGTTTCGATATTCATGAAGTCATTCATGAAAGTACGAAGAGATACGAAAGTGAATTGAAGATAAGGTAGCAGATAGGTCAGTTTCATTCAAATCGCAGAATCTAGTAGTTCTCGGCTATGAATGTAGATGAAAACACGATATGCTGATACACAACAAACAAAATCTGAAGGCAGTTTCCAATCCACTTGCACTTGAATTGATTATTGACTTTCAACATCAACTTTTGTTTATTGAAGCTTTTTTATAGAACTTGCAAGTCCTATGATACAGATCACTCGTGAAATTTGTTTTAATGAAACTTACTTTATTTTAAAAAACACTTTTCGATATTTTACGTCATTTTAAACCATTGAAAGCTTTTTTGCTTTTTTTTTTGAAAAATGAATTATGCACTAAACACAAGATATTTATTAACTTGGTACCGATGAGGACCGCGGTGAATGCAGGATGAACCTAGAGAGCAGGTGGCGACAGATGTTTTAATAAAAAATGGACCAAAGCACACCGAAAATCCGAAAGCCGGTGCATCGACGTGGTCGATGGTTCTCGTGAGAGAGAGGAAGAAACGACGACTGAGCGGCCAAGCTTAGCGAAGGAACATTCACCTTGCGGGAGAACCTTCCTCTCTCGTTTCCTCAGTGAACGCACGTGAGCACGTGTCTCGGAAACTCAGACGTGCATTCACTGATCCAGCACCCCGCATTTCCGTTTATGACGTATTAAACGACAGATTCGATCACAACTGTGAAATGATTAATTTTTTGAAATTTTCAAAATTCGTCCCAAAACAGCAAAAATTTAACAATTTTGTTATTTTCGTAAATATTTGAATTGAAAAAATTAACATTCTTTGTCAATAGATGTTTTTAAAAATCATCGAAAACTCTGTCAAAAAATTGATGGAACCTACGGAGGGCTGACCTGCAACAGCGCATACATTTTAGGGTATACTAATTATGGGGGTATAATAAAAGTATATTTTCTGCAGATTTCTTAACTTTCAATGTTAAAATTGCAAAAAATAAGTAACTTACATTAGGAATTAAATATAATGATTTTGTACTATTGCATTGAATATTTCATAAAATATTTCGAAAACATTGTAAACTTAAGTATTTCGTTTTGTAGGAATGTCAGTAATAAGTAGTGTGTTTTTGCTTAACAGTATCGTAAGTTTGAAAAGATATTAACAATTCTATGTCCAATTTCAATTATTAGTTTAAACAAAATTAGTTAACTCTCCTCAAATTTAACTATAGTAAAGACTACTCGTTTAAGTATAATATATTATGTAATTAGTGAAAACTGTCCTATTTTATTTGATCAGTGAGCTAATATACAAAATAGAAATACATTTCCTTAACAGGAATTAAGTAGATGCGCGATCACGCCTAGTGGCCACTGAACGAATTACATAAAATTTAGAAGTTAAAAAATTCAGGCGTCCTTATCAGGCTCTGTGCAGTCCTACTGATCGGCCCCTGATTTGAAATTTCTAAAGCAGTTAGCGATTCCTGGAAATTTAAAATAAGGCAAGCCTTATCAATTCATGGTTTGGTCTTTATGTGATAATTCACTGGCTTCCCTATATCAGTTATACTATATTTTAACATAATCAGGATTTAATCAGGTCATATTCAGGCGAACCTGACCAGGATAACTTACTGGAACCTGATGATGTCCTGATCTAGGTACATTCAGGAGTACCTTACTGGAACGCCTTACTAGAGCCTGGTCAGGCCTGGTACATATTTAGGCTGCCTGAATAAATTTCCGCTCGAGCATCTCTCCTATGAAAATACCTCAATTATTTATAAATATCCATCAAAAATTTATAAAAATGTTTGGACTAGAAAATAGAACTAGTTTAAAAAAGTAAATTTCAAAATGGCGGCTCAAAAATGTCTGCTAAATGCGACTTTTTAAAAATCATAGTCATATGTAGTCAGACTACTGACCCGAATCAAATCACTTCACATTTCGTTCCCGATTTTTTGAACAATTCTTAGCATTTTTTGTTTTTTGCATTTTGTTCAAAAGATTCCGAAAAATCAATTAAAAAAATTATAAGAATATTCTAAATTTTTTCTGAATGTTTCGTTAAATTCAAAAAATTTGTTAAAAAATGTAAATTAAAAAATGTCTGAATACCATTTAATCTGAAAATATTCCACTATATTCCTAGATGATTTCTAAGAACTTTTTATTCTTAGTATTTTCTTAAAGAAGCTCATACTTTTTGTGACGCCATTTTGAGGTCGTTTCAAAGAAATAGAATATAAAAGTAAATTTTGATCATAGAAATAAATATTTTATGCATTGGCAAATGTATTGGCAATTTTTTTCAAATATGGCACCATGTTGGAATTTCTGATGGCTCAAATTTACGTTTAACCTCGGAATTTTGAAAAATGATCTCAAACAAAATAGAATCCGTGTTGTATTTTAAATTTGTATCTTTTTTTAATTTTGATTTTGATACGAAAGACTTGATGGAAATTGAAGTAAACAAATTTTCATTTCAGTCATGAAGAGGTTAAGAAAAACCAGGAGGCCTATTTTATAAATGTTTATTAAAATTAAGAATTTTTCTGCTTACTATCATTTGCAGCTGAATTTAAAAATGTTTACTGGTCTACACTGCGCAAAATAATTTTTGAAAGTTTAAAAAAGTAAGGTGCTTATTTGATAAACGTTACGTGAATCTAATTTTTTCCGTAACACATATCAAATACGTCTCATACTTTGTCATAAATTTAAACAAAAATATTTGTTCAGTATAATCGTTAAACATTTATTATTATATTGGCAAGAATTATTTAGAAAATCGGTAGGATGGAGTATTTGAACTAAATTTTCTTGAAAATACTCGGGAAAAATAGGCCTTATATAATTATTGTATATCATTTCAGAAACCATTATATACAACTATATATAATTATGCATCATCCATTTTTTTCCAGTGGTTATTTTCAGAAACGAGGATATTTTTTTATACACAATTGAGAAATTGTTAGCGGTAAATTTCAGTCAAATTTAAATTCGAAACATAGAAAAATCTAGTAAAAATATAAAAAAACATAGTATCTTTAGGAATAATACCTGACTTCATTCACAATGAATGTTCTAAAGTCATTACACGAATCAAAATTATTTTGAAAATTGTACCATTCCACATGATAATTTTGGGACAGACATATAGAGTGGAAGAAATTGCCATTACTTCTGGTAGAAATGACTAAATTGGTTGTAATTGTAAAAATTTCAAGAACTTATAGCCATTTTTCTCATAAATAATAGTAGTTTTTCCATTCTGCAAATCATTCCCAAAATAACCATCTGGAATGGTAAATTTTTTTTCTCTATGTAGCTGCCCTACTTTTAAGAAAAAAATTTAATTTGTTTGATAATTTTTCAAAATTTTGTTTGTGTACTTAATTCGGAGTATGATAACCTTAATATACCACGAGGGCACTAAAACCTTGAAGGTGTGTACAGCACTGTTCATCGCACGTATACGAGGGGATCATCACTGCAGAAGGAAATACAGAAGCCTCATAACTACCGACAAAGAAACACGATATGAACGCATTACTCTTTTACGCGAATTTGCTGAGGAATTTTTCGTTGAGCGTCACCGACTTCTGCGATTACATCGCAATCATCTCATCGAGGTTATATTTGAGTGCATTTTTAAACCGCTTCCTCTTATTGTTAATTATGGGGTTATACAAAAATATTATATTTAACTGTTGTTCATTAATTAATGAGTAAATGTTTAAAATTTGCATTTTTTATAAATTTTGTAAATTAAAAAGTTTACATTGAAATAACATCTTTTCCATTCAGAAAAAAATCATAAATCCAGGTAAAGTTTACTTGAAACAAGGAAATAATTTATTTCAATAGTCGCAAGCAAATATTTCTTTAAATGAAACAAATATATTCCTTCAGGCAAGTAAGTAAATGTTAAATTACCGAAAATCTTTCCTGAAATCCATAAAATAGTTACACAGAATAAGTATTTATTTATTGAATTAAAATGTATAATTAGTTGCCACAAAAATTCAATTAATTCAATCGTTTAAATGTTTACTTCATTCAAAAAAGTGAACTAAATATTTACTTAAATGAAGAATTTATATTTTTCTTTAGTGTCTATCAATCTCTCTTTACAATACACCACTTATTTATTAAGAGACATACGATACACAGAGAAAAAATACAGATACTAAAGAACAAAAGCAAATAGAGTATTCCCTAATCTTAATAACGAACACACAACCATAAACATACGAAGTCATTCCTGCCACTTGCGAAAATATTGAACTCTGATTCGAAGCCACCTATAGTGGCCACCTATATCAATTTTAAGTAATATTGCGATTTATGATATATTTGCGCAATTAAGGAAAATATTTTGTTATATGAAGTATTATAGTACTCACTTATTCCGCCTTCAAAAAAATACATGTTTCTTTTAAACAGTTGTAAAACGAAACAAAAAAACGTATTTATGTAAGATTCATTTTGAAATTCGAATAAATCTGTTCCATACATTAAAATAAATAAGTCAATTAAAAGTAGACAAACATAAAAGAATATTTACTTGAACTTTTCCACAAGCATTTCCTTGATTGAAATGAATTTTTATTTAATTTAAGTAAATGTACATTGGATTTGACTAAATAAATATCAATCGATTTACTTGATTTTAGTCGATAAACCTTTTCCACAGCTTAGATCATTAAAAAAAAGTATTGTTAAAATAAACAGATTTATGACTATTTTAACCAGAAAGTACTGTTAATTAGCCACTTATTATTTTTCCAGTTGAAATAACAATAATTTCTGGTTAACACGTTTTTGGTGATTCCAATAGTTTTTTTCCGATGAACCTTTAAAAAATTCCTGATTATGCTAATGAGAATATATTCCCAAAAAGTTTATTTATTATTTTTATTATTTGTCTTTCAAATTTATATTTAATTTAACTTTATTCAATGTTCAGATTCATTTACATATCGGTAATCTATTACTATACGTTCCTTCATCAAAATAAAGGAAGTAATCATTTTAAGGCACGAAACAAAAAATTAGTAAAACTGCAAAATGAAAATTAGTTCATTAACAAGATAACCCTGATTTTTAATCGACAACTGTTTTACGTTAATCTCTTCTGATTTAAAAAACGTACACCACTTCCTTGTTTCTACTATTCGTTAAGTTTGAATTTGATATCTCATTATAAAAAAAAATTATTTACGGACTAAATACGCAGCTTGCTGTGGACTGTTAGAATGCGGAAGATGATTATTTATTCTATATTTCATTTTATTTTTAATAAGACGATTTACTCGCGCACAACGCTGTTTTCTTAACATTGATTCTTTCTATCAGTCGATAATATAACAAAGATAGCATTTATAATATAACTGAATGCAATAATAAAGATTTATTATAACGTTATTGGCATCATCTGATACTTTCAAATTGCTTTTCGATGTATATTTGAAACTTCATTAAGATGCAATTTATATTCAGAAATGAATGCACTTTCCAAAAATGAGCAATAAAAATCGATTTTATGTGCATCTACTCCCCTTTAGATATTAACCTACTTTAAGATTTAGCAAATATTCTTTATTTAATCTACTGATGCTCAAGAGTACTCAAATTGACTTCAAGTGAATGAGCATGAAGTATCTGAAGATGTACTCTTATAATAATGGCATTTTTTGCGTTATTTTTAGATGCCTTGTTTTGTAATAGAAAGTATCCCTAGATACGAACTTTCAAATTATTATTTTTTTACACTTATATTCTAAATATCTTCAGTAGAGTTCAATAAGAGTTGCAATAAACATTTAAGTATTTTCAAATGTATTGATTAAAACTTTCGGTCGGTCCAATAGGCAGGTAATACCTTCATGTACGTCTTGATTCACGATCAAAAGAATGTTGTTTCGTATATATGATGTAGATCGACAATTTTAAATAATCCTTCCAATATATAAAAATAAGTAATTTTATAATACTACTAATGTTTAGGAAACTATTGTAAAAAAGGCAAATTTAATATAAGTAATGAAAAAATATTTGTTTATATGAAGTAAATTGGAAAATACACACAACTTTCTGTTCATTCCGATAAAAAAATGTACTTGTTTATGAAAGCCCACAATCATTTTTCCACACCATAATTAATATTGTACCTAAAACGGATATAATTCTGAAGACCTTTTGAAATAGGTTATAACGACAAATGTGAAGGAAATGAAATTTTCATTAAAAAAAGGATTTTTTTACATCTCGTCGCTTAGAAAAAAGCATTTCGAGTTAAAAAAAAACAATACGTGAATGCTTTGTTTTACAAAAATTGTTTAAAATACAATTTTACCGCACTTACCGTACAAAATTGCGAGGTTTCGAGAAACAAAACTACTTGCACCATATTTCGTATTGAAAATGTTTATTTTTTATTGACACACCTTCTGCTGTCAATTTAAAACTCACCAAAATCTATTACTTTTTTGTCTAATTTTAAGTAAATGTATATCCCTATATTCTTAGCTTAGTATTATTAGCACCACAAAATGTACAGGGCTATATGTTCATGTTTTATATTTTTGGTATAGAAGAGGCATCAAACATGCAAATAAACGAGGTCTGATAATGTTTAATATTAAATTCAACCTTTATTCCAAATTTCATAAAGTGAAACTTCCCTAAAATAATATTGTAAAAGAAAAAATAATTTTTCAAAATGAAAATGATATTTTTAATTAATTTTTATTTTTTGTTTTTACAAAAATTGACATAATTTGAATTTCATATATATATATATACCTAATAGATAAACAGATAAATGCAAAATAAATAATATTACAGTACATTACATGAAAATCGTATCGAAGTTTATCACATGCAAGATGTAAGATATTTCGAGTCGAAACGTTCTCTCAAGTAGTATAATAGCCAAAATTTCTATAACAGAAGCAAAGTATAGTGACGCTAACGCCTGGTGGCGCCTAAAGGAACTTTATAACAATTAAAGAGTACCGAGTTCAGGACTTTTATCAGGTCCTTAAATTTAATGGGTGATCTTAATTAGGAACGCCTTGGGGCATATTTAGACTGTACATATTTCGACTACGATAAGTTTTATAAATAATTCTGATATTGAGGTATTACATAATCAATGCTTACCTTTAAAACACGAATTTCTCAGGAAAACATTGTACAGAATTTCTCAACAAATCCAAATCAGTTATCGAGTGCACTCTGCAAGACTTATCAATTTCATTTTAAAACATCTCTCCGATTTTCTTGATTTGTAGAATTCGTAAATTTGTATTCTGCGCAGAAAAATAGTGCAGATATTTTCGATTATTAATTTCTTATAGAATAGGTAAATTTAATGTATTAGTAAGAACCAGTCAGAAATTACGAATAAAAATCTGGAATTAGTATACTAATTCCTATTTCAATATTTTGTGGAAAATTATTTAATACTACATTTTCCTTTTAATTAAGTGTCACAAGCAAAATTGGACAGTTTGCAAGATTTAATAAAAAATTTCTTTGAAAATTAAATGATAATTTGGTAAACATCATTTATACTATACATCATCTTTTCCCTGGTGGAAAAATCGACCACTTTTTGCCCGATTTATAGCCATTATTACCGGCTAATGGCCAGATTATGGCCAACATTTTCGCTGAATTCTGGCCGTTTTCTTGTGCTAATGAAACGCTGTTGTACCCATGAACTAGCCATTATTGATGCCCAAAAACTTTCGAATATAATGCCAGATAGTTGGTTATTTTCTAGTCATCGCCAACTGTATTTAAATTAAGGTACATAGCACCGGGTAGAAAATGGCGAATAACTCGTCAATCGTAATTGCAGATTTTATGGATCTACATAGGTTAGGTTTGTCATTTCCTATTTAGAAATGGCGAGAATATCTGTATATGTATATATGTAAAAGAAAGTTAATAATTAATAATACATGTCCATTCTATGTATTTATATCGCACAATTGTGTGGTTATATTTAATTGGACGAGTACCATGTGTTTGCGAGAGAATGTAAATAGGAATATCCACATTAACCTACCAATGTTGATGAGATTGCAAAATGCCCAAATTTATTTAACAAATAGCTTACATAGCATGTGGGAGTTTGTTTTGTTCTTAACCTGTGTTTTCTTTTCCTGGGCAAATAAATTTGTCCAGACAACATTTGCAAATTCAATAGAACTTTTTATGTACAAATTAACATACATAGTTTGCTACAAAAACCCTATTTCCATGGAAATATAATCTGATAACCTCTGCACCAACAAATTTTATCCACATTTCTACAATTGCAATCGATATTTCTGAATATATGATTCCACATACATAATAGCGAATTCGGGATCTGCACCATTTCTGCACTTTTGCATCATTTTTTGCACTAAAATATAACGAATATGTATAGAGATACCTAACGTGACGTCACGAACGTCAAGAAGGTTAGTTACTTAGGTAAATGCCCAGTTTTTTGCTAGAATTTAGGAAACAAATATTGGGCAGCAAAACTATCTATATTCTAGGTAATGTCTAGTCAATCTGCTCATATTTTTCACCAGGCCTCTCATTTAATCAAACTATTAAAATAAACAATTCCTGCTTTAAAGTTTCACCTCTAAAGTACTTGCATATACCCTGAAATTCAAGGATATGCATTTCAAATAAAAAAAACTTTTATAGTGGAATCTGTGAATTGTTTGCAAGCATTTTTCCAGAAAGAAATAAACAAATTTTTCTGCAATTTACGATATATTTCAAAAACGTGTAGAAAAAGCTATTTCGTCCATTTCATGAAACCAGTATCGTCGGCTACAGTTTTTTCTGCAGTTCTCGCAAAATCGATACCGGCCATGGTTGCGGAAGTTTGAAGAGGATGCGTGAATTGTTCTTCCCCTTTTTTCTTTTCCACTCTTACAAGAGAAGAGTTTTCTCTCCGAGTGAATTGCCCCCAGCATGCTACAGGGTAGAGTGATAGTGCACTATTGGAAGTACGAAAATTATCGATCGGCCATGAGCGTTGCCAACAGCCCATTACTTCCTGCCATAATTGAAGACGTAGCGCACCTAATTTTGCGCCAATTTCCGAAGAACCGAACGAACCCTCAGCATCCCTTTTGCAGGGACTCATTGATGGTCCATCATGCTTTCTTTGTATTTCTCGAACACGGGAGATAATTTCAATTGCAGGAAAGAAAGAAACAGTCATTTGCTACAATGTGATCCAATTGGGGTTTAAACTTGTTTTTACAAATGATTAGTATTGACTCTTCAAATGTTTATTTTAACCCTTCGAATACCTACGTGGGGTGTTTTTCGACCCTTGCAAAGTGCTGTCATGTGTTTTTTAAAAAACTATATAAAAATCAATTTTTCGTAAATATTATATTTGGTACTCAGAAAAAAAAGTAGTTGAAATGACCATTTGTTTTACTGTGAATCATAGTGTAAAATGTGGACTAGCCATGGTTATAGTTAAAATAACTATTCTGAAATAGTAAAGTTTAACTATTGTTTCATGATTCCAAATGCTACTTATCACAATAGACAAATAGACTCCACTATTTTGAAATAGTCATTTCAGACAATTACTACCTTCACTGAGAGAAATTATATAAGAAATTGTCATAAAAAATATGGAAAGGAGTCAATATTTACTTATAAAAATATTTGTAAACTATATCTATCATAGCGTATGAAAAGTGCACTTTTCTCCCTTCATTCTTTGTTTAAGATAAACAAGGAAACAAAGAGAAAAACAAAAAATCAATACTGCCCTAAGTTTGTGAAAGTCGTACTCTAATCAGTTAAAAAATGTATTATGCAATGCCATTATACACACAAATTTCAATGTCGTATAACTAGTCTAAACATACATGTGCGTATACGAGATGCATTGTGTATTATCATATCTTGACAGTCCTTCTTATGACCAAATGAAAACCCACTTCAATAACGGGAGCCACGGGCTCGAAGAAAAAAAGCTGCGAACGCCGCGTCGCCACCCGGCGA
Source organism: Trichopria drosophilae (assembly GCA_030407085.1). Taxonomy (NCBI): domain Eukaryota; kingdom Metazoa; phylum Arthropoda; class Insecta; order Hymenoptera; family Diapriidae; genus Trichopria; species Trichopria drosophilae. The sequence goes on from CM059584.1 coordinate 40,709,184, forward strand.
CATCAAAACACACAGAGCGCGGCAGTCTTTACTATGGATTTATAGTAAATACCAACTTTAACGATGAATAATAGTAAATATAAAGATTTACTACGAGACATAGGGTGAAATGAGGACTACACTAGATGATAGATATTCTAACTATATTTGTCATATTTATTTAGATCATTCTACATAGATGATTTTTTAACTATGAGGAGATAGTTGGTGTAACAAAATTATAGTAAAATTGACTATGAAAGTGGTAAATTTAACTATTTTTCATAGTAATTTTAACTGTATTTTTTTCTCAGTGTACTTGTTGAAGATTGAAAGACGCATAAAGATATTTTTTCAAATCTTTAAAGCATCTTAAATACCTCTGCAAACGTCAAGAAGTAAACGACTTCCGCCTACATTTATAAGAACCAAATTATGTCTAGTTTACAGTTTTATTGATTTAGAAAATGACGAAATTAATATATTTAAAGGCGGTTTGAATAAATGGTTAGTTGTTCTTCGTGTCAAAAAAAAAGAGTAAATATGAGAATATTAACTCATTAACACCGGATTTTTGTCACTTCAGTTTTAATCAATTATTTTACATCAAAATCGAAATTGAAAATCAAAGTTGAAAAAAATTGAAAGGTGCATATCCTACTATTTTCGAGGTCGCTCTTCAAGATTCTGATGTCAAAATTGAGTATTAGCGGCCAGGAATTTCAATATGAAGACAAATTATCAAAAAATTAGGAATTATTTATATCTACCTAGCAATTTTTTTTCAACTACCAGAATATTCGGTTCTTTTCAAACTGTGAAGAAAACTGAAGAAAATGTTTTAATATTTAGACAATCTTTTGCTTTTATAGTCCACTTTACTTTAACGACGACAAAATGACGTTCTCATTGAAATTTCTTTGCAAAATTTTGTGGATAATCTATCTCAAAAACTACGAACTTATTTATAAAAATGAAAAAGAACAAAACATTCTAAGAATCCATGAAAAAATACCTATACTGACATTTTTTCAGATTTTGCAAACCATGATTTCAAACATTTTTTAGTTCGATTAGTTTTTTAAATTTTCAACATTTTCTGCAAAATGGTACCTATTATTTAAAAAATACCAAATTGATAATTTTTCATAATTTAAGCTTTAATAACAAGGGCCAACTTGGGCTTTAATGTACCCTGTGTGTCAAATAAGGGTTAAGCTAAAATTTCGAAAAATCCGGATGTGTCGCAGTAATTTAAAGGTTTAATTCGTTTTATTCTTTCACAAACATTTATTAAAAACTGACGAAAGTTACATTGATATAAATTAAAAAATTAGGAATTCAATGTGTAAACGTTTTCGATAAAATTAAATATTTGCATTTTTAAATGTTTAAAAGATAAAACGAAGCTAAATATCGTGTTTTAACAAAATTACTTCCAATAATAAAATATTTCTACTTTTTCCATACAAATATTTAACCTTTCTACCAGATAGCATGCTAGAAAGAATCAATAATATCGTGATCTCCTTCAAATGTCATCTACAATAAAAAACGTTGTGCAGTATTATCAAACTTTCGAAAACAGAGAAGCAATAAAATATTTTCTAATTATTGTTTTAAAAACTTAAAAATAGGAACATGTGGAAATGAAAATGATAAAAATATCACAGTGCACCTGAAAGATTACTAAACACACTTTTAAATTACGTCTGATTCACTGAATAATGTTTTTTCGTGTTTATCCTAATTTAAAAACGCGGCTCATTTTGCCCTTTTTTGTGCAACGTAAAAATTGATTATTTGATTTTGGCAAACATTAGAACCTCTGTTCTGTATATCTACAATTAAGCAATTGATTATTTTTGCAGGTTACGTCAAGCATAACATAATTACTAGGTTAAAAGACATGTTTTTAGTACACCGTTATTTCAATGCCTTTTCAAATATAAATGTCAAGAATACGAGTTATAAACCTTGGTTATATCAGTTACTCGAAAGTCCAGCGAGCGAAACAGAACTTTTACGTGCTCTCCTAAACATGTATCATTAGATGCAACCGCTAATTTTAACCAACGGACCTAAACGATTCCAAAAAAGCAGGCACTTTGCAGACAATTAAATGGCCGTTTTCGTAAAAGATTGCGTGTCTCGAATAAAAATGTCCGTAACACTGTTATAACATCACGCTAGAGTTCGTGATTATTTCAGTCACAGTCTGGATACGATAAAGCCCGTATTTTTTTATTTTCATGTGTTATATACTTGGTCTTTTCTTTGCCTTAAATTATTCGCTTCCTTGCGCCCGATAACAGATCCCTACAAATGCGCAATGCAGATGCTTTGTCTAAGTCGTAAGGCACTGAACACGCACAAATGTTGCATGCGTTAATAAAGATTTCCACGTACTAAATTATTCCGATTCAAATAGGATCTACGTCACATTTGTAAGAAATATATCAAAATCACCATGCAATTGCACAATTGGTTGCGTAAGAATGGAAAAAGATAATTAAACAAGCAAACTATAGTCGGTGACACTCCCAACGCCTAACGGCCATTGTTCGAATATGAAAGTAGGCAACCATTTACAGTGCAATGATGATACTTATGAATATTGAGCAATGATCCAGTGTATTCAAAGCCAGAACTCATGACACAACCGAATATTTAGGAAATGATAGAGTTCATGACTATAAATATATGTATTGCAAATTTTATTAATAAATATAATAACTAACTAGTGGCTTCGAGCAGCCTTTAGCTTGTGTACTCTTTGACGGGCAGGGTTTGGTAGACTCAGCTATTTAAATTACAGTAGGAAAAAACTGAATATTATTATTTTCAAAACTTCGATCCCCAGGACATGTCAGCTGGAGCATTACTATATAACGTATATATTTATAAAGACGAATCTTCTTAGATCATTTATGAAAACCGACAAATCAAAAGGCAAGCTGGACAAAAAACCGACAGTAAAAAAACACTTCAAAAATTGACTGTCCGCTTGTCGATGATGTACCTATTGTTTTATGTGTCGGCTTTATGATTTGTCAATTTTTCGACCCACACTCGGCACACTGGTGCCATTAATGACATTAAATAAATAATAGTAACTGAAAAGCTCTTTCGTACATGGAATCCCATTCCCAGATCACTATATTCTTTTTGAACTGTTATGCTAGATCATACATACTGGTGGACACGTGAACTTGATTATTTTCAGGTTCATTCATCTTCTACCGCAATAACGTTAATTTTATGAAGAAAACGTCTATAACTTTCTATGTATACAATTTGATGTTCTACCTTTTTTGTTGAAGACATTTTTGAATCTGATTTGAGAAAATAAATCCAAAAAAACGTGATTGTTTCATATTTATCCGTCATTAATGGAACAGCGGTTGACTTAATGAAAAAAGTGCATTCAATCTTTTGTGTAAGGAATTGCATGTTCTATCATTTTTGTTTGAAGAATTTTTTTGTGTGACTTGTATTTTTGATAAAAAACGCAAGAAACATATTTTTTCGGCTTTTTTTTTGTTCGACCTCCTCATAATCTAGCATGCATCGACTCCAAATAGAAACCAATCAGATCTAATTGTAAGTTAGGCCAAGCCAATCTCAAAAAGAGGTTGAATTTAAAAATTGGTTTACCGTTCGCGAGATAAAAATGGGACGGACGTGCAAGATCAGAGAAAATTTTGTTGTTTCGTTTTGTAGTTGTTCACTGTCTGAAATGTCGACATTATAGGTAACTTTTTTGCTGAGGTGACCAAATTCGATACTTCGTTCGCACGGAAAAAAAATTGTTGGTTTTACTATCTAAATAGGAGGGTATGACTGAACTACGTTTTTTAGTTGGTTTTACTATTTAAATAGTAGACTTGTCTACTTAATTATGAGAACTTAAAGTTCGAAATGGCGACTATTTCACGTTAGTATTACGGTTTTCCTAAAAAACGCGCCGATTTAGAATCCCATGGCAACCATATTGGATCAACCATCGCGGGTTTCACAATTTCGAAGTGAGATTCATAATCATAGACCTCAAAAACTCACGTATACCTCTTCTCAAGTGGATTCCTCGACAAACTACGATTCTTACCTAAAATAGTTGCCAAATTGGATCCGCCATTTTGAATTTTCAATATCGGACACAAGATTCATAATCAGCGATGTCAAAATCTCTGTGTATCTCTTCCCCAGTGGGTTCCTCGAAAAACCTCGAATCTAACCTAAAATAATCGCCATATTATCACCATTTTGAATACCTGATTGGTAACTAGCGATGCTTTAAACCCATAGAAACACATTGATACCCATTGCAAGTCTAGTACAAAAATGTGTCCTTCAAAGGGTTAAGGAGAATCTTATTTCCTTTACATCTTATTTGACCACAATGAGAGCAGCAGATACGTCAACAACATCAGCTCAGTTTCTACTGCAGAAAGAATTTTGTAATTTTTGGAAAATACGTTTCTGACTATTTTGAGGTGTGCTCTATCGATTCCCGCCGAGAAAATGGCCAAAAAACGACTATTTCTGCAAAAATTTTTCAAAATAAAAAAATGTCATGTTTTGTAGGACATTTTTTTTTTAATTTTCCACGTTTTTCTCCATCGAAACGGATTTTAATGAATTGCATATATAAAAAGTGATCCCAATTATTGTTGAACATAAATAATATACTAATAGAATATTTTTTAGAAGCCGATTCAAAATGGCGCTAAACGAAGCACGTTTTTTCAAAATTATTATTTCCTTGAAATAGAGAGCCATAGGAAGTTTTTTTTTAGTAATATAATGATGATATAAATATTGACTGGTTATGGACGAAAACTATAATAATTTTGAGTTGATAAATCTAAAATAGCGGATCCATAATGGCCACCTTTTGTACATTGTACCTCTTTTATGAATCGTTGTTCCATAAATGTGTTTCAAAGTTGAACATATATGTTAGATAATTACGAATATCATACATACTCTGACCTGTCAAGATCAAAATCCCAGATTCAATACGGCCTCCGATACACGGCATTGAATTTCATACACACTTTACCTTCGTTAATGAATAATTTTGAAAAAATTTGTTTCATTCCGTGGCCATTTTGAATCGGCCATTGTTTCTAAAAAATATTCTATTAGTATATTATTTATGTTCAACAATCGGGATCACGTTTTATATATACATTTCATTGATTATAATCCGTTTCGATGAAGAAAATCGAGAAAAATAAAATCAAAATGTTTTAGCATCTATTCCGCGTTGTTCATGAAAACGTATGAAATTTGCCATATCATTCGTTATCTCATTCGTATGAAACAAGTAATTCTATGTCATTAATATAAGTTGAAATTAAAAAAAATATTTTTTCAATATACTCTAATATTTATACTCCAATTGTTAAAAATTTACAATTTCCCCATTTGTTTTTTACAATGTTAAAGATTTGGCGATATTCATAGATTTTGAAGTCGTCTGTTATGAACCTGATATCAGATTTGGAAAATTAAAAATGGCGGATACAATATGGCGAGATTGTTTAAAAATTAACATTAAAAATGGTGAGCTCAGTCTTATAGACCAAACTCTTAATATATTTAGTTCATGAATAAAAACATGAAATAAACATTTTGTGAAATTCTGACTAATTTATTAGAAAAATGTAAAACTTAAGTTTTACAGATCATCTAAAGAAGTTAAGAGAAAAACATGTACATGAAATTTTAGATATAAGAAGTTTTATATAAACGTCTTTTTGGTATTAGTTTAAACAATGCAAATAATATTTCTATACAATTTCACTATCACTTAATACATAAACTTAAGTAAGTATGCCGAGTTTATTTTAAACGTAATAAACATTATTTATTGATATATTACAATCTAGGCTAAAATATTAGTGTTAATCCTTGATATCTCGTTTCTCCGTGTAATTTGAGTATTAAAATTAACCCTTTTAAAAATATTATTTATTAACCCCAGTTATTTATCAATCTTGTTGCGCCTATACAGTAATTATGACTCTGAACCATATCATCACTTTTTACTAAACCATGAAAGTTATGAAAATAATGTCGGATAACTAGTATAATAAAGCCAATATGTACCGTATGTCGTAGTTATTCATTTATAACCTAAAGCCAAGAATAAGTTAATACATGATTATGAAATTAGATTTTTAAATTATCAAAATAATAATTTAATTGAGAAATACATTGAAAATATTATTTTTGCAATTATTTGCTTATTAAAAAATATAAAAATATTTGCTCTTGCATAACGATCTACTTGAAAAGAAAACCTTGATAGGTGGAGTAATGTTTCACTCAAAGTGTGTCATATTCCAGTTTATATAAAGTACATATGATTCTAATTTAGTTTGCTTGTCGACATCTACATGACATTTAAAGTAATTTTGTAAGTAATCGTAACACGATGTAATAGATATCAATTTAATGATACTAATAAATCAGTTTAAGTCCGTTAAAGGCTTGTTTTTTATTATCTTAATAAGTAGTTAAAATGAAGTTAGTAAATAGTAATTTAAAAAACTTTTTTTGTATATAATAATAAATACTTTGTGGAATGCCACGAAATACTTATGTTTTTATCGTGACAACCGCAACGTTCTCGCACGTATTCACTCTACGCTCGGGCCGTTATAGCTTGAAAATCCAGTTATGTTCAGTAATTTTCGGATATACCTTGAGATATCATTAATTTCTACTTCTGGACTGTAATTACATTGCGCATGAGTACTACCTCTGCTTAATTAAAGACCTTAATTGCTCCGTGTACTTAAAATTTCTTCCATTTTTGAAATTTTCAACTTTGCAATATTAAATTTGGTTATTTCCGGAAGTTTAAAGTAAATTCGCTTTAAAGCTATTTTAAGACGGTAATATAAAATATTGTAGCTATTCAGTAAACTTTATTAATCTTGGACATAATAGATGACTAGTGAAAAAGTTAAAATAATTATATATATATTCTATGCATGGTCTAGTTTAATTATAGTTTTTTTAAAGGTTCAATATTATTTTGGGTGTCATCTCTGCTCTATAAATCTGACGTACAATTAGTAGCATCTAATGGCGGGGCAATTACTGCTATTTCAAAAGGAGCAGAATGGACTTCTAACAATTAGTAATAAACTACGAATAATATCTGTGAATATAAATCATTAAATTAATTAATGAAATAGTTAAACTTTATAAATTTTAATGGTGCTTTATTTGATACAATAATAAAATTTATTTGCAAATAAATGATTTTAAAAGAGTACTTTTTTTTGATTTTTTATGCAACTATTTGTTTTCGCCATCTTTACGTCTTGTATCATTTATTAGTACTATTACCTTTTCAAAAGCTGCACTGAAAAAAAATGACCAATTCAATGAAATATTTGATGGCATCTTATTTTACTCGGTGAAGTTAAAATAGTCAACTTGTAATATTTATAAAATCTCTACTGGTAAATCTTAACTTTCCTTAAAGCAATTTAATGTATGAACAATCAAAGAAAATAAAAATTGTAAAGTATATAGATTTTGTATATATTTTACATGACCCGAGCAATGTGTACTATTTATTAAATTCGATCTACAGTACGTATGAATCCATATCAACATTTTTGCGCCACTTTTTCATTTTCTGAATTGATAGAACTACTTTTTACCGCCAGGTGGCTAAGCATTCAGGTGCTTGACTTCGCAAGCTGTCAGATTTGGTTTCAGAAGTATTGTATATGTAAGTTCCAAATTGTATAGACTACGTGCGAATATGCAAAAAGCGATCTTTATAACGAGCGAAATTCCATACATAGCGAGGGGATTCTTTTAATAGATTTAATTTTTAAGGGTAAGTGAGGTAGCGTCCCGATTTTAAAATTGTTGCTTCTTTGCAAACAATCACTTTTGTATTCCTTCTCCTCTTCTCTCTCTCTCTCTCTCTCTCTCTCTCTCTCTCTCTCTCTCTCTCTCTCTCTCTCTCTCTCTCTCTCTCTCTCTCTCTCTCTCTCTCTCTCTCTCTTTCGGATAAAAGAAACCGCGTAAATTTAATAATTACAAAATAAACATTATTACTATTCTCATTTTTTTTTTCTTTAATCAATTTTAATCTCTGATGAGATTATTTTGCATGTACACATATACACATTAGTGCAACATTGCATTCACTACAGAGCAGACACATACATTTTAATGGTTATACGCTTACATTACAGGAGTGATGGATTTTTGATTATTTAACAGTGAAATTATTTGAAGTGTCAAGTACAATTTTTGTAATCGGTATTTTCGTAAAAGGCACAATCGCTGGGTATTAGAAAGAGGACACTGCCAAAATATGTGATTTAGGTCTTGTAACTCAAATCCACATTCACAGTTAGGACTATCGATAAAACCAATACTATTCTCAGTTACTTTTTAAAGTCAGAACTTTATTATATATGGTACATAATGTAATAACTAAATCATTTGATCAAATGATTAAAATGACTGGTTATTTGATGCAAGTCAGTTCCATTCATTTAAGTAAACATGGTTCGACTGATTTAACTAAATTATTTAACCATTTTAATTGAAAACGATTTCCGAATATGTGATTGGAATATTTTATTATTATTGTCAATTTTTTTCAGTGTACTAATCGGTCACCTTTCATTTTTTTTCACAAAGTTAACATTTCAAATTATTACATTATTGGAAGAACTTAATATGCACTCATATTACTCACCATTTTGAATATGCCATCGTGGTGCCTTCCTACTTATCAAACCCAAATACACCTAGGTATATATTTTTAAAAGAAATTGTCAAGTAGAAACGTTTAGACTTTAAATGGGTAATGTGAATGCTGAGCACGTTGTTGAAACAAATGCCATAATTTAAAATGTTGGTAAAAGGTGTTAAGAGTAGTAGTAAATAATGCAAGTAGTAAAGAAGGCACTTATTTTTCGAGCACTTAAGGGGGTTGTAAGGTAGAAAATTTCACTAAAAAACGTAAATAAAAGATTACTGAATTATATTTTTTTAAATTCGGGCTCTGTAAGGGCAATTCTAAGCACTATAAACAATTATCAATACTTAGTTCACAAATAGAGAACTTAAAAACACTATAAACGATTTCCTATAAAATACCAAAGATATTGATTGAAAACTGACCTAGAATTTTCGGAAATAAGTGATTTTTATTTATTTCCCAAAATTCACGGTCAATTCTCAATTAATTTCCTTTGCATTTTCCGAATTTTGAAAAATCATTTCAGTCAGTTTTTATTTACGCTTTTTAGTGAAAATTCCTACCTTATTGGACGACCCCTTTAGAACCCCTTTAACCACAAACCTCTCAAAATCTAAAATGATCATAGCTTTTCAACAAAAAAATTTTGTTTGTCTATGTTAAATTTGGGTTCGTTAACACAAGTCATATGTCACAGGCGGTATAAAAATGAGAATTTATTTTACAATCATAACCTTTTTCTGGTTATTTAAAAATGGCGATTACAATTTTTTTGGATTTTTTAGGTATTTCTTTTATATAATACGCAAATAGTGATAAAAAAATATTGAATTCCTTAAAAATCATGAACTTTATATTCGGTCGATATAATGACCAATAGATGGAATGATATAATCGAAATTGTAACAACCCTCAAACTCATTGATATATTTGTTATTAAATATTGCATTTTTTAAAACTTTTATTATACTCTTGTGCGACGCACTTATTCGAAGTACGGATTTATGGTATTATTTTAATAGATCCATTACGTATATTTACTTTTTGCCCTGCGCTCTAGATATTTAAGGTGTAAATGTGAATGAGCGGTCAATATAATGACGTTTAAGAGATCGTGAAGATAAATGTGACGTAAAACGCATTTTTCTACTACTGGCAATGAACCTGTTATACGCCACCTAAACCTATAAAAAAATCATTAATACCGACTTCTTCAGGCGTATTTACATCTGCCGTGGATTCCAACGGGATTTGGTGTTTTTTCGAATGTCTCATTTGGAAATTACGCCTGGAAATTACATCGACAATTAATAACAACCTGCACTAGACAGATTTTTTAAAGTTCATTTAAATGCTTTAACGTTTTAATATTCAAAGAGCCGGATATAACTATAGCTAATTACACCCACCAGCTCTGCCATTAAATAATTGAACTGCTAGTACACGGAGAAGAATTTACATAAAATATTTACTACAGAGTTTTTTTATTCTAACAATGTTAGATTTAATAAAGGAAGTCACTTGAAAATCATTGTTTTTTAATGTTGTTATGAAAAATAATATATACAAATATATTTATAAAAAAAAATAATTGAAAACAATTAATAATTTTGAGTATTCAATATTTTTCATGGTTTTTATCGATGATGGTTCTTTTTGAACCCAATGAAAAGTCCCTCTCACTGCAGAGTTATGATTTTTACAATATCCTATACATTCCTAACAGAAACATCTTATGGGCGTATTATTTGTTCCGTTTGTATTTTTCAAAATAAACTAAAAGAAACTAACTGCCCTTTATAGTATACGTAATATTTTTTTAGTTATGTGGGTTGAAAGGGTGTGGATCGAAAAACCGACAAATCAAACAGCCGACACGTCAAAAAACCGACAGACAAAATACCGACACGTCTAAAAGCCGGCAGTAGAAAAATCGAATTGTCACAATACCGACACCCACATAACTGACACTTTGAAGAACCGACTGCCAAGAGTAGTCAATTTTTGAAGTGTCAGATTTTTTAACTGCTGCTTTTCAATTGTCGGCTTTGTGACGCGTCGGTTTTTTGCTTGTGGGTTTTTTTACTGTCGGTATTATGACAATTCGATTTATCTAATGTCGGTATTTTGAAGTGTTGGTTTGTTGCCTGTCGGCTTTTTGAATCAAATCAAAAACGGACAGTTAAAAAGCCGACACATAAAAATTATGTACATCGACAAGCGGACAGTCATTTTTATAAGTGTCGTTTTTTTGTCTGTTGGCTTATCGATTGTTGGTATTTTGAGTGTCGTTTTTTCGACCTGTCGGCTTTTTGATTTGTCGGTTTTTCGAGCTGCACCCGGGTCGAAAGATTCATATTTCGTTTCTCGCAAGTAAAATACAAGATGAGTGACATAAATAAGTAGGCAATTTCTAACTGTTCAATAACATATTTGTAAATATACTTAATTATAAAGAGATGAACTACTACTACCACTACTAAGTATTTTGTCAAAATCACTTTTTATAAATACAGATTTAAAGCTGATAATGCGGATTTTAATGATATCATCGAGATTTTGACAAATTTTTTTAATTGTTTTAATATTTTAATAGTGTTTTAAATATTTTAAAAGTAGAATTAGCACACAGCATAATTACTGCAGATAGTACAATCGTATATGTATTCATAAATATCGAAATAATGAATATCACTCCTTCGGAAATGACGAAAGTAACAATTTCATTCGTATTAAGGGAGTAATAATCACCCCTCAGCTATCTCAAAATGATTTGTAGAATGATTGTAAATAGTACGGAATGGTCGCTTAAATGGTCACGGATGATATTATCGATGGGCCAACTGTTGCATATACGTTAAATATTGTTAGTCTACCGCATTTTTAAGAGGTAGTACGGAAAAATCTAAATAAATACATATGTTATTTTTATAAAATAATATTAAACTAAAGTTCTTAATAATATCAGTCGAAATTGGACAATGAAGACAGCAATATGTATAAATACTAATTTTATTTTTAAATCGTTTAACTCGACTGTTTCAAAATAAAAAAATCCTCTTACGTCTGCTAGTTAAAGTAATATAACAATAAGAAAGGTACACAATCAAAACATCACTTTTAAAAGCCTTATTATATTTTCCGCTTTGTTAGCCACCGATTAAGTCGTGCATTAGCTGATATCATATCAAATGCACTTAAAATGTAACATTTGATGTAGGTGATTATGCATTACGTGTATGTACATGAAGAAGGTTTTCACCGTTTTGTTTTAGTATAAATTGATTTTCATTACAAAGTTTATCGCAGGGTGATCAATGCCGATTAAACTAAAGTTATTTTCTCGCTTATATTAACTGGTTAACAACTTAAAAAGATGATCAATTTTGGTCATGTGGATCAAATCCTTAAATAATAACATCCACTGCGAGAAAACGCAAGGCTATTTTAAGGCCTTTTCCTCCCACTACCTAGTTCAAATATGTCCTGACGTTTTAACATGCTTACAGTTATGCAATTTACAAAGTACGATATTATGAAAAAAAATTTTTTAAAAATAAAAAAAATAAAAAAGAAGAATTGAATAAATTGTATGTTTACCTCTAGCTACAATTGTTTACTCATACAAATAGACGACGTGAGAAATAGGTAAAGAATTAAGTTAGAATGATTACTTACAAAAAATAGATAATGTAATCCGAAAGAAAGAACAATATTCTATTTCACCATAATTAATTTTCAATAGTTAGAAAACGTCGAGGCTCTCTGAGTTTCGTACCAGCAAAAATAATTGAAAAATATATTCAAAATAAATATAAGCAACAGGTATGTATAAGGAAATTTCAACATTTTTATTTTATATTTAATAATATTGATTCATAAATATAAAAAACGAAAATAGATCATTCCATCGTTTTTACAAAAGTTCTAGAATTATTCAAACTGGCGTAAGAAATGAATATTCATAACAACGTCAACGATTCTAAATTCATAAGTAGAATAAACTCATAAAACATTCAAGAGAGAAATTGTACAATTGAATAAATTTTACTATTCTAAGACATCGGCGACAAATTTCATTACTGTTAGCATATACACTTATTATGGTACATTTTCCTGTTTAGATAGTAACTTATTGTTTTGTATTCTATATATTTACATTGAAAAATTAAATTATTTAGATGAAAATATAGTATATATTTTAACAGGTTTGCCCTCGTAGTCATGATCAGAATAATAACATTTATTATGTCATTTTTATATTTAATCATATTTGCAACATCTGTATTAAAGACGTGTTATGTTATACTTTTTCAGTTTATTTTTAAGCCTATTAAACGTATATAAACTGGAATAATAATAAGTAATTTCATTTCCCGACTACCGTAATATATTCTTAAATACAGTGGATTAAAAAAATAATTAACCAAACATTTTCTACAATGTTATTAAGTTTTACAAAGTGCAACAGCAAAGTGTACAATTTTTATTTCCAAGAATATAAAATGTACAGTAATACTATCAGAATCGTGCAACACTATTGTGATTACTAGAACTTCATGGCTACATGAGTTTTCTCCTTACCGTTAACTTTTAAGTACTTAAGTTTTCTTTATAAACTATCCGCTAAATATAATTTGATCGAGTAAAAACTAATAATGGAAATAATTGATAACTTTACTTTATATAAGAATGTTCTACATAAATGATAGATATAGAATTTTGCTAATGATTGAGTCGTATTTTTTCAATTACAACTACAATAATCTGAACGATTACTTGCACTTTGAATCTGTAAAGTCTACTTAATGAGTAATATACATGAATGATCCGTTGACGATGAAAATTTCGATAATTGTGGTACTGATACCTACAGACAACCAAAAAATCATTTGCATATTTTATAAAAAACATATTCGAAAAACAGCGGACACAATAAAATATTAATAATAATAATATCATTTCTAAGAAAAATATGTTTTTATGTTGAAAGTATTAAAGAATTTTGAGTGAGTAAACATCCACTCAGTAAATTTGCAGAGATAAATTCTGCAGATCTTTATGTTTTTTAATCATCTCGCGTTGATGATGTACTAAAAATTTTAGACACCAGACTAATGTAAGCGGCTGATTCTCAAAAAAGTCGAATTTAGGTTTATCGAGTTTATCATTTTTTTTTAACTTATTATCATCGAATTTTTTTGCTCAATTCTTAGTTTATTGTCTTGTTTAATAAAAATATAATAATAGTTCCCAACTTTTTCAAGTTTGAATTAAATATAATGATAAAAAAATCAAATTCTCGACATTATAGACTGTCAACATACTGAAAGGAATGAAACGAACATAAATATTTCATGCTTATTAGAAAATACATCAGTCCCTTACAGGAATCATTCTCTCATTAAAAAATTTTATGGGGAATGATGATGAGAGAATGTCGAAATGAAATAAAATTGCTAGTAGGTATTAAACATAGTCTTACTTTCTTGCGAACTGTGTACAGTACTTTATTAAAACCGGAAACATATACAAATATGCTATATGTTTATTAAATAAAAAAGTGCTTACCTTTTGATTACATTACATGAAGAAATGACTTTAAAAAATGTAGTATTAAAAAAAGTTGTCAAATTAGTTTCAACGAAACATGTGCTCTTCAAACGTCCGCCATCGTGTATGTTGTCAAGGCCAATGTTTCCAACTACAACAAAAACTGCAGTGGAGCATCATAAACATTTAAATTTGGCTCCAATCACACATTTTTGAGTCGGTGAGGGAATGATCGATTTTTTTACGGACAAATTTTGAATTACATTTAAAAAAATTCATCGCATTTTTTAAACTATAAACTCATGTAGATACAATCAATACTATCCTATAGGAGTAAAAATAAGATAACAAACAATAAGTAAGGACTTTTACGATTAAAGTTAATGATTCTCTTCGAATGTAGCAGTTTGGACAATGATTTTCAGGGTACTTTCTTGAATATCTCTTTTTTGTTTATCATATAAAATATAATTTTGTTCATAAATTTAGTATAGTAGTAGTTTTTTAAATAATAAAAAAGGTTTTTCGTAATTAACGCTCCTGGTTTGTAAAAATTATTAAGAACACCAATTACTTTTTTTTTGAGAATCAGCCAAGCATATGTTGAGTGATTAGTGCATATATTAACGTTTTTTAAAGTGAATCTTGTAATTTTCTGAAGCAGTGACATTTTCTTGGTTTGCAATTTCATTTCCTACCAAATTTACAGATTTACTGACACACCAATATCCCTTAAGAACAAAATCCTTGCCGAAACATGCGCGGGAAAAAATGACACGGACTTAACAAGTATTTTAATAGAGAAACGAAATTAAAGTTGTCACCACTTAATACTTTGAATCGAAACCCTAAAAAATACTAGTCATTTGTATAAAAATGTGACTGGATACTTATTGTAGTTCAGCTATATGAATACTCGCATTTGCCCTTAAGAATTTCTGACATGTCGTAGGTTAAATGAGCATTATAATAGAGCAGTTTGTCCAGAATTCCTTTGTTGAAGAGCCCAAAATGATATGTGATTATAACAAAATTGTTGTAAAGGTAATTCTATTAAGTCCAATACATAAACTATTGGTAAGTACTTACGATAATCTGAGGTATTTCAAAACTTATTGCGACTCATTTTAAGCATAAAAAATAACTACAATCAATTTTTATATTTTGAATCTGTAGATTATAACTATTTATGTTAAAATTAAGTGGTATGAACACAAGTGTATTTTATTAAAACTTCGGGTGTACTTCCGAAATCGCCACAACCGATTTTGATGTAGATTAGTATACTTGCGTATTTTATGGTTCTAATTACAAAAATGATAATGAAAATTGGCGCAAACTTTATTTTTATGGTGAAAAAAATCGGTTGGGGGGGTTTTCGGTTTTGGCAAACAATACAGATTATATTACCATCTGATTTGTAGTCGTGAGTGCCAACCTGGCTATGTATTTATTATCGACTGTAGTTTTACGTTAAATTAAAGAATATCAATGGTGCCTATATATATGTATGTCTGTTGGAAATAAATAATAGAGCTGTTTCATTGTCAAGACGCCATTATAGATACGTGAGGATAATTTAAGCTTACCTTCAAAATAGTACATTTTGATACATGTGCCTAAAATAGGATTTTACGCACCGTTTTTTAACATGGGATTAGATAGGTCGGTGCGTAAAATCGAATTCTTACGGACGCGTGTCGAACCGTATTTTTTGACATACTGTACGGAAAATTTGTGCGGCGTTTTTTGTGTGTCAAATACGAGGTTGCACACGAGCGATGACTGCGGCGCACGACTGCCCGGCGTAAAATCAAATTTTACGCATACGTATGTCAAATAATTGTTTTTCGTGTGGATCAGGGTAAAACGGAAACATTAATACTTGTAGTAAAAATATTAATAATCATTAGTATTCCTTACAATATACATAACACTTTGTTGAGTTTTATTATAAACGAAATAATAGGGGGAGGAGGGGGGGGGGGGTCGGAATTACTCCCTTTTTCCCTACTTAATTTTAAATAGAACATTTCGATAGTGTAAAAAATTCCTATTATAAATTTTATCATACCCATTACATTCATTTACCTCTAAACCTGTTTTCCAAATTAATCGATGAACTCCAGCAGAATCAGCTGGTTGAAACAATATTTATACAATTTCAAGTCAATATAAACATTTGCATATATATAATCATCCTTTTGTGACGTTTAGTATATAGTATATATACAGATGACGATGCTGTATTAGGAATAAATTGTTTACAAATATTGACTTGGTATCAATGATTAGCAACAATCTTTGAGGTAAAATTATTTGTATACACCACGCGAGTTATTAGAAGAAATACAAAGTACATAATATAAGCAATAATCCCTTCCAGCATTCATTTTTCTTTCGATGGAAAGCATATGAAGTTTATTACCCGGAGATTTTCGGGATCACTTCTTACGAATATAAACTCAGATTTTAAATATTTTAAATGTCCGTGCAAAATGGCATAAAATTGGAATATTTTGGATCGAAATGAAACTGAACAATCAAGGGCATTTCGAGGCCGTCAATTACAGATCTGATCTTGGATATTTTAATTTGAAAATGTCTAGTGCAATATGACCGACACAAATGAAAAATTTCATAGCTCGAGACCGGAAAATACGATAAAAATATATTATTCGTTTAATTCTAAATAAGATTATTATTAACCACCTGTTTTTTATGTTTAAACCTAATTATAAATTGTTTAAATACATTATAATTGTAAATAAGGCCTGGAATTAAATAATGGAATAAATAGATGCTACAAAAATTATTTATTTCATATATAATATATATTTCATATATTTCGTATACAATAAACAATGCTCAGCTGAGCAAAATAGTACTATTAGTAATACTTATCAATCGATTAACATTCCCCTATTGGGAAATCAGTAGCAAAATAATTTAAAAACAACCTTGGTGATTTTCAAGCGTGTTCGTTCGAATGACGTACTCAAAATTCGTTAAAAAATAAAAAGTCGCGGTAATATTGTCGAATGTTTAGAAAAAATATGCAGAATGTTTATAGACATTTTAACTATTTCTTGAATCGCTGATTTCAAATCCAACCGAAATTTTGCAAGTATTATATATTTAAACATTTAATTTTAAGAATATATTTCATAACTTTGCCTTACATTGATGGACATAACGTAAGTATTTTGAGGTTTTTAGCGACGAAATATCAAAATTCAAAATGGCGGCTTCAATATGACAGACAAAAATTGAAACCCCCAAAAATAGTGTAACCAATATTTATTTCATCTCTAAATATTCTGCAATTCCCAGGCGTCCAAACTCAGAATATTGCCCAAAATTTCGCTATTTTGGATATTCTGTATTAAAATGAAAATTATATAATGGCGTAGGGGAAGGCGGGGCGAAGCGGCGAGGATTTTTTCCGTGTATCTCTCCTTGAATTTCATATTTAGGACGATGCAAAGTATAATTTGATAGGTAATTTCATAGTCAATATTTACATACATGTTACTTACGGTATATGTTTTACAGATGGCCAGCTATGGGCAATTTAAAAAACTTAAAAAACACGGGACGAAGCGGCGATATCGGGGTGAAGTGGCGAATCCTTATTTTTAGAGGTTTCTGAGAAGACTATCATAAAATTAAGTGGAAATCATAATCTTTTAAGTTATTATTGTTTGTTTTAATAAAAATAAAACTTCCACGTTGGTGGATTGAACCTCTTCAGATATATCAAAGTTTCCAACAACATTAAAAAAAGAAATTGCATTTTTTGAAGCTTTGAACACTCGTATTATATCAGGATCACATATTTTAATTTCATCTTTAATTACTCAATGCATTCATCAAGGGGGAATAATTCTAAATTAAAAAATAATCGCGGAATGAGACATCCGGGAAAAAATGTCGCCGCTTCACCCCAAAGTATCATTTGGACTTCCAGGTACGATATCTCATTATAAACACACAAAAAAGGAACAATTCATGTTTTATAAATAAGTCAAAAAATATACTTTTAGAATGAATATATAAATAGTGATTATTAAACTGCCAAAATGAAAATATTGACCAATCTGAGAACAAAGTACAGGAAAATTACTTGAAAATTTTGTTAAAAAATTACATTTCTCGCTCCCAAAGGAAGGTAAGAGAACAAAAAATGAAATATCATTCCTCAAAATGTGAAAAATGGTGTAAACAAAGAAACCACATATGATATTTTACAATCAGTATGCTCATCATAATGGAAATATTTGAGATTCGTCACTTCGCCCCGTCTTCCCCTATATTTAAAACATAAACAGTTTATTCACTTTTTATGAATTTTTCTGTTGATGTAAATTCCATTCCGAGGTAGAAAATTTGAATTAAAACAGATATTACTCGAAAAAAATCACGATTTATAACGTTTTACAATATATTTGCCAATATTATTTCAATTTTTTTATTTTTCTTCAATTTGAAAATAGTTGACAAGGTTCTTTTCAAATTATTTTTCCAGTGATTTCGCAAGTCTTATGGCAAAATTTGCAACCCGACCATTCTGGGCATTAAATTATATTTTTATTTTTATTGTCTTCTGATAGGAATGCAAAAACTTTTTTGCCCACATTAATTAATCTACGTAACAAATAAACAACCCGATTTTTAAAAAACGTGTTAATCCGGTTGGGTTTATAAGGAAGATAAGGATATGTGAAGGTATATCGAAAATGTTTGAGTATGTAACCCAAAAGAGTGTTCTGAGAAAAGAGGACCGTCAATCGAAAGCAGTCTCTGTCGAAAGATCGCGGGTTCAAGTCTCGGTCCATCATATCACTCGAGTACGATCCTCTTTTTTTTTTAATAAAAATATAATTTATATAATATAAATGAAGGTCATTATAGTATATTATGAAACTAGTGCGTAAAAGTTCATTCTACGAATGTGAAGGGTTACGACCTTTACATTCGCAGAATAAACAATTACGCACATGTTTTATACGATATTTTGTCGCTTGAGTGCGTAAAATGCGACCGAAAAATGTCAAAAGTGTGTAAAATAGCATTTTACGCATCGAATGGCATCAATAAATTTTTCGAATTATAATATCAAGTTTATGTTTCCCAGTTGCTCACGTTCCCAATTTTATTTTCCTGGAAATTCTTCACTGATATTTACAAAAATTTGTTTCACTACCGCACGATACATATAGGTATTTATTCCAATATTGCACCAAAATGTATTAAAAACACACCAAATCATAACACAAGAAACAAATAGTGACCTGCAAGCGGTTTGTTTACCAATTCCAGGAATAAAAATGGAGCCGTTAATATCTTTAAATTCCATTTAAATCCCCCACGTCAACGAGTTTGAAAATATTGGCGGGAAACCCTTAATAGTGTTCTATATTGAATTCCGAGCAGCAGAGGGTGGTTTTCACAAATTTTCGCAAGAATTCGCAACTTCATTTTACAAGCTTATAGAATCAGAGAGGATTGCGTGAGAGTCCAATAAACGAATCAAGTTCATTAGCCAAAAGAAGAAGAGAAAAACAATAGAGACGAAGAAGAAACTCGCTGGACGGCAGGGATGGCAATTGAGGTTAGTTTCTCAGGGATCACCGAATAAAAAATGGAGTGACTCATTGTCTTGGGATTTTCGGCTATATTCGCGACAATCACGGTACAGTGAAGTCTCTCAAAAAAAAATTCGCCCTTTCGATCGGCGAATCGCGCGCCTCCGATACTTTTATGGAATTCCTCGTCGTTCAAATCCAACACACAAAACATCCGATGTTGGGACCGTTTCTGAGAATTTTGTTGACTGTTGTTTGTTGCAAAAATGCAATATAAAAATAGTAAACACGTAGGAAGTGACAGCGGCACGCAGGAGAAAAGAAATGAGCGTAGGAGACCGAGGGTGGTCCAAAACCCTGCGTAGGAGATCGAAAGGCTCGTAATTGTTCAGGTCGGAAAAACGATTTCCCGCCGATTTTTGCACTCACTGACGATCGCTGATGTTACAGCGTGCGCGAAATTATGTAACTATTGTTGCGCGGTTAGTAAATAAAGGCAACTTACCGCTGATTGAGGCGAAAAACGTCGGGATCGCACACAAACGCAAGTTACACCGCGAATTGCCCGCGGCTGACTGGCGCGAGACGGCGCCAGCGTTGCGGCCGCCATTTTCAATCAATTCTAGCCAGATGTTTGCGCGGGAACTTATAAACAATTCAACGAATCTAAACATTTTTTGAATTTTCTTTTTTCATATTGCACGGCACGCGGAAAATTTATGTATCCGATTTATTGCGTAAGTGTGAATATATTTGGTGTAAGTTTTACAAATTTGCCATTTTTTATTTATAATACAATTTTTGAGGTTAGGATGGAAATTATTCAAGAAAAGACATAAATTGTTATGCAAATTAAAGTGAAGTTAAGAGAAAATTAAGTGTAATTGAGTTGAATAATTGAATAATGTTTAGTTAATTTAACAAACTTAATTTAATTGCCCATGCCACAAGTAGGACTTTTACGCAATATTATTGTAAATTTACATAGGTACTGTGAATATTACTTTTTTACCTTTGTAAATGTCAACTTGTAATAAAAGAGAAGTTTAAATTCTCCAAGAGAATAGTAAATTTACATCAAAATATAGGGAAAATTTTAGGTTATGTACTAAAGCACAATAGTCTTATGCGGGCAGGTGATTTGAACTCTACATTATGTGATAAAATTTATGCACGTAATCCTGAACCAATTGTAAAGGCTTGTAATAATAATTTTTTATTTTAATAATTTATGAATTTAGATTTTATGATTTAATGTTTTCTTTCAACAAAAGTTTTATCGACAAAAGATTATAGCTCTAAAACTTACTTTCGTTCAAAGTTTTTCTATCGACAAAAGAAATTAGATTTAACGTTTTCTTTTGACAAGAATTCTACTATCGACGAAAGATTATACCTCTAAAATTTGCTTTCGATCAAAGTTTTTCTATCGACAAAAGATTTTAGATTTAATGTTTTCTTTCGACAAAAGATTATAGCTCTAATAACCTCTAAATTATTAAAATACATCTTATAATGAATTTTACAATATATTCCTCTGTTTTACATTTGAAAACAAAATAAAACTAAAATATGTGGAATTTTAATGTAAAAATTAATTTTACAGTAGGACCTCTCTTATTCGAACCTCTCTTATTCCAATTGCCTTTCTTATTCTAATTGTCCAGCCTCTCTTATTCTAATCGTTCCCCCACAAGTCTTCCCCCACTATCGCACGAAAAGTCAACGAAAAATATTGTCCACGAATCACAAGCTCGCAAGCAAAGTAAGTGGGGGTAAGGGGAAAATTAGAATAAGAGAGGTCGGCGCCATCTTGAAAAACTTTACTAATTAGAATAAGAGAGGTCCTACTGTACTACACCAATGGTTTTTCCCCTCATATTGTAAATTTACCATGTACAGCAGGGCTCGATGTTTACCCACTTACAGCCTGGAAAATTGGGAAAAACGCGTCTCATTGTAAATTTACCACCTTCAGTGTAGGGAATTTTTAAATCGTTCTGAAATTCTTAACCTCCCGTTGGAAATTTATAACTTTTAACGTGGGAATATCACCATATTTTTAAGCATGAAAATCACAACAAAATTGTAAATTTCATTTACATTTTTTACAGTGTAGAATTTTTGAGGTTAGAATGGGAAATATTCATGAAAAGACAAATTGTTGTGCAAATTAAAATGAAATTAAGAGAAAATTAAGTGTAATTGATTTGAATAATTGAATAATGTTTAGTTAATTTAACAAACTTAATTTAATCATAGCAGTATCTGATATGTGATCTACACCAATCTATGCTGCTTGTGCGGAAAGTTTAAAATAGAAATTTCAATCAGTATATTAATACTTATGGTTAATACAATACAATTAATGAATATACAAACTATCTACTATTTTGTATGTGTAATTTTATAATGAAAATCAAATAACGATAAACTGCAGTGTGATATGCCTTATGTGAATGTTAAAAAAATAGAAAATTTTCTCGCCATATAACATGTTATTGATGATTTTTTTTTTGCTTTTAAAATTGTAATTTCTTCTATAATATCTTGTATTTCTAGTTTTAAAAGTTTGAATTTGTAATCTGTAATTAAGTCTTTATGTTTATTAATCTATATAGGTGAATGAAAACCGGTATTGTGGGTGAATTTATTAAAAAGGATGTGTTTAGGAAGGAAATTATTTGATTTACATCCGAGTAAGAATATTCTTCTCGTAATTGATGTCGCTAACTTGTTAATGCTTTTCCATTCCTTAAGTAGCTTTGAAGTTTCTTTTCCAAAATTAGATCAAATCCAACTGTAGAATGTCATATCTCCAAGCTCGTGTATTAATATAAAAATAAATAAATCTTTTTTCCTTCTCTGACTCTTTCGTCATCAAGAACATTTCACTTACGAAAGAGTCAGAGAAGGAAAAGAGATTTATATAACATGTTACATTTTTAAATTGATCTGTTCGTTGTAAATAATTCGGAGTTTACCAGTTGCTAAAGAAATAAGGAATATTCTGCGTTTAGTTAATGCAGCTACTTTTTCAAAATAAAGTCATATATTATACTTAAACTACAACTATCGTTGATACATGTACAAAAGGCGAACAGGGAAACAAAACAAAATTCTTATTAGAAATTATGATTTAAATCATATGTAACACATACTTTCAGTTGAATCGATATGCATTAAGGATAATTTCCATAGTAGGAAACATTTAAATGCAAAAGATCAATAGAGTAAACAAAATTATTGTAATTGCAACGTATTTCTAAATTTAATTATTTATGAGGATCGCATGAGAATCGCATGAGAATCACATGAGAATTTGAAACAAGTTCCTTGTAAATTTCATATAAATGTCGTATAGTACTCGCACTATGTTACGAAAACACTATTCGACAATATTTGCATGAAAATTGACCTTATTGTGATGAGATTTTTATGTAATTTTCATAAAATTTCAACTCAAAACATTCATAATTGTATGCTCATAAAACAACCTATTAAATTATTTTCTTTCATGTAATAAAACTTTACATATTCCATACGATACTTGTATAACTAATACATGTATATAATGTATACTTACGACAACTATAAGGCACTTGTTTCAATTTCTCATGAGATTCTCATAAGAATTGTACTTATAATTTTTCTCTGGTTAGCACATTAGTTATTTTTGTGCAATCAATGTTTAAAATCATTACATTTTTAAATTAATCAGGTGTTTAGTTTTTAATTAGATTTAATTATTCAAAATGTTACTGTAATTTTTCTCATAATTTCATACAACATTATAAAAACATGGTGTACAATTTTTAAAATGTTACAATGAAGAGTTAGAAAGTTATATTATCGACTATCGGTACTTTTTAATCGCTTTAATGGTAACATCAGTTTTTAAAAACTAAAAATAATGTTTACTGTTTTTATAAGAATTATTCTTCTGAAATTTATGATTTATAAAGCATCCAGATATTTATTACATGTTTTCAATAAATACTAATAGTAATTTAACGTTTAAATTGTTTTTTTATATTATTATTTTTGGACCGTCTCACCAAGAACCTCCTAGAACTCCTTAAGGGTTTCGCACTTTATTTAATAGTAATTTAAACTCAAAATTTTGCCTTTGAAAATACTACTGCTTCATTTTATTTTACTATTGTTTATATAAAGAGTTCATTAGATTATTGAACATTATGCTCAAGAAATACATTTTTTTATAGAAAATGAAAATCGATTAAAGTTCGAGTAGTAAAGTTAATTGCGTAAATTTGGTTTCTGAGTCTAATGAATCTAATTGACATTGAATTCTTTCAATATCTCGCAGTGTATTACAATTCATAGTTTTTAATTTATGCTAATTCGTACAACGTAAAATCATTTGTGAAGTATTAATCAAGTATTCTGAAGATTTCAAATTATGAATACATTATAATCGACTGTTGTTTGCTGAGTTTAATTGAAATAATCTTTCTCGATAATGGTATAGAATGGTAGAAGACATAAAAAGCAGAACAACTACACTTTCAAAAAAAAAACGTTAGTACATATATATTATAAACAACTAAATAACAAACTATTAAAATATTTGTTTCACAATTTGGCTATGAAAGTTTGGACTTGTATAGCTCTTAGAAGGATGTTGCATATTCTGATTGCTGGCGAAGCTAGTAGCTGATTCGAAAAATAAAGGTTATTACAACTTTTCTAATGATTCCAGCAGGCTATTAAGGTGTTCGATTTATTAATTTTTAGTCATTTTTTTTCTACTAGTGAATTTATATTATTTATTTTCGTCAATTTATACAAATATTTTTCAATATTAGTTGTAAACTTTACATATTATATTTTTTCAATAAAAATTTTATTTTATTATGACATCTCTGAAAAGGAAAACGTGAGAGCACTTGAATATCTTTTCTAATCATTCGGTGATCGTATATTTTTAAAATCGTAACGAATTCATTATTAAATGATTGATATATATGGGATTTTTTACAAAGATCTGTCTTTCTAAAGTTTTCTTATTAAAATCGAAATGTCATTTTACACTGCATTACGTGCATTAGTGGGCAGTTCCGTGTATATCAATGTTACTTTAATATATTTTTTCTCATTAGTTACTTCGGTAACAGGGTCTGAAACTTTGAAGGATAACGAGTGGAGTCATTAACTAGAATATAAAATATTTTTACACAGTTCTGTCATTGGTAGATTTTTGCTCGAACCACGTTAAATTAATATTTTAAGTTATATTTATGCTTAGAGGTCATTTTCAAGCTAATATAAAATGGAACCATTTTGTTCCAAATCAGCTGCTAGCTTCAATTTCATAAAGTCTATAAAGCATCGAACGTGAAACCTTTATAATAAATTGTTTGCTTTAAAATAGAAAATTTAATTTATTTCTGGAAATTTCCATATAATTTTGAAGGTATTATTTAAACTGTGTACTGCATTATACAATTATTTTAATATGTTTGAAGCTGTTTGAATCAGCTTGTACGTATTATGTGTTCGATGCAATTTATGCTAAAGCTTAAAAAGTTATAGGAAGGCAACAAGAAAGAAACTAATCCTCCTGCGGTGCAGTCTGTAAAACAGTGTTTACTCTGACTCGCCTTTTTGTCATTTGCGTTCAATTTATTTCTATATACTAATTCAGAAATTCGTATCGAATGCCAATAAATTCATTACTATTATTAGGTGTAACAAAAATGACTGAATTATAAACTTGAATTATATTTTTACATGTATTGAAACAAAAAGTTCAACTATCCAACTTATTAAAACTGATATTGACTTTCTAAGCCTCGTAATTGCTGGGCTTTGAAATTTCAAAATCGCAGATTACGAATCTGTTATTGGCTTTTATAATTTCAAATTACAAAACCTGATGTTTAGGCAATTTGAAAATGATTTTTTTCGACGTATTGGCTGTAGCAGTTCTAAACCCATAAAGTCTGAATTTTTTAAACTTTGACTGACCATTTTTCGTTTTGTTCCCCATATTTTAAAAACTGTCTATGAATTCATATTCAACTACTTCGAAGATTCCTATGTGTTTATTTTCTAATTTACATCACCTAACAATTAACGACAAACAAATTTTCATGACAAATAATTTATTTTTGTAATGTTCATTTGTTGTTAATAACCAATTTTTAACTAGAAAAGGCAAGTTTCACATTTATTTGTGTTTATATAAATATTAAAGGATAACAAGGCAAAAAACTGAGCTAACTTTTTCGATTTTCACTCGAGAAACAAAAAATGATTTCGAATTAAGTGGTCGTCTTATAACTTAAAGGGTTAAATTTAAAGAATCTAAATTATAACAATTACAAAATTGTATAAAACTTTTTTAAACACACCTTCTTAACCCTTTGAGCCACGAATTTTTCTTTTCGTCCAATTAACTGAAAACTCGACACTCGGGGGTTTTCGAGGTCGCTGATTCCGAATCCGTTGTCAGATTTCCGAAATAAAAATTGGCGAGTCAATATTAAATTGTTCCAAACTGAATTTGGCACACGAATTCGATATTTAAAAATGTTTTTCTTACTTTTGTCCGCCCAAAGTGTCGAGTTTCAATGTAAATTTTATCCAGTTGGATCCACCATTTTGAATTTTGAAAATGCGACAACAGTTTCGTAATCAGCGACCCTAAAAACCTCCGAGTGTGGAGTTTCGTATAAATCTGTCAAGATTTCGGATTTTGATCCGCCATCTTGAATTTTGTAAATCTGAAAATGGATTTGTAATCAGCGACCCCCAAAACATATAAACGACAAGTTTGATACGTTTGTACGGGATTATTTTCCAAAAACGATTTTAAAAAAAAAAATGGTTAATTTTTGGTATAACTTTGTTTATAATTCATTAACTATAGTGTGTTAAGACATGTAACAATTTGCATTTGTTACATAAATGCCTTAGATATGTAGAAAACAAGATGCGACCTCAGAAATACGGGAAACTGATTTTTAAGTCGCAAATAACCAACGAATTGGAGGTAAGACACTCATGGCGCAAAGGGTTAAAGGATGGAGATTTTTTTTATGTCAAATTCAGCATACTTTTCAGATATGCTTGGCAAACTTTCTTGTTAGCTGTTTGAATATTTGTAAAAATATTAAGAAATACCATTAAAACATAATTTTGTATGAGCAATAAAAAAATGTTTTTTTTGCCCATTAAACTCACCAATATTTTTCATAGAAAGGTAGTTTAATAAAATAAAAAACAACAAGCATTTCGATTGTTTCATTTAATATGCACAAAATTGAAAGTCAAACCTCATAACAAATTACGCAAAATTCAGCGTATTGTAACACGTACGGATTGTTTGCAAAAATGCCTCGTGGTGCATTCCGCAATCGCTTCGATATTGATTACAAAACATACGATAAAGACATTTTGGTTGACATCCCGATTGTCGACCCTCGAAGACACTGTATGAGGGATATTTACGAAATAAAGTTAATACATACAATTAAACATTAAACCGCAACACATATCGATTTTCTATCGGACATTTGTAGAATTATTTCACATGATATCGGAACAAAACTTAGCATTTATGTGCAGGACGCGGCTTCGACGCGTCATTTTCGCTTGTGTGAAACTCGTTTCGTCGAGTTTACGGTATCGATAAAGGAGATCGAGTTCATTCACGTATTTTTCTTACAATTACATCGATAGTTTTCGAACGCAGTTGCCAATGATCGCTGTCGATCATTGGTAGATTCCATTTGTAAACGAATTACATCAGACTGGGACAAAACTCGATGGAGGATTTACGACATCCTCGTATCTGCTGCGCCTAACAGTTACTAACATTATTAATAATAAAAACGACTTATTTAACATTTAACGATTACATTACTAGTTTTTTTTTGTTCTTCGAATCGAGTATTTTATTCTCTTATTGCGCAAACCGCTGTTCGTGCATTAATCGTACACACCCGCGGTGGAATCGTTGAAATGTAAGGGCAAATTCGAGTCTTGCCGCTTACTGGAATTGCATGGTCAAAGAGCACAACGCGGAAACGAAAATTTCCAACCGCGCGGCTCCTTGATGCTCGCCGATAAATGTACAGCCTTGTTTAGGACGTCCTGGATTCATTTAAATATTTGTAATGCAAGTGATGTTTAAAAAGTGTGAGCATTACGGCAAACGCCGCAACCCAATGCGAATTCTTCGCCGGTCGGAGGGTGCTTGACGTGAAGGGGACATTCTTCACCTTCCAGTTGCTTCGTGTTTGCTCCTGAAAACAATTATTTTTTAATGTCAACATAAAGTCATGACTTAATTATTTCCATGGTGAGTTTCTTGTATTTTAATGTGTTAACTACTCTAAAACTATTCGAGTCAATTTTTAGCTCATAGGTGAAAAAAATAGGGTAGATTTGGTTCGAATACATTTTCAGTTATTCGGAAGAAACACCTGCCATCTGCCGGTAGAATAAATGCAACTATAAGTCTACACTACAAGGCCACTCTCAAACAGGACTTACATTTTAAGGTTAAAATGACTGTTTATCACACAAGACAACGTTGGTATAAATATGGGACCGTTACTGGAGCTTCAAGAGATATAAAAGAGTGCAAATCGTTAAATTTAGACAGTTAAGCATCAGTTCGAAAACATCCTAACCAGTTTTACGAAACATGCATGAATCATTGAAACGTGTAATTAATTTTAAAAAAACAGCCTGACCAAGAATCGAACCCTGTTCTGCATACTATCTTCGGACTGTAACAATTCCACAAAGTTACGAATAGTTACATTACGCTCTAAAATTTTAACCGTGAAAACTCACTACATGACAGTGAAAGCTCACTTTTAGATTTAGTGCCAATCGGACCACCCTCTTTAACCCTATCACTGTGGACTACGTGTATACACGTAGTTATAAAAGATTTAATGAACAGCTACATACCGGCGTTATGTTTTATTGGGTGTTTTGAATCGCTGGATCCGAATTTGTGGTCAAATTTCGAAAATTCTAAACGTCAAATCCAATATGGCCGCTCAAAATCGGGAAATTTTTAAGCGTTTTTCATTATACACGTAATTGTAAATGAATGAATAAATAGAGAATAAAGAAACAGATATACTCAAGAGTTATGTTTTATTGGGTATGTTGAATCTCTGAATTCGAATTTGAGGAGAAATTTTTAAAACTTTAAACAGAAAATTCAATTTGGCTACTCAAAATCGGACAAACTTGAAGCATTTTTCGTAACACATTATTCTTGATGGCATGTGCTTTCGAAAAAAATTCGATAAAACCCCAAAAAATAAAAAAAATAATAAAAAAATGAAAAAATAAATAAAAAAGAAGTGGAAATCCTACCGCATACCTCCACGTGGTACATTCTGGGGTCGTAAATAAGAAATATTTACCAGCTAAATGCGGGAGTAGAATTTGGAATTTATGCACTATAATTATAACCCAATAAATTGAAGATATTGTAATAATACAAATGGCTTTAGAATTACAGCTGAACCCCGTCAATCTCACCATAAATTGGTCCATGCAACGACAAATATAATTCTTTTAAACTGTTTGAAAACTTATTTCATATTCGTTAAATTTTTGAAAACTGACTCCAAATTCGTAATCAGCCTCGTCGAAAACATAAATATCCATATTTACACAAATTCCAAATTGGCCGGAAACATCGTCACTTTTTGAGCCCACATTCGAGTTTTCGGTCTCCACAGCGAAAGGGTTAAAGTGAAAATTCACTGTATTAAACAGTAGATTTTTTTCACTGTATGTAAAAGTTAAAATGTCACTTTATACAAAGTGAATTCACTGCAAGCACGAGCGAATATTTAATATATGTCTAATGTTATTTACATATTTTTCGATTACATGTATTTACTCGGACAAACATCAATTGACTAATTTCCCTAGATTACCGACTATCGATGTCTATTATCCCTTTCGGTAATCCCAAACAACGAGTGGTACTGATACGATCTATTCAGAACGCGAATTTTTTATATATGTAATCAATCGCTTTTCACTGCTTACGAGAATGATACTGCATAAGGTGGATGTGTTGGATACGATACATACGCGCCACCAGACGGCGAGTGTTCGAATCATCACATTTTCTAGTCTTTCCGTCTTTACATCAGATCGTCTGGCTAAATTTCAGTTCAAAATGGCCGCACTCACTGTGTCATACAGTGAATTTGGGCACGGATTTTAACCGCACTTGTTTGCTAACAGACAATAATCTCACTGTATTCAATGCAGTGAAAAACGGCATTTCACACTTAGAATTTTAGAGTGTAAGGAGGCTTTTTTCATCAAATTTCTATTTAACTACTTGTTGGCGTACTTTATGTTTCCTTACGACTTAAATACAAGTAGGCAAAATAAGAAACGCTCAATAAAGACTTAACGAACGCTCCGCTCAACCTCCATTAAACGTTATATTTGTGAGAATTTGTGATTAAAATGTGTACTTAAAGACGTTTTGCAAAAAAGTATTAAGGAAGCGTACAGAGAGCGTTAAACATTGTCTCAAATCACGTTTTACGATAGGGTTAATGGTTTAAAGTGTGTAATGGATAAAAATGATTATTAAAACGTTCAAATGTTTTCTAAATGTTTCTCTGATGCATCAAGTCACACTTAATATTCATCCGCAATATATATTGTAAAATAAAGAGAGCACCGACATAATGTGTACTCTCATTATTGCATCAATCATGAATGCGTTTTTAAGGACTACGTGGGTCTTGTAACATAAAAAAGAACGATTTCTTCTTTAATTTTTGTATTCGAGTGTACAACTCATTAGGAATATTGTCTGAAAATTTCAAGCCGATTCGAGTCAAATTTCCAGATATTTAGGCATTCCAAGTTCGTGGTTACAGTCGACTTTATTCCTTTCAATAACTTTAAACGCGTTTTTTTCAAAAATGCTTTTTTGAAGACGGTAGTCAAAATTTCTCGAAAACTTATGAACCAACCGACTTGAAATTTTGCATACATCTTTTAAGCATATTTGACTACTGCTTGGACCAAGGATTTTTTCCCATCATTTACAATTATTCAGTTTACAGTGTAATACGTGAGCAGATTTAGTGCAAAAATGCATATGATTTGCGAAAAATGCAAACAAAAATTCAATTTTCAAGTTTTGTTAAAATCCTTCGTTGAAGCAGTAGCTATATGCTCACCTAATAAAAGAAAAACTTTGATTTTTTGGTTTCAGATAAAAATTACCCAAGTAGCAGTGACTACCGTGAGGGCACTTTTCTGACGCTGACGTTTCTTCAGATTTGCAATGCAAATTTTTGTACATGATGTTGACATTATTTACACATACGTGTAACAAGAAAAAAATATAATACTAATGTTGTAGCTCGACAAATGTAAGTATGGCGTCATCTAAGACGACCTACAGCTCTCAATTGTACTCACCTGTACCCGGATAAGTTCCTTAAGAGCTTTTGGGACACTACGATCGAGGTGGGAGGTAGAGGGTAAATAAAATAATAATATTTTAGGCAGAGTATGGTAGAGGGATTGAAACATAGCTGGAAATATGCCAAATAAGTTAATATGCTTCCCTGGGGTTAACATATAATACTTTCAATAGGACTGCGCAATTGACTCTAATAATTTTAATGTAGGTTTAAATAATTTTTTTGTTACAGAAGAAAAATAATCTTACCTGCTGGGCAACTAGGTAGGTCGCTCTTAGGAATATTAGTTATTCGCTGAAAATCTTCGTGACAGAGGTTACAAAAGTGCGTGGTGCCAAAGCAGAAAAATACTGCCACTGAACAACAATATCGGCATTTGTACTCGAGGAAGTCCGTGCCATGTTTTAGACACATTTCAGCTCTTGCTACGTCGCTGCAACCGCCGCAGACTAATTCGGTTGGATCGAAAGATTCGCCGCCCTGTTGGGCATCGCACCTAGCTTCACCGCCATAGTAGGCCTTCTGGCACTTGTAACAAACGTAATAAGCGTACCGATCCATCGCGTAAGATGCTGGTTCTTGATAATACCTTCCGCCTACTGTGGTGACGGCTTCGACTCTGCAAAATATTGATTTGGTTTGTTTATTTATTAAAAATAAAAGTTCATGATTATGTTATAGGATAATTATTATAGTGTTAGATGCGTTTGGTATTATGAAAAAATGCACAGTTAGACCCTTGAAGAAAAAGAAAATATAACAAGCCAACAATATATCTTCCTTATTAGAAACCTGACTATACTTTTCCGAAGGGTGTAGGTGCGCTAAACCTAAATCTAACCGTAGAAAGATTCCATCATATCAAAATTTAAAAATATCCTGACCAAAAAGTAACAACTGAAACAAAGTGTTTTATAAAGCGCGATAATAGACAAAAAGTATACAGTGTTCGCCGGATAAGAGATGATGTTCTTGACGTGACTAAATCAAAATGCTTGTGAAACGATAAAGATGTTTCAATTTCATCAAGACAAATACGGTATACGTCGGAGTCGGATTTGTTAGTACTGTTTATATGAACGCTATATCCAGGAGCTTCCTATTAGGCCTTTGTCTTGTATATATCCGCAATTGAAATAAAGTGTTTTTTATTGGGCGGAATGTTTAAGATAATTGTCTATAATTGTTTATAATAATTTTTTTAAATAATTAAATAATTTGGTAAATCTTCTGAAAAACTGCTATCAAAAAACATTGATGGATACATATTTAATAACATTTTCAGTTTTCTGTACTTAAATACATGTTCAAAAAATGATAAAAATTTTTTGTGTAAAGCATTAATGTCTACGATTCACCCCTTAGGGGGTTTGATGTTTGGAAAATTACGAAACATGTTTCTTTATTTGTTTTTAAGAATACCCATATAGCAAATTTCAGGTCCACATACGGTTGAAAATGAGCGAATTTGTATTTAAGGGTCCAGTCTGGTTTGTTGAGTCAAAAAAAATCGAATTTTTTTTTGCGGAATTCGATACCTATAAGTGTCTAGAATGTTGTGCTAAAGGGGCAAATCGATATTCGGTACGATTCAAAAGTTATGAGTCATCGAGTTGACCTGTGCGGAAGCACGCATATTTAACATTTACATTGAGAAAACC
Source organism: Trichopria drosophilae (assembly GCA_030407085.1). Classification (NCBI taxonomy): domain Eukaryota; kingdom Metazoa; phylum Arthropoda; class Insecta; order Hymenoptera; family Diapriidae; genus Trichopria; species Trichopria drosophilae. The sequence goes on from CM059584.1 coordinate 40,742,179, forward strand.
AAACTGAAAACTTTGAATGCGTTTTTCTCGAAACCACTTTTTAAGTCTTTCCGGAAGTGATAATAAAGCGAATTTTCAACGAATATTAATCTTAATTCTTAATTGTTTTCCCCTTCGAATAGACAACAATCATACCGATATATAGCATACTTTCTTTTTTAATCGCCAAAAAAGTAACGAAAAATAGGTAAAAATGGAAAAAAAATTTTTAACCGAATTAGTTTATGCTAGTCTATTCCTTAATGACAACCCTACTGAACAATAAAAACTTTGGATTTGTTGTTTCAGATGAATTTTACGACCAGGGGAATTTCCGGAACGGGGCATCATTTTGTGCGCAGTGGTGTACGTCGTCCCGTGTCACGCCGCCGGAAATGAATAATATGAGCTGAACATTTTTTTGAACATACTTAAAAGTGTTACAAATAAATGTAAAAAAGGTTCAAGTTGATATGTTATTTACTTTTCCCCAAAAAATTTCATGAAAAATGCCTTTTTTTGGCTCAACAAACCAGACTGGACCCTTAATTACTGCAGTCTCGAATTGAGGTTAACTTATAGATTGATGCCGTAAAGCATTCATTTAAAAAGAAACGAAATACTAAAAGTGACAAAAAGTAATAATTCAAATTTTTTAAAGTTCAATTTTAAAATATTGCTGAGAATGCCTACGAACAGTAATTTTCTTTATAAAAGTATTATGTTTTAAATACGTTTTGTTTTTAGGTAAAAACATTTTAATATGTTTCTAATAAACCTGATTTGATGCTATTAGATTATTTATTTAATGTTATGATTATTGCAATGATCATACAGTATCGCCAACTTAAATTTGAACAAAAATTATCATCCGGTGCTATAGAATGTTTTTACGCGAATGCAATGTTTTCCAATCGCTTGAGCGAGATACAATGTTTTTGAATCGTTCAGTTCAAATACAATGTTTTCAAAACAGTTTATCGAGATACAGTGTTATTCCACCAAAGCGACGATATAACAAATAAAAAATAACTTACTTGTGCAACCCTTCGTATTCCAGGCGCATCAGTGCTTTCCTCCTAACGTCTTCGTACAGCGCCTTCACCGTGGCCAAATGGTCGGACAAATTAGGATGTTCCATCGGCACCTTGCATATCGGACACAGGGAGAACCCAAAGGTTATTCTAGGTCCAACCCAACGCTTCATCAAAACATTACGACAACACTGTAGATGAAATACGTGGCCACATTGCAGCTGGATGGCTGGGGCGCAAGCTAAAGCTTCCGTGAAACAAATCATGCACATATCGTCGGCATCTTGCTTCAAGTCGCTATTAGCTTGACATCGTTGCAGACAAGGAAGACAAGGACGTTCGTTGCGAACACCTCCGCAGATGTGTCCACACGCGTGTACTTTGCTGCACGCGTTTTTGGCATGTTCCTGACACTCGTGGTCCGCGCAAATGTTACCGATTGCCAAAAGACCAGTGTTTCCGGTTGTTCCACAAAATCGGCAGACTCCGGAGGTCGCCCCCACCGGTTTTTGAGGTGGTCCATCCCGAAATTCGACCAATGCCTTCAACGTTCTGCTATCCGCAAGCGCAAGAATCCAGAAGAGTTTCATCCGACCACATCCTTCGTGAAGATCGACACGGATAGCTTCTTCTTCTTCCTTACACACTTGCCTCGCGTGCATCCGCGTCCTTCGATGCAGATGCATTACTCGGTCACAGTCCGCGCACAAATTTCCACAAACGTTGCATTGGATAATGGCGGTGGTTTCCCCGTCGTCGTGATTACTACACGTCGGCTGTAAGTTTTTAATATGTCACATTAGTACATATTCGGGTAAAAATTGTTTACTAATTGTTTACACCCTGTTACTCTTAGTGTCTCTTGGGATTTTCATACATCATAAAGCCTCTATTAAAATAAAAATTAAATAAATGAATGAAACATCCTACCCTAGGTGGTGTTGGTTGACCTTCGGCTCCTGTCCATTGTCCGGAAGACAATCGCTCTACATGTTCCGAATCCATGACACACAACGATGCCAAAGCCAGCCATAAAGTTGGAGTTCGAAGGCATTTGGTGGGATCGCGACTCTTATCATCCATTCTCGTCAGATTCAATATATTTTCTGCAATCGCCGCTTTTGTAATCGATGCCCACGCTTCCGACAATTTGCCCTTAAAACAGAATAATAATGTGAAATTTCCAAAAAATAACATTTACGAAAATAATATAGTAAACGAATTTTACAGCTGCCATGTCTTTCAAGAGTTGTATAATTTCTTCAGCGAGTTTCCTGGTAATGCATCCTCGTAACCACCACCTGATGCCAATATCGCTTTTAGGATGGATGCTCGTGGCCAATGATACGGACTGCAAAGCTTTTCCATTACTTTCCTTGCCTTTTACCTTAACCTGAACCGTCAGTGCTTTTGCGATGCAACTGAGGAATACGTCTAAAATGCCCAAAGAATGTTCATCGAATTCGCTCGAATAAACATAGGCGCTGCTCGCAGCTGAAACTATGCTGAAATCCGACGGAGGAAGTCGCTCCACACCAACGACGTTAGCTAAGGTCTCAGGTTTGATTTCAGGCAAGATCCTCCTGAGTAAGGAGGTCACCTGACGCTGGACTCTTGCGGATCCCGTATGCAGCAAACTCAACAGATTCGTTAGAAGGCTATGTTGATGGGACAGATATAGCCTTCCCACAGAACTTCCGCTAAGCGCCAGCACCATCGACAACATCTCGAAACAGTAGGTGTCGGCAGCTTTCGGAAGGTCGCTGTTGTCACTGACGATACTGTTGGCTGGCGTTGGTGAACACAAGAGAACTTCCCATTCTTCCCGAAGTCGAGCAGTTTCGTTACGTATTGCATGGACGATATGCGCACACACTTGCTTTTGCAGGTGAGTCAATTTACTGCGACTGAACAAAATTCCCACCATGTGTTCCCGAAGGTCATTGCTGTCACCTTGGTCCTCACTCATCACTTCCGCCGCTTCTATCAATTGCTGTTGCTGCTCGCCTTGTATTAACTTACCGAAGACCTGCAATTTTTAAACGCACATAAAATTAGCTTCAATTAAAAATAATTGTTTCTAGAAATTGATATCATAAACGTAACATACCTGAGATGTAATTGAACGGAAAACTTTCAACGTTTCAGATTCGCAATTTTTCTGTTGAATAGTGAGCGCGTTTAGTTGCTTCCCAACTTTAAGCGATTCGCCTTCAATCTCGCCTAAAATTCGGATTTGTCGGGCCCTGAGGGAATTATCAGGGCCTTTTAATTCGAGACTAATATAAACATGACGTGAATTGACTATAGGACAATTGATCCACCCTGCTGATCTGCTCTCGACGTCGACGGATTTCAACTTAACCATTTCGTCGCTGTTTAAACCCGATAGGAATGTGATGCTGGACACTTTGTGCTGAAAAGAAACAATACAAATTAACAACAAATAAAAAACTAAAGTTCGACGAATTATCGATAACTCTTACAGTCAGATCTCGGCAATTATCGATGTGAATGTACACCATTCGTGGGAAGGAATGTGCTCCGCAAACGAGAGTTATTATCTTGGTCTTATTGCGATCTTCGTCACCCGACTCCCAAAAAGTTTCGGTGGAATTATCGGTGAGGTTATTGATCATGGCTTGTCGGCTGGACGCTTTGATTTCGACTCCAGTCGTCAAATCCCGCAAAGCTTCGACACAGTTCGGGACTTGTTGTGAGTAGATAGATTGATGGCTCTCGTGCATACTTATCGTACCGTCTTCTTCCTCTTCCGAACGCGAGAGGATTTTACTAATATTGCTAAAAACGTGACTTCGATGCAGGAAGATGTGATCAGCGGGAGTGAAACGAATGGCCCAACACCTGACTGCAGCTTGCTGCAATGGAGATCCTGCAAAAATGGTTAATTGTAGACAAATTCTGTATTTTTTAAATTGATTAATCTGTTTCATCCCAAAACGACAAAATTTGTCATCCTCCGTAAGTTTATGGATATCTTTGAGATATTGTTATGAAATGCAGGTTTTCTATTTTTTAAATATGGTCACTTAAACGGAAGAAAACATGGAAAAAAGCGAAGACTTTTTCAGAAAACTGTAATTTTTCTTGCGAAAGAGTTCCGGAATCGTATCAGGCCTCAGAATCCTGTGGCATAATGAGTTTTACTAAAAGTTGGTCAATATTAAGATTTAAGTTACAAAATGACGTCCTCAAAATGGCAATGCTCATACGGAATTTTTTGTTTATTTGGGTTTTATTAAAATATTTCTGGTATCTTGAAGTGAACTTTGATAAATATGTAGATTGCTTTTGAGGTAACTGAATACTAATTCGTTATTAAATTTTGCAAATTCAAAATGGTGTATCCAATGTGACTCGGAACCTTCTATATACCAAATACCAGATAATTTTTTTTAAATTTTGATCAGCCATATTGGATTCCCTATTTTGAATTTCCAAAATTTAATAACGGATTTGTATTCATCAACCTCAAAACTAATCCACGAGGACATATTCATCAAAATGCACGACAAAATACCAAAAATATTTTAATAAAACTGAAATTAAAACAAAAATTCGAATCAATAGCGCCATTGTGAGGACGCCATTTTGTAACTTACATCTTACCCCATTAACTCCTGAAATGGCATTTTTTACACTTCATTTTCAATCAAGTATTTCGTATCAAAATCGAAGTTGAAAACAATTGAAAGGTACATATCCTACTGTTTTCGAGGTCGCTCTTCAAGATTCTGAGGTCAAAATTGAGTTTCAGCCATCAGGAATTCCAATATGGCGCCGAATTTAAAAAAAATTTTTTTAAATTGGGAATTATTTATTCCTATCAATTTTTTTCGAGCTGTTAGAATATTTGAATTCTATTGCAACCGTGCATAATGGTACATAAAACAGTTGAATTTTAAGACAAAATTTTACTTTTATACGCCACATCATTGTAACGACCTCAAAATGTCGTCAACAATGAAAATTTCTTTGAAAAATTTCTGAACGTTCTAACTCAAAAACTACGTGCTGTTATAAAAAAATGCTAAGAATGAAAAGTTCTTGGAAGTAATCGAGAAATATAGTGGAATTTTTTCAGATTTTTGTGATGACATTTTGAGAATTTTTTTTTCAAAATTTTTTTCAAAATTATAATTTATTTATGAAAAGTTCTAAAAACAATTTGGTGTATTCACTTATGAATTCTACGTGTTTTTTGTTCTTTGCATTTTTTTCCAAAAGTTGATAATTTTTGGGCGGAAAAGTTCTAAACAATAATAATTGAAATTCATTTCCTCGAAAACTATCAACTTTTCGAAAAAAAGGCAAAGAACAAATAATTCTTAGAATTCGTCAGAGAATACACTAAATTTTTTCATAATTACAATTTTGAAAAAAATGTTGAAAAAAAATTTCTCAAAATGTCATCAAACAATTTTGAAAAAATTCCACTATATCGCTTGATGAATTTTAAGAACTTTTCATTGTAGGCATTTTTGTAAAAAGTTCGTAGTTTTTTAGTTAGAGCGTCCAGAAATTTATCAAAGAAATTTTCATTGATGACGCCATTTTGAGGTCGTTAGAATGATGTAGGGTATAAAAATAAATTTTTTTTCTTAAAATTCAACTATTTTATGCTCCATTATGCACGGTTTCAATAAAATTCTAATATTCCAATTGCTCGAAAAAAATTGATAGGAATAAATAATTCCCAATTTTTGGGAAATTTATTTCATATTCGGCGCCATATTGGAATTTTTGATGGCTGAAAGTCAATTTTGACCTCGGAATCTTGAAGAGCGGCCTCGAAACAATAGGATACGTACCTCTCAATTGTTTTCAACTTCGATTTTGATACGAAATACTTGATTGAAAATGAAATATAAAAATTGTCATTTCAGGCGTTAATGTGTTAATATTGTCCAACTTTAAGTAAAACTCATTATGCCACAGGGTTTTGAGGGCTGACACGATTCCGGAATTCCTTCGCAAGAAAAATTGCAGATTTCTGAAAAAGTTTTCCCTTTTTTCTACGTTTTCTTCCGTTTAAGTGGTCATATTTAAAAAATGGAAAGTGATATCGAAAAACGGACTTCAGAACATACCCACAAACTATAGAAAACCTGAATTTCATAACAATATCTCAAAGATATCCATAAACTTACGGAGGATGAAAACCGGCGACAAATGTTGTCGTTTTGGGACGAAACGGGTTAAGAATTTGTTATTGATTGTACCTGGGGATGGAAGGAGCATGAGATCAGCGATTGTCTGTAGTAAAGTATGAAATGCCGTAGGGAGGGGATTCGCTGCTTCGCCGGCAATTACTAAGTCGCTTAATGGATGTTCACAAACCCCAGTGAAGTCCTGCTAAAAGAAGATTAACGGTAGAATTAAATTGAAATATACTTTTGTAACCCCTATCAAATGATAAATAAAAATTAAACAATATTTTAGACTTACATGTTCTTCTTTCTTCTCTGTTTGATTGTCATCTTCATTTACTTCAACGGAGTTGGAGACGATCGGCGTAAGAGATGCCACAAACCACCACAAAAGATCGTGTAAACAGGTAGGCTGAGTGACGCTCCTCAGCAGCCAATTTAGGGCTTGCATAGCGTAAACTCGACAAGCGGCTCGCCGCAAAGCTTGTTTCATCGCCAGCTGTAGATGTTGCAAATTGTGTTGCTGCAGAACGAAGAGCATAACAGGTCGCATCAGTATCTCTAATCGATCATTATTGACTATCTCCGCTTGATTCGCTGAAACTATTGCAGATTGGTCCATCGAAGGAACTAATTTCTGAAGCGCTGCCGACGGGTAGCAGAGAAGCGAAGATCCTGCTTCTGTACAATAAATATAAAGGTACATCATTAAGAAAATAGTTTAAAAAACACAAAAATCAAATAAGTAAACAATGGTCTAACCGTTATTTAATTCACTGCTGCTATTATTACGTTTCCGCATCAGTACTGCTCGACTGTCGTTACTGTTTCTGCTCCAAGGTGCTCCAGTAGACATCGACACAGATCGATGGAACACACCTCTCTTCCCGCTATCACTATCACTGTCGCTCATTGGACATTCCGAAAGTGGCTGTAAATGAAAATATCATTTACCATCTAATTGCACCTGATCAGGACTGTCAGATCAATGACAAGATTACTTACACGTCCACTGCTGTTGGAACTTGCACTTCCATCGAACAGGCCCTGCTGACTGGATTGTCTTCTCAACGTTTCTTCGTAATATCTTTCATCGTTATTTTGGGAATGATGCACCCCCAACGCCTGCAAGCACTGAAACGGTCCCGACGCTGGAAACGGTCCGGCCGCTTCCGGAGGACTATAATTTTCTGCCACAGATGATAGAGTCTGCGACGGTCTTCTCTGTTGCTTTGGAATATTCAGCCCCGAAGCACTGGCCAGTTCCAATAAGAACATGGCATTATTTTTTACAATTATATGAGTATCGTTACTTCCAGGACTATTAATCGGCGAAAGAACCTTATTGGCGTCTGTTCCTCTCCTTCTGGACACACCGCTCACTATTTTCTTGATTAACTTGTTCCGTTTAGCTTTTAAATATTTGACGCGGCAGGTGTCGCAAATGATGTACCAAGAACTTCCTTCGGTTCCTCCGTCCCCGCAATTTCCGGCCCAGCCCATGCAGTAACTTCCGGCGCTGTTGTACCCGTTACCAGCCGCGTGCCAGCCGCATCCGGGATGCATTATCTTCATGTGATATGTTACTGGGTGAGGGACCATCAATCCGCACAACTCGCATGTTGTTTCGCGTTCGATTCCACTGATGTTCTCTCCAACTGCTATTCGTCCTATTGGTTTCCATTCTTTTCTCTTCCTATTGACCTTTTTATTTTCTCTTTCTTTAACTTTTTCGTCTTTCGAAGATTTTTCAGTTACCCCGACTGGGCGTTTCGGGAGCTTGGTCGAGGGTGACTGAGCGATCGGGCTTGGAAAAACTGTCTGCTGTTCGATTGCTTGAAGGCAGTTCATACTGAGTTCCTCCCAGAGGAAGACTAAACTTTTGAGAGCCGGCGGAAGGATAGCGACCGTATGAAACTCCGGCAAGGCACTTAACTTCTGACCCGTCTGGACCTCTTCTTTAATCGTCGTCTCCTGCTTCTTTCTACACCTATTAGCATTGGCATTGGCAGCTGATCGTGTCAACGATTCCAGGGTGCTTGGCTGAATGTGTAAATAATTTCCAGCGTTCGTCACTTCCACAGAATGCCTCTGCCTGGCTCGCTGTTCTTTCGTCAGCTCCTGCTTCTGCTTGTCGTTGCTGTGGGCGACCATTTGTCTCGTAACCACCAGAGCTCCTTGCTTTGGTAAACCTGGATGAAATTTAAGGAAACTCGCGCAAGCCATGGCGTCATGAACGATGCCCTCGTGCCATAGGAATGCTGCGAAGACGGCCCGAAGACACTCTGCTACCGACGGACTAATCGCTTCTTTTACCTTCTCTTTATTAAGGTTCAATGTACGATTTGGACTTGGCATCTGTCGACTTCCGGTTGGGGACACGGTTCGTTTGGTTCGACTCTTAACCGATTTTGAAGGATCACGGCGACTTAGCTTCGGAGATAGGCGATCGTCTTTCATTGTGGAGGAAGGAACCACAAAAGTACCTTTCATTGCTGTCGCGGCACTTTCTGGACTGGTTTGCGTTTGTGCTTCAGAAACATTACGCGACGTGTCCTGAGAAATCTGTCGTGTGAAAAAAAACGAGCGGTTTGTAGGGTGTAAAGAAAACACGAATAATTGCATTGCATATTTACAATATGAAGTGAAATGGTGATCACTCCCCGAAAATATATCTTCCAAACTAAAATAATTCCGTATCCCGTTTTTACACGAATATAAGAGCGGGTTTCTTACTCTGAAAATGTGAGGGGGTCTTATAATCATGCCTTAATCCAATAACGCCTGAGATTACAACTTTTTTTCTTCAATTTCAATCAAGTATTTCGTTTTGATGTTGGAGTTACGGATTGAACATCGGAAAATATATTTTCAAAATTCAAAATGGCGGATTTGGATCTCTCTGACTTGGAAAATTTCTGTAATTTTTACTATCCCATTCTGAATTTTTGGCAAAACTAACATTAAAATTCCGGAAAAGTATGATAAAAATATCAAAAACTGTAGTAATTTTTAACAAAAAAAATAGGAAATTTTCTCATTATGCAATTCTGTCTTCTAATAATCATGTTGAATAGTAAAATGTCCAAAGAAATTTTTCTCGGTGTAGTATTAATAAATTTCCAAATACCTGCATGATTTTGAACAAGTTTTTGTGATTATTTTTAAGCACTTTTGTGACCAAAGTCTTTCCTTGTAAATTATTAAAATAATATAAAAAAATACAACTGTTAATTTTTATTATGTTTGTAACATTTAAAATTTTCAGGTACAAAATCGTTTTTGTGATTCTAATGCACTTTGAACTCTTGTTAGTTGCTAAAAAATTGGCCCACCAACAGAAATAGTCCCAATTGTTTTGAACTTTATGCATATGACTTTTTATTTGCATTTTTCAGTATTTAAACAAAATATTTCATGAAATAGTGGTGATAAACGGATTTTTAACAAGTGACATAATGGATTCTTCAATGCGCTAGGTCACTCGAGTCGTTTCTTTTATCGAGTAAGCAAACCTTCTATTCGAACAAATTCGATATCGAAACTTACAGTGTGATCCTTCTTCGGTGTCTCAGGGGGGCTAGCAGTACTTTCTTCGGACTTCATGTGCAACGAACTGCAACTAGGGCTAGGCGAAAGGTCTCTCGTGGTATTGGCGATCGAACTTACTCCACTGGGTGATTGAGACGGATCTCGTGTAAGGCTACTGACCAACGCACTGGTGTCGCTTTGGGTTGATCCTCTTCGATGAGACGTGACGCTATCGACCATGCATCCTGACACTTCATGTAAGAGAAAACAGTAATAAATAATCAAGTTTTGCACGTACGAACGCCTAGCCATATCTGTCAGGAAAATGTCTAGTTTCTCACCTGGTACCAAAAAGAGCAATTATTTTAATTAAAAAGTAGTAGAACCTTGTAACATGTTAAAAAATATAAAAAAATATTTTAAAATTTTGAAAGAAATTTATCGTTTACACTTTTTTAAAGCCTTATCAATGCAAATTTGGTTATATATAGCTACTCTATATATAGCTGTGATTTCGAAAGCGTTTCAGACAGTCCACATTGTAATGTAAAACATCCTTTGTAAACGATGGGTGCGGGTCGAAAAACCGACAGGTCAAAAAACCGACATTCAAAAAACCGAAACTTGAAAAAATGACTCTCTGCTTGTCGATGTGCCCAATTTTTATGTGTCGGCTTTTTGAGTGTTGACTTTTCGACTGTCGGTTTTTTGACTTGTCGGCTTTTTGATTTATCGGTTTTTCGACCCACACCCTAAACGATTACTTCTAGCCTGCTGAACATATGTAATCATTCCCCTTTCCTCACAGAAATATCGCATATTTTATTACTGTTCCATTTTTATAAACATTTTTATAATCTTTTTACGTATATTATTGTCCATTTTTGTTATTCAATTAAACATATGGGTGGATTTTGATAATGGAGAATGCTTCGTTTTTTTATTTTTAATAAGAAGTACAATATCTCATAAACCTCTAACATAACTGTAACATTTCCGGAAAATGTTTCTTTAAACTCTGGAGATTATTTTTGTAATATTTTAAGTTCAAACAATTTTAACAATTTGTTTCTAACAATTAAATAATTATAATTGTCGATGTCTGGGTCAAACAAATTGTAAAATCAAATTCTCAGAAAGAAAAGACTCCGAGAATAGTCATAAAAGATGTTGAAAAAACTAATTTAAAACAATTTGTTCGACGTTTCCATAATTTAGTTGCCATCTTAAATCTCGGGAAAATTAAGGCAAATAGGCCCTAACAAATTTATTTTATTTTTTTAGGACTATACTCGAAGGTTTTCTTTTTCTGAAAATTTGATTTTACAATTTTTATAACAAGGTCTTCGACAGCTGAAATTATTCTGTTAAACTGACTTTTAAATAGATTTTAATTTTGAACTCCTTTGATGATAATCATGAGAAAACTCGTTATTATTATCACGCCTCCTCGTTCGTCATTAAGAATCCGCCATTATTGAGACCGGGAAATGTGCTTTAGGGACTGTGGTAATTCAATCCATGAAATTTTTACACATTGGAAGAATATTTCTCACTTCAGTTTTATTTATATAACAATTATTCAGCAAACTATATATTTTTCGAGATTTTCACTACTTTTAGTCATTTTTAATAGCGTAAAAAATATGAAGCTAAAAAATAGTATGCACCTCTAAATATCATGGGACAAAATATTATTTTCAAAATATTATAATAAAAAATATTATATATTATTTTAATATATATTATTATATATTATTATATATTATTAAATTAATATTGTATTGTTTTCATCGAAAATGTTGTGATGTTACTCGCGAGTTGCAAATACGAATTTATTTAATGACACTGTATACATTTATTATAGTCCTTGAATTTGATTACTGTTTAGTGTTTAGTTTAGGTTAGATTAGGTTAGGTTAGTTTAGGTTAGGTTATAATAATTTGTCTAAATAATATTTTGTAAAATAATGTTTTATGCAAATAATATTTTATCCTGTGATATTTTGTTCCAATAATATTTTGGATTATAATATTTTGTCTTATCATATTTAGTGGTAGAATCAAAAAATAAAGTCTGTGAACCACAACTATTTTGTGCATAGTTTAGACGAGATCAATATCCGACATCAGAACTGCAAAAATTATTTTAAAAAAAACTTAAGATTATTTTTTGCTATTTGTTCAAATTTAATCCGCCTTATTGCTTTCCTATGGAAATGCATCTGTGGCGGTATGGAATAAGGTCACAAGTCCAATACTTTTGAAGACCGAGGTAATTATGTGTTTAGACGTAGGAAAGACTAATGCTTATTTTGCAATAGGAAGCGATTGAAAAAATTATGTTTTGTTCGCAAAAAAGTCCATAATTTAAATGAATAAGTCATCATTCAAATCAATAAGTCAACGGATCGATAAAGGGTTGAAGATTTATCGTATTCTCGTATCCATTTCTTGCGTTTATGCAAACGTATTTAATCATTCTCTTAATTTTAGACTTTGCCAACAACGATATAAACAGACAATGATTTTTCGTCAAATTTTGATATATTATTATATAATATAAGATGCTGTTTATTTACTAACGCACTGTCAAATAGCGAATATTAGTTATTTGTGTATCAAGGGCGTAAAATTTGACGCGTTGACAATAGAATTCGAGGGACGGTGAAGCCGGCTCGAGGTTCATGAGGGTGAAAATTCTACGCCTGAGATTCGAAAATTATTTTTTGATGCAGAAGGCGTAAAATATTTTGCGCCTTGATTTGCGCGCCTAAAATAACAATTTCACGCCTCCGTGGTCGTACATTTTTATTTTTCTCTCTCTCTTTCTCTGTGTACTTTTCCAGTTTTTATGTGTATTTAGAAAAATACACATGTTATAGAATTAATTGTGTACGATATTCGCAGTTTTCAATAATAAGCATATAAAGCTGTTACAATGGTCATTTAATTAATATTAATGCCTTCATTAAAACAGTCTTTGATATATCCATTAGAAGCAAATTGAGTTTTTTCCTGTGTATTTAAGTCTTATATTTGAATGTATTTACAAAATGTGATCATTACATTTTGAAAAATTAAGAAAAATATATTTTTCAAGAAGGATTTGATATACGATATTCATTACGCATGTACAAACGCCTTTGTCGAGCGACTGTACGCCATATCTGGGGCAGAAACTGCAAATGTTACGCTTATACAATGCGGCAGTATGTACCCTTCAAGCCATCAGAATTTAATTATTTAATATACATTATTTAATATTAGTTGCAAACATACCTAACTCTAAGCAATATTCCAAACGCGTCAAAAACTTCTTTCAAATGCGAAATTTCTTTCAAAATGATTTTTTCAGAAAAAGTGAACCAAAACTTGATCGAATACCGCGGCTTTTAGCATGCATGTACCGTGCAATTATAAACTTTACTTAAGAAGCATAAATCTGCAATTTACGTGTTTAGTGATATTTATCTAAGTATGCTCTGAAAGTTTGATGATTATAATTAGTGAATATGACAGGCATAATTTCATGGCAAAGTTAGTAATTTTTTAAATCAATATTCGACAAAAAAACGGCAACACAGATTAAAAACATATAAAGTTAAACGAGTAAAATAAATAAATGTTTTAAACACGTTTATAATAACTATTACGATAATTTCCGTAATCTCTATTTTGTCACACTATATGTTTCATTGTATTGATATCAACTGTCTGAGTTGGAGTTAAAATACGTATGGTAATACAGGACTCTTAAGTAAGTATGTACGATTACAAGTAACAGCAACGTAAAAGTAGTGCTCACTATTTGCGTAAATTATGCATGTCCAATAATAAAATAAAAAGAAATTAGTTAAAATGAAAATAATTTATATCTTGAAACATGCTTACAGATTCTTCTACAAAATGCTTGTGAAAAGTAATAATTGTGTCCATTTTAAGAATGGTTTCTTTAAATTTAAATAAACGAACAAGATTACTTAAATTTCTTCGATTTTAATTCGTATAATTAAAATGTTAGTTATCATTATTTTTAAATAAAACTAGAAATCCGACGAATTAAAACAGTGGTTGCTAAATACAATACAAAACAAAATATGTAATAATATGTAAATTAGTAACAAAAAATTTGACAGCGTTGATTAGTAATTATGGTTAAGTAGGTTTGTGTTGGTGAATCTTACCTAGAGGGGAGATGGCGACACTTCGGGGGGAGCCACAAAGCAGGGGGCTGCTGCTGGCACTGTCCCCCCCTCCAGTCAAATTTCTCCCACCTAACAAGTTTGGATTAGTTGTAAAGTCAGTAAAAGTGTTAATTCAAATGATATTTTTAAACGTTAATGAACATCCAATACGCTGTTTAAAATGATAAATTGTGTTCTTATAGTATCTTTTAACCCTTTAGCTGCCAGGCGAAAATCAGTTTTGCATGCCATTTTTATCTTTGAACAAAATTTTCATTTCATTCGCTAAACCCGAATCTGAAATGTGATTTTCAAAATTTAAAATGGCGGATCCAATATCGCGGACGCAAGTTCGAAAAATACTTAGATTTTTATGAAAGTGAGCACCCTAGAGTTTTTGAGGTCGCTGAATTTGAATCTGAAATCAGATTCTTACAATTCAAAATAACGGATACAATATGGCGGTAGTAAATTCGAAAAATAGGGTTTTCTGACGAAACGATTCATTAGACTGTCAAGTGGTAAATTATACATTCAATTTGAGATTAATGGTTTGGTCAATTTTATTCGTTCCGAGCTTCAGAAACTTAGATTCAGGACTCAAATTCTAAATTGGCCGTCACGAACATCTATTTTTCGAATTTGCGTCCACCATATTGGATCCACCATTTTGAATTTTAGAAGTCCGATTTCAGATTCCGATTCATCGACCTCAATTTCCCCCAGGGTACTCACTTTCGTCAAAATCGAATCAGTTTTATGATATGCGTCTGCCATATTGGATACGCCATTTTGAATTTTTAAAATCCGATTTCAGTTTCGGATTCAGCGTCCTCAAAAACCAGGATTTACCAAATTACAGTCAAATTGATGAAGTAAAAACGTTTTTTTTTTCACATGCGCACATATACGTCATTAGACAAAAGTGTAACGACTTTTTTCTGCTCATATATGCGTCACTGACAGTTAAAGGGTCCAGACAAACTATTAATTGTATTGGATGCCACATAAAATTTTAGTAACGACACCTTTTAAGTGTAACAATATGCGAATAATAGAGCATGCAGTTCAATGTCGTAGATGATGTGATTCAATGCAAGTAACATTCATAACATACAGACATATCACATTTCTTTTACTCATGCAGTGTTAGTCGAACGGTTCAGAAGGTGATTATCGAACACAACATTTTAATTCAACTCAAAGGATTCTCAATACGTTAATAATATAATTACCTAAGTATAAAATTGAGAAAAAATAATTGTATAAACAATGTAGAAGTAGTAGTCGAAAACGGAATTAAACTTGTTGCGATTCATTGAATTGATTACTCCTCTTAGAAATACACAGGCAAAACTAAAGAGACAGAAATGCAAAGATCTGTACCTGTAGTATTAGCTGCAGGTGGAAGGAGACAATTGCTAGCACCGATCCCGGGTCGACTGGAGCCAGCTAAGACCAATATCACTTTTTGTTAAAACTCATTATATAGGGTGGTAAAAGCAGTAAGCAATGTCGAATGAAATTGATGTGATATGACTAAGGTTTCTTAAGACTAAAGCCAACTTTTTGTGACGTAACCTTAATGATTTTTAACAACAAGATTTCAGAAAAATTGTTTTCATTGAAAAAAAAACACAAATGGTACACTTATTTTTCGAAATGACATACCCCACAATATTAAAAAAAATCACATTTCCCGTTCTATTGCACGTAATAAGGTCATAAACCTCGAAAAATGTTCTTAAAAAAAATAATAGCATATTCGTAAATTTTTGCTACACAAAACACAGTCATTTTTTAAATCAAAATTGTCGTTCAAGGCCTCTTAAAATGCGCGTTAAAATATCTATGTTATTAAAAAAAAAAAAAAATTATTTATCATTCATCATACATAGCATGTATTATATCAATCAATCCATTTGTTTCATCTAACGACCTTTAAGCAAAAATAGCGACCTCTAAATATTGAGTACCCTTTTTCACATATTGAATCTACTCGTGATGTATGCGTGTCAAAATTCAAACTTTTGTTATTTTTGCGCCACCCTATTATACACATATTTTTCATTAAAAAAAGATCTGTGTTAAAAAGTATATTTGGGCTATAAAATTAATGTAAAAGCGCCACTCAAAATATCTTCGCTGTATTCCTTTTTATCCATGATGAGAAATCAAGAATTTCACATCGGGATTAAGGAAGTTACGGAATTGTTTTTACTTATTTATTTCGTCAGCAGTGGTTATAATATTTGAATCTATTTTAACAAATTTATGTGCAAAATGCACTGCCTAAAATGTAACTCTTTTTCGAATTTAAACGATTCTTTTGCGAATAATGTATTAGAATTGGTAAAATATGAAAAGTTACGCGAAATTAATTTTTGCGAATATATTTTTTAAAAACTGGACGGTAAAGAGCATTCTCGGTAAAACACGATGATTCTAATTTAATATGAGGTGTTGTAAATAAGGAAAGGAAAAGTGTGACCATCTTTATCTCTTCTATGTCTTAGAATTATTTTAAATATATGAGTAGGCTTTAGTGCCGAAAAACTTTTACCATTTTGACCTTGAAGCAATTTTGAGGTCAACACGAATACCAATCTGGGATGTATGGCATTTAATTGCAACGAAAATCAGGTTTTCTAGTTAAAAAAAGAGATCGCTTTTACTTACGAATGACCTTCAAAATAGTCCTCAAGGTCAAAATGGTAAAAGTTTGTCGGCATCAAGTATTTGTTAACCCACGAATCTGAAGTTAAAAGAAAACAACTTCCGGACGGTTCATCATTTGACATTCAGAAGGTCATTTCAGCAAATTATAATATACCATTTTAGACGTGAAATTTCACGCTCTTTCTGAATCCGGTGTAAAAAATAGGCCTTACCATTAATAAGAAATCAATGTCACGTTCATGTAACCTTGAAAATTAACCTCAACGTCAGAACCAAGAATGTGCAATGATTTTGTTCTGAATAATTTTTATTTGAAACATTTTTTTCTAAAACATTTACTACACAAAATGTTTTGGGTGAGGGATTAAAATAGGACACCATGTATAACACGAGCATAAAAAATCCTCTACAAATTACTGAATTAAATATACTGAGTACACTTTTTATGTAACGTTCATCTAAAAATTAAATGAAAACCTTCAGTACGTTAATTTTCCGCATAAAATTGAAAAAATAACATAAATAATTTTTTCAGAAGTAAAAAAGTAAGAAAAGTGCAACGTATTTTTTGATCGATTATCCCGCTACATCATACCTTTTTTTATTATTAGAACTTTATTTACTAGCGTATTTGTCCTTGAATATACAAAAATTTAGTATAAATTTTTTATTGCTTTTGTATTAAACAAACGATTAAATTATGAAGAACAAAGGAATGAATTTTTTTATCTGTTATTACGCTAATAATGTAAAAACTTTTTTGTTCAAATTTCCATCGTCCTAGTTGTGTCAGATATTTTACAGGTTCACGCTCGATTTCATGGAGTTATGAACAAGTTAATTGTAAAAGTTACGTAGAAAATGAATTGCACAAAAGAAGAACGAATAAGGAAGAAAAGAAAAGAAAATATCCAACAAATAATTCGCCATAATTAGATAGACAATCCATGGCTAAATTACAACGGCATTTTAGGTAAACTTTTCATCATTTAGTATACAATCTTAAATTGTGAATTATTGTCTATATTGAATTTTAATTAATTACTTCATTTTCGAAAAAAAATGTTAACACAATATATATTATGTCTTATTGTAAACGTTTCTCGTTGTGCCTTTAAAATAAGTTTCTAGCGTAAACTGTGTAAATATAATTTAATTTGATGCCAATAGATTATAGTACCCTATTTCTTGAGCATCACTCATATACAAAAGATATGGATCTTATTTGTTATATAAATATATTTCAAATAGTACAGAATGATTAGAAACAATCCACTAAAAGTATAGATAATTTAATTTATTTAAAAACAAAATTATTGTACGTGTTTCTTTTTTTTCCTAAGATATTACATTTTTATTACAGGAACTTAAAATTGTTAAACTTCCTGAGGTTTTTTATCTCTTTAATTTAAATATTAGTGAGAGGTAAAATTCAAAAAAGTAAAGTTAATACAAGCACCATGAAAAATAACATCAAAGTTTGTAATTTAAATTTCATACTCGATGCACTCGACAACGTATTAAACTCAACATTTGATTAGAAGTTATTTATTTTTACATCTAGTAATTCATTCGCTGAATTTGATTTCGCATTTGGACTTCATCGAAATTGAATCAACCGAAACCCGAATACTGAATTTCAATTTCGAATTTACATTCCTATGCACCCTTTTATACAATTACTATTCGTCATTACCACCAACCTCAAAGTGTTTAAAATTGTTTATTATTAAATTTAATTTTAAGAGAAAACTGGTGTCGATAAAAAAGTATTCAAAATTTCTGGAAGCTATTTATAAACTATGTGATGGAAAATAAGGTTAAAACTACGATCGATACTCGGCCCGTTGGTGCTCAAAGGGCGAAGAAAATTTCTAATAAGCGCCGGTAACAAATTATAATATAAACTGCATTTTCTTACATAGAAAAATACGAAATTTCAACAATTTTGTTCGTTTTACTAAAATGGATTTCTACAGTGTTTTCGTATACAATGTGCATTATTTATCGTGGTAACTTTCGTATAAATTAAGGATTTAACCGGAATATTTTATATTATTGAAAATGTGGAATGTTGTAGTAAATAAATTACTAACATTGTGGATGTTTTTTAAACTTTATCAGTTTTAAAAATATTGTATCCATTATTTTTTAACAATTGTAATACGTCCTATACTGTGCATTAATGTTTGTTAGAAATAAATAAGTACTAATGTTTTTCAGACTGTTGCGATGGTTTAAAATTGTTGTACTGAAAATTATAATCATATCAGCAAGTAGAATATAATTATTTCTATTGGAAGGTCCAATGTTATTAAATGTAAAATTCTGTCAAAAGTTTACTTGTCTGAATATTTTCATTTAGTATCATTAGAAAATCGATGTTATCTTGCAAAGTTTAAATTCGTTTAACAAAAGACAAAACTGCGTTTAATTTTTAGTTTACAATCACCTAAAAGAAAATTTCGTTTGTTGAAAAGATAGCACTTTTAACTTCATGCCTCATAAGGAATTATTTTAGTCATTTTAAATAATATAAAACTATTTACTTAAATACATATATACTTAGAAATATAATGGAGAAGGTTGTATTTTTAAGTTAGACACGTTAAATTTAAGTAAGTAACTTAATATTTTTTCTTAACTATAATTTGGGATATTTTAAGAGATTTTAGCATAACCTTGTAATTAAGAAACCCAAATAATATTAAGGCAAGATGAACTACTTTCCAGAAATTTGAAAATTGAAAAATATAATTTGCACTGTTAACATCGTCAAGACATGACCGAATCATATGTAATGGCAAACTGTGTAAAGCAATTATTAGATTTTGAGAGAATGACCCAGACTGAAATGTTAAATCAAAAACTTGTTTAATGAATTGCATTAAATTTGTAAAAATTCGTTGGCAATTCGCATCCACAGGTCTTAAACCGTTCCCGCAGACGAATGTAAGTTCATATTTTCAAAAATGATCGCATATACGTGTCCATAAATTTTGTATTAAAATGTTTCCTACAATTAGTTTTTCTTTATACTGCAAATCCTGGATAAATATCGCAAAAATAAGTATTTTAATCGACTTTACTCTGGATTAATACATAACTTTAGTCTAAGTAGAACTGAAATAGACTGATGTTACGCAGGAATGACAAATCAAGAATAAATGAGGGTGAAGTTGTAATCGGGTTTCCAAGTGAAATACGTACCGGGTATTGGCACTGGACTAGAGGAGCGGCTGGTAAATCTTGGAGATCCACCTTGGGGATTCTTGGGCGACGAACTTCTTGACATTCTCCGAGGTGTTTCCGGTGGTGTTGTTCCGTTGCCGTTTGCTCTACTTTCGCCCATCGCCTTTACCAATTCCTTCACCGAGACGCCGACAAACTCCGAGAAGTCTCTGTGAGAAGTATTTATTCATCAGCGTATTAATTTAAACTTAATAGTTCACGAATTAACATAGTAAGTAGCACTCTGTAGTTAATGGGATCAAAATTTGATAAGACGGTTATAGTCTTCATAAAATCGGTTGATTTCAACATTTTTCTTGTAAACGTACATCTTAGAAATATTTTCTTAAAATTTATTTGAAATAAAATCTGGTGCACTTCAAAAACCCGACAAATCACAAGACAGACACATAAAAAACCAGACATTAAAAAGAAAGAAATTAAAGTAACAGAGATTTCAATAAAACAAAGATTCAAAAACTAGACATTTTAAAATGTACATAGTCTGAAAATGTAATTAATGATTTACTTTTAAATGTGCTAAATAAATAATAATCCAACCCGAGTAAAAAAAAGTTGATCAAATTTTGATCAAAATGAGATCAAAATCGGTCAGATTAAAAAATGATCCAAAAGAGATCCAAGTTTTGAGACATTCTAGGACCAACTTTGGACGAGTTTACAACCAAAAAATAATCTCAATTATAATTACATGAGATTGAAAACTGATCCAATTTTTGTCTTTAAAGATCCAAAAATGGTTAATTTTTTCATCTCATGCAATTATAATTGAGATTGTTTTTTGGTTGTTAACGCGTCCAACTTTGGTCCTAGAATGTCTCAAAATAGTATATTACGAAACTAGTGTGTAAAAGTTCATTCTACGAATGTGAAGGGTTGCGGCCCGAGCGGAAGGCGTGGGTCGTAATCGCATTCGCAGAATAAACATTTAGGCACATGTTTCATACGATATTTTATGTCACTTGAGTGCGTAAAATGCGACCGAAAAATGTCAAAAGTGTGTAAACGAGCATTTTACGCATCGAATGGCATCAATGTACATAAACGTACCAAATCGTACAGAAACGTACAAAAGTTTACAAAATGTCCGAATTTGCACAACAAAAATTTTTATACGATATCTTACATTTCTGTACGTTTCTGTACGTTTCTGTACATTTTTGTACGAATTTCATTTCCGTTGGGCCTCCAAGTTATACCTACAAAATTAACCCCTTGGTCAAACCTTTTTTACCTTGAAATGACCTTGCAGTCAGACCTCAAGGTCGACCCGACATAATTTTTTTTTGTCGTGAACGCCAATCCTAGGTGTTTGTATTTTGAAATGTCGGATTTTTGAATGTCTGTATTTTATAATGTCTGGTTTTTGAATGGCTGTTTTTTTAAATGTCTGTCTTTTCAATTTGGGTTTTTGAAGAGTCTATTTTATGATCGGTCAGGTTTTTGAGGTGCACCGACAAAATCCACCAAAATATAAGGGGTGGGCCTCAAAACGCGACAAATCACAAAACAGACACAAAACCCGACATTTAAAAAGCAGACATTTCAAAACACAGACATTAAAAAACTAGACATTTAAAAAAAACAGGTTTACGTAATATGTCTGCATTCTGAAATGTCTGGTTTTTAAATGAACGTTTTTTTAAATGTCTGTTTTATGATTTGTCTGGTTTTTGTGGTGCACCCCTTATATGTGATGTGAATTCCGCATTTTAACCTTTAGAGAGCCGGGATTTTGAAAACGAAATTAACCTTTAAAAATTAGGACAAAAAGTATCTATTATATCGTTGATTGAACATATACAAAATGTCGATACGAAGGTGTGCCATTTTAGTGGCTTTCCGGTCACGTATGGAACCGCCAATGTTACAAATCTCATGGTTTATTTTTTTTTTATCATATGATTGATAAATAAGATAGTTTTCACATAAAATAAAGTATCTTTTATAATTTAACTGGATTTTTATATTTCAAAGAGTGGCTTTAGGGGTAATTCAACCCTAATTTTTCCAAAATTGGTAACGATTTTGAAATAATTGATATTTTAATCTAAAATATCTTGAATAAAAATTAAAGAAGGTTTTTAGTGACGCCAAATAATAATAATAATAAAATATAACAAAAATAAGACGTAAAATAATATATAAAAAAAATTACTTTTTATTATGATAAGTTGTTATTTTCCTTTAATCACTTTTACTAAATCTATTTTTCTCGTTAAGAATAGTTCGAGTCACTATTTAACTGAAAACTATGGTACATTTGAGGTTATATGCTATGCTACATATATTAAGTATCTAGAAATAGTAAACGCTACAATGTTTTTGTTTTGTTTTACTATGGAAATGGTTAATTTAACCTTTCAGATATAATTGCCAACTAGTAAATAAAACTCATTTGTTTAGGACTCAATGTTACTTCTTCTTTTCTTTTATATTAAACAAAAAAATTAAATCCAATTATACCAAGCAGGATTGATATTTCTATTCTGTCGATAAACAGAGGGTTTTCTCGATATTAACGATTGTAAATAAGTATTAAAGAAGTTACTTACTAACAAAATACATAAAATCGAAAAGTAAAGGAAGAAACGTAACTTGCTAAGTTTATAGCTATACCGTTTCGATAATTTCGAGCGGGGAAACTAAAAAGTGAAATAAATCGTACAAGCACGCGAAAGTTTCGCGAGAAGAAAAAACTAGTGATTGATAATTAAAAATCGAAGTTCTGGAAAGAGTTGCTCGAAAATACTACCTTCCTGGTGATCCCTTTTTATCGCCATGCCCTTTATCGTCTCCTCGCAGCCACTTCGGGAGTACGCTGAACTTACTACCGCCTTCCCGCTCCTTGGTCACTCGTTCTTTCAGGTGGTTTTTCGAAAGCTTCAACGAAGCTTCGTTTTTATCGACCGTGTGCTTTTCACTTCCTGGCGATTCATGCTGGTTGTAAGTACCGAAGACGAAAGAGTTTGTATTACTTCCGTCCCCAGAGCCGCCGATTCGCGGGGTAAAGTTCTGCGGGCCGAAGTGGAACTCCTCGTGACTACCGGATGGTCCGGAGAGGTCCAACTCTTTATTGTTTGGGGGCAATGCGGATTCAGCGACCGTTGGCCTCTTCCCGGGGAGGTCGTCGTCGAGCTCCTGGGTAGCCTTCATGTAAGTCGTTCCGATTCTGTCGACGGCTAATGACCATGCCTCGCCCTCAGACTCGAACAAGTGTTTATTGGCGGAATCGTTTTCGATACGAACCCATGTGCCGTCGCTATTCACGAACTAAAATGCGAAAATTTTCTTTTTTTATACTCTGAGGCAAAATACTAATTTTCTCCTGCTACATTGCTCACGCTCTCGTATCAGAGTATGCAATACGGAAAAATGGTGTTTGCTCCCTAGGTGTACAATGTACTACTGTTATTTATAAATATTGTCAGTAAATAGGAACGTTTTTTATTAATATTTTCAATAAATAATATTAAAAGGTATTGGAATTTTAATAAAGTCTTAAAGAAAATCTTAAATAATTATAAATATATTATAAGAAAAAATACATATTGCTGAAAAGAAAATAGGAAAATAGTCCTCTTCTATAAATTTAGTAAAGATTTGTATACTTTCTAAGCTTTTCTAAACAAGTGAAAAGGGACAGGACAAAAATTAATTGTAAAAAAATCACAGAAACTGGTTAAACATATTGCGAATGTGATACATTGATAATAGTGGTCAAATGTAAAAAATGGTTATAAAGTAATTAGTCATTATCACAATAATTTGTATAAAAATTTAATGAACAATTTTGGAAAAATACTATTACGAACCATGTTTGAATTTACTATGTAAACCAATGGTAAGCATTACAGAGTACCTTTTTTGAATGCTATGTTAAACTACATAACGTCGAAAATAAAAAATGGTAATTTCACTTAATTGTGACTACAAATAATAAAGATAATTTGCGATTGAAAATAAAAATAGATTTATGCATTAAAATTGTGCTAACAGTAATAGTGATAATTTTGTTAGCTTATAAACATGTTTGTAAAACAAGTAATATTTGTATGTATTGTATATTACTTTTTGAAAAAGTAAAATATTGGTACTTACATATTCTTGCACATTAACCGTATTTCCTAAAAACAACATTCCAACAGGTGCAGCTTTAAGACTAGGTCGACTTCGAATGTTGTGTCCGGAAGCTCCGCTGTGAACTACAACCATCACTTTTCCGTTGTCGAATGTAACAGTCTTTCTTTTACTATAAACATAAAAAGCACATTTCATATATGAAATAAAAATAAATACAAAAGTGAGTCTTTAACTAATTTTTTATCATTTTTTTACTTATTAGTACAGAAAAGTGACACTTAGAAAAATATTATTAATTATTTAAATTATTTAATGAAATATTTACTGCCATCAATAATTCAATAAGTAACGTAATGTTATTAATACTGTACGAAATTTCTGAAGTAAAACATGTAACTGAAGTTATCGTTACTAAAAATATTTTAAGAAGTTTTCGTTCAAGTTTATGTTGTCCCTGAATGCATAAAAATTCTTAAATTAGAGAAATATATAATACATTTTTTTGTTT
This sequence comes from Trichopria drosophilae, assembly GCA_030407085.1. Classification (NCBI taxonomy): domain Eukaryota; kingdom Metazoa; phylum Arthropoda; class Insecta; order Hymenoptera; family Diapriidae; genus Trichopria; species Trichopria drosophilae. The sequence goes on from CM059584.1 coordinate 40,766,603, forward strand.
TACATTGATTTCATTTCTCTTATTCTTCAATTTTTATGGCTAAATAGTAGGCACCTTAAATTATGATTTGTGGTTAACTAAGTTGTAAACTCAAAGTCACTGAATGTCACTGAAATTTAAGTTACAATTTCGGAATATAACATCATGTCCACTTATAAGTTCGTTTCGTTTCAGAAATTTCAGATATGGTTTCTTAAATTTCATATAACAGACACATAATCGTAATTTCAATATCGGTCATTTGTAACTGAAAAATGTTGTAATTTGTCCAAACATTTTTTTATAGTGTAACCACTTAACTATTCCTAACTATTAACCCGTTTCGTCCCAAAGCGACAAAATTTGTAGCCGGTTTTCATCCTCCTGAAGTTTATGGATATCTTTGAGATATTATTATGAAATGCAGGTTTCCTGTAGACTTTGGGTGTGCTCTTTTCGAATCTGAAGTTGTTTTTTCGATATCGCTTTCCATTTATAAAATATGGCTACTTAAATGACAAAAACGTAGAAAAAAGCGAAAACTTTTTAATAAAATGCAATTTTGATTATGAAGGAGTTCCAGGCCTGAGAAACCTTTGGCATAGTGAATTTTACTAAAAGTTGGTCAATATTATGATTTAAATGACAAAATAGCGTCCGCAAAATGGCGCTATTGATATAATTTTATCAAAATATTTCTCGTATCTTGTGTTTTTTAGGTAGCTAATACAAATCCGTTATTCAGAATTAGAGATAAAACTGCCAGGGTTGCGAATAAATTTTAGAAATTCAAAATGTCGAACCAATAATAGTTTAAAGTTCGAATTACTTATATTTATCTGCCATATTTGAAAAAGTTATTTATTAATGGTTTATTAATTTATTTTTAATATATTAACACGGTATTAATTTGAAAAATGATGATAACGAAACTGTTTTGATGTACCCGTGTTCATATTTCGTTTTAGCCTGCCTTCTACTATTTACCTGATAAAAAAAATTCTGATGGTTAATATTAAATATTAAAAATGCTCTGGGTATACCTACTTGTTCCTCTTGAGGAAATATAATTAATAATTTATTTTCTCTTAATTCATATGGAATAAATATAAATAGGAATCAGTGTTTATTGGTAACCAAGAATAATATAACTACGTTTTTTATAAAACTTTAAGATGATCTTATTTTGGCCTACATTTTAAACACGGATTTGTGTTTTTGGAGTAACCATCATCATTTTAAATGAAACTTCGACTTACTGTTAAGGTCGATAATAATGAATAGTAGATTAAATTAAATTATTTGTCATTGATCGAAAAGTGAGAAACAATCTGTTGTCATGTAGTTAATATAATTATTTTTTAAACAAATCAAGTGAAATCAAATATTTTAGTATTCAACGTACTAATTATAAATTTTTTCTAATCGTCGTTAATATAATTTATCATCGATCTCTGAGACGTTGGATTATTGGAACATTTACCTCATTCTTATAAATAAAAAAATGTTAAAACACATGCACTATAGATGTCGCTTACTCGTCCGTGACGTCAGCTTTCCTTCGCAAGATCGTTTCCTTGATTGCTGGATCGACAAGTGACTTCGGCTCTGCCACGGGTAGCAATAAAGTTTTTCCCAAATGTTGATTGTACTGCAAACACCAAGCCTCCAAATGTCCGGACTTACAATATTCCGAGATCGTGTCAGCGCTCAATTGAAGCCAGACACCATCATCGTTGTGTATCTACGAAAACAGGATGAATTCATTGGTTTTCGTTTTCCAAATAACAGGGTATGACTTTCTATATTATATATAAACATGACAATGGACGGACTAAAATTTCAAATTTTTAATAAATATCATATCTACAAAAATTTTATTAAAATAAATGATTCACATATTCTGTTAATGAAAACAAAAAAAAAGTAACTTATTATCTGAAGTAATGCAATTCAAATATTCAATGGTGAGTTACCTAGTGGGAACTAAATCTTAATTAGTTATAAGTATTTTTTAATCTACATTTAGTTAAAATTTAGTTAAACTAATTTTCGATTAGGTACCTGAACTATATAGAGCAATAGAAACTACAAAGTAATTAGTCCTCACCAGGGACTCATCAAATTCATCATTTAGTTAAGTTTACTAAACAGTTTCTTAGGGAGGTTTAAAACTTTAAACGTGTTTTTCTTTAAATTACTTTTTTCAACTAGGGGTGAAAAAGCTAACAATTACAAAAATCGGCAAGACAGAAAACTCTTATTTTCATATGTATATCACCACATAGAAAACGTAAACAAAACGAGTGTACAAGGCATTCGGTTTTTCGACTTTCGGTTGTTTGACGTTCTTGAATATCTGCTTTCTGACTGTCAGTTTTTTTATTGTAGGCTTTTGACTAGCACCCGAGAATCTAAAACTTTTTTTAAATATGAACCATTTTGTTAACCAAAACAAAAAAAAATTATACGGTCGTTTTTTAGTGTTGTTATGTAGATACTAAACAAACATTGATTTTTGTTCCAGAAATCAAATTAAGGAGATTAGATCTTCAGCCATGCACCCCTACAAAAACATAAGAACACTCCATTTTGAAATCTAGTATTATAAAACTCACTGTACAGAATTTCGATTTATCCTTTTATTGAATGAAAGAAAATTACAAACTATGCCAATTTTAGCGTTTTATAATGGCCTCCCCGTAATTAATAATTATAAATTACGAAAATTGATTAAAGTAATTTGAATTACATAAACCAAAATAAGTCGTTGGAATTGCTGAAAGACTCTGCAATTAGTGAGAAGATAGGGCAATAAAAAATACAAAACAAAATGATACCTGAAATTTCAGCTGTACGTAACTACGTCGCCGTTTAGTGAAAGAGTATTCAGCACATTATTGTCAAAGAGAAGTTAATTATTTTAACAGATGAAACTAAATATTTCTTAATTGTCGCATGCATTTACAGAATACTCGCATCGACAAATACTCCAAGCACTTAAAAATGTCAAAAAACACATCATGATGAAAAATTAAACAATCGTGTCAGGTGCCTAATTATTTAGACAGAAATGATTTAGTAAGCTTTCTAAATATCTCCTTTAATCGTCGATCTTAAGTTCTTTACTGTTAATAACGTTTAAAAGGAAATAGGTGCCCTTCGAGCTTATTTATTAGGTTGTATTGTAGGGTTTTGGGTTTGTGTGAGTACCTCGTCGACAAAAGCGATTGTGTCGTTAACGCAAACCACGCCAATTTGTTCGCTTTGAAGAGAAGGGTGCGCTCGGATTCTAAGACCGGCGCTATTCTTCGCTACGAATTTCCGCAGTCTATTTGGCTGCTGTTGCGGCTTCTTGACTACGTTCTGAGTTGGTGGTTGCACACCCTGTGGCGGTTCTCTCACTTCCACTTTGTAATTCTGTAACGATATTGGGAAAAGAATAAGGTTACCTTAAGTAAATGTCTTTGTACAAAATTGATTTAGTTTTATCTAAGGTATTGATTAAAATTAACGACATGCTTATTAAACTAATGATTACATGCCAATTATTACGATAGTTTACTAATTCGTAGCATGTACCATTATTATATGAGCGATTTTCGAAAAATTTTTACATTTTGTATATTGTCGCTTAAGAAGCCACACCGCGTAACCCACTTTTTGGACAAAATGAGTTATATATGTCATTTTTAGGCTGAATTGAATGGTCACCTCAGATTTTTCATTTGACCAATAGATGGGGGAAAATTTTTTAAAATTACAACATCGCGTATCTCAACCTTTAAGGTAACAACTGGCAACATCGAGCATGGTGTGGCATTTTACCATTACCCTTTTTATTCCGCGCTGTCGTACCGATACTTTTACAAAATCTTATAAACACATTCGGTGATTTTGAAATTGTATACATAAATGTTTAATTAATACGGAAGTAGTTTTTTTGGGTCTCCTGAATAGTCGCGAAACATGAGATACGCGGTGCTGCTTCGATATGTAAATTAATTAGATAAGAATAAGTTTCTTCGCATATTGTGTAATTGATAACAAAAATTGAAAACACACAAGAGGTCCCTCGGGATTGGTGCTCTTGATTTTAAATTTAAAATGAAATTTTCCTTACTTTTTTTTAATGCTTCAACCTGGAAACAAACTTCGTTGAATTTTCCAAATATTTTGGTAATAAAATAACCGTACACATGAAAACAGTTAAATTCTCAGAATTTCCAGAAAGTAAGCAATTACATTTTAATAAAGAACTCGTTATTAGTAACAATACATTCATAAATTAACTGCAGATTTCTTTTTGAAATTTGCATTCAGAAATGATGTGTTTTTAAATTGAAGCATAAAAACCATGTAAAGTGTACAGTGCCTATGTTCGTGCTTGGTGTTTCGTAACTTTTTGTTTTCTATGCTTTATGATGAATATGTGGTCAATGTATTGGTCAAAGATTTTACGATTATATTGACAAATTGACAATTTTTTTTACATAAATAGGATAATATTCATTTTTATTCCGTCCAGTTTCGTAATATTACACGTATTCTACATAATATTTATTGCAGTAGAATTTAATTATATGATCATTTATTATTTCTACTTTTTTCTTCCATTAATTGTGATTAAGGTTTCATTTTTAGTTAAAAAAATGATAATAACATTAAAATTAATAATAGACAGGAATATCAAACGTATGATTCTTTTTCTAATTTTAATTCCAAAAATTATCGAAATGATTACAATTTTTTAAATAGCTTATAGCATACTATTTAATAACAAAAAATTCTCACAGACTCGAACTCACAATCTGCGAAGTTCTAAGCAAACACGCTAACACCTGAGACTCTCTGGTTTAAAAATATTCAAAATAGGCTTCAACTATCATCTGTATCCATTTACTTTATAAGAATTGAAAAGTATACTTGGTATTAAATTCTGGGAATTTTTTAATAAAATCGCAGAATATCACTTTTCAGGACCTCTGTTGTAGATATTTTAAACGTAGGTTAATGAAATATTTAAACATCTACCAGGGTTAATGTCAAGAGACCATGTAACTTAAATGTCTTAAAGTATTATATTTAAGTTTTACTAATTATTTCAGTATAGCATACAAAATTATGAAGCTCAAAAACCACTACACATGTCACTATTTATTTGGCATTGAAAACATAATAAAAATAGTCGAAATGAACTATTTTCAACGTCAAAGTTATGACTCTTTCGTATTATTAAGATTTACTTATTATAATCCTGTAAATAGTTATAACCAATTATTTATAAAAAGAAACATGGGTTTTCTTTGATAAAAAAGTTCTTTGAATCAATATTCTGTTGTTGAATAAAGAAAAGAAAAGGTCTCAAAATATCGGTTCTTTAAGTTATCGGCTAAAAATAATCGCTAAAATGTAGGCAAATTCAAGATAGCAGATTCGAAATAGCGTTCGAAAATTAAATTTTTTTAATTTTAATGAAACTTGATATAAGTGGTATTTTGGATCTTTGTGGATCTTCGTGGCGATCCGAATCTCTGCGGATCCTATGTGGCGATAGGAAATTTGTTTTTAATTTTTAATTGGTATAAGACTTGATATGGGATTTCGGATAATCTGAAATTATTTTTCAAAAATGCAAAAGAGCACACCAATATGGTAGTCGAAAATGACAAATTTAAATTCATTTTTATGAAATATGGTACAAAGGGATGGTTAGGCTCTTTGATTGCAAATAATTTTTGGGCTATTCCACAGAGAACTTCGCAACCAGTTTTGTTTAAAATTTGTGGATTCATTTTTTTCTTAAAGGAGTATTTCTGATATAAAAAGTGACATATATGCCTTTTTTCTACAATAACTAAGATAAATCAATTCATTCTTGTTCAAAATGAGTTTTTGAATGCGAAAGTTGATTTTTTTAAATAAAAAAACCTTTTTATACGATTAATACTTTTATAAGTCAAAATGAATTCAAAAATTTCAAACAGCAAAACTGACTGTAGAATGGTCCTTTTCCAACATTTAAAGCGTCGAATTCAATAGTGCAACAACTAAATATAAAAATGTTTATTTTTGTTTTGGAAAAGATGCATAGAGAAGTTTTTGGAGTTAGTCAATACTGATGGTAATTTTTCAGGTTCACCAAAAACCTCGTATATCAAATTTCATACAAATTTCAAAACAAGCTCAATGAAACCAACAACTTATAGCCCTTAAGTTAGAAACAGTTTGAAGATTCTGTACGTTAGGATAATATTTTACAACAAAAATTCAATTTATATTAATCTTCCTAAAGGTTAAAAATGAATGTCAACAAATATATGAAAATAGCATTATATCTGAAATTTTCAAAGGCTGCATAATTTGTTCAATTCTACAAAATCGTTTCCGAAATATAGAGTTTAAATTGTATATCTAAAAATGAACTTGCTTGCAACTTTTTTACTGTCAACAATTTAAAAAACATTAAACACATTTTAAAAGATCATAATAATTGACAAAATAACAATTTTTAATTGAATTGGTTATTTTGATCGAACGAACATTATTGTTATTATTAAATTTTGACATAGTTAAGTAAATTTTTGAGTATTATTTCCTGACTTCTGAACAATATTAAATGATTAATTCAAATCTTCAATTGTTAAAATTAGTTTTGAAAATAAACTGTGTAGTGCGACGATATTGTAAATTATTAAATATTTACTATGTCACAAAATACTCATCAATTAAACACTGATGAGTATCACCAAGCCTCGTTATAGACAAAGGAATTATTTATTCATCTCCGTTTTATAAAATTGTATAAATGCGCATATAAATGAAAACGATAGCAGTGCTGATTTCATCACTTCCGGTGTACACGTAAGAGTAATGATTAAGTGCATACCTCTTCCATGTTGTATCCGTCAATGGTGATAATAATGGAATACCAGCCAACCGAAGAAGGCGTCCAGGTTGCGTTGTAGCTTCCGTCTCCATTAGGTCTGACCAATATGCTCTCGTTTGATCTCTTTACGACCGGGGAAGTGAATCGCAGCTCTTCGAAAGAGTAGTTCTGATACGCCTTCATTACCGTGATGGCGTAAAAGCTCATTTTGTTGTTAACTGTCACTTCGTACGGTACGTCCAGGGATGGTTCTGGATGACCACCGAAAGTCATTGGATCCGCTTGCGACACCCGACGCATTTTCCTGTTCTGATCGGATTCAGATACATCTCGCTTATCGATTGGAACAGCCTTTGCTTCAATCTGCAAAATCAAGAAAATAGGAATTTTAGCTTCATTTTATCTTTTTAGAATTTCAAATTTCTCTAAGAAATATTCCACCCTCCTCCCACATTTCCAAGTTATTTCAGTTATTTTAGAGCTTGGGTTCACTTTGAAATTAAATTGTATTAAGCCATTGATGTTTGAAATTATATATTTTTTACTACGTACCTATCAAAATCAAACAAAGTTCAAACATATTGAAATAGTACATTACACACCTAGGGCGAAAACACAATCATTCGCGAATTTTTGCGGAATTCACAAAGAGCAATTATCCTACTATTTCTGAAGTCGCTCTTGAAGATTCCAAAGTCAAAATTAAGTTTCAGCCAATAGGAGTTCTAAGTTGGCATCAAATTTACAGAAAATTTCCTCAATATTTAGAAATTTTTAGTCTTATGAATATTTTCGAGCTATTAGAGTATCAGGATTTTATTGAAAATTTGAACACGGCTGGATAAAATATTTTAATTTAAGAACAAATTTTACTTTTATAACCTGCTTCATTAACTTTCTGGATGCTGTTTCAGAAATTATGAGCTTTCTTAAAAAATGCTAAAAACAAAAAAAAAAAAATGCTAAAAACTAAAAAAAATGTTAAAAATGCTAAATTCTTAACAATTATCGAGGAATATGCTGGAATTTTTTTCCGATTTTTTAAACGATATTTTTATTTACATTTTTTAACAGATTTTTAGAATTTAACGAATTTAGTATAATCTTTGGTGAATTCTAAGCATTTTTGTTCTTTGCAATTTTTGCCAAAAATATATAGTTGAGAGGAAAATAATTCTTAACTTTAATATTTTAAATTAATTCCCACTGTCATTTTAGGCATTAATGGCTGAACTGCAAATGTATACAATTGTTGGTATTTCTTTAACCTTTTAAACTTTGTTGAGTCGTCGAGTGTAAAATATATAATTTATCAAAGAGGGTTCACAACCAGCCAAAACGACTCGCACTAATAGCCGCGCTTTATGTAAAAAACGTCGAACATCACCAAGAACGAACAATTCCAACAATAACATTAATGTAATATTGTAAATTCTTGAGGAGAATTTTGAAACACTTTTTGGTGAGACGGTCCGAATTCATTTAGTTTTCACGTGTCGTAAATCATTACAGGGTTTTTGCGAGATATTTGAAAATGAATAAGAGTCTTCAAAAAAGGTAAAATAATAGATTAACAATGAAGCTGAAGTCGCTTCTGTGGATCCTTATTTTTCTTTTTACTAAAATGTTAGAACCAAACTTAATATAAATTTCTGCAAAAACTGTTATGCATAATATTAATATCAACATTTTTCTCTTACATTATACTGAAGAAGGAACGTATTATTTTGCGGAAGTTTGTATTTTTTTTTAGAATATTCGACATTATTAATTTGTTATACCGAAGATTGTATTTATGCATTATATATTTGTTGATTTGTTTATTTTGCGTATTATAATCTTTGATTACATAGTTATGGGTCATATAGTTTTCCGAATGAATAGAGGTGATTCTTATCAATTTTTTTCGTTTAAAAACGAATCTCACCTTGAAATTATTCCACCAAGTCAGTATATTTTAAAATGTCAGCTTAAATAGTAACAAAATTTCAATCTAAAGGATATATATGAATTTTTTTTAAAGAACCATCTTTTTACTTTCACTTTTCCATAATTACGTAGGTTACTAGTCTTAACTTAAAAAATTATTTTCCTAAACTATTCGAAGATTTTAAAAAATGATGGTAAACAAGTTTTCAATTTCGATATTAGATGCGTAATTAATTAACGACCTCAAAAATACCCAAGTAAGGAGAATAATAGGAAAATGAATTACTACAGTACGGTAGAATTGCAGTTTGGATGACTACATGACATGAAAACAAAAATTGTACGTCTTTTTTAAATAAAATTGTAGACTAATATAGGAAAATGAATTTTCAAACTATGTAGCAGTACTATGCGGTGCAATTATCGAAAATTGAAAAAATCTAAACGTTCACACAAAGGAATCATTTTTTGATTAATTGAATTACAATTTTTAAAAATGCTGACATGCTAGAGCACTTTCAGTCTTCATAGTCATTAGTTTCCAGTGTAAAAGAAATATACAGCATAAAAAAAAGTATCATCCTCGCATTCTTAAAACTGATAAAAGTGAAATTATACGACCTATAGAACCCCTTTTTGTTTGCACACTCTAAAACGTATCGGATTTGAAACTATAAATATTGACAGGAAAAATTGTTCCTAAAGATCAAAGACTTTTTCCGGAAGATAGAACATCAATATTAAAATTGTGGAATTTTTCCCAAGTTGATTTTAAGGCCGTATCATGGAAAAATATGATCTGTATTTTGTGTCCCATTAATGATTTTAAAAAATGTGAAAAGAAATAAAGAACTCATTATACCTCCAGTATATCAGACCACCATTTTTATTTTATTACTTTATGTAAATAAATAAAGATGTTTTAATTTATTAAATATCATATGTTTGCATTAAAATCCTTTTCAAAAACTATAAAAATTAAAATAAAAAATATACTTCATTCTTAAAATTTCTATTCCGTTCTGATTTAACTATATTATTGATAATTTATATTTTTCGGTGTTTCCAATAATACTTAAAAATATTAACTAAATATGTTGGCAGTTTAGGAACCACGGTGATTTTCACTTAAAAACTTAAAATATTTTCAAGAACATTCTCATTTAATAAAAAAAAAAAAAAAAAAAAACAATAAAAGTATTCGAAATTGAACCTGACGTAAATGCTTTCTAAGCTAAATGTAAACCATTAGGATCTTTCTATGTATTATATTGGTATTTAAAAACAAGAATAAAATCACTTAGAATGCTGCACTTCTTAATATGTCAATGAATTAATAAATAGAAATAAATAGAAAATATAATCTTTGTTCATCTCTGATTACTCGAATAATTTTCAAGCGATTTCACTGATATTTTTGTTGAACTGTATAATAAATCTGTGAAACCTCACTAAGGGATTGAATTTTCTATAAAACTCGCAAAAATACCAGCTTTACTCTACTTTAACAATTGAGAACTTCATCGTCTACGTTTATTATAAAAATGTTGGCTCTTTAATGTCCTATACATAAAAGTGAAAATATGTAATGCTTTTAAAAAATGCACATTCCCCGTACCAGAAATGGACATATAAAAGAAGTGGGTCAAAAGTTTTTGCATTTTCAGCGTTTATACTTTAAACTCCGCACTATACGGAATAATTTAGTATACGACGGATGACGACAATAGAAAAGTATTGCGAACTGTTAATTGAAGGTTTGCAAGTTTACATGGAAGTTGAGAGTTTAAGCCACTCTCATAGTTTCATGCAGTATTTGATGTAAGAATTTCCCTCTGATACTTCCTTAGGAAGATGAAAACTTTTTAACGGCGCGTACTTTACATGAAAACGAGAACACATCATGAATACCTACTTTTTTAATTACAATATGATAAAGCCAAGCGATGTATTCACAGAAATAATAGAAAAGTAAAATAAAAGTTTTTATTTACTTAAGAACTCTATAATTTGTGGTCATTTTATTGTACATTTTACAATCTATCTTGTAATTTAGTATATTGAGGAAGAAATATACAAAAATTTAGTTAGATGTGTGAGAATACAACCTTAGGATTCTTTGAATGTTATTGTTTTTTAAAAATTCAAAACTGTGTGTCATTGTGGCTTTTCTTTAAAAATGTTATTTGTATTGGTATTTTAAAAATAATGTTGTATTTTTAATACTTTAATACAAGATATTGCAATTTTGTTAATTCTTATACTTTGATTATCAAGTTGTATTTAGCAGAAAATTGGTTAAAATCTGGTTCAGTTTCGACATTACACTGATTGTGAGAGACTGTAAATAATATAAATTGTAAAGCAGTTAAAGAATTTATGGATAATCGATGCACAGCCATAATAATTCTAAAATTTGATACTCATTTTTCATACATTACATATTAATAGTCTTTTCATAGTATTATATAAAAAATTAGTACATTACATAATTTTTGTTGTTTACAGTCTCTCAGTATACAAATTAATGCGCTACAAATTTGTGTCCACTCAGTTCAGTTTGTTTCAAATTTGAATTTGTACTGTTTCATACACAATATGTTGCTAATTGCTTTTTCAGAGTGCATTTTTAAAAAACGATAAATTAGTACATTTTTACTAAAATAAATAGTTTTTTTAATGGACACCAATACATCACTCACTAACACTAACTCATAGTAGTTAAAACTTTTCATATTTCTGGGCATGTTCCCAGGATTTTGACCAGTTTGGGGTTAATTCGTAATTTATTTAATAATAGTAAATAATGTAGTCAATATTCTTACTCAATGTCATAGGCAACTATAATCTGGATAAAAAATCACTGAAAAGACAATTACAGGATATTCAATATATTCACGGGTGATCTTAAATTTTGAATAGTTTCTTAGCCACCTGAATATTAAATTCCTTTCATATTTTTGCATTTCTATTCAAAGAACTTTATCTTTAAAAATAGTCATATTTTAAATTAAACGTTCCATAAAGTTTCAATACCCTGTAATGGGACTCTTTTGGAGTTTGACCTGATTTCCCGGTAATAAACGAACATTCCTCTATGGTTTTGTTTGAATAAGACACAAATGTTCTGGACTTTGCATATTTTAAAGTATCTTAAGTTTTATTCACTGTGTGTCACTGTGCCTTTTCTTTGAAAATATTTATTCACTAAAAAACAGAAACTTTAACGATTTCGTAGTGCGTTATTTATTTCAAAGTGAATCGCTTTGTTATAGAATTTGCAGGAAGTGTATTACAAACAATAAAAGGAATCTAAAGGTATGTGAAGATTTCTTTAGAAATGGAATATTTGTTCCTCAAAGAAATTAAATTTTTGTGATAACAATTCAACTCATCATCCAGCCATTACGGCATTTCACTTCGAAGTACTTAAAAAGTAAGAAAAAAATTAAATTAACCTTTTTTGAATGACGCTTTTTTCGAAACTTAGAAAAAAATTTCAGTAAGATTATATAAGTTTTACCAACGCAACGTTTTACTATCTCTTTTATCAAAATATATATTGTTCGGTATGTAATACACAACAAGACGTATCAATCCGATATTTAAAAAGTTATTTTTTAATGATAGATTCAACCAATGAACTACAATTTTAAAAAATGCACACAGCAAAAATCTTTTGTGAATCCTGGCGAAAATTACTGAAGTAGAATGCCGAGTCTAAACTTCGACAATACTTGACGAGTTTTTCAGTGCCTATACTGCATATACTCAACAGGTGTACACATATAGTTTTTCATGGACCTCAATAGCGCATGGAATAAAATTGCTAAGCTGTTTGGACTACTTCAAGTCTAGTAAAACATCATGCAGTTTGGTGTGACAACATCCCACTTTGAACTGACAACTCATCAATATTTGCCAATATTAATTTGCATTTAACTGCATAAAGTTAAGAACGTGATTCAATTTTTCTTAAAGATTTATCCCAGCCTATATTAAAATCCAATAGTTATTGTATCCATAATTTATCATATAAGAACATAATTAAGTAATGCGCTCGACGTGTACTGGTATATCTCAGCGACGTCTATGATTATTTATTTATTTTGAGTCAAATTAATATTTGGAAATAGACCGACACATACCAAGAATTTCTATCACATATTGCATATATATTGACAAAATGTTACCAATATAGCGGCAAAGAGTATTTTCCAATATATTGCCAATATATTCCTATAAACGTTTAAAATTTAATAATTTGTATTTAAATGTTCTATTTTACTATGTCGGTCGATATTTGTATAAAGTTTTTGATATTACAGTTTTTCAATACTTTGTTAATATCTCAGTATGCATGTTTTTAAAAATGAATTCAAAATTAAGCACTATAGTATTGTACGTAATACAGAATAATTACAAAAGCAAATAAAAGTTTAATTTATATTTATATTTCAATTATAGCTGATTAAATTGGAAATAAATTATTGAAATTAAATCATAAAAAATTAGAAAGAAGCAAGGTAATGCAGCTTTTCTGTAATAACTCTATAGGTATGTACATGTAATTATAAATGAGTTTCCTAAAATGAAAGTGCTATTAATTTTTTTAGATTATTTCATAATTGATGTAATAATTAATATTTCATAAATAAACCAACCTTGAAAATGATCTATATTCGGGATGTTTTGAAAATCTAAATTAAGACAATAATGCAAAGAATAACTCGTTAGATGTCATATATTTGAAACTTTGTTAACTCTATTAGTTTTTAATAATACACTCAGTGTTATTAAATTAAAATACATTCCTGTGTTTTATGATATTTTAGAATTTTGAATGGTTGTGCACATCATATTAATTACAGTTGTAAATTCCATTGGTCTTAATCTCCTTGTAGATTTTTTTCTTTCACGCATCCTGTAAAGTAATAATGGATTACCATGCTTTTATCCTAATTTTCTATGATTCAAAGTTAATCAGTTTTAATTGAAATATAAATATAAATTATACTTTTATTTGCTTTTAGAATTATTAATTATTACAAGCAAACTATTAATTTTGAATTTAATTTAAATTGATTTATAAAAACATACGTACTGAAATATTAACAAAGTATTGAAAAAGGCTCTTTGCCCATATATTGACAACATTTAGTGAAAGTATATGCAATATTTTGCCAAGAGCAATAATGAATCCGCTATCAAAAAAACATTATTTTGGATCACGTTGAATATTTAAGATGGAATGGTGTTTACGTGCCCAAAGGTGACAATCGAGGTTAGTTACATAGCTTTTATAGAGACAATGAGTTACTTAATTTTTTCTGCAAATTTAGATTTTTTCAATGTATTCTTATGTATTATCTTATGTGATGCTCCATGTCGCTGCATGATACGTAAAAAGAGTTCAGTGGTCAGTAACTCTAATTTCTATTTAATTGTTTGCATCAAAGACATATTTCCTAATTTTTATGGATATTATCGAGTTATCGTACATTTTCTGACTGGACTTATCTTGTTTTTATGTATAAAGTCATATACGTGGTTTTTCCTGCAGTATTATCGAATTTGTTCTAAAAACATTGTATTAATGTTCATAAAAACATTAAAATCTAATGTTAGAAAAAAAATCAGAAAATTTCCGGTCCTAGACAAAAAAGTTCTTGTTTGAAGTCTAAAGTTTTCGTTCGTCAACTGAAGTACAAAAATTCAATAACCACACATCGCAATGCAGATAACCGCGAACCCCACGTATCATCAAACAATGTATAAACAATAGTAGGAAATTTTGTTAATTTTTTCTACACATTGCAAATAGTTTCTTAACGTATGAGAAAGCTTCACCAGAAAATTTGAGTTGAAACGCGCAGTTTGAGTCCTATGGAGGGCTTTTTTAGCTTTGTATTAGTTTAAACAATTTATAAACAATAGTAGGAAATTTTTCTTAATTTTTTCGACACATTGCAAATAGTTTCTTAATGTACGAGAAAGCTTCACAAGAAAATTGGAGTTGAAACGCGCAGTTTAATCCTCAAAAGAGTATTTTTACATTTAAGTTGAGAACCACTGTTTTTTCGAATCTGCTGCTACTTTCAACGTCGTACTCCCGTGCTTTATTATGTCTTTGAATAGATGTCGTGTTTTTTGCAAGCGCGGAAAAATTATTCAAACAAATTATACATTACGAAATAAAAAAAGCCATATAATGTAAATTCCGTAAGAAATGTTTTAATGGACAGGAATATGACAAATGAAATGTCCCTTATAGAGAATTTTTCTACATTTAGATGTGATGTTCGTAAAAATTCTTGGCGTATGAAATTAACCCGTTTCGTCCCAAAACGACCAAATTTTTTCCGGGTTTTCATTCTCCGTAAGTTTATGGATATGTTTGAGATAATATTATGAAATGTAGGTTTTCTACAGTTTTTGGGTATGCCCTTTTGGAATCTGAAGACCGTTTTCCGATATCACTTTCGATTTTTTAAATATGACTGCTTAAACGGATAAAAAATTGGAAAAAAGCCAAAACTTTGTCAGTAAATTGCAATTTTTATTGGGAAGGATTTCCTGGATCGTGATAGGCCTCAGAATCCTGTGGCATAATGAGTTTTACTAAAAGTTGGTCAATATTACGATTTACATTACAAAAATTGCGTCCTCAAAATGGCGCAATTGATACGGAGTTTTTTGTTATTTGCGTTTTATTAAAATATTTCTGGTTTCTTGTCGTGTATTATGATGAATATGTTCGTATAGATTGTTTTGGAGTTCGATGAATACCAATCCGTTATTAAATTTTGGAAATTGATAATGTCAAATACAATATAGCTAACCAAAATTTAGAAAAAAATTGTCTGATATTTAGTATATGGAGACTTTCGAAGATTTATATTCAGCCACCTCAAAAAAAACCTACATATTCATCAAAATACAGGATAAGATACAAGAAATACTTTAATAAAACGCAAATAACCAAAAAATTTCATATCAATAGCGCCATTTTGAAGACGTCATTTTGTAATTCATATCATATTGACCAGCATTTAGTAAAACTCATTATGCCATAGGATTCTGAGTTTACTGAAAAGGTTTTTGTTTTTTTTCCGTGTTTTATCCGTTTAAGTAGCCATATTGAAAAAATGGAAAATGATATTAAAAAACGGACTTCAGGTTCGAAAAAAGCCTACCCAAAAACTGTACACTCTAAAATTATTGGACTCAAATTTCAGTCCATAGGAGTTGAAAATGGGGTAGACCGGGTTGGACTACATTTGAGTTCTTTGGAGTCAAAATACAGTCCAATGGCGTCAATAAAGACGGAAAAAGAGAAAAGCGACTGAATGACATATAGACGGGACTAGTTGCTACGAGGTCGGCTTTTTTATTTTAACTCGCTATAACATAGTCAATTTGGAAGGTTTTGAAACGAATAAAAAAAGCAATTGTTCATTAGAAATTTCGCATCTAATGGTTAACTAACAAATTATATATATCAATAACAAATAAAGTTATTATTTTTTTTTCTATGCAACTGCAAAATATACCTTCTGGCTCTTCGTTTATCGAGAGAATTTCAAGTATCCGAAAACGGCCAGCGAGAAAGTTGTTCATAAAGTTATGAACAAATTTTCTGGAAAGTTGTACCTTTATTGGTCTAATAGTCAAAAAGTAATGAATGTTTAAAGTTGGTGACAGCTGATGACCAAAGCGTCATGTGCTTCGAGACTCTGAATAACTTCATTGTTTATCGAGATATATAATTTGTTCTTTCTTCATTAGATACAAAAAACTGTAACGAACAATTTCTTGTTTTATTCGTTTGAAAATCCTCAGAATTGAATAAGTTAGAGCGAGTTGAAATAAAACATGTTTGATGCAGTACATATACATACAACCACACCGATAAAGGGATTCAAACCTAGCATGAAATACCCCAAAGGAGTAAAAGTGACTCCAAGAGAGTAAAATCGAAGCCTGTAGGAGTGGAAATTAACGATTACTCTCTCTTGGACTCCGCAATTGAGTCCAATACTTTTGGAGTGTAGGAAACCTGCATTTCATAAAAATATTTCAAACATATCCATAAACTTACGGAGGATGAAAACCGCGGACAAATTTTGTCGTTTTGGGAAGAAACGGGTTAAGATGAAGTAATGGCTTATCAGCGCTTCATCGCGGAAGACATTAGAAAATGTAACGGTAACGAATCTACCTGTTGGAAAGCTTTACATCAAGGGCATTTAATCATTATCTTTTTTGTAATAGCAACTTGGTAATTTCATTATGCTCGGGCCTATTATGTAAATCAATTCACCGACGTCGAAGGACGTACCCTCATTTATAGAGCTTGGTGTCGTATTTTCAATTAAGCTTTTGCAATTTAGCAAGTGGTACATGCTAGGAGGTAGGTATACGCCGGTGAAAAGCTGATTTCCATTAGAAGGGAAACTCGAAACGAGGAAGGAAGAAAGGTGAAGGTAATTTCGGCATACGTACCTTCAGGCCTGGAGCTTGGACGATCTCGCCGTACTGGTCCCTCGTGACGACCGTTACGATGGCGGGCCATCCGCATCTCATTTCCTCCCTCGCATAAAGCGCTTCGCACTTGCTGGGCTCTACGAAGCTGTCGGGCTGCAGCCATCTCGCCAATCTCCCACCGCTGGTGCCAGCTGAACAGGACACAAAGTCCCGCAGGAATAATCGCTCGTTTGAGTGGCAGCTTTAAGCAGAAAATTGAATTCCGTTTGAAATTCGTCACGAGCATTTTCGCAACAACAACTTTAATTGCTACTCCCCCTGTACCATCGATTAATATTTTTCGACATTCCCTAAGCTCAAAAGACTTCAACAACGAAATTTCAGCTTCTAATTTAATTTTCATGAAAAGAAAATAAATTTTAAACGAAATAAATAATTTATTGTATTTTTATGGTCATTATTTTAAATAGATGCCTCTGAATAGGACCAACAAAAGGTCGAAACGTTGGTTATGTAATATTTGGAACTGTAATGGCCATAAAAAACAATAAATATATGTTAATTGAGAAAAACGGTTCATGACTAAATTAAATTTATATTAAATAAATAATTATTGACATTCATGTTATATATAACTAACAATGTGGGCGCTGATTAGAAATATCCAACTGAAAATTGGAGACAAGGTCATTTCCAAGGTCATACATTATTTTTTTGCATTTATTTGCATTTATTTTCAAAAACGCAAATTAGACGGTAGACATTTTCAAACATCAAAGGTAACGTGATAATCGAAAGATGAACATTAGCATAAGCGGGTTGACGTGTTCCTGTTCAACTCGTAACATTCTTCTAATTTGGAGACATCTGTGTAAATTTTTATAATGATAACGATCAAGACATTAACCCTTTTCGTCCCGAAAGTCTGGAATTCTTCCAGATTTTTCCAGATCTTCGCAATGAATGAATAATAATGAGATTAGGTATTCCCAGATGATAATAATTACTTTTTCATCCCAATTCTGCACGATTTGAACCGTTACGTGGTCAAATAATCGAGAAAACGCAAAATTATAATTTGTGGACGCCGCCGTTTTGAAGCCGCTATTTTGTTTTTTGAAAAAAATCCCACGGGAGAAGAAGGAGTTGAGCAAAAAGACACGATTCGTATCTTTTGAAATGCCCTATTCAATGTTCAAAAACGCGATTTCTGCGATGACACGTCAAAAAACAGAATTTTTTTCAAAAAAATGATTTTGATTTATTTTAATGTTTTCTAACGACGTTTGGAACAAAAATTACAGCGTTGAAAGTTCCGTCTAAATTCCGGACTTTTTGGGACTAAGTGGGTTCGTCTATTACTTATATCTGCTGGTTCGAGGTTAGGTTGATATAAAAAGAAGGAAAATTACCACAAAATTCTAAAAATGCATTTTTCACAACGGGACCCAGGGAGCGTCCTAGTTTTATCTAACGGCGATAAGTCAAACTATCATCCTTCATCCTTCTATTCGCTGTTGGTAAGACGTGCCACGTTGTTTGTGTTTACGTTTCGAAAGTATTGTTTATCTGGCGGAAATCGACTCATGACCGCTGCTGTACTTGGTGTAGGTTTCTGCAGTCCTACATTTCATACACAAATGTGAAGTATGGCGCCATCTTTCTAAGTCGATCTGCAGCTCTCGCAAAATCTTACGACTCATAATTCGCAAAAACAATTAAGTAAAAAGGGCGATTCCGCCCGTTAATAAAAAAAAAAAAAAAAAAAAAAAAAAAAAAAAATAACACAGGGCAACAACATAAGATTAAAATCTTTACCCGGGTGCATGAGTACATTTTTCCGAAAGGTGTTCATGCGCTGATTCCAAATTTGACTTTAGAATTCTTCTATCGCGTCATGATTTTGAGGTAAAGGGGTCAGTCTAAAACCCGGCTCTGATTAAATCTGTGACACGCCATTTTTATACATTTTTAAGGTTAGAAATATACAGCAAGTTTATTTTCTACACTCGGGATGTTATTGTAAACGTCGTCTTTGTTCAAATGACCTTGAATTTGCTTAGATACTTCTTTTTTGGTGGTATCGTGCAATTTTGGAAGTTTACAAAATTGTCCTAATTTGGGCAATTTCGGAAATAACATAGGTATTATATTAAGTTTTAAATTAATGAACAAAATATGGGAATGTCTCAATTCTTTCATGTTCATTAAGAGTTAATATGTTAAACGGAGTTATAAGTATAACATAACCTAAAATATATAATTTCCATGTTTTTTGCTAGATCGTGTTGTTGACGCAAATGTAGATGTTTAATTTTAGAGCGGAAGTGTAAAACTCACCAAAATTTTCAAGGAACTATTCTACCTTACGTAATGCAAATAGCATTGAAGTGATCTATTTTTACATATTAATAATAATTTACGTATTAAAAGATTTTAACGTCGATTTTCATTATTAAAGAAATATTTTCTTCGGGTTGAATAAGAGGGACAAAAAGGGACTTGCAATTTAAAACCAATTTGTGAAGTTACGTGTATTGGTGCAGAAATAAGTTTTCGCTGTAAACGAGTTCGAGGGAAGTAATGTCTGTAATTGGCGCTCAATTCCATCGGGTTTATCGTTGTCGTTCCGGGATGACGAGAAACAAGAACAATGCCCTTTTCGTGGACAGACAACCGTTTACGACTCTTTTTTATAATGAAAAAATGAAATTCTTCAAGTTCTTCTCAATGAATAATGGCAATAATCAACACTGAGTACGAAGTAGATGTATTATGCATTCATATATAGTTTTGTACTTCGATTAACTATATTGAATTTTACTTTAACATATGTGTTTTTTTTACACTAGCATAATATGTATAATCATTGATAACTACAGAAACTAAACGCGATAAACGATAAGATGTTTGATAGATATTGACCTGAACCATGTCTTTCCTAATAAAGTTTAAAATCATTGAATCTTCTCGTATAGGTTAAAACACATTTTTTCATACAAATTAATTCCAGACAACAATAAATACTGCAAATTTTGTTATTAATTCTCACACATGAAGTATGATTATCGTTTTTGTTTAATTATCAAGATATGTTTTAAAAGTTATTTTATCGTCTATTTCTGTAATGTGCTGAGAAAAGTTCAGTTTTTAATCTACTAGTTTTAATGTCCACTCATTTTTATAAGAATACATTAACATTAATTCGTGTACGAAAAAAATTTACTATTATTTCTGGTAAGAATGACTGTATTTACATTCACCATATTTGCAATTTAACGGAATATAATTTAGATTTAAAAAATATTGAGTTAATTTTGCAGATTAAGCTAAATATTCACAATAACATCAACAAATCATATGCATTTAGAATGAAATACCGTACTTACCAGGTACGTCCAAAGCATAATATTTTACAATAGAAATCACAAAAATAATAAATTATACTTATTTTTATGGATTAATATAAAAACTATTTAACTTGTATTCCCTACAAAATACGGTAGTAATACAATTTATCATAGTAATTAGTAGTTTTGTAAGATTGTACATAGTTATTTTCTATTTTAACCCATTCTAATTAGTGAAGTAGTGTATTTCCTATCTCGTTATAGTAGTATTTATGGAGAATACTCCGATTTCATCTGCCCAAAGAAAGTACTACGCTTCACAATCATAAACACACAAACATGCAAAAACTCGCAGAAATAAATTAATTTTACGTATATTAGAATATTCCAGGTTAATTCTCAACTCGTATATATTTTGTTTTTAAAGACCAAATTTAATGATTAGGATTACTTTGCAGAGTTGAAATAATTCGTTTTTAATTTACAGTTTTTAATGTAAATTCTTACTTTATGTAAATATGGATTTCACAAGTGTCTTGCAGGTTCTACGTGGAAAATATGTTTTATTTAAAATTTACCGACATGTTACTGAAGATCTACAGAAGATATACCATTTGAGAAAAGTTCAGCAAACTTTTCAGGATGTTATTGTATCATTAGTGTCAAAATGGTATGATATCACATTTTCGAACATTTTAATAATTTTCACAAACAATAATTATTCTATGAATAAATTTCGAAACAAACAAATATAATAATACTACTAACAATGGGGAAAATAGCGAAAAATGTGAAAAATTCATGGGATCTTGATACATGTTGGTTTACCAGGAAATGAACAAGTAAATGACGCTGCAGAAAGAGCAGTAATGGTATCCTACGAACAGATTTTTATCTCAATATACATCAAGGACTGGGAAAGAAATACATTACTACTGTATCAACAGAATGGACAATGCATAAAATGCAAACACACTATTAAAAACAAAAGTATTTTTGAACTCGAAGTAGTTATTCAACTTAGTTATAGGTACCGTCAAGTGTGGTTATCAAGATTGGGCCCAAAAAAAAATCCACGTTCACATCAGTACAAAGCGAATCCCACAGAAGTGTCATCCATACGGACATGACACTTGCAGGTAAAAAGTGTCGATTCTCACGTGCCCCTTGGTTCTGACCCATGGAAAGAGTTTTCTACCGGAAACATTAAACTATACTTTTAATAAGTGAAAAACAGAATATCGAAATATAAACTATCTAATGTGAGCACTAATATGTTATAAAGTGCTTGTGACCTAAAATAAACAGGAAAAAACAAATAACAAAAACGTTTACTGTGGTAACAATTATAATTTGACATATCTTAAGGCCTGTCACCAAGAGATTGATCGCGTCAGGGAAAACGTAGATCTTCATATAGGATAGCCCTCCATTATTACAAGGAGAAGAGTAAATATTTTGTTATTTTATATTATTTCATTAAAATTTTATAGATGAGGAAGAAACAAGTTCGTTTTAGAAATATTCAAAAATTAGTTGCCGTTTGTTGACTATGGTTCCTAAAAAATAGCAGTGCTCATTGTTTCTGTGTAGGTATAATATGAAGAAAATCTATATTATAATGATTTCATACCTAAAATGCCAAATTTTTCAAAATATAGGGCACATGTCAAAAATCCGAATTTCAAAAATCCGAAACATTGAAAAAGTCGACATTTAAAAAGAGTCAAAAAGCCAATGAGTCATAAAGCTGTAATATTCATGAAAACAACAATGTCAGCTTTTGAAATGTCGGTTTTTCAATATTTCGGATTTTTGAAATTTGGTTTTTTGACATGTACCCAAAAAATAGCAATAAGGTCTTCAGATTTTAGTTACAAATTTCGATCATTCAAGAATACAAAAAATGTAGTGAGTTTCGTGCTCCAGTGCTCATTACCGAAGGGGATCATTATGCTTCGAATCGCTTATTTCCGCCCAGCGCACTTAAAAAAGGTTCGAAAAAAAGCCTACATCGATTTCCAAAGGGTGGCCGAAGCTGCTGTTACACTTGGGAGTACCGGACGGTGATTTATTCAGTCGAGGAACTAGAGGAACAAGAACGAAGTGCCTGGGGGTCGTAACCTTGCCGTGGGACATACCTGTATTGCCGGCACGTGGTCATTTCGGAAACAGCCACTCCGAAGTAGGGTCCAGTCTTTAGATACATCCGTAGCGGGCCAACTCGGAAGCTTGCGGAAGCTCGTTACAAATTAACGTCGTCGTGGACAGTCGGGCACACGTGTGATACAGACCAAGAGGACGCGGGTTGTACGCAATTTCTCGTGGGAAATTAAATGTGCGGTGTACGGCGCATCTTGCACCGAACCCCTGTCCTGGGTTTTCATCGGGTGAAGCTTGCAAGTCCGACGCAAGAGTTTCATAATGTTCCAAAGTTCCACCCGGTGCATCCCCGTATAGGATCGTTTTCGTTCGAATATGCGACTCTTTAAGGTTTGGTCCTAATGGCACAGTATGTCGGAACGAAAGCTTCAGCTTTCCTCGGTATGCCTGCGTTGATGTACCTGTCATGAATACGATTCATTGCTATTCCCATTTGCGGCATTCATTGTCAGAATTACATTTCATTAAAACTTCCGTCTTAGCGCGGAATGCCGGATTATACGGCAGATGAAAAGTTGTTCTGTCCAACGTGAATTACGAGCTTTCAACATTCCACCACAATTCCTTTCACCAATTGATACTATAAATTTAATTGCGATGAATTTCGGGTTTATTGCGAGACATGTTTTATTGAAACTTTCAAATAATCATAAAATATTTGTCGGTATCCGCGGAATAGAGTGTTATTACTGAGCAAAAGTTCGGGGCTTTAACAATTCTAATCCTTTCCACGCTTGGCAAACTATTTTAATGTTTATACTTCGATATGTTTAAATAAATAACTGAACTAAGAATAGGATTCGGTTATATTTCTCGAGATATAATAATAGTTCATAGCTGGATATGAACTACTGAATTTATTATGTTCGTACAGTATGAAAAAATTATGATTGAAACGAAACTCATGAGCAAAATTCGTTGATACATCAGAATCCTTATATAAATAATAAGAAATGTTAGTAAACATTCAGTAATTATCTCAACTTTTAACACTCAAGTGTGCACAATTTGTACACGGATTGCAGCGTTGCTTTTTGTATGGAATACAAGTTCAAATGGTTTAAAAATGGAAAAGTCCGCATCCCACTCGTTTTGAAGTTACTCTTTCGAATGGCGCTGATAAAATTTTCAATAAATGATGTTAAACATAGTTTTTTCAAAACTATTAAAGAAAACCCTCGACTATTAGAAACGAATTCCCGATAGTTTCACTTAAAACACACACGTTATTAAAACATATGCTTTCACATATTTTGATTTTTGTTCATTTAGATTTTAAAATAGCACTTTCAACTAAGGATTATTCAAACTTCACTAACTAATTTACGATTCTATATAATATTTTTAATAAATTAACATAGTCTTAATAGAAAATAGTATTTTTGTGAAATATTTCAGATTTTTAAAAATACCTCAAGTTTTGAAAAATTGATTCTGGAATATTTTTTTCCAATTTTTTTAGGTAGTCGTTAATATTAAAATAAAAAATATATATTCTCTATTAAAAATCTACAAAAAATGTATATTTATATAATAATTATTTTATAAAAATGTAAGAATGCTTCTAATAGTTGTATGCAAAAAACTCATCGCTAATATCCTCTATTGTCCTATGCATTATCGACATATCGGCATTTCTGAGTAATATATCGTTCAAATTACTTTATTTTCACGTATTACTAAAAAATTGCAAAAACAAAATGTAAAATATTTCTATAAAAGAATTCTACACAGTAAACCGCATAATAGTCTCATGAGTGTCAAATATAATGATCCCCCAGGCTGATAAAACGTGTCAAGATCTTAGATAATTTTTAGATATTAAACAAATTAAAATTATAAAAGCAATTTACTTCGGAGTACAAAACTAAATGGTCATAAATTTGTCAATTTGAAAATGTAATTTCATCTTAATTTCAATTATTTTTGGCTACTCTATGCAAACATTCTATTTACTGTTCTTTAAATTAGTTTTTGATATGTAAAGATATTTAGAAACTACAGCATTAGTACTTTCAACGTTGTCACAAATTGAAGAATTCAGATAACCCATTACCTTCTTATCAATTTCCAATCATTTTGAAATGAGATATTTATCCGTAACTTTAACTTCCAATTTCACTTAATGACATGCTGACGTTACAGGCGCTAGTATAATATGACAAAGAAGTAAAATGAGGAGGAGAATAAACGCAGATCTGAATTAATATACTAATTTTAAAACTATATTGGTTATTTTTAACTATGTATTTCTTAGTATAGTTCCAAAGTACTTAATTGTGACTATTAATTCACTTATGAAAATTGATAAGGCAGTAATCGCGTGAAGCCGTTATTAACTTTCAGAGAGATTTAGGAAAGACTTAATGCGAAAACAAAGATATAATCAAAATCTAATTAAATACATTGTTTACACATATATTTCAACACTATATAATTTACTTTCTAATCGTGCAAATAATTAGACTAATTGTGTTCAATCGCTCTGTTTTATAAACGAATTTTATACGCGAAAAAGGCAAAAATAACTTAAATGGTAAAATAATATAATATTTTAAAATTTAATTATTATTATTATGCCATTTTAATAAATCGGCGAGATAATAACGTAAACAATAATCCATTAAAGTTAATACAGGAAAACTTGTTCATACGCTAAAAAACGTAAATATAAACTGTATTGTTTGTTATAGATTACACAAACTATCCGCTACCGTAAAATGAAAACGAATACACTTTAATAAAATTTACAAAAATAATAAAAATAAATTAGACCGAAATAATTTTAGCTTATTGTTAGTAAATAATGTTTAATTCGAAAACTAAAAATAAAAAAAAATGGGCTCAGCCGGGATTTGAACCCGGGACCTCTCGCACCCAAAGCGAGAATCATACCCCTAGACCACTGAGCCGTTCTTGTCAATTATAATCTTATTAAGCAAGAACAGGTAGTAATGACTATATAACGCTTTAAGAACCAGTATAGATTTAAAAAACGCAACAGGAAGTCGGGGACAAGGTAAATAAAAGAAGACAGACGGATTTCCGAAGGAAATCGTTTCGAGAAAATTGTGAAGGGTACTCGTACCAAACGATGCAGTGGTCGGCCGATCCGTAAAGCGACTCGAGCAATACGACTCGTGGAGTCCAAACAACAAAAGAAAATCTAAGCACCGGAAAAGGCAAGGATTGAGAGCAAAGGATTTTGCTCGGGTCTGCAGAAAATAGGGTTTACAGGATAAATATATAAAGGTATTAGAGATATTGCGTAGTGCATTTTAGATAAAACGCTGTTCTTTATAAAAAATAAAAGCAATAATCATTTATGGTATTACAATACAAATATGTACATAATTCTATTTATTGTTTTTAACCTGTTATTTCAAAATATCTTCTATGCACATAATTATTTCTATTCAATTATTCTGAATATAAACAATTCACTTAATAGGTCTAGCAATTGTTGATTTATAAATAATATTAATTGTGAAATTAAAGTATAGGTATAAAATAAAGCTTTGAAAATGTATTACAAGCAAAAACAGCTGAGATCTTATTTATTACACGTAAATAAAACAAAATAATTTAAAACCTTTTTGTTGAGATATTACGACAATTTTATACAGATTTTTTTCTAATTCTCTGCAGTTTGTAGAAATTTTAATTTTAAAAAATGTACTTGTTCATAGTCGACTCCAAATTGAACATTTTTTAATTACAGACGAAAATTTTGTAAAAACTAGAAAAATTTACATGGACAAATTGTGCAAAACGATAATAATTGAACAAGTACAAAAGAAGAGCGTTTGTATACGCAACGAAAATGAAAAACGTCATGAGCTCGTTGTTCCGATCAATAGTGAGAAGAAATGCAATCGCTGATAATTGACAGTAATTTTAATTTTTCACATTTCTTTGATGCTCATAAAATCTTTCTTTTTCTCTAGTTAAAGATCTTGGTAAGAAACGTCAGGGCCCTGCAAAAGAAGACTACCGTGAAAAAAAGTATAAGTAAGGTAAAAGAAATAAAACCGGTCTAGCATGAAGCTCATCCGTCTCGAATTCCATGACCGCAATTACAAAATGGCTGAATTGAAAATCCTATCCGAATTCTTATTTTTAACAACTTTAAACCTTTAATATTGTCAAAACCACAAAGATATATCAATGATTAATGCCACATTTCAATTAAAATAACTTCTTTTTAGTATTATCGAAATAAATATCAATTTACTGATAGAATATAAGTATTTATGGTAAAAAATATAAAAAACTGTGATATAAATGTTATGTAATATTTCTAGTTTGTTTCACTCCATTAACGTTTTGTTTTTCTGGTAATATTTATAATTGATTAAATTCGTTTTCTTTGCAAATATACCCATCGCCATCTAGAGTTACCGAAATTTAAATAAAGAATTTTGTACATTTACATAAAAAATATAATTTAAGTGCTTGATTGCAGTGCCATATAAGACTGATGTTTATCAGTTTAGAAGGTTTTACGATTATATATGGATTTTAATTTCTTTGAATATGAATATGTTCAGAAATTCACCTGCTGTCAAGAGTGAAATCTGACCCATCGCATAACCGTTTCGGATATTTACGAAATCCCGCGTGTAATATATTTCGCTTTTGTTGCATCTATGATTGATTCCCACGACAAGATTATACTCGTGGAGGGAACCATAATGTACCCGTAGCGATCATTCTTGAATTGCCAGGGAGTTTTTGTATAGAATATCAAAAATGTAGGGAATGAAGTTGTAACATTTTTTTTATTTCTTTTTTAAAGAAAGAAAAGAATTTTACAAAGTTTAAAGTATTCTTAATTTCTTCATATTATTACTTAGGCTACATTTATACGATGTTACGACTTCCTATTAGAATTTTTACGCATATGGTAAAATACAGAATTATGCGACTATAAATTAAACAATACAATAAATAAAATAATATAATAGCTGGACTTTCAAACAAGATATTTATTTTACAGAATGAATGAGACATTTTAGGTCAAAATTCAATATTCATAATTATTAATGTTTAAAGCTAATTTATTCATTTTAATCGAATAAGTCGTAAAGAACAGCTTAATAAATTATTAAAAATTTATAAAACAAACATAATAAACTATAAAAATTATTCAAAAGCAACACATTCGCTGCAAAGGGCTGATCGATGATTGTTATTGTTACACATATAAGGCGTTTGCATCAACAGAATCTTGTTTTTCTGTCTTTGTTTCGCACATTGAGAACCTCGTTTTTTTCTAAGACAATAAGTTCCAGACGATTTTCTTTATTCGGCTCCTTAAACTAAATTAAAATTTTTAAATTAAAAAAAAACAATAATGTCCATTCTAATACTTTATTTTATACTTTAAGTATCGTGAGTGGAAACGTTAGAAACAATAAAGTATTTATATATTAAAGAATAGAATTTACTTTTTCTGAAAAAATAATATTCATTTAATGAAGGTTTTAGTCGGACAGATAAATCTGTGAAACTTATTGATTGAAATTTTGATTGCTGCCCTGATTTATTTCGTTACAATTCCTTCTAAAATTGTTCCTGAAATAAGAAAAATGGTTTCATAATTAGATAAAAATTATTCATAAAGTAATCAATAAAATTTGTTTCGGTGGAATCAAAGTTTTTTTTAATTATATTTGAGATATTACATTACTTTACTAAAACGGCAATGATGATATTGTCAATATTTAACTAGAGTTAACAATTATTTTATGTATATTAAAAATATGCGCTGCATTTTATTATTAATGTCCTGTACTTTTTCTTACTTTCATATTTTAACTTCGAAATGACTTGAACGTAATTACGGTCAAATTCTTATTGACTTCAAAAATTTATTATAGATGTTCTCATACATCTTAGGTGATTTACAGTCATAAATGTGTATTTTTAATAAACATTACTATTCGTGAGTTTGTAAACCAAATACTATTTCCATATAAATTAATTGAAAGAGTGTACAAGTATTGTCCAAAACTCATAGAAAGTTGTTCTATGGGAAAAGTTCCAACATAAGTTTGAAGAGTAGAAGACGAGATGTACTATAGACACTAATTGAAGCTACTTGTAACAGATTACGGACGAGTCTTAAAAGGCGAATCCGAGTGAAAGTACGCTCTCACGGATGCCTTAAAGCATTCACTGCGGAAACCGGTAAATACTTGAAAGCAAAAATGCAGTAACAAAATTAAAAAAAAATAAAAAAATAAAATAAAGCAATTGAATGATTGTTACGTTAGTATATGAATCTTTAATGTTTGAAAAAAAAATAAAAACAAAAAAATGGGCTCAGCCGGGATTTGAACCCGGGACCTCTCGCACCCAAAGCGAGAATCATACCCCTAGACCACTGAGCCGTCGATGTTTACGATCATTTCATTAAGCATGACCAGATTCGACTAAATGACAGGTAAAAGTTATACTCGTAACGAAGTCTGTTCTTCAATGTATGCTTCGCTCATGAACGAACGTATTCCAATACTTGTAATGTAGTTTTTTTGCTATCAAATTCATAATGTATATCTCATCTATTGTGTTGATTTGATAAAGAAGGGGGGGGGGGGTGGTTAATGTTCTTTCAAATTAGTGTCGAAAGACCGATGGATTTCGATGTTCGGTTTCATTATTGAAGATGCATTTTTTAATTATACGTACGACATGTGTCCGGTACAATAGTGATTTTTAAAAATACAACATTAATTAAATGTTTTATTATAGTTTATAATAACGTTTACTTACATAAATTATGGCTTAAAATCTACCTTCTGCATTATTTTTTCCACAATAAATGTTTAAATATGTAAAAACAGAGAAGACTAACTATGCAGAGGCCGGCGGATGATTATCTCAAAATTAACAAACATGAATAATAATCACAGTGTTGCTGCAATTTTAAATTATAATACAAATATACTTATTTCTTACCGTGAACATAATATTTTGTTGCTTTTATAATGTTTAAATATTTTTTATACCTCTCACGGCAAAATTAAAAATCACTTGTATTTTTTTAAAATAAATGAATAATATTATGCATACTTTTACTCTATGCCATATTTCTTGTACTCGCAGAAAGCATAATTTTTTAACAAATTAAGAAATCAATCAAAAGTTTATTTTATATTAAAGCTAACTTGTTTTGTTGGCAGTTATACTCTCTAAACGTGAATTAGTTAAAAACTACCAATAAGAAAATGAAAAGTGAGTCACCAAATGAATTAGTCATCATTTTCGTTAATAAAAAGTTAAAATCTACTAATTTGTTACTAATTCCACAAACGACTAAACTAAAAAAGTTAATATCTACTTGTAGATTAGTAGAATACAAGGAATTAGTATTTTCGTACTATTTGTCGGTAAAAATCGTACTAATTGATAGTAAACCCACTTTTCGCTGTATAGATAAGGCGTTTTTGATTAATTCAAGTTTAGACAGTAGGGAAAAACAGTTATTCTGCGTACTTACTATATGCTCTATTGAAAGTGCGCGATTTAGAAGGTACTATATTAAACACTTTAATACTAGGTCTATTCTCTGGTGTAAATAAGTGGTGTTAATTTTCGGTGTAAAGCTTGTCTAATTTATTTCTAATTTAAGACCGCCTGGATTACTTGCACTGATTTAACGTGATTATCTCCTAAATGCACTCCAAACTGTTTTAAGTAACCAAATGTAACATGCAGCAATATTTGCATTAAGTGTACAAATTTGACTCGTTCAAAGTGAATGTTGACTGTTATTGAATTATAAAGTGTTAACTCTATATCAATGTTTGTTTTTAGTTTTTACCCTGGCAACGATTATTTACGCCATAATATACTGAGAAAAATAGGAAAGAATTTTAACAGTACATGTAGTGGTAATTTAGTATTAGTTTACTGATACGACAAGTACTATCTAATACTATTACACTATAGTATGTAAAATTATGTCGTGTTGTATCGAATATTACTTGTATTTATGATTTATGTAAGTGTTGAGTATTAACACGGAAGTATATAACTAAAGGCGTAAAAATATATATATGAAACAAATTTGACTTGTATTTGCCCAAAGAGTAATCATTTTCAATACTACATTAGTAACTAACTGTTAATCAAACCATTATATATTCAGTTCTTTTAACTACTTGAGAACAGTTTCTGTAATTTATTAAATGGAGCTGACGACCTATATTATAAAGTAGTCGAAAACTTGTCACATTCACCAAGAATTTTGTATATGGATGCATATTTAAGCTAATTTTTCCACAACTTTTGAACCTTTGAACATAAAACTTATTAAAAACACATATTCTTAACGCGAGAGCAATGAAATAGACCAAACTGAACTATACAGTTTTTGGCACTACCTCAACGTCAATATTTTTCCTGTGTTCATTTCAGAAGAAATATTTGTTTTATCTTGTTTATATTTCTTTTTAATACTATTTTCGTTTTGAATCAATTATTTGTAAAATTAGTTACATCCAATTGTCCATAATATAATTCACTATATTGATTTTCAGTGTATATGTTTATCTTAGTATGAAAAATATACGAAAATTCGTCATTTTGGGTGATATTTAAGTCATCGCTAATCATAATGGTCTAATATTCAATGTAAATAAATAAATGTCCAGTAATGTATTATGCATTACAATGGTAATATTTAGGTTCCGGTGTTATAAATATAATAGATTATAAGTCAATGAACCCACACGTCCCGCAAAAGTGTAATATTTAATGCAATGTACTTCTGCCGTATTGCATAGTACACTATAGCTGAAGAATTTTTAAAACGTCATAAAATTCCATCATTATAGTTAGTGAATTGTAAGGCCCCAAATTAATTACAAATTAATAGAAAACACCTGAACACCTAAAATACTGTTTATTCTATTTTATTTTTATTTTTTATTTTTTATTTTTTATTACAAATTTATTTGGGTGAAATTTATTTTCAACTCGTCAATAGGAAAATTCAATGTCAGTTTACTCCAATAATTCTCCATTTGAAAAATCTTCCAAAGAGTATCGAGTTAATCTTATACCGAAGCCAAGTCTAAAAACACTTATTAAATTAATTATTTTATGCTCGTTCAAAACATCATTAGACATTTGTTTGTTTTTTTACCTGAAGTTAGTTGTGTATTTTGTATCGTTTGTTCGAAACAGTATAGCTGCAAAAGAAAATAAAATATATATTAGGAATTTGATCAGAGCAATCGAGATTTATTTAATGATTCGATAGATTTTGCACGTATCTCATATTTTTTACGACCATGCAGAGTAGAATTTTCAACCGGACTTTGACCGAACTCCAGACGATTTTCCCTGATGGCGTTCAGGATCCCACCGGGTTTATCACATTCCTGACTAGATCCCGGTCAGATTTGAGATACTGACCGGACTATGGTTAGAACCCGACCCAGTGACCCCAGTTGTATTCGGAACCCAAATGGGTTGAGTTACTGTGGATGGATTCCAGTACGAACCCGGTTTTTATTTGGATCCAATCTAGTTTATTATTTAATCAGGTTAACCAGGCTGGATCCCAGCTGGGACCTGTTTCCCTGTTTCTATTCGGATAAAATCGGTCCAATCCTACCCGAGATATCTTATTTACCTTCTGTCCAATCTTCATACCCATTATCCTCATTACTTCCATTCAATACAAAAGTACAATAGCGATACGTTTATCCAGAGTTGCCTACATTCTTAATAAAATCGTGGTTTTATTTCCCCAAACGATATATTATAGAACATATAGGAAATTTTACTATTTTGGATCGCAAATTTAGGGCACACACGGGTGTTTTACACTACTTTCTAAACTTCGACAGTAAATCTTTTTCTATAAGGAATTAATATAACAAGAAAGTAGGATATCGATCAAAAATAATGTTGTACTATAATGAGATGCCATCAAAAGTTTTATTTGACATAGTTTTGAAACTTCTCGGTTGTGGGCAGGTGTGACTATGCCTACAGCATTAAAAATGACGTAAAATTAATGTTCACACACTGAGGAAATACGCTTTAGTCCATATTCAAATACACTCAAAATGGTATCTAATGTTACTTTATGTAGAATATAGGAGTAGTATTAAATAATACTTGACGTTGTAGGACTTATTTTACTACTACAAGTGATACCTAATGCTACCTCAACTAGTATTACATACTATTGTAATGGTTTAGTTACTACTTGTTGTTGGGGCATATTCAACTACTACAAGAATTTAATTCCATTTTATTTCTAAATGTATGCATTAAAATTTATGGAAATGAGATAAACACGAAAAACTACAAATATTGGCATTTTGTACCCTTTTTATGACTATAGCATGAGAAATATTTATTTTAGATCAAAGAGCCCCAGAGATGAATTATAGAGCTTGAAAGTAATTTTAAATAATGCCGAATTCTGTTAAGAAAACTTGAAAAAGAAGACTACTTATTGCAAAAAGAGGGATTTTTATTGAAAACTTCAATGGCACGCCAATCAAATTGTAGTCACCGAATCCAATTGTGGTACAGGATTTTTTTGCTTGAAATTTCATGTAGAACACGCACCTGCTATACGGGTCGAGAGTTTTATAATAATACTGTATAATAATAGACATTTCCTTCAAATTAAATTGTAAGTTTCAAAACATTTAATCGACAATTAATATATAAATGACATTTACCTATGTACTTTTGTATAATGATTGGTATTATGTTTATCTACTGTCGATTGAATATACGTGAGAATATAGTATGTGCAACAAGGGAGAATAGGCGAGAAAAATCGAGCGCGGCTGCAAACATCTATTTTGCTCCCCAGTTGCGCAATATACTATTTTGATTCATAGTTACATTCATTTTATATTTAGGCATCCTACTCGAATCGTATTTAAGCCTTCCCTCACCGTGTATCGAACCTGACTTTGTCTAAACGGATGATTAAAAAGTTACACAGAATTTGATGTAGAAAAATGTCAGATCTAACATTTGTATAAGAAAACGGCAAAACACACATCCTTTTCCTCCAAGAAAAGTGTTTTCGAGTCGTAAATTTTGAGATATGTAAGATCCGGAATACAAAATTTACTACGGTCATCCGCAGAATTATGCTGAAAATTACAATTTTCAAAAAAATGGGACTCACTAACTCAGAAACTGAAAACACAGGACTCACTAACTATGAGCTTCTTCAAAAAGATAATGAACAGTAAAAAGTTCCCAGTATAAATAGACGAATACACAGCTATTTTTTGCGATTTTTATGTTGAGATTTTGACAAATTTTGTATTTAAATTTTTTGAAAATTCAAAAAATTTACGAATAATTTTGAAAAAAGTCTAGTACATTCCTTTATAAATTACAAGCATTTTTTAATCAATTTTATTCCAAATGTTAAAATCACACTTTACGGACTAAAAGGAGTTAAATTAATAGAGTCTATTCTATTCTAGTAAGTACAAAAACTATTGAAAAGTTAATAAAAAATTGACATTTGTGACAGAATGGGTTAAAGTACGTGCATGGAGAAAAGCTCAAACTCACTGTTTCAAATGTTATATCCAATAATTTTAAGAGTGAATTCTATCACACGTACATGACAAAAGTCTACATATTTAACAAAACATAGTTAACGACAAGTTTTTGAAATGCAATCCTATCTTATAGAACCTTGGTTCTAATTACTAATCGATTTTAAACAAAGGATGCGTTTCCCTGAAGCGTATCAGGTTCTTTAACCTGTTGCTCACTTGACGCACATGAGTTCTTCAAAGAGCAAAGTTATTATGATATAACCTGAAGGTCAATGTGATTTTTTTATCCGATAAATGTATCGCATGCAACAGATGCATTGTGCAAATTTTAATAAGCTACGTATTTACTGTCGTCGTTTGTTTAATAACATAATTTCATAATTATACCATGTATTCTCTGAACTGAGTATCTAACAATAAATACGACATTCCTCCAGAATGATCGATTGATCACACTTTGTATTCAAGCGAGTACTCAAGCAAACGAGAGAAATCATTTCGCATGGGGTGCAGATCGAAAAGCCAACAAATCAAAAAAGCCGACAGGCCGAAAAACCGACAGTCAACAAACCGACAATTCAAAAAATGACTCTCCACTTGTCGATGTGCCTAATTTTTATGTGTTGGCTTTTCGATTGTCGGTTTTTTGATTTGTCGGTTTTTCGACCCACACCCGACACATCGACATGCGGGTAGTAAATTTTTGAAGTGTGTTTTTACTGTCGGCCTTTTGCCGGTCGCTTTTTTGACTGTCGGTATTATGACAATTCGCTTTTTCTACTATCGGCATTTTGAAGTGTCGGTTTTTTGCCTGTCGGCTTTTTGAATTGTCGGTTTTTCGACCCGCATCCGTTTTTTTTGATGCCCGGCTCATATATTTTTAAATCCGTGACTGGAGACTAAGAAGCCAGAAGTTCAAGTCCACTAGTTTGTAACTCTTTTTAAATCCGGACTCGTGTTCACTCATGTGTTGACGAGTGACTGTATAGGAAGACCCTGATCGTGAACCAAGAGAGTCCAGCCCGCGGATGAGCGGTGCGTAAAGTGGGAAATGGCGATGGTCGGGTATACCCGTGCCGGTCTCCGGTTTCTTCACCGATTCGAGTCGGGTCGTTCGAGCTTTTATCTTTTAAGAGGATGGCAGCGGGGGAAAGGGAGCAAAGTGACTACTAGTCTACAAGGTAGGGGGAACTGTGTTCGTATGCCACTATTGCCACCCGCCAGTTTTAAA
This sequence comes from Trichopria drosophilae, assembly GCA_030407085.1. Taxonomy (NCBI): domain Eukaryota; kingdom Metazoa; phylum Arthropoda; class Insecta; order Hymenoptera; family Diapriidae; genus Trichopria; species Trichopria drosophilae. Next base: position 40,802,192 of record CM059584.1, read on the forward strand.
GCGACCTCCGTCATGATCGCGTCAGCCGGTCTTTAGTACCAATACGCGCCGCTCGGCCTCGTGCGTGTTTCAACCGGTTTGAAAGTCCGCCGAGGCGAGAGGAGAAACAGACAGTGCGTGCCTGCCAACTCCTTGCTCTTTGGCTGCTGCACTTTGTTAAACTCCATTCTTGATCCGTCAGGTGAATGAAACTGAAGATCATCCATCCAACCATTCAGAATTGCATCTGTGCAAGAAAAATATGATCATTTAATGGCTCGAGTACTTCTACCCGAGATTGACAAAAGTTGGCAAACTGCACATGCACAGTGATATTGTCAGTATTTATGCGAACCATTTTATACATTTCCATTTAGATGAACCAATACTCCGATTCCAAAATAAGATAGGATACAATCCAACATATAAATGACCATCGACTATCACTGTTTCACTCAGCCATACTGATGACGTTTTGAGTTATAAACCAAGAAGTCGAGAGCATCCCTTTTGATACAGGATTGCAAAAATTATGAATGACTCCAAATTTGACAGCAAGAGGTACCAGGGACGCGACAACTGTTTGCAGAAACTCATTATCTGACGAAGGATTGTCGGCAGCCATGAGCAACCGAAGAAAAATTGTGTTAGGTGCCTCATTCCCGAGGATTTGTGATCGTGAGATATGTTATGCTGTGGTATTTCTGTGTCTGATCGCAACATTTGGCCGATCCGGGGCCGAAAACGCGAGACCTGCGGGAATATGTGCCATGGACGGTTGCAACTGCACTGTGAAGGCGCACCATTGGGTTTTCATCAAGTGCGTCTTCTCCGATCATCAGGTGAATGGAATTTCTTATTTATATTTTTCATCGACCAAAATTCCTCTTCCCAGTTTTTTAATAACATAACCATGTCATATTGATATTTGATTGACTCTTGTTTAAAGTCTTCAGGTAAACACGTAACCCTATATTCTTGTCATATATTTCCATCAAGATGCAAAACAAAGTTTGTTTATGATCCTTCGTTCATTGGTATACGAATCATAAAACTTTTACGGCCGATATCTTTCATTTGGAGATTATAATGAAGCGGAGATAATATTGGCATTCAAGGGAACAAATAAGTCTTGGGATTGGTTGAAGAAATTGGAATTTCTAATATGTGATGATCAGAATTTTATAGAGAAATAATGTTTACCATCACTGTCGAAGTAGTCAGTCTGACATATCGTTCGGAGTTGAAACAACTAATTAATTGAAATTCCTCCAGCAATGTTTATTATTGAGTAAACAAAGGATTGACAAGTATATGTAATTTAATTGTCGATTTAATTTCATTACCTACAGTTCATTGAACCTCATGAAGGTACAATAACTATATATTAATTAACAGGTTATTAATTAATCAATAATAAATCCGTATAGGATTTAACTGCATCAAACATTAAACAGTTTCTTCGATTTGGTAGCTTCATTAAATGACCCAATATTAATAAAATTCGTGACGTCACGACCTCTTCCTTTAAAACAAACCTTAGGCAGTTTTGACAATTCCATCACGTACTTCACACTCCAGGACTTAAAATAACATTCGAGCTAACATTCGGAAGTCCAACTATGGTCTTATTTCGACCATACCTAATCCGTGTCCCGTTAGTGGTCTCCAATAATAATACACTTATACTAACTAAATTTTCGATAACTGTGAATTACTTTTTCCGCGGTTACTCAACGACGTTGCACTTCGAATTTTAAATCCGTATTATGCGGTGCGGATCAACAGGCAGTGAAAGTTCGCCCCATGCTGAGCAGTTATAGGTTCACGTTACACGTGGGATTAACGTATCTATTCGTGGACTATAGGAGAGGAAGAATATTGATATTGAAACAGATACTTATACAATATGAATTAGAAATATATAAAAATATATGAAATATATCTACATAAGTAAATAATACTGCTTGAAGATTTATTTTAAAATAAATACATTTCACATTGAACTTTTTTGTTTAAATTATTGAAAAAATATAAGTAGTTAATTTTTATTAATTTAAAAAAACTGGACCATAATCGTTTTATTAAAAATTTGTATAACCATGAATTCGTTTTATAAATTTTCGTTAATTCCCCTATTTTGAGGTATAGTAATCGTATAATGGTATTATATTAATTATAAATTTAATTCTTTCGTTATAAATATAATTAAATAATACCCAAAATAGATAACACCGAATAAGATGAAAAAAAAATATCGAAATGGTTCAAATCCACAATTAACATCATGCTGAAATATTTTCGGATGTTTTTCGAACGTGAAATTAAAATGCGAGTTATTCATTTTGTGCGATTTATTATTTAAAATGCTATATTTGTCGTAGAAGAAGCTATATTATTTATTCATTATGGTATTAGTATACCTTTTTTAGCATGATCTTGATATCTAACACTTAATCCATTTGTACAATATTTTTAAAAATGGCTATATTAGAAATGACAGATTTTGGTATATTGTTCTTTTTCATTTTATTTCAAACTATTTAATTTCGCATTCAGCAGAAGATACTATTTAAATAATCTTAAATACATTTTTATTTCTAAAATAAAAAAAAAATGAAATATTAATGTAAAAGCAATTATCTCGCGTTACGCAAACTGACTACCACAGAAACATAATAAATATGACACAATTATTTACAAATCGAAATTTCACAAAGATATAAACATCAACAGAGTAGATTTAAAGAACAAAATACGTCATTTATTAAATCGCATGTATACGCTATTCCTCATGCTAACATAAAATGAATATTCAAACCTTAATTACATCATTTCTGAAGTTTACGCAACTGTACATATGTATAAATAAATGTCTGCTGTAAATAGCTTGCAACGTGAAATCCAGCTCATTTAGAGCGTTGCATCCAGCGTTTGTAAATAAATTAGAATTCAAGTTACAAGCTCGTACATTTGGATATTATAACTTACCTATTAATTTAAAATACGATCCAAGCATTTAATAAACTATGAGCGTTTCCCTTTTATGTTTCTAGTACAAAATGAAATAAAAATTGGAATATTAAAAATTACTATTTTATTTTACAACATTTTTATAAAGTATGTAAGTTTTAGAAAATACTCCTTAAAAGGTTTACACATTTTTATATTCATGTACAGATTTTATAAAAATGTTGGAGAAAGTATTTCCTTTATATTTACACAGAACTAAAATTGCAAAATATACATGGCGAACATTTTATATCTTGTTTTTAGACTTGATCACAGAGTTTTTTAATCTACTCTTGTTGTGTAGAAAGCATCAAAAGTCAAACATCATAGGACAGGACTATCTTAAATTAAGAATATATTAATTCAAAATGTTACAAAATACACGAAATATTTTTAAAAATGCGCGACGATGACGAGCTTTTAAATCCATGATTCCACACCAATATAAAATTACTTTTTGTTCAAAGCCAAAAAAAATTTCTTCGTTGCTAATTTAGGATGTACAAATAAAGAAAATAAATGTTGTATACTTTCTTACCCTAGCTTATTATATCCTGAGCATTCTTCTTGATTATTCTTATTCTCAATATCAAAGTCTAAACAAATGATTTTCTTAAATGGAATCTGCACTTTGGTTGTCATATAGATAACATTTAATAAATACATTTCTAATTTGATAAAATTTGTATAAATACAAGCACTTTATACTGATTAAAGAGTATCCATACGTGTCTTAGAACTTGTATTGTCTTAGATGATAATTAGAGTGCACCTAAAAAACCAGGCAAATCACAAAACAGACCCTTCGAAAATCCGATATTAAAAACCAGACATTTCAAGATGCAAACACTTTTGATTTTGAAAAACATTTTTTTAAAATATCTGCTTTTTGAAGTTTTTGTTTTGTGATTTGTCGGATTTTTTTAGGTTTTTTAATGTCTCTTTTTTTAAATTTCTGGTTTTTGAGTATCTGTTTTTTGAAATGTCTGGTTTTTGAAGTGTCTGTTTTGTGATTTGTCTGGGTTTTGAGGTGCACCCGATAATTAGTGACATACTTTTATTATGTGAAAACTTGACATTATTTTTTTGTAAAACTTACTACAATTTTCATAACTTGTACTGTCTATATTGCACAAATCCGATCGATTTACAATAATATTTCTAAACCTTCTTAAAAATTTTACAAAATATTCTTGAAAGGATGTCAATGGGACAGAAACTGTGTGAAGAAATCAAATTGTTGTATAAAATTACCCTCTGAGATTGTAAAATTTATAAGATGTTCTCCGTGTAGAACTATTTGATGCTGTAATATCATAAAAACTGCGACATTTTTTTAACAATGACCAACTACAAAGCTCAGGGCTTAACAGTGAAGTTGCACTACCACGTATTCGGCAAAGACGAGAACGATAAAAATATGTATGCTTGCACAAATTGTCTTAACGAGAATAAAGCGCTGAACCGTTAGTAATAATTTATGCGTGTCACACGAATGAGAACTGAAAACAAACATTTGGTCGATTCACGACACAAAAAAAACCCGACTAAATAACTCATTTATAAAACGCCTACACGTGAAAAAGAAGCGACGTGGAAATTGTGAAGGTACGAAGAATGATTTCAAATATGATGAAAAGAAATAATTGGATGATCGTTCCATTTATAGATGGGAATATTGTGGACATGCCGGCATGACAGACGAAAAACACGGGCTCTAAAACTGGGGAGGCTGGAAAGGAACACGCTGAGAGTGTAGAAATAGGACAGGAGACATATGGGTATTCGTCTTAATAATAACATATAACAGACTTTGGAGTTGCTGGAATAGCTTGTAGGCGATTTAAATGTGTGATACCATATAGATACATATGTGTCTCAGTACGAATGCGCGAGTTCAGTCAGGTATGTTAGCCAGTCGTTCCAGTTGCTGGTTTTAGGCTGCGCTCTGCTGGATATCGTTCGACCAATGTGCCTATACCATATATCCAACATCAGCGATGTCGAGGGTGTCCGTCTGATGTCATGCAATTTCTTTCCCATGGGAACAGGTTCACGCCGTAAATCCGTCATACAGCATCCGCGACAAAATAGCCTCGAGATGGAATACAACACGCGTGTGATTCGATTTCATTTTTCGATCAGAAATTCATAAAATGCATTTGTTCGTTTTTCCCAAGTCTATCGAACGTGGATATTCTTTTAAATATATAACAAAATCATACAGCGAAACAGAAAATTGTTTGCTTCTGCAATTCTGACGCTATTGCTTCTATTAAGTGAGAAAAACAATGCTTAGTAATTCTATTGTACTAGGGTAATAATGTGATGATACTATCTAAAATGAAGCGATTTATTTTCATAATATTGCGCATATAACAAGTAACTAGCTAAATGCTAGGGTACGCAGCTCTTTAATTAGTCCAATTAAAATACTATTTCGATTAAAACTCTCCGCTAGTTAGTAAGGTAAATGGTCCGGTCTAATATTATACCTTCCATATTGCAATACATAGTCGAGGGTCTTAGTTACAAACCTGTATATTTTATAATACGAATTAGTTTCAATTATTGTTTGCCTTAAACAAAAGTGAGATAATTAATTTTAAGAATTCGTAAGCAAGAACGTCTTTTTTCTCTTTTCGATTAGGGTATCTTAAAATCTTGACGATGTCGAGTAATTCTGCGACCAAATTTGAATGTAGCTCATCAAAAAACTTCGACAAATTTTGTGGAGCTATATTAACAATCTATGACAAACTAAAAATAGTTACGAAGAGTTCGAAAAATGTGTTTATTTTAATCGAATTTGGTTATTTTTTAATATCCACATTTTCCGTATAATTCAAATTTAAAGTATAAAAATGTCTAATACCAAATATTTTGAAAGGTATACTTTGACGATGATCAACTTATTAATGGATAACCCTTCTACTGTTTATTTATTGTATATAAGTAAAGTTAGAATTTTTAATTTGGTACAACTCCAGTGAAATAATTAATGAATTACATTTCAAATAAATCAAACGGCTTCAAGAATTCATAAACATCATATCTGATGGAAATATTAGAAATCTAAAATAAAAAAAGTTAAGTAAACAAATGCTGTTTTAGATCCAAAAGATAACAAATGTAATGCATGATTTTCTACGTTTTTTTTTTCAATTAAATAATTTTGATTTATTCCTTAGTTACATAATTAACTTTCTCACTTCACTTCATTTGATGTGACCGAAGATTTAGAAAGGAAGTAATTCTTCGGTATTTGGAATATGTAATCGCGTGTAATCACGTTTGGACGTGTAAGTCCTATCGTCTATGTTTAATGCTTTTGATGCCGATTTATCAGTATTTATGATGGTAATATAACGGTAAATGAATTATTATCAAAAATGTTTAATTTTACGTATGATCATAAAAAATATGATATATTTAAACAGATGTTTATTTCTTTATTAACTCCTTAGAGTTTATTCGATCTGTGAAAAACACGTCATGTAGTACATTACATAACGAGAAGGAAAAAATAGCCATTTACCGACAAGTGCAAGTTTGACACGAGGTCGACAATTTGGATGCTCATATGGGAGCGACGTATTTTACTCCCACGATATGGGAGGCAAAATAGTATTTTGGGCTCAGCATATAAGGAACTTTTTTGCGTCCTGATAAACTTATTTTGCTCCCTAGGGAGAGACAGTTCAAATTTTATCCTCACGGAGAGAGGAAGTGTTATTTTTCTCCCGAGATTTAGGGAGCAAAATAACATTTTGCGCCCACAGTGTGAGAAAAATGTTTAACCATCTACAGGTAACTTGTCGCCGACGACATTCATATACATGTATTTATGTTCATATTCTTTTTCAATTTGAATTTCTTTTAATTTGGTCCTTTGAATTTTTAAATTCAATAATTAAATTTATCATTTCAAGTCTAAATCGTTACGCAGTTTATTCCTAAGTATATATTCTTTAACCTTTGTTAGGATCGGAATTCTACAAGGCTGTATTTATTTTCCCAAATTTACGTAAGGAAATTAGATTGAAAAATTTGAATTTCTTTTTCTCATACATAGTATAACCTTACCGAGGATAATAATCTATTTTAAAAAGTATATAATTTGTAATACGATGTTTCTATGATTTCCAAGGAATTTAATTTTTGAGGAAAATATAGTCACTTTATTTGTAACTTTGTAAATGTTCATTGTAAGAAATGGTCATTAGTTTAAAGTGAATGTGTAAGAACTTTACAAATAGTTGATGAACAAAACAGCATACTAAACCCTTTCCTTTAGTGACATTCGTTAATCAGAGAAGAACATTTTAGTCAAACTTGTACCAAGACCAAACATCTGCTGGCCCCTTGCTACATTTCACCATCAAGCCTATAATTTTTTATGAAAAAGTAGAGTACAATCATCAGTTAATATAGCCATTAAAAGATTCTGGATGTGTTCATTATTTTCTGATCAAACACTCAGACCAAGTACAAAGAATACTTAGATGAAATAACTTAATTAGTACGTGTTCATGGTCATTTCAACTGCTTCCAACTGTGAAAGAAAGACTAACTCAAACCAGTAATTAAATTGATGCATCACCACTACAAAACCCATTTTTTATAAATTAAAGCATTTCTCAACACTAAATCAAAATGTGACTAATTTCACGGATCATTTATAAACCCGACAGGTTACATTTTACTTTTAGATTATTTTGTCATATATTTTGTGTCTTATTTCCTGGTTAGTTCCGGATGAGTTTTCTGCGTTAATCGGTCGAGACCTGAGAACCACTGGCCGAGGAGTCAACGACTCTAAAGAGCCATTAGAGAGCCCGTGCTAGACTATAGAGCAATATCGCAACGCAGCTTTGGAATTTCTAACCCTCGGTAGTCTAGCGATGAAACCATTATCTCATTAGCGATCGACAATGCCGTTCCTCTGCAATTAGGAAATCGCAAAATTCTACTGTCAACGTCAAACATTTTGATTAACTTGTAATACATAGAACGAAAAAAAGTTTTAAATTGCTATATCTATAATTTAATATCGTGTAAGGATTAATTTCATTCCGAAATTGTCTAATTTTGTTTTAATTAATACAATGTTTAGAGTAAAAGTTTTACTTTGACAAGAGAAAAGTTGATAATTAGGTTTAAAATAACATGGTTCTAATGTCGTTCACGCAAGCTCGGACAATCTTGTTTTAAGACGATATATTGGCTAAAAATTAGTTGTCTACTGTCGGGAAGAAGCTTTTTATCACTAACATTGAAGAATATCAGCAGAATTACTGGCTAAAATTATACTTTACATGGTGTTGAACTTTATATATAACGATCTTAAGACTTGTGTTCTATTATTGAACATGTACAATAAAGACCCGACTATTTCGATTGTAGTTGAAATATTTGAGATAAATGTAGATTTATTGTGAAAGATATTATTTTTTATTTTATACGCGAATAGTAATTAGAGCTAAAGAATGTTACTTCAATAATGACTATAAAGAGAAAAGACGTTCTTGTTTAACAGAAAATTAATAGGATATTATTAAATCGATATAATCGTCACGTTAAACAGTTTATAAATTTTCATTACTAACACCGTCTTCCATAAATATGATGTGTTTTTTTAACGCGAGATACAAACGTCCCTTTCTGTCGCTTCTTATCGCACACTATAAAATGTAAATTTCAAAAGTATACATTTAAAATGTGTTATTGGCGATAAGCTCTTCCTTTCTCAACTTGATAGAAACGAGGCTGTCTGACAAAACAAAAATATTCTTTGTTGACACAGACGTAACATCATTTTCCGGACGGTAAATGTACCATTCTTTCACACATCGGCTTAAAAATAATTTATAACAAGATAGAGAATAATCTGTTTAAGTACTGGAAATTCAATTTAGTCGCAGAAAAATAATTAATTGTTTATACGCAGAAAGACAAATTTAGTAATGTCGAATAAATATGTGTTTGACGATTAACACCTTAATATTTAGTCAATGAACGTACATATTAGTTCTTCCAAATCTATTATGATACCAGTTAAACAACATTTAATAAATTCGACTAAAATGTAGTGGAAATTACTTAACCCATTAAGGACGGGAGACGCACATATTTACGTTGATTTTCGACCTCCATTCTCAACAGGAAATAAAATTAATATTGACTTAAAAGTGACCAACCCTACCATTTTCGAGTATGCTCTTTCGATTGGCGTAGTCAAAATTGCATTTAAATTGATTTAAAAACCAATATGGCGCATTTTAAATAAAAAAATGAACAAAATTTCGTGTGTTTCGTTTTTGTGAATTTTTTTTCCTATCAATAATTTTACCAGATCGATGCCTTTCTGCAACCAAAAGTGCACAAAATATATGAACTTCAACTAGAAATTTTCTTGTTTTGCCCTGAATCAACATAACCCTTCAAAACGTCAATATGTCGAAAAAATTGATGAATTGTTTTGACAAATTTTTGTCAAATCTAGGAAAGTTTAATAATTTATTTTCTCTGAAACTATAGATTTTAAAGGAAATTTCCAAAAACAAAAATATCTTAGAATTGATTAAAGAACCTTCTCAAATTTTTTCAGATTTTATAAATGACTTTTTTCAAAATTTCGATTTTTCAAATTTTTGAAAAATAAAAAAATGCTTCAACGCATTCATAAAATAAATATTCATAAAATAAACTCTGAAATAAAAAATCAGGCACCACATTTGAAATTTCGTCGAAAAGGGTAAGAATAAGATATTTTTTATGGAATCAATTTTTATCCTACACGCGTATTTCGTGAAATATTTAAATGCCGACAGATGGAAACTCATTCTATATATGTGTAAGCAATTCCCGAACTAAAAATAAAATAAATCAAAGCGCTTTCGGGCTGGGGTCTGTTGGCAAACAGAAAACAGGGGCAGTCACGCCGTGGGTTCATAATTTACAGGAGCAAAATAAAAGCCGTAATAAAGTGAAACGAGCTTGGCCGAAAAGAAATCGGAGTTCCGAAAGTCGAATGCTCTTGTCGCATAGGAATATATATGTATAACCCATATTCCTGGGTCGGGAAGATTTAATGGAGTCGTGTATGCGGAGAGAGCTCCCTGAGGTGTTGGTACATTTGGAACCGAAAACGTTAACGGCACTACCAGCCATTGCTGAATCGAACTCGTGGTTTGAATGGGCCCCCGCAACCGTTCGGTTGTATTGCTGTTCGTAACCCGTACTAACAAGCCTCGTGTGTAAATCTCGGGTATCGGAACCCTGAGGTTAACAAACCTCTGATGTTAGTACCGGGCGTCGTCTGCATATGTGCGCTATGCCACCGGACTGTAAAACGAGCCAGCCCATGTATTTCCTATCTTCTACCGCATCAGTGACCTGCATAAGAACGCCAAGTGGCCCTGGAGGATTAAGCTCCATTCACATGGCCGCGACGAATTGAATCTTGGCGATAATATCATCTCGAGAACGTTTACATACAATTAAGTAAAGTGATTCCGGTATAGTTCGAATCCTGATTTGAATTGTCAGAAAATTTGATTACAATCAATAAAATGTGAAAGATTCCACATTAAATTTATATAATCTTACTTAATATTGTACTATTTATCAAACCTGGTAGTAGTTCAATCCTGACATTTCACATTCCCAAAAATTCTTTTTAAATTTAAATGTAAATAAATAGTTTACATTCGTGATTCGTAAGCAACAATAATCTAGATACATGTGAGAAGTAACTTCTAAGAATTGCTGTAATTTAATCCAGAAACGGGAAAAAGTGCAACTTTTCTTGTAATTTAAAATTTTGTTGCAATTTTTCACTGCTTTTGTGGTTTTACAACATTCATTGGATGCTTCAACAAACAATCATTATGCAGACTAATTTTTTAACTTTTTTTAATTGTTTTATTTTTTTTAACGTGTCTATTCTGAACTTAGAAACTGTTCTGCACTACGAATATTTAGCATTTTTTAAAAACATTTTTTCGATTGTCACGATGTCGTAAATTAAAGCGGAAAAAAAATCAAAATCAAACTTGAGAAATCCTTTTGGTTGCTACTTCTTGTAAAATGGTTGCTTTTTCACTGTACTTTGCATTCTTTAGCAATTAATCAATTGAAATTACTTTCTGAAGGAATACTACTTAGAGAAGTAATATCTGAAATTTTACAGTTTTCATTAGAACTGATATGGTACATGCTCTTATCTATTTTTTAGAGGAGAGAAAACTTATCTGAATAGGAAAAGATGCTACAATAATTGTAAACATATTAACAGCAATGCAGATCTTTACTCGAAGTCTTGGTTAGAATATTAAAATTCTATACAATTTAGGTTCCACCTAAATGAATCGAGACACTAAAGTGTGTAAAAAAAACTCCCTCAATGTATTCTATAGACATAAACTTGACAGGAAGGTATCATGAATGTTGTATAATTTATCTTAATGCAGTTCATGAAGTAGATAGTGAGATTAAATTTAGAATATAGTTTTACTGAATTTAAAAAAAAATATTATAATTTCACTACATTAAAAAAAGACTTCGTAAGTTTTTATTTCGCCAGTTGCAGTAACTATTTGAAAGAAATGAATTGAATTAAAAATATATATTAGTGGAATTAAACGTCGAGGTTAGTTCCACTATTTAAAAAAAAATTATAATTTAATTATATATACGTATAACCATGATGAGTTATTAGCAGGAATAAAAGTACTAAAACTAATTGCATGAAAGGTATTTAACTAAAAATGGCATGTTCACTACTTTCTGCTGCAAATAAACAATAGTTGAATTTGTCAAATAGAATATGTCAGTGTACATATTGTTATAAATTAAAACTGTTCACTATTAACTAATGAAAAAATAGTTAAATTCGCTAGATGAACCGGATTTATATAATTTAAAATGTATTTATTTTTGGTCAACCACCTGCCGCTGAAATTTAACCCTTAATCCCGACGCCACAGTCGTTTTCGACCCAGAGAAAATTCAAATTGTACTTTATAAATTGCACAACAGTAAGCACTTTCATACGGCAGGACATAATTGACCTAGGTAGTGAAAAGGTCTTAAAATAGCCGTCGGAACTGAGGGTTAATTATGAAAATTTGTTGGAACCGTTTGTTGGATCGATGCAATGACATTTAAATAATGTCTAATAAAAATTTACTTGAAATTACATAAAAAAAACAAAATGACTATATATGCAACCTTCGAGATCATCCAAATTCGAGACAATTACAAAAGATCCCAGATTAGAATATCACATCAATTCTTAATTAAATCAATATTTATTATTATTATTATTATACGACTTTATTGAGACCAAGAGGGAGGATACGTAAAAACTCCATCTTGGGCAAATGGCGAGTCACAGCTATCAGCTGTTTTACAGACTGACACCCATAATTTAGTGACGAACTTTGAATTTGTTGACGTAGTATAGTTTACTCACCATAACGAATTGGTTGAAATACGAGGTCAAGTACTAATTAAATTTATTCCAGAGTGAAATGTTCTCTTAACCTCTGTAAAATGTTATTTTTCACCCATGGAAATTTAGGTAATGACGTTACACCGCAAACGCCATAAAAGTGGAGACCTCAAACTAGAAAAGTCCTTGTTATCAGTCTTTAGGAGTAAAAAGTAAATTATACGATTCATGTCACATTTTTGTCTATAGAATACATTGAGGGAGCTTTATCTATTTAGACCTACTTCATATCGACAGTGTTTCCCCATCATAATTTTGGTGGGACAAACTCTATGACTGTCCAATATATCATATTTTTTTAGATAATCTTCAACTACTCTTTCGTGTGCACGTTTTTTTCTTTATTTTTCATGGCAACAAATACACACATACACATGCAAGAAACACAGAGAGAAGAGTGGTTTTAAGAATAAATACATTTACTTGATAAAAACAAAGTGTGCTTCAAATTTATTTATTTTTTTGACATTGTCTTTAAATGTTACCCAAAATCACCAACTTTATTTACTAGCATATATTAAATATAAACATTTCATCATCAAATAAGAATTACATTTTTAAATAAAATAATTATATCTAGAATGAAGGAAAAAATGGTTTGTCTCGAGTAAGTGATGTGAAATAAATGGGTTTAGTTTATACTTCTAATTTTTAATTAAAAATGAAAAATCGAGTACATCAATGCGCTTGGAACGTAGTAAAAAAATTCATCAAATTGGTCTCAAATCATTCAGAATGCAAGAGATTTTTTTTATCTTTATGAAAAAAAGTATAAGGTATTTAAATCGAGAAATTTAGATTTTGGATTCTACTTTTCTTAAGAAAATCAAACTTTATTGTCAGGGTACTAATTAACAAATTTATTAACACCAATATTAAACTGATAAAATAATTTATTTACTCTAATGAAGGCTTCTTTAAATATGCAAACTGAACCATTTCTCAACCTTAAACGACATTTGTTTACAGTTAAGATGATTTTATTAATAATAAAGCCTTCTTTACAGTAAATGAATTCTTTTATCAGCGTTTAATATTACAGAAATAATTAAATCAAGTTAAGAAAATAATTTTACTCTGAAAACATTAGTAGTAGTTAAACACTACTGATCGTCATATTGCAAAACCAGAACAATAGTTGACGTAGCAATATCGACCAATAACATTGTTGAACTTACATAGTGTATAAATAGTAACGTAAGCTTATTCAATTTGTTAAATCTTTAAAAGCACAATGCGGACGAGTTTCCAACTTTACTATTTATGCATATGAAAAGGAAATAAATTGTTAAAATAGTAAAACACGACGTCCTGCGATTACGTTCTCTACAGGGTAATTTCATTGAATCATTTGCCAGAATACTTAGCAATTATTTACATAATTGTTCAGGTTAATAACTTTGTATTCGTAAACATCAACATTGATAAATGAATAATAAGCATTTTTAAAATAAAATAGATACAAAAGACAATAAAGTTAATATGCATTAACTTAAATCAATGAATTACTGCAATTGATTATATTGTGCATAAACACTCGAGATTAATTAATATTAACGCATTAATAAGTAAAGTTAAAACCATCAAATTGTTTGATTATTCAATGCACGTAATATATGCTATTTTAATGACGAAATTAGCAAACTAAATAAATATTAAAAATTACCACACACAATTTTTTTATTGATTTTTTTTCAAATATTTTCTATCTTTACAATCGTAACGAAAAAAGTACGTTCGACCTCATTCGTAAAAAAAAAGAAAATTTGTTTAGAGTTTTTCTTCCTGATCGGTTCGTTTTAAGGTTTAAAATTTATAGTTACTTATGATGGTAAATAAATATTTATCCTGCAATTGCCACCTTTAAAATTGACAGCATAAAGGACTAATTTAGTTTAATACTATTGTAGAGTTTTATTTAAAAAAAATAATCTTTTTAAAAAATTTAGATATTTCGTAAATTTTATGAAGTGTATTATTATCGTCTAGAATATGACATGAAAAGAGCATTAGATATTCTACTTCTTACTAAAACGCTTCCTAATTGAATCAGATTCACTTCGTCACTTATCATTGGGGCGTTGTTAATACCATTTGAACCCGAACCGACACCTCAGTCAAGAATACATCTTTCATTGTCGTCGAACCTTTCGCTATGAAATTGATGTCGGAAAACTTTTTTATTTTATTGAGAAAAATCACATTAAATCATTTATTTTTATCTACTAACAAAGGCATAAATATCACTCACATCACTTAACTCAAATCTACTAATAATTTCCTTAATTTCATACAAATATTATTTAATTTTAGTTCTTTCAACGATTAGAATGAACTAGTAGACTAATAACAGACAGCTAAAATTAGAGACATATATAATACATTTAATGAGTAAATAAATTTTAACTAGTATAGATACTTCTGTTTATTCAAATCAATTCGACTATAAATTAAAGACATCACTGATATCCTAAAATATTTAGTAAATATTGCCCTTTGTATCTACTAAGCTAAAAAGGTTATAAAGTTAGTTATTATTTACTATTTCAATGAGAATGCATTTACATTGATCTTTAATTAACTCCAATGCACATAATATGACTATAGCAGACAATTAACTATCCCTTTCATTTTGGACAATTAAGGCTTTCGGAAATGACAACTAGTAATCTATTATTTGAACTAAATATGTGTGTATTCAAAAGTAAAAGTAAAATCGAGTGAAACAGGAAGGAAATGTGTTTCACACAAACAGGACTTTATTATGTCAGTCGATTCATGTGATTCGATAATGAATACAATTAAAAAGTATTTAAAATTACACGTCAAAATTATACCGTTATGCGCCTATGTTACTTAAGAGTTTTCCCGTTATAACTCTTTTTCTTTAAGGCATAGGTTTTGTGTGAGAATGTTTTTGGAGCAACGCCACTTGCATTCGTAAATATGTCTGAATAATATAATTATGCTTTTGTGCTTTAATATGATTTCACAACATGACTCACGAGTTTCTGATATACTTTCTAACTAAGAATTTTTTGAAAATATACCCACATTACTTATGCGTCCCGAATCATTTCGTCGGGTCGCATTAATATGACATTCTTGCGCAATCATCTACATCACCTTGTTTTATTTCATCAAGAAAAAAAAAGTGGAATTACGGATTCCACGAGATGCTGCAAAGCCACATTACCGGTTCTTTGCGGTCTTTTGTCCTTTCTCCTGAAAACTGTCTTAACCAATGGCTAATCGGATTAAATGATGTTCGCTGATAATTTGATTTTTCAAAATCGTAAAATTATTTAACTTTTCATTTTGCCACGGATCTAAAAATAAAATATGTGACCAACGAAATCGTTTTACGAATTTAATATGCGAATGGCATGCGGTGTGAAGAGACGCTCGGTTATCTGGCCAAGGTATATACACAACAGACCTCGAAATTGTTCTCACGCATTCGGCTAAATCTAGGCGGCTTCCGCCGAGCTCGACTTCCGGTTGGTGGGGTCACTACCAAGCAGCGTAGAAACAAAGCATTGTTATGCCGATCTCGTGGTGGCGGGTTCTTCATTTTGATCGAATACGTTTCATTTCTTCCGACTCTATTCGTAAATCTTGTAGGAAAATAATGATGCTATTGAAATACTCCAACAATTGCATGTCAACTGGGAGCATTTTGAATTTCTTCCACAGAATCCCTAATTAAATGGGTGTCAAAATTAATTAAACAACATACCACATGCGAAATATTTTGCAAAGTGGAATTTTGACAACAGTTGTGCTCCGGTAAACACAACAGAGTTAGATAAGGTTAGCCTCAATTATTCTGTAGAATAGTAACGAAAACATTATATTCTGATATAGAGGTTTACAATTTTTTAGAAATAATGAAATTTTCCGTGTAAAAATAAAAAGGGTTTAAAAGATCTCAAAATGGTCTTGTTCTCTGGTTCATTAAAATGTTTTGGATAGTTTTAAGAGATCTTTAATAAAAGCGTACCTTATTAAGATGTTTAACTTTTTTCAGCTCTTCGTCCACACAGAAAAAAAAACTCTTAAAATTGTTACATCTCTAATTAAGCACTGTAAAATGCTTAATTTCAGTCTAAAATTGCGCTAATTTTCTTAAATTAAGTCAATATTTGCGCTTAAAGTCTTACATTCAGACAGCAAAGTTTAATTTTAGTCAAGACTTAGGCTTAAAGAAAAATGTTTAACCTAAGTTAGAGAATTCTTATTTCGAACCTGAATATTGACTAAAAGTAAGTTTCCAAAACTAAAAACAAGGTTTTAAGCGCAAATATTGACTTAATTTAAGAAAATCAGCTAATTTTAGACTGAAATTAAACTTTTTACAGTGATTAATTTGAGATGTAACGATTTTAAGACTTTTTTTGCGTATCAAAAGGATTCTCTTCTTTTTAATATAAATATTCATTGTTGAAGGCAATTCACTTCATTCCAAAATTGTTATCCAACAAACAAGTATCAATAGTCTAATAACGGTTTTTCATAAGAAGTAAGAAAATTATATATTATTTAGTAATTGAAAAATATCATACAGATCTCAAAAAGTAATATAAACTTTTCTTAATGACTTCATAAAGAGATTTAAAAAGTAGGACAAACAGTTGAAATAGTTTTGAAAAATTCATAAATGCATCTTAAATCCTACTTTTTAAAGAAAGATTTCACAATTCTGTTTTATTTTTATACTGGTGACAGTCAATTTTAGTGAAAAAAACTACTACATAATTAATTACTGGAAATTTCTACAATTGTGTAAAATTCAAAGTGTATTATGTACGTGGTTTATTTAAATTTAGCAACTGCAGTGGACCATATTAAATTGCGATTAAAAGAATTACTTTTTTCACGTTGTTATTAATTGATTTTCAAATGTTCCTAGTTCAGCGTTTATTTTTCACTTTCAGGTTTATATATAAATCTTTATAAAGAAACGAAATATGATATACTTTTAAATAATTGTCCAGATATCCCTCAAAAACTGTATAAATAATTTTTGTTTTTCGTTTAATAAAAAGATTAGGAACTATTGTAACGGACTTGTTTATTTAAAAAGTTTGCTTATGCAGAAAGAAAAAAATTATTAATCGTATCATTTTACAATCCATAAATATTCAGATAGAAAATGAGGTTAATTTCTTGAGGTTTCATGGAGCGCATTTATATCAAAACCCAGAGACAACAAAATAGCTTGTTTGACGTACTGTCAATAATACACTCTAAATAGAGTATAATTCAATGTTTGCATCGTATAGAATATATGATCAATACAGGTAAAAATCCAAAGTTTCTGATGAAACTAATGTCATAAATGTAAATTTAATCTCAGTAAAAACTCTAATAAGTTAATGCAAAACTTCTGCCATTTTTTAAATAATAATGGAGTATATAAACACGATATAACTTAGGAAAACTGGAAGAATTGGATTGCTGCTGCATTAGCAATACTTGTTTTTCGAAAAGTTATATTTCTAAGAATGAATAAGACTTGAACTTGATAAAAAGTTCGAATAGTACATCAGACGTATTGATATCAATTACTTGTAGACAGAAATTAATTATATCTTGAGTGTGAATCAAATGTGGAAGCTTTGTATCTACATGTTCCGAATGCTTCGTTAAGTGGTACTCTTTGAGAATTATTAAAACTTAAAAAAGATAACGTTATTGACCTTTTGTAAGAGATATCTTATGTAAAGCAATTTATTGTCATAATAATGTTAATGCGCTGTACACAATAAATAGAATAAAAAAAAGAGCCACCCTAAAAAGTGACAAAAATCCGCCTGTTTTTTTTTTGACCTGAAATTGGGCATAAAAATGTACGGGAAAGAAAAGTTTCTGATGTTAGGTTTTTGGTGTCGAATTTCCAAATTGAGCATGTAAATGTCGAAATAATGTGAACAAATTTTCTTTGGAACGAAAAAAAATCAAATTTCCAAATGGATAACAAAAGTTTGCCTTTATTTTGAAAATGTTGAACATTTATTTTTGTTTTCCGGAAAAAAATTAGTTCAAATTCTTTCGATAATTCTACAAAATATCTGTTGTGAATTTGACGTAACATGTATATTTTCGGAAATAAAAAATGTAAAATTTTCAAAAAAAAAAAAAAAACAATTTTGGTAATAAATCTCCTCCTTTTAAGATATATGCTCAATCTGACGTTTTTACACCAGTTAGCTATCATCATAAACTTTCAATTGTCATGCATTCTAATCCCAAATTTCAAGTCCAGAAAACAGATGAAATTTGGGGTGGCTCTTTTGTTTTTTGAATTTCTGTCAACGTTTCTGACGTTTCTACACAAGAGTGAGTAAATTTTTATTTGACTCAACAACTTTTTGGTTTCAAATTTTACACCGAATACGACTTTACTTAATTTTGTTGTATCTCGTCGTGTAATTCGTTATTTTGAAAAAATGTCTGTTGCAAATAGCTCAATACATTAATTTTGTAGTCTGTCAAAATTCTATAGACAATCCTACTGTTTCTAAATGAAACAAATATACTTTCATTGTGTGTACAACTAACATTATTAAATATTTAATAACACAGTCTAATTAGTGAGCTTATATATACTTAATCACAATAAATAAATATCATTGAATTTTTAGAAAGTTTTCGTTACTCAAAAAATTAATCACAAATTCAAACCCTAATGCCAGACAAATAGAAAAAAAACAAAAGATTCATAAAAAATCTATAGGTATAAAAATATATTACGTGCAGCTTATTTTGAAAAAAAATAAAGAAAATAATCGGAAACCATTCGAACGAAGGCGATATAGGTAAATATGAAAGAGTGATGGTAAATACGTTTAGAGTCCGATACCATTGTAGACCTTGAAAAATGATGAGATCACGCTTCCAGACTAATGGCGAGCAAATGTTCGAAATGAACAAGAACGAAAGAAAAGAAGATCGACTATCGAGTGAAATGAGACTCATCGATTGCTAAGACTGCGATAAGCGGGCGGTGGCTCAGTATTTAATCCAAGCTTTATCGTTGCTTCGCAAACTTCTATTTGTGTGGCATGGTTCTATGGTTCAATTGTTTTACAGATCATCTTTACAACGGCTATTACTCACTTAACATTTTTCACCTCTGATGGCGACTATTTCGATGTCACAATAAAGTGCACAGGAAGAAATGATTAATTGATTCTACCATTTTGTGAAAGTAAAACACTTAATAATATAGAAAGTAGTCAAATTAACTGTGGTTTGTAGTAAACACTGTATTGCTCCACTTACTATTTCCCACTATTTAAATATGCAAATTTAGAATTTGACGTACAAAATGATTATAAATAGAGGTACATAGTATTTGTTACTATTATCACTACCACAAAACAGTATCTTACTGATCATTGATTTGTTATCTATTAAATTGGACTGATATACTCTGAGCGAATAAATAGAAATCAAAGATGACGCATAGTAATAATTAATTTTACAAACTATCAATATGCATTACTAAGTCGGATCTAACTTATTTTTTTAATAACTCGTTTTTTCTAACAAGTTCTAATGTTATTAAAAATTCTATATAAGAAAACATATTTCTACTTTTTTATTATCAGAATGTGAATCTTTGTCAGCTCATCATCGAATTACTATGCTTAAACCTAACCTAAATCGTGTATTAAACATTACATAAACAGAAAAATAATCTCTTTTTCCATTATATAATTAAGCATTATATATTTGCTATAGTTTACAAATGATTAGTTTTGTCTGCCGACAAATATATATAGTAAAATATATATGTTATTAACTATGCATTTTAATGTTAACTGCGAAACTTAGTACATATCATATTGATACATACTTTGCTATATGCTTCAGCAATCAATAGGTCCTAAAAACATTTTTAATCAGTCACAATTACTGTCTTAAAGTAATTAAATGAACTAAAAATGTAAAAAGTACCGATTTGACTAAATTATAAAAAAAAGATATAACATTTAATTTCATATTTTTGTGCATATATAACTACTAATTTTTAGATGAAATGAAAATAAATGTAACATGATCAGATGTTCCTAATTACAAAATTAGTTTGTTTTGGTACCGTCCAACTACCCCAGATTGGTTGAATTTATTAATTGCATGTTTTTCAGTGTGCACATGAGCTACAGTAAACTACTAATTATTTACTTAACGAAATGTACAATTCACTACATAAATTTTGAATAGAAAATTAAAAAAAGAAGTCTTTATCGAGTTGTTGAGGAAAATTTTAATAATTATTTTAATGATTAGTTTTGTCTATCTATAAAATATCATTTTTTATTAAAATTATTAGTACTATTAAAGTGAGTTTTTATATGTACACCGGAATATAATAAAATAAAATAATAATGTAGAAAGTCTATTTTTGTTCAAATAATAGTCGTGTTTATTGATAAATAATAAAAAATTAACTGATTAAGTGAAAGTTAATTAATTTGTTCAAACCATATACTTTTTACATACTCTATAAATTTTTCCCGAAAATTTTAGTGTAGTTTGATATTATTTTAAATATCTAAAATAAATATACATTGTTTTCTTAACATAACAAAGAAAACAAGCCTATTTAATTCATTCTGACTGATTAGCGAATTATCTGTTTTCTTAGTGTATGAACCACGGGATCTTTTTGATATTCCCATATATTTCTCCGAATAAAATCTTACTTTTAAGTGCCATCTGGTTTCATAAAAGTTTCAAGACAAACATGATTAATAAAAGCATCCACTTTGGCGATGTTTATTTTAAATTTACAAGTCTACGTTCTCAGATTTGCTCCTTTTCTAGCACATTAAAAAACATTTTGAAAATGTGCACAGCATCAAGTATAACATGCCTGTAAATAATGAATGCTGTGAATGTGAATAAACATGTTTTCTCGCTTTTTGGACTATTAAAGATTTAGTACCATTATTTAATAATTAAAAATATATATATGGGCAAATCTACGGTACTATTAGCTTTTCGTGTGGCTAAATTTTTCAATCATTTTTTTAATATACCGCGACTATTTCAGGAGGCACATAAATGGTTAAAAATGCAATCTCTGTATTATTAATTCCGTTTTATGTTCACAATAACAAATATTTCATTTACAGTATGGCGCTATTGATAAATTAATAATTGTAACTATTTTGGTCCCAAAATATAGTTCTAATAAATTACTCAACTATATAAGACGGCTATTATAAAACGCATATAAATTAGTAAAGTTGTAATATCTTTATAACTAAGTCCTTTTTAAGTCCATAATAACAAATATTTTATTTGTAGCATGGTGCAATTAATCAATTAACATTTGTAAAAATACTCTTCAGAAAAATATTTACTATTCTTAACTGATTAATTGCAGCATGCTATAAATCAAATATTTTTAATGTGAACTTAAAAAATGTGCCTTCTAAAATATTTATGTTAAATCAAAAAATAATTGAAAAATTTAATCCCATGAGAAGTTTAATGTGTCGTGGATTTTGGTGCACCTCAAAAACTCGACAAATCACAAACAGACACTTCAAAAACCCGACATTTCAAAAACAGACATTAAAAACCCAGACTTTTAAAAAAACTAGATATTTCAAAATGCAGAAACGATGTTTTTTGAAATGTTTGGTTTTGGAATGTCTGTTTATTTAAATGTCCGGTTTTTGAGGTGCACCCGTGGATTTTCCCATATGTTATTTAGTCCTATTGCTAGGACTTTGAGGGTAGTCCAGTAATGCATATCACTTTATAGCACGTAAATTTTCCTTTATGTAAAATCTCTTTCCACGTTATGTATTTTTTAACAATAATTTCTCCAGAAAGGATTCGCGTAATTTACTCCAATAATTTGTTAACAAAATAAGCTGTTTAAAATTATGTAGGAAGAATATTTTTTATAAAGAAAAAAATTCAACAATTTTCAATTGTTGATGCATGATATTTGGCAGAATTTGAACTGCGTGCATTCTGTCATGTTATTTTAGAAGGAAATGAAAGAAATGCACAGTATAAATTAAAATTCACTGGTACGGTATAGATGACACTAAGAAGTAGGTCATTCGAGACAACGAAGCGTCAAATCTGACTAGTAGCACCTATTAACTATAGGTTAGGTTCGCTCAGTGCATCTTTTAAACGAACCATTGTTGCAACTAAATGAATGATTCAATAAAATTCAATGAAACGTTGGATTTTACAACTTAAAATCGGCAGTTACTTTTTATGGAGCCAATGGCCTGTTCAAGCCGATTCATATAAAGCACGAGATGCGGAGTTGGGCAAGTGGTGCCGATCCTTCATCTCAATTCATCCACAATGGGCTCTTTGAACGAACCCTTAACCAAATCCTGGGTGTCATTCAGAGGATGTCTCTCCATGCGGGTGATAATCGCCGTTGACGTATAGGATACGGGGAGAATATTTCAATCCAGTATCGAATGACCATCAATTGATTTTTAATAGACACTTGGGAATCGGACGTGTTGGTGCTGTAATCGAGTTGACGCTCTCGATCAAATAGGCTATTTTCGTATTACTCACACCAGAGTGTGGAATCTGACTTTCAGCTTCAATTCAGCTCAAATTTAACCTTGAAAATTAATTTTGCTTTTATGTAAGTCCCTTTGAACATCGTGTGGGCTTCAAAAATACGGATATGCATTTCGCCAATTTTTATTATCGATATTTTTAATTTTTGAATGACAACTCCAAAATAAACTGAACATTTTTGACAAATATAAGGAATTTTACCGATACCATTTTAAATTATAATCGCCTTATGTAAATTACCGAACACCTTAAATAATGCTCAACGTCAAACTATGTAATTTGTATTTAAAAATTTGGTAAATTTACGAGACATTTTGTAACAGTTGTATACAATACAATTTTTTCACAAAATATAACCATGTAAGAAAATAAAATTATCCACATAAAAAAGGGTAAAACCAAACATGAAAGAAAGGTTAAAAAACGGTTACAAATATTGCGGAACCTTGAGAGTCTTTTGATATTAAAAAATGCAACAATAAAATAACATTAAGGCTATTCTGAGAAATTGGTGTAATATAATTGAATTTGATTATCTTTCAATAATATTTTTGGAATATTATAGGGCAATAGTCATGTTAAAATAACATTATTTTTTCTTTAGATTATTAATTAATTAAGATTTTTCTTTAGTTGAATTATTATTATGAAAAATTGTAATTCACCAAAATGATACTTTCAAAATCCACGGCTGTTTACCGTACAATATAATATTCATTTTTACTGAAAGGAGGTTAATTTGTGCAAATAGAGGTAAGTTAGTTGAAATAGTTAGGTTGTCAATGACGGACTGACACTTAACTTTCGAGCATTAATTCAACTAATATATTATGAAAACTAGTGGTGGCACTATTGATAAATAAATTGCTGAGTATAACTAATTATTGTACTATCTATAATTATTTTAATTACCTAATTTTTAAAGTAATTTTCAAATATTGAAGAATTTAAAATAATAGTATGGTCTTGATTACTTTTTATAATTACTCATATTAAACTGACTCATTTTTTTCTTAGAGTGTAATGTATAAATATAAAAAAGTAATGCGCAATTACACTTTGTTTAAAAGCATTCTCTGAAATCAGCTTGTACGCATTAGCATCATATCTTCTGACTCACTATTGAGGATACCTCCTGTCTGTTTGATGAATTCGTAGAAAATGATATCTCTAACAGCTACCAGTTTGATTTATGTTAGTGTACGAGATCCTTTTTTTATTTGACGGAACACCGAATAAACAGATAATCGTGTTTGACATAATAACATGCACGGAAAAAAGTTCTTATCCCAGTTAAAAAAATATGTACACAAAAGAAAAGCAGGAACGATAACTCTAAGTAGTTAGTAAATTTTAAATGTTTTTATCCTTGAAAGTCATAAATTGAACACATATTTCTAGTAGTATTATTTTAAAAATATATATATTTTTCATAACACTTAGACAATGCAAGTTTAAAAAGAGGAATTGAATAAAATGTTAATTCACGAATCGATAAATGATAGATACTAAAATCCTTTCATAAAACGCTTGGATGAAACTAAATTGCAAAAAATCCATAATTTTAAATAGTTAAAATCTCAATGTAAGCCTTAAAGTTTTAAGAATAATTAAAAGTGTATTTTTTAACAGGGTCAACTTAACTTTTATATTACTTTTTACAGAATTTGAAAACAATGATACGATTTTATAAATATCTTTACAAAAAATGTACATAAAAATTATATGAATAAAAAGTAAATAACAATGAAAACAAAAGTAAAAACTTAAAAATAAAAACATTTCTTCACCTTAATTTTCTCGTTTTTATTTACATTTTTAACTTCCTATCCAACTGTTCTTTTGAATTTAAAAATTGTTTGTAAATACATCTTCCCTCTTAAAATAAAAAACCAGTAAAAGGCTTCTTAAAATTTATATTTAGAACAGTCGAGAATTGGACATGAATTATTACAGATTTTGACGATTAAAATACTGCATGGCAAAAGAAAAATACATAGAAAAACTTGATATCTGCAAACGAACGTGACAGATGTATAAAAATAATGACTGGCGAATCCAAAAGATCAGACGTATTTATTTTTTAAATTTATCTAAGTCATACAAATTTTGTTAATCTATTTACATAACGCACAAATAGAGCAGCTGTTACGTGAAATCAAAAAGAAATATGAATTCATTCTTCAAAAAGATGATTAATTGTATATTAGATTCATATTTCGTTTGATTAGGTGACCGATGGTGCCTGGGCTGATCGCCAAAATGATCAAGTGATATATCAATTCCTTTAGTTATGAAATGTACTTCATATTTACACAAATTTTTAATAAAGTCTAGAAAACTTCAACATCCTCCCGTACTATATACTTCAGGAACCAATTACCAGCTAAATATGATGATAAAATTCAAATTAAACTAGTTCCAATTCTGGATTGCTTAGTGTGTAATCGCGAAAGAAATTTGTGTATTATATTATAAATAATGTATTCGTACAGGTGTGTAGTTAAGTATTATTAATAAGGCTAGGTAATTATTATAAATGCGAAGGTGGGGAACCCTACCTGACATGCGCGATAATTTAATGTAAGGTGGTCGAAAAGAGTGAATGTCGGGTCAGAACATTGGAACACACGGTTCAAACCATATCGATCAAAAATACAGCCCACTATCTCATAAAAAAGGTGTAAAATTCATTGTGCCCAAAATCATTGGAAACACTTAGTTTCAATTTTTATCTTGACATGAAGTTTATAGTCAGCGATTGAAAATTTTTATTAATCGTAGATACTGTTAACGGTATATAGTGATATTTGAATAAATTTATCATCTTCACAGCTGCCATATTTTTAATTTTACCATTTTTACGTCAGATTTAGATTCATCAACTCAGAAAGTCTAGGAATACCAATTTTCCTGTTCTTCCATTTAAAATGATTCATGGCCAGTTAAGTGGTTAATTTCATTTGTTAATAACAATAGAAAGAAATTTAGAAAACAGATCTAACCAACAATTATCGGAAATTGTCGTTCGAACCTGCGACAGTATAGGAGCTAGAGGAAATGTCGTAAGACAAAGCAAGGCGTGCAGCAACTCTTCGTGCGTAAATAATCAGGCGGACCGAGGTTGCACTATTTTAACAAACCAGCAACCGGATGTGACTATAATCGAGAATGTAACATGACATTTCTAGAAAAAAGCGTCCACTTAATGACCCCGTGTACTATTTCATTTCTAACCGAATAATCCGATATGCGCTTATTACACATATTAGCTGTCGATTTGAGATTTATTTTACGCAACGACATAGTACGTGCGTGAACAACAAAAAATTGGAATAAATTTTCTGTTTCACAAGTGTTATTATGATTTCTCAGTAGTTGCCGCGTGTATAACCAACGAGATGACGCGATGTTATGTCCACGCCCACATGTGAGCACTGGTTCGTCGTTGAAACCAGATGACCTTGCTTAGCCCTCTTTTTCACGAGGTCAGGACAAGGCTGGTGTCTAGTTTCTTTCACACGATCTATCCCTTTATTATTTTTTTTTTTTGGTTTGTTGCAGCATGCTATGTGTACGTCTGGATGTTATTAGAAATATTCTTGCATTTCCTAATTTCAGTAATTGAAACGTAGTACTTTCAAATCTCATGTTTCATATGGTTCGCAATATAAAAAACGAAAGTAACATATGTTAATTTCATTGATGCTGACCAACATCTCATTGGTGGTCTGCAAAACATAAGACATTTTGAAATCTTGGTATATTGCATGCAGCCATGCGCGAACTGAGGACGAAGAACTTATTGTTTTTACGAGACTTATTAATTTTTGAAACGCTTTCGAGTGTTTCGGCTGAAATTCAAGAATTAAAATAAATGACAGTACTAAAAGTTCGTGTAGGAGATATTTACACTCAGCGAAATTTCATAACAAAATTTCACTATTCTGACTACAACTTCATGGACAGACCTGCAGAACATGTTAATACTACCATTATAATTATTTCTTTCTATTCACTTTAAGTAATATTTCTGAAGCAACTAGCAATCAATTATTAACTAAATGAGGTGATCTACTAAACTAATTATATATGTATGTTATCAAATACAGGCTTGTCCCAGAAGTCCTATAGTTAGAAGAGTGTACAATTTTTCATATACATACAAATGCAGCTTGTAAACATGAATTACAAACTACTCAACCTGTAGGCTGCCAAATAAAATAAATAAATACCATTAGCTGTTTGTACTTGACATAGGTTTTATACTATTCATTTATAGAATAAATAGTACATACTGCAACTAGGGACTAAAAAAAGCGCACTTGTCATAATATTTTAAAGTGTTCATTTATGTTTATTTAATTACTTCTTAGAATTAACTTAAAAACATTTAAAAATGGTTATTAATCGCTCTGAAAAATATACTCTCAGAATGTTTGCATAATTATGAATAAAAAGTGTAAAAAAAAAATAGTAAAATCCATATTTTCGAAGATTTCAGAGATTATTTTTTTTTTATATTTGACATATTTTATATCCGAAATATACGTTTTACGAAAAAATCGCAAAGCAAAGTAATTATTTCTGGGTCAAAAAGTTTGAATTTCGAAATGTTAACAATATTTGTTAATAAGAATTAAATACATGGCCAGATTCATGAAACGATGATAATAAAAATAATGAATTTGATTTTTCGATTCTTTAAATCTATAAACAAAGTACTTTCACTACACGTTTGAAAATTTTAAGTGTTTTGACTTTTGGGTTAATTACACCGGCCCACAAAAAAATAAAAATGGTCTGTACTTTTAACCAGACCCACTAGTCTAAATATATTTTGACGAACTAAATCCGAATCTGAAGTCCATTTAGCCCGCACATCTCCCAGTTTCGAGTAAATCGCAAAAACTGGCGAAAAATCGCGAAACATCACATTAAAGTGTGCGAGAAAATTCGGAAAAAAATGTTCTGATCTTTACCTAGTGTGTTTTTGGTATCTTAATAACCTGAAATTAAATCTGTAGGTCATTTTGATCGAAGTCTACACACATTTTGATTAAATCGCAAAACAGATAGTGAACAAAATTAAAAAAAATCATTTGAATGTGTGTGCAAAAATTTGGAAAATTTTTGTCTGACCCGCATCAAATGTGTTTCTTATACATATCTTATAATGAGCTACTCCAAATCCGAAATCTGATAGGCTCTATCTCTTACACATATCACAAAATAGCGTATTTCAAATTTTCCCGAATACAGTAATGTTTTTTTCGTAATGTTTTGCTATTTTTTGCCTCAATGTGTGTAGACTTCGAGAAAAATGGCCTGCGGATTCAATTTCAGGTTATTAACAAAAACACACTAGATAAAGGTCAGAACATTTTTTTCCGAATTTTCTCGCACACTTTAATGTGATGTTTCGCGATTTTTCGCCAGTTTTTGCGATTTACTCGAAACTGGGAGATGTGCGGGCTAAATGGACTTCAGATTCGGATTTAGTTCGTCAAAATATATTTAGACTAGTGGGTCTGGTTAAAAGTACAGACCGCTTTTATTTTTTTGTGGACTGGTGTTATTTTTAAGTGCACCGTATCTTTGAAACGTTCCTGAAATATCACTAAATAACCCTCGCAAATTTTTCAAATCGTCAATATCCGAATTTTGCTATTTTCGCTGATCCGAAACTTTCAGTATCATTTTATTCTCTAATTCTCCGAAATACATGAAACGATCCTAATAAAAATAATGTCTTATCAGAGAATATTCTGTAGTGATCCATCAACGTCCGACGGAAAATCTCTGTGATCATGGACAGCGGCATGCTCAAAACATCGCATAATTGATAACACAATTAACGAACCCGTGGAAGAAGTTCTTGTGGGGCAATTCCAGCGGGCAAAGAGCACCGAACAGTTGCCATTAGTTGATTAATAATTGCCCCCATCTCTGTGGCAGTCCGCAATTATCTAACCGAATCATCATCGAGATAGGAACGTAGCAGTTAACTCGAGTTCGCACGACGCGTCGAGACGTCTCGCACTCTCGTAAGCAACGTGTCGTTTGGTTTCATTTCGGGTGTGGCAAACCCGGGAACCATTTCAGAGTCAACTTTCCCAGTATATGTGCTCTTTTACGACAATATGCCGTTTCTAGATTTTGACGTTCGATGGGTACCTGATATCGAATTCTATGCGATTCGGTCGCGGTTCGATAACGGTTAACCTAACTCGGTTATCGTCGATTTCACAAGACTCGCACTCGCGCCTGCTTTTTATCATTCGCTTTATTGCAGTTAGGATAGCCTTTGATGGGTCAGCAGTCGTAACGATGCGATAATGCCAGTTTCCCTTAGAGTTGGAGCGAGTGATAAATCGATCGGCCGTTGAACTTAAGTACAGCTTTCGTCGGCACGAGAATAGAATAACTAACCCGTAGGCGATAACATTCGACGTTGCAGATGTCGACGAATCTCGTTTGGTTACGTGATTTACAAATATTGTAATGGAAACGTCCTCAGCTTGAGATCACCGACACCAAATTATGACTCTCTTATATATATGTAAACTAGCGTCAGCTAAACCGACAAAGCAAAACTTTTTTACTGACGATTAACACGAAAAAATTTGCCTCTGTAGATGTCATACAATACGCACTTCACCGAAAAAAAAAGTCTTAAAATTGTTACATATCAAATTAAGCATTGTAAAACGCTTAATTTCAGTCTAAAATTGGGCTAATTTTCTTAAATTCAGTCAATATTTGCGCTAAAGTCTTACTTTCAGACCGCAATGTTTAATTTTAGTCGAAATTTATGCTTAAAGAAAAATTTGTCGAGCTTGTAACACCTAAGTTAGAGAATTCTTATTTCGAACCTGAATATTGACTAAAAGTAAGTTTACAAAACAAACAAGATTTTAATCGCAAATATAGACTTAATTTAAGAAAATTAGCACAATTTTAGACTAAAATTCAGCCTTGAAGTTCCTCGAAGCTTTTTACAGTGCTTAATTTGAGATGTAACAATTTTAAGACTTTTTTTCTGTGTATCTTTTTAATAACTCGTTATTTGTCGCATAAGGCGTTTTAATAATAATAAAATCAAATATTAAATTCGTGATCAACGTAACGTTACTTACACAGAAAAAAAATAAGTCTTAAAATTGTTACATCTTAAATTCATCATCAGGTGAGGCTTAATGTAAGCCTGAAATTGCGTTAATTTTCTTAAATTTAGTGAGTGTTTTGGCTTAAAATCTTACTTTCAATGAGCAAAACTGACTTTTAGACGATATTTTGGCTTAAAATGAGATTTATCGAGCTTATGGCATCTAAGTTAGACGAATCTTATTTCAAACCAAAATGTCGGCCGAGAGTCAGTTTTGTTGTCTAAAAGTAAAATTTTAAGCCTAAATATTAACTGAATTTAAGAAAATTATCGCAATTTTGGGCTGAAATTAAGCCTCACCTAATGATGAATTTAAGATGTAAAAATTTTAAGACTTATTTTTTTCCGTGTACGAAAAGTTGAATCTCGTAAAAATGGTGTTCATTGTATTTCGACACAAGATTTAATCAGGTCGCCTAACAAGTTCCTAATCAGATATCGATATAACATTCCTAGACGGGTCTTCGTACTAGTCGTAATCGCACCTTAATAAACCAGGAAACATAAAAATAACAGCTATACCAGAAACGCACGAACGGCATCACCCTGCGACCTTTTGTGTTTCGAAGAAAAGAATGCTTTATCAAAGATCTCAACATTTACTCTCATTCAAAATGTTTGAAGTGAGAATGATAAATTTGATCGAGACTTGCATTTTTCTTTCTCTCTACATGCTAAGAAAACGTTGAGTTTTCCGAGTCAGAGCCACCATGATAATCACAAAGTAGAAAGATTTCTCACAATGATGTCAATCTGATGTCAAAAATGGCCTCTGGAAGTGGTTCATCGTAGGTCAATTTCAGTTCATATTCATAAGTTCTATCGGCAGATCAAGTCTATTATTCGCTTGTCATGATGTTTCAGCACCTAACGTCTTATTTTTAGTAAAGGCGTGAGAAGACTAGTAATATCATTTAAATGTAGAATTCCGTACATTATATCGTCTAATTAGAATTTTCACCGAAGATTATTTTATTTGCTTTTTTATAAAAATCTTGAGTGTATATCAAAGGCAGTTTTATACTCTTGATGTTGCGTTTTTGGAATCTTTATTTACAGAAAGTGTTGAAAAAATTTAAAAATAAAGTTTAGAAATGAGAAAAGGTAAATAATAACTATAATGTGTTCATACAAATCGGAGCTAATAATTCAGTTCAAGTAATAATAATTTTTCGTTTTTTATCTGCCAAAATGTCGTGTTACATTTCTTGAGAATATGATTCAGACATTGTTATTAGAGAGTTAATTTTTATTTATTTTATCTATTTTAATTATTTTTATATTTTAATTAAGTCGGTATTAAACCCTTTACAAAGGTACAAAATAGTACATTAATTTTGAACGTTTTTCTATTCATTTTTTAACCGGTTTAGTGGTTCGTTACTACTTATAGATCGTGCGCAAATGAAGATCTAAATAAACACAATTTATAATTAATTTAGAAATTAAGTTTGTTTATATTATTTTTGAAAAAAAAAAACGTTGTACATTCTAGTATTTCTTATAATAAAGTAACTATGTATTATTTAGTATTTCCTTAAATTATTACAATACTATTTAAAAGATGTTACAATATTTTAATAGGAGCTAAAACGTATGAAAATTTGTATAATCGTTAGTTAACAATTAGTGTTTAAAAGTTCTGACGTTAAAATTGACAGTTTTATAATAACGGATTTAAATTGACGACGCACATAATTATCTTTAATTTGCACAGATTGCCCTGAAACTTTTTATAGTTTTTTTCCTAGGTCGTTGAAGTAAAATATCAGATCAATAATTAAATTTAAAATGGTTTAAAATTATTAGAATTCTTCAATTCTTTAAAATGCCTGTTATTTTGGATCAGTCACTTTGAAAGTTAGAATGCACCAACCTAAAATTTCCTCATATAACAGGCTGCATAAGAAACCATCTACCATATTCTCGTTTATATTTTTGGCTATCTTAGTACATTCGTTTCAAACAGCAAAACATAATGTATTAACTGAAATTTTAGCTAGTGATATTTTACATAAAATATGTCAAAAATTGATTACTAATTGATTACATATTAAAAACAAGTTGATTACCTTTTACACATATTACACTTTGCTTTGTGATTATTAAATAAAAATAGGGCCACATTGAAGAAAATTAAAATGATAAAATAAAATAATATACGAACAGATTCCAAATTAATGAGAACAAATTTTAAATCCAGACTATGAATGTTAACGTTGATTCTTTACTTTTAAGGAAGTCATACTTGTTTCACTCGTGCGCAAATCACCCACTTCCCGCACTTATATCGTAATGCACTATTTTCTTAGCATTGATTGACCTAGTATGCCAATCACAATAATATTTATCATTAAGACAAGTACAGTGCAAATCTCACTCTTATCACACTCATCTTCAGACGCGTTAGTTGACAAAAATTGATCAACCACAAATTAGTACATTACGATACAAGTTCGCGAAGTAACTGACTTGCGTACGAGTGAAAGTCAGCTACTTCGCACATGCATCGAATGCTATTTTTTTTATTCCGTGAGAGAAATTTTTCGCGCACTAATTTGAGTGTGTAAAATACTTCGCGCCCTGTTTTTCGTGTGGAAAGTACAGTCGCGCACTAAAAATAGAGTGCGTGAAATTGAATTTCGCGCACGGAGCTGAAAAAAGTATATTTCGATACATGTGCGTAAAAGACTATTTTAAATATCGCTTTTTAATGTGCAGTTAGATAAGGCGTGCATGAAATCGAAGTGTACGATAATACTTACGCAACGAGCATAATATTAGTAGAGTGTTGTTTATGGTACATATATTTAACCAGCAGAAAATTTCAAGAAAATTAATTCATTGATTTCAGTATTCGCAGTCCTATTTTATTAGTTATATTAATATAAATTATTTTGTATACAAGCTCATAGATTCTAAAATATGCATAATGTCAGTTGAAATTTCTATAAATACGCAAGGCTTAGAGGTTAGTCCTTCCAATTGAAATTTATGAATTAATATGAATTCAAAACAACATTTGCATTAAAATGTCACACTAGTTCGATAAAGATACCACCAGATTCAGATCCATGCGATTTCAATACCTTTCAAATTACTGGTCTCGTGACAATTCTTCCGAATATTTAAGCCCTGAAAATTCCAATTTAATTAAAATTTCATTAGTAAATTGCACGATACGCGAAAGTCATATTTGCGTTATATGCAAATATCTCAGTTACATATTCGGCGAAATGCATCGGTTAATATTTGTCTTACAATTCATGTAACTCCTTCAATTCCGTGTTGAGTTTTCCGCATTTCATAAGTAAATAACCTTAAAAACTTGGGCATTTCTCGCGTAACGATTTAACTTGATGAATTACCCGGTCTACGTGGTTTTCTCATTCGCGTGCCGCGAAATTCTCTAACAGGCTTTCAAGACGAAAATGTAATAAGATGTTTCCGTCATTCTTGACTAGCACTTCGGGTCACGGGGTCGTCTTTTCGAACGTAGCCGCCGCGGGTCGGAACTTTCAAAGTTTCTGAAATCTGACGACGAGCAAACGTAAAACTCCCGAGTCGCGTAACGAACGGAAGTGACGTAGCTTCTTGAGATCCCTCCTCTCTCTCGCTCTCGTATACCATGTTTGCTAATATGTATATATATATATACTTATCTCTTTCCTTCTCGCTTCTGGAGCAGAAGCTTCTTACTGGTGAACTGCGACTGTAAATTTTCTCAAGCATGAATTACCATGAAATTCTCTATCCTGATGTTCCGCGGATTCGAGGCTCTCCCGAGGCCGGTCCTGATGCATATGTGTTTGCACAGATTTTGTCACGTCTCCCATTCACTTTCTTAAGCTTGAGTCTGATATTTAAAAAACTGCAAGATGAAGAATTTCTTCAAAATTGGTAGTTATTCCCAAATTGTCCATAAACCTTCCTAAGCCGTCATGACAAAAATGATTGAAAGATCCCATAAAAAATGATGATAAACATGTCTATACAAGGAGAAATGAAATTAATAAAATTTTCATCAGTTGCAGTCTACAGATGATCCTATTTTCTAAATAGTTTTTCGAGTCTAAATTGAGCAAATATGATTAATATCCCGAGCAGAAATTTATTCAGGCCCTGATCAGGGTGTAACGCTTTTGGTCAGGCCCTGATCAGGGCCGTAATAAATTTCTACTCGGGATACTACCGACATAGTCTGTAGAACATCCAATTTGATCCGTTTCCAATCAGATTCAATCTGATTTGGTCTCATTGGAATCTCAAAAAAGTAATTAGTACTTATTTTGAATTGTAGAACAGTATTATATGACACATACACGTCAAAGTTTATTCAATAATCATAATTCGGAAACGATAGTTGGAAATTGTGAACAAACACGCGCTCGTAAAATGTCTACAGGTTTCATACTTGAACAGAAAAATTGGCAATGTTCATATTACTTTGGATTTTCGTTGTATTCATTGTCGCTGATTCGATTGTCGATCGGTTTGGATCAGCGCCAATTTCAATTTGAGAGCCCGGGCCGGAGGAAATCGTGACTTGCGGACTGAAAGAAGGTCGCCAGACCACTTTGTATTCGCCACACGTCACCCACTCGCTGTTTAATTATTTATCCGCATGATTAAGCATTCGATCGCTCGCTCACTTATGTATAATTTGCCAACTCCCCCAAGCGTACAACTTTCGTCCCGTCTGAATTCTCGGACACTTCGGCTACGAGTCCTTCAGCTACACCTTACATGACATGTCCGAGAGCTGTCACTTCCCAGCTGATATTTTTATTCCCCATAATTTCCAGTTTCATGGTATACCGATGATACCGATTAAGTCGTCAATTACGTAACGTTTCCTGCTCCAATTTTCGAAATAACATTCTGGTTAACACGATTTATCATTTGGCGTTTCTTGTACTTTTTCGCTGGTAAAATAATATCCTGACATATTTGTAAAGGTATTTTTTGGAATTTGTAAAGTAATTCGTGAACCCTAGTTACTATTTGTAACTTAAAAGTAAAAACGTTCACTTTCCCATTCAACATGATAATGATAACATTTTTATAGTACGGATTTTACTATAATATTTTTGATCTTGAATTACAATTGGACAGCTATTTTTTATTTGTTTTGTTTACAATGAATTTATTACTACGAATATTGATACTCGGCAGGACTAAAGAGTTTCAAAATTTGTATTCGGAATTTGTCACTTATTGCAAAAATGAAGGAAGAATTTGAAATTAAAAATGAAGGACACACTACATCGAACTAAATATCCAATTGAGAATTAAAGCAAATAATGTTCAGTCTATGGGAGTTTTTCAGGTCACTAATTATGAGTATTAAATTTGGGTTGCTGAATTTTAGTGTATCATATTGGATCATATCCATGTACAAGTCACACATAACAGACAAATACAATTAAATGTATAATAATTAATAAATAAATATAATACATCAATTACAAATTTTATGACGTAAAAATGGATTTTGTCGTTTCTCTTTATTGAGAGAAATTCAAACTATTATTTTATTTTGGGAGGAATAAAATATCCGAAATCTAAAAGACCCGAAATAAAATGTTCCAAATTGTAAAAATCCAGAATCTAAAATAGCTGAAGGTAAAATGTCCCGAATGAAATTTTTCTGAATGACATTTTCTGATTGACAACTGAAAAAATGACCATACTGCATAAATAAACAAATTAATGGTTAAACGCCTGCATATGTATATATTTGTTTGATATTTTTTCATTTTATCGAGTAAAAAGTTAAAATATTATTGAAACCATTAGTATTATAAAAAAAAAAATTATATTCGACCCAAATTTTAACATCACGAAATTGATTTTTAAAATGATGTTTAAATTTAATCATCCATGCACTATAATTTATACACAAATTACCTTCAGGAAAGTTGTTTTTCGGGAATTTTACCCTTTTCCTTTCACTTTATTAGCAACATTCAAATAAATAAAAAAATTACTACCCCATTTGATCTTTACTGTTACGTTGTCTTCGTACAGATTGAGGATATCTCAAAAGTGTTACCTTGAATACAAAATAAGGCAATATTGCACTTGGAATTCTTACAATTGTAATTTTGTTCTATGCTTTTTCTTTCGACATTCACGTTACGTATTGCATAGTGATATATTTTATTACATCTACAGGAGCTTTTCGAATGTAGTATCTTCCGATACCTTCTTGTTGGTTGTTGAATAGAGCAGGGCGTGTTGTTCATAATATACGAGTCGACAGCAGACTCCACGGAAACCCTTAAAAGAGTAGGAACCCCTTTCGTAACGTAATCTATCACTTTTAAAGCCCGCCGGCGAGCTTCTCGCGTATACGTTACATTAGGTTCTGATCTCGTTATCTAAACTCACTTTTTATGCGAAGTTCGATAAACACACCGCTGAAGCTTCGGCGAGTATCGATTTCGTCTAATCTGCTCTCGTCTGAGGTGAAAATAAAAACAATTTTAATCTTCCAGCTTTATACGCGACACTTTTCAACGAATCGTTTTGGAAAAGCGTTTTAATGTATTTTGAAACGACCCTGGGAGAATCCGACCCAGTTTCGCGTTGATTTATGTCGATAGTAAACACTTGACTCGGCTGCATACCGTAGATAACCCTCGTAGATCCCGAGCTGCCCACAAAGAGACGGCAATGTTCCACGTTTTTCCAACTGACAATGAATAATCCCATTGTTCACCTACATAACAGGCTCATTCACGCCGATGCGTTCCAGTATTAACGCACGTGGTACGGATGTCTGTATCAAATTTTGATAAACGGGTCACCGCTCCGTTTCCCGTTTCACGATCGCCCCTGCGATCCTCTGTTACTTCGAACCGTTCGGTTCGCATCTTTCCTGTTCAGTCTCCTTCGTAACCGTAAACATGCCAAGAGTTACTATGCCCGTGGCTTATAGCCAAAACCACTACATCGACCCGAGGGCAAAATTAATTCGCAACTGCAGCAGCTGCAGCTGCACCGGAGTTGCGGGCTCGGTTCATAATTCGAAATCGTCTTTGTGTGGGAGCAAAAATAGAATGGGATCACGCACGCATAGTGTTATCCCCGTTTCGTGCCTGGGAGCTCCCTGAGTCATTTTCTGGGATACTCGAAACTTGCACCGGGGCAAGGAGATCCTCAAGAAGCGCCAGTCTTCCTCCGGTGAAAAAGAAATACTGACGATCTTTCTCACTCTTCTTCGTTTTGTTTTCTGTTTATATTACTCTTTTGCACTTTGTCTCTGTCTAATTGTCTTCTACTATCTCTCTTTGTTTCTGTGTTTCATTCACACACTCATTCCGTCTCTAAAAACCATCCAGAAGACTCATCAGCCATTGCGTTTCTTTGCTCTGAAACGCTTCATCAGCGAGGCAAAAACGTCAAATTCGCAGAAAAGAGGAATAGTGACTTGGCAAGTCTCCATTCTACCCCAATAGTGCAAAACATTATTACTTTCGTCGAGAAAGATTGTTTAATGGAAGTCTGCACTTGCCTCTTCTATCTCCGATTAAAAATAAAACATTCAGTCATGTAGTATTGGGATCTAAAATGGTAAATTTTTAAATACTGATCCATGTCATTTGCGTAATTGAAGTAAATGTTTTAATTTGTTAGAAGGAATATAACTTATTCACGTTGTCGTGTATAATATGTATCGTTTAATTCCTACGATTAATTTTAACTAATTTTGACTACATTTAATTACAACGAATTTATTACATTAGTACACTGGAAAAAAAATTTCCTAATTTCAAGTAAATATTTACTTGAATAGTCGCAACAAAATATTTACTTATAACAGAAAAATAGTTTATTAATTCAACTAAATATTAATTAGATTTTATTCAGCAAGTAAATATTTATTTAAATTAAGAAAATATTTCATTATTTTAAGTAAATATTTTGTTGCGACTATTCAAGTAAATTTTTATTTGAAATTAGGATTATTTTTCAGTGAAGGAATTTATAACATTAACAAGTATTTAAATCGGTAATAAGTTGGTATTATGACAATTATAAATTCTACGAATAAAAATTTTAAACATTAAACTTGATCGTATTTCGTTTAACTTTCTTAAAAAGTCTTCTTATAGAAATGTATAATGAAAAATGAAAACAGAGCTAATCCATGTTCAATTCTGATATTTCCAAACTCTTATACTATCTAGTTAACCGGCGAAAGCATTTTGTTATTCACTGAACGCGACGAAAAAACAATTGGATTTTTTAATTGCTCTTATTAAATTAATTATAACTAAATTATGTATGTGGTATTATGATTCGGGATATTACAAATTCAGAAAATTTGTTGTCATCGCTTTAAGGAAAAATGACAATAATAGTAATCAAATTATTATTCCGGTTGAACCTATAGACCGATTGTTATAATTCTGTTTCAATTAAAGGTAATGAAAT
Source organism: Trichopria drosophilae (assembly GCA_030407085.1). Classification (NCBI taxonomy): domain Eukaryota; kingdom Metazoa; phylum Arthropoda; class Insecta; order Hymenoptera; family Diapriidae; genus Trichopria; species Trichopria drosophilae. The sequence goes on from CM059584.1 coordinate 40,840,891, forward strand.
TCGTAACAGATTCCTCCAGGGCGATTAAAAAAAAAATAACGTCCGATACCAGAGAGACTGTAAACAATAAAAATGGTAAAACAATTAAAAAATTAGGGACAATCAATGCACAGTCATAATAATTTTAAAATTTTATACTAATTTTGTATATAGACACAGGTCTACAAAAAAGGGGGACTTGGATGTTGTTGAGAAGCTGTGGGTCATTTCCGACGTAGTTGTGTGCGTAGAATCAGAATTGGTACATACTGTTATGTACTCGAAAAACGCGTTATTTTGCTATGTTTGAGGTTACGTACATAATGCAACAATTTTTGTTTGCCTTCTGTACTATTTGCATCTTTCAGTACTACCTTTACCCCTCAAAATGACGTTTTATTCGATCACCTAAGATTTTTTCTTACAAAGTTACGGCCATTTTGAAATTACGAGATATATCCCATTAATGTCATGAGCGTATGCTTTAAATGTTTTGAGACAGATATTTTTGACTGGTATCTTGATTTGAAAATTTGTACTGGTGATATTTGGCGGTACCACCGTGGTAGAAATAGAGACTAGTTTCTGGCCAGTTTTGCTATAGAGACCAGTAAAAATGGCTAGAAACTGGTCGTATTTTCTACCAGGGCAAATACGAATTTGAAGTCAAGATATTAAATTTTTTTAAATCAAGATGGCGGATTCAAAATGGTTAAATAAACAATAAAGTTTAAAAACAGTCACAATATTGAAACGTGTTTTGGTTATAAATATCCATATTTTATATAGTTGTTTATATTTGTATAGGTTTCATGACATTGAATTTGATCTTCAGCTTATTCTGCAAGGGCATTTCAAGGTAAATTTGTTTACATGTATATCCTAATTTCAAATTGGCACATCTTGGTGAAGAAAAGTCGTAATGGAATTTTGCGCCTCCCATATTAAAGAGAAAGAGTAGTATAATATGATCTAACGAAAGGAAAAACTCCTACATAACCTCAAAAATAAAAAAAAACGCGTTTTTCGAGTACATAACCTCAAATATCTCAAAATACTGCAGTGATGAGTTACTTCTGATTTTCTATACGGATTCTGCGCACAAAATTACGTCGGAAATGACTCACAGCTTCTCTACAACAAAACCATGATGACATGTGGTACATATTAATTTCATACATCTTTTCTTAGTATTATATGAAAAATTAGTATAAAATTTTAGAATTTTTATGGCTGTGCATCGATTATCCCTAAATTCTTAAACACTTTTACAATTTATGTTATTTGCAGTCTCTCAGAGTAATAATGCGAAAAAATATATAACACAAGAATAGAAAAGTCGTTCAAATGGCTTCAAAACCAATTGATGAACGGAGAAAATAAAAATTATATTGTTATATATCAGCAATACTGTTAAATATATAATATATAAATGAGAATGTAATCATATTTTCCTTTTGATCCACTCACAAATCGATCTTAGAAATTATTGGTTTATGTATTTCTTCTGCTCGTCTCCTTTCACGTAGATATTTTTATTTTATGGATGAGGAGACATTTGGTGATAATTTTCTTAGCTTCATTTAAACAAAAATATATTTTACAATCGATCTGTTGGTTCAACCAAATTACTGTTAGATTGATTGATATTGATTTGCTGCATGAAAATTTACCATTTTGACTGACATTATTCCTTTTTTCGTTTGAAAACGATACAAATATTACATTTATGTTTCGTAAAGAATTAGTTTCCTAAAAATAACAAAGTAATATATTAAAATAATAAAAAACGTAACATAATAACAGAATAAAAGTTGTACTTTTTAAGACTTCAGTACTTCGATTCATATCTAATTCTAAAGTATTTGCAATAATTATCGAGGAAAAATTTGTTTAGCTTCCTTCACTTGATGAGTAACTTTTCTTGAATAAGTAAATTTTCACAATTGTAACGTTTGTTAACATTGTTCAATTTAATGCGCAGCTGATCCAAAGATCCATAATCTCTTGCTCCCGAGGCATTTCTTTAGTGCATAATAAGAACATTCAAAAATTTTCCAAGTTACTTTTTGCACTGCGATCAAATTTAGCGAATTATTTGTAATGTATGTAATGAATATTTTGTACAGTCTTAAAAAAAACAAACAAATTATATTCACTGATGACCAACTGTTCATATGTATGTGATGTTGATATCAACTCGTTAATACAAAAGATTAAATTATCTCTGATATACAATACTCCATTTCGAATTTAAGAATTAGTCTAAAGTGCGTCAGTAAATTTCAGTATCAATTTAAAATCAAGGCTCATGCGCAAAATATTCTTTTGATAAAGTAAACGTAGTTTATTATATTCGTCTAAAATCAGAATCTTCGTAGCCTTAGAGAAAGTAACAAACTTTCTTCGTTTAAAAGTCTATCTCTTTGAAATATTTTAAAACATAAATAAACTGATTTTATTTTTATTTGCTTTTTGTCAAAGAATATTTCAAGCACAGACGTCCCGGCTGAGTACACATGTGTACCAAATTCACTGGTACGTCTATGAATGGAGTCTATTTTTGCTTCGTCGGATTGACTAATTCCCTCTGGAGAATATGCCATATTACCTCCTTCAATGTCTCGAAAGTCTTGTGAAAATAAAAACAATTGATATCTTCAATTTTAACCCCATGAAATCCGAATGCAAATACAACCGAAACTCTCGATTATTCGAATGGCCTGTAAAATGACCTTAATTCCTAACTCGTTGCTCATGGCTAACCTGTCGATTGAGCTGGAAATTACGCAGGTACATACGAGTAGGGATGTAAACACGAAGAAAACTGATACACAATAGCAAGGAGATCTGGTGCTCTCGCTTGGTGACTTCGTATTACACCTAACGTCTAGAGACGCCACGATTACTGTACCTTGGAGAGATGGACCGCAAGCAAAACTATAACTGACGGCGTCTCGGTGCCAAACCTCGTTTCCCGAGTTACACCGCTGTATAATTTCCAAGTGCGATACAACTTTGTTACGTGGTACGTAACGATCCAACCGCAAAACCAAATTTGACATTACGTCATTGTATTTAGAAGCAGCAAGAGTTCTATCAATTCGACATATCACATTTCTTTTATTCACGGATGTGACTCAGAAGAGGCAAAAGCAGGTGTGAAAACTCATACCACAAATTTTCACAACTCATTTATTTTGGATTATGCTGATGGTAAATAAAAATTCAAGATTCGAGATATAAAATTTCTTGCGGTCTTAACTTCGTTTCAGTCCGCGTGTCGTGGTATTAGAGGATTTAGGGCTTGAGTCCACTCCGATGGCTTAGTCTGGAGTCTTTGCCAGTTTCCGAGGAAAAAGCAGAAGGTAAACACCGCAGGCGGTCTCGGAAACGTCTCCTAAAAACCTTAATATTCTTTATATGATGCTCACATGTCGTCGGGAGAAAAGATTTTCGACTTGATTACGTGCGCGGAAAGTGAATTTTCGATCAGCGCGATAAAACGTTCTTCTCTTTATCACACGGTACGATCTATGAATGTCAGGGCCAGCATTTCACGAAGAAGATATTTAATTGCTCTTATGCAAATGACTCCTTTGAAATTCGATTCGTACAGCTGCGACGGGATAGGTATGCCCGATAAGATATTTTTAGCGGCTGCCAATTGATCTGAGCTTACGTAGGATTATTTCGGCCACTCAGCTACTACATTATGCCTAAAAATTCACGAATTACATGGACTGATGACTATTTTTAAACGTCCACGTTGATACGTTCCTCATGAATTGAAAGAGCCCGCGGAATGGAGTGTTTGTATATAAATCTCCATCTTCACGGAAACGCCTCGGAAGCTGGAGAAGAGAGTGTAAAGTGGCTGCAACCAAATAATCATACCTACGTCACGTGCTTGCGGAAATCTTAATGTAAACAAGGCGTTCAAACAAAGAGAGTAGAAACCAGATAAGTATAAGTAAACTGAAAATATCCAAGACATTCTATTCGAATCCGTCGATCGATCTTTTTAAAAGCTCCGACTTTCCCTTCCGTTTAAACGTTTCGAATTTAACATTATCGGATGCAAATTCTATTTACGAGTCTCCTTTCATGCGCGTTGCATTCGATTATTAGAATCGAGCTGAAAAGGCATTCACGGTTATCGTATTTCTTTCCCAGCATGCGAGAACGATGCCGATTGGTCGCACGGAAGGTAATGTAAATATTACATTGCGCAATGACGTCTAGTAACTTTAGAAACATATAGGCCGTGTCGGCTATTAGATCCCTGAACGGGTCTGGACAATGGCTTGGTAGCGGCAACGATGTCTCGCACCATAATTATATACCGATGTCGAGCACGAAGATCACAACATTCCGTGGGTCGAACTGGCAACACCGCGTGCGTGAATGCCGCGAAAGAAAGATAGACTACGAGTGTCGAGTTTACTTTTCTTTTCGTTTTGGTCAACCCAGACACGTATCCCTGGTCTGTTTTTGAAAGCTTCTGAAATTGTCCTACTAGATTTTTCACCTAGCTTTTCTCCAATAAAAACGAACGACCTCCCACACATTGTCCTTTCCTTTTTAGACTCTACTGACTTTTCATGGATTAACAAACACATAGACATTAGATAAGAATTTACTAATCTATCCTGAGTGTACCAGTCACCATTGTACATGTCATTTTATGGCCACCATTAACCTTTGCCGGTCACACCTCCTAAAAATGCTAAGAACGACACACGGGGTCTACCGGACCCCAATGGTTAAAATGGTCCCTGTATTAGAAGAGTAAACCGTAGCAAGTTACAAAAATTCTGAGACGTTGTTCAACCATTCCAAATTATGACCCCATTGTGCAATTTGCATAAGTTTGCATCTAACATAGTAAAGAAAATTACAAATAAAAAAAAGTGCAGAAATTGACTTTATTTACGTAAAAAATTATAACATATTATATTTTTAATATTTTTTAATATAAGATTTATAACCGAACAAATAAAGTAATTTACATCCTGCTAATCGAAAAGTTCTGAAGCATCTCCGCCAATAGTTTCATCTTCCTCAGTCTCTTCTAATTGCTTACGCATATTACGAACTGTTAAATTATAAGCCATCTTTAAAACTAAAAATAATATATGTCTCATAATATTATTGACAGTAAATAATAGATGTATCATACGCATTACTTACCGTGTTAGCTGGACTATTTATACTACACAAATCATGAAATAAAAGCTTTTTATTTTCTTCAAAGTATACACCGTAGTGAAACGGGGGTCCGCTGGACCCCGCCATGAAATCGACTAACTTTTGTAACGTACCACGAGTATACTGACGTTTGTCAGACAACGCATTACTAATTGATGGTACTTTAAATTACCGATAGGTGTTCTAATATTTCCAATTTAAAACTAATAAAGCGAATTATTTACATTTAAATTCATCGTGGGGTCTGATGGACCCCCAGTGACCGGCGAAGGTTAATAAATTATTCAAACATATATTTCTACAAAATTTTTTGTGACCAATTTGTAATATTTTTCAGAATGTGGAGCTACACGAAGGAATCATTCCGGAAGACACGATGGAGATCGAAATTTCACATTGTAAAGAACTGAGGATCCAAACTGGCGCCTTCAGTGGTGGAGCTCAGCTGAAAAGGGTACACGTGTCAGGGATATACACGGTAGTGGCCAATAAGCAAGCCTTCCTGAATATAAGTGCGCCCAACCCCCTACTCGAGGTGTCCGAATGTAACAGGGTAATCCTTGAAAGCCATGCATTCAAGAACACGAAAGGGCCGCTCAGCGTGTCGATATCGCGGTGTAGGTATGTCACGATAAAGCCGAACGCCTTTTCCTGGTTGTTACAAATCAGCATCAGAGAAGTGCCGATGCTTGAACTTTCCAGCAATGCATTCAAATTCGAAAATCCACATCACGGGCGACATGGACCAGCGACAAAGGTATTCTGAACTTATTTATACAATTCTTACTTATGCTCGTCTCGTACCGCTACTTTCGTCACCTCATTTCTTCAGTTTTATTGTAACAGCATAGAATGTTCCCTTATCAAAACTTGCATACCCTTACCCGTATGTGAAAGCGCATTTGTTAACGTACTCTATAGAATATAAGAGCGATAGACAATGAATGTGCGCTTAGAGAAAGTAGTTTATTAAAGATATGGTACACATTGAAATTGAATACAATAGAAGTCGGATTATATTAAACAAACTGCTAAAATAACATTTTTATGGGCATTTCGTTCAAAATATGCTATTAACAAAATTTCTTAACTTTAAGGGTTAGATTTTGTGTAGAGACATTAATAATTTCATTACAGAAAGATTTCATGACATTTTCTAAGATTGATCTAACGAATAGTTTAATACGAAGTCCCTTGAAGAGGTTCTAAAATCGGAAGTTGGTAAGATAGTAATCTATATGTAAAAATATAAATTAAAAATATCTGAGACTGTTTTTCAAAATTTAGATTCTGAAATTGCAATTCCAACTACTACGAATGATCTCCTAAAAAGTACTATGAACTTTATTGAGAATTGATCGATAATTCTTTATGAATAGATCATTTTTTCTCGTTTCCAAAAATTCTTATTCAATTCTTGTCGAAATTTTCTGACGTTTAATAAGATACGAGGTGCAATGCTTAGACTTGCAGTTACAGTGCATGAATTTGGAAGAAGCGCTTCAATCATTTTTAATTTAGATCGATTTTCCAACACCATTTTCTATCTTATCTCGGGGATTTTGGGGATCGCTGGTTACAAATATAAACTCGGATTTTGAAACTTTAAAATTATGGATTCAATATGGCCGATCAGATTTAAATGACAGTTTTTAAAATTTAGAATATACAAGATTTAAGTTTTACATTTTGAGCGGCCATCTTGAATCCGGTATTTTAAATGTTGAAAATGGTTCACCAGAAAACTGTACACCAAGAAGTATGAGTGAACGGCAAACAAAAATAAATACAATCATTTTAATTTACGCCCCCCCCCCCCTTTAACTAAATTTTTAACTAAAGAGTTTATTAATGTTCTTTCGTCTTGCAGCCTTTTCCGGATTTCTTGTTCAAATGTCTATTTTCTCGAGATTACTTTCGTAGCTGTTTAATTAGCGGTGGGAAATTTGTCACAAATAAAATAAAAACCAGCAAAGTGCTTAGAAATGAACGAATTATTTATCTGAGAATAAACTTTAGTTTTAATTAGAATAGTAGTTACAATCTGTATTATGATTAAAGCAATTTATATAATTGTGCCTAATGTTTGTGCACTTTAAATTTTTCTGTATCATTGCTCGATGGGACTAAGATAAAAAATAATAAATAATAAATAGCCCTGCAAGAAAACAATATATTTCTCATCTACACAAAAGAAAAATCAGAAGTAAAATTTACTGAAATGGTTTGAATAAAATTTACCAAACCTGGCTTTTAGCAAAATTGATTAAAATTTCTCAATAAATAGTATTTAAAAAAAAGCCGTTTAAATATTATAACATTTAACGAAAAAAAATATATTTACCGTAATCATTATTAACCACAAAAATGATAAAAATACGAATATTCCTATATAAGTTTTATTGCATAATTTGAATGAATTATGAAGTGACCTAAAATATATAACCAGATTTGAAGTGAAGAAAATTAATAATATTATGTAAATTCTATACAATAAAGATTATTTAACTTTTTCAGTAAATGTTACTGAAGTTTTGAGTACAATTTACAAATGATGCTTTTCTGTATATTAAAATTTTCATAAATATTTAAAAACTCATTAAACCCATTCAATACTAAAAAAGCAATTACCATTAAAAAATTATTGAATTACCACGATAACACTTTTAAACATCGCAATATATAGAGGCATATTTTGAGAAATTGAATTTGATCTCCCGTTTGATCTCTTTACATATCAATTGAAATCATAAGTACACATAGATCAGTGTCATGATGAAATTCATAATATTTTGATACATGCGCGGTAGCTACAAAATATTTGTACATTATAATTTGCATTGAATTTGCCAAATTACCCTTCTTGACCCGATAACCTCCTTTGCCCAGCATATATAAAATCGTTTAAAAAATACTTCCCCAAAGAAAACCACGTGCCTTAAACGTCAATTAAAATCATTGTATTTAATTTTTGCTTGAACTATCATTTGAGAAAATCCTGATCGACATATCTATATTTAAGATAACGTTAAAGTTATAACCTACGGAAAAAATTATCTCATATTTTTTTGGAAAGCAACTTACTTATAGATCGACAGCTGCGAAAAATGTCTTGCATTTTTTCTACAGTTCACAATAGAACGTTTTTCATGCAACTACTGACTATATAAATATTTGATTTTTTAACGTTTCTGAGTATTTCAGAAGTTCTTGTACACAGTGAATCATCACATATTGTATATTAATCCCTTTATCTGTTCGATTTTGACAGTTACGATGATATTTCTTATAGTCTGAAAATAACAAATTTACGTATACAAAACAAATATTGTTTCACTTAAATATCGAATATCAACAGCTTTGTTAGGGTTTTGCTGAACAGTCAAAAATTAAATTTTAAATATTGTCTAGATTTTAACAAAATAAACGAAATATGTTTGATTTTAAGTATTGCTTCAAAAATTTCACAAAGAAAAGTTGTTCTGTTATTCGTGGCTTTAGAAAAGTTTGTTGGTAATTTAGAAAATATATTTTCATGTTCTGTACATAACTAGCTAAAATTAAATAAAAATGATTTGATTTCAATTGAATAGTTTCTCGTTTATTTGTCGTAATGTTCGTTCGGTTCTTAAACTACTTGCATCAAATTTCTATTTTAATTACTTGAAAAAACTATTAAATGATCCTAGTTTCGAAAGAGCTATTCTGTTATCTTCAATTTACACAATAGGTGTTAAGAAACGACGTTATCAACGAGCTCGGTTTACTTACTTCAATAAAACAGAAAAATAATCTTCGATGACCTACTTTATTTAATAAAAATTTACATTAAATTTACTTTACGCATTAACTAGTATTATCGAAAAAGAATATTACATTAATTTAATGTATAAATACTTACATCTATGTCTTTTTACCACGTTCAGGAATTGAATTGCAGTATATGGTTTCACATATTTTTTAATTAAAATATTATCATTAAAAACAAATTTTCCTTAATTAATTTCATGAAAATAAAATTATTTTTACAATAAGAAAACATACATATAAATACGATTTATTGTTTTATTAATAGAGACCTATTATTACAACAGTCTCTGGGAAGATTTTTATTCAACACAAATTCTCTTTTAATTTCAAATTATTGATTTAGGTTTCCACTCAATTTAATAATTAAAAGATCATCGCCTAACATAATTATGAATTTGTCAACAATAAATCTCTTTTTCTGATACTTCTTTACCGAAAATTAAAAACATAAAAGATTTTGAAAAATACACAGTTTCCACTTCATAATGAATAAAATTATTATGTTTGTTTAAAGTAGTATGTCCTCACATTTATCCGCAATTCATTTGTGCGCTTAATTGATGACGTTTTTACATTTATACAATCACACATATAAAACATAGCAAAACAAATTTCAAACTTAATTTTGTATTTTTATAAATTCAGTCGACATTGTTTTCACTAATAATGTAACATTAATTCTACTGTAACAATAATTCAGAGCTATCTATAAAAGAGTAGTACAAGGTGAACACATTAAAATTCTCGCCATAATATAAAATGTCAGACATTTATGGCAACAGCGATATCTCAAAGCACTTGTCAAGAACACATATTTACAATAAAAATAGAGATAATTAAAGACACTTTAAACTATTGCCGTTCAAACGTAGGACGCTTTAAAAAATAGAAAATACGAGTCACTATATAATGTTATCGTTAAATAAATAATGTATTTGTGATTCATTAAATCTGATTAAACAAAATTAGCACCGATAATGTGCAGGGTGCGAAGTCCCCATTGCGCTATTGAACACTGCAAAACGCACATGGTCGACCTAAGTAAAAATTTCCTTGTTACATATTAGTGTAAAAAAAATTAGATATTTGTAAGACAAATAATTCGAACCAAAATTCAATTTATGAAGTGATATATATGTTAAGTTACTATGCTTTTTGGTAATGCGGATAGTTGAAGGAATAAATAAAAAAGAATTTAATTACGTTTCGGTCATATATTTTTGACCTTCTTCAGAAAGTTTTAATCTGCAATATACGTAACCAAAAAATATATATATAATATTCAATTCTAATGTATTACAAATTATCATTGTTCAAATCTTGATGTTATAATTTCCTCATTTTTCATTTGTAATATATTAAAATTGAATATTATATTTTTGTTTGGGTATGTATATTTGCAGATTAAAACTTTCTGAAGAGGGTTAAAAATATATGACCGAAACGTAATTAAATTCTTTTTTATTTATTCCTTCAACTATCCGCATTACCAAGAAGCATATTAACATGAACCAAAATTGTTGTTAATGCCATTCATTAAATCTAGATGTTAATTTTACTTTCAGATCTTGTTCCAAAGAGTGCAAATACAGGAATTGCCAACCTCAGTATTCCCTTCGTTGGTGGCGGAAATTCGTATGGATGATCTCTGGGCAAATGTGATACGGAAAGAAGCCTTTTGTGCGACGGACATTTTAGGCATTACCATCAGCAACGCTTCAATTGTCGAGATCGAATCCGGGGCTTTCTGCGGCAGAATGCTTCTGCACAGTTTAGAATTCGTCGATGTAAGACTGAGCACTGTTCGGTCTGGAGCTTTCAGAGCAGGGACGAACAATCTTACTATTCAGTATTCAAGGTGAATATGCTGCATGCACTACATGAACCAGATTTCCCGTTTCCTTTATGTGTTAGAAATAGGTATAAAATACAAATGTCGTGAGAATAATGTAAAATCTTATACAATATTCTCGCAGTACATTCAACATTCACGATATATATTATTTATTCAAGAAATTATTTTTTACAACAACTTGTATAAAGTCGCTATTTGATATTATTGTTAGACAATAACGTCCTGTTGATTCGATCGCGAGTTTAATAATGGCAGATTGCCTTCAATATGCATTTATGACCAATTTACATATACGAGGGGTCATTTGCGAATATTTTGTATGCTATTCAGGTAGCCGTCGGCCTTCGCAGTAATGCGTTTGCAAACACTTCAGAGGTCAATAAAATTATTAATGCTGTTCTAAAATCAAATTTCTTAATTTACAGACTAATAATAACAATAAATAGTAAATATTTATTAAATTTTAAATCCCTTTAATTTTTTACAGATTGTCGGAAGTAGAATCAGAAGCCATAGATGTTAGTGTAGCCACTGTCACCCTGAACAACAACGAATTCCAACACTTACGTAAACGTTCGATGGTCTTCCATCAATGGAACAGCATAGCCATCGAGAATAATTTATTTGAACGAATCGACGCAGATGCTATAACTGCGACATCCGACGCGATGAAATCACCGGAACTGAAGTTCACCGGTAACCGCTTCTATAATGTGCAGCCAGGCTCGTTGAAATTTGTAGACGACTGGGGATCCCCGCATGCCGACCGCATTACGAACAATTACTTTAGAGAAACGTGCAACTGCAACTTGGAGACGTGGGTTCGTGAAACGGTCGGTAAAAATACTTCGACCCCATGGTTAATGGAGTCCAGCTTTTGCACCGTAGATAATCTGCTGCGCAACTGCTTTCACCTGCCCGAAGAGTATCTGAACATGGTGAATTATACGAAAACAATATGTTCCAAGGAGAGCAGAATAAATTGTACATATTCACCCAATAAACCGGAACCAACTGCGAGTCCCCCGAGCATTGGTCCACACAGTTTCCCGCGTGACAAGGGTTACTTCGACGTAGAAATTAGTGAGCTAGATCAACTGGATCGAGAAAAGCGCATTATTATTATCGCTTGCATCGTCGCAGTTTTGTTTGTAGTAATTGTTATTCTCATGTCAGGAATCTTGTATGTGCGCAGACGGGGTGTCTGTCCAAAACTAACGTCAGGTCCCCTCACGAATTTCACCAATTCGTGGTTTTCACCGGCCAATGGCATGACAGCAGCCACTTCCGCCAGATCAATTTCAAGGTTAAGCATTCACGAATATGCAGGTCTTCAAGCTGAAACGAGGATCCTCGAGATTGAAACCCAACCCGAATTCAACGAAGAAGACGAAGACGAAGAGGGAGCTGAAGGAGCTTATGCTTTCGCTGAAAACAAAGCGACCCAAACGTTTCCCGAAGAATTGACGGAAGATTATTTAAAAGATTTGCGGGAGAAACTAACTGACCCAGAATCCTACGGCTATGCGAAAGAGATGATCGAGCACCTTTATGATTTGGTCAAAGTTGAAGAGAGTTGTAACAACAACAATGATCGAGTACCTCGCCACGACGTGGATGACGATAACGCCTACGACATAATTAGGCCAAGATTACGGATACCCCGTGGAGGTGCACGAACTTCAGTGACTATTGGAACGCGAGTTCCTTCATTGGAAAAACTACTGCCGAATTCACTTCGCATTAGACCACCGATATCGGAATATGCGGAACCACGGGACAAGAGGAACGTGGACCAAAATCACCTTTACGCAGAGCTGCCGGGTGACGAAACTGTTCCAAGCACCAGTAGGTTGTCTCAGCCGGTTCTGGCCACTTTGGCAGGTAGAGCTCCACTGCCCCTTCCTCCAGATGTTGTGAACGGTCATATCTCAAACGACAACCCCCATTCTCGGATGTTGTATTCTCCCGACCCAGCTTCAGAGGACCACGAGTCTGGAGACAAAGGTCAGCACCGCCTCAGCTTCTTAACTGCTCTTGGGGAGAGCATAATCGCCCCATCGTCAAACACCAATAAACATTCGAATACGCTTCTTTGCGAATATGCCGACCCTAGTGATTTGACTGTACATTTATATTCCGAGGTGTCAGAACCACAAAATTCTACGTCGACGCCTAGCAAAATGGCAAATAGGCCGCTTCCGACTAAACCCGACCTTGAAGCTTCCGCATCGATATCGTAATTTCGATGATTCGCGCGACCTACGGTCTGTCTGTGATATTCCTACATCGACTCCTTAGTCGACCTCAGAAGAAGACTCGATTTTTTTTCTGTTTTTTATTAGTTGTCCGCGTAAAGTTTACGTCCGAATTGCGCCAAGTTTATAGTATGTATTCCGTTTAAATATCGATAAGAGCGACGAATAACGCTTCCGACTATCGTATATAACGTACGAACGGTACATTAAGTTTCTTAAAATTCAATATGAATGTATGTCACGTGAGATATTTGCGCCATTGAAAATATTGACATATTTATATATATTCCGCGCAGAGTGGAATACGCGACTCTGTATAATAGTATTGTTTTGTACGATCATTTGTAATTGTACAATAATTATCTTTCTGTTGCGTATAATATAGTGAAAGCTGTAAGCTGAAAGTTCTTGAAGGAACACGTCCAAAAGTTGATTAATGTTTCTTGTAAAATGAACGTTGAACGTGACGTTTCGCGCGCGTTAGTGTATGTACAGCGAGATTGAAAAATTGGTCAAAGAGAGAATTACTGCGAGCGTCCTTTCATCTCACCAACGTTCGCACGAGACGTTCGGATAGCCTTTATTTGAAGCCTAACTCATGGATATAATGTAAATTCAACTGAAAGTGCCTGGATAGATATTAAAGATGAAATGAGCAATAATATGTATGTATATGTGATCCACGATTATACAGAAATTATTGAAAATTTAATGATTCAGATTATTTCCTTCGTGAATTAGACGTACCTGATTTTAATTCGCTTCCAGTATCCGATAGACAGTCATGAACCGCGCCGTTAAGAAAACAGCATGAATTGCAAAAGCGTTCGAAATCCACTCGGACATTTCAAGCCTTGCTCGACTTCCTGCCATGCATGCGTGAGAGCTTTATCGCATCTGTCTAAGAATACTACAGGGAACATTTATTTCCGGCCAAAGGACTTCCGGAAATAGCATGCAGCAGCCTTTGTTTCGACCAGAACGGGGTCTCTGAATTTTTATTACCTCGATGCATTAAGAGGATTCGGGCATAATATACAGGGTGATCCAAAAGTCCCGGAACAGCAAAATATCTCAGCGGGAGTGCATTTTCGAGGAAAATGTTTCAGATAAAAGTTTCAGGATTTTTCCCTGGCTATTTAATGGCGATATTGAATTTGACCTTGAACATGACCTTGAAGGTTATTTCAAGGTCAAGTTAATTTTTTTAAATGGGAACCCCTATTTTTTTTCATGGATTCTGAAAGAGCGGGAAATTCTACGTCCGAGTATGATATGATCGATTTTTCCGGCAAGGTCATTTCAAGGTGAAACTTAAAACTCCCGTAACGGCGAAATATCTCAGAGGGTGTGCATTTCTTTGGAAATTGTTTCAGACAAAAGTTTAAGGATTTTTCCTGGTCAAATTCTGTGCTACCATTAAATAGCCCGGGAAAAATCCTTAAACTTTTGTCTGAAACAATTTCCAAAGAAATGCACACCCTCTGAGATATTTCGCCGTCACGGGAGTTTTAAGTTTCACCTTGAAATGACCTTGCCGAAAAAAACGGCCATAGCATATTCGGACGTAAAATTTTGTGCTCTTTCCGAATCCGTGAAAAAAAATAGGGGTTCCCATTTAAAAAAATTAACTTGACCTTGAAATAACCTTCAAGGTCATGTTCAAGGTCAAATTCAATATCGCTATTAAATAGCCAGGGAAAAATCCTTAAACTTTTGTCTAAAACATTTTCCCCGAAAATGCACTCCCGCTGAGATATTTTGCTGTTCCGGGACTTTTGGATCACCCTGTATATACGTCTTATAAAGAAGCCGAGCTTTCTCCTCGAGTTTGTTTATCATACGAAAGTAATAATCGAAAATCTGAGGAAATAACAATTTAGGGGGCGGTGAAACCGCAAAAGTGTGCTGTGCATGTAAATTTTTAGGATTTAATGTAACGCCGAAAGATAACACTCGTTCGCTGGAAGCAGTCGGCGCGATTTCCTCGCTTGAACCATTTCACAAAGAATGTAAGAAGAGTAAATGGAGTCGCTTCAGACGTGTCTGGTTTGCAGCTGTTGTGGTTTAAACTATTCGTTTACACTTTTCACGCGTCCAAGATTATATATGTATTTTTTTTTTATTGAGACAGTTCGAAAATATGAACGTCGTCTATTTGGTTACATTCGAAGAGCTCGGCGCGTTTACTTTTCGTTATTTCGCTTAATTACTTAACGGGAAGCTCTGGTGAGTTTTACTGAAAAAACATGTTTCTTTATTTGACTCGGCAAGAATAATAAGAAACGCAGGTACCAAGTGAAATGCTTCAGTTTTTCGAGTTTCAGAATATTTTTATTACATCGAAACTTGGCTTTTAATTCGTATAAAGTCACGTATTTATATTCTTATATTATGGATATTTCAAAAATTGTAACTGTGATTTAATGTACATATTTTTTTACCTTCTGAATTACAGTTCGGGGGTTTCAAAATCTAGAATAAAACGATAGATATAAAATTTTGTTTAAATGTTGTTTCACTGAGATGATGTGATATTTAAATGAAAGAATCGGTATATTATGGCTCTCGAAGACTATAAAAGCGCCTCTGAAGTACGTAAGTATTTCATTTTCTTACACACGTGCTCCTAGATTGTCGGCAGCTCAGCGCGGTAGGCGTATATCGAGTTACGAGCAACTGGCACCATCGTAGAGCGATTTACCAGATTGTTTATGGGCCACCATTTCTCAGATAAGGACTTCATTTTTCCTCAAAGCATTTCGAGCCAATCGTAAAAGTCGCCATTTAGAATAACCGGGAATAGCGAAATGTTCTGAAATCTTGGCCACGGCATAGAGATTTGAAAAATTGAAAGTAAAATTACATTTTTCTACTTAAATTTCCAATTACTAAAAACCCTATGAATGATATATTATATTTTAAACTAAAATGTAAAAATCGACTGATTTTAATTGTGAAATAAATATGAAAATTTGCTATGAAATCATTGACATCGCTGAGGGTATTGATGATGCGGTTCGTAAATGAATCTTATTAAAAGAATGTTGAGAGGGTGAAAGTTTTGTGCTTCTTCAATCACGCGTAAATTAAAGAATCGAACGGAAGCGGACGAGATTTTGATCAGGCACAATACAAGCAGCTCTTGGTAGCTTCATCAGCTCTCATCAACTACCCAATCATCTCATCACTCGAGCGTATGCATACTCGTGTCTGACTCGACAGATTAACTGTTTTCGTGTTCCATGACCCAATCTTTGAAATAGTGACACATATGGCAGAATTTTGTGTAGAATGAGAATTTCAATAAATAAGTCTCATAAATATCAGTTGCTTATTTCTAAATAAAATTTATCATCGTTTGGATTTCTTCAGTGACAACTTTAAAGTAGATTATTTTATACATTTTTAGCAATGTATTGCTGTTATGTTATTGTTTACGTTTCGAACATTTTCCGTTATAATAATTGTAATAATTAAAGTTTGTTTAATAATAAATAAAGTAATTGTCATATATTCGGTCATCATACAAATATAAATAATGATAATAAATATGTGTAATTGCGATGTCACGTCATAGTAGACGTTTATTTATTGATTATTTTAATGCGTACATTAAAAGTCAATGTATCTGTGGGAAAAAATAGAGTAAGAAGTTTCATCTATTGCGTAGAATTGAAACTGTAAAAATATATGTGAGAAGCATATAATTCTTCCAAAATCATAAGAAAAGTTCAATGTATAATCATGAAATCGTGTTGCTCGTACGATGAACTAATCACGAGTTTCCACATAAAATATATGATTTATCATTGCATGAGGTTGGATATAGTTTGACTATTAAAGGGGTTTTAAAGTGGTCCGCCGGTAACGTAGGAAGTTTCCCTAAAAAACATAAATTAAAGATGGCTGAATAAAATTATCCAAATTAGGGATCTGTTAAGGATATTCTAATTATTACAGACGGTTGTCTAGAAAATACCAAAGATATTAATTGAGAACTGACCGAGAATTTTAGGAAACAAATAAAAATCACTTATTTCCGAAAATTCTGGGTCAGTTTTCAATTAAATTTTTTGGCATTTTCTAGGATACCGACTATAGTAATCAAAATTGCCCTTACAAAACTCAAATTTTGAAAAATCGATTCAGTCATTTTTTATTTAGGGTCTTTAATGAAAATTCCTACCTGATTGGTCGATCACTTCAGAACTTCCTTAAGAGTAATTATAATAATTCGTAGCAATTAAATATAAATATATCGTATTCATTACACATTTCAGTGAAGAATTTCAATTATAGCGCAAGTTTGGAGTAGAAGCTATGAATAAAAGCAGTTAGATATTCGACATTTGTAAATTTGAAGACAATGTAATTTATTAGTTATTTTAATGTGTTGAAATACAAAAACATAACTAATTTTCGAAATTTGCCTTAAATTCGGATCCTGCTATTCAAAATACCTAATAAAACATAACGCTGTTTGTTTATTCTCTGTTTCTTCAATATACACGTGTATACATGTAGTCCACACTCTCAGCCCCCTAGTCTATTGCGTGAATACACGCAGTTCATAGCGAAAGGGTTAATTTGTTAAAAAAGTAATTAACTTACGACTTTGACATTTGAAATGGATTGTTTTTCATCTGAACTACCTTGTTATTATTCTTATATTTCATCTGCCGTTTTTAATAAAATGTTACATTCTAAATGATGTATTTTAAAAATATAAACAAAGGCACCATTTCCGACTAAGACAATGTATCCAGTTTCATTCTGATTTTTAATGAACGCATGTCGTGCATCATTTTTTTTAAAATAAATCCATCCTGAACATACCTAATATTTTACCTGTGAGACATAAGTAGGTAGGTATAAATGTCCCAATATCGTAAAGATTAAGAAACTACTGTCCCAGTAGTTGCAACAGGCTTTAAAAATTTAAAACCCGGTGAATTTTTTCCAGAAATTAGTTGTAAATGAATTCTATTTGTTAAGTTATTCAGCATAATTAAAATGTTGCTTGTAAATAAGTAAAAACCCATTTTGGTTGGAATACTGGGACATTTATATTAGTCTCTTTAGAGACAACATTTTTTGTCTGCTCCCATTATTCACAGAAAATAAATTTCAAACCATTTATACAGAATGATTGAATTTTGTGGTAGCTAAGAAACTTCCCTAAAATATTGTAATACTAATATTTATCATTTATCTACTACCAAATTCTTATAAATAAATAAATATTAAAGATTAAAAGTTGTTTAAAATAATTTATTTTCAGACGATTTTCATGAAAATATGTGCTAAGGGAATTTGATTATTGCTGGAAAAATTATAAAATTTTGCAAAAGTTTCGAAATTTTTACTACATCCTGTTACCTTTCTTATCTCTTATTTTGCGAATTTATTAAATTCGCGTCGAACCAATTCTTTTAATTTAATTCTGTAGGTGAATACGTCAGCTTAGACGAACTAAATATCTCAGATCATATTGAAACTCCAAATAGTAATTTCATAGTCATAGTAATTTCAGTCGTGTAGAGTTATTTTACAATTTTGATTTTCTATTTTGAATTATCAAAATTTGGAAACATTTCAGAAACTACCTTATTTTTTTATTTATAGAAATTCATAAAATATGACAGAAAGAATGTGATACTAAATTTCAGATGTGTCGACTTACCTTGTAATATTATAAATTGCTCTAACACTGTGCTGCTAATTTCAATTTTTTTGCGAATAGCCAACTAGTGTTGCCGAAGAGTTTTCATGCTAAAAAAGATAGCGCTGGAAGAATTTTCCTATCACGTCACATCTCCGAGAAAAATGAGGTAAAATATGTTAAAATGTTAGTTTTTGACACTATTTCCATTGTCTTTGTAGGAAAAGAAAATTTACTTTGGACAATTGCAACATCATTTCCGAAGTATTTTTTTGTACTGGGAATTATGAAGCTATCATCATTTTCCTATCGTGTTGCATTTTCGAGAAAAGTAAGGTTATATGCGCTACATGTGCGTTTTTCCATACTTCTTTTGCTTGTTTCCATCTTTTCATACTTCCATGTTTCCATATTTCGAGTTTGTTGTGGCAACGGAGAATTGACACATTTAACCTTGTGCTTGGGTTGTTTAAAAATTCCTCTATCACGTTGGTCCCGCCATTTTTAATTTAGAAAAACTGACATAATGTTTGTAATATGCGATCCTGAAAATTCCAAAGTAAGTACATTTCAGCAAATCTGCATTTTTAAAAACTCCTCCACCATATTATGTGATACGCCATTTTGAATTTCACAAAGCTGACATTTAATTCATAATCAGCGACCCCGAAAACCTTAAGTAACAAATTTTATGAAATGCCATTTCTGGTTTTCTGAGTCGTTGTTAATTTTTTTCATAAATTGCTACAAAGGCAACGAAAATAGTACCAAAAATGCAAATTTTGACGCCTTTAACCTCCCTTGTCTGGAAAGTGCGACATGATACAAAAATTCTGCCAACGCCATCGTTTCTAGCATAAAAAATACTTCGGAAATGATGTTCCAATTGTCAAAAGTAAATTCTCTTATGCTACAAGACAACGGAAATAATATGAACTTAAACGCACATTTTTACACATTTAACCTCTCATTTTTCTTGAAAATGTGACGTGGTCAGAAAATTCTGCCAGCGCCACCTTTTTGAACAAGAAAATTTTTTTTTGAAAACACTATGTGTCATATTATTTCCAAAACTTACGTAGGGCAGTGTAATTGTTGTATTAAGATTTACATTCGTTTCTCTTGCAAAAAAAAAAGTTGTACATGACCTATTCTAAAGTAATAGTGGTAAGCATGCGTCATTTTAGGTATTCTAGTTTTACCTACTCTGAAATTCTTAAGACGATGTTACAAATAGCTATATGAAATAGAGTTATAAAAAAAGTCAATAGTATAATAGTGGACTTTCTTTGCTTATCCGAAAGTCCTGTTGGATTTTTATGGATAATCCCAACATTAGAGCGACTTAATGTTTTTAATACAGGCTACTCATTAATGAATTAGAACTTTGAAGGGAATGTCGAAACAATATAAATATTTGCATGCGTTACTTATCGTATTTTATCCGCAGCTGAATATTATGGACTGCATAGAGTTATTGTCAGCTTAGGCTTACCTGAAACACAAGGAAAAACATAAGATTATTACAACATAGTAAATGCACCAATTATATATTTTATTAAAACATTTCTATTATCAAAGAATTATTTTTGGTTACCGGTAATTTAGAAGTAGGCGTTGACTCGAAAAAAAATAAATGACTATAAATAACTTTATATAAAGTTATATATACAATATAAATACAAAAAATAATTCTTTATACACATAGTAAACTGTATTGTTACAAGTTCTGGAATATTTAAAGCAAATTTAAAAGAAAATTTTAATTAGAAATATCGGTAACTTATCACATAACGAAGAACTCTCACCAATAGTCTAAAATAGGAATATATGCATTAAAAAACCCTTTTTGTGTGAACCCTATTTTAGTTCTCTAATATACACCTTTAAATTTTAAATTTAATTTTAGGTTATAAAGTAATGTTACTTTTTTTAAATATTTATAAAAATGATATTTATACACAACTGCTTATGCTGCCGGAATATCTTCTATTCATTTTGTTCTAGTGTGAAAAAAATCAGTGTTTCTTTTGAAAGACTTACAAAGAGAAATACCTAGGATTACAGTAAACAAATTCAATGCATTAGTGGCATGAGTCGTCTCATATGCGATTCGTATGTTTTCGCAGTTTTTCGCTATATACCGCTTACTGCATTTTCTCCAGACCTACGAGAAAATACGGTAGCTCATGAAGAAATAAAGCATTCGGCTTTAGAGTAAAACGCGATGAAATATATTCATTCTGTATTCATTTGAAATTCGTTTCCATATTATCATTTTGTAGGATTTACCAAAATTCTCTATGATTATTGTAATAATTTATATTCCACAAATATTGACTTAAAGCTTCTAAATTAATATTTTTATAACAATAGTACATACTTATTTGGCATTCTGGGGCATGTACTGAATGAAGATTTATATAGAATTAAACATCGTAGAAACAAAGTAACTTTACATGCTATTATTTTAATATCAAATAAATATTGCATATACTACGTGTATCAAATTTAACGTAGGAAACATTTTCTACATATTTACTTCTTTCAAGTTCATTCAAAGGAAACACAGTGCCGACACGTGCGATTATGTCTATAAAGTCGGGTTGTAAGGCGTTTGAGATAAAAGTCTATCGTTTCTCCGAGCTCTTCAAATTCATTCATGCCAGTAAATATGCTCATGTACCGGGTGGTTCGTTTTTAATATACATGTCTGTTTCATATGTTCAACTACAGCTCCGAGTCACGTACTCCACCGTCATATTGCTCCAGACGCGCGTTCTAATGGACCTTTTTATAGAACACCTCACTTTTCTCGAATATTGCCCGACGAGTCTCGCAATATCGCCTTATTTTCAATTGTTGAATCTCCAAAAAGCAATTGTTGAAAATTGTATTTAAAAATATTGCCGCCATATTTAATGCACAATACAATGTTACTAGCAGGACAACCTATTGTTCTGAAACAAATCTCGATGTGGGCATGTAACATCAGCTTTAAGCGAATCTCTAGTCTACAGCCTGGTTTTACAAATTCATATATATTGCATGAAAGTATAATGGATTCTAAAATTGATAAAACTTAACATCAGGAATACTGAATTAAATTTGTCTTCACTAAGAAAGATCTAAAATTCTGATATTTTATTTACACACCACTTTGAAGATAAATAACAAATTATTCATTAGATGAATTTTCTTACGCTGCAAAGTCATTAATATATAATTAACATTAAACCCTCTGGAGTAATTAATCATGAAAATTGTCATAATATTATTTTTACTCGACTGCGAATTTGAATTTTAGTTCAGAGATGAGAATTCGCTAAGTAATTAGTGTCGACTGTTTAATTACAATTTTGTAATGTAAATAAATGTTGGTTATTTAAAATTAAAAATACCGTATACGCTTTTGTTTTTGTTATTTTTATAAATTGTTTGTATTTGTTATTTACTGAAAAATATTGATTCAGGCGAGAAGAATGCAAGAGATTGGTATTTTAAATCGTTTGCTTTGTACTTCAAACGCTAAGATGAGTTAAGCCGGAAAGCAGGATGTTGCTATAACGGCAAGTGCTACCCTTCAGCCGTTCCGCTGGCGCCTTTCACGGTATCCGCTTTGGACCCTTAATAAATATAAGAGACACGAAAGCCCGAATGCAAGTTGTGGAAATGTTATGTTCTCACTAGCGTTAAACCAAGTTTTATAAAATTTGTACTAATTCCGGTCAATTGAAATGAATATTTACCCCAATAAAGTTCACACACAGAATCAATGTGCGGATGTACACAGAGAGAAAAAGAAGGTTAGCGGAATCACAAAGAAATGGTAAAAACAGTTATAACGTATAATAATAGTAAAATTAACAATGTGAAAAGTTGTAGCTCGCAGAGAATTACTTTTGCAATACAGAACATTGTGAAAGGGGCCATACAATAATTATTTTTAGTAAGGAAAGAAGATATTTTCTTTGAATTTATATTATTATTATGTCCATTTCACTCTTCGGTAATGTTTGAATTGACTACTAAAGTATGAAACTGAAGTACCGAGTATCTGAGGTTATGTACAATGATGCGTACTTAAATATCGTGAAATGATAAACTGAACAATATTATGTTCTTGTTTATTATAGAATGGTTAAATTAACTACTTTTTGATATAAAATGTTTTACTATTATGAAATAGTTCCATTAATCATTATTCTTCTCTCCGTGTATTAGAGGAACATATTTCTAAAATGACTAGATATATTCTAAATTATCTATATTTCTAAATAATTCAGACATATGTTTGTCTAATTCAACAATGCATTTTTTATCCGCATAAAAAATTATTGTTACAGTAAAAGTTGGATACTAAATAGCTATTGCTTGACTTTTGTAGAGCAGTGACTCCTAACCTAACTAATAAACAATTAAAACTATAAGAGTGATATATAATCTAATATGTCCATTATGTTCTGACAGAATCTATATGGATCAAAGTACACTAAGAGAATTTTTCTGGTTAAAAATGCCACAGTGTCTAGTTCTAACGGGATATACTTGCAATATGCACAAAAGTGCCATGATAGTATTGAAAATTACCTTACAGTATGGGACTTTCTTGTGTAAGTATGGACATTTATATCCCGTTAGAACTAGACAGTATGGGACTTTCCAGAAAAATTCTCTCAGTGTAGTGGGTAGGGCGTTAGGTAGCTCTGTGATCCCTAAGTGATGTTGTCAACATATCATACCATCCAAGCAAATTGCAACTAATATCAACGAAAGAGATTCATTAATAACAATCCAGGTTATCCTTTATCTTGGACAAACTTTTCTTACATGTTGGATCGTTTCACCATTTAGCATTCCATGATAAAAATCACGTATTCCAAAGATTGTCAATTATTTCTAATAAAATGTTCATACTAACTTGAATTCTCTAAAAAATATATATATTTCGGGAAGAAACTTCAGATCTGTATTTGAAATCACATACAAAGGCATATAGAAATATGGTTAAATACTCATGCATTTAAATCGGAATTTACACGTTATTTGTCACTATAACTGATATCATTTTCAAATTATTCTTATGTTATGAACACTAATAATAAACCCCAGCAATGTTGAAACGAGCAAGAACAATCAAAATACGAAACAACAACGCGCAAAGAGCAAACTAGGATACATAAAATGGTTTATAGTCCGACGAAATAACACATGATTCAATTTTAAGAGGTACCAAGACGTAGGAGAGTAGGTCAAAGGGAGCTGTGTGAACATTATATCATATAGAGTTACAGCAATGGACATGATGGGTCACTGCACTGCTTCACCACTGTAGAAGACCCATTATTTATTGCCAGTTTACACACGATGCAGTAACACAAGGGAGTGTCAAGTTTGTATTAGAAGGCCATTGGACATATACCTTTATTTACTACCTTATTCATCATATTATGTATATTGCTAGTTTGTGACATCTCCTATGTAACAGAGGTTACTACAAGCCAACATGGGTATAACTATATAGAAACAAAAACGGACGTTTCCAACATAGTACGCGATTCCGAAACCGATTGTGACGATTCTTTTAGAAAACTTCGGTCGCGTCAGACTTTTTGTTAGATAACCTAATCTAACCTAACCTAATATAACTTAACAGTGCATAAATATGTATTTTAAAGCAAAGTGTGACGACATCAGACAGAATCACTTTTCGTCAGTCCCATTTTAAAACATTTGAATATGGTTTTACCATACTAAAAAATTACACATGGTTAAATTATTTTATTTTAAACTTTTATAGATTACAGATATACAAAAATTCTATCCAATATGGCGAACGAAAAAATTAAAAATCAATCACCATCTCTTATTACTCAGCTAGCAACCAATGGCTTGATAATTTGCTGTCTTATCTTTACTAGCTGGATCTTTTTCTAATTTTGCCTTTGATGGTCGCATCATATTCCTAATAAGTAACTACAAAGACTCATTGATATAAAATTTTATACAAATCAAAATAAAACTTCATTTTGTAATCAGTGATCCTTGAAGAAAATAACAATTTGTTATGTAACTCAATATTAAAATGTAAAAGTCTCTCACAATAATTTTTATGTTTCTTGTATACGAATATTTTACCATGGCAGGACGTTTTGACGCAGCCGTTTTGGCGGGGTCGTTTAGGTGCTGGGACGTTTTGATCCCGCAGTTTTGGCACCAGACCTTTTGGCGCCAGTACTTTTTTTTAAGTAGCTAGAGACATTATTAGGGATAGGCGGAGTTCTGGTTATGTTCGGCTAAGTTTTAGGGCACGCATATGCTTTTAGGCATTATTAAGGGTAGACGGAGTTTTCACTGGTAAGGTTAGTTTCGTATCGTTGTCATTTCCCTGCTTCTCTCATTTTATAATACGAATTTTAATCTAAAATAATTCTTCCAACAAAAACTAAGGTCAAATAGTTTGGCGCCAAAACGGCGGAGCCAAAGCATCTTGTATATCTATATTCTACTATCATCTACAAACTATGCTAAAAATTGGGACAGTAGATGCGTTAAAAATTCATGGAAATTCTCTCGAAAACAAAAGAAATGATTATTGTAATTTCTTGTTTGACAACCTCATAATACTTGTAGACGAACAATGGACATACCAGAAGAATCTGTAAAGTCAAATTGTTTGGTCTTATTAGAATTAACCCCAAACTTTATCTATTAACGCAATATTTTACAATTATCCCACTTTTCACTTCGCAATTCTTTCTCAGTGTGAATGTGCCCTTAATTACAAATTATTTACATTTTTAAAATGTGCGTCAAATTGAAACTAATCAATTGAGTCTCTTGAAATAAATCAGCTTAGTTTTTATATCTTGCGATTGCATTAGCGTTTCGTTTGTAATTAACAAAATTCGGTTGAAGTAAAACAAACGTATTTCTAAATTAATGTTTAACATCCCGTATTTTTGCCATTAATTTGCGTACATAATATATCTTTAAATAATATACAGTTTAAGCGAATATACTAACCGTAGCAAAGAAGGCGTATTTCATTAAAAAAATTAATAATGAGCTTTAAAATTTACAAGTTTTAAATTAAATGTTTTTAATGCATCAATAAGGGATGGTTCCACGAATGAGACCAGCCAGCTGCGAAAGGCATTAATAGAATGCTCAGGAATTCACCTGATTCGAGGGCTATATTCAGTTGCATTGGAGTCAATCCAAGGTCAAGGAAACTCGTCGAAAATATTTTGGTACACAGAGACTATCTCAACATAGAATCCACAATTAATTAAATTAATTGATCCAATATGTTTTATTTTTGTACAAAATAGCATATAACCAAAATTGAAACTATAGTTTGTTAGCGCTCAAAAAGGTGTATTATTTAATGTCTGTTTATTACAGAAAGTAATGTATACTAATAAATGATGAGTATATCCATTAATTTTCCAGCAAATTACCAAAGCAATAAAGTGAAAACGAGTTTCAAACATTCGATGTACGCGATTACCGATCTGACAGTTTTTAGTGTTCGTATATATCAATCATACTTATGAAAGTCCAATATTCGGTAAAAAGTATCGATTCAATAAAGTTCTACGGGCTATTTCATGCAATATTGAATAATAAAAGTTCGAGAATTTGCATATTTCGATTTTATAATAATACATTTTTCAGAAGTTTTGACTTATTGAAGTAATCCGTCTCGTTTTTTATTAGTTACAGAAATCTGTACAGACCAACGGTTGAAAATATGGATAGATTAAAATCCTGAACTGTATTTTTTTTAGTTTACATATGCTACTAGCCTAATTACACAGTTTCATCTATTAACTAAAGCGTGATCAATTTCTAGGCCAATATAGGCCAACATATATAATTACAAACTAGTCATAAATACCGGATCTTGAAAATTATTTCCGCATAAAACATAACGCAGTAAGTATGTACAGGGATAAATTTAGGGGGTATGATACACTCAAAGACATTAGATTAAACAAACCATTTTTTGTTGATTCTAAGTGCGTTTTTACATTTGCAAACTTTACAAATGTTTACAAGATTTTAAAAATATGTATTTTTTAATTATGTAAATCGTAAGAGCGATTTGTTGTAATAAATTTTTGCATTGAAAAATATTACACATCATTTTTAATGATGAAGTGCTACAAAATATCCAAAACATCGAAAATAGTAATTTCCGTTTCCTTCTACTGTTTTTTTTTTATTTTTTTTTACCTATTTCTTGTACTAATCGCTGTATCTAAATTCTAACTAACTCGCTACTATAAAATGTTGTACTAATTACTACCCAACATCTATCATTGTCAATGCTTTGATGTATTTAAAACAGCTTTTTTCAATTCTTGTAATTCCTGAAAGATTCTCGACATAACCAAATACCAAGTTAGTTCATCTGACTATAAGAGGTTATCATATTTTGTACTTCTTATACACTAAAATGTAGTTAAAGTCCAACAACGAGCAGGATTAATTTACTATTATGGTGGTATGATTGGTCGTATTATTTTTCTAATTAGCTATTGGAATTCTCTTCATTGGGTCACTAACCATGATTGAGTTAGTAGCTAAAATACAGGCGTAGCATGAATTTGTTTAACAACTAAAAATGTCAATAAAATTGACATCTCATTTTCAAATGCTGTCCACGAAGTTTTAATATATTGAAATAAAATAAACGCCGTTTAAATCGCTTATTTTTATTCGAGAAAATAATAAAATCGACGTTATTTGAATTTATATTCATTAATGTATGTGACTGATACTTTGTGGCCACATTGCCCAAATAGACATGCACCATCGGTCTATACTCAGGACAAAAATATATCAATTTACCGTTTTTAATTTTGAAAATTTAATTTCGGATTTATAATCAAGACGTTAAAAAGTAAAATCTAATATTTTTTCTTAAAGTTATTATAAAAAACATTTATCGTAAAGAGCAAATATATTTCCTAAACATATCATTTTCATTGCTGTTAACTCATTAGTATCGAGATAATGATTTTGTTTTAATTCAGTTAAAACATTAGATTTTTTAATTATTGGCTATAAAGACTTTTATTTTGAAATGTACCAAATTGTGTTTGTAACATACCTTTTATAAAAAACTGGTATGTTGTAATTATATTTTTTTTTAACTCGTCTCATTCTCGAAATTTAGTTTAACAACAAGGAACAACCGTCCAGAAAAATGTTTGCTACAATATTGATGGTAATAAATTTTGTTTATTTGATCAAATAAATGGACTTTTAACAACTGAACATTAAATTTAAAATAATTTTCGATGTCTGGATTGACGACGCAGATTCCCCCATGAGTAACTTTCGAATCATTTAGTGAATGGCGAATTGCAGACAAGGCGGTCTCGGTAGCTTGCAGACTCTTTTCCATGTCGAGATAAAAATACTCTTGGTTATTAATAGCGTGGTAAGCGGTGCATAGGACTTGGACGTCGACTCGGTTACGCATAGGACGCAAAGAATGGGCACTTTGCTGAGGGCCGAGGGGTGACTAATGTAAGTCCGGTCAAAGATCACCATCCCTCCCATAAAATCTTAAAAAACTACATCACATAATCTAACGCTGCATTAAACATTGTTTATTCGGTCTTATCGATTTTTAATGTCTTCTTATTACTGAGCTAAAATATTTCGTTTATTAGAATTATGATACCACTTACTTAAATTTTAGGTAGTACGTCTGAATTTAGTCGTTATATTTCGATCAATCTACCTCTTCGATTATCGTGATAAAGAAGGATTTAAACAGACGAATAATGCATGAAGCGAGTAACGGCCTTTCAACGAACTTTCCCGCTTTAAATCTTTAATTTAAATGTAAACTGGAAGAGAAAGCAAGCTTACAGCTTAAAGATTATTTATATTTAAATACGATAAACACTTTGTTGCAACCACATACTCTTAAATATGTATTGAGTCTGTAATAAATTGCAACGAGGAAGTTGATCTGATTTATAAATTTCAAGATCATAGAAGTGAGAAGGTCTTTTCATCTCTCGTTATTGTTACATTTGTCATCACAAACTGACAAATAGCTTTTGCTCCACATGAATAAGTCATTTGATAAAACTCCCCACAGTAGTGCTATTTTATTAGAACCATAATATCACCTTTCTTTGAGTAGCATTTGAATTTCCCTTTTCCTTGATGTAATTTATTTACCAATTCGAATACAGAGCTTATAACCTCTTCATGACTTCCTGTACTTCAATAGACTTGCGAGACTCTGAAGGGAAAAAACCCTTGATCTACCCTCTTAAAGGTGAGGGCGTACGATTCTCACGACATTGCTTGAACCACCGCGTGTGAACGGAACTTTTAAAAACTTACGAAGCATTTTATACGGATTCTGCAAGGCATCAAGTACTTCTTTCCGTTCCCATTTTTTTTACTCTCCTTCTAATGTATTTTCATCACACGTATTATGTACGCACCTTTTAAAGACCAATCACGTCGTCGAAATCGAACAATTGAATTCCAGACTGAACTTCCTCGTTCCGATCAGGCATTATCTTTTGAAAATAGAGAGACTCTCAATGGTGACGAAACACTTGGAGTTTAATGAAACATAAACAGAGGGAGTGTGATTCTCGAGCAGGTGTTCGGAAGGGGATGTGTGACAGCCAAGATGTGATAAGTAACCTAATTATAGGAAGTAAATATTTGTGCATGGGTGATACGAACAGTAATAATATATTTCGAACGAATTCTCGTACATCGTCTTAGTTTGTACGATAAATAATGGTTTTACTTTCGCTAGTTGCTTTGGAATAGAACTTTCAAATAACGGTAATTTCTTAATCTAAAGATTATTTTTTGTGAATTTACAATATCACATTCTAGTTTACATTTTTTTGTTTTACAAAACAAAATTACCAAACATTAATATCCGTATTCATAAAAGACATGAATAAGTAGAAATAATGATTAAAACTCGTTTCAAATTAGACGATGATTTAAATCGATATCACGTGACTCCCAAGCTCAGGAGCTGACCCTTGTGGCTCTATCTGTCGGCATATTGGAAACTAACTGGATACTATTTAATGGCAAGGTCCCACGCTATAGTCCACTTCTTCAGGATTCGATATCATGTGGCAATCGTCGTTTAATTTTTATTGATTTAAACAAATTATTGGGTAAATAAGTACTGCGTAAAGAAACAACTATAATTTTTGTTCTTATATTGTATTCTAGCATGTAAAACGATTCAAGAGTGAAATCGTGTAATGCAAGTTCTCTGTAGTAATATAAAGAAACTATTAATATAGAAAAATTCAAAATTTAAGAGTCCACTAACTACATTCGTAGTTATTGTAATTAAGGATAGTCATTGCACTTAATTAAATGCAGTTGAGGATCTGTCGAATTAATAGAGTAGTTGAAAAATATAGTTAAAACTAACATTTTTTGTGTGTTTGCCTTTTGTGACCTCTAAGTTTTATTTAAAATAAAAATACTTCTTAAAAACATAAAGTTTCTGTGACGACAATCATTAAAAATATATTTAGAAAGAAAGTGGTCTTACAACAATAGTTCAAAAACCATAGCAACTTTATTTACTAAATGGATTTTAATTATTTTATATTAGACATTTAGTAAAACAAAGTGACACTAGCAGAAAATATATGTGGAGATAGCTAGCTAGTAGTGATGCTGTAAGTAAGTGAAGCTGCTATGATGCAAATAGATATGATAGCTAGCGACACAGATATGTTCTATTAGGGGATGAATTTTGTGTAGTTTCAGTTTAATTAATGTTAGTAATTGTGTGATGACCGCGCTTCACTATAAATACTTTTATATTTAATCACAGCGGTCGAGACAATTTTAGCTGATGCAGTTACAATAATCTCATTTGTCGAGGTTTTTGCACAATCGCATAAAATTTCTCTATACAATTTTCTAGACTCTCTTTTTAAAAAAGGTTAATTAAATTTGATTTAGATATGGCTAAATTACGAGATTTTCATGTCAATACTACGCACAAGGACATACTAAAAATAATAATGGAAACAAAATCCAAATTACCAATAATGTATTAATCAACTTATACGTGATATTTAAACTATGATGTGTGTACAAAAAATTACATTTTTTGGATTTTAAATTAGGCATTTAAAAGAATTAATAACAACTGTAAACCATAAAAAAAATAATTCAATGTTTGAATTTACAGACGAATTTTTTTCTGAGAGCATTTTTAAACACTGCAGTCATATCAATTTTTTAATGTCCAAAATGGAGTGAGCTCAGTTACAAGACATTTTATCGAGAATGAAACCTGCCATTAAATTTTGATACAGATGTTGCCTGTAGTAACGAATTTTGACTGTTTTGTTATTACGATTTTTTTCGACTAAAGATTTCATTTGGAAAACGTAAACCTGATTTACTACAACCATAACACCTGTCTATACTATTTCAAATATGAAGACTAGTGGCTTTGACCCTGCGGCCTTTGGCTCATGTACTCATTGATTAGACAGGTTTTTCTAGACCCAGCTATTTAATTGACAATAGAAATAATTAATAAAATCGGAATTTCTGTGTGATGAATTTATCAAATTACATAAATAGGAAGACTAGTCTTTTTGGAACGGACGGTCTAATAAAAATAAGACCTTTTATATGTCCTTTTTTTTAGAGAATTTGCTATTCAATTTTTTTTTTGTGATTTGAATTTTTGCTAATAAAAAATGCAATAAATAAATTGGTGTCCCTGATATAGTACGTATGTATGTACGTTAGGGTGGGTCGAAAAATAATTTTTTTTTAAAATGCTATGGGGCTGGTGCGGAAAAGTTTTACCACCACAAAACAAGGTTCCATGAATTTTTTCAGATTTTTTATCACACTTTTATTGCTGCCGCATCAGTCATGAAGTTTAACATTAGTTTTAAATGGGGAAAAACATCTTTTTTCGTTTTTCTTCTGCAATTTCGAGGGAAAAATTTTAAACAATCTGTACTTCTAGATATCTGTTTTCAGATCGATTTTACGAAGAATAGCCGTTCTACAATACCAAAAAAAAAAATTCTGACTTAGTTATTTCATAATCAACATCCGTCATTTTTACCTTTTTCGAAAAAAATGATGGATGTTAATTATGAAATAAATAAGTCAGAATTTTTTTTTGTCTATTGTAGAACGGCTATTCTTCGTAAAACCGATCTAAAAAATGATATCTAGAAGCATAGATTGTTGGAAAATTTTCCCTCGAAATTGCAGAAGAAAAACTAAAAAAGATGTTTTTCCTCATTTAAAACTAATGTTAAACTTCATGGCTGATACGGCAGCAATAGAAGTGTGATAAAAAATCATGGAACCTTGTTTTGTGGTGGTAAAACTTTTCCACACCGGCCCTATAGCATTTAAAAAATTTTTGAGTTCTTGAGAGTCTGTAACGTCGACATATGATGAAAAGCTGTAGGTAATCTTTTGCCGGTGTGACTAAACTCAATACTTCGTCCAAACCTGTGGTCTGGGCCGAAGTAAATTCCGATGTAGTTATTATTTATTTTCTGGAAATAAAACAAGACCACCTTATTTAAGATTGCGAGTCACACAAATGCTTAGAAATATAAACGACCACAATATCATTCCATTTTCCGTACTAATTTCTACTTAAAGCTATAGATTAATCCATCGTAGATGTAGAGTATATATAATTGAACATAAAATTGACCTCGCGAACAAGTTCGCCGATAATTGCACTCAGAGTGGTCGTTTCGAAAAGCGTTATGATATTTATGAAATTTGTCGGCCGTGACTTAAATTGTGAGAACGGGACGAAATACACTAATTAATCCAGACTCTGCTCGTTTCATTAAATTTTAAATTTCTCCGCAAAGTAAAAGTCTGCGGCAATACTGACACAGGAAAGTTCAGCGTATATGCTATTTTTTATTCGAAAATGCATGCACTTGATACATCTAATGCTTCAGCCAGCGGTTGTATGAAATCACGTAAATGAATTAGTGGCAATCTTCTCTAATTTTACTATATACTTGTTGATGGAATGGATGCTAACGCAAAGCATGATACTTTGAAGCGATGACCTGCATCAAGAAATTACTTTTTTTATCTGAAATGTTTTTAAAAGTCTTTCAGAACATAATGTATTGCTTTTAACGCTTTCTTGTTATCCTGCTTGAATTTTCGTTACAAAAAAACGTTTTCAAATGTTTCATCTCAAATTCCGCGTCTTTTTCAATTGCGCTAGTTTTCACTATTTAAATAATTAGTTTATAATAATATTTAATTAATAAAAAACAGAAAAAGTGAGTCAAAAGCAATAAAAGAAATCTTAAATTCATCATCGTGTTCTTTAGCAGAAAAACTACAACATGCACACGCCATCTTGAAGCCGCATTTTGTTTTTGGAGAAAATCCAACGAGAATACAGAAGGCTGAGGAAAAATACGATATTAGTACTTTCTGTAATGGTTATTATTACCCCTTTCACAATCAAAAAATGCGATTCTTGCGAAAAGAAAAGGTATTTTTTTCGAAAAAATTATCATAACTTTTTACTTTCATATCGACGGCTTATTGCGTCCCCTGATTTCGAAAGAGGAGGTCCAAAACTATCGCTCTTGATTTACATCAAATTTGTTTGACCACATTTTAAACAAATGTTACATCGCTGAAAGTTGCAACAAAGAAAAGGGCTAAAAAAAGGAATGGCCTTAGCACTCGTTTGTAAAATAACCAGTTAAACAGTTTTAACCTATAATATATTGGTGACAAAAAATATAATTTTTTGCTCCACATTAGAAGGAAATGTATTCTTGTCTCTTATAAGATATTCAAAATCGCAAATTATTCACATTATTGATGTGCTTATGCTGTTTTTTATGAAAGAAATAATGAAAATAATTGAAAACTTATTGTGTAAAATAAGATACAAATGTTAAACTAAATAATCGGATATTTTCCACTTCTTTTCAGGTATATATTTCATTTTGAAGAAATGTCAAAAAGTACTTAAAGGGATCTTGGCTCGAAATTCAAGCGGTAACACTTTCAAACGATTCTGACATTGTCAAAATCGATTGCTTCCCGAAAAATGACGAATGCGACATCCTCGCATATTTCACGAAGGGGAAAGATGTTATATTTCGTCTTCCAGACGAGTTCTGCAGATATTTTTGTCTGCTGCTTAACATTCAGCCAGGGTCGTCGCACTGACGGCAAAGGGCGCGCAATAAATATGAGTTTGCGCCGATTACCACGTTATTGTGTCTTCGACAGAAAGATCGAGGGGCTATTCCCCTCAGGGCGTGTTCGCCAATCAAACCGTAAGAGGACCGATGAGATCATCGGGGCGGAAGTGATCTTTGCATCGAGTTGAGGACTTAATTTGCCTCTTGATGTTATTTTCTGCCGTCTTCCCACTTTGCTCTGCGCGACGACAATTATTAGACGGGCTAGACAGTGATTTTTCAATAATATATTCAAACCGTCGCTTATTGTTTTAGGCGCTAATGGCTATACCAGTTCGACTGGGAATCATCGTCATTTAGGTCACATGTCATATTGCAAATCATAACGATGATGAAATGCGTCGCGTGTTTATTGCGACATCATAAATTATATTTGAAAACGCTGCTTTATGTGCTAATAAAATCATATGCTGCTTGAATTACAGAAGCTATTTGATTTTCCCTCGGACTAACTACTCGATTTAGTACAATCTGGTGGTGCTATCTAACGACGCACTCCTAATTTTATAGTACGCATGATTCTTACAAGATGGCACGCTAAGCACGTTTCCAGCGTGTTAAAATGAGAAGTTACGGGTAGAACGAAACATTTGAGATGCACTAAATGTTTTAAATAATGATAGTTCATTGATATATGCCGTAAAAAATCAAGTTTACTGGAATAAGATTTATTTAAATTTTGAAGTTTTTTATATTTGAAATAATTAAAGATTTCCAGAATGTAAACATTCATATTTAAAGATTAAACAATTTGAATGCATCAAACTTTTGATTCTATAAACATGTATATGTCTACTAATTTAAATTTCTTGCTGAGTTATTAATTAATTTTGTATTACTTTAAGTTATCAACAGCTATGAATCTAATGTTTTTTTTAACAAATAGGAACTTTATACTTTAAGATAAATTTGTCTCTTTACATATTTGTCTACATTTGAAAAGGTTTTGGAAGGATAATAACGTAAAGATATTGATTTTTTAAAAATATATTACGTCAATCAGATACCTTAAACAACACAGAAAAAAATAATTAGCAGATTCTACCCAGAACTTAAGTAAAATTTATCGAAAAAGATGAGTAACCATTGTTAATACAAATAATTAAAAGAACAACCCTACTTTTCTGTAATTTATCTGGTATTTATCTTTGAAATGCTTAATTAACGCCAATAATGTATTAAAATCTTTTCCGAGTAAATAAATTCAGAGAATTTTTATATTTATTATAATTGGTGTCAATTTTCTTGCGAGTGATGTTATAGAATATTTAGCCTAGTTTTCCATTAATCTATGATTAAACGTTATTTAAAAACTTATTACTTAAAGGCTAGAGTACTATTTATTTATATTTCTCATTAAATTTTGCCTTTAAATAAGACTCGGTAAATTTTACATAACTAAGTTATTTTTCTAAGATTTTTTCCCGTGAATGTTTTAATTACTTCGAAAGTCAAGCCTTCGTTTAATAACTTATTTATTAAACAGAAGTAAACAATGAGTGAAGTTTAATAATATACTTAATAAAGAATATAACAAAATAATGTTCCGTTTAAAGTTATCACTGAATAAATTGAAAAAGATTGAACAGTCATTAATGATAAAAAAAACATCAACGATTTAAATACAAAACCACATCGCAAGTTATATTTACAGATCTACGCACTGCGATGATTGCCAATTTTTATCCTCATTATTATTTCTCGGTGCATTTCAACGGCCCTTCCTGCAGTTTACATTTCCAGCTTGCCAAGCATTTCAATTTGCTGATATGAAAAATGCGTTAAAAAACAGGCATTTCCGTATGACGACGTGAGCGGACCATAATTTGCAGATGAAAATGTATCGAAAAATCAAAGGAACATTTGCATGCAGTGTGATCAATACTGCGAATTACTCGGTTCAAAAACCTAATTTTCAGCCACATTTCTAACAGACGTCAAGTGTAACTCTTCATAAAATTAAAAACGTTTGATGTTGATTTATGTGCATTTTTTTTGCTTTGTTCATTTAATTTAAAATAAGAAATACTCAGTAATCAAATACAAGTTAATCTTGTATATTATTTCTATTTCTTCGATCTTATATTATTAATTTTGCATTCAACATTACGGATTATTTGCCTTTAGAGAAATTTTCAATAATTATGTCTAAGTATTCTTGATAAGCAAATAAAATTGTTGGACGCAAAATATTAATTGAACTTCAATTTAAAGGATAACTTCTTTCACTTTCTAGATAATGAGTGATTAGGCAAAACATGTTTCCATTTCTATTATAAATTTGCTTTAATTCAATGCAACTTGTTGTTGTAACCAAAAACCAAAAAACATGAGATGATTTATTAAATATGAAAGTAAAGGAAGCGCATGCATTTCATGTTGACAATTCATCAAATCTGTTACAAAAGAATATTCCATGAAGTCGCTAGAACTCTTCAAGATTAATTTCTACCTGATTGGACAAACCAAAGTAAGCTCCCGGTATATCAAAATAATATCAGTAAAATTAAAAAACATTGCAGCAGAATCGATGTAATTACACAAATATGAGTCATTTTATATTTTAACACCCCAAGGGCATTCTAATCAACCAATTTGTATTTGAAATTTTGCAGATAAGCCTGAAACATGTCATGAATTATAATTACTAAAAAATATTCAAAATGTTCTTTTTTCAGAAATAATTAAGTAAACAAAAATCTGAATGTTCATGGTCCACTCTTTTGAAAATTCTAAATTTTGTTTATGAGCAATATGATGGAAATTCTTGGTGTTTGTCGGTCAAATGTTAATAATACTTTGAGTAAAAGGTAAATAATTAAATAAATAAGTAAATATATGTCTCTAGGATATTAGTTTATATTTCGGAAATTATGAGCATTAAATTACGCAATAAAACCTAAAATTCAGTTGTTTATCAGATTAGAAGCTAAAAATGCGGAATCAAAGATCGATTTCTTTATTTTCTAAATGTTGATTTATTAAAATTTCTCGGGTATTCACTTAATGTGTTCACTTCATTAATACCTTTCCGAAAGACATCGTACTTTGTTAATTTAAATTTCTTGATATAACTATTGCATTGTACACATTTGATACTCGTCATCGATACATTCAGCTAAATACTCTGAAATACAAATTCAAATAAGTACAGTTTTTGCTGCTGTAAAAAATAACATACAAAATTATAAAAAATAAATACATGACTTTGTATTGGGATACTAACCCAATTGGGGAATGATGAGGAATATGCCGGTCTAACAATTACGAGTGGCGATAGCTATCTGTTCTGACAATTAGCTCGATGATAGGCTCCACAAAGTAGGAGATAATGAAATGAAAATAAACATGGAAACCGATGGGATAGGGGCATTCACAGAGGGAAAGGACACAGGGCGGATGCTGATACGCCTGCGGCTCCAAAATTACCGGTGCTGTGCGATATAATATTCCCTATTTCGACTGGCTGGGATTGATTGTGTTTATCTTTCATTAGAAACGCTCAGTGAAACGCGAAGGTTAAGCCCGTCAATAATAAATGGCACAATTTTCTTTCAAAAAACTTCGAAAGTCAAACAAAACAGGCCATGAATCGTAAGAACCTCTATGTATACATTCTGAAGGTAATTGAAAAAGGGCCAATATTTTGGTGTGTTATAATAAAAAATTCATAATACTTATTTTAATTTTACATTGTACTTTTTAATTTAATGTTCATTATATAACACAATGTTTAATCTTAAAATTCCCAATATTTATAACACAGGTTGTTTGCATTATTTAATTCAAATAAATATGTACAATATACTATTGCGCAAATACGCATGCGCGTATTTGACTCTCGCGTGGTACAGCTTGTATTTCGGCTACCGCCGGTCAATTGGCAAAATAGACTTTTATAAACCACACGTGTCTCAAATTTATAGAAGTGAAATCCAGCAATAAGCAAGTCGTATTCTGACGAAACGCAGGTCAACATGGTTTTGTTGTTGGGAATCTGTGGATCATTTCCGACGTAATTCACCACATTGAACCCGATATGTTTGAAAACTGTTATTTTTATATTATTAAACTATTTTTTTTTATCATATTCATGATCACCGACCCACAAAACCCCCGAGTAAAAAGTTTCATCTGAATATTCTACATTGGATAAGCCATTTTGAAAATTGTCATATATTCATGATCAGCTACCTAAAAAAACCCTAGTAAGACGATTCATATGAATCTGATGAATTTTTCAAAAATCATCCGCCATATTGACTCCTCCTTTTAGTAATATAAAAGCGCAACAAGAATAATACAAGATGATATTTTGGCGAATGCGATATTAATACTATCTTAATACTGTTTTATGTTGAAATTATTGTAATTTCGTCTTTTTTAACACTCCTGGAGTAGAACTCGATTTTGCGTCCTGCCATGAAATGTTCGGGCGCCAATTATTATCGAGCCCCACGTCTGTCGTATTAAGAAAATTTCGTATCAAGACGGGCGAAGTATCGATCTCCGACGAATGTGATTGTCGTCCTCGCTTCGTTCGTAGGAGAAACTTCACATTCGTCGGAGATCGCTAATTACGCCCTTGTTACATAATACAATTTATGCCATTCGATGCGTAAAATGCTATTTTACACACTTTTGACATTTTTGGTAACATTTTACGCACTCAAGTGACATAAAATATCGTATGCATCGGGCCGCAACCCTTCACATTCGTAGAATGAACTTTTACGCACTAGTTTCATAATATACTATTATTTTGTACTAACGTGATCGCAATAGATGAACAGTACGAAGTTCTTTCAAGAATCGAACATTGCTTTTTGCTCACGGACGCTTATACGAATGAGAAAACATGAAATTTTGCACCGACTGTCCACTGTTCGTACATTATGATACAAGGGCGTAAAGTGGATAATTTGCGAAGGGTTAAAAGGAGCTGAAATAAAGGCAAATGCGATTATTCATTTTCACCCAATCAGTAATTGTGTATAACTGTACCAACAGTTATAGTATTGCATAATATCAACGTTGTCATGAGATACCGGTTACTATTTTACATTCATTTATTTTTTTACATTTACCGACAATTTTCAGAGGATGCATCTGCATTTATTCCTGGAAAGAAACTGGTAGCACAATTATATACGAGTTTACTGAAAGCAAGATCCGATACGTCAAATCACTTTCGAAGTTCAATTTACGAAATAAAAAACGAAACGAATTACCCACCTTTTTCCTCATTTCCAATATACAATGTACCGCTTTTCTTTGGTACAAAAATGGAATTCGATTACCTTTCATACGTGGAACAGCCAGGAAAGAAATACAGCTCGAATCGGTGAGTTTCTTTCTTTTTCCACCGTTCAAAATTACATCCTTGCGAAAAACAATTTCACCCAGCTTTACTCCCTTACCAGATACGTAGCCTGGGTCATCGTTGGGGATTTTCGCAGAGTCGCGGATGGAAGGTAATTTCGTCGTTTTTACTTCGGAGCCATTGAGTACGCGAACTGGTACAATCCGAATGAGACAAAGAATACCCAGCACGGAATGGAAGAAAAGCCCGAGGGTTGAACTGTAAACGGGCGACGAAAGAAAGGCGGGAAAGAAAAGAATTACGAGGTGTGAAACGAAAGCGAAGAATCTATCCACGAATTAAGAGGAGGTGTTCGCAAGAGGGGAAAAGTTAGCACGCGAAGTCAACGTCCTACCTAGCGATAGTAGCGTGGTTCCTTAGTCGAGTACGCAATCGGTCATGTTTTACTTCCCTAACGCTTTAATTCGTCCCTCACAACACGATCTGTCAGATGATTAAGACCTTCACTGAACGATCTGAATTAAACACTAGCTATTTATAATCATTTTTCTACATTTCAGATGGAAATCAACTTCCTTGAACATATATTGGGCGTTTTAAAATTTGCATACTGACATTTAATGGATGTACATTAAGATTCATTTTATAGCCGCACATTCATTTTTAGAAAATATCCACTGATGGGAGTTTTAATGCATTTTAAGGAAACGCGGTCAAATTTCCCTCGAATCTTAAGAGAAAGAAATAAAAAAAATTAATTTTAACAGATAAAAGAGCGTCTTTTAACATGTCGGCACGTAACTCGCTCAATCTATCCTGCATTTGCATAAAGCTTTAGTTATCCAACTGGAACATACGAAAAAGTGAACTATGCCATTTTTTTGAAATGTCAATGTATGGTTTTATTGTATAGTGTCGAGCATTTCCCCAATATATTTGGTGCACCCAAATGAAAGAGTCTGTTTTTACTGAACAAAAGTCTAAAGTTGATTTGAAAAGTTTTATTTTATTATTTATTAGAGTAACGGCCGCTCGACTTTTATCGAACATATTGTTTAAAATTCTATAGTCTGTGGTCTGTGCCATGTGTGTAATGCTATTCGAAACATTGACGTTCGGAAAAAGATCAGCAAATAATAATTCGGAAAGTATCTCGCAATACCATAAATATGTCAAAATATCCTTCAAGATAAACAGAAAATAGTACAGTTACAACTAGTTTAAAATTAGATGTACGAACCTATATAATATAATCTAAATGTGTTATTTATGGTAGACTCTATTTCATTGATATTTATACGCAGATCTTTATAATTTTCTTTCCTAAACGATCCTTGAAAAACTAAAGAGATGTTTAAAAGTCGTATTTTCACTATCTTTGATTTATGGATTTCTACGTTGTTTATGTTTGTGAAGTACAGAATAAAGTACTTGTTCGTACCAGGTTGATTTCTCCAAGGAAAACATATTTTTACAGAATATTGGAGAACTAGAACGCATCTGGGTACATTGTCTTCGAAAATGCGTTCACCACTATTTCAGAAATATTTGAAGCAAAATAAAATGCCCACGGAAAAAGAAAAATTTTTAAAATATATAACGATGTTGGAACATCAAAGATGAACAGCTTGCAAAATACTGAACATCTCAGAGTTATTCAATAATCTCATTAATTTTCAGAGTTTAAATGAAATATTTGAGTTAATTAAATGAGTTTATTAAATTTAAATCTGTATTTGATATTGTTTGTTAGAATAGACACCACATTTCTGTATGAGATTCTAGTTGCAGGTTCGCATTTCAACTATAATTTACCTAACATTTATCGCCATTTGCAAATACATCGTCCACCGTGATTCGACCATTGTTTACATGAACCTATAATTGAATTTGACCACAGTTGTTCCAGTGCATAATAGTCAGAATATGTTACAAGATTTTCTCTACATGTAGTAAAGCAACAATTTATTTGTTTTTAATAAATTATGTATTGTTTACCGTATGATAAATACAATGCGAAGTTCTGCCATATAATAGTACATTTCAAACATATTTACTATGTTATATTATTTACTTTGACGTCTTTAATTATTTTAAACCATCAGTTTTTTTAAAGATGAACATTAATTAGGGGAGAAACTTTATGGTTGCCTTCCTAAGCTTGTTTGCTCATAACTCGTTATACAACTAACATATCGCTCTTATATGTATACTATTGGAAAGAGAACATAAAAAGCTACGATTTTCAACAAAAAATTATATTACGTCACAAAAAAATTAAAGTTTTATACCACATTTTGTAAAGAAACTGAAACAGACTTTCTGAAATTTGGACTTGCAGATTGCCACTCCACCCTTTGAAAGATTGCTGAACAGCGAAAAACTGAAGTTAAACCTTGCTAGTCCGGCATATTTCAGCTCACTGAATTTGAATTCGTATTTAAACAAAAAAATGGCGGATCGGGTACGGCGGCCGAAATTTTAATAATCAATCTAAACAGTATGAAACTTGTTTTTAGGGAGTTTTTGTGGTCGCTGATCAAGAATCTAAAGTCATATTTCGAAATTTCATTATGCTATATCCAATATAGCGGCTGAAATTTAAAAAATTATTAGCACTAATTTAGATTACTAGTTACTACCAGGAAACACCAGTGCGATAGTGATGATCTTCTTCCTCATTTTCTGCATCGATTTGTTTTTTTTTTTAACTTTCACA
This sequence comes from Trichopria drosophilae, assembly GCA_030407085.1. Taxonomy (NCBI): domain Eukaryota; kingdom Metazoa; phylum Arthropoda; class Insecta; order Hymenoptera; family Diapriidae; genus Trichopria; species Trichopria drosophilae. The sequence goes on from CM059584.1 coordinate 40,882,986, forward strand.
TTCTTTTGAATTTTCGGAAGAAACATTTGATTATCCCATAATTTATGTTTGGGTTCTCTATTAATTTTATACTTTTTTTTTTATTTACCGGCGGTTGTTACAGATTATTATTTTTTTCTTCATTTTCGAAATAAAATTTAAAAAATCCTTGCAAAAAAAGTACAATATGATAATATATTTTTGAAGTGCAGAAACAAGTTAGTGCTTTATGTCCTTTACGAAAATTATAACAATTTTAAATCTAAAATATCAAGATGGTGAAATTAACTTTAAACCTACTTCTTTCACGAATATGAGAATTCAGAAAATAAATACATCTAAATTTAGGATTCTCCAGGCACGTTAATTGCATTCGGCAATCTATACGATGAATGTTCCCTGCGATTATTTTAACGTTTTCAAATTACCAAATTAAAATGTATAGAATCTTTACGTATAGAAATTCATGAAAAGCAGATATTAATATTTTCAATCAATTACATACAGAAAAACTGCATAGGAAAAGCAATGATATATCTCACAGTATTGAATTCCAAATATTGGAATATCTAGAATGCGTATTCATATTAATATTCATATTATGAGATTTATATATGAAAGCTTTAAATACGTTTTACTACAGTGTGAAAAAGCCATTTCTGTTAATATAAAATTCTATCCATATACAAAACAATGCTATCGATTTGAACTCCAATTTTCTTAACAATATTAATATATTAATACGTCGCAATTTATCAGATGAGAATTGATATGTTCTGTTGTCTATAGAAGCCTGCACGTATTTCCCAAGAGGATAGTATGCAGGCATTATGGATGCCATTGTGGACCATTCAATCTGAAATTGAAGTACCACGATTATATTCACAATGTCAAGAAAAATCACTTTTTTCCTATGTATTTCTTGGATGATTTTAAGAAAAAAGTAAAAAATAAACAAGATGGATCTTAAAACTGTGTCTTTTAATTATATTGTGAAAAAATGGTGTAGGTGTTATAGTCTATCCTCATTAACAAGTAGATTACTTTATCTTCGTTTCGTTATTTCTACATATTGTTAACGGGAATTCATGGATTGATGTAAATAAATTTTCTTTCTAATTAAATCAATTTCAGAGGCATGTGTTCTAGCTTCGAATTAGCAATTGATTTCGGTATGTATGGCATTGCAACCAATTACATTCACTATGTACAATTAATTGTAAAAATATGTTATTTAAGAACAACACATTATAATGTATGGATCCATTACGAAGCATAAACATTGCTCCATTTATTTTCTGGAAATCAATATTATGAACCTAAATTGTTTTAAAGTTAGAGAAAAGAGTAATATAACGTTTTATCAGTTTTGGATTACGAATAACCATCGTTTGAGCAGAATTTGCGCATGGTTGATTCTTGTCGTACAGGAATGATCCAATGATGTCCAAGTATAAATCATGGCCGGAGAACAAAGTTTCGAAAATCAAAACGACGAAAGGTTAAAATTTCGATATTGCGCGAGTCCAAGGTATGTTAATTTGCTTTTGTTTGCCAAATTTTCAAAGACGAAGTGAAGAAAATCACGCTGGAGCCATGCTATTTCGAAATTTCGGCCTTTCGGTGTGTTGATTTTCGGAACTTTGTTCCCCGGCCTAAATCATTAAATTTCTATAACAACAGATGCTTAAAGTGTAAAATAATTATTAACTTAGTTTTTTGTTATTATAACTACATTACATCAGTATACAAATGTATTACTACTATGAAGATGATTTTACATGTACCCTCTAAATTTGAATGCTATGCGCTGTTTATTTCTATTAAATAAGTGCACGTTCATATTTGCACAAAATGAACACTCACTTGCATCCATATTACATACAACTAATCTTCCGTTACAAATTATTGATACGATTGCTGTTGTTAATACAAAACTAATTAATTCAAAAGTTATCGATCTTATCAATACTTGGTCCGATACTCTTCGAAGCTCAAATTACAGCAAATTCATTAACAAGTTTACATATTGCTCTATCCATGTAGTCATAAATATAACATTACAGAATTAACGTTGTGAAAAATTATTAACCTTAACTTATGCGTTACCTTGCGTGTTTAATGCAGAACTTACTAGTCTTATAATGTCTTCTTACAGTTAAATCAGTCAGTGCTATCGTTTTCGTACGTCTCGGCTCTTTCAGTTTTAAAGAGTTAAATTCATTTTATAAGTCAATGTATTCTATATTTACGTAATAGAGCAGTGTGTTTAAAAATCAACATTGTGCTTTTTTACGCTATAAAATTGTTTGCTTTGTTATCACTTTTTATGAATTTTTTTTTTAATTTTTCAACACTCTCATCCGTTATTGTATGCAATTGCTCTTTGTTAAATAGAAGGTCTCCAGTCAGTCATAAGGTATTTTAATTATTTAAGAAATTGTTAATTTTTATGATACTTGGTAGATAGTGCGCTTTGATGTCAGATTTTGATCATTCAAAATTCGAAATATTGAATGTATAATTTAAAGTACGAGCCTTACATTTTATGCTGATTCAAAGTGGAATATTTACAATTTTACGTGTATTATAAGTATTACAAAAACTACGAATTTTTATACGGATTTTATTTTTTCCAAAAAGTGTATGCGCCATTTTGAATTTTAAAATCTGATTCAAATTCATAATAGCGACTTCCAAAACAGTAGCTACCAAGTGTGATAAAAATTCGCAATTATTCCAAGAATTTAAACTAGTGTTGGCGTGGTGCCTCGCTCGCTTCGCTCGCTCAGAAACTTCGACCCAGTGGAGAATCGGCTATTCCTTAATACTCGTTTGTTTACTAACAGCTTTCAATTATATTATAAAATTATATTAATATTTGGGGGTTCAATCATATTTAGGGCCAAGTGACTTCGATAGATATGTTACAACAATATAGTGTTCCTCATATGCATGAAAATTGAAAATGAGCATTTTCTTCGCTTCGATTCACTTCGACCCCGACGACAGGCCAGCCGAAGTATTAATAAATAAAAATTGCGAAACACTTACTTCATGCACTTGTATTCTAATAGACTATTCGAAGCATATTACATGTTTACTGTGTTTTACTAATTACTATCTGTATCATTATGATCTTATATATACAATATATACTCTCTGATAGATATCTTTTAGATACTATAAGACATCTTTTAGATATATCGAATTAGTTATTTTCGTATCAAGGGCGTAAAAGAACTTATGCGCCCGTAGGTGCTCACCGCGCCCGAGGGGCTGGCGAAGACTACACTTGGGGATAGGGGGTCGAAACGTCGAAATTTGATGAAAAACTATAAGGTAATTTTTTTGCCGAGGTGACCAAATTCAATACTTTTTCAGACAATAGTCATAAGCATTTTAAACCAGTTTTTATGGTATTATCGTTGACTTTAGGAAGAAAATGCATACAACCTTTTTTGCAGAGAATTTCATGCTCTATCGTTTTTGTTGGATACATTTTTTAATAAAATTTGTATTTTTCAAAGTAAATGCAAAACACTACGAAGAAACTTAATTGGGGCTAATGTTTTTTAGTAATGGATGGATCTGAGCCAAAATCTAATCAGATCTAAGTTATGCCAAGAGTCGTATTTAAAAAAAAAAAATTATGTCAATACGCTTATTCGTTCGCGAGTTATCAGGAAACAAAAAAAAACGGGCCGTACGGACACAAATTTTTTTATTGTTGATTTTGGCTCCTTAGGGTCTGAAACGTCGACATTTGATGAAAAACTATATGGTATTTTTATGCCCGAAGTGACCAAATTCAATATTTCGTCCAGACCGAAGGTCTGGGTTGAAGTAATACTACGTTATATTTCGTTAAAAGAAAAATTCTTCTGACCTCCACAGTTGGTCCGCCATTTTGACATTCTAAAAAGAATGTATGGAGAATTTAAAGCTTAGTTAGTCCTTGTGGACGAGATCTTTTTAAGCTTTCAGACATTTATCGACGCTTATTTCTTTTGCAAAAAAAGTGCTTATGCAAACAAAGCAAATTAAAAACCTTATTTTTGGCCCAAAAAATTATTATATCATTTTGGATTTCCGTTTTGTTACAATTCTGATTTAAGAATCTGAAAAAGCGAGCTGGATACCATAATAAATGGTTGAACGCTATTTTTGGCCGAGCTTATAATAAAGCAATATGGTGTTGTACATTGTGTTTAAAATGTTTCCCTCCCGTCCTTAAAGGGTTAAGGCAGTCGGAATCAACTAAAATATTTTATCGACTTTTAGCAAAAATGCAATTCAGTAAACGTTCATAAATAATATTTATTTCTCTGCACTTAAGGGTACACACCACTTTAAAATTCGCAAAAAATCATTTTTTTCATTTTAAAGCTGCCGATTTGGATCTTAAAAGTAAGATACAACATTGTTTATACGATTGAGTTTTTACAGACAAGTTTTCATAAAAGTTTGTTTCTCAAAAGTAAGCGTCATGGACTAAAAACATAAAAAAAATGAGAAAACCGTAAAAAATGCGTGTAAAAGCCACCATATTGGATCGGCTATTTTGCATTTTGTCATCCTGCGTCGCATAAATTTTGGTTGTGGTTATTATTCCACAGTATCCAGACTCTTGCACCTATCCGACAACGGGAACATTATTAGCCAGTACGTTAAACAAATACAAAAATGTTTAAAATCACGTTTTTGTGTGAATTAGTCGCCATTTTGAAAAATTAAACGTCATAGCACAAAATAAATAGCAGTTTTGAAAAGTACGGACAAAAGTACATCAGAAAATATCGTTTTGAAAATTTTTTGCTTATCATTACACAGATAAATATTCACTTGAAAATCGCAAAATAATGGCCTTTTGGCATGAAAAGGGTGAAAGGGTTAAGGCACTCGGTATCAGCTAAAATATTTTCTCGACTTTAGCAAAAATGCAGTTCACGCAGATTCATGCAAATTCGCAAAAAATCATTTTTTTCATTTTAAAGCTGACGATTTGAGTCTTCAAAATAAGGTACAACATTGTTTATACGATGGAATTTTTACAAACAAGTTTTCATAAAAGTTTTAATTGTATTTTACTCAAAACAACTTGCTCAAATTGTCACTTGTTGACTTAAAATTTAGAAAGTATTTTTTAAAACAAAATTATTTAGAGAAAGACGTAGAATTTTGTTAACGTTGCTTAATTTATTTGTTATAAATATCTGTACTGTATACTTTTAGTAATAAAAAGAAAAATTTTCTTCAAATGTCCACTATTTTTGCAAAAAGTGATATAAAACAAATTCGTCCGTCCCTCTTGAGATTTTTGTACATAATGAAAAAAAAATTCTGAGATTAGACCAACATCTTTACAGCAGCCATTTTTTTGAATGTTAGAAATAAAAATTTGATAGCCATTTAATTAGATAGATAATAAAATCCTTTAAACATAATTTTTATTTTTTACGTTGTTTTCCCGGAAAAGTTAGTGAAATTAGGTGATTTTTCGATGTTCTAGAGTGGAGTGACCCATTAACACATGTATTAACTATAAGCAAAATTGGATTGGTTTCAGCAATTTTTTAAAGTCAGGTGTATCAGGTGACAACGTATACAATTCTCTCAAAATATTCTAATATAGAGCAAAAGATTGCTTAAAAAATACATTAACTTTCATAATGGTTGAAAATTCGCTTTTCTAAAATATGCGACTTATTGATCGTCAGACAAAGGCTTCGATTTTCTAGTGATTTTTATGGAACGGTATAAAGGGATCCAAGAAAAGTGACAAAGGTGCAATTCTAGCGGAGAACGTTCTTACCCAGATAACCTTCGGAAATACGAACCCTGTCCCCGATCGTCCCTATCTAGGCGAATTAAGGAACGACTTGGTGATCTTCCATCTATTGGATATTTCTACCTCGACTATAGGGTGAAAAGGTAACCGTAATTTGACTTTTTTTTGCGGCCAGATCTTGAGAAGTTTATTCTTATCAATAAACGTTCCCGAATCCGAGTAATCGACATTGCTGTTGATATATAGAGCAGGCAAAGCGGGATTTTGATTCGCGAAGCGATTATAGAAGAAATTAATTATAGCCCTGGCAATTCAAGGATCTGCACTCGTTTCCCTCGGGTCTCTCGAAGAGCGAGTGCAAGTAGCACACATCATATCACATTGGAAAACTCCAGCGAGCATTTGTACACATGTCCGCTTTCCGCTGGCGCTTTCCGATTAATATCCAGCATAGGTATCCGAGATTATTCGTGCGGGATCTTGAAATCCCATTACTCCCCAGCGAACGTGTTGAGGCCGGTTTGAGAGTGCAGCGCTCCGTTTTAAAGCAGACAGCTTTGTCCATTACGCTCGATGAATTATTTACGCGTTTCATCGTCGCGACCACCGCTTTCAGACCCTAAAGCTACGAGGATCTTCTACCCACCACACTAGTGTAATTGCAACTTACAAAATTCATGCAAAATTAATGATAAAATCATCTGAGAGTCCTACCTTCTAAAATAACAAGGAACGAACAAAATTACAACAATTTTTTTTTGAATATAAAATTTTTAGAGAATACTGCACTTCAAGAAACATCCATTGAAAATCTCTGATATTTTTATTGGAAGCGATAATTTTTACTTATATCCGGTATAGAAATTTTCTCATACTACAGTATGGGAAATTTTGCATACGTTTTATGGTAATTTCCCATTACGATAAGAGAAATTTCATAAATTATTCAAATTCGTAGCGGTATTCTTATATCGTGTAATAAATAATAATGGTCGATATTTAAATTGGTTCGTCGAGCACTAGATGGCGCTCAAATCTAAAAACGATTTTTCCTCTAGTTTCATTGAAGTGCCCATCTGGGATCTGGACAGCTTTTGCGAAGAATATTCTTGATGAATTTCAGCGATTGTCATCCACTCACTCATCGTAAATATCCCCCATTAGTTCGACATTTATATTATATAATGGTCAATTTCATTTTCGGGTTCATACACTTCCTAGTTTACTTCGAAGAAACATCCCAGAAGAAATTCGTTGAAAATTGGTTACAATTGGGACTACAGTGGCGTCATTCCCAGCTTTTTTATTTTGGTCATATTTTTTGCATTTTTAATGTGATAACGGTTGATATTTGTCAATATTACCGTACTTTCAGTAATGATATTGTTTTTGTTGTAAATAAAGGCCATAGCGGATTAAGACATTGATCCGGGCCCCAAGCCGTTTTCCAAAACCAAGTGTGGGACCTTGTTTGGGCTGGTTTAAGATATGTTTTCACCAAATTTCAGCACACAACAAGCAGTTAACGCCAAATTAACCGCCAAAAAAAAACGTTTTTCGGCACTTTTTTCACATTTTTGCCTGTAGTTCAGCCGCTATTCAATATTTGTCAACGAATTTCGACGAATGAAAAAAATCACGTTTTACCAGGATTATATATTAAATCGTTTGTACGTTGCGCTACGCCAAAAATCTAGAGTTGCACTTTTTATGTACTTTTCCACTCGTCTATCGTCCGTTTTCCCATATAAATTTCAAATTAAAAAAAATACTTCAAAAATTGATGTTTTTTCAGATATTTTTGGCGTTATTTAGTGTAAACATTAATTTTTTGCAAAATTTGACCACGCCATTCGAAAAAGCACCCTTGAAAATAATGGGTAAGCTACTTTACAAATGAATGCTTCAATTATTTTGCAATGATACAAACGACGAAAGTCGTACCAGACGGAATGTGCAATTTTGACTTTAACGGGTTAAAAGACGGCTGGATTATTTTATTTTTTAATATATTTTTTTTGTGTGTTTCCCGATAAATCGAATGGAACATATCTTAAGTTAGCGTGGAAGCTGCATCATGCTCAAAAATGGCCAAAAAACCGAGAAAAATAGAAAAAAATGCATTTTTCCGTCAGAAGGAGATTCCTAGCAATCTCCAGAGCCTCGGGAAAATACCATCAATAGATGTATTTGTTTGGTCAGGAGTAAAACTAACTAAAATTCGTCAAAAAATATTGAATAGCCGCTATAGCTGCGACAAAGTCCGATACTTGGTTTTTGAATACGGCTTGGGGCCCAGGACATCTTGGCGTAGATTTTTCTCTCTTATAAAAGTGATGTACCCTACGTGACTGCATATTCGAATGGCGATATATATCCCACAAAATGAAGGTGACCTGTTAGGTAATTTTGTGAAGTCTCTTCAAAATGGTGATGATCTCGATTAATAATTTGTAATTCGAATATTACAATATAGATTCCATTTAAACGAAATAAGTGAAAAATCGAACTAAGAAGATGAGAGAAAAGTGTCTATTGGTTTTTCAGTATCTTTCGGAATCTCAGGGGATCGCGATCAGTTCGTCACCGCGGGATGGGAATAAATTGGAAATTTTTTATTCCACTGTTCATATTGCGTATTTTCTTTCGACTCCTTCCATCAGTCGTTAATACTCGAAAGGGTACTATTTCTCACTTCCATTTTTGCTAGACATTTGGCAGACGCCACACTATCCTGCGGTCCTTAAATCATACATGATGGTCATTGCAGTACGCGTGCGCTTTTCTTTGCTGGATTTATGTAAACATCAATAATTATTAATGCCCGTGTTTAGACAAATTTATTCCTTTGTTGGGCGTAATGGAGCAAGCTTCTGAAATTATTGCTTGTTCACATAGAGTAATTTTATTGGAAGTCTGACTCGAGACCATAGGACGCTTTCAGAAAGTGGCCTCTTTGTGCCGTCAACTTTGGTCCAGATTACAAGGCTCGTAAGTGAAGTAGTACACCGGGTCGAAACTTTGTCCAAAGTAACAACTATCGCCCTAAATCTTCGCGCACGTGGCGAAGTTGCCGGCGAGGCATCGGCGACCCAAAGAGTTTCATTATAAAAGCCAAGTTGGCTGGCATCCACGCCCTGCTTTCTCGGTTAGCCTTCTCACTCAGATTCGATTCTTTCGCCGACGTCGGTCTCGCTCGTTTTTGTCGTCCGGCGCTTTTGGCCCGAGATGGCGAAGCGCCCTTGGAAACTATAGCCCCGAGAAATTCTCCACGGTACGTCGTCGTTTCTCCGCGGAACGTTTCCGGACAACCGTGTGTGTACGTCTTAGAAACTTCCCTCGGGTATACCGGAGTTTTGATAGGGTTTCCCGAACGCCTCGGATAAATTTATTATCAATGGTCATTTCGCGGCACTACCCGGCGACACCGACCTCGTTTCCTCGTCGAACAATCCGTGCCCGACAGTCCGCTAATCGTATCACCAACCTGCATCTCCTGCGGCTGGAAAAAGAAGTAAACAGGAAAATAAAGTTATCCGAAAGTGGAAAATTCTTTAGTTAGGCGAACGAGAAAGGTAAGGCGCAAAAGTGGAAACACCCCTGTTACCAGTGAGAGTAAAGCTCGTCGGAGACTTCTTTAAATTCCGCCTCTGAGATGTCGGAATTCGTGGAACATCGCCCTCGGGATTCAACGACAGTTTCCGTCGTATTTTTACTTGCTTACGACGCCAAACTGAATTCTCCGAGAGAGCTCGTCGCGTGCATCGATCTATTTTCTACAAAAACGAACTAGCTATGAATGCAGATAAACATGCAATGAAAAAGAAGCAAAAACTGAACTTGACGTAAGATAAACAATACCGAGATATCGTTGTTGTTTACTGGTTCAAAGCAGCTTTAATTATTTCAGAATTCTTCCTTGACTATTAGTCAGAATACTGACTTTGTCGAATGTGTTAAATACATAAAGAGTCGTACAGATATTTCTCAAATAGTAACCTAAAAATACATAACCTCTGAATTTCTTTACGAATATTTCTGAATGTGAAATATGTTAACCCATTACGACTGGAATGAAAATTTTGTAATTATATTTTTATTTTGCGTAAAAATAGATTCTAGAAAATGACCAAGCAGGTATATCTGATGTAAAATTAACTGAAGCATTAAAATATACATATCAACCTTTTGAAAATACAGCGAAAGTATCCATAATGGCAGCTAAAACACGAAAAAATCAGCGAAAGGTTCAGACATGTTTTATTTGAAAATGATCCATTTTCGGAAAAATGTTGCTGGACAAAAAATGTTTAGAAGTGATTGAGAATATGCTCAAATTTTGTCGGAAAGACTTTGTTCACTTTTCACAATCGCCAAATTTTGAAAAATTAAAAAAGTCAAAATTTGACAAAAATGTCAGGGTTTTCTTCGAGCAATTCAAAGAACTTTTTGGTTCATAATATCTTTTCCAAAAGTTTATCATTTTCAAACAAAAACTTCTGAACTTTTGGGCAGAGATTATTTTTCTGGAAATTATTTATTTGAAAATGATAAACTTTCAGAAAAAAGATTGCCGAAGAAAAAACTCTTAGAATTGATTGAAGAATGCGCCAAAATTTTGAAAATTAAAGAAGGTTTGAAACAAAATTTTAACAAATTTCTGGCTATTTTTTGAACAATGCTAAGAACTTTTTTTCGTAACATTTTTTCCCGAAAGTCTATCATTTTCAAATATTATGACGATTTTATGGTGTTTTAGACTCTATTTTGGATACTCTCACGTTTATTATAAAAATTTTACTATGTACATTTCAAAATTCCAGTCTCGAGGACACGATTTTTTCACTTCAAATAGCAATTATTTAAGTGTGAAAAATAATATAAAGAAAAAGACAATTTGAAAAATTCATTTTTTAAAAATAATCGTACATAGTTTTGCACAGTTAAATTTTGAAAAAAAATCTAACAAAAGATTCTGAAAGTTCAGTTAATTTTACGCCAGATATGCCTGCTTAGACATTTTGTAGAATCTTTTTTTAAATATAAAATACAATCGATGAAAACTATAGTGAAAAAATGCCCACTTTTTACTTAAACCACTCAGGGTTAATTAGGATAAGATCTGTGAAAATCTTATGATAGTAAATAAAAAATACTTTAGCTAGTACACTGCCATGCATTACATAACCTGCATGGTTTTTTTTAAGAATAACAAACGCTTTTGTAGTAGAAGATTTAGCCTGTATTATAATTTTCGACTGTCTTAAACTTAACAAACTGTTGGATAGAAAATATTTATTCCAATATTTAGAGATAAGATGCCGTTATACTTAAAGGTTCTACATGCGTAAAAATGCCAATTCTTTTTCTAAAAACTCCAGGATTTTATTCACTAAGTAAATAACCACATTTCATGGAATTTTAGGATGTAATATCACTATTAAAATTGTAATATTAATTTTTAAGAAATTATAACTGTCCGTGCAAAAAAAAATTGATTGCCAGTGAATTTGGTTCTAGTAAAGTAAAAATAAAATTGGTCTGGTTCAAACAAGTAAGGTGTCCCAATTTTAAGTAAAATCAAAATGTACTATAACAGATTTTGAATGGTCTAAAACATTCAATTCAATTGTTAAACCAATTACAATCACTTGGAACTGACTTTGACGTGGCCAATTACGATTTAAATGGATTACTATTAAAAATCGTACTATTATTGTGTTCTTCATTTTATTTTAATTGATCGAACTAGTTTCTAAATGCCAACAATTCGTGTCTTTGCTACAGGCCAGTTTCAATTACACACTTCAGTTGAACTAAATCACAGAAAGGAATCAGAATGCTTTCATATTCGGTCGATCGAGCAATGGAAAAGTATATAAAATTAAGGTAGATGAAACTATATTTTAGTTTAAAGACGAGCAAACTTTTCTAAGGATCCTAAAGCAATTTAATATTTTTTTTTGGTAAATTCTAACCGCCAGGCCGCAATGATCTTTTGTTTAACTTGTTTTTTTTAGTTTAAATTAATAATACGCGTAAGTAACATCGTTAATAACCATTATTAGTTTTTCTGAAAATTCTTTTTAAGAAGTAATTTGAAGTATTGAGTATTTATTAACTAAAAAAAGTTATTCTTGATGTACTTAAATGCTCAACAACACATAAAAGTTTTACACAATACTCTGCTATATCCAATAAATAGTTTCTGAAGAAAATTCTTTATAAACATCTATATTTATCATGCACAAAACGATGCATAAACTTCGCTTGTGACTTACCATACCAACCATGTAAGAAACTGTAATTGACAGTAATAAAGTGAGGTTATGTTTTTTCATCAAATTTTATCTGAATACAATAGAATCTAAGTGTTACAATTTTTAATAATGTAGATTCTGCTGATGGCCCATATCAGAAACCGAAACGTATATGGTGGCAAATTCATTTTAAAATAATACCTAGAAAACTGGGTATATAATTCATTAGATCGTCAATCTAAGAAAAGAAACATTCAATTTTATTTATTGTTGGATGTTGAGAAAGTATCGAATACATAATTATATGAAAAAGGAATAATAGTAAAATATTAATTACTGTAGACAAATATTTTTGGAATTAAAGGATTTACAATTCTAATTTGTATCGGATCAGCTGTAAAAAACAAACTTTACTTTAAACAAAGAAGTACGTGTCTTTTATTAATTCTAATGAACAAGCCAATTATTCATGAAAAATTAATTGTATTTCCTGTTTTGTTTGGTAATACGTTAGACATCAAAGAGGTTTCCTCAAGCCATAATAAAAATCAAACCAACAAACAAGTAAATAAACAAGCAAACAAAAAACCATCAACAGCGTTACTGTTGTTAAATATCATTTCTAGAAATTTGTCGAGATATGTTAGCAAAATAAGTATTATTTTAATTGGCGTCTTTTAAAAACTTGAATATTATAAGATCGAATATTGGTAAAAAATGATAGAATACTCAACTTTGTAGAAATTTAGTAATTTATTACAGTTCGTTTACGTATCGACGCTGCAGTAATAAAAGTATGATTGAATGAGAGAAGAGGAGGGAAACATATAAGGATCTATTTTATTTATGTTCCTGTAGGTATATGTCTTTTGAGTTTCTTCTTTCACTTCACGTGGCCTTCTCTGAAAGAATTTTCCTATTTCCGTCACTCTTTTTTCGCTCGCCTCGACCCCAAAGATGTTGCAGTTTTCCCTTAGTCCTCTTATCGAACACTCTCGTCTTTTCGCCTCTCCTTTTCAAGGTGTACACTGTATTTTATTTACTCCTGCTTTTCTTTTCTCCGTGACTTAACGAGTATGTTACGTAGCGGATGGAGGGTTGCGACATTCTTGAAATCCAAACTCGCGGAAGACTATGGCTTCTGCAGCATGTGACTCGTATCTTGAGCGTTAGATTCTAGACCATCCGAATCTAAGTCTATGTCCACAAGACGTTGTAAATCAGGATGCGCCACGAGATGCAACTCGCGTGATGAATTTCAAGTAGATTGCGACTAAGGGATATAGAAATTCAATGTACAGAAATCTTAGAAGAGGTTCTTCAAGCCGCTTCAAGTTATTCTTCTCAGACACGAAAAATTGAGGTCAGACGCTTGTTGTTTTCATTCGGGTATGATTAAATTATGGAAATTCTATTGTATTAGCAAGTGTTTTTACAGAATATTCTTCATGGATGAAATAAGAGCTTGCTGGAATTTTAAATTACAACCTCATAATTATGCATAACATTGATTATTGTTTACACTCATAAAACCATTTCTTTTCTGATTGTAAATATTTTTATTTTGACTATTTAATTATATACAGCAAATTCTTGAATATTTAATGTATAATTACTCCCATAAAACATATACTTTTTAACTGGAAAAGGTCTATACTGTTGACAATTTCTGTAGCAATTTCCTGAAAGAGTAACTGAAGTTTTTATCGTTACGGTTTCAGAATTTTACGAAACAGAGTTTAGTAATTTTCTGAAATACTTTAGTAATTTTCTGGAATTTTTTCATAATTTTTTGAAAATGTTTCTTAATTTTGTTTCGTAAAATTCTGAAACGGTAACAGTAAGAAAACTTCATTTACTATTTAAGAAAATTCCTAGAGAAATTTCGAATAGTGTACGTTTTAAAAGTGTAACTATCTATAACGCTTATTTACGATTATTTTTCATGATCTAACAAGTATGTGGATTGTCAGTCTAAAAGAGAGCCATGCAATTACAAGTTATTAATTGAAAATTTACAGAAATCATTGACTAAATAATAATTGCAGCCCTCTTCAGAGAGAATGCAATATTTAGTGATAACACGCCTCGAAACTCATTTTCCGAAAATAATTGGATGAAAATTGCAAATAACAATTTTGTTTACGGATGGTCGTTGCATTTCGTAAAAAATAAGGATTTCATTGTAGATACATTCACAAATAATTTTTCAAGAATATCAGTACTCTAATAAAATTTTCCTCACCATTTTTACATTTTTATATCTGAATCTTACTCATTTATGTATAACATAAACTGGCTAATAATTAATATTTTTTAAACTTTCAATTATTCAAGAAAATAATATTTTTCTCTTTTGGGGTGACTGTCTTTTAAATCAATACTTTTTTTAATCGTTCATTTATCGTCGCATCAACAGATTATGTTTTTAGCGGCGTATATATTTGTTTGTTTACATATTTACATATTAACAGAATATACCATATTTATTTTACATATAGTTTGTCTTCGACTTTGTTTTTGGAACACGGGTGTATATTATTTTGTCGTATAATTGGGTCTTCACTAGAAATTTCTGTTTTTTTTTATGCATTTACTATCGGCAATTTCTCCACTAGTGTCCACTGTTACTATTTTACCGATGTCTTCCTTGCATTTTGGACAATCTTTAAATATGCGGCGGGGAAAAAAGTTATATAGAATTGTATACAATCGACTGTATATAATTTTGAACATATATAATTGAATATAATTATAGAAAATTATATATAATTATGTAACTGAATTTGATTATATATAATTGTATACAATTGTATATACTTCTATATAGTTATATATAATTCTAATATAGATCATATAGAATTACGTTTTTTAATTAAATTAATCAAAGTTTTGACAATTTCCTCTTATATTTAAAAATTTCAAAGCCGAAATTAGCGAGATCTTCACACGGAGCAAGCAAAATATTCGAATCACAACGAACCATTGGAAATCTCGAAAACTGCGATCGGCATCGAAATAAATTCCTGCAACTCGACCAGCTCGACGACGACCATGGACACATGGAAAACCTATTAGGTTAACCAACGAAATTCTTTCCACAGAAGCAATAGAAAATCCAAGGATGGAAACCGTAGAAAAACTTTCCCTAAGTTGTTTATTCATTACGATACGACCTGCGTTTTTAGAGGTTCGACAAAACTGTCAAGAATCAACAAACCTGATCAACCATGTTAGCAACGAGTCTAAAACAGAAAGAAGGCGAGTTTTTTTGGCAGTTTTCCGCGAACCTTCATAACGGGTACATCGCATTGAAAAAATAAGACATAAAAATTATAATAAGAAGTGTATGTGTCCCTTCGTTATGTTTTCAGTTGCATTTATGGCAAGAATTTCATTACTTTTTATTTGCAAGGATTTTTCGATTTGGATTTACAAAGTGTTGCAAAAGTAATTTATCCCCGATTCTACGATTCTACCCGATTAAAAATTATTTTCTTATCAAAATTTCCAATTTTTTAGTACAATTTTGTGAAACGTTACCTATCAATGGACATTTCAAAACGCCCATCGGTAAGTTAGGCTATATGTATATTTAACTTCAGTGATCGAAAATCTCACTGAAATGTTTCAAGTAGTGAGGTTAAAGCAGTGAATTCTCGAACTTTGAAAAAAGTTGAGTATTTCGCTTAATTTACCACTGGGCTTATTGAAATGTCATCCATTCAAAGATAACGCTTTCAAACCCGTGTAATACAAAATTGGAATAAATAAACATTTTTTCACAAGTACAATCCAAAGATCTAACCTAATAGCTTTTTCCATGTGCCCATCTTCGTCGTTGAGTTGGTCGAGTTACAGAAATTTATTTCGATGCAGATCGCAGTTTTTGAGATTTCCAATGGTTCGTTATGATTCGAATATTTTGGCTTGCTCCGTGTGAAGAGCTCGCTAATTTTGGCTTTGAAATTTTTAAATATAAGAGGAAATTGTCAAAACTTTGATTAATTTAATTAAAAAACGTAATTCTATATAATCTATATTAGAATTATATATAACTATATAGAAGTATATACAATTATATACAATTATATCTAATAAAATTCAGATACATAATTATATATAATATTATATAATTATATTCAATTATATATGTTCAAAATTATATACAGTCGATTGTATACAATTCTATATAATTGTATATAACTTATTTCCACCTGGGATAGTTAAATTTTGTCCCTATATGTAGGTGTTGTTTCTTTGCTTATATTTATGGGTTCATTTTCGTTGTTTTTTTAGTTTTTATATAAAAAGTTTGTGATATAAGAGATCCAGCACTGCAAAAACAAATACTTAAACTGATTAGATTTTAAATACAGTCAATGTATAGGGCATAAGTCGGTCCTTTTCCGAGTGGTCTGATTCACATTACATTTAGCTTTCTCTCTTAATTCGAACTAAATTTAAGTATTTTTTTTCCATGAGAGTATCTTGATTTCCCTTCCTTGTTGTACCATTTAGTGGATATTTTTTAGAGATCGTAAGCTTTTTTCGTTTGTTTCAGCAGATCATAACTGTTCTATAGTTGCGTATTTAGTCGTTATGGTCATTGTTTTTTGCTATTCCGTTTATCGCTTCTTTGGTAATGAGTTGTATAGTTTCAAATTCGGCACTTTTGGACACAAAAAAAAAATAAATGGTTGTCCTAACTAATAAGTAGTTATGCCTACCAGATAGATAGCAAATCCAACTACTTAGTTCGACACGTGGTTGTCCGAACTTATTAGTGCAGACAACCATTTATTTTTTCCGTGCAGGACGTGTTATTTTAGAAACGCATCATCGTTTGTTTGTCATTAGTATGGACGTTTATATCACACGTAATGTAAGTAATTGAAAATGATATATATAATATAAATATTTCATTTAAAACCCCTCATGCTTCTGTTCATCTTGTTTCACTGGGTGATGAACAAGTCTCGTTACTTGAAAAAGTAGTTATCTTAACTAGAATAAGTAGTAAGAAGCAGATTTTACATATTTGTATCAATAGTATAATTATTTTAAATTATCCGCAGTATTAAATTTTTGTTTCCATCTTACTACTTTTACGCAGTTGGCGTAACTAAACATTTTTCGGTGTAGTAATGTTTCCCGGAATTTAAAATAAAAAAATTAGAAACTGGACTTAACTATACTAAGTATTCTTATTTTGTAAGCATGGGAACTTATAAATTAAACAAACGCGGTATTCACGGCAACATTATAAAGCAGATTGCTTTCTGCATAGTGACTATCGTTTTTTAATTTCTGTCAAGTAGCTCTTGATAAAAACAGAGAACAGTCACAGCTGATGGCCGAGACACTCAGGATTTGAGGATTGTAGGATAAAGGAGGTCAACAAGCTATGTTTACTTTAAGCTTTAATAACAGTCGTTATAACTGGCAGCTTAATAATGCAAAACTGTCTGAAATATGAATTTCATATACAGTGGCGAATAAAAAGTAGTTTTCATCTAAAATACCGGTCTGCGAATATTCTCATCGAGGTTATCTGTAGACTGTAGCTAACATTGATACCACATCTCCCAAGATAAATTTGTGCTATATTTTCGGCATCTATTTATTTGTTTATCAGGGGAATATTGAATTTCTGTGAACGACGAAGATAAGTTTTAGATAAATTAACAATTGAATTCGTAATACTTAAAAAGACAGAAATAATTATAGGTGCTTATCCAAAATGGACCAATATATGCACTATTAAAACAGGGTTTTATATGATTCACCAACATTTGAAGATGATCTTCCTGCATATGATAAAGTAAGAAACAAAACATTATTTAGACCAGTAAACAGCAAAACCCCATCAGAGGTGTGTATATATTTTTCTAACGTTTTTTTGGCCTTGATCTAAATAATAAAAAAAATAACTTTTCCATCACCTACAAGTTTCGAGATATTTTGTATTTCCAAATTCTATTTTTCCAGAATTTTTTGGATTGCATAGATTGGACACAATTGAACCATCGACCTCTTATTTTACACGTAATTGCATCCGTAATACGTGTGAATTGTTTTAGAAAAACAAAAAAATTAGTTAGTGGTATCAGTGAAAACCATCAATGAAGTTTCACTAAACAGGATGAAAATTGAAACAATTTAAGAAAAAAAAATATGAATAACTGCTACTCTAATTTCAACATCGAAAGAGACCTTGCATTTCTGTTAATATACACTATTATTTTTGTTATTTGTCGTATTTAAATATTTTTTTATTTCGTGTAGTACATTAGCTACAAAGAATGGACAAATTTACTGGTAGACCTACGGATGAGCAGCCATTCGAAATAAAAAAAACGACAAGGTACATTTGATGTATTTTTGCCTCCTGAAAACGAATAAAATAATAGAAATTGGCGCTCAGCCGTATCTTGACCGCTACCTTTAAAACATAGCCAAAAATTGTTTTGTTTTTCAGTTTTTTGCATTTATTTGGAAAAGTAAAAATCGGATAAAAAATGTTTCCAACAAAAGTTGTACATCGTAACATTCTGTACATAAAAGGTCGTATGCATTTTTTTCGTAATTGCAAAAGGAAGCTCATAAAATAGAAACAAATATGACTAGTTGTATTCATTACCACCCCTACCCATGCATCATTTTCTGCACGCGCGCACACATACTCACTTTTGCAAGCACTTCCTAAGCTCACGCATTAAATTTTGAAGAGGAGGATATATTAAATTGTGAATTTCCAAGGTAATGCGAAAAACTAGGGGGTGCTTGTGGGCTGGGGGCTCCGCCCCCAGACCCCCCTCTTTTCTACTGCCCTAACTTTCAACCTCCGTTCAGTCATATCGCAGGTTTGGTTATCGCCCACATCTGTGTGGTTGGAGGTTAGGCTAGTAGAGAAGAGTGTGGTCTGGGGGCGGAGCCCCCCATCACGCAAGCACCCCCTAGTTTCTCGCAGTGCCATGGAAATTCACAATTTACTATATCCTCCTGTTTAAAATTTAATGCGTGAGCCAAGTAAGTGCTTGTGTGCTGGGGGGCTTTACCCCCAGACCCCCCTTTTTATACTAGCCTAACCTACTACCATGCAGATACAGATAAGCTGAAGTCATCATCTAATAGTCGGGGTTGTTTCATCCATTTTTCAGGAGAACGCTTATTTCGCCAACGTATACCTTGAAGAATCCCATTATAGGCACATTTGCAGAGCGTTTGCGGACTTTTGTTTCGGATTACGAAAAAAATGTATACAACCTTTTTTGTACAGAATTTTCCGATTTACAACTTTTGTTTGAAACATTTTTCATCCGATTTTCACTTTTTGAAATAAATAAAAAAAGCTGAAAAAAACGCATTTTTTGCCTATTTTTTGAAGGTAGCGGTCAAGATACGGCCGAGCGCCAATTTCTATTATCATATTCGTTTTCAGGAGGAAAAAATACATCAAATGTACCTTGTCGATTTTTCGATTTCGAATGGGCTGCTCATCCGACGGTTTACCAATTTACTAATTTAATAGTATATTTTAACAAGATTGTAAAGTGTCTCCACGAAGTGCTACTCAGAATAGTAAAATTTCTTATACAATTTCTCTTGATGTGCATACTGTACAATTTTAAATTGCAATTGTCCCTTTAGGTAACAGTAAAAAGCCAAAGGTAATTTCGTAATAATATTTCTACAGATTAATCTGGAATTAGAGCAAATGGACTAGCCTTAAAATATTTCTAAATATGAAATATCTATCAAGATCTTAAAAAAATATAGTAAAATAATTCTAATAATTCTGTCCATCTCACAGTCACAGCTTTGACGCGACTGCAGTGACCATTTTACCCCGAGCAAAATGCAGACGTCGACAAGTATTTACAAAAAAGGAAATAACAGTCCCGCAGCTGATATTCAGCGAACAACTAATGAAATACTAGATACGAAGTATATTAATATTTCCGCCCCGGAAGAAGTCGTACAGATTCACAGTGATATTAATTTTGCCCCACACAGTACCACCTCATCCTTCTGCACGGGGATATCTTGAAAGTGAACACGTATCATGCTTGGAAATGTATCTCGAAAACATATGCCCGTGTAGGTGTTTTCAGCAATTGTAGAGTTGCATAAGTGTATTGTGCATCTGTGCAGCAGAAGAGGGAGGATTTACACGTAAGTAGGATGCAGCTCGAGAGTAAAATATCGCAAGTGTGTGTTACAATGTGAGGGAGCGTTGGCGAATTTCACGGCAGAAGCTAAACCCGCTATTAGGGAAAGCTATATATTTCCGGCAGTAACGAGAGGTGCAGGGGTGGCGTACCCGTATCCTACAAAACAATGAGCAAACTACAACGTGGATGCGTCCTTCCCTACCGCAAGATTCAGGTGAGATTCTGTGGAAGATTCAGACCAAAAGTAGCCGACCTGATTCGTGACTAGAGGAAAATGAGGGTCATTTTTCTCAGATTTATGACGTTAGCTTGTCGAGGCATGTCTAAAGAATCGGAGGCAAATTTTGATTCAAGGTGCACTCGACCGCTTAGTTTCCATAGAAAAATGCACATCACCTTCGATCGTAAGCCAGGGTTCGCGAAATGCGAATTTGTCATTTCTCTGCATTTGAATGTTCAGAGCTAAAACAAGAACATAGAAGTGTGTAGTTTCAAAAGCTTTATTCGAAATTCCAACTTGTGCAATTCAATGTACCCGATATATTTTTTTTAAAATTTCTATAAAAATATTTTTGATAAAGAAATTTATCCTGACATTTCGAACCAATTAAAAAGCAGCAATTGAAGATGAAAAGTTGATTACCTAATCCAATTAGAGATAATTTTGATGAAAATAGAAGGTTAGTACTTATTCCTTGATCAATTAAAAATCTTTCTTAATATTATGCTTTTCAAAAATAAAGGTGCTACTTTCACATCACAAGCGTTTTACTAATAAATTGACAGTTTTGAAAATCTTTTAACTCATTAACGCCCAAAGGACACTTTTTCTTGCTTCTATTTCAACCGAGTATTGCGCATCAAACTCGAAGTTAACAAAAATTGATTGGTATATATTCTACTGTTTTGGAGGTCGCTCTTCAAGATTCCGAGGTCAAAATTGAGTTTCAGCCATTAGGAATTCCAACAAGGCGCCGAATTCGAAAAAATGTCCAAAAAACTAGAAAATATTTATTCTTATCAATTTTTTTCGACCCATTAGAATATTGGGATTCTATTGAAACTATAAACAAAGATAAATAAAATACATCATTTTCAAGAAAAACTTTTACTTTTATACTCTACATCATTCTAACGACATCAAAAGAGCCGCAACAATGAACATTTCTCTGAAATTTTCTGGACACTCTAACTAAAAACTACGATATTTAAAAAAAAATGGTAAGAATCAAAAGTTCTAAGAATTCATCGAGAAATATCACGGATTTTTTAGATAAATATGTTTTCAACATTTTTTCAAAATTGTAATTTATTTTCGAAAAATTCTGAAAAAAATTTAGTGTATTCTGTCATGAATTCTAAGAGTTTGTTCTCCTTTGCATTTTTTCTCAAAAGTTAGTTTTTGAGAAAATGAATTTTAAATATTATAGCTGAAGATTTTTTTTCTCGAAAACTGTCAACATTTGGAAAATATTGCAAAGATAAAAAAATTCTTAGAATTCATCAGAGAATATAGTAAATTTTTATCATAATTTTTCGTAAATAAATTACAATTTGGAAAAAATTTTTTAAAAATCCCCAAATGTCATCAAAAACATATAAAAAAATTCCAGGATAATTCTTGATAGACTGTAAGAACTTTTCATTCTTAGCATTTTTTTAATAAAGTCAACAGTTTGTGAGTTAAAGAGTCCCGAAAATTTCAAAGAAATTTTCATTGTTGCAGCCATTTTGAGGTCGATAGATGTAGGGTATAAAAGTAAATTTTTTGTTAAAATTGGAGTATTTTATTTACCTTGTTCAGAATTTCAATATAAATATTTTCTAATTTTTTGAGAGACAAAACTGATTATTTTCCAAAAATAGTCACGATATTTCCCCATTTCTTTGCAATCAACTGTCATTATTCAAGCAAATTTAATATAGCAGACTCAATATGAATTTGGCTAAACGATCAAGGGTTTCAGAAGACCTCAAAAAGCCTTATAAATAAATTAATAGTAAGAAAAAACTTTTATAATTTGAAAACACAATAATTTATACGACAAAACGCAGTTTTTTCAATTTTATTTATTAGTAAGAATATTTTTTTTTTTTTTTTTTTTTTAATAGCATTAAATGAGAAAAATAATTTGTTGATAGTTAGATTATATACACAACATGGAAAATGATTTCGTTCCTGTATCTTTTATATTCTAAGAGGAAAGTAATGTGATATGAATAAATCTAGGTGGGACAACCCACTATATATGTCGAACTATGCCGCAAAATCAGGTCCTAAAAAAATCCAACATTCAAAGAGATATTAATAGATATTTAAAAGCCTCATACCATGCTAAATCTAAGAACATTTTAAGACTTATTTGTTATCAAGTTCGTTGCATATGCACGGAAAGAAACAAATTGAATTGTGTAACCAAACCGGTTTAGTTGGAGCAAGTATTGTTAACCTACCGGCATGATTACTGACGTGAATTAAACCAGTCTTTATATAATTAATAAATGGGTTTAATTATCGGAAATAAAAATGGATGAGGACAAACAAAACCAACTCCTGGTCTGTATTTCTGGTGCGGTGCCACGTATGTTGGCGAGCTCATTATTTTAAAACGTCATGATCAGATATTATCAATCTATTTGAATGCAAGACATATCCTCAATCGTTTGTCTATTCATTAAGATAAAATTAAAATTAATGATTTAATTATTATCGATAACAAAATAACTTTCTACAAGTCAACTTTCGTGTACATGAAGTAGCAATAAGTTTTTGTTTGTATCAATATTACATTTCAAGAATACATTCTCTGTTACACCTCGAATGCTTAATATTTGTATTTTTAGTGTTGATAGGTTTTAATTTTTCGACCGATTTATAAATTAATAGATTCTTAAATAGTTTTTTTTTTTTGTCATATATATAATAAACATTAAAAATGGTTGAGTTTAATGAAAATAAAAAATTGCACGAAGAGGAAAAAAACAAACAAGGGTTAATAATTTGGAGGGCCTAAATTTTTATTAAACTCAACCATTTTTAATTTTTATTATTTATATCAACGAAAAAAAAACTATTTAAGAATATATTAACTTAATATTCGTCACCTTTTATAATGCAAACATTGTTTCGATTGTGTGATAATATGACAAAATCTTTAATGTACAACCAGTGAAAAGCGATATTAATTTAAATATGCATAAAGGATGTGCATGCTGTGATACGGGTTGAAAGCTCAAGGCCATCCAAATCCTATGCATGAAAATCTATCATTAATTTTGCGCATAATAACTAAAATTAACCTACAACATTCATAAAATCCATCATTTATTTATATGATATTCGTCATAATTAATTAATAATCAGTATTTAAGTTACTTTACTTATATGTTAAATATATGTAATTTGTGCAAAGGTTGCGTATACAAGTATTACAATTGGATGTATATGTGATGAAATTATCTAAAAAAGAATATAATACGTACAATTGAATGTATAATTATATATTCACAAGATAATTATGTGTAATGAATAAATCTATATTTTATGATTCCATTTTTAATTTGTGTTTTGTATTAATTAAAATTTCCTATAATGAACGTAATAAAACTTCATGTTTACAAATATATTACAGATATATGTACAATTGATATACGTTAACGAGTTCTTAAATGCGTAAAACCATCAATAAATCGTAACAGAGTGAACCAAAATCAATATCCTCGCATAATTGCGCATAAATTAAACAAAAATTTAAACCCCAAACGATCCATCATTACCATCCTTTTTAGTCGCACTGTGTGCTGTACAGATTATCGATTATTTTGGTTTAAGATTTCCTACCAAACTCGTTTACGCACCACACACAGACAGTTTGATTAATTCAATAACAACGAAACTGTTTATTTGCTGCAATCAGTATTCTGGTTTTAGAAATATAACTTTTTTTTATTATCATAATAGTACAGCAAAGCAAGCAGAATTCCTGGTAGCGAGAAATGTATAACGTTAGATATGCATATACTTGCGTTGGATAATTATGACTGCAAATTACGTGGAATGGTGGATCCATTATCGTCTATCAACAGTACGAATATACTGATAGTATATAATGCGTTATTATCTTTAACGTTATGAGCCATCATCATCTCCGAACTTTATCGTTAGTCATTGCATAATATGTAAAAAGTTGCATTATGGGCTCCTAAATTTATACACGTCTACGTTGCTAATGTATTAATTTATACATAGATATATTTTTAACATATTAATATTATTTTTCTTTATCTTGTTTGGATAAAGATTATTGATTACTGAAAAATAGTAGTCTATTACAATACACGTACTCTTATTTAAACTTTATTTCTAAATCTGTAATAATATTAGCTTTCTTCTAACAACATTTTATATTAATTTATGTGGTCTATTATTTTCTAAAGTATATACTGCTTTCAATTAAACAACGCGGATATATTATCTCACTTTTCATTACCTTTTTATATTTAAATAAAATATTAACTCAAAAAGAGATTTGATGAAAACATATATTTAAATAAAATATTTACAGGTGATTTTACATAAATTTAAGCCCACGACTTGTTTTTTCACGATTTCGCAAGAGAGAAAGAGATGATTAATAAAAACTAAAAAACACCTGAAACTTGACGATTTTTGTCAGTTGGTACTACATCTAGTCGGTTTCCAATATGATATGCTGGATATTCAGTTTTCAAATACTTTTGTTCTTGCCAGGATCCTGGAACTTGGTATCATTAATTAAGACGCAGATGGAACATTCAGAAAAATTATAAGTCCGTCTTGAAAAAGACGACGACACGATAATGGTTGGTCAAGTGACTTCGAGGATCTTCGATAGATTTACTAAAATTTGCACAAAACATTGCGCGTTTTCATTGGATGTTCAAAATCGACTGACCTATCTGACTATACTTGTTCCCAAAATCGGAGAATTGAAGTCGTGTCGATGAGACTCTGATTATTCGTTCATCCCTATACCTAACTCTCTTTCTCTCGCTTTCTATCCCTATTTTTTCTTTCACTTTTAACATTAATAGACGCAATACAATACATCGTTTTGTTACAACGTGGCTACACTGACCAAATTTTCCTTGTATTTCCCATACTGTCTGGTGTCAGCGGGATATACTCTTCAAAATGCCGAGAATTCCTACATTTCCATGAAAAAATTCCGATACTGACGAGGGAATTTAGATACAGATATTCAAAATAATTAATGGAAATGTAGAAAATGACTTCATTTTTACAGTATATCCCGTTGAAACCAGACACTATGGAAATTTTTCCATAGAAAATTTTTGTATTGTTAGTGTACACAATTTTTTCAAACAGCGTTCGTAGATTGCAGTGCTAAAGTAAGAAACATTTTTTTTTAAATCGACTGTGCTTCATAACAAGCCTTTAGACAATACATTTCTAGGTGATCGCCAGAAAAGATCACGTTTTCATCCTACACAGCCATAAAGCATGTTCAAAGTGTGGTTTCAGAAGTCAGTTTGGAGTTGTTCGCAAATTCCATCTGGTTGCGCAAGAGCACCTTTTCTGGAAAGGAGTCGACTCTTAAGATCGCGATCCGAAAACGCCGGGATGGAGTAATTACACTTGCGTTCGGGTTTGAAAATTTACGACAGGATCGCAACAGCAACAGTAACAGCAACAACAACGCCAGGCGATGAACGCGACGCAGTTTGTGCACCAACAATTCCGTTACCTTTTATGCGTTGTTAATCTCGAAGACTGCACTACCGGAATGTCGCCAAGTACATTGCGAAGAAAACTTATAATTTGAATCGCGCGAACAGCGCATTATACCGCGAAGCAGCGGCACGCTTATAAGCTTATACTTATCGTACATCGTTATTATAATTCTGTAAATTCCCTTTGCGTTCACTCGGGTGGAGGCGCCGAGTCTCGGCACAGAATTCAATGCTGCGAGCTCCTATGAAAGAAAAGAAAAGTCCCCTAGTTAGGCGGGACTTTAATGACTTCCAATGGGATGGGAGTATAAGAAGGTCCGCCGGGTATAGGGTGCCGGGATAAAAATGGTAATTACTGTATAAAGGCGTCTCCCGGGAAGAATGCTTCTCTCAGATGGGCAAGAAAGAGACATCGCGCTTCGGGACGATGAGGAAGATTTGGCTCGAGAAGCACAAAGTTATGAGCCATTTTGGTAGGCAAAAAATGACCGAGTTAACAGATTAAAGCCAGACTTGAATGGAATATTGTAAAATATGAAATCTTCAATGGCTATTTGCAATGCTAGTCGTTTGGCGGTAATCTGGAATTCTGGGCATCGGGATTATCCTCGCGGTGAACCATATTTTTACGTCGTGAATCACCGTGTAATAGGTTTTGCAGGACAGAATATTAATGAAATACAGGACAAGATAATACTGAACATGGAGTATAAATTGTACATTTGGCTCAGTTTCTAAGGTCAGGATAATTCGTATATTTCAACTCAACTGTCCCGTCGTACATTTTTCAAAAGGCTGAACATAACGATTTCTTATCTGGCAGCGTAACATATAAATGGGAAGTATAATAAGATCCCGAGTAGAAAATAATTAAGGCCCTAATCTTATGCGTAATGACACGATCAGAATTTGATCAGGGCCTTAATAAATTTATACTCGGGGCGTTTGTAGGCAGCAAATAATATATAGCCGAATATTTTATAAATGTGCCTGATAATGAAAAAGTAGACGAATGAAATAAAATTAGCCACTACAACACTAAGAAATAAGGTGTCTTACAAATATATTGCTACTGAGGAATTTAGAAACATCCTATTTTAGCATTCAATTATATTTTGGAATTGACCCTTCAATACGAAAATAAAAACATCTAATTTGGCAGAGATCTTATATATGCAAACCACGCACTATAAAGTACACAGCGCAATATTCTGTAGAAAATGTGCACCTGCTACCAATAAAGGAAAAAGCAAATGGATTCGTGAGTAAACATGGTGATAAGAAAATATACTCTTCGTCAGACAGGGTTGTGAAATTCGCTTTTAAGTCCGCATTTGGGGGAATATGATTGCCTTTTACTTCTTCAAAAATTATACGAATAAAGTAAGAGTTTCCCACTTTTTTCAGTTGTAATTTGTTGGTATAAATTCGAATTGTTTTCGCCACCCCTCAAGCCGGCTGGTCACCTGCGGGCCTAACAGCTTTTTGCGCCCTTGTAACGAACATGACAATTTTTAGCTGTTATCCCCCGATATGTATCCATCTACGATATCGGGATGATATCACGGAAAAACAGACTTCCATTCAACAAATATTCTTAACTGAAACTCAACATATTAGGAAATTTACGAAATTATACAGAAGAAAGCGAGTCTCATAGCAGAAGAAGGTAAGGGTGCGGATCAATTCATCAGATATTATAAGAAGAGTGAGATACCATGGTTTCTTAAAAAATACCTAACTGGAGCTTTCATTACATCGGTAAACAGAAGAAGATCGATCTAGTACAACTTCGCTGCATCACTAGCACCATGAATTGGATTTATCGAGCAACTTTAACCGCAACTGTTGGTTCAACAAAGAAAGTCTTGACCATGTTACATCGAACTAGGCAAAATATGAGAGAGGCCGAAGTCAATAAAGCACTGAAATCAATGCAAACAAGAGCATCGTATGTGTAAGAAGTTGGATTACCGCCCGTATGGAATTCTTGCAGTTTAACTCATCTACTAGCCTGGCTTCCCATTTAAAGAAATTTAAATACATGAATAAATAAATATATTGAATGCATCATAGATACGCAGTTTGAACCAAGTTTGAACCTATGTACTTTTTAGAATGTAATTTTTAAAATATAAAATCGTCTGGTTTCCCGCAAACTATCCAAGCTGAAAAGTACATTGCGCGCAAACATTCCTACAAAATATTTCACAAAATTAAGGATAGAAAAGTCTGAAGTTAGTCTAATAGCAGTACATCTGCAATGGATTTCGCGAAATACTCATTAGTATCTCAGTTATGTTCTTCACAATTTGTTACAAACCAGATCGAGGCCCAGATTGAGAAATCTAGCCCGGCTGTGCCCCAGACAATTTTTCCTCGTGGGTGTAGTTCAATTAACCTGAACCTGAACAGGTTTCATAAAAAAACATAAAAAAAATATTCTAGATACATAACGATGATGACAGTAATTCACAACTTCTAACCTAACATAACTCTCATCCTAACTGGCAAGCAGCAAAACTCTTGAATTGGACTCGCTACCTTTTATCGCAACTAAAAACACACTCTTCCATTAGAGTGGTTCAATTTTCGCGCCAGAATATGAGTGATATTTTCGCTATAAGAAATTTAGAGAGCATCATTTAGTAGTGCCTACAGTTCGTTTATTCAATGTTTGGATGGAATTCTGAAAGTGGGGTACCCCCAATCTTTATTGTTATTATATGTACTCATACGGAATTTGGTCTCTGATAGTGAATATCATAGTGAAAATTGGAGATAACTTCGTGTTCAAGGTCAAATCTAAAACCGTGTCTTTTTTGTGGTTTTTTACATTTATGTAAAAAATGTGGGAATTATTTATTCCTATCAATTTTTTTCGAGCTATTAGAATATTGGAATTCTATTGGAAGCGTGCATAATGGTGCATAAAACAGTTGAATTTTAAGAAAAAATTTTACTTTTATACCCCACATCATTGTAACGACCTCGAAATGGCGTCAACAATGAAAATTTCATTGAAAAATGTCTGAACGTTCTAACTCAAAAACTACGTGCTGTTATAAAAAAATACTAAGAATGAAAAGTTCTTGAGAAATGTAGTCGAATTTTGTCAGTTTTTTGTGATATTTTAAAAAATTTGTTATAGAATTCTGATGAATTCTAAGAATTTTTTGATCTTTGCAATATTTCCCAAACGTTGACAGTTTTCGAGAAAAAAAATCTTCAGCTATAATATTTGAAATTCATTTTCTCAAAAACTAACTTTTGCGAAAAAATGCAAAGGAGAACAAACTCTTAGAATTCATGACAGAATACACTACATTTTTTTCAGAATTTTTCGAAAATAAATTACAATTTTGAAAAAATGTTGAAAACAAATTCATCTAAAAAATCCGTGATATTTCTCGATGAATTCTTAGAACTTTTGATTCTTACCATTTTTTTTAAATATCGTAGTCTTCGAGTTAGAGCGTCCAGAAATTTCTCAAAGAAATTTTTATTGTCGACGCCATTTTAATGTCGTTAGAATGATATATGGTATAAAAGTAAAATTTTTTCTTAAAATTCAACTATTTTACGCACCATTATACAAGGTTTCAATAAAATTCCAATATTCTAATAGCTCGAAAAAAATTGATAAGAATACAAAATTCCCAATTTTTTGAAAATTTTTTTCATATTCGGCGCCCTATTGGAATTTCTGATGGCTGAAACTCAATTTTGACCTCGGAATCTTGAAGTGCGACCTCGAAAACAGTAGGATACGTACCTCTCAATTGTTTTCAACTTTGATTATGATACGAAATACTTGAAGTATAAAAAATTGTCATTTCAGGCGTTAATGGGTTAAGATACACAAAAATATTCTAACAGTAGTTACATTAGAAAGTTACAAAACTAAGGAAAGTTTTGTAAACAATGATTTTTGTCTTTTAAATTTTAATTATTTCATGATTTTTTAGTAATTTCTTGCTGGTTTTCAATGATATACAACTGTAAAATATATTTAAAAAATGCTATATCTGATTTTTAAGCGTGCGATTAATAATTATATCCCTGATCATCATTAGTAACTGTAAGATGCGTAATGTTTATCATGAGCGAACTAACGGAAAGTCTTATGCTCTACACCTGCCTAAATTCCTGCTAAACAGCAGAAATGGAACCATTAATATAAATTAGTGATGAATAGGACTGGTTATTAATGAATTTCAATAGCTGGAAGGAATAAATGTCTGATTTCAATTTTGTTATGGCAAAAGTAACATGAACTGTTGCTGTTTCCAAATTATTACTCTGCAGTGCTTCGAACATTTTTACATCCCGATTTCCGTTTGTAATTTGCTACAACTGTAAATTTCGGTGCAATGAGCGAAACGTTTATTATATGGATATGATAAATTCTAATATACGCGCCAATCAATACTGATACACTTTGTTTGGCGTTCGCGATGCATAATCCAATTTCGTTCATAATGGTGCAAGCGTGCAAACCTCTTCTCGTATAAAATTACAAAAAGAACGAAGAACATGATTCCATGAAGAAGAAATTGGCGTCAATTAATCAATTTTTTATTCATAAAAAATGTTTTGTCCTTTGTTTGGTAGGCTAATTTTTAATCTTTTCAAATAAAATGTGTCACAGATAGTTAATATGTTTTTAATTTTCATGCTGATTATGTGACTTAGAAAATTGAACCATTACGAACAATAATGAAATGTGCAAATAATTATGATATAAGTTAAACTTGACTTAAACTTACTTTACTTAACTTTACTTAACTTATTTATTATCATGATTGAAAATTTTAATTTTTTGCTTTCACAATTCTTTGGTAAGAAAAAAATTCCTGAAAATGAGTTTTCTTTTACTCTACGTCGCCATCTTCGAAAGATATCTTGGTTCATTTTTCTTATGAATCTTTCAGTTTTAGCAATACGCAATATCAATATATATCCCAACATTTTCACAATTTAATTTTAATTTAGTTTATTTCTTGGATATAAGTCCTTGTTCAAATCTTTTTAGACACCCTTACACGAATTTATTACAAAAAGATAGAAAATGTTCATTTTCTTTAAAGTTTCGGTAGTAAATATAGTTCGTGTCAAAAATGTATTATTACTTCGACCCAGACTAAGTCTTATAGATATCTATAAGATATCCGTCATAGATCTTTTCGACACTTTCAAGATATCTTTGACGAATTATATGTATATATATTGTATATATAATATCATAATAATACAGACAGTAATTAGTCAAACACAGTAAACATGTAATATGCATCGAATAGTCTATTAGAATACAAGTGCATGAAGTAAGTGTTTTGCAACTTTTATTTATTAATACTTCGGCTGGCCTGTTGTCGGGGTCGAAGTTTTGAAAATGCTCATTTTCAATTTTCATACACATAAGAAACACTATATTGTTGTAACACATCTATCGAAGCCACTTGGACCTAAATATGATTGGACCCCAAATATCAATATAATTTTATAATATAATTGAAAGCCGTTAGTAAACAAACGAGTCTTAAGGAATAGCCGACTCTCCACTGAGTCGAAGTTTCTGAGCGAGCGAAGCGAGCGAGGCACCACACCAACACTAGTCTTTATTTTGAAATTAACAAACAAATTTAAAGTATAACTAATGCATGATTCTTATTTATTCCCTCTTTTTAATGCCCATAATTTAAAACATTTTAAAACAATTTTTATATTTTAATTAAAATTTGAAATACCCCATAATTCTTCAGTTGAGCAGTTCGTTCAAACAGAACATTTTTAAAAATGTGTTGTCAGCGTTAAAAGTCCTTAAAAAATGAAAAAAAAAATGAATATTTTACAAATTCGAAAACTAAGAAATTATAAAATAAGTTTAAAGAACAAATAATTCCTTTACGTTGAAATTTACCTGATCTGATTTATTGCCATGACGTGAAAAAATTCGGAGATCGTTTGAAACGCTTCAAAATTAAGAGTGGACGGATTTTTATCGGATAGTAAATTTTCTATACATGAAGTAAATTTTAGAATTTTTGTTTGGCACGTTCAGTAAGCTATTTTGAATATCTACGTTTTGATTTATGATTCATGATAAGCGCTTTAACGTCACTGAATATCAATCAGACACGAGAGTGAATTATTACCTTGAAAGTATACATGAATATATATGTTCAAAGCCAATATTACTGGGAATTAGAACAAAACTAATTTGAAGCCGAAAATTAATATATCGATGCACAAGATTTATTTCAATGTATCATGTAATATTACTGTAATATCTATGTGCGTCCGAATTTAGCTAATATTATTACTATAATGTTATTTCTAATTTATCTGTAATTTATATCTTAAATTCTTTCGTTATAGGTGATACTGCAATGAAGCAAGATGAAAAAAACAATTTCAAATTTAAATAAATTTAATTTTTTTAAACATTTATTCAAGTTTCAAATGTCACATTCATCAGAACTTTGATCTTCTAGTCTTAAGAAATCGATAACCATACAGATTTACATATTCTGTTAAGTTTCTATTCAAAAAACGTTAACAATTATTTACACAATTTTTATTGATTTAGACTAAATAAATATATGATGTTGATACTAGAAAGGTTCGGGTGCTTCAAAAGTATTAAATTCTAATATGAAAGCTTACATAATTATGATATTGATGAGACAAAATGTAAATTCACAATTTACTAACGAATAATTTAATTGAGAACACTATTGGTGAATTTATTTTTCTGAATTTAATTTAATATGAAAGATGTGAATGAAATTATGGTGAATTAGAAATTAAGATAAACATAGATAAGAAATTTGACATATATTCCAAAAGATTTGTTTATTCTGACAATCAAACAATTTGTGAGTGTAATCCTCTGATCAGATTTTTATTAAGGAAACAGGAATATACGACGTATCAAAAAAAAGTAAAAGTATTACATTGGATACACTAGCATTTTTATCTAATTGTCTGTAAAGTTTTTTAATATTTCCATTTTAAAAAAAAGGCTGAAATTTCATTTTTCAGACGCCGTTATAAGTTCTATCTTCAACTTGCGTCTGAGTTAGTTCATTATGCTAAAAATAAATGATGAAAGGAATAATATTATTTTACGATATTGCGTATGTAGACAACAGTTACACATAAGTCTTATAACTATTAATTATATACTATAAGTGCTCCTATACGTAGAATTTTATACGACCCCATGATAATACAGAACAACAAAATCTATTTTCGGTGATAACTTGCATCAGGGTAGTGGATCGTATCGAGTTTTGGCTGCTGAAAACGAATCCGTTTTTAAAGAACTCCATTACGTCAGGATTTTAAGATATTCGATCAGAAAAATAATAAAAAATATCCTTTTTGACAATTTGAGGTTAGCATATGTGCAAAATCTGACGAGATGGGTGAAATTAGACAACGAATTCGTATGATCTTTTCCTCGGAATAAAGTTGTATGCAAATAAAATTGTTTCAGGTCCTGTGTAAATAATAACTTCTCGAAAAAAATAACACAGGACTGCAAAAAAAATGTTGTTCGACATAACTTGAATAAGAGGTAGTAGATATTATGGGTGCACCTCAAAAACCCGACAATTCACAAAACAGGCACTTCAAAATGCAGACAATAAAAAACCAGACATTTAAAAAAATAGACATTAAAAACCCAGACATTTCAATATGTACATGTTCTGATAATGTAATTAATGTTCGACTTCTAAATGTGCTTAATAAATAATGCGGGGCTCAAACTGATTTGACCTTCAAGTGACCTACAAAATTAATCCCTTGGTCAAACATTTTGGACCTTGAAATTACCTTCCAGTGAGGCCTGAAGGGCTGCGACCAGAGATAATTTTTTTATGTAGTAATGCACCAATCGGAGGTGTCTATTTTGAATGTCTGTATTTTGAAATGTTTGGTTTTTGAGGTGCACCCCAAAGTATGTGTGCATTTTGAAATGTCTGGTTCACAATTTCTCATTTTTAAATGTATTTTTTGACAATTTTTTTTAAACAACATTTTATAAGTTCCAATAACTATCCAAGAGATGTTACAATATAAGACGGAAAACAGTGGAAAGAATATAAATTTAAATGATTGTTAAAGGAATTTGTTATTTAAATTTTGTCAGATTTATTATATATTACTGTGAATGCAATTATTAACTTCAATAACAAAAGTACATAAACTCCGGAAATAATTCTAGAATAAATTAAAATCATTTTTATGTTGTTGGAATACAAACTCGATTTTGAAACATTGTAATAGTAACAACAGCTGCATTTTGAAATATTCTTGGCTGTCTAAAAATATAAGGTGCACCCCAAAAACCCGACAAATCACAAAACAGACACTTCAAAAACCAGACATTTAAAAGCAGCCATTACAGATACCTAGGATTTTTGCGTTCACTACATACAAAAATTATCTCGGGTCCCCGCCTTTGAGATCTAACTGGAAGGTTATTTCAAGCTCAAAACGGTTTGACCAAGGGTTTAATTGTGTATGTCAAATCAGTTTGACCCCCGGATTATTTATTAAACACATTTAGAAGTCAATCATTAATTACATTTTCAGAATAAGTAAATTTTTGGAATGTATCGTTTTTTGAATGACTGTTTTTTGAAATATCTGGTTTTTGAAAATCGGGTTTTTAAATTGTCTGTTTTGTGATTTGTCGGGTTTTTGAGGTGCTTCGGGCAATTTAACCTATGATAACCTTGAAATATCCAAAACCGCAAATTGTCAAAATATTTTTAAATGTATTGGTTGGATAGAATATTTTAAAATCCTGACGAGATGGGTCAAATTGGACACGGATTCGTTTTCAGCGGCCAACAATCGATAAGATCAACCACTTCTGATTTAAGTCTCCCATAATATCTCCCATAAATTTTTGTTGTGATACTGTGTAATCTACTTTTACATGTAGTACAGTTGAGAAGCGAACAGCCAAGATTATCGAAATCACACCTGGTGATGAAAAATCTAACTACGTCAGAGAGCAGTAAATACGTCTTCCGGTCCAATTGGTGTCATCAGTAATTTTATTTTCTGCAGCATCGTTTTTTAAAGCTTTATTACACTGTATCCATAAAATGCAACGATGATGTATTAAAGTGCATGCAGGTCAAGTATCTGATTAAAATATTGACGCGAAAAACTTCCCCTTTAAAACTATAATTAATTTGAATTTTTTGCGATATTTGATCGAACAGTTTATGAGGGACGCATTATCGGTTATAAAGCAGACGAGAGGAAAGATGATTATCGGATCATATCTGTTGCAGCTCAACTATGTCTTCGATAATTAAAAGCTTAATCAAAGTGTATCAGAGGTTCACCCTTTACGTCAATTAGATTAGATCATTCCCTTTTTAGGATGCTTCAAAGGTGTAGAAGAAGACGGGACGTAGGCTAAATGAAGAGAGACTGAGACAGAGAGAGAAAGGGAAGAAAGTGCGGGAACACAGCCAGGGTAAACAGGGTCTGCGCTGGAAAGTTAACCTAATCCCTTTAGTAATAAGTCGGGAAACGAAGACGACGGAGATGAGAGATGAGCTGGCGAGAGGAAGATGGAAATAAGCGTCCGACAGGAGCCTGAAGGCTTGTCTTGATATGATGCTGCCATGAAGTAAGGAGGGTGGATAGTGAGAACGATGAAGCAAGCTAAAAGGAAAATCAGAGCGAGAAGAAAAAGTCATTTTCACGGAAGATTGGAGCGCAGAACGATTAAGATGTATCGGTTTATAATGATACTCAGCAACATCCATTGCTTACGAATCCTCCAAAAATATTTCCGTTTATTCGCTCATTCCGGACTTCATTTACGGTTAATCAAACTCTTTACCAAAGTCATAGTTGGAATTAAGAGACCACCTCGATAGGTACTAAGATGAAAAGGAGACTGTATTGTTCAAAATGCTAATTCCAAGCTTTAACTACAATGCATACACGCGAGAGCAAACATTTGTGCCAACTCTCATTGTGGAATGTTATAAACGAATCCATTTAAATTTCAATTACATGTGCGGATGGTTTCGAAATGCATGTTAGACAGATATCATTCCGAGACGAATTAAGAAATCCTAGGAATGCCTTTTACGACTATTCTGAGCGTAAGAAAATTTAGAATTACTTTAGCTCGATTCTCGAGGAATCTTTTCAAGTCATTAATATGTAATTTGTTGTTTACTTGCCGTTTAAAAACAGACAGCAGTTATAGTGTAATTATTATTTTAGAAAAGTTTGGAACATACAGTACATATTTAAGAAATAGCACTCTTAACTACATTGCAAAAAAATTTATTTGGGACATTAATTTTACGTTGAGTTGTTGACTCGGACGTATAAACCTAAGAACAGATCTTGTAGTAACGTAACGATACTGATCTTAAATACAATGTCAAGATTAATTACTGGTCATCAATGGAGTTAAATTAAATCAAATTTCTTAAATTTAGTGAAAGTAAAAGGCCGACAAATTCCCAATGTTTTTTTGGCGTGATGAATCTGAAACTGACGTCACAACAGCCCCAGCACGTGAGGTTTTAGAAATACTCCACAGTATAGACGTAAAACCATGCTCTCTTACTATATTTGTAGTTATAGCAGGAGCTAATTTTATATTCGGAAAGATTAAACAAATTTTAAGAAAAGAGTGCGTGTAAGATAGGAGAAAAATAAATTGGTTAGTGAAGAATAAATACTAAATCACTTAAAATAGTGCATGTGTTCGAAAAAAATTAATTTCTCGCAAAGTATTTGGCAACGTGGAAAATGTAGACCTTTTTGGGCATTCTAACCTGCGATATTTTAAAAACCTGACGTGCTGAAGCTGTTAAATTTTCAAATTCAGATTTTCAACAAAATCTCTAATGGCGATTCCAGAAATGAACTAACTTTTGTTTGTGAGACTGTCAATGAAATCCGATAAATATCAAATTCTTAAATTATTGACTATTTCCTATTTCTTTCTTTCATTGTTCATTCAGTATGCTATATAATTACACTTAAATTGTTCTATCTCTACGAGCGGGTAAATGCTATTATTTCGTACTAAAGTGAACCCTCGCCAACCGCACTGTAACATTATTAACCAGAATGGATATGCATAAAATACTTTATTTATGGCATACTTGATTAAATCAGGTAACCACTAAATAGTTTTAGTGCGTTATCCCGATTTCGAAGGATCGTTATCGGACAGGGCTTACAAAGGATGCAAGGGTGCACTGTACGCATCCCTCAAATGACCACTAGTACACAAAAGATGAATACCGAAAAGACCATTAGGTTAGTGAAAAGCGTGGATGGATCAATTTTGCTGAAAACGTAGAACGCGGTTTATCATCTGTGTATGTCTAAGGCTTAAAATGTGGATCCCCTTGTATATCCTTTACGTATACCCCTTCCTGCACGTTTTCAACATTTTTAGCTTGCGCAGTTTGCCCCCTTTTCGTATTGTGGTTTTCTGCATTTTCTTTTATTTGAGATGAGGAGCAAACCGGAGAATTCCGAGAAACGTCATTGCTGCTACTGCTCGTAGGAGTCGAAATGCACATGAGCCTTTGCAGAGGTGAATAAAATATGGACGGTGCCGAGGTTACTCCTTGCAATAGGATATGCTAGCACGTGATGTTCAAATATGTCTCGATATTGTCCTGGTGCATATGAATGTGCAATCGCATGCTCATTCCATATGTAACACATGATCGTGGTCGCATAAAATATTCTGAAACATGCCAATTCTCATGTCCAGTTCATTCCTATTTAAATTTCAAAGATATGAAACAATGCACAGAATTTTGAAGTATACAACTAGTGACAACCTAATAATTGTCAATAGAAAATCTAATAACTGTCAGATAATTGCGAAGTAATCAGTATTTTTTTAATATTCATATAAAATT
Source organism: Trichopria drosophilae (assembly GCA_030407085.1). NCBI lineage: Eukaryota > Metazoa > Arthropoda > Insecta > Hymenoptera > Diapriidae > Trichopria > Trichopria drosophilae. The sequence continues at coordinate 40,920,868 of CM059584.1, forward strand.
ATAAACATTCAGTGCAATTATGTTTCAATAATACAAAAATGAAGGAAACTTAAGTAAATTATAGCGTAGCTTACTGCAAGTCAATAACTTGCAAACATTCCAATTAACTTCGTCATTTAAAAAATGTAACTCTTAATCTACCAAACTTGTTACTGTAATATGCCAAATGTTCCATTTTATATTCCAGTCAATTTATTTAATTGCTGTAGAGAATATTTATTTGAAAAATAATATTAACGGGGAAAACGTTTGGGATGAAGTATGACAGAGCTAGACCGAGAATTGTAAGACAGGTAACTATCCTAGGTAGAGAAATGGTACATAGCGATGTGGCAAAAATATAAAATATTGATTACAAATCTAAAATAATGACAAAGAGTAATATTTGAATCAAACTGTATACAAGTGCGGGTATATTAAATAATTGTACCTGTTTTTCAAGTTACGAATTTTCGAGCTCAGTAATTTAAATTATTTTAATACTACGAAGCAGTCATACCGTTAGTTAAATTTAGAAAATTACCCTATTGTTTAACATTTTTTAAATACGGGACTATGGTTCCGAAACATGATTTTAAACGTTTCGTAATGGCAAGTTCAGATAAGATGGAATGCGGGTCTTATAATTGTATACTATAAAGTTCTTTTGGTGTGATAAAATCGGAAAAAAGCTACCAAAGGGAGTTCTACAAATTCTTTTCAATTGCAAAGTAAATAAATAAAGATGCAGCGTGAAAAATAGTACATTACCTAACAAGGGTGTAAAGTATACTTTTACGCACGGGTCGGGAACTTTACACATCACTCGGCGCCTTCGGCGCCTCGTATGTATGGTTCCCGTCCCATGCGTAAAAGTATACTTTACACCCTTGTTAGGTATCCTATTTTTTGTATTTGCGCGCGTAAAGTGAGTGCGTAAAGTTTTGATGCCTGCTTGAGTGCGTAAAGTATAACTTTACGCACGACCGGTCATTTTACGAATTTCGTCGTCGGGAGTGCATAAAAGTTTACTTTATGCACGAAAGATAGGCATCAAAAGTACTTTACGCACGAACTTTACGCCCGCAATTACAAAAAATTGATTTTCTTGTATAGGTTCTGATTTATGACATTTTTTCGTGAAGGACCCCAGTATCGCACAGCCAATGAAGAAATTGAAATTTGTCATCCAAAACATTTTATTATTTATATCATATAGATTTCTTAAAAACATTTCTCAAAAACACCTGATATTTGGTTGAACAAACTGAACATCGTATAACGTTTACTCTATCTGTGAGGCGCTTAAATGTCGGGAGAGCTTTTGTATCCGAGAACGGCTTTGCTGATGAGACGCATAGCGTCACGTTCACGTAGAGGTGAACTATTGTTCGTATAATATTCAATCTGGAAGGAAGATCCAGAGAGTGAGGGAGAGAGTGGCAGAAGAAACAAAATACCAAAGGATAATAGTCTAGATAAAACAGCAAATGAAGAGGCTGAACGGAACGAAATCAGTGAGACATTATAAAAGAAATAGCCCAGACTGCATCTTGATGTTTCCTTACTTGTAGAGTACCAACTATGCCAACACTTCGTATCTTTCATATTAATTAAAAAACGTTTAGTTGTCTGCTCTTATAAAAAGAAATGTGAATTACTATTTTCTAATTGTTAAAAAATGAAACAAGTTTGGTATGTGGTATTTCTGTATCCTTGGAAAATAATTCAATTTTCAATTGCTGATCTACTTCTGACGAACGCGTTACCAAAAGAAACAGAATTTGTTTTTGCTAACCCTCTTGAGCATGAGTTATTTTTTTAACTTATAAAAACAATGCAGTTTGGATGACTATAGTCGTCCTAGTGCACTGGAGGGTTAAAAGTACGAAAATGTTTAATTCTTTAATACGTTTCATTCCTCTCACCGTTTTTTCCACTAAATTAATTTTTTTAGTTGATTTACCTCTTTTAGAGGTTCGTCTTTAATATATAATATTACTCCTGGTTTTAGTTTAGTGATAATTTTATTTTTATTTGAAATCAATTCTGATCATTTATAAGTATCAGATATATATGTATAATAATTTATGAAATTTCTCAATGCATGATGAGAAATTACCAGAGTTATTTTTTAACTAGTACGTTTACTTCAAAACCAATCTAGTTTATTCGTTTTAATATTTCATATATCCGTTTCCACTTCTTCATAATACCTTTCTTATTATATCTTCTCTTTTTAGACTACTTATATTTTAAAAAATAGTATAAAATGAATACTTTTTTAGCACTCCAGACGCGTTTCGCGATTTTGCACCCAAGAGCGAACCATCGGGAACGAATGAGCACTCTGCGCTCATTGTAATGAAAAATATAACTAATTATTTTATCAGTAAAGATTCATTTCAATTTTTTTTATAGACAGAATCCATAAAACTTTTCTTTTGTTGCTATGAAAACTATTTTAATCGCACCCTATTCCCCCTTCCCATGCATATACCTGTGGATTTTTGTTGCTAGTCATTTTTAACCTACATAAACATATTTTAATAATTTGAATTGATTTTCATTGTATTATAAATAACATTTTTAGTAATAGCGCTAGTAAAATACTACTCGCAATTTTTACGGCCCACGTAATTTCTTGTACTAAATAGTAATCGGATGGTAAGATTTATGCGCTATACGGAAATGTTAAATTTATTAAGGGTCAACAAATATTAGTTTTTATTTTAACATTATCTTATCCCCGATGTATAATACAAAAACAGTTATAGATTTAGCAAAGTTTCTTCGTTTTTAAATCATGAATAAAAAAGCAAAACATCAATAAAGCATGGATTTAAAAAAATTGTATTTCATGTTGCAGGAATGTTGAATTTTATAATAAATTATGGCACCAGTTATTGTCTACAAATGTTTTTCATAAAAGAGATTGTTGAAGTAAGGAACAATAATACTTTTCGTACCAAGGGACGAAGAATCAGCATAAAAGGTGGAAATTATATAAGCCCATGATGCGAATCATACTTTTCTATTCCGTAGGTGTAAAAATGGCCATTTTCACAAGTCCCTCATACGTGGGTCGACGAATTGGGATTTTAAACAGTCCTAAAGCTTTAATAACTAGAATTGTGGGTATTGCATAAGCAATTTAAAAGTTCTGTAGATTTGAGCTTATAAACGTTGTTTATCTAAATCACTCAGTGGTACCAATATAAACTATTAATACCAATTTGAACAGAATTTATTTTACATGGATTACGTGTGAATACTTGATAATGATTTACAACTACGCACGAATTTCGTCGAGGTCAGATTACTTACTCTAAACAATTCACGGATATAAACTACTGATAATTTAATTGAAAATTCATTACGGACGTGGTTGTAGCTGAATATTATTGCGTATGTATAATGTTAAGTATTTAAACGATATAAATTTTAAATTTATTTGAAACTGTTAATCATTATATATACATTTGTTCATTGTTATGTACTAAATGTTCATCATGTGCTAAATTGTACCGATCGCCAAATAATTAATTTCTATGCGAAGTATATAACAATTAGTAATTGTTTAATTAAATACTTTTTTCTTCATTAAATAATTTCTATTAGGTCCCCTGAGGCTTCCCGGAAATATTGCATTGAAACTAGCTTAAATATGCAATTATTATTAAATTTACATATTTAAATTACAGAATTGTGTAGTTATAAAAAAACTTCTGAATCAATAAATAACACTGATCGATAAATTTTCAAAATTTCCGAAATATGGTTTTATGTTAAGAAAAATGGCACCCTCAATATTTTCAAGAAAATGTGGTTAAATGTGCCGTTTTTGTTCAACCTAACTTTTCTGGAAAATGGGAAATTCTGGGGGGTACCATTAATTTCAACACAAAAAGATTATTTGGTTGTTGTTTTTATTTGGTTTGGTTGATTATTGTGATTGTTAAAAAATAATCAAAATGCCACGTTTGATATTTAAATATCAATATTTTGATAATTATTTTTTAATTTGAATATGATATTTAAAAATCAAATTCAATTTGTATATTCTCGAAAATGCGACAGGTTAGAGATATTTTGAGGGTACCATTGCTTTTAAAGACAAAAAAATTCTCCTGTATTAAAATAAATTCTCTTTTGTGAAGAATAAAAAATTTCCAAAAACGTATATTTTAACTAATATGACATCAATTTTCTTTAAAATGAGTTTTTGGAATAGATAATTCGGGTAACAAATCAGTAAAATTTATCAAATGGAAGGTCTGCTTTTCTATTTTCAGAAATCGTCATCAGTAGAATATTTAGTATTGTGATAAAGGTGTAATTTATGACACGAATTATTTAAACACTGAATGTTGACTGGCACTAGTAACATCCGGATAACATTCGATTTGCGGCATTTGAAAGATACGATGCCTCAGGCAGTTTCAGGAACACGCAGTGAAATTGCGAAGTTTGGTCGATCTGGACGCGATTCCGCGGTTAACCGAAGATTCCAGGTGTTTGACGCGTGCCGAATATTCCCTCGACTATATAATAAATTGGAGATTGATGGATTTACGATAAGAACAGATCGATAGAAAATAAATGATCCAACGTCTCGGGAATAGTTGGTTTCGAAAATTAAGTTTGTTGAAATACGAATGCAAAGCAATTAAAGCGATAATGGCGCTAAACGAACCTTTTATTTGGTCGACAGGATGTGGTGTACGATGGGACGAATATCGGCAGCCGCCAAGTGAAGCTTCGGGAATGTTGAATATTCCAATCGGGAAATGCCGCACGCACATCCTAACTGCACAAAGGAATGCACCGATCGATCACCACTGATCGATCTTAAGTTCCTGAATAAGCACGAATCTCAGCGAACTATTCCTTTGTCGAATCTCAGACGTTTATAGATTACACGTTTGAAATGACGGCAACTCTCCAAGATTTTCATTAGGAATTACATAAAATTACAACGATAAATTGTAACTCAGAATGTACATTTTTTAGTTCATATGAACTTGGAGAACAATGGAGTGAAGGGGTTATTATGGTTCGCCGCAGTTCCACATTCATGGATTCCAAAATGAAAATGAGTTTATGCCTAATATATTTGTATCTGAATTAGAGCAATCCAAAGAAAATGAAAAATCGATAAGCATTGGATTCGATAAAAAATAGTTATTTTTGTATCAAGGGCGAAAAATAGAGTTTTACGCCTCGACAATAGAACCTGAGAGACGGCAAAGCCGGCTCGAGGTTAATGAGGGTGAAAATTCCACGCCCGAGATTCAAGTATTGTTTTCTCACGCAGTAGGTGTAAAATTACCATTTTACAGTTAAACCTAATTTTTGAGATTCAAAGATCCAGCAGCCGGCCAAATGTTTCAAATATTTCAATAATATTCCGAGCAACACGTTGCCATCGTTGCAGCAGCAATTAGTTGTATTTTGGTCACCGCAGCGGTTCTGTAGCTATTTACGGTGGTTTGTGCTACTTGGGATTATACCATGCCAGACACATCTTTATCACTGCTAATTAAGACTTGAAAAAAATTATTATAGGATATGTTTAAATAAAAAAGTTTGATGCAGTAGATGTAAAATGATAATCCAAGTAGCACAAACCACCGTGAATAGCTACAGAACAGCTGCGGTTACCAAAATACAACTAATTGTGGCTGCAATATGACAACATGTTGCTCGGAATATTATTGAAATATTTGAAATATTTGGCCGGCTGCTGCATCTTTGGAATTAAAAAATTATGTGGAACTGTAATAAATGGTACCTTAATAATTTTATTATACCATACAATAAATATCGTTGGAGTAAACAGTCGTATTGGTGTTCATGATTATTCTCTCAATCGATGTCTGAAATTGAAAATAGAAGATTAAATCTTATTTATTTTTCTATTTCTTCAATCGACGAGTCCAACGGTTACACAGAATCATTTTTTCTTTATAATTTTTGTATATTTTGAGAATGTTTTCGTATAATGAGCATGTATTGCACAAATGTTTAGAACACATTGCGCAGGGGTAAATCTGACAGTTTAAAAAATTGTACTTTTGTTGCTATAAAACATTCCTTTATCACAACTTCAAAATCTGTTCTAAATTCGACATTTTGACACTTTTATGTTATTCAAAGATTTGTAATCTGCCTCGGCAGTGACAATTTTTGTCAATAATTAGTCATTATAATAATGAACAATTTTGATAATGGCTATAAATGTAACTTTTGTTTCATTTCAAAGTTTGATGCTTCTTGGAAACATTGTATACATATAGGGCATGTTACGAGAACTGTCTCAAGCCGTCTGTATCTCGGTTCAAAACTTAATTTACTGAACTAACGCATGGTATAAAACAATGTAGAACCACGTAATTCTTATAGATTTTGTATGCTCTTTCAATCGGTGAATTTTTTCCTAATTCGTTAAATTTGCCTTTGATTTTGCAACCTTAAAATAACCATGTGATTTTTTCTAAATTATTAACTTTAAGTGAAGTTAACTCCCATCAGTATGTAAAATTTCTTTTTTTTTGTATTGAAGAAATTTTTTCTAAAGACTATAGTTATCAAGAAAATAAATTATTGATCTAGATATCTAGAAAAGTTTAGTAATTTTTTTCTGGAAAAGTATACAATTTACAGAAAATTTGCGCAGAACAAAAATGTGTTAGAATTTATTGAAGAATGCCCCAACATTTTTTTAGATTTTTCAACTGACATTTTACAAAATTTATGTTTTTCGAATTTTCGAAAAATTAAAAATTGTATCAATACATGTCGAAAAAATTCATGGGTATTCTTTGACTCACTCTAAAACAAAAGTGTCCTTAGACATTTCGCTAAAGTATATGGTTTTGAAGAAAAAAATTGTTCAATTTGAAATAGAAATTCGTTGCTGCGGTCGCCATTTTGGATTTAACATCGCACAATTTAGAATATATACCAGCGTAGTTTTTAAGTACAACTATCGAGTGCATGCTTCTAATATATTTTAGTTCTTTCAAAGCACGATATTGTATCGAAAACTCGATATTTGTAAGAAATGCGCCCTAAAAAACTTCTTTTTTATTATATATACTAAAATCATAGATAAATTTTGAATTTTTTACAATTTTCTCTTCACCACTCGACAGAGCGACCCCCAAAATGGTAGAATCTGGTAAGTTTGATTTTTTTCTAAATTTATTTCATACTGGAAATAAGCGTTGAAGTTGGTGTACATTTTCCGTGCATTTTGGCGTTAATGGGTTAAATGATCTAATTGCAGATATCAGAGAATCTAATTATATCTTATCCATTTGAGATATAAATAGATCTGTCCATAATTATAATCGAATGTGATCTAAAAAGATGTGATGTTTGATCTCGGCTAATCAACTGAGAGATGGTCTGATCCGACTCGGCTCTTATCAGATCTTATTTGATCCAACTTTGTTTTTATCGGACAACGTCAAACCCCCGTTTCCATTTGAAATTACTGAATTAGAAAAAGATACGCAGCTTTTAAGAAAACAACCTGTTCATTTCAATTTTGTAAAATAAAGGTCCAATTTTGAAAAATAAAATTCACCAATCGAAAGACTATCTAAAATTCCATAAGAATCACTTGGACATTTTTTATTCATAACATGCGTAAAGTATAAGTAAATTAAATGTTACACTAAGAGAATTTTTTTTGTTAAAAGTCCCATATTGTCTAGTTCTAACGGGATGTACTTGCAATATGCGCAAAAGTCCCATGCTGATATTAAAATTGCCCATACTGACATGGAAAATGTGCCATACTTACACCAGAAGGTCCCGTACTGTAAGGTAATTTTCAATACTATTATGACACTTTTACGCATATTGCAAGTATATCCTGTTAGAACTAGACAGTATGGGACTTTTAACCAGAAAAATTCTCTTAGTGTAAGTAAGAATACTACTTGTATGTTCCTTTATTTTTAGTATATTTTACCCATAACAATTATCAGAAATTGTTTGTGTAGATTTTTTTTGAAAGCATTAATAAAATTACTATTTTCTAATTATTTTTGTACAAACTGAGACACTAGAACGAATATCTTATTGATCAATTTCGTAAGATGGATGAATTTTTTATTTCCCGAAATGCATTATCGTTGTCTTTAGATATTTAAAAGAGTTAAAGTACTTTTATTCATTAGTTAAAAATTAAACGATATAATAAGACTAAAGTAAATTAACCCAACAACTAACAACAAATGGTAGAATCATCTCAATTTATAGCTAAGCTTACAAGGACGAACAACGAAGTAAAAATTCAGAAAACTTTTCAGTAAATCCGAACGAAAATTCTCTCAAACTTTTGCTGTTACAAATTGACGCACAAATTCTGTAAATACATTTATACAAATCACCTTAAAGTTTCTACAGATAAACGTAGAAGTTTTATACTTCGTATTTAGAATTGCCCAAAACTTTAGTTCGACTGTATCCAAAACAATGTATCTTACCCAGTTTTTTTGTAAGTTTGTACACACAAAATTTTTGTTGAATATTTTACTTTTTATTAAATTTGTGGATACATTATCTTGAATGCAAAATTTATTTAGAATAAATCCTGTACCACTATTTATAGAAGTTTTACTATATTTATGTACAATATAAATAAATAAAAATTTCCTTAATATTAATAGTAGAGAGTAAAAAACGATTGCTTAGCATTTAGGTAACTTCATTTCTAATAAGTTTTCTCTAAAAATGACTACTTACAGTATTACAATCTTCAATAAACAACATATGTAATATTCAATTGGTTATATAATATGTATGGTATAATTATCCATTCTGATTTTCATGGACATTTTACAGGCAACAAAAGAAACTTTTATTAGAATAATGTAATGACAGCCAACATTGAAGCTCTAATCATCCATGATGTTATCAAAAAAGTTGGGAGTTCTGCTGAACATCTTCTTACAGGCAACTTTTCTGAATGCGTTGCTGATGACAATGATGACGTGAGATATAACTCTTCTTTAAATGTCGTCCGTCATTCTTTTCTTTTTTTTTTTAATGTTTTTTATGAATGAGTTTCGGATTGGAGAAACAATAAATAAATAAGAATTTTCTTTTCCACAATTTTATCCTTAAGTGAAAATAATTTTAATACAGAATACAATTTCTTGGAATAGCGGAATAAATCGAAACATGTCCGAAAGTCGAACTAAATTAAACAGGTCTTATTTGGCCTTCATTCCAGCACCTATTTGTGCTCGCGGAGTGACCATTACCTTAAAAAACTGATAAAGTCCATAATTATATAAATTGAAAAATCTGTTCATCATCGAATGAAAGGAAAGATATATTATCTACATTAAAAATATACAAACATACATATTGTCTCTTTTTGTGGTGTTTCATCTCGGAGAAACAATAATATTTGAAAATTTCCTATCGGGCGACAATTCGGTTTATAAGTCAATAAAAATGCTAAATAAGAAAACAAATTTTACTTTAAAGACAGCTAAAATTATCGAAATTGGACATTCAATTCGAATCTTACTGTTAGATCGAAATTCATCATCATGTATAATTTTATGTGCGTTATTTAATAGGTAACATAACCTTTTAATTAATTTGAAGGTACTGTTCTGTTCTCTCTGTAAATTTATAGAATAAATTATTTTTAAACTTTATTAGACGAATCATTAAATTTCGACCATAAAATTACTTCTCTTCTACTGTGGACCCCAATTACCGTAATTCGACTTCAATTTTAGATAAATAAAATGTGATGGATAAAATCTCTCGTTCTGAGAGAAGGTCGGAAAGGTAATTGCAACCCATTTTGCAGCAAGGGTAGTATCTTTTCTCAAGGACTGATGTGTTTTTTTGCGACATCACGGCATAAGAAAAAAGTTCCATTAGTAAATGTTAAAACCAAAAAATTACAAAAAATGCCGATTTTGAATCCTTAATTTTTGCGTTAGTTCTCTGTGGGTGTGTGGCTAGTTAGTGAGTCTGTGAATCCCTGGACGCTATTTATCGCTCCGTATTATGGAAAATGCAGTTCCTAGTGGGACCGTTGCATTCTGTCGCTAGAGTGCGGAATATTAATTAGGGTGATTAACCCACAAATTAAATACCGTGCACAAATGCGCATGGCGGTGTGCAGTACGCGTAAGCGCCTATATAAATACATGTGGCATTCTCATCGGCTGTACGTATTAAGCCGCGATATTTAAAGTACGCGATTTATGAGGGTTATTTATGACCTCGCGCGACAGCCATAAAAGTGCATATATCGCTACGCTCACGAATAAACGTCTGCTCGTTACCTTTTAAACTAACAATAATATCAAGGCGCTTTAAATAAATAGCGTCGATATTTATCATGCAAATATTTAAATGCAGTTTTCTAGTAAGAACCTCAAAGTGACAGAACAATTTAGAATTATCATATTTATTTTTTCTGTGCTTATTTTACTTTCATCAGAATGAAATTAATTATAAAAACAGTTCGTTTAAAAAAAGAGTGTAATGTAAGCTTATAAATAATAATATTTGTTACTATTTTATACTACTGTGTTTTTCAGAATGTGTAGAATTATCAGTTTACAATAAATCCCACACAGCACACTGTCCTGGGGACGTCCTAAGGAGCTCCTCAGGATGTCCAAATGTCCGCTTTTACCATCCTGCTAACTTCCACAGGACATCCGCAGGACACAGGACGCCTTGAGGACGTTAATAGGACGATAAAAGCGGACATTTGGACTTCCTGAGGAGCTCTTGAGGACGTCCCCAGGACAGTGTGATGTGTGGGGGTGTAGAAAAAGAACTGGTAAACCTACTGGTCATGAACATCAAAATTACAATAACAGTAATCTTTACTATGGTCTTCGTAACTGTGGGCAACAATAAGTAAACAAATTATCGTATCAGTTTTCTTTACTAGGATGTGCCCACTGAATTTGATATAATAGTTAAAAGGTAATTTTTAAAATAACGAGAGGATTCTACGACGTATTTAAAACATATTTGGAAAAAATATAATTTACATTGTCAATTGTCAAGCAAACACTCAACTGCTAGTTTCGATTCCCACAATCAACTTTATTTTATTTAATTGCATTCTTCTCAGAAATTGTATTGCTCTAATTCGCGCCATCCGCTATTGCGTTTATTACCATAATACTACCGACTCAACTATCAAGGAAAAGCTTAATTTATTCACGGGCGGGGAGTAATAGAAGAAAGGAAGAGAAGAAAACGGCAGCGAGAAATGGAAGGATTAAAATTACCTTGATTTTTTTTATCCAATTACCTCGTGCAACAAAGTTGTAATTTACCAACCGCCCATTTTCGCCTTTGTCGCGTTCCAAGACTAAAATGTATCGAAAATTTTATTCAAGCGGGATTAAACTCCGTTGAAACAGTGTGATTTAAGGCGGTGCCCGAGATTTATCTTGCTTAAATAGTAAAATGTCGAAACAAAAGCGCAAGGTAGCGACTCTGCACGGAAGGAAATTTATTAGGATCGAACAGATTGCTGCAGCGGAAAGAGGAACAAGTGTCAGCGAAGACACCGAAATCGATTAAGCCGACTAAGGGGCGGCAATACGTCACCTTTAATATATACATTCGATTTTCGACGATGCAGGGATTCTTTAAGTGCACCGAGTCGAACTCGCTATCGTCGTTAGATAATAGTTTAGTTATTAATGAACGATCTCAATTGACCCGAGGAAATTGAAAATTTAATTCAAATCGTATCCTACAATTTTCTTTCTTTTTTAGCCAATATGTGTAAATGGGTCTTCACTGACAAAAATATTTTAGCTGATACTGCAAAAACAGCTAGGCTGTTCGGTAGCACGTGTTTCAGCTCTAAAATTGAGCTATATTAAATATCAACTTACTACGGTACCTGTGATGAAGACGACAAAAACGTTGTTCAGTTGCAATCTGAAGTTACTTAGAATGACATTTTAATATCATCATTTAACTGACATAGCAATACATGATAGTATAAATAGAGATATAAGTAGAGTCTATACGTTTTCATCCAAATACAAGTATCAACATATTCTTTCTACTTTCTGAGTAATTAATATATTGGTAGAAATGCTGTGATTTCTTCAGGTATATTATGAGAGGATTTTAAAAATTGGGTTTCATAGTTACAGATTTTAATTAAATTATACCTTCACATTTCTTTTATTACTTCGACCCAGACTAAGTCTGCGATAGCGAACAGATGTTACACATTCGCAATTGAATAACCTGTGGTAAAAAATGGTCCAGTTTTGCTCTACTTAGTTCTGTTCAGTCTCCTTATTTCCCATATAAAAGGAATAGGAAAACTCCAGATGTAACACAAAAAGTCAAATTTCTACGAAGCGTAAATCTCTCCATTATGATATATCCAGATATTATTATAGTTAAATAACCAAAATAGTCAAAGAGTTTGTATTGTATTTGAGCAGTAGTCGTTAATGCTGCAGCAACAGGATCGGTATAACAATACAGTTTTTCTGCACATTTGCAAAACTGTACTTTCAGTTGCTGAAACTGTGCCAACCAATTGAGTGTAGCCAGTGGACTTGTCAATAGTCCATATTGAACGCTGGTTAATAAATAATCAGAGGTGCGAATTCAATCGGAGCTTCACGAAACAATGAATCCTGATCGGTTACGCTGCAGTGAAGATGTTTGGTATAAAAAAGTGTTCTTTTTAATTTCAAAAATTTCCCTATTAGTTACTATACAGATCACGCTCCGATTTTTTGTCATGTACGCAATATTTATGTTTAAATAATAATAACTACAATAATGTATTTGTGAATATTTAAACAAAAGAAAATTCAAAATTTGAAACTAATATGAAAGTTTTTTTATTGTAATATGAAAAGCATGAAGCAACTCTCGTTCTGCAGACAACAACAAGTATCTACGGTACTTGCTGATGTTAAAAGAAATGTAATTGTTTTTCATTTCATTCTTTCTGTAATTTCGCACGTCTCCATTAAATAATTAATTTCATTTAAGCGCGACATTGGCTTGATTAACAGTAGTGCAAAGTATTTTCTCCTTCAATTTCTCAATATTGTTAAAGCTATTATAACAATCACTTTCTATGATTATGAAATATGAATGTACACTTGTTGTAATTGCATTAGCATGTATATGCCAGTTATCCGCCCAGAAAGAAAAAAGTTCAATTGATTATAAAAAAGGTAGTAGAGATAGTTGCAACATTTAAAATAAATAATGCTATTTAAACTTGTATTTTAAATATATATGTATATAATTTTAGAATTAGAGTATAGCGGATTCTGTCTCGAAAAACAAAACATCAGCTTTTCTTTTAGTCTTTGGTGTTTTATTGAAAATGCATTAAAATATACTAAAATAGATATGATTTGTATTAATTTATTTATCACTGGAAAAGCATAAAAAATATTCATCGAGTTTATAATATATTGCTGAGATATAAAGTGAAACACGTAGTTTTTTTATGAAGCGGAAAGTGCTTTTTTTACGTCGTTTTTGTTTAGGACAACAGTTTACATCATTATATGAAAGGGACATCCGCCATTAACATATTACTATGAGTTGTCCTATTCAGAATGGAATTCTGACATTTTTTTATATTTAATGACTAATGTTTCGTGAAAAATAGTTAATCCGTTTGGTTGTTATTTAAAACATAAAAAATTGAATACTTTTATGAATCCGAAATGAATACCTCGTGTCCATTCTAGCTCCCTTTTTGTTAACAGCTAAACACACATATCTATTGAAGAAACATTGCCGAATGAAATTATCTATAGAACAGTCCCGATTCTATTAAAATCGGATTTGCATTGTGTTATTAGTAAGCGGAACAGTAAAGACGACTCGCTTAAGCCTAGGCGCATCAATAATAAGTAGTTAAAGTAAATAAGTAGTAAGATCTGGCATTCCCCATTTTTATCGTTGATACAAGTGACTTTTACTACTTACATATTCAGACCAACTTCAAACAGTTACTTGTGCTAATCTTACTATCTAAGTAGCATCCGTAACTACACGGAAAAAGGATTAGTTGAGACAACCAATCGCTAAGTGTTCCCACCTCCGGACGAGAAACTGGTTGAGGCAACCAAGTAATTATTTTCACTTAGAAATAAATTGGTTACACTAGCTAATTAATTGCAGCACAGAATTAATCAACTGATTAGTGTAACTATATTTCTTTAATAAGCGGTTAGTTGCCCTAGCCAATCCCTTTTCCCGTATATAAATTTATCAAATTATTATCAAATTTGAAAAAAAAATCAATATAAAAAAATAAATACAAATGCATTATAATTTGTCAAATATATTAAATCAGCCGTGGTTGTTGGCGTATTGATTGATAAACGCGTGTTCTTTCTTATATATATTTTTTGTCTTCTACTTTTTATTTATTTTAACGTGCAATTCGTTAAAACACATTATAGAATAGTAATATTTTTATGGAATCTCGATATCTAATATCCGTTATTTGCCCATCAAATTATAGCAAGAAGCGTGGTTGAGTGGTTAAGCCGATGGATTGTTATCCAAGGGACTGGGGTTCGAGTCCGGCTAGGTCCGAAATTTTTAAATAAATATTTATTTACATTTAATATAATAAAAAAATGATTTATTTTTGCTCAGAAAGTCATCCAATGTTGGTCCTGGATTGTTTTAAAACTAGGATCTCATTAAGATCACTTTTGGATCCGATCGATTTCGAGCTAATATTGATCAAATTGTGGTCATCACTTTTTCTCTCGGGATGGCACATTAGTATTTTAAAACGACCACACTTATATCGGATTATTACTGCCTAAAACTGTGATACTGACTTGTGTCACAATTTTATTAATGGATTTCGACGACACATAATTATTAATCGTGCATGCCAACGCCCAAAACTATTTTCCCTCAGAAGTGTATTGTACTCTGAACATCAAGTTCTTTCAGTGCAGTGAAAATCACCGTATACGGAAACTCTCATCACAATCAAAGCCTTAATCGGCGTCCGCCCTGAAGACTAAACAAATCTCGACTCCACAAATAAACCCACTTTCTACGTCGTTGTTCGCTTGGGAAAAATGTTATCACGAAGCACAATAAAATTGGTACGTATGTGTATGAGTGTGTGGATCTGGCCGAGCGGCGGAGTCACGTTTGACGGACGGCAGAGGGCAAATCGTGCGCGAGCGATTTTACTGCTGTAATCACTGAAAAGCCCGGGGTGCGCGCAGCCAGTGCCGCTTCCTTTTGGATCTCCTTGGAGGACGTCTCCGCAGGAAACTCCCTTGGGAGAGGTCGTAACTCCTCCGTCCTATCGGCTAGTCGGGAGCGGTTTCAGCCCCGTCATTTCCGGTGGGTTAACTGGGATAACGATGTGTAATCACGGCCGTCGAGCGGGTCCGTTTCTCGATTATAACCGCAGCGATGCTCGTGGGACGTATAAATAATGCAAATAACACCCGGCCGCGGGCCGCCGCGAGATACCGTTGATAACCCTCTCCGGGTTGCCTCTTCTGCCCTTTCCCTCCTCCATACGCTTTTGGTACAGCCTGCCCTGGCTCGGAAATCTCGCGGCTTCACCAGAGTGGAGTGCAACTAGGTGCCAACCCAGTACATATATACAAGGCCGCCGGCTTTACCTGCTTTGAACTACATATAGAATAAACCTGCCGAGGTAACGAACTGTAAACCGGACGCTCGCGTCTTCTTCGTGTTGTGCGTTCCAGGACCCGGGGCTACCGCGAGAGACAGACCCTGGATGGTCCATCTTCGTATGGTTCCGTCGGGTGATATCTGGACCCTACTCTATAAATTTGAATTATTCAAAACCTATTACTGTAGAGCGAAAAGTGGGTCATCATACTAAGAAAATTAATTATTTAAATCCAAGAAGTATTTTGATAGATAATAGTCTCACAATTATGAGAAAATTAGTAGGAGACTACTGAACGATGCGACGGGAATGTCGTTTTGCCTCATAATTTCTTGCAATGCGAATTCCGCATCAAAATTAAAGTCACAAGATGGTTTACTTATTACTCTAATTTTCACCTAAAACGTATGTGGTGTGTTTTAGGGATATCACAAAAGGAATATGACAACATTAAATACAAATCATATTTGTTACAATTTGTTATAACGTCTTTTAGAAAAATTGAATAAAACAATACAAATAAATAAAAAAAAAAATTCAAAACGAGAAACTAAATCTATTTTGTTTAGTGCCTTTTGTAATATTATTATTTCAATGACTATGAAATGTGGTAACAATTTTTTAATATTAATTTATCATCGTACATAAAAACCGTACCATCGTACATGTATAGTTAAATTTTATATGTCTTTCTACACACCGCTCCTGAAGCAAGGAAAAGTTTGATTAAAATGGATCCAAAATCGGCTTTCATAGGTTATTTCTACGATAAGGACGTAGTGGCTATGTGGCCATATTTTTTTTTTAGATTTTTTGTTATTTTTCTTATTTTATTTTTATTTTTTATTTATTTATTTTTTAATTTTTTGCATTTATTTTTTTCGTACCTAACGGAAATTTCCAAATTCATTTTGTCCTTAATATGGTTATTCTAAAGCTTTAAATATGTGATGAATGTTCTATGACGGTTTTTAAAAGTCTTGACGGATACCATTTGATGAAATTTTATATCGGTCCCAAAACTTAAAGAAATCACGATGAACAGACTCACCAGATTATTGAGACCAATAACCTAAACCATTGTTACCGTCAATAAATTGCAAACTATCTTTTAAATGCTCTAAAATTACGTGTTTTAATTTTTAATGTTATAGAAATATTAAGACTCTGAAGACTTTTACGTAATTCGTCTATATACAAATCCAGCGAAGGTGCTACTTTACCTGATGTAAAACTGCAATGGAGAAAAAATATACGCGCTAGTTCTACAAATTAGGAAGAAGCGACACGGCGGCGCGCGGCGTGTTTTAAGTAAATTTCAATTTTTGCAATGCGAAGTCGATAACGTAGAACACGAAAGTAAGATGGGATGCGTAATATCATATATAATTACCGTCAAACAGAGTAACTGGGGAAAGAAGGGTACCTTCGGACACGTGTTACAATTGAATTTTACGTTTTAAAACTGTCAGATTATGTTTTTAGAATGTGTATAAAGCAAATAAAGTAATAAAATCGTTATTATCTGAACGTTTTAAGCTTAAAATTCAATTAAAACAAATGTCGAAAATACCCTTCTGTCCAAAGTTACCTCGTTTGACGGTGTTAGAAAGAAAATGATAAAAGGAGCAACTACGATTTAGTTCTTTATTGATTTTGAATCTATAAATGTGGTAGAAATAACCCACTAAAGCCGATTTTGGATCCATTTTAATCAAACTTTTCCTTGCTTCAGGAGCGGTGTGTTTATTAACCCTTTGAAGCACACATTTTTCTTTACATGAAAAATGGTTGGAATTTTTCACTCTAAGGCTTTCGGGGTCGCTGATTCCAAATATGACCTCAGATTTGCAAAATTCAAAATTGCGGATCAAAGATGACGGACCATATTAGGAAAAAGTTGCTCGATCGAGATGAAACTGCGTACATGGGAGTTGTCGGGATAGCTAATTACGAATATGTTCTCAAATGTTCAATATTCAAAATGGTGGATCCAAGATGGCGGACAAAATTAGGGAAATGTTGCTTGCTTTGAATCTGCCATCTCAGTTTTCAAAATTCAAAACGTATTACATATACATATTTCGGGGGCTCCAAAATCTCAGAATAACAGTTTCCAGACATAAATACATGTTATTTTTAAAATTCTTGTACTGCCATTTGGAATTCGCCATTTTGAATTTTGGAACTCTGACCTTGAATTCGTCATCAGCGACCATAAAATCCCCTTAGTGAAAATTGCCACGAAAATCGAAACTGAAATAAGCTGGAAAACGCTTTCTTTCTTCAAAAAGTGAATTTTTTTAGTGTTTGTTTATTTATAACTATTTTCCAGTAAATGAAATTTGAATATTAGTGGTGTGATATTGTAGACAAATACCTTAGATTCTAGAAAAAACAACTAATATTTTTAAATACGTCAAAATTTAATTTTTATAAATGAAATTATCTGATAGCAAAAGGTGGTCCCTGAGAGGACCATCGTGCTTCAAAGAGTTAAACATGGATCGTTGTTTCGTCGCAGGTGTGCTCACGGATACGTTAATTGGCCTATATGAGCACACCCTGCCTAAGAAACGACACTAATCATAAATAAATATAACAAAATACAGGAGACTACTCACTTACCCATGCTGAGTCATGCAGAACCGGAACTGTCATCGATCCTTAGTGAACTTCTTCGTGACACAAACCAACTGATATTTATCAACCGCGTTGATATTTATACAATGGCATGCAGGCAAGTAAACAAGCACAATAAATATAAATACAACAATTGAAAAATTCCTTATCTATCCATTTTTTATTTTTTTATATTCTTCTCTAATACCGCCACCTCTGCTCATGGTGCCTTATATCAAAACACACCATTACAATGTAGCTTCAAGTTTCAAAGACTTTCGCGATAAAACGAACATTATTTAAAAAATTGAATATAATATGGGAAAATCAGTGGTATCGTACTCAGCATATTTAAGATTTCATCGCTTGAACCAGTCCTTGCCTATACCCAACAGAAATATTTTCAGGCTACTAGATTATTGAGCATGCTCTTGTAGTCATAAGACACTCCTTTTCACGTCTGTGTACTGATCAGGCACTGATCAAGGCCATTCTTTATCAGGAGTTCGTGAGTCATACCTGATCATGACCAAGATTCAATAAGTCATGTTTTATCAGACATTCGTCTTTAGTATAGGGTAGAGCGGGGTGAAAAAGCCATTTGGATTTTATATTGAAATGGTAGTCATTTGATCAGCCATTTAGAATATTAAGTCTATTTGGTAATACGCAACTTTTTATCCAATTTGGCTATTGTATCTGTAGTACTGCGGATTTTATTGTAATACTTTTGTGTTGTCTTCCGCAAAATATTTCTGTGAACAATTTAAATATATTACGAACCCTTGTACTGAACGTAAAATAAAAATGAGCGTTTGTTCATTAAAAAAACTATACTTGACACGAATGTGTTACTTATTTTTCAAATTTGCACTGATATAAATATTATTTTATCGTTTTGTAAATATATTCATGGTGGGGTGAAATAGCCACGTGCAAGATCTAGGGTAAAAAAGCCATGCACTGATATGCATATATATCATATATACAATAAATAATATATAATAATATATAACAATATAACAATAAAATAAATACATAACAAATAAAAAATGGATATAATAAAAGTGATCATTTTATCCCGAATTATGTATGCTAATGTTACCTTTTTCTTGTTTAAAAGTTGTTAAAATAATTAGGAATAAGGTTATTTTTCACATAAATAAAGAAAAACTAGGAAAATATAAAAATTTCCAATTTCTCTAACCTAAGTTGACCTATGGCTTTTTTACCCCACCAGGGGGTGTACAAAAGCCACTAGCATAACTTTCGTAGAATACATATGGCACTGTCCTCCTCGTATAATCTACGAACAATCTTCAACAGGGATTTTGTAGCTTAGGAATCGTCCTTTTAGAGCCATTTTTAAATTTGAAAAAAGTTTTAAATTATAAATTTTATAGCGTAAAAAGCACAAAAGTGGCTTTTTCACCGCACTTTACTCTACCTAATCCCAACTGTCACTCGTAAAATAGTTATTTACAACTACGTCCAGTAAAAGTAATAAACTAAAACTAAATAAGATTTCATTGCTACTTCACGTGTATTTTGTCTTGCGAAATGTTAGGTAAGTAGAATACAATCTATTCCTTTTTCAGTTTACTATTCTAAAAGTGTCAAATACGTAATAAATTTTATCAGATTAGTAGTCTACATTTTGTTTTTAACTAATTCAAATTTGGGGAGCATGTTTGACCGCCGGAATTGCCGGTCTCTTTTTCGTCCGAGGTGTGAATTTACATTTTCACAGCAAGGAAATTTATCAACCGTGAATTTATCCAGCACTAAAACGTGTATTCGCAAAAATGTCGCGGGCGTGTTAGATTGATGAATATCTGTTCACGTTTATTTAACTGTCACAGTATTTATTTACATAAATGTTGATAACAAATTCTTCGCAATAACTATAGCACATAAAAAAAAACTGCCATGTGGAACACCATGGTATAACATGCGTAGCTAAATTTGAATCCCTCAACGAAGCTAATTGTGTACTCCGTTTGAAAAAGTACTCACGAATTAGTCTTAAAGAAACTCTTCCGTTACTGCTGTAGGTAGCATTACTTCTTAAAAATTCACGAAAAACTACTGAAGTAGTTTGTTTGTTTTTATATACGTTGCACCATATACATATCGGGTGTTGTGGAGAGATATGGAACATAGGATGATGTGCAACACTGCCGGTTTCTGACCTACATGTAGATTGAACAGAAGAATTTACTGCTATCTGTTTGTGTCCACAGTAATTTGTTTTTGATTGATAAAAAAGATATTTGTGTATCCATTGCATTGTATTGCATTCAAATCAGTTTGTTCAAACTATCACATTTGGAACGATGTGAAATGTTTTTGAGGGATGACGTGCAACAATGCTGTTTTGTTACTTTATTGATATTTTCCGAAAAAGTATGTGTATATACAATTTTTATGTATTTTCAAGTGGTATTTACTCCGCGAAATTATAAAAATAAAGGTATCACTGCTCCGGTTATGTAGCATTTTGACGTTGCCAGATAATGTTTCTGATTTACGGAAGAAAGCCGATGAGCGAGTCAACAAAAAGTCAAAAATTCACACCGTCATCGAAAACATATGTAAACAACTGTTGCAAAAAAAATTCAATTGTTATAATTCACTGTTCGGGATATAATCACAAAAAAGGGTTGCTTGGGGTCGGTTGGGACCCCCCCCCCCGTTACAGGTTGAACACCCAGACATGTGAGAAGGGAGTACACATGACTGGGTCGCCGTTTCTAATTGTTTGGTTGGATTTCCCGAGGTCTTGGCCCAAAGGGAGACTACCTGGGACATATAAATAAGCCCGTTGAGGGCATTTCTAACGAGTTTTATCGAGAGGATCCTAAGCGATCAGATCTCGAGCGCGTGACAGTGCTTGGGCCAAGACTGCGGGAGGTGCGGACGGCTGACTGTGGACCCCGGGACGCTGTTCGGTCTGCGGGTAAGTAATAATTTCTGTACATGGATTTCGGGAGCAATTAGTCGGTTGATTATTGTTACTTAATATATGCATTTAATTCATATGTCGGTTATATATTTACATCTATTTGCATGCGATGTATGGGGCAGGGCCCGCTTCTCGTAGCCCCACTGACCAGTCCGTGAGCGGGCCCGGGACGAAACATCAGCAATCTCGTAGTGATTAAGCAGGTTTATATTGTGCGTGACATTTCTTGCCCGAGTTAAGTGTTCGGTTGACGTCTGCCTAAGAAACAGGAGAACGACGGCTTTCTCATCATTCATACCCCCTTGCCCCGGGGCCAGGGGTGCTCTCTATTTATTTATTGCACTTGCGCCATATACAGTCCATTATAAAGCCCTATTTCCCGAACATTCACTTTATCGCAATACTTGCGGCATTCCGTATTATTTGAATGTATCGACATCCACGGTTTTAGTATTTTACGAATAAAATCGTTTTTTTAAAATAAAAGAAAGTTACTGAAAGTTGCTAAAAAATCGGATCAGCTGCGCCGAAGAACGGTAAGAAATGTCTCCATAGACTATCGACTATTTGATATCAGAATTAGATTCTATTTTGAATTGTATTCATATTGATTATTTGGAAAGATGTTCTATCAGATTGTTAGAATTAGTTTTTGTTTTTCGGTTGCTATATTACTTTATTTATAAACATCTGAAATAAAATTAAAATCTTTTAAGAATTATATGCATCTGTTATCTTTTGCCTAAGATATCAAAATTACTTCATTAATATTGAAAAATACGATTAAAAATAAAGAAAAATCAGATTTCCGCATTTGCCCTTGCTTATGAGCACTGACAGTGAATAGTCGATCGAAGAATTCATTATTTGGTGCTGGACAGGAAAAGCTGTGGTTAAGAAAATGATATTTAATAATCTTGACAGTTTTAAAAAAAGACCTTGTGTGAGGAAGTCGATACGAGGCACACTTCGGAATTTGTAACAATAGGTGTGGAAATATATACATATATTCACTATTTTGACATTTTGAATTATGTGATCTGAAGTTCATCATAGAGAAAGAGACAGCCAAAATTTCGCCCGTTTTCTGGTCTTAAAATTTGGGATCGAAATGCAGACAAATGAAAGCTTATGATGATAACTTACTGGTGTATTTAGTAACTTAAGTCGTCAGAGATATGATTCTTATATAGGTATGTACTACTGTGCACAGTGAGTACACACGGCACAGGTTTGCACTTGCCGTATGCTTTGGGATCACACGTGCCCGTTACCCGGGCTATTTTGGCCGAACTATTTTTCGGCCGATACGACCGGAAGGATAAGCAGCGACAGCTGATGCAAGCCTTGGGAACTACTTTTCTTTAGGGCCGTACCGACTTAACGGATGAAGGCTCTGAAGGCCGATCGTTGTCGGGCCGTATGCACCTAAAATTTTTTTCCGTGAAAGGGGAAAGTTTGCAAGACTTGCATTTTTAGAAAATTTGACATTTTGTATCTCCGAAAATATACACGTTATGTCAAATTCGCAAGAGATATTTTTTATTTAGTATTGTTGAAAGAATCTAAACAAATTTTCTCCGGACCAAAAAATCAAATTTTAAACATTTTCAAAACAAAGGCACAATTTTGTTAACAATTTGATAATTTGATTTTTTTGATACTAAGAAAATTTGATTAGATTCTTTCGATAATTCTGAATAAAAAATACCTATTGTAAATTTGTCGTAAAATGTATATATTGTCGGAAATAAATCAATCAAATTTAAAAAAAAAAAACAATTTTCGCAGTAAAATCCCTCTTTTGAACAGCCTAATCTCAAGATTAAGATACATGCTCAATTTGAAAATTTGACACGAGTAATCTAACATCACAAACTTTTTCCTATACATTTTTACCCAAATTTCAGGTCCAAAAAACAAGCATAAATTTTGCAACTTTTTAGGGTGGCTCCTTTTATTTAGCAATAAGCTAAATGGTTGGTAAAAGAAGGCCTTTGCGTATCGTGTTAACCAATAGAACGCAGAGGCCAACTGTGTGTCACATTCAACTGCGCATATCTCCGTCAAAAAATATTGTGTCAAGATGAATTTGTTGTTTGAATTTGTTTTTATGCTAATTTCCCAGAGTAAAGGTAAACTCATAGCAGAAAAATAAGAAAAACTCTTCGAGGCAATTTTAGGCTTTATCCCGGCATCAATAATTTACAACAGTTCAGAAAAAATTAATACTATAAAAATTATTTTTGTTGTATGCATAATACAAACAGGATGATGAACGTTCTACAAGAAAAGCATTCTCACATTGTCTGCTTTCTTTTAACCCCTCATCCCTTCCTGTTATCTCTCTTCCCTTTTTCTATGTCTGTGATTCTCAGCAATCGTTTCTCTGCCTTATATCAGATTTGAATTTATCTTTCTTACTTCCTTTCCGTTTTTGTGGGAGCCTTTCCCATTTATTCGGAGACACATATAATCGGATTTAAGAGAAAGCAAAACTTCATATTTTTGTGCATTCTCTTTTTATAAATTCTTTAATTACTCTAGATTACCTCATCAATGGCCGATATGCCTTTAAAGTTCCAAGGTACGCTGTATGGGAGTATTCTTTTATCGAGATTCAAGCAATTTGTATTTATTAAGGAAATGTCGAATTTTAGCTATATAAAATATATAATTAAATATATGAAAATAATAAGAAACACTTGTTTAATTAATAATATTATAAAGCATTTTTCTTAATGACAATATTTATCAAAAATTTTAAGAATTTAGAAATTGAAAAAGGTATATAAGTTGTACTTCTCTATTGTCGTCAGAATTTGACTGATTTAAGAAAACACTTTCCAGACGAATATTAGATTCACCATAAACATCATAAACCTCCTTCAATATAATACTGTAAAGATTTGTGCTTCGTCTCCTATGTTTTTTCTTTAAAGTACACGCATTGAATATCACATTATTTTAGTACTCACCCACCATTCCGTTTCTGACCAATTTGTACTTTATGCAGACAAGTTTTTAAACTCAGCATAGAAACATTTTGCTTACCTGAAACAAAAAATAAAATTGTTCGTTAATATTCTTGATTTTCAGAACACATTAAATTTATTATTGGAAGTAAAATAAAGAACAAGCTACTTCAAAAACTTCCAACCGCCTCTGAAACATTTCGCAGAAAAATTGAAATTCAATTAGCTTGAAGATATACCAGAAAGGATTCATTAACTTTGTAACTCCATTACAAACAACTTTTACATTGGTTTCCATTCGTATTATGTGCACAGATCTATAGCAAATGCAATACAAATGGCCCTCTGGTCGCTGAGATACCTTGCGCTTAAAGAAAAGTCTTCTTCATTTACATTTATTAAAGGCCAAATTTATGTATGCATCCGACAATAAAAATAAACATGTTTTATTATTTCAAAATTAATTTATTAAATGATTAGTATTCGTACAAATTTCCAGGTCTTCTTTAATCGCAGTGAGATGATTTTCTGGGATTTAGAAGGTGTGGGATAATTTGTAGGTTGTTTTTTTTTGGAAATGACGATCAAATGACGATCAAATGACGATAAATTATTTTTAAAAAAGGTCAAATACCATGATTTTTAATATTTGTTCAGATAGTAAATTAAGTAATTGTATATTGAAATTTGGCTAGTGATAGGTCCCTTTATTTGATATTTTAACATCCCTACGTTTCGACAGTAACATCACTGTCCTCTTAAGTTGTAGGAACAACAAAATTAATATTCCTAAAATCTGTTCCTTTTGAAGATTTCTTTTTTTGTTAATATACTACTTTATTATTATTATTATTCGTATCTTCCAAATCATTAACAATTTTTTAATGTCAGTAACATACTCGACGATGATGCAAATTTAATTTGGCTATGACTAAAAAAACGTGAATCATTAAGTGCTATAAATTATGACCATATGGTGCCCCCATGATCACGACGGCGCGATGTAGACATTGTCGGGTGTGTTTAGTAACGCAGTGGTAGCGTGATTGACGACGTGACAATTTCAGGAATCCTGGACTCTATTGATGATTATGTCTGTGCGGTACTGAATGGCCCACACTTAGCTAACAATAGATAGAACCATGGCGATGATATGGATAACATACCTACTAAACACAATTTTGTATTCAAGTATAAGATATATATATATATATTTTAATTAATAATACTGATAGCTATTTTCAACAAGTCGAATTATTAACAAGATGAATTTTTAACACTTTGTTGTCTTTTGACAATTAGTCTTGTTTAATAACCTATCTATTCGTTAAAAAGTGCATATAGCTACGAATTTTTAAACATTTAATGTCAAAAATGCATGGTAAAAGATGTTGAAATTTATATTGATGTGCTGCGTGAAACAAATATAGTGAAATATGACATTGCTCAAACTGTACAAAAATGTCGTCAGTAATAAATTGTTGTTCTATTATTGTATATTTTTTGCGTTTTGTACAGACGATAATTTATTCCATGTACTTATATTATAAAAATATGCTCCTTTTTAACAACTTTTCTACAGACAAGCACATCACAAAAAGTTGATGTATTTAAATCAATATTTAGTTGAAACTCAGCGTTATCGTGATATTTTCGATTTCGGAAATGTCTTTGATGTTTAAGGTGAGCCATTGTTCACAGTAACTATTTAAAAAACTCTAAATAAATTCTTTAACCCAGTTGCTACACCTTATATAATTTAACAATTTCATTTTTTCCGATATTATAAATCACCAACCAAGGCCGGGAAATTATATGAAAATGTGTATGACAAAGAGTTTTATAAATCTCAATATGTTCATTAACTTTCACAATTTTAACTTAACTTGACGTAACAATATCATATAATAAACCCATTAACGCTCAACAGTTAATAATGTTTTGTTCGATTTGAACGATTATTTTATAAACGAAAGCACCGATTAAATTAGATATCAGTTTATATTATAATATTTTCGGAGTAGTTCCTCAAGATTCCTTGATCAAAATTAAGTTTCACTGAACAAGAAATCCAATATGTCACTATTCAGGAATTTTTTTTATCACTTGTAATAATGGGTTTTTATTGAAACTATGCAAGATGGGGCACGAAATATTTTAATTTTAAGAGAACATTGTTTAACATTCATCATTTTAACATCTCCAAAGTGGCGGAAATGTGATATAATTCTGGAAAATCCAATTTATTTTTCACATACTTGACCATAACAATTGTAATACTTATAGAATTAGTGCAAATCATTGTCTTGATACTTTTTGGACCGCCGATTAGGAATGAGTCATAGCATTTCCGAAATTCAAAATGGCGGATGCAATATGGACTAAAGTAACATTTTAAAAATTATGAAATTTTGTGACAACCATTATCTTTATGTTTTATTAGGATGCTGATTACGAATTCGTAAGGGTTTCTCAAAATTCAAAATGGCAGATGTAATATGATAGAATATAAAATTGTTTCCCCTAAAACAGTAGAATATGAACTAATATTTATGTGACACGATTAAATAATGAAAAACAATTAACATTCATGAAATTCCAAGCTAGATAAAAGTATTAACAAATAAAATTCACTAATAAATTTGACGAAATATTTGATATGAAATCTAAAATTCACATGATCTTTTCTAAATTATTTTCATTAATTTTATCTCGATTCAGTTTCTTTGGAAAAAATATAATGAACATAAATGTAAATAAACATATATTTGCGTAAATTAATCAAGCTTAGATAAAACCCCTAAATTGCATTATTTCAAAGGTGTTGATCATTTATTCACCAAAGAAAGTAATTCATTCGCTGTGGGAATATAATTTCAATTTATGCAAACAACTTCCACTTTAGAATGTCACACAAGAAAATCATTTCCTCTGAACACCTTCAATGGGCCTCCTCTCACGTCGATGCAATAAAAAACGAAAAAGAGGTTCGTACGAAATTGAATTCCCAAGGAATTAGCAGTCTTCTAGAGATGTGAGCCCCGACACGATAGTTTCGTTCGTGCTTTCGTGTTCGCCTCTTGTCGGCTGTATATTAAATGAATAAGAAATGAGAGTGATGAAGACCAAAAAGGCAAGGAGAAAAAACAAATGCATCTAAGCATATTCATTGAAAAATAATTAGTAATTTAAAACTCTTTTTTATACGAAGCATTTGAATTTATAGTGAATGTACCTTATTTTTTATTGAAACTCTAACAGCAATCAGATAACGTAAATAATTTTTATTTATTAATATTTAAATATCAATGCCTTTCACAATATACTTGCAATCGAACAAATGTCGGAAATTTAATTACGACGAAATTTAATATAAAGAGAATCTCGTTCTAAGGTAATTCTATTGCATTATTGGCCAGTAGTATATTTGTCAGGAACATCTGGCATTTCATGTAGCCCTATTGACAAAGTTGGAAACAATGTCCAAGAGCAAATGCAAATCAATTCAGTTTATATTTCAGTCACGTGACATTCTTCGTTTCCATGGATATACGAAAGCATTTCCTATGGACTTGTATCGATTTAAATCAAAATGTTACCATCGTCCATGTAGCTGTAATTTCTACAATAGCGAAACAATAATAAACGTTGGAAATATTCTAAAATTAAAAGTAATGTGTACAATTTGAAAAAAAGAACGATACTGTACTTGGGCTTGGTTTATTAATTCCTCATACGATGTTCTGATTATATAATACTGCATATTAATCGTCTAAAATTAATTATTGGCATTTAGCTTCAAATACTGCAAGAAACTGCATTTAATATACCGAAAATGCAATATGCATTTATCATATAAATTATAGAAAATGTATGAATTTGATAATTTTCAGTTCATATATAAATTCTTAACATTAAAGTGATATTTATAGGAGTATGCATATTATGTTATCTTGACGGAAATATACAGGGTGATCCAAAAGTCCCGGAACAGCAAAATATCTCAGAGGGAGTGCATTTTCGGGGAAAATGTTTTAGACAAAAGTTTAAGGATTTTTCCCTGGCTATTTAATGGCGATATTGAATTTGACCTTGAACATGACCTTGAAGGTTATTTCAAGGTCAAGTTAATTTTTTTAAATGGGAACCCCTATTTTTTTTCACGGATTCGGAAAGAGCACAAAATTTTACGTCCGAATATGCTATGGCCGTTTTTTTCGGCAAGGTCATTTCAAAGTGAAACTTAAAACTCCCGTGACGGCGAAATATCTCAGAGGGTGTGCATTTCTTTGGAAATTATTTCAGACAAAAGTTTCAGGATTTTTTCCGGGATATTTAATGCTAGCATAAAATTTGACCTTGAAAATTACCTTGAAGATTATTCTCAGGTCAAGATTATTTTTTTTTTTAATTGGAACCCCGTTTCATTTTCTTAACGAAGTTATGAGGATCTTCCGGTATTGAGAGTGGTTAAATTCATTTTGTTCAGTCGATGCTATTACTGGACGATCTGCTCTAGGGAGATCCTTTACAGTGCCGTAAACTTCGAAACAATTTATTGTTCTGCCAAAAGTCGATTTAGGAATCAGTTCCTGTCCCTCGCTTGTCCTCTAATTTTGTAAATAGAATAATAAACTGTTTAAAAAAAGTGTATACATACATCTTACGCAACACTTGTGCAAAGTGAACTTGGGCGCGCGAACAGCGACAGAGAGCACGAGTCACCAGCGAAGTAAATAAACAACATACATTCACATTGAATTTATACATACGTGTACAGTCTTATAAGGTTACATTTTGGTCTTAACTTTATCGTTTTGTGAGATACATGGATTTCCTATCTAAACGCCTTTCCTATCTAAACGTATTAAGCATCATTTCAGTAACAAAATACATACGTATATTTCGTACAAAGAGCAATGGCTGCGCTAAGTGAACGAGAAAGAATAACCATTCTCATGATGAGAGGCTGGGGTGATAACCAGCGATCTTTAGAGAATGTGCGAACCTTATTTAACGCATCATTTAGAGAGGGACGAGAACCGATCTCTAAATCTACTGTTAGCAGAACAATAAATCGTTTTGAAGTTCACGGTACTGTGAAGGATCTCCCAAGAGCAGGTCGTCCAGTAACAGCATCAACTGAAGAAAATGAGTTGAATGTCGCGCTGTCAATAACGGAAGATCCTCATACTTCCATCAGGAAAGTTAAACAGCAGCACGACTTATGTTACGGTTCAGTACAACGGATCTTAACTAAAAACTTAAAATTTCACCCATACAAAGTTAGACTCGTACAACAATTGAATGAAGACGATCCTGATAGACGCCTACAGTTTACGGAATTAATGATGAATCGAATAGATTCTGATGCCGGTTTCTTGAATCGCATCGTATTTTCTGATGAAGCTACATTCTTCTTAAATGGGGCAATCAATAGACATAACATGTCTTATTGGAGTGAAACCAATCCTAATTGGATGGTCGATAGTCGTTCTACTCAATATCCTGAAAAAGTAAACGTATGGGCAGGTATTATAAACAATGCGGTAGTTGGGCCCTTCTTCATCGAGGGTACCCTTACTGGTCAAAAATACCACGATATGTTGAGGGACGACATCATCCCTGCTATTCAGGTTATTGTAGGCGAGGATTTCGATCAGACTTGGTTTCAGCAAGATGGTGCAGCACCCCATTATGCAACAGATGTTCGCAATTATTTGAGTGACGTATTCGCAGAACGGTGGATAGGTCGAAGGGGTGTAATAGAATGGCCACCAAGATCTCCGGATCTTACGCCCCTTGACTATTTTCTATGGGGTTATCTCAAAGATAGAGTGTATCGAACGAAACCGGTGAATATTGAGGAAGTAAAACATCGAATACGGGATGAGATCGCGGCTATAGAACCAGATATGATTAAAAAAGTCGTATCGACTTTTTATAATCGCTTGGGATATTGCCAAGAAGTTCATGGAAATCACTTTGAGCATAAGCTTTAGTAAGATACATAATTTCATCAAAATCTTAGTATACCCATCTTGCCTTAACTGTCTGGGGACACCCACACACACACACACGCACACGCACACGCACACGCACACGCACACGCACAGGTGACGGCGAGGGGAACCACCTGAACAAAGCACCCCGAAGAGGTGTAAACCCGACCGTGCTACCTCCACGCGGTACATCTTGGGTAATGCTAAAGCCGGCGGTAGCATTGGAAACAATGTAAAAATGTTACCCATACATATGGTATTTATAAACGTATCGGATGTAAAAAAAAAATGTATATTTTTATCCGGGAACAATGATAATGCATTGCACTCTGGAAACTCTGGAAACATTACGAAAATAAAACGGGGTTCCAATTAAAAAAAAATAGTCTTGAGCTTAGAATAAGCCTCAAGGTAATTTTCAAGGTTAAATTCAATGGTGCCTCTTGCTGAGTTAATTCGCTGTTCCGGGAGTTTTAAGTTTGGCCTTGAAATGACATTGCCGAAAAAAACGGCCATAGCATATTTGGACGTAAAATTTTGTGCTCTCTCCGAATCCGTGAAAAAAAATAGCAGTTTCCATTAAAAAAAAACAAACTTGACCTTGAAATAACCTTCAAGGTCATGTTCAAGGTCAAATTCTGTGCTACCATTAAATATCCCAGGAAAAATCCTTAAACTTTTGTCAGAAACAATTTCCAAAGAAATGCACACCCTCTGAGATATTTCGCCGTTACGGGAGTTTTAAGTTTCACCTTGAAATGACCTTGCCGGAAAAATCGATCATATCATACTCGGACGTAGAATTTCCCGCTCTTTCAGAATCCATGAAAAAAAAATAGGGGTTCCCATTTAAAAAAATTAACTTGACCTTGAAATAACCTTCAAGGTCAAATTCAATATCGCCATTAAATAGCCAGGGAAAAATCCTGAAACTTTTGTCTGAAACATTTTCCTCGAAAATGCACTCCCGCTGAGATATTTTGCTGTTCCGGGACTTTTGGATCACCCTGTATAAAAAGCGTTGCATCTCGATAAACTATATGTCCGTAATTGTTCAAAAATATTCAATAAATAAATGCCATTTCTGGATTATAAATTATAAAGAAAAATGGAACAAGGAGGTCCTGAACCTGGAATCATATCTTTAATATTCTTTAAAACTCTGTTATCTATAATATAACTCTAAATTAGTTATATTTTGCTTTTATATCTTTTTGATGACTTTAATCTCAAATAGGCTATTTTTAAATTTTTTTGGAAAATCATTTTTATAATCAGATATATGAGAATCGGCAAATTTCTTTAGTGTAATTTATTGAACAAGACAGATTGATGCTAACATTATGGATATAACTTCAAATATGAATGAAAAACTCCACTGGAATCATTGCATGCTTCAGCATCATCAAAAGATAATAGAAATAAGTATCTCCAATTTTTCTCTAAATTGTTCAAGTTGAAGTAAACTTTCTGTGTATTTAAGCGATAATGGATTAAATTCATTAAATGATGGATATACTTGAATCTTTTCCCATTTCTGTATATAAATTCGAATTATTAAGAAACAATCATCAGAATTTACGACATTTAGCTTCACTATAACTTTATTGGGTAACAAACGACAGTAATAAAATGGAATTTTCGTATAGAATCTATTGTCAGCCATTAAAATCAGTAAATTCAAAGCATTGTGTGTACTAAAAGAAAATTAGAGGTTCTCTACAATTCTGGATTGTCTACGGGTGTACAAATACCCGGGGGACACAATAAGTGCGCACATGACAAGCAGGGACTCGTGTATGGATCGACGGATGTGCAAGGATCGTTAATCGACGCTTTATTGGCAATGACCAATTAATTGCTGCAAATGACACACAAACAATGCAGGCGCGTTTCTATGGACCGGGTTTGGGCTATTCGTGGCCAACTAGCTCCGACCAATATCCGAAGTCTCTCAGCGACTAGTAGCATCCGCCTCGAGTACTGGTCCGACCTGGCTAAACGATTCGATTACGACAAAACTGGAGTTATCCCTGTTTCGTAAACGAGATGAAGCAGCGAGAGGCCCGGCCGATTGTGTGGTATCTTAAGTGAATTACTGGCCATGTCCTAGAGGTCAGCGGTGCTCAAAGTACAACCCATCCTGGACATTTATTTCTGGGATAATTCAGTAAGACTATCTAAACAGAATTTACTAAATAGATATGCATACACGCGTTAATTGACATTTCAGACCTGAAATAATGTGTTAGAATACATTGAGATCAAAAATCGTAAAATCTACTAACAAATATATACATACTTTAGTCAGTTTATGAAACAACTATTGTCTGCAGTCAAATGATCTATCGTCTGGAATACAAATTTATACCGACAAAAACGCAGATCAAATAAAACAAAAAATGAAACTGTACACTGTAAAAATGCTTCTGGATTCGGCAAAGATCGAAATTCAATTTTGCACACTCGAATCAGGAAGCGAAAATTTATCTCATTTTATTTTTTACATTTTATTTTGATTATGTTTTTCATTTATTTTAGACAAAAATATAATACATTTATTTGAGATAGGCATTGTATGCATATTTTTAGTATTTCCCGTAAAAATAAGTAAAATAACCAATACTTATCTTCTTAAGGAATTAAATCACCAATTAATACCTGTTACTACAAAATGATTTGGTTACACTATTGGATGCTTGTATAGAAATATATCTCAGATGATTTTTAATCATTTGAATATGAAATCGGTAAAAATACCTATTTTTAAAGTGAAAGCAATCAAAGCGTTCAAACTGCCCTGTAGATAAGAAAGATCGAGTAGTGGTTACAACGAGCGAGAAAAAATTGGAAGTAGTAAAATGTAAAATGCTTTCTCAGATGCGTTTTCATATATGACAACAGAGTGGAATGAGGTGATGTCAGGTTTGAATAATAGGACTGGAAATATCTTTTTAACATTGCGGTAGTATAAAGGTGAGAAAGCAGTAACCAAAATTAGCTATTATATTCTCTACACCGAATAGAATGAGTTTTTCTGACTCTTACAGGCCGCGATAAATGGCGGGATTACATTTTCGCTTTACAAACACGAAAATTATGTTTATTCGGGCTGGTTTAATGTATTACAATGAATTGCAAAAAATAAAAGCGAATTTTTTTTTCTAATTTTCTAGAAAAATTATATTTTTTAAACGAATTATGGAAAAGCAATAATTAATGTACGAAATACACAATTTTAAAAGGGAGATTATAACTTATATAATTGTTAGGCTATTTTATTAATTGAAATTTTATAATTTTTTAGTTATTAAGAAGTAAATATTCCTTTAGCGATAATATATCACATGAATCTAATGTGACATATTTATAAGCTACCATATAATTTTCTTTCTTACAGTATTTCATTGATAGTTTTAATGTAGTTTCATCAAAATGTTATAATGTATTTGTCAATGGGATATCCTTTACACAACATATATTGCACGACACGGTTTACACAATATGTTTTTTTGCAACATAGTTTAAAATATACAAGATTACCTTAAACAGTTTTTTTAACATGCTAGCTTGAATTGTTCCAAAATTAAGAAAGAATTTTGTGGTGCGGGACGAAAAACCGACAAATCGAAAAGCCGAGAGGTCAAAAACCGACAGTCATAAAGTCGACAGTCGAAAAGCTGACAGTAAAACAACCGACAAATAAAAAAATTACACATTGACAAGCGGACTATCATTTTTTGAAGTCTCGGTTTTTTGACTGTCTACTTTTTCACCTGTCGACTTTTTGATTTGTCGGTTTTTCCACCCGCAACCGAATTTTGCTATGCTTGTTCCTCTGAAGGATATTCAACCTACATGCATACGATAAGATTATTATAACAAACTGGTGATCGCTAAATATATTATTTACTTTTTAGGGCAGCCAAAATTACCAAATAGCACAAAATCGTAATTTATTTTCCTACGTCAAATAAATGAGTATAAGTTAGAATATTCCTTTCTTAAAATGGTTTTAATATTATTGTTAGTAGCGTGAATCGATATAATATAATATTAAACAAATATAAACTTTGACACAAAAGATATAATAATTTTTCTTTTTATCTTTTTGTATTGATCAATTTTACAGAACCTCTTTTTTTGCCATTGCTTCAACCAAACTTCAAACAGAAGCTTTCGATGGAGTTTAACAAGGTGGGCGTGTCGATATAGTTTGCAATTTAAATTCAAACATTCGTTCCCGGCTGTCGCAAAAAATATGAATTGCTAAATTCGTTAGTCAACAGTTGGGTTTAATTTCTGACAAATGTTTCAATTAAAATTAAAAGGTTGAAATGTTCACTTTATTTGTAATCATCCATAAATATCAAGTGCTCTTCAATATTTGATATAAAAAAATTTCGTAAAATTTGGAAGTTATTACAAGCTACACAATAAAATGTATTAAAATTAAATATGGGCTATCTAATGCTGCAATAAAAGTTTAATGTAATCATCACTTTATTAAATTTATCAAAAATGAAATGTAATTCTTGAATGCGCTAATTTTTATCTTTTTCTATTATTGTCAAATATCGTGCAAAGCAAGTGCATCTAGAGTTGATTTACTGTTCATTTTGTAAAAATATTAATAATGTAACATTAATATTAATGAACCAAGTAGACTAATAAAAATGTTATTAAAGATATCATTGTTGCGTACATTATGGAAAAATGGTACTATTTATATTTGTCTAGATACATCAAGTCTGCACATAATTATTAAGAACGTGAAAATATCATTGTCATTCATTATTTAGTAAGTAGTACTTTATAAATTTTTCGCGCTTGAAATGTACGTGTTCTCAGTTTATCATGACACGACTTGCGTGTGAATGTACACTTCGCACATTACCATTTCCTAAAATATGCAGGGAGATCTCACGCAATTTGTAAATAACTGTATTTTCTTATTATATACAATAGTAGTCTTTACCTCAATTAACATTTGCTAATGATATTAATTTAATATTATTCTGTTTTCATTTCAGATTTTATTAAATGATATAATTGAGACTGCTGTTAAAATACATTATTCTACGTCTTGCTATCGATAAAAAGAACATAATGAAAACCAACTAAGTAGAGCCTTATTGTTTAGCGTTATCACAAACGTATCAATATTTAATTTTTTTAATAACACCTTTTGCCAAGAAAATATACTAAGAAACAATTGCGAATCAATAGGACAATGTATTGCGTCAACATTGTGGAAACTCAAAATGTGCTTTTTCACATTACGAAGCAGAAGTATTTGATTAATACGTAACAACGAGAAAAATCCAATCAAATAACCATGATTAAAATTCAAGGAAATAAAATTTCTTTATATGTATTAAAGTAAATACATAATAATTACAATACCAGAGTAAATTACATTATTTTACATACAATAGGATAACTATCCGACATAAATAAAAATACAATATTCGATTTATCGAAAAACTTGGCAACTATTAATCCAGATACCTTTCTTCTGGCAAAGGAAAACTTTTGGCTTCCATCCAGTTTTCAAGTTTGGAATTGCCTACGACATTTCTCAATAACAACAAATAAGTTTTCGCTCTTTCAAAAGCTAACTACTTTCTTTTATGGCCAAAGTTTGAAATAATTAATATGTATAATCAAATAAAGCATTTGAACTTAACTGTCAGGGAACCGGGAATTCTTTCATTTCTTTACTAACTTTTTTACTTTTTAGTATCAACATTTAATACATTAAACTGTATAACGTGCGGAACACACGAACTTGCTTACATAAAGAATATTTCAAAAATATTTCTAGACTCCCTATCATGCATTTTAAAACTCATTGTAGGATTGTGTTGAAAATGTAATTGCACTTCATGTACAATTGCTCAGAGTTAATTTTCAATTTATAATGCATTATACTCTGTGATATTTTTCTAAATATAATCTTTTCGTTCCTATCCTGGACATTGCATTATATTTATTGGTATGAGTATAATATCAATAGTTGTAATAAGTGCCTGGAATTTTGAAGTTTTTAATTAAGGATATTAAAACTACGTTATCTAGTTTTGGTAAATAAATGTAATATGAAAACATATTTATATATTACTTCTATGTCATTTCTACGGTTTTCTTAATTTTCGTTAGTTAGTATACATTCTACTACATTTTACTTAAGAATTACTTTCCATTATGCCAAATAAAGATAGGTGATCCTTAAAATGTACATAAAATGTATAATCTCACTATACCCAGGAAGTTAATTACAGGCGTAATCTAGATTTCATTTAGGATGACTAGAATTATTACTAGCACAACGTAGCCAGGTCGACGCCTATCTGAAAGGAACCGTTAAATAAAATTGCTTTCCTGTATAACTATTTTAGTGTACGATTTGCGGTTGAACTTTTTAATTTTTAAATTTCTGCAGTAGTTTAAACGTGTACTTATTAGAATATGATTAGCATACTACTAATTAACTTAACATAACTGTAACATTGTCTGATGGCTTCAGATTTTATTTCAATAGTTCCATAGTGTTCCTTTCAATCTAAACAATCGTGAATTCAGTTCCACAGATGGAAATTATCATTTTTTTAATTTTTTTCAATATTTGTAACACTGAAGTTAGAGATACGACTGTAGAATTCAGAGTTTTTAAAAATTCTTGTTGAAAAATATTTATTTGTCAATGATGGAAAATATTACTTTTTAAAGTTTTTTCATCAATTTTGATTTTTGACAAAAACGAAGGTCGAACGTTTCAGATATTCAATTCGCCGGGACATGGAGAAAATGAACTTCGTAAAAAGGCGCAGTATTACTAATAATTACTTGTAAAGTTCGATGAACCTAATTACGTTATTTAGATTTATGTCTTTAAATTAAATGAATGCAATGAATTCAGATGACTATTATCAAATTTCTGAAAATTCATTGAATGAAAGTTCTCACACAATATTATGAATGAGTAACTTGAATTGAGAATTGTTTTTTTTTTAGATTGAAAATCCCCACTTTTAGATTTATATTCTTTGCAAATGAAATAAATGTTACGTTTTTATGTTATAATTAAAAATGATTGAAATATATTTTAAATGACTTTGTTTTCTGAATGCACAAACAATGAAAAATTGTGCATCCAGTAGTCGACAGAGTAGCAACCAAGACGAGACTTGCGATTCCTAGTGCGTAGAAAATAAATTTACGGGTAAGTCGTGGAGTGTGTGGGAAGATCCTGCCGTATGAACAACATGAAATGAGAATGCGGAAACTGAATAAGAGAAAACGAAACTGGACTGTCGTTTGTCATCTTTGTGGCAATGCGAAAGTTGCTTATAGAAGAGATGTTGCAATGGAAAAGGATAGCGCGAAAAAGAAATTTCATAACTGGAGAACCGCAAACCGATGGTTCGAGTGATTGGGGACGTGAAAAATTGTAGACGTTCGTCACTGGGCTACGAGATAAAAGACTCGAGGAAGTAACTCGCTGAAAAAGTTGAGACATAAAACAATTTATCTCTACCTTACCTAACTAATCGTTCGAATGTGCTGAATGGAATTTTAGGTAACCTCAAAGATACTGGGTTCAAAATTCGAGCTATCAATAAGGCCAAGAATTATATTCTTATAATTCCCAAATTCGACTGAAAGCAAGTCGAATCTTTAACAATAGATGCACAAAACATATTATTTTTAGTCAAATAAGTTTGATTTTATTACCAAACACGTTTAGTTTGACCTGGTTTGACCTATGTGATTGTTATTTCAATCGTCGTTCATGATATTGTCTTATGTAGAACATTTTTAATCAGCTGTTTAATAAACAAACTCGTCTAAATAATACAATAAACCGATTAAGTCAACATCAATCTAATTGTTTTGTAACAACAACCATAATGGCTTTTAACAATCGAACGTTTATTTTTAATACATCTAGCTTTTTGTAATACCAATTATTGTAATATAATGCTCAAACGAAAATGTACATTCACTTGGTACTAAAAATAATTAAAATAATGACTACAAATTTATGACACTATTTTACAATATGGACAGTTTAAAAATCAGCAAAACCTATTAAATTGTTTGTCCATCCGTTATTTAATTCTGCCCTCTTTGATTTAGAACTTAGTTCTAGACAAACTTAGACAAAACATTATAACCGGTGAAAATCAGTATACGTTCGGTGTAATGAGCAAACAATCTATCGTTTACACGAGTACAAGATACACAGAAACTGGAATGTAAACTGGTTATAGGGTACAATTCAGCATCCATGAAAAAATACGATCTTGAGTCCTGGTTATTCATGGCACGAGAACAATGCCATATGGGCACAAAGGGCTATTCAGCGAAACTATAAAGCCTGGGACAAATTTTTTAACTTGTCCCGTCAGCAGCCCGAACAAGAATGCATTATTTATCTAGGCTGATGTTGACAGGCTATCTGATGATCCGCCCACGATGTAAAATACTCCTGCCCTTGAACTTCTAATTGAAAAAACAAATCGGTTTTACATCAACGTCGATAATGACATCAACAACAACCGGCGACTAGTCAATAAATCTCCATTCTCGTTAACATTTAGAGTAAAGTATAACTAATTTTGTCGATTAATTCTTTATTATTCCGTGACGTAAGTTACTAAAATATTAATGAACCGTAAGTGTGTACTAAAAAAAAGTTGTTAGTTTGATTTACTTAGTTTATTTACTTTTATTTATTTAGTTAGTTAGACTAGTCAATACTACGCTAACTACCTTTTACAGAGTATGTAAAACCAACAACTTTTTTTCGTTTTAAAAGATTTAAATGAGAATTTAGATTGGTCAATGGAACATTGCCAGAAAATGTCTAAAAATAAATGTTGAATTGCATTTAAAAAATATATTTAATGCAATTTTTAAAGATAAAAATTGATTGCATTGCATTTTCTCCTGAATAAAACAGTTTACGACTGCACCCTATTTATTGATTTTAATTCATTTTATAGACGCAAATACTAGTAAAAATTTAAATTAAATTCGATCGACGAGTATGTATATCTTTTGAATTTCAAAAAATGGGATTTACATTTTTGCAAAATTCGCATACCGAATGCGACGGAGAGTTTGCGTTGCTCAAAATCAGAAATCTGGAAACCTCGCAAGAGACGAATCGAAGGCCCCGAACGTGCCAGACGAACACGCGGAATAATTATTCGACAGATTTGCATGCTGATTTTGAGGTCACGTTTGCTCCCTGATGACCAACGTTCGTATTGACCACGCTACATTTCGCCCTCCTAAATATGCGTACGACTATCAGAGTGGTTGTAGTCGCAGATATAGGCACCGTTTCCTGGTGTAGATCGCCTATAACTCTGCTCGTCATGTCATTTCGTTGCTGCAGTCACATATATAGCAACTAACTAATTGCAGAGTAATGCTTTCAAATCTAATCTCATCACTACTCGTACACATGCTCGTTCTATTTTATCTTCAATTTTATTTGAATTTTAGATTTTAATTACCTTCAGCTCGCATTTTCTTTATGTTGTGAGTGGAATTTTAATGATATACATACATAAAAATTCATAGTAAATTTGACTACTGTTAAAATAACCAACTGGTTCTCAGCTGCAGTTTTTTCGATCCATTAACTATCCTATAAAAGTTGACATCTCTACAAGTGTAGTTAATGGATTAAATTGTGGAAGTTAATTCTACTAAATTAAAAAAATATTAACAAATAACTGCATATATGGGCAAATGCACAGAACTTTTTTTTGTGAAATATCACTAATTCTACAATTATTAAGGCTTTAGGAATGTTTAAAAAATATACTTATTTCGTATTCCAGCAAAAACCTTTATTAACAATATTTGTAGAAAAAAGGCATGCCAAAAGTATTTTTATGTAATAGCAAGAGGTCAAAGATGTAAAAACTTGGAAATTGCGAATGAAATAATCCAATTTTTTAAAAATCTTCCTTATGCTAAACACACGACCCCGGGATTAAGCCATTGATCTAACGTTTAACTAGTAACTGCACATACTAGAAAACAGTATTATAAGTCACATTGACGTGTGCAAAGTTTATTATAAGATTTCAGCAGCCATTTGACATGAAATAACTGTTTGAAAAATCCACATTTTATTGATATTTTATTTCATGATTGCGGCCTGTAATAACCCAATGAAATAATAGATGCGTTTCATTCCAGAGATAAAAATGAGAAATCTAGCCATATTACACATATGTGCTTGTTGTACATCCATGACAAGATAAAGTTGAAATAAATAATAAAATTCGTACAACCATAAAAAATTTCACATTATTGCAGAGCAAATCATTTTGTGCGTATTATTAGAGAAAATGTAATAAATAATTTAGTGAAAATTATTAAAAATTCCTATGTATTTTATACGCATCCAAATGCAGTAAAAAAGTTACACAGGTATAGATTATTTCTCCTAGAGGGTACACAAACACGTATGCGAAGGGGGATAATAGTGTGCGATTAAACATTTTGTTCAACCTTTTTTAAGCAAACGTCAAAAGTTTGGATAAATGCAGCCATTAATCTGAAACTTAAATTAAAGTAGAATATACCCAATTAAAAAAGTAACTTCTCTTACTTCTTACGTATACATACTACCAAACGAAAGTTGAATTTTAACACAAGATAACAAAAATATAATAAATAATAAAATTTCAACGTATAAAAATACCTCGAAAGGTTCAAAATTAGCAGATAATCATATAGGCTCGTTACAAACAAATGAAAGAGTCGAGTTTTACTGTGTACAAAATCACGATCGCGAAGTGGGTGTTAGCTTAGTAGATTACTTTTCATATCCAAACAGTACAAATAAATGAAGTTGTTTGTTATATACGGAATAAGAATTATTTAACCCAATCTACAGCTTAGTGCCTTTAGATCCAATGGAAAAGTTGGTTAGTGCAGCCAAGTTAACAATTTCATTAAAAAGTACAATGGTTACTAACTAATCAATTTCTTCTCTGGATCTGAGCGTACTGCACAGACTTTTTTTTTTACGAAAATTGCTAAAATACGATTTTCGGTTGCAAATGTTACAAACCTTAGGTTACCCCAACAATAATACTTATGGTAAACAAAGATTTAAAAAAAAGTAAATGTTTTACCAATAAGAAATGCAGCATAAATCATTATTAATCATTAATGTAGGTAACGAACGGCAGTCTTCTAGCCACGCCAAACCGCCACATATATATCTGAAAGAGGAAGATATGTATTTAGAACCGCGATGTATAGTCGTTCATCACTCGAAGATGTTTCGGAACTAATTGAAAGGCTGATATACGTGTGGTATATGACGGGTTTCTATCAGCATACTGTAGGTGAAAGTTACGTGAAGCTCGTAAACTAGAAACTTTTCTACTAAAAGTGAGGATCCTGAACTTTCTCCCAAGTTTACGAACTACTTATAAGTTACTTACAAGCATAACTATACAATTGCATCGATGCACATAATATTGAAAGACATCGTATAAATTGTCAATAACGTTACTCTGATGTAATAGTCCTTACTGCTCGGCGTCTTTCATTCACATAGAACCAGGGTGAAATTCTTAAAATGTATAGTAACCTGAGGTATACTTCAACATTTGCAAAATGTATTAAATTTAATGTACTATAATTGGTTAGTTATAAATAAGTTTAATCTTTTCTATTTAAAAAGATCCAAAATTGGTTTCATTTTGGGATATATTAAGAAAATAGTTTTTTTACATAATACTGGTTATTAATAATTTGGGCCACTATGGATCGCCCGGAGTAACACCTTATGTCTATTTGATTTTATGGCATAAAAATTCATGTCCCGAATGTGATTGATCCCTGAGATTTTATACATATTAATATAAAAATTTTATCAATTATCCACTGATTCAGTTTTTATTAAGTTCCT
Organism: Trichopria drosophilae; assembly: GCA_030407085.1. NCBI lineage: Eukaryota > Metazoa > Arthropoda > Insecta > Hymenoptera > Diapriidae > Trichopria > Trichopria drosophilae. The sequence goes on from CM059584.1 coordinate 40,963,055, forward strand.
GGTGCATTCTAGTGATTAATGTATTTTTGACTCCATTATTATTTTTGATTAAGAGAACATTAAAATTTTATATGAACTAAAATGTTTATACCGATTGACATTTACATAGTTTTGTAAAGTAATGACTAGTACACCGTGGGTGATCAACATATGTATGGTGTTTTATTGTTTGAGAATCGAGTTATGGACTTTTAATGTTTCATGTAATAACAGCGATCACAGTAACTGTATAGAAATATTTATTTCTTCTGTAAATACTTTACAATCCTCATATAACCAAACTGTGAATTTAACTAAAAAAGTCACTAAATAAATTGCCATTGTGTCATCAAATCAAATGTCGTATCTTTTAAGTACAAATATTTTATTCACTGTTTATACATTTTGCTGCTGATCAAAATTCCGTTCTTGTATAATAAATTTTAAATTGACAAAAAAATTACTCGGAAAAGCACGTTTTTTTTTTAAAATAAAAAAATAAAAAAATTGTTAGTATGGAATTATTCAGCCAATATTAGACTCACCGTACGGATTAGAACCATTAAAATAGTCGACAAGATTCTGTTTGTCCAAATTTTGTGCAATGTTTTACGGTGTGAAAGCTGCAAATAGTATAATTTGGGCGTAATATAGTACTCTGGGAAACGGTTCAACCATAAAGTTGGAATAATATTAAATAGTGGAACAATATGACATACTTTCCGATTATTGAACAGTTTATTCTGTATTTTAGATTTGCAATGAAGTGGATAATATTCTAACATATATTCAAAATATTTCAGTCATATAAAAAAAAAACAATTTAATATATTACGAAAAGGTAATTGTGCACTTTTGAATAGGACAAAATCCTCTCCTAAAGAAAATGCAAAAGCCTGTTTTTTATGTGCGTATAAAAGAAATGATGCATATAATATCCAAAAGTAAAAAAAAACGTTGTTGGGAACAATAATTATATATTACTCTACGTGTTTCCATGTAAAATGCAAACATTTTTTTATAAACATCATGCCAAACGCAGGTAGATATTATGGTTTTCAGAAGGTAAATCCTTCCGATTAGGTTTCACCAACGACTTACGCGAATATACTGATACGCTTTGATTCTTTTCGTGAGAACATTCTTTCTTATTCACCTTCATTTTTGGGATAAATATTTAAATTCTCAAGTGGAACATAAGTGATTCTTCTGCAAGTGATACATCACCGACAATGACAACTGTCATATAAAAAAAATGGATACTTACTTACTAGTCCCTCAAATATACAATAGTTTATTTATTTTTTAATAAATTACATACATTTTTATATAACAAAGGGAGAGAAATGTTTAAAATAAATATAAGAATTATTGTGCACTTTATTGCAAATGTCAAATACGTACAGAATAAACTGTTGAATACCAAGAATAAGTACACACTAATATTGTCACTCGCGTTTGAAATTAACAAATTAACTATTTCTAAACTTTGAACTTTCGTATTTTTACGGTTTCTTAGAACCGTTATAAAATTTCAATGAAAAATAAATCTCAGAACAATAACTGTTAATAATGCAACTTGTGTAACATCTGACATGTATTATTAATAAACATCATAACTGTACTGATAAAGAACTTTAATTATTAAATATATATACTTACATACTAATAATATCCTTTATAAATGCGCTTGAATAAGAGTTCAAAAGCTGAATCTTTATTTGAAAACAATTGTTTCACTGTGGATGATATCGAGCAGATTTCTAATTAACAAAGAGCTCAATCATCCGTTACATATATGTCCTCGTAAAAAGCATTTATGTAGAAGAAAAAGCTTCCGAATCCACCGGGGACTGTCCCAGTCCCTCAAACGCAAACTTGTCGCACCTGAGGTTCGATAATTACGGACGCCATTGGGCGTTCAGGCGAGAGGAACGAGAGTACGATTGAAAATAATTCTGCGGATTTGCTCGATCAAATAAACCAACGTAATTTGAGGGTGGAAATTCCCATCTGCGTTGTTCTGTACTTTCCTCTCGTTCTCCCGACTGGGAATGTTTATTCCATACAGAAATAAATTTATTCAGATTTAATCTCAGCCTGCAAACTTGTGCAGGTAATTATCATTTTACACATGCTCTTTTGCCAGCTCTAGCTAACTTATTACGTCGTTAATTACGTATGCAGTCAGTGGATAAAGCGTATTAAAAACGCACGCGGATGGTATTCGGGTCGTCCTATTTTATTCAAGGCTGCGATAGACGTATGCAGGACGCTCCTTCCAGCGACGCGTATTTACTTTCAAGGAATCAAACCGGCGCATACATTTTCTCCGAGACTTCATCCCGATATGTATTTTATCTTGAGAATCGAAAATCAAATAAGCGAGAGTTCTTGTGTTTACTCGCGTCTCTGCGTACCGTGCTGTAACCGCAGAAAATACAGAGAGCGAATTACATAGCGGAGGATGTTGGGCCTCGTTGGATTGTTTGCCTTTCGGGTCGCCGGCGTTCTCCACCCATCACGCAGCTCAAATATTCAGACGAGGAACAATGAAGCCGGCAACGAGTTCCCTGTCACTGTTGACGAACCTGATGTTCCCGTGACAGCTGCTGCACATGCAGAAATCATCTTTCGTTGGTACTATAATATTGCATGTTTCAGATTGACGAAAAGTTACATTCGGTGGCTTGTACGCATTCTATAAGCCAACCGTCGAAGTGATGGAGATGACATGGCGACGTAAGGGGCTGCTCCTTACTTGACGTACGTAATTGCTTGCGTGAATGTGCAAATTCTCTATATAAACACGCGGTTAAGCGCCGGCCGTAGACTGAGTAAACACGCGACATATTAGCATGCGTATGCAAGTTGCGTACTGCTCGTTGGAGATTTAGCGAAACGGAGGAGGAGAAACGGTGAAGCCGCTTTCATTTGTACCCTTTTTTCAAAAGTTAACCTTTCCGTTTAAAAATATGATCCTGGTATTAAAAAAATTAACGTACATAACGTTTCATTAAATTCACAGCTGTTTTAATTTCGGACACAATCGATACTGAGGACATGTAGATTAATCTTTTAAAGGGTAATATCTGACGAATGTTCTGCAGTAATAAAAAATAAAACATTCAAAGAATACGCTATTCAAACTTTGGATTAGAATTCGAAAAAATGTCAAGGTTGTTATTCCAAAAATTACCTTCATAGTCACGTCAATATACCTTTGGCTTTTTATCCAAAATTGTCTAAAAACTTAGTTGCAAAAATAATGGCAACGTTTTTGGTAATTAATTTATGCGCAAGTATAAGTATAATATTATATAATTCTAACAAACCCGAGCAGAAATTTAGTGAAGGATCAGGACCTGATCAAAGCATTTACGCGCCTTATCAGGGCCTTAATAAATTTCCACTCGGAATGTTTTCAATAAATAAAGGCGCTGTAAAGCAAAGAAATTAAAGTCTTGTTTTCTAAAAATTCATTTTTTTTTGAATGTGGAAAGAGGCAATAATGAAGTGTCGATTAAAAGTTTATTTTGTGAACATAGATTTTTAAAGCACCAGAGTCCAACTGAAACGCTCCAACAAATGTTTTACAGTAGGACCTCTTACTAACGACTGGTTTGGTTCCTAGCCTTCCCCTTATGAACGATTACTCGAGAGAAAAAGACTCTTCCACCACTCTCACGATTCTAACCAATAATATGCGCTCTGCGGACAGGGCGACGTATTTACATAAACAGACGCCCGGTAGAAGGAATATGGAGAGGTCGTTCTCGTAGTCGTTCGTGACAGTGATTTTCTGTCGTTGATGGGAGGTGTCGTTAGCGGGAGTGTCGTTAATGAGAGGTCCTACTCATATCTGCTGTTTTATTTTCCGGTGGTTCAGTTGCACATAACTGAACATGTATATTAAATGTAAAAAAGTTGGTTCATTAAAATACCAAATTTTGACAATAAAACATCGCATTTTACAATTTGGCTGGTAAAATAAGACATGAAAAGGCAAAATTTGTTATTTTCTGGTAGTAACTTTCGTGCGTGTCGATGTTTAACCATTATTTTCAAAATGTAGCAAACTTTTGGAATATTGTCGAGTGTCTGACATAACTGACAGTCAATTGCCTAGCCGGGGGGGTTAGTTCAAAGCGAAAGGGCTCATAATAAAATGAACGAGGTCGGAGTCCTGCAGCAATGAGCTGCGTGAAGGGCGCGTGTCAAACTCGGTTTGGCGTAGTAGATACACGCCACATTCGTCTATCTATCCGGTAAGTCTGTGCGTCAGCGGCAACTGGCTGGCGTGGCAAAACCCTGCCTGTCGAGAGAAGCATCGGGGTCGCTTTATCAACTATGTAGTAACGAGCTGTCGGCGTTATTGCCGAAGTGTCTCCTTTACCACGGAAGCTGACGTGGCGCTTCTAATGAAACGATCCTAGCGGCATTGTCAGGATCCAGTGGACGCAGGATACGTCCGCACCAAGACGCGAAAGAGGAATGCACCGCGATGACGGAGTCCCCGTACGTGGAAGGGGCTTTAACGAGTCCCTCTGGAGGTGAAAACGGTCTCGTTCACTTACGCTCTCCTTGTTTCTCAAGTTGGACTTTATGTCGCACCCGAATTTCAATCCAATTACATTCCATTGCTTGCTTTCGCCAAATTATCACTCCTCACTGATTTCGCCGTATGCAAATTCGACAATCGTCCCGATCCCTCTTCAAAATACCACGTATGTAGTTGGCCTGCAATGTGGTTCTAGACTTCTCTAACCAGATCACAGTATGCATAATTTCGCAACTGTGGACGTTTCAATCGATCTTGGACAAAGGTTCTTCCATTTTCTGCAGTCGACTGATTTGGCTCATTTTTTTGGTATGTTTTTGTATATGAGTGATTTAAAAAAAACTGCGTTTATTCTTATAAGAAAATGATTGATCTCTGATTTAAAAACCATTAAAGTATAAAATATAAATAAAATTTGTTAATTCTCAAGTCAAGCAATAAAAAACCATATTCTTTAAATTTGGATTTGTCAAAAGCGAGGAGTGAAAAGTCGACCACTTATTAGCTTTGTATTCATTTTTAGTACTAATTCAGTTCAGTAATGCGGTATTAACAAATACTGTTATTAATGTGAAATTAGTAGAACTTCATCAACGAATTTTTACTTTTTTGTAATAATTCGTACTAATTCAATTAGTAACCGCAATTTCACGCAGCAATTAGTAGTACTTAATTCATTAGGATTTACAGAATAGATTACACTCGACACGATATTTAAAATGAGAGATATTTAGCAACTTATGCGTTACCTTGAAGGATATAACATACGGAACTAAACATTTTGAAAAATGGATACAACCCAAGAGAGACAACGAATGTGACGATTCATAAAAAAAAATAGTTCGCACCGAACAAGGGAAGTTTGCAATGTCTGATCAGTTTTGACTGTTATCACTTACTATTTTCTAGTGTATTTATGTGTTGTCAATATTTCTCAGATATATGTATACTATTATTTTAAATTTCCCTTCGATCAAACTATATGGAATTTCTTCTTAATTTTCAGAATTCTCGAATTCTCTGTTTTTTATTCCATCCATTTTGGAAAGGTTACACTTTTAAATATATTATTGGCTATCATAAGCATTCTCCTTTGCCCCCTGTTGAATTATGAGAAAATTAGCCATAAAGAATTTTATTATTACGTTAAGTATTTAAACACAAATAAGACATGTGAATTAAATATTAGTATTATTACTGGTATTATATAAATGTAAATAGAAACATCATATATTGGTTCTCTTATTTTCGAAATTCTAAAAACAATCTAAAAAATTGTGCATTTCTCATGTGCCTGAAGTTTCGAACGTTCATACGCGGAAAACAATTTCTTGTGAGAATTACATGATATCTCATGTTTTGTATACAAACCCCCCGAATGGGTATTTCACATGCCAGAACCCGTGGAATATACAAGGCAGAATGTGAATTCCACATTCCAAACATATGAAAATCACTGGGAATTACCCATTTTGGGCGGTTTGTGGGCAAAACATGACGTATCATGTAATTCTCACGAGAAATCTTTTTCCGTGCAGTGACTGTTATGCTCTAAGTACCGAGCATTGTTTCTGATGGAGTAAATTAGTCTCATCCAATTTACACAGAGAGAAATTTTAGTCTTTTTCTATTTTAGGGTGGTAAAGTGCGGACAGACTTGTAACATATTAGAATTTTCTAGGAAGACATGGTAAAAATTCCTCAAATTTAAAATTAAAATTTACTTGTTAGTATAGTAGAATTTCTGAAATTAAACATGAAATGCCAGAAAGAGGAGATTCAGCATATTCCAGTCATTTCTTTAAAGGAATTTTTTTTAATCGATTAAGAAAGTGTTTTTAAGCTTAAGAGTGGTACTACTATACGATATCCTTTCAAATTTTTTAATTTTTGGAAAATACGTTTCCGACTATTTTGAGGTGTGCTTTATCGAGTCCCGTCGATCAAATGGCCAAAAAAGTAAGTAAGTAAGTAAGTAATATTTATTTTGCCATGGGATTGCAAAAAACGACTATCTCTGCAAAAATTTTTCAAAATAAAAAAAAATCCCATGTTTTTTTTTAATTTTTCACGTCTTTCTCCACCGAAACGGATTTTAATGAATGAAATGCATATATAAAAAGTGATTCCAATTGTTGAACATAAACAATATACTAATAGAATATTTTTTTGAATCAATGACCGATTCAAAATGGCCGCTAAACCAAACACGTTAAATACCAAACCAAACACATTAAAAAAATATTTATTTTTTTCAAAATTATTATTTCCTTGAAAATAGACAGCATATAAAATTTTTGTTTTTAATTTTATAATGATGATATATAAATATTGACTGGTTATGGACGAAAACTATAATAATTTTGAGTTGATAAATCTAAAATAGGGGATTCATAATGGCCGCCTTATGTAAATTATATCTCTTATATGAATCGTTGTTCCATAAATGTGTTTCAAAGTTGAACATATGTATTAGATAATTACGAATACATAGTCTGACCTTATAAGATCAAAATCGCAGATTCAATATGGCCTCCGGTACACGGCATTGAATTTCATACTCACTTTACCTTCGTTAATTAATAATTTTGAAAAAATTTGCTTCGTTCCGTGACTATTTTGAATCGGCCATTGCTTCTAAAAAATATTCTATCAGTATATTATTGATGTTCAACAATCGGGATAACTTTTTATATACAGGGCCATCGAAAAGTATCGGACCCCCCTAATATCTTCAGTTAGAATGCACTTAGGAGAAAATGTCCAATAGCAAAGTTGTATGGTTTCAAGCGGGGAGTAAGATGATGACCTTGACTTTGACCTTGACCATGTCCTTCAAGGTCATTTCAAGGTCAATCTTATTTTTTTAAAAAGAACCCCCTACATTTTATTGCATATTCTTATAGCTTATCTCGAGAGCTTTCCAAAACACTGTAATAAAATATTTTTTTATCAAGTACTTTTTGAGTTATAAAGGTTTGAAGTTAACAATTTTTTGACACAAAATGTAGAATATCTTGTAAAATATTATTTAGTTTTCAGTAATCATAACCTTAATACTTTTGTGCGCGGAATAATGAGACCACTCTTGCCTTAACTGGTCGGACTCGCACACCACTTAACAAATTGTTAACTTCAAACCTTTATAACTCAAAAAGTACTTAATAAAAAAATATTTTATTTTAGTGTTTTGGAAAGCTCTCGAGATAAGCTATAAGAATATGCAATAAAATGTAGGGGGTTCTATTTAAAAAAATAAGATTGACCTTGAAATGACCTTGAAGGGCATGGTCAAGGTCAAAGTCAAGGTCATCATCTTACTCCCCGTTTGAAACCATACAACTTTGCTATTGGACATTTTCTCCTAAGTGCATTCTAACTGAAGATATTAGGGGGGTCCGATACTTTTCGATGGCCCTGTATACATTTCATTGATTATAATCCGTTTCGATGACGAAAATCGTGAAAAAAAAATTAGCCTAAAAACATGACGATTTCTTTTTATTTTGCAAAATTGTTGCAGAAACTGAGTTGATGTTGACGTAACTGCTTCTCTCATTTTGGACAAAAAAGGGTTATAGAATACACCGAAGTTTCTTTAATTATTAATTAATGAGCTTTTTATGACTGAAAAAATCTCTACGAACGAAAACTCCACCTATAATATTCATATTTTCGAGTAAAAACCTCTTGTTCTATGCAAAAAAACGAAAATTTTGTAAATATATTGAAAATTTTTTCAAATTTCTAGCCTGATACTTGTGTTGCTCGGTTCTCACAATAGTAATTATGGGTATAGGTATTTACAGGAGATCATTCACGAATATGAAGTTAACTTTCCAAGGTTAAGGGGTTACACTACCTGTCACGCAACAGAAGAGTCGAGAACACGAAAAGGGTTCATCCACATCACTCCGCATCCTTACTGCCTGTAGTTGCAATTTCTCATTACTTTGAACTTCCTGATTATTACTCAACAACTTCCCTTTGTAATATCTTTTCGTAACTCGTAATTAATTAATATACATTCCGCAGTATCTCAAACTAAAACTAATATGCATAACCGATGGAAGTAATTCGAATAACAACCGTAGATTAACCGCAAGAACTCATGAAACTGCAATTAATAAGTTGGCGGCTGAACAAAAAATAATCAATTGTGCTAATTTTAACACAACGCTATTTTATGTAAGGGTTAATGTTCAAACATAAACAAAAATTTCTTCAAGATGTTATTTTCACTTATAAACTATTTAATTCTTTAGGTTTTACTGTTCTTTTTCTTTCAAATTGAAAATATCTGTTAAGTTATTTATCGAAAATAACGTAAAGTTCGTTCACAACTATATTTGTAGCTCAAGATATATTGTATAATATGATAGTAGAAACCATCATAATACAGTTTAACCATTTAAAGTATATTTGTTCACGCTCATACACTGAGAAAAAGGTTTATTTAATCTTAAGATATTTGTTAATTATCAACAAATCTTATTTAGCTGAAATGTATATTTGTTAATAGTTACCAAATATCATAACATTAAATAAACATTTTATTCAGTGTAGAAGCTCGAATGAAAAGTTTGTATAGTGAAAATAAAAAATAGGGGGATAATCATCCTCGCAACTATACAGCGATATAATAAAAGCTTTTCAAATATGGCACTCTTAATAATTCCATATACAATTTATCAGCATTCCATTATCTACGATCGTTATTAAATGTAGATAAAATATTTGAATATAATTTTTAGTATCAATAAATGGATATGTCGTTAATTCACCAAATTGGGATCATTTAATGTTAAATATCGAAAGTCAATGTCCGTAACGAAATTACAGTACAAAAATAACATTCCTGTAAATATTATTCGTTTCAGGCCCATTAAATTTCATGCTGTAAAATAAATACGGGATCGCAATATATTGCAATGTTGACTTTTGCAATTAATGTTTCTGATTAATATTTTAATGTTAGTTTGTACATCATTGTCAATATTTAATAAGGAAAATTAACATTTTAATTCTGTGACAGCATGAATTACCAAGTTCATGTACATTTTGATAATTGCATATTAATCATTGAATGAACATCCTAGTAAAAAAATATCTTATAAACCACTGCATTTCGACAATGTATTATCGATATATAATTTCTCGCAGCCAATAATACTTCAGAATATCGAAAACAAGAAATCCGAGAAGAAAATATTAATCAGAACGTGACCTTTTATACATAAACGTCAATTTTATTTATAACATCAAAACTGATTTCAGTCTGCATATTTTTTAGACCATAGGAACCGAGTCTGAGCATTTTTATTCAATAATTTTATGAATAATGTGTAGTAATTTTTAACACATCAAGTAGTATAAATGGTTACCATTTGTAAATCATATTTTACATTTTACTTGATATATAATTACAAAAAACCTAACAATTGGCCATATATACCATGACCTAGAAAATTTCGTGCACAATATCCGCACTTTTGGCCCAATTTCTGGTTATAGACGACACTGCGAAGGAGTGAAAATGTCCTTCCCATGACAAAGTTTTACAAAGCGAAATTTGTATAAAAATTTTTATACCAAAGTTTGCTTTAAAGTATAATAGAATTTATATTATTTTAAAATTATTTTACTTTATAAAAACCTTGACAAAATTTTCTTAAAATTGATTTATTTTATATTTGAGTCTACGTATAATTAACTATTGTTCATAAATACATAGATTACTTTTGCATTTAATTAAATTATTTTATAATGTTTGCAGTAAAGAAAGAATTTATAATCTGTAATCAAATAAGCAAGTTTTCGCTAATATTTGTAAGAGTAACTTTCTTGCAAGTAATGGATCAAACGAAGTTGAAAAATATTTGACAAAAGCAAAGTATATTCAACGAACGCATAAAATGTTTGAAAAATAACATACAATTTGGAAACATATGAGCACATCACTGTCGAGCGGCGACATCAATAACGAGTTCGTTAAATGTAATAGTTGGTCGCAACGAGAAGCACGATTTTGAATATAGGTTACTTTTAAAATTGGATTATTTTTTTTATACATATGTGAAATTGAAGATTTGCAGGGCAAACTATAAATCATGATTTTTTGAAAACAGGTCACAAAATTCTCTCATTTTTCTTTTAGAATCGAACTTACGAAGGAAACTCGACTATTTTTGGTTAATTGTAACGTGAAAAGTTTAATTTTTAATATCTAATCAATAATTTACTAACGAGTCCATTTCTCAGGAAATATTTTCATAAACTGCAGACTTTGAGTCATAACTGCCAACTATGCTAATTGCTTTATAGGAAATACTTTTTTAAACTTTATTCCTTTTAAAAAATATCCAATACTGTATGTAGAGTGAAGAAGAGCAACTTGAACACATGCTAGTCTATATTAACCCATTAAATCTCGGATATACACCTTTTTTATCGATTATTATCGATTACCAGTCTAAACTGAAAAATGGATTAATATCTAGTACACTGGAATAGTGTACACTAAGCTGCAATTTTCGAATCTGTTCTTTTAATTGGCTCAGTAAAAATTGCACTAATGGAGTAAAATAGACCAATTTTCGACCTAATAAATGTCTTAAAAGTCAAAAAGTCTTTATAGTCGAGAATATAGGGCGAAAAGTACGTAAATATTCCCTAAAATATGCCTAGAAAGTTATGTGACTTTAAAGTTATAAATGAGGTTAAAATTTCCAAATTGTGACCAAAAATATGTCTCATAGTCGAATAGACTTTTAAGTCAATATTAGAGTCCACTTGGAAGGCTATATGACCGTGCAAAATTACCTTATTCTGACCATTAGGGCGAAATGTCTTAATTGGTCAGTATTGGGAAATTAAGACTTATAACCTGGCTAGATTTTAACCTGAAAGTCGAATTTACCGCGGAAAATTACTTATAGGGCATTTCGACTAAGAAGGTTAGCCGACGACATATATATATATATATATATATAATGCGCATAACTCACTTTTATACAAAATAACCTAACCTCAAACTGTACATACGTCAGTCTGAACTAAAATTCAAACCACGATGACTCGAAGAAAACCGTTTCATCGACATTTTATAGAAAAAAAAGCAATCTGGAGAAACAAGGGCAACCGACAAGTTCTCTAGAGATGTTCCCACGGATAATTTTCTCGAAGATGCTTCTGATGATTTCGTGATGAACATTTTACTCATGACCAACACTCTACCCTCTTTATAACAGCGTTGTTTATACAGTTCTTAGCACAGAAGACTTACAATGTTCATAGGTTATGTACATCTAATGTTATGTCAACATTCGCGAGAAGATCAATTTACCTAACTATAATCGATAATCAACTAAAGTAATCGAATACATACATACATATATATACGCAAATTCCCTATACGTCGCTAATTCGACTTCACCCGGGAAAAAATGGATTATATATAATTATATACAATTTTTGATACAATTAGATCCAATTATATATAATAATATATAATTATATATGTTTATATACGATTATATACAATTATATACAATTTTTGATACAATTAGATCCAATTATATATAATTATATATAATTATATATGGATTTTGGCCGTATATAATTATATACAAAGCCGTCAATTATATACAATTATATATGCTAATATATAATTATATATGTTTATATACGATTATATATAATTATGTACGGCCAAAATCCATATATAATTATATAGAATTATATATAATTGGATCTAATTGTATCAAAAATTGTATATAATTATATATAATCGTATATAAACATATATAATTATATATTATTATATATAGTTGCATCTCAATTTATATGTAATTATATATAATCCATTTTTTCCCGGGCAAAGTTCACAACTTTGAAGTCAAAATTCCCTAAATAAGTAAATTTTACCTCAAGGGCAAGTAATTTATACTTTGAGGAAGGAAATTTGACTTATAGGTCTTATCTTCGACTATCAGGTCGAAATTCATAAACACGCCAGGAAATCATTATCCGCCATGTAATAACGAACATAACCTGTAATATTCACCCGTTATTAAATAATATAATTCTGATATTCTGTTGAACGTATCAAGTAAAATAATACATATTTTTTATCATTTTCATTGTACAAATTAAAAAACAATCATTACCAGATGATTAAAATGCAAAATAATATTGACATACTTTTCACAACAATTACAAAAATTTTCAAAATGTAATATTTCTCGAGGCGCATTTAATATTAATAGGGTAGCATAAAATTCTGATCGAGAAATTGTCAATCGCACGAAAATTTGCCAATAAATAACGCGCAATTTCATTTGCAATTACTTTTCATCATCCGTAATTATTTGTTTTATTGCTGGCTTGAGTTTTGCTGCAAGCATGGAGGAACCATTGGGGCAAGTTTTAGAGTTTTACAGTACTGCCATATCATGAGAATATATAATAACATAAATATACAGGCTTGTCAACTGCGAACACGAAGGAAAAAAAATATAATCTACACGGAGAACAATGTCGACTTATAGGTCGAAAAGAGGTAAATATTACCTAAATATTACCAATTTTCGACCACGTACAAGTCCATTTGACCAAATTCGGACTTCGACCTATTGGGAAAAATGCCCTCCATTACCTAATTTCGACCGTAAATTTACTTCCACTTTTGTCCCCACTTACCGTCATTCGAATTCTAATTTAGGTAAATATTGTGTGGTCGAGAAATTATCTCGCCCTAATGTAAGGTCGAAAAGAGGTAATTTCGCCCTGTTTTGCTGATTGGGCGTAGTCCACAGCGAAAGGGTTAATATGTCAGTTGATTATGATGATTATTGTATTCACAGACAGTATTTTATTATCAATACACATAAATACAACAAAAAACTTGATATACAAAAGTAAAGAAGATCAATGTATGTCTACCTCCGAGTGGTGAGCAGTAATTTTCTTTGTAAAAATAAATAACGAAGAAAAATAATGAAAATTCGACATCGTTATTGTTTCCGCCATCTTGTATTTTCCAATTCTGACTACAGGTTAATGACATTCCCGTGCTGATTTGACGAGAAAAAACGATATCAACTGGAAATATCAGCCGTATTGGATCGGCCATTTTGTATTTTGAAATTATGACATCACAATCGCAAACATATTAATCAAAATCCTCCATTAATGATAATTTTGACATGTTACATTCGAAGACATGAAAGAAAACGTGATGAGTGATATTTATAAATTGAGAAAAAGCTCCATTCAGACGCCATTTTCAAATTGTCATCTTTGAGAATAAAAATGTTTCTATCTATGATATTATTCCTCGTATATCAAGATCAGTATTTAGAATAATTCCATAGAGACCCAAATATAAGTAACTGGCCATTGCCCATAATATAGATAGTTTTGCTGCCCGATATTTGTTCCTAAATTCTAGCAAAAAATTGGGCATTTACCTAAGTAACTATCCTTCTCGAGGTTCGTGACGTCACGTTACATATCTCTATACATATTCGCTACATTTTAGTGCAAAAAACGGTGCAAAAGTGCAGAAACGGTGCAGATCCCGAATTCGCTATAATTATAGGGGAATCATATTTTCAGAAACATCGATTGCAATTGTAGAAATGTGTACAAAACTTACTTGGTGCGGAGGTTATCAGATTATATTTCCCTAGAAGTGGGGCTTTTGTAGCAAACTATGCATGTTCATTTAACAAGTTCTATTGAATTTGAGAATGTTGTTGTCTGGACAAATTTATTTGTCCAGGAAAAGAAAACAAAGGTTAAGGACAAAACAAACTCCCACATGCAATGTAAGCTATTTGTTAAATAAATTTGGGCATTTTGCATTGCATCAACATTTGTAGGTTGACGTGGATTTTCCTATTTACATTCTTTCGGTATACTCTTCCCATTAAATATATAATTACAACCACACAATTGTGCGATATAAATACATAGAATGGACATGTATTAAATATTAACTTTCTTTGGCATATATGTACAGATATTCTCGCCATTTCTAAATAGGATATTACAAACCTAACCTATGTAGATCCATAAAATCTGCAATTCCGATTGACGGGTTATTGGCCATTTTCTACCCGGTGCTATATACCTTAAGTTATATACAGTTTGCGATGACTAGAAATCAGCCGACTATCTGACATTATATTCGAAACTTTTTTGGCATCAATAATGGCTAGTTCACGGGTACATCAGTTTTATATTACCAGAAGAAAACCGGCCGGAATTCAGCAAAAATGTTGGCCATAATCTGACCATTAGCCGGTAATAATGGCAAAATGTTGGTTAAATACATTTTTTCTCATTTTTCCCAGCGACATTCCACAGTGGCCACAAAAATGCCAGAAATATTGGTTTGCAAATCGAAGAACATTTTTGAAAATGCAGTAAACAAGCCAATTTCAAAAATACAGTTTTAAACGGATTCATTTCGTAATTGTTCCATTTCATTCCAACCGATTTTTTTAGTGTTCAAGCTCGATGTCTTCACAAAAATCTGCCAACACAGGACTCTGGAATTTATCGGTTTAACTTTAGGTGAGCAAAAAAAATTGTAATCAGTTCGACCAGTCGAGTTCATTGACGCTTGAGATGGCAAGTGTTGGAAAATGTACAAACTCGATTTATGCAGTCCGGTCGGGTCGCTATATACCCGTTCGACGGCCACGAGGAACGCAATGCATAACACGCACGAGGATAACCCGAGCTAACGACGTTCCTCCATCGCGTCGAGCATCGTGTAATTCGATTTGGGTACTGTGGAGAAATAGCGTCGCCGTGTGTCCCCGTTATAATACCGTGCTGGACCATAGGAACAGAATTTTCCCGCCTATGCAGGGAATTGTCGAGCAGTCCCAAAGCCATTGCTCATCAATCAGGACATATCCGAGTTTACAGCCAGAGCGACCCATCCAGGCACGAATCGGCTCTGCTGCATTGTTGTTTCTAATTTTCTTTTATTGCAACGATTTATATCGCGCGTACGGATAACCCAACGTACCTTCAAATTTTAACCTGTACGCACAGGACGGCAGACGAGGAAAGTTCAATACTAGCTTTAAATGCCTTTCTCGAAATAAACTCTGATATTTGAGCATAAGCTGCTATTACGGCAGTGCTGATATTGCTTTTGCTCTTTCGAGAAATGTGGAATTGTGCACGGCACCCGCAACTACGCATGCTGGAAAAAGCTGCAGCTGTTGCTTATTGAATGCGCAATTAGAATGAGAACATTTGCCGCGTTGCACAGATTTGGAGGTACAAAAACAGCTAACTAGTATATACGCTATCATTTGGATAGATGTTTAAGCGCCGTAGTCAGCTTTTGCAATTTCAACATTCGCCCACCTCGTAATAACCTCGTTACGACTATTTCATTACATTTTATATAAAAATGTCGTTTTACTATTACACAAAAAAAAACGTATTCTTTCGACAATCATATTATTACCTAAATATGACTTCGCCCATTACACAAGTCAAGGACCTAAATGTTTCCTTCTTTTTATATTCACTCCACAGTTCTTGGAGTGAAAAATATTCACTTCCGTAAGAATCAAAACCAAGCAAGTATTTCATTAAGAGTCAATATTTTCGCTGTTTAGAAGGGAATTTTGATTCCCTTCTAAAGAGTAATAATAGTAACTCTAGTGACTTTTTCATTATATGTTTTGACCTTGTAAGATGATCTCAGGATAAAATAAAATGTATATACTTATTTGAACTACATTTCTGAAGAAGATCATATATGATTAAAGAAGGAAACACAATTGATTTAGCCACGAAAAAATAAAAAGTATTCCAATATGCAACAAATTTGGTATGATACATTAACTTCTAATAATGGTATATGTAAAGAAATCTATATCCTTTAAAGATATAATTAACCCACAATTACCATCTTTGGGCTTACCGCATTCAAAAAATTTTATAGATAACAATTTTCGCTGCATTACTCTTCGAATATAGTACCGAAAAGGATCACCTCTAATTTTAATTGTAAAGATGTATTCTTAAGTTTTTTGATACATGTTAAATTAATGGCAAGCTCATTTTCAAAGTCAAACTAAAAATATCGATTTCTTGTGATTTTTTCGATAATTTTACTTCCAAAATATGATTTTACATCTTTGGAATTAGAAAATTTTGTTAATTCAAAACAACAATTAGCAGATTATGTTCCTTTGCATTATACAGAAAAAAAGCAAGAAATTCTTTCACTTATAGTGAGGTAGTTGCCATCTCAAAAATCGACAGCATAACCTGATTGTGTTTACAGAAACAAAAATAAATGTTCTCCTAGGTTACTTTTTACATTTGAACATTTGCTCCAAACAATGGGTAGTACAAATCAATTGGCTGTGTTCATTAATTTCCACATTTGAAACAGTTAGTTTGCCAGAATAAGTTATAATAAAAGTATTACAAAATTGATATGACCTCAATACATCGAAAAATGTTTTTATATTTAGTTATTTAATGCCAAATTCTGTCAACAAATAACATATAAAAATAAATTTGTTTAATCATCATAGTTTATAATAATCCATTGGTTTGTTAAAAAACTATGCTTATTTAGTAACTTCTTCTTTCAATCTCGCTAATATAATAAAAGACTAATTATTGATGTTAACGTCTAAATTAGTAGCATGCCGCTTATAATGATGACTGAAGAATGGATGGCGGACGGTGCCCTAACATCTTGTAGACTAAAAGTTGTAATGTGAAAGAAAGGAAGGCATATTAAATGAGACTGAATACCGGGGATGGCATCGACGATAATTATTCATATAAAGGCGTCAAAGAAGCAACAGCAAATCGGTTCAATGAGCTTGAGTGGAATACCGCGAATTTCAAAGACGTGCACTCCAAACACAAATACTCCTGATACTTGTTACGTCTCAAATGAATTTGTTTTTCGTTTTTCAATAGCTATCGCTACAGTTGCATTCACTTACATCCTTCTTCCCTCTAAGAAATTACGCAGATTATTGATGCAATGAATGTCGAATAAGCCGACGAAACTAAGTAGTTACTAGAAAGACGTACTTTAAATAATAAAATATGCTAATTACGTGATAAAAGCGGTTACAAATTAAAGTTCTACGTAACTCACTTTGGTTGCAACTGTCTGCAAGATCTTTTATATGGTTATCAACAGCAATAAGTTGTTATAGTAACTTAGTTAATAAGTAACATACTTGGTATAAATGTTTATTTAAGCAAGAATTAGAGTATTTCCGTTACGGTTAACGTTGCTAAAACGTAAGAAAAACACATGTTAGTGCACCAGTAAAAGTAATCGAAGTAAACAGAATGTGTTGATGCATAATATTCGTAAGTTTGTATTATAAACGAACGATTTATATGATAAAATTACCATATTTCTACTAAAACTACTTTAGGCATGTCGTCTGTGTTCGCTTCTCGCGCACGCGCTCGGAAAGGAGCTTTCCTTGTCCTACAATTGTTTAGGATACTAAATAAATTGGTTATTATAAGAAATCGTAAACGAAATAAGCTCAATTTATTTTATTAGTTTTATGAGCCAAGTAACTAGTTGTAATAACCAAATATTATCCAAACAATTAGAAGTTGCTTGTCCGGACTAAGTCGTTTTATCCGGGTGCTCCTCAAAAATTTGAAAAATCGCAAAACAGACACTTCAAAAACCCGACACTCAAAAACTAGGCATTTAAAAAGATATTAAAAAACCAGACATTTCAAAATGCAGACATATTGTAAGCACCAAATCCAAGACTGTTTTTTTAAATGTCTGGATGTTGAATGAATTATTTTTGAATGTTGGGTTTTTGAAATATCTGTTTTGTGATCTACCGGGTTTTTGAGGTGCACCCCTAATTTTTGAATGTCGGTTTTCTAAATGTCCGATATTTGAATGTCAGTTTTTGAAACGTATGGTTTTTTAATGTTGGATGTTATGAAGTATATGTTTTGTGATTTGTCGGGTTTTGGAGGTGCACGCTTTGTTACGTATGGGTACGTATTTATGTACATACAAAGTTTGGTTATAACTAAAAAAGCTATCAAATTCATGATTTTTTGCATTTTCTTTCAAGATGGTGGTGAAGATATTGTATTCTTTCGTTTCGCGAACAATATTCAAGAAATTTATCTAGTTCGAGATTTTACCGAAAAAATCAAATTTCTGAATGATGGCAATAACAGATATTTTTACGATTTTTTCAGCATCTTCATATTTTTTAACCCTTTAAAATTTTTATATCAGTCAGACAATTTATTTTAATTTAAATTTTTGAAGTCTTCAGAACAGGTTTGAGAAAAAGTATACTTCAGAAAAGTATACTGAAGAAAACTTCAGAGTTCTTAATTTTTTATGGATAAAGTTGTTGAAAAAAACTGAGTAGTAATTTTGCCATTTAAAAACAATGTTAAATTTCATTCGGATGGTGGAGACAGAAGAAATTATTTAACAGAAATGGATTTGGCACACTTATTCTAGTACAGAATAAGAAACTTTTCTGACCCGGGGCCAAACGATTTCAGAACTTTCGTGTTTTTCGAACCACCCTAATGTACAATTCCATTTTGTTTCATAAGATGTTTATTCAACTACTCTCAACTATGCTCCTTCACAACTTCGAAGAAGTTTAATATCTTTTTGTACGATTTGAAGATATATTTAGAGGTTATGAAAAACGTCCACGTTTGAATTAATATTTGAGATTTATGAAAATTATTTCTTACAGTATATTATAGATAAAACATCGGTATGTACATAATACAGAAAGATAAAAATAAAATTAAATCTGTCTCTCAAAAGAAAATATTCTAGCATTTGATGCATTCAGCAACGAAATTGTAAACAAAGAAGCATGTTATAACTTTGCGTATCTCCTAATAACATACCAGATATCTACACTCATGCTTTTTCCATTTTACTTCAACTTAATTTCGTTTCCTTTCAAGTTACCCTGCCTCCGAACCTTTTCTCGCGCATGCTCTTACTCTCTGTCTTTCTGTTTCTTTAGATTCTTTTTCTTCCTTTTCATTCTACACGCGTCAGGTCGACAGCCGGAGTACAGTTTGACTTGGAACTAACGATGAGATTAAGGCGAGTTTTCTCGATAACAACGATCGCTTTTTCTTATCGCGAGTCGTAAAAGTACACACAAATCGGAAATGCGTTGTATTTTTTCAATTTTCTCATATTTTACTATGCGATATAACCAGAAGAAAGATAAAAAACAGCATTTTTTATTTGGATAAAATTTGGTTTTATTTCAGATTATTAGATTTTCCTTCTTAATGCGATCCTTTGACGAAAAGTTTGAACATTTTTTAATTTTCAGTTTTATGCCGATTTTTAGATCAATCCGAACGAAACGTTCGAAGGTCTAAAATATTAGAAAATAATTTAAGATCAATGTTCTCTATTAAATTCATAAATAAACTGCTGGGCAAATAAAAAAGCTTTAAAGTTTTATTAAGATTCTATAATTCATTAACTTTTGTTTATAGTAATAAACATATTGTTAAATTCTGCGATGCTCTCTGAATATCTTGGAGTGAGAATTTCACTACTTAATGAGTGAATTTTCACTGCAAGAAATTTAGACAGTAAATAATCGTTTTACAAACCTCATAGTATACATTAAGTAGAATTTGTTAGACTAATCAGACTATTTTCGGCTTTCCCATCTGTTATGTCTTAGCCGCGAGTTCCATTTCCTTTTGTGTACTTTTGTAGTTTTAATACAATGAATGTTAACCAACTGATGAATTTTTATATATATTTTATAAATCTTCTAGAGTGTTAGGAAAATTATTCTTAGGTTTCAATAGACTAAGTTAAACCGGAAGAAGAACCTGAAAACATTGAAGCGTCGACAAACATATGTATTTTTAATTTATTTTAAAAATAGTGTATATTTTTCAAAATAATTCACAGAAAACAGAACATGATGACTGATTAATTCAATACTATGAACGACACTAAAAATCAATACAGCATATTTTTTGGTAATTTTGAAGTTTATGTAGTAATTGCATATTGAAAGTAGTACTCCATTTGTGTAAAATGAAGCACTTGTATGGAATTTTGCTATTATTTAATGAAGCATCACAGCAAATGATGTTTGAAAATGTTACAGAAGAAAAGTACGTGTTCACTGAATTTTTAATAATAAAGCATGAGATATACCCAATCCACATTTACAATCCCCACATTTCTTAGCTAAAATTCTGGAGAAACAAACAATTAAGGGTATTAAATTAAGCACTCGTAAAAATCCCTCATAAAATTTATTTTACTTGTTATTGATTTACAGCTAACGGTTATACTAATTTTACTTGGTGGCAAATTTACAATAATAATTTATATACATATAACATAGAAAAACTTTTAAACTAAAACGATTTTGATTATAGTCAGATAGTCTTTTATCCTGGCTTGGTGATTTACGACGACGCATTTCTGTGCACAAGGCGTATTGCTCGCTCCTTGCGTTACTATTCTTAGCCAGGAGACCACCGGCAAACATTGCTGGGCAGATCGGTTTGAAAGATTAAGTACTGTAATATAGAACTCACTAGGAAATGATGCACAATTGTACTCATAATTTGCGTATGCAATGGGTTCATAGTAAGTAAGGTAAATAATAATATTGCTATGCAGATATATGCTCCCAAGTAATGTACGTTGTCAAACTTCGCAAGCAGTTAAATAATCAAACAACTCACGCAAAAGTTGGAATGTTGAAATGAACTATTTTTCATTTTGTTTACCTGACATTTCATTGTAATGCAAATATTAAAATAAGGTCCGCCAACATTTCATCTCATTACTTTTTCATATAATCGCATGAATTTAAAAAATATCCTGTGACTTGATAAATATAGATTTAATAATAATTACAAGCTATTCATTTCACTCGTATGACTACTAGAGTGACAGTGAAAGCATGCTTTAATCCATTAAGGTGCATTCGGAGCAAGTCAATATCTGTGTTGTACCATGTCAATGTTCGTCAGTGATGAGTGTACTTGAACGCATCTAACCGTATAGGTCGAATGACAGTTCTGAATGTACACTTAACGACCAAAGTGGCAGTTTCTATATAATTTATAGCATCATATTTTAAAAGAAAATTTCATTATATTTATAATTACAAACAACATGCAGTGGAAAAAAGTATAATTTTATTTTTTTTACATCACATTATTAACTCAACTTTATATAATATTTTTTATTTGGGCATTTATTGAAGTCACGAAATATAGGCAAATCGACTTTTAATTTTGTTTTTTTTTTTTTAAATTCGAAGTTTGCCAATGGTAGATATGTTTAATTGGCCAATTGGGAATGTCAATCCATCCCTGTAACTTAGTTTTAAACGACGGTGTTCTACACAGAGGGTTAAAAATAAAAACTGTACTTTTGTATAAGAACAATACTATTAAATTTTAATACACGTTGTAAGCGATATAACAATAATAATGATATGTAATCTTGAATAATAATAATAATACTATTAATCGTAATTTCAAAAACTTTGAGTTTGCATGTATTTTTCTAACGTCTCTGTACTTTGTTGTTTTGTTTTTTTAGTGTTAGCTTCTTGTGAGAAACAACAATTGCAGATATTATTTGGATCCCTTTGATGCTTAGTGTTTTTTTTTGTGTAATAATTATTTGATTTTAAATTATAATGAACACACGGGGGATTATGAATACACTAAGTCGATGACAGATTAAATAGTAATTACATACATAGTACTAGGAACCTATACTTACAAGAAGCGGTCACCTTTTTCGGTACACACAAAATCGACTTTTGTACTTTTACTATGTAGGATAAGAATGGCATCTGGCGCTAATTACACCCTGATAGTCAAAGTCGCCAATCCAGCAAATCACTCGCTAAATCAGCGTATTATAGATGCTACATCTTAGTGCTAATATGTTTAGCTATTATGATTTTTTTGTAGCTAAATGTTTAGTAGCTTTCGCAATATGTTCATTGTCATTACCGATTTGTATGGTGTCGTTACAAACTATCTGCAGTCAACTCGATTTAGTAATAGAGCTAAGTATTTATTTTCTTTTAAGAAATTGAAAGTTTAGTGATTTCAATGGAATTGCTCTACTAACGGAAAACGTCGTATTATTTTGGTTATCGATCGTTTTAATTGGTATAAAAAATCGTTAAACAGGGCGCTTAAAGTTATTACTTCGAAAGCAATAGAATTCGGTGCAAACGTATTTTTAAACAAAAATTTACAAAAACTATAGTGTGATGAGCAGTTATCTGAGACACTTTTATATTGGTGCACTTGCAAATCGAAAACACTTTGCCAATTTGGGAAAATTCGGTAAATCTGGTTTACACAGTAATAATTCACTCTATTCGTGGTTGCAATGTAATTTAAATAAAAGTGTATTTGTCAACAATTCTTTAAATATGGCAAAATAGATCGTTCAATACCAACAAATAACATTTGTAAATATTTAAGAATATCATATTTATCACAGAAGTAGCTACGTTATTTATGAATAACGTATTGTAATGATTAACAAACATTGTCTATCGTCAATAAATGGTTTATTTTTTCGTATTTAAAGAAAAGTTCTTTTTGACAACTGAATCGACTTTTAAGTTTGCCCTTTCATTTGTGAACAAAATGGAAACGCACGAAAAATATATGCACGAATGGGAGAACGGGAATTGAAAAAGCTAAATTTAAAAATATCAAATTATAACAATTATTTTAATACATTTAATGAAGAAGTTAAAACTGAACTTTTCTAATTTCAAAATCTTATATTTTGATGCAGAGAGTTTAAGCAGATTCACAGAATTGGCTGACTCGCTCTAACATAAAGTGTGACTCCCTAGTGTTGATTCAAATACTAAATTTATTATAAATCTGTTTAACCAGTATCAGTTCATTGTGAGAATTATTCGAAAAGTGCTAAAACATTAATTACTGAATGCCTGTACTGTTTTTTAGTAATTCCTTTTGAGTGCAACAAAGAAAATTATTGAACCCTTCTTCAAGTCATTAAACTTTATTCATTTTGATGTAAAATAGCTTTTCATCAGGTTAATTTGGCTAATCTAAATTAAATTGGTTAACTTTAAATATATAAAAATGACTTTACAATATTATAAAAATATTACTCTTGAAAACTTATTATATATTTAATTAAATACACCTATTTCGTTTTACTTTAAAATGTGTTGCCATCGTTTTGGTTGGAAATATGTGTAACATTATTAATTCGGAATTACGTGAATTGTACGAATTTTGGCAAGGACTAGAAATGCTCTTGTCGGATGCTCTCGATAAATCGAGATAATTAATAAGCCCGTAATATACAGCATTTCACATATCACGGTAAGATAATTGAAAACTGGACGGCAATATTATTACCGGAGCCCATGATCAATTATCGAACCCGGTACGAAGTTACTTATCCTACATAAGTAGCGTACTTCAGAACTTGCTCGCGCTCTTCAAGTAGGTACTCGATGAGGCACTTCGGATTGCGGATTTCGAATCAAATCCAAATGAACCTTTATTAATTATACCGCGAGTCACCTTTTTGCAAGAGCAAAGTGGTATTGGCGTCGATGCAAGGCGGTCAAACTTGAAATTACTAGCTGCCCGATGCAGTGTCGGTTTATGCCCAACATATAACGGCGTTTTGACGTACACTTCGATATTTCCCGTCTGTCCTGATTAATTCCACGAGAGATAGCTATCTCAAGTTTACTTGGATTGGAAAATACACAAATATCTGCTGGGCAGAAACATAAATGTCGTATTTTGCAATATTATTTCAACTCAAGCACATCACACTTTCAAGTACGTTCACTAAACGATTTTAAAAAATATCGCGCGAAAGCTCGAAAAACAGTGCTATAGGGATACTTTTCAAATTCTTTTAAGAACTATTTTATTTACATTAAAAAATAAACGTACCCTGAAACAAATCACATAATGGAACATGGATTATATCGACATAAGTGTTAATTATGCGCATTTCTGATTTATTTTTCGAGCTTGTCACACCTAAGTTACAGAATTCTTATTTCAAACCTGAATATTGACTAAAAGTAAGGTTTTGAGTGCAAATATTGACTTAATTTAAGAAAATTAACACAATTTTAGGCTGAAATTAAGCCTTTTACGGTGTTGAATTGAATATGTAACAATTTTAAGACTTTTTTCTGACTGTGTAAACGAAAAAAGGTTTACCATTTATATTAATATGATTTGAGGTGATAAGCATTAGAATACCTATTCCACCTTAAAGTAGCCCTATTACCGAAATTTGTCTTTTAATTCTAGGGTCAGGTGTTACAGGGCGTCTCCTTTATGTCATCTCCCAATTGGGGTGGTTAAAGCCAAAAACATTCTTCACCGACAAAAAAGCAGTTCACGCTCGCACATTACATGATATGCAGCGTGCACTGACAAAGTTCGCGGGCGGCCGATTTAATCTGCATACGTTCCCGGAGGATTGCGGCTCTGAATAATTGACATTTGAAATCATGCGGATTTTCATTCTCGTGCGCACTGCAGCCAGTGATTTTATTTTTAACACTCGAAGTTCTGGCGTTAGAAATTGGAATGTCGGGTGCGCCAGGTCGAGTGGAAAATAAAATTAGATGATGATGTTCCTGAGAAGAAACTCACTTTTGCCTTTTTTCATTTTATTTTGCTAGATTCCTAGGGGTAGATTTCGAGAAAATGGCTTGAAAAATTAGATCTTGATGTTTATATGACAATTGCTCCTATATCGAATCCTATTCGCCTTTATATTAAAATTATTATTCAACCTCTTCATTTAATTCTATAATAAAGCTTTTCTGTATATAATAAAACAGTCGATTATTTTTTACTAATCTGCAAGTAAACATGTAAAAATGGAGTTTACAAAATATTTATATATGATTTTAAGGTGATAATAGTAAGAATATTATCTTCAGAAAACAAATTATCTTTAATAAAAAAACCGACAATTGAAAAACCGACGGTAGAAAAGCCGACACATAAAAATTAGGCACATCGACGACCGGACAGTCATTTTTTAAAGTGACGGTTTTTGGACTATCGGTTTTTCGATTGTCAGTTTTTTGACCCGCGCCCCTTAAAAGTAACTAATTTCAATAAAAGGCCATCGAAAAGAGTAATTTTTTTTAGATTACGGAAAAACTTGTCTTTAACTTCTCATGAAATACAAGAACAGGACGAGGAAATGATACGAGGGAAATCTACATAGCATGCTATCTTGCTAGAGCATCATTATCTGTGTAATAAAACGTACATATATTTCATCAATACCGTATAACAAAACCATTACAATTCCCAAGGAATTCCTAAAATTTTAGGCAAAATATAAAAACACAAAGTAAGAAAGATCTAACCATATAGCGTCTCGTTACAAATGTTGACTTTTATCATATATGTAATACACCCTCTCACCTTTCTTATACGGTAAGTGACACTAGAACCCACTTCAATAATACAAGGGAAGAACGATGAAGAGGTTGGTGAGGATAAATTAAAAGAAAACTCCGAGTAAGTGAAGTACGAGAAGGCACGATCGTCATCACAGAGTCGCTCACGCCTGTCCAATTCTTTGGAGAATGAATCGATAAAGAAAAGCCCTTCACGGAATCCAATAAGGGTCGTCAAAAATGTGAAAGATTCATTCGTCTTCGTCTCGATTATCGACATTTTGACGATTTTTATTGACGCTGCGATTTATCAGGGTAATTCATGAAGATGCATATCGCCTCGGTCACTGCGTATACCATGACGTTAAATCCAAGGAATGATCCAGTCGCAGATCGGGAAATAATCGAACTGGTACCTAACCCACAAAGAAGTCAGAAATTCGAATATTTTTGGAAATTTCATAAAAGTCATATTTTCAACATTCAGACGCTAATATTCAGGAATATGACTTCTGCCTCCTTAAATGCCACGCGTATGCAAAATACATTTGGCATTATTAGTATAAATATCAGAAATAGTCGTCTTCCTGTATGGAAAAAAAGAAATGGTTGGTTTTATTATCTTAATAGTAGAATCTGGCATAACATATTTTAGTTAGTTTTGCTGTTTAAATAGTAGGCTTTGTTACCTAATCGGTCGAGATCACTACCTAGATAGTTAAATTAACTAAAAAAGAAGGGCTCTGTCTTATCCTACTATCTAGTTAGTAGTTCCAACTATTTCATTTTTTCTACGTACAGAATTAAATATAATCAAAATTATTTTAGTATACATAACTGTTTTCTGTACCAGGATTTTCTTTGTGTCCCAAATTTAAATACATTTTACTAAAAGTGAGGAGAAGAAACTATTTTTAGTTTAATAGAATCTACAGAAATGTTTTTAAAAAGCACATGTTTTTTCAATCAAATATTTATTTAACAGTTAAAAATAAAATTTGTCCTAAATGATGGAATGTTAAAAAAAACAGACAAATATATTTTAATATCTTATCGAGCGTACACTAGAACGGAGTAAGAAACTCGTCTGTCTTTTATATTCTAAAGGGTGACCCGAATTATCATTCATCCACAAAGACCCCGAGGTATTGCGAACTTTTAATCGTGATTCGACTTTTATATCTTCAGTAGCTTTATTATGATATCCGCCTCTGAAGTGGCTGTCGAAAATTATTCCAAAAATATTTTGAAACGCATTGCAACTGATTTTATTGTTAACAGACATCGTTACTTACCCAATATTAGCAATCATTTTGGAAATTGAGGATATTATACGATTGTATGATTTTTTATTAAATAATTACCGAAATGCCCAAGATATCTTGGACTGTAAGTATGATTTTCGTAATTTTTCACGATAAATTCATTTATTGAGAGTTTTTGGCTGAAGATCCTGTCATTTTTGTAATATTACTGGTTTCGTTAAAACGATTATTTTGTCTATTGGATTTATAGCGGTGTTTGAGGTCATCGACTACGAATCCGGGTATCAGATTTTCAAAATGCAAAATTCCGAATTTAATACCCTCTAGCAAATCTGTGCACTTTTGTGTTGAAATAAGGTACTACAGATGACACCAACACAAAATAACTGATGGTAGGGAGTAATATTTTATAAAATGTTAGTTTAGAAAATGTTAATTTTTTACGTCATTAATTAATAATAAATAACAATTGCAATGTTCCACTAGCGTATAAGTAGATAAGTTCATTTGGAAAACATAAGTGTGGATATTCAGACAATACAATATACGTCATGCATATAATAATAACACCGATCTCGTCGATTAATGAATCCGTAATGAACGAGAATATATATAATATACAGAATTATTTAAATACATAATATACATATATGTTATTAACTTTATAACGGTTGTTGTTATCCCTGCGGTTTCATCGAAACCACTTTTCAATTCAAACCTTCATAACTTTGACAAAAATTAAAATATGTTTGATTTCCAAAAACACCCACTAATTTATTGCACTTTGCGAACAAAATTTATATGGCAATAAAGAATTCACAATTATTTAATTATAAATATCATAAAAAAGAATGTCTATGGCAAGATTTATAAGCAAAAAACAAAATTGAAAATTGAATAAAACTAAGCTAATGAAAATCACTACTTCAGGGTTTTCGAGGTCGCTGATTAGGAATATGAAACTGAAACTGAAAATGGCCGATCCAGTATGGCAGACGAATTTTTTAAAATTGATCACATTCGTATAAATACAAATGATGACAAAAACGGCACTTCTGTAAAGAAACGAGCGCTAATGGGTTAAAATTAATCAAAAGTAAAAAAGCGACGTAATAAATTTTCTTCTAGACATTTTCTAATCAGGTATTGTTTTTTTAATATTTTAGTTTTCTATATTTTGGACTAACCTTTCATGGTCCAGATATTTTGGGCCGGTATCAATCGTGACACCGGGAAATAAGGAGACTGGATAGAAACGACCAAAAAATCGGGAAAAATCACTGATTTTTAACGTCATAACACATCGGATGTATAATTTTTTACAGTATTTTATTTTAGTGGTTTTGGAGATTCCATAAAATAGAGAAATTTTGCTATGCAAGTATAGCATTTTAATGTTTGAACGTCACGTCGTTATGCCACATCTTTGATATTTGATGTAAAAATCTCATATATCCAACATTTCTGCGTACGAATTATTCACATTAATCCAGCAAATATATCTTTAAACTCTCTAATTTTTTGTTTGATTTCTGATGTATTTTATATGAAAGCTAAGGACAGAATAATTATCCTTTGTAATACACGTATCAAACTATTTAATTTTAAGAAATGTTGTTATGTATTATTTTATTTCATATTATTTCTGTTATTGCAGCTTTTAATTCTTGCAATTAGATAGCTTCTGTCGCGTACTCTGTACACAATCGTATTATTGTCGGTATCATCTACTAAATTGAAATGAACAACACTTACGTTAGTACAATATTTACAATTAAAGCGTTAGACTTAAATTAGTCTTTAATTAACATAAAGCAGCTTATTAAAGTTTCACGTTCTTGCATTTAATAATCAAAGAACCCTTTTTTTCTTCAATTATAGTTCTTTTTCAATTATTCCAGTAACTTAAACAAATCTTACAAGAAAAGTTATCCCAACGTACGTGAAAATTTCAATCTAAAGAATATTGCCACGATGAATTAACTTTCAATAGTACAGTTTAGCCAATGTGCTGAGAAGCAGTAAGAATTTCTGCCAGGAAAAGCTTTCCAATAATGTATTAACCCACTTTCTGGGATTTAACGTTATAAGAAACTCCGTCGTCTCCAAATTCCGTGCTTGTAAGTAGCTGAAGTTGACATTAACTTGGTAAAGTTTGCAACGATTGATTTAAAAAAAAAAATTTATTAATTTTACATAATTTAATGTTCTTCGGCATTTGTTAATGCAAACATCGCGGTAATAAACTTTTCACATATGAATTGAAACTTGCGCGATCGAATGTGCTGGAAAAATAAAAATAAAAATAGAAATATATTTTTTTAATTAAAAAAGTTTTAGTCTTTTTTTCAATTAAAGTGTTCTTCCAGTCCACTCAGTGGCAAGGTTTTATTTACTATAAATAGTAAATGATTGAATCTTTACAGTGACAATAATTACATTTTTGTCACACCTGCACAAATTCGTAGACTTTGCGTGTCGGTAAAGTAGTCGGGTAATTTTGCCGCCGAGTAACACAAGAGCTCTTCTGCGCATGTGCAAAGGGAGATCGCGCATGTTTTGCCGCCCGCTGGGCTTTTTCTTTGCATGACCTCGAATTTCCTCACAGATGTGACAAAAAATAGTGTATCATGGGCGAAAATGAATTGCATACACTCTGGCGTTGTTGCCATTAGCGATCAGCATCTTTTACCCCCTCGACCCCATCATAACCCTCGCTGTAATGACTTCGTTTCCGCCCTAGATACGTAATGTACTATTTCAATCTTTTCATTATAATTTAGAAGTATTTCGATTATTTCTTAAACAGAGTCAATACCTGAAATCACGTTTTATTATTAAGAACATTTTTCGTAACAAATATAATTGGGCCTCTTTAAAGTTACGATGTGCAAAAGATACTATGTAAAACGCAGGAAATAAGGATTTTATAACATTAAATGTAAGTCATATATATTATTAAAGTAGTTAATTTTTACAAAGGTATAAAAATTAAATGAAATTGGTAAAAATAGGATATATAAACCCATGCGATTGATATTGTACAAAAAATCGAAATAACAAGCGAATGTACTGGGATAAAACAAGGTAACACTATTATGCCCCCGTGAAACAGAGTGGTTACTTTCGTACTCTGGCAAAAGGAAAGAAAGGAATGATACGAAGGAAACCGATGAAAGTATAGGCATTCAATTGAGTACCAAAATCGTTGGAGAAACTGGCTCGGAAATAGGAACGAAAAGCTTTCGTTACCTTGTACCCATAAAGGGTGCAACCCTGAAATCCTTTCTCTTGGAATACTATATTTCTCCATTCTATGTATTCAAGAAAATTCAGGAATGTCTTTCACGCACAAAATTTTACGGTGAAAACATTCTGTTCGTTTTTATTACATTGCTCCGTTCCCGAATTTAAAATGACAGTAAGAGATTTCAATATTTTATTGGTAGCCGATCTACTTCTAGTGCTGACTCCAAATTGCACAAAAAAAGTAATAGAGAATCAAACAGTAATCGTATACGGTTTCTTCTTCTTTACTTGCAATTGTTAACAAATTCATTACCTCACAGTTTAGCATGATTATTATTTCTTGTTATTTGTTTCTTTAACCATTGTAGTAAATAATTCAAACAATAGATATAACAGTCGTATATAATACCGCTTTGAGCATGTTCACTTCACTGGAAATAACGACTATTTCGTGGTTTTCAAAGCCGACGTGGCATTTCTGCGACAACAGAGTGTGAATTTCTTATAAGTAACGTACCGTGCGCTCAAAATATTTATCAGTAGTCTGGCATATTAAAGGAAAGAAAAAGCATTATTGTACAAAAGTACTGATAAAAAAACATATTGTATACATTCAATTAAGACATGATGAATGGATTCCGATAAAAACGTGCATATTCAATTTCCACAACATCTAAAGTCGTGGTTTGGACCATATCTCTTTAGATGTTACGTAACATAATAAAAAATTTAGTGGATTCAATATATAGATCTGTCAATAATTGATATCACACTAATTTTTTTTTAGGTAAAAATTGAATATATGCTCATTCGAAATCTAACTGTGATTGTCACATGTGACCTATTATATATTTTTAATATTTTTTTGCGAATGTAAACTTCTTTCATCCAAATATCGAATTACAAGACATGAACATAATATTTAGTGTTTAGGAGAGTTTCAGCATTAAATGAAACGGTAATAAATTTAATTATTCACAGTACCACTTAGAAATTCATTAAGTCGATCCAGGTTAATTTGATTTTCATAAAAAACTTGAATTTATTAATTTTTTTGGGACAAGTTCAATTAAACGATTGTGGTAAAAAATATATTTATGTGAAAAAGATATCGTAAAACTTTATTGATAGAGTTTTTTATACATCAATTTAACGGAGTGGCGTTTAAGAGGATATACTAAAATTAGTATAAATACATAGAAATTACCCCGATACGTCCTGATTGGACATTCTTTCACGGTTAATCTTGAACTGTTTTGGTTTGTGTGAAAAAAGTTTCGAACAAATTTTCAAACAGACATATCTGATGTCAAATAACTGAACTTGTCAAAAAATGCAACAGTAAAAAAATACATGACATGTAGGTTTTTATGATTACTTAAAATAAATAGTTCTCTTATCCCGCTCTGAAAATGGAAATTGTTTCAAAATTCATATTTGAAATAAGGAAATTGTGACCTCAAGACATGAACTTTAAAATATGTATATTAACATTTTGAAATATTGAAAGCATCCAGAATACCGACTGAAATATGAAGAGATCGGATAAAAGTTTCGGTACAGAATTATTACAGAGTATTTGTTTAATTTTTCAAAATCCAAAATTCTTCGACAAAGCAGCAGAACTTTTAATTTAGCTCCATTTTTTACGAAAGTCTCATATATTCTTATAAAAAAAGTCGAAAATTTTAGCCGATCTTTTCACGTTTGTGTCGTCATTTTGGATGCTTTCATCATTATTCATTATTCATTTTCAATCACAAAATGTCTATACTTTTCGCTAATGTTTTCGTATTTCAGTCTCTGTTTTTAATGCTGCACCCTTATTTTGAAAATGAGTTAATATGAATGTTTTAAAAGAATACGATTTTTTAAACTAAAACTGGAATTCTGATTTAATTTCAATGTGAAAAAACAAAATTATTATGCCGTGTTGTATATATACTTCTAATAAACAAGCGATGAAACAGTACATTTCTAGAACAAAAAACTTTCTCGGAAATACGCGATATGCACATTTCATGTGATCCCGTGTATAAGTTGTCTAAGACTTATAAAAACATCAATAGGCATGCGTTTATAAACACACGGATCTATATACGTCCACATGTAATATGCATTATCAGTACGTCATGTCAAGCCGTTCGCTGTAAGTATAATAATAAACTAAAATTGAATAGAATACTACGACCAGTAATGAAGAGATAAGCTAAATTACTAGGAAATTTGAGCGATGATTTTGGTTGTTCTTAAATTATCTGCATTGGAATTGCGATTCATAGGCGGATCAATATGCCAAAGAAATTAAAATTTTACGATTTTAGAACTTGTGTTATTTATGATCAGAATGAACATAAATATAATGGTAATGACTTTCAAATAAACCCACTGGAACATAGAGTACCACTTAATTAATAAATAGAGAAATATCAATTTTCAAAATGGAAAGTATACCTTTCCAAGATACATAATACAAGATAGAAGGAAAATTACATTTTCTAAAATAGTTTTCAAAAATAACAATTCGTTTTATATACATTAAAATGTAATTATAACGCATGTTTCTTATCTCTTTACAACTTTGTTTCTTTATTTTCCTTGTGGCTTTTTAGCTGAAATGTCGGGAAACGTGTTTTTTTAACAGTGGTTTATTATGTATACATAAATTCTCTCAAGTAAAAGAGGCAAACATACACAGATGGAGTTTTATCTTTTTAAAATTTTACTACTCTGCGCTGCTCAAAACAATTTTAAATTCCACCAACTATTATGTAAAATTATGAATATATAATTGCTTTGTAGATTAACGAAATAAAACAATATCTTAATTTAGTTTCCACGCAGTTTTATGCAAGCAATTTACTTTTGTTATAGAATTAATAACGTTACTAATGTGCATGGAAATTCAGTCAATAACGAATTAATAAAATATTACAGTGCTCAATGACGTAGGTAATATATGTATGCCACAAATGGAGATGTACACTATATTTTATTATGCACAGTACAAAAGTAGCAAGACAACTCAATAATAGTCTACTCATGTGGTAATAAAAATACTAGATTATATGCTGAAAATAAATGCGTTTATTTTTATGTGTTCTTGTGAGTTCATGGCTATCCTTCACAATGTCATATGTACCGATCAACTGGCATATAAAAAAACTGCTGCAAATGCAGTTTTAATCTCATTTATTTTCGCTTAACACGATACTTCAGAGCCAATTTGAATACAATTGTCTGGTAACTCAAATTTTCAAGAGAATTTTTTTTCTAGATGCAATAAGCGAGCTCAAAAAAAACACAAAAACTCCACCAAGTGCTACAAAAATTCCACTAGGTGCTTTTTGCAGAAACGATTAGATTTGGATTTTCGATGTGTTTATGTACTTACTTTGAAAACTCTTTTTTCTGGCCATCGAAATAAACTATATAAACTGAAAATAAAAATAATATAAGTTTTAATTTCATAAAGTTATTGTTAATTACGATATTATTTTGCATAATCACACCACTGCACGTAGGTAACAATTTGTAGTTGTAAAAAATCTTTTTTTCCAAAGAAGGCGTTTGTTAAAATCCAGTTATATTTAAGAAAAGACATAAGAACAAAATTTTAATCAATAAAAATAGTCGTTTAACACATTAGTTTAGCAAGTTATATTTTTTTTCAGCATAACAATGCTCTCTTTCTTCGAGACTTTCATTAATAATACAAGCTAATCTTTGGATGTGTAAAATATTTTTCCCAATATATCCCAAATATATGATATTTCTGGGAACAACTATCCTTAATTGGGTTCTAAAGTGGTCCGCCGGTAAGATAGAAAATTTCACTAAAAAAAGTAATTAAAAGATGACTGAATAACATTTTTTAAGTTCGGGCTCTGCCAGGGCAATTCTAAGCATTATAAATAGTTTCCTAGAAAATACCAAAGATATTAATCCAGAATTTTCGGAAATAAGTTATTTTTCTTTTATTTATTTCCTTGTCATCTTCTAGGATACCGTCAATAGGAATTAAAATTGCCCTTACGGAGCCCGAATTTTGAAAAATCGATTCAGTAATTTTTTATTTACGGAATTTCTACCCTATCGGTCGAGCAGTTTAGAACCCCATTAAATGTTTTCTTTGCTTGTGTCGAATTCATTGTCGAAGTAACGAGGTTGTCGAACAAGAAAAGTGCCGAATTAGCGAGGTCTGATTGAAAAACCGCAAGTTTATAGTTATTTATCAATAAACAACGATTAAATATTGATATTTGTGAAGAAAACATTTCACCATGAGTGGAACTGATCAGGAAAACCAAACTTATGTCTGCACTGTAAAAACGGGTGTCTCATTTTTAGACACTTTCGTCCTGCCTTTTAAGACGTTTTTGGGTGTCTTTTAGAGAGACGATATAAATTACTTCTTTTGGGACGTTAGAAGTGTCTTTAATAGCAATCTGAATGTTCTGCTCGATAGTTGATACGTAACCTAAAAGCGATATTTATGAGAAAATGGATCAAAATTCGTGTTCTATTTGCAATTGTCGAGCTAATTTGATTTGTTGTTTCTTTTATTTATGCAACAGAACATAATTTTTTTACCCATATTGATTTACGAACACAATAATGAATCGTTGGAATCATATCAACCGAACAACCGCACATCAACAGAATAGGTTATGTTGCTCTTATCTAGACATTGCTTCGAGTTGACAGTTGCCGAATATTCACGAAGATACTCGAATCGGCAATGTGTTTTTGATTTGCAAGTGTCTCAAAACATAAATGTCTTAAATTAGGCAAAACGACTTAAATATAGACACATTTACCGACTTCATTTCGTGTATCAGATTTTAAGACACAGAAGTGTCTTATTTACGATCGATAGACGCAAAGAATGTCTCAAATTTTGAGACACTTTGCAACGAAGACACAGATATTAACCGGTTAACTGGTGCAGCATTTTCCACTTTTCGTGCCAATTCTGGTAGAAGACTAAAATACGTGAAATCTATCTCTATAAGGTTTTTTGTGTGCTCCTGATTCCATATCCAAGCTCAGTTTCCATTTTGCAATATCCTAAAGGAGTGAAAAATAAGGGTTGAGGGTGAAATTTTCAGTTTTTCTAGAAAATTAAATCTGGGGGTTTTTGATATTGCTGATTCCATTTCTAAGCTCAGTTTTCATTTTAAAAATCCTAAAGGGATGAGAAATAAGGGATGAAGTAGAAGAAAGAAGTGAATAAATAAGGGTTAAAGGTGAAATTTTCATTTTTTTCTAGAAATTTAAATCTAGAGGTTTTTGATACAGCTGATTCAATTTCCAAGGTCAGTTTCTATTTTATAACATTCTAAAGGGGTGAAAAATAAGAGGTGAAAATACGGGTTGAAAAATAAGGGTTGAAGAGGAATAAAGAAGTGAAAAATAAGAGTTGAGTGCCAAATGTTCATTTTTTCCAGAAACTTATATCTAGGCGTTCTGGTACCTTGCGCCAATGAGATGATGTTGTGTCTTCATTCTCGATGTAGGTCTTTAAATCGAGGTTCTAGTGTACTGTATACGTTATTTTACATCCTTTATCACAAAGTATGCGAAACTGGCAATAAATTCGCAGTCAGCGGCTCCAAAAACCTCAATGTCGAAATTTATGCTATTTAGAAGGTTGTCATTTTGAGGGTAGCATTCAGAATTTCCAAAAAAAAAATAACCAATTATTCAGATAGAGCGAAAAACTGTTGTTTACCAATTTTGGTTCAAATCGGTTGAAATCTTTGAAAGTTATTCAAATATGTACATATATGATACAGTACCAGTTATGTCACTTTTTTTGTACATATATGATTCAGTACCAGTTAACCGGTCAAGACGTTTATTCTGAAAGGACATTTTTGAAGTGTCTAATGTCTTCAAATAAGACGTTTAGAAGACACGAGTTTTTGCGAGTGTCCTCAACAAAAGATGAGCAAACGGAAGAAGAGTTTACAGACCACACCAATTATACTACCCTGCTGCACATCTATCTTAAACGATAACGACAGCATGGAAAAACGTCAGCTTTATGGTGTCATGGTCGTGGGCAAAACAGGACTTTTCGATCGATTTTGAATAAAACGGATTTTCCAGCTTTCCGTAACGCGTAATAACGTACCTATCGGCCCTAAAACCTGGTGAAATTGATGTGCCGGAGCAAACGAGAAGTCGGGTTGGAGGATAGCGTTCGCATAAGCACCCAAATAAATGGAAAGGATGAGGTGTGCGGACATCGATAGTCCGTTGGCGCGGCGGGCAAATGTCTGTACGTTGCGACGGCGCGGCGGCGAAATGTCGGTGAGGATTTCCGTGAAATATGGAGCAAACTCGACAAACAGGAAGCTGCGCAACTGCGGGTGTACCAGTGAGAATGAAATTCTGCGGTGTCTGGGAACACTGGGGCGAAAACCCCCGTCAGGGCATCGGTTGCCCAGCATTTTCTCTATCTCCCTCGCTGGGTACGTGGACCCGCCTCAGTTCGTTAACGATAATTAAGGTAGATGTCAACGGAAGGCTGCGACATGTTTTCCTCCCCGAGAATCTTCTGCCTCGCATGTTTCATCGACGTTGAAGTCACTGGATGAATTTCCACAAACTGCCCTATGGGCGCATAAATTCTCATTAAACCTTAAGCGTCCCGTATACCCTTATATATCCTTGAGTATCCTGCCTTTTTCAGTTTATACCGGGGAGAATTTGCGAAATTAACATCGAGAAGCCGTTAACGGCTCCTAACTACTTTCTCAAGCGCGTTTTAATTTTTAATGTTTCGATAAAAGCTTGGGGAAAGTGCATCGGAAAAAAGGTATCTGCGAGGATTACCTTCGAATCCCAGTATTTGATACGATTTTATGAAAACGGCTTACTTTAATAATGTTAATCAGAAAATCTGATCTTCTTGACTCTATTCGCATTTAAGGGTTTGCAACTACTAATTCAGTCATTATTAATGGACGAGTTAATTATTTTTATTAATGATAAATATTATAAATGATACAATGTTTGAAATAAAATCAATCCAGAAACTATTATTGAACTTTTTTCTATGACTTGTCTGGCTAACTTAACGTTTATCTACTTTGTCCTGCAACCAACCACCGCATGATGAAGTATGTAACGGTGTGTTGGACGCAATCGCCATAATCATTTTCGCATCTGGTCAAAGCATGGTCAGTTCTGTGCCTATAAATTACATATCTCCAGAATTTTTTATATTTCAAGTTTCTAAAAATAATAATATTTCTTATTTTTGAGGCACAATCTTAAATGAATGTATTTTACTTTACTGTAGATAAAATAATAATACAAATCTATTATTGCATTGACCGGGTGATTAAATTAGAACTAAATATCAATAAAGATTTATTCTAAGTTGACAAATTTAGTGTATAATTTTTTATAACTAAGGAAGTATTTACAATAACATTTAATCATTTAGAAACAAAATTCAACATGTGCAAACATTCATACATACATTTTTCACAGGATTTAATTTGAAGGGTGGTAATACGTAGATGCTTCACCTTTTTGCCTCAGTTTTTTTTTTATATTTCCGATGAGTTTTTGAATTTTATGAAAGAATATATAATCATACTTTCTGGACTCTTGGGAGTATAAGTTATTAGAATTCGGTGAAAATTGGAATTATTTATGTATTTATACAGGGTGTACGAAAAGTCCCGGGACGGTTGAATAACTTTCGAAAGAATAAAATTTTCAAAAATCGCCGAAACACGTGATTCGATTTTTCAAACAACTTATCTTTTGAGGGGGGGTTTCGGCCCCCCAACCTCAAGGGGGGCGTGGGGCACGAGGGGGGACAAAAATCTTAAATGGCAACATGGTTTGAGTGGGGGCTCATTTGAAAGGTATTTTCGAGATGAATTCAGATCACTGGTCATAGAGGGCGCTGCGATCATTTTTCGCAGAGATTTTTTACTTTTTCAGATCTTAGACGTACTAACGTTTGAAAAAATGAAAATTTCGAAGTCGCCGAATCGTGTAATTCAATATTCTTAACAAACTTAAAAAACTTAAAATCGTGTAAAACAATATTCTTAAACGGGGGTCCACCCGTTTCTGAACGTTATATTGAAAACCTCTTTTACTTGTATCTCTCCGAAAAATGATCGCAGCGCCCTCTATGACCAGTGATCTGGATTCGTCTCGAAAATACCTTTCAAATAAGCCCCCACTCAAACCATGTTGCCATTTAAGATTTTTGGCCCCCCTCGTGCCCCCCGCCCCCCTTGAGGTTGGGGGGCCGACCCCCCCCCCCCCCCCCCCCCCCCTCAAAAGATAGCTTGTTTGAAAAATCGAATCACGTGTTTCGGCGATTTTTGAAATTTTTATTCTTTCGAAAGTTATTCAACCGTCCCGGGACTTTTCGTACACCCTGTATATTTGTTGTACAAACAATTAACGTGAAAACGCCCCTGGTAGAAATTGATTTTTGTGCTAGCGAGTGCCATGGGCCCTGTTGCCTGGTAAGGCGTGAGTAGGGCCCATGCATGGCGCTGGCATGGCAAATATTAATTTCTAGTAGGGGCGTATTTTTTAGAATTACACTTTTACAGCACATATATTGGATTCAGAATTTTTCGCACTATATCTAATAAACATCATAAAACACCATCGTCATTAAAAACACGCGTTTGAAATTTACAATAAAAAAAGAATAAAAATGGAACTAGTCTTTCCCTACAATCAGGTCGTTGATTCTGGGTCGGGCTGAAAGGGAGAATCAAATATATACTCTATTCAGGTTCATCTGATTTCGATCCTGATATCGTAACTAGCGTCCCGAAAACCATTGTATACAAAATCTAGAATTTGCCTGATATTTATTGGAAATGTTGTCCGCCATTTTGAATTTTGAAAATCTCACCCCAAAATTGTAATCAACGATCGAAAAACCCCTAGATACCAAATTTCCGAAAATTCATTAGATATTTAAAAAAGTTGTCCTCCATATTGGATACGCCATATTGAATTTTAAAATTCTGACTTCAGAATCGCGATTAACGACCGTGAAAACTCAGATTACTTAGAATTAAAAAAATCAACAAATGTGCCCGCAAAGGGTTAATTACTAAAAAGTTTGAAAAAAGTTATTTGAGTGTTCTTTCTATTATTCCTACACATCCTTCTTTTAAGGAATTTTCTCTTTCTTATAATCTAAAGTACTTGTAATCTACGCAGCAAAACTTCTTCGTTAAAAGACTGCGCAAATTAAAAAAGAAAAGTTTTGCACACAACACATTGTGAAATTAGCTGCATTCTACCTGATTTCGTTTATATTAAAAATGTCTAATATATGAAACACAGTGAAACCGACCAATCGGGCTATATAAATATTTTTATACGAGTTTTAAGTTACCATAATCGGCGTCTTGTCAAACGTTAGAAGTTCTAGAGATATAATGATGCATGATTTCGTTACGATTATGTTATGATCTCGAACACAACTATTATCTAATTAAACGCGTATTATCGGATAATGTTATTGCAAAATATTGTGATTATACACTAGATATTAGTTTCCTCAATATAAAGCTTTCTCTTTTCAGATCTACCAACATAATATTAATTTATTATTTCTATTTTAAGATTTAGATCTTATATGAAGGGCTAGTGAAAATTTCATGAATTGTCTGGTATTCGTGTTTTCATATTCGAAATTGACAACTTTTGCGATTTATTAATTCATAAATTTCGAGACCCTTTAACTAGTGAATGAATTTTCTTGTTTCCTTTTTTTGTGAGGGTTCTAAATTTATTATGCAGCACTTTTTTAGTTCTTTTTTTTTATTATTGAGAAAATAGCAAGTAGTAAAAATCGATATGATGAAACAGCCACCATTTCACAAATTAATGTTTTAAAACAATAGTATATTGTAGTAACCAATTTATTAATATCAAAATTAATGTGTATACACTACAATATTCTTTCTTCTAACTACAATACTACCATAATATCAATGAAGGTTATATGCCTTATTAAAGACAAAATTAAGATGTTAGTTTTGTAATATTTTTAATTTTTCCAACTAACATTTTTCTAATATCTTAAATCAAAGCAACATTTGGCATGTTTACCATCATAACGAAATTTGTGAATTTTTCTGATAAAAATTTAATAAATTCTAATATAGCGGACTAGTTTCAGACATAAGACGAATATTAGTTATATAGAATATGTAAAACTAACACGGCAATTTTCTCGTTATAATGCGTATAACTATCTTTTATACATAATTTATTAATACTTCTCTTTTGTTTCAAATGGTACTAATGTTTGCTAATAACACATTCTCACGCCCCTGCATTAAAAATACTAGAAATACCATAACAAATCAGAAAAACGGGATGTATTGCAGAATATGTATATATAATTTTGTATAAAAAAACTCTTCTTCCGAAATTTCCAGTATGTGGTTATATATTTTGACAAACATGCTACTTGTTGCTATTTAATAATTACTTTAAATATGTATAGGTATAACCTAGGTATTTTTTATATAACCTAATAAAATTGTTACAGAAAATAAGAAAGGATCGACTACAACTAATAAGCATAACCTTGTATCATAGTCAAATAATAAAGCTATTTTGTATTTTAACTTGACGGGAGATAGTAGTTGTACATAAAAATACACCATCCAGCGAATTTTTAAATAATTTTTATAGCTGTGAATTTTCTTAGAAAATACGTGCTAAAAATTGATATATTACTGATTTTTCTTTATATTTCAGTCCGTCTTATTTTAAAAGCAGTCTTTTTATTACTTCTTACACTTCATCATTGTTATTAATCTTAATTTTTCTGAAAGAATATTCAAAAAAGTAAGAACCATATACTGAACAGCTTTTGTTTAAAATATTGTAAAAAAATAATAAAACAATTGATCGAATCGGATTTTTACGAAACGACTTTTCTTCAGGAAATAAATTCTTTAAAATATATCATCTAGTTTTTCGAAATTTTATTTCCAATTACTATATAATTAACAACAAATGTGCACTATAGATAGATAATTGTTACAAAATTTGAGTATGCTGTAAGAAATCTTGCAATCCATTCATTTTATACATCATTAAAATATTTGTAAACACAAAATAAAAGAAAATTCGTACTTCAGTGAAAAGTCAATTGCATTCATAATGCGAACAAATATTGGAATTGTAAAATGAATAGGTGATTTGCAATTTCACGTTAATTCAAGGCGTTAATGTTTTATCTGTTATTTTTCCAATTCCCTGTCAGCATATTATCAGAACAAACGTATCACTGGAAGTATTAATAAACTTTTATGTAGAATTTCTTCAAACATTACTTTTGTGAAATTCGGCAGTTCACGGTGAGCTTGAATGACATTTAAATCAAAAGTTTCGGCCCATCGCCGTTCTTTACAGATATCATTTCAGTGATTCCCAACGAGTATTTTCTTACCAAATTTGAAATTATTCTAGGGAGGAAACGGGAATACAATGATTTTATTTGATTTTTTTGGTGATTTAATCATATATTCTGATGAAAAAGCGTATCTAAACGCATTTTTTAAAATTTAATTATCGGTTTGATTGTCTTTAAAAATGTACAGACATGTTATAGTTTTATATTTATACATAAAGTTTATAAAACCTTAAATAAATGCTGATTTATATGATTTTTTTATAATAGATAGAGTTTTATAAATCGCAGGCTTTCGATATATCTCTGATGTATTCATAAAATGATCGTAATTTGTTTTAATATTTTGTTATCACGTGGAAATATATACGCGACTAAATTCAGAGTACGAAACGCCAACATGCCGCCTGCAAGAACGCACGAAGAAAATCGAATAAAAATATGTCTTTTTTGCTTTGGTAAAACTAGTACAATGGTAAATATTACCGGATCTGTGAAAATTCTCGTAGAAAAGTACATTTTATATGATCCTAATGATACACGATTACCTCTTGTTTTGTGTACAACATGTAAACGGGATTTATATCGCGTGAATGGTGATCCGGAAGCCACAATTAAACTTCCGAATTTTCATACTCTCCCTCGAATCAGAATCAACGAATGCAACGAATTGCTCAAAATTTGGTGCTCTACCTAAACGAAACAGCATACGAACAGACTTGAAGAATGAAAAAACTACAGGTAATTTAATATAATTAGGATGTTTTAAAATTAAACGGAAAAATGGCTATAATTATTCAGCATACATAACAAGTTAGTTGGTACATAAATTATTGTTTTCCGTACAATTTTCAATGTTGTTAAAATATTGTGCATAATTTATTTACATACGTTATTTAGCAATTTTAATTCAAACTTTCAGACAAGACAATTTCATCTACTACTACGGAAAATCGATGCAGTTTTTGTTTTTCGATTATTTCAAGAGGCCTAGCACATAAATGTAACATGAGCACTCGAATTAATAACCTCACTGAAGTTATTTGTCTTACTGAGCAAATAGACGCTAACAGTTCTGCAAAAATAATATCGTCTGTGTTAAAAAGAAAAATTCGAAACAAAGAGGAAAAGGAAAACAACGAAGAAAAAATACTCTCATTATCTCAACTTCACGGCAAACCGCTTGAAATTGCTATTGGCAATCAAGGTTCTTCAAAAAAGAAGAAAAAGTCATCGTTATCCGCTGATGATATGTTGAAAATTCAAACGAAATTCCATTTGAGTCAAAGAGAGACCTTGGGAATTGCTGCTGCAATGCGTGTTGCTACAAATGATAGAAAAATAATGGAACCTAATTTGAAAGAGAAGTTATCGGAACGAAGTCATTGCGTCGACGATTATTTTGCAGCTACAACATTCGATTTTGTAAGTATAAATGGCAATAAAGCAGTCAATAAAGTTGCAAATGTTGCTTACTGTACGAATCTTGAAGGATTGATCGCTCACATTAAAGAAAAACGTTCTGTGCAAAATGTCCACTTGAAATTTGGTATTGATGGAGGTGGCGGATTTTTAAAAGTCTGCTTATCGATTCAATCCAAATCAATCACAACGCCAACACAATTAAAACGTCAAAAATACAACGATGGAATTAACGCCTCGCGTTTTAAAGATTCCGGCGTGAATAAACTGCTTATATTAGCATTAGCTCCTTCTTGCCAAGAAAATTACGAGAATGTTTCGAAATTGTGGTCAATGCTCAATATCAACGTTTTTGACGGAACAATTGCGACTGATTTGAAGCTCGCAAACATCATGGTTGGGATTATGTCGCACAGCAGTATGTATACATGTACCTGGTGTTACGCGCCCAAACACGGATTAGACAAGTGTGGAGAATATCGGACTTTACAAAGTACTTCGCAAAATTATGAACTCTGGAAAAAAAATGGTGCCTTGAAAGAACTTGCTAAAAACTACAAAAATTGTATTCATCCACCAATTTTTTCATCATCGACTGATAAATCCTTTCTTCAAATCATACCTCCTCCAGAACTGCATTTAATGCTTGGGGTAACAAACACATTGTATAATGGGTTATTAAAAGAATTTGAATCTACTGCTTTAATATGGGCTAAGGATTGCAATGTATCTCGAGAAGTAGGTCATGGAGGAGCCGCCTTCAATGGAAACTCATGTAAAACTTTATTGCAAAAAATTGACTTACTTCGTTCCAGAAACCATAATTTGGGATGTATGAAGTATGTGGTTGCTTTTGAAAAATTCAAAGACTTAGTGAAAGCATGTTTTAGTTACAAACTTGACCCTGCATTCAAGAAAAGAATAGAGGATTTCCAGAGTAGCTATGTTGATCTAAATTTATCTATAACTCCTAAAGTGCATGCTGTTTTTTTTCATATTTCCGATTTTTGTGAAGAAACAGGAACTGGCTTAGGATTTTACAGTGAACAAGCTATGGAGTCAGTTCACGCGGACTTCAAGTCAGTTTGGGCCAAGTTCAAAGTGTCAGAAACACATTCAGATTATCTGGAAAGATTAAAAAAAGCGTTGTGCGCATACAACGGCCTTCACTCGTGTTAAACGAATTTTGTGTTTATTTCATTGTTTACTTCATTGCCACATGAAAAGGACTACATTATGTACTGTCAGTGATGACAAAAATTTGTAATTTTGTAAAAAAAAATATATTATCGACGTATAAAACCCAATAAAATGTCTTTCACTCAGAAATAAATAAAAAAAAAATAAATAAAATCGTTTTATTCCGGTTTCCTCCCTAGAATAATTTCAAATTTGGTAAGAAAATACTCGTTGGGCATCACTGAAATGATATCTGTAAAGAACGGCGATGGGCCGAAACTTTTGATTTAAACTTGGTTCAAGCTCACCGTGAGTTATCTAAAGGAGA
Organism: Trichopria drosophilae; assembly: GCA_030407085.1. NCBI lineage: Eukaryota > Metazoa > Arthropoda > Insecta > Hymenoptera > Diapriidae > Trichopria > Trichopria drosophilae. The sequence goes on from CM059584.1 coordinate 41,007,966, forward strand.
AATCCAGACTAAAATTCAGGAGGGAGTCTGGCAGTATTATCGAATTTTAGAATTGCTCGCGCTAATTAATTAACGATGTTTTGTCCTCTATATCGCAGAACAAATATTTAAATATATTACTCGCAAAGAATTGAATAATATTTTTGTCGTAATTGAGTCAAAATTTTTATGTGAAGATAAACATAAATAAAAACACTGAATTCAAGAAAGGTTCTTAATCAACAATTTTTACTACTTTTCACATTGCTGGAAGTTATCTGGGCAAAATTAAAAACAACATTGATTTATGGCCATAAAAATGGTCAAATTTCCCATCTTTTTTGGTCTAGTTTTCGGAACGAAAAGTTTTAATTTTGCCTTTATCGTTTATGCTTATCGTTTCGACGAAACCAAGGTCGGAATATCCCATTAAACTATAATTTACCAATTTTCAAAATCAAATAGACAATCGGGGTTTTAAAACAGGTCGAAAATTATGTAAATAATACCTAAAAAATACCATTAAATTCCTGAGGTGAAAATGACCAAATAACTGTGAAATTTAATTTGGTAAAGAATTTTAATTCAAATGGCCATTTCAGTGCTGACTTGAAGGGGTAGATTTATAATATTACAAAACAGCGTTGTTGAAGTAATATTGTTTTAACGTATATTACAAATTTGAATAATTGAACGAGCAGTTATTTATAAAAAATACAACATCAAGATTATTAAAAAGAGATATCATTTATTAAATAACAGCAAAATAAAAAATTCATTTTGTTGACAAACTTAACTGTGATGTTATTCCTAAAATTGGTTGTAGTAAATGTGAATAAAGACATGAACTATACTACACTGAGTAAGCTTTAAATATTTGACACTAGACTTATTTTTAAAATACGACTTTCATATTGTAGACATTGAAACCCATTTTACGAAATATTAAAGAAATGGGTATAGAAAAAATAAAAAGATAGAATTAATTTAACGAGTGACACTGAAAAACTTAATTTTTATTTTTTCTTAAATTAAATTTTCTTGAAATAAATTTTTCCTAAAACAACAAGAATTTATTAAAAAGGTATTAGAATTTTTTTGTAAATTTTGTCTGGTTATGTATTCAGTTGGTTTTTTGTTATTGTTTCTTGATAGAAAAACACCTTAAGGTTTTAGTAAGAGGACCAACGATTCAAAACAAAATTGAAACGTTGGGTATGATAGGTTTTGCATTATAAACCTACCCCTTCAAGTTGAAATTGGACCAATTTCATCTCTTCAAAGTTGTGTAAATAAGTCCTGATCGATGCACCATCCAAAAGTAGTTATTTCGCCCTATTTTACTGCTTGAGTTATTGTCAAACGTAAAAAGTAAATAAATTGAAAAATAATTAAACCAAATAAATTTAGGTGAAAAATCTTACTTCAAATAAAGCTTTATCTTTAGCAATAAATCAGCAATCGATAAAATCTGTTATAACTATTTATTTATTTATTTAATTTCAATGAGAAACTCCCCTCATCAAAAATTTCCTTAGAGTAACAGAATATTGCGAGAATTATGATAATTCTCATCGTTATCAGTTGGTAATATACATAGGGGTTTGAAAATTAAATACGAAATTGTACGAGTACGCGACTTGATGTAGTGTCTTGGAGAAGCAGAATGTCGTGAAATGCCAGAGGCACTACAGATTCAAAGGCTGACAGCGGGTCGAGCAATTATGCACAAACAGTTGGCAGTGGATTAGCAAAGCACCAGGACATATGTTCTCTGAATTTCGGTATTCTGTGATATTTGAGTGAGAACTAAATGGTACTCTATAATATTCTCAAAAGTTCAGGTGCGATTATCTCTCGTTCATGAGAGAGAACACCGAGTGTAACTGACTTATTAACCAAAAGTAACTAAATACTATCTATTTTACATGTAATTCATTAGTTAATTTAATACAATCCTTAATTAATTTGGTTTTATTATATTTTCTTTCAAAATTTCTACTAAATATATGAACTGTACATTTGCTAGTAATCCATCTTAAAAAGAAAATGTATGCAATGGATAGATCCGTTGCTATCTCCATGTTTTTAAACTTGTATACTGATAAAAAAAATAGTAGAATTTTCATTATTTATATGCATATATTTTCTAGTATGTTTTCGTATTTGAACGAATTGCAAAATTAAGTATAAAAAAAACAATATTTACAAATGTTATTTTATAGTTTTCGAGGTTAAAACTATGCAGACATTACATAACTTTTTATTATATTTTTTTAAAATCATAAATATAATACATTGAGTTTTTAGCAGGATCCAACTAGAATTTTTCTTCGGAATGAAGATATAAAATGGGAAAAGAAATGTTTTCTAAATGCAAGGACGCTATAATCCCTTGTAAATAATTCAAAATATTTATTATTTTTACTTATTCCCGAGAGACCTATATTCGCTGCAACCGACGACGCACGTTGCGGCTCACCTGAAACTAACTCGTTCTATACTAACTTATTTTCCTCTGTTTCTCAACGGACTAGGTTAAGTCCCGTAACAGCCTGTGGGCCACTCTTCTGTTTGGTTAGAATAAAGGAAGAATTGAAACAATATGAATGTTATATATTTCAAGCTTATGAAAGAAGTTTACAACATGGAGTTTGTAAAATCAATGCTTCATTGAACGCCGTCAAAAAAATACTCTACGAATAAAAAGCGTTGAATATAGAATAATATTTCTTCTTTTTGTACCGGATTATCCCAGCAATTAATTTCGTTTGCTTAATTTAAATTTTCTTCTCATATAAAATGTTAGCACGTGATAATCATATGGAAGCCAATCTCATAAACTTTAAATACTTGTGTCACTGCGATTTACCCATTTTTTACGTTACTTTCGATGTTTACAAAATCAGCAGTTAAATATTCTGTAAGTATGATAATGTGAATACGTAATATGTAACTATGAAATCCGTACCTTCGAAAAAGGAACATATGTAAAAATAGAGGAAAATGTACTGTTATTAACAGAATCAATGCTTTACCAATTTTCTCAACGACACTGAAAAAATTACCCTTACAGAAATTCCCATACTATCCAATAACGGGATATACATGTAAAATTTCCTAAATTTTCCTGAAAAAATCCCATACTGTCGAAGAAATTAGGGCGTAGTTATTTTAATTATTTTATGAAAATGTAGAAAACTTTTTCCTTTTCCCGAGTATATCCCGTTGAAACCAGACAGTATGAAAATTTTTCAAAGGAAAACTTTCTTAGTGTATGGTGGGTTCTACTTCATTACACTCGAATGGGGATACCTGTCAAAATGAAGATGTCCTCTTTAGTAATTATCTGTAAAGGTGCTTCAAATTGGTTATGATACCAGTAAATTAGGTCACGTTTCGATTATTGATTATATGCGGTGGATTCATGCGATAGAGACAATTAACAAGTGAGATTCGGTAAAATTTAATTTTGGGAAATCTGAAGAACGACGTCGATGGCGATTTTGAAAACGAGGAAAATGAGCCCGTATACCCGTGTAGAAATTTGTCCATTTTTTCGTAGACTGGCCATTTCTCCTATACTTTTAACGTGGTAAATAAGAATGTTATACAAGAATTGTACAAAAAATGTTTTCATTTCTACCAGGGTACTAGCATGGTATAATGTGGAAATCGGTCGGTATGGTGCGCTATTTTTTGTCGGATAGACGAGCGCGATATCGCCACCAAATTTTTTTTCACAAGAAAAACAGTTTTTGATTTGAGTTAACAAAAGCGACAAGGTTTTATTTCTCACAGTTCCGTTCGTTATTAACACGTAGTGTCACATCACTAATATCACGTTATATTTTCCAGGCCATAAAAAAAAACATGATATTTATTGATCACCGTCGTGAATGAAGATATTTTAGTTAGCAAAAAAAAATTCAATTGGATAAAATAACGATAATGATTAGGTTTGATTTTTAATTCAGAAAGAATTAAATTATTAACATCAATTACGGTAATATCAACTAGCTAGAGTATTCTATATAATTTGTAATATTGTATAATAAAAATTACTATAAGTTCTTAGAATTTTTACTATTCAGACTGTAAAAATTACAAAAAATCTAGTAATTTTTACTAGAAATAATGGTAATTTTCTCCATTCTACATGACTGTCTCAAAATTACCATCTGAATGGGTAAACTTTCTAAGAACATTTTTTTCCGTGTTTGAAAAAAGTGTATCCTACCTTTTTTTTTATACAGAACTACCCGCTCTATATTTTTTCTCCAAAACATTATTTAGCAGATTTGTATTATTCAAAAGAACGATAAAAAATTAAAAAAAGAACACGTTTCAACTGTATTTTCAAGATGGCGTCCAAGATATGGCCGAGTGTTAAGTTTCATTCTCATATTCGTAATAAAGAATTAAAGTTTAAAAAAAATCGTAAAAAGGAGGTAAAAGTTTCAAACTGTACGTCAGATTCATAGTTCAAATTTTTTTTTCTTTTCATTTTTCAAGTGCCAAAAAAAAATATTCTAAATTGATTACCCAGACATTTTCTTAATCTTTGAGAGCCTCCAAAGGAAATTCAATGCACTGCATTCACATTTCCAATAGAAATATTACACCTGAGAGTGCAATAATATAAATATGGCAACTAGTCAAACAGTATATCACGTTTAAAAGCAATAAATGCATGAGCGACAGTGTATAAGCTCTTCATTAATTGTAACATTATATACAGTATGTGTGCGTATGCAAAAATAACGAGAAATGCATATTCTCATTTATCCCATTGCGCTGTTTGAGCTACGTAATTATTTTGAAATCAATTACACACGTTGCCAAAAGTTTCACGCTTACTCCGTTGCAATGTGATAATTTCGCAGTGGATGGCGAGTTCAATTTTATTCAGTCAGAATAATTATATTACCACAAAAACAATAAATGCAAACTCTAGCTTAATTTTCAAACATGTTACGAAATAAGTTGATATTACTGAGAAAGTTGTGAACCCGTTATTAACGTGAAAGACCGCGATTAAATCCGTAATACCCACGGCGTTCGAAATGCATTATATCTCAATGCAAGATGTTCACGTGTACGCCACTAATTTCTTGAAACTTTCTGTATGAAAACTATATTAAAATAATGTGTAAATAATAACAAAATGTATTACGGATAATCTTCCAAATTTATTAAAAAATATAAATATATAATATCGTATTAATATATTTTCTTATCGAATGCAGACAACAGCATTAAACATACATAACATTAAAATCGCTATGTATATTTTTAGCTGCCGAACATGATTTCAATTCCATTATCAATCTTTTTCTCACAAAGAGTATTTATATCGGTGGAAAACGAAGTGTGCAAAATGACTATTTCAAAGAAGCGCAAAAATTATTTACAAATCAAGACAACTACGGCTACTGTGCCAGTAGTAAGATGCGAACCAGACATCGTTCATCCGTGCCGTTACTACTTAGAGTGGGTATTTTTTTTAAATATAATTGAAAAGAAACATTGAAAATTTAATATATTGTTAATAACATTAATGACAATTTTTTAGGCAATAATTAAAATGACAAAAATTTATTTAATTATTCCGTGCTTTTTTTAAATTTTTACGTTGTCAAAAATTACTGAATTCCAATCAATGTAAGTTTACTTTCTACGACACTTATTCCATACAGATTTTCTGAAAACTTTTTCCAACATCAACGCTTAATTCACAAAAGGAGCGATTTGTTTAAAAAATGGCTCTTTTTTAATATTTTCTTCTTTGCACAGAGAGAAAGAAAACAGCTAATGGAATCATTTTATAATAGCTTTAGTAAAACGGTTTAATGCAAAAAGTACTTAAATTAACTATTTACACAGTAAATGAAACTGTAAAATTGTCCCATTTACTATTTTCCGGAATTTAAATGATTTGTACATAACCTCAAATATCAACTACAACCTTTCATGTTGTTAATTCTACTACTTACATGTGTTAAAATCGATTCTAATATTTCTTAACCCTTTCTCTCTCTCTCTCTCTCTCTCTCTCTCTCTCTCTCTCTCTCTGCGTAATTCCGGAAATAGGAATAGGTCAATTATTACTTACACGACATTAAATTGTACTTTTCATGCTGTACAAAATGAGTTTTTGCATTTTGCTTTTCGCCTTCATTTTTATAAAGTAATTAATTGTTTCCCCATTAAATACTGTCGCTACTTCAGCCAATAAATATTTGTTGTCGAAGTCGAAAAATCAGTCACTATTTACATCAGACATGGTTAAAGCATTCTCTCTTTTTTAACGTTGTTTATCTTATTCTTCACCATTTTCCTTTTGATATCTTCTGAGCATTTCTTCCCCCATGCTTAAACTTTGCATTACATTTTATTTGTCATTCATTCTGTTGGGTTGTCCTCATCTATGACATATAACATGAAAGGGAAGTATAAATCAAACTACCACATAAAATTAAGACCTTCAAACATTTCTTATATTATATATCATCCTTAATAGGAAATTAAAGACTGAATTAATAGAAATCAATGTTATAATTCAAGAGAAAATATTTTCCCACAATCAGTAATCGTAAACTTTTCTGGAGTTAAATATATGAGCCTAATTTTAATTTGTTTATAATATCTCAAAAAATGACACATTTTGTGAAAAATTACAGTCTAAATATGAATCATCAAAAATCACTGTATATCGAAATAGTTTTTTAAATTAACTACCCCTTAATTGTATTTGTATAATCTTCGGACAAAAGTTCAAAAATTCTTTTGCGACAATTCAGTAACAGCCCAAAAGTAAAATTACTTTATAAGAGTGTTACATTTTTTACTATAAAAGTTTTGAAATTTCATTCCGAGGAATTTACAGATAAGCATGTCAGAAAATACAGTTTTCTTAATGAACTGTCGTAGAAAAAAATTGTTTCAATACTACAATCTTATAATCTACAAGGAAGTAAATATAAATTTTGTGACCTAATTGATAAGTTGGATTTAGTTTGGTTCCGGACTATTTGTTATCAAGCCGAATGTGCATTGTTTATAAGTACCAAAGAAGCATTACAAGGTACAGTGACTGCAAAGTTGAAAATTAGGACTGAAACGATTATCTTTAGTAAAAATATTGATAACGTTGCATTATTCTCGACAATTCTACAAGCTAATATTTTTCGATGCAATTTTGATGTCTTCAATTTCAATAGTTTCATAACACTTAGCTATAACATAGTTCATGTTTATTTCAAAATTTCCAAATACGTTAATGCTTAAAAGTAATGTTAATAATGCCCTTGTTATTTTCAGGACTACAGTTAAAGACTGGTTCCTTATACTAAGATTCTGGGTGCTGGTGCTGGTAATAAATTAAAAACAGTTTGGTTAATGTAGACTCAACCGAATTGGCTAGTTGTGGTACCAAAACGAGTTTTCTGGAAAAGTTAGATTGTTGAAACTGGAATTTGTTTACGGAATGCACATTGTATGGCAATTAGCCAAGATGATTAGAGAACTACGCGTGGAAATTTCGACTGGATCGAAATGATCATTCCAGTTCTAATTTTCTTCCGAGCTGTCAATGTACCTTGTCATCAAACTTGTTTGGTACTTATAACAAACGAAATTCGGGTTTGATAAAAAATAGTGCGAACCAAACTAAATCCAACCTACCAATTTGATCAGATAATTACAAACTTTAACTAAATTTATTTATTTCCGTGCAGATTTTTTCTGTCATTACCAAGGTAAAAATTCCAAGCTTTTTTGACGGGAAAGACTATTTCCATGTTGCTTTTTTCGGCTTCTTATGTACTGAACAAAATTAACCTGACCAATACAACTATCGTTTGGTAATAGACATTGAATTACTTTCTTTCAGTTAGATGCATCTTATTAATGTAGTTAGTGTTACTATTTGCGATGTAATTTTACTGTTTTTAAAGATTTGTAGTTAAGTTTACGCAAATCTGTTGTAAATTTATCTGCACTTTATTTAAAGCAACTGCCAGAATAACTAATTTCACTAACTGCCGCACATTCGTAGTTATTAATATATTCTTAAATAATGTTGGTTTTTTCGTTCATATATGTTTAAATATGTGGTTGATTAGACCTATTTTTCAAAAATATTCTTCTTATGTTCATTTATTCGTGTTTTTAGAGGCCTGTACGTTTGTCCGATATAAGATTTGTTACACTGAAAACAAGGAATTTTATACACAACTCCATTTTGTTTTTCAAAGGGAAGTCTGTCTTTTCGTGATTTAATTTGGAGATATTCAGAGAAAATAGTCAAAATTTTCAAAAATCAAAATATAAGGATAGTGTCAACACCTTTTAAAATCAATATTGCACAAATTTATTCTTAGTACGACACCACCAGCACATATAAAACTTCATATTCCCTAATTTAGTATAAATACGACGCAATTACCATCGGTTTCTTACATAGCCATGAAGAGGACTCATATTCAGGTCGAAACGTTGCTAGATTTTTATTTATTATTTATATTACAAAAAAAAATCAAAATTATTAACCCTTATCTGTTTTTTTCCTTTTCTGCTAATTTTTTAATCTTTATTACACTCAACTATTTTTAATTTCTATTATATGTATATATGACCAAAAAAAACAACACTATTTAATAATATATTAATTTATAAAACAGTCGAAAAAATAAACCTATCAAATGTACATTCGTAGTTATAATGTAGAATAGTCACCGACACTAATTATATACAATCGAGCATCTCTTCGACCACGTAGACTAGTTGAGAAGTAGTCCTTTCATCCAAGAATTTTCCTCAGTGCGTTTAAATACTACAGGAAATGTAAACGTCACCCCGCAAAACGCAATAACAATGATAATTGACATATCCCGTCGCGCCCGAGGATATCTTATCACATTGTTATCTCGTCGTTGATCAGCTGCACTATCCTATAGATTTCAATGTTTATGAATCTAGCAATTTTTCCAGATGAAGAAAAGGCGAAACGGAAAATGAGCCGAGCTCGAAAATGGACCGGATTTACGAGCCCTGGAGTCAATCGCCGTGAGATGAAGGATCGCGCGGACGATTTCGCGCGAGTTTCCTTCGTTTTTTGTCTCACCGGAAACTATATAGAGTGTTGCAGGGAATTCTCGTTTATCCCTTCTTTTGACGTTCTCCTTTTGACCCTCTTTTTCGTTTATTTCATACCCCCCGGAGCGAGGCACGGAAGGCTATTATGTTGGCTATCCGTACTAAAGCGCCCCCCTTGCACACGCAGTGAAACGGTTTATCGATACCAATAAGCGCACCGGCTCGCTTCGCCGTGGCTGCAACTGCACTGCGTCGTTGAAAACTTTCAGAAAATACTCGCTTCCCTCCGCAGGGACAAACTCAACTGCCTTCAAACTTCTTAATACCCTTCCGTTCTTTCACGTTGCCCGCTTACCGTACTTATTTCGCGTCATGCACGTCGGCCAAATGTTATCTTACGACGTTTGCCCGTCGTTTTATATTGGAGCTCGGCCGCAAGGAAAATCTCGGTTTTCTGTCGAAATCCACCATATAATTGATTCCAACACATTTCGAAACGGGACAACGGGACATTTCCAAGTTACTGTACTGTCGGGAAGTTCAAATGGTGCGTTTTATCCAAAAGAGTTATAAGACAGTTCTTAATGTATCAGAGGAACTAGGACAGCATTTGTATAGTTTAAACTTTGAAAAATAATGCAGTTAAGTAATTCAAATTCATCGAAAATTGAAATATATACTCGTTGAGCGGTCAAATTAAATAAAAAATATTATGTAGTTGATACGGCTCGGTGTACCGATGCGACACCCTCGTAAGTCATCATTTATTAAAAACTGCAAAATATTACTTACATAAAATATAATTATAAAAGAATTACAAAAAAAAATTAATACAAAGAGGACAAAATTTACTTACATAAATAGACATATTTTTAAACTGATCTCAGGTAAATTAAAAATTTCTTCAAGTCATAATAGACGAAAAACTTTTATTTCATTAACGGATCTTCAAATGTATAAAATTGTAAAGTTGAACAATTGTATCTGAAAAAAAAATTATTTTTATTTAATTATATACATTTATTCAATTTTTTTCCAATATTATGGGTCGCTATTCTAGCCATATACGATACTCCGTCACCATTTTTATTACCTTTAACCTTCCAAACGTGGCATTTGTTAATGCATTTAACATTTTCTTCATTGTTAGTATTTAAATTTGAAACACGCATAACTTCGTTAAAAATTACCCTTTTCAAATTCGTCAAAATACGGATTGCCTTACTTCAGTTGAACAACATATTCAATCGACAATTAAATCTAAAATTTTGACCGTATGTGCCTGCATGATTTGAAATGGATTTAGTCTATGATCGCCAAATTATCCAATTGGCTCTAGTTTTTAAGAGAATGAAGGTCAGAAGGGTAAAAAATTCGATTCTAGACATTTTTGGGCATCTAGTCTCAACCCAAAAGAATGCTGTTGTCCCACCACGGTAGTCCTGAATGAATTTTAAATAAAGGTAAAAGGCACCTCAGATTTTCTTTTTTTATTCGTGTCAGGGACTCTTCTGAATAAGATTTATGCAAAAATTAAAATAATCCTCTTGGCCGTTTTTGAGAAAACCCGATTTTAGTGGAAATTAAACCTCATTTTCGATAAAGTAGTGCTGAAAGCAAAATTTAGTTAATTACTTATGCTAAAGCAATTGTAATATAATAAATGAAGTAATACAATAATGGTATAATAAAGAATAGATATGAATTTATTGAATACATATACGTAAACACTTAATCAGTATTAACAATCAAACGTGTTGGCTATTATATTCTATTACAGACTTTAGTAGATTTTTGGCATAATTAGTGTGCGTTTTTTGCAATTTATATTTTTACCACGTTTTTTTGAAATCTGAATATACCGATTCCATGGCCTGTTCACTGAACCATCCAAGTCCTTTTTTTCGCAGTAGTAAGACACATGATGAAAAACGGCGTGCACCTTTGGAGTTATCGTAATTTGCAAAGCGATGTAACTATTTCGAAATTCTTCTATATATCTGGAATAATGACAATCCAAATGATATCCAAAACAGGTATTCACTACTCGTTGACAATCTTGAATACATTTGACGTATTTTACACAGCCGATGTTTCCATTAGATTTTAAAATGTCTACTTTATTTAAGAGTTTTTTTACAAGCGTTACCAGCAAACATAGATGCTCCATTAAACACATTACGCGAAACGTTACACTTCGTAGCCGCCCAGTTCAAACTTTCTTTTTCAAACTCCATTAACATATTATTGAAAATATGATTTACAATACCAATCAATAAGTGAAGTTCAGGAGGAACTATTATGTCGATGATAGTCTTATTTATATCTTCGGAGCAAATGGGAGGAAAAATGCAATTAAAATATTCTTTGGCATTCTTTTTTAAGCTTCCTTTACCTTTCCATGCTTCATAATTCTTTATGCAGTCACCTATTATTCAATATTTTCTACATGATTCCAACTGGTCTTTACTCACAGTGCACCATGTGCAAGGGAAAGTACTGTCATGAGACATCAAACCGGCAAGGATATTAGCGATTTTTAAATCAGCAGCAATTATTGCTTCTTCAAATTCTCTGATGCCTAAGAGAGACCATAACATTTCAATGACGTCATAATTTTCATCGGAGCATTCAGCTATTCCAAGCAAAAATAAATTTTTTACTCCAGAGTCTTTAAAATTTGTAGAGATAATGCCTTCTTGATATTTTCGTCGTCGAAATATTCGTATATGTTCATTACTGTCATTATCATGTTCACACATGGATTGTATTGATAAACAAATTTTGAGGAATCCCCCTCCGCCATCAACACCGAACTTTAAAGTGACAGATTCTTCACATTGTCTCAATTCTTTGACATAGTCAATCAATCCTATTAAGTTATGGCAAAAAACTAAATGCCGAACGTTTACTTCCTTCTCTCATTTTTTACTTAAAAAATTAAACTCCCGAAAGTCAAAATAATGCCGAATCAATAATATGGTTTTTAGGTATCAAATTTTCCCTTAAACCGGATTCAATCAATTCAGACGCAGATCCGAAGCAAGACGACGGATTTTATTCAAAGATTAAGAATATTTCGATCCTATTTTAGACATTTCTTCGACGGTTATTTGTTGGCGGTTTAGGTTTGAGGTATCTGTAGACGAATTTATAGAAACCTTTAATGATTTGTATGTGTGTGTATAAAATGCTATAATGTGTGTGTGTATGTGTGTGAATGAGTGTGTATGTATGTGCAAATAACAACTAAATATGTTACAATAGCTCTTCAAGTTTAATAATTGACCAAATTTTACTGTGAGCACTAGTTTATTGAAAATTGGGTTTAATTTCCACTAAAATCGATTTTTCTAAAAATCGGCTAAGGGGATTATTTTAATTTTTACATAAACCTTATTCAGAAGAGTCCCTGAAACGAATAAAAAAAGAAAATCGGAGGTGCCTTTTACCTTTATTTAAAATTCATTCAGGACTACCGTGCCACAGTTACAATTCATTCTGATAGTATTTTTCCAGTAGAATCCAAATATGTACGTCAAAATAATCAAGTAAACCTAATTTTTTATCAAATTGGCGGTCAAATTTGTAAAAAACAGATTTCCGGCATTTCGAACATCTTTTCACGCCCCAAAAAAATTATGTTGTCCCACCAGTAAGAGTCAATTCTTATAGGATTTTTCCCGCAGAATCCAAATATGTACGCCAAAATATCGACGTGGACCTAGCTTTTTACCAAATTGAAGGTCGAACGGATCAATAACCATGTTTTTGGACATATTTCACATTTTCACTTTAGGAGGCGACGTAAAAAAATCAAGAAGTTCAAACTGGCGGATCCAATATGTTCAACGAACTTTTTGAAATGCGACTGACTTCAAACTCGTCATCGTTCTTAATGACTTTTCGAAAACAATTGAAAAAAGGCCCTAAAACACGATTTCTTGCCGTTTGAACTTCAATTTAGGCAAATATTATGCCCAATTCAATATTTTGGAATACATATTTCGTTTCTGCGGACGGGGCAACAGCATTTTAGTATGCTCTGAATAGATGCTCAAAAATGGCTAGAATCGAATTTTTGACCCTTTTGACCTTCAATATCTCAAAAACTTGGCTATTTTGGCGGTTATATTTGGCTTCTGGAGTAGACACATTGCTAAAATCGCCTTTTACTTATACGGCAGCAAAATTTTGTTGGTCTGTGTAATTCGTAAAAATGATAGCTTCGTCAAAGATTTAAAGTTGACGTTTCGACGAATAATACAACGACTTTTTGTAACCGAATGCTGTCTCTTTTCTTCTCTCAGAATTATTCACCTTATAAAGATTTTCAAATATTTTGTCAATATTATTGAGATAAACAATATTTGACAAATTATTTATGATCAAGATATAATAGTACATTTAACCAGGATATTTTAGATTCATCTGCTACAAAACTCTTTGAGTTTAACATTCATTTTCTTAAGATGAATGCAGAGAAGAAAACATCTAACCATAGTTTTAAAATTCTTTTTACGCAATTGCTTGGAATTATACAATACAGTGCTGGAAGAAAGATGCGCATTAACCCCGAATTAAACGTAGTTCCGGTACATCGTGCATACTTTATTGCTCAGAGTTTACTTTACCACCCGTTTAACAAGGGCGGGCCGTAAACGTCAGACTACTTTTAGCTTGTTTCGTCTAACTTTTACTCAAACATATCGTACCACAAGAAATAATAAATTATTGTAATTAAACAATGCAAAAAATCAGAGATAAAAAGTGGGACATTAATCAAGTTTATATAAGTTGAGTTTACAGACCTGGAGTTCAATGAGCATTTTACATTGCAAATGTTTAAAGTAAATATTATTTAGGAACATCGGTCAAAATTACGTCTATTTGCTTTCCTATCACGTACGTAACCTAATTTTGCTAATCTGGAGTGGATTTTGATTTGACATAATGTGGATGATAGAAACCTGACTATAATTCGGAATTGTAGAAAAACATTAATTTAACAAAAAAATCATAATTAAGAATTATAAAGGAAGGCGATCATGACAAAAGTTCCTTGGTAGAAATTGTTATCATCTTTGAAGGATTAAAACTAACTTTCAGGCAAATATTTTGGTTAAAAAATGTATAAAATGAAAGTGTCTACAAAATGTCCAACAATTGTCTAATATTAAGCAAAACATACTATAACTGAAAAATTCCCACATTTCTGTCCAATTTTTAGGCATGAAAAATGTACAATATTTATGCTGAACATTTTTATCTATTAAATGTATGTTGAAAATGTTCTAAGTTATATCCATTTCGTAACCACTAAATATTGGACGTGAAGCTTTGACTTGAATTGCACAAATTTATTTTTTCTAATAATTCTACAAGAAAATTATTTTAAATGACGATATAGTAACTTGTAACATATGAGGCAAGATAGAAATTGGACCCAGTAATTGGAAAGCTATTTTATAAACTGTCCTGTTGTTTTAAGGTTATTTTCTGATAGCATTTCTGATATAGTCCGTTAAAAGAATGTAAACATATATTTTTACCATTTCTAACAAGAATATTTTTAACTACAAATTTTATAAAACATCTTCTTTGTTACAATATGCAATAGCAATATGCACTTCATGGAAAATGTTCCTAAACCAAATTATAATTATACATTTTCGTAATATTTTACAAACATATATATCATGTTTTCAGAAAGCATTGGCCAACAAAATTTTTAAATTATTGGGGTACTTTTGTCATAGTAAAAAATCATGTACATTTTTTCTAAATATGCGCGTAAAAGTCAACCTTGTTCATCGCTGTAGCGGTAACGACGCGACTGTGGCCGCGCTTGTTAACCCTTTGAAGCACACAGTTGTCTTTACGCTAAAAATAGCTGAAATTTGTTACTCGGGAGTTTTCGGGGCCGCTGATTACGAATCTGAACTCAGATTTTCAAAATTCAAAATGGCGGATCCAATATGGTCGACGCAATTGCAAAAATTTACGTGATTGAGGTGAAATTGGGTACTTGGCGGTTTTCGGGATCATAGATTACGAATCTGACCTCAGATTTTCAAAATTCAAAATGTCGGATCCAAAATGGCCGACCGAAATGTAAAAACAAGTCAGATTCACCCTATATTTCTGGCGGCCATATTAGATCCCCAATTTTGAATTTTGAAAATCTGAGGTCGCGTTCGTAATCAGCGATCCCGAAAACCCCCGAGTACCCAGTCTCGTCATATTTGAGTGACGTTTTCTTCTCCACATATATTTTCCGTAAAAAATCCACCATTTTTACACTTTGTTTAATTTTTTAAAATAATATGACATGATAACTAATTAAAAATATTGATTTATTTACGTTTCCTAACATGTTCTAGAGGTAAGGAAACAAAAATTGCTTTACCATGCTTCAAATGTCCATGTTCATGGATGTGGAACTGGTGGATCCGCATACGATTCCAGGTCGGTGTTAGATTTTTTTATTATTTTTCCGTGTGAAATATTTTAATGTTTTTGAAATTTAATAATAGATCAAAATTGTCTAGCAAAACTGTCTAATAATTAATAGAACAAATCTCACATTTAAGCCAAAAATTTCCTAAGAAATTACTAATTATCTAGTATCCAATACAATGTTGGATAATAAATGTCTAATATCTGGTTGCAATTTCTACCAGGATTACTTTATTTATTTTTAATATAAAACAGCAACACTACAATACCTTACAGTCACGCAAAATTTAGCTGACATTTTCAGTGTAAGTCTTGTGAAATGTTACGAAAAACATCCTAGACTTGCGGCAACAAGCATCGACACCAAAACGGATATAAGGAGTTTTCGGTTGTAGACACAAAAGGGAAGTAAGATTTCGAGGTAGAGCGTGTGATGGAGAGAAGTTAGTAAAAGAAAAGTTCAATAGGGTTGAAGGAGAAAAAGAAGTCGCAATGAGCTAAACGCGTCAAGGGTGGAGGCGGGGAGGAGGTGAGGCGCTAAAGCGAAGAAAGCCACGAAGCACTCCGCAATTTTATCGGGTGAATTGTATCGGTGTCAGACGTGCAGCCTCCCGCTGGACCGGATACCACGGCACCACCGCGGAAATTACATTCTGTGATGGAACGTGTTGCCGGTTCCTGGACGGACTCGGCACCGATGCCAGTCTCGTCTCCTTTCGTCTAGTCTCGTCTTGTGATGCAGTCGAGGACACAAGGCGACAACCAGGAAGTGACGGGTGAAGAAGAGAAAACGTTGGGATGTGCATTCGAGATTGTGATCAATTGACTGCAGAACGCCGACGCCACGTGGACGCCTCTCCAGAGTTTTTCCGAGGTCAATGGTCGAGTTTACAATGCTGCACTATTATGCCGATAAAAAGAGCTGCGCTTCGCTTTTTCCACGCCCATCATAAACGTAACTGACTGCACGTAATCCGTTTAAAATATTGTGCAGGGGTTCTAGACTTTCCAATAAACAACAAACTTTATGATGTTTACAACTTCAAGGAAATTCCATATAAAGTTTCAACCATTAACGCGATGACAGTTTCCTCAATAATTTTGAAATTGAGTATTCGCATTATTTATATGTATTATTGTTTATTTTTAATTCATCATATCTCTTTAAAAGTTATTTTAAAACATTTTGAAAAACGGAAAGAAACAGATTATAAGAATTCATGGTAAACAAATATCTTGTTTACACCATCATTTGAATACTACTTAACAGCAAATATATTTGTTGCATTCTAAGCAATAAATTCAATTCTTCAAAACTACATAATTTACCGTGCTGAATTTTTACAGACCGTCTGAATATTTATAAGAGTTTGATCAATCAATAATAAAATAAGCATTATTCTAATTATTAATTGATTCGATCCTGAGCTTTTTAAGGTTTAATAAGGCATTCTTTAAATCACATTTTTTATTGATACAGGAACATATACTCATCATTATTTAAGAAGACATGCCTTATCGGACATTTCTGATTAATGCATCATCATTAAACAGTTATTGAGAAAACCTAACCTAATAATGGTACCGTAGTGAATGGATATAAATTATGTAAAAAGTAAATTAAAATGTTCAAATATAATGGCTTTGCTATCGAATGGAAAACTATGTACAAAATTTACATGATATACGTATTACTCTCTGTTTATAAATATAAAACAATCAAAAAATGTAATCTCAACCATCATTTTTAAATAAGATTTTTCTTAAAATATTTGAAACCACTGCCACAAGGGTGGACGAGTTCCGACAGCAGACGAAAAATCAATAGATCAAAAAACAATTAAAAAATATTTTGAGAACTCGTCCATAAAATATAATCTCATTTAAAAATAACGACAAAGATGACATTTTTCGGATCGTTTTTAGAAGAGCATTCTACCGGTAATACAAAGGCCATGAGTTTAACTGCTTATAGATTCCTTTCAGAACGAAAAATCTCAAAAATTACATACATTGCTGTTGCAACACGATCACGTTATAGTGACTGCAGGGGGGATTGGGGAAAGGACAGGGGCGTAAAATTTATCAGCGACCATGATCTTATTTATAATACACTTTACTTTGAGTCAATTTCCTTACCTAATTCCAGATTCAGCAGTAGTTCTTGTCTACATTGAACTATTGTTTTTTACAGTGACGGACAGAGTCTGTACAACGAAAAATGGGCTCGATGGCTCTATTTTAATCATTTAACGCCGAAATGTGCAAAGTTTACACATGGATTTCAATAAATTTTAAATGGGCACATCCAAATTCGACTAGTTTTGCGGTCATTTTTTCGAATGACGATGGTAACATTTTCAAAAAATGACGTCTAACAACATTTTTTAGGAACGATTTTTTTAAATGTCATTTCTAGTATATCGGTTTCCGATCACCTTCTAGCCTATCATGTTCCCAACATTTTACTTAAAAAATTTTTTTTTTTAAGTGGAAATGATGAACATTGTAAGTTTTGGAGTGAATTAAAATTAGAAAATATTATTAACATGTTAACAAGAAATACCTAAAAATTGAGCAAAAACTTTGGGCTAAATAATACATTGTGTATCAAGGGCGAAATGACAGTGATTGCAACGAGCCTCAAGTTGCAAGACGCTCGTTATAATGTCTCTCGTTTCACCGGTGATACTCAAGATATTTTTATCCTACTGTCTTGTAATTTGCGATATTGTAAAGCATGCGAAACTAGCCAAAAATCGTTAATTTCGCCAATATCAACATTTTTCGGTTTCAGGTTACATAATTGACAGCTCGTGACTTTCGGTTTCAATACCTAACCAATAACCTAAATACGTTAATTGTCATTTGACCCTTTTTCTGCCCGGAAAATCAATTAACCGTGAAGAAAATTGTCCGTTCATAAAAAAAATATTCGCGTGCCTGTAATTGTCGATTTTTGGTCGGTTACGTAGGTGTAGGACAAAATAGTTATTTTCGTACGGTAGGCCTAAACTCGCAATTTACACCCTGCGGCGATTGACGTGCCCGAGGGACATTTTAATGTCTTTATCACATGAAAATTAGTTAATATTACCAAAATATGGAAGTAAATTTTGTGATTATTCTTTTTTAAAATTAAAGGGTTTAAATGCATACATTATCAGTGTTGTTCAGATTTATTGACTGCTCTAATGCTCAAATATTCAAATAAGTATCTATTACAGAATTTTTGAGGACGCTGATTATAAATGCTCTGTCAGAAAGGAAAAGTTAAACATCGCTTGTCCTGAATGGCAATCAAACTTAAAAAAAATTGTAATCAGAAACCTTAAGAATCCCATTTTAACAATTTCCTTTTGAAAAGTGGCATTCTAACAGAATATTTAAAATTAGCGTCCAGAAATTTTACGGAAAATGCACTTTTGTGTGTACATTAGAATTACAATAGGAAAGCGTACCATTTTCAAATGAGATACACTTTAAAGTACATTTGACCTAAATTTCCAGCCCTGGTAACTATTTGACTTGATATCGCAAACTATTAACAGCAACAATAGTAATTAAATTGTAATCTATCAAATTATGTCAAAAATATGTCTTATAATTAAATTTCAATAAACATATTCACATTTTATGTCAAGGAAGACTAAATATTTTTGAAAATTGAAATGAAAAAATGTCTTTTTTTTTAATTATTCGATGCTTGTGTTTTATATGAACATACTATATTTAATCATATTGTATCATTTCCCAAAGAATAAAAAAAAGAAAACAAGCACAAAATGCAATAAAAATAAAAAATATAAGATATTAGTATGGCGTTGAATATATAGTATTCTATAATAATTTAGAATTTGGTATTCATCGCATAATCTTCGAATTTTGCTGGGACGTCCCATGAGACTTTTCACGAGATTTGGATGGTTTTTGATACGGTTTTGTTAGTTTTTAAATGATTTTGTAATTTCTTTCTTTCACTGTTAAGTTTTCGAGGTCGCGATGTATGTTTAATTGGATATAAACCATGGCACATTATCATTCTGACGACTTTGGATTGAAATGTTTTAATTATTTCGATATTGGATTTTGAGGCTATTCCCCATAATTGTGTTATAATAAATAATACCCTAATCAAGGACTAATACTGAGGAACAAGCCCTAGTCCCGACCTCAAACAATTTGAACTAGGAATCAATCAAAATTCAAGTCAAACACTTCACTTCAACTCTTTCAATAGAATACAGAACAACTTTTATAATATGAAACATTAGACGTGACGTGACATTTAAAGTCTTTGTTGTGCGTAACAAAAAAATCCATTCTGAGACACTTCAAAGAACAAACTAGAAATTTAATACATTTAAAATGGAAAGACACAGTTTACTTCTATAAATAAATACATCTGTTTATTAAAAACAAAAATAACCCATATAACCTAAAGCTATGAAATCCCAATATAAAGTTACCTCCTCAAATATTTTTGATATTAAAATTTGCTCTACTGTTTTCGAGCAACCTTTTATTAAAAACTGGTTTCATGTCAAATTTTAATGGAAGACCCCGAAACTAGAGTTCTCTAATTTCATATTTTGTTTGGAAAAAGAAATCTCTATTGACTCCATTATTGTGAAGAAATAAATCAATACCTCAATTCATTAAAAATGAAGGTGAAACATAAGTTTTACATTTTAAAGTTCTGTGATAAGCATGAAATTAAAATTTGTATAAATTCAATCTAAGCAATTATCTGTTTTGGAAATTACTTGTTTGGAGACAGAAGTACAACGGCTTGTTTTCGGTAAACTGAAGATAGAAAATTTCTTCCAATATCGTAATTTTATAATTGCATATCGAAATCTATATATATATGAAATAAATGTCTACGTTTGTAGTAAATGGAGAAATACATTGGATTATTTAAAGACTATTTCAGAATAATTTGTAAGAAATGAGAAAACGATACTTTCAAACGCGCATACGAATAGCATTATTTTTGTCTTCACTTTTTATAGCGTTTAATAACATAGACAAGTAAACACTGGTTACTCTAGGTTATTTTACAGAATAGCGCCCAACTCACTAAAACTTAGCCTGAGCAATAAATTAGGATTTATTATTATCTTAATGATATTCAAACGTAGTCATATTAGATTAATAATTGTGTCTAAGAAAAAAATGTTCATTTATCTAATCTCTTTTGACAAAGCAGACCCAATTTCTTTTCCGACAGAAATTCTAAAAAACATTCATTTTTAACTATTATTATTCCAAATGTTTATATTTTACAGCTTTCAAATAATTTGCAAACCATTTCAAATTTGCATATAAAATTACTCATTTTATATTTGATACCAATTAGCTATTAAACTTGTACATGATTGCAATTAATTAGCAGTTAAATTTATGTAAATAAATTGTCTTAAATGTTGTTTTTGTATCCGCATTTGCATTTGCATTTTTCAAAACGTGCATATTTCTTTATTTTAGCATAAATTATTCTTAATTTTGAACTCGTAACATTGCGAAATTATTTTAAGAATTTTCAAAACACATTTTTTGTTTATTACATATACAGTAGTTTTCGATCAAGGCTCTCTTTATTCAAGCGTCGAAATTTTATATTATCTTAAATTTAATCAGTTGCTAAAAACGGGCAATATCTTTCATGAATGGTTCTTTTAGTGGCATGTAGAATATGCGAGGTAACATAAAAGTATAAATTTTAGTAATATATGTACTCTTGTATTATATCCGGTACAGAATACGTCATAAAGTACTCTCATGTACATGAGAGATATTTATATTACTCAGACATACGAATAAAATATTACAGCGCACAATGTGCAGTGTATTCTTGTACACAGCGATACTTATATCATCTTAAAGTTTCTGATAGAGAATAAAAATGTTACCTTTTCAGGAAATAACCAACTACCCGACCTATATTATTAAATTCTTTGTACCGTTATGTATGACATTTAACGTGCAGTAATACCATAGATCCATATTTTGAATAACAATGATTTAATGAGCGTCTACGTAATCTCGAAACCATTAAATCTTCAGTTTTGCATAATCACTTTTCTACCTTATCGACTTACTTGTATACTACTCGAAAATTCAAAAGGCTCCGAGGAGAATTTTATTGTTTCATGTTGGTTTTCTCGCAGTTGTATATAGGGAAAAGCGCGTGAGATAACGCAATAAATGGAGATAAATTCCATCCCTTCATGATAGCTTGTGTATATGGTGCACCATATATGCGCGGCTGGAATTAAATTCTTTGGAAGAATGGCAGGAGGTCCTCGGGGTCTACTTCATCTCGGTGAATATGGGTCGCATAGGTCGCAAATATCGAGGTCAGATATTTCCGGGTAGTCGAGGTCCATCCTTCAACTGATGAAACATTGTTACTTATCCGCTGCACTCGGACAGTGGGAGGTTTGTAACGTCCATCATTTTTAAACAGGTCTCTTCCCAAATATTCATGTACCATTCGTATGCTACACGTATTTACGGTTCACAATTCAGTTTGAAGTCTGATTACATTCGTAAAATTTATGAGCCCAGCTAAATAACATTTTTTCTATTACATTACTACATTTTTGTATGGGAAATATTTAAATTTTAACTATTTAAACTATTAAGATTTAATGTAAAAATGGTTAGATAGTTTGAATAGAAAACTTAATTCGCATACACCGGAAAAACTGATGTCTTCTGGGTATAAACAGCGTGGAAATTTGGGCCCGATGATGGTACTGCCTATGTTACTCTATGGAAGTTTCCAGCATCTATTTTGAAGCAACTTTCGAAATGTCGAAGTAATCCATACGAAGTCGCACAAAGTACCCCATGTTCCCTACATTCAATACATTTTTCCCTACGTTCACGACATTCGTCGTTCGAGAAGAAGGGGAAATCAGGAGGAAGGGGAACAACTGGTGGGGAGGACAAGGTGCTCGAAGCGCCACTATGCGGTTTAGTTCGTCAGCCTCAAAAAAGCGACCATGAAAAATCAGTCCTGCCTCGGGCATTGGACACTAGAAATATGTGTTATGATGCACTCCTTAATACAGCAGTGTTAGATGCAAAGTATCTTAAAACTTAAATGTTTAAGTTTATCGATCATAAGTTAAACATCTTCATGCTTTATAATTTGATACATTTGCAGCGTAAACCTGAGTGCCTTTAACTCAATGCAGGCATATCTGTATCTTGGCTGTTACGACTAAATAACTTTGCAAAAATAAGTTCCGAAAAATACCTTAAATAAAAATAACTTAAACAAAAATAACTAAAATAAAAATAACTGACACAAAAATAACCTTTGGACAAATAACAAATGTCAGGTTATGTTAATAACTGTAGTTAATGACTCATTTTTCTGGAAAATCCATATTCATAATAATAATTGTAATATTATTACAGTAGTCAGTATAAACTGATCGAAATGTAAATATAAACTCGCATTCACTCATTTCCAGTAATTTCTTCATTAATTTATTAATAGTGATTAAGAATGTAATGAAAAATTTTCACATTATTATTGTACGGAGGTATATTATCAAATATTTTTTAAAGTTATTTTTGTTCGAAAATAATTTTTACCCATGCAAAATTATTTTGACAAAGGTATTCAGATATGTAGCTGTATCTCGGGCACTTACAAATTGAAGGCACATCGAGGATTTGAGTATATTTGGATATCCAGGTCGCAACAGATGAAAAAACATTTTTCAATTTCAACCGAGTTGGTAAGTTTGCCCGGAAATGTTATTAAATTTCTTCAAATACTTGTACAGCGGGATTTTAATTCACATACCCAGTGAATATTTATGGCCAGTGAAATTCTGGGAAATCGTGTCGAAAATAGAACATTGGGTTTACAAATTAAAGAAAGAAAAAGCTGTTATGATTTTGTAATTTGTAAAAATTGCACCACATTCACGAAACTTGCATTGTTTTGTTGTTACATGTTGGTTCTTATCATATTTAATCATGTTTTATTAATATTCCTAAAATAAATTAATTGAAAATCAGAAACTGAACATGAATATTAATCCGTTTTTAAATAAGGAATACAACCTTCGGATACGAACAAAGGAAACAAATTTAATCTGTTCTTGAAATACAGAATTTAATTCTAACACAAAAGAAACTAAAATCTTTTCTATTATTTCTTCAACCCGTACTTCTGCTAAAATAATATTATCATAATATTAAGTAGCATTTGACTGAGGATTTTAGAGAAAAATGTGTGTAAATTTTAGAAAAGAATATTTCTCAAGTACATTAGTAGATTATCTTTACGGAATTTAAAAATTGTGAAGACAGATTATTAAACTGTTGTCTAAATATTAACATAAAAGACAGAAAATGCTTGATAAGAGGTGCTTGCTTTCAGAACTATTTGAGTAATATTTCTACAAAATTTTATTTATTTTGAGATAGCTAAAAATCTAAGACTTCACCCAAAGTTCACATGTTTTTCACCCTCGGCTTCACCTCGGGTAAAAATTACACGCAGTCTGAGACATTCTTTATTTTACCTCCCTCGTTGAGTAATATACTATTTGCATTTAAGTGTTAAAACCTAAATTGGTGCATTGCAACTCGAATAGCAATCTTAATACATAAAATAAACTAAGTGTGTATTAGCTATATAAAAATATAACAACATACTTTCATTTTGTATTTTTTATTAAACATAATTATATGTAATTTCTGGATCCTCAAAAGAACTGGATTTGGGACATAAAAAACGTCTACTCCACTTTCTTTTTTGTACCAAAAAATGATGTCAAACTTCATATTAAATTTCTCTTACTAGTTAATCAAGTGCTTAGGTGCAATGAATATCTGGTTATGGAAATAAAAAAACATCACCTTACTAATATTAAATAATGATTATTATAGATTCATTGATTAATTAATAGTAACACCTTGTATTAAACTGCTGTTAGAAATTGCAATTTTTAAATTCTTTTTTCAAGAATTCTAACCTTGAAGGTAGAGAATCGTCTGTACCATTCAGAGTTTTGTGCAAGTGTTGAAAGAAATTTATAAATTGCAATTTCCATCTTTAGATGAATACAAGGCGTTATTACTAATAATTACTAACGCCAAAATTATTTGGCTCAGTTTTTAATAACTTAGATGGCAACATTCTTATTAAATATAATAAGATAATCGTAACAGTCAAAACAAATTCACAGTCAAAAATATTATTCTGATGTTCAAGATCCTATATGAGATACCATCTTACTGTTTACAGCCCAGACACGATTGATCAAAACAAAAGGTATTCAACTACCGTACTGTATGAAGATCGGTCTGGTCGGTTAGCAAAAGCTCAAAGCACGAACTGGAAATGTTATTTTCAAACAAGATTCGTGGTAACTCGATCGATTAATGCTTTTACATAGCCTCGCAGTAATTAGCCTGGAGTACCCCAGGATCATAATAAATTATCCTCTCCCGGGAAACTAGCCGTATTAGACTGTCCACCGCAGGATCAAAATCTATTTATCTCACCATACACACTTCATTATCCATCACAATGGATATAATTAACAAGCACTCAAGGATAGCAGTCTCGTTAACGAAGCTGTTTAAGTTTGTGTTACGTCATAAGTAATAATGCGGATATTGGATCACGGTGCATTCTGTGCATTTGTTTCAAGGATATTATCTGACAATTAGTGTGAGTAACTAATGTGTAAAACCGAATAGATAATATAAAGGTCTAGTAGTCGAACATTCAAGATTCGGAAAAATAATCTTTTCACGTTGAAATTTAAATTTTGCAATAAATCCATAAAATAGAATTTGATTTCCAGAATAAAAGCAATCCGATGAGTTTTGTAGTTTTTTTAACCTTTTCACCTAATGGGTCAGACCCTTTTTCAAGTGTATAATTGCTAGGACATTTACATTACTACAGTTTTTGTGTCTACTCTGGATTTTATTATTTTCTTCGGAATGAAACATGTATATTTGAGTTTATGTAACTTTACTTATTGTAAATCGATGACTTTTACAGGTATTTTACATTTATACGCGGAGATTCATTTTTTACCCAAAAATAATTTTTTCAATTTAGAGTGAAAAATTCGCTAATCGAAAATATGACCAATTTTTTGGTTGACTGAAGTTAACATAATGTCAACGTAACAAAAATAATTCTTCCTTAACTAAATGTATTTAATTAGTCATTTTTAAACATTTTCGACAATATATGGTTGACAGTTACTCAACACTATTTTTATCTGTTAAAATGTAAGTAAATATTCTAATTCAATTATTGTACGAGTTTGAAAATGACTAATGTGCAGCTCAGAAATTTTCAATTACTTGTCACATATAT
This sequence comes from Trichopria drosophilae, assembly GCA_030407085.1. Lineage (NCBI taxonomy): Eukaryota > Metazoa > Arthropoda > Insecta > Hymenoptera > Diapriidae > Trichopria > Trichopria drosophilae. The sequence continues at coordinate 41,033,875 of CM059584.1, forward strand.
GTAGATGAAAATATTTCAACTACGAACTTGATACAAATATTATTACTGTTAATTGTATCGAAAAATATCTTCGTTAAGAAAAGAAATTCAATATAAGACGGAACTTTTGAAATATGAGAAAATTACAAGTAAACATTTTCAACAAGATCAGAACAAAGAAACTTTTAGTAAATGTATTACGAGTATTAATTGAAAGCAGTCGGAACAACAACGTTCTTATTTCACAAGTTACAATGTATTATATAACATTATCCAACTTTAAACATCTTCAATTGAAATTTGAGTCTATTTTATGTTTTTTTTTTAAACAATATAGTCATTTTGCGCATAAAAATGCTACTGACCCGGGAAAAAATGATTTATATCTGGATCATATATGCACCATATATGATCATACATCATCATATATGATTCATATATCATCATATAAGGTTCATATTGTGACGGGATGTATGATTTTGATATCTCCATTAACTTTCATAGTAATCATTGAAAGGAAAATCTTATCTAGATGCCCGGCGCCTCAAATCGATATATTAAATATAATTCGAATGACAACATTGAGATGCAATGACTGTATTAGGCAAAGGACGGACTTGGACGAAAGGTGGTGTCGAATTTGAGATCTAATTTATTTCCGCTCATATCAAAATTGCCTTTGTTTTTTACAAAACGGCGATGCATAGAATAGGCTCGCTTTTACAATCGATTTAGAACGCAATAACACTTGTTTACTAATCATTTAGATTTACGTTGTACGTAGACACCGGACGCTTCATCTCCTGGGCTTCTTACGTCGCGAACTCAACCCGAAATCTCGAAGAGATAGGGAGAAGAAACTACCGACAAAATGGATTAGTTTGTTGCTTGCTGTCGATTTCAATGTGAAATCGCCACAAACCCAGAAAAAAGGGAGGAAGCTCACGCGATACGGTCCACGTCACAGATTGTCTAAATCGGAACGAGTAAAACAAAAAAAAACAGATCAAGAATCGTCATACCAAGTAATGTGCGAGCTTTAACATGTTAATGCTGGAAAAGAAAGGTAAAACTTCCAAATACACTTCGCGAATATTACGCTTATGAGTTTTTTCACAAACCGAAGAAATAATTGGACGTTAAATCGTTCCCAATCGAATCACGAAAGCACCAATATGAAAGAGGTAGACTTAGCTGGGAACCGTTTTGGAGCACTCATTCGTTGTCGACAGCGCGCAATATGAAGTTGTTCCGTGGAGAAAATGGACGATGTTGACAACACTGCGATATCCTTGTAATCGTCGCAAGGCCTGCAATGCATCCGGAAATGCGCGATGTTAACGTGATAATGCGGTTGACGTCCAAATCAGAAAATCTAGATCGGCCCCTGGTCGCTGCGATTTGAAGTTGAGCTAAGCAGAAAAACGGTCCAGCAGATCAAACTGTTCCGAAAAACTCCAAGGATGAGAGAGAGAATAAGAGCACTCACCCGCGACTTCGATCACTTGATTGATCGAAGTCTTGAAAATAATAGCGCGTTGTGTTAATTGAAAATTCTCCGCACCGACGATGGGTAACGTCCAGGAGCGTCGTCTTGGTTTTTGCAATCGAGACTCCGTTATAGCGCAAATTTGAGACTTAGGTCTTACACGCACGACGACTCTGATGCGAATAATTCCCCCCCACACTCATCGCACGCGCACTGGATAATCCTCCTCTTCTTTCATACTATAAGAGGGGTATTTCTTTTCCAGTTCCACCTACCATTAGATATAATAACTACCGCCCAGAGCTCCACTTTACCGACTCACGGTACGCATAACAAAAAATCAGATACCAACATGCTCTCATTTCTTCAAATATCATTACAATATATAATCCAGATATGTTTATGTATGCTCATATATTGATTTTGACCGGATATAGTAATATATAATCATATATGAGCATGTATGAGCATATATATCCCATATATATTCATATACAGGGTGATTCTCCATTGAATAACTTCCGGTTGTATAGCTAAATCTGATTATTTATATTTATATCAGGTCAAAATCCGTATACGAGCATACATAAACATATCTGGATTATATACGAATCATATATGATGATATATGAATCATATATGATGATGTATGATCCAGATATAAATCATTTTTTCCCGGGGACAATTGAAAAGGAACGCTCTAACATTACTTTCTATGGAAAATAATAATAATGTATCCAATAACGTATTAAAACATTAAATGCAGTTTACAATGTTTTGATCTACAAAATGTATTTTTTTCTTTCTGAATAATTTCTTTTAATTATAATATCTACTATCACCCGCTAACGCCTAAAACGGCACAAAATGTTGAAGTTTATCATCTAATTTGTTTTCATACAAAGAATCAATGAATTTTTTTAAGCATCCATATCCTACTATTTTCGGGTGGGCTCCTTCTGAATCAACAATCAATTTTCTATTATATTCGACCGTGTTTCCAAAAGGGCCTGAACGCAAAAAAAAACCTGAAAAAAATTCTTTTCCGGAATAAATACCGAGTTTTTTATACGAAGATGTTATCCAATCAAAATTGGATCGGGTGGTGTAATGATTTATACTAAAACATTATTATAGGTACGATTGAAAATTCAAAATGGGGGCTTCACAATGGCTAGCACAGTGAAAATGTCTTCGAAAAATGTTTAGGCGCTTTAACACAAAAACTACGAGCTTTCTACATACATGTTAAGAATGAAAAGTTCTTAGAGTTTATCAAGAAGTATATGTGGAATTTTTGCAGACTTTTTTGATGATATTTTGAGAAATTAAGTACAACAATTGTGAAAAAAATATAATATATTCTTTGATGAATTCTCTACATTGTTTTTTATTTGAAATTTTTTACCAAGGTTGATACTCATAGCGTCCAGACATTTTTCAAAAAAACTTTTAATGAGCACGTCATTTTGAAACCACCATTTTGAATTTTCAATCGATCCTGTAGTAATCTTTTAACGTAAATCATTCTGCCACCCGATCCAATCGCTCAATTCCGATTAATAAAGCCTTCATACAAACATTTGGGTGTTTATTCCGGAAAAGATGATTTTTTCACGTTTTTTTTGCGTTCAGACAGCCATTTTGAACAAGCGGCTAAATATAATCGAAAATGGATTCGGAATGAGCACAGACGAAAATAGTAAAAGAAAGATCCTTAAAAAAATTTATTGACGGTTTGTATGGAAACAAATTAAATTAAAAAATTTCAACATTTTATGCCATCTTGGGTGTTAACGGGTAAATGTAAATAATCATCAAACTGTAAAAACACTTTTAAACACAAATTAATTTACTTTTTGTCATATAAAATTATCAACGCTTAAAAAAATAACATTCATGACAAAAAAATCAGGACAAATGAAACTCTTGAGATCACACGAGATAACGCATAATTTTGTACATTTTAATTAAAACACTACTAAAAAATCACGTTTTGATCATTTGAAAATGTTACAATTGAGCCTCATGCAATTCGATTTCGCCATTTAAGTTGCAATTGTCATCGTGTAATGAGGAAGACCAACATATATTCGCAATGAAAAATATTTAATTTAAATTATTTTGTTCAGACTTTATGGAAAATTTTCTTCAATGTCTTATATTTAGGAAAAGAATGCCTTCTAATATATGTTTTATAACAACTGGAATGAACAAAATAACCTTAGATTTTTAAAATTTACTGGTTTAACGTGATATAAACACTCTAGTAGAAAATGCGATCAGTTTCTGGCCATTTTTTCTGGTCTGCATGCTATAACTAATAGCGTCCAGAGAAACTGGCCACAAATTGGCTTAATTTTCTATCAGGACATTAATAAATATTTATCTATGTTTCGAATATTTTACATACCGTCAATCTTTTCCTAATAATCCGCCCAATCCTCTCAAATACGGAATAAGGAAAGATTGCGTCCAAAAACATTTTTACAAAATGTACAAAAAGTCAGTAGTGAAAAGCAGGAAACGCGAGCCGCAATCGATATATTCCAGAATTGCATCACACGTATGTGTAAAAAGTGCAATGTGCATCCCAGCAAGCTCTGACAAATAGAACAGTCGAGCGGCAATAGAGCTTTCTCGAAAGCGACGATCTCCAGTTTCTGTTTGCAGATCCCACTATGAATAAGGGATGGACTCGAGCGTCGATTTCAATGAGAACGCAGGTGAGAGGGAGATGGACGGAGGCGTAAATGTCATACGTGGACAAAGAGCCGAGGCGAGTGAACCTACAGCAGACTGCAAATCGTCACGCTACAGATTGCGTGGTAAAGTTACAAGTGGAGTCCTCACTTGCTCTACCCAATTTCGAAACCCCGGCCAACTACCCAACGAATTATCACCGAATACGGAATGAGCTTATGATTATTCGCCGCGGTCATCCTGAGTGGTTGTTCATAAATCGATTCGATGACCTCGTGCGAGCTCGGTCAATTAGTTCCACCTGTTCGAAACGTCGACAAAATGTCGACTTAATGTCGAGCCATCTACGTCCAATCAGCGTTTTCCGTTACACGCTGCGTTTAAGTGAAAGAACAAGAAGTTTCACGAGACCGTCGGACGGCGATTTCAACTCTTTTTCAGAAATGAAAGGAACGGCGCAAGTTCAAGAGTGGTGCTTCGGCATTGCCGAGGATCGACGAGTGGGGAACCGCCAGTGATGGCTGCACACCAAAGAGTGAAAAGCGATCGAGGGAAATAGGAAGAGAGCGAACGGAAACGAGAGGAAGAGAGCGAGAATTAATCAAACACTTTGAAAAAGCGAACCAATTACATCGATGAACCGCTATTAATGAACCACCTTGCGCGCTACTCATTTCGAATGAAGCAACTAACCACTTGGCCTAGATTTTCAAAATGTTCAACTGAAATCAGACTCAGCATTCAATTTATCCGCAAATTTTCCCTATTGATAATGAATATTTTTAATTAATCGGAATCTTTCAGTTGTGATAAAAGTATTCATTCCACTCGTTTCGAGTCTTTTCGCGGTGTTTTTCTGAGCATCCAAGCGTTTTTTGCAATTCGCATGGAGTTCGATCCCATTTTCAATCGGGGTGTCCTTCATCGTACTTTCGGTGGAAAATAATTCAATCCCCCAATGTGGGTCTGCGATCGAAACTTTTCTTTGGTTTCCCGGACCCTCGGATTGCCCAGCTGTGGTAGCGGAACGGTAGGTACCGGTATACGCTATATCATTCCAATTTTACGCCCGAACGAATGCGCCGTCTGGGCGCTTGAGAACTCGCCCAAAGTTCGAATGATTTGTGCGGCAAGTACGCCTTCGGCCCTCTGACTCAATTCTTAATTCAAACTCGAGAATAGACGAGACGACACTACCAGAACAAAATCGAATTTCTTTCGGCCTCGCCCGAACGTGCTGTCTGCTTTCATTATTCCGTTCCCGAATAACGTCACTTAGGTCAAACTTTCGCATGGATTTCAATATGTGGTTTTCCTGCAAACTATTGCGGATGAAAGTTTTAAAATTATAAAATACTTCTGATTTCCTGAAAAACGTTCAGCTGAAAACTTTGAAAATCCTCGAAAATTTCGAGATAGAAGCGGACGATTGGTATTTTCATCTATCTGAAATTGGTACCAATTTTTATCCAAGGTTCCAGTATAATTTGAGGATTTTCGAAAAGCGTTACACAGAGAAATGTTGTAGTTATATAGGTAACAACTGTCATACTTATATGAAATACTTTTATATGTATTCTTTTCATTTTTCATTTTTAATTCAAATTAGTTTTGGATATGAATGCAAACTATTACAAAATATAAAGTCAATATATCTTTCTCTATCCTATACGTTTAATTTTTCCTATTTGTTACCAACTTTCTATTTTACCGATCACTTCCACGTTATATGTAGAGCTGGTTTCCCGATTCAATTAGCTTTCAAAACCCTATATTTTAAGAAATGAGGCGTTGGGGTGCAAAATCTGTCAAGTCCGTTTTCTGCAATTTTGAGAAAAACGCGGAAAACTGTTTGTCACTAACATTGGAAAGATAGCAGATTCATAATCTAAACAATCAAAAAACTATATACAATGTATGTTTATATGATTATCTCAGTTTTTTATTTTTTTGGACTTGGCAGGTTTTGCATCCCAAAGCCTCAAATATTAAATTTAAGCGATTTAATCAATGAAATTGTTATTTTTTTTTCATGTTAAGAAAAAAGCAAAATTATGATAATTTTCCCACATGCAACAAGTTTATAAAACGAAAAATAATATCTTAATACTCTTGCAATATCGTGACAAAGTAAAGACAATGTCGTTACTATTTTACATTTTTTTTCCAAAATAATACGGTAATTATTGTCACTTCTGTGAACAAATTAAATTTTACTTAAAATTGTGTCAGTTTTTCCATACCGTAATGCGTTACACATCATTCTGTTAAAAAAAAACCATAAACTCAAGTGTAAATAAAAACAGAAACGGAATCAGTGAAAAGTAGGCACATAACGCTGATATATAGTCGCTTGATACAGCGATAGTATATAGGCATGTCTACAGAACTTTTAACTTTTGTGATGGTGAATATTTTCAAAGGTATACAGTACTAAACATTATACTTTCAGTGGATTTTCACAAGAAAATGTGTTATAAATAGGTGTAACTTTAACGTCCAATCATTATCTACTCGGCGTACTAAAGTCAGATGAAAATTCAATAAAGTCAACGAGATTATTTACATGTTTTTTCTTCTAGCAAGCTACGTCCCCGTTACCTAATATTTTTGGCAGCTGCAAACTTTTTCAAAGAACATTAATTTTCTAATAAAATTATTAAAATAATGATACTAGGTTTCTGACTAAATTAAAAATTACTTACCGGACATGGAAATTTGAAAGCCGATTAAAGGAATATGGGTCGTGCATGTGCAGAGGAGAAGATACTTCTGAAATCGTGCTAAATATCTGCTCTAAGTACGTAGACCTGGGAAACGGCATGAAAACCAAACTTGGAATGCTGGATATTATAAGGTTAAAAGAGCTTATTGTAGAATGAAGATATTAGATATTCACAAAATATATCGACCTTATCCCGAAGGAGAGAGAAGGCAATAACCTGTACAACACAATAGTAATGACACCAATTCATCAATAGTTGATAATGTGTGAACTCTATGCGAAATCAAACATTCCACTTCACGAGTTCCTGTCATCAGAAAAAAATTTGCTAGAAAAAGTAAAAAATATGTACGACAAAATATGTACGTCGTGACTTACTCCTCAAAGACGTATCAGTTCTTTATTTGTGGGTTCATAATTACGAGCATAAAAATATATTTATTCGATTTATTTTTATACTTTGCTTATCATTGTATTATCCACAAATAAATATAATAAAATATATTTAATTATTTATATTTCTAAACATGTTGACAAAATCAAAAATAGATACTTTGCAACAAAATAAATTTTAATGATTTCAAAAATTAAAATAAAAGGAATTGAAAACAATGTCGATCCAGATAAGGGTTAAGATTCATGTAGAATTATATATAGAAATACTCCTCATTTACATCACAATTAACAAATATAGCAAATGGTTTTAAACATTTATTTGCATTTACGAAGCCATATTCCAAATAGAGTTTAAATATGGTCTTAAAACTTAATGTATGAAATGAAATGCTGAGAATATCTGACAGATGTTCTTAAAATATATAAAAGAGATACGGGTGATTTAATTTAATTATCTTAAAGGTTCTTATTTTAAATAAATTTCGTCAATAGACGAAAATTGGTAAAATTGAACTGAATAATCTTACAAAGAACTCAAAACCGTTTTCCTAAATTAAATAAAATGTTAAAAGATTCCTAACACGTAAAATGTCAAATAACTTCATGAATATTACTGTTTTAAGTTTTGAATTAATTTTTGAAAACTTTATTATTTCTATAAGATAAACATTATTATTTACTGTATGGTAGACTCAAAACTAGTACAGCGTCTTCACAAACTTTTATCATAGAAAAACAATATAAATTTATTATGCGGGTTATATTTATGCATGAACCAAAGCGTTGGTATTGAATATCTGTGGAAAATATTCGATATTTTGACAAAGCCACTATTTAAAACGTAGATTAACCATTTTTTTGTATAAAAATATAAAATAGTCTGAATATTCATTTTTCAACTCTTCTTTAACGGTATTCAGAGCTAGTAACATAGACGTCGATAGTAACTGACGTTGCTTTTTTCTTTACTGTTTTGTGCCATATCGTTTTCATCGTTTATTTTTCATTGTACACTGTTAAAAATGTCATGAAATTTCATATACATTCAATGTACGGTACATTAATTTTTCTACGGTTTATATCTATATATTATGTATATATAGATATAGAATATGATGAATTAATGTACATGTAATGGAAGCATTTTGGAAGTTTTCTTAAAGTGTAGGTTTGTTTTTTACTGTTTCTTATATTATTTTTCTAAATTATATTGTTTAATTTAGTCGTAATTGGTACAGTTTGGCAAATTGGTGTTTTATAGATATCAAAGCACTGAATTATAACGCACTGTGTGTGTAATTGTGTAATGTATAATTATGTAAATTTATTTAGTAAAATACTTTGTTGTCAAGTACTTTACCAGGGCATATGCACTGATTCGCAGTGATTTTTGGTGACGCGACTGTTCAATACATACTTTTTCAACATAAGTACGTTTTCATCACAAGACAATTTCATTATACACATTCCATCATAAATCTTTTCAACACATGACCATTTCAACATAACTTAAAGCATGTCAATTTTTATAGGTAGCAAAAATGATATATCTATTTTTTGTTTGATCTTTATCGCAATACAAGAATTGCTCGTTATTGTATGTCTTTGGGTACAATTCTGGTATAATTAAGCCTTCTCTTTTATTCGGTGTTGGAAATAGTGGATAAGTGTTTACTCTGGTACATCGTATGATGCGTGTCATTGTTCGAAATTTTGGCAATTCGACCACGGTGCTTGTTGAAGCACTTGCAATTGTTTATTGAACTATTTTAGGTGGTTTCTCATCTGATTTGTTTCTCAATTTTTTTTATTTATGAATAATCTTTTTATATTTAATTTTTCCAACGTCCGGAGCATGTGTGTAATTTATATTCTCTTTAATAATATTACCGTAATGTAAACAAAATTATATTTAACAAAGTTGTTATGATTGTTTCTAATTATATTTTTAATTTTGTTAGTTAAGCATTTAATTTATACTAATTCATAACAATTTATTAAAGTTACGTTTGATATTATTTTTAATGAAATTGTGTATAGTTTATTACTCATTTACCTCTATTAGTCATCGTTGTGGTTTCTGCTAATGCTTTGCATTTGTATTTAGTGAAATATTCACTGCATCTCCAGTGCACTTTTTCTTCGTTTTTACGCAAAAAGCAATAGATGTATCCATTACTTAATAATTGTTGTTTTCCGCGTTTACTTATTACAAAATGAATGGGCATTTTGACATGCGTGTGGTTTGTGCTCTTATTCGCTTTAGACTGATTATATCTTCAATAATTTGATGAAAACATGTATTACGTCATATATATTTATACGTTTGGAAATGTGAAAATTGTATTTTCGAAATAGGGAAGTTGTAAATAATAATTATCTGTTAGTGTTATTTGAAATTTGTTTTATTTGCTTGCATTGTGTGTGTTGTAATTATCATATGATGAAAAGTTTGTGTTGAAATGATTGTATGTTGAATTTCTGTGGTGAAATATCGTATGTTTAAAAGGGATGTGTTGAATAGTTGCAGTACCGTGATTTTCGCTGATTCAAATTTAGGGAGTAATGCGAGTGAAATGAAAGATATGAACATAGTAAACGTTAAAAAAATATGAAAGGCCCTTCTAACTAGTTTATAAAAAACATCCCTATGTGAAATTTCGATAATAAATTCAAATTGTAAGTGGAAATGGACGCATTGGTCAGACATTCCAAATTTGATGAAGCAGATTTTTCAATCTTCCCTTCTTCCGAGCAAAATTTAAATAATAAATATTAACTTTAATTATTCATTTTAGTGCAAATTTTTACTATTAAGCATATAACAAAGGTTGCACCTTTGATTGATAAATTACTTAAACAGTGGGAATTCTTTTTACTTTTCAACATTTCCTACATAATGATATACTGAAAAAAAATGTTCTTGATTTCAAATAAATATTTACTTGAATAGTCGCAACAAAATATTTACATATCATAGAAAAATAGTTTGTTAATTCAACTAAATATTAATTAGATTTTATCCAGCAAGTAAATATTTATGTAAATTAAGAAAGTATTTCCTTATTTTAAGTAAATATTTTGTTGCGACTATTCAAGTAAATATTTACTTGAAATTAGGAAATTGTTTTTCAGCGTATGTAAACATCGTAATACTTTGAAATTGTTGGGATTTTGAAAAAAAACGCTCTAAAACACAGATTTTTGCACCACAAAAAATTAATATCTAATAGTTTAGACAACGAGGTGAGAATACTCCTTTAAATAAAAAAAATCTAAAACTATCGACTAGCAAAAAAGTACTGGGAAGAAATTTCTTGCACGAAATCGTTGGAACTAAAACGAAACCAATTCTGCAGTTCGGCAGAAAAACTAGACTACTATCTCGGCAGGAATAACGGAAATGAGTTGACTAATGGTAGCAATTTCGCCGCATTGTCGTTTTAGCCGTGAGGAAGGAAAAAAAGCCGACAGCAAAGGCTGCGTACATTAATTTTGCGGCTAGGAAGCCTTACGGTCTATGCACGGTCGTCAGCTTTGGCGAATAATGCGCACATGTCCGCGCCGTGCCCGAGCCTTAATGCGCCATAACGACTCGCGACGTAAATATTAAAGCGTAAAACCCGCAGTGGGCGCGTGGCTTTCCCGTCGCAGTCCAGGAAATGCAAAAGATCGCCACCAAGTTGAGTACCTCACGACCTACGGTTGGTAATGCAGAACTGTACCCTGGACGTGTAACGGCACCGGCTTTTGCCAAAGGTCGAGCGGGTGTTCGCGTCCACGTCGAACACGCCATTATTTCGCTTGACCGTGTACGCGTGCAAATAAATGCGCATGGAATTCTCCCAATGCCACAACTGCTCGCCGTCCATATTCCGTTGTACAATGCCGAACATCGCCGTCGGCGATAGGCAGTGTAAGTGGCAATACATTTTTTAACTCAAAAATAAAACTCACCGTATATTCCATTGCAGGATGCTGGTGCGAAAGAGTAATTGAACAAAATGACTCACCTGAAACAAATAATTAATTTTTTTTATTAGTAATGATAACAACGAATTATATGACGTTTATTATTCTTTTATATTAATTTTCGGAGTTTAAAAAGTAGTTGAAAATATTTTTGATGATCGTGTTTAAAAAGTTATACGATACTTTGTCTTAACTTTATAATGGTTATTAAAAGGTTTATGCATTCTAGTGGAAATATTCATTCTATCTTAAAAATTATGCATTCCAAAATACCTGCTTCGTAAATGAAGGTAAATTAAAAAACAAAATATAAAAAATCGACCGAGAATGACCCCCAGATGACGCCGCACATTAGAACGACGCTGTACAAACGTCGGACATTGGGTCTAAAAGTAAAATATCAAATATTGTGATTCACAAGTACGCAGAAAACAATAAGTCTTAAAATTGTTACATCTTAAATTCATCATCGGGCGAGGCTTAACTTAAGCCCAAAATTGCATTAATTTCCTTAAATTCAGTCAATGTTTTGGCTTAAAGTCTTATTCCCAGACAACAAAACTGACTTTCAACCGATATTTTTGTTTGAAATAAGATTCGTCTAATTTAGCTGCCATAAGTTCGATAAATCTTATTTTAAGCCAAAATATCGTCTAAAAGTCAGTTTTGCACACTGAAAGTAAGACTTTAAGCCAAAACAATGACGGAATTTAAGAAAATTAATGCAATTTTGGGCTTAAATTAACCTGATGATGAATTTAAGATGTAACAATTTTAAGACTTATTTTTTTCTGTGCACTAACAATGTTTATAACATAACTGGTACGCTAATAATGTCACCATTAATCTTCAAACTCCCCTATTCTCTATCTATCCTTTTACATGACAATGAATTTCTAATGAGAAATTTACTTTCTTTATTTTATTCAATTACAAAAATCACTTAAGATCGCGCAGGTTAAACTCAACGGCATTTGTCTATAGCGTTGTTCTAGATTAGAACTGTAGAAATACACTTGGCGAATTTTTGCGAATTTGTAAGATATTGACAATCTCTGTCAGTGTCTGACGCATAAAAGTCTAAAAACTAAAAGTGACCAAGAATGTCGCGTGAGGCACCAAAAAATATATTTCTACTCTATCAATTTTTGTAAAACGTGATATCCAAAGGTGTTTTGGATCACTTATACCAAGCCTAAAATGTGGTTTACAACATTTAAAATGTCGGATCAAATAAAGCTGTAAAAAAAACTGTCGTATTCGCTTGAAATTAGTTACTTGGGCTTTCGCAGCCACTGAAATTTACTCTGACATCAGATATGCAAATTCAAAATAACGTATCTAAAATAGCGGACAAATTCAAGCAAATCTAATTGATTATTGACAAATTTTATTTCAGATTCGAAATCAGGGTTTTTAATAACGTTTGAAATATTCATTATAATATAAATTTTAATATTATATTCTCTAAATCACAAATATGTTTTTTCATTAGAATATATCAGACAATGTCAAAGGTACAAAAATATTAGTGCGAATAACGGTTCAAATTCAATCTTTCAGAAATTCGCAAATATGCATAAAACATGTATATTTTCAGATGCGTAACTTATAACAATGACAAAATAATGTGATTAACCGTTTTGGCAGCTATCAACTCTTAAATTGCAAATTTGTCATCACAATTATAGCAGGCTACTCTAGGCACCCTCTTGGATATTCTGCGTCAATATATATCGGGCTCTAGTAAAAAATTGGCCATGGTTTTGGCAACTGTCAATTGTCAAATTGCAATTTTGACATCGAAATCGTTATCAGCATCTCCAAAAACCTATAATACTACGAAACAATCGATTAAAATGTTTTTGTACCAATGTGAATACGGACCTCACATCCAGCTCGGCCCGCAACCCTCACATTCGTAGAAAAAACTTTTACGCCCCTGTATCGAAAATTTCTATTTTTTTAAATTCTATACATTATTACTTCGTTTGATTAGTTTATATTTCCGAGAAAAAAAATCTTTCTTATGAGCCGCAGCGAAGGGGTTAATTGAAACGAATCCAATAAGTATATAAACACTGTGATTAACATTTCGACCACAAAGGATCAACAGAGATAATGAAGAACTTGAATTTTTACGGAATCAACGTTATACACAATTTTTTTTATGGTTTTATTTTACCGCTTGGTGAAATGACTTACTATTGCAAAAAAAGTAGATAGGAGAGATTGCAATTATTCCCCGCTTTATTGACTTTTCTAGTCTACCTAAAAATATGTCGAAATAGAGAGCGGGCCAATTATTCTGGGGTGGACAAGGTCAGATTCACTAACGAATAGAAGGCAATTACAGGTAAATATATAATATTAGGCATCAAGCATCACCCACCCCCTGCTCCTTCCCCGAATGCACTCCTCAGAGTGACTTGGCCCTTTCTGTATCGCATTTGTACCTGAAGTGAGGGTAAATAGCGGAAAACCCTGACTGATACGGTCTACTACCCGTGTGTAAATTGTGTCGGGGATTCCCGAAGACTGTTCGGGTTCCTCAACGGATCTTATCGTAGTTTCCGTAATTAGGGACATTATAAGGCTTAAGAATAGGCTTGAAGCATAGTTGGTATCAAGACATTTTTTTACATAAAAAATAATATTCTGGCAGTTAATCGGGTTTAGTAGGGTAGGTATAATATCGTCCACACTCCTGAATTATTTTATATAGGTTATGCTATGTAAGGGACGTCTGTTAGGGCCTATAGGTGTGGTTATGATAGGGCTTACCTAAAGATTAATATGTGAATTTCCTGCTGACGTTGTAACGTGGCGATTTCCTTTTTTACATAAAAAATTATTCTTAAAAATCATTTTCCTGAAGTAAATGAATGAATGAATAATAAAAGAATGTATTAACAGAAATAAAATAAGACTGAGAGGTCTAGTGGTCAGAGTGTAAACTTGGTGTGCAGGAGACCCGGCTTCTATTCCAGTAGAAACGCCTTTTTTACTTCGACCCAGACCATAGGTCTTCGTAAAATCAACGATAATGCCGTAAAAAACGGAAACCGAAGTAACCCACATATAAAAAAATTTATTTCCTGCAACCCGACCTGTCAAAAACTCGACTAAACCACGTTTTTTAAGCATCAGTATGAACAAGACGTGCTCATTTATCAGTACTTCGGCTGATCTGCGGTCGGGGTCAAAGTTTTGAAAATGCTCATTTTCAATTTTAATATCTTAGGGTGAATATGCCAATGAATGGACGATTTTCTACATATTTCTATTTCTTATGAATGTATGACGCACAACATGCAACAAAATACATATTTTTATGTTCTTTGAACATTCAAAACAATATTTACAGTACTATTGATCTTCCAGTGTTTATTATTTTGTAAAATGAAAGCAAAGTTTTAAAGCCATCCAAAACTGGTACTGAAAACGTCCCATTTGATTTAACCCGTCTATTTATTCGGGTTTATCGGATTTTTTTACAAACGTATGAAGACGAGGTTAATAATTAAATAAAATCAAAGTTTGAACTATACGGTCATAAAGAGCAGAGTTTAACGATTCTAATGGTGGTATCATAATTAAATTTTCATAAAAGAATTCAAAAGTTACAATCGATCAAAGTGTGAAAAATGCTTAACCGTCCATTCATTGGCCCTATTTAAGGAACAAGATATTGTTACAATATATGTATAGAAACTACTCGAACCTAACGATGCTAGAACTACCCTCTGCCGCCTTCTTTCCTGGCAATGTTAAAATGGGAATATTCCTGGAAGCATCAGCCTTTCGTCAGGGAACTGCAATACGAATTTAGTCAAAATTGTAGGCATCCGGGTCGAAGGCATCTAGTTTAAATTGTATTACCTTTTATAAAACAAAGCACATTTAGGGCCAAATGTCTTGATCTTTATCTGGTTCTATTAGGGTTTTGGCCAGCCAAACGTTACTTCTATTCGGGCACTAGATAGAACTGCTAATCGGATTCCTAACATAAACGTGACAAAATATCTAGAACCCAACGTGAGTCCCACTTCAATTTCCACACGGGTACTTATTTTATTGTTGGAAACATTCTAACTGAAGCAGTGATTTTCCGCTCAGTAGTCGATAACTATTTATGCTCTAGCAAGCGGGATGTTGTATGAGGTCACCCTCCAAGTTGTAGCTTCCATTTGGGCTACTTAACTTGGAAAAGCGGCGCACCTCGCTGAACCCCCGGTGTGGTTACGGCTCTGGTTAGAAGAAAAGAGATGGCTTGTGCATCATTCGGTTAAATATGTGAATTTTAGCAAAATGGTCATACTGTACTACACCATAAACACATATTGATACAAAAATTCAAACAAGCAAGAGAGTGATGTGAAAAATGTTGGGCTACTCGAAAAATATTTTGAGATCGTTAGAATGATGTAGAGTATAAAAGTAAAATTTTTCCTTAAAATTGAAGTATTTTGTTCACCTTCATTCAGAGTTTCAATAGAATCCCAATATTCTAAGGGCTCGAAAATAATTGGTAAGAATAAATATTTCCAAATTTTTTTGATATTTTTTTCAAATTCAGCGCCATATTGGAATTCCGAAACTCAATTTTGACCTCGGAATGTTGAAGAGCGACCTCGAAAACAGTAGGATATGTACCTTTTAATTTTCGTTAACTTCCATTTTCATATGAAATACTCGATTGAAATTGAAGCAAGAAGTGCCCTTTGGGCGTTAATGAGTTAATTTTCACTACATTTATTAACATTTTTCCGATATCAATAATCACCTGAACCATCAACCCGATATTTTAGTTGCAAAATTCGCTGAAAGTGTATCCAAATAGAAAGTTACATGGAGTGCTGAATTTCACCTGCAAAAGTTTTAGCATCAGGTTTCCCGTAAAATCTGAAACAGTAAACTCGAAATAATAATTGGAGTCATACTTTCCATAGGAAATGGGCGCACACCTATCGTAGCGGCGTGCAACGAGAACTGCTATACCTTGGGCGCTCGCTATAGCTAAGTGATAATTCTGTGATCCGGTTACGGGCACGTGATAGCCAGAGGATTAAATGGTATTCGGTATAATGCGGATAAGGGAGACAGGACAGGCGTACATTGTTCGCACACCGTAGAGCCGATCGCGGCCGGCTAAATTACTCGCGAGCATTTGGGGGCGCCGAGAGAGGCAGTCCATTTCTGCCGAGCCCCATTTTCCAGCATCCCAGCCATAACATCCCGTCCCTTCTTCCTACGCATTAACCCCTTTCTTGTCCCCGAGTATCCATTCTCGTAAACTTCGAAAATCGAATTACTATAACGGGCGTGGCGCACAGGCCGCGTTCGAAATGCTTGTCCGCGGGATAATTCCGTTATGTCATCAGCGTTGTCGCGAACTGCAGTTGCCGCGAAATTGCACTTTCCTTCGTTCAACCTCAGGAGAGCGACCGACAGAAAATAAGTCTGCAGCTGCTAGCGCGAACCTTGCCGACGCGACGCCCCCGTATTTGTCCAGAGATTAAGCTCGCGAAAATTTCCCAGATGCGATTTCTCCGTGAAAATAAAAATGAAGAAACGTGAAAATCGATGTAGCATTTTTATCCTCTTAACGCGGCTGCCCGAGACTTTTAATTAGATTATTTTTATAGTCACTGAAGCATTTTCTTCCAACTGACGTCAGAATATATGCTGCCTTTAAGAAATGTTTACTTGTTGATTTTGTAAATATTTCGTAAAATATGTAATCACAAATAAACCAGTTGATCATTTCTTACACTTTCATTGGCAGTAATTCTCATCAATGAAAAAATGACCTATGTCTTGTCATACGGCTGGAAGACCTAAACACAATTTTTTCATACGGGTGTAGTAATTTGTATAATAAATTATATAAAACATTCACAAGAAAAAAGTGTAAATAAATAAAAATTCTTTCGGACGCTACGTAATGCTCAAAAGCAAAGTCACGCATGGTTTTGTTTAACCCTTTTCGGCACATTTTCTTCTGATGAACAATTTTTCATGAAACTGGGTACTCGGGGGTTTTTGGGGTCGTTAATTATGAATTTGAACTCAGAGTTTGCAAATTCAATATGTCCGACCAAAACGTAAAAATCTACTTGGTCCAGATGAAATTGGGTACTCGTAGGTTTTCAGGGTCGCTGGTTACGAATCTGAACTCAAATTTTACAAATTCAATATGGTGGACCAAAAATATAATCTCAATCAAGTAATTTTTTATATTTTTGATCGGCCATATTGTATCCGCCATATTGAATTTTTAAAATCTGAGTTCCGATTCGTAATCAGCGACCCCAAAAACTCGCTTAGTTCCGAGTTCTATCTCGATCAGGTAGTTCTTACCTTTTTTCGGCCATATTGAATCCGTCATTTTGAAATTGGGCGCAAATGCATTATTTTATCTTTAAAAACTCAAATTGTCAACTGAGTTCCGGTGGTTAATATATTAGCCCCTATGCCGGAAAGGGTTATGCTACGAT
This sequence comes from Trichopria drosophilae, assembly GCA_030407085.1. Taxonomy (NCBI): domain Eukaryota; kingdom Metazoa; phylum Arthropoda; class Insecta; order Hymenoptera; family Diapriidae; genus Trichopria; species Trichopria drosophilae. Next base: position 41,051,639 of record CM059584.1, read on the forward strand.
GTTAGCGTCTGTACTAACTTAATCAATGTATTCACCACACACAGTACTTTCCATATAAAGGGCGTAAAATAAAATTTTACGCCCGTAGCGATCGCTCATGCCGAAGAGATGTCGAAGCCGGCCCACTGTGTTCAAAAACGTTATTTCTTTGTTCAAAAGAGATAGTACTTTGCTGCTAATAGACAATCACATATCATTAATTTTGTTTCTCAGGGAACATTTTTTAAAATTCAACCTATTTATTAGGTACATTAACCCATTACCAACCAAACCACAACTGTGTTTGCCTCGAAAATAGTAGGACATGTTCCTTTCAATTTTTTTGAATTTTGTGTTTGATACGAAATACTCGATTGAAGTGAAAGCAAATAAAGGTGTGCTTTGGGCGTTAATGGGTTAAGGTAGATTATATTAACGGAAATAAATTAATTTAGCGATCTAGTAGTTATATAATGGAAAAATTTCAAATTGTACGCTAATAAATTTGTCATCGGTAAACTTGGGGATCTTTTCGGTCTGCCTGAATATTGACCAACGCCTGATCAAAATTTATTAAGACTTAAGGCTCAGTGCCCTGTCGTGATCTGTAACTTAGTGTGTGAATCTTCTCATCCCGGGTTCGGATCAGCCATCATCCAACCCTTCTTCAATAATTACATGTGTATAAATATTGAATGCAACAGATTGCCAATTGAAAATTCAAGAATAATTAATTAATATTCTTCCTTGATTCAAGTCAAAACCCCGTTCTTATTAAATACTTATTTAAATGACAAATTCAAAAAATGAATAGAATTTTCAAAAATGATACATTTTTTGTTTGAATCGTCTGATGATCAGTACCTGACATCAGGCCCTAAGGCATACTCAGTTACATGGTCAAGTCTCGATCAGAGACCGAGCATTACTCGAGGCATTTCTAAATAATCACAGATATTTTTCAGTAAACTCTAAAAACGTTTTCTTTTATAACTTCAAAAATCGAGAACACATAGCATCAGAAAATATGACGAAATATTTCTGGATCGCATACAAACCACAGTGACCGCCGAATTTCAATTTTTTTCCCCGAGTTTTTGGGAAAATTTAATTAGTTTTTTCAAGTGTGCAAAAATCCCGGGACAACTGCACACTCCCGGTATAGATTGGCAAGCGAGTAATTAAAAAACGAGGGATGAGCGCGTTCCCACTCCCCTAGCCGGAATCCCAATCGGATTCCCTTTTAGTTTTCATTAACGCTTCGAACAAACTTTTACTTTTCGAGTTCAGGTCAAACGTTCTTTTCATTCGAATTGATTTCACAACGAAAGCGGACGATCAGCACGCATTATGAAATGCGCCCGATAGACGCGTACAGATTTTTGCGTCGGCTCTTTTAACGAATGTAGCGAATTGTATTATTCGTGCATGATGTGTTTGAATGGAGATTATTTCTATCCGGTTTGCGGCTCGATAAAAAAACTTCGATATAAAATGCCGGCAGATCCAGTAATCCGGAGAACACTGCGTGTACGGCATTTCGCGGTATCCATTGAATAAAATTATTCAAGCGGAAGCGAAGTGAGCTCGTACAACTGTTTTGATTACTCCTCTATATATATATATTAGTTGAACTGCGGTGCAGTTCATCGCATGCGCGATACAATGCGAGGAAACGTTAAAACTCAAAACTCGATGCATTTCGCGTTTACTGCGATACCCGTATGCGTTTACTAATTATGATACGCAAACGCCTTGTAAACGAACAATCGGGTCCGCTGCTGGATTTGTGTTCGCAAACGCCTCTCGTCACAATCGCCGCACGAATGCGTGCATATGGTGTATACGCCGCGTACATTATATTCCCCGGGAATTCGTGAAAATTTATTCGGGGAAAATGCACCTTCTCCTGGTATGCGCACAATGCGTATACACACTTGGATTACCTCTACGTGCGTGCTGGTTGTCGTTGACAACGTTTTATATACCGACCAGCTGAATAATGAACTGAATTAGCATAGTGAAGTTCATGGCACAACGTATGCATGCTGGAGGAACGATGCACTTCCGTTCGTTATCAACTTTCAGAGTCGTCGTAAATTCTACGCATGCCATTTCTATCTTTTACTCGAATTATAAATGTCGGAATCGATTCTAAATCAATTGGAGTCACCGTTCGTTCCAGAACATGAGGAAGTTACATCGGTAATATATTTGACAGATTTTTATCTAATTTGGTATACTTCTTTATAGAAGTATGCTAAGTATGCAGTTAAAATGTTAGAAGGTTAGGCTATTTTTTCAAAAATTATGAATAATTTCAGTTTTGGTATTTAACATGGCGTCTGTTGAAAAACTGTAGTGTTCTGTAGTTGAAACCAAAAACGTCTAAAGTACATATATGTTCCTAATACGGAATCAAGTATGATGTATTTAAGTATGTATGTAAAAGTATGTATGCTCTACCGGTTCGAGTTTTCTGAAGTTTTCCCGTACTGTGATACGAATGTGGGTACTTCTAATGAAGATGGCTGCATATGCATAGAAAGAGAAGCTAGTAGGTAATTTAAACCAATGTATCTGTTGGCTTTGGATCGGAATTTCATTTAAAAATGAATTTCGCCTCTTAATAAGGAATTTGTCCTCTATATGGGAAATTTTGCTCTCTCTCTCTCTGAGGAATTTGGACTCTCTATGATTAATTTGGACTCTTCATGAGGACTTTTGCCTCTCTCTGAGGATTTTAGCCTCTTAATGAGGAATTTGGCCTCTTAATGAGGAATTTGGCCTTTCTATGAGGAATTTGTCCTCTCTATGAGAAATTTAGCATCTTTATGAGGAATTTGGCCTCTCAATGAAGAATCTGGCCTCTCCGCGAGGAATTCGATATTGTTTGGCGATGTTTGCTGCAAACAAATATTTCTTTCGCGGTTTAGGCGGGAATTTTGATGTTTGAAATCAAATAACTCGGTAAAAAAAATGACATCGGTCGTTAAGCAACAGGGAATCAGAATATACCCGAATAGCTTCTCTTTCGATCTTGAAATAAAATAAAGTTATTAATCCAGAAAAGTGACCAGTTTCGTCAATTCTTTCGCCAGTCCATATTTTTCTTAACAGGATATTTTTTTTTTCAATTTTAATTAAGTATTTCATATCAAAATCGAAGTTGAAAAAAATTGACTCCAATCTTAATATTCTCCACGTTTCTCTTCGAGATTCCGAGGTCAAAATTGAGTGTCAGCCATAAGAAATTCCAATATGGCGCCAAACTTGAACAAAAATTTGCCAAAAGAACATTTTTTTTTTTATTATTATTATTTTATATATTAAAAAAAAACAACAAAAAATGGCTCAGGCGGTTAACGCTCTGGACTACGAAGTCGTAGGTCGTGAGTTCGATCCCCGTCCGGTGAACAAATCTATGTTCTCACTCAAAAACTATCCGCTTCCTTAAAAAAAAAATGCTAAAAATGAAAAGTTCGTAGAATTCACTAAAAATTCACTAAAAAATGTAGTGACATTTTTTACCAGATTTTGTTATAATATTTTGTGACATTTTATATCAAAATTTTGTTCGTTGTAAATTATTTACGAAAAATTCTCAAAAAATGTTAACATATTTATGCTGAATTCTAATTTTGGTATACCAATATTTGTTCTAAAACTTTATAGTCTCCGAGACAATAAACTTTACATATTATGTTTTATAGATATATTATGAATTTATTATTTGACCGTTCGAAAATGTAATAATGTAATGATATAATTGTTCGTATTACGGTCTTATGGACAAAAGTAAAAATGAAAACAAACTAATAATATAAATAGTGGGACTCTGATGCGAGCCACCGAATATGAGTAGTTTTGTCAGCTACAGAATCTTCGATTTACTGAACTGTTTATATATAAAATTAGGGATTTAACAAATAATGGATTCTGTGTTCCTCTAGTGACAAAATAAATAACTAATGTCTATTGTAAATACACGTTTCGTCCCAGGTTTTCGCGTGGACTCGTCAGAAAGGCGATCGCGAAAGTCGTGCCTTTTACGTGATGGTTTGGTATACTAAGAAATTTTAAATAAACAAATTTTTAAATAACCGAATTTTTCCAACTTATTTTTTAAAAATGTTGCTAATGTATTATTAAAAATCTCCAACGGATAGTTCATAAGTACAAAATATATATGAAAAAAAGTTGGGAGTAAAAATACGTTTCTTTACCAAATAGTAGAAGTACAATTTTTTGTCTTTTTCAAGCTTCTTATTGCTGTCTAGATGACAATCTTGGACATTTTTACTATATAAAAAGTAATTAATAAGTTAATAATACTTTACGGAGAGAATTTATTCTTATTAATACTGTATGATTTTGAATCTGTCATATGTTTATTACAATAAGTATATCCTTAGTATATCACTGATAACTGAGGGCTCGGGTGCACATACGACATAGACTATCGAATGGACCCGTAGGTTAGAAAAATCATAATTCGAAAGTTATATTGAAAAAATATGGAAACATAAAAAATGGCTTCATTTAACGTCTTTTATTAACAAACAAATTAAAAATTGTAAAATATTGCACTGATGAAATCGATAAAAAACTCCTCGTGATTATTAATAGAATAATTTTAAAATTCTGTTTGTCCCAAGAATTGAATTATCTACAACGGTATTTTTATATTTCCAATAGAAAATTTTCGCTCCACTTGCGAAGCATCGCGATGGATAAAATCACTATTTAGATAAATACAGCATAGAAGTACAGTTTTACTTAAAAAGATCAATACAAAAATTGGTATTCTAACTATTTATTATCAGTTATAGCTTCCATACTAATATTTTAAGGTCATAATGGAGTTAAGCAAACTTCGAAGTTGCCATACGTTTGATCCTTACATACAATCGATTTACATCAATGGCTTTTATTATTTATTCACTGCTGTGTTATATATAGTATTTGTTATTAAAATTACAGTTTGAAATCCAAAATGAATAAAGGAACATAACTTATAAGCGCCAAACGTAAAGGTTTTAGCCCTTACTTCTTGTATACATGTTATTTTTTATAAACCAGTGAAAGTAAAAATGACATCCAAATACCATAACGAAAATTGTCAAATATTTTATAAAACACACTACTAAAAAAAGATTGGTTGTTTTATCTATTCATGAATTTATCGGGGCGATGATGAATAATTTATTTTGTTTTCAATCATCGAACGCATCGGCTTAACGGATTTGCTAAAATGGGTAAAGTATAAATAGAATAAATATTTTCTTTCATTTCACCACTCTATTTTAGTTATGATTTTAAATGCAAAAAAATTATTTTCTTTATTTCAAACTTTACAATATGTGAGACCCTGTATAGATACATTGCATTAATATAGAATATACATAAATAAACCATTTTCGACATGTTAGAAATTAAAATGATATGTTATACATAAGATGACCAAATATCGATCTTTAACGAAGAATAGCAAGTTACAAATTACATTCCAGTATGTTGACTTTCCAGTATAATATCCAAACATATTCGTTGCTAAAATATCGTATACGTGTCTTTTTAGTGAACAAATATTGATTTATCGAAAGGTATTATATTTTGAAAAAATACATAAAATGATTCTCGAACGTTTCAATATTATTTGATAATAGTACGAAAATGTCTCTTTAATTTAACTGTTTAAAATTCTATGTTGCAACTGGGAAATGCCGTAATCAATAAGGCTGACTGAAATTTGAAAAATCACTGAATAATTAACACGTTTTGCATAGGGAACTTTCGTATTCTTACTTACCAATTCCAATTAACAGATCGAATTCTCTGCAAATAAAGGAATGCTCTGAATATTTTATTTTCCAATGTTCTAGCTGTTCTTGCTTGAGGAATGTTGAATTCCATTTTTCAGAAATATTGCATCTACGCTATTCTACGAATTATTTTGTAAAATTGTCTCGAATAAAAAATCAACTAGTATTGAAAAAGATAGAATGTTTCTTACTGTTTCGACTATAGGTCAACATTAGCGAAAAAAATTGGAAGAAAAATATGTTAATTTTATGAAAAAATTTTATCTTCGATAAATTAATAAAAATAAAGCTGCCTGCTTATTTTCGAATTATTTCCTGTCAATGATGTACGTCTTAATTTCCCAAAACGTATGTATTTACTGATATGATACATTGACCTCTACGATTTTGAACAGAAAAATGTAATTTTTAAATCTACCTGTAGGTGTACAGCCATTTTTTTTATTAAAAAAAAACATAATGATATATGAAAAGAAATTGTAAAAAATTGTTTGTTGATTAAATGCTCGTGATTTGTTTATTTTTAAATTTATAGAATTTTTTTACGCAATAAAAAAGGCAATAAAAAAGGACCAATCCAACATTTTTTCATTGCCTTTTAGTACTAAACAGTACTATCAAACGTCACATTACATGTATGCAGATTAGGTCCTTAAAGGGTCAAGTGGGGTGTTAATTATCTTAGTATGGAACGCGCTTTTTTCAAACATTTACGAAATTCCCAGTTTAAACACTTAGAGCGAATGTATTTTATATGAAGGAAGTGACGAGAAAAGGTTTCGTACGAGGATAAAAGAACTTTTCAAACAAGCGACTAAAAACAATGTTAATGTTAATACTACCAGTATTGCTAAATTACTACGAATAAGACGAATCACAATAAAAAGGAAGGCCTTTTGTAGAAAGTAGATCATAAATAACCCCTTTTAAAGAGTTTTGTCAGTCTAATTTAATGTCTAATCATGGTTCGATGGTTCCGCCAATAACTGAAGACGGGGTGAGGAATGCGATCAAAGGATTAAAGAACTTCTCAGTCCTTGAGCTAGACAGTGTAAGTAACTTTTGATGGAAGTAATTTACTCGTGCTTATAGACACTTAGTCCGTATATTTACCTACTTGGTCCTTGAATCCAATTTTTATTGGCTGGTACCATTTTAAGACCATTTTTAAATTGATTTTGCGCGGTATATGGAATCAAATTTTTTAAACAATTTAGCAAAGCTAGTTTAGTGTAGCTATTTACAGACCAAGAACTGTGCTGTATTTTGAATCCCATTAGTTCCAATATTGCACGAAAGTCACTCGTTACTTGCCGCTAAAATAGCGAAAGTGTGTTTTTTTCTCTCCATACTTTGTACTACGAAATTCATTTTTATTCGATGATCATGTGTTTCATCAATTACATCTTAGAAAAGGAAAAATTCAGTAAAAATAGAATTGCCTATATCGCAGTGTACGTGGTAACAATGTTACTTATCACTTTAGTCGCGTAAGTAACTATTGATTTTATAATTTCGATTACTGTTATGTCAAATTTCGAACTTAAGATTAATTTTTTAATTAAAATTCGAATAGGAATCAAAAGAAATGATAAACTACTTTGATTAATTGCATGGTCCAACTCCTGTCCGTTAAATATAATAACAATTTCGAAACTAACCAATTCTTAAAGACTTCTCTGAAATTATCGTTTTGGCAACAAATTTGAAAATTGACCTAAAAAGGTTTCCGTAACGCAGAAAATAATAATCGAATTCACCGGTCGGTTCCTTTCAGGTTATTTTTAGTGGTCGTTGTATAGTTTGGTGTTCTTCGAAGTTTATACATTTTCGATTAAATCTTCAATTTTCACTTTCTATTTGTACTCTCTTTTAACGATCTTATCTCCAATTTGCATTTCATGGATTGTGCATAAACAGACCGAAAGGTAAATATAATGAAGTATTCGGTATTATCCACGTATATCAGATGACAAAATTTCTTATGGCAGAACAAGCTCCGTAAATGACTTTATAAACTTACGATAAAGCAATATCATTAAATGTACATAAATAGGAATATTACTGTTAGTCACGTATACTCTGCAATTCATAAAGTAGGTGTTACTAATTTCCACTATATTTAAAGACAGTCCGTTGCATGAAATAAATTTCCACCGTTAAAATAACAACTAAAAATTTATTACACTTGCAGTTATTAAAATCGCCTGCAATAAACGTGAAAAAATAAGCTATCAAATTCAGTCATCTAGCACTTATTGATAGTTGTATAGATGTTATCAATAAATAGTTTATTTTCACAAATAAGTAAAATGATTAAATTCTTATTCAAGTATGAAATTTCGAACATAAAATATTTTAAATAGTTTGATAACAATGAATTCGACTTTGTTTTACTTTGAATTACAGAGCAAAATTGTGCTTTCTTATCTTTTTATAAATGACTGAAATTAATTCAGTTTTTGCGCAATGTGTCGTTGAGAAGTTTTCTTTGTATTTGGAAAATGTAGCGTTCAGCCCATGTAAGGAAGGTGCGATATTGTATATAAATATATTATAAAACCACTATCAAAGCAACAAAACAAACATTTGCTTTTGAGTGGTCGAAGTGGCTGATTTCGTCTGTAGCTTGCGGATTATTTTTTTTAAAATTGCGAAACGTTACTTGGTGAAGAAATTGGCTAGTAGGCATTTTCTGAGGTAAGATATGTTACGCATATGATCCTAGATTTTCAGAATTTAAAAACGAGGAACGACGATGGCTACCCAACATATAAAAAAGTCACTAAAAAGAAAGTGGCGAGGAAAAAAAAATCCGGATTCCAAATCACCAATGGGATTGTCCGAACTGTATAGTTTACGAAAATATGTATACATTAAAAAATTATTTGTGTTTTAATTATCAGAATAAACTAGCTGATTGTTGATTCTGAACTCCTTAGTAAGTAAAAAAAAGTACTCAAAAGACGAGAAAAAAAAATTATTCGATTTCATTGTAACCTGATGTAAAAGGGTTGTTTTGTCGTTGATCACGAATCTGAAGTCATCTTTTGAACAGATAAAACAGCGGAGTCAATATGGCGGACAAGTTTGTCAAAATTAAAATTATTTTACTCGAAATTTATAATTCTGGGTATCTTGGGATTGTGGATTACTCGATAAAAAAGAAACGTTGGGACTACTAACTATATAGTAGAATAAAATCATCGTTTGTGATTAATTTTATTATCTAAATAATGACCTCGATAAATTAGGTAAACAACACTACTTTTTACATAGTAAAACCAGCTAAAAACGTTGATGTGCCAGATCCTACTAATAAGACAGTAAAATCCACTATTTCTTATTTGCCGTGTAGGAATCTTATGCAAGTTTTTGCAAATTGTCAAATTGTCAATTCATTATTCATAGGTTTGGCGTAGAGCGCGGGAAAAATCACATTTAACCGCCATATTGGATCCAACATTTTGAATTTTCATAATAAATCATCAGATTTGTAACGGACCTCGAAAATCCCCGAGGGAAAGGTTTCAAGCAAAATGGTTCGATTTTTCGAAAATTTGTCCGACAAATTCGATCTGCCATTTTGAATGTTCAAAATTGAATATCAGCGTCGTAACCAACGACCCCTGAAAACCTCGGGGTATAGAGTTTGAATCGATTTAAATTGTTTTTTTTTCAGAAATGTAAACAAGATGATGTCATATTTAAATCTAAGATTTTTACAAACCCTAATAAGAACTATTTTTAAAACCTTGTATCTTTTTCGTGATACCATAATTTTGAAAACGGCCAAAGGCCCATTGTTCAGCATACTTTAGACTATCGAGAAATGGTGCGGTTCTTAAATTGTCTAAATTTTTTACTTCATTACATTAATTTATGTCTAGACTAAGATTTCTGTTTTTCCGCAGTCTGAGAAAAGTATGAAATGACTGAGATTTCTCATCACCCGTCGTTAAGGGTTTAATATAGTTATTTTTGTATCAAGGACGTAAAATGGGGGTTTGCGACTTAACGATAGAACGCGAAGGACGGCGAAGCTGGTACGTGGTTCATGAAGACGAAAATTCTATGTTTGAGATTACAACATTATTTTTTGATAGAATGTAAAATTTATTTGATACCCCAGAAGGCGTGAAATGAGCATTATACTCCCGCGAATCCTGGCGCAAAAGCATTTTACGCTTACTGCATCGTAAAAAGCTTGTTTTTTTAATTTCAAAAATAATGCACAATAATTATTTTAATTACAGGTTAAATTATTTATAGGCTATTTTCAACTTTATACTCAATGACAGGGGCTCCTCTGTTTCTTCAACGTATTTAAACTAGCAATCCCTCCTATATATGCAATAAATCGGATTATTTTGAAATATTCTTTTAATCCTGTTTCTATTTTTAATTATGATGGAGAAAGTTGGTACTGGGAAGAGGGGAGGTAAACTTCAGGACAATGAAATTATTATCATCCTTTCGACCCATTCATTTCGAAATTTCAAATGTAGATATTAACTTGACGTTCTTTAAATTGACATAAAACGTCGATTATTAATAATAACCATACGAAATATTGAAAACATAGAAAAAAAGAAATTTACAACAAACTACCACATATATATGCATTTTTATATTTTATATTATAAATGCATTTTTTCAAAAATAAATATTCAATAAGGATTCTAATGACGATAAAGCATGAAATCAAAGTGGGCAAAGGCGTGCAGAAAACTCGAAACACGATCGAAGTGAACCGTCGACGAGGTCTAAGAGTACCTGTGCAGGAAGTCTGGAGGTAATGAACTAATTCTTACAGCTCAATCGACCGTATTCACCTCCAATCTAAGTCTTTTCATTTCCCGTGACGCTTTATCGCGTACCTGCACCAGCCCTGAAAAGGGCAAAGGCGCACCACTTTCCTAGTACACAACTTGGCGTTGCGTACCTTGTCAAAGTCTCAAGAGCACTTTTCGAGGCAACGGGCAACCGCCTCGCCTCGAGCACTGTCCGAATTATGTGCTCCTGTACTGTGACGAACAAATTTTGGAATTATGTCAGAAATGTTAATTAAATGCACAAGCGAGTTTAGGGAATATTTTCAAGACTTTTTTCAATGTCATCAACAAAATTCATTATTTGCATTTATTTTTGAAATCTATAAAAAAAAGAGCTCACTAAATTCAAAGCGTCTTCTGGATTATATTAATAATTTAGTTAAGCATATTTCTACAAAAACATACTAAACAACGCGATTTTATTTTGAAAATATATTTTTTATATAGTATTTAATTTGATATACTTATTTTTCTATCGTTAAATTGTACGAAGTTATGTTTACAAAAGGATTTAGTTGTGGTAGCAGGAGACTAATTATACACCCCGCAAAAAAAATGAAGTCCGGATCTGGAGGTCAGACTATGTCAATATGTTTTTTTGGCTGCGGAATCCGAATCCGAAGTCAATTGAACACGTCAGATTTTTGGCATAACCTCAAATAATCCTGCAATTCGACCCTGACATGTTAGAATAATTTGCATTTCGAAGTCCATGGCACTTTACTCTTATGTTTTTTGGGTTGCTGAAAATATATCCGAAGCCCGTGTAGACAAGAGACATCGCTATTCTAGCCAACTGATTTGTAAACACGGCGAAATATTAGCTAGCGAAAACAGTAGAAAATAGAGCAAATGATTTTCCCTAAACTAACTAAATATTCGCAGTTAATATATTACGAAACATATTTTGCTGGACTGGACAAATATTCGCTGTAATTGCGAATTATTTCTACCCGTGAAGTACTGGAACATACTGAACAATGTTGAACTGTTCTAGACTCTATTATGAAACTAACTTATCTTAAAATAAACTTATAATTTTAAATTTTATACCTCGCAACATTAAATGGATACCACTACCCCACCCCCCCAATGTTTTACATAGGAATTTTGCTGAACCATCATTTGTAAAACTTAAAAGTCTAGGGCGATAAAAGAAACCGAACTCTGCATCTTACAAGTAAACCTACCCAAGTGTCAGTAACCGATTTGGCTGTATTTGGCATACTTTTTGAACTCATCAAAATAAGCGAAACGTATTTTTTTATCGCCAAAGAAGAAGATTTAAGGGTCGAAACTACCCCATCAGTTAGTAAAAAATACGCAAATTTCAACAACCACGTGACACTGCAAATATTGCAGTTTGGTGATCATTTTTCAAATCAGAATTCGACGGAATTTTTAAATTCAGGTGGTGTTTCTTCAAAATAACCGCTCTTGTACCATGCATATTTTATCAAATTTTTAAATGGAAGGGAAGAAAACTGGTTATGCTTCACTGAAATCAAAACGTTTAAATAACTTTAGTCCGCCATATTGAATCCGCCATTTTGTGTTGATGAAAGAGCCAAAAACCCTTTACTACCAAATATTGAGAAATTATATTTAACCATATGAGATTTATAAAAGATAGCACATTGTTATATAAATTTGCGTATTTTTTAATAATTAATGAGGTAGTGTCGACCCTTAAAGCTTCTTCTTTGCCGATAAGAAAAAATACGTTTCGTTTATTTTGGTGAGTTCTGAAAGTATGCCAAGTTACAGCCAAATCTGTTACTGATACTTGGGTAGGTTTACTTGTTAGAGCGATAAAATACATAAAGATACATCAAAAGAGGCTTGATGTCAGACCATCATACGAGTTAATGTCACCGAGTTCACGTAAAGTCCAGATGTGATGGAGTTTAATTTATTGTGGATTCGGGTACAGAGGCCCGACATACAAAAAGAAAACATGGTATGGTTCTCAAGTTAGAATTTTCCTTTATTTTAACATTTTAGAGTCTACTTTTACGATATTTTTAAGGTTATTAAAAAATACTGATCTTATAAGATCGAATGGACTTCGAATTAAATTTCAGTTGCCCCAAAAACATAATGAACACATGGCATGCCTTCCAGGATAGAATTTTTCTCTATTTTCATAGTATAGGGTAGATTTTTAGATTTATTTTTGAAGTTATGTCAAGAACTTAACGTGATGGTAGTGAAGGGCTTCGAATATGGTTTCAGAAATCCATAAACATAATGGAAATTCATTTTAACATTTTAAGGACGAATTATAGGATTTTTTGAGGTTTTTGGAGGTTATGTCAAAAACTTAATGTGATGGGATTGAATAGACTTCGGATTCGGATTCAGCAACCTTAAAAACATATCATAGAGGTAGTCTGACCTCCAGATCCGGACTTCAGTTTTTTTTTGGAGCTGTGTTATCTGTCTCTAACGTTGTTGGCGTAATACAATGAAACGCATTTAAAGCCGTTCCAAATTCCTGCTACATATACATAACGAAATTTTTTTGGTTGACCATTTTTTCCACCGCATTGATATCGAATAAGATGCGGACACAATAAAAGTTGACGTGGAATCAAATAAAGAATTATTACTTAAAAAATTCGTTTTTACGTGGCTCTTAAATGACGTAACCTGGGTACATTTTTACGATCTTAATTCGGAATGTAATGTTATACCGAAACGAGTCACCAGTGTCGTAGATTCCAGGGTTCATCGTCGTTCCTGCAGTTGTAATAGCTGCACTTGAGCGACGAAGAATCCTTGTGAACGAGTGCGGAACAGATTCAGGCGTGGCGAGAATGTAACTACCCTGCCAGGGCCGTCGCGGTTTAAACATGTCTTTTATGCTCCTAGCAGCAGCACGTCAAGCCGGATCTTGGGGTGCACGTATATATACACAACATATATATATATATATGCCTACACCATTTCAAAAGTTGCAGTTGACTGCTATTCCGCGCTACTTAACTCCTGGACGAGGCTGCCCCAAGCAATGCTTACACAGAGTTGGTACTTTTACGTACCCTGGACATCGATTTTATCGTGCTCACAGTTCGAGTTTTACGAGGGCATTGCCAAGCGCAAACTTTAAGGAGAATTGTCGGCCTTTTGTGATCCCCTCCCCCTTCCATCTCGTAACGCAACGCGTAGAATATTTACACTCAAATAAACGAAAAATTACGCGGTACCAACTAAAACTGCACATCAATAGGTAAACTGGATTATCCAATGATATGGACAAATACACATCAGCTACTTGCATTTGTGGATCGTAGTCGATTTTGTATCAGAATAATTTGTGTGATTCTAACAGAAGGACATAAGGGAAACTGTATTCTATTTTTTAAAGTTCATTAAATTTTAATTATATGGTTGTTAACGTTCATATTTTTAGCCTTAACGTTTGCTTCTTAAGGAATAATACAACAAATGAATGAATTAATGAATTTATTAAATCTTGGTAGCAGCAAAACGCTGCGTTACCTTTGGGCTACATACCTATTTTTACTAATATTAGAATATTATTTTCCGAAAATCATCTACTAAATCCCTGAATTGGCTTGTCTCCCGTTTCCAAAATACCCTAATCTAAAGGTGCAAAAACAAATATTTTTGTCTATATTTGAGGTTATATAGCATCGACCATCGTTTTAAAATGTCGTCATAATGTCGTACCCATTCAGATGCCATTTAAATATCTTCATATTTTTCAGAAATATATGATTTTGATTGTATGACGTTTGTTAGTACCAGCCTATATGTATATAGTCTTTTTATTAAAAGAAAAAATCGGATTCTATAATGCATAAGCTAAAATACTGAAAACAAATCGTTGAGTTTACTCTCTTTATTCTGGTAAATGTAATTTAGTATTAATAAATAATAACGAGAACATAGTATATTGGAACAATAAAATTCCTGATCTTTACATGAAAAACTTTTTTTTCATAATTGTAAAGTTCAATAATTATTAGCTTGAATACTATAATAATAATAAAGAATTCACAAAAGATAGACCCACTTACAACAGAAATTGGGCACATGTCAAAAAGTCGAGTTCCAAAAATCCGAAACATTGAAAAATCGACATTTAAAAAACCGACACTCAAAAAACGATGACTGTCAAAAAGCCAGTGAGTCATAAAGCTGTAATATTTATGAAATCAACAATGTCAGCATTTTAAATGTCGATTTTTCAATGTTTCGGATTTTTGAAATTCGTTTTTTTGACATGTACCCCAGAAATTGAAGGTATTTTCATTATTAAAAATATTTGTAAGATTATACTAATTGCAGATATGCAACCGAGAGTATTCTCATCAACATTTTATAACAAGAAAAAGTTTATTTAACAATTAACAACCTTCATTCGATATTTTAAATTTTAAATTTTTTCAATTTATTCCGACAATTTTGAGTCATATTTAAAATCCTTCTAAAGGTTATAGAAGCCTCTTTTGTGACAGATAACTCGTTTTTAATGTAACAAATAAAAGCGATGAGAATTAATAATAATTTAGACATTTTCTGTGATTACCGATGGAAATTGATCAGAAAAAGACGAAAACAATGCAGTATCTTGATAAATAATTGCCGGCTACTTTCTTACGCAAATATAAAAAAGATGATTATTTGTTGACTAACTTTTTAGGCTAGTTTACATTTTTTATGGGATAATATTATCAGTAATAAAAACAATAAATACAATTTTACTTGTCATTGTCGCCATCACTTCAATAAATTGAGGTGAATTCCAACGTTGCGTATGATAAATAATATTCACCCGTTGGCCTAATAAAACTAAAAAACTAGATTTCAAACAAAATCGTATAAAAACTAAAAAAATGATAACTGGTTCGGTATCGGATTTAGAATTACGGGGTTTGAAACTAGATTAATATGAAAAGCGCTTGATTCACTGGCCTTTGTAGATTGATCTCAAGAATTTTGCCTGCGGTTCTTTCTTGTGATGTTCTGTTTCAGAGAATCACGCAATTTTCCAGCCGCATTTCCTAGCTATAATTACGAGAGACAATATCGCATCTAAAACTTACTATTATGGGCACTTATTTCTACCTTCAATATTTAAATTGATATCAAATCGCCTACGATCGGGATAGAGTTAAAGTATAGTACATATTGAAGTATAACAAATTTACGAATCTCCAGTGTTAAACAGCAACTATTAAACTGAACTTGAGAAAATTTTCAAAAGATAATTCGGTCAGAGATGATATTTTTCATAATAAATTATATAATAAATTAAGAAAATAACGAAGAAGGGAAAAAATCCAAGGGAGAAAACCTATATTTTATGTAAAGTGAATTAAAAAACAAACTTTTTACTCTTATAAGTTTTTGTAAAAACTTTTTTAGACTTTTCGAATTATCAGCGACAAAAAATTTAACAATTTTAGTCGCTAATAGCTGGAAAATGAAGCGTTGATACAAATAAATCACAAGAGTAAACAAATTAGTTGGTTATCCCAATGTACACAAAACAATAGAGGTTTTCGGCTTGGTTTATGCATTTTTATTGTCAATAACAAATAACCTATTAAGACCGAGCTATATACAAGAATTACCGTACCTTTTTCCATTTTATTTACACCAATTGGAGATGTGGTGATTGAAACGTTCTTATTGATTTTGATTGTATCACGAGAGCTTATAATTCTCCAATTAAAATGGAAGTAATTGTCTGAGCTTTTTCAGAGAATTATCGATAATCGTAAACATTTATTAAAATTTATTACTATAGTTTGATATAACTACTACACAATCTGATATATATCCGGTTACGTTCATTTTAGGTCCCTGAACTAAAGGATCTTATATGTACTTCCAGTGGTCATACTATATTAATTAGATCTCTGGGTTAATTTGATTTAAATCTGTGTGTAAAAGATCGTTTTTGTTTAATTTGCTCAGAAACTATTGATTGTATGAAAAATGGTTTAAATAAAAATATACCCCGTTATTAAATATCACTTTTGTAGAATGAATTTTGTTATGAAGTGAAAATGAATGAAGGAATTTTCTTGATTTTTCAAATTAAAATCCGTGTTTCTTAAAAACATATCCAGCGATTATTTACCGTTTTTTTAAAATGATGTGCTTACGCTCCAGAATCAAAATCAAAAAGAATGTCCCAGTTGCCAGTACCTTTACGTTGAATTGGTTTTAAACCCGTCGTGGTATAATTCGTTCACAAATCTTCGATAAAATAAAAAATGGGCGCATTGTAAAAAATATTCCCTAAGGTAACAAATTTGATGAGAATGATGCAAGAAAAATTTCTCGACCGTTTTATTTGAACAAGTAAACAATGTTTCCTGGTAAGAACAGTCACCATAAAAATATTAAAAAGCACTAAAAAAATAATTAAAAGTATATATTTATTAAATAATTAATATAATTATTTTAACGTTTTCGGCCCAATTACACTGAGAAAAGTCTTTTTTACCCAGTATTAGAATTCTTATGCCCCGTAAAATATAGTATTTTAAGCATAGGGATTGCCATCTTTCTACTACCTGTTAAAAGACGAAGATTTTATATTATTCTAACCGATATGTCAGTTTATTTTAGCCTTTTCTCTTTAACTACAAGCAATTTTTGTTTATGGAAATTTATCTAGCAAATTAAAATATTAAAAATGCCTTCTTTTAGTCATAATAAAACATTCTTTTAAAATCGGAGAGTTTATTACAGTTTCGTATAACCTGTCAAAAAAAAATGCTGAACGACAGAGGATTTTACTAGTTATAATATTTCTTTTAATGGCTATAATACACTTTTTAAAAGCCAACGGATAGTAACTGATAAAATACACTTTTCTCAGTGTATTATAGACCCCCTTCAGAAATATTAATTTGCATTTAAAAGAAAAACTTTCAGGGGAAATTCATGACTCTTCAATTGTTTTAAAAAATATTTTTGAGAGGAAAGAATGGAAGTTCCTCTCACAAAAACTACACCCAGCCACCAGAAAATCATTATTTAGTAAAACAATTGAGAATGTGCTGTATGTGATTAAGAAATGAAAGCTTCTTATAATTATATTTTGTGACATAATATATATAAGAAAAGAATTTACTAGATGTTGAAAATTTGGAACTACTAATAGATGTTTAGATGTAGGTGTGTTAGTTTTCAATGCTATTAAACAAAATATCATATACTTCTGGTAACTTAGAAGTTTCAAATCTAATGTTAATCGTGGTATATTTGTTTTGTTGGTAAATCTTTGGAAAGACTACGTCACATGGAAAAAATATTTTTGATATGGTTTCCGACGTATTTTGGATCGCTGATTACGAATCTGATAACAGAAATTGGCGGTCGGCCTTGTCTTGGCCACTATCTCGAAAAAATACCAAAGAACCGTCATTTTCTTTAGTTTTTTGCATTTATTTCGAAAAATACAGATCGTACGAAAGAACGTTTCAAACAAAAAGCGTAGAATGGGAAATTCTCTATAAAAAAGGTTGTATGCATATTTGACGTATATTTTATAATAAACGCGTAACCTTTCCGAAGTTTTACCGTTTTGTTTAATAAAGTAATTTTCAATCTCTTTTCGTTTGTTGTTATTTTTTTTCAATAGCTAATATTTTAACATTGTCATAATTAAAGTTATGATCTGTCTCTATCCTGTGTTTTGTTAGTCCAGTATATTTATTTTCTTCTCCATTAATATGATTTTTATGCTGTCTTATTCTTGTTTCTAAGATGGTGGAAAAATGTTTGTTACAAGACAAGATCATTCAAACTCATCAAAATATATCATTTTTCCCATTACTATGGGGTACACTCTAAATTTCTTGAAGAGAAAGTTGAGTCACTTTCTGATAAAAGGGACTTTTTCATTATTTTTAAAGTCGAAATTTCACTTTACTAATAGTGGATGGAAATATGCCACTCTAATAAAGTGAATTTTCCACTTTAGAAATAGTGAAAAAGTCACCTTTATCAGAGAGTGGCTCAACTTTTACTTTAAGAAATTTAGAGTGTATAAATATATTTCTAATATAAGAATAATATATTATAAATGGAAAAATTTTCCCCAATGTACTATTTGAAGAATAAGACAGTACAATAAAATGCATCTCCCGTCGTGGTCCAGTTTCCAAAGAATTACTAAAGCAGATGGTGTACTAGTTTGTAACCAATACCATGCTTTACCTCGTAGACTGCACGAGCGGTCAAAAGAGTTACGTTAAGGGCTTAATCCGAGTTCTAATTACGGGATGCGTCCTTAGCCATTAGTATGAGTAACTAAGCCAACCGCTGCACGAACCTGAGGAATTAAAGCCTTTTAATTAAAAACCATTTTAAGGCGCATTTAAATTGCCTGATTTCCCGTAGTTGCCTTTTCCAGGAGTATCCGGGAGACCGCGCTCCCGATCCCGGACCCTTTTCCTGCAGCCTCCTCTCCTGCACAGTCGATGAATCTACTACTCTTCGTCCGACCCACGCACGTTCTTTCATTTCTCCCGTGCGAATGAAGCTACTTTACCTTTCTTTTTTCTCTCCTGTATCTTTTCACGTGTTGTTACTTTCTGCATGCCTTCGCTACCTCTAAAGCAGAATGGAACGTACCCCTGCACTTTTAGTGCTGCATTTTCCTACCGCCACTAGCACTGGGGCGCCCCGCAGAGCTTTGAATTCGTGGTCCTCGGGACGAATCACAATTAGTCGAAATAACTTGGCAAGCCGAGTTGAGCCCAAGGGACGCACTCGTAATTTTCTACGCTACTCGTTTTCTGCGCCGCGCAAATCGTAGCGTTGATAATGTAATTCTTACAAAAGCTAACTGTCTTTTTCAACTGTATTATTTTGCTTTCGGCCGAAATTTTAAAATAGTCACACGCTATGCCCTAAAAATACTGAAATATATGCGTAATGTAAATTCTTCTAATAGTTCGTAAATTTATGAGTTTACCAGGTTTTTCAAACGAGACTTTAAATCGAAATTTATTATTAACAAAAGTGCGCTAACTAGCCGTTATTGCACAACGAATCTTAATAATAGTGAAGTATTATGGATTTCCAGCCATTCATTTCAAACGACAATTGTATTTTGCTGTATACTTGCCAATATCTACCTATTAGTGATGTCTTGCGCGGGTGGACCTGCTTCCATTACGAATATGTCTAAATTCATCATGTTTTTTTACAACCAAGCCCGGGGAACAAAGTTCCGAAAATCAACACACCGAAAGGAAAAAAATTCGATACAGCATGGCTTTAGCGTGATTTTCTTCACTTTGCCTTTGATTGAAATTTGGCAAAAAGAAAGTAAATTAAAATACCTTGGATTCACGCAATATCGAAATTTTAGCCTATCGGGGTTTTGATTTTCGGAACTTTGTTCCCCGGCCGCAACAAAAATAAAAAAAAAACAAACGTACTATAAACATAAGAAGTAGAATCTTGTCAGGATGGTTCGTGATCTACGCATGCGCCTTTTCTGCTATAAAATGTTTGTTAATTATGACCAAATATCGAATTCGTATACCCAACTCGTTTATTTCATGTAACAGGAAGAGAAACGACTATTTTAGAAAATGATCCTTGATGTTGAGAATATTTTGTATTATTAACAGCATTTCTTCTACAATTAGTCAATAACTGTATTAATTTTGTTAATAACCAAATACTTTTCCCAATGTGCAGCTATTATTATAGAAACCGAACAAAACAACTTGAATTCTGGTACCAATGTCGAGTAGAATACTAAAAACTTGTTGTACCCAGTTTGGTTAACCAAGCTACTAGACGATTGGTTATGATCACGAAATCGGTTCGATTACAGGCACCTAGGTTATCCTAACTAAATGATTTGGTTACAACAACCGAACGGTTCAGCAGACTCCACATAGAATGTCGTCAGTTAGTAAGAAAATCCATACACTTGATTGCTTTATGAGGAAAAACGCCATATCTCAACAATTTGTTACGAAGAACTTCGCATTTCAAAAGTTGTGTCGAAGAACCGCAGATTTAAAAAGTTGTGGGGAAAAGTCATACACACTTACAGAAATACAGAATCAATTTTATACTAAATGTACATTACAAAATGTTTATACAAAACCGAAAAGTCCAAAATATTTTGGTCGAATTGACTGAAACCAAATTGTTTACCACCTATAGCAACCACCATTTTTTTAATTGTAACAAATATTTCAACTTCATTATTTCAACGGTACCACGTCTTTATGTCACGGACATTTGATCACACGTCAAATTATCATATTGATAAAATATCACAGCGACAAAATATCACACATTTAAATATTTTCGTGGTTAAAAAATCATATTTGTTTAACTTGCTCATATTTAAATGACCTTAATTCATACTTTCATTTACACTATTGCAAAATATCATATATTTATGTATTATGATGTCTAAAAAGATCATATTGCAAATATTGTTTCATTGTGTTAAAATAATATTCTGAAAATCTATAATATTTTGTTTACGATTTCCACATATGTTTACAGATTTATTTTCCCGAACAAAATTTCCCTGTGCAGCCACATTTAGGTTAGGTTAGGGTAGTTTTGGAGCACGCATATGCTTTTACTAAACGAATAAACATAGTGATATTATTGTTTATGCTTATTTGTCCATGTGATATTTTGTCGTGTTCTATTTTATCGTGCGATTAGTTGTCATGTGAAATAAAGACGTGGAGCAATTTCAACACCTTATGATTCAAGTCTAAAATATACAGGGAGAAAAATTTTGTTGGAAATTTTATCATCTTCGATGGTAATTTTGGGACAGACTTGTAGAATGGAAAAAATTGCCATTTTTCCTAGTAAAAATTAGTAGATTTTATTGTAATTTTTACTGTCTGAATAGTAAAAATTCCAAGAACTGATCGTAATTCTTGTCAGAAAAAATGACAACGTTTCACATTCTGCAAGTCTGTCACAAAATTACCAATTGAAATTATAAAATTTCCAAGAAAATTGTTCTCCGTGTAATGAAAGATTAGTGAGTTTCGTACACTGACATTAAATTTGACAGAGTAACATTTGTCCAATAAAGGTTTACTTCAATTGTGAAAATTTGAAAAGCAAAAAATAATTGAAGGTCGTAAATAAAAATATCCTACCTAGATTATTATTCGAAAAATAATGATATTGCTTGGAACTGAAAGTAATTTAAATATCGAGAATAAGGTAATATTGCATTCTCAATTTCTCACACGCTAAGTCGCCGGATCAGAAATCCCAGAAGAGAAGAGAGCTCAAGGGTAAGGCTATATCAGTAAAGTAAGACTGTATGCTCCCGAAGATTTGAGATCAACGAAAGGAATTGCGTCTCTAGAGAGTAAGTAGAATCCAAATGATAATGTGATTAGTGCGATAGCGATGTTAGAACAGATGCTGGTATCCTGCTAACTACGTTTTACTGTCTAAATCGTTCAACAACATTATCGTATGTTCCTTGTTAATTATTACATTGATTTTCATTCAATTTCAAAATGTGTAAATAATGTAACTAACATTTATTTGAGATGCACAATTTGTTTATTTATTTGAAAATGGGACATTATTCCTGAATGATGAAAAAGCAATTCAAAGTAATTACAACAAGCACCATTCAATTTATTTTTAAATTTACCTAGACGGGAATTTTATTTTAATTTACTTACTATTCATTCATTTTTTAACTTGCATTTTCGTTAAATATTTTGTTTCAAATGTAAACAAAAATGGAACCGAAGAAAAAGGTAAAAATGGTTGCAACATATAATAACAGAAGAAATAACAACGTGAAAAGTTTTTAAGAGTATGTTTCTTGTGCAATTCAGAATATTGGAAAATATATTATACAATAACTATTTTTACTATGACAATAAGACGCTATTTTCGTATAATCACTGTTATTCGTCTATTTTACTACTGACGTATATTTATAGTGACTATTTTGGTTTGGAAATGGTTTTATTAACTGTATTTTAAATACGATTTAACATTTTCGTAAGTTTTAATTGTAACCAACTAAATGTACATATTAATAAGCCAATTAAAATTACACTTTTAATTAGGTCAACGCCGAGCAGCAGCTTATTCTTAATCAATTATCTGTTAGGAAACTTGAAATTAACCTTTTTTTCAACATTTATGTGGATAATATTTAAAAATTAAATTTATAAACCACTGATAAGTATTATTAACTTCTGAATATTCAAAACTTTAGTTACAAACTCCGATTTAGGTGAATAACTTTTGTAACTGAGTCATTAATATTACGATGCGATAAATTGTCATATGATTCTTTGACCTGCTAAATTAGAATCCTGGGTCAAACAGTGAAATTCCACTATTTTTCAGTAGCTTTAGCAAATCTATTAGTACATTAATGTACTATTTATTGAGAATCAGAGATAATTCAGTGCTATAAATTAAGAGTTTAAACATAGTATAACTAACTTCGTTCAATAATCAATAAACAGAAAAAATAAAAATAGATGATTGTAAATTGTTAAAAAACAGGAGGCGTATAGGCAAGATTATCACAATGTGCATAAATACTAATGTTTTACTTATATATTATGATTTTGTATTAATCAGTTAGTAACTAAATGCCGAAACTCACTTTAATCTCTATCCAGGACATTGCTATGGCGATTATAAAGTGAATTATCAATAAGGGCAACCAAAAAATATAAATTAAAAATGGCTGAAGTGATTTTTGAAAATTCGAGTTCTGTAACAGCTACTCTAATCACTATATGGGTTATGTATCCACAGAGTGCGCTTTAATTAATACCGATAAGCAACACGAACATTGCCAACAAAAATAGGAATATTTACCCATTTTTTACACAATCTTTACACTTTTAGGTTATGTATCGAACGATATCAATTTAAACTGAGATTAGAAACTGGAGACACTTCTATTGTCTCAAAAAGAGTGATTTATAACACCTTCTTCTTAGACACTTCTTCTCAAATTGAGACACCGTTTTTGTCGTGTAGACTTCGTAGAGAAACTATCATAATTTTCCGAATTAGTACAACATAATAATCTCATGAAATAATGCATTGTTATCCTTAATTTAAATATTGCACTAAAGTTTGTTGGAAATGTGGCTTCCCTACGAACATTCAAGTTCAACCACACTATGCACAGACATACGTTTGCGAAAACTTACAGGCATCAGAATCCTTCAATCTCCAAGGAAAAGTTGTGCTTAAACGAAATAACGCAATAAAAAAGGAAATTGAAGATGGGCATTACGTCAGTAAGATTTATAGGTGGAAAAGGTTCGAATAAGGCCTGAAACGCGCGAGAGAACGACTTAAGGGAATGCAAGAACGTGAACGATGAGGATAGATTACGAAGAAATAGAAGTGAAGAAAAGATGAAACCTTGTTACGATCTATTATTTCCTTTTAATGAAAAATGCCCAGAGGAAAATAAAGGGAATGCAGTCTGCTTGAATTTAGTTAAAGGGATGATAAAGTATCAGTAATTCGAGATAGCCTTCAATTACTTGTAAAAGTAAGATGATGGCCGAGTAGGAATTTTATTTTTTCGACGAACATTGCGAGAATTTGTGATATATTAATATATTACATGATAAGGTATTATTTTTTCTTAATTATATAGAATTATTCAATTTTATATATTCTACAGTGACGACGCGAAATTACTTTGATAAATAAGACAATTTATTATGATAATTATCATAAATTTATTGAATACCAGTGTTCGACAATGACGTAAATCAAATCCGTTACAATGTCGTATACGAAAAAAAAACGGAAAAAATTAAATGGTTTATATGAGTATATTTACTACTGAAATATTGCATCCATACCAACGATAGCTTCATAGTATCATGCCCATATTGAAACATTGACAGTACATTAATGTATATCATAAGAGGGAAAAATACAATTTTGAAAACTAATTTTATTTCTGTATTTGTTAGCTGAGAATATTTTTGTTATCAATACTCCGAAAAAAATAGATGGTTAGAGCTACTATTTAAGTAGTAAAATCATCGTTTATAGGTGCTGCTACTACCTAAGTGGTTGACTTTGCTATCTAAATAGTAAGAATAACCACGAACGTAGTAACGGCACCTATAACAGATGTCTGGTCTGTATTTTACTACTTATATAGTAGCTCCAACCATCCATTTCTTTCAGTGTAAAAATATTTACTTTAAAATTTAATTTTAAACCATCACCTTTAAAATATACTAAACCTGCTATGACTAGAAGACAATTTATCATAGGATTATTGCTCGGCAACATTTTGTATAAAATTACCGTTTTTTTAATTTCTTGATTGCTCTTTTAAGCTGGAAATGTTCTAGAAGAGAATGTAAGAAAATTTTCATCTGAAATAGAAAAATTATCAGACGATTTGGGCGTTCACTCAATGAAGAAATGTCCAAAGGAGAAGAGTCCAAAAAACCTACTTTAACGACTAAGTCGAAGAAGACAGGTTTTTTCGTAACAAGGACGTAAAAGTAGGTTTAACGTTTAGACCCTCAGGCAATCTAAATTCCCAAGGAACTGCTGTGACGTCTAGAGGGTATGGCATGAACATTTAAGGGAGTAAAGATTTAAGCACAAAATGAGTATAAAATTTTATTATATCCCAAGTTGCAGCTCGAAAGATTAGGAAACTCCTACCATATTTTACTTCCGCAAATTCGGTTGTAAAATCAAATTTTACATTGACAATATGACGAAAAATACTTTTTTACAATTTTAAATTAAATGAGGATGTATGGGCTAAGTGCAGGACTGCTATTTAAAAATGCAGAAAATAATTTTCGAAATATTGCTTGAAAACAGCCTCAAGATACAATTTTTAAATTTTTTATTAGATGTTGATTAGTTTCTCTAAGATATTTATTAATCATTGTTATTTGCTGAGATATATTTCAAATAAAACATAAATGCTTATCAGTATATTCTGAGCATATTAATAACAAATATAAAGTATAATCGAAGAATGATGTACTATGAGGGTTAATTTTTAAGATATTACCCCCTACTAAATAATAGGGACATTTTGTAGGTACTAATTCTTCATTAACATTATTCTTCATTATGAATCATTCTAACATTACTTCGAAATGTTATCCTTCTGTCGACAGGGTCTTGAAAAACTTTAATTTTTTTAATTGAATCTGAATCCTCTCATAGATCTTCTTCAAGATAGTCACCGGAATATCCGAAAATACTCGAATCCCCGAGAGACAGTCCAACCAAGATACAAATGTCGACAATAGGGTGGTGCGGATGCTGCGGCTAGGATTACGCCGTGCCGTCGAGGTCGTAGAGAAGCGGAAGACAACTTAACACCGTTTGCGTGTGGTGGAATCAGCTTTCTATCCAGAAAGAATTTTTACGCAAGGCAAAATTACGTAGCGTGTTTTTCGTCGAAATTACTGGATCCTACCCTTCTTGTAGCCACGTTGAAAGTTTCTGCCCAACAGTAGTCCGTGTTCGTATTTTAGTATAAAGACGTGAGATGATTCTAAGAGAAAAACAACGTGAAAAGTTTGCAAAAACAAATCCACCTTCATCTCCTGAAACATTTTGAGGATAACGCTGCTTAAATTAAATTCGTAATTCAATTTAAAAATTGTCGTCAAAAAAGAAGGCAGAGAAAATTTAGCGTAAATTTCGTACACAATTCCATTGCAGTTTATTAAAACTACAATCTGGTTAATGTTCTCGAAGGCAAGTTATTCGTCAGGTAATTGTTGCATAAAAATGAAACAAAAGGACTTGATTTGTTCTGTTAGTATGATTTATTATTCAACACAATCATTTGAAAAATGTGGAACGAGATTTTTTGTTCACATTATTTGATCGAAATTCTTTTTCAGTCATAAACTCCAATGATACGTATAAAGTAATACTGAATGACTATCATCGACTTCAGCAACAACTGGCCAACGTGAAGTACCTTATTCTCTACAAGGTGGCGCAGAACATCACATCGTCTGGTCGCAAGTGTTTGACATGAAATTTGTTTCATTCAAAGCACTTATATGATGCGCGAGATTCTTACTTACTTTTACGGGATTGTGTTTAGCACAGGTGAGTTATACCTTTCATTCCATATATTTAATTTATAAGATATATAAAAAACGTAATAAATCCTACAATAAATAATAAAAGATCCAATAATATAGAGAGATAAAATTTTACCGTAAGATATGTAAAATTATAGAATTATTCCATAATTGTTTAATAATTAATCAGAAGTAAACTTCTGAACTCTCTTTTAAGTTTTAAGTTTGTACCTTATGAAAACTATTAACGGATATTTTTTCATATAAATTGTTTTACAGAAATGTTGTTAGACATTTATGTTCTGCCATAATATCCCAACTTTACCGAACTAACTTTAGTAAAATTTCGTAAATCCTTTTTCTCAATATAGAGTTAGCAGATTATTTCGTGTATGAATAACATATGTATTGGAGACGTTGAATTACGAAAATGTTGTAATCAGTTTTGTGAACAGTAGAGAAACTATTTCCTAAACCTATTAAATGCTTTGCAACTTTGATGTAATTTCGCAACGTCTGCACCCCTTCTATTCGAAACCCCTTAATATTGCTCCATTTAAATACTGAATGCATTACTGCATATTTTGGTTTCGTGGGGTTTCAGATAAAAGATGTCAAAAATAAAACGTTTTACTCTGATTATTACTGCACAAAGGAATGTAAAACCTTTTGTCTGTGTGATAGGCGATATGCCATTAAAACCATTTACGATTATTGTATTAATAACCACACTATACTAAATGTTATAAAAAATATTTAATTAGCCATTTTGAAAATAAAACAGTTAATACTAATTATCTATGGATCTCGGTCCTTATCCAAGTTAAATTAAATAAATGATTTAAAGATTTATATAAAAATAGATACCTATAATAAATAGAAATCTTTAATTAATTTATTAAAATAATTAATTGACCTTTTCGCGATAAAATTTAGAGGTCGAAAAAATTATTTCTAGAGTCATTTTTAAGGTGGAATTCAATGGTGGTAGAATAAAAAATGTAAAAAAATTACTTGAAGCTTAAAAAATTGTTTTTTTTCGATTTTTTTTTTTTTGAATTTTTAAATTAATTTAGAAAAATGTAGTAGCATTATTTAAAAAAACACAAATTTTATTTGGAACTAAAATCTATGGGTCAAAAATTACACTTTTTATTCTAGCATCACTGAATTACACGTCAAAATTATTAAAGAAATAATTTTTTTCAACATTTTTTAGAGGTAACTTGATAGATGATTTGAGGATGGTGCCTCCTCTTAATGTATTTCAAACATTTAATTATTACCACATCAGAATTTTAACAAATGTACTCTATATTCCAGACTTTTTTTTCATTTTTTTTATGAATCGAAATAGCCTAACGACAAAAATTATGTATTATTTAAATTAATTGAGTTGGTACATTGTATGCACACTTTGATGAAATAAAACTGTGCTCTGTTTAAAGCGCCAACAGTTTTATAAATGCAATAATAACGTGGGGCTTAAAATGAGAGAGTGAAAAATGCGTTATATCGCCCAGGCCTCCCCTACATCATCGCTGTCGATGCATCAAATACAATGGCAGGAAATTATTTGTAAACTGATGCCCCATCGCGTCTCGTCCATGTTGGAGATACCAAACGGTTTTATCGTTCCAACACCGTGACAATGTCACCGGGCGCTGATGCTATTACCATCGCAATGGATATCTCCTGTTTTAAATCCTGGTAAACCGATTAACGCATTGTCAAGATACGATTTTTTCGCACATAAATGAAATTGTGGAGTAATATTATATGCTGTTCAATTTATTGCGATATTTGCGAAGTTAAAGAATAATCGAAATACACCATTCAATTTATTCTAATTTGATTTCGAAAAACCGTCCGATTAGTGATGTGCGAAATATATTTACTAACTTAATTGCCTTGTATAGCCCAGTACAGGAATTCCTATTAGAATGTTATTTAATATTTAAAAATAATTGTTAGTGTTTCACAGAGAATTATTGGGTTCTAAAGTCCTAATGTAATAATATAGTTAACAGGACGTACAAATATACATTAATCCATTAACACCTGAATGCCACAAAATTTTACTTCAAGTTGGAGGTCATAGATTTTCATGAAATCGCAATCAGTTTTATACGAAGTAACATTTTGCTATATGTTTTCTGATCCGCTATACACAACAAGACAGTTTAAAAATGGTAAAATATCAATCGTTATTGGTGTTGAACAGATTTTTATAAAAAATTACGATTTTTACGCGATGTTTTCATTAATAACGACCGACTTTTGCAGCTGTCGGAAAGCAACAAGAGCTGCAATATCTCGTATTGTACAACAATTACCAGAGCTGTATTAATTATTGTGATCTCTGATCTACTGATCTCTGATATGCTGATCTCTGAAATACAAAATTTTGAACGTCATATTGGATCCGCCATTTTGAATTTTCCAAATCTAACAACAGATTCGAAATCGGAGACCATACAAAAATCTTATTACCGACTGTATCGATAAAAGCGTTAGTTTTACAAAATGTTGACCGCCATTTTGAATGTTACAAACCTGAAATTAGATTCTTTACCACAGATCATAATAATAATAATAAAAACCTCATGAGAGAAAAAAAACAATACAGATCTAATAATAGTTGCGCAATACGGGATATTGCCGCTGTTGTTGCTTTCCGACGGCCGCCATGTTGGAAAATTTCATAAAAAATCGACCTTCATATTTTCAAAGTACAAGGACTAATGCCATGTTTTTAACCGTTTTTAGTGCGAAGAAGCAGTTATTTCGGTATAAAATCGGTCGATATTCATGAGAACATGAATCAAATCATGATTTTTTATACAAATCTGTCCAAAAACAATACAAATTCACACTTTACTCTTTTTTAAACTGTCCTGTCGTATAGAGCAAACCCGAAAAGATAAGAAAATGTTACCTTGTATAAAACTGATTACTATTTCATTAAAATCTGTGAGCTAAAACTAGAAGTAACATTTTGTGGCATTCTAGCGTTAATAGGTTAAAAATGACCGACATGGTTTCTTAAAATTCTGTGTCTTTAACTTCAAAGAAGAACTTCGAAAATTGATACAGTGTTTTCAAAAAAAGAGTTGTGCTTATTTCCAAAAATTATTTCTTATAAAATTTCTTTGATATTTTAGAGGATATCGTGTATAATGGGTAGAATTGCATTTACACAAACCAAATTTTGAAAAATTGGTTCAATAATACTTAATTTATATTTTTCAATGAAGAATAATATTTTTCCAGAATTAAATAGAGGAGCTCGTGAAAAGAATTGCAATGCTGTATCATGTGGTCTGGAAAAAATTTATATACATGGGGCGACTACTTGAGAAGTAAGATCTATATGAACCAAACAACTTTTATGCGTGCCTTTACTACTTAAGTGGTTGGTCGTAATATGAACGTCAGACAGATGTTGGGTCCACCTCTTACTACTGAAGTAGTAGTTGTAACTGTCTTCTTCACTGTTAATTTGCTCGTTTGAAATGGTTACCCTAACTATTTATTTTTCCTGTTTATGTGTTATTTGTTTTTATTGTATATAACTTTTTAGATATGAGCCACCCTGCCAGTTGAATGCCTAGGTTGCATCAGAGTCCAATAGGTACAATAATGAGAAATATTTATAGTTAAAATCACTATGATTTTTTGTTTCACTCAAAAAAAGGTCTTCTCGACGTCAGATTTAGAGACTTTCTATTTGAGCGCAAATTAATAACCAATCGCATAGAAGAAAAAAGGCGATTAATATTGTAAGGTATTAACAAGAGGTTTTATAAAATCAAATTTTGCCATGATATTACTTTACAATTACTATCCAAGTTACTTATTTATATATATTGAAATTTAACAAAATCTTGTTTTTCTACTCCGAAGACCATATGTTGAATACCTCCAACATGATCAAAACTACTTAGTGGTAAATTTTTCCTATTGTACCTATATACCATAGCATATTTTTCTAGTAACTATGCTCAGGCATGTTTGATTTCTCGACCGCGATAATTTAATATCTCAATGAGTGAATAACCGAGAGACGGTCGGTGTACAATCTTCAGAAATTTATGGTCTAAACACAAAAACTCGTGTTACAACTTAACCCATTAACGTCCAAGCTCACGAGATTTTTAGCTTATTTTCAAAGCTCTCTAGCAAATCGAAAAATTAAAATATCATAATGAAACCAAATTACTGCACTAATTTTGGGTATGTTCTATTAATTTATGGGGTCAGCATTACATTTCCTTGCCGTAAGAAAACAATATGGCTGATTTTATCTGAAAAAGTACCGAAAAATCGAAAAATGTTTTTTTTGACAATTTCTTACAAATGGATAATGGATGGCGATCCATTTCAAACTGTGGACAAACGTGGACAAATAAGTTGCAGTTTAAGGAGACAATTTTGTTATAGAGTTCTCTTCATTTTCTCCTATTAAAAATGGCGGAAAAGTGTGAAAATTTCTAAAAATACGTGTTTTTCATAAATATTTCTGAAATAAATCGGCATTAATCAAATTTGTTGTCTTAAAATGTACAATTTCGATTTATTAAATATTCATGGCCACTTTTTAATATATTTGACGATGTTAATAATGGCGGATTCAATGTGGCGGCTTTGAAAATTAAAAAAATAATGGTATTTTTCACATTCCTCGTCGGTAGATATTTCGGTGCTTTGTGTTATTGCATTTTTTTATGTTTAGGGTTATATCTAATCGAAATGCAATGAGGAATTACCAAAATCCAAAATGGCGAAATTTTACATTTTAAGACAAAAATTTTGATTATAGTCGATTTATTTCAGAAATAGTTAGGAAAAACATGTTTTTTTAGAAATTTTCACACTTTTCCACCATTTTTAATAGGATAAACTGAATGGAGCTTACTAGACAAAATTTTCCCTTAAACTACAACTTATTTGTCCACGTTTGTCCATAGTTTGGAATGGATCGCCATCCATTATCCATTTATAAAATAAAATGTTTAAAAATAAAACATTTTTTTCGATTTTTCGGTACGTTTTCAGATAAAATCCGTCACATTGTTTTTCTACGGCAAGGAGACGGAATTTTGACCCCATAAATCAATAGAGCGCACCCAAAATTAGTAAAGGAAGTTGGTTTCATTATGATATTTCCATTTTTCGATTTGCTGGAGAGCTTTGAAAATGAGCTACAAATCTTGTCACCTCGGACGTTATTGGTTAACAAAATGTTTTCGATATAATTGTGTGTAAACTTACATGACAACGTTGGTAACTTAAATGCCTAAATGCCTAGATGACATTAGGCCAGTATGCCACAGCGTATTTACAAATATTCTCTTTGTAAGTTTGTCCCTAAATTGCAGTTTAATCCTTAAATGTAATGCAAACAGAAGTAAGTATTAGACAGTAATTTAGCGACAAATTTTGAGTGATTTTCACTTCTTCCTGCAGCATTCTACTACTTAGATTGTTTTCAACATATTTTGCAGTTACTTATCGAGCAGATACACAAAGAGAAAGGAAACAGTTAACGGAACCTTTTTGTAATAGTAAAACGCGAAAATCCAAATAAAATCGTTCCATTTACTATTTTCGGATTGTTAAATCGTTCGTGCATAACCTCAAATATCAACTCTAACCTTACATATAGTTAATTCTACTACTCACAGAGGTTAAAACCAATTCTGCTATTTTTTCGTGGTTCCATTAACACTTTTTTCTCTCTGTGTAGTCGAAAGACAATTTACAAAAAAGCATGTTAAGCAAGTTCATTTTCTGTCGCTATTAGCTCGTCACAAGGCCTTAATTTGATATAATTTTTAATATTTACATAAAACGAGCATAATAAAATATTTATTCGAAATAAATTAATATCTATTTCCTCCAGGTTGCATTGAATAAGATATAGGCGGAAACATTTCTGGGTAGATTATTGCTCGAATTGTACAAGTACAGTGTAATATGAAGCAAATGCGATTCCAACTACTGTCCTGCGAGGCGAAGAGTAAGAAAGGGGTAATAGAACTTTCGTAACACTTACTTTTATATTCGGAATTTCCGCGACGACGACTCCGCGAGAAAGTTTGTCGCGAGTGCCAGACGTGGGTGCATCCCAGAGAAGAATAGTAGTCGCGAGGTAAAGGAATGAACTGGGGACTGGTACGAAGTGAGATGGGAATAAAGTGGTAAGAATATATATGTATACTGGGTAATAGGCTAACAGGTAGCTCGGGACGTGGTGCGAGCCTCAGACAGAACTTAGGAACGTAGTATATATCATAAGGTAATGGTCCCCTTGCAAGCGGCTGGCGGAGTCTCGCGGAAATATCAACCGGGCCCTTCGCTCACGGTGGCCCGACGTGCGAATAATAGCCATTCTAACTTAGACTCGGGACAATATTACCTCCTGGACGTTACGCCGAGGATCGACAAAGTTAATCAAAATCTTTGCAATTTGTTGTCAACTCATTTATTCATGGTGATAGTCCGAAAGATAGTATAAATTGTACTTTGAAAAGTAACGTCGTTTTGTAATAATGCGCCTGTTCAAGTAACTGTAATATATTTATTACACTGAGAAAAAGGAATATTTGTTGTAAAGAAATATCATTCATTCGAAAAGTTGAAATGGTTTCTTTAATGTAAAAATTGTATTGTAATATTAAAGGCGATTCATTTAATATTAGTATTTTATTTCTTTCGTCAGAATTGACCATTTGTTAATAGTTAAGAAATGTATACTCTCAACTCGGCAGCTTCGCAAATTCACAAATGAGACATGAGATATTTGTCTTATACGATGTATTTGTTTATAAAACGCGCATAAATAATATCTTTAATTTATTAAAACATCCGTGTTGTCATTAGAGGTTATGTTACGATGCGTTGCGACTACCACCAGTATATTCTGCAACTATTAAGAAATCATTACTTTATAGCTACAAACGTATAGTGCAGAAACGGTTTCTTAACTATTAACAAATGTTTGGTTGCAGTTAATAGATATTTTTTACGATATAAAATGCGTTGTTTGCACAAAAGAAATGTTTTATATGAAATGAATAATTATTTCATACTTAAAAAATTATTCGATTCGCCGTATTTAAATATATGATTTCTGAACTATTAAGAAGCTTTCTTTATAGTGAACAATCCTTTCCCTCAGTGTAGGATGAAAAAAAAACGATCTTCAATTATCTCAAAAGATATGTTCCTTGCTGAAAAATAATGGTTACGTATTTTTTATTTAAATCACACAACAAAATTGAATACTTGGAACTACTAAGTAGAGTTTTTATTTAATTATATTGCAAGTCTCGTTCTCAATGATGATAATGTAGTTGGCTTACCATGTCGGGAAATCACAACATTTAGAGTAAATTATGTTCTTTTGACAAAGTTATTCATTTGTTTTTTTCTCATACTGCGTTTAATTTTTAATGTTCAAATCAGTAAACCAAAACGCTCAGTGAAGAAAATGTTTATTAAGTTATTACAAATATTTTTACAATGAATTTTTACACTGTAACCATTTAGGAAAAAAAAAAGAAAAGTATTTCCCGTTAAACATTTATTGCATATTTCCAACTTCTTTTCAAATAACTCTGACTTCCGACATCAAAGTTATAATACAATTGCATATGCAATTACTTTTATAATTATAAAATTATAATATAATATATAATATTATTAGTAATTAGCTAACATTTTAACTATATTCGAATCTAATTTTTTCTAACAAAACGTCCTGTAACAATTAAAAAAGAAAATGTTATACTACGTTAGTACTAAGTTAGTACAAAATAAGTACATGAAACTAAATTATCTATTGGATTTAGAATACACTTCTGGGTTGCCTAAGACAACATTGCGGTAAAATGGTATGTAACTAAATATACCATACACTGCTGTGCTTCATAAAATATAGAGGGAAAGATCTAACACAATTTCATAGAACGTTAAGATTTATCTTAGAGGTTATATTCAAAACAAATAAAACCGCAACAAAAATGTTAACGATGCATGAATTTAAATATTAATTGATATGTCACATTTTTTCTTATTGTCTCCGTTTAAAAAAATTCCAAAAAAATTGGTGAAAAGTACTGCGAATGTACGTTTATCGTGAACTTTATTAAAAGGAGCTATTAATCTTAAAATGTTCCCAGCGTTAAAACCTTAAAGGAACTTTGTAACATTTTATAATTAGTAGGGTAATACCTGATGAATATTAATCTTGCTTTTTCTTCAACATTTGATATCAGACTCCTTTTGAGTTCTGGACTAGACATACTAAGAGTAAAAGATGCCCTACTTCATACAGTAATGCATGAACAATTTTAATTTTTGCAAAAGTTATAAACAATTTAATTTTTAGGCGATTTTTTGTTTAAATGACAATTTCTCAGCAACTAGAGAGCGTACTCTTGCCTACTTGTTAATGTATATGAGTAGCTCTATATATTTGTTGTGAAATAGGTTTGTTGTAAAAGAAAAACAATTCTTAGTGAAAATCGACCCGTAAACTTTGATTCACTGTCATTAAAATCACTCTATCTAGTACTAAGATGTTTTATCGACTGCTGTACCTGGCGTAGGTTTTTTCCCACAAAGATGGTTTTCCCTACCCCATTGCACACCGGAATGGGGGTACCTCTCAAAATGAAGCAGGCCTGTTAGGTAAATTATGTAAAAGGCCCTTCAAGATGGTGACGATCTCGATACAATTATTTGTAATTCGAATATTATAATATCGATACGTAATATGATGATTTAGTTCATTTAAATGTTCGAGAAATGGAAAAGTCGAACTGAGAAGTAAAAAATTGACGATCGGGTTTTTTCAGTACGTTTAGGGACGTCGTCGGCTTCGGAAGTCCGCGTCGCGATCGAGTCGTCACCACGGGATCGAAATAAATTTAAAGCATTTTAATTGTCGACCGATCAAATTGAGAGTTTTGAGCCTTTTTTTTTATTTTTTAATTTTGAGCCCTTAAATATATTGAAATTTATTGTTTCAAATGTTCCATTTCGCTACAATGTTGGTCAAAGCAAAATGTTAAAATTTGTTTGGCGGATACTTGCAACTGAATTATTTAATATTTTTTATTAAAAAAGTGACAGAAAGATGCTGGATTTATATACTTTGAGATTATAATGAATGGTCGTTTAAAAAATTCTATTTTCTTTTCCAAATTCATGAAAATTACTTATTTTTTTCCACCAAATAGGGTTATAATCTCTGAAGAAAAAAATTGAGTTTTGGCAAAGATCTAAACTTAGGTTGATAAGCTATTGATCTATGTATTTTGTTCGCAGTGTCCGGAGAGAACTTTATATAGACACGGAGAAACATTTCTAGGTTTTCCACTTTTTTTCCATCGCTTTCCTATCCTCAAAAAGTATCGGGTTATCTTCCAACAGCGTTTCATGCTTGTTAGCCATGGCTCATGCTTTTACAGGATAAGAAAGTCGTAAAACCAAAGCATGGTGACATGATACAAGACCTAGTAATTTCTTTTCATGGACATCAGGAGTTCGGGAGTTTTCATCCTTCTTTGGACATTCTTACGGAACTTAGGCATCTTCGAATCCACACCATTAATAATTAGATAATTTTTGTTAAGCAAGAGGTTTTTCATGTTACACCAACGAAACCTCTGTTCCCAAACCAACTAAAATAAACGTTACGTAGCAAATAAAACTCGTATATCAATTATTGATTGGTAGTTCATGTTATTCTAGTAAATGGATATGCTAATTACTCTTAAAATAATCTGCGCCAATTACACTTTTTATAGATGAATATAAATGCAGATCGTTCAATCGACCGCTTTCATTGTGGATTGTTATGAAAATTTCGTATTTATTTTCAAATATTTCGCAGTGGGACAATTGTGTTACCGAAATCCTAAAGAATTATCTGAAATATTTTCCCGGGGATTCAAATTGGGTGTAGGAAAGAGAGTAATGCGCTCGTTCGATCATCTTTCATGCTGTTAAATTGCAATTCGTTCGTACCTGGGCCGTGTTACCGAGGAAAATGAATGATTTTACATCCAGTGAGCACGGCGACGACGGGCGAAGCTCGCGATTCTGCATTTATATCTTTCGCTGCCCATGATGCACGCGCTCTCGCGGTTCTGAACGGCGTAAATTTTACCTCGGCGTTGCATGAACCATCGGGAGTTGTAAATTATAATCGCGAAAATACGGCTTTTCAGGACATTAAGCCCTCGTACTAACGTCTAGGCTCGAGCTTCCTTTTTCCCTTTCGACTAGCTTTAAATAATGTACGGAACTAGTACGATGCATTCTGCAAGAGAATGGGAGACCGCGATTATATTCGAAGCGATATATAACATCCATGAACCGTACAATCCAAATGTAATAAAATCTGACGTTATTAATTGCCTTAATTCTGTATTCGAGTGCATGTACTTGACCAGTTATGCATTTACCAAGCGACTGCGTTTCTTGTTACGACATTATTCCATGGAAATCAGTCTTTATGTCTTCCGAATTCCGACGATAATAAAAGGATCGTTAATCAAATAGTAAAATAGATACGTGCCCTAAATCATTATTTTACTAAGTATCTATTCTGTAAAAATGACGGCGAAATTGCACCATATTTTAATAAAAAAAAATTTGTTTTAAATATACACGAGAAAATAAAATAGATTATTTACAGTGTTTTACAGAATGTTTAGTACCACTAGTATAATCTTTTCAGATTATCAACAAAATATCAAACGACTATCAAATTTTAAATAAGATACATGAAATGTAAAATAAAAAAAAGAGTATCGATTTCAGAGAGAAAAATAGATGTTAACCTTTACTATCCTTTACTCTCTAACTATTTAAAATAAGGACAGTCATCACGAGGTAGTTTTCATTACTCTTCTATATTACATTCTACGTTTGTTGGATTTAAATTTAAGTCTAAAGGGGTTGAATGTAATCCTGGACAACCTGAAAATGCAACGAGTCCTAGTGGACTAAATTAAAACTGGACTGCAGTTCAATGAAAGACCGATCATTTTTTTACACTAAATTGGACTGAAATGTATTGGTAGTTTACTACCCACTAACAGAGGCAAGCGCACAAAATAAATGAAGAAATTAATTATAAGAAAAATTTGTTTGGGCAAAAATAATAAAAAATATTTATAGCACTGTTTATGAAAAAGGCAGAACAAAACGTTGCTGTAATAATGTTTAAGGCAATAATGAATTTCTAATTTGACTATTTGACTTGCGCCTAAGGATTATGTTTTGTGTTGTCAATTTGACATTTATGTAAAACTGCAAAGTTTATCATTGAATATCTAACAAAGGATATGGCTAGACTTACTCAATTATTTTTGCAATGTTTCTAACGCTTTTGTCTATGTTGTAGCAGTTTTTCGTAAAGATCTGCAAAGTAGTTTTTCGTAATAATATTAAAACGACCCTTACGTGGACACATTGAATAGGGTTCACATGTAAAAATTGCCAACTTATTTTAAAAAAATTTATTTCTCAAGTTCCGTGTAACTAGGGCCGCTTAATTTTAAAGAGAATGTAGTTAATATGTTTAGTTATTTACTGTAAAAATTTCAAGCAAATCTACAAAAAGTTGATTTACTCTAGAACCTCCTTAAGTAGTACAGCTCGTACAGTCTGGTGTTCGCAGTCGGTTCGCACTGTTTCTACTTAGATTCCTGGATTTTCATGATTAATCTGCGACTTTGACATCGACTTTTTAAACTTTTCTAGATGATAACACAATCGAATTTGCCAGTGTTATTTCTCTTAATACTCTAAACGAATTGATCAGTTTTATAGGTTCAATATGGAGGGCATAAATCATCTTTACTCGTTGGCATCCTCCATTTTGCAATATTGAACAACACAGTATGGGAATTTTTCGAAGAAATTTCTCCGCGTGTGAAATCGCACTGCAAGAAAAGTGGACCACTTAGCTCTTTAGCTTATAGTGAAAGTTTAGTGTTATACAATGACCCGCTTTTTTATGTTCACAATAACCCGCTAACGTCCGAAACTTGTAAAATTTTAGTCTAACTTTTACGTAGCATCAAACGCAGAAAAAATTTTTTCATAAAGAGCAGCAAGTTTCATTATGGGTTTTTGGGGTCGCTCTACAAGTTCCCATGATCAGATTTTACTTTTGTCCACGAGGAAACTCAATATGGTGGTGTTTTTGTGAACAATAACGATAGTTTCATTTTTTTTAACCAATATTTCATACCGAGAACCTAATTTGGATGTAACAACAAGTGGCATAAAATGGCACAAACTATAGGAACTTATAATAATACCTGCTGCAATTTATGAGATGCTACTTTAAAATTTTACAAGTTTCGGATATTAACGGGTTAAATAGAGATAGAATACATACTAGGATAGAATACATACTACTTTGGCATCCCTTTTTTAACAAAAAAATCATTTGCATTTAATTCTTCCAAAAAAAAACAATGTTATTTTAATAATGATAAAAATTATTTCATTTTTAACAAATTTTGAACGATACGGAATTTATTACAATTTTAAAATGTGTTATCTCATGTAATAAACCCTGAAGCCGCAAAATTACTTACAGAACGCTACATCATGTATATTTCAATAAATCGATACAAATCATCCAAGAAACGTTACGTGTCTACAAGAATAAATAAGAATGTATGAAACAAGTATAATTTTGACTGTAGGGATATTAAATTTTCCGTCACTGTATAACAAAATATGTGCAACCGGATCGCGTAAGTACACACTTGGGTTAGAACAGAACCGTGAAATATTCGCTAAATATATGGAACAGTGCAATTTGTTCTCTCGACGCATGAAATACGATATTCGTACACCGGTATTTAGTTTGATGGTGCGATGTACACCGAGTCAGGAAACGGCCGACTCAGGAAGCAAACCACCACTAGGGGGTAACCAACCCCCTTGCGGTGAGCTTAGGTTAGGTTACGATGGTATCGTTGAGCTATCCTCTATCGGATTCAGTAGAGTTTCAACAAGTCCAAGAGCCACCCCCGAGAGCGGTGAAAGTCTCTAGGGATGAAGGGGGGTTGCAACCCAAGTTCGAATGAAAACTTCAAACGGGAAGTAGATTAAACGCGTCGATCGGTCGAAGGATTCCTTTCTGAAGCTACACATATAAGGGCTTTAGGCCTCTTGCTCTCGCGAAGAACAGAGGAAGCCGAAAGCTCGGCGAAAGCGGCCGCGCGAAAAATCGACTTTTGGCAATTCCCACGACCGGAAGTCAATATGGAGCCTTTCCACTCCCGGTCTCAATTTTTTTCTTTTGCTTTTATTGCGCCGACGCTTTGTGAAGAGAGATTGGATAGCCGCTCCTCCACAAAGTCTTCTCGAAAGGGCCCCTCTCTCCTCCTCTCGCGACTCTAGCAAGATTTTAAGTGCGTTTAAGAGTAAGACGAAAATCAGCATTTTCGTTAAATCTGAAAAACATTTCAGAATTTTACTTTAATCTTCTTCTGCCTTAATTACTGAACCTTCGTATACATATAGTCTTCAATTTCAAATGCACAACACAGATCAATAGAATCTATTGAAGAGTAGACTGATGAAATTGTACCGTATAATAATTAAATTAATTATAATCACATTGGAAATTTAGATTATAATCATAATTATATTGTCTTTATTTCTAATAGTTTAATTATAGAATTTAAATTAATTATAATTTGAATTTTAGATTTTCTAGGTCAAATTTAGAATTCTCACGTTTGAATTCGGAGCCTTTTAAAATTTTATTTTATCGTTTAATTTTAAACTAAACTAAACAGTTTTCTTAAATTTAGAATATATAATTACAATAATTTTAGGAGATCCGAAGCTTCTTGTTTCGTTCGCTGGCTATGGACGTTTCTGAATAAGGTTTGCAGCCCGATGGATGCAGATGTCGCGCATGAAGTCAAACGTGTGCATCCTCAAACCCGCATAATTTTATAGTTTACCGTCTACGTTTTCCCGGCGTTCTCTAAGACATGTTTGTAGTCAGTGAACTTTTTTAAAAATATATTTAAAAATCGTTTGGTTCAAGGACTATTTCAGAAAGTCAAATTTTGTAACGGTATAACCTTTGCAAAATATATATAACCTAAAAAAGTCTTAAAACTGAGGATTCAAACAAGAATTAGTTTGCTCTGAAAAAGGGAAGTTATAAAAATCACCGGCAGCTTTTACATTGTCTGATCAGTTTTGCCTGTTATCACTTACTATTTCCAACGTATTTATTAGCAATATTTTTTAAACATACACCTTTTCAAATTGTCCAAGCCCGGAAGACATCGAATATTTTTCCTTAAATCTTCAGTATCCTATGTTCTTTTACTCCACCCATATTATAAAGGTCACAAACAAAGGTTCAATATTTGTTAGGATACCGAGGGTTTTCTCCTTTGTGAAAGAAAGTTCAGCAATTGTTTAGTAGTAAATTTGTCCTCTATATTGAGAACAATTAAAATGCAGAAAATTTCAAATTAATTTTTTCAAAAAATAGTACTTTTCGATACAAGTGCGTATGTGTAAAGAACTTTACACATACACACGTGTGCCGAAATATTTTTTACGTACGGCTTTTCCGTGCGTAAAGTGTAATCGAGTGCGTAAAGTTTACTTTACGCACGAGTTTACTTTACGCACCAAAAAGACGTACATAAAGGCATTTTTCGACTTTAATTACTTTCATCAAAATAGTAATAACAATAAAATTGTAATATTGCATTTTATTATTTAAGGTCATTGAATGCTACATAGCCCTAACTTGTCCGCATTGATATTTATGTACAGGATAAAAATCACGAAATAATAACGTCTGTTATTACTCCGAGTTCTACTATGCAACAAAGTAATTAAGTGTGCAATCTCATGTTCAGGATTTTAAAAATCGATTTTTTTACATATTTCGAAAGTACGAGATACGATATTATCTGCTACGAACACATCGACACCTCTAACGGTCTTTCTTGTCTTTTCTGTTGTTATTCTTTACCTTTTATATCTGTGAGCAACTTCCTAAAATTTTGTACACAATTAAATATATAAAAGATAAAACTAATAATTCCGATTTTTTTAAAAATAAATTCATATTCGTATCAGCGAGCCCAAACAATCCTAAGTAACCAGTTTCAAACCAATCCTGTCGACTTTAATTTTTATGTCCACCAGATTCGACCCGACATTTTAAGTTTTGGGAAATCTGACTTTAGATTCGTAATCAGTAACCTTGAAAACCCCTCAGTGGCAAATTTGTTCGCCATATTGGATCTGCCATTTGCATTTTTTTAAAATAACTTCGGATTCGTTGTCAGCGACATCAAAAACCTTGAAATACAAAATTTTAAGCCATTTTTAAAGCATCGTATACTTCATTGTTACTGTTTAACTTTTACTGTTAGTTATTCAACCACTTTAATTAAATATACAATTAAGTTTTTCACGGTAATACGGTACTTTTACTAATTCTGAAAAGTAAACAAACAAAATATGACGTAACTGGGATATCAGTTCACGTCTCGCGCAATAAATCATTCGGTACTTATATGTAAAAATTTTGAATCACCTACTATTGGATTTAATATTAAAAACCATCCCTCTAGCGCTTAAAATTAGAACTATTGTCAAAATGCGTTTCGCACCAGGATGCCATGTTGTGCTCTTCAGCAGGGCTTATGGCATCCTTGCCCTGGACGCGATATTTAATTTTAAGTTTGTAAATCTAATTTCCATTTTATACTGCATTAAATGCCGGGATATAGCATTTAAGCAGTAATAAAATGTTGTATATATTCTAGACTTTGATATTATTGCGCGAGACGTGAACTGATATCCCAGTTACGTCATATTTTGTTTGTTTACTTTTCAGAATTAGTAAAAGGACCGTATTACCGTGAAAAACTTAATTGTATATTCAACCACTTGTCCATTAAAAACACGATTTATAAAGGTTTTTGTTTACAAGTTCGCCATGTTGTTGTTATGTATTAATAACTTTAGAACTGACCGCGATGCGACACTATTAAAAGTGTGTGCTACAATTTAAAATATTTTCGGACTTGTTTACTGCGTTTTATAAAAAATCATTTTTTACTCGTTTTATAGTATATTAGACATATTTTTAAATCTCTAACAATTAATTATTTTTAATTTCTAATGTTTAATGAAGATTGAGACCATTTTTGCTTATATTAACTATATGAATGTTCAAATAATGCAAGGAAGATGCATGCTTAAATTTCATTCAACTTGATTGCACATTTATGGATGTAATTTAATTTTGCTGAGACGAAGATGAAAATTAATGTGCCTGAAATTTAACTCAATAACGGCTTAATCAAATGTCATATTACGCAATGACGAGCATCGCACAAGTAGATTATAAATGGGTCTGTACACTATGTTTTGCTATTTACAATGCAATGATAGAACACAATATAAGTTCGTTTTTATTTATTCGGACGAATTACGACAAACAATCTACGTAACTAAAAATTTTATTAAGAATAATATTTTTTAGCACTATTACTTTCAGCCACAGGAACACTCTTCTAAAATGTAATAAAATATTAACGATTTTTTTATGTATTGGTACAATGCTGAGAAAGTATAGTTTTTGTTGCCGTTACTGGTTCACTTGTTTTACTTAAAAGAATGGGCCAACCTCCGTTTTGGTGTTTTTATTTATCTTCTTTTTTTCCCTCATTTTTGTCCTATTTATATATCAATCGATACAAATCAACAGTTACAAAAATCAATATATTTAAACTTTTAAACGATAAATGAAAACTTTAAAATGAGTATGAAATATTCATGAATTTGTACAAATTCGTACTCGAATAAACATGTTAATTGTAGGTTTTTAGGGTCCCTGATTACGAATTTGAAGCTATTTTTAAAAAATTATAAATGGCCAATTCAATCGAAATTTAGCAAATCCAGAAACAAATTATTGTTTGCTTAAAAAAATAAATATTCACATTACCCCTTATTTTTTCTCCTCAGAGGATTGCCATGTAAATACTATATGTCTGCGAGTGAAATCAGCTGCCAAAAGTTAACCATAAGTAAACGATGGTGTATTTTCGTATTTTAGGGCTAAAACTTCCTTAAACTCCTAAATTTTCTTGCGCAGAGTAGATAACGGTGTAGACCACACTGCAGAAAAAAAAATACTTAGAAAGAAATTATTAAAAATATTTTAATGCCTGGGGCCAATCAACGCAATTGTACCGTAGGACGGTACGAATTTACTTTTTCTACTCGATAAAATTTCCATCAAAATTTAATATTTTACAGGTAAAGAAAATTGCATTACAATGCAATAAATAATATACCGTGAGTTGCATATACATACAACAGCAGTGTCTATATTATGAGGATGACATGAACGAATGACCAGATCTAAATGCTTTATCGGCATCTATAAACGAATATTATTTAAAAGACGTGCCTTAACTTGTCACGTATATTATATATTTCTTTCCTCAAATATTTTTAACGTTGACATTAACGTGTGTTCCATATATTTTACTTACTCCTTTTTATTTCTAAATCAAGAATGCAGAATTATGTTAACTGTTATTTGTATTAAATACTAAGGATAAATATTGAAAAATGTGCTGTTTTTTCATTGTAATTAGTTTTATAATCGTTGAATACTATTACAATTTGAATACATAATATACCATCGCAATTGCGTGTGTATAAAAACAGATAGAACACGGATCAAATATGTATCGGAAAGAAACCTCATTTAAGTGCAATTTTGATTTAATTGGCATTAATAGTCGAAAAATTTAACATCCTAAAATGTTTCAAAAGTAATCTTGTTTCGACCATTCGCTTTAGGTAAAATTTCATCAAATTTAGGTCAATTTTTTTTACTCGAGATCCTGACCTCTAGAATAAGGCAAAATTATGCGGAATATTCTTGGCTGACCTCTACAATTCTTATTCTTAAAAGATCTTCCTAGTCGCCATATTTAGATTAAAACAAACATTTGACATCTGCATGAGCGTCAGAGGCTTTTTGCACATTTAATGTGAAATCCGAAAATCAAATTCCCCAGTCATTTTAGTACGGGTCCACATTTTGACGAGAATTTTTCTAGAAGAATATTCTATCGAGGAGATTTTAGAGTGTCATTTAAAAGAAAGTAGA
Source organism: Trichopria drosophilae (assembly GCA_030407085.1). NCBI lineage: Eukaryota > Metazoa > Arthropoda > Insecta > Hymenoptera > Diapriidae > Trichopria > Trichopria drosophilae. The sequence continues at coordinate 41,096,586 of CM059584.1, forward strand.
CAACACGATTAAAGTCCTATATATGTTAATAAAGGACAAGAAAATAAAAAATATATGTGCTAAGAAAAGTATTCAATAAGTTACGTCTAATCGATTAAAATTTTTATTAAGTAACAGAGATTTTCAAACGGGAAATAAATTGTGATAATTATATTTTAAGTTTTAATCAAATTCAAAATGATTTTTTAAATTGCATAGAACATCAAATTCAAATCGATACTACTTTTGAAAAGATATTACTAAAAAGCATTGAACAGGCATTATTAATTTTTTTTTATATTCTTTGTAGATTTTCACGATTCCAACTTTGTTTATTGTATTAAATTCCCAAAATGTATCTCAACAAAAGTAACTGACAAACGAGTACATTCGAATGCCCTCCACGTTGCTCACAAAGAATTAAAAAGTGAATAAAAAGTGCAACTGCATATACAAAAATAAATAAAAGTCTTCGTTCGATGCACGAAAATTTCTTCGGCGAAGCGGATGAAATTTTTCATCGATTCTACAGGTCTGTCTTAAATTTCAAATTCGTACGAATCACGGTAGAGTGGTGCCGCGTGCTTGGCGATGATTGGCTACAAGTTCACTCTCCCGTAGAGATTCCGATAGTCACTCAAGCGTTAGATGTAGAGAACATCTCCATGCCAAGTTTTCAAATGGATGAAGGATACATGTCTACGTATTTCTGTATCGCACTGTTACGAAACTTCTCCATCCGATATTTTCAATTCAGTTTTTTTATTTCCGGTTAAGATCGAAAGCGAAAGTAAGTAAACGTGTAATGTGGTTTTATGTATCTGTCAAATCCACTGTTATGACTCAAAACGAGTATAATACTGCATTTAGTATGATATTTTAATTAATACAATATTTATCTGACGAATAACAAGTCTAGACATTACCGAGAAAAAAAGAGATGAACAAATAGGGACCAAAATCTGGTCAAAATTCATCAGATTTAAAAACGATCTAAATGAGGTCCTAATTTTTAACCAATTGCAAAGATAAGTAACATATGCTAGCATTACTCGATGTCAATATTTTTTATCTGTAGTATTTACAGGTGAAAATAGATTAAAAATATGAGCGATATAAAATGTCAGAACAGTTTATAACTACTGCCAACATGAGAGGTTGGAAAAGTAAAAAGGACATTTTCATACAAGAAATTTGTGGTGATATTTAGATTCTTTTTAATGTTAAATGTCTAGCTCGCACTAATCGAAATATCAATTTATTCGTATTAATATGATGAGTTTATTCACAAATAAGCAATTGATCAATATTTAAATAAAATCTGACCAAATCAGGAACACTTTTTGATGATATTTTCTTTGATCTCAAATTTACTTGATTTTAGTCAACTTTTTTACCAGATTTGTCTTATGCGACTATCGCACCTTTAAAAAGATGCTCGGGAAACTCCACCGACTGATCACTCAAATTGCGGGAATGAAACCAATGGGGTACGTTGCCGCATGTTTTGCAAAATTGTTGGTAAGATATATATTCGATATATTCATTTTCAAAGGTCCGATTACTTGCCAAAACAAGTGTATGATTCTTTAGTACAAGAATTGTTAAATATGCTTTTTTCATTGAGGACAATTGAGCGAGAACTTTTCTTGGAGCTGTTTAGAAACGTGTCAAATTTATCTTGTGTAATTACTTAGTTTTCATATTACTCAAAGGGTTGAAAGTGTAGATAATTGAAAGCGCAAAAGAAATATATCGAATTTTGAAATATGAAAACAAAAAAATCACTAAAATTCAGTATATATGTATAGTCTGTAGTCTGTAGTCAAAGATTTCCAATCTGAAATATTATATGTTTCAATTAGTGAAAAATATAAAACGGAGAATTTCAGACACAAATAACAAAAACTATTTTCTCTGCGCCTAGAACCAAATTAGGTTAGTTATCACAATAAAAGAATATTCCACGGAAAGACGATGTAATTGATACCCAGACAAACCAATTGGTTTAAACACTTTATTAATCAATTATTTAATCCTTATTTAAAATAACTACTTTTCTTATTCAATAACTGCCTAATTATTAGCCAAGCCGTTTAAGACTTAATAAATAAATAATAGATGTATCATAATAATAAAAAAGTAAATAAAGCGTTAATACTCAAACTCTTAATTCGATCACGGAGGTCCCGGGTTCGATCCCCGTCAACGATTTTTTTGTAAAATGAAATATTCTTCTACACTTCTTTTGTAGCGGCTGTAGACTTTTTCTACATTTGTGCCCATAGCCTGTTATGGTCTAAAACAAGCTCATCGAGATTTAGATCGTTTTTAACGAAAATAATGGTGACTAGTAAAAACATAACACTAAATAGGAATATTATCAACCACGAAATATATTCAAGAACAAATATAAAATATAGATTATATATCTGAACTTCTAACACAGGTTACTGTCAGGATAAATATTAATCCGAACGTTAGTTAGGGTTGTGAACAGTCCCACTCTTGGACAGTCATGTAGTTTGCCTGACTGCCAATTGTCCGCTGGCGCTGACGTCGACGTGGCAGCTCAACAATACAAATTTTTCATTTTTTAATGAGTTATTGAAAGTTCTATACTTTAATTTGATGGTAAAACATTATAATTGTCGACTGTCAATTCTTGTTGCGGCAAATTTTGCAGCGCCATCGGTAGTTGATTTTTTTTTTAACAAAAACCAATTTAAATGGGATTTAGAATTTGTAAAATTCATATAACAATGTAATCAAGATACAGTAATGCTAAATGAAGGTACTTGAACAGTTTTTTGTTTGCATGTTTGCGTTTACATAGTCACGACACATTATCCTTTTTTCTTCTTACTAAGTATTATTCATACTTCAAATATTTTTCAAATAGTTTTTTACAGTTCACAACAACAACATTAAATATAACAATGAATCATATTCCCCTGTCAACATTTTCTAAAGATTAAATATATTCTGAAGAGGACCAAATTTTGCGGTCGAAGCCTTAACTTTAGCTGGGTTTTTTTCATTTTACCCTGTTCCCAAGATTTCCGTTATCTAAAAATAATTTATTTAAGAAAAACTTTTTTCACTTACGAAATCTCAAATTATGGAGAAGAAGATTTACTTTAATTTGTACTTGAACACTGTATACTTCGTATTTTGAAATATGGAAATGAAAACTTCTATTATAATTGGGCGGACAATAATTAGACGGCAATTTGCCAGGGTGATGGTTGTAGCTAACACATGAATATCTGGGCGTTCATCTCTTTTTGTATTCGACATACAAAGACTAACAGTTATGAGGTGTTAGTACCGCATTAAAAACTAGCAATCGAAAGATGCTGGGTTCAAGTCCCGGAGCATCAAATTTTTCAAGTTTGGTACTCATTAAACAACAAAAAAATGGAATATTCTTCACCGTTGTGACAATTGAACGTTTGTAAATAAGTCTCTAACTTCAAAATTAAAGCATTATAAATAATTTAAAAAAAAAACACACATGTCCGCCGTCGATCATCTTAAGGCTAGGTCACAATTTTACTTAATGGTAAAATATTAGTAAATTAAATACAAAAATCCAAAAGAACCAGTTACTTTTTCCACAATATTTCAAAAAAGGTTAAACACTGAACGCGACAAGTTTATCCTGACTGACTTGGGTAAACGTTAATAATGTTTTTTTTTTTGTCTTGTGTAATATGTGATTAGTATGATGTGCTATATGCATTTATTATGTGTTATTTAAGCGTGCAATATGTACCGCCGTAAATCATGCCTAGCGTGTCACCGGGCGGTCCAACACTCGCGCATTGTTCACGATGGCATCACAATGTTTGTGCCGCGCAAACAGGTGCGAGAGTTACGTGGCTCTGGGTGGACAAGGGTGATGAGAACAAGCTGCAATCACGGAACAAACCCCATACCGTTAAGGATAACAAGAGAATTAGATGGATAGAATGACTCGAGCGTGAAACGCATAGATAAACGAATTAGAGGATTGCCCGATACGTGTTATCACCCTAGTTTTTCCCCTGATCCTGTCTCTCTACTAATCTGCAAAATATACCAAATATTCACGAAACCTTGGATGCATCGAATGAAAATATTAAAGCAAACATTTATTTCGCAATTTTTCATGGAGATCACAAGATACACATCTATTTCTTCGCCTTCGAATAAATATTTCTATCTTTTTTAAACAAAAGATACCCATCGTCAAGGGTTCAAATGAAATATGATCGTTCATATTCTACTATGCAAGTAAGAATATGATGTAAATGCACCTTTTAGATCCTCTTACAAAGATAAAAATATGCAACTCTTAATTTTTTTCGCCATTTTATTCGTGTAGTTAGAAACTCATCTGCACAATGCAGACCCTGATTCATTTATCAGTTTTATTGGAAAATATTGAATTTGTGATCTTGAATGTGAACTCACAACTGAAAAAGGATGGGGGAATTCAATTAAAAAACACATCGTGCGTGTGTCAAAAAAATGAGTTCTGTTATATAGAACATGACACTCATATCTTTATCGGGCGTAACAGCAGTCAGAACATAGACTAGCGGCAGCACCAGTAACTTCATTTCATGCACTGTTTGCGGAGGTGCTTTGCTGTTGAGCCTAAGTCGACGAATTAGACAATACTAAGTTATGAAAAATAGTCTAGTTTGATTAAAAAATGATCAAAAAAACTGCTAACAAGACGTGAAATATTTATAATATTAACAGATATATAATTAGATACATATTTATATTAATAAATTATTTATATTAGTGCACTTTTCGTGGTATTCATTCAACAAATTGATTAGTCATATTCGAAATATTAACGAATTATCAAATATTAGGTTATTATTTGAAATACTACAAATTCTGTTAATTCGGATTTAGAAGACGATTGAATGTTTTATTACATTGTTAAATTTTACAAGTTTTATGGAGATATTAAACCCTGATATATGAAGCTATTCGAATAGGCTGTTTGTGTACTAATCTGTAAGGTTTACTTGCGAGAATATGCTACTGTAGCGCATCTATTGAACAGTTAAAGTAGTTCTATATTGATGCACTCTTGTTTTATCGAATGCATTCAGTGCCATGAGAAGTAACACAATAAAATCTTTTATTTGAGACAAATGTTCATATTACTTCGACCCAGACCATAGGTCTGGCGAAGTATTGAATTTGGTCAGTTCCCGCCAAAAAATTACCCTATAGTTTTTCATCAAATGTCGACGTTTCAGGCCCTAAGGAACCCAAAGCAACAATAAAAAAATTGGTGTCCGTTAGATTGTACATCCGTCCGACCGTGGGCAAAATTTTGTATACGCGATATCTCGCGACTGGCAGGACGAATTTAAAAAGTACAAACGGATTTGGGTTTCTCTTGGTCAAACTTAGATCTGATTAGTTTTTGGACACAATGCATACTAGATTATGGGGAGGTTTAACAAAAAAAACGCCATTTTTTCCATTTTTTAACAAAAAATACAAATCATACAAAAAAATGTTTTAAACAAAAAATATAGAACATCGAATTCTCTACAAAAAAGGTTATATTCATTTCTTCGTAAAACCAACGATAATGCCGTAAAAAGCAAATTAACATAAATTGTACATACACATATACAATGCATATGTATATTATATACATTACATGAAAAACAGAGACACAGAGGAAGCAGGGGAGTGGGGCGGGTATCAGGGGGGGGGGGGGGGGCTAACTTTAAAAATTTGATTAATTTTTGTTTTTTTAAGCATCAGTGTGAACAAGACGTGCTCATTTATCAGTGCTTCGACTGATCTGCGGTCGGGGTCGAAGTTATGAAAATGCTCATTTTCAATGTTAATATAGGGTGAATATGCCAATGAATGGACGACTACCAATGAATGGACGATTTTCTACATATTTCTATTTCTTATGAATGTATGACGCACAACATGCAACAAAATACATATTTTTATGTTCTTTCAACATTCAAAACAATATTTACAGTACTATTGATCTTCCAGTGTTTATTATTTTGTAAAATCAAAGCAAAGTTTTAAAGCCATCCAAAACTGGTACTGAAAACGTCCTATTTGATTTAACCCGTCTATTCATTGGGGCTTAGCGGATTTTTTTACAAACGTATGAAGACGAGGTTAATAATTAAATAAAATCAAAGGTAATTAAAATAAATCTAACGATTCTAATGGTGGTATCATAATTAAATTTTCATAAAAGAATTCAAAAGTTACAATCGATCAAAGTGCGAAAAATGCTTAACCGTCCATTCATTGGCCCTATTTAAGGAACAAGATATTGTTACAATATATGTATAGAAACTACTCGAACCTAACGATGCTAGAACTACCCTCTGCCGCCTTCTTTCCTGGCAGTGTTAAAATGGGAATATTCCCGGAAGCATCAGCCTTTCGTCAGGGAACTGCAATACGAATTTAGCCAAAATTGTAGGCACCCGGGTCGAAGGCATCTAGTTTTATTATTGTAATTTAAACATGCATCATTCTAGTCTTTTTTTCGCAAAAATACTTGTCAGTACAGTAATATTTCCTTACAGTTTACTTCAAAATTTATTAAAATTTGATCTTCAATCCCTTTGAAGTAGTCAACATTTACAAATTATGTTGTTGCAGTCTGTCAATAATTTATAAATAGACAGTTCAGCAATATCAAAATGGCAATATTATCTGCTTTCCAAAATAAATTGTATTAGTAAGTTATTACAAATTTGAAGATTTTGTATATTGTTAAGACTTCTGGGCTGTAAAGAATTGAAATAAATTTTATAACTGCCTTAGAATTTGTCATGCGCAAAAAGTTGATAATATTTTTTGTATTACCTTGGATTTTTACATGCAAGGTTACGAATTTTACAGATTTAAAAGGACGAAATGAGGTTAAGAATTTCTCAAATACTTGCGTTTACCCTGCGTTAGATATGTTAAAATAACAACGCGTAATAAATTTGTAATATATGCAAAAAGTAATAGTACACAAGGTTTATTTGTAACAAAGCTTAAAATATAGCAGTAATTAGCAACGTTTTCTTTTGGACCAGTTTAAATAAATACAAAACTTCACAAAAAAGCAAGTTGAACTGTGAATTAATCAAATAGTTCTCGATCATATGTTCAGGGACAATCATTCCATTATATCAAATAAATGTGTTAAATAGATCCTCCCAACAAATTTATTTATAGGAGCTCAGAGCGGTAACTTGGGAAACCATGTAATGAGTTATTACTAAATTTATCTAAATTTAAAACAATTTAAATGATGATATGAACACGGAAGAACTACGAAAATTAATTTTTTTTATTTGTTTATTTACAAAAAAATGATAAACAATGGTGTCTTTTGCAAAATTAACAGAGAGCAGCAAAAATGGATATGAATGTGTTAACTAGACTGTATATAATACAAATTAACACTAATACCAATGAGGCATCGAACCTTAGGATGCATTGAAAGAACACAGCCATCATGTTTTGTACTTGAATTCGCGATCGTAAACCGAGAAACTCTTCGAATAACGATTTAACTGAATAAATCGAAAATGGTTCACTGCATATTAATCGTATTTCAATGAGTTTAAAATTTTAAATATGTCATAATTGACCTGCAATTTTGAATTACCAATTCTGGAGATACGGCATATCTGCTACTACTGCTTATTATAGCAAGGCAGAGTCTACTTTATGGCTACCAATCCAAAACTACCTGGCCGCCGAAATCTGATTTGACTTAAAATATCTACTTGGAGGTTAACTCGTTGTAATCTGTAGCCTTTTAGACTGCCATGCACAAACAATATCGGCTTGTTGAAAAGATAGTAACGATTACATTCTCTTATTAATTGAGCAAACTAATATACTAGTAAGTCTCAGTGGTCAGTCATAACAAAAATTATATTTTCATTCTTGTTACTGCAACGAACCGTACCTCTACAATTTATTTGACGAAGTGACAAATTTCCGCGAATAATTGTTCTGTGATAAAAGTTAATCAAGTATGATTAAAATCCCTGCATTCGAGAAGGTATTAGTATTTCTTCTAAACAGAAGTCTTTCTACGATGATCATCATTATCATCAGACATTTATTTCACAATAGATCAAGTAATGGGTGCACCTCAAAACCCGACATTATAAAACTATACATTTAAAAAAAAACATTAAAAAAACTGACATTTTAAAATGCAGACATATTTTGTAAGTCTGTTTTTTTAAATGTCCAGTTTTTAATGTTTGTTTTTTAATGTCGGGTTTTTGAATGTCAGATTTTTTAAGTGTCTGTTTTGTGATTTGTCGGGTTTTTGAGGTGCACCCTAAATAATCCTATACATTTTTGTGGTTACTCGCGCAAGGAACTAAGAATAATAGCGTTGTGAAAATGTCTAAAAAGTACTAAATAAATTACAAACGCTACTGCATTTCATGTACAAATAATCTGGTAACGATGTCGTGAGTATAATCAGTGTTTGATGTCAATTAAACGCAGTGATTCCTCTTTATCCCGCATCTCGGCGTACAAACTAATTCGAATACGTTATGTAGCCGTCTGGGCAACTTATCCCTAATTTACGGTACATGTTTATCTCTTTTGACATCGGATAGTTAGCCTGCGGAGTGCGCGACTGAAGGCAAAGCCAAATACAGAGTGTTGAGGGTCGTTCCTGCAGTACGCAAACAATCACTCTGTATGATTCGTCAACTTCGTGTAAACAGTAACTGAAACTGTGGTCGTTTTAGCGATAGCTAGTCGCCGGATTCGAGGTTTGTCGATGAAGAACTAACTAGCCGCACCTACTAACTATACATAGCTTACTTGACCCCTCCGGCGAACCATTTTAAACAAAGTTCCAGGTAAATAAAAACTAACTTCGTACTCTGTATACATGTACTGTATCCAACTTAATAGGAAATGTAACTTAGCAATTGGGCTAATGACATTCACGGCGCTTAAATGTCAATTCCAGGGTGCATACTTACTTTTAATGTTACAAAATTTAATTCAAACTGCTTTTAAGCCTTTGCGAATTTACATTGTAAGTTCTTTAATGGTTTCGCAAAAGCTTTTGCAGTAACTTTTTTAAATGTCTACAATATAAATAAATAAACATGAATTAGTACCTTTTATTTTTTATTCCAAAAATGTGTATTTTATTTTAATATCAGGATGTATTGAAGCAAGCAAAATTTAAATTTTAAAGTACTATTAATAAAAATATTGTTTTTTTTAATCATAAAAATAATAAGTTTTTAATATAATATCCTATTAATCAACCCAAATAGCAATAAACCCACCAACTTTATAAAAAAATAGTACATTACTCAACGAGGAAGGTAAAATAAAGAATGTCTCAGACTGCGTGTAATTTTTACCTGAGGCGAAGCCGAGGGTGAGAAACAGGCAGTCTGAGGCATTCTTTTTTACTTCCCGAGGGAAGTATACGATTTTTCGCAAGCGGAAGGAAAGATGCCGCTTATCCTCCCGGTGTGAAGAAAACAAATAGCTAAGTTTTTTGTACACCACTTAAAAGTTGAAGAAAACCGAAAACATTTACGTCCTCACGAAATTTTATTTCCTTCAGTTTTTTCTGGGATATAATGAATCATAAAATTGTTTGTTTATCATAACATAAAAACTGACCAATCATTTTTATATAAATCGAATGTCTGTGTAACAAAACTACTTGAACTGGCAATAAATCAACTTTTTGCAAGCCCTTTAGCCCTGTAAAAAAATCAACAATAAGTATCAGAGATGGTGAATGAGATGGTGAACTTGGTTCTAATACAGCAAATCTTTACCGGAAGTCGTATATTTTTAAAATATCGCGTTGAGAATGTTTCAGCTCCAAAATAGTATCCGCAGTTTTTTCAATTACAAAATGATGAATAATAAATTGCTCCTAATGATCGTTTTCGTACACGATCGTTTTATTAAACAACATATGAAACTTTTAAAACGTCATTCTCTCAATAACCTAATACTTCCTTAATTATACGGACCAGCAGATGACAAATCTGAAGTCAGACATTAAATTGTGAATCCTGTATGAGGAATAACTTTTATATATATAATCAGATTCAGAAATAGGATAAGATCTCTTTGTAAGTGCTCATCACAACGCTGAAATATTGGAAATGTCATTGTAATTTTCCATCGGTGACTCAAAAATTGTACAAATATTGGATTTCAAAAGTCAATCGGTTGAGTAAGATTGATTACAATCTTGAACGTTATGTATTAATACCACAAATTTTGAAAAATTAATAAAACCACTTTATTGCTGAAACATATATATATAGTATATGTCACTTTACGTTTCCGCTTATTTTGCGTCGCTGAAGAAAATTGCAAATAAATAAAACAATGTTTCAAGAAGTCCCGAATTTTCGTAAAAACCAGATGAAATTTTTCGTATAATCTCAAAAAGCAGTCCTTGTCACATGAAACAGAACTTAATGCAGAATTTGATTTAATAATATAATTTAAATGACATTGAAATTTGCATTCAACAAATTTCAACCAATAAAGAATAAGATTTTTGTGAAAAATATGTCATAAATATTTGTCATAATTAAAATTTGTCAGTTCAACAGCTTCTTTGAACCATTTAATAAACGTAACCTAAGTTACCTTAGAATTTTTATAAATATAATTTTATTTTTCAGTTACCACCATTCGTTATCCAAATAAACGAAATAAATTTCTTGAAATCTTCCATAATCTTCTATGATAAGTAAAACGTTCCAAAACGTAATACCGATGATGAATGCATCTTTCGCTACTCGGGAGAATACTCCGGCTAATATTGTTTTCGCCTGTCACCAAAGTTTTGTTAACTTCGAAAGTACTTGGCAAGTACTGGCATATACGGGCATAAGCTGTGGCATCTAGTATGCAGTTTTCTGGGTAGCGCACAATGCACTGCATCTGAAAGGAAACAAGACGAACCCACTACTACGAAAGTGCGAATAACGAATGAAGAGAGATGAAAGAAATGGAAAAAATACGGTACAAGAATTTGCATTCGTATGACGCAACATCTACTGGAATTAGAATGAAACATAGGTGTTGCGGAATGAAATATCTCCCAAAAGGTATGAGAGATGCAAGAGCAAAAATGAGGGTAACGTGTATCCTGTTTTTTTTTTTGTTGTCACTGTTTTTTATTTCAAAGTGCAGGATGACCCTTGGTACTCCGGAAATGCAGAAATGTGCATTATGCAAGACACAACGAGACTTCCCAATTTTATAACAGTGCGAATCATCTTGTCCGCCCGTATTCGCGTATAAGCATATGTGGACGTAATAGCACCTCGTAAATATGGATACCGACGCATCGCAAATGTTCATGCTTGCGTAATAGACTCCTCGGGCGACACGAAATTAATGCCGTTAGATAATGAACTAGTTACAGACGCGCCAGAGGATATTCCTCTACCTTGCTTAGGAATAGCAATGGACATGGAATATTGTAAATGGACTCTGGGAATGGTCGAGGTCCAAAAGACAACGATGTGTAACAAGCTCATATGAAGACAACTAATGCGGATTTCAGAATTGTGTTTAAAATCCAGGTAAATTGCAGTGGACAGTTTATCGTAACGCTAAGGTACTGCTCTTGTTACTAAAATTTTCACACTTGCAAGCACTTAACAACGAAATAAAATAAAAAACTACACAGAGACAAAAGTAGTTAATGGTCTCATTTTGCAAGAGTAAATCTAAAATAGTAAAATTAACTATTTCAAGTAAACAAGACCATGACACGGTTTCTGTTATTATTTACCAATAATTAAATACCATCACCTTACATAACCTTAATTGTACCGCAATTTTACAATCGAATTGTCCCTTAAAATATTCCTGAGTTGTAAAATAGGTTTAACAAAATTGAATAAACGAAAACGAAAGTGACCTTGTTGTCAAGGAAATTGTAGTTATTGAATGACACATTTTACAATATTCTGAATTGCTAAACTAAAATGTACTCAAAGATAACTTTTCACGTTGTAAATTTCATTAGTATTGTATTTTACAACCACTTCTACCTTTTCCCCACGATTACATTCTGACCAAGCCTTCATATCAATTCAATAACCGAAGTTGAGTATAATGATAAATAAAATCCACATCGATCATTCGCGTGATAACGATTAAATTTAATAGACGATTGATAGAACAATGATTGTGGGTATTTAATTAAAAGAATGTTCCCATTATTTTTCATGTCTCTATTTTATTTTTTGTATATTTCTTTAATATATTTTGAATAGTCTAATGAAACAAAAACATTGACATATAGATATAATGGGTGCACCTCAAAAATCCCGACAAATATAAAAACAGACATTCAGAAACCACATTCAAACATTTCAAAATATACATTCAAAAACAATACATTTCAATAAACAGACATTCAGGAACTCGACGTTTCGACACCTGCGATTGGAGCGTTCAAGATATAAAAAATTATATCGGGTACGCCGTCTTTGAGATCTCACTGGAAGGTCATATCAAGGTCAAAAATGTTTGTCTAAGAGATTTGATTATTTTGTAGGTCACTTGAAGGTCAAATCAATTGTTGACCTGTCTATTTTTTGAAATGTCTGTTTTTTTTAATGTCCGTATTTTGAAATGTATGGTTTTTGAATGTCTGTTTTTTAAAAGTCTGGTTTTTTAATGTCTGTTTTTTTAATGTCTGTTTTTTGAAGTGTCTGTTTTTTTATTTGTTGGGATTTTGAGACGCACCCGATTTATTAAATAAACAACAATAATTAAATTATTCTAGCAAATGTTTTTATGAAATCAAAAACTCATCTGCACTGTTGCAAGGATGCTGAACAAACAACAGAGCAATTTTACGTTAAATCTATTTTGTCAATACTATTTTGTACGTGAATAAAGAGCCAATCCAATACCTCGAAAAACTGCTACGATATTTTCTACGATTTATATTAAGAAAATCCTATATTTAATTGAAAGACAAATTGTCATAGATGTCGCTAAAATTCAAGACAATCAAAATGGTTCGTTATATTTATTCAACTATTAATTTCCAATTTTGAAATATTTCTAATTGACTTTTACTTTGACCATCCAAAGCTAGAGCAACTTCTAGTCTCGTTCATGTTTGTCGACGCTTTCGTGCAGAAAATGGATCAGGACGAGGGCGATCGGTGGAGAGTTGCAATATAGCAAAAGGGCTAACGCATCTCCCTGTAATTATAATACACATTGTCTAGCGATCTAGGTTCCAAGGAACGTGACAAGCCTGTGGATACCACTTCTGCATGCCTGACCGTGCACAACCCTCACCTATCCCCTGAGCAATAATCCTTTCGGTAAGTTAGTAACGCAGTAATGGCACGTTAATATCCCCGAAGCAGTCTATCATCGCCTACCACCTATCGACATGTACTACGTACACGTGCAAGTTTTGCTGCGACTTCGTAGAGATGCCAACAACGAGATAAGATATCGAAAGTGGTGCTATGTGTAAAATTATTATAAACACAAACCGCATTCATTTTTATGTGTTTTTACCAAATACAGCTATAGATTATACCCAAAAAATCCTTAGAATAAAAATGTCTTAAAATTGCTTAAGAATATGTCAAAAAACAAAAGATGTATCAAAACATTCTGAAAAAATTTGAGGATATTCCTTGACCAATTCTAAGACCCTTTGTCTATGAAAACTATCACTATAGTTGACATTTTCATTTTCTTTCGAGAATACATATTTTTATTTGTTCTAGCATATACATTATTAAAAAGAAGAATTCAAAGTATGCGCCATCCTTAAAAACAGAAAAAACCCAATTTTTAACAATTTTTTGGCTACTTTGGGCTTTAAAAGGGCATCAGTTTTCTTTTCTGGATTAGGTATCGTTTAATTTATTGTATCATCCACCAAAGCTGTAAAAAATTATCGGAGAAAGGTTACAGCCGTTAGACGTTTGAAAAAACTTGCATTTCTGCTCCAAAAATCGTGAAAATATCGTGGTTCCACAGTTTTTCAAAATTGTATGACCTGCAGGGACCAAGTTCTAACCTAAAAGATCATTCAGCTCGCTATAGACTGTCAACTCGATGCATATGGAATGCTCAGAGAGGGCCTGGGTAGTTTAAAGCTCTAAGTACGGATAATTTGTGCTGCAAAGGTAGGAAAATGCCACATTTACAGTAATATTGTTTAGCTATCGTAAAACTACATACATAACTTCCTGCACACAAGAATGGTTAAAGTTCTACTATATTTGAAAAATGATAGAATTATTAAATCTGAATAATTAATCTAAAAAAATATATACAGGTAATTTGCAATTCCTTCTTCTACTTTCCTGAAAATATACTAACAATATAACTAACAAGGATGGGCATAACTAATCATTTTCGTGACAAGTCAAGTCAAATATTCAAAATCAAAAACGAATCTTGATTTCAAAGAAGAATAGTCATAATTCTTTCAGTACCTTTATATAACACAGGTCAACATGGTTTGGGAATCTGTGGATCACTTCCTACGTAATTTTGTGTGTAGAATCAGAATCCGAAGTCAGAAGTGGCCCATCACGTCAGGATTTTGAGATATTTGAGGTTATTTACTCGAAAAACGTTTTTTTTTTATATTTTTGAGGTCATATTCAGAAGACACATCATTTTTAGGAGTTTTTCCTTCCTTTGGATCATGTGGTACTACTCTTTTTCATTCATATAGGATGCGCAGAATTCCATTACGACTTTTCTTCACCAAGATACACCAATTTGAAATTACGATATACATGTAAACAAATTTACCTTGAAATGTTCTTGGAGAACAAGCTCAAGGTCAAATTCAAATATTCAATGTCATGAAACCTATATAAATATAAACAACTATATAAAATATGGATACTAATAAATAAAATCACGTTTTTTTGATAACGTTAATGGAATATATCTCGTAATTTCAAAATGGCCGAAACTTTGTAAGAAAAAATCTTAGATGATCGAATAAAACCTCATTTTGAAGGGGAAAGTTAGAACTAAAAGATGCAAATGACACAGAATGCTAAAAACAATTGTTGCGTCCTGTACGTAACCTCAAACATAGCAAAATAACGCGTTTTTCGAGTACATGACCTGAAATATCTCAAAAATCTGACGTGATGGACGGATTCTGACTTTGAGTTTGGATTATACGCATACAATTACGTCGGAAAGGACCCACAGCTTACCAACAACATCCAAGACCCTCTTTTTTCTAGACCTGTGTAATCATTTTGCACATTCTTAAGGGCGCTATTTCGCCTATCTTATTCCAGGATACCGTTTATATCAAAACCTCTTGTTAAATCGTGTAAACCCAGTTCCATGTTCCCTCTAATAACTGCTTTATCCGAAATATTTTTTGACTATTCTCATCCATTCGTTCATTCTTCCATTTTCATGTCTTAGACCATCTACATATGAATTTTTTCAGCATAAAACAACAGAAATATATTGCGTAGCATATTCCTGATCGCATTATCGTTCCCTGTAGCGTATCGTTTTGTTCTGAAGGCGACTGTGGAAGGATTTGAGGCGCAGTCTGCTGTATAAACTGATATCGGAATATCGAAAGGAGAGACAAGAGCAACGGAAGAGCTCACCTTCTCTTGGGACGTTAAATCTGATGATTTCGAGTAGCTCGTGAGTACCTCTGCCTATTTCACTGAATGTATCCAGTTACCATGCGAACGAGAATGCACGGGAGAATGTAATTCGGCGCATTTGAACGCACCCAGGCGAGGTGCTTGTTTCACATGCAGTTTCCATCGCCCATACATTATTCCAAGCTCGCGACGATTTCCTTCAATATACGTCGATTTCCGTCAAACGGAGTGCCATTCCTCCGCTCCACTTGTTTTTGTACATTCTCTGTATTGATGCTACTGTTATTATTTGCTACCTTCAAGCTCAGTACACTCGATTATATTTAATACCTTTCCTAACGATACTTTTGTATGGTATTTTAACAGACTAAAGTTATCCTACTATTATAATAATAGGATATATGTATTTTGATTAATTATTATCATTCGTTCATTATGTGCATAGGACTTAAGAATCAACTTAAACAGGATCAATGCGAAATTTGTTTCAATTATCTAAAGTAGGGGAAAGTGGACTGTGACACTTTTTTTCAAAAAGTCAATTTAAAACATATTATAACCTGTAAACACTCATTTTTATAACACTAATCGATATTCTGATTACTTAAGTTGATAAAGTAACACATGCATCAAAAAACAACGTATTTCAATAAAAATATTCATTTTTTTTTAAATTTAGTTTTATCACATACGTGGGATAGATTGTGCATAGCTGTGAGGTTTGGTGTGACAGGTAGTAATTTATACTATGGGGTACATTGTGACGTTATGATGTAAGGCAGGAAATTAATTTTTTTATATACATTATGATGTTATTATAATGATTTTTATAATTACATTTTATTATTAATGTTATATTTATAAAATCTATATCAAAATAATAATAACGAATGTTTTATCTGATATACTTACTTATTCGTTACTTGTTATCACAGCGAACTTTTTTGTTACATTTTGTATTTAATTCCAATCGCCAATGTAGAAGTGTTAAAAACAATATTTTGTTAAATAATACAATCTGCAGGTTATGTCACAAACTGCCCAACAATTCCGTGTCACAATGAACCCCACTTGATAATTTTACAATTTTCATTAAATTTTAACAAATTTAATATTTTTATGTTAATTTTTTAATTCGATTATTATCTTTGATTATTCTATTATTCTGTTGATGCCTTACTAAAGCTACAGAAAAAATATATGTAAATTTCGGACAAAAAGAAATTGAGACAAAAAGGTTACTTTAGATACCTCGAAACTTATATTTGTCTATTACTCATTACCACCTTTATGAACCCCATTATTTTGACGTGATTTTTACTGGCAATGATAACCTTAATATTATACAAAAATATTGGATTATTTCGATGCACAGGTTTTGGAGAAATATTGAGTGGAAGAGTGTGCCCCGTGTCACAGTTTACCCTACTCTCCCCTATTATCGAGCTGGCTTGAAATTGCAAAATATATTTAAAACACTTGAAATTTTGAGAATGTGAATTTTTGAGGCTCAATTACTTGAGAAACTTTGTATGAGAATGCGAATACCTTCGTTTTATTGTTAAGTAAGTGAAATGTTAATTACGAAGACATCTAGGAATAAAATATCTAATGATCAATCTGAAGTTAATCTTAGAGTCTTTGAAGATTTCTAAAAATGAATTCAATATCCAGATTTTAAAAAGGAATTTAGTATTGAAACTTCTGTCTACCCCAGAACAACAGGTTTTATCCGTGCGTTATTAATCTAGAAAATTAAAAATAAAACATTACGAACATAAATATAATGAAAATGGCAATGTCGATAATAACAAGAGTATAGAAGTTTCGGAAAGGGTGCCCGCATTTCATGCAGTTAAGCAAGTGGAGCCATGGCCAATTTTATTTTCTTCTACTCGTAGAATTCAATATGTGATTTATGGATTGGAATAGAGTTTCCGAAATTAACGATATGGTAGTTTGACATCGGCAAATAGCAGCTACTTCTATTTGACTCAACTGCTTATTTGTTATACGCGAGACCATAAAAGTTAATATTGTTACTCTTTTCATAAATATCAATGTTTATATGTGAATTGGTACAAATGTTAAAAATTTAATATCACTAAATCAAATATTTATTTAAATAACGTTACTCTAGTAAAAAAATAAGTCTCCATCAAGTACCGTGTCTATAATCTCACGAAAGTATCGATACACGGCAAATACATTACCTAATGCAATTCTTAATATCCTACAGATAGGACAGTATTATTAGTACCTCAACAGTATCGCACAAATATTGCAAATATAAAATTAAAATAAGTAATTAAACCAATTACGAAACTTAAGTTTTTTTTTTGACGTCTTTATTGGAAATAAACCTGGCAATAAATATAATTTACAATACCAAATGGCTAGTCACAGCTTAAAAAGCTGCTTTAAAGACTGGCCCATTTGTATGTCAAACAATTTTATTTATTTATAAAATCGATCTAATCGCATATAAATTAAAAAAAAATAACTTGTCTCTGACGCTATTCGAACCCGGGACCTGTTTGATGGCCAGGTGCGCCCTTAACCTCTTGGCCCTGCTTGAAATTAGATTTTCTGTTTCAAGTGTTCGTCATTTGTTACATAATATCCCTGATAGAATTGTTTACAGGCCTGGTAAAATGTTTTCTAATAGAAATAAAAACATAAATTTTGTTTAAAACTTACATTACTTAAGTTTAGGAATTTATTAAATTTTTTTATTTTAATTTGATAATCGCAATACTTGTATGATACTTCCGAGATACTATATACTTTCCGACTCATAAGACATTAATTATAAGAGATAACTTTTTTTCGATACTTCCGAGAGATTATTCTCTCGAGACATGACACGATACTATTGCGACACATATTTTTTTAGTTGGGATTTAGTGAGATCTCGCAAACATTTTACTAATGGTAAGTAATAACTGAACGTAGCACCTAGAGTATGTTTCTAATTTTAAATGAGTATCTCACGAACCCGAGGATATGTTTGCATCCATGGGCGTAGAATTATGCATCATCCGCTATTTAATCATTAAATTAGCAATAATTATAATGATGATGGTTACCGAATACCTAAGAAAATAACGAGAAATCATTCAGTCGCCAATGAGTCAATTCGTTACCATAAAACTTAATAAAATTTCGGTTAAAACATAAAAATCAGTGAATTTGGGGAGAGACAGAGGCACGCAACCTGAGCTCTTTGGAAGTAAAAACCAGGTATCGATAAGACGGAAAAGTCAATGGATGAAATATAAATAGCCGTGTCTGAAAAAGACCGTTTTAATCGAAATGTAGTTCTATACTGCATAAAAAACCTCACTAAATAGTCTGCTGAATTTTGACTAAATGGCCATCTTTTAGATTCAATCCTAGGAAAAAGAGTTTTTGGAATATTGATTTTTACGACGTGCTTTATGGGAGTAAGGATTTAGCCTTACCGACGGGGCCTTTGTAAGATTATTTCTTAAATTCATTAAACATTTCTGCTTTATCCCAACTAAAATGTTTTGGTACATTTGGTCCATAAAGGGCGAACTCGGCATCTTTCACTCACGGCCGTATCCCTCATATTTAAAAAAAAAATACATGTAGCCTCTTTTCTACAAAATTTGCTTCTCTATCTTTTTTTATTGGTAACTTTTTATAGGGTATTTGAATTGTCGAAAGTAAAATTAAAAAATTAATATTTTTGGTTTCGATCGTGAAAATGACTACGAAAATTTTCATTAGGATGTTCGTAATCCATAAAATTTCGCAAGTACGCGCACTTTCGAAAAAATTTGGACTGTGGATATTTCGAAAGTTTATCCAAAATCTATTTGACATTTGGTATCATTACAATCAAGAGACTATTAGACTGAACTAATTCCATAAAGTGATAATTTTAATACAATCGATCTGAGCTTCACTATTCAAAAGGAACACAGGGAATCTAGTGTGTATAGAGGCGCAGAATTGTCCCTCATTCGTGAGCGTAATACCTCACGATATTTGCGTATAATAAACGTGCGACGTGGGTCCTTTGTCCACGGCGCACTCGTTACTGTTGCCATTATCACGAGCTAAGCATTGTCCGTGTTCGGCAGCTCGAGCGGAATCGGGGGAAAATGAGGGAAAAACGTTTGTCGCGCTTAAAGAGCTTCCAAGTCGTCCGTGGGTCCCGTAGGTAAAAAGAAAAGCCAAAGAAAAAAAAACAGGCTACGAGTACGAGAACAAGCTGAGGAAATGCGAGGCGGCTGGGAAAGTGCAGTACGAGGGAAATCGGGGGTTGGAGGTAAAATTTCAGTAAAAATTCTGAATTCATCGATGGCGTAGGATTGATGGCACTCCCGAGGGATGGGGCAAGACACCATTAACGGGTTCGCCGCGACGAAGCGACGCTCCCACTGAGAACGATATTGGAATCCTTTTACAAGTTTTCCCGCCGAGTTTTCAATTCCTTCTTCCTCTCCCAGATTTATACTCGTCCGTACGATACCTCCTCTCACACTCCCAGTCGTCTCTTAGGGAGCTTACACACATTTGACTCCCAGGCCTTTACACACTTTGACTTTGAAGCGGCCAATATAAAATTCATCATTTTACTATTTTATATCTACAATTTTATTGATCATATTTTTAGTGTAAATACTGGCATCAAAAAATCTAAATCTGTAACACCGGAAAAATCAATGTTTGAAAACGTTTATCATTTCATTAGCAAATTCGTTGCAAATTCAATACACAAAAGAAAACTCATTTTATGTCAAACATATACAATGGAATAAATGTAATAATGTTTTCTTGAATTTCTTGGAGTCTAAGTGAAATCGAGAAAAACGTTCCATAGTAGACAAAAGCTAAAGCAGAGAGTAGGACCATCCAATAATAATAATAGAACTAAGGTCTGAACTCGAGTTTTTAGGTTATTTCAAGGTCAAAGTGTAACCTCTGAAACTGTTCAATTGGGATAGAGCATTATGAGAATGAACACGTCATACCAAATTCTAATATTTTACCGGGTGGGAAAGTTTACAAAATCTTACATATAGGAAAATGTAATGATCTAAGTAGTAACAGCCCTCAGCATCGTTTGTTTTGTAACGAATTCGCTGTTACTACTTACGTTATTAAATTTTCCTATGTAAAATCGGCGATCTCAATAACGATTTTTGAAACATTCCTACGTGATATAACAATCGAGTTTGGTACGTTACATCTCCTCATACTCTGTCCGAATTAGGTAGTTTCGGAGGTTACACCTCGGGAGACAGCACCACATATTCCCGTGGGTATCCTTCTTCAGGTTGAAATTGATATCCTAATCAAGTTAAAATCCCGGATCAAAAACGAGTATTCGGATTTACACATATCACTTTGACCTTGAAATAGCCTTGAATATTGAGTTCAAGGTCAAGGTCGAATTATCGATTTTTAAGGCCTCTTTTGCCCTTTTTAACATTTATCAGTTTTACGTATTTGGCTCAGTTTTCATAATGTGGAAAGTTGAAATTCATAGATTTCACTTTCGTTTGACCTTGTCCTAATCATGATCAACGTTATCATTTTGAACGTGATGGTTCTCACGCTTTTCAAATACAGGGTAAAAAATAGGTGTTCTCAATTTAAAGAAAAACCCCGGCCTTGAAATAACCTTGAAAATCGGGTTCAAAGTCAAGGTTTTAGTAGTTTTAGGTAGTTTTCTCGGTCCCCTTTAATCCTCTTTTACACGAACCATTTTCCTCTATATGGCTGAGCAATATCTGAAAAATGTGAATATAAATATGACTCCATTGCAATTGAAATTGCATTTATGAGCGTTTGTTTTTGCAAATTATTTCTTTTACCATTCTAATATGCAGCGTATTCCACTTTAATTCATCCACGCAGACAATCTCTGTAAAAACTAATGATTTCAATAAATTACCCTTTCAAACATTAGAGGAAATAAGCGAAACTAGAAAATGTCATAAATGACCTTGACCTTGAGCTCATCAGTGGTGTTTTTAAAATGGAACACAAATTTTTCACTCGGAAATGGGCAGATAAAGAACATTTAGGAATGGCAAAACATTTCGTGACACACAAACAAGTTTAGTGACTTTCGTAATTCAAGGTCAAATGCTTAACAGTTGTATTTTTCTCAATTTTTTTATAGAATAAACATGAATCTGAAGATACCTCTGTAAGAATGATCGACTTTAAATGTGAAAACAGCCTGCTATATTTTCAAGGTCATTTCAAGGTTAGACTGGTTATTTCCACAGAGATTTTATTATTAAGGGATTTATTGTCAACACACAATGTTATTTAAAGGTCACGTTTTTATTCTATCTTTATGATTACATGGGCATAATGTAGAATCATATTTTTCGCACCCCACCTCATTACGCTTCCTTTTGCGTTCGTAAAATGGCCATTTCACGTCTCATGTATTAGATAGGAATTTTGCAAAATCATAATTTATAAAAATGGTCATTTTCACACATATGCAATTGAAAAATATTGTTCGCACCATGAGCACAGAATTTACGCCTCGTATGGTGAATCCTCGTTCCTCGAACTAACTTATGGACCTCTTATTTTACGCCCTTGGTACGGAAAGTATTATTCTGATGCGTTAAGTGCAATTAAAAAATGCCAAAAATGCGTAAAACAGCACTATACACATATTGCATAAAAAATGTTATTTTTTGCATTAAAATGCATTAAATAAACATTTGTTTTAAGAGAAAACTGTCTTGAAGAATCACATAAAATCTTGTATCTTGAAATCATAGTTTCCTAGGGTCAAAAGGCTTCAAGTGGCGCAGTAAGTACATTTTCGACACATGGAATGAACATTCCTTTTATTGCAGACACAGGTATCCACGCAGTGCATATAACGGGCATTTCAAGTTGCGCTGAAATTTCTCGAAAACTAATGAACCCATCGACCTTAAATTTTGCACATGTCTTTTAGATATGTTTGCTTTTTTTACGTCATTTACAACTCAGTTTACAGGCCAATACAAAAAGTTCAATTTTCAAAATATATTTAAAATGCTTCGTGCAATCAATAGCTATATACACATGCACTACAAGAAAAATATTTACGAAAAATCGCAACTACCGCGAAATTAATATTTCTGAGGTGCAGATGGTAAAGCTGTTGTCAACGGCTGAATTTTGAATATTTTTGAACCACACATTTTTTGGCATGTCGTTTACAGTATATACAAATGCATACATTTCTAAAAGCCCTTTCAGTTGTAGAGACCGCTTTTGGTTACCGCGGTAATCGTCAACTGCGTTTTCATTAAATTACATTGTTATTCGAAAGAACTAAAATATTATTCATACCAAAAGAAAACTCTTATGAGACAGACATCACATTAAACTTAAAACTAAATTATTTCTATAAAGCACGAATTGAGTAAGTTGTAAGTAATTAAGGTATTTTTCGTTTTAACTTTAGACCAATGCTTTTATTATTAAAAGCATGTTGCATAATTGTCCATTACGTTATTGAACATTTGAATTACTGATTCATTTAAAATTGTTCAACGTGCGTACATGACAAAACTATTACCTCAGTTTGCTAACATACGTGGAACGTTGATGACGTAAAATTAAAATGTAAATTTTATGCGCATATTGAGGAACGAATTGCGTCGATAATAAACTTTGATCAATAAACGCTAAAACGGTGCAATATTAAAGGATTTACATATCCTTCGTTCCAAAAGACACAGTAATTCCACAGAGAATCCCTTTTAATGTCACAACGTCCTTTTTTTTAAGAAAAGGAAATTAATTTCAGTGACTGAATTTAATTAACCACACTGATTTATATTTATATTACTTTCTTAAAACGGCTTTATAATTATTTTTTATTCTATGTAATATTCTTATAAGTTTCATATTTATATAATTATAGCTATATAAAACTTTTTCATCATAACACATGAAATAAATATAGAATATATTGGAAACCAAACAGTCCATGTGTGCGGCCAGTTAACTTTTTTTTTGATCACAGAGTTTTTAAATTAATAATTTTATTGTTTTTTGTTTTAATTTTTTTATTTACTTACAGATGCTGTTCTTAAGACAATAGAAATAAAAAAATTGTTTTCAATATTTATCGATTCTTACAAGTACACTGAGAAAGGCGTTTTTTACTTAGAATTGTTTGTATGAATTTTGCTATTCTATTGTTGAGTAAGATGTTCGCTAGTAGATATCCAGTGACATATCATCAGATTTAAAGGTGTCATAGGAACTGTAGATAGTGGGGAAATAACGGAAAACGTAATAAGGGAGGGTGAATGTAAATTAAAAAAGAATATACCTATCTTATATCACTGTGATGAACTACATATTCGTTTAGTAAAGTAACTAAAACTATTTAACACGGGACACATTTAAGTTGTCGATAGATTTCTTCTATAGACTAAACAATAGATTAATCTACACGAAAATACATATTTTCGTGTTTGTGCCTTTTCGAGTCCGACGGGCGTTTTGCACTCTTTTGCGCCCTCTGCTCGTTTTTCTCGATTTTGCACTTCTCTTGCAAATTTTTAATATGCTATTGTGCTAGAATAGTTTGTTAACATTTTACTTTGTTAAAACGATTTTGGTAAATATATGTTACGTAATTTTACATATATATTTCGCAGAGTCTATTGTCATCGACGAAAATGTACTAATGTAGTGGACTAGGTAAAGTAGTGCATGGAAACGTCGCATTTGCCTCCGGATGCATCAGTCCACGCGACTGACTTTACTATGGCACTTTTCCACCTAAACATTAAGAATCACTATTCTATAATAAACCATTTCGCAATAGGCGTTAAAGTTATAAATAAGTTACGGCAGAAATATACTGAAATATTTTAATATTTCGACCTTGTCTGCTGACCCAGCCATGAATGTTAACCGCCCCGCGAAATACCGCCGATGGAACACAAAACTCGCACGCCCAGCAACATTTTCTTTATGGAACGTGACACGCTTTTCAGTGACATTCATTGCATGGTACGCTTGTCGCGTTTACTTGTTGGAAAAAAGTTAAAACTGCATTCGTACGTCACGTTCATTCATTGATATACAACTAAACATTTTAATATTCCGCGAAAAAATAAATCTGCTATTCCTGTTACTGCTCTGTTAACACGCATTGTAAGTCAATTAATGGATTTGCTTTGTTTTATGAAATATTTTACTTTTATGAAACAATTCGAGAAGGAGAGTGGGGTAGGTCGAAATACTACTTGTAAATTGTGGGGTACAATGTTTACATATTAAATAAATTGCTAATAATTTTAGAAAGGTAATAAACACATGCATACAAACCGCCGGATGCCGGCAGTGATCGGCTTTTCTTTATCGTTATTTTTTATATGAATATTGTCAAAATAGTGTGTCTTATTTCATGTGGTGTTCACGTTGATATATGTCATTGTGGCATTTTAATTATACAATCTGTGCAAAAAGTCTAATACCGAAATTCGATCCGACGTATAGAATTTCAATGGCGAGCCTTTGAATTTCAGAACAAAAATCACTTTTTTGCAATAACTTCGTTAGTTTTTAAGTTATTTTAATAAATGAAAACTCGTTTTAAAGATTTTTTCAATTCTTACAATTAATCACGGAGTAATTTTTTCTTATAATGAATGTATCTCTTGTTATAGCCCAAAAAAATACGGAAAGTTTTTCAAGTCTAACTCGTTTAGCTCAATAGTTATGCGAAAACCATGTAAAAAAACCATGTAAATTGCAGAGCTTGAAAAAACGTAGAATTTGACCCTTTGGTCGTTCCGTTTAGATAAAAATAAATTGTTTATATTTTATTATACCGAGAAAGCTATACTCTTCGTTTTCACGCAGTAGTTTTTGCAAAAATCAATAAAATAAATTCATCAAATTACAAATGCAAAAAGGATGAATTGGGCGACCCCGGTCCTCTTATGCCGCCTTAAATTATAATTAGTATTAAAATATAAATGACAGTACGCTGGTGTAAGATATTGTTTTATTTCTAACCTGATCGTCAAATTTCGCGTCAAGCTTCAAATACTAATAAAAAATTTAGTGCTGAAATTTTACGTTTTATTATTTTTTATCTCCGACGACCAGAACGATATAACGGAACAAAAAAACTGTAAAATATATTTTTATACAAAAATAAAATAATATTATACTAGGTCTGAGAAGATCTAATCAATTTTATAGGGAGTGATAAATTTTCAAGCTTTTTTATGATGATGGTACCCTATCGATTACCTGGTTCAGTAGCGATTCAGAGGAACACTGCGATATTTCGGTATCAAGCCAAAATATTTCGAAAGTTTCGTTTTCTGAAGTTACTTGTGTTTTTTCAAAATTCAAATTCTCACTCGTGCCTGCATAATGAATAAATTGTATTTTGAAAATGAACGGATAGGTTACACTTCGTAGTGTGTGTAGACAGACAGACACACTTGTATTACAATATATAGATATACTTTAAAAGCAAATCTACTATAAAATTAAGGAATCATTATAAAATTGTAATTTTTTCACCGCGACTGAAATAAAAGAAAATAAAAAACTGGTTATTTAAAGACATTGAAGTTTCTCATATTTCTTCACGATTTCGTTTTCTTCACATGAGTCTTATTCAAAGTTGTTGATACTTTGTTCCACCTCAAAAACCATGTTATGACCGTTATTTGTTCAAATCAGAATAATATAGCACTGGAACGTGCTACTTTTCACGCAAAAGATTTACATTAAAAAGTGACGTGATTATGTACGTAAAGAATTGAAATTGTGGTTTACAAAAAAACACGCATGTTTTTTTATATAGAAAATAATATTTCTAATTAAATTTCTTTCTGTAAGGCGAGTTCTGTTGTTACGTTCATTGCAAACATAAAAATAAAACATATAACGATTTAGTTATTGCAGGATTATTTGTACTAATAATTCCATATGAATGAAATAACATAAAGTTCTTTAAGATGTACATAATTTATATTATACGACGTAATTAAGCCACTCATACTAAATAATTCAGTAAGATTTGAAATGTTTAACCGAATCATTTTAACTTGTTCACTTTAAACATTTCTAAATATAGTAAAGTAGACGTAATACATTTGATTACATTTTTCCACATTGAAATAAACTACTATATGGAACAGTTTACAATTTTGAATAGTAAAAGTAACTTTCTGTCAATGTGTTGTTATTAAATGTTCCAACCGCTACCATTTCTTCATTGTCCCATTAACCGTTACCTTTTCTCTGTGTATCACTTTTGTGGCTATATGCATATAAATATTTAAAAATGATTTCCCATAGAGCTTAAAAACACCCCCTCTACTGCAACAAATAAGTGAAATGTATACCCTTCCCATTGCCTTCTAGTAGAAATTATCGAAATTTGTAAAACCTGCTTCATACTACTTTTTGTAGTTAATGGAACTACTTTTTCCAGTCACGAAACGAAACTTTTAACCTTTTCAGCATTTGGTAAGGACGACTGTATTTTAATAGAATATTTGATACGTTTTATTATGTATTTCGAATCAATGTAAAAGAATCTGATAAAAAATTTGTCGGTCAGTTATATATTTTCTCACACTCTGTGCTCAAAATGTTATTTTGCTCCTTATATTGCGGTACCAAAATAGCACATTTTCTCCCTAGGGAGCAAAATAAATATATCCGCGAACAAAATAAGTCTCTCGCATTCTGAGCGCAAAATACTATTTTACTTCCTACATCGCGGGAGCAAAATAGCACGCCCTCGTATGAGAAAATGGTATGTGCAACAAGGGAGAATGGGTATTTGTAGACTCGTGCGAAATGCCGTCCTCGCTTCGCCCGGGCGTCAAACTCGAACTTATCGGCAAACACCTATTTTGCTCCCTAGTTGCACAATCTACTATTGGTCGACATCTTCAATAAATTCTCCAATTACGCAAGTTCTTTTAGTATTTTAAATTTATTTTCGAAGGTGTAAATCTGACAAAGCACTACATACATTGAGAGACTTTTATTTATGAAAATTGCAAAAGCTTTTCCAATTTGGGGATAACCAGGTGTTTTTCGTCCGATTTCGAAAACGAATATTCGTAACTCCAAGTAAAACAGTTGTTCTTTCAAGGAACAGTAGTAATAAGACCAGCTATCCTAAAATATTAATACCACCTGAGATATATAGCTGGGAATGTTTAATATTTTTTGTAGTTGAAGTAACTTCTCCCGTTATGCTAACTATTTCTTTGCGTGCCGTTCTATCAAGATGTTGAGAGATTGTCCTAAGTTATACCCCCTCGCTACCCCTACTTTTGTATATTCTGTCGCAAATATATATCTCTAACCGAAGAGTTTCAGGATTTGCCGATCCTTGTCGAATATTGCGAAAGAGAATCGTGAAGGTCAGCTCAAAGACATATAACTTAGGACGGTCTCTGCGGTACATATTTCTAGATTAGCCAGACAACTATTTTACCCTGATAATAAAACAATAAATGCACAATTCAAAATTAAAAAAAAAAGAGCAGAAAACGCAAGTCGGGACGATGAATTGTGCCGGTGACAACGCCGCATGAAATTTCAATTGCAAATGTACTATGCAAATATTTTTTGTTACTCTTCAATTAATTTTTCGTAATGGAAAAAGAACGTCGTGGAATAAATTAATTTTTTTTGCCAGCAAGCTAGGAATGGACGGGGAACCAAGAAAAGATAAACGGCGAAGAGTCGAGCACAATGATCCGCGTGGACTTCAGTGGTAAAATTTAAGAATGCTCGCGAGGAAAGTACGGAAGTAAAATAGAAACCGACGAGGGCGCAAAGGGACCGTGCAGGTGAAAGAAACTCGCACGGGGGCGAAAGAATGCCTTCGCAAATTACGTGCCGACGGAGACAATTTAGGCTCTTCCCGAGTTTTAATTACTTCGTGAAGAAGGCTCTTCCTCTCCTTCTTTATTTCCAGCACTCTTCCATTCGTCCAATTTCTCTGCTGGTAGTCTTCTAATTCAATCCCCCTCTCCTTAACTTTCCACTCTCCTCCTCTTCATTATTCTTACCTTGTTCACAGTTTACCCGTCTTATATTTCTACCCCAGTCTCGCCTTCCTCTGTACTACATACATACATCTGTTGTTCCTAGCGAGATATTTTAATTACGATCCCGCGTTAATTCGCCATGCCATTTTTTGGCAGTATTAAAAATTTATAAAAATGACTTTGGTAGTTCGACAATAAACCTCTTAAGGGATAAAAAATGTAAGAATGAAAATTGTGGATGTTTCACAGAAAACAGCAAAAAATGATTACTTTTAAGTTACATACTAACATTTAAACTAAATAATGGTATTTACGTTCATCATAATTAACAACTAAATAGTAATTTAGTTAACGGCTTATACCTACAAATTGGAATAGATGATTCCTACCGCCAAGCCTCACTCAAGAGTTCAGGTGCGAAGGGGATTGAACGAAATGCCACGCATGTGTCTATTTTATGTTTAATTTTTTGTTTTACTTTTCAATTAATTTTTCTTTATTTCTTACTTTCTATTATACATTTTTGTGCATGTCTATATATTTTTTTGTTTTTATGGTTATATTTTTTTATATTTTATTTGCCTTTTTCTTTCTTTTTAAATTTATTATAAATTTTATTTAAATTATATTTGCATGCTAACAACTCTTATTCAAATACCAGTCCGTTTCAAGTAAATGTCAAATCGAAATTTTATTAAGGATTTTTAACTTCTGTTGGGAATATAATTTTTCTTTTATATCCTTTTTTCTATTTTTGCTTTTTTATCTTTTTTTTTTCTTTTTTTATTGTTTGGTTGTTAATTTCATCAATAGTTGAGATTATAAATGTTTCGACAAGGCCTAGCGTTTTGAGAATCCGAGCGTTACGACGCAACGCGTTTGAAATGTTTAGAAATTATCAAACTGTAGCATTTTAACATCTAATGCAATTTGTAGATATAAGCCATTAACTATATTAATGTTTAAATGTACCTACGTTAAATTTATATTTGTTAACAAGTAACTAATAACACAACTCAGAAAAATGTGGTTTTCCTATAAGTAAGAATCAATTCTGATAGGATAGGATTTGTGCTCCAGAATCCAAATATGACCGCCAAAATAGCCAATTGAATCTATATTTGAGATATTCAAGGTCAAAGGGGGCAAAAAATCGATTCTATACATTTTTTAGCATCTATTCACAGCAAAAAAAAAATCCATTGTTCCAAAAGTCAATTCTGCTCCGAATTTTCCTGCAGAATCCAAATACGTACACCAAATTAACCAATTGGACCTACTTTTTGCGAAATTGAAGGTCGAAGTTTTAGAAAACCCTATTTTTTAACATTTTTGTCTGTTTTTCTAGCCAAGTACCCAAGACAATAACGAATTTGAAGTGATTCGAATTTCAAAAAGTTCGTTGGACATATTAGATCTGCCATTTGCATTTCTTAATTTTCTTTGAGTAGTATTCAATAGTATGGATGTGAAAAAGGTCGAAAACCATGAATTTTGACTCCTTTGACTTGCAATATCTGAAAAACTAGCGCAAATTGGACATTTACTTATAGGGCATCATGATATTCTTAAATTTTTGTTGAACTGTATAATTAATAATTACACCTTAATCTGAACGAAAGATGGAAGTTGCATATTTTTATTTTTGTCCATCATATCTACCCCTTAAGTCAGAAACTCGTTGTACAGTTCAGAGATTTTGTACCATTTTTATTGGAAAATTGGTTTGTCAAAGATGGAATTTACTACTTAAGTTTTTTCAACATTACTAATGTATGAAAAAAATGAAGGATAACTAAGCTATGCGCCCTCTAACAAAATTGCATAATTCATTTCATGAACTAAAAATGATAAAAAACATTTCAAGATTCATTTATTTTGGCATTCAATATATAGAGGAAAGTGAACTAATTCCGAGCTCCCAAATTCTTGTTCATATTAAACTGCCAAAAGCTCCATTTTCATGCAGTTTTTTGCAAGGAAAACAGTTCGAAAAATTGCCCTTTTTGGCATTCTATTATAAAAATGTATGCTGTTTTGATCTAGAATGCATGACGTTTGATTTCATGTACAGATCTTTATGCACCCATTTTTTCAAAATTATTTTCATTTTTGCTAAATTATTGGTTTTATCACAATTAACTTAGAATCATATGAATATTTCACTCGGTGGTACTCACCGCGTAGTTATGGATTGATGAAAATAAGTAAATGATAAAGACTCACCTGAAACAGAAATAGAAACATAGATTTAATTAATATACTCAATTTAATATTTTAAAAAAGAAATTAATTTCAATATTTTCTCGACCGTTTTTATTTGTAATTATGTAAATAAATGCTTATATTATGGTATGGTCCTGTTAATCGTATGATGCAAAAGGTGAAAACTGAATAACAAAATAATCCCCAGAAATAAGCATTTATTTACATAATCATGAATTAAAACAGCCAAGTCTACTATCCTAAAACGTCGTTTTCTTCATTTTGTAATCGCTTAAAAGCTATATATCGGCTTTGAATGAAATATAAAATGAAAAATATTATTTTTACAACATTAAAAAAATTGATTATCACGTCCAAGGCCAGGATGTCATTAAATGTGATGAAGAATACAAAATGACAGTTTGGTTTTTACAATAGCTAGTGGGATGATTTTTCATAAGAAATCCAATAGTAAGGGATTCTAAAATTTTAGGTTGATTTATTGTGCTAACTACACATGAGCTGATATCCACATTGCTTTTCATTAATTTATTTACTTTTCACCCCATTTGTATCATACCATTAAGAGGACCGTAACACCAAGATATAAGTATTTATTTAATAAAGAAATGTTTATATCCATGTTTATAAAATAAGAAATTTTCATGTATTTTCTGACTTCTTCATGTATGTATCAAAAAATCTAAATCCTAATTCATAATTTTTTGTCAATATTGTATTCATAATAAGTCTCCGTTATCAAATCAACGCCTGCAGTCGTAAATTCATACTTGTAAATATTATAGAAGAATTTATCTCTTGAGCTGAATTATTTTTAGTCGCTTCATGCAGTGATCAATAACATTAACGACATCAATAAAACATTTTTAATTATACTTCGAATAGTTTTGATCCACGACTATCATTTTTTATGTTACACACTCAGAAACAGATATTCCAAAAAAATATTAAAGGAATGAAACCAATAATTAATTTTCTAGAATTTATAAATAGAAAACACTCTATTCGTTTTCGATTTCGCTGATCTGAAGGTTTAATCTTTTAAAAATCCCGAAAACATCAAAATAGATAGCACTGGTGAAATGTTTATTTGAACAAAAAGAATCTCATCTTCCCACAGCAGAGCTTGACTCGAGCAATCTTTTCTCAGAATCGATTTATACACTCCTTTGTAGAGACCAGTTTCTACCCAGATTAACCTTGTTATAAAAATCATTTGCAAATCATCCATTTAACTTGTTTAAAGTATGCCAGGCTATCAATCTATTTTAATTGCGGTTTGATTATCTATGTCTGAATTATAAATAATGTTCAAAATTGAAAAAAATATATTAAAAAGAATGGATTCTAATTTAACATTTGAAAAAAAAATAAAAATTAACAATCAGACAAAAAGTTCTTATATTAATTATGGAAGGAATTCAGCAGCGGAGACAAAAATATTAATTTTTCCGTATAATGGGCATAACTGCAGAATTTTTAAGGTACTCTTAAGAAAAACATGATTAAATATAAGCCGGAATTTAGGATGCACCTCAAAAAAAACCGACAATTCACAAAACAGACACTTCAAAAACCTGACATTCAAAAAACAGACATTACAAAATACAGATACTCAAAAACTATACATTTCAAAAAAGAGACTTTCAATATTTGTCTGCATTTTGAAATGGCAGGTTTTTAAATGTATGATTTTGTAAATATCTACTTTTGAAATGGGTGCATCTCAAATACTCGATCAATCATAAAGCAGACACTTCAATAACCCGAAACCCGACATTCAAAAACCAGACATTTCAAAAAGAAACATTAGAAAACTAGACATTTAAAAATGGAGACATTTTTTGTAAGTCTGTTTTTTAAATGTATAGTTTTTTAATGTTTGTTTTTTAAATGGCTGGTTTTTTAATGTTGGGTTTTTTAAGTGTCTGTTTTGTGATTTGTCGGGGTTTTGAAGTGCACGAGGAATTTTGTAAAGGTTGAGTCTTGAACAAATTTAAAATTAACCGCTTTGGGCATTAAGTTTATCGATATTTCTGGGTTTGTTCCCAAAATTGGGTTATAATAAACATGTCAAAAACTATAAACAATCGTAAAAAAAATAAAAGATATTTTTCTTTACAAATATTCTTCAGTGTCTATGTCGAATAGTAAGAAAAGACTTTTGGTTAAACCGTCAACACATCGTGTATTCCAAAAACGATATTCATTTGTGAATATGTTTTAAAACACAGGGGAATAGGAGGTGGTACGATAGAAAATGGCTAGTGAGGTGATTTGTTTTTTAAATATTAATCTTGTTTACCAAATATACAAATATTGTTCAATTCTAAAAATAAACTTAGTTCAACATAAAAAAGTTTTTCTTTAAGAATTCGATTGAAAGATCCAAAACGGCGGTCCAATAATAATTTATTAAGAAGCTTTTGTTAAAATGAAATAACTTTCTTTGATTGTACAGTTTAAATCGTGGAAAAATGACATCATATTCGTAACTAGAGATCCCACACACCCCTATATAACAAATTTTATGAACATAAATTGAAGTACATTTTACACTACCATACTGAATTCTTCAGTTTCCATTCTTAAGAAATAATATCGTCGTCCGGAACGTATAAAAATTAAAGGTAGTAAGGATTATTGTTCTTTAAAAAAAAATTTGTTAAACTTTTGAACGCGATTGAAGGTTCCCTATTTCGTTGTAAAAAAAATGTAATCAAAATATAAAAAAAAAATTAATTCCCCACTTTTTTTCCTCGGAAAAAATAAAACATTCTTAATAATTTATTACTTAACAAAAAAAAGACGTCTAATATGAAATCGCATGTAAGGCACGATCATCAATTTTGAAGATAAGTATTGAAACGAACAATTTTCTACAAACTACGAATCAAGTATAAAAAATAAAATTTTGTATACAAAAATCCGATCGGGTCCTATAGGGCCACA
This sequence comes from Trichopria drosophilae, assembly GCA_030407085.1. NCBI lineage: Eukaryota > Metazoa > Arthropoda > Insecta > Hymenoptera > Diapriidae > Trichopria > Trichopria drosophilae. The sequence goes on from CM059584.1 coordinate 41,130,478, forward strand.
ACATTATATTCCACAATTTTGGGACTCATTATTGGGATCATTTAAAGATCTCAATAAATAAAACAACTATCTTTGTGCATTTATCATAACCCTACGTTTTAACGAGTTATCGCGATATTCTTTTACCTTCCCGTGATGACGCACGGATGTAGCCACCATATTCAATTACCACTAAGCAAAAAATTCAACTATATAAATTTAAAGTGACGAACACCACATTAAAATATTTTCCATGAACATATATGTGACACCGTTATCGAAATAGAAACAATATTTTTGTTTCAATACTGAAAAATCGGTATTGGTTCTGAATTTTTCCAAATTTCCAGAACCCCATAGGAACCCATATAGAGGAAACGTATTTTAGATCAACTCCAAACTGCATTTTCATAAAAAACATTAGGAATGGATTTAACGCAAAATTTTAAATGGATTAATCAAAATTTAACAATCATAATGCAATCCAATTCGAGTGAAATTTTGAACAAAACGAAAACTCTACGAAATTATGACGAAAACTGAAAGTTCCTGAAAGATGATTGGATCTAGCTGAAATTATAAATGTGCAAATTCCTCGAATCGTGGTTTTAAGTGCAAAACTTGACCGCATTGCGACATCTTTTGAGCCAGTCATTAATTTCAATACCCCTTTGACGTGTAAAAACTGCGAAACACTTTGTACATTAATCTTTTGAGAATTTCCAATGGCCGACACCAAAGAGAAGCCTCGGGCGGTTCCAGTTTGTTTTAGCATATTTTAGGATGTCTCATCACAGCCAGGTTGTTAAGGCCAGTTGGAGAGTAAACGTCATCACGTGCCTCGTTACAGCTTCGCATGTAAATCATACATGAATAATACAAACGCATGTATTGTTAATAACCAGTCGACAGTGCGGTGGGTTGACTTTATGCTATATATGCGTAGAGCTCGCGGCTCTCTCGTATGAAGTACGATCTTCAGATCAAACTACGTGTAATTGACTTAGTTAAAAGCAGCCTTCACAATATTTTCCGATTTTCATAAAGAGCTTTGTAAAACACATTATGCACTACGGTCCATGAATATTCCTTTATTTGAAAATGCTCACATTCTTGACTTTGCACTTTAAAATCTGACAGTGTTTTTCTCTGCAATTCATCATTATGTAAATTTTCGAAATTTTATAGAAGATTTCTTGGATTTACAATGGATAGCTAACGAAATTATTAATGTGATTCTCAAACACATTTTCTACAAGATTTCTTTTTAGGAAGAAGTGCATTGTAAAGAGCAGAGAAAAGGCCACACGGGAGAAAACTCAGTGCAAATCGCAATTTTGGTTTCGGCCAAAGTAAAGTGGATAAACTCCCTGCCTTATCTTGAAATATGTTGTGATTTTAAACGCTTTACACGACGTGCGAGGTCGATACTTTTTTACCCGATTCTTGGTCGAGTATTTTGTAAAAGAAAAACACTGAAAGTAAATAAGATAACCAAACAAAAAAGACATTTTCAAACTTTTGTACAAGAATTATTTTATGCAATGATTTAAAATACATTCACACTGTACAAAATATTTGTATCATTCTGTTACATATCATATTCTCAAAAATATCATAGATCTACTGAAATTTTCGTGGTCTGAAATTTATTCCATTAGGATAGTTGTTCCCTAGTATGTCATATATTGTGGTTGTTTTGGGGAAAAATATTTTATAATGCTTTCAAAAATTTAGTTTTCATTTTTAATGATTTTTTTGAAGAAAGAAAACATTATTATGATCAGAAAAACTTGAACAAGAAAAATAATTTGTTAAAGGACTTTTTTTACTGACTGTTTTATTCTTGTTACCTTGTAACAAAGTATATTCTTTATAACTTCACCCAATGAATTTTACAAATCTTTTCCTAGCCATTAAAATTATTCATAAAATGTAAACACTAAAAATGTTTTCTAATAAATAGATATCTCACACTAGTATTAGAAATTTTTAAAAATCCTACAGTGACGTTGTAGAGAGACTTTTTCTATAGAAGAAGCCATCATTCTTTCAAATCCATCCATTTTTAAACTTTTTAAAAACTTTTTGACAAGGCCTCAATACGAAAATTTGAAACATTAACAACAGTTGTTTGACAAATTATTATTGCATAATTCATATGTTCTTTTTTTTCAAGGACAATAACGCTTTTTGTTTTCAACAATATTATCCAAAATAAAAATTAAGTTCTTGAAAACGTTATCAAATATTGTTGGTCAAAATGTCTACGGTATAAGTGATCCCAGAAAACAACTAACCCTCATTATACGATCAAATACAAAAATATCCAATTTGTATCAAGTAATTATATCGCATACAGAAGTCAGCGTAGTTTGTTAGCAAAATGAAAGGAATATCACGATTATGACACTTCTTCACAAGTTAACTTTTGAAGTTGAGCGCCATCTAGCGACGAAAAAAAAGCATTTATTGAATATTCTCATCCTTTTCTTTCATGAAATTTTTTCAATTCATATGTAAATATATGATGTTGATTTAAAATAAAAAAATTATGTAATTCATAATTCAACAAAATATAATAATTCCAACATAAATTAAACTAAATAAATATGCTAAATTAATTTAAATTGTGCTTAACGTCCTGTTACTATTTAGATGAACTCTTTCCGTTATTTGTTCCTTCAATTTTGACATAATTTTGAGAATACCTCAAAAATCCATCAATCAAAATTCCGGCATTGAAAAATTCGACTTTAAAAATCACAGTTATTTTGAATTGGGTGGATTTTTTTTAGGTGTTTTTGGTTTTTTTAATTGTCGAGTTTTAGAATGTCGACATTTTAATTGTCAGGTTTTTTTTCGGATTCTTAAATAGTTTAATTTTTTAATGCCGGGGTTTTCAATAGTCAAAATTTAACATTTTTTAAATTTCTAATCTGTCGGATTTTGGAGGTGACTTTTACTAACAATAAACGTTCAATTCCCATCAGCATGCATTACAAAAATATTGAATCAATCTTTAGCAGTGACGATTTTATGAGATAATAACTATTTCCCCTCTGTTTTGTTACTTCTGAAAAAATGACATCGTTCGATTTTATGTCACATGGAGGTCAGCATATGACAAACTAAATATAACTTGTGATAATGAACAATTACACAATGTAAACAAAACCGAACGCAATTAGTCAACGATTTGCTGTGATAACAATGGTCTTCACAAAGTGATGTCACCGATGCTGTCAGCTCTATCGTACGCCTGTAGCTCGTAAGTGATCTTTGAATTTTTATTTTATTTCCTGAAAGATCTTCATCAACAAATAAGAGAATGTTTGATGCCGGAATGCACGAAATCGAGTTGTACAATTTAATGTCCGACTTCAACGTCTCCAGAGTACATCGGACATGAGAGAACTCTGCAGCTGACAATTATAACTTCCGGTCTAGTATATACATCTACGAAGAGAACTCCAAATGTTACAAAACGGCACGTTTATGGTCCCTGTGGTGTTAACTGACGCCCTTGACGAAAGGGACCTGACGACATTCCGGTTGCCAACTTTCTCGAAAACTTCATTTGGTACTTTGCAGCATCATCTTGGTTCTTGGACTACTTAAGAAACTCTTCACAAAGAAAAAATATGCGGCAGGTGCACGTAATATGATTATCTATGAACTCAAAATTCGATGTAAATCCCAATTAAAAGATTATAAGAACATTATAAAAAATATTATTTAATAAATAAAGTAAAATTGCAATCCAAATCTTTGAAATATCACAACTGCAATTTATTGATAATTCAGTAGGGAATTTCTATCAAATAGGGAAAATTCTTCAAATTTTCAAACAATTAAATGTCCGTTGCGAATTTATATTTACAAAAAACATTTATTTTACACTGTTTTATGCATCTTCAACAGTTTTGCAGAAAAATGTTTTTTTTTTCATTTAAAAAACCATTAAAATTATGGAAATCTCGGACAATAATCTTCGGATTAAAAAAACAAACGTCGACTTCCTTATTTTTTATTCACGTAACCAAATAATAATTTACATGTACTTGACTAATCATGCATGTACGACTCGAGCAAAAACGTAATTCAGTTTGCACGATGTTTTACACCTACGAGATCTGAAAACATTCAAAACATATAGACTCCAATTTGATGAAATTTTCAAATACAACCATCCATTTCGTCATAAAAAGAAGACATTTTATGTTTCATCTCTTTAATTAACTTCGAATTTCACGGTAGAACAGGGCGCAGTGCACCGTGAATTGATCAGTATAGGTCCACTTTGTCAAAAGTAAATAAGCACCTGTAAGAGCGATTTACGTAAAAAGCGAGGGCAGGGGCGACGGGAAAATCCACTAGGTATCGACTGGGAAAAATACTCGCGGCTGACAAATTCAATGGCGTTGCAATTAAAACGGCGAAAATATGTGGAAACGCGTAAAAGCACTCTGCATATCTGTATAGGCGAGGACGGGTAATGCCGAGGACCGACAGCAGCTGCAGTATTAAATAACATCCTGCGGGTACTTATTGGATGAATCGAGTTAGCATCAGCGGAAAGGCTGACTTGTCGCGACAGTGCGACCACCACGGGACGGATGCTGCTGCACTCTGGATCTGGCCGTCAGTGTATGGACCTACTGCCCGGGATGTAGGCGAACCAACCGAACACGATTTTATGCACCTAGTCACCGATGTTTCTGCTAGTTTCACCATCTACTGCTGACGACTCCAAACATCCCTCATCTACATTAGAGCCAACCATCCTGATTTCGATGCAGCGACAAAAAATCCAAACATGTCTCTTGAGCTGTCAAACTTCACTAACAGCTACTTAGAACGAGGTAGTTGAATGCACAGTGATCTAATTGTAACGCCAGAAATATATCAGAAAGCTACAGATAATAAACAATTTTTTAATCCATATTGATGAGTTGTCATGATGTGCTTAAATGATATTTAAATCAAGAGTGAAAAGCACATCTAATTTCCTTGTTTATATAATTCGAGTCCAGAATATTTATGGACTATTCTACACAAGAATATTAAAAATCTCTAGAACCCTTTTTTGGTTTGAATTGATATCGGTTTTGACAAATCAATACGTTAAAAGTATATCTTTTCTTAGGCAATTCAATCCGCTAAAACAAATATCATAACGAAAAATGGTGCAATACCATTGAGATGATAAACACATCAAAAAACCTAATCAAAATTAAGATTGTTGGGATTCTTCTGTTTTATTTGAAAAAAATGCTTGAAATGAAAGTCGTAGATCTTCTCAAAATACCAATTTTATATTTTATGAAGTTTTTGTACACAGGTATCAAGAAAGTGAGAAAAAAGACAATTAGTCGTATTATTTTTATAGGTGTATTGTATATTACCCATCAATAACCTGTCAGGGTTGCTAATCATTTTTTGCGTGCTACGTATTTTAATACGCTGAAATCGAATAATATAACAAAAATTGTATCAAATGAGATTTACATGGTGAAAAACTCATAAAAATTATGAATTTTCATCACTCCCCTCATTCATTGCATTAATTATTCAAAACTCCAAAAATGTATTGAATACAAAATATGTATTGTAAACAGCTGTACAACTTTTATTGGACAGATTTTTCAATATTTTGAATTTTTTTGTAAATAAACGAAAAAAACTGAGAAAAATTCAACATTTTTGCTGAAAAATAATTTTTTTCACTAAAAATACCATTAAAATTGTTTATAACTTTTTATTGTCCGATCTATGAGAAAAACAAGAAATTCGTATTCTTCGCAATTTTATTTGTAAGTAAATGAAAAAAACTGAGAAAAATCATATTTTTTTATCAATTTTTCACGATTTTCACCATATGGATTGGATTTGACACAATTCAATAAAATGATTAAATGCAATAAAGCGGATAGACAACCCTGATTTTTGTTTATTATGATATATTATATCTATAACAATTCATAAAATTCATTGTCATTTTTCTCAGTTTCTACCACACTTACACAAAAATACACTAAACATAAAATGTGTATCTTGAGAAGGTTTACAACTTTCATTGGAAACATTTTTCGAATTTTTCAATATTTTTGTAAACAAACAAAGAAATTCGAAGAATGTTACTTTTAAGGATTTGTTACGATTTTCATAATGTAAATCGCATTTAAGCCAATTTTCACTTTGATATTCGTTTTTAGCGCATCAAATTACTCAATCAGGGCCTGAACAAATTTCTGCTCGGGTAGGTACATAGCAATGTTTATCCTTATTTCAATGTACAGTAGAAACCCGCTATAAGGAACTTCGCTATAAGGAATTCACTCGCTACAAAAAAAATGATTTTATTCAGTATAAGGAATAAGAGGCGTGGCAAACATCCCCACGTAACTCTATGTTTCTCCACTCACGGAATCTCATTGGTTCTGAACTTACCCCTCCGAAACTTGAGGGGAAATAACGTGGATGGGAAGGGATTCCGTATCGCGAATATTATGCATCGAAACATTCCTTTATAGCGGGTTTCTACTGTATTGCTTTTTCAAAGCGGAAATAATTAAAACAATGCGTTCGTAATAGATAAATATCATGAACAGGGGATCTCGTCCGAAACGTTTTTCTATGATTAATTGTATGATTAATTCCACGATTGAAATCTAGTGTACAATATGTACGATTAGTAAGTACTATTACGTAATACGTACACAGAAGCTACATAAATAAAAAACTAGTATTGTATCGAACAGTTCATAATCTGTCGTGTCATGACAGTTTGATTCAAAGAAAATGAAAGGAACTTGCAAAAATCTTGAGAAACTTTTTTTTTGTACGTGACCATGCACTTTCCGCAACTCTTACGACGTCAAAATAAAATCGCAGCATGGAAATAAGTTTTTCCCAGTTATATACGTAACTGTTCTTTTTATCGCTCTATCCGTTTCTCGCAACTTCCTCTTCAACTACGTCAAAATTGTCTCGTGCCTTCCACAATATGGAAAAATCCAACATTTTCCCGTGAACAATAACGCGCGATGCGAAATACGACGTTAACTCATCGTTGCATCGATTTTTCTCAAGGATAATTTATTTGAAAAACAAAATTATACAATATTTGTGCAGTCGCGAGAATAACATTTTACAGATTTTCTATGCTGCAATTTCATTTTCAATATCCTAAAAGGAAAGAAGTAGCGAATAAGATTAATTCCGAGAATTACGAAAGTTTCGGATGCCAGATACATAAATTATTTAAAAAAGCGCACCCGGAATGATGTATATCTTAACAAAAAATATGAAAACGTACGTCGTGTATGTATAAAAGACGGGCAATCATTCTTATCCTTCATGTAAAATCCATGCCAAGGAAATATATGCTTGCAATAGGAGAGAATATTTGGAGCTTCGCCACGACAATGTTACCGATTCAAAAGCCTGTTCTGTGCCAGCCTTTTGAGTGGAAATTGCACTTTAGGAGGTTGGGATAAATGAGGATTGCGAACTGTAAATACTAGAAGTGTATCTAAAATTACTGACATTGTTTTCATTCGTTTATGAGCTGAATATTTATATTAAATCACAAAATAAAATAAATAAATTATGCAGAATTTGTGAGCTCTACGAAAGTATGTAGTACGTCTAATCTAAAGAAACGAAATTCTTCAGGGTAATTTTTATAATATGAATCTATGATAAGAATAAATAATTTTGCTGTGTTGAAACATTTAATTTTTCAAATAAGCGAATTCTTTAAATTAACTATGAATATATAGCGGGTCTGCTGCACCTGATTTTTTTCTATATTTTGGTATTTATTTCTTACTAAATTTACAGAAATATTTAATTATTTATTTTATTAATTTCACGCGCTAATATAGCACTTAAAAACAAAGATAAAGTTATACAAAAAGAACGACGTCATAAATATATCATAAACAGAATATAACAATTATAAATTAATTGAACCTCAGAATTTCGGTTTTAAATTTTATAAAAAAGAGGTATAGTTACTCCAAGTATATAGTGTATTCCAAAGTCTACGCATTCTCGAAACCGGTAAGAAATACATCTTATTTGTACGATCTACGTTTCCCATTAGCGGCCAATATACAATTTCTTTATATTCATTACACATTTTAGATTACCTGTAATCAAATTTTTATTGCAAATGCAGTGGTTGAGATGAAAAATTGTTTAGAGCATGAATCGTAGACCTTCAATTATTCTCAAATGTTTGAATTGTCATTTTTTATTTTTTACGCCACTTTTTGGACGTCGCAATTGCGATTATTTCGCAAAAAGGGAAAATTCTGTAAAAATCTATAGTCTCAGTTCATCAGGCACTTTGGAAATGTCGTGAACCCCTATTAAAAAAACATCGTATTTCATAAAATATTCAACTATAAAGGGACACCCTGTATGTTGCTGAATGTGTCTAAGATTAACCTTTTGTTTTTAATTCAAATTATGTACTATTTATAAAGATGTCAAATGGTAAGGGATGATAGGGCATGATGCTCCAAGATGACCACAAATTATGATGATGGATGAATGATGCCAATGAATTATTTTCTGTTCTCATCTGTCATTATATTGACAATCATCCGCAGTCACACGTCACGATTATTTTGTGTTAACGTTTATTATTACATGTGATCTTATATCGTGAAAATTTAAAAATGCCATTTCATAATTAGCATTTAAAATAGTTTTCATCTTCATAAGTACTTACATAATTGAAACATTCTATTCCAATACTCAATATTAGTTATCTAAGCTTTACCATTATTCTCTACACATTCTTCAAATTACATTATTTTATCGCTTTCATCTATCGTGATACTTTAATCCCAAAATTAAAAATATGCATATAAAATTATGTAAATTGTTTGTTTTTACGAGTCTAGGTAAAAAAGGAAAAGCAAAAACTGAAGTGATTTTAAATGATTTCTCCGAAAACTACATTAAAGTTCGTAGTTATACTCTTAACTTTACATTTTTTAGGAACATTATAAGAAAACTGAATGGGTTTAAAAACGTGCAGTCTTTTAAAAATATGCATATATCCATTAACATCACAAATAATCCTTGTTATTCCATTTCTATTATCGCTACTGATAAAAGAATAATATTGGCTTCATCGTACTAATAATTTTTTCTTTTAATTGTTAAATGGAAATAAAACTAACCATAACTGTAAATTTCTTCAGCACTATAGTAAATTTTTCCTTGGTACTTTACAAAGATTGATTAGTTGACACATTATCCAACGAAGCAACCTTCTTAAATCCTTGCACATGGGGCAATGAATTTTTTTTCGATTCAGTGAATCAGTTACCACAAGATAACTCACCTTAATGCGTAATTAAGTAAGAGGATTTTAAAAGTAATTGTTACGCAATAAAGCCTGCACATTATTTAACTACTAAATCGGACCTACTTTACTCTTTAGCTTATTGAAGACAGAAATTAAGTCCGATTTTAAGAAAATGAATACCGACGAGTAGCTGATTTGAATTATTACAGGCATTATGTGTTAGGAGAAAAGTTTTACATTTAGAGATTAGCAAAAAATGTGCCCACTGTACAATGTGGTGTTTTTAAACGGATTTATCCGTTTTCATCACGTCGTCATGAATATATTCACTTTTTTATGTTTTTAGACAATATGGATAAAGAAATACGGGAAAACGAGTCCAACTGTTAGAATAAATAAAGCATCCCTGTGGGAATCCCACATTAGACGGCATTTCGACGACCACAAAACGACTATTATTATACTGAAACCTTTGGCTATTTCCGTAGACCAGTCACAAAATTCATATTCTCTTATGATAAAAAATGCATAGTGATTAAATTATATCAAATGACTGAATAATATCGAACGTGCAAATGTAACATAATTACTTTTGTTAATCTGAAAATACGTTTCACTGATTAAAGGTGTATGACGGATAATGGAAAAGTTCACAACCTTTGCCAAGTTTTATACACGTATATGGAATGGACCTATTATGCAATGCCGTTTTCTAGGAGGTAGATGTAAAAAAAAGTGAAACAGAAGTTCCTGTACCAAAATTCAATCTGAGGCTTAAAATTTGAGGGCAAGCAGGTGAAATTTAGAAAGAACAATATTTTTTTAATGCAGTAGGTGTGAAAATTCATTTTGCGCCCTTATTTTCGAACGTAAAATGCGCATTTTGCGCCTCCTGGCGCGTTTTTATTTATTTTCGTCTTTTCAAACCCTACAACTGCAACTCGTGCGTTTTTCTGTCAGTTATTTAATGTAATGAAATAGATGCAAGAAACGTCAAACGTACCGAGATATTGCAGAAATGTGATTTATTTTTCTAAGCTTTACTGGCTCCCTTGTCTAATTGTTTTACCGATTCTGCTGTCAGACGTTGAGTAAGCTAGTCTTATTTATATTGCTGTGCTTTTGGATCAAAATTCTCGCTTATTTTTGGTTTTGTGTTAGTGAATTATATTGATAGTGGAAGCGTCTCTTAGGCCCTCTGTGGATCAGGGATCAGGGTATCTTAATAAAGATTATATATCAAACAATCAATCAATTGTATATGTCACTGATCTATTTTTGACGCAGAAACTTGTAGTTTTAGTTTTATCATCTACCTCCTAGTAAACGGCTTTTTATACATGTAGATAAACGGAAATATAGTAATATCAAGAATTCATTCTGTAAAGTGAAAGAATATTACAAAAACGTTGCAGATGATGATTTTTATTGTTTCCGGTTAAAATGACTAGCTTTTTGTCATTTTTACTGTCTGAATAGTCGAAAATTGCAAAAATATCTTTGTACAAAAAAATACCAATTTTCGTCGGTGTAGTTTCAGTAAATTTGAAATAAATGTTATGGTCTGCTTTAAAACACGATCATTTTTCAGACAATATTTTGTATTAAATTCTTTTTAACTTCAACCGACCTTTTCGGTATAAACTAAGAAAAGTATTTTGTTATATTATTGAAAATTGGTTACGCCAAAAAATTGCAAGGATGAACTGCAGAGAAGAATATTCAGTGGTATTTTCAAAACAATATGCTTGACCTCAAAGCAAATTGTTTTATGCAATCAAAACCACATTTCAAATACACGCACTAAGTCTTGTTTATTATAAACAAATGTGACTAGTGGAATTGCTGAAGGTATAAATATTTCAAGTTATCATAATGTTAGTTAATTTGTTGCGATTGATATATTACGTCTATCAGATTTAAGGCTTCTTTGAGGTTATATTCACTGAGCTTTTCACCCTTGCAGTTCGGAGAGACTATTGTAGTTGGCAATATGTTTACAAATATGTATCGATTTTATGGTGGGACAATGAAGTGTTACGCTAATAGACCTCCATTCGTTAATATGCGTAAGTTTTCTTTTACTACGAATAAAACGGTAAAAAACAAATGTACTGTTGATTTTTCTCCAACACTGAAATAAATCATTAGTAGATTTCACTGAAAAGTTAAGTAAAATTTACTGAAGAAGTTCAGTAGCCGATACTATGTAAAATTTACATAGCTAGTTCGGCAGATTTGACTCAACAACCTTAGATAAAATCTACTACAGATTTCTTTCAGTGAACAGATTTCTTCTACAAATAGCCAGTTATATTGATTTTGTTACTATAACCAAATACTTTTCTCAGTGTAATTAATAATGTTGATGTAGTATACAAATAGCAATAAAAAAGTAAATTAAAAAAAAACTTGACGGTAATCGAACCCCGGTTAAATTGCATTACGACTGCGGGGTAAAGGTTGCACAAAAATTTTTGTTTTAGTAGACGCCTTTGGACGCAATTAATCACGGACTAATTAATGCGGGCCTGTCCTGAGCCGGCGAGCACTTTGTGGCGAGGCGGGCCATGCCGCGAGGGACGCTTTGGCAAACGAGCTTCCGCTTTTCGAAAAATCATGCGTGCCGTGGAGAACAAAGGAGTTCGAGTGGGTAAACGTCGGTCACGCTATGTGTAATTAAGCGCGTATTGCGTTCCTTAGACATCAATTTTCACTCTCTTAAATTAATACACTCTGTGACAAAGTAGAGTGTACAATAATCCTCTTTGTCATAATTTCATAAACGCAGTTACACGGTACAAAAAAACCTTTTAACCATAACCCCTAATTAACCTTTTAACCTATCCACTTAAACCGTTATTATTGTACTAAAATATGTGTTTAGTAGGATTTTAAACAATATTTTAGGGGTGGCAGGTTCAATTCTGCCGAAATTTTGAGAAAATCTTTTGACTTTAAGAACACTGTACAATACTGACAAAATACTGGGGAAACAAATTGTTGAAACGAAACGTTTTGTTTATGGTTAATAAATATGTTGTTTAATTATGAAAAAATAAAAATTTATTAACGTATAATAAAACGCATTGAGCCATAAGTTCGTAACGTAGTTCTCAACGTTAACTACTTTGTATCAAATCTGAAATAGGTAATAAAAATAAATTTTGATGTTTATCTGACATTTTTAAATCTCATATTTCACATTATTTACTTATTCATAAAATATAATTTTTAATAAACAAATTTTTACACATATTCTTAATTCTCAAAGCCGTCAATGTTAATCTCATATCTGTAAAAGGTATCAGGAGAATTTAGATGCATATACTATGATATTAGTTACTACTTGTCGCAGTTAAATACTCGCCAGTAACAACAAAACGTATATAATACAAGCAGTATAGAATACACCTGTAATGATATTAAATACTACATATATTAGTTTTATATATTATCATTATTTATATACAGTGTTATAAATTTCTGTAGCAATTTACTGAAAGAGTAACTGAAATTTTTATCGTTACGGTTTCATAATTTTACGAAACAGAGTTTAGTAATTTTCTGAAATATTTTGATAATTTTCTTAAATCTTTTGGTAATTTTCTGAAATTTTTCGTAATGTTTTGAAAATGTTTCTTAATTTTGTTTCGTAAAATTCTGAAACGGTAACAGTAAAAAACTTCAGTTACTATTTCAGAAAATTCCTAGAAAAATTTCTGACAGTGCAGCTATTTTTGTATATTTAAGAACTATTCTCTACTCTTATCTAAATTTCTTGCAGTGAAAATTCAGCCACTCTTTCACGAAAAGTGAAATTTTCTCTCTATTGAGAGCGATATTTCACTCTTCTAGGAGTGAGATTTTGTCTTTCACTTTTGATGATTGATGCAAATTTTCACTCCAAGGAATTTAGTGAGTAAATCTTAATTAGGCAAAAAAAATTGATTATATTCATTTAAATAATAATATAAATTTAAAATGGGTTACTATTAATGGACCAGTTTTTCGAGAACAAATGGCACAAAATTATACTAACTGAAAAGTTGATCTACTAATCTAATTATAAAAACAAGTTTGCCCAATTAATTAGTAGTTCCTAACTAAACAATGAAACTACTTTTGGCCAGTTTCTGGGCAGTTTACATACCTACCACATGAAAGTCTTAGGGAAACTAAGAAATGTAATAAAAAATGGACAAGATTCTACCAGGGTTATTGATAACCAAATGAGTAACCCTCTTTTCTTTTACGAATTAGTAATTTTCAACTAATTCAAGTTTGGAGAGGATTTTTTCTTAGTGTAATTACACAGTTAGAACCATGAATAAGATTCTTTGGGGCTATAAAGATGACTGGGATGTTTTATAAAAACTATTTTTGAAAATAACGACATAAAAATATTGACTATGACAAAATAAATATGTCAATGATCATCAAATATTATATTTTCTTAAACTACATGACACATTTACAAAAAAATTCTGTATGATATTATGCTTTTGGGTGCTAAAAAGATTGTCACTGTTTGGACCAAAAGCGTATTGAAAAAATGTTTATGTATTTTTATAAATCATAGTATCTTAGAGGGTTTAGTCACGGCGATTATGAATTTTTAGTGGTTTTTCAACGTGGGGGATCAAATATTCAACAATATTTTTTGGGAATTCGCCAAGACTGAAGCCAAGACTCGCAAACCTCACTTATCAGGCCTTAAAATAGTGTATTTAATATTAATTTTAGTTTCGGCCAAGACCTTAACATTGCATGTGTAATATCAGTTTTGGTCTTAATCTCAGTCTAAGATCTTAATTCTAACAACCAGTCCAATTCCAAAATCCCCTACAGACTTGTTTCGAATAGACATTATCGTTCCAATATTCTGAAACACGAAGGGCAGGGACCTTTTTAAACTCGATGTGACATTGATAATATCTACATATATCTACTTCTATTTTATATAAATGATTATTGTTCCAAGTATTTCAATCTGCAGGGAGCAAATTTCCCTTAGATTAAAATTATGTGCAGATAATGTAACTATTTCATAAAAATAGTATAAAACTTCTTCATTCTCGCATTCGTACAAAATGACACGTGAAATTTTACAAAGAAAATATTGAGAATGTATTAAATCAATTTATTTTTTATTCGTTGAAATCGGAAAATAACTCCCTTAATTTTGTGCGTAAATGTATTACTACATTCTATAATATTTTTTTCATTCTTTGTTCCCTGAAAAATGTTTGCGGAATGAAATTGAATGGATACACTTATTATGTACTCGATCAAACAAAGAACAAAAATTTAAATATTTATTAGGAATTTAATTAAAATTAACGTTGCGTAATACAATAAGAAATATAAATCGTGTATTAAGAAATGACTAAATAATGCCAATTCCCCATTTAACGCGTGAAGTAGATTCCAATTATGAAATTTTAAAACGTATATCAAAGTTTATAGCTTACAACCTGGGAACACGCATTTATGTTAATTTAGCCATTACAACAACAAGTTCCCGTGATTACTTTTACGATACAGATTAATCTGCAAGTGTATCAAAAATATTCAACGTAAAAAGATTATTTTATTTGTAATGAACGAAACACCCTAAACTAAATTATTTCACTTGTAGTTAGTATTAATTACCTCCTGAAGGATGGTCATGCCTGCCTTGAGGGTCTTGAATGCATTCATTTAAGCCAAGTACAAAAAAAAAATGCTCAATGAATGATTGTATAAATTACATAACTGATTTTATTAAGCAAATAAATTGAATATAACCGGTTTCTATGCAAGAGCATTCTGGATTCCTTAGCAGTGAAAAGATGTAGAATTCAAATAAATAATTTTTACAAATGCTGAGACAGCGAGGTTGCACATTTACTAGTTTTACTTTCATTCAATTATTTTTTAAATTACTCAGGATAAGGGGAGAATTTGTGACGTCAATATTAATATTCGTGTTAAAAATAAGACATAATTATAATATATGTGAAATAGGTTTTTTTGCATTAAAATGTTTGCTATCCTTCAACTGAAGATAATTTTTCTAGATGTATCCGTTAAATTTAAATATATATTTGTCAATAACCACTGGGATCAACGCGTTTTGCAATTAGTGTGATTAATAAAGTATAAAATGTAGTTTTATCATTTGTTTTGTCGTTTCTTATTTTTCCTTCTTTGATTATATTTCACTGCATTTCTTATGTATATTTTTGTATTTTGTATAAATATTATTATGTGTTAATTTCTTAAAGAAAATATAAAGAGTTAGGATGCATAACTTGTCAACGTTGCATAACGATATCGTTTAAAAGTGCCTAAGATTAGCTGTTCCTCATACCACTATTTCAGTAGTATAAACCTTTTTTTTTGAGTATCCAGCAGAAACCGTTATTATAGTAATCCCAAGGCAAGTCTAGGTTACTAAAATCACGCTAAAACTGGAGTTACGATTACAATTAGGAATATCTGAGGGGTAAAAAATCGTTTGGTTTAAAACTTTAATCGATCCAGATTTCAAAATATTTGCAAATTATTTTTGACAGTTTCTTTCAATCATAATGGTTACCGCACATGTGAAAACTCTTAATATATTCATTTTTAGTTAATATTCATTACTATGATAATGAACATAAATATGATAGTTTAAAAACCAACTTTCTTTTTATAATTAATATTGCAATTGACATACAATGATAAAACTGATAACGTGGTATGAAAATTGAATAACTATTATAATATTATATGATCAAAGACGTTATGTGCAAAATTATATTATTCTGACGAGGGTTTCTGGGATAGTCACAAGTTCTTGTTAATAATTATTATTAACCACTTCATTGATAATGTATCATATATGTACATCTTTAAATAACTTACACAATTTTCAAGGAAATTGCATGAAATTTAGTAGACTATAGTATTTTAGGTCGCTAAATAGGAATCTGATGTCATATTTTCAAAATTCAGTATGTCCGATCCAATATGGCGGCTACAAGTTATATGCTTTTTAAATAAACTTTTTTCTTTGCGCGGAAAACCATGTGAAATTAATTACTCGGAGGTTTTTAAGGTCGCAGATTACAAATCTCATCTCAGATTTTCAAAATTCCGGACCCAAGATGGCGGACAGTTACTTTATCTCGCCGAAATTTTTTACTGTGGGTTTTTGGGGTCGCGGAATACAAATCTAACCTAAGATTTTCAACCACTCCTGGACGTGACCACGCTAATTAGCAAAGTTGACGCCAGTATACACACCGACCGGTACTGGCAGTTACCGTTTAAAATTAAATTAAATAACTTTATGAAATTGGTACGTCATTTTTTTATATATGATAAATATATGAATATATAAATAAATTAATCGATGAATTAAAATTTATTTGAAGTGATATTTAAATAACACATTTTCTGGTGAAAAATTATGTTTCAATATTGCTTTATTTCGCCCGCCGTATTAGGTCAACCATTTTGGATTTTGAAATTGTCAGTTCATATTAGTATTCAACGATCCCGAAAACTACCTATTTATTAGTTTATTTAGTTAACATTTTCATCGAAATTTTATGAAAAAACAAAGTATACCTCAAAGGGTTAGTCCACTCCCCTATAGAGAGAGGAGAGGGAAGAGGAGAGGGGAGGTTAGTTTTGTTTATGCCAAAGGGCATGTTTTATGGAAAAATGGAACGCGTGTTTTTCATTTCCTTGATATTATAAAAAGTGCCTCGTATCGGATTTGGCAGTTTTTATTTGAAAATGGCTACCAGTGAAGTGGTTAAAATGGAAAATTTACAGAAAGAATATTATGTGTTAACATAATTACGATGTCTTTAAAGTCCTAGTCAGACTAGTAAGCAATCTTACACAATCTCCCTGAGCGTATAGACAATATAAATAATCTTCCTCTTCTTCTTGAATTTCCATTCACAAACTATCGTCAATTGAACGTGATAATAAAATGAACTTTGAAATGATAGTTGACGAACGTGACATAAATTGTAGTTCAATTTATATTTGTCCACTGACGTCGGATGCAATGGATGCGCATTACGCAATCAATGGCAGATAATTGTGTTCATTAACGATTGTTGTTGATTTTAACACAGTTATTACAGATTTAGAAATTGTTTGAATACCGTTTTTCTCATTATAATCATTAGAGGTAACGTAAAAACTCACTTATTAAAAAAATAAAATCCGTTATTAGTTATATCGAAAACTGTATAAAATTTGGAGGAAAAAAGGGTAACCCTTTTTTGTGGCATTCATTTTTCCGATGGATGGGTTTAAACTATACTCAAGATTTTATTTTTATGGAGGTTTTCGAGATCAAAATTATTAAATAATAAGTTATATACTAGTATAGACGGTTCCCAGGTAATTGATTATGTGATAAGAAATTTTGAACATTGAATAAAAAAATCTTTTATTTTACGTGAAATTTTAAATGAAAAACAAGCATTTTGAGCTGGCCTGAAGTCATGTCAATGAATCTGGTATATGGTAAAATATATAATATATCATTGTTTTCGTAAAATTTTGAAATCAAAAACATCTGAAGTTTTTTTTAAAGTTGTAGAATTATCTGAATTCTATTTTTTTCTTGACACTACACTGACAAAAATTTATAGCCGATGCAATTTTACGCACCCAAGCTAAAACAGCTTGCCTGAAGACAAGTCAATTTATCTGGTATAGATGTGGTATCGACATAAAATAGTAAAAGCGTGAGCTTCATTAAAACAATTAAAATAGAAATCATTTTGCAAGAAAAATGTGGTAATGGTGGATTCATTGTTTTTGGTTCGTGTTGATATGGCCATATGATGAAATGTTTGTTTCGAAATGATTGTACGTTGAAAAGTCATATGTTGAACTGTCGTATGTTGAAAAGTGGTGTGTTGTTTAGTCGTAGTACCAGAAAAATTACAGACTTTTTTATTAAATGAATAATGTTTCATTTCTTCTAATAAATGTTATGTTTGTTCTCAACATTAATTTTACAAAAATTGACCGTTGTACTTTGTTCCAAACTAATTTTCACACGAGCGTAATGAATATCGTACGTTATCTTTTTAACTTTGCGAGAGATGAATATTTCACGCACTAATTTAAGTGTGCGAAGAACTTCGTGTACTGTTTTTAGTGTGCAAACGGCTCTGTTTTGGCCCTGTACTTAAATATGAGAAATAACGTTGAATAGCTTTAAACGTAATGATATCAAGCTTTTTTTGATAAAAAAATGTAATAAATAAAATCGCAAACTCCAAAAAATTATTTAACAGATACATCGACTTATTTATAACATTACAATGTTACTAACATCACCCATTTCTCACAAAATTTTAGATAAAACGACGGGCAACTGGGATTTGTCATTAACTTGTACCTAGTCAAGCAATGCACCTGAAAAATGTTCGAAGTGAACAGAAACGTTTGAAAGTTATAATATTTGAAAATCGTAAGTTTTATCATCTTTGCTTTTCATATATGAAAGTATAATCGGGACATATTAATTACTTAATAAATATCAATAAAAACAATGTTTTTATATATGAAACATCCATCGTCCCATTAGTTTTTGGCATCTAATTTGTGATATAGAAAATGATTTATATATTGACTCATTTTGACCATAATTATCACTTGGTCATTATTTATATTTTTAGTTGAGACACATAATCTTGTTATACGAACAGACCCTCGCTATTTCGCACTCTCCCAATATTTCTTCAACCATTTTCTAGTTCACACAATATAATTTCTTACCAAAATAAACATGTATTTCATTGAACCAATTTCCGAGTTAAATTTAAGAACTTTTAGCAGGGTACAAGCGTAGAAAGTTATCACGCTTGTAAAGTAATGCCCTGCATGATTCCGCATTAATACACATTTATCTAGCCCTAAATTTGTCTCTCTCTCTCTCTCTCCCTCTTATCCTTGGCTTTTCTCTTTCGTTATTCGAGTGCACGCCCTAACTAAGGTGGCAATGCGATCTCATTGTAGAGGGAACGCCTTGTAGAGATATATAGTTACGAGGAAACTGAAGATTAGCGGGTCTTAAAATGAGAAAATATCCACCATTAACCGAAAGCCGCTTACCCGACTTGGGAGACGTGATTTTACAAGCAGAGCTTTCGAGGACGAGGGTTTTTAAAGATTCCGCCCCCTTCCAACTCATAAGATATTGTCGGCCAAAACATAACGCGTTTCCTTCCGCAAGTCAACGATTTCCTGTGCCTTGTGAGGATGAAAAATACGCTCGTCGAACAATAGCCTGCTAGTCACTTTCCATGAGAGAACACGTTCAGCGGCAAAAGCAAATCAGAAAAATCGATCATTTATCTAGATAGTACAGCTTAATACGCAACAAGAGGATATAATTTAGAAGCTGCGCTGCCGCGGAGTAGGACGATCGTAATATGCATTTATTATGACCACTTCAAGTGCTCGTGCAAAGTGCACTCCAGTATATCGAGCCTACTAATGTCTCCAAGGACGGCGAAGGCGTAAGTTACATGACAGCCAGGTGAGAGATGCAACAGCGAAACGCTATATATGAAAAGCTCAACTTTTCCTCGTAATGTATATAATTTTCATTGACTAACTCATTTATTATATTTTTTATATAATTATATCATTGTGCATTTTTATTTTCAGTTTAATGTATCGAACCAGATATTAATTATCATTATTGCTTCATGAAACTGCATCAATATTTTACTTACTATGAAACCGAGTGAAAAAAATATAATACAGTAAAAATTAAAACACCTATTTTAATTCAAGTACTTGATAAGTATATAACAAGACCCTAAATTCATTCAATTTTCAAACGGTTACAATAGTATTTGAAAAAAATGGTGCACCTCAAAACCCAAAAAAATCGCAAAACAGACACTTCAAAAATGCGACATTTAAAACCCAGACATTCAAAAAACCGACATTTCAAAATATAGACACTTCCGATTGGAGCGTTCATTACATAAAAAAAAAATTATCTCCGGTCGCTGTCCTTGAAGTCTCACTGGAAGGTCATTTCAAGGTCAAATCAATTTGACCCCCGGATTATTTATTAAGCACATGTAGAATTCAACAATTAATTACAGTTTCAGAATACGTATATTTTGAAATGTGTGGTTTTTGAATCTCTATTTTCTGAAATGTCTGTTTTGTGATGTTTCGGGGTTTTAAGGTGCACCAAAAAAAAAAACACAATAAATTATTAATTTTGAAGGAAAATAAAACTGCTATCAAAACAATGATTATTTTGTGTGAACTTTTACAACAAATTTTTCCGAAATATTTTTAAATATTTGTAATCATTCCATATTATCGTTCGGGTACGTAAATATTGCATTTTAGCTCACGTCAAAAATTAGTATTTCTTCATTACAAATTTTTAGAGAATTTTTTTTTATTTGTGCAAATTTGGAGTATTGACTTTTTTGTTATACTCCCATTAATGCGAGTAATAAAAAAATCTATAAACATATATTTTGTAGATTTTTTCACAGGATTTTTCGGCTGCCAATCGTCGTCAAAAATCAATTTTAACGTCGCAAGTTATATTTCAACGTCTTAGGTCAGTCGACCGGCCCAAAAAATAATCATGATTTATGGACAATGTGATGATATTGAAAAAAACATCGGGCGATGAAAAGGAGTAATATATTAAAAATTGATTTAAGACGAGCTGTCGAAAAGGAAGGCCCCTGAATAACACGTTGATAGGTATACCTTCAAGGGCCTTCTATTTTCAAAGTTAAGGAGTCTGTAAAACCATCAATATTTATCGAACAAAAATGATTTTTTTTTCATTTAAAGAGAATTTAATACTCTTTTATATAAAATTACCCGATAGAAATTTATTACGGCCCTGAACAGGGCCTGTCCAAAAGCGTTACACCCTAATCAGGGCCTGAATAAATTTCTACTCGGGTATGTATATAGCAGCATGTCGATTATTTACATAGAAAAAACTTGAAAATATCGCGCGTTTAAATTTCCTCCTTTTATGATGTCATTTTCGTTATTTTTATTAGTCATATAACGAAAGAAGTATATCTTTTGATTCAATCTGAATACATTAGTCCTACTATAAATGAAGTGATGTTATTATGATAAGATTATCTGACGATAAATTGAAAATAACAAAATTGGAATATTTGAAACGCAAAAATTTCAAAGCTCGCGATAGTATTATACAGACGTACTTTAGAAACTGTGCCTATACTAAAATAAAATGCAAATACAAATAATTTCAAAAAATAGTACGTGGAAACTGGTATTTGTCTAAATAAAGGAAGTACGAAAATTAAACATATCGTTCCATGGAGTAAAATTGTAGTTACACTGCATGTTCGCAGCAATTAGTAAGGAGTCAATAAAATTGTAGCAGTTGAAAAACGGAAACTTTTGTGCGACACTTTTAATTGCGGAAACATACATCATTTTCGAGAAACAAAAGATGCTCCCAGACGAAATATATTCAGGCGTTATAAAGAACAACGAATTTTTATTATCATTTTCAATTTATTTGAATTTGCATTATATTTTAATACAGGAACCGCTGCCAAAATACGTCTGCACAATACGTTCGTGAGTTTTGACATTTATGTTTCAAATATTTTAATACATCAGATAATCTTGTATCAGAGTCACTTAGCTTTAGTAGGATTTATGTTATACATTCAGATTAATTTAAAATTAACACTTCTTTCAGCATATTAATAATCAAAATAACGAAAATGACATCGTATGAGATGCAAATGTTCATGCAAGATGTTTTCAAGTTTCTACTAAATAAATAATCTATTTGTTGGCATATACATAATTTTATTTGACAATAGCATATTACATTTTCTTTAAAATGAAAAAAAAATCTTTTTTGTACGATAAATGTTGACGAAATTACTAACTTTGAAAGACGAAGGCCCCTGAAGTATATTTGTCTGCGTGTTGTTCGAGGGCCTTCATATTCGATAGCTCTATTTAAATGAATTTTCAGTACATTAAACTTTTCATCCCATATTTTTTTCAATACCACCATTTTCTTCATAAATTATGATTTTCTGGGATTTCTTGAACGTTCTATTGACTGGCGCAAGATGTTAAAATATAAATTGAAACTTTAAAAACGTCTTTTTACAAAGATATACACTGAAAAAATGACTTGGTTATTTCAACTAAATGCATATGGTTGGCAGTTTTTAAAAATATTTGTTTAATGTTATAAAATAATGGTTATAGTTATCGAATATTTTGTTGGTCTATTGATGTCGTGCAGTTACAATAACTACGTGGCATAGTTAATGTTAGCGAACAACACGTTCATTATTACAGATTAAGATGTAAATATTAATGTATATGAATATTATATATGAATTAATATTTAGTAATATTTATCGTATATTTTGTTCTGTGAACAATAATACGTTTACTAGAACTAAATATTTGGTAATAGTTACCAAATGGTTTGGTCACTAATTTGTGGTTTGGTAAACGGGAAAAGTACCTCTGCGCATGCGTCTTGTATGACCGTTTATGGAATAGGGTTTTGGAGCGAGGTTAGAATGCATCAGCTGTTTCGAACGGTTCGGTTGATCAGCTGTTTAAAACACTTTTTTTTATCGATATAGTTAATTATTGTTTTCATGTTTTTTTCTCTTCTACAGATAAAAGAAAACACGAAATGATGAAATATATATGTATAATGTGTTGTGTGAATGCAATTTTGTGATTTATTTTGACAGGCGACCTCAATGATTTGAGGTTAACCGGTCACATTTTACCCAATTAAGTATCTCACTTATTTTCCTAATATATATATGTAAGTTTGATTTATAATTTTTTAAGAGCTGTATTATAAACTTATATCTAATGCACTTTTTATTATCAACATAGCTTTCGGTATACCTTGGTTGCAAATGACCTTATAAGTCTGCGTACTTACAAACACTATTACAGTAGTATTTGTAATTGTATCAAATATTAGCTTCTACCCAAGCTAATTTAATTACACACAAAGAAATATAAAATACACAATATGTGTGCTTCCAACCAAATATTGAAAAAATTAAACAAATTAATAAAATCTAAAATCGCTGTTATCGGTGAAAATTGTTTGGCTCTATACTAATACTAAAAATGTAATTCCTGGCTCAAATTAATCTATAACTGTATTTCTGGATAAGTTTTCCTCGTACTAATTTGGTGAAATTTGTGTCAGGCAGATTGGTTCAAGTTATCGTGTCTAAAAAAGATGAAACAAAATTATACGAAATTTAAGCTCGACTCGACTGTTTCAATATTTGGGTGAAAAGTGGCCATCTGATTCAGATGCAACCATTTACCATCAGTTTGTGTTTGAACACATATTTTAAAACCAAATTTGTAGTAAAATATTACAACTGAACCAGATAGCCACTTTTTGCCCAAATATGCAAAAAGTCGAGTCGAGCTTAAATTTCTTATAATTTTGTTTCAACTTTTTCAATGTGATAATTTGAATCAATCGGTCTGAAACAAATTTCACGTAGTTTGTGAGAGGAAAACTTATCCAGAAATACAGGTATAGATTAATTTGAACCAGGAATTACATTTTTGGTCTTAGTATAGAGCTTAACCATTTTCACTGGTAATAGTACGCTTCAGTAACCTTTACCACGCACTGCCAGATGTATAATAAAGATCAGAGTTATGTGGAATTGATCAAAATTATACAAGAAGCATCAGTACCTATTAATGTAAGTAATATATCAAAACAAATCTAGAGAGCAAGAGTTCCAATCGTCTCCATAGAGTTTCTAGGAACATACATTATGCTTTTAATTGCTAATATTTAAAATTACATTTAGCTTATACTTTAATACATATGTCGAAGATTTAATGACAACTGTCAAATACATTACCACATATATAAAAGAATTATAGACGTGATTTAAGCTTTGATCATATTTAAATTTGTGGATATATTTTAAATACTTAAGTATTTTATAGATTCTTCATATAAACTTATGATAAATTTACTTTATATTGTGACAGAGTACACATATATGACAATTAAAATTTTACATCGGTGATGAAATATTAATGTTATAAAATAAAATAAAAAGTTTCAGATCTGAAATATTTCATTGGTGGTGAATCTCCAATGGATACGGAAACAATGTTTTAGATTTGAAATCTTTCATCTATTAATAGAAATAAATTATGTAATTGTAATATATATGTCATTCATCTGTTTAATATATAACATTTCCTGCAGTAAACGAAAAAAAATTCAAGCTTCAAGAATCCGAGTTCGTTATCATAAACCTCCGGTTTGGGGAGAGCACAAACCGTGTAGTTTGTGCACAGCACAAGAAATTCTTGTGTTATACACAAACTAGTTTGTACTCCGCACAAACCGGGGGTTTGTGCCAGGATCTTAACTTGTTGCTCCGCACAAACTATTTCTATCAGTGTATACATTATACGTTCATTATATTTCTCTCAGATTCTTTATCTTACCCTTTATCTTTGCTTTTATTCTATTTTGATTCCATTATACATTATTTATAACAAATATTGGCTGGAAGTATAGGAAAGTAAGTTGACAATTTGACAGCCTAACCTCAAATATAATTTTGAAGTTAACCTGCTGAATCTGAAATAAAAATTTGCACACATCCACTTAAAACATTTTATATTTCACACACTTTTATTATGTATCACCCACTTACACTGCTTAATTTTTATCGAGTAATCGAAACAGAAACATATGTACAGTAGACCGTCGCTTACGAAATACGAGGTTGATATAGGTTAGTTCACAAAGATCCCAGCTATATAGCACACTGTCACAGACGTTGACGAAAAGTTATCCATGCGTGTCGAAATGTTAACTTCGTGTACATTTTGTTAACTTTTCGTGCAGCATTCGTCAAGTCTTCGTCAAACAACTTGACGAAAACTACTGTGACAGTGTGCTAGCTGGGATTAGATACATGTATAGGGACAGATCTAATATTTTATAAATTTGATTTATGCAAATGCATGTCACAGTTAATATGATACAATCCTTGTTAAATATAACGCGATGATGTTAATTTAATATTACTAAACGTAAGTATTTGTAATAAATACGGCAGAAGTGGAGCGAAACCAATATTTGGTAATTATTACCAAATTTTGGTTGCATTTACTTCAGAACAGTTGGCTCAACTGAATATTCACGGATACTGTTAATCATGCTGTGCATTAAATATAACCAAATATTCAATTGCTCGTATCCAACCATGAAATTCGTTAAATATTACCAAATCTCGATAAATATAACCAAATCCTTTTTTTCAGTGTAGGTAACGTATAATTACAACTAAATATTTTCACGAAAAAGCCCGTGATAAAAATCTATAAAATCTCCTTTTTTTGTACATCTTACAATTTTTTTTATTATCAATGGGGAAATAACAAATTAAGCAATGCTGAAAATTCGCATAATTTAATAAATACTTGTAACGAAGGCATAACAATTTTGTATAGAAGCTAAAATTGAACATTTACATACCCGATTTATGATATTATATCATTACAAAAATATCAAAATAGGTCATAAAAAGATGCTGTTTTTATGTAGAATTATCCATATACATAAATATGTACGCTAATATTTTAATCAGTTTCTAACTTTTCTGAAATCGGAAACTCGATTTAGACCATTTATATATTTTATATTAAAGTATATAATTTACCTTATTAGTGTAAAGAATTTAATATCATAATTCACACTAAATATAAATTAACTTGCATTACCAAATGTGTATCCAATATAATTTTAAATAAAAATTAATTGAAAAATAAGAGTAAAGTGAATTACAAAAAGTATATCATGGAGTGCCGCCGAGATGCAAAAGGTTAATGCTTACTACAAAGATCGGTTAATTTATTGAAACGCATTGCGCCGGGAGAAAAGCAATTTCCTTAGTTTTTATTTGCAGTAAATTATTCAAAAGATACGAGACCATTATGTGATTAATCGGGAAAGATTATAAGACCTTTTATCTCCAATAGTGTGCGTCTAGTAAGTAAGGGTCGTATATCCATCACTGCGGCAATTCTTAATAATTTGAAAAATAAAAATCACATCTCAAATGTAAACAACGATTAATGTTATGAATAAAAAGTAACCTCGCGTGCGAAGTGTGTTATGTTACGCCTCACATGTTATGAATGTTTTAACGAGACGTGCCGTCTTTCACTATTTAAAGTTGGTTTTATATACAATGCTGTAATGTATCATTAAGACTGCAGAATTATGCTGTCATATCATTTACTCAAACCTTTTCGAAGAAAATTCAAGATATGATGGACGTAATTGAAAGTGAAAATATTCTCCACGACTTGAAAACTTTATGAAAATCTACGTTAAATGTGAATTGAGTCATTACAAAATTACTGGAATAAAATCCACAAACAACTAATAAATAAATATTTTCAGTTAAAAAAGTTTAACTATATAAAATAAATGTTACTTTCACGGCAAAAATGTACCCGGAATATAAATTTGTATATTCTACACGTTTATAGACTGCAAGTTTAACTGCTCATGAAAATTAATTATTGTATAATATTTCGCGGACATAATAATGGACCCATGTAAATGTTAAAGCAAACCTTCACACGTAATTACGTAAAATTACACGAGCAAACTTACACTTTGCTGTAAACAATATTTCCATGCTACCTCGGTATCGTATGGTACCGAATGCCGAAGCACACATTTGAAGCATTCACAGCCACAAAATAGAAATTTCTACATGTAACACGTGTTTCTAACTTTGTTACGACGTGCTTGTGTCGTAAAAGTTATGAGATTAATTCTGTGTGCAAATTCTCTAAAGAGTTAACATTTTGTCCTTTCTCGATTACGACGTATACCACGGCAATATTCCTGTAAACTGCGTTTGTATTCCGCACAAAGGAGAAGAAGTCTAACTGCATGTCAATTTACTCCTAGATTTTGTGAAGGACACTAAAGGAGAATAAATCATTAAATGAATGCGCACTAAAAAACATGTAAAATTAAATAAGAAATACGAGTTTTTGAATACTAATTATAATTGCGGTCAAATATGCCTAATATTAGCATATCATTTATTTACTAAAAACGGTATTAATAACAT
Source organism: Trichopria drosophilae (assembly GCA_030407085.1). Lineage (NCBI taxonomy): Eukaryota > Metazoa > Arthropoda > Insecta > Hymenoptera > Diapriidae > Trichopria > Trichopria drosophilae. The sequence continues at coordinate 41,157,976 of CM059584.1, forward strand.
ACCCTCAGTTGTAGTTTTAACCCCTAACAACAGTGATATTAAATATGAGTCTTTGGTTTCATTTGGCAACATCTATATAATATTTAATTCAACAGTATTTACAAATATAAATAACTTTTATGCGCAGTCGGTAGACATTTTGTTTTAAATTGCACATAACTTCGATTTTTTAAAGAAATTACTGATTTTTCATTGCATGTTTTTCTCTTTATGAACTTGAGGTGAACGAAACTTTTTTTTATCAATCCATACTCGAAAAAAGCGTTCACGGTACCTAAGGAATAAAATCATTTTGAAAATCGGTGGTTTCAAAACGGCTACTTGCGGAATGATTTGCTCTGAATTTAGACATTTTGATATTAACAATTTTTGAACGCTTCTAAGGTCAAAATATCAATTTAAGATTGGTCGGAGTAACTAAATACGCTCTCGGTGCAAAAAAATAAAACATCCAAAGCATAAATTATGGATTTTTGTCGACAAAAACAAGTAGTGAAGGTGGAGGGTCCCTGAAAACATTCTAGATTTGCAAAATACAAAAAATTCAATTTTGTGGACGATAAAAGTAAATATCGTTCTTTCTTATCGAATAAATATGAAATTCGTTATATGGTGGCTATTGGGCTTGCTGATCACGACCATGTCAACCGAATTAGGAATTTCAAAATCGAAAATTAATGTAGTCTCTATTTATATAAAAATACCAAAACAAAAATAATCATGACTTGTAAACAGATAATTAACCCTGCGATTAAATGTAACTAGTTGAGAGCATTTTAATTACGATCAAAGTTAAGAATTAGGAGGTGGACTTACAACGACTAAGAACACTTCCGGTTTCCATACGTGTATTAATAAGATAAGATGTTAAGATTTATACTAAAAAATAAACAGGTTTTAAGCAAGAGTAAATATTATTACTCATAAAACTGAACTGTGTAAACCATTATCAAAGTGACTTTCAAATCCATCATTTATTGATAGAAAGATGAGAAATGTACATTCCTAATCAAGTTTAAATAAGAAACGAAATCAAAAATTAAAATTATTTACTAAGTTTACAATTTAATTCTTTATGGAGTTTCACTTTATTTATAAATAATGTCATTGAACAGTAATGAGTTCAAATAAATTATTAGACATAAAATATTCCAGCCATATATACATTTTTAAAGAAATAAAATGTTTGTAATTCAGTATTTTCGCCATTAAGCAATTCTAACTAAAACATATATTAATATTTCTTACATTTGAAACACAAATTCCGTTGAAAGAAATACTGATGCCAGTATGGGATATAAGGCAATATTTGTGATTAACATTTTTAATTATTATTCAATTTAATTAATATAATTAATATTAATATAATTATTTTTCAATTTTTCTTGCGATGTATAGATTTTTGTTTTAATTATTCGAAATGCAATGTACTCTATTTTGCAGTCAGCTTGCACAGACTTTTTGTTTTTATAAATTTGTTATGGAATCACTCAACCTTTTATAAAGGAACTTTCCAATGCCAGGTAACTAATGAAAAAGTGAATCATCCATCTTTAAAAGTAGATTTTCATTCCCCGCAGAGTATATTTTGACTGCAAGAGATTCAAAGAGTAAGTTGACGCAGTTATGGATTGGTCTGGGTAATAAAACTTAATAAAACGATATTATGGTTCCATATATTTTTATGCAATTTTGTTTTGGAAAAGAAAACTATTTTGTAGGGATCTTAATGACGGTGTAGGTCATCACAATTCCTGGTACGTACATATGGAATGGACACTAAGTTGTGCAGTGACTACCTAATCAAACACTAGATTGTAAGCTGACAGTCTCCGTAAAAATGCTTCATCATCAAAGAACTGATTGTGTGTGTCCATTTCTGCAAGTTATGACAAGGATAGTTATCTACTGCGACATTCAGTTCATATTCACCCTCGCATATATCGAAATTAAGGAACTTTGAAGCTACACGTGGAAAAGCAAATGTCATATAGTAAGTCTATGGGAGATAAAGAATATATTACATTTACATGAGTAAAAATCGGATATATTAAAATGTTTTTGTAAAGATTCTGCAGGATAATTTATTGTAAGAGAGGTGCGTTTAATAAAGAAAATATTTTTTTAATTCCGTGTTACTATAGTGGTAAAAGAAACAGGGTAATTAGGTATAATTGTTTGTAGTTTTTAGTTTATAAATAAATAAACATGATAAAATCACGATTTTTCCAACGAAATCATTATTGAAGCTGTTTTTGAAGATAAACATTTAATGTAAATAAGGTTTTTGGAATCGCTGATGATAAATGAGGGGTCACAGATTTTCTACATTCAAAATGACGAATCCACGTTAGCGACCACTTAAATTTAAAACCGTCATAATATTGACAATAATTGCTGTTCGGGGAGTTTTGCAAACTATAAAATGGCCGCATATTAAAATGGACTACATCGTGACATGAAAATGCTGTAACTTTACCAATACGAGGTTTTTCGTTGTTTTCGTCGTTTTACAAGTAGTTGTCGTCATTTTGAATTCCGAAAATGTAGCACAGGACTCGAAACTTGCGACCCTAAAAGCCTAGTGTAAAAGGAATAATTAAAGTCTTAAAGAAAAACCTATCCCGAGTAAAAATTGAATAACGCATTGTGCGTCTGATCAGGGGCTTAATAAATTTCTATTTAGATACTTGAAGCATGTCAGAAGAAGAACAATATATCAAGGATACTGGATATCCTCTCTCTAAGGACAGCAATCTTCAATGCAAAATCTTATTGATATGACTAATTATGAATTTGATGTCAATATAGTAAAGGATCTTACTATCTAAATTCCTTGGAGTAAAAATAGTCACTCTTTCACGAAGAGTGAAATTTTCACTCTACCAGTCTGGATGGTGTAAAATATCACTCCTCATACAGTCAAATGCATTCACTCTTAATAAAAATGTGACTCAGTTTTCTCTCCAAAGAATTTAGTGAATAATTTAATAAGCATTTATCAAGAAATACACTATTTTCTATTTCCAAAATTCAATTCCGTGTTCACGAAACTTTAGTTTAATAATTTTAATTTAAAAAACTGTTCCTCTACTTCGTGAATATCGATCAGGTGTTATGATACCGCAAACAGTTAAAAAAACAATACCAACAGACCCATTCTATTGACTTTATTACATAATTGGATGGAGGCAGAAACATCTAGTGCTCAACTGTGAAGGTTACGCACCAAGAATTTACAACTTGACTTCATCATTGTAATTTGTTGCGAACCATCGATTTATATACAGAGAATTATTGTAAATTATTTGTAATGGTATCCGGTGCGGGTTTTCTGTGGTTTCCCCGCACCATTGCACTCCTAATGGAATACCATATGCGAAATCGGCCACAGCCGTGCGGAAATGCAAAGTTCGAAAAACGGTCAAATCTAAAATACTCGTTCGAATTTTGAAAGGTTGCAAGTTACGATCGTTCCTTGACAACGGTTGTTTATCGACTATCGCTTGATCGGTAGAAGAAAAAAAAGGACGAATTCGTGTCAGCCATCTTTTAGAGAGAATCGCTTGTGATCTGGAAAATTACGCGTTGCCTGCGATAGATCAATGATAATTCGTCTCGTTGTTACAACCGCGAAACGTGGAATAAAATAAAGTCGTTTCGATCGACCGAGAGATTTTTGGTTCCCCTTTCGAAGTGTTTTCCGGGTCGGTTTGGTCGGTGTGGTTCTGTGACGATTCGGTCGTTCGGTTGGAACTTTGTGGAAGTTCTCGTCCCGGTTCCGTGAGTCCAAAACGTGATGGTGGTCGCCCACCCGAGATCACCTTTGTGGCGGTTTTCGGAACCTAGGTTGGAACGGGACCATTTTACAGCGCGAGTGGTCGCCCACTCTCAAGAAAGCGCGTGTAATTGTGGCAGTGTGTCGTACATTTGAGTTTTCGTGTTGTTTCGAAAAGTTGCCAATTTTCCTATTCTCATCGGAATCGAGTCTCTCAGTCAATCGCGCGACTTCGCGAATTAGTTGTCGTGTTTAATTTGAACTTTGCACATCCGTTCTTTATTTATCGGAAATAAATCAATACTTATAATAACGTAATAATTGTGTCTTTTTCTCGATCTTCGCTCGGTTCTAAACATAATTTATTAATTGCTTTAACGCAAATTTTCCGTAAAAATGTTTTTTATGTCCTTAACTCATTAAATGTCCATGAGGGATATAGACTCAAAGAAATATATGGCCAAATATGATAATGACGGCTATACCCCCAATTTAAGAAAAAACTTTTTCAATTTTCTTGTTATTCGGGAATTTTTCGATTTGATGATTACGAAGTTGAAGAACCGATTATAAAATTGAATTGGCCACATAATTTAATTTAATTTATATAATATATATTTAATTTCATATAAGTCGTATAATCTTTGCATTCTTATACATGCATTTTTATATTTTATACTGATCGTTGTAAGTGTTTTTTTAAATCGCTTCTCAGTAATGAGTTTAAAACATGTTCGATTTTTTTTTCAATAAGTATTCCCCTTTTTTAATGTTAACCGGCCCATTTCAAATATAAATTCCCTTACTAATAAACTGTTTTTTCATCAAACTTTTTTTAACACACTGTTCCAAACAATGGCAAATTTATTGTACTGTACTTTTTTTGAAAGGTCGTAACTGTTTGACGATTATGAAGACACGGTCGTTTGGTTGATGATTACGACTTTGTTATCAAATGTTCCAACATTCAGGATGTCGAAACAAATATGGCGCACAAATACTTTCAAAATGTTTGAATTTCTATAAAAATGTACATATGTATTTCTGGAATGCTGGTCGCTATCCAAGTATCAAACTTAAAAATTCCAAAATATTTACTCAAAATATTTTACTGTTTATAAAAATGTTTAATCGAAAATTTTTTAGTTGGCGATTATTCATTATTCCTTTTAAAAAATATAAGATACTACACAATCAAAATAAAAACATTACAACAACAAAAAATCAATTTTTAAATTAAAGAACTAAAAACTAGACAAAAATGACGTTGCTCTAATAATGAAGGTGTTTTGGTCATTTAAAGGATATTAATATCTAAATAGCTACGAAAAAACTCAATAGAAATTTAAACAGATCATGATAAATTGCTGTTTGAACAATGTTTGAAACAATTAAAGTAATCGAAAAAAGTATTAAACAAAGAGAATAGAGACTCGAATCATAAACAAAATTTCTCATCCCCTCCTGCCGCACCGCAGCGTATAAGAATTCCTTTACAATTTCCACATCTTACTTTTGGAATAGTCTGCCACCAAGCATTCGATCTGCTGGGACATTGTCTAGTTTTAAGCCTTCCTTGCGATCTCACCTACTGCTAAATGATGTTATGGCGACCACAATGAGTTCAATAAGAGCGCGTCTTTAGTTTTTTTTCTGTTTCGTTTTCATTTATCTTTTTTTCTTCTATTCCGTTTGCGATGACTACTTATTTATAACTATAACCACCATATTTGTATAATTGTTAATATCCGCCCTTTGAGTACGTCCCAGGGCTGAGGTCTGGACGAAGTATTGAGTTTGGTCACTTCGGGCATAAAAATGACCCTGTAGTTTTTCATAAAATGTCGATGTTTCAGACCCTAAGGAGTTCAAATCAACAATAAAAAAATTTGTGTCCGTGATCTTGTACGTACGTACGACCGTACGTCCCGTTTTTTTGTAGCGCAATAACTCGCGTACGGATAAGCGTAATGACATAAATTTTTTGTCAAAATAGGTGTCTTGGCATAACTCACATCTGATTAGATTCTGGCGCAGATGTATCCGTCCATTACTAAAAAACATTGGCCCCAATTACGTTTCTTCGTAGTTTTTTGCATTTATTTTGTAAAAATACAAATTTTATTAAAAAATGTATCCAACAAAAACGATAGAGCATGAAATTCTCTGCAAAAAAGGTTCTATGCATTTTCTTCCTAAAGTCAACGATAATACCATAAAAACTGGTTTAAAATGTTTATGTCTATTGTCTGAGAAAAGTATTGAATTTGGTCACCTCGGCAAAATATTACCCTTTAGTTTTTCATTAAATTTCGACGTTTCGACCCCCTAACCCCTACCGGGCAGTCTTCGCCAGCCCTCCGGGCGCGGTGATCACCTTCGGGCGCATAAGTTCTTTTACGCCCTTCATACGAAAATAACTATTTCGATATATCTAAAAGATGTCTTATATACAATACAAGTGCATGAAGTAAGTGTTTTGCAACTTTTATTTATTAATACTTCGGCTGGCCTGTCGTCGGGGTCGAAGTTTTGAAAATGCTCACTTTCAATTTTCATACATATAAGAAACACTATATTGCTGTAACATATCTATCGAAGCCACTTGGACCTAAATATGATTGGACCCCCAAATATGAATATAATTTTATAATATAATTGAAAGCTGTTGGTAAATAAACGAGTATTAAGGAATAGCCAACTCGCCACTGGGTCGAAGTTTCTGAGCGAGCGAGGCACCACGTCAACACTAGTTTTCATTATTATATTCATGGGTAGCTTATCGACTTACGTAAATGTATATAGAAGAAAAGATATGGGGCTTTTAGAAGTACACACTTATTCTAAACTCTTTTTGGATAAAAAACCAAATCGCAGTCGAAATTTTGGACCGCGATGAAAAGATTTTAACATGCATTTCAGTCAGAACTAGCGTAATCCTCGGCCGTTTCCTGGACGCAATGAAATCTGAAAATCCGTAAATTTTCCGAGCTAAGAAAAGACATATCTTCCGCCGCGAACGAGACACCGGAGAATAGGAGATCGACTGGTGATCGAGGAATCGCGAAGCTGCGAGTCATGATTTAAGAGGTTTATCTCTCGTGTCTTATCGCACGCGACCGATAAGAAGTTTGCGGTTACGAGAAGGATGCTCGGATCAAGACAGGGACAGAGACGGAGAATCGAGGAATCAGTGGCGATCAAGAGAGGTGGAGCGATCCGGCTAGCCATGCCGAAGGAACACCGCGGATGCTGCGAGTCCGTCTGGAGCCTGCGGAGCGTGAACGGAGCGTGCTGGGAGAGGGACTCGCAGGCCAATGAGGCAATGTCGGTGGTGTTGCCGCCATATAGTGGGGGACCGGGGATAATGTTCCTCCCGCCGAGTTAGGTGCAAACCCGCCGCGAATTCGAAAGGCGGCCAGTCGCCGCTTGCGCGCCGCACAGTTCGCGACCACGAGCTTAAACCATCTCCCTCCGTCTTGTAGAAAATTCGAAAACCGAAGCAAAAGGCGCTTTGATGCAACGTCGCGCCCTTATCGCGCATCCACGACAATGGAGGTTCGTTACGACGAGACCAGAGTGTCCGACAATACCTCATGGATTTTTGTGCATTTTTTGGAGTGAAATTGTTTCCGCGTGAGATCACGCACCAACCAGTTAAGAGACTCGCGGATGTCCTCAGGGACCAACGCGTGTGACGACGCCGCTACTAACTATTACTATGCATGTCCAGGATTTAACACACGTGACGCGATAACGACCAAATTAAAGTTTAATGCATGCCGGTCTCTGCCGCGTGGCACCTGCCGAACGATGACCTTATCGTCCTCACTTAAAAATCTTCCGCAGCCGTTTTTTAACATTCTTTCAGACTTCACTACCTTTACTTTATCTACATTTTATACTCCGCGTTAATGTTCATTTCACGTTTTGGAAGCTGTTGCGCATTTTGACGTGTCATCAAAGTTCCGAAAATCAACACACCGAAAGGACAAAATTTCGATATATCACGGCCCCGACGTGATGTTCTTCACTTTGCCTTTGAAAATTTGGCAAAAAGAAAGCAAATTAAAATACCTTGGACTCACGCAATATCGAAATTTTAACCTTTCGGGGTTTTGATTTTCGGAACTTTGTTCTCCGGCCGTGTCATCACAGTTCCCGTACATCTGACGCATTGCAAAAACGCTGGCAAATAAGACACCCCACCGTAATTGAATAAGTCGACAAAATGGTTAATGACTGCACTTAATCGTTATATGCTATACTCGTTTAATTACCTCACGACCTAGTTAGATTGCCGCTTACAGCAGCGTTTGACTGGATGGACAAAACAACGCTTATTGCTGACCGTCGACAGGCGAAATCTCGATAACGTCGTTTGAAACCGTTCCGATTTTCCTGCCGGAAACTGGGAGATAAAGGGATATCTTGCCTAGAAATCGGGAAAGTCAAAAACATCCCTCTTGGCTTTACGGAAAACGAGGAAAGACGTAAAACCTTTAGGTCGGTTGTCGTTATCAAACCCAAGATTCGTTCGAGCTCGAATTTCGAGATACCGCGAGACGTTCTTGTGTTTTGGATGGTACGGCAAAGAAGCCAACGATTACCGAGGAGGAAACGAAATACGGAGATAACGAGTAAAGTAGGACAAACCTCGTTGACTGGACACTTATCGGAGATGGAAAGTTTTTCCTTGTTTTCACTTCTTTTGCCACCGGGAAATTGAATGGTATCGGTCTTTTTCACGTAGGTCCATTCACGAAAAAACTGGATTACGTTGACTCGAGGAGACTGTTTGTTTTTAAAATTGATAGAGAACAGCCAATCCAGTTGGACTTGGCTACAGTTCCTTACAAACAACAAATTATCGGCACTTGATGTTGTCATGAAATGTATGTAGGAAAAGGTTATATCTTGGCCTTGTATTGGAAATTCGATTTCCTCATCCCGAACTGCTAAATTCAGTTAAACCCCCACCGTTTTTACCAAATAATAAACATCTTTTACAAGTTGGTAAAGTGAACTTTTCCAGGTTTTATTCTTTTATCCATATTTATTAAAACTATTTCTATCATAACGAATTTATTACAAAATTTGTTATGATTTTAATATACGACTTACGATAGTTGATTTTTCAACAATGAAATGGTTATTTAAATAATAAAGTAAATTAACGATTGTTTTCTTAACTTTTTCGCAGATTATATTATTTTAAGTCATTTAATAAACAACATAAATATTTTTTAAACCCCAGGAAATATTATGCAGTAAATATCCCTTTTTGGATATCGTGCATAAACAATTAAACAATCACTTCGACGGGTCGTGTCGAACACAGTATGTAACGGGATAATGATGAATAATGTTTTGATTTACACAATAAATATAGTATTACAATGAAGTGAAATCACGTATATATTACCAACTAAAATATGAAAGACTAAATTATGCTTTGTATACGTCACGTGGTAGAGTGTTTACTGTCAGTAGTTTGACACTCGTTTACCAATTTCAATATAAACTTTCGACTTCACTTATTTAGTATTTGCAGAATGCTGATTGATGAAAAATAATGCGGTTAATATCGTCATTGTTATTTAAATTGTTAATATTTATAAAATTATAAAAATGGTTTTTGGGTAAATACCACTTTACGCATTTTTCCTTTTTTCAACTGCATTTTACACACTTTCAACGAAAAATGTTTGGCACACGTGAATGTCAAGGCTGCCCTCACAAAAAAATGCTTTTTCACACTTGTATCGAAAACAACTATTTTGTTCCCTGAAAATATTTTCAACAACTGTAATAAATATTTGTTGTCACCCTACAGACAATTAACATCAAATATCGCAATAAACTTTAAACTAATTTTACTTTTTTTCAAATATGAATCATAGCTTAGAAGACACTTTAAATTGGTTTATAAAATTAGATCGTAAAACTGTTTAAAAAACAGTATATCCTTTGAATCTTTAAAAATCAATTTGTGTTGGGTGTTCAATTAATTACTATAAATTTTAAGATTTGTTCGACCGTGCAAGTAAATTAATACAAGAAAAATGGTAGAGAACATGAACCGAAGCTTTAAAAAGCTTTGAAATCTGAATATTATCTCAATTAATTAAATAAAAAGAAAACAAACGAATTAAATACTTGAATTAATTAATTTATGAAATATTTAAAATATTTGAATTAATTCAACTTATTATAATGTTTAATAATATTTTAAATACATAAATGATCTGTTTACTACTTTGAAAGGATTACATTTTTATAATCCATTTATTTTAACTCAAAACAATAATCAAACATAACAAAACAAAAACGATTAGCAATATAGTTAGAACTATGAGCGTACAGTTCGTATTTGGTTTGTTAAATAACACTTTATCGAAATAATAATTTAAGATAGTAACAAGTATCATATTAAAATCTTTCAAATGTTTATTATTATTAAAATAATAGTTGAGAAAACTTTTTTTCTTTTTTCTTCGGAACAATTTTTTAGTAAATCCAAAATAGAAACTTACATAATTCATGTAAATGTAAAACTGAAACTTTATTCATGGATCGATAATTCGGTGATGTAAATTACTATTTTATTACCATGCTTGAACAGTACAAACACACTAAAATATTAATGATTTTGTGACAATTTCAACCTTTACAAAATTCCATATAATTGATAAATTTAATAAAATGAAAAAAATTCATAAACGTTCAGTATCTCATTCACAATTTCGAAAAATTTGGTAATTTTTGCATAGGAAAATTCCTAATAATATTTTTTTTTTGCAACGACTAAGAAAATGTGCTTTTAAGGAAACACTAGTCACGTTTGAAACATTGATATTATACTTTCAAATGGTAATCATTTAGTGTTTTCATAAAAACTGATTATTGATTTCTGTTCATAAAATGATTCGAACTTATTACTTAAAATAAAACTTATCCATAATACAGGTATTTAAAAACGTGTAAAAACTCATATTATTTACAAGCACTTTATAAATGCAAATTAAAAATCCACGAGATAATTTGTTGTTGTTATATTTTTGTATACAATCACTCTCATTTTGCAAAATTAGTGCATATCTATGAAAAAAAAAGAAAAATAGTTTTTCTCCTATAATCTCTGAAACAATAATTGTCATTATTTACATCGTAAAAGACTTGTTCATTTTATATTGTATTTTTGTATACATTTAAACCATATTTACATTGCGAAATGGGTTATTTTACCAGAAAGAGAAATAATTAAAACAATTATAGAATCTAACGTGTTTCATGACAGTTACAAAAAAATCATAATTTCTATTTATTAAGATATAAAAATGTTGATCCTCGTATTGTTCAAAATGATTAGAATTAAAAATGCTGCAAAGATTTCATGCGAGACAAGACACTTTCATATTTACACTATTTAAATGAATAAACTTATATAATATTTAAACTTTTAATTTATTAAAAAGCTGTAAATAGCATTATCAATTCATTTGTTTGGAAAAATAGTATAAGGCCATTAATTTGAAAAACGAAATGAGTATTGCAATATGTTGTGAATGCATTTCATGAAATAAAGGCTTCATTAAAATATTAAACCTAAAATGAGCAATCATTCGCTTTAAACTTATCAAATCATAGAAGTCCATCTAAACGCTATAAGAATTATAAATGAAAACTACTATAATTCGCCCTAAGGGTCCTAAGTCAAGTTTCTTTTTCGGATTTATTATCATACCCATTCGTTATGTTTTCATTTTAATAAATGATCTTTCACATTCTTCCAAATGATACAATCTTGAAATATACTATTACCCACACTATCACTTTTGATACTGCACGACTTACTTTTCAGTAGTTTTATTTTCGTTATATATTTTGTAGTTATTCGTTTACTAAGACGGAATTAAGCCAGTCGTAAACATATACATTGCATTTCAAAAAAATAAAAATATATTATATATAAATTTGATCAAAAGAATAAAAAAAATGACACCATTTTCGTTTTGTGTTGTCTTCCGAAACAATAAAATTAAAACGATGTTGAATTGAGATTAATTTGACCAATTATCACCGTTGCTGTTATACCATGTGATAATTGAACTGATTAACCTCGACGCAACAGAACATCAAGGAGGTGTTAACAGATATCTCGCCTACGTCGGACAGCCTTTAAGCGAATATCCAACATTACTAAGCTAGTTAGGCCTACTAACTAATCACTGCGATTCTTTTAGTTCCTGCCCACCACGAGGGTTTGGAATTATGATTGGCAGATACTTTAATGCGTAGTCTGGTGGCGTGTATAATGGGGTAATCGCATTTAATGGCTTCCCATCGATGTAAAAAATTGGCACATTGCGTGTTTAATCCACGTGAGACCGATAAACAAGCATTCGACTTATCTTACCAGTTGATCAATCTCATTACGAGACTAAGCACCTAACGACACAAACAAAACTTTAAAGAAATGAAAACAAGGAAAAGCATGGGGTCGGATGATACCTCCGGAGGAAAAACCTGAGCAAATGGTTCGAAAAAAAGTAAATCGGGATAATCGAGAGAGAAAACGACAAGATGAACGAGAAGAGTTTCCAACAGATTATTCTGCGGCAGCCGCGCGTGACGATAAGCGCGGAGAAAGATTAAAAGAGACCAGAAAGCATTTATTAAAGCTAGGGAGAGTAAGGTCTGTTTCACTTGCACAATTACCACTTGGCGTTCAGATCGATCAACGACACGCCGTAATATGCCTGTTTAGAGTAGTAATTTATTGTTCGAATATGTACATAAGGGCTCTTCCGGTTTTCACGTGCTGCACGTACATTTCGTAACAAAAATCATTCTTCCACCGATAACAATCTGGCGTTCTCCAAGTTACGCAATTAATATGAATCTTGGACTAAAAAAGCTCGCCCGTTACTTTCGGCTCGGCAGATGCTTGTATTGAATACACGTGCGGCGAAACATCCATTAATTAAAGAGGTGTAATTTACCTATGGGCAAAATATATTTACCCGACGCTTGCTCCGACGAAAATGTTCCTTCCAAGCAAAATACCATTGTTTCTCCACTTTTGTTTCCCGCAAAGTCGTTAACTCGCTTGTAATTCCCAGCGAAAGCTCGATTTAAAAAAAATTGCGTATATCGTGTACGATCCGCCGTTGGCTTGTCGATAGAACCAGAGAAGAATTGCTCTCTGCGGGCGTCCTAACGTATGACCCCGGTAATTTGAGGAAAAAGAGTACAGACAACCGAAAAAGGCCGGGGAAACGCCCGTTTTGATGACGGTTAAATTTACAGGGAGTAAACTCGTCTTGATCTTGTTGTTTTGACTTAAACGACTTCCAGGGCAGTTTTATCCTGTCCGACGCTGCTTCGTTGTAAGTTAGTACACACTTTGATCTTTTGTTTACTTTTTATTTTCGGTTTGTAACTTTCGTCTCTTGTATTTTTCTTACAATTATAATAAACAATTAATTGTTTGTACTTTTGACAGGCCATTTTCCACAAATTCTGGGTCAATAACCCGAAGTAATAACTTACTGATGAATCATAAAGATAAATGCGCTTCGGAGGCTTAAAATTCTTATCAAATCTTATCAGTTTCGAGTTTTGCATTAATCCCGGAAGAAGAATGGAGACGTCATACTATTCGTACGCTAATCTCGTGGATCCTTTACTTGTGCTTCAACTTTCTCATGACGCAATATAACAATTAATCGTCTTCTTGGACCTTTGCTTCGGGTTTTTATTGTTTTGAGTTTCTGGGAACTTAACCCTCTCATTCTCTAGCTTCTACTTAATAAGAAAGGTTGTTGGTGCCCTTCTTCAGTTTCGCCCTTCTCTTTCAAGCACTTGTCATTTTCCTCCCACGCTCGGTCGTCCCATTCGCGTCTTCATACTTTACCAAGACGTTACTCTTTCACGAGAATACCAACGTACGCCTTGTGTCACCGGAAGTGTGCTTATTATTATTACATAGGAAGAATATCTGCAACAATTAAAGGGAAATCGGATTTGTCGAGACATAGTCGACAAGCTCGATAGCGGCAATCCGATTACAAACGAATGCAAATCTACGCGACCTGAAAACGTCGAGAGGTTCATGTCAATAACTCTCTGCGAACAGACGTTCTGTTTATTTCACAAATGCATTTGAGGCACATTTTAATCTGATGTTTCGAAGAAATCAGAAACGATGAAATTCCATTCGCTGGACCAATTAAAACAGCTGCTCACTCGGAGAATAACGATTGAATTTTAATCAGATTCGATGTTGTAAATTGAGGCCGATGTTCGTGAACAAAATAAATCGGAATAAAAATTTCCTGTCGTATACAGAAACACAGAAAGATTCGTTTTAATTCTATTAAACTTACAAATCTTTGTTGAAATCTATTTTTTTTTTCATAAGTAATTGATCAAAGTCCATCGTGAAAATATTTTATCATCGTTGCATCAAGGCGAAAAAATATCTGACTTTTTTCTGATTTTTATAATAAACGTACTCAATATTACATATCAGAATTTTGATATGCAAACTTTATACAAAAAATGGTAAATTTTATAAAAAAAAACTCATTCTAATTAAAAATATTTGTACAAATGAAAGTAGTCATAGAAGGGTAACAATTTAATAAAATTTAAAATTGATAACAAATTTGGTGTAAGAAATTTGTGGGTGCAAATGTGAATTTTGATTATTCAATAAAAACAATAACGTACGTAAATTTTCGTAATTCACTTATCGACATAAATAAAATTAATCTACTTTTGCCTCAGTGTGATTTTTTTAATTTAAATAATTACTGTCCTATGTGAGTTTTGACTATTCATTAGAAGTAGGATACTAGACTGAAAGTAATAAATGTAAATAAAGAGTATTTCAAGGAATTTTTGTTGCTTAGTAATGTACTTCATAACTGTTTTGTAAAACAAAATAGCACCAGAAATTGATTGATTCAAAATACACTAATTTGAAATACAATAGTATTAATAAAGCATATTTCTGGATAAAGAAATGATCTTTTCTTCAATTAAACATTGTAAAATAATTGAAAATTGTTATTTAATTGAACTTTTTATTTTCGACATTCTATGCATTCTATATTTTGGATGATTTTCAATAAAAAGAGATTGTTATTTTGCAAACATTACAACTAAATACAATAACATATATATCAAATAGTCAATTTTCATTCGATACAATAATTAAAGGAAGAGTGAACAATTTTGATAAAGTTGCAGATTTATATTTCAACAAATTGTCAGTAGCAATATTTCAATAATTTTCTTTTTTTTTTTAAATTATGAGATGTGTAGAAAAAGTTCATTACTACGTATAGTTTTAAAAATCAAATTTGTTTCCTAATTTTTATATTCATTCTACTACTAAACGTTGTAAACAAAGCATTTGGAGTTCCTTACAACGAAACAAAAAATTGAATGTTTTGCTAATTTGATATTACGTATTCAAATACTCATAGTTTGTTTAAATCACACTTATAATAATGACAAAATAATTAATCTATATTACAGATATTTGAGTACATAGCATCAGACATTACGGATGGAAGTGTGTTTTACTAAGTACATAGACACAATTATATGCGTTACAGCACTGAGATCTTAATCAGATATAGGTGATTTGCAAATAACTGCCATTTTTTTAATACAAGAAGTTTGCTAGTTAAAAATTAAACCACGTTTGATTGTCATTAGACATTTCTTATTAGACACGTGTTAAATGTTCTTATTAAATTGTACGTATAAGAAGAAACTATAGTAGCTTACATATTTTTAATGAGGTACAGAAATTTTCAAAATGTACTACTCGTATGTGTAGAATATGATTATGATTGTTAAACATTGCTAGTTACATTTGTCCTTTAAGCTAGGCAAAATGAACTTCTAATATTTAATATTTGCAGTGAATTAAAATTTAAAAAAACAGCATGCATCGTACCACACAATTTTAGCCTATTTTTTTTTAATTTAACTATGATAATAATTACTTTTTAAATTCAATTTTATATATGTTCATTAACAAATTGCCATTAAATGGTTTGTAGGATAATAATTGATGTAAATTATATTTTTAGAAATCATTGAGAGACATGCAAAAATGACAGGTATTTACAAATCATCCATATAGATAATATTGGGAAAGTTGAGCAAAATTATGTGTTTTTTTATCAACTGTTTACTGCACTTTATTCTGTTTTCCCCTCTGTAATTGATTGATTGGCAATGATTCTAATTAATTAAAATGTATCATATTTTACCATTAACATTCAGTATTTTGTCCTGAATATTATTTACTTTAATTTGTATTACATAACATGTATTGCAACTAGTAAAAACACGTTTAAAAGAATTAAAATTTGGTTAAATCATTAGTAGATTCTACTGAAAATTTCAATACTATTGATTAGTTCAAGGTATGCAATAAAACGTACCAATTTTTGTAAACTTATCATGAATATTTTGGATAATAATGACTGCGCCGAATGCTTTTTTTATATAATATCCAAACTGATTTTTTGTTGAAAATAAAGTTGTTTTTAGAATGGTATTAATAAAAATTTGAAATACTCTTTATTAAGAAATTTTAATAAATTTTGCTTAGAACGAGGTTCGTTAAATTTTACTTAACCAAATTGTGGTAAATTTCACTTATGATTTTTTTCCTAATGATGTGAAAAAATGTGAACCGTTTTTAGTAAAGTCTTGAATAAAATTATCAAAAAACATGGAATATCCGATATTCCAACAGACGATCTTTACAAAACTAAAAATTTAAAGCTCGACAAGACGAGCATTAATTGGATTCAGCATTTACATCCGCGAAAAAAGCGATTACGTCAAACGCTCCGACCACGCCTAAAACATTTATCCGACAAGTTGGCAGGAGCGCATAATGCGACGGGAAATTTCAATAATTACAAACTTCAAAGTTGAGAAGTTGCAAGTCGTAAACTTTGATATTCGCAATCTCGTATACACATACTTCCACTAAACACGAGTCTTCGACAGGAGTGGAACAGTACATTACCGCATTACCTCACCCGGAACTTTCCTCTTAATTTTTCAAATTCTTAAATAATCATCTCCCGAAACTTTCTATGCACATCCGTGCGCTTGAATTGGACCGAATCTTGCATTGATTTAAAGACTGGATTGTGAAAAATGACTGCAGACAGGGCAGTTTTTTGAAGTTCGCGAGGTAGATTCCAACTTTTCGGGGCGTCATCGGGAAGATTTATTTTCATCTTTTTGAAAGTAGGACGCTTTTCGAAACTCGTCACGTTTACACTCTGTGAAATTTACGAGAAACGACGGATATTCGCGAATAGGAAAACACTTTTGAGAGCCAAGACACGCAGGTATTTGAGTTTCGAATAGCTGAATCGTCTCTCTCTCGCGAAAAGGTCGATGGGGGGAGGGCGGATGTGCTTTTAGAGATTCCGTGGCAGTGATGTTACTTGGAGGCGCGAGGCTACGTGGCCGAGGAAAAACAAACTTCATTTAAATATCTTACATCACCTGCACTCTAACGCACCTGGCTCTGGTACTTGACTGGTAACCGAGACCCGCTTATCCACTATTCCCAGCCATTCCCGACATTCTTTTCGACACCCTATTGCATTGGAGTCTGTCATCTCCTGCATCAGAATCGCACATCCGACTGGGTACATCTGACCCCCTGTATATATCTGAATTCCATTCGGTTCCAGACGTTTAAAGCACAGCTCTCGTTTACGCAGTTCGTAAGTCAAACACGTGGTAACAAGAAGGGGAGTTCAAGCGGAAACGAACTTGGGATATTCCCTTCGCGAATGTGGAAACGAATACCGTCATTTTTCAAATTCGTTACACAAGTTCTTCAAACAAATCCTGTAATTTACATTCCGTACGATTCGTTTACCTTCTCGCGAACGGCTAAAAGCGGCTTATTTGATCTGCAGTTACAAAAAGCACGCGTTCTTCCAGATATCAATTCGTTATGTCCAAAGGAATTCATTGATACGTAGCATAATGGGACGTAGCATATCTGATCATTCATTTCTCAAAAAATATGTAATACAATTTTTATTTCAAAGGTGACAAACATCGTGATCATTCTTTAATAATAATATTTTATATTTAATTTTTTCTTCAAAGTTTGTATAGCATCATTCCACCGTAGATAAGCGCCGATTCTCGTATACTTTTGAAATAATCGTAATCTTATCAGTTCCAGATCGTCGTTATCGGCATACCAAGGAACAACGGAAACCTCGATGGCACCGTTTCGTCGTGACGTTCAAGAGTCTCGGCTCGTTCGTCTGGGAAATCTGCTGCACCGCTTGCACGGGAACAAACGGCGAGCATCGAAACTGCATCCGAGCCTGCTGGACCGTGAAGCTTTTTGAAACATCCCGGTCGTGTGAGCTCGAGTCATGTGTGATAAAAAACGATTTTCAAGCCCAGAGCCCGACAGCGAGAAACAAGTGCAGAAACGCGAACGTGATCCCGCTGTGAAAAGGGCGAACGCCCAGTGAATTCGCCACCAAGGGAATGATCGACGTTCGCGATCCAAGTTCATGAAAGGATTAAATAAGCCGATAGTCGTTCGATGCACCCTAGTGTTCATAGAGGCTTTCGAGAAGGAATATTTTATTTCGGTACAGCAGCGAATATCGAAACTCTTATGTGGTGAACAAAAGATGTGATTATGTGCGCGACCGGTTGGAACACGTAATATGGCGGTGATGATCATCCGTCGATAAATGCATGACGTGAAAAAGACCCGGACAAGAATTCCAACGATCGGAGCAGTAGCCGGAGGCACGTCGGCCCAAGACAAGGGGAGGTACCGTCGAGGGTCCACGAAAATGGGAGCGACGAGGCTCGTGCTCGGTGGTGCCATCCTGGGGCTATTCTGTACGAGTTTTCCTAAGGGCGTGCTGACAGGCTCGACCGGAACCACCAGGTGCAACGCGCTGCCCTGTTCGTGCGATCAGCACGGTCGAGTCATTTGCGATTGCAAGGAAGATGGAGAGGTATGTAATTTTGGGACGGTATTCAAAATTCCATTTCTAGAAAGTTAAGTTCTGTAAATTTTACTAAAATAATTATTTTACGTAAGTTAAATAAGTCGGATATGGTAATTACCAGAAGAAAATAAAGATTAAAAAATAAAAGAAACAATTCAACGATCATTTCTGTAGGATGTCCAGTACTACAAAACGTATTACATTACAAACCACTTCTCACTTTTCTTTCCTTCCAAATGAAGAAAGCGGAAATTAAGGGAACGACTAAGTTCTCAACAGGATTCAGATGTAACTTTGAAAGCGATCTAACTTCCGGTGCAAGATAATCTCACTTCTACGAGCGGTTAAGTTTTCGTGCGAATCGTATGTCCGTAAGATAGAAAGGCCCTTAAGGAGCGACACCACGAACAGGACTAAGAAGTACCATTGATAAAATTAGACCGATGCACGTGTACACTAGTAAAGTCGTTTGAATTACATCCGGTATCATATAGCACTTAAATCTATTAAATGACATTGAAATTTAAGATTTTATTGCAATTAATTATTCTTCGTGTTTTAAATGTCATTAATGCTAGCTTTCTTTATAAATAGTTTTTGTTTCAATAAATAGTTTATGAAACATGAATTAACAAAATGGAAACTAAATTGCGAAACGTAGATTTAATATAATATATTATTACTTAAGATTATTGACAGAACATTCTTTGATTTATTTTTTAATACAATCAATGACAAAACATTTTCAAATCAATTGAAGCTCTTGAAAAACTTTTATTCGAAAATGTTCGATCATTTTCTCCAGTTCTGATATGTTCAAATTTGGCAAAGAAACTTTGTTGTCGAATTTGAGTTCATCTACAAAACTTAATTTTTCTGAGAATTAAAGAAGATTAGAGTCTCTTTGTTTGTTTTTTACCGTTTTTTATTTTTGTTATCTAAAAGTTCAATGTCTCAAGAGAATTGTGTACAAATTTGATATTAATCTAAGTAATATTAATCAAAATATGACGTTTTTAGTCTCATTGCTTTTACAAACTTTAAAATGATTCCCAAAGTCCATTCTATTTTAAGATCTTTTAAACCGAATATTTAGGCATTTTTAATCCTCAATCTACAGTCATATTACGAGATAACGTCAGCTTTTTCCAGTTTCTTTGTTGTACTTAATTCGCATTTTTTATTTTACAAGTAAAAAAATCGTAATTTTTTTAGCAATACCCGTATTTTACACGTCAAAGTCTTGCAAAAAATTAAAAAATTGCTAAAAACAATGCAATACTTAATATAAATGCGGGATAAAACGGACCAATTTTGTTGTTTTCAATACATTAAGTAATATCAGCAACATAAGCCCAATAAAATTTTCAAATTATTTGGGCTATATGAACAATAAAATCATGTTTATTTTAATTACATAGATCCTAATTATCTAAGGAATGCTCCTTAAAAACATTTTTAACCTTCGCCGGTCACACCTCATAAAAATGCTAAGAACGACACACGAGGTCTACCGGACCCCAATACTTAAAATCATTCCTGTATTAGAAGACTAAGCCGTAGCAAGTTACAAAATTTATGAGACGTTGTTCAACCATCCCAAATTATGACCCCAGTGTTAAATTTGCATAAGTTTGCATCTAACATAATAAAAATAATTACAAATAAAAAAAGTGAAGAAAATTACTTTATTTACGGAGAAAATCATAACTTATTATATTTTTAAGAATTTTTGATGACATTTTCTGGACGTACTTTTCAGGTTGCGGTCTTGTAGAAAAAAAATAGTCAATTGATGTACAATTTAAAAAGGGTATTTATTTAGATGAATGAATTTAATTTTTAAAAAATAAAATCCATAATTTTTACCTGCATACTTTGTTTATTTATATATAATTTTTCAATATAAGATTTGTAACTGAAGAATTAAAGTAATTTACATCCTAATAATCGAAAATTTCTGAAGCATCTCCACGAATAGTTTAATTTTCCTCTGTCCCTTCTAAATTACGAATATTACGAACTCTTAAGTTATAAGCCGTCATTAAAACTAAAAATAATATATGTCTCATAATATTATTGACAGTAAATAATAGATGTACCATACGCATTATTCACCGTGTTATCTCGACTATTATACTACACGAATCATGAAATAAGTCTTTTTATTTTCTTCAAAGTATACACCGTAGTCATGCTGGGGTCCGCTGGACCCCGCAATGAAATCGACTAACTTTTGTAACGTACCACGAGTATACTGACGTTTGTCAGACAACGGCATTACTAGAAATTGATTGGTAGTACTTTAAATTACCGATAGGTGTTCCAATATTTCCAATTTAAAACTAATAAAGCGAATTATTTACCTTTAAATTCATCGTGGGGTCTGCTGGACCCCCCAGTGACCGGCGAAGGTTAAGTATTATAAAAAAAAAAAAAACAATTTTATGGAAGAAATGCAAAAGAAACAGAGAATAGAAAAGTGAAATCCAAAACAAATATTTTATCATTTTGTTTTCTAATATTTTAACTATTTTATTTTAAAAATGTGCACTTGAATACTTTTAATACAAAATAAAGATTTTGAACATTAAATCTACCATTGTTTATTAAGTAATATGATTAAAAATTATTTAAGTCGTGTTATTATTATCATTTTGTAAACCAGAATCAACAATTTCTAAAAATCTTTAAATTTGTTTACAGTTCAAAATGCGTCAATACAATATTAACAAAAACAAACATTATCAGCAACTAAGCAATTCATTTAATGCAAATAAGATAAAACAAATAAATGGAAAATTCCTTTCGTCTCTAACAATAAGCTACTATTTACTGAAATTAAATAAATAACGTTTCAGCCATTTGTCTCGCATTACAAAATTAATAAAATGCCAATGATTCATAAATAATTCGTTAAATTTCATTCTTCGTATTCTCTTAGAATTCGGATTGCAGTAGCTGGGTAATGTGACGCGCTGAGAATTTGCTGAAATAAGATGCAGGAAGACAGTAATGTGAGAAGGCAGACGGAGAGTGAGAGCAAAATACCGAGAGATAGACAGAGGAAAAAAAGAGAAAGGAATAAGGAGCATGAAATAGGGAATACAAAGAAAAAAAAACTAAAGAAGAAAGCATAGACAAAACATCGTGCCAAGTTGAGTTAGTAACGTGTCACGCGATTATTTCATTTATATTTTAAATCACGTAATCAAACATTTTCACAACTTTAAAACACATAACCTCAAATATATAATTCGAATTCCACCGATAAAAATATAAATAATTTAGAGTAATGTAACATTTGATTTTTTCGTATCGTACACTTCATATCGCTTCTTGATAAACATATTTTAATGAAAATAAAGAGGAATGAGTTTACTAAGAATGTGAAGTGATGCTCACATTTCGTTTCATTATACTCGCCACCTTATAATTACACGATCCAGTTTCAACGATAAATTGAAGCCGAAAACAGATAAAATCATAAAAAGCAGAATATAAAGTTATCCGGAAAACTTAAACATTCGAAAATTAACATAAAACTCATCTTTCGCCAATGAGGTTCGCCATAAATTCAATAGTCGTCCGAAATTACTGCAATTACAACATCCCCACGTGTAATTATCCGACGATAAATTAGCAATTAAAGGTTTGGTAAGTCGCGTGTTTACGTATGCGAAGAAACCCCAAAATCCGATAAAGTTACAAGATGGATGCGTTGTCGTAATCTTGATAAGCCATTACCTCCCTCTCGCATTGTAATCGTTAGTAGCGACGCGTGTTGCAAAGCGACGAAACTAATTCGATTGAAAAAACCTGTAATCTTAAGATCGTTGCCGACTTGTCTGAAAATTTAGTGACTCATTTTAGCACGAAGGAAAAAGCCAACTTGCATTAAAAGATCAGGAGACTAACTAAGATTCTACTAAGATCACTTTAACTAAAATAATTAAAAATCTTTAGTCGTAAAAAGAAAACGAGGCGTTCAATTTCCTTTCACGACTTTGGATACAGGCATCTTGTCAATTTCAATAGAAAAAGATGATATCGCAATTTGTACCGGGGAGCGAAGGTAATGGGAAAACTTTACGGAATATCCGATAGCGTTATGATTAGCGACAAAATATTTAAAGCCTAGGTATATGGAGCCCGTCGCTATGAACGGAATTGAAATTGAAACGACAAACTTGGGAAAAACCGCCGACGGGGGAATCGCTCCTGTAGGAATCCTTTTTTTACGACGTCGTGTGCTTAACAACCTAAGGTTTTTAATAGCCTCGTAATCCATGTCACCCGCGTCCGTTGGCTGGTTGGACGTTTCGCGTAAAAGGTAGCGCGAAATATAAACATGGAGGGGCCGTATCGAAATATCGTAGGACGCATTTCCAACCGACTTTACGCCCAGCTCCATTTATTGTCCTACGCGAAAGCGCTTTAATGCCCATGCCTGTGGTCCATTCAATTTAGTTAAATATGTATCAGGAATGGTGCGTTTGAAATATTCAAAACATGCAGTCAAAGAAATTTACGGAAAATGCCTCAACAATGACCGGATTTGCAAACCGCAAACAAACCTCATTCCTGTAATACTCAAATATTTTCCCAAAATTAAAAAAGTTTAAGGACCACGTGACTGAAGGTAAATAACGGAGTAAAGTAGGTCATAATATATGCAACTCGGTAAACTCCGACGCAAGGATCGCGCATAATTTTACCTTCGTTCCTTCGTGTTTCGCCCGAACACGCTCGGTCAATTTGTCGTGTTGGACCGACGGCTCGTGACTACGAATATATTGAACGGACGAATCGTCATTTTCCCTTCATTCTGCTACTCTTCCGCGAATAATTGACTCCGGAAAAAAATTGAGAAAAACGAGTTGGACTAACGAAACATTCATTTCGACGTACAATGTATCTAACTAGGGATAAAACATTAATTAAATAGAAAAAGGAAACTTTAAACTGAATACTAAGATAATGAAACTAATATTTTGCCCAAACAATCGAAAAGCTTTCCTCGAGTAATGTACGGTTCGCAAAAACCAGCGATAGTACCGAAAGCTTTGGCCGCACGATTTTACATTTTTTTCACCCTTAAGCCTCCTCTACGAAAAAAGAATCACCCGCGCAAGGGAAATTGTTTCGCATAAATCCTTTATAGGTCATAAAAGCGGTCCGTTCGAGTTTACGCTCTCTTGAAAGCCAACGAATATTTTTTTATTTTCATTCGGATTCGAATTTCTAAAATGCCAAATCGTCTCTAATTTGTTAAGTATTTCCAATAAAACGACAATAAGTACAGGAAAACATCTACATTAACTTGATTGATAAACGATATAAATTGCTCTTAAATATCAACGAAAAATAAAATATTGACGTAACGTCATGTAACATTTACGCGGAATAATTGCATCGGTTGTTTTTGGGATGAACAGTTTTTACAAAATGAGTGAGATTTTCTACCATATTACGTACTTTACCGACGTGAAAAGTAGCAGAGGCATAAAAACACATGCAGAGAGCGTTTAACCTTTTTCATTTCCTTTCTCTTTCAAGCTCCAGTTCGCCACTCTCGAATGCCATCCTCTCCCTTGTCCTTCTGCCCCTTCAACTACGTTCCTCAGGGGAGAGACAAAACTGCCAGACAATAAAATTCAGATTTTGCTGTTATAAATTTTCCAGGCTTGTTTCCGCAAATTTATTATGCCCAGACACACCTGATCTACGTGCATCCATGCCAGAACATATAAAACTTTTAACTGAGACCAGTCTTGTACTCCCCAATGCACCAACAAATCCGAAACATCCCATAAGAAATGCGCTCGTAATCAGTCAATCATTAAAAATTATAGAATTTTGTATTTTTTAACTTTATTCCCAAAATAGCAAGTGGGATTTTTTTGGTAATCTTGAATCGGAAGC
Organism: Trichopria drosophilae; assembly: GCA_030407085.1. Taxonomy (NCBI): domain Eukaryota; kingdom Metazoa; phylum Arthropoda; class Insecta; order Hymenoptera; family Diapriidae; genus Trichopria; species Trichopria drosophilae. The sequence continues at coordinate 41,182,729 of CM059584.1, forward strand.
ATTTTAGACAATTACTTAAAGGAATTGGATTAGAAGAGTGTAATAAAGATGCGTGACTACGTGAAGCGGACACCCAATCCTGATGGGATGTGCACCTGATCCGGTCGCTATACGCTACATAACAAGCGTGATCAAGCTCTGATTGGATTCTCTATGGCCGCCTGTTAAAGCAGCCTAGCGTCACTGAGTAGAACCGTATTGGTTTCTAATTACAATTCCTCTTCGCCGCTTAGGGATACGATTAACTCTGATTTTTGTCTTCATGTGTCTTCCAGTTTCGTGGTTTCGAAATACTCATTATAATGTATTGTTACTCCCATAACGTTTATTCGAGTAAAAACGTCAGAAATTATTCGGAATTTAGCATTTAAATTAACATGAAAAAATAGGTACACTATATAGAGTTAGTAGCCCAGTTCTTCGTTAGTACTTCAGAGTTTATGGTGAATTTCACAATATTGGAAACATGGACATAGAAATTATGTAAAAAGTTAAGTGTTCGAAGATTCTTCCTGCACTGATCGACTGACATCCTCCATTAGTGTCAAAACCATTAAGTCATTGAATTTTTATCGATATTTTGGATGCAAACCTCATCATTGCAGATCAGATGCTGAATTTTCTTCAAAAAACTTTAGGAAGGAACCAAATATATAACTTAATTATCCTCCGAAACTGTCAGGAATTATAAAAGGACAATCGAAGTCACATCTGGATATCAATGTGAAGTAGTAAATGTCCAGAAACTCAATTGCATTCAACAACTACCCAGACTAAAAGATTTGAAGGATTTGCATAAAGTAACTTGCGAGCACTTTATGAAACATTGGACGGTATAATGAAAGAATTGGAGATTGAGCAAAGATAAAAAATGGAACTGGAAGAATTTGTTCAGAAGGAGTTTGATCGTAAACAAAAATAAAAACATGAAGAATGGGAGCAACCAGTAGATCACTACTTGTAACAAGTAAAGGTATCACATACTAAAATTCCAATGGTAGATCCAACATTTGAACTTGTACACCACAATTTACCAGTGAGGAAACGACTAGGGTTTTAGAAATGGCCATGCTTTTAATTGTCGTGGTCCCTGACAGACTTAAAAGATTTATGAGATTTGCTTGGAAAATTGGATTATATGATAAGAGTTTTGCAATTGCTTGGAACAAACAACATCAACAAATACTAAAGCTCCAATTGTAGGCCCAATTGGGACTTCTGGTAGTCCAAAAGTTTCTGCTGAAGAAATAACTATGGATCTAGAAATGAACTCTCCTGAGAAGACAATAAGTTCATAATAACCTAGACGAGGTTAGGACTCTGCGTCGTTGGTCAAGTGATGAGATGTAATGTATGAGCACACTTTCTTTATAAAAGATTGAAGTCATGATTGACAGACTGTCAGAAATCTCGAAATATTTACCAAGATTGATCCTAGCTGCAAAAAGTGAAATCTTTCTTAGACCAATAGCAGAATTGTCAAAAAACCATGACAAAGATCAGAATGATTGTTCGAAAATTGGGTTCCGACAACCTCGTCAGGAAGAATGAACGATGAAGAAATTAAACGCGACAAACCCCGTCGATCGATTCTCGTTAAGGTGGTGAATATGCGATCGACGTTAGCCCCGATTCAAGACACGGCGAGACCTTCCGGCCTCCGGAAAGTTAAGCTCGCCGGGTCATTATAATAACGACGTTATTCGCGATAATTGGCAGGGCTTCTGCTCGAGGCGTCGCCAGTACGTGGCCATGTACGCACACACGTACAGAACAATTTCAGTATGCAGTTAGACCCCCAATTAAGGCGATTGGACCCTAATTACCACCGCGAATTCGTCTCTTATATAAACGCTGCACTACCGTGACCGGCATCGGGTTTTGCATAATTCAGTACTTTTCGCTACATTCAAAGAAATAATTGCTAGGAAACCCGACAATATTCCCCTAGGTGATGAACGAGTAACGGTTTATTTTATTGTTTAATCCGGATGCTAGTGATATATTTAAAATTTAATTTTCGAAAAAATTAACTAATCGAATCATGTTTTTGATTTCTAGGAGCTGATCCTCACGACGGATGGAGATAGGGGTCTCGGTCAGCATACTAGTCGAATAGCCGTCAACAATTGCACATCAGTAATACTGACCGATTTGAGTCTCGTTCAAATGGATGGTCTTCTTTCGGTGGACATCGCCAATGTGGCGAATCTGACCATAATGCGCAAAAGTATGGAACTGTCACCCCGAGCAGTCAACACTAGGATAGCCATCAGAAACTGCAGTATCGACACTCTACCAAGTTTCACGTTCAAAGGCAACATCGAAACCATCGAATTTGAGAATGTGCGAATTGGTCAGATTTTGGCGTTCGCTTTCGCGAATCTTGTCGAGACGGAAACGGTAACGCTAAAAAATTGTCGGATCGACAATATGGAAGCGCAAGCTTTTAAGAAGTTCGACGTTCGTTACCTGCACGTAATCGGTGGAAGTTTCGGCGATCAGATACCGAGCAGAGTTATGAACGATATCGAAGTTTACGACAAGTTCATGATCGACGGAGTGCGCATGGGAATAATTCGAAGTTCAGCCTTTATAATACGGAAACCCAGGACGGTAGTGATTCTAAATTGTATCATAGACAGCGTGGAGAGCGAAGCATTCGACATCACCACCCGAGGTCCGGTGATAATAAAAAATAACACAATAGGTAGTTTAGGATTCGGCGCCTTTTTGGCGATTCGCGCCGATATGGAAAATCGACCGTATCCGGCGCCGATGCTTCTCGACAGGTTGACGTTCGAAAACAATAGCCTTGGGAGCTTCGAGGAAGGTTCGTTGATCTTCGACAGAACAAGCTTTCGACCCAAATTGAATAATGTTTTGGTCAATCAAGCCTGTGATTGCGAGCAATTGGCAACATGGAAGAGTTACATTCTGAACTACACAAACATATATTCGAGGTTTCATACTCAAGACAATATTATCCTACCACCGATACCGATAGATTCGCCTAGTGACGATCCGGATACTTTTTTGTGCCTCGTGGACGTCAGCGCGGGTATCCCCATGACTTTCGTCGATTTCAAGGAAAAGAACTGCGAAATCAGCGGTTCTCTGTTGCTGTTAGTGCTGGTTTTAGCGGGACTTTTGCTAGTACTAATAGTAACTGGTTGTCTGGTCGTCTATTATTGTCGAAAACGACGAAAAGACGCCGAAAAAAGGTGGATAAGTGTCCCAACCAGTGCCCCAGACGTCGTTTCGAAGAAGAACGGGGTTATAGCACGAGAAAACGCCACTTCCGGTGCACCGGTGGACAGCAGGATAACGATGGTCGTACCTGATGGAAGGCTCTACAGGGAAACTGAATTCCACGTCATCATCGAAAAGGCAGAGCCTCTTACTACGGAATTGTAACGAGAGCCTTCCCGAGCTTCCGAATCGGCGGACCAGCTTCGAGAAAGTCATCAGCAAAGTCCGGCGACTACGGAAGATCGAAATTTTCGGGTATACAAACTTTGAAAAGGCTTACGGGACTATTAACCGGATGCCACGTTCCTTAATAAGACTGCTTGTGTTCTTAGTATTTACAGAGCGACACGACGATAAGGTTATGAGTCATAAATGTAAATGCGCATCTCCTAAGTCGATTTCATTATGCGTAAAATGTATAGTATTGTAAGTGCCGGTCCTGAGAAAGGTATTTTTGTCGTGCTTCGACTACAGTGCGAAGAAAAAGATGATATTTCTCAAGTTTTTTAAAGCCATCTGTTCTTCTGTACAGTTGTAATGTATTTTAAACTTCAACGATCGTGTGTATTAAAAATGTCTCACGCAGTAGTGAAATTGGACCACGAATAAAAAGTATTTCATTTCATTGAGCAATCTCAAGTCTTATTTACCGAAAAAGATCGTTGAGTGTTTGAATTAAATCGATTTTGAGAGAGGCTAAAGGAACATTGCAATAATCGACGTTAATCAAAATTTCAACCATTTTCTCAACATCCTAGTTTTGTGTACATTAGGTAGATAACTTATTGTAGTAATCAAATTTTATGACAAAAGTATCCTGTATATTTTTCCGAAAAGTAAAATGCCATATATGAAACATTCTTTTGTCTCACTAATTCGATTTTTTAGAACCAAAGCAACGAAGAAATTTGTAAAATGAACATTACATTTCTCCGATTGGCGATTGCAATTTGTGAAATATTTGAACAAAAATATATATTGAGAGTAAAGAAAGAAAGCAAAAATGCAAAAATATATAGAGATATTATTCAATGGGCGTTTACTATAACGACGAATGTACGAAGAATACCCATCATCCCTATAGTATTTTTCAATAATAATGAAATACCGATATCCATTTATTAAGCGGAAAAATTCCGCAAACTCCGATCGTTTACGAAGCGCGCGGTACAAAAAGTATTTTTTTTAACACATAGTTTTTAGAAGCGCTCCTCCATACGAACGACCAAGACATGACTTATTTTCTAAATCAGAATTTGTAATTGGACCTTCAGTTTTGGATTGGTGACTAGTGCCAACTGGGTATTGCTAATTGTAGACGGAGGCTCGCTTTTAAAAACAGCGATTCGCAAAGGTACGTCGGAAAAGAATCGAGCACAAAAGGGCATGCCGGGAAAGCGGCTCGGAATGGACAAAAGATCGATCTTTCGTAAAGTGCTGTAAAAGCGATTGCTGGCGAATCGCGCATTGTGTAATTCCTACTGACGCGCGAACGAGTAGGTAATATATTAAAACGCACATGGCGGCTATTGGATTTACCTAACGGTCGTTTAGTTGTAATTATCGTGAGTCTGTGATATAGAGACAGCCGACTGTATAATTTGATTTACGTTTAACGACGCATGTACGGAGAATGATTGAGCGAAGAATACGCTAACAAACGATAACACGCTGACGTAATACGCTTCGACGAAATGCAGCGTATAATTTCTATAGTTGGAGAGACTATGATGATTGAACGCTGAAACATCAATTATGGATTTGGAACGAATGAAGCGGCTGATTAATTGTTTTCGTGATAATCAAGAAAGAAGAAAGCTAATTGTAAGCGAGAGACCAACAATAGTAAACATTCCGTGTTTATGTACGATAATAATGTGCAATAGCCAACGACCTTGAAGTACATGACTGGAAATCACCACGACTGAATCCAGGGTCAAATCGTTTAACATTGTCAAGTGTAAACAATTATCTAACCAACAATTTTCTTACTTTCTTACTTTCAAGCGACTATTTCTCAAAATTTGATCATAAAAAATTGCATTCCAATTTGGTATTTCAGGGTTTGAAGCTATAATCGTTTACAATGGAAAGGTGTGATTGGTATTTGTGCGTGAGATACTTCTTGCGACTTTGTCTTCGATAAGAATGTAACTACTAGATTATACATGAGATTATAAAAGAATGTAAATTCAGAATAAAATTGGCGAGCTCATCGAGTTGATGAGGAAGTCCAGCGCAGAAGAAATCCACGAGATGATTTTCGTGAACGTTTATTTCATCCTCCAGGTAAACGTTTGGTCTATGACGAAATTTTTTGCAGGTAAAAAACGTCATGTCATTGCTACCTTTCGGACTAACCTATAAATCGATTAAATAGACCCGATACACACCCATCGTTCCTCGAGCCCCTTCCGACCCTTCATTTGCAGTTACCAAGAGTCGAAACTTTATGAACGGTAAGTATGAAAAATTGCTCGTTAATCCAAATGGATTATCAGTAGACAGTTTGACGCTTCGAGAACTACGCTTTAAGTACGGCTAGGAGAGATAAATCGGCATTTCAAACAGTAGCGTGCACCTCGTGTCACGAGGTTACGCGTGATTAGCAAATACTGAACACGAGTTTGTCATATGGATAATCGCACGACGTTACCCATTTCTTTTATAACCGCGACTAAATTCTTCAATATTGCACTGAAATGCAAATCGGTTGCATATTTAAGGTAATTCTACTATTATTCTCTAGCCAGTACATAGACTGAAAATGGTTTTTCATGAAAAAATTAAAACACGTAAAAAAATGTAATTTTCATGATTTAAAACATGGCCTGTTACTTGAGCATTAATATAAAGTATTCACAGAATTTAGTCGGGTTTGTAAATGTGGAAAAACATGCGGAAACGTCACATAGTTTCTTGAACGTGAACCGTTAGATTATGCTATAGTACGTTTAATTTATTATGAATAATAACTGCCTCAACACTAAGAATTCTAAATATAAAGCATGCGACTGTCTATCGGCAGACGCGCATGCGCGCAAAGAGGTTATGATGGGTTAGTCCGTAACTAACCTCACTTGACATGACTGGGTGCATTACAACAGCCAATACCTTCGAATTTCATTCCACAGTATGATTTTGCGTTCAATTTTCGGAAGATTATAATTCTATATGTTATGATCATTTTTCAAGTTCGACTATAATTGTTATCAATTAAAAATCTTTCAGTTCCTTTGTCTCGAACAAACCCTATGTCATAAGAACTCATATACTTGATTTCAATTAGTAATTTCTCATTTTTTGGTCAATAACCATGCGGGTTTTTTGTTATGCTAATCATGAAATATGTACAGTTCTTTGGTTTTTTAAGAACCAATAGAACTTAAAAGCATGTAATTATCTTTGATCCGCGAATAAATTTTCACACGATCCAACACCATTTTATCAAATTATCTGTGCGGAGTAAACAAGAATGGTACAATTTATTAACATTTTGCTTACAATTCCGACAAATGGATAAATCCCGAGTTAGCCGATTTTTAATATTGCTGGGTTTTCAACAGATTTAAATATTTCTTGCGTGAAATAAAACATTACTTAATAATTAATTTAAATACACGTCTTTGTATTTTCATTACAAACTTATGAAGCGTCTTAAACAGTTCGGTAAACTTTACGGAATCAGATAAACAATTTTCGGAAGGAATCCGGTATTTCCATTTGGTGTTACATACAGAACGCTCGTTAACGAGTACCCAATTTTCGAATATTTCCGTTATAGAATATGCATTTCCCCTCCGTCGGTATTTCAACATCGATATTGCGCATGCGCGATGAAAGAATACAGGTTTTAACGAGGGAGACAAATTTTGGAGGAGGGGAGTCGATATTTCTCCTCAAATATTCGTTAACAGAAATTTAAACACCCGACGTTGTCCCGATTATATTCGTTAACGGTAGTTAGGATGTAATATATAATCTGTCAGGGTTAGGGTTCATCCCTTGGAAAAGTACATGTGTCTTTATCATTAAGTGACAAACATTAGCTACTTACAAGTTGTTGAATCGGAATTTGTTTCTCTCAACAGAACAACTCGTTCAGAAGCATGTACGTAATGCGTTATAAGTTTCATAATTGTATTTAGTTACATGTTACTTATTTGTGAGATTTAGCAAATTTTAAATTTATTAATAAGTACGGATTTAACAAAGAAAGAAATATTTTCATAAGCTTACGATTAATTATCGGCAATTATTAAAACTAAAAGATTTAATATTTTACTGAACTTTTCCGTTGATGTTGATTTTTCAAATTTGCTAACCATTATTTAACTTTTTAATTGCTAATATTTTTCGAAAATTAATTTACCAACCCTTTAAAGCGCTTTTTCCAAATTTACTAAATTGTTTAATGCAATATATTTTTAGAGACATTTGATTTACTAATTTCCTTCAAATTAAAATTTGTTCATAAATTCATAACGAGAAACGAGAAGCTTACGAAACAAATCTATTTAATAATTCAGAGCTAAAACTAAATTTCCTTCTTCCTTTTAAACAATTTTTGTGAAACTCACCGACAAATTTCTTTTGTAAGTCTGAGTTATAAACTACAAACTATCTTCCTATCTCTGATAATTCTTCACTTAAAAAAGTAACTTAATATGAAAAATTCTGTAGAATTGTATACTATTTAACTGTAAACTTGTAGGCCTATAATACTTAATCAGTGGATTTATTGTAATACTCTTGCATCAAAATCGCTTAACCCTTTGTATACGTAAATTTATTTTCAGTACATTTAATACGAAATGTTCCCCGGGATTCCTCAAACGTATCAGATTACATTACCTAAAGGCGATAGAATGATGTGCGCGCAGCGTAACGCAATAATGAATTCGGTTCTAGATAACTACTGGATTGATTTCATTTAGTACAAGTAAAAACAATAACACTAACAAATGTATTAACAATAGTTTTAATTGTACGCTAATAATTCTGATTTTAGAAAAATTTATTTTCCAGTATATGTTTATTCGGGAATAAAAATGCTCCATTACTACCCACATACCAATAAATGTCCATTGGATATTCGAAATTGATCAAGAGTATGCAATATACTAAATCACGATTCAAAGTTCTCGTTGAAAATATTGCAAATATGCTATAGAAATTCTTTGGTAATATATTATTTTACATAAATATTTGGATATGTATATTCCCTTATAAATATACGCCGGTAAACCTTCAAAATATAAATAAACAAATATTAATAAATAATTATGATGTCGTGACTAGTTGAAGTAGGAATTAAACACAGAGACAAAAAACTTGTTAATGAAACCATGGGAAAAAGGTAAAATTAGTTGTAACATATATTAATAGCAGAATTAAAAACGTGAAAACTTGTCGATGACTCTGTGTGGTATTTACAATCTCGAATATTGTAATTCTCAACGAAACCACAAAAGATTCAGTTTAATCAATTGTATTACATCTATTTTACTACTCACGAATATTTGAAGTGAATATTTGATTGTAAAACTGCGGTACATTTGAGGTTATGTAGGGTGATGGACGTTTAATTATTAGGAAATAGTTAAATTAAGTATTTCGGTAGTAAACAAAACAACGTAATTGTTCCGTTCACTACTTCCCAACAACTAAACGTTTCTTTTGTAATTCAATGATTTACTTTTGTAAAATGGTTTCACTAACTACTTTTTTTCTCTTTTTTTTTAATCACCAAAGTATGGTATAATGATAGTGTGCGAGTAATTCAGGGTTCGAGTCCCTAAGAGGCATTAGATTTTTTCAATTATTCTCCAGCGTTAAAAATTGTTTGACTGCGAAAATAAACTTGAAAATGTAATTGCAGTCGTAAAAAATCAATTTTTGGTTTTTCAAAACTTCCTAAAACAATCCGTAAATGGCATACATCTGACATACGTTTAATACACTGACATATATTTAATTGGCCTACAATGAATATTAATTTGACATAATCTACATATTCAATGTATACGTAATCCAAGTCTAATATTAAACAATAAAATGTTGGATACTTAAGAACATCTCAATACACATCAACTAATTATTTAAGACACTGGTACTTGTAGTTATAACAATAATAATAATAAGGAATATTGTTCGTAAAGTAAACAGCTTACTAAAAATCAAAGTTCCAAATTGCAGAAAGAAGAAGATTGAAGTACAATAACTTCTAAATTTATAGTAATTATGACACGCTCGAATACTTAGATTCCTGAAACGTTATTAATATTCTCCTTCTAAAACCGGTAAAGCACATTAAACATTGGAAAGTACCCATCGCGGCGTATATTTCTATAGAATTCCTCGCGATTTTCGTCAGAATATTCATGGTGCTGTAAGTATCGTTTACATAAGTGGTAATCGGATTACCATAAAAATTCATCATAAAATGCGAGCTTTCCAAACTGTCAAGTATTCCTCATTAAATTGCGAAATAACGAAAAAAAAGTAATAAAACGAATGCTCTACGATCTTATATTATGAGTATCAGAATATTTATGTGAAATGTAAAATTACTGTGTGAACGCTTCTGTTACTCTTTGAAATATATTAGCATAGTCGACACGTTAAATCACGCGATAGGCATTTTCGTCTAGTTATACTCTTCGCTTTCTCATTTGTATAATAAGTAATAACAAGAAATATCCTTTTTGTTATAAGATTTTGATACCGAAATGTTGTGATGTCTTAAATTTAAAGTTCTTTTAGTGAAGTATCAAATATTACTTAATTTTTTATATCTTCAGGCAAAATTCTTATTCTTTAAATTTAAATAAAATCTTTTAATAATTATTAAAAAACAGAAAGAACAAAATCATATCTTTCTTTCGGAGTCTAAAAAATACTCCAACATTGTAGTGGTGCTAAACAGACAATGTATTTTTAGACAACAAAAAGTTTATATTTATTTTAACTAAATTCAACAAATTACATAATAAGTTAACCGGTACTACGAGAGTATTTTTGTAATCTCTTTTTAGCAGATTTCAATTTAATATAGCAATCTGAGAATTATTGATTCCAGTCCTTTTCCATTTTTATATTTAAAAACGTTTTATTATTCATCGTTGAAGTTAAAAATATATCAATTAACGTATCCTAGAAATTAATATTCCCATTAATAATAACGAATCCAAGATATTTATACAATTAAAATTACAGATATTTATAAAAATGACATCAAAATTATACGAAAAAAAACATAATTGAAATAAAAAAAGTCTAAAGTAACTGGCACGATTATATAACGATGACAGGTTGTAATGAAAACTATCATTTACTCGTAGTTTATCGTGATTATTTTAACAAATGCCATCTAAAAGATCTGCCGCAATACCTGCTGTTGTTACCAGAAATGTCTTCTCTCTTTATTTATAAAAATAAATTATTTTATATTTATGAACTATATTTACTACCTATAAAACCTGAAAATGCACAAACTTTTCGAAAAATGTTTCCATGCCGAAGCCCTTTTAAAAATCCAAATCGATAAAAATAAAAATATGTGCTGGTTTAGTTTTGAAGTAAAAGAATCAGGAACACGATTCTGCTGGGTTTTAAGATAATAAAAAACCAGTATCATAGTAAAAATTGTACCTAAATAATCGCGTCTTTCTTCAGTATTTTTGAAAAAAATATGTTAAACGTCAATTTTGAAAAATTTCACGAATCGAATGAGCAATTTCAAAACTAGTCGGCTATAGACGTATTCATTTTTACAAAATTTTATTTGTTTTAATAGAACGATGCTGAAATCTACGTGAAAATTGTGCACGTTTGCTCGTTAAAGGGTTAAAATATATTTTTCTTAGTTAAAATATCCACAGAAATTTACAGGAAAAAGAAATACGATTTATATTGGAACAGATAAAGTCAACGTTCCTGAGCAAATTTATTTTCACTTATGAAACACATTGATATTGCTGATTTATTCAAGATATTGGTAGCTGAAATAGTAACGAATTTCTTAAATTTGTTTAGGACTATAAAACTTAATATAAAACTAAATATCAGTCTAAATATCTTGTCAATATATGTTAGATATTCACTTTGAAGAATAACACGACTTTACATTCAAATTCTATTAACATTGACTATAACTGTGGAATTATTCACTGATAAAATCAATGGAGACTTTCTATAAATATGATGTTTAATATTGCATTAGCCAATATCGAAAAAATGAATTTTTTTTTACGTGGTATCGAAATAGCCAGACTGCTCGACATACTCTATAAAACTATACATTAAGAAAAATAGATTTCGTATTTCAGTCGATCGTCATTGTTAATTAAGCATTATTGCACAATTAAAAATTGCGCATCAAATACGAAAGCAGTTATGTTTTAGAATGTTGACACAGCAACAGAAATATGAACGTACAAAATAATTTAAAAGTATTTATAAATATTAGAAACTGCATTTTTCATGTTAATGTAATAAAGCAATATTTTTAATCGTAAAATAATTTGTGAAAGAGATTGACGAAAATAGAGAAAACAATACGCAGGGACCGGCACATAATTTAAGCATACATGCACGGAAAAATAGATAAGGTATATGATTACTACTTAAATATAATAACATGCTCATTACTTAAGTTACGTAGTGTTTCTACTGAGATATTAGAATCAACCACTTACTCCCTTATTTCACGGGATTACAATCAACTAATTTGTTAATATAGATAATGGACCAAATAGATCTGGAACGATCGAAAAAAAATTGATAAAGATTAAAAGAAATCGATAAAGGACGAAAACTATCGATGAAAATCGAGAAAAATCGAAAAAGAAGGGAGAAAGATCGAAGGAGATCTATAATGATCGATATAAATCGATAGGGAGCGACAGACACCGAAAAAGATCGGGAAATGTCGAGAAAGATCGAAAAGATCGCGAAAAATCGTAAAGGATCGAGAAGGATAGAGAAAAAATCAGAAGGATCAAGAAGAATCGAGGAGAAAGACAATAAATAATCGAGAATTATCGAGTGAGATTAACGATGATCGACAAACATTGGGAGAGGTCGAGGACGATCGGAAAATATTGAAAATGCTCGAGAAAGATCGGGAAATATCGAAAAATATAAACAAATATTCGAAAATCTCATAGTCAATGCAACTTTAAACTAATTAAATGTATCACCTCCCGACCCCCTTACCATGTTTCGATACCATTCTCGAATTTTAGTGTATTTACGTTTTTAATTTAGTGTAAAAAGTTAATTAAATAAAGGAATTTTTAAGTCTTCTATACACGGTTAGGTAGATATAGTCCCTCGGTATAAATTAAATGCATTTGGGTTACTTTCTGCAGTTAAATAATAGTATATTACGATACAAGTGCGCGAAGTAGGTGATTTGCGCACGACTGTAACGAGTGCGAAAGTCACCTAAGGCGCGCGTGTATCGTATTCTATTTTTTTTACTCCGTGAGAGAAATGTTTCGCGCATTGATTTGAGTGTGCGAAGTGCAGTGCGCAAATAGGTTACTTCGCGCACTAAAAATAGGGCGCGAAATTCAATTTCGCGCACGGAGTTAAAAAAAATTGATTAAACCTTTTTTACGAAGAGACGTTTTTTGGTTAAAAAAAAATGTGTATCCATGAGTGGACCACTCAATCAAATCCCCTTAGAATCCGTGTTTATACGTTCGTATGTATGTAAAGTGATTTGGGCTTCTCTCGACGCGATTAGTCAAAATTCGGCAATATAACAGATATGTTGACGGAAGGAATAAAGTGAGATGTCAAACTAGAAAATTGCTCAAGTAGATTTCATAAAAAAAAATTCAAAAAAGAAAACTTGACATCGAAGAATTGAATACTTCGCCCGCCTTTCGTCAGGCGAAGTAAAAATATGGCGCTAAACTTTGGTGACAGTTTTTATTTGATAATTCACATTTCGCTTATACCACATTTATGTGATTAGTAAGAAATTCTAACAATTTTGTTTAAAATTCATTATTTAGGAAACTTTTTGTTAAAAAAAACACACATTCTACATGCATGATAATCGGGCAATGTCTAATTTTTCATGGCTAATAGAAGGCATAGACAAACTGTAATATTAAAGTATATCAACAGTCTGTCCGTTTATTTTCTTCCATAACTAATAATGTTTCATAGTCGATTACAGCCCAATTTCACTCGTCCACATGAATTTTAAAACGATATTAGATTCGTAATCTTAAGGCCTCATCATTGTAACACCAGATATCCTAAAAACCCTGTTAAGACTTAGTTTCTAGCATTCTTAATTAGAACGTACGTATTTTTAAAAATCCGTTATCGATATTTCAGCCGTTATTTTGAATGTTTAAATTGCAACAATCGATGAATACTCAAAAGGAACCTGAACGCGTGTAGTTATTATTTCTAATTATTACGCATGGGGAATTTTGCTTAATTGAATTTTGAGTTTACCATATTGAATAACGTTTTAATATAATTTTTTTAAAATAAAAATTAGGTATATAAAGAAATAAACTTCAAATTTGAAGAGCTCACTATGAACCTGTAGAATAACGATTATCTTTAATGCTACCTGAAGATGCGTCTCCTACCTGTTTTTTAATGCAACGAATTAAGGAAACATTTTATGAAATTCTTGGCAATAATAACATCGCTTACAAAAGATATTTGGTCCATAAACCCATTACACAATTAATGGTCATGGTTATCTAGCTTTTTAGTCTATGTGCATAATCGCAATAACGTCAAATTTTCAACAGAAAATCCAGAAATTGTATTAAATCGTGTTCGTTTGAATAGATGCGATTTGTTCATTCTCACATTTTGCTACAGAATAAAATGAACTTTATCAAAATATCACGCATAATTCTTGCATTATCTGAGCAATAAACACCTGCGCTATTAATATTATTAAATAGTGAATATTCGCAGAATTCAATCTTTGAACCATTAACGCCTGAAATTAAATTTGTTTCATTTCAATTTCAATCAAATACTTCGTATCAAAATCAAAGTTGACAAAAATTGAAAAGTACTTATTTTACACTTTTCGAGGTCACTCTTTAAAATTCCGAAGTTGAAATTGAGTTTCATCCATAAGAAATTTCAATATGACCTCAAATTTGAAAAATTTTTAAATATTCAGTCACTTGAGAAAGGACATGAATTTTAAGAACAAATTTTACTTGCATCCCCTAGTCACTAGTACGACCTCAAAATGACGTAACTGTAACTCAGAAATTGTGAGCCGTTTTTTTTTAGAAAAATGCAACTAAGAACAAAAAGTTCTTAGAAATCACCGAGGACATACTGAAATTGTGTAAGATTTTACATATTTTTAATTACATCTTTTAAAAAATTTTTAAAATCTAACTAGAAATCCTGAAAAAAATGTTAGAATATTCTTTGATGAATTCTAAGCGCTTGTTTATTCGTTGCTATCTTTTCTAAAAGTTTATTGTTCTCGAGCAAAACCAATCCTAAATTATAATATTTGAAATTGATTTCCTCAAAAACTCAACTTTTCTAAAAAATCAGAGAAACCAAAAGATGCGTAGAATTCATTAGAGAATACACAAAATTTTGTTGTTGAATTTCTCATCCCTCTTTAAATGTTTGTTAAAAAGAGTAAAAAACAATTCCTGAAAATATCATTTAAATAATCTGAAAAAAATTCAGTATATTTCTTCGTGATTTTTAAGAACTTTTACTAAATTCATTACTAAGAACTCATAGTTGATAAGTCACCGCGTCCAGACATTTTTCAAAGAAATTATCATTGTGAGGTCATTTTCATGCCGTGACTATGGAGTAGAGTATAAAATTAACTTTTCTTAAGCCATCCTTCTGATAGATCGAAAAAAAAATTCACTAGACCAAATACTTATTGATTTTTTTGCAATTTTTCACGACATATTAGAATTTCTGAAACTCAATTTTGACCTCCACATTTTGAAGGATGATCTCAAAATAGTGCGATACCTACACGGACAAATTTTCGGGGGTGCTGCTCCTCCAAACTCGGGAGCAAACCCAGTCGAAACGTAATTCAATTAACCCTTTAACGCCGAGATGTGCTGATTTTCGACATGGATTTCAACCTCGTACAATTTGCAAAAGAAAGGTAGACCCGTTTCCAAATGTTCATTGTCCACTATTTTCGGGGTCGCTCTTTCGAATGCCGTAGTCAAAATTTTGAAAAACTGCCGTTTAACCCTTCTTTTTTCAAAAATATAACAAAAAGCCGTTTTCTGCTGGGTATTTTTTTTCAATTATAATTTTTTCGATCATATCGGATTCTAATTATTACCTAAAGTATCAGAAAAGTGTCCCCGATAGTTGCATTTTGAAAATATGCATTGTACATTTTGATTTTTTTTCCATTTTGATTTCAAAATGGCGCCTACCAGCTAAAAAAGTTTAGAAATTTCACATATAACGAGGAAATGTGTAAAAAGTATACTCGAATTCCATTGAAACTTGTTACTCGGGGGTTTTTGGGGTCGCTAATTACGAATCTGAAGTCAGATATAAAAAAATCAATTCGGCGGATACAAAATGGCGTAACAATTTTTCAAAATTTAAAGGAGCGTCCGGATTTTGTAGTGTAAGGTCGAACAGAATTGTGGTAGATGTTGTTTTTCTACCTTATGTTTACCTCTTTTGAATCTGCTCAAATATTCTTTGCCTACACACATAGAAAAAAATGCTGTGCTTTCCTTTTTTTCGTGGCAGATATTATACAAAATTGTGGCATTCGTTAGTGCGGATTGAATCAATCTAACAAAATAATCCAAGTCCATTTCTTTGAAGAGGTAAACATGAGATAGAAAAACAACATCTACCCTGATACTGTTCTACCTTACAAAATCCGAAAAAGGAAGTTTTGCAAAGTATGTCAATTATATTACTGCGACCACTGTTTGCAAAAAGCGCATGCCAGTGAGTAAATTTTAATTTTATACTTTTATAGCTAAAACGATTTTAAAAAAAATCAAATAATGAAATGATAAAATATCAAAATAAACATTTAAAAAACAAAAAAATTAAAAGATTTTAAAAACAAACAAACAAAATATTTTTAAAAACAAAGAAAAAATAAGTAAAAAGGAACAAAAGAAAAAAAAACAATAATATGTTTAAAAAAAAAAGAAAAATGATTCTCTAAATCGTCCGCCTCCTCGCGGTGAGAATCGGGAAATTTTGAACATTCAAAGGTAAAGGACGCTCTATCAGATTTTGAATAAAGTGATCCGTCATTTTGAATTATCGATATCTGACTCCAGATTTGTAATTAGCGACCCCAAAAACCGCCGAGTAACAAGTTTCAATGGAATTCGGGCATACTTTTTACACATTTCCTCGTTATATGTGAAATTTCGGAATGTGTAGGCGTCATTGTGAAAGCAAAATCGACAAAAATTAAAATGTACAATACATATTTTAAAAGTGCAACTATCGGGAACACGTTTCTGATACTTTAGGTAATAATTAGAATCCGATATGATCGACAAAATTACAATTGAAACAAAAATTACCCGGCAAAAAGCGGTTTCTTTGTTATATTTTTGAAAAAAAGAAGGGTTAAGGCAGTTTTTCAAAATTTTGACTACGGCATTCGAAAGAGCGACAATAGTGGACAATGAACATTTGGAAACGGGTCTACCTTTTTTTTGCAAATTGTACGAGGTTGAAATCCATGTCGAAAATCAGCACATCTCGCCGTTAAAGGGTTAATAAAATATGATTAAATATTAAAAAAGATACTTTTTCTGTCAATATTGTTTCGTTTCATTATTACAAATATCCATGTAACATTTTTAGACCTTAAAATAGTTTAAGAGGTTTAAAAAATAATTATACAAAATTTTAATTTTAATAACCATATGAATGAATTTTTAAAGCTTTGAAATAATTTTAGCGTTTGGAAATGTTGCATGCACATTTGTAACAATGAGCAGAAACAAAATTAACATAAAATATTCTTTTTCTTTTATGTTTGATCGTATTTTATTAACTTAATTATGATTTTATTGTTTTTGCTCCCGACATTGGAGGAGTAGCTTCCCCGAAAATTGTTCACTGTACCTTTTAATTTTCTTCACTGTTGATTGTGATTCGAAATAAAAAAAATGTCAATTCAGAGACTAATTTGTTACGTTGATCAATCACTCATAAACACACCATCTAATCTCAACATATCTTAATATGTTTTCATTCGAGAAAACTATTCAGATAATTAGACACCACAAATTCAACTTTCATTCATTCAAGTAAAGTTTCACCTTGGTAAACAGAGTAATTTTACTCTTCCAGTATACCGCTCTTAACATTTTCGTCAACGCAGATCCTATGATATTTAATTTTGAAAAAAAATCACAATGTATTATACAAATTGAAATTCCTGACTTCTATTCAATCTCGTGTGATAAAATACAGTTCCAGTAATACGACTGGAGATTTTTATATTCTGTCTCTCATTTTAGAATTTCTGCCTCATATTGGTGAAGTAAAAATATAAAATGATTTTAGACAGTCGAGTACTCACCTGAACGGAAGAACACCATCGAGAGCCTGGGAGACCGTTGGCGGTGATGCGAGGGCAAACCCGCGTCCAAGAAGCCCCGAGTGAACGGAGAAAATCCTCTTTACCGTTTCCTGTGCTGCTTCTAGGTCCACGTCGACTTCTTCCGCTGTGAAATGATAGGACTCGACTTAGTTTTTTTTAAGGAATCGGCTTATCGTATTTTATGCAATATACGAAAACCAAAATCATTCGAAATATGCATACAAATCAGTTCTAAAAAATAATGGAATTTAGATTGAATTTTGAAAAATGCTTTTTCGATAAGAAAATAGCTGGCGTTTGCAAAAGAAGTCGCCATGAGAGAATCACTTAAGAAATGCCTGTCAAGGGTTTAATAAAATATTGTTATTTGAAGAACCTCATGAAAAATATTATCCACCAATTCTCTCCAAATCATTTTGAAATTATTATTTTAGCCCATTAAGGACGTGCCTATCCAATCAGAATTATCCCTAAATTAATTATTGAAATTATTGGATATTTGCCAAAAATAAAATACCCTGGAAAAAATGACATCGAAAATTTGCATACATTTTTGTTATATGGTCTATTTTTTCGATAGCTTCATATTTTTCAGGTCTTTGATTTTACATTACAAGGCCAAAAAACAGGTGTGTGCGAGAAAATTATATTTTACGACTTGCAGGCGCCATCTTGGAGCCGCCATTTTGCTTTTTGAAAATAATCTGATGGAACTAGAAACAACATGTTGCAATTTTTTTATTCGTTTAAACATATTCAATCTATTTAGAAAATATCTAGAATAATTTTTAGTATCAATAATTTTTAATAGATAAAAATTTGGTAGTCTCTATTCGCTTAATTTTTTATAAAGTCGAGAATACAACAACAAAACTAATGTTTAAATCATTTTACCAGAAAACGAAACGTCCCGGGTTCAAGTCCCGCAACATCTAATTTCTCAAGAAAAACGATTTATTAAAAAACAATTAAAAAGAAAAGGATTCCTTTTATTAAAATTTGAACCTTTCACTTACATAGTAGGATAAGAATTTTAAAAAAATGTTCTTTATTTGTAGCAGATTCTGTTTATAAATGTAATAGGGTAAATGGTAAAGTAGTCGGCCACTTTACGTGAGCTATTTAGGATTTAAAAAATTTTACAAACCCGTTATTTTCCTTTACGTTTCGGTTTAACTCTTATCAATAAGTATGTTTAAGCACAATTAATATCAAAATATTGTTTTTTTAAAGGTTTCTGAAGAGTGGCCGACAACTGTCTGCTTCACTTGGTCGACTACTGTCGTTTTCGATACTTTTCAAAAACACAGTTTTTTAATACGTAAAAAATACTTTTTGGTGAATATTACTCCGGTTTTATTCAAAGACAACCCTCAAGACCAATATTCTTTCGTTCAAAAAAATAAACAATACTCATTGCACTTTTGAAATTAATTTTACCAAATACATTATTTCAGATCGCCGACTACTATCAATTTTGATAATTTTTTAAAATGTAATTTTTTGATACCTAAAAATTATTTTTTCGTTATTATAAAGTATGCATACTAATATTGGACAACCCCTAAGACAAATTTTCTAATGTTAAATTTTTTCCTATTGTTTATTTGCGCTTTAAAGTCAAATTCACTGAAATCATAGCCTTAACTGGCCGACTACTGTACCATTTACCCTATATAGAGAAATTGTAAATAAATTTAAATCCTTGATATAAAAAAAAAATGGTCATTTTTTCTAGAAAAAGTTTCACGTTTAAATAAAGTACTTTATATACGTAAACTATACCGTAGAACTTAGTATTTTACATTCTTCTGTGCATTTATTTTATTTTTAGTAATTGGTATATTTGTGGAAATTGCAAACAAACAGATTTCCCACTATTTTTCCATAATTCCGCATGTTCGATACCAAATAATGTTTATTTTGGTGCTAATTGGTTTTAGCCGTCTAATGTATTATTATAACGCAAATTAAGTATTGGCTAAAGTACTTACAGGAGACTGGCGGAAGTGTGAGATTTTTCTTCATTAGACTAGCCGCGCATGCTCCACCGAGAAAGGACAATTCGGTTTCGAGATTTTTCAAGCCATTTCCCGAAGTGATCCAGTCGTAACCAATGACCAGGCACTTGAAACCGTAAGTATTGGAACGCTCGTCTTTCATGTAATCCGAGGCCGTTTCCAACGAGAATATCACCTCATTTCCTAAAATGTATCCATACAAATCGATTTAGTAGAGCACTTGGGCCACTTTTCATTTGGGATTTCGATGCGACTTTTATATATACGTACCCGGTAAAACTAGAGCGCTTTGAGGCCATTGGCTTTGGACGTTACTCAACTTGTGGAGCACGGGCCAGTATATGGGATTTTCATCAAGGTTCACGCTACCTCCAGACCTACATTTTAAAATCAAAATCATTGTTATACAAAAATTAATTTTTCATGATTTTCAGTACATTAGAATTCATATAATTTTTGAAAATATATACTTTTTTTGTTTCTTTAAATTACATAGTTGCCAGACGTCCTTTGTGTTCATACCTTTTTATCTTATTGTCTATTTTTGCTTCGTTGTAACGTACTCGACATATAAAGTATAAATTTTCTTATCAATTAAGGTGGTTAGACCCCAGAATATCATAGGTTGACGAAAAATATTTAATAATGTTTCCAACAGTTTAATTTTCATTATTAATAATATTGTTGAAAAGTGAAAGCAATAGTCAGTTCTTGAAAACAAAATTAAAATGTGCAAAAATAATTTATTAAGCCACTTTTGTTATTGATTGAAATTTTTTTTTCTCCGCTGTTAAGTATTTTTTAAAAATGAACGGATTTTAACGAATGACGGTTTATTTTCTCGAGAAAAAGCTTTTCTTTAATTTTAGCGCATAATTTTTTAAAGATTCTTTGTCTGATCACGAAAATTACTCAAAATTCGTTAAAAGTAGGATTTCTTTTTGAAATAAATAGAGATAATTTATCGTTGGCTTCGGAAATTTCAAAATACCTGCGGTAAAGTTGTAGAAAATTTTTTTCTCGATAAAATAAGCCGTCATTCGTTACAATCCGTTCATTTTTAAAAAATTCTTAACCGCGGAGAAGAATAAATTTGAAAAAATAATAAAAGTGGCTTAACAAATTATTTTCAATTTTTTTCAAGAAGAATAATGCTTTTACTTTTCAATAATATTATTAATAATGAAAATTAAATTCTTCGAAACGTTATTAAATATTTTTCGTCAACATATGATATTCTGGGGTCTAACTACCTTAATGCGGGTACCTGTAACAAAAACGAATTTAAAAAATCCGAAACATTGAAAAATCGATATTTAAAAAGCTGACATTGTTGTTTTCACGAATATTACAGCTTTATGACTCGTTGGCTTTTTGTCAGTTATCGTTTTTTGAGAGTCGACTTTTTAAATGTCGATTTTTCAATGTTTCGTATTTTGAAATTCGGGTTTTTTAGGTGTTCCGAATAATGTTGATTAAAATTTTACGTTTAACACCGTTTGCTTTGCATGTCATTAATACTCTAAAATTGTTGGGGTCAATTTTGAGCTCATAGATGTAGCAAATGGGATAGGATAACAAAAAAACTATTCCGAAAAAACAACCCTACATAAGTCAGACTTAGTTCAAAACCATTCTTTTCGACTCTTGTTGACTCCCTCTAAAATAACATACAAAAAATCTTGATGAGAATTTTGTAAAAACTACTTGGTGGGACAGTTCCAATGGGGTATCCACGTCAATTGATCGAAATCACGATGCATCGAAATTGTAATGACTGATTACTTAGATGGAAACCGTTTAACTGATATTTATTATGCATAGGGGATCTGTATAGTAGTATAACGGAATTTTTTAATAGGATTGTTCCGAATTATGGCCCTGGTTCATCGGGGCCACTACGGGAGATAAGGTAGAAGTTAGGTGCGTAGAATGGGAATCTATGAGAGACTAAGCCCCCTCAACTCAAACCCAGCTTGCCTAAACAGTTTTAGAAAAGTTTACACGCCTGCTAAAAACGTTTTAACAACTTGCGTAATTGACAATTATACGACTAAAAAGTGTTAATTGCTTATACAACGTTTCCTATTTTTGGAAACGTTTCTACAGCTTAAAATCGCTGACAAACTGTTAACCAAATCGATTCAGAAATGAAGGAGTGTGGACTTCAAAAGGCATATTAAAAATATTCGCCTCTACAAATTATTTAATCTTTTTTCTTATGTTAGTAATTTTGATCGTTTACAATGTGTAAGAATCTATATTATGGAATAGTTTATGTATGTTCAATTCGATTGAAATAAATTAAACTGAAGAATACATGTTTCATGCCGTGGAAACGTATTTGAAAACAATTTAGCTATTGTTAATTATTTATTACGGCCATCCCTTCAAGAAATTGTTTCAACATGCTTTTTAAAACAATACAATGAATAAACTTTGCGCTGGTAAAGGGGTGGGGTAAGATAATAAATTCCATTATCTGATTAAACGAACGAGACGTGAGAAGAACATGTAAGTAGGGTAAGTGTTAATTTCGAAAATAACTGCGGGGTTACGTATAATAAAGCATTGAAAAGTTTGAAAATAAATTTGACAACTCATCACAGCTTGTGAAACTATTTAGGACCTGAAATATTTGATTTTATATATTACAATTGGGACAGACGAAATAATCTCATAAGATACATAATTATGGTCTTTAAGGATCATTGACATGTAATGCTTAAATACCGGACGTACAATTTTCTATTGAGCAGGTTCAAATAGTCCATTTTACTTAGCAACCTAAGGGGCCAAAGTTATGGAACCATTCAATAAAGGCAATACAAGAGTTTCGTAAAGATAAGTCATTGGTTTC
Organism: Trichopria drosophilae; assembly: GCA_030407085.1. Classification (NCBI taxonomy): domain Eukaryota; kingdom Metazoa; phylum Arthropoda; class Insecta; order Hymenoptera; family Diapriidae; genus Trichopria; species Trichopria drosophilae. The sequence continues at coordinate 41,205,461 of CM059584.1, forward strand.
GCGCATTCGAATTCGGAAATAAGCCATTTAATAAAACAATATATAAATTATCAAACATATTCTGAAATTTTGTTAAAATATGAAATAATTAAACAATTAAATACCAGTAAGAAAACATTGTCCTCGCTTTCACGAGTTATAATTTACGAGAACAAGAATTATATACAGGGTAATCGATAAGACTTACCCAGACGTGTTGGCCATTTTATTCGGTATGTACAATTGCAAATAATCTTCTGGCTGAGCCGTACCGCACTCCGGCGTAAACTCGATCGTCATCCATTTTACAGTTTCCGGAAAAGCGACTTTATAAAAAGATAACGTGGCAGGTTTGTAAGGATGATCGCTCTCGAGCCATGTATAATGTTGACTAGTAGTCGTCGCAGGCGCAACGTGAGATGGCGTTTCACCATCTTGTGATAATTGTGATGATTTGACTGAAGTCATTAAATTAAGCGAAGTTACGTGTGGCAACATTTCTTGTATCAACGACAGCACTTGAACTCCGCTCTAAATAATTAAAGAACACGCAATTAGGGTATATCTTTATAAATTTTACTAATAAATATTTGAAAATATACCGTCGGTATAAATAAATATTTCACCTATTAGAGCGGTTGTATTATGAAGGAGTGAAGCGTCTAAGTTGTGTTTCTGTGGTGTTTGGAATGGATGGAAATGAGAGGTGTAACGGGTTGGATTCACTGAGGTTCCACAACGTTTTAATCACACGATTTTGAACACTAACACTCTACATAATGGGCATACTTTTTATTTTGTACAAAAACCTAATATCAGAGACAATTATTTACAATTTGAAGGATTAAAAAATAACTACGTTCTGTAAGGATTTTTTGTATCTTGTACTAAAATATTCATAGCCAAAAACGTAACGTCAAAAGAAGTTGCATCACTTATTCTACATCCCTTGTACTATTTAATTCCGAATTTATCTTTAAAAGTAACAAATATTATAAGTCATTAGTGTTAAATGATCGAAAAGTAGAGTAGTAAATTTATCATGTGAACTTACTCGAGGGTCTGAGGTTGCTAACGGCATGATGTAAGCTGTTAACAATGGCAAAAGTGTAGTAACGAAGGCGGCATTTCCCAGGATTTCATTCGCACCAACATCCACAGCCTTTTCCCTTGCCAAAGCAAGGATGTCATTCGCTCGCTGAATGACCGTGGCAGTCATGGACAAAGTGCACTTTCTTGCTTGCACCTCCACCATTGCTTTGCTGCTATGTTGGCCATCTACGTCTTGTGGATTTGAGTAGTATAATATGTGTGGGATTTGACCTCTGGCTTGAGTAGTACCTTTAAAAATATATTTCTGGTAATTAATGTCACTAGTTCCACCATTTTGGAATAACATATCGGTGCTATTTTCGTAGCAACGTAAGTTTGTCGAAACGATTTCAAAGTACAACAACTTTGCTATTTATATAAATTCAGTGCAAATGAGTCATCATTACATTTTAACCACTATAAAGAAATTTAACTAAAAGTAAACAAATATACAACATTTCTATATTTTCTCGATTCCTCGTTGAGGATGCAAACCGTAAGAAAAAATCTGAAGTTTCCCAAAATGTTACAGACTTTCTTAAATGTATTTATATTTAACATTATTTTACGAATTGTTTACTTCATTCAATTAATCATCAGATTTTCAACATTCATAATCGCGGATCCAGTATGTCGCACAAAATTCAAATACTGCACCTTATTAACCTACAATTTGTTACCGAGGGGTTTTCCGTGTCATCGACTACAAACCCGTTATATTTTCGAAATTCAAAATGGCTGATCCGCTATGCTGGACCAAAATCCTAAGCTTCGCATGATTAACTTGAAATTCATTACTCTATGTTTTTGGAGTCGCTAACTACGAGACCGCTGTTAAATTATCGGAATTCAAAATGGTGAATCAAATGGCCCAAAATTTCAAATTATTTTATTGTTTTTCCCAGGCTGCGTAAAATGTATGAAATAGAACTATATACAATTTTAACACTTTGTAATAGTTTAATTAAAACTGTGTATCGGCAATTCCGCGGGACTTTGAAGCATTTTAAATCAAACTACGTTTTTTAAGTCAAACTTCCTACCGTACAGGTGGACCACTTTAATCCCCTTAAGTAGCCTTCCTTCAATAGAAGAAACGTAGGGCTAAACGATTCCTATGTCATCTTATTTTTTTACCAAATTTTTAGTAATTATTCGCCCTGTTAAGTAAGTGGACTCGCCATCTACCAGCGAAATTCAAAACTACTGAGATGAGTTAGATTTGAAAAGAGTACGAATATAATGGACGAAAATCATTTTTTCATTAGTTTTGTGGATATTTATAATTATGTAAGAGCTGGTTCTCAATGCTACGTAGAAGGCGAATCAGACCTGAACGCAAAATATATTATGTTTTGTGGAATTACGTACAAGAACTCCCTAAAACATAAATTTTAGGTTTATTCCTTGCAGTTCCTCATGAAGTACTAATTTCAATAAAAAAAATCAATAATAAGGTTAAGTGTCGTTAACTACAATTTTTCCTGCAAAGCGAAACCTGAGGGCAAATGTAAACATTGTGTGGCCTTACTGATGCATTTGAATATGTAATATACCTACATGTTTTGAACATTTCAAAGGTTTCGTGCAACATTTATACATATAAATATGCACATGTCTATATCAGACATTCCGCGATACTTTTAATATTTGGGAAACTGTACATAAAAACTAGATAAATGTAGTATTATTGATGAACAAAAAGTTTTTTTTCAAATTATCCTATATTTTTTGTCTTTCGGATGAAATAAAACCGAAATCTCCTGATATTATACTTTTAAAACACGGAATTTGCGAGAGAGTGCCTATCTTCTGAAATAAAATATAACATCATAAATCTAAATAATAAACATCTCATAACTTCTAATTTATACGTAAAATATTTCATCAGGAACACTTATAAAAGTGACAGATCATCACGGACCAGAACACGCAAACGTTCAGGCCAAACAGATAGTTAATAAAATAAAAAAGAGAGCGACTAAAACAAGTGAAAATACAATTAAAATAATCGCTCACTGTACTAAAAAAGCAGACGCACATACATCTGCCGAATTATCATTTGTTCAAATTTCAAATACAAATTACACTTATTCATGTTATTTTGTTTTTGTTGTTTTAATCTGATTATTTTGTCGTAATTATTTTGACATGTGTTATTTTGTCGCGATAAGATCCATGTAATCATTATTGTGGGCATATTAAAAGATTGTTGTTTTCTTAAAGGCTTTCTGTTATGAATTGTAACAGGTTTCTTTCTATAATACTTGTGTACTTATTGCAAGTTACAAACAACCGGTAACTATTTGAATTAGACAACGAATGCATTTTAATAACAAACTATTAATATTTAGAATTTTTACGTCAATTGTTTAAAATGTACTTTATGCTGATCTTACTTACCGTTAAAACTCAACGAACAGGCTGTAAAACTGAAGGACGTTCCATCGGGACCTTTGACAACACTCACGCCACCATCCCCATTGCTCGTCCTGCCACCTCGATTACGTAGTCGAATCGCGTATTTGACGTTTTCTTTAACATGAACTGGTTTCTCGAATTTTATCTCAATGATGTCGTTGACGCAATCATCGGGTCCGAAAGCCCCCCTAGCTAATTCCAAACTACACCAGCGCTGTAAGAAAACAGATTGTGTAGGTTAATATTGATATTTCCGAAAAATCTTTTTAAAATACTCACTTCGTCCAACAGTTCCAGTTCACAGTCGTAAACTCCAACGCCACCGTAGATTCCAACGCCCGTGATCAATATGCCAGGTCGATCGACGGAGAAGCAAATGGCCTCTGGAGATCCGTTGCTGGTATTCCACGACTTAGTTGGATTGAACCTCGTGAATCGTGAAGGCGTCGTGTACATTATTCTACCGCAAGCCGCTTGCAGCTCATCTTCGGTTCCACTGGAATGTGCAGCTAGTTCAGCGATGACTCGTGCGAGAAGATGACAACAATGCGAGACCAAATCTGGTAACGACTGACTTTTTTCTTTGTTCAAGTTTTTCTTCACCGGAATCAAAATGAGATCCAACAGTCTGTCCAAAACCTCTCGAAACGGCCAGTTTAGAACTTCTCGACCCGTATTTTCCATTTGAGATTTGTAGCTAATTTGTTCGACGAGAATCGGGTAGTGGTGCGCTTCCGTCGAATTCATCATTGGTAAACCAGCGTTGTCGGATGGACTGAGCTGACGTTTTACGCTATCACTGCTATCCATTACATTGTTCAAAATTGGAAACGTACTTCGTAGACGTACACTCGAATTGCACAGAGATGCTAAAACGGCTGACAAAAGTTGATCTTTCGGAGAAGTTCCTTGCTCTTTATCAATTTCCGATAATAAGTCGCAAAGCGACGTCCATTTCAGGTACGCGGTTGGATAAAAAGCATGGTAACAAGTTACAAATGTTTTGTGACACTCGTCCAAAATCGTACTTGTCAATTTATTGCTGAAGGTATCGCTTCTGCTCACTCTCGTCTTTCCTTTGTTCTTTAAATTGGTCGTCAGGGAATCGGATAAAATTTGACGCAACAATGCCCTTACTTCGCCCACACATTCCGCCAGTCTTACCGATTCTGACGGAATCTTTTTGCTACTATGATTCGGATAAATTTCGTTAGTGTAAGTTCGAAGCAAACGCAAGCTAGCTTTGCTGACGTAAACAAGCCGCTCCATTTCGATGACGGTATGCGTGGAAGAAGTGGCATGAAGAGGAGTTTCGGCAAGTCCAGCTTTCAGCGTGTTCCAACTCCATTGTAACAAAGATATGAGAGACTGAAAACATTCTTCAGTGACGGTGCGGCTGAATTCTCGTTTCAATATATAAACCGGTTCCAATTGATCCCTTTGTCGGCTGGAATTTTGATTTTCTGGAGTTATAACACGGTATAGTAACTGAGGGATTTGACCAGCGTTAACATCAGTTCCATTGTTTGATTTTTTCGAAGACTTGAAATAGAACAAAACCTGATCTTCTGCAGTAATCATACCCTGACCACCCGAACCGCAATCGCTGGATGGCCCACTGACCCTCGCCAAGGCAACGTACCATCGATTCGCCCGTAAGACCAGAGGTTCGTCGAACAAGATCGAATACTTCTGTCGCGACCCACACGCATACGGTATCTCTTCTGTTTCTGCTAAGAGTTCTCCATCGCCCTCTTGGTCACCACCATCCAACCCAATATCGAATAGTTTGATTTTCGCGGTGTACTCTCCTCTACCTCCGAACAATCCGTATCCGCCTAACAGTATATCCGTATCCGCCATAAAACGAATAGCTTCGATGGAGTGTCCCGAGTATCCCCAGCCACCGCCGAGGCTTTCGAACCTACTCACTGCCACAAAGTCCTCTCGGCTGTATACTTTGCCGTGAATCGATTGATTGATGTCGTTCTCTTCGACGATCGCGAACTTTTCGTCCTGTGCTTGCGTAAGGGTATCCAGGCAGCCTAACAAATGCATCGCTGCTTGCGATCGTGTAACATAACAGGATGGAACCGTAGGCAAAGCCAAACCCGGATTCAAAATGGACAGATCGAGACCGGGAATTGGCCGCACCTCTGTAGATATCACATTATAAGAACTTATTTCGTGGTGTGTTGGATCGTAAGTCCAGATAATATTATACAAAGGGTCGAAACACGCCGCGCACTGATTGAAATCCACCTGGTCCACCCCACCGAAACTGTTGCAACTACTATCCTTTTTGTTTATCACCAAACACTTGAATGAATTGCCGTGTTCGTTCTGATGAGGCAATAATAATATGCAGTTCTTGTTGGCCATTACGGTACTTTTCGTGAGACTAATAGAGTTGATTTCATCCACCTTTATATAAGTCTGATCTCCAGAAGCTCCTACCCACGTGGCTCTTCTTCCGCATCGTGGTCCAATATTCGGTACCATGTTTGGAGAGCTGTACCATCGTTGGGACCTCTCCGATCGACGATTGCTATGGGCACTAGCATTCGTCCCGTCGCTACTTTGTTCATTGTAACAATTCATTCCCAGCTGCCCTTTCTGATATGATCCAAAAGTAAAAACTTCTCCTTTGGCCGTCAGAACGACCGTATGATTACTACCGGCGGCGACGTGAATCACAAAACCAGGAATTTTCACTTGAACGGGACCAACGTACGTCATTAAAGTACCGACTCCTAATTGACCATAAATATTACTACCGAACGTGTAAACCTCGCCGTTAAGTAAGAGCACAACCGTATGATGCAAACCGCACGAAACCATCACAACTGGACTATCACTTGGAAACGACACTCTCGCGGGCGGTATACTCGCAATCCTTGTGGTGTCACCGCGCTCAACGTCACTGCCCGCTCCGCCACTGCCTACACCGTCTTCAGGAGGTGGATTGCCAATCAGTCCAAACTGAATATTAGGGGGATTTCTGATGTCGGCAATACTGGGACCTGCTACTTTTTTTAAATTCATGACACATTAAAAACGATTTCAAAAAACCTATATACAATAGATCTCCCCTTATTTTAAGTTTTCGAGTCAAGGAATATGGCAGCATCTACCCTTATTTTAAGGTTTCCCCTCACCCCCACCCTTGCAGTTGCTAACAGGGTGAGACCGAGAAAACAAACAATTTCCTTCCTTTTCCGCGTCATGCTCAGCTAGTGTTCATAAAAATTTCGCTAGGTAAGGCGCCATTAATGATCCACCCAGACCAAACTGACGTCGCAGCAAAGGTCGAGTGGTGGGGTAACGAGTGAGGGAAAAACAGTAAAATAGAGGACGAACTTAAAATAAGGGGAGACCTACGGTAACATATATATCAAATAGTGTAACTCACGGCTCGCTCGTTGATTACCGGCTACTTTCAATTTCATAGCGTAAGATTTACTCAGGCCTTGACCAGATCTCATCCACTGACGATTTTTCTTCTCTTCTAAACGTTTCCGCAAAAACTCGCAAAGGGTAGCTCGAGCTACTGCAAAAACACACAAAAATGACGAACCTGCGGAATGCTCAATAACAGGTAGATAAACATGTAGAAGTAAATTTTATTTTCGGCTTTTCCGAAACGTGTCCCGTAACCGACGACTCTCCCCTAAATATAGTTGTGAATATAATTTCGAAATTGTGTATTTTAGTATTAAACGTATCACATCTTGTCTAAACATGTCATCTTATACATGCGCATAAAATATAATTAATAATTTCTTTTCTCCTAATTAATATTGAATAAATATAAATATGAATCAGTATTTCTTGGTAAACGAGAATAATGTAACTACGATAAAACTTTAAGATGATCTTATTTTGGCCTACATTTTAAACACGGATTTGTGTTTGTGGAATAACCATCAACGATTTAACAAATGAAACTTCGACTTTCTGTTAAGGTCGAAATAACGATTATTAAATTAAATTATGTGCATTAAAAAATGCATACTACTTCTTGTATGGCGTCTCATCTCAATCTGTACCACTGCGCATAAAATGTAGAAAATAAATGCATAAAATAAAAGAAACGATTACGAATCTAACCTTTACCTCCTGACGATCCAAGAACCGATACGTCGCTGCCATTGTCACAATTTTCCTTAGCACAAAGTCGACAACAGCCGCACTCCGCGCAGCCACTGTCTCCTTCGCCGCAACCGCATTCTCTGGAAATAACAAATTTCAGTTCAGTTAGTACTACTTCAAAAGTAATTTATGAAATCGGAAGTATGATACTCACTGGCCTGGATTTCGACCAGGTCTCAATCTGCTTAGACAGGAAATACTGTAACCAGTGCACTCTCTACAAACCGTGCAGATCATACAAACTCGATGGCTCCATTGATGTTGTCCGGAAGGGCACACACCTCGTGCTTCTTCCCATTCTTCGCTTTGTTCTCCACCTTTTGCATTAACAAAATTTCAATTACAGAATTAATAGAAATTAATCGCGTATTTCTTTGGCGACTTTTTATATGAGCAGTTTCAATTTTACATCTATTCTAACTTAACTAGATCAGCCTAAATATTCCTGCAGATTCTAAGTTTCTAACAAACGAAAGTAGATTAAAGATGGATTGAAACGGATTCATTTTACCGGGTTTGAATACAAGGTTTTGAATTGTTTAATTCATTTTAATCCGTGCCTCCCCGGTGTGTTGGAACAAACTTTAATTAAAAAGTTTGGGCATATGGGTCTTTTCAACGTGAAATTGTTCGTGGATACCGTACGAACATTTTGGGTAAAAAACAAACAAATCGCGGGGGGTTTTTGACAAAAATCAATTTTTGTCCAAAAATATAGGGATAAACGCTCTCCAGGGCTCAATTTTGATCAAATCGAATCGTTCAAATTAAATTAGCTTTTATTACGGTGACCGATTATAACCATTACTATTTTAAATTTATTTAAAACGGTCCACAGTGGGCTAGGAGCGCTACTTCCGTGACCGAAAGTCGGTTTCGTAATATTTCAGTAACAGACTAACCATTGTATTAAGTGGTAATGAAACTAGTTTTTACCAAAATGACTGATCAATAAATTCTTTGCCATTTTGTTGTGATACAGGCTCGAATTAAGTTCATATTTATGAATAATTTGTTCTCTTCTTAATTTCAGTTTAGAATAGTCGTTAGATTAATAATTGTAGCCTTTCTCTCGGTTAATAGCAAAGTAGAAGACATTAAAATTCTAATTAGATGATTAATTCAAATTTTTACTGATGGTTCAATGTAATATTAATATCGGAAAAGTAAGTTTTTAAAATCGCGTTCAGGCTGTCGAATGTGAGTACCAAAATGTTCCATGCTATTTTTAATCGTTTAAAGCGGGAATTTCTTCTATAGAGTATCTACTTCAAGATAAGTTTGCTCGTTTTTGCCCATTTTTTAAATTAAACTGTAAAACACCCAAAATCGGACAATGAAGAAAATTAATGTAAATACTGATTGTTTAATACAGTTTCAGGTCCATAAATTTTAAGATCGTTTAAAAAATTCAAAAGGTAAAAAAAAACAAAAATTGTAACAAATCAAAAAAAAATAAAAAAGCGCTTCAACCGTCCCGTGGTGAAGCGCGTGAATAGGTTTTATAAAAGTAACCGAAACTAAGAAAAATGTTGCCATCAATATTAGAGTACTTAATTCTCTTCCTTTATATAATACATATTTTGTTAACTCCTGCCTATAAAAAATTATCTAAGTATTATGTAAAATTATGTAAATTCATTTAGGTTTTAAAACTCAATTCTTCAATATTGGATTTGCCATCTTCAATTTTGATAATTTAATGTCAGATTCGTATTTAATGACCCAAAAATACCCCCAAGAAATTAGTTTTCAGCAAATTCCGTGTAATTTTAGTATTTCATCCGCCATATTGGATCCGCTATCTTGAATTTTAAAAATCTAGTGGCAGATTCGAGTTCCGCGACCCTCAAAACCTTATAGTAACACGTTTCAGACAATTTTGAAAACTTGTATACTTTTAGCCAAAATAGTAAGTCTTCTGGCCCACAATATGTTGTATATGGGCAAATCCACAGAACTTTTAACTTTTCTGTGATTCAATGATATACGGAAATAAATATGTTCACTATTGAAATATATTTAATGTGTGTTGATATTTCGTTTTAAATACATTTAAATAATATATCTGGACGATATCGAGTCAATTAATAAACTCAGACATTTCCGAATTGAAAACCGAAAAATTTACCTTGTGATTCTTACAAATTATTTAAGACTATGCTATGCTGCATCTATGCCATGCTAGATATTTTATTTTCTCAATGTACAAAATGTAGTCAAGTAAATATACTAATAGTCACAGTCTGATCAATGTGCTTGCTTGTGATAAAAACTACAGGAATTTAAAACTGCGTGATAAGTTTTGTAGAAATATAAAATTAATTGAGATTATCTATTATAATTTCCATGCCATATTATTAATAACAAATTACGATGTCACTCATCTATGTGCCCCCTTTCAAAATGATTCTATACAGGTTTAATCATTTACACTTTAAACGTGATTATTTTCAAAATTGCCTTTTTTACCGCGGCACACTTAAAATAAACAATATTTTTAATTATTTCGTTCTGTGATCGTTCTCAAATTTCATACTTTATCGAAAAATTATTTGAATTTTTATAGGTTGATGATTAAAAATCTGAATTTAGAAATTTCAAATTCAATATGGCGGACCCAATATGACGGACAAAACTATCAAAATATAATCTAAAGTGGGCGAAAATCGAAGATCGGAGGTTTTTGCGATCGCTGATTATGAATCTGAAGGTAAAATTTTGAAATTCAAAATGATGAATCCAATATAGCGGACAAATCTACCAAATACGACTTAAATTTGACAGAATTTCTTTTTTTTTTTAATTATTATAAGAAATTATAAGAAAAAAATAATGTTAATCGGGTTCCTATGTATATTATACACAGTTACAATAAAAAAAATCGTTAATTTATCAACATATTATTATTATTATTATCATTATTATTACTATCGACATTTTCAATCGAGTTTTTAAATTTTTAATCTCGACAACTAATTCGTAATCGACGACTTCAAAAATCCCGAGAACTTAGTTCCATTTAAATCAAGCAATTTTTCGTATTTTGGTTCTCCATATTTGACCGTCATTTTGAATTTAAAAAATCTGACGATAGACTCGTATTTAGTTGCTTATAAACTCCACAGGAAAAACAGGAGTTTTATTTACATTAAACAATTTTTCGTACTGTAATCCATCATATTACGTCCACCATTTTGAATTTCGAAAATCTGACAACATAACCGTAATCAGCGATCGCTAACATCCTCCACCCAAAAAAAAAAAACAAATTTCATTAAAATCGAGTAATTTTTCACATTTTATCCGCCATTTTGTATTTTGCACTCACGCCGTGTCATAAAAATTATGCACGCGCATGATTATCACTTCAGAGCTATAGTCTGAATGTATGGTTAAAAGGAAAAAATTGTCCCACAAAATAAATTCCAAAAATGTTTTAGTGCCAAAAATTAAAAGTTCCGTGGATTTGCCCATATATATTTAAAAATTTTGTCCGCTATTTTGAATTTTTGAAAACTAAATGCAGATTCGTAATAAGAGACCCCAAAAACTATAAAAACATTCATGAGATGTTACAACCCTGCAAACATAGAAAGTAACAGTTATGTAACATTTACGTAATGGTTACATTGTTACATAGTTGTTATATAACTGTTACTTTTGTGTTTGTAGAGAAGTTATTCCACTATTCTGAGAGTTATGAGTTTTAGCCACTCACTCGGGTCTCCTGGCCCACTGTGCGGGTCGAGAAATTTTATTACTTACAATTAATTACGAATGGAAACGTAATTTCTGAATTCGATCTTAATCTTTTTCGTTTGTTGGGAAGTGCAGATTTGCACAATGTATCAAGATATTTTTTAAAACCGCGTTTAAATAGTCATGTTTATTATTTTTATTAAAGTGCAACTATAACCCATAACCTCAAAACTACAGATTTTCTTATAATCTCTAATGTGAGTATAGTAAATCAACGTTAGGAAGTTTAAAATCTAGTAATAAATTACGTTTCGAACTTTTTGTTACATTTTCTAACATTTCATTACGTCTTAAATTTAAGAGACAGTGAAAATATCATACGAATGTACAAAATTACAATTTAATAAAATGAATAAAGTAACTTTGATTTACATACCATCTTCAATCGTAATTGCATCGTCTTCGGTTACGCCAGTTTCCATAGCTGTGACAGGTACCTCTTTAGTCGCTGTGTGCTGAGCAGCCAAAAAATGTCTGCCGCACTGTCCTCTATTATTGATTCCAAAAGTGTATAAATGGCCCTTATTCGTTAAGACTGCAGCATGTGCTTTTCCCAAAGAAACATTTACTACGCAAACATCTTTCAATTCGGACACCAAACCACTAATGTTGTCGCTAAGCAGAGTATCCTTGCCGAACAACAACAACGAACCCTCTTTCGTAACCAGAGCCGTAGATCCATTATTGCAAGCGGCATTGACTATGAATTGACCTTCTACTTTAAGCATTTTCTTTGGTTTCACCGGCTTGGGCTGTCGTCGAACCTTGGCTAAATAAAAATGTATTATTTCATGCCTGCGAAGAAATAAAAATGTAATAAACTTACTGCTTTCTCCATCTTCTCCACGTTTCGCAGTGCCAGCGAATAGCACTGATCCATCGTCGAGTATCATAATCACATGTTGTCCTTCGTGACCAACAGCAAAATTAACAAATTTTGCTCCTTTATTGATGGGAACTTCCAGCCACCTGTTAGGTCTTGTATTACTCTTCATGCCGATACAACTGCCTTTCCCGGTGTACAATAGTTTACCGGAAGCAGTCTTAAGTAACCCAAATTCTTTACCGGCTGCAACAAACTTTACTTCATCGTCGCAACCTAAGTTTAAAGTGTAAGCTACTTGATCTTCATCGAACGAAGCATAACCGAAGACATCGACGCATTTCCTCGCTAGCTTCAGTAGCAATTCAGATGTTACGGTTACTGGATTACTTAAAGTATTAATTGTGCGAACAACAAAACCCTCCTAATGACATAAAATGTATATAAATAAATGTACAATTAAAAGTGACATCGAGACTTACATCTTTGCCAGCCGTAATCATGCCCAAGTTTTCGCCATCCGAGAACATCACTGACGATGACCAATCTCTGCCTTCTAAAACAGCTATCCCTCTAATTGACAATGTCTCCGCATCTAATATTAACAGTTCACATTGTTTTCTGGGCGCGCATTTGAAATATAACGAACCCTGCAAAGGCAATAGTTTAGAAATCTATTTTTTGCTATATTTAGTTTTTAATATATTTACATTCGCGTAACCGAGCCATCCTGATTCAGTCGGGTAGAAATCAGCCTTATGAACATAAACGTGACCCCATATCGTCCCATTGTGTCCGCTGCCAACTTTGAGTAACCCGCAATTTGTATGAAGATATAAATATTTTCCATCGCTCACAAAACTTCTTCCATTCAAAACTAAATTGTTTATTTCTTTTGGTAATTTAAGCGTACAACTATAAATTTTGGAACTTTTTGGAACACCGTGGGTTATCCATTCTGGTCGCTCAAGTTTGCCGAGTAATACGGCATGGACACTTCTCTGAAGAGAAGTAAGGACGAATGGCATCTAAAATACAACAAAGTTTATTTAAACTGATGTGCGATATCTATAACTTAGAATTAGACTTAGTCGCAGTTGTACCTGAATATTCTGCACTGCAAGTGCCCTGGGACACATTAATAGTGCAGCTATTGCTGCTAAAAGACGACCAGTATCACCTCGAACAACAACCAAACTGAGTAAACAGGCACACGCGACTGCCGTAAGATGACTACCATCGTTAACAGCTGTCGATTCTGGACCGTGAGATGTAGCCAGGTCCAGTAAGAGATCAAAGAGAGGATCTGTAAAAAGAAAATATGTAATACTACTCATTTTGTTACAATTAAAATATTTACCGATGACATCTTCAGGTTCGGACTTTAAACTCTCTGGTAACTGGCCTTGCAAGACATCTAACAAAGCAGTCAAGGCTTTTGTACATAGCGAGGGTTCAATAGAACGACTCTCTCTTATTAAAGTAAAAACACTTCTCAGGCCTATTCCCACAATCTGCAAAAAATTCTTGCATTGTAAACTGATGATTTAGTATTAATGTAAAATTATTTTGCGGGTATGTCACCTTTGGTAAGGTTTGCGTTGTTGATATTCTATCTTCGTCGTCACTTTTTAAGATTATACTGTCGCTAAGCTCTGGGGGTGGAGGGGAACTGCAATTCGATGCATGGAATACTTCGCTTGTACTCCGGGCATGTTTTTCTAACACTGTTCCCCTAACACTTGCGAAGACGGCGAAAGCTGAAGCGTTGCTTGACAACTCAATTTCAGGTGGACCGATAGAACTGATGTCTCCATTTAAATCAATCTAAGCGGGTGAATATAGTGACATTAATGAAGTTTTCTTCTAAAGAATCATAATGACAATAATAATTTAAGGACTCTTACTTTTTTCTTATCCTTTTTCTTGACAGTTTTGCTCTTTTTACATTTTTTCCAATCGCCTTTAGACCTGGAGGAAATTTAGAGACTTTTTGTATATTTTACTATTATAAGTAAATAAACATTTATAATTGTTTACTTTATTGATATCTTTATGGTGTTGAATAATGTTGGAGTTTTGCAGAAAAAATAAACGAAATATTCCAAATGTTTACCCTACTGAAAATGTTTGTAATATCATATGATAAATCATATGAGAATTTTAAAATATCAGACGATCCGGGAAACTTTTCATGTGATTTCTCATGTAATTATAAGAAATAATAATAATATGAGAAAATGAATTACAATCATCTGCATTCCTCTAAGATATTAAAGAAATTATAAAAATCTCATATGATTTACCATATGATTTTACGGAAATTTTCACCAGGGTAGTTAGTTTTTATTAGAAATTCTTAAGTATACAAGATAAGATTTTTGGTGAAACAAAAATTACAATTGTTGATGTCAACTTCTTTTTATCACATATTAATCGTCAATGTTATTCAATTTAATGAAATTTTTTATTCTGAATCTTGTTTTTTATATTTTAATATATTCCTAATTTATATTTATTTAGTTTATATTAGGATAAAATCATTTTACAGTCTCTGGCAAAATTAAATATTTTTAAATTAAATATTTATTTAAATATTTACTAAATAATTTTTTAGCATTTATCTTTTCAAACTTGAAATAAAGACGACTTATACTTTGTAATCTTCCGATTTATTGGTATTGAACTTGATTACATTACTTATTCCAATGTATTAGTTGCTTTGAATTTTAAAAGTTACTATTTTATAATTTAGTTGTATTAAGGAAAAATTTCTTTTTTTTTTCAATGATTTTGAAAAATAAAATTCTTGAATGGAATAACATAAATTAACGATCGTAACGTAGTTATAATTTATAGCTAATTGATAAAATTAAGTGTTTTCACTGTTTTTAGCAACATTTTTATATACAGATGTGCAGTGTTTTGACTACGTTGTAGACAAAAATCCTTATAATATTTGACTATGTTTTGAAAATATTTTACTACATATGTACCTGACTGAATGACAGATATATGTAATGTTGCAAATTACTTACTTTCTTATTATTATTATTATATTCTGAAAGGGACACAGAACGGCCCCATTCAGGCCATAGGGTGAGCCCCATCAAAAGCCGTTTTACAGACTGACCTATGCAACTTAGAGCTAGATATTAACAGATAATCTTAATATAATAAATTAATAAATACGCATAAATTAGAAGAAAAGAAAATAATGATTAAAAAGTGTGGAACGAACAAGTAGATAATTGAAACGGTATGGCACGATACAAAAACTTTACTCCATTCCATTTCGAATGGCTCAGTTTTATACAATCACCGACATTAAATTTGTGAAATACTTTTCGTATTTCAACTTGACTGTATCGAAGAGTTTCTGATTTCAGTTCATCATAAGATGATGGATATTCATTAATATTACTTGTACAGTATGACAAATGTAACTTATTACTATTTAGATTTAAAAATGACTACTTTTAATTGAATCGTATTTTGAATTCAATTGGTATTTGAATAAATTAAATATTTTCATATAAGAGTTTCATCTAAAGTGCAAACTTATGTAAATAACAAATCATCTTTCAAAGAAAGAAATCTCTCTTAATAATTACAGTTGAGTTAATATTTAAAAGGTAATTTATTTGTTTTTTATAGTTAAATAAATTGCCATCATAATATTTCTCAATATCTCATTATTTATTAATTTTTAATTTAAAAATTAGCTTTCAATCAATCTACACAGTGTACAAGGTTGTAAATGGTAGTATTTTATAAAAAAAATTAGCTAGATGAATTATTTTTATTTTGAGCTTGTCAAACGGTCTTATGTAGTTTTGACATATTTTCATCAAATAAAATATTTTTTTATTTATTTATTTATTTATTTTACACAGGCATTATTGCCCTTATACAATGAAAACAAGTATCGTCGCATA
This sequence comes from Trichopria drosophilae, assembly GCA_030407085.1. Taxonomy (NCBI): domain Eukaryota; kingdom Metazoa; phylum Arthropoda; class Insecta; order Hymenoptera; family Diapriidae; genus Trichopria; species Trichopria drosophilae. The sequence goes on from CM059584.1 coordinate 41,221,628, forward strand.
AATGATCGAAGAATTATAATAGAAAAACTAAATGAATAAACTTACAAAAAACTAAGTAACGTAAAGAAATGTGTTAAACCACTTACACAATAATATTATAATACTAATCATTGGCAAAGACTAGATTTAACATTCAAATTAATTTAAAGTTCATTTTATTCTTAAAATTACGTAAAATGGTACAAAACGCAACAAAGATTCTTCGACTTTTTTTCATAAATTCATTAAATTAGATAATTTCTTGGTTTAGCAGTCTCTCATACAGAAAAGTAAATAATACATAAATAAACAAGGGTTGTCGATTTCAACCACTTAATTATGATATGTAAATAGGCCTTACTGACGTCCAATTGGTATACTTGGGACGAAACGTAGCAGTTTTTACAATAGGCATTTTTTTATATTGTCGCTGGAGGGAAACTAAATGCATTAGTAAAATATGATTTTTAATTACATATATCAGTCTGAAAATTGAAAATTTAGAAACTATTTAGATATAATTAAGCGGTTGAAATCGACAACCCTTTATTTATTTATTATTTACTTTTCTGTATGAGAGTTTTATCAGATATAATATTGAATTTAGCCGTGTATATTTTTTATTGTAATTCTTCGGGCATACTTTCTCTTCTAAAGCAATAACTGCTTTTTATTAAATTATATGTGGTAATTTTACGTTCATTTAGTAATTTATTACCTTATTATTCCGAATTGTCTATTTTATTATGAAAGTCTGGAAATATAAAAAATTGTCGTGTGTAATTTCCCTGTCAATTTCAGTATAAATCATCTTTATTATTATTTTCTCTGCAAAATAACACGAAAGAATTCATTTGTGACTACTCAATTATAATTACACAATTTTTTACTTATGTATACATTTATTTACCATTCTTTATGTATATATAAATATAATTACTGCAAAATAAATCTGTCTTTGACAATAAACCTTATAGAAATTTTAAATCTCTCAGCGTAGAAAATATAATCTCACGGATAGATTTATAAAATATTATTTTTTTTAGTTTTCTATCAAAACACATTTTTCAATAATTAGTTACTTGTTATTTATTGATATTTTCATATTTACACTTCAATGATTATGCATGTAATTCCCCTGCCATACATGTAATTCCCCTGGCTAATAATTTTGGTTAATTCTTTTAAGTCCTTGGAATTCGGTGTGCCCGCGCTATATATTTATTCTATAGCTTAGTACAAACATATTTCATGAGATAATTAGACTATTTTTTAAAATCTTGATTGGATGTCGAAATTTGAACTTTAAATGAAAATCACCCATAAACAATAGCTATTACAAATATATTTACTTTATTGAAAATCATTTTTAAGTTAGTAGTAAAGACTTTACGAATAGAAATAGTGACTATAACACTGATCGAGAAATACTCAATAGTTTTTCAATTAAGTAACATAACGGTTTTAATCGCATTATAGCAATTTATTCATATTTATTTTACTCGATTTCGAATTACTTGATTGTATGCACTATAATTGACATTAAATGTGTAAAATAGTCTAGGGTAATCGATAGAGTGATTGGCCTCTTACGAGATAGATCTTATGTTTTTTTAAAGATGCTGAAAAAATTATAATTAAAAATTCATTTAAAAATTATTCATTTTGAAGAAAAATAAAACTGGTATCAAAGCGTACAATGATTGGCCAGTGATCAGTATGAGCTAATGGTTATACTTTTCGCATATTCATTACACAATTTTCCAGGGTTGGGTAGTAGGAAATTAAAAAATTAATTACTATTAACTTAACTTAATTACTTTTTCGATAGTTAACTTTCAACTTAACTTAGTTAAGTTTATTTTTAACTTTTTAGATAATTTATTAACCCTTATATGAAAATACATAAAAAATTCTTAAGGAATAGAGTGCACACAATTCATAAAAACCATTAATTCGAAAGATGTAACCGCAAATATCGACCCTAGCGAAAATAACACGCTGGTTTACATTACAGAAAAGATTGACAAAAACCGACGCAAACAGAAAAAGAAAACCGACGCAAGTAGGAGGTTCGCAGACTCCACAAAAATTTTAGTATTTAACTTTTTAACTTTGACAATAGACATATACATGGCAGGAGGGAAAGTTTTTGGTTTCAGGTTTTTCTCCGCTAATTCTCAGTCGATAGAAATCTGAATTTCTGAAATTTGTATTTTGACTTCATATAATGCTAAATTTTGATAAAAAGTAAAGTAAAAAGTTTGTACTATAAACGAAATATAATGTAGACTTAGATTCGGTAATGTCTTAACTTTATTTCATTTTTAAGGTCTGAAATTATTATAACTTTTCACTTCTAACTTGTATCTTTTAACTGTCGACTTTAACTTTTATCTTTTTTCAGTTCATTTTTAACCGTTAAGTGTACATTTTATTTTTCAAGTTTTTTACTTTTAACCGTTTAACATTTAACTTGTTAATTTTGACTTTTAACTTATAACGTTTAACTTTCAGCTTTTAACTTATAACTTTTTAGCTTTTAACTTTTAACTTTTTAGCTTTTATCTTTTAACTTTAACTTTTAATTTCTTAACTTTAATTTTTAACTTTTTAACTTTTTAGCTTTTCACTTTAACTTTTAATTTCTTAACTTTAATTTTTAGCTTTTATCTTTTAACTTTTTAGCTTTTAACTTTAACTTTTAACTTGTTAACTTTAATTTTTAACTTTTTAACTTGTAACTTTCAATTTTATTATTTGTTTATTATAGTTTAACGTAACTTTCCAATATGATTAATTTAATTTATTTTATAACTCATTAATACGTTTCATTTCTCTATCATGATGTGTAATTATTTTTGAAATACACTTAATTATTTTTAGTACAAGTATTTCAGTAACGCTTAATAAAAATAAAATTGAATTCAATTGACTAATCATATTAGGGTGGCGAACAATTGTACCTTAAGAATAATTTTTTTCTTTTGATTCTTATAAAAAGTCATAAAATAAAGAATGTTTATAAGGTATTATTTTTAAAAATATTTAGAACCTCCTAAACTTTCTGGTTCATGTTATTATGTAAAAATATATCTTGAGAATTTTCAAAAATCAAATAGGGATGCATTGAAAATAGTTTTGGAGTATAATTCGAAAAAGTTTGACACTCGGAGTATTTTGACATTTGTAAGATTGAGGTTAATTCTGTGAAATGCAGCGATCCAAGGAAAAATGATATTTGTTGAAATTTTCTGTAGAGGAAGTGTCGGAACCGCTTTTTTTGGGTCGGGATTAAGGGTAAAGTGTCGAAATTGTAAAGTGATATCGCTTAAAGCGGCAAGTAAACAAAAGGCGAAGAGGTTATACTTGGTTCTCACCTTTGGGCCTCGGCAACATTTTTGAATAACTCATAGAAGCATTTGATATAGTTGTCGGGCTCGGGCAGTAACCTTTCATATTCCCCGATGACCATGGCTCGACGAAAATTCGACTCTTGCGAATCACCAATTCATTTTGACAAAATTATCGATCGTTGACTTGTCACTGTCCGTCTCTCGGGTCCATGTATAGAGTTTTTACGACTATCCTGGCCGTTTGGGACGTCGAAATCGAAAGAGGCCCAGGTACCTTAGCTTCCTTCGGCTTCAAATTTTTTCAATATCAAATCCTTTCGTCTGTCGAATAATTCAATTATTCGAAACGGCGATGCTTCGTTTCGGCGCGTGTTGTGAAAGTTGTATGTGTTTGTCTTGAAAGTTCTCCCAGCTGCTGAAACCGCGGTCGCGAATCACAATCGCTCCTCGCGATTTTATTCGAGAAAATACCCTCGAAAGCGCCTATCGAAATTCAGAGCGCCACAGTCGAAGGATCTCGAAACGCCATCGATTGCTTCCAAGCGGGAAAGCGACGCCGCATTAATCCATCAAGTCCAAAAAGGACCAATTTTTCGTAAACTTTTCAGCTCTAACTTTTCATGAATTGTCAATGTTAAAAATTCGGGACTCATCATTTCTAACCTGAAATTTATCGTACCTTCCGATTCTGACCTTATAATTCTTAAAAAATACGACCAAAAAAAGATGCAATCGATTATTTAACAAAAAATCGGATTTTTTAACTCTAATTTTTTTTCGATTAACAATTTCGCGCCGAAATTGGATGAGGAGGTCTCTATAAAGTGACAATTTCACGGCCTCGGACCCTAAACTTCAAAATATACGAGAGAAAAAATAAGTTTCAAAATGGCGATATCCAATATGGTGGCTGGAACTAAAAAATTTAATGTCATTTTCGATTTGGTCATGTTTAACAATTTAAATGGATAATTTATTACTGAAAATGTGTTTACTAAAAGCTGTGTGTGTCGCTGTAATCAATAATTGGATGTCGAATTTGAGAAATTAAAAATGGCAGATCCAATATGCTAGACGAGAATGTTGAAAATGAGTCGGATATACTGCGTTTTTAGGGTCGCTAATCACGAATGTCACGTCAAATTTGCGAAATTCAAAATGGCGGACCCAATGTGTCGACCGAAAATTTCCAAATGTCTCCATTTTTATAAAAGTCTGCATTCACTACTTTTTTTTTGTGTTGTCGATCATAAAACTCATATTACACAATTCTAATGGCAGTTTATCTTGATACTCGTGATGTTCGTATATTTCTAAAGTTAATAAATAATCACAATTTACGTTCGTTGGCCGTCAAAAGATTTGTCTCTTCCCCAACTCCCACCATTTGGCGATCAACGTATAATACGGAGCCTTCTTTCTTCTTTCTTTAGTTTTCTTGTTTTTTTTTCATTTATTTTTATTAGTTTATTACTTTTATATGTTTTTTTTCCTTTTTCTTTTTTTGTTCTTTTTCATTTGTAATTCTTATTTCTAAATTCGAAATCGGTAATATATATCTTGCAATATAAATCTTTCATATTGGGCCATGGAATATACATCGAATTTTTCAAAATTATGATAATTGTTCTTCGTTTCATGTATGATGCACTGATGAGGAAGAGTTTTTGAATGCAGATTTTTTCAAAATACGGACAGTTGAAAAAATTTCCTCCCCCCAATATTGGATAAGCCATTTTGAATTTCGTAAATTCGAAATCGGATTAGTGATTAACATCAGCAAGAATTTATCAATTTAACTTCTTAAACATGGCAAAATTGAAAATAGCATACAATTTTCGGCCTCAATGTACTGGGTATTGCCACTTTTTTTGCGCTCATTCATTTTGAAGCGCAGGGTCCGAGGCGGTGAAATTGGCACTTTATAGTGACCTCCTCGTCCAATTTCGGGGCGAAATTGTTGATCGACAAAAAAAATGGGGTGTAAAAATCCGATTTTGTGTTAAATAACTGGTTGTATCTTTTATGGATCGTATTTTTTATAAATGTTAAGGTGGAAATCGGAAAGTACGATCAATTTCAGGTTAGAAATGATAAGTCCAGAAGGTTTTCAACATTGATAACCTATTAGAATTTACAGCTGAAAAGTTCAAGAAAAATTCGTCCTTTTGGGACTTAATGCCCTACTGGAAGTAAACGGATTCAAACGGAGAGAAAATTTGTATCCGTTTGAATGCCCACTTTCCATTCTTTTCAATCGGTTGTTGTCCGTAAAAACTGAATACGTTCTGGATCCGTGGAATGGAAAATTGATCCGCCTCAATCCGTTCTAATATGAGCCTGTCGAATCCGTGTCTATTCGTATCTATCCGTGATATGGCACCGAGTGCACCTGTTTTTATCCGTTTCTATTTGCATAAATACTTTCATCCGTCTCAATTCTTAAAAACTGAGTCAATATTTATCCGCATATATCCGCCAGCGTATACGAAAACTAAATCCGCTTCTATTCGTTTGTATGCTTGTATCCTTTTTTATCCGTAAAAATGTATAAATATTTATCCGCATATATCCGCCTGCGTATACGAAAATTCTATCAGCTTCTATTCGTTTGTATACTTTGATATTATCGTTTGTATAGTTTGTAATACAAAGCACGAACTATTTAAAAATTATGCATTTGAATATTTATTACCAGGATATACATCTTTGTATTAATTTAATGTAAGAATATTGTAAGATAGTCGTTAGGGTTGTTCAAGTATTGCGATTTTTCGAAATTGTCCTCCCTCCCCTTTCGTCATGTACATGGAAATATGCTCAAGTGGCTTGATTTTTCCGAATCACAGAGTTGCACGGATAGGGAATTAACGGAACGAAAACATTTCCGATCCGCCAAAGATAGTTAAAATTGCTCGCAGATGCCTACCGATGGAGACGCGGATTGAAACCGACGGATCGAAACGTATAGGCTCGGAAACGTATCGAAACGGATTGAAAACAATATGTGCGGACAGACAGTCGGATAGAAACCCGCGGATCACGACGGATTAGAAATGTAATTTGCGAATCGCGGATATGCGCGGATAGGAAAGTATTGGAACGGACTCGTGTGCGATCCGCGGCAGACGTCGGGAATAAATCAATGTTGGACACGGATACGGGCGGATTAGTCACGGATAGCCTTCGGATACAAGAGGTTAAAAATGTATTGAAACGTTATCAAACGTATATAAACGGATAGCCGAAGTATTAATACGGATAGGGTTTGAATCCGTTTACTTCCAGTAGGGTGGGTTAACCCTTTTTAGACGGGAACGACATTGAGTTTTGTCATCGTTTAATGTAATTGGACTGAAATACATTTTACAGCTACAGTTTCCGAAAGTTTGCAGCCGCCTTTTTCATATCCTGTCATTGAAATTGACCTCCGAAGCAATATAAAAAAGTTATAGCCCATTTTAAAAGACGCTGAAATTTCGCGTTTTTTTTTGTTTGTTCAAATCCCACATTTTTAAATTGAAAACGTTCTGCAAGAATAACGTAACCAGCAGAAAAGGTGGCATAGATATATATGTTCTAAATATTCCAAAATGGCGACTTAATAAAAAAACACGATGTTTTTCCGAATTTTTACTTTCTAATCTCATTAACCTTTAGAGAGCCGGGATTTTGAGACGAAAATTCACCTCAAAAATATTGGAACAAAAGGTATCTTACATCACCGATTGAACGATGACAACGTATCGATATATTCATCATATAATTGATAAATAAGATAATTTACACATAAAATAAAGTATCTTTTATAATTTAACAGAGTTGTTATGATTCAATAACATGATTTTGGGGTAATTCACCACTTCAGCCATGAAATTCAATTTTTACGTATTTGAAATTTCGGAGTATTTTCTAGTACTGAATCCAAATCTGATATGAAAAACAATGTAAATTAAGAATGCAACTTTCTTTTACATGCAGACAATATAATTTTTTTTTTCAAAAAAATTAAATCTGGAATCATAAGCGGTACATGAAAGGTAAAAAGGGGTGAAAAGTGGTAAAAGAATTAAAAAGGGATAAAAATTTAAGAAAGGTGAAAAAGATGAATTTATATTTCAATTATTTTATATAGTAAATTGCTGCTGCGCGTAAACTAATTGATGAATTTCCCAAAAAATGTAATATACAACTGTAAGTGGTATAAAAAGAGTAACAAGGGGTTAAAAAGGGGCGAGAAGGGCTGAAAAATGATAATAAGGGATCAATTTATATTCAATTACGTTAATCCCACACAGCACACTCTCCTAGGGACGTCCTCAGGAGCTCCTCAAGCGTCCAAATGTCCGCTTCTACCATCCTGTTAACGTCCACAGGACGCATTAAGGACGTTAATAGGACGATAAAAGCGGACATTTGGACGTCCTGAGGACGCCCCCTGGACAGTGTGCTGTGTGGGAAGTAGTGAGAATTAAAGAAGTTTTTTGGTGACCTAAATAATAGTTTTCCGACCCGCTAAAGGTTAAACTTTCCGCAAACTCATTTCAAATACATGAATTATATAGCAAATATGTGTAGAAGTTCTAAATATATACATGTATCAGGAAAAACAATACTTATTCAGTAGGACACGTAAAACATGACAGTTTTCCACTGATAAATCAGCGAATTCAATATAGCAATGTATTTTGGAAGTATTGTCCTGAGAAAAGTTAGGTATTTTCTGCTAGACACTCCGGTAATTTTTGCGGGAGTATCTCCGGCAGTCTATATACTGCAGAAATTACAGGAGTCGCCTATAAAGGATACAGGGTGGCTTAAAGCAAAACTCGGCTTATATGAATATGGTAAAATATATAGGATTATTCAGCAGAATCTGCAGAACGTATTAAAAGAGAAAATTAGCGAATTCTTTAAAAACTTCCGTTCAGTATTATAATTTTAGGTTCCGTGCATTGCATATGTATTGCTAGGAATTATTAAAGTAATTTTACAGTATATAGAAACAATGTAAACTAAAATACCAGTGATAATCGTGGAAAATGTATACTTTTGACTGTAAAATATAAAGTAAGTATATATAAAGTAAATTCAAATCCAAAAGCAACAATTGGTGACATATGAGAGGCTAGGTTTTCGTATATTCTACGCACACATATCCACTCAGTATATTACTCAACTTCCACGAGATTAAAATGTTTTTTACAAATATTTATTACATATGGTTTTCAGAGAATTTTTCACATCACATACAGGCAAGCACACCGGTTGTCGCGGGAAAACCACATTGCACGTGGAATGTTGGTATTACTGCGCCGACGCTGCACTCATTGGGAAAAAGTCCTGTAATAACTGCAGTATTGAAATATTGCGTTTACCTTACTCGGTACGGATGAATTTACAAACGAAAATAAGATGAAATTTGCGGAACTTTTCTCTCCGTGTACGGAAAGTTACATATTGCCTACAGAACTCAGGTATTTGAAAAAATTTGCGGAAGGTTTAATGAGATTAGAATATCGAAATTAGCAAAAGTATCTTTCGATACAAGGCCGTAAAATCTTACTGAGAAACCTCTTGTTTCCCATCCTGCAGAATCTCTTATCTGTTTTTACTACAGGGAGGGATTTTATAAGTAACAACAACAAAATATTAAACGTCATATTTTCATCACACCATTTATGCCATGCAATCATCACATCACTTGTCACGAGATCAACCACATAGTATTCAAAAACTGAAAAGAATATAAGATTAAGATTGTACTAATTAATAATTTTTGAAAAAAATATGAAAATGGACTAAAAATAATTACGAAAAAATAAAGAAATGTTCTTTTCACTATTGTATGGTTGCTGGATACAATCCATGAATAGTATTAATAATGAAAAATATCATTTTTCATATTTTTGATAACATAATTTAGCATAGAATTTATCACATTATTTATTACGTTTATTAGTGTTATTTTAACACTTATTTATCTAATAATTTGTAATGATATTTCAATTTAAAAAAAATGTCAGAATTAATACTAAACAAATATTATTTATCGTATTTTTATCGATTTATCATATAAAATTAATACACGGCACGTGATGTAATGTATTACATTATATGTGATATGACCATTTTTCAGCAGAGAAAGAATTGAACAGAATACATAATTTCAATTCATCCAATTCCGTATTGTAACAAAAAATACATAAATGCTCTAAAAATTATTTAAAAATTTATTTATCTTCTCATTATTCTCCAAATCATAAAGAATACAAATTAAATATTTTCTTATCATCAAAAAGAATTGGATTAAGAAGAAAAATCCACCCATAACTGCAAATGTTTACACTTTACAACTAAAAAACATTCAAGTTCTTGAAACAGATTTTAATAGTAACTAACAAAGTTAAATAATCAATACTAAAAAACTGAGTCATTTTACTGTGTCATTTTACTAAAATTCACAACGTACAAAAAAAAGATGTTTAAATAAATAAGTATTTTCATTACCTGGAAACCAATTATTGATAATGGAAACTTACACTACTGTATTTATTTTAGTTTATTGTACCGAATTGTAAATTAGAATTTTCATAAATAAATATATATAATATTCCGCGTTGTTCTTAGAAATGTATCAGCTGTATGTAAACAAATAGTTTCTATAACAAATACGATATTATCAAAAACACTGGTTTATAAATAATCGTCAAGTTGGTCAATAATCGTATCCGTAAAGCGGATTGTTCTGTATCGCTACTATAAACGTCTCAGGACAGAAGTCTTATACATTATAGATTATACATTGCACATATAAGAGCTTTTTCATGTTCGTTGGAAAGTAAAATTTGTTAGAATGATAGATTCTCTTTGTTCACTTTTATTTTCAACATGTTTCATGTAAACACCCCTCCATTCTCGATCTTTCTGGACCTTTATCGACGTTTCTCGATATTTCTTCGTTTCTTTCCATCCCTATCGATCTTTCCCGACTTTGTCGATCTATTTCGATCTTTCTCGATCTTTCTGAATTTCAATCGATATGTAATTCTGGATCTTTCTCGATCTTTATCAACCACACTAAACGTATCTCGATCTTTCATGATTTCTCTCTATCCATATCGATCTTTCGTGATCTTTGTCAATCTGTTTCCATCTTTCTCAATCTGTCACGATCTTGCTTGATCTTTTTGGATTTTAATTGATAGTTCTCGACATTTTTAAAATTTTATCGATCATTTTCGATCATTCTCAATCTCTCTCGATGTATCTCGATCATAATCGATCTTTCTTGGCTTTTCTTATCCTTTTTCGGTCTTTTTGATACCACTTTCCTCGACGTTTCTCGATTTTTATCGATATTTATCGATCTCTGTCGTTCTTTCTCAATGTTTATCGACAAGACTTGACTTTTCTCGGTCTTTCTCTCTCTCTCAATCTATGTCGATTTCTTACGATTTTTTTCGATCTATGTGGAATTCACTTGATAGTTTTCGATCTTCCTCGAGCTTTTTCGACATTTTTCTAATATTATCTATCATTTTCGATTTTTCTCAATCTCTCTCGATGTATCTTGATCATTCTCGATATTTCGTCGTTTTTCTCAACCGTTTTCATTCTTCGTTGATGCGACATTCCTCGACGTTTCTTGGTATTTCTCGATTTCTCTCGTCTTCTATCGATCTTTCTCGATCTTTGTCGATTTCTTTTGATAGTTCTAGATCTACATCGATCATTCTTGATTTTTCTAGATTTTTAATTGATAGTTTTCGATCTTTCTCAATCCTTCTTGGCTTTTCTCAACCAGATTCGATCTTTCTGAATTTGAATTGTTATTTTTCGATCTTCCTCGATCTTTTTTGACAATTCTCAATCTTTTTGGTTGCCATCTGTCTTTGTGGGCGTTTCTCGGTCATTCTTAATTACTGTCTACCTCTATTCTACCTTTCTCAATGTTTCACGGACTTTGCTAATATTTTTTGAACTTTTTTATCGTTTCCGATGTGTCTCTATTCCTTTTGATCTCCCTAGATCCATCTGGATCATTTTCGATGGTGTTCAAAATTATCACTTTTTTTTATATTTATCAGTTTTCTTGAAGAACCAACTATCTATTTAAAAAAATAAAATTTAAACTTCACTAATGTAATTAAGTTTGTAAAACATATGTCAATTTTTGTCTAGCCTCATTTTCTTTCTAGAAATAAGCCTCACAGATCGGTCTTTATTTATGTATTTGTTACTTTTTCTTTCAGTGAACTCTTTAAAAAGGATATAGCCTTCGTACCTATTCTAGATATGTAATGACATTTAAGATGATAAAAAATCATAAACAGATTCGGTAAGATGGGGAAAAAAAGGTTTTCTCTATTTTTGTTGCATTTTTTAGGCTGTTTTCTTCTGGAGGGTGGAGGGATTTCACTTATCTTTTAGAACATACATATGTGAGCCATTCCACGTCAAGCGGATCATCGGTGAACTCAAAATTTGATTAACCTATCAAAATGTTTGAGTGCTCAAAATGTTTATCTTATCAAGCACTTTCAAAAAAATTCTCGCCTTTAAGAAAATCCAATACGGCGCATAAAATATGGCGCCTGAAATCCATGTTTTCATTGGATACTCAACCAAAACTATAGTAAAATGTTCTAATCTGAGAAATAAACGTAAACAAAGCCTGTAAAAATCTTTGGGACTACTGCACGGAAAGAAATTTTAAGTAAATGCCACTGCTCAGGGAAGTAACAGCTACCGCACGATTTCTGACGAATTTTGAATGGCGGTTAACATTCGAAATCGTTAAAAAGAACATTTTTATAAGTAGATACACACTATTACACCTTTTTGAATAGTTATTCATAATTTTCCGACTATTTAGTTATTAATAATTAATTTTAATGATCTATAAACGTTGTTGAAACGGAAAAACTTGATACTTTTTTCATTCCAAAGCTTCCGTATCGAAAACAGTGCAAGATACACTAAAAATGCACTGAAACTTTTTTGTAGAGCACAAAATTTCCTACAAAAAAGTCATGGAGGGCCCTAGACTAAAGTTAATAGCTTAACCACGAGCAACGATGGAATATGCCTCATATTTTACAAAAATTCTAAAACATTCATAATTAACTTGTAAGACAAAATTCCAGCGTTATTCATGGATAATCTATTAACTTTAGACTAGGGCTCTCGCTGACTTTTTTTTTTTAGGCAATTTTGTGCTCTATAAAAAAGGTTGAGTGCATTTTTATTGTATCTTGCACGGTTTTCAATACGGAAGCTTTAGAATGAAAAAAGTACCAAGTTTTTCCGCTTCAACAACGTTTATAGATCATTACAAATAATTATTAATAACTATATCGTCTAGAAATTATGAAGAAATATGCTCAAAGGTGCACTCAAATTGGATCTGTTTATAAAAATTTTCTTTTTAACGAATTCGAATTGTAACCGTCACTTCAAATTCGTCAGAATCTGTGCGGTAACTACTACTTCCCAAAATGCTGTCGCATTGACTTAAAATTTCTTTGCGTGTGATTGCAAAGCTAATAGAAGTTCGAATACATAACGACGGATCTTGTACAACCTTGAAACCCATTTTCAAATGTTGGATACAATGATGATCCGGTCGATGGTCCACAAGAGGCCGAAACGTTCAGAAATCAAATCTAGAATTAAAATATTTTGTATTTATATTCAAACTGACCTACAATACAAAGTAAGGAGTATTTAATAACATTTTTTAATTGTATTTTTCACTTTGCTACTACATTAAATATGATTAAATAGTGAATTGTTGTTCGATGGGTTAACTTTTTGGTAGTGCCTCTCCTTAATGAGATGTTATTGTTTAAACAGAATCATTTTTTATTAACGTTTTAAAAGTAACGTAAAAAGGATAATAATATTAAGCGAATTAAGTGCGAGTCGAAAATTTGAAATGTCTATTCCTTTAGTGTCGGCTTTTCGATTGTCGGCGTTCCGACCCGCACCCAGCAATTTACTATTTTTTACCGGAATTATATTTTTGAAATTGTCAATAACATTGAATTAAAATTAAATGACTCGAACCGATTTTTCAGCTGACCGGTTTATAAAGCAGTGTGGCGTATAGGTGAATGCCGACTTTTGTGCTGGCGCGAGTATTTAATCAGCGAGCGCGCAATTTCAATGTCAGTTTTACAGCAGTGAGTAAGCATGCAAATTTGCGAAACTTGATATAATAGTTACTGAAACTATAAGGAATACAATAGCAGGCAAATCCCTAATACCGAATACCATTAGTAAACGTTGAAATATCATGTTAGTAAATCGTGTATTAAATCTCATAATTCGATTTGTCCTCACATTTAATGACATTGAAAATATTCAAGTTATCAAAGTTTCAATTCAACATAGATAATATTCCGTTTGGTATATGAGTTAAATCCGTTGAACTAAAATGTTTTTGTCTCTAAATTCGTTTTAAAAATGTATAAATTAGAATGTTTGTAAACCACTTTCTTGAAAACGTTTGACGACGTTCTCCAACAGTTGAAAATATTGTCGAATTAACAGGCATATAAACAACCTTGCAACAGAGTTCATGACCCTCATGTTGATCACTATTTGAGACAACTTTTCAATTACATAACGAAACGTTTCAAAACATTTCTTAAACCATTTGATGTTGACTGGGAAGTCGACTTAAGTCGTTTTTTTGAGCGAACGACATATATATTAATCGCTGGAATTTCAACCTTAATTATTGAATGTAATAATTTATTATTTATTACGTTTTTTTTCTCATTTTTCGTCTAAAAACGTTAGATTTAGGTAAAATCGATGTTTCACAAAAATGTATAAATACAAAGACGTGTCGACACATCTATAACATAGATCGTAAACTTATCCACTGTTTTCATTCCCTGTGTAAAAAATGGAGTTGTCCTTGAAACGTTCTTGACGATCATTTGCAAGGTCAAATCTAAAGTCACAATCGGATTGTTCGAATAGCATCCTAGAACATTGTATGAGTTCATTTTTCTCTGTAAAGCGCATTTTCCAAGTATTCCATCTGTCCCGGAACTCAAGACGTATCCTGTACATCTTCAAATAATTTTGAAAAAGGACAAAACTATTGAGCTGACTATTCTTTAAACTTTGGGCGTGGCGAATGTGCAGTAATGTATTAAAAGTTTCAGTTCCGGAATGACTTGACCTGGGCCAGTATAATCCGCATCTGCCGCATGACTAACGACATTCTCAAACGACAAGAGGTGAAATTGATTCAATTAGTCTGCTTGCTCCTTTCTTAGTGGTTGGTCCATATACCCTGGAAGAAATGAAACGCACTGCGTAAAATATGCAGGCAGCATAATAATGACAACGTTTAAAAATAAAACTCAATTATACAACAATTTTGAATGTCGAAAAGTAATATTCGCCCATTAAGTCCAAAATGTCGTCAATTTTCAATATTTTCTTCAATTTTTTTTCATACAAGTACAAAAAAAATATCAGTACACCATATACAACATAAACTGTCATGCTATTCCACAATGTGGCTATAAAATTTATCTTGAATCAATGCTTAAAAAGTTATTTTTTCGGAATTTTTTAATCAATATTTACAATTTTCACTTAATTTTGACGATATTTGAGACTTAATGAGTTAATAAAATATGAGTTTTGTTTAAAATTAGGATAGCATCCTACCACATTCATACATTTTGCGATACAGAATCTGAAAATCCTGTTGAAATCGCTTAAAAATGTATCGTTCCCTATTAAATTAGGAAAAAACTCTATCTCTTCTTAATTCTTTATGGGGCTTGAGATGGGTTGTATAAGTTCGAAAAGAAAAATATTCCACTTGTTGAATATAAAAAGTGTCTTCCTTAAAAAGTCATCACGTTCATCTTGGATCGACTTCAACCCAAAAGTTCTCTCACCTTCGATTTTTAGGCATCTTTTTGGGCTTCCTTCGTGGTTATTTAAAGCCACGAATGAAAATAATCGCTCCAGGGAAACTCAAAATATCTTAAATTTTCGTATTTTTTGAAAGGTTAATTTAAATATTTTCATTAAAATAACATATAGAACTAATATTTATCATGAATGTATAAAATTTTGGCTCTAGAAAGACAATCCTGAAATGGTTTGAATACTTTTACATTTTAAAATTAGAAGTATTTACGAAAAAAACGCAAAAAACCGTAGTTTTTATTGGTATTTTGTAAATATAATTTTAGGCATTCTACGTCAAATCACTTCGAGAATAACTTAAATTATACAAAACTATCTGTAAAACTAAAAAAATTGCTGTATTTCTCATTTTGTTCAGAAGTTAGAGCCATTCAAATTTACATTTTGATGAAAATATTCAGTAAAGTTTGTCTTCACTTTCACATATTGTTGATTACATGTTTCCACAATCATTGATAAGAGAAACAATGGGAGGTGAGAGAACTTTTGGATTGAAATCGATCTAAACTCACAGGGTCAAATATCATTCCCTTGAAGTTAGGCCATTTTGCGCCACTTCGTGGACAGTTGCAAATAATTAGTAGTCAAACAAACTTACGTAAGTGATGTTCGATCTTAATTATATATGGGCCTCGTGGAAGTAAATAAGAAAAATGTAGTACCTTTCACTTTATACCAAATTCCACAACTTTAAAGAAACTAATTGTCCACACCATGGCAACCCCTGTTTAGATCTCATTCTTTCTAAAGTCCTATTGTTACAAATAAGGGATGAATTATTTTATAATAATGTACAAGGGTAAAGTGGGACTTATTTACTTCGACGGGGCCCATATATAATTAAGATCGAACATCACTTAGGTAAGTTTTTTTTATCTACTAATTATATATTGGCCTCGTCTCATAAATAAGAAAAATGTAGATGTTTAAAGATTAAGTTTGCCACTTTTTTTGTAATTCATTCTAATACTACAGTTTAACACAATACCGCTTCAGCAAAACAATCAATACTAGATAGCGGTCTATTATACTAATTTGCAAAAACCCTAGATCTTTCTGTCCAACCTGCCGCAAATCTAATTGTATGATATGACACTCCTTTTCTAGCGGCCGCAGACGTTGAAGTGTGTCTATATATTAATATTCAATCCACTTTCTTTAAGCATCAACTTGATCCATCTACTAATGGACTGCGTTGAACCATTATGGTATGATCTTTTATAAGTGATAAAAAGATGAATAAAGTTTGATGTTAATTCTCTTAACTCTTGTGTGCGATATAAGTAAATCAATAACGTAGCTGCCGGAAAAATTTAGTAAAAAAGGGAGAATAAGTGTGGGTTGAAATTTATTTCTACCTGACGTTTTTAATCGTTTAGGTGTTTTAATTTCAGTTTCCCAAGAATTTCACGTATATTTGCAATTTCAATAGCTGCCAAAGTTTGTACTCTTTGACCTTTAGCTAAAGCTAACAAAACAGCCAATTTACACGTTAATTTTTCTAACGTGATAGTGTGGTTTTTTAGAGTCCTGATGTAATCTAAAGCTATTGAAGGATACCAAGTACTTGTATATTTAAGTAATTTATGTCTCAAATTGGAAATTCTTTTAAAAAACCATCTTAATCTGTAATCATCTGCAATATTATAATTCGCGATTTGAGCAGTTGCAGCTCGATATGAGTTTAGAGATCCGTACGAAGCTCCTGAATTAAAATTAAAAGTAAGGAATTTTATTAACGAAGGTATTGAAACTGATAAAACATCAATCTTTTCGGTTCTGCAAAACTGTTACCGTAACTTTAAGCCACAGTTATACTGCTTGAAAGTGGAATCAGATATTGCAGCCAAACCTATATCTATAGATATTTCCGGAGTGCCCTTTAACCCATTAAGTCCCAGAAGGACGAATATTTTTTGAACATTTCAGCTGTAAGTTGTGAAGGGTTATCAACGTTGAAAAAATTTTGGACTTATCATTTCTAACGTAAAATTGATCGCACTTTCCGATTCTGACCTTAAAATTTTGAAAAAGTACGATAAAAAAAAATACAATCGATTATTTAACAAAAAGTTGGATTTTTTCACGGTAATTTTTTTTTTCGATCAACAATTTTGCGCCGAAATTGGGTGAGGAGGTCACTATAATGTGAAAATCTCTCGGGCTCGGACCCTAAACTTCAAAATGTACGAGCGCCAAAATAAAATATCAAAATGGCGTTACCCAATACGGCGGCTTGAAGACGAAAATTTAATGACATTTTCGATTTTGCGAAGTTTAACGAGCTAAATTTATACATTCTTACTGAAAATGTGTTTATTAAAAGTTATTTGTGTCCCTAATCACTAATCTGATGTCCAATTCGCGAAATTCAAAATGGTGGATCCAATATGGCGGGCCAAAATTTTCGAAACGTTTCGATTTTTATGAAAATCGGTATACCGGGGTTTGTACGATCGCTGATCACGAATCTGATGTCAAATTTACGAAATTCAAAATGGCGGCTCCAAGGCGCCAAAGGAAGGATTTGCTTACCCGACCATCGTCGACGTCGACCTACGGCGAGGCAGCAGCGATCGACGAGATCCACCAGGGACGGACCACGAATCTTGGGGCTCCAAACAATCAGATGACGACAGGAAGAGAGAAGAAAGAAGAAAGTCCTTCTCTCCTACGGTAATGTGTGTGTCCCATTTTTGACGTCATATGTATTTTATTCCGCGTAATTTATTATCGTAATGACCATCTATTATATCCGCGTATTTATTCCGTTTTTATATATTTTTAACCGCGTAATTTATTTTCGAAAAGTGATGTTCGTCTAGTAGCGTGTATTAATTTCGTATCGGCATAAATTTTTCTTATTTTATGATATATAATAGAAAATCCGTGCAGTGATCGACTCATAAGAATAAATATATATATATATTGTTATAAAAGTATTAATAAAGTGTCTTTTAGATCCTTGTTCAAATTAATCGAAATTAACTCTTTTCTAGAAATTGTCTCCGAATGCATTAAATCTGATAAAAGGTGACGAGCATCACCTCATAACTAAATGCAATCTCTGTGGCCACCGTCTTCTTCCTTCAGCATTAGTGAAATGGTCCTACCTATAGAAGATAATCTACAGCTGCTACTTGGTTTTGTAATTAGGCCAGTCGTGAATCTCTCTTTATTACTGATTCAGAAACTGCTATATTGATTTCTGCATTGAATTTTGGCGCCTACAATAATTGGAAATTTTCTTGGCAAGGATATTTCCTTATTAAATCATTTCTGTCGTCTTCACTCAAGCCATTTTTTAGTAAACTCGTCCATCGATTCAGCATTTCCTGAAGTGGGGAGCCAGAGTCTTAATTTTCCCCAGCATATTCGGCACCTCCTTACCCAACCCGGAAACAGAAGTGTAACCTTGGGGAGTCAGAGTCTTAATTGACGAATCTTCTTTCCCCAGCATATTCAGCACCTCCTTACCCAACTCGGAAACAGAAGTGTAACCTTGCGACTCCTCATCCTCGACAGTTTCTTCTATATCATCTGTATATAATAATTATATTAAAAAATCATCTTTTTTTTTTAATAAGACATTCTTGAACATCTCCAATAATAAATACAATTAATTGGCATATCTTATCACAAACAGAGCTTTATAATTTCTGTTATCACAAACAGAACTTTGTATTTTCTAAATTGTACTTTATAAATTGCACAACAGTAAGCACTTTCAAACGGCAGGTCATATTTGACCTCGGTAGTGGGATGAAATGGCCTTAAAATAGCCGTCGGAACTAAGGGTTAAGTTCAAGATGTATCTTATTTACATGATAATAAGTACAGAATTTTATTCAGTACCTAATGAGTTCAAGTATTTTACTGCTTCTAACAAAAATTTATTTTTTCACACTGAAAATTGAATAAAAATGGAATAAACTGCCTGATAAATATGGCTTAACCGACAAAGCCATGCCTTCCAATTAAATAAACTAGAAATGGAGTTATTTTAATCACATTATATTATCTGCTTATTTTTCTCTCGTTAATCTAATCAGCACTTTTTTCTGAGTGCACAACAGATACGTGCTAAAATGTAATCGGTTCAATGACACCTGGGTATCCCCAGAAGTGACGATTCGTTCATGAGTCATTGTGCACTTCATCAGAGATCAAAGGGACATAACAACCCGAGTATTTCAGCTCTGACACTACACTCAAGCTGCATACAACCCGATTTATTATCTATCGGCTCTATCATATAAAGGATAGTATTACGAATTCAACGTGGATGATTCAATATAGCGAATGGGTATTTGTAAATCATATATGCTTACGTTTTGGCCCGCGCGTAAATTTGCGATATTGTCCGCAATACCCCAGATAGCAATAAAGATACATTGGAGATTCCAAAATTGGTCCAAGATATATGTTGAATATTTTTTAATATACACCGTAAACATAGATAGACGGACCTAAACGTATTTATTCATGGACATTTTCTGAATATTTTTGGAACATCCTGCATCAATACTAAATAGTTGAAAAGTTTTTTCCGACAATAAATTGTGCAAATACGCTGTAAAAGTTCTGTGGTAGTATATTCCTCCGTATAAAAATACGAATGTTCCAAAAATGTTAAAATATATATCTACTTGTCTCAAATAATCGTGTACGCATATGTTACCTGTGTAACGTTCACCTTTACGCACCGCATTTTAATATGAGATTACATGTAGATAGGTTTAGATAGGACCAGTGCGTAAAGGCGAATGTTTACACCCGAGTGTCGAAAACTATTTTTATGGTAGGCATATTCTATTTTATGTACGATTTTAACGTATATAAAATAAAATGGAGTGTGTAAAGTTTACTTTAAGGAGTAAAAACACTCCGTAAAAGAATAGTTTACGTCCTACGATACCAAAATAATACATTGGGTATCCACGGATAAACAATAGTGATTGCAACGAGCGTACAACAAGAATCTGTAACGAATCTCGTTTCGCCCGAGATTATAACGATGTTTATATGACAACGATATTTTTTTCCTGCTCTGTTGAAATTCGCAATATTGTAAAGCATGCAAAACTGGCCGAAAATCGTTAATTTCATGAGAATCGTTCAATTTGGGGATAACTGACTGACAGATAGTATAACATTGGCCGTGGTACCCAATTAAAAACCTATATATTGCGTACGTTAATTGTCATTTAACACTTTTTTCTGTCCGGAAAAACGATTGATCGCCTGTTAAAAACTGCCCGCTGACAAGACAAATGCACAGTCATTTTTATGCATGATAACATATTTTCCCTGTGTAGGTACGATATTCATTATTACGGCACAAAATTAACATATATGTATTTTTACAACTGATGAAGTTTTAATAAAATACATCAATATCTAATGGAATTACGGTCATTTGACTAAAATTCGAAGTTTAATGTTTCAAGCTATTATGGGGTCCAAATTATAAAATTAGTGTAACATTAAGTCTTGTTGATTGATATCAAATAATCGGATATATGCTTCGAGCGAGAAAAATCTAATGAATTAGAATAAAAGTACATAAATCTTATGTCGTTTATCACGAATGTAATCCAAGAAAATACGAACATTTTTTAAAATATATTTCATCACATAGCACATATGCTAGTAATTGAATGATTCCAAATTAGGACAGAACACTATTATGATTTAATCTGTTCCTATTAATAAAAGCGTGGACAAATTAAACCATATAAAGATATTTTGAAAATAGGTTAATTCTATTAGGTTGTTTATCAAATTCAATATGCAGATTTCAATTTAAATAACGAAAGTTAAAAAAGCCCAAGTAGCATATAATGTCAATCAATTAAAATCCATAACTGTACATCTTGCATTAACTTCACCTAATTTACGTCTTAAAGTCGTTTAAAATTGAGTGTTTGAATATATTGCGAACGATAATAAAATTTTTGTCTTATGAACAAGGCACTGAGATGGTCGATATTTTAAGTTTTCTATATTATTTCTATATAAGAGGCTGACCATATTTAAAGTAAATCTAATTTGTCTAAATATAATGACGATAATGATAAATATAATTATAATGTTAAATTACTTTATTTACGCTTTATCAACTTTATTACTTCCCAATCTATATAAAGCTTGTGCTTAATTATACTGGATTAATCTTGATAATATTCCATAATTGTGCCTCTCGTGATAATTAGATTATTGTTAAAAGTAAAATATAAGGTAAATGTCCCAATATCATGAAACAGGCGCTGTGAGAAAGTAGTGCATTAAGACTAATAATGAATTTAAAAAATGTTAAACATTTAATATTTTTATTGTATATTATATAGTATGACAAAGTGGATACATATCCCTATGATGAAACCTCTAACATGACAGTATGTCCTTACTGTACAACCTCCCTATTATAAAACACATAAATAAAATGCACTTTCTCACTGGGAAACAAATAACTTGACACTTTTTGAACACATTTTAACTTCCTGATTCTCGTTTCTCTGTGTATAATTTATTTCTTGAACTACGATGTAAATTTCTCTTGTTACAACTTAAGATATATCGTTGTTTTGGCCATTATTATATTGATAATATTATTCCCTGGAACCATATCTGTTGAAAGTGTCCATATACAAAGTTCTCTTTTCAATAGCAATAGTCTACCTATCAATATTTTAATTTACGATGCTTCTTTGGTCGGTACGACCAACCCCGTTTTTCCGTGTATATCCCAAAAAGGGGAGTGGGAGAAGAGATGTCAATTTATGCGGGGTTTCACGTCTAACTCGTTTCGTTATATAGTTCATCGAAGATCACGTACAAAGAAATTATAGAGCTTGAAAAAACATAAAATTTGACTTCTTACACGGAAAGAACGAGTTGGTTGGGAAAACCAACTAACTGATTGCCCCAAATAACTGACTTAGTGCCCTGAGATTTAGCAAATAAATTGGTTGGGAGGACCAATTTAATCAATTTGTTGTTTTTCTTATCCAATTAAATATTTTCCATACCAATTATTTGGTACTCCTAACCATCAAATTCCAACCAATTCACAGTTGGTTGTCCTACTCGTTTTTCCGTGCATACGTTACGTTTAGATGGAAATCAAGCACGCAGGAAACCTTCCAACTTCGTGCAATTAGAAAAAAAAACTCCGTTTTTCGGTAATTATGTGCTCTAACAAGCTCTACAAATTCTTTCTACGTGAATTTGGCGTAACTATTTAGCGAAATGAGGTAGATGTGAAAACCCGCGTAATTCGGCATTTATCCCCCTTTTTGAGTTGATGACATAACAAAAGAAATATTCATTGTAAGTCAAAATATCCCAGAGATCAATTGTAGTTTCAATTGTAGGTTTAAAAAATCTTTAAAAGCCTTCATTCCATATCTTTAAAACTAACCGAATTATGCAAAAGTGTTTTTTTCTCAAATTCAAAGGATTCTATTTGTCGGATTGAATTTAGTTCTTAAACATTTTTGATGGGAATGTCAAAATTCACCCCCTGCAATACGGTCTGCAAGTTGTGCACCCTGTATAGTTTGACTGTACACAAATTACCTGGTATATGGAGGTGTATTCATTAAATAAGGAACTGTACTCTGGGACCAATTGTATAGTAATTCAATCTATTTCAGAATACATAATTGGCTGAAATTGTATAAAAAATTGTATGTAATTTCATATATAATTGGATCTAAAATTGTATATAATCCATTTTTTCCGGGTTAGTAATATGAAAAACTGCAATTTATGATGATATAAAAATACAAGAGAGTTGAGAGATAGATTATCAATAGTATTTTGTAAGCCATTCGAATAAATTTTTATTCGGATATAAGCAATAAAGTCGATTGTTATTATTATTATTATTTCTTTTTTATTGCAATTATCTTAGGAGTAATTTTATACATTTACATTTTACTATTTCCTATTATAATCGTTTCAGAAGATGGGGTAATTTTAGTGAGACAGAGACAGATAATTATGATACAGACGACAATGACGACGAAGACAACGACAATCCTGACGATGACAATGACATTGACAATGAGATTGACAACGACAAAATGGAAGAAGATATGGCTGAAGACGCTACCAGCAACATGGAAGGTATAACTAATCGTACGTACTCTTCATGTACCTTTAATTTCACTCTTACTGTACTCTTCGTGTACGCTTTCATCTTTACCAGGGCTTCAAAACGAAATATTGAATGCCTCCGTATTCAACATTACGGATTCAGAACTATCTAGGCGTATTCATTTCAATGCGAAAAAAAATGTCTTTCAAAAAATAAACTTTGAATAAATCTGTATTCAATATTACGGATTCAAAACTATCTAATTTTGTTCGTAAAATTGAATACAGATGGATTGCTTTCTTCGGAATTCAATCCATTTAAATACATATTTACGGAATCAAAGTATGAATTCAAAATGAATTGAAATTTTCAATCCAATCCTATCCAATCTGGATTGATGGGTTCTTTGAGTGTCGTAATCGTTGTAAATAAGGTACTAAAGGGGCTCGCTTTTCTTGTAACTTCTATTAATAAACATTCGCTTTTACTCTCACAGTGCCACGATGAAATGAAATCTCTCCCGAGCATGACGTGGATTAAAAGCATATTGTTATAACGCGTGGCGCACACAATTGCAGGTTCCGCCCTACTTTTTTTAACCGTTACAACCGTTTACGCTTTCGAGCCCGAGAAAATTCAAAGAAAACCTTGCGATATGGCATCACTTATCTTTGTATTAGGTCATCGAGCAAATAAACGCTGACTTTTAATTGTCCTGGAGAAGCGAATTACGTCGCCGGGCGTATGGATCATTTTCAAAGTTGCGACATATATAATTTGTCATATAACTTCTGCGATTTTTTCCGTGATGTTCTTCCCTCTTCGTCACTTTCTTCTTTGATTTTTTGTTGTAAGAGTAAGGTGACTACCCTGCGTATCTGTTTCTCGGCCGTTGCGAAAATATGAAATTTATATTCGCAATACAAATCCGCAAGCTCTGTATCACATTTCAATAACATTGGATGAATTAGCTATCAATTTGTTATTTTTTTTCTAAAAATATTGTTTGCGTACATTTAGTGCAAAAAAATCACTCGCTATTGTCCTGTGATACACGCACACATTTGAATGTTTGATTGCGTTAGTGCACACCCGCTCCCGCGGCTGATTATTGTATAGAACGAACATAACCTAGAAAACTCCGAGTGATCGCAGTCCAGAGTGAATCGTGCGGGCAAGAATCCCTTTGCAACATACGTCGTCGGCTAAGAAGCCGAGGGCAGTTTAGTGATTCGAATGAAATACGAAATCTGTAATCGCAAAGTGGAAACCATGTCGAAGAAACCAACGATGCAAGGTAAACTAATGGCGGCCTTGAACGGCGACACGATGTAAAACCCGTTGACAGATCGAAAGTGATTGTCTCTTCATGCAGAAATGTTTTCTATTTTCTTCGATCACTATCGCCTTCTTGTTTTTGTCATCTTGTAGTATGGGCGGTTTCAAAGTATTTACAGAACTTTTGAAAAGGAACCGTTCACTTTTCCTTGCAACAATGTGACTTTGTCATTTTATTTATTAATTAGATGACAGTTCATTTTACATGAAATTTGAACTTGAAATTTTATTTTTATTTTTGTACATTTCATATCCAAATGGACGTATTATAATTACCTGAAATGTCAAACTGTCATATGTATAGGTTAAGTATTTAGGAAATATTCATTTAGTACATTCGATAACGGAGCACATATAGTAATATCGAACTGTAGCTTCCGACCGATTAAGACAGTTTTGAATGGTTTTTCTAAATCTTCAGGGGTTTCACTTTATCTAAAATTTAGTCAAAGAATTGAAATATGCATAAATGTACATGTGTCGAAATGAAGAAATGAATCCGATTCTCCAATTTTAATACGTTACATAGGTTCTCAATCTGTCGTTATCTTCTAAAATTTTAAAAAATCAATTGATCATATTTGCAAGAATATATTAGACCAACTAATCATGTTATGTGACATCCCTGCGAAAAATTTTAAGTAGGATTCTCAATAGAATCTCATGAGAATCCTACCTAAAATTTTTCACAGGGATGTTATATTAAGATTAAAGAAACTTAAATTCAAGCTAAAGTTTCAAATAATAATTAAAAAAAATATACTATAAAATAATATAGAATTTATATGGTACCACGACTATACAACACACCACTTTTAAACATACGACATTTCATCACAGAAATTCAACATACGACAGTTCAACATACGACTTTATACGAACAAACATTTCAACACAAACATTTCATCACATGATCATTTCAACATTAACCAAATGCATTTAACTAAAATAATTGAAAATAAGAATTATATACTATACACGCAAAATAATACAAAAATCTAACCTAACTTAACCTTACCTAGCCTCACCAAACCTTATAACCTAATCTAACCTAACTTAATCTATTTTGTTAATATGTTTAATATATTATGTTGAAATGGGAATTTGTTGAATAATTTTATGATGAAATCTTTATGATGAAGTTATCTTGTGGTAGAAACGTACTTGTGTTGAAAAGTCTAATAAAAATCTGTCCTAACGTAACCTAACCCGACTTAACCTAACATAACCTAACCTGATCTTATAAACTAATCTAACCTAATTTATTCTATTTTGTTAAAATGTTTAATTATATTATGTTGAAATGGTCATTTGTTGAAAAATTTTATGATGAAATGATTGTGTGTTGAAATGTTTATGATGAAAACATACTTGTGTTAAAAAGTTATGTATTGAATAGTCGTGTCACCAATATATATAGTTTATAAATAAACATATTGTATAAAAATCTTTTATAAAACTCAACCGTTCAATGACAAAATTTTACCAGATTATTTATATTACTTATAGATTACCTTTTGTGTCATATTAAGCATTTCAATGAACTCTTATTCATTTGACAGATTAATACCAAATAGCCAAAGGTCCCTCTAAATGCGTGACTCGTTTTTCGTTACCGACCCTACTTGTACATCGCTTATAATATTTATTCTCTTGTATATCAGATGACCACGTTTTCCAAAACAAAAAGTATTTTAAGAATAAAACGAAATAAATCAAACGCAATTCGTCAATACGTAAATATACAGAAATTGTGCAGCAATGTACAAGTAGGGTCGGTAACGAAAACGCAGCATTTAGGAGAACCTTTGGCTATTTGCTATTAATCTGTGTTCATATCGATTTTAAATCAAAACTAAATTTCGACACCCGATCCTAAACTCGTGAAATATATAGGGGAGAGTCCGGTAGCCCCGACCACCCAAGGTTTTTCGGATATAACTTATTCTTCACGACTTTAACGAATAATAGAAAGTATTAAAAATAATATTTGTATTATATTGAATACATTCATGGAGAATTTGAATACAAAATAGCGAATCTGTTAAAGAATTGCATCCTTTTCGTTGCTCATAAAATTGGTTATGCCATTTTACTTGTAAGGTAGCCCCGACCACTCAATAACTTGTATATAGTAAAAATGCATTATTAAATACTTATAATGAAGTTTTATTGGAAATAAAATAATATTTACATGCCCGGTTCTTTAATATAACTTAAAATAGATGTAGTAAGCAATGTAATAAACATATCGTTAAAAAAGTTTTTTGATGAAATTTTTAAAACTATTGAACATACATATAATTTTTTCTTGTTCTTTTGCCTTCGCTGTTTCGTAAATGATATTGTCCGTTAAAATTCCCGAGTATTCGACTCGTCTCTTTATTATTAAAAAATTATTACTATCATTATTATTGAAATATAAAATTATTATTAAAAAAAGCTTTCTTTTTTAAAAAATATAATGTATGATACGTATAACGATGACATTACTCATCACCCTTTTTAGATCATGTAAACAATGTTAATAAACAATTGCATAAATCTGTCATGTTTTTAAACCAAACAGTTTTTCTTTTTCAAAATAATTATTAATTTTATATTACTGTTAACTAAATAAAAAGAAATTTAATTAACATGATTTATTTGACATAAACATCTTATTTTTCCTTACACCTTATTAAACAAAAACTAAAAACTTTACGTTGTAATTAAATTAATTGTAATAGAAATTTTAATACAAATCATAGAACCGAAATAAATTAACTTTGAGCGGCGAAATAAACTAAACATATTTACAAAGTATAAAAGGATTTTTGTTTTATTTTTTTTTCAATTATTTTATGCTTCTTCAATGTTTTTTTCTATAACGTGCGATATGCTACATACAATAAAATACACAAATGCATTCAAATACAAGATGATAAAAATTAAACTGGTAAAAAAGGAACATTAATTTTACCACATCGACTGTATGCTCCGATTTAATTTTTTCTTGCAAAGTATTAAATTACCATAGGGGAAGAGGGTATGTTATGAACACTCTTTCATTTTTGGCTTATAAATTTTGCTAAACAACATTTTTTAGTTCGATTGTGAACACTGCTCAAAAATCTACTAAAAATAGAAAAAAATGGAGTAAAACCATCCCAGATATATGCAGAAATTATAATGTATTGATTTCAAATACCTTTAATGACAGAACAACAACTATTGATACGTATTATTCTTCATCCTCTTCACAATGTTTACATTCGACTGAAACTGTTGAAAACATAACTCGTATGGAGAAAAGTGTCACAAACGAAAGCCAATCGGAGAAATCTTGGAAAACCAAGAATCGATTATAAAGTATACAATACATACGACAATATTTCATGATTTGTCAAAAAAAAGGGTTGTTCACAACCGACTATTGTAGCCACATTAAAACATCATGAAAAAAAATGTTCTTTTGCACATTATGCTAGCTGTCGCTATTAAATCACTAAATATAATAAATTTACTGCGTAACTATGCGTTGCACTTTCCTACTTAAAAAAGTGGATATAATAGGACACAACCGGATAGAAACGGATCGAAAACAGGATAAAAATTCCTCATTATGAATAAAAATGGATTAAATGTCTATATATTTCTATCCTGATTTCGATCCGATATTTACAGTTTTATCCAGAGTTATCTTTCCCTTTGATTAAATTTGTTTTGAATGGCTTTTACGGATACTGATAAATCGATTTATGGCAATGTATGCACATCAGAAAATCAATTTGTTCACAGAAAAAAGCATAAGCAACTTTTTGCTTTCATATTCGCACAAAAGCTACCTGTAACGATAATACACACTTGATATTTGTCGAATTCAATTAATTTCTTTTCAATCGAAATGTACTCAGGAGTGTTCACAATCGAACCATGTTCACAAACTGAACCTCTTACCCTATAATAATTTTTCCACTTCTAGTAAAGAAATTATAACATTAAATATAAGGATATTACAGACAATTTGATTTTAAAAAATACAATCCCAAACTACAACATTCATTCTACCTGTTACAACTTTAACATTTCGAAAAAACTAATATTTTTTAATCAAACATTAATTGGTTTATTAATTATATATATATTAATTATTAATTAATTAGATTACTGTAATATTTAACATTTTGTTTTAATTATTAATCATTTTAGGACTGGCAAGCAATGTATTTGCCTAAAACATTTTCCGCAATTGAATTTTTGTGCTATGAACATATATTAATTATCTGTATAAATGATAAATCTTTGAGTGTGTACTTTACTCATTCTACAAATGCAAACAATTGTTTGTTACAGATATAAAAAGACAATTTACAACAATTCTTTATGCCAAGAATGAATATTAATGTCAGCGAGTCATGTGACACTCGTTTTTATTCAAACCACATATTAGATAGTTATATAGTGTAAATAGTTGGAGAAACACTCCAACACCAGTGGGAATGGGCAATTGTTGGTGTAAAGACAATACCAATGAGGATGAGACAAGACCATATACGTCAAATCCAGCATGGAACCGCACGACAATCTTAATGGACAGCGATGTGGACTCTGTCCCAGTAAGTGATATATCCACAGGCTTCAAATTTCCGACGTCTGCCAATGTTGACAAACTTGTGCTGGAAACTCTCGGAGTTATAGGTTCACTCGTAGAAAAGTAAGTTCTCAGTAATTTTCGTTAATCGGTTATTCATTAATTACTTTAATGCAAGTTTAACAAAATATTTTTTGCAGTGATCAAGAGCCTCCACCAGCGATGTTAAAATTACACAATATCGCTGACAAAGAAGATGGCTGGATACAGGTTGTGAGCTCAATGGTAAATATAATTCCTTTACATAATCCATTGGGACCAGCTGCTATAACTTTATTATTGGATGACTGTCCTTTACCTTCCAAAGTAAGTAAACATTTCACTTCAAATCTACACTATTTATCAGAAAGGAAATTGTAGTATAAAATGATTATTTTGCAGGATTCTGTGTTAAGGTTATCTCAAATGTTTCAATTATCTCAGAAGAATGGGAAAATGCAGACAAGCGCAACACAACAACGTAATATATGCGTGGTGCTTGGCTGCATTGCAGAAAAATTAGCTGGACCAAGCAGCGTAGCAATCTTATCCGATGCTACTTTGGATTATCTGGTGTCAAATTTGGTAAGGATTTATATAACATGTAATCAAAAGTTCCTTAATAAAACTGAATTTTATTTTCTCGTGTCCTTTATCAGAGAGACGACATCGAACCATACGTTGTACTATATTCCATGATAGCTTTAGAGAAGTTTGCCCAGACAAGTAAGTTTGATAATTACCATAATTAACAAAGTTAAAATTCATTTTGAATTTTTTTAGTTTTAGTTATAATATTTATTTGCATTCACATACTGCGCTTACAAGACTTCCTAATTAATTACAAACTACTAACCTAATTACAAACATGACATTTTCTCAATTGTACATACAACAGACGGGAATTATAACAAAATTCTGCTCTTGACTATAGAACAAATGTTTGAAAAGCGGCGCAAGCTAAACTACTCATTCTGTGTCACACTGTCTTTGCCTCTCTGCCTCTCTCTCTCTCTCTCTCTCTCTCTCTCTTACTTTTCTCAAACACTCTATCCTTTGCATACATCTGATTCCTCTCCCATCCTCATTCAAAACATCCATACCCCTTTCTTCAATCTCCTTCGCATACTCACACTCTCTCTTCAGGTGTTCAACATTCTCTCTCTCCCTTCCACGCAATCTACACTTTCTCTCATCCTTATTCCTCCAGTACCTATTTCCCATTTCCTCATTCCCACATCTCCACCTCGATATTCTCACCAATCTTTTCCCTTCATTCCTCTTACACCTTCTTATGTATGCTGGTATCCCATTTACTCTTATGTATCTCCCACATGACTTTGACGTTCTTATCTTTTCCCCTCTCTCTTGTGCATCTACTTCTTTCACTCTTTGTCTCAGACACTCCCATTTATTCTCTCCCAGTGCATTCAAGGAAAACTCACTCATTCCTCCTCTCCATAAATAGTTCCCCCTATCTACACTCTCTCTTGTCCATTCACTCCTATCCTTCTCCATTTCTTCCATTCTACTCTCCAACATACATTCCTTCCCAATTTCTCCTCCCACTCCTTTCTCCAATTTCTCCTCAAACCTTCCTGCCCTCCGCCCCGTTTCCACCCTCAATTTATTTCTTTTCAGTTCTTCCCTTACTATATACCCTGGAGTTATCCTCTCTAACCCCAGAATCCACTTCAGGTACTTTTCTTGTAACGCTTCCTCCTCTTTCCACTCCCTATACCCCCATATCTCCACACCGTAAAATAAAATTCCTTTTACTACACTGTCAAAGAGTTTCACCCTCCACCTTGCATCCCCCTTAAATTTTCTCTCCCCATAACTCCATACCCACCCCATTGCCACCCTAGCTTTTCCCACTCTGTCTCTAACGTGTTCTTTTTCCCCTCCATACCTCGTCACTACATATCCTAAATATTTATATTCTTTCACTTCCTCTATTCTTTCTTCTCCCCACCACCAGAATCTTTCTTTCTCCCTCCCTCCTTTATTTTTAAACACCATCACTTTCGATGGCACAGCTGAACATTGATCGCTAACCTTCTCAAAATTCATTTTGAACAATTATTTAAAAATTCAATAGGTGAGAACAAGATAGCAATTAAGAAGCGACTTCTATCTGGAAGACCAAACCCTCTATTAGAATTAGAGAAATGGGTTAATGAAACGCATTATGTTCGGCGTCAAGCTGGTTTTTGTGCTCAGTGGTGTTTAGACAATTTATGTAAGTGCTAAAAATTTAATCAAATAATTTTTTAGCATTTGATTACTTATTCGGTTGTGATATGTTTCTTCTAGTCTTAATGGAAGACAGGAATTATTCCCACGATACGGTAGATACGACTGGCATTAATGTAATGTTAAATACGAAAGATGTAAGCGAGTACCTGAAAATATCACCTAATGGTTTGGAGGTAACGCTTTCTACACATTATTTATTATGCAATAACACGAAGTGATTAATAACTATGCCGATTCTATTATTTTTCAGGCAAGGTGTGATGCGTATTCATTCGAAAGCGTGAGATGTACATTTCAAGTTGATAGTGGAGTGTGGTATTACGAAACTTTAATTATAACTACGGGTGTAATGCAAATTGGATGGGCGACGAAAGACAGTACTTTCCTGAATCATGTAAGTGTTTCCATTTTTATAATCTTCAAACTGATTTGTTTAATCCCTTCGCTGCGACAAGAATTTCACAAATATTGCCCAAAATTGGGAACAAAAAGGCGGTTAACGCACTGGACTTCGAAGTCGTAGGTCGTGAGTTCGATCCCCGTCCGGTGAACAATTTTTCGATTTCGTTTACAAGCAGCAGTTCGCTGTTGGTAAGACGAGCGACGTTGTTTGTGTTTACGTTTCGAAAGTATTGTTTATCTGGCGGAAATCGACTCAAGACCGCTGCTGTACTTGGTGTAGGTTTCTGCAGTCCTACATTTCATACACAAATATGAAGTATGGCGCCATCACTCTAAGTCGATCTGCAGCTCTCGCAAAATCTTATAATTTAAAATACGGCAACAATCGATTAAAAAAAGGCGATTCCGCCCGTTAAAATTTGGTTAGATTTTACTGTAACTTGATGTATAAATGTTTTTGGGGACACTGATTACGAATCTGAAGTCAGATTTCGAAAATTTAAAATGGCGGATTCAATATGGCGGACAAATTTTCTAAATTCCAATCATTTTCGTCGACACTTGTTATTCGGGGTTTTCAGGGTCGTTAATTACGAATCTAAAGTCAAATTTCGAAAATTCAAAAGGGTGGATTCAATATTGCGGCCGTCTTAATAAAAATTCAAACTGATTACGAATCTTATGTTAGTTTTTTTTACGAATCTTAGGTCAAAATTACAGGGTTTTGTTATTCATTGTTTTCCCGACAGCTCGCTTTATTGCCTGACAACAATGCTCGTGGCAGATTGTTAGAGCAATAAGAACTTTTACTTTCCGTTTTACTTTCTTAACCGCCTGAAATTCAAATTTGTCAAAAATCAAATCGTGGGTATTACGATTCTTTTACTACAAACAAATAACATTACAAAGCTTAATTAAAATATTGGGTTGTTGATGTCAACCACTAGATATGAAAAAATTGTGTGTAAATAACCTGTTTGTGTATTCGCCCTGTTAACACCGCCACCTACGATCTCTAGCGGCAGAAGAGCGAACTAAAATGATAGGGTCAGAGTAAAAAAATAATACAGGCAAGATGAGCGAAACCCAATATTTAATTAGTTTTGTAAATTTAATAAATTACATTGGACCTGGTTCGTAATGCTACATTTAAGGCGAATTTGTTCTCAATGCAAAACATAATGTTTTGTCCATTGACACACGTTTTCGATGTTAAGTGGGAAATTTTAGGGGTGTTTACAGACGCCATGTCTCTCAGGAAGCCCGCACGAAGTTACAGTTTGTATACATAAATAAAGATAATGACGTTATAAATAATAATTTCAAATATTCATGCAAGGCTGGAAGTTCAGGGAAATGCAAACATTGCGTGGCCACATTAATGCATTTAAATCGTTAACAGTGTCTGAAAATAATAATGGAAAAAATTAAATGACAGTTTGTTTAACTATTATTTGCCTTTTAATTACTTACAATATAGAGTTCCTGTTAATGAAATAGAAAATGCCGGCTGTACCGACATTCGGCACAAATGGGGAAAAACTAGTAAAAAACTAGAATAGTGTCGTCCCTTGCAAACAATTTTGCAACATAGAGAAACCAAAAATCTGTGAAAAATTATATTTTTTTAAGAACGCTGGTGAAGATTTTTACATCAGAGACATTTTAAATTTGTATAAAATCATTCAGTACGATTAAAGAAATAAATGTAATAAAATTATTATAAATTACGTTTTACAGATGCCCCGAATAGCGTTGCATGAACAGTTGGAATTAATATTTATAACGTCATATTATATAATATTTATAGATTCAGTATCTTTATTTATACAAACTGTAACTTCATGCGGGCTTCCTGAGAGACATGACGTCCGTAAATACAACCCTAAAATTTCCCATTTAACATCGGAAACGTGTGTCAATGGACAAAACATTATGTTTTGCATTGAGAACAAATTCGCCTTTAATGTAGCATTACGAACCGGGTCCAATGTAATTTATTAAATCTACAAAGGTAATTAAATATTGGGTTTCGCTCATCTTGCCTATGTTATTTTTTGACTCTGACCCTATCATTTTAGTTCGCTCTTCTGCCGGTAGAGATCGTAGGCGGCGGTGTTGACAGGGTGAATTATTATCGCAAACAGAACTTTCAATTTGGACCTCCTCTTTCAAATGCCGTGGTCAGAATCAGCGGGAAAATTCAGAGAAAAAAGTTATGATCATTTTTTCGAAAAAAATACTGATTTTGTCGACGTTTTTTTCTAATAATTGCGTTTTTTGATATTGAAAAGGGCAGTGCTGATCATTGACAACCTACTAATCATGTCTTTTTGCTCAGACCATTTTTCTCCTGTCGGATTTTTTTCAAAGAAAAATGGCGACTTCAAGATGGCGTCTCCAAGTTGTAATTTTACATTTTCTCCCCCAAATATTGATTATTTGACCGCGTAATACTTCAAATCACGGAGAACTGGGATTAAAAAGTAATTATCATTTGTGAATACTTACTCCTATCGTGATTCATTCATAACCTCAAATTAGCCATGTACAATTGAAGCATGCTCAAGACTAGAATATCACATCAGTAGTTGCAGACTTTTCAGGGGTCAGCCATAATAGCGCACAGGTCAACCCACATCTTATAGCGCGACATAACTTTCAATATCTGCAATATTCATTTACAAAATACAAAACAAAACACAAAAATAAAAAACAAATAGTTCCTCATTGTCTCCACGTGTGCTTTGAATACAAGAAAATGAAAGTAATAAAATTAAATTTTAAAAAATGAAGAAAAGTATTTTAAAAATATAAAAAAGTCGAACTGTCCTAAATTTTTAGGTTATAAACCGATAATTAATAGGTCATAAGGGTATATGGTCATTTTTAATTTCACATATAAGTAATGTTACGGAAACGTCGAAAATTGTGTAAAAATTAGACAAATAATCGGTATAAACCCATTGTGTCCAGTTAATTTGAGGTTATGAGGTTACGAATAAATCATGATGAGACTAGGTATTCACAAATACTAATAATTACTTTTTCATTGGAATTCTCCATGATTTGTGCCGTTACACGGTCAAATAATCAATATTTGTGCGAGAAAATTAAAACTTACAACTTCCAGACGCCGTCTTGAAGCCGCCATTATGTTTTTTGAAAAAAATCCAACGGGAGAAGAATGGTCTGAGCAAAAAGTCGCGATTAGTATGTTTTGCAACGATCAGCACTGCCCTTTTCAATGTCAAAAAACGCAATTATTGGGAAAAACGTCGAAAAAATCAGTATTTTTTCGAAAAAATGATCATAACTTTTTTTTCTCTGTAAATTCTGGCTGATTCTGACCACGGCATTTGAAAGAGGGGGCCCAAATCTATCGATTTTGACTTATTTCAATTTTTTTAACGCTGTTTGGAACAAAAGTTACATCGTTGAAAGTTGTGTCCAAATTCCGGACTTTTGGGACGAAAACAAAGATTGCGCGTGATGCCAACTACTGATTTACCACTGCGAATCAATTTCTCATGAAATGAGATACAAAAAATACTTCATGCACTCTTAAAAGCCGCTTAACTGGACGCTCAGATAACGCGTAAAAGGTGCATATTTACGGTTGCAAACTCTTCTCAATTAAGCGACATTTAAACTTATTCTAAGCGTGCGATTCGCTTCATTAAGCGCACAATTTCGTAAAATCGTTTCTTGTACTCTCACTGGGCGCTTTACTGTACGTTTACAGTTTTTATATTGAATACATTATTTGACTTCATTAGACTAATTGATGCCATGACAAATAGTTGCGTTTTTGTCGCAGTCAGAGAAAACCTAAATGACAAAGATCTTTGTTAACCGCAGCGAAGGGTTTAAATTTCAGTTGTATATTAAACATTTGATGCAATAACTTGAAAAATAATGCATGGAAAAAAGTTATCAAAAGGTAGAAATATTCTTTGTACCTACACAGACATAACTCAAACAAATTTATTTGCAAACATTGATTTTTTTCGTCAGTACAGCCAATTGATTTATAGAACGATTTTTGTTACTTTCGAACTTGTGTCGGGTTGCCCCGGCCACACAGGAAAATGACACACAGTTAGTATAAATCATAAAAATTTAATCCAATTTATTTTTAAATCATAATCAATAAATAAGATTGGTATTTTTTATTAATTCATCGTGTTCTTGTGTGTTTTTCCTTCAACATTTTTTTTAATCACAATCGCCCGAAATCTGTAAATTATAAAATATAAAAACAAATATTTACCACCAATAACAATTTGCACTGTTTTGGAAAC
Organism: Trichopria drosophilae; assembly: GCA_030407085.1. Classification (NCBI taxonomy): domain Eukaryota; kingdom Metazoa; phylum Arthropoda; class Insecta; order Hymenoptera; family Diapriidae; genus Trichopria; species Trichopria drosophilae. Next base: position 41,257,949 of record CM059584.1, read on the forward strand.
TGAGGTCCGTGAAATGATCGTTAACGAAATCTGCGTAAGAGACAATTGCATTACTATCAGAATAATGAAAATGTATTCAAATTAATTCAAATAATACACGATTTTAACTGGCGGGGGGTACCCAACTTGTTAGTGGCCGGGACTACCCGAAAGTCATATCTGTGCTAATCGAGAAGAAAATACAATGTTAATAGTAAAATATTTAAAATATAAAAAATGGAAATTAAAGCTCTTCAGACGTAGAATCGACGTAGCCAAACACTTTATGAATATTTAGTACTGGTTTTTAAATATTTTCAATTACTGAAATGCCGAAAGAGGTTTCATTTGTTCGGTTTGTAAAATCGAAATACTAACTAATCTACTCAAAATAGCGCGGAATGTCTTCATATTTTGAAATTTACTGTTTCGGGCAATGGTACAAAAGATATGTGAAGCAATATTCGTGTAACCTATTTAGATACTTCACAATAGGTAGTGGCCGGGGATGCTCGACTCTCCATTATCTGTAGGTTACATTTGTAAACAAACATTGTTAATGTTATAGGAAGGATATGGCATTGGTGACGATCAGTTTTCGTTAGCTTACGACGGTTGCCGAAGATTAATTTGGCACAATGCACATAGTGAAAAGTACCATGACAGACCGTGTTGGAAAGCTGGAGATATTTTAGGCTGTTTACTAGACTTGAATAAGTTGGAAATAATATTTTCTATTAACGGAGTTCCATTAAAGCCTTGTGTTCAATTATTTAAAACGGCCAAGTAAGAAAATTCTTTTAACGGCAAAATAATTTACTGCGCATATTTTAAATGTGAACATTTGTAGGTCGGGATTCTTCGCAGCTGCTAGTTTTATGTCGTTCCAGCAATGTGCTTTTAATTTTGGAAATGTACCATTCAAATATCCGCCCACGGATCGAGAATATCAGACGTTCAATGATCATGCGACTTTGGACCCGGAAGATAAAATTGTACTTCCCAGACATATATACCTCGATCAACTTAGGAAACTCAGCGTTAGAGAAGACTCGTGTACTCTCTGCTTCGATCGTAAAGCTTCCGTCAAATTGTTACCATGCGAGCACAGGTAAGTTATTCTTATACCAGAAATTCTTTTCAGAAAATAAATTTTCCATTAATATTTTCAGGGGCTTTTGTCAAACGTGTTCCAAACAACTGATCGAGTGTCCCATGTGCAGAGCAAAAATCAAAGAAATGTCGGTGGACAACACTTGACATAGATCATTCGACTTAGCATTTATGAAACTCTTTCAGATTGACTTTTTATCTAGATACTTAATTGATTAAAGGGTTATAACGCGATAACTCTTTCTGCAGTGAGCTATTCTGTAAGTAATGAGCGACCTATGACGTATCTGAATCAGCTCTCAATAGAAGGTAGCTGCACCTGGAATTATCATTCTACATTCCATTTGTTGACTTATAATATGCGTGGAAATATTTTATGCGAAAAACAACTCGTTAAACTCTTTTAAATATTCTTTAATGTCATTAATTTCTTCGCAGAAGAAAAAAATTCAATATCAGTCACTGTTGAGTTTATTTTCTTTTTTAGCATTTATTAAAGTGATTTAAAAATCACTTAAAAATAAGAAATTTGTTAAATTACAAATTAAACTACTTAATTAATTTTATTTTTTTTAAATTGTACAAAAATGAGGCTTTTCCTCCAAAAAAATTAGAGATTTTTTAATCATGTATTTTAATTCATTTATGTAAATTAAATAACTTTTAGAAATATTTTTTTACAAATGTTATTTGTAAAAAATTTTACAATAACAATTGATTTATCAGGAAAATGTTCTTGTCAAACAAATTTTTCTACGCATTTATAAGGTTAAAACCAACAAGTCTTTTATTTAGTGTTGATTCGGTTTCGTTGGACATTCACTAAATGCATTTACTTGTCTTGATAAAATAGTTTCTGTTAGATAAAACGAATTGTGGAAACATTCTGCAGGATGTCCACTTTGAATTTCTATTAAAAGTTTACTTAAGTTGAAAGTCCTGTAAGGTTGTATTTACGAATGTTGAATTTTTGTTTTCTATTCATGCCTCTGACTTTGTGAAAACAATTATATATATCTATATATATACTACATGAAACAATTTTTTTTTAGTATCGACCATTGAAATATAAAATTTCTAGTTTTGGTATTATAATTGTCTGTTATGTAAATAAGAATAATAATAAAAAATAACAAATAATGGAGAATAAAAGAATGAGAAAACAACAAATAAATAAACTTCCTTGATAGATTTTTATCTAAGAAGATGGAATTAGGGTCGAAACGTCAATTTTATTATTTAAATTTTTTATTATTATTTTTATTTTTATAACAGACCATTATAATACCAAAACTATAAATTTTATTATTATATATATATATATATATATATATATATATATAAACATGATAGAATCGTCATAAGTATGTCTCGAACAGAAAACTAAATTAAGAATATAAGATTAGGAAACTTGCATTATGCCAAATGTTCTTAGAACTTTAAACAGTTCGTAAAAAATTATTAGTTATTTCGGAACTTTTGGAGTTTTAAAACATTATTTTTATAGAAATTTTATAGATTCGAATAAAAGAAATCTACGATTTGAATCGATGTGTGTGACCGTGAATAGTCGTGCCAAATTTTGATTCAAATATTAACCCCATGAACTTTATAGTAGGTTCCCAGCAGAAAATACCGTGGTACCTCTGGTGTCCAGAGCAGAAACTAATTGGAGTCTTTTATTAATTTATTTGTAGTTTTAATAGATTTTTAATTTTCTAAAAGAATGATAAATAAAAACGAGCTTCGGTGGGTTTTGATTAAGTTTAAATGAAAAGTTAGGTTATGTCTACCGTCAATTTTAAGAATAAATTTAATTTTTTATGATTTTTCAGAAATATTGTGCATATATTTAAGCATTAAATTGATTTGAATGAGATATTTACAAACATAATAAATATATTTTCATTACATAAAATCTCTTTTAATCGTCTGTTGGTAAATTAATTGTTCTAATATATATATTTATGCCTCTATTAATTAAGGTTAAGGTCCATAACGAGCACCAAATCCGGAGACAAACGAGGACCATAAAACATTAAGTAATGGAACCGAAAAAATGTCCAAATAAATAATTTTCGATTTATTTAAATAATCACGGTTCGAAGTAACGGCAAAGAAGAAGATATTAATTTTTTACTAAAATACTGTTAAAAATTTCAATCGTGCATAGCTCCGGGAAATTTAATTTTTTTGAAGAATCCTTTGGCCCGTTTAATTAACTCATAATTACGTTTCATTTTACCCATTTTCGAATGAATTCATTTAATTCGAGAATTTGGTGTCACACTTGAGGAATTTTTACTCTATAATAAGTATAATTTCCCAATAATGACGATACTGCGAAACAGAATATGCTATCTATATGGATTTTGAACTCGAATCTGATGTCTGTTTAATTAAACCGAGTCACAATTTGTTTCTAACCTCAAAAACGTAGCCAATTTTACGAGTATGATAACGTTTACTAAATCTTACCGTTTTATTTAAGCTTTAATATCTAGGGGTTTTTAGGATCGCTGATTACTAAATCTAAAATGGAGGACGAATTAAAAAAAAATGTTTGTACTTTAATGAAATAATATCTGTCACATGTAAGAAATATTCATAGTATCTAACTGTTTCTGTGGCTACTGATTACGAATTTGAAGTCAGATTTCCAAAATTCAAAACAGCTTTGTATATCATGAAGTTTTTATTTTAAGATCTTTAAAAATTCTATTTTTTCCTCCCAAAAAGTTCTACAACTTTCTAAAAGTGTTTCTTTTGCATGCATTTGCGGAATTCAACACTTATTGTTTTAACTTAGCTTCAGAAATTTTTTGCAATGTTTTGAGGTTAAGAAAAATGGATTTGTGTAAAATAAATACATATGGATAAGGTATTTTGTTCTTCAAGCTAGAAGAGAAAAAACGCTTAAATCATATTCTACGAAACAAAGTTCATGAAGCAGTTAACAGATGGCGCTAATTCGTTCTAGTTCACCCTTCTCTCAAAATTATATGAAATGATTTCGTAGAAATCTCGAGATATCGATTCAAATCGTGATTTCATTTCGATTAAAGTAAGACATTTCATAAGTATGTCAACAATCGACTTTAAAAAAATAAGAAAAGGGTTATTATTTAGTCTTAATCACTGAAAGATGATAATGGAAATATTACAACGTGAATGTGTATGTTAATGAGACGATAATTTCTATCAATGTGGTATATTTAAAAAAAAAGCCATTCTTCAGAAATAATCATTTGTAATTTTATTGTACATTACAATTTATGTTTAATATTTTTTATTTCGTGGATTTAGGATAAGTTACGTATGTAATTATAATTTTAATATTTTCAGTCAATATGTTAGTAAAAGATAGTTGAAGACTTTGGTTGTCAAACGAAAATCTCTGTGCTCGCATATATTACGGGCATTTTTTTAGCTTCATTTATTTTTATGATGATTTATATCTTTTTTTAAAACGTCTTTGTACGAAGCGGTACCTTTCGATGTCCAGTAACATAGGTATTGTCAGCTATTTTCACGAACAAGTTCTCTATCGCAATGGATAGCTTGTCGTGGATACCCATTTCAATTTCATGCATTTTATTTAAGGTTATAATATTGAATTTCATTGCTACTTATTCCGCTTGCGTTAAAATAGAAATCAGGTCCATACAATTTTGATCGATCTTCATGACATAAGAGTGACATAATTTTAAGACATGAACTCAGGAAACAGAGAAAGTAAATAAATGTGGATCATTCCATGTCCAGAATATCGGTAGGTTCTGAGAATAATATTCGGTCGAACTTTTATATAATTAATATATATGTATATAATTTCGAATGACTTCGATATTAGCAGTTAAATGTGCTATAAATCAAACAATTTATTTTTGAGCAATATTTAAAGTGTAGGTCTTAACGAGGGGTACGTAAATTCTCAGAACTTACTGATATAATTATAGGTATTTTGATTTTTATGCATATTATGTTGAAACTGCGAACAATAAATATAACTGAGTATTCATGGTTCTACCTTAGGAACTCTAGTACAGGTTTTCTGCTTTAAACGCTCACAGAACCCGAGGGATATTATAATAAAATACAACTATTTTAAATGAAAGCATTTATTATCTGGAAAACTACGCGAGCATTGTTTATTCGTAAATCATTATGAATAATGTATTCTTTAATTGCTCTCTAGTGCAATTGGATTCCTTTGATCCGATTGTCTTTTTGTTGATTAACATCTGCAGCACAATGTCACTTTGTTAAGTCTTGATGTCGATATACGTAATGAAATTCATTGTAATTCGTAGACACGTCGAATAACCTGTAAAATAACAATATGCATCTCCATGTACAATAAATACCTATGTGTATTGTAAAAAGTCAAGTAAAAATACTATCATTGTACATTGCATATATCTGTATGATAATAATCTTGAAAAGAATATACAATTCAAATATTTTATAAATGACCTGTGTTTTACGCTTGTTTCACCTTCGCTTTAACAGTAGGGGAGAACGGGGCAATTCGTGACATCGACAGAAAATATCTGAAATAATCACTGCAGATGGCGGTAGTGTCCTTCTACAAAAGTGTCTACCTCTTGAGGAAGGTTGCTTGGGCTTTCCGTTTGTCGAAGTGAAATTTTGAGATCCTTGATCATTTGTTAACAATATCATTTCTTAAGTTGTACTTGTTCTCTAGATTATTATACACGAATCTCGATTTAACCTTTTAAGGTCGGGAATTTTTACATTGATATTCGAGTTTTTTTAGACGCAATATTTGTGCATAAAATGAAAGAATATGTCACGTGGAGTGCCTGACAAAATTGGTACATAAACTCCAATGTTCAAAATTTAATTTTGCGAGTTAGGAGGGCTTTTCTACGTATTTGGATATACTGAATACGAAAAAAGTCATGAAAAATGTTCAGGAGACATTCTCGACCTTGAAACCCGCATTTCAAGGTCAATTTCGAAGTTGAATGTAAACATTTTGATTTGGCGAATTAGCAAAAAATGTAGAGCTCGAAATTCTCTACAAAAAAGGTTATATAGATTTTCTTCGTAAAATCAAAAGTAACGCTGTTCGTGAAGGTTGAATATGAGAATAACTGACTTGGCGTGTTATCAGCATAATCCCTACGCTCGGCTTCCTACTGGAGGGGCCTGCGGCTTAAAAAAAACCTAACCTTCTTGGTTTGCCAATGCTCCGTCTGGGTGAACCGCATTCAACATGTATAATATAGTTTTGACATATTGTAGTACCGCTGTATAAACATCCTACAATAAACAGGGCGTCCATTAAGTCGCGGACCGGGCTAATGACTTGAACAAAAATTTCTTTTTTGAAAAACGCCGAAACATGTGTAACGATTTTCAAAAAAATCTATCTTTTGGGGGGAGGGTTTAGACCCCACCTCTACGGGGGCACGTGGGGCACGTGGGACACGAGGGGAGTCAAAGATCTTAAATGGCAACGTAGGTTTTTCAAACAAAAAATTTGTTATTCAAGTTATTAGCCCGGTCCGCGACTTAATGGACACCCATCATATGTACGATCAGTCGTCTTTTTTAACAATACCGCAGCGTTAGCATTACCCAAGATGAACATTGTGGTTATTGCACGGTCGGGTTTACATCTCTTCGGGGTGCTTTGTTCACGTGGTTCCCGTTGTCATCGCATGTGTGTGTGCGTGTGTGTTCTAAGGCACAAAAATAAACCCATTATTGTGGCGAGAGCGCGGATGAATCGCGAGAGCCGATTCGCTTTCCTATAGCGAGGTGTAAATCCACGGAATTTGAACGGGGCATGACACGCCATTAGTTCTCATGTTCATTTTTAATTTACGGCGTTACTTTTAATTTTACGAAGAAAAGGTGTATAACCTTTTTTGTAGAGAATTTCGTGCTCTATACTTTTTGTAGGAAATATTATTCCGTGGGACTTGAAGTTTTTAAGATAAACGCATAAAATTACGTTTTTTCGATATTTTTTCAATATAGTGGCTAAGATCCGGCCAAGCGACAAATTTTGACTTCAGATTCGTGTTCAACACCCCAAAATACGTTGGAAAACATATCAATCAATTTTTTTCCGAGTGACGTAGTCTTTCCGAAGGTGTACCTATTTTTTTATTTACAAAGATAACATTTATACTTACTAACCAAGTTCTGATATTTGGCTTACCTATATTGGATATATCATTTTGAAATGTTGAAAACTGACTTTCGTAAGCTGACTTCATAAAATTTCATTTTAAATGCACATTATTTTCTTATTAAAAAACTTACTTTTTTAATTAAAGTTGTGTAACTTTGTTAAACAATTTTTTAACACGGCTATCATATATTTCTGAAAGGCCTAGACTATTACCATTAATTTCAATTTTGGATCATGTAAATCCATTGTTTTGTTGACAGGATATAAATTATATAGTTACCCCGATATTGTGGTAGGGTGGTTAACCATTAACTGCGACCAAATCTTTAGTGCCTAAATTGTATTGCTTACTTTCTTCCAGTAATGAGAACACTATTCAGTCCGGTAATTAAAAACCTTTGTTTTATGAATAGTAGTAACTTGTTTGTGATTTAAGTTTCGAAAATTGAGAGCATTTTATTGTCGAGTGTCAATATGTCAATTGTTTAATAGTGTTGCTAAAAAATAAGTTTTTTGCAATTATATTTGTAGTTCAAAGCAATAAATAAGAACTTTCAAGACAGAGGGGCCCTGGAATCACATTTTTGGTCATTTTTCATACTTTTCAGCAACCAAAACGCATTTAAAATTTCAGTTTATGCCGACAAATGACTAAATCGAAGAACTGAAACACTCTCATCCGTGTAATTTTCGAAGGAGTAAAATGGGATTTTATAACCCTGTATGACGTAAAAGTGATTTACCCGTAGGGTACAACAGCTCAAGACTTGAATACGTGCAATAGAGCAAAGGATAGTGTTACGAATGGAATCACATGAGCATGCCAAGGGTAAGGTCAGCGCGTTGTTTATGGTTCTTGTATCTATTGTTTATATTGCAAGGTTTGTTATTCTTTACAAACGTCCGCGGGCTCGGAAAAAATTCACCTTCTTCATGACATGTAGAGGACAGTAGTCAGTTTCTCGTGACTATTCGTGCAGTGCAGATCGTTTTTCCACGTTTTGTGAGTCCAGTGCTCTAATAAGGCCCCAAGAATATATGGATGAGATTGGTACTGATCCTAACGCGCTTGCTCTGATACGACATTCCGTAAGTGTATACAAATTTGTATATATTGAATTTGGTGAGATGTGTTTAGGACCGTTCATATAAACCCACCGATGAGTCCGTGAACGGTCCCGGGACGAAACACCACTTGCTTCATAAATAAATAGTGTATATTCGGATTCCTATTCGAGGTGTTAAGGGGTTGATTGAAGCGCCACCATGGATCAAAGCGGTAAAATGGTGAGGCTCTGAAATAGGGTGACATTTAAATTTTTACACGTAAATAATGGCCGAAAACATCAATTTCATAAGTTTTTCCGATATTATTGAGTACGTAGGACCTGGTCCACGTTGTTACGTTGAAGGAGAAGTAGTGCTTAATGCAAAAGACCCAATGTTTTGTGGCTTCACGAAAAAATCGGCTGAAAGATTCGAAATTATAGGACTTTGTTTACAGACTTCTTGTCTATCCGGACCGCCTCATGAAATTAATATTGTTATTAATGAAAATAATGAGCCAAGAATATTTTGCAAATGTTCTTGTAAAGCTGGGACTTCCAGAAAATACAAGCATTCTGTTGCAATGCTTATGTATTTGAATCGGTAAGTATATATACAGTCATCGAAGTGTAAATACTTGACATCCATATACGTCTATTTGTCTAACAGGTACTTTTTTTAAAATAAAGTAAAACAAATAGATAAATAAAGAAATATATAAGCGTGTACACCTTTGTTTAGAATTCCCACTTGCGAAATAGAGAGTGCAAGTTGTACGGATGTTGGGTAAACCAAAATGGGGTAAGTTGAAAACAGAAGCGAAGAAAATGTATAGTGATGTACCGATAAAGCAATTTTGCCATGTATCAGTACCAAAAACCCTTCTAAATATAAAATACCTCAATGAGATAATAATAATATTAAAACTGTTCTACTTCTGTTGTAAGCGAATGTAAAAATATGATTTATTTCTACTTATAATATAGAGTATTAAGAATGATAATATATTGTAAATATATTTGTTTTAACAAATATAAATATGTACTTAATGACTTTTTAAAATCTTGCTCCGAAAAATGTGCACCGCATACTTGCATGTTACTGCGTAACTGATTTCCCAATTTTACATGCGATAGACCACTGCTTCCGAAGTTTATTATCTTTGGGAAAATAATGTAAGGACACGTTCATTTCATTTGACCACTTACAATTTGGTACGCAACACCATTGTCTTGATATTTTCGATTTAAATGCGTTTTCTTCCATGTTCGACATGTTGTTTTTCCCTATTTCCGAGCTTTCCCGTTTCACCACTTCGGCGCTTCGAACGCCTCTTAACACTCCGAATTAACGGATATTTTACGAAATCCTCAAGTAGAAGTTACGTACGCTTTTTTTATTGAATAAATTCCATCTGCACAATCAGCACTCCCAATCCTAAACAGATACCTTCAGCTTCAAGGCCCACACTGAACAAAAAATGTATTTATTTTAACGACATATATTTATTTGAAATTGCTTTACTTGAACCAAGTAATGATGTTATCCGCGTAACGCCAACTACGACACCCCGTTCACCTGGAGGTGAATGCCGATAAACTGAACCAGAAGTTCCTATTCCAAAATTGCATCTGAGGCTTAGAATTTTATAGTTATTTTTTAGCTCTACAATTCACCTCTGAAGCTTTTTGACCTACATTGAATATTTCTCTTGTTATAACCATAAAAAGGGTGAAAAATACAAATTTTTGCGATTTTTCTCGTCCACGTTGTTTAAGAGAAGATTTTTTTCGATCAAGTTGATCATTTCCTTGGTATATTATATCCTACATTAAGAAAATATTGTCTTGAATGAAGATGGTATTTTCTTGAAACAAAGAAATCATTTGCTTAAAGGTAGTGAATCATATTTCTAGAAAGAAGTCAATAATTTCAAACAAATATTTTACTATGCTAAAGAAATCATATGTTTAGATTTAGAAAATGGTAAGACTATTAAATAATATAAATTGATTATAATAAATCTATTTTATATAATATAAATATGTTATATATAATATAAGTAATTCTAATAAATATGTTCCTGACTGCAATTTACCCGTGTCAAAAGAAAAATACTTGATTCAAGTAAATCGTTTACTCCAATAGTCTCACCAAAATATTTATTTAAAAGAAGATCACGATTTATTTTGAACAATTAAATATTTACTTAAAAGAAATATATTTTCTCTTCAAAATGAGTAAATATTTAGTATGTTCTAATAAATATTTATTTGAGGATGAATTTAGTTGAAAGCAATTAACATTTGCTTCGTAAGATCAATTTATTCCTTTTAACAACTTGAATTGAATAAAATATTTATTTAATTTCAAGAAATATTTCCTTGATTACAGAAATTTAGTTGTTCATGCAAGCAGCTAATTTCAAAGATGGTTCATTTGGCTTCGGTGTCTACATGTTTGTTTCTCGTCATTGTCAAAAGGTGGCGAATTTATTATTCCGCATATTCGCAATCAAAGAATTCGATTCTCACTTGATAGCCTGCATTTCAGTTTTGTCAGTATGCCTATAATAAGCGAAATAGTCTATAAATAATGCGTTTAGGTTCGTTTGTTACCAGTATATTAGATAAATTTGCGAATCGGACGTGAGTGACAGCGACTGCAGTGTTCAGCTGTAGTAAACAAATATATGAGTACCCTAATTCCCCCATATATATTTATGTCATGTATGTGTATGAATATTAAATAAATACGCACGAATGCAGAAAAAACTACAGAGTAAATAGTAATATCGTAATACAGTAATTTCCTTAGTCCTAAATTTTCCCGAATAAATATTTACCTTTTTCAAGTAGTTATTTTCTTGAAGCAATGAAACATTTTCAGGGGTTAAATAAACATTTACTTCATAATCAGTTTAAGAAATTATTTTGTACTACACTATTTCTAATTTCGTGAACTGCTAAATTAGAAATGTCTGGAAATTATGAAATTGAACCCTATCTTTTTCTATGATATTGAAATCTATAATTAATCACAACCTTTTCAAACAACATGCAGCTGTTGGGGTGCTTGGCGAGGTGCACTAATAATTGAAACTTAGAACAATAAACTGACACATTTAAATACTAACTTTAATTAGAGTTTTATATTTATAAATAATAAACACATAGTGCAGTCTTTATACATAGTTGCACTGAAGAAAAGACGATTTTTTATATTAATAACTAATAATTAATAGTCTGTATTTAGATTCATAAATTTTTGTACAAAATTGAAAAATACGATTTATACATGTGTATGTTTAGACAATCCTTTGCATCTAACTTCATGTCGAATTGTTTCGGTGACTGTGGAGTATATGACACACGCCGAGTATTTTGAAATTCCTAAATAAGTAAAATTAACGCCGAGTTCGTGTATAATTTCTCGTGGTTGTATTCTGAAATCGAATTTAGGCCTGATGATCTCTAAACTATTGTCCTGTTCAACTGTCACCTGCTCATTTTGTTATGGTGAAGCCGGCTTTTTTAGTGTTTATCTGCATTGGTTTGGTGTTATTGTCGCCAAATGCAGGTCAGAAAACTAGAAATATTTCAAAGCCTCCAACGAAAATCGTTTGTAACGAATACCCCAAATATATAACGGATGTCCCTGCACATGGTATTAATAATATTGGAATCGTGACGAATAATGAGGTTAACCTAACACGTTGGAACGCGCATCGACTCTCTACAAGAAGACTACTTACCAGTTTGTATATTAAAACCTACACTAAATATTTTTGAAGAAAAGATTTTATTTTAATCATTTTTGTGTGAATGCGCATTAGTCGTATTAAACATGGACTGTGATTTTTTTTCTAAATATGATTTAAAGAATGATGGAAAATGTTGTTTTATTTTTTTGTACGATGTAAACTGTTTAATGATTTGTATACGTTACGAGTGTCAAGCACACGTCAAAAATGCTAATTTAAATTGTATTTTGAAGGTGATGACAACTTTAATCTCAGAGATAATGTGGTATCCGAAGGAAGTAACACGTTACAAAATGTTCTTGGACCAAATATACTCGAGGACCCTGATGTTACTTCTGATATGAAATCCAGTGTCGTACATAAACGCATTAAACGCGACAAACTAGAGTTCGAAGACGACCCGTATTATGATACTGATAGGTTAAGAAACCTAGCAGACTCTTTTCCAAAAAGTTCCAACGAAATGAGCGAAAATGACAACGCTATTGAAGATGAGCAATTAATAAGAAAGAAATACAAGCGATTACCAAAAAGTAATACAAATGGTGTAAAAATAAATGGCTTAGCGGCCGATGCGATGACCGATGGTGATGAACTCTTCAACGGTCAAGATTACGAAGGCAGTATTTCACAATACCAAAATAGCTTGCTTGACGTCTATCCAGAAGTTGTCGAAGAGTCGGAAAACCCGCTGCAAATGACAGAGTTAATTCGAAAAAAGCGATTGAGATACTCGAAAAGACCGGAAAGTTATCAAAATGTGCAGCCAGAAGCAGTTTCAAATATCAAGGAGAGTGAAAGTTCTAATAATTTAGACGCAACAAGCGGACCTCAAAGAGAAATAATTACAAAACGTCACCTAGGTTTAAGAGGACGTCGCTCGTCAAGCGATGACGTTAGCGAAGTGTTAGTACATTTTCAATAATTGTCAGATTACCAAAAAATGACGTATAATTATTTCCGAATGTTTATTAAGAAATTTTTAAACTCGTATAGGTATCGTCTTACAGTATCTTGAATTTTTGTCAACATTTTAAAGGTCACGGTCCGAAATTGAAGATGGAAACGCTCAATTCAATTATTCGAACCTCGACACTAGCAAGTTTTTGCGTTTTCCACAAAAATTAAAAGTAGCTCGTTTATCAACTAATTATCAACGAAATCCTAGAAATATCTTACCACGATCCCTTAACAGGCGAGTCTATGTTAAAAGAAGAATTCCTGTGGTAAGAAAATACAAATAGTTTGTCGAATAATATCGATATATTCAGATTACAAAAAAAATGTTTAAAATAAGGATGTGATCGACAGGTCACCGGCAATTTTCAAGTGGAATCACTGGTTGAACCCCATGCTCGCCTCGACAGAAGACCAGAAATCCATATCGCTAAGAAAGATCGAATGGCAAGGATCGAAAATGTGGACGAAAACAGGCCAGTGATGGAACATGGTGATTATGATTATGTAGATGACATTGAGCACCCTGCATCTGTTTCGAATATGGAAGAAACGTTATCGTCCTACGTAGATGACGATAATTCATACCTAGAAGAACCACTAGGTGATTTCAGAACTAGTACGGCCAATAAACTAATCGAACATCGAAATGACGGTCTCGGGAAAAGGTTTAATACCGATGAATTAATTAAGTTACTTGTCACGCGATTAAAAGATAAAGGGACTCATACTGATGATGATTTTAAAGATGAAGTAAAACGAACAATTAATAGATTTCACAACTATCAGAAAACACTGTCAACAGATAAGACAGGGAAAGAAGAAAACGGAGAAACGGCGAAATCATTGATAAACTTGCAGGACCTCATCAAAAAGTTGATAGCCAAGGTTAATTTTTTTAATTTACTCTTTTTTAAATGTTTTTATAGAATATATATGACGGAAGTCAAACCTGCGTTTGCAACAGTTTATATACAGCCCAGAAAATTGTTAAACTACATAGTATTATTGAAAAATGTTTGCCCTATTAAGTCTTTGAAAGTCGTTCACTATTTATCACTAATATATAAAAACCAGAATTGAGAATGCGAGAAACCCACAATCAATTGTTTTATTGATCGATTTAGTTTATACCAAAATGAAAATAAATTTTAGAAATCGCATCAAATATCTGCGTTTCATATGTCGATTTATCGAAATTAGTTGAACAAAGAACGGTATTTTAATTTCAGTAAAAGACTAGAAGCAGACGGCCTCGGTCCGACGCGAGAGAACTCGTCTGAATCAAAAAGCATCAAGAAAAATTGACGTCGTTAGCTTGTTCACGAACCGCGTGAACATTTCTAAAATGTAATTAAATTTTCGTCTTGGTGTAGACTTGACAGTTTTTTCGAAAACCTTATCATAATTTGTGACTTTATCTGAAGCTAGGTGACGTTGAGAAAATCATGAGCTGTAAAGGAAATACTAACATCACCAACAATTTAAAAGTTCCCAGTGAAATACAAAGCAGGCCTAAACAAGCACCATTACAAACTGACCAGAAAACTTACGCAAATATAAAACAAAAAGATACAGACAAGAAAGCTAAAACGGAGGAAAAGACTGGGGATGTTCGCATTGAACTCAAGCAGAGTATTAAAAAATCTGACACAAATATGGACAATCAAGAAGGGAATTCGAAACGGGAGTCAGTACCACATGAACGACGAAAAAAAATAAACAAACGGAACTGGAGCGAATGGACAAATTGGAGCAGCTGCAGTGTAACATGCGGTCGAGGAAGACAAATAAGATGGAGGTTCTGTCTTCGTCACTGCGACGAAGCAGAAACCGAAATGAAAGAAAAAACCTGTAAAATGCACGTTTGTCCAAAGTACAAATTTCTTGGAATATTTTAGAAGGATTAAGTGCTCGAATTTTTGTAAATACGCGAATTTTAACGTAGGCGCAAAATAGAATCCAAGTTTTAAGAATGTAATTTAAGAAAATAATGTATTTTTGTAACCTAATTTAATAGTGACAAAATATAACAATCCACTCGCTTATTAATATTTGTTGTACGTTTTCTTCGCATTTCTTTTCCTCGTATACAAGTTCTGGTCCTCACGAAATAAGAAATAAATTTTAATTATTTACAATCAATGAATTTTGATGCTTGCAAATGAGAACGTAAAATCGGATGGATTTTTATATAAATTGGTATGTTGGAGTTTATCGGAATCGCTGACTACGAATCTGAAGCCAGAATTCCAAAATTCAAAATACAGAACTGACGTACTTTGAGAAATATTTTGGATCTTCGTATAAATTGGCAACTAGGGGATTTCGGAGTCACCTATTACGAATCTCCCTAAATGCCTATCCACCTTGTAACTATATTTCATTAATTGGTACAAGATGGTATTTAAATTCCGGAAAACGAAATGTACAAATGGATTCGAAAGTGTCAATAAAATAGCAGAGATAATGCTCAAGAAGGTATTCAGTGAACATTATCATGTAAAGGACGTTGAATGTTTTTTGTATTACATTTTCGAAATGTTCTTAAAAATACAAAGTAAATATTTCGCTTCTTGTTTAATTTAATTTTTTTATTACGCGTAATGTAAATTAAAATTAAAATAACATTTTGCGGACACAGCTCACGAATCTGCTGTCAGATTCCTAATCATCGACTTTGAAAACACCAAGAATCGAAACAATTGTCAAAGTACGTTCGCCATATTGGGTCCGTCATTTTGAATTTTAGAATTGTGGATTCAGATTTGTGATTAGCGACTCTGGAAACTCCTATAGATACCAATTTATATGTAAATTGAAAAAAACTGGTCAAAATATGTCCGCCATTTTGAATTTTAAAATAGTATCCTGAGATTCGTAATCAGTATATCAAAATATATCTAATTTATGTTTCACAAGTTTTTATCTAGAACGGATATAAATGTGTCTGATAGTTAGTCTGCAATATTTTGCAGCGACATTTTTATTTTTTCAAATTGTACCTGGGATTCATTCGAACAATCGGTTTATAGTATTTTATTGTATAACTATAGTCAAGTTTCTTACGCGTTGTTCGCCATATTAGAGTCGTTAATTTGAATTTCAAAATGACAACCTCCGATTCGTAACCATTGCTCCAAAAAACATATAAATACTCAGTTTCTTATGTTTTATCTAGAATGGATTCATTTATCAAAATGCGGTTTTGTTAGTCATTTCAGTCGCTATTTTTAATTTTGAAATTGTCACAATTGATTCATGATACAGTCCAGTCACCATCTGCCATCTTGGATGACTGGAGTGGCATTCCCGGTTGTCCGGCAACAAATGAGGCAGATAAAGCGAAGAACGTACAGGACAGTAAATGAAAAAGGTTTTAAAAGGATTCAAAATCTGAATTCTTTTCTGAACCCAATTTCTCAGCTTTCAAGAAAAGAGAAGAAAAAAATGCAGAAAAACATCGTTAAATACTTGTTCATCTTTCGAAACACTTGTTTTTAACTTTCTATTTTACTAAGGGTTCAAAGATGTTCAAAGATGTTTAAATTCCGTTATTTTTTGGGGGAATTGAAAAGAATTTGGAATATAGAAAATTTCATTTGCGTTAAGAAATTAGATTTGACCATAAATTCACGTGTTTATTACCGTGTTTATTTAACACTGGCATTTAAGGGCTGGACCAGACAACCGGGAATGCCTCTCCAAACATCCAACATGGCGGCTGGACTCTGAATGATCAAATGGGAAAACACTCAAAGTCGCATTATCGAACTCGACAAATTATTCAGAATGATTAAAAAGTATTCATTTTTGAACTTTGCATTCGATTTGTTGACTGAATACTTCCCTATTGTCAGTCGTTGTGAATCCTCTTCCGAGAACTGAATAGGCTGTTCTTGAATGATTCTCAATAATTTCGGACAAAACTTACGGAACCAATACTTCACTATTCCGAATGAAGTATTGGCATGCATATTTTGAAACCTTCTGAATGCGTTCTATGCTTACCAATACTTATTCAAACAGTATAAGAAACAAGATTTAGAAGTAATCAAATTTCATTGTTTCTCAATCATTCTTCGTTTACTTTTAAAAAAATTGGTTGAGACAAGAACTAAACCTCAGAAATGCACACTTAAATAACTGCTTAATTATTTCCAATACAATTATTATCGTTTCCGTATGCCCAGCGACGTATATATGCGTCGGAGCCTTTTCTTTCATAAATTGAAAACTATATACAACATTTTGAGGTCTGTGACCGCTTAAATTAAACTTACGGCGTAATAAACAATGGTAAACTTTCAATGAAATTTGCAATAAATTCAGTATCGTATCCGCAATAATTATTCATTGTTATCTCCCAAACAAGGAGACTTATCAACATCTATTTGTCTACAAAATGTGTCTCTTAATAGCGATTTATACTTAACTCTATAATGGTATATGTATATCGAACCGGAAGTGACGCCACAAAAAATAAAAAATTCAGTATTTCAGGGCAGAAAAAGATTAGGGGCATCCAATTTTTTCAATATTCTTTCAAATGTGTGTTTTCATTTCCTATTTTATGTAAGTAAATCTTTTACTTTGAAAATATGTTTATTTCTTTTTAATTTATCCATTTTTTAAATTCTAGGGGGATCCCCTTACAATTTGTTACTTTGATAAAAAAGTAAATCCATATATATATATATATATATAGATATATATATAAATTGAAATTTTTCATCAGCGAACCCCAATAAAATAATCCTTGTACACCAATTTTTACTACTATCAAATATTACTTCATACTAATAATGCATTAGCGGCATTATTGATACTAATAGTGGCATTGCTAGTTACTTTTGTATCAGAAGGCAATAGTAATTTATAGTACCAAAAGTAGTTAAATATTATCTCTAATAATCAACATTGCGGAAGTTATTATGGAATCTACCACCGCAGATGCGCTCACGGATCGCCCACGTAATTTTCCTTCCCGTTATAAAATTGGTATTCTTTTATGTAAGAAGACGACGGGTACAACAGATCACATATTATTTGCGACAAATCAAGTCATCTTTACAAAATTGGTCAGCAATATTGGATCCGCCATTTTTAATTTCGATAATCTGTTACTAGATGGGGAATCAGCGACTCCGAAAACTCCCGAGTACTGCTTTTCAGGTAAATCGGAACATTTTAAAAAATTGATCTGGCACATTGGATCCGCCATTTTGACTTTCCGAAAACTGACACCGGATTTGGAATCAGCAACCTGAAAAACATTAAACACGATACCTTTCTCCTTCCATCTTGTTGGCAAAAAACATGGGCATTTTGTCGCGTTTTAGTCCGGAATCATTCGGGTTATTATAAATTATTCACAAACAAGCAATTGCAAAAATACTTTGCTTGTGATTTTTGCAAGTGGAAAATTTTTTAGAATAATATTTTAAAAAGGAAACTTAATAATATTTTAACCCCTTCGCTGTGAAGAGGAAAATCTGAAATGTGAGTAAAAAATGTTAAGAATTTTTTAAGCTACCAAAATTTGTGAGATTGGGTATACTTGGGTTTTCGCGATCGCCGATTACGAATATGAAGGCCTTTTTTAAAAATTCAAAATGGCGCATCCAACATGGCGAACATATTTTTTTGAAATCCTCGGATTCTGTCAAATAAGTTCATTTAACATTTCATGTTCTGAGTTACGATAATATATTCACATTTACAGATAATTTAATAAACTATGATACATTACATTTTTTTGATGTTCTTAACACTAGATGTGTGAGATAAGAACGTAATTTGCACAAGTCATCTTAAGAAGAATGTATGTGTGATGCAAATTTACTTGCTTTTGTGCTTTTTATCAATTTTTTTTAATGTACGTCTATAGAGGTACCTCACACTGGAAGTCTTTAGAATCTACGTCTATAAATGTACCCTCACAATCAAGGGGTTAATAATTATTGCCAATTCAGAAAACATTAAATTAAATGAAGGTAATATTTTTTATAAAATAAATGACTCTTTTATTTTTTATAAAAAATTTCCCCAAAAAATCTCCGTTAACCCATTAACGCCCAAGAGGACACAAATTTCACTAAGATTTTCAGAATATTTTTTGACATTAAAAACCAACTCAACAAATTTTAGAGAAAACATGTTCAACGTAAAATTGATCGATCTTTCCGAATCTGTTGTTAAAAAATCAATCGAGCCCATTCTAAAAAAGTTATGCTTGGTTTTT
Organism: Trichopria drosophilae; assembly: GCA_030407085.1. Classification (NCBI taxonomy): domain Eukaryota; kingdom Metazoa; phylum Arthropoda; class Insecta; order Hymenoptera; family Diapriidae; genus Trichopria; species Trichopria drosophilae. The sequence continues at coordinate 41,277,221 of CM059584.1, forward strand.
CACAAAAAAATCAAATTTTTTTCACTGACAAATATTTTTTATTCGGCTTTTTCACATTGGAAACGGTTAGGGAGATGACTGATCGGTGAAAATATCATGTCCTCATTCCTTTAGCTTTAAAATGTGCATGATAGCATTTTGAAAATAAAGTTGGAAACTGTTAAAATGGCGACTCAAACACGAAAAAAAACGGCGAAATCTCCTGAATTTTTTATTCGAAAATGATAGGCTTACGAAAAAAATGTCGCTGAACAAAAAGATCTTAGAATTGATCAAAGAAAACCTCGCCATTTTTTCCCAATTTTTTAATGATTTTTCGTATTTTTTCAAAATTTTGCGATTTTGAAAATGAAGAAAAGTGTTTTTTGCAAGCATAACTTTTTTGAAATGGGCTCGATTGATTTTAGAACAGCAGATTCGTAAAGATCGATGAATTGTAGGTCTAACATGTTTTGTCTAAATTTTGTTTGAATTGGTTTTTAATGTCAAGAAACATTTCGAAAATCTTGGTGAAATTTGTGTCCTCTTGGGTGTTAATGGGTTCATTTAGGGGGGTCCCCGTCGAGAATTACTAATCGCTATTTGTTGACAAGTTTCCGCGGAAATCCTTTCGCGGCGCCACTTTACGGTTGTTAGAATGAGCTCGATGAATTGGGGCAAATGAGAGGTACATATCTCCCTTTTATAATTTAATCTCCACGACCGTGGAGAGTGCAGATTCGGAATCGAAGTTGGTTCCGCGACCGCAAGAGGGCACAACAGTTTGTTTCAAGATGGCGGGTGAGTGAGTGCCTGTGGATGGTTCGAAGCTGTCCAAAAACACGAGAGATTTTTCCGCTAACCCGTGGTGTTTGTGGGTTTCAGATACATACTACTTCGTGAATGAAGACCTGGAAGGCGAGGACGTGGGTGAGTGCCTCCATAATCCGCTTCTCTCGCTGTTGTTTTACACGCGAAAGGGAGTCGGTTCGGCCCTCCGTCGCCAGTGCGAGCTGCACCGCGACGAGGCATGCCAATATTTTCATTTATTGAGCAGCGAACTCGAGGTGCGTTGTGGCACGCGAACCCGGGTCCCTGGGCTCTCTAGAAATCTTCTCCTTAGCAAAATGTACACATGACACGCCGCCGTCGACGTCGGCTTTTCTCCTATCGCGCCGGACTCGGTAGTTGATCGCCGCCTCCCGTTTTCGCGGCTTACCGGTTATTCAGCGAGGGAACTCGCCGACGAGACCGGGACGTTGGCTTCCGATCCTCCCAGGAGGCAACGCGCCAACAAATTCCTGGCGGCGAGTGTTGCAGTTTTTCCGAGATACAAATAGGATTCTGCGACATTCGAGTTTTGCATCCTGATAAAACTTTCGAACGCCAGAGGGCGCCACCGACCCCGCCTCGCCTCTCTGTTTACTTCGTGTCAGGACCCCAAAAAGAGATAAAAAGAGTCCAAGATGAGGCGTGCGAACGCTATGTTGCTTTCATTTACTTCTTTCTCTTCTTCCTTTCTTTCTTGTTTACTTCGACCTACCACCATTTCTTCACACTGAGTGAAGAATTTCTTCTACAATCTCTTACCCCAATCAAGATCTACTCAATCAATTCATACCACAGATATTTCTTCATAAATAGCATAACATTTGACAACAACAATATCTAAATTATTTTAATAATTAGTACATAATTTTGTCCAACAAAGATTGTTAAATATATCTGTCGATTCAAACCTCTTGGAAGAAAATAATCTTCGTTCCTCATTTTTGTATATTGCAATTGACTATAAAACCTACGAGTCATATTTTTAATAATTATATTCAGTGTATATAATGATTTGGAGCAAGTTGCCATATACGGCAGCGGAAAACAGTTGTGTTAATCTTCAAATATAAAAAGTGTTATGAATTGTTCTAAACTTGAAACTCGCTTATATTTTATTTCTTAATTATTATTCGCATTTAAATAAAACACGGGCACACGGCTATATTTGATGTGCTGAATTAACGATAATGTTGTTTTCTCAGTGTGGTAAATTCACTCCCAAATTTGGTTACATGTCTAATTAACATACAAATTCAACATTTTGGAAATCAATAGTTTCGAACTCAACATTTAACTTAATCAATAAATGATATGAATAATATAAAAAAATTAATCAAACATTACATTACAAGAAAAATAAATATAAATAGTTCGAACCGAACTTAACCTAGCCTAACCTAACATTAACAGAGTATCACCTCTTCTTAGTAATGTTACTAACCTAACCTAATTTAGTTCTAATTGCATAATTTTTCAACCTAGATGCATTTTAGTAAATTAATGAATTTATCTTAATTTAGAAATGCTAAACTAAGAAATGAATTTATCGTTCAGTGGTATTAAATACATTTTATTGCTTAAAAAGTTAAAATGGTGCTTTAACAAAATCTAACCTAACCTAACCTAACACTAACAGAGTATCACTTTCCTTAGTAATGTTTTCCGATACATCTTATACTTAGTTCGAACCTAACCCAACCTAACATCAACAGAGTATCACCTCTCCATAGTAATGTTTTGATCCGATACACATAAACATCACATACTTAGTTTCAACCTAACCAAACCTAACCTCACCTAACCTAACCTAATTTAGTTCGAACCAAACCTAACGTAACCTAACATAACCTGATTTAATGGAATATCTCTGTGGACAAGCGCACAATACTCATTAAATTCCTTGATATGAATTGTTATTATTCATTTATATTATTGACAATTATTAACACAGATTTAAGATTTAATTTATGTTACGATTATTGTTATTACACTTGATTTAAAAATACAATATAATTCAATAACAAAAATAATTTTGAATTCGTCGAATGGTGAGTTTGCAAATATTGAGTTTGAATGTTGAAATTGCAAATGTCAACATTTCACAATGTTGAATAGACCTGTTACCCCAAAATTTATCTTCCTTAATTTAATTAAAAAACATGATTATACCGTACAATCTTGTGTCCGTTACTACTGTGACGATGAGGCTCTAAGAAACTAGTAATATTCTTTAGTAAAACGCTTGTTAATCATTTCTCCTAATCCTATCATTAATCTTTCTTCTGTACAAAACATCAATTGTTGAACGGTATATGTTAGGAAAAGAAATGCTGTTTTTCATTTTTTAATATAATCTGAGGTTCGAGGAGGGTCTGGCAACTGATCATGTCTGCAAAACAATTTTTTACAAATTTTCTTTGCCTTAAAATATATAACAATGAGGTACAACGTAACAAATACATTAATGAGTAGTTAATGATGTATTCAAATGACACGCAAACATCATGTTTGACCCAACCAATTAATGCAAAGGGTGAACAAAGCAAAAGCTGTTCTACAGATACAAACAGAACCGTACAATAATATATTTTAATATTATAAGTAACGTTAATATTACAAGAAAATGAAAAAACAGACTTTAATATATAACAGAACACATGATGTTTACAAAATATATGAATAAAAGTAAACTGATGAGTGGAAAATAATATCCTTTAAAATTATCGAATCAGCTAATGTTATTAGTAAATGACAAGACTTATTTAATAGAAAAATTAATACAACATTTTCCAAAAGAAAATAATTGAGAATTTTTAGAAATAAATAAAAATAATAAATTTCCCAAATTTCTTTGATCTTATGCAGGCCATGTGTAACAAATATTTGTTAGATCAATTTTAATTTATATTTTTTATTGCAACAGACCGTAAGTGAAGAACGAATTTTTTTAATATTCAAGATATAGTTTAATTTCTAGTAACTTAAAAAAATATCCATATTTTTGGTAGACATTTAAATCATGTAGCAAAAGATAGTTAAGTGAATCTAAAAGCAGATATTTTTATCAAATTTTTGTCATTACTGCAAGATTTCAGTCCCAGCGGGACACCAGTGTCCCACCTACATGCTATTAACTTTTCAACGTTTATGAGCAATTCCCTATCGATTTCGTTGAGGATTTTTGTTCCTGGCCTTCCTAAGACTCCAATAAATGTTAACAAACAATAATATTGCATAATTATTTAAAATAATTATTGATATAAACAAATTACTTTTAAAAAAAGCATAAATTTCAGAAGAAATTCATGCTAGGATGAAGTAATAGGCTTCATTTTGCGATATTTGGTATACAGGGGTTTTCGAGGCTGCTGATTATGAATCCGGTGTTAGATTTTCAAAATTCAAAATGGGGGATCCAATATGGCCGACCAAACATTTCAAAAAACGGTCATGTTTTCTCATATTTGGTATATAGAGGTTTTCGAGGTTGCTGATAACGAATCCGATGTTAGATTTTCAAAATTGAAAATGGCGGATCCAATATGGCCGACCAAAAATTTGAAAAAATGGTCAATGTTGTCTCATATTTGTTATATAGAGAGTTTGAAGTAGTTGATGACGTATCTGATGTTAAGTTTTCGAAATTTAAAATGGCCGAGCTGATGTGGTGGATGAAAAGTAAAACAAAATATATTTTATCAGAAATTTGATCTTTGAAGACTTTGGAGTATGTGATCACAAATAATTGAAATATTCTAGATTTCTATGAAAATGCTTGTATGTGGATTTCCATCTTTCATAATTATAATTTAATTTAACACTTTTTTTTACTGTATATTTGCAAATTTTATTGGCAACCGCTCTCAATCAAAACCAGAGACACCAACGAGGACGTGGCTGATGAGGTCTCCATTTTTTTTTTGTTTTTTTAAGATTTTTATTATTTTCTTTATATTTTTAAGATTTTTAAATATTTTTTTGATTTTGGTCGGCCATATTGGATCCGCCATTTTGAATTTTGAAAATCTGACGCCGGATTCGGAATCAGCACCCTCGAAAACCCCTATATACCAAATTACAGAAAATACCCTTCGCAGGAAAAATTCGTGACTGAAAGGGTTAAGTCATATTTTCCCTCACCTCCCGCTAATTGAATTTCCACTTGTCCATGCACACCCACACACGCACACGTACACGCAGTGGTACAGCGCGAGCCCTTCAACCAGCGAATGGTGGGAGAATCCCTCAGGGGATAAATATCACATAGGGAAAGGGAAAAATATATGCGTTAAGAGGGTATGACTTAAGGGGGGGGGGGCTACTGTACAGTAACGAATTTTGTACAGTTTGGTTAGGCTAGGTATCTTTTAGCCTTTCGGGAGGACCTTTGCAAAGCCATTTTTGCAATAAATTTCTAAAACTCGTATACGGGTTACGGGTTTGGCTGCAAATACAAAATAAAAAAAAAGGAACCAATATACTACCACATCCTCGTCATTGGTTCTGGGGTAAGAGCTAAGAGTAATACCTGATAATAATATGTATTCGTACATTAGAGGCTAATTGAAATTCAGACGAAAATATATAATTTAAAAAAATATTTCCAGAAATTCCGGTAGTAGTTTACAATAACCAATAAGTGCAATATACATGTGCTTTATCGAAACGAATATTTGCACTTTTACCGATCATTTACGGGGCTGTTATCAAGATTACTCAAATATTTAATAGCATTGTAAATTTCAAAAACGTTTATGCGTCTGCATTAAAGGATTCCTACAACCTACAGTACCCCTCCGCCCCCCCCCCTTAAGTCATATATTTCCATTCCTCTAAATTATATTTTTCCCTCGAGGGAGTCTCCGACCATTCTCTGGTTGAAAGGATTGTACACTTGTGTGTGCGTGTGTGTGTGCGTGCGTGCGTGCGTGCGTGGGTGTGTGTGTGTGACTGCACTAGTTGCGTTTATCGACGCCAGTGGCGTACACGATGCTCGTAGGTTTGTTTTGCTCCATTGTGGTTCCCGTTATACAAATGAGTTTTTATTCCCTCAAAAGCAGATCAACTAACAAATTTAAAGAATGCATATAGAATGTTATGTATAATATTATATCAATGACACTTGTTTTACCAGCTGGAGTGTAAACAATTTAATGATTTTTTAAAGTTGGAAATCTGATCGATAAAATTTGTCACTTATGTTACAATACATTGATTAACTCAGATTAATACGAAATGAATTTATACGACTTGTAGCATATTTACATATGTAACCTATCACATTAAGTATCATTTTTAACTACTTTCCGATGTTTCTGGTGACGTTTTACGTATATAGAGTCATAACTATACAATTTATGCACATTACACAAATATTGTTACTATTTTACGTATGAAATTTTATTTTCGTAAAAAACTCTAGATTGACTATTTTATTCTAAAGTATTAAAATAAATAAAAAATATCAAATGGATTCAAGGGGATTTATTCCAGAAATAAGTTTTCTGAATTTTCGAAAGGTATTTACCAAAATTCATGGTTATCGGAAGATTTTGTGTTGTACATTTTCAAATTCCATTTTTAATTAATATTTTTAGCGTAGATTTCGTCCTTAACTACTGACCACTTAAGAGTCCCTTAAAATTCTGAAAGGGAAATATACTGTGGTTGTGATGCAGGGATGTCAGATGGCGTTACTATGTCCTTTCCGCGTCAACATTTACTTTCCTTTTGCATCTATAGGCACGCTGCAGAAAATATCGTGACGCCTATGGTGTTATATTTGAAACATGTTAGAGGCTAAATTTGAGTAATACATTTTGTAAAAAAGCTGTAAATTCCGTTAGTTATACACATATATTCAAATAAATAAATAACAACCCAAATTTAACATAATTTAATTTTTTAATTTAAAAATAATTTTTAACCAATAAAAAAAATGGAAAAAATATAATTGCCTCAAGTAAAACTTTACAAGGTGGCAAATTAATTTATGACGAATAGCATTTTCAGGGATGAGATTCGTCTTTGTATTTTTAAGTTCCTGTACGTTTATAAAATAGTTTTTCTACAGTAGTAGTTTCCCATTCTCAAGAAAGAATTGGAATCCCACTTTTAATATAATTTCTACAGACATTTTAAATACAAAAACCTCGACTTTTCCGGTATAAGCATTTGAGTTTTGGCATTCAATTGTTTACTACTCTGACCGCCAGAGGCGCTAGTGCCCCTCCGCCTATAACCTGCAGGGCTATAGTTATTGTTATTGTTATGCAATTAAAAATCAGTAATTTAGCGAAAAATTAAATATTGTAAGTAAAGTATCTAAGTGTGTATCTATTTCCAATATATTCTTACTGGTAAGAGCGACTATGTAATTTTTTATCTTATTCGTAAGTGTGTATTTGTGGCGAAAGGTTTACAACAATTTATTTTTATACCGACTCCCTTATCGCAAAATCGAAATCGTTTTTATTTGTACCGCTCTTTGCTATGTTATTATTATACAAGCTTTCATATTGTTATATTTATTGTTAACTATGTATATTCTGTCTATTAAACGATGTAAACAAAATAATACCCACATGTGCCATTAGTACTTTTAGGTAAATGAAACTCCATAATTTTGTTTCAGATCGGAACAAAAATTTATATAAACGTAGATTTAATTAATAAGAACAGAATACTTAATGATGAGTAGAATTTACCATTCTATAAATTATCGATTGCTTTTTAACTCACGAAATTTTAAAGAATCTATTTGGTTATTAAAGACATGAGAAATAATTGGATAGCTATTACGGAAATACTTCACACATCATTTTTGAACTAGTGCAAAATTATTATTCCACTGGAGAACGACACAACATTCACTCTTTGCAATGGTGAAAGTTCACTCCAAAGGGAGTCGTTCGGTTTTCACTATTGCCTGGAGTAAAAGTTTACAACATTAGAGTGAATCTCAAGTGTGAGGAATTTAGGTCTTTATGTAAGGTAAGTTTGTCCTAGGCGATCCGGTTAAATCTTCCCATATAGTATTGAAATTTGTGTATGCGAGTTTATTATTTTTGTGGGGGAGTGGGAGATCACGATTGTTATTTCCCGATGTTATTTTTCTTGGTGACAAATATCTAGATTTCAGATGATCACTGTAATAAAAATGGGTATAACATAATTTTTTTTATTTGACCGCCACCTACCGGCGGAAGAAATAATTTATATAATTAGTGAATCACACTACACAAAAATATCAATACGGATGTAAACAATTTATGCAATTTCTCTTACATTATTATAATAAAAATTTATCATATTTATATGTCTATATCGGATATGGGTTAATTAATTTTTTTTAATTTCTATATTTTGTGAATATTGAAAAAAAAACATAATTGTCGCGCACAAGAAACTGTCAAATTCGACACTTGCGAATTCGGGGTTTAATTCGTTCGTGATTCTAATGTCGAACACTCGCTAGGGACACATAAGAGGCACTATAATCTGCCAAAATATGATGTTACATATTTATTTATATGATTTTTAAGGTATCATAATGGATATCATGTTAAAGTTTAAAAGTTCTGGAGATATGCCCATATACGCAAATTAACTTATCCTATATAAGGAGTAGAATATAAAGAATGTTAATGAAGAAATTCCTTGTCAGAGATTAGTTAGATCAAATAATTACCGTCCTTGTTTATTAAAGTATACCAGTCTTGTACGTATCACTCGTTAAATATACTGGTATACTTGACAAATATAGTTAAAATAACTATTGTCTAGTGTAGTCCTCATTTCACACTATGCCTGGTAGTAAATCTTTATATTTACTATTATTCAAAGTTTGTATTTACTATAAATCGTATGTTTTGATGCCTCCAGGTGGTGACGCGGCGTTCGCAGCTTTTTTTCTTCGAGCCCGTGGCTCCCGTTATTGAAGTGGATTTTCATTTGGTCATAAGAAGGACTGTCGGGCGTCAAGATATAATAATACATAATGCATCTCGTATACGCACTTGTATCTATAGACTAGTTACACGACATTGAAATTTGTGTGTATAATGGCATTGCATAATACATTTTTTAACTGGCTAGAGTGTGAAATTCACAAACTTAGAGCAGTATTGGTTTTTTGTTTTTCTCTTTGTTTCCTTGTTTATCTTAAACAAAGAACGAAGGGAGAAAAGTGGACTTTTCATATGCTATGATATATATAGTTTACAACTATTTTTAAACAGTAAATATTGACTCATTTCCATATTTTTTATGACAATTTCTTTCTCTCAGTGAAGGTTGTAATTTTCTTAAATGACTATTTCAAAATAGTTGAGTCTATTTGTCTATTATGATAAGTAGCATTTTGAATCGTGAAACAATAATTAAACTTTACTATTTCAGAATAGTTATTTTAACTATTACCATGCCTAGTCCTCATTTCACACTATGATTCATGGTAAAAAAAATGGTCATTTTAACTACTTTTTTTCTAAGAGTACACTACTTTCATTGGTATTAGTAAAAGAAATTAGTAGCGACATCCAAATGTTGAAATCCCGCTAAAATCCAGAAAACCAGCTGAAGCTTAACCAATTGTAACTGATAGCAGCGTCTTATACATCAATGATTTTTGTCTCAGATTTTTGAGTTGCTTAATTTTAGCTACCACAGTTAATACCTTTCTATAACTGTAGCTTACATCACAGAAGACTAAAACTTCTCTCCCTAGTCTCCCACACTCTTTTGTGGTTAGTTTATTGGCTAGCTGGACCAAGCTGCCTATTATCTAACATTCCGGAGGTAGTTTATCAGTTGAACTAGAATGTCCCGAATGTCTGTAACTATCGAAGGATTTGCATTGGTCGTCGTTTCAAGGATCCTTTAATTAACCAACGTTTCATAGGTACAAAGGTATTCAGAAATTTTATGTAGCTTCCTACACTCAACCAATTAGGACTTATATTGGGGATTATATATGAGTCTATTATTTAATTCAAGAAAATAACTCAATTGTAATATAATGATATCAAGAAACGACTTCTTTTATAAATCTCCAAAACTTAAATGCAGTTCTTAGTGTTCTATTTTGATAGTACGTGGAGGTATCTTAATTGAATATATAGAGGGAGGGGACGTGTATGGAGAAACTTTAATTTCTTAACATTGTAATCGATGAACTCCCAACTCTCGAAGCTTTTGGGTTTGTCAGTATGTTTTTGATTCGTTACGTTATCAGAAGACCCGAAGTCGTGTCACGGACTTTTCCTTGGGCGTACAAGGGAAAAATGCTTTCTTACTATTCTTCTCTTCTCCCTCAAATATATCTTCCCTCGAATATACTCCCGTAAATTTCACAAATAATAGCAACCCCATGGAAGCTGACTACGGTTCACTAACCGTTATTTAAAACCAGCAACTTGTCAGATTATCAACATCTTACAAAGTGCATTAGTACTGATAAACGTAATATGTTCGCATTCTAAAAATGGATGTTTTAATTTCAGAGATCTTTGTGTTTCATTTCGAAGCTTTTTTTTTTGTTATATGGGAAGAAATTGTGAAGTTTTTGAGACGCTATATAAGATATACTTTTAGAAATTATAACGTCATACATTAGTTCTCTTCAGCAGTTATAGAGGTTCTTGTTTACTGCCATTTTATTAATTCTAATAATCGCTGATCACTTTGATTAACCAAAATAAAAAAGAAACTCTCGAAGGACTTGCATTTCATTTTCATTGCATCAACCTGTTTGATATACCTTCATTTTTTAAAGTACTTCAGACTATAACTTTGATCAGTGTTGGTAGACTTTAATCAACGTTTATTTCGAACAATGATTAATATTAACCAATTTAGCTCAATTTGCAATGAGACATGACCGTTCAAGGAGTGTTGAATAATCTAATCAAAAATCAACTGTGATACGCTCATAGCACAGAAAATTTTGTAATACATTATGACTTGATCAACGTCTATTTCTATCTTAGATGTATAAAATTATCCCTTTAGTTGGCCTAATAAGATACATACAAATGCTTAATGCAAATGGACCTTCGCGATCATGTGCACTAGGATCAATTCACATTGAACCGAACAACTCTTATTATTTTTCTATGAAGTAGGCGTCAAATGCTTATTTTGCACCCACATTCGCCGGAGTAGAAGGTCCATTGCGCATCTCCTGAGGAGGAATAGAATTTTCTATTCTCACCATTAATGATAACTAAAACAGCTTACAGTACATTTGCTTCTTCGATGTACAAAATTTTCATAATCTCCATTTAAGTTTTCAAAATTAGTGATGCAGTATGCACAGAACTGCAAACTAGAACAATTTCCGGTAGGTAATGATGAACATACCATCATGTTCTTAAGATTGTACAACTCGGCGAATTTCGAAGCGTACATGTTTAAGTATCTTGCCTTTATTGGGTATGTGCATCTGACAAAGGTATATTTGATTAATCGAGGTTATATATCGCATATATTAATAACATGAAATGGCTAAAATATTCAAAAGTTAGTGTAATATCGGTTTTAAATAATACAAAAATCACTCGAAGCCTTCGACTGCAAGTGAAAACAGTCGTGCCTGGTCAGCCATTACTTTCATTTTTCAGTATAACGCTAACTTTGTATATGGAACATTATTTAATGTTTTTTTGTTTTATGTTGTGAAAATGTGATGTCTCGAAAGAGGTGCCTTCATCAAGAAATTTACGTCTTATATAAAATATAAATAAAATTTTCCTTCTCATTCTCTTCAACAAGGTAAAATAGAATTCCATTTATTTTTACGATTTCTCAATTCAAAAAGAAAACATGTACTATACATTTTAATGATTTCTTAAAATATATGACAGGTTCCTTTAAATTAGTAGTATGAGTTTGTTTCCTTTCAGATTAAAAAAAAGATTTGTTTCTATTTAATAAATATATTATCTAATAATGGCGAAATCAATAAATTTAGTTACTGAGATTATAAATCTTTCGACAAGGCCTAACGTTTTGAGAATCCTAGCGATTGCGACGCAAGGTATTTGAAATGTTTAGAAATTTTCAAACTATAGCATTTTAACATCTAATGCAATTTGTAGGTATGAGCCGTTAACTATATTAAATTTAGTAGACCCAATTTTTATCATAAGTCTGTGATATATTTTACGCGGTATAGAATGCTTTAAGTGAAGTATGATAGTTGGTAACTATAAAGAAAACGGCTAATTTTGCTAAGATTATATGCATTTTTACTGAAGTTTTTTTACTTTAGAACAGTTACTTATCATTTGTAATAAATGTGTTAACACTATTAATCGGTGCTTTTCATATAAACAATTAAAATGAGCATTAATCTGAGTTCATGTTCGTTATCAGCGATCCCAAAAACCCCCTAATACCCAGCCTCGTCTCGATCAGGTAATTTTTTACATTTTTGGTTGGACACATTCAATCCGCTATGTTGAATTTTCCAAATTTGAGTTCAGATTCGTCATCAGCGACTTCAAAACCCCCCGAGTACTCAGTTTCATCTCGATCCAATTGAACATTTGCCAGCGACAGCATTTCTACTGTCAATACAAAATATAAACACAAAATGATACACAAAAAATGACAATACAGTAATGCCAAAAGGCGAGCCAAACAGCTCCACAGAGTTGCTTTAAAGACTGGCCTTGAACTATTGTTTATAAATCATAATGTTTAATAAATATTTACTTAAATGCAGTGTTAAGGGGGTTCCTACGCTCGGCCGATAAGGTAGGAATTTTCACTAAAAAGCGTAAATAAAAAATGACAGAATCGAGTTGTCAAAATTCAGGTTCTACAAGGCCAATTTTAATTACTGTAGACGGTATCCTAGAAAATGGCATGGAAATTAATTGAGAATTGACCGAGAATTTTCGGAAATAAATAAAAATAAATAAATAATAATAAATAAAAATAGTATAGGGGCTATTCTGAGGTCGGATTCGAATTCAGCGCGTCAATACCTTCGGAAAAGTATGTTCTGGTTCTTGGTTCTAAAATTTGTCGGCCTGTGTCATCATCCTCTTTTTTGACGTATAGCTGAAAATAACCGACAAAAACAAAGAAATGGGGGAGTTAATCATTGATTCAATCGTGGTCCATGTAATAACATAATTTTTCTATGTACGTTGTATCAAATTTTTTTTTATCTTGCTGCAATATTCGTTATAAACCGACAACAAAATAATTTTGCAGAAACAATTTCTTGTCTTAATGCAGGCCGTGCGGTGGCGCCACCTATCGATCATATCTCATGCGCCGTGGGCTCGATTATTATATGGCATTCCAGAAATGCCATCATGAATCCCCCTCACTTGTCGCCCCCCAGTTTGTTCTCTATCGAATCTTCGACTCTCCGGTTCGCGGTGGTCCTCTCCCTTCCGTGGCTTCCCCCTTCCTCGTAAACTTGGCATTTCAGTCCCGCTCAGTAGCTCCATCTTGCTTCTGTTTAGCGCACCCCGGAGTCTTGTGGTATATCGGTCTCGCTCCTTTGACATAGAAAGAAAAGACCTCCTAAGTGGTGAAGTAAAACGTTCTTCGCTCCAGGGTTCACCTTAAGCCTGCTACGCGAATGATAAACGTTTATTCCCCCTTTCTTCTTCATTTCGTCTTCTTCTCGCTCACCCTCTCTATCTTCTTTCTTCAGCCTCTCAGAACCTCCCCTTCGATTCATCTTCCGCAGGATCGTACGCAATGAAAAGCGTTACTTTACAATGAAAATGCGGAGAATTAAGCGCATCTCACCCTTGATCTCCACGAATCAAGTAACTATCGGGAATTCGCTTCTCCCATCCAACATGTTTCGAATAAAATTTATTATTTTTTTGCTGAGTATCGCCAGAATATTTTGGCCGCCATTTCGAATGAAAACTCCTAAAAACGTCATTTTCATATTCTATTGTATTTATTTTGAAAAATATTTATAAACAAAAATTGTGGAGCTAAAAAATCTCTACAAAAAGGTTTAACGGACTTTTTCATCTGAACCGTTAGTTGGCAAATTATCGATTTAACCATAATATATCTCTGTAAGGTACTGGCAAAAGTGGCATCCAATGAGTAACTCACAAACTAGACGTCGCACTGTGGAAAATGATCTTACAGCTTGGTTTAAATTACGATTAAGGCGAAGCTACTCGAATTAGAAAAATTACAAATATTAGCAAAATAACAAATTTTTCCGAAACTGCTATTCTAATTCTGTTGACAAATTTGTTTATTAACCGTTTTTATAACAAATAACAATTTTTTAATGAAATCAATTCTTATTTTGCTAATATTTGTAGTTATTCTAATGCGATGTGTAAAGTTTTAAAAAATCTAACTGCAAAAACTTTTTCCAAATTTTATTAGCTTTATGTAAAAAAAAATACCTTAGAATTAGTTGAATAGTTTCGCCGCAATCGTAATTAGAACCAAGTTGTACAGGTCATTTTCCACAGTGCGTCGTACAACTACGACTACGACAAAAATTGTCGATGACCTTGGCTATTAGACGGAGATTTTAGAAATAATATAAACCTTGATCTACAGGGTCTTTTGAAGGTTAAATATTTTTTTCGTATTGAGGGGCTGTCTATTTTGATCCCGAAAACGAAAAGAATGGAGGATATCACGGGATGACCTTGACTATTTTAAACATTTAACCTCTGAAGGACAAATAGTAGCAAAGGCAGGATACACGCATTGCTACTCAAATCGAAGAAGGGAAGCAAAATGTAATTTTGCGCCCTAGGTACAAAATAATTATATTCTACACCAAGGGCGAAATGACAGAGATTGTTCATTTATTATTGGACCATTCATTAGTATGAAATTAAATAATAATTAATAATATTTCTTGGTGTTACGGGTCAATTAACTAATAATATAAAAATTCTTTTTAAATTAACCGTAACACCAAGAAATATTATTAATTATTATTTAATTTCAAATTAAGACGGTCGAGAAGAAAACTTTTTCGTTGCTAGTTTCAACGATTATTTTGACATTCATTAGTATAGTTAGAACGTTGATTTTTAATGTTTTTTTGTGGCTCATAGTGACAAACAAATAATGTATAACTCTTAATCAATATTAGCATCTAACTCAAGTTCTATAACTAAGTTGAAGTTAACAAATTCGGAATCTCCAACCAGATATTCTATACAGAATAATACGAGATTCAGAAACAACTCAATTGTGTCAAAACCTAGAATAATATCATAAAATTAAATTATATTGAATGTTACAAATTCGCAACAATTCACATCCAGGCCTCGTATATCCCTTTAGTATTCGATTATTCTTGGCATTCGAATTATCTTGGCAATCTCAAATACTATCCTGTACCCGAAATTATTCGGGTAATTGAGGAACCCTACCAATTAGATATTCATTTGTTTATGTAATTCTGCATCGGACGATAAAAAAAAACTTTGTTCAGTTAGCGGTAAATCTAATCAATGTCCAATTTACAGACATTGTGAATATCAAATGTTTTGAAATTGTAGTTAACATTTTCCATAACTTTATGACAATTTTAAAATAATAAGAATTTTGATATTTTTTAAACAACAGAATAGTCATGGAGAAGAGAATGGAAACATCTCCTAACAGATATATAGAAATGTCACGAGTAGAGAAATGTCCGATACGGGAAAATAGAGGGCGCGAAAACGTAATAAACGTCCCAGACGAAGTGTTCTGGTCGAAAAAAATGAAATTTGAGGAAGTGGCAGACGGGGGAATATGTCATTCATGCTGTTTGATCATGACAGATCGTTTGGTTTTTAGCATATTAAACCAACTCAAAACATTTTTCTGATTTTTTCTAACCTTGAAATTGGAAAAAAACGCTAAATTACCTGATATAGTAGAATTGAGGGATAGGATAATTTCGGTCAAAATTTAGAGAAAATTTCAGAAAAAAAATAAAAAAAGAAGTCTGCGAAATGTGTTAAATTATAAGGAATTCTTGTATGAAAGTAATTTTTTGCTGTATCTTATTTTATTCCATTCGATATTTTACCAAAAAATTTGAAAATGTTCATTTTTATTTTCATACATGAAGAAATCGTTAAACCAATTTTTGAACGAAAATCGTCATTCTTTTTACTCACTGTATATATTTTCGTAAAAATTAATTTTTCATGGCATTATTGCATGTTAAATCGCTAGGGATGTGTTACTAAGTTTGTTTCATTCCTGAAATGAAACTAAAGGGACAACGCGAGTGGGGCGATAAAAATAAGGTATACCGCAATATTTCAAAGAACAAAGTACAGTCGTTGTCCACGATAATGATAACCGACAATAAGCCAGATAAAAGGAGGGGGTACTCGAGCACGTGTTTAGTCGTGGGAGAAGTGAATGAATGTGAAAAAAATGGGAACATACGAATATATCTAAATGAAAGAACAGAAATGGGAAGGGGTAAAAGAGGGAGAGATAAGACAAACATGTCGATAAAGGAATTGTTATTTAACACGCGGATGGTGTATAAATGAAAGTGACTAATGGTAGCTGTTGAAAAAAATAGGTAGACTAATTTCGATTCCCAATATATGTGTGCCTTTCCTTGATTGGACATCGTTGTGATGGGTAATTAATTGTATTTACCTTAGATTTTTGTTTGTATGCTATATATTTTGTGCCAATTTTCGTTATTTTGCGGGTTCGCCGGTTTTTTTGTACCACTTCTATTATTTTATAAATAGCACAGCCCAACAAAATTTTGTTGCCCTATACGTAAGAGTCGATTCTGATAGGATTTTTCTTCCAGAATCCAAATATGACCGCCAAAATATCCAAATGGATCTAGTTTTTAAGATATTAAAGTTCAAAAGGGTAAAAAATTCGAATTATGTCGAAATATTGAATTGGATCTACTTTTTTCCCAAATTGCAGGTCAAAGAGGTAACAAATCTTATTTTAGGACATTTTTCATATCTATACTATACAACGCGGCGTAAAAATTCAGAAAAGACATAATGGAAGATCCAATATGTCTGACGAACTTTTTGAAATTTATTCATCACTTCACTTCAAACTCGTTATCTTATTGGCTACTTTTATAATAAAAAAATAGAGAAAAATTTCCGAAAATACGATTTTTTACCCTTTTGACTTTCAATTTGGTAAAAAAAAATGTGATTCGAATTTCCAAAAATTCGTCGGACATATTGTATCTTCCATTTTGCATTTCCGGATTTTTTGCATCGCATTCTATAGTATAGATGTGAAAATGTCATAAAACAGGATTTTTTATCTCTTTGACCTTTATTTTTATTCTGGATAAAAAATACTACCTGAATCGACTCTTACTTTTATGGCAACATGAAATTTTCAAATCTTTTTTGGGCTGTGTAGCTGACCAAATGGGTGATCCATATTAGCTATCATTCCCCTGAAGAAACTCCGACACCCCAAAATAGATATCGTCTTTTTTCGTATTCTCGGAAAATCTTTCCAAAAAAATTTTGTTTATTACGATAGAAAGATGATAAGACTCGTTTCGATTCGTGGGCAACTCCCTGAAGCAACTCACCATCCTTTAAATAAACAATACACGGTTTTATCGTCTTCACAGCGTGGGGTCATGAGCATTTCAAAATTCTGATTTGCGACATTTTTTAGTCGTGAACAAATGTACGGGTGCATCTCAAAAACCCGACAAATCATAAAACAGACACTACAAAAACCGGAAATTCAAAAACCAGACATTTAAAAAAGCAGAAATTTCAAGATGCACACATATTTTGAAAGTCTGTCTTTTTAAATGTCTAGTTTTTCAATCTCTGGTGTTTGAAATGTCTGGTTTTTTAATGTCTATTTTTTTGAAGTGTCTGTTCTGTGATTTGTCGGGTTTTTGAGGTGCACCCAAATGTACTACACATTTCATATGGGAATCGTGATGTTTACTAGCAGAAAATTGGTTCATTGACAATTTGCAATTCTCGCAACGTCTATAGGATATTCTTTCAAAATAAATGGTTATAACAGCACTTTCATTGTGATTGCGTTTCCCTATTGCGGTTTTTTGCAACCGTTCTTTTGTTAGTACTTACTTGACTATTTCTCTGTCGCCTTCTTTCCCGTACATGCGGGAATACTACTGTGGGTCGTGAGATTGTCCCCGTCGTGTAAACCAGGAAAAACTGACTTCTCAATGAACGAGCTTGTCACTCTTCTCTATATCGTGTTCTTCCTATCTTTCTCATTTCCTTCTCCTTTCTTCCTTCTCACGTTCTTCCTGTTCCCTACCGTTCATTATATTTCCCCTTATTCCTTGCCTACTTTTATTTTCAATGTGTATATTTTATACTCCCATTATATCCTTGATCGAGTTGATTCCATTTCAAAGTGTCAATGTTCAGTGCACTGGAAAACATATTGGGCAAATTACCACATTTTTTAGTTACAAAAGTAAACCAAATTTCCTCATTATTATTCACGGAATTGATAGATCCTTGATGGGTCTTCGATGGATCTACTCCGTTGAAAGTCTGTTTTTTGAGGCCATTCTGCCACTGCCTGTGGATTTATAACGGATCGAATTTCAGTATGCTTTTGTGTACCAAAAATCATCACGCATTTCTAAAACATTCATTAAGGCCATCGGTAACACGAATTTTTTTTATACAAAGTATACGAAAATTAGATCCGTTATAAATCCACAGGTAGTGTGGGTTCGTTTCAAAAAACAGATTTTCGACGGAGAGGATTTACCGAAGATCCATCAAGGATCCGTCACGAATTCAAAATTTCTGACCAGGTTATGAAGCCATACTTGAATTACCAAACATATTTGAAATTCCAAAATTGTGAGTGACTGTCTGAGGAGGAGGACGTGTAATTATATGTACGCTCATTGCTTGAAATATATATGGTGTCCCATAACTCGTAGACCGTATTGCAGGGGATGAATCTCGACAACGTTCTGAAGAAAAAAAATAATCAAAATTCGATCCGGCCAATAGAATTTAAATGGCAAACCTTTAAATTCTATTGGCCGGATTTTGAGGCTAAATAAATCACTATTTCTGTCATGAACTTCGCTAATTTTAAAATTACATCAACGAATAAAAGCGCATTTTTAAGATTTTTTCAAGCCCTACAATAGATCCTCAAAGTCATTTTGACCTAAAATAAATATCTCTCTTTTTATAGCACCAAAACTACGGAAAATGCCGATTTAATTTTACAAAACCGCAGTTCACAAAAACTAGGTAAACCTGGAAGGTCCAAGTCGTCAAAATGCAATTTTTTTAATGCCATAATTTAATTAATTTAACATTTCACAACACAATTTTACAAATTGCAAGTTTTTTGGTCGCTAACCGATCTTTTTTAATCTTTCGACTTTGACTTCAGATTCGTTATCATTAACATAAACTGATAACAATTTTTGTGAAATTCTGATTGATAGAATAAGAAGTATTAGTATCTTTGTGTTCGCCATTTTGGATTCTGCAACTTTCACTTTAGATTCGTTGTCGTTAACCCCAGAAATATGCGGAAACCTATTTTAATTGACATTGAATATTTGGAAGGACGATTTATATTTTTATTTAGGTTTTTGATCCGCCATTTTCATTTTTGTAATGTTGACTTCTTCTAATATATAATCAGTGACCATTAAAACCACAAAATACATATTTTCGTTATGAAAAAATTTTTAGTTTTAAGTTTTATACTAATAGGGTAATATGGCAGCATGGGTACATACTTAAATATTTAAAAAGAAAAGCTTTTCTCGAATTGCATTGTAATAAATACACACATGCTAATGCAAAGAAAGTTATGTTAGAACTTGAGTCCATATCCATTTTCGTACAACGATTTAGTGTCGATCTCTGGACACTGTACGAACGTCCCTTTTCCTCGTTCATCCTCTTCTGTCGTGGGTTTCTGTCCTCCTTTTTTTAGTACGCATAGTCGTTTCTTTTCTCTTAGTTCGTTATCGCGCCAACAAGTTAATCCTTATAAATAGCTCGAGCCTATAGTTATATTTAATCCTGACCCTCGCTTTTAACATTGATATACCTCGTTGCCCTCCCCTTTCCCTATCTCAGTCGCCCCTCTTTCGGAAGGTTCACATTCGTTTTCTGCCGTGCGTTGAAAGAACTGCCGACGCCCTTTCCACTGATCGCAAAACGTCTCGACGAACAAGCACCTATAGGTACTTACATTCAAGTAAATATGAAACAAATTCCAAGCTTGTGAAGACAATTTTACACATTTTTGAGGTCAAAGTAGTAAGAGGACCCAATTTGTGAGCAGAATACTTTTTATGTATATTAACCCTTTTCATGCCAAAAGGCCGCAATTATTTTGTGATTTTCAAGTGAATATTTATGTGTGTAATGATAAGTAAAAAAATTTCAAAACCATATTTTCTGACGTATTTTTGTCGGTACTTTTCAAATCTGGTATTAGTTTTGATCTATGACGTTTGAATTGTCAAAATGACAGCCAATTTGCAAAAAAAACGAATAATAACCACAACTAAAATTTCAGCAACGCAGGATGTCAAAATTCAAAATGGCCGATCGAATATGGCGGATTTACACGCAATTTTTACGTTTTTTTCATGTTATTTTATATTTTTATTCCGAGACATTTACTTTTTCAATAGAGTTATTATATTCATCTCAGTTTGATGTCGATTATGAAAGAAAATAGGATATTTTCCACTATTTTAATTCGATATCATCTTGTATTGTTATTTTCTTGCGTAATCGATATCAAACTGAGATATACATAATAAATCTATATTGTAATATAAATACAATATTTTCAGCCATTTTGAATTCCATATCATCTTGTATTGCTGTTATCTAACATAATCGGTATCAGACTGAAATAAATATAACAAAACTATTCAAAATCTAAGCTTCTGGGACTAAAAACAAAAATTTGAAAAATATTAAAAATGCATGTAAAAACCAACATATTGGATCGGCCATTTTGAATTTTGACATTCTACGTCGCTTAAATGTTAGTTAAGGTGATTATTCCTTAGGATATAGACGCTTGTGTTCGCTCCGACAAAGGGAACATTATTAGCCAGTACGTTAAAACAATTAAATGTTAAAAATCGCATGTTTTTCTAAATTAGCTGTCATTTTGAAAAAATCAAACGTCATAGAACAAAACTAATGTCAGAGTTGAAAATTACGGACAAAAATACGCCAGAAAATATGGTTTTGACATTTTTTTGCTTATCATTACACAGATAAATATTCATTTGAAAAACGAGATAAAATTATGGCCGTTTGGCATGAAAAGGGTTAACAATGATTGCACAATTCAGATCTCTGAAAAAATGTACAGTTTTGAAAATATGTTCGGAATTTTATTTACCTCACATCTCATACACGCATGCAAGTGTATATGGTGAACCAATTTAATCTCCCCACATGAATTTCACGGATTCTAACGTAAACAGGCAAAAAGGTCAGACAAAAGTTGAAGAGGTCAGAAGGACCAAGAGTTTATTTCAAAATTTAAGTGATTTTTTAAAACTAGAATACCTATTTTTGATCGAGGATTTGAAAATAGCAGGAAATTTAATGCTAAAAATGATATGTTAACCCTTTGCGATATAGTGGTACATTCGTTGTACCACCTAGAATTATTCACATTTCATTTCTTTTCTCGCAAAATGAAAAAAATACGCAATCTTTTTCAATTTCTTATATAGAATGTAAATAACTATAAAAAAAAAGAATTTTCAGGTTAAATGTTATTACTATAATTGTTATTAACAAATGAAATTGAAAAAACGGTGATTTTTCGAGAAAATCCATTTTTATGCAAACTATACAAGGTTTTATTAATATAGATTTATTTATAAGGGTTTTCGATGTCGCTAATTACGAATTCAAGGTTAGTTTTACGAAATTTAAAATGCCTCATTTTTAACAAAAATTGTTACTTGAAAATATCAACCTCGGATTCGTAATCAGACTCCCTGAAAATCCTGCAATAACTTTTTTCTTCAAATGGAGTTGCTTGGAAAATGATTCTCCGACATATTTTACACGCCATTTTTAACATGGTAAAAGTAATGAAGTCATTCGCAACATTTGTGAATGCGAAAATGGATCCGCTATTTTGAATCCTTTAAAACTAACAACACATTTGTAATCAGCGACCCGCAAACGCACGAATAACGAGTTTCAAGCAGAACCGATTAATTTTTAAAAAATTTGTCCGCCATATTGAATCCACCATTTTGAATATTTTAAAACCGACATCAAATTCGTAATCACCGACCCCAAAAATATCCGAGTATAAATTTCAGTTATTTTCCTTGTAAAGAAAAATGTACGCTGCAAAGGGTTCGTCTCAGTTATAGTAAGGTCGAATGAAGGTCAAGTTTTTGAATTTAAACTCGACTCTTATATTTTCCGGAACCTAAGCCAAACAGTAGTTCGGATAAAAATTAAAAAGGGTAGACGGATTCTAATATAATTTTTCATAAATTTTCGTAAACTTTATTAATTAGCAAACAAATTTGAATGAAAAATATCACCAAATAAAATTTGAAGAATTCCAGGATATAACCTCATGACTTCTAAGAAATTTTCATTCTTACCGTATTTTGACAAATGAACATGGTTTTCAAGTTACGTCATCCGGAAGCTTTTCAAACTTTTATTGACGACGCCATTTTAAGGACGTTAAAATGAGATGGCTTAAAAAAGAAAATTTATTTATGAAATTCAGGTATTTTATCGACCTTTATCCATAGTTTCAAAAATTCGAAAAGTCTAAATATTTACGTCATTTTAGTTGTAATTTGAAGCCATATTGCAATTCTTGTTGACTGGAACCAAAGTTTGACCTTGAAATATTCTAGAGCGATTAAACTAATCGTTTAAATAAAAGTACGAACTTGTATTATTGAGCGTTAATGGGTTAAGATGTCAATTTTTATTAGACCAATATATTTCGAATCACTAACCTAAATTTTTATTTTGTTTTTGTCCTTTTCACAAAATCAGAAACTATTTAAGCACCACAAGAGTCGTGTCCTAGAAATGCAAGACACAGCGTTTTATGATGTATTGATTTTGCGAGTGTTGTAAACATTCAATCAATTTGCATTTCACAATGCCCAAAATTGGGATTTTTTGACATTCTGGCACCGTCATAAAATAAAAATCAGGATAAAATAAAGACCACGAGTTAAGCGTGAGAAACATTTGCTTCAGTGTATAGGTTCGTCGGTTAGAATAATACGCATTATAATTTTAACTATTTCAATGCTTCTCGATGGGAATTGAGAGCTTAGCCGTGATAAAAATAAGAAAGAACATACACGACAGAAACGTAGGTCAGCCCGAGTTAATCTTAGGGCCCCACTGGTAATAAACGCAGGCTGCCCTTACATTCCTGGGCAGTGTGTCGCCTACTATTTTAAGCCTTCCATTTAATAAATTTACCACCGTCGTTTAATGAAGCTAATCGTCTTCTATAATTTCCCCTTGCAGCTATATCTGGGTTGACTTTGTCCAATTTTGGAATCGGCGAAGAAGCGTGTTCAATATGAAATAAATGAATACTTTTGGTATGTTGATATAAATATTATAGTGTACACATTACACCGCTTGTTTAAAAATATGACATTTTCATTCAATGCATAAATTTAAAAACAATGAAAGTGTCAAGATCTCTCAAAAGACGTAACATTATTATAGAAATAAATAAAAATGATAGATATCCAATGCTGAACAGTTTATACATTCGTGCCATTCTTTCGTAATAATTAAATAATGTAAATTAAACTTTTCCCTTTGTTCCAATTAATAACAAATTTATTTATTATTGATTCAAAATCCGCCTTATGTGAACCACTTGTTATTTGTGTAACTTTAAAACGACGAGAAATTCAATATATTGCCCAAAAGATTTCGATTTATTTTAACAAATTCATCCACCATATTGGATCAGTTGTTCTAAATTTTTAATAAAAAATTTCGAATTATCAACCCTAACATCTCAAGCATTACCAGTTTTACAGAATTTCTACGTAAAAAATGGTCTACGTACTCCTTCAGAATTCCTGCGTTTCCAATACATTGAGCTACAAAATGTCATCTTCTACTTTTTTGGCAAATTTTCGAAAAAAGTCGCAATTTTTATACGATTTTGTTTAGAAAACTACCCATTACGAGCCTGTGAAAGTTGATAGCATCGGCAATTTATGTGTTCTCATATTAACTGAATGGTTTACTTTATTTTATTCCTATCACACTCGATAATTTGTTAAATCATATATTCAAGGATCTCTATTTTTAATTGAATTTAGCAGAACTACATTTTTAGTCGATTTTACTTCTTTACGGTAGTAACTGCAACTTACAAAATTTTTCTTGAAGCGTATCCAAATACTCTGCGTACTTAAAAAGTAGTCAAATCATTAAGAATTTTTCTGGAAATTTTTTTTAGTGAAATTATCTTTAGTGCAGCTATTGGCAGTTGCTTTTTTATTATATTAGTGGATGCCTTTTCGAGTTTTATGCATAGTATCGCATTGTTTGATCTTCAATCACTTGGAATACTTTTTCGTTTACTGGGTAAATAACATTAACAGTAAATATAGTAAAATTAACAAGATCAACAAAGTTATACTAACAAAAAAAAGTATTTCTTTTAACTACTCTCGACTCAACATTTCAATGGTAGTTGAATTTGGCAAGTAAATTTTTTTGCTATTTTCTGTTAGAATAGATATAATTGCTTATTGTTTATGATTTATAAATATACAAACATGAAAATATCACGATTTTTTTTGAAGGAATTCATTATTAACAGAATCTTTATTAATCATCATTAATAAAGATACTCATTTGGAATGTGGTATAATAGAGTTTTTGAGATCGCCGATTACGAATCTGATAGCAGATTTATGAAATTCGAAATGGTCGATCGAAGATGGCCGATTAAATTGTAAAAAGTTTCTTGAACGGGTTGAAAGTGGTTACTCGGGGGTTTCCAGGTCGCTGATTACGAATCTGAACTCATATTTTCAAAATTCAATATGGCGGATCCAAAATGGAGGATCAGAATGTTAAAATTTCATAATTCGCGTCTGTACAACTCACAGGAAATCGCCATGTAGTTCTAAATTAATTGTTGAAAATAAATTAAGTTATTATTGGCTCGCCATCATGGATCCGCCATATTAAATCTTGAAAATTTGATATTAGATTTGTAATCAGCGACCCCGAAAACTCCGAGTACCCAGTTTTATATCAATCAAATAACTTTTCAACATTACAGTCCGCCATGTTGAATTTTGAAAATCTGAGTTCAGACTCGTATTCAGCGACCCCAAAAACCCCCAAGTAACAATTTTCAGCTCTTTTCCATGTAATGAAAAAGTTAAATTCGTTGCGAATGTCCAACCGAAGCGTTTCGAGGTTTGACGAACATTGTCGAATATTGCGGGGGAGACCATTGGTCACTATTATACCCTGCATAGGACATAAGCGAAAATATATGCGATGGGGAAAAAAAATGTTGCGGATTCGGACAGTGTTATTATTACTTGCCAAATTCTTCCAATATAGTAGTCACTCAACCGTTAGAAAAGATATCTTATCCAGTGTATAATAGAATTCAGTGAGCGAAACAACATTGTAGGGGAGTAGGGGAAGGTACCGGTATACCTTTGGATAAGACAAGCTTATAATTGAGTGCCCGGATGCAATACCAACCCAGGCACTCGAACTAGCCGATAGGGCAGTAGTAAAACTTATAAAAAATTACATTATACAAATAATTTTTGAAAAATACTATCACGTAAAGAACTTAAGGGACTAGTCCAGTGGTTTCTTCAGGTTTAGAAATAGTACATTACCTAACAAGGGTGTAATGTATACTTTTACGCACGAGACGGGAACCATACATACGAGGTGCCGAGTGATGTGTAAAGTTCCCGACCCGTGCGTAACAGTTATACTTTACACATGTGTTAGGTATCCTATTTTTTGTATTTGCGCGCGTAAAGTGAGTGCGTAAAGTTTTGATGCCTGTTTGAGTGCGTAAAGTATAACTTTACGCACGACCGGTCATTTTACGAATTTCGTCGTCGGGAGTGCATAAAAGTTTACTTTAGGCGCGAAAGATAGGCATCAAAAGTACTTTACGCACGAACTTTACGCCCGCAATTACAAAAATAATTTTTATTTCATGATGGAGACTTTTAATCCATACACATCTTTTCGCACTTTGAAACTGACATATTTTAGTTGCAAAAAAAATGTTGTGTATATATATATATACATGTCTTACTTTCTCCGCTGTAGCTGCGTGAAGTCGGTCCGATCTTAAAACGGCATTCAAGATATCGAGGGTCCGAATCATTTGAAATAAAAAATTAACATTTTTCTTAAAATATAAGTTAGTAGCTACACTGTAAAAAATATAAATGAAATTTACAATTTTGTTGTGATTTTCATGCCTAAAAATATGGTGATATTCCCACGTTAAAAGTTGTAAATTTCCTGCAGGAGGTTAGGAATTTCAGAACGATTTGTAAATTCCCTACACTGAAGGTGGTAAATTTACAACGCGACGCGTTTTTCCGACGCTATAAGTGGGTAAAAATCAAGCCCATTCTGTACATGGTAAATTTACAATATGCGGAGAAAAACCATTGGTGCAGTAAAATTAATTTTTACATTAAAAATCCACATATTTTAGTTTTATTTTGTTTTTAACTGTAAAGCAGAGGAATATATTGTAAAATTCATTATGAGATGTATTTTAATATTTTAGTGGTTTTTAGAGCTGTAATGTTTTGTCGATAAAACTTTTGTTCAGAGAAAACATTAAATCATAAAATCTAAATTCATAAATTATTGAAATAACAAATTATTATTACAAGCCACTACAATTGGTTCAGGATTACGTGCATAAATTTTACCACATAATGTAGAGTTCAAATCACCTGCACGCATAAGGCTATTGCGCTTTAGTTCATAACCTAAAATTTTTCCTATATTTTGTTGTAAATTTACTATTCTCTTGGAGAATTTAAACTTCTCTACCGTGTAATATTACTGTAACCTGTAAAATCCATTTTCAATTGTAAATTTACAATTACAAGTTGACATTTACAAAGGTAAAAAAGTAATATTCATAGTGCTTGTGTAAATTTACAATAATATTGCGTAAAAGTCCTACTTGTAGCATGGGCAATATTGTGTCCAACTCTGCAAGTTGTAAATTTACATTTCCATTTTTTACAGTGTATGTTGTGAACTAGAATAAACGTTGTACGATGAAAGATAACGACGTGGTTAACTTTTGAATTTTTAAGCGTGTTTTTTGCAACTTCAATTGTTTATAAAATTGCTGAATATATATATATATATTTTTTTTTATTTAGTAATTAACGGACGGAATCGCCCTTTTTACTCAATTGTTTTTTTTACCGTATTATTTACTATGATTTTGCGAGAGCTGCAGATCGACTTAGAAAGATGGCGCCATACTTCACATTTGTGTATGAAATGTAGGACTGCAGAAACCTACACCAAGTACAGCGGCGGTCATGAGTCGATTTCCGCCAGATAAACAATACTTTCGAAACGTAAATACAAACAACGTGGCTCGTCTTACCAACAGCGAACTGCTGCTTGGAAAAGAAATCGAAAAATTGTTCACCAGACGGGGATCGACCTTACGACCTGCGACTTCGTAGTCAGTACGTTAACCGCCTGAGAAATATTAATAAAAAATTAAGATTCTAGTTCAGATAATAGCCAGACATGCGTAGAACATCCCCTTAAAATTTCAGCGCGATCGGATGAGTAGTTTTATTTTAATCTTGAATGCCAGCTCAAAAAATACTGTTCGAGAAAAACGCGTTTAAAGTTTTAGGTCTGAAATAGTGACTAAAAAGCGACTTACCTTAATCAGCAATGCCAGGACCGTAGAATCCAATGAAGACATTGAAATGCTTACTAAAAGAAAACAAAACAAAATAGCATGCATGCCTAAACAGGACCCAGCCTGATAACAGGACAGAGCCCGCGGCGAGTACGCAAGTACGGCGTTTTTGATATATCAACTTTTTATTCGGATTCTGAGTAATTTTCGAAACAAAATCATTTCTAGCCACTTTCAGCGTATTTCTGAATGAATATTCTATACAAAAATCATGTTTTTGAAAAAACGATTTTTTGATGAAAAAACCACTGTACTAGCCCATTAAAAAACACTAGAACTAAAACACACGTTTTGTACATTTAAACTTTTTAAATCCGATTTACAGTTGTTGAGAAAACAAAATTGTAAACTTTTGGTACTCGTGAAACAATGGTTTTTTAAAAATAAAATTCGATTACTTTTATTTAAATAAGTTTCTTTTATTCGTTTGCGTTTAATCGAATTTTATGTTTTATAAAACCATTATTTTCACGAGTACCAAAAGTTTACAATTTTTATTATTTTTCTCACAAACTGTAAAACGAATTTAAAAAGTTTCAATGTGCGAAATGTATCTTTTATATTCTCCTACATGATAGTATTTTTCAAAAACCATGTTTGTAAGTTTAATTTTTTAAGCCTTTCACTACTTCCCCGTCCGCTAGTTCGAGCGCCTGGGTTGTTATTGCATCTGGGCACTCAATTTAGGACGGGGGTCTAACTTTATAATATACCATGTGAATCTTTTGTTGCCGAACATAGGGAGTCCCACGTTAAAGATTCCAATCGCGCGTTGACTCCATCAACCAATGACGTGTTAATTGACATCGACACGTAATCCAAAATTGTATTTCTTGTTTGTAAACTGGTAGAAAATGTGAGATGATTTTTTAGTGATTAACTTGTACCTTCCACAGAAGATATAGTTATTCTTTTGCTTTAATTAATTATTATGGCATTTCGGTACTAAGAGGCCATTGGCAGATCGAGATAAGATTCGACTTTCATTAGCTGAAAGTTTTAAAACGGGATCCCCTGTATAGGCATTCGGCAACTGAACGAGAATCGACGCTAGCGCTCGCGGTGGCTGAAATTAGCACAAAACATAGGGTAGAATCTCGCGGTTCCTATGTTGCATACGCTAAAACGCTGACTATTTTTCTATATATTCTGTGGGAATAGTAAATATTTTGTTTTGTAAAATATGATAGAATGTAGCAGAAAGCGTTAAGTTTGGACACTGCTTTGTGCAATTGCCCGCATTTACGAATAGTTACTGGTAAAATTTGATATTACCAAAGTACAAAATACCAATAGTAAGAATGAGATGGTCGATAGTACTGCCTTTCTCCCACTAATGGTATTTTCGACCCCGATCATTTCAAGATTTCCCATTATCTATTTATATCTACATTCCATTACATAGTACAGAATCAATGTTAAACATTTTCTTGTATCTTCTATTATGTTTAACAAAAAGAAATATTTATTATTCCCACAAAACACATAAAAAAACAGAAACCACTTTAACGTATAGCCTCGTTGGAACCTCGAGATTCTACACAGCTATCCTCAAAGGGTCATAAGTCTTACAAAAATGTGGAGAAACGCGGCTTTCACGGTTTATTTGTACAACTATTTAGCTTCAAAATTTGCAAACCGAAAAATCCCAGCTGATCGTTTTCTCCAAATATAGGTGATTTACAATTTTTACAGCGATTTTTCGTTATTACCCTCAATTGACCTCCAATCGAAAAATGTTTTATGGGAATGTTGTAGGTATAAAAATGATCTACAAATTTTGTATACATCATTTTTCACATAACCACAACATAAGTTACAGAAAAAAATCGAAGAAACCGTGTTTTCTGTTTTTAATTTTTTTTGAGCTCAAAAATGATTTTTTTCCTTGAAATTTTTAGGAGACTTACCTTTTTTTGTCCCGAATAAGCTATCATTTTTTTGAATAATAATATTTATTCGTTTCTTGTTTATTGATTAAAAACCGATAAAAAAAAACATATATTTTCCAAGGAAAAATCTAATATCAAAACTTTAGAACTTATGAATCAATTTAAATTTCTATACAAAAAAGTGCAAAAAAAACACGAAAATCTAAAAAACTACATTTTTATTTATTTATTAACTGATAAAATATACAACGTAATTACACAATAAAACAAATTCTGTAATAACAACAATTTTAATATAACAGAATTGCATTTGTTTCTTTCAAATATTAATGTCATTAATATAAAAAATTAAATTAATATTGATGTTGAAAATCGAGTTTTTTTTTAGTTTTTCGAGGTTTTTGACACTTTCTTGTATAGAAATGTAAATTAATTCATATACCATCTAAAAGTAGATATTTCAACGAAAAAATTCCATTAAATAAAGCTCCGATATCTAAAGTTTTAATATTAGATTTTTCCCTCAAAAATATAGGTGTTTTATCGGTTTTTAATGAATAAAAAAGAAACGAATATATATAATTACTCAAAAAATGTACAGCTTATTCGGGATAAAAAAAGGTAAGTCTCTTAAAAATTTAAAGAAAAAAAAAATCATTTTTGAGCGCGAAAAATATTACAAACAAAACACACGGGTTTTTCGACTTTTTTCTGAAACTTTGAGGTTATGTGAAAAATGATGTATACAAAAATTGTAGATTTTTTTTATACCTATAACATTCCCATAAAATATTTTTCACCTAATTGTAAATCACCTATTATATCACGTATATTTGGAGAAAACGATCAGCTGGGATTTCTCGGTTTGCAAATTTTGAAGCTAAATAATTGTACGAATAAAGCCGTGAAAGCCGTGTTTCTCCACATTTTTGTCAGAACTATGACCCTTTGAGGATAGCCTTGTCTACCCTGCAATTAATACCGAAAGCGCCGCTAGAGGCGCACAGTGGTCCATTGAAGAGTTTTCAATGAATTCTTTTTACAAAAATCGCTCCGGAAGGTCGAAAATGAAGGAATCAAAGCAATTTTTTTTTGTTTACATACTCATTATAGATTGTACTTTAACTTCTCACTGGCGGATCCAATATGGCGGACAAGTTTTTTTTTTTCAAGTAAACATTTTTTTTTAATTGTCGTATCATAGTATCTGGGAGTTATATAAGAAAATAATAAAATTTAAAAATAGGCTTGTCGAAAATGTTTGTTATTAGCCTCCTGGCTGTTTGAATTTTGAAAATTTGACTTCTCATTCATAATCAGCGATTCAAAAAACCTACATACTATGTTTCAGGAGAATAAAAAAAAATTGTTTAAACTTGTCCGCCATATGGAATCCGCTATTTTGAATTTTGTTCATTTCGAAATTTAGGCAGTGATACGTCAAAGTACAATCTATAATGAGTATATCAAAAAAAAATTTGCTTTGATTCCTTTATTTTCGACCTTCCGGAACGATTTTTGAAAAAAGATTTCATCGAAAACTCTTGAATTGACGACCGTGAGGCGCCACGTTCTTGGCTGACGGTTGCCTATAAGGCAGCAAAAGGGAAAGCTACACGGAGAGACTAGAGGCAAGATTTTCGTCCGGCCCTCTACGCGCAATAAAGGTACTAGACCACCGGACGAAAAATCTAGGTAGGCGCGCATAAAGATCGTGCATACTCCGTGGCCAAATCGAACGTGCGGAGTATAAACATTCTCCCCACTCTGCCGCACGAAATTCCTCCAAGAGTCGGACGATTTTCAGACCTGGCTCGGACGATTTTCATGCGGCAGTCGGCAGTCTCAATAAATATGTATTTTATTTTTGTTTGCCTTATGCAAAGTGTCATTTCCGAAGTATTGTTTGATGCCGAAAACAGTGGTGGCCTCAAAATTTCTTTATCATGCACAATTTTTTAAAGAAATGAGGTGAAATATGTCAAATTTTGTTTTTTACCACATGAATCATTTTTTTTGTAGCAAATAAATAATTGCCTTAAATTTATAAGGTATCATTTTGGAAGTACTTTTTCGTGCAGACTTTTCCTATGACATCATGATAGGAAAGTGAAGTTAAGTGTGTATTTTTGCTTTATTTATATGGTGGAATATGGTCAAAAACAAAAATGTTGACATATTTAGTTTAAATTTTCACAAAATTGTGACATGATAAATAATTATGAGAGCACCATCGTTTTCAGCAAAAGTATTTACCATGTCAAAGATATAATCGACATTAGACAATGTTATACAGGGTCATCGAAAAGTATCGGACCCCCCTAATATCTTCAGTTAGAATGCACTTAGGAGAAAATGTCCAATAGCAAAGTTGTATGGTTTCAAGCGGGGAGTAAGATGATGACCTTGACTTTGACCTTGACCATGTCCTTCAAGGTCATTTCAAGGTCAATCTTATTTTTTTAAATAGAACCCCCTACATTTTATTGCATATTCTTATAGCTTATCTCGAGAGCTTTCCAAAACACTATAATAAAATATTTTTTTATTAAGTACTTTTTGAGTTATAAAGGTTTGAAGTTAACAATTTTTTGACACAAAATGTAGAATATCTTGTAAAATATTATTTAGTTTTCAGTAATCATAACCTTATTACTTTTGTGCGCGGAATAATGAGACCAATTAATTGGTTTAAAGAAAATACATTAATCGGATTTCCCCCTAATATTTTCAGTAAGAATGCATTTTGGAAGGAACAAATTGTTAACTTCAAACCTTTATAACTCAAAAAGTACTTAATAAAAAAATATTTTATTATAGTGTTTTGGAAAGCTCTCGAGATAAGCTATAAGAATATGCAATAAAATGTAGGGGGTTCTATTTAAAAAAATAAGATTGACCTTGAAATGACCTTGAAGGACATGGTCAAGGTCAAAGTCAAGGTCATCATCTTACTCCCCGCTTGAAACCATACAACTTTGCTATTGGACATTTTCTCCTAAGTGCATTCTAACTGAAGATATTAGGGGGGTCCGATACTTTTCGATGACCCTGTATAACATTGTCTAATGTCGATTATATCTTTGACATGGTAAATACTTTTGCTGAAAACGATGGTGCTCTCATAATTATTTATCATGTCACAATTTTGTGAAAATTTAAACTAAATATGTCAACATTTTTGTTTTTGACCATATTCCACCATATAAATAAAGCAAAAATACACACTTAACTTCACTTTCCTATCATGATGTCATAGGAAAAGTCTGCACGAAAAAGTACTTCCTGAGGCACTCCTCTGTTATCTGCCTACTCGAAAGCGAGCCAGAGTGGGAGTGTGTCGGAGAGAGAAAACAATAGCGTTGCGCGCCTCTAGCGCCACAGCCGCCCTTATTTCACCCTTTGCGCTGGTACTAAGTCCATTCGATCGTTCATCCGACGGACCAGACGATCAGCACGCATGAGTCCTCCATTCTTGGTGCGCGACGTAAATATCCACACAGTCGCACTGGTTGCTAATCGCGACGTATACACGCTCACGCGCCACTCTACTTTACGTGCAATAACGTAAAGTAACGTACACACGCTTGCCACGCCACGATGCAATCAATGAATGACTGCGTAGCGTGGGCGCGTACCTTCGGCATCACAGTCATTCTTCTTATCTGCCGCCGCACTCTCTACCTTCCCCCACCCTTTTTTCTTTCATTCTTTCTTTCTTTGCTAATCGCACATTTTGGTCCCGGGGCTTTAATTTTCTGCATTACGTGGAACGGAACTAGTCTTTTACTCCCACCTACCTACCACGTACCGTTAACCGTACGAATATTACGAGATTCTCTTTTCCGCGGTATTTGTGACTAAATTTTGGTCAGTGGTTGGTCAATATACGTGTTTGACCAGTTTCCTATTTTTTTGATGGATTTTTTAGATCAATTTTCGCACGGAAAAAGATTTTCGAAGGAACAAGTTTAACCCTTTAACTTCCACCGCATATTTGAAACTGAAAATAATGAACAGGCAATTCGGAATGTACCTTATTTACTATTTTCAATGGTGCTCTTTCGAATGGTGACTTCAAAAATGTTCCTTTAATTTTGGCAAAAGTATGTAAAAAGACACATTTTTGAGGGTCATTTTTTTTTAAATTTAATTTCTCATGTCGATACCGTGATTTCTATGACCGGACTAGTGCATAAAATATTTGAACTTAAAGGACATACAAGTATGCATTTTTTATTTCACTTGAAATATCCAAAACGGCGGCTTACGACAAGAAATTTAAAAAAATGTTGGCAGTGTGGAAATATAGCAATTTAAACAAATTTTCCACTGAAGTAAGTATCTTATAAGATATTTTTTGGTATGCTCATCACGAATCTGAAGTCAAAATTTATATCTGTAGGTTTTCGAGGTTGCTGTTTACGTATGTGACGTCAAAATGTCTACATTCGAAATGGCTGACAAAGGGTAATGCCCGTGGTGTTGCTCAGTTCAGTTGAAATTTGTTTAAAATGTTACGTTTCCATACTGCCAAAATTCGTACAAAATTTCTTGGCATAAGCCGCCATTTTGGATATTTCAATGTGAAATAAAAAATTCCTACCTGCATATTCTCTAAGTTCAAACATTTTATGTACTTTTTTGGTCAAAGAAATAGCGGTATCGACATGAAAAATGAAATTTAAAAAAAATGACCCTAAAAAATGTGTTTTTTTCACATACTTTTGCCAAAATCAAATGAAAATGCTCAATTTTTTGAAATTCTAAAGTCACCAATTGAAAGAGCACCCTTAATAAGCATCTCTAATAGAGTTATATTTAACATTTTTGTCCGCCATATTGGATCCGCCATTTTGCATTTCACAAATCTAACCTCGAATTCGTAATTAACTAGCCCAAAAACCCCTAGTAACAATTTTCAGCCAAATTGGACAAAAATAAAATTTTGTGACTCAATGGGTTTATGTTGCTCTAACGTAGAACTACAGTAATATAACACGTAGTATTAATTGAAAAAACTTACCTCGATGGAGGTTAGCTACAGTTTCATAAAATATAAATAAACGCGCTTAATTTAAATTAGCTTTTGCCATCTCAAAAATTTATTTCACTTTCAATTAAGTATTTCGCATCAAAATCAAAATTGAAAAAATTATTCTACTGTTTTCGAGGCTGCTCTTCAAGATTCCCTCATCGTAATGAGTTGCAGCCAACAAGAATTAGAATATGGCGTCAAGTTTGAAAAAAATTATCAAAACATTTAAAAATATTCAGCCTTATGGATTTTTTTCGAGCTATCAGAATATTGGAATTCTATCGAGACATGGGCAAAGATGGATAAAATACTTGAATTTTAAGAAAAAATTCTTCTTCTTGTATACTCTACTTCATTAGAATGACCTCAAAATAGCATCATTGTGAGCAATGCTGGCTGGATGCTGTAACTCAAGAAAACGAGCTTCTTTAGGAAAATGCCAAGAGTAAAAAGTTCTTAGAAATCATCGAGGAATTTACTGGAATTTTGTCAGATGTTTTAAATGATATTTTCTGAAATTTTGTATTTGAATATTTTAACAAACTCTTAAAAGTTAATGAAATGTTCTGAAAAAAAATTTGGGATATTCTTTACCGAATTCTAAGCATTTTTTGCAAATTTTTTAAAAAAAGTTGATCGTTTTTGTAGAAGTGAATTTCAAATACTACAAATTTAGATTTTTTTCCCACGAGAACTACAAACTTTTTGAGAAAGTAACAAAAAATGCTCAGAATTCATCAAAGAACATTGAAAAATTGGGTTGAAGACGCTACCACTTAAGTAGTAAGATGCGTACCCGAAAAGTTCGTGTTCGTTCTTAGTTAGTATTTAGATAGTTACTACTTAAGGAGGTTCACCAGGTCAAAGAATTAACATTGAGAATTTAACGAAAAAATTATAGTAGGCTAAACAATGAAAGAAATTAATGCCTGCAAAGTTTCAAGCCCCTAGGTACCTTCAGAGCAGAGAAATTAATAAAAATGTTCACGATTCTTTAACATTGAGTTTTATGGGAACATGTATATATTCATGAAATTCGTATTGAATTAACATTGAGTTTTTCGTAAAATTTATACTACTGATAAAAAAATTTGTGAGATTTTATTTGCAGAAAGAAAAACGTCTCTTCCTACCTTTAGAGACGAGAAATAAAATAAACAAATAGCTAAAAGGGTCATTTTTGGTTATGTTGACGGACGGCAACGTCTTAGGAAGCATACCACCGAAGTCATATTGGCGTCCGTTCCATATTTGACTCGATAGGTACCTGGTGAACCTCCTTAAGTAGTAATGCCCCCCGGTAGAAGATGTTTGGTCTGCATTTTACTACTTAACAAGCACCCCTAAATATTTTGTTTTCATGCAAATAACGACTTACAAGCGAATCTGATGAATTTTAAAAAGTTCATTCGTCATATTGTGTTTTTGAAAAGTAACTCCTAATTCTTTAGGATTAGCATTTTCTACTAATTTTTAAGAAAATTCAATCGTTTTATTGAACTTTCGATTTTTTATTTAAACCATCTTCAAATTCGCAATCATCGACTCCGAAAACATTAGTACAATAAATTGTTTTAAAAACTGTTCATCTAAAAAAATATAGATCGCAAAAGGTTTAAGATTTTCTAAAATACAAATGCAAAAATTGATTTCACGTTTGCACATTTTACTCTTTTTGGAATACAATCTGTTCCAATCCTTTTTAGAGTTGAATTTATTCAAATGGACTAAACTGTAGTTCAATCCTGCAATCTTAGAGTCTAGATGCGTTCTAATGATTACTTGCACTTACTCGGAAACGAATTTACTTGTAAATTTTACAATTCCTTATTTTAATTTTTGAACAGACGTACAGAATAAGAAAAACGCCTGATCTTACGGACACAAATATATACATTATTGACATTTTTACTATTTAGACAGTGACAATGATGAAAAAATGTAGTAATTTTTACTTATTTTATGAGGAGCCACATCTAACGCAAAATTACCTAATTTTTCAAGTATCTTTCATTATGTTTTTGAAGAAATGAATGTGGGAAAAACTATACATGATTTTTTTCAAAAATACGTTGATTTTTCAAATGAATTTTTTTTATCTTGATTTTTCACTCTAAAATCGTTTCGGAATTCATACCGTAAGTAAACAAACCTTGTCGTTGAGACTTGAACTTTAAAATGTGTATATAGGTATTTTGAATAAAAAATGGCGGCCCAAACACCGAAAAACCCGTTGAAAATTTTAGGCATTTTTTATTTGAAAATAATAGGATTTCGATAAAAATGTTCCAGAACAAAAGTTCTTAGAATTTGTCAAAGAATTCTCTCAACTTACTCAAATTTGAAAAAAATTAAAAAAGTATTCAAAACATTCTGAAAAACTTGAAATATTGTTCATTAACATTATTTCCTAAAGTCTATCGAATAATACACTTTTATTATTTTAAAAATTATGGCATATTTTGCATGATGCTATTCGAGATTCGCTCGCAATTTGCACGAGCCCGAAGATGAAAACGTCGGGATAATCATCGACAATTTCAGGAATTTCGTACTCCAAAATTATAGACTTTCAAAAATATGTTATTACACAAAATTGATATTCTTACAGAATGTTTTGAATGATTTTCATCATATTGATATTTATTGAATTGTAGGATTTTGAAAACCAAAAAAATAATTGAAAAGTTTTGTAAAAATTT
The DNA here is from genome assembly GCA_030407085.1 of Trichopria drosophilae. Lineage (NCBI taxonomy): Eukaryota > Metazoa > Arthropoda > Insecta > Hymenoptera > Diapriidae > Trichopria > Trichopria drosophilae. The sequence goes on from CM059584.1 coordinate 41,314,642, forward strand.
CATCGCGTTCTTTGATCAATTCTAGGAACTTTTTATTTAGTAACGTTTTCTTCCGAAAGTCTATCGTTTTCAAGTAAAAAATGCCTAAAGTTTTCGTCGTTTTTTCATGTTTGGGCCTAAATTTTTACACTTTTACCAATATTTTCAAAATACCTGTATACACATTTTAAGTTCAAGTCTCGAGGACACGATTTCTTTACTTCAATTAAGAATTCCGAAATGATTTCTGTTTGAAAAAACGATATAAAAAAAGTTTTTTTTTTTTTAAATCATGTATACTTTTTTAACGTTTTTTTTTTAAATCTAATAACAGATTCTGAACGTTCAGTTAATTTTACGTCCAATGTGACTCCATAAAAATCGTTTAGATTCTTATTTTTCCCAAAATACAACCTTTGCGAACTTTAGCGAAAAATTGTCCATTCAGGACATTTAAATTAAATTTAAATCTTATATAAATATAAGAAAATTAAACTTAACCCTTTTCATGCCAAACGGCCATAATTTTCAACAAGTGAATATTTATCTGGTTAATTATAAGCAAAAAAATTTCAAAACCATATTTTCTGGCGTATTTTTGACCGTACTTTTCAAATCTGCTATTAGTTTTGTTCTATGACGTTTGATTTTTTCAAAAAAACGGCTAATTTACAAAAAATCTTTAAAATTTTTTTATTTGTTTAACGTACTGGCTAATAATGTTCCCGTTGACGGATCGGCACAAGTATCTAGATCCTGTGGAATAATCATCATAACTAAAATTTAAGCGACGCAGAATGTCAAAATTCAAAATGACCTATCCAATATGACGGTTTTCACGCGCATTTTTAATGTTTTTTCTTTTTTTTTTATATTTGTTATATTTATCTCAGTATGATACCGATTGTGTTAGAAAATAGCAATACAAGATTATTTGGAATTCAAAATGGCTGAAAATATTATATTTTTATTATAATATAGATTTATTATGTATATCTCAGTGTGATATCGATTATGCAAGCAAATAATAATACAAGATGACATCGAATTAACAATAATGGAAAATATTCTATTTTCTTTCATAATCGATATCAAACTCAGATAAATATAACAAAACTATTGAAAAAGTAAGCGTCAGGGACTAAAAAAATACATTAAAATGAAAAAAAAATCATTAAAAATGCGTGAAAAGCCGCCTTAGTGGATCGTCCATTTTGAATTTTGACATCCTGTGTCGCTTAAATTTTAGTTGCGGTTATTATTCCAAAGGATCCAGACGCTTGTACCGATCCGACAACGGGAACATTATTACCCAGTACGCTCAACAAATAACAAATTTTAAAAAATCACGTTTTTTTGTAGATTTTGAAAAAGTCACAGAATAAAACTAATAGCAGATTTGAAAAGTACGGACAAAAATACGTCAGAAAATACGGTTTTGAAATTTTTTTGCTTATCATTACGCAGATAAATATTTACTTGAAAATCACTAAATAATTGTGGCCTTTCGGCATGAAAAGGGTTAATTTAGACAAGAACTAAATCAGACGCAATGCTGAATTTTAAATCTAAAAATTTTAAGACTTATTTTTTGTAGGGGAAGGTAGAAGTGGAAGTAAACTACAGTATATGATGTTGAATCTCAGTTTATTATGTAGAGTATTGAGACGAGTAACCCCGGAACTATTCCAGTTTAACAAAATTACATCTGTTCGCCATCTTGGACGTATTTTCGGCCTTTCATGCCGTATCGGTGTCATCTGCAGCATTCGCCAGTGATAACGGCACACATGCAGAGTTCTTTCAGGAGCTACGTCTCGGGTATTATACGCCGAGATCGATGAAAGGATATTACTAATAGTCCGGCTCAAAAAGACCTGGAAAAGATAGAAAAGACGAGAGTACAATGAATCCTGTTGCATTGACGCTCATCCTTTCCATTTGCAATTTCGATATTTCAACCTGGCACCCGATCTTGCACTTGATATTCAAGATTTTCTCATTCGATTCCCACGGTATGTCTGACGTATATATTCAGGTACCGGCCGGCGTCATAGTATTTGTCGCACGTGGTTTATCCGTCCTTGTTTCGGGTCCTTTGCCTTTTTCTTTTTATCAAAATCATAATTTTCTCCATCATCCAAAATGTATTACATGGGATTCGTGCATTAATGCTGGACATTAAGAGGAAATTACGAGGATGTCGTTGCCGACAACGCACTATCGATCGCGGGCGTCGACGTTGCCGCCACTCGGTGGCGCCCCCGTCGTACATTGGAAACCTACCCGAGTGTCTCCCCCGCTGCCCCTTGATTATCCCCCTCGCTTCTTCTTCCGCGAGTAGCGAACGGGAGCGAGAGGGAGAGAAAACGCGAGGCGTAGCTGTGGAACGACGAGGGGAGCCAGAGGGGAGCCAGAGGAGAAACGGGTGGGTGGTCGAGACGCGGGGGAGGGCGGACATTGAGAGGGCGCTTCGAGACCAATCGCGAAATCGTACCGACGGTAGCGCCGGTTGCCCGGCGTGTCCGCATCTACTACGAGAAACGCCGCGAACCAAGAAGATTCGCGAAAAGGGTAGAATAACAAAAAATGGTCCATCCAGACTCCGACGATCTGCTCGGGAGGCATCCGCGTACGTTTTTCGCCCGGCTTTCGAAGAATCGCGGCCGTCGACGCGCCTCGACGAAATTCTACGGTCCGGTACTGGTGTCGCATCCTCCTCTCCGTGTTCCCTCTCCCTGGCTTTCGCGGCCGTCTATCACAGCGCCGAGATAGGCGTAGTCTCGTAGATCCGCAAGTGCATACCCGTCGAATCGGCTGTGGTACGATCGAGGATAGTGATCAGTGGCTCGAATTCGATCACCGGCATCGACGATCCCTCAAAAATCGAAAGAATTTCGGAGGTACACGTTCGGTGCTTTCCGGCAAGCATGGCCGTCTCGCCCTTAAACGGGAAAGCTCGTGTTTTCCTCAAGCGGCCTCCAAGGACCACCAATCCTGGATGCTGGGATTCCCGACGCTGCCCAGGGACAATGTCCAACTGGTATTTTTGGTTGACCCTGACGATACCCGGATGATGGGGTCCAACGATGCCGGAAAGAACGAGGAAAAGGTTGCAGTTTCAAAATTGGAGAGGAAATGGATGCCTGCAGACGCGAAAGTTACTTTCGTACCGGCAGGCCCTGGGTTTTTCCAAGTTATTTATAAGCCGATGTGATAGGCCATTCTCTTTTTCGCATTCGGGCAATGATCCAGAAGCCGGACGAGCCATGGCCGTGCCGAAAATGATCGAATAAAATCGAATTTTCCAGAAATCCATCCAGATTTTTCCGCCTCGTCAGCGCGCAATTGGGTGAAAAGATTGGCAGCGTGAAAAAAGTCAGGCTCTAAACTGATAACAGAGTGACGCTACTCTGCCGCCGTTCCTTCACGTGCTTAAGTCGTGTTTAATGTGGAACATTGACGTGATTAGAGTGTACTTTGATACTAGCGCCCGCAAATCCCTAATTTTGGTTTACTTGTGTTTTGTGAAAAGTCGGGATTATCTTGGTACTTCCTGAACGAGGTTCGTTTAAGGTAAGATGTCCGGCAAATCTTGACGAGATTTCTTTTTACTCTACTTGCTACTGGCATGTTATCCTCTTTATCGATTATAAACTATTTTCGACGTCTACCCCATTGACCTTGTCACGAATCGTTGTGCAAAGATTACTAGCACATGCTTGGATCTGAAACCTATCTCTTCGGGAGGTTTTATTAGACCAGTTGAGGTTATTAACGTAGCAAGATATCGATCCGGGAGGTTCGATTAGCATGCGTACGCGTTTCATCTGCGCCTCACTAGATGTATACAATCGCTGTGGGTGTAAGGGAATTTATATTAATCATCGATCCTGTAATAAGTCCTGATTAAGATTCTTTAACCCTTCGGCTATCGAACCGATTCCCTCTGTTGAAAATGGCTTCATTTAACGATTTTTATTGAACCGAAAGGCTGAAAAAAAGAAAAAAATGTGAACTCGCGGCTGGTGAGAAAAAATTTTGTCTTTGTTTATGGAATAAGTATCTTATATCCAAGAAACTTGGCTCGACTCCTAAACAAACAACAATATCAAATTTAACCCTTTTTTGCCCAACATGAGAGAAGCAGGTACGTCAACATCAGCTGAGTTTCTGCAGTAGAAAGAATTTTTTTTAATTTTTGGAAAATACATTTCCGAATATTTTGAAGTGTGCTCTATCGATTCCGGACGAGAAAATGGCCAAAAAACGACTGTTTCTGCAACAATTTACAAAATAAAAAGAAATTGTCCTGTTTTTAGGTCATTTTTGTTTATTTTTCACTATTTTCTTCGTCGAAACGGATTATAATCAATGAAATGTACATATGAAAAGTGATCCCGATTGTTGAACATAAATAATATACTAATAAAATATTTTTTAGAAGCAGTGGCCGATTCAAAATGGCCACGGAACGACGCAAAATTTTTTCAAAATTATTAATTAACAAAGGTAAAGTGTGTATGAAATTCAATGTCGTGTACCGGAGGCCATATTGAATCCGCGATTTTGATCTTGTCAGGTCAGAATATGATATTCTTAATTATCTAACATATATGTTCAACTTTGAAACACATTTATGGAACAACGATTGATATAAGAGATACAATTTACATAAGGTGGCCATTATGGATCCGCTATTTTAGATTTATCAAATCATAATTATTATAGTTTTCGTCCATAACCAGTCAGTTTTTATATAATCATTATATTACCAAATAAAACTTTCTATGCTGTCTATTTCAAGGAAATAGTAATTTTGAAAAAACGTGTTTGGTTTAGCGGCCATTTTGAATCGGTCATTGCTTCTAAAAAATATTCTATTAGTATATTATTTATGTTCAATAATTGGGATCACTTTTTATACATGCATGTTATTCATTGAAATTCGTTTCGGTGGAGAAAAACGTGAAAAATTAAAAAAAAAGACCTAAAAAACATGGCATTTTTTTTATTTTGAAAAATTTTAGCGTAAAAGTCTTTTTTTGGCCATTTTCTCGGCGGGAATCGATAGAGCACACCTCAAAATAGTCGGAAACGTGTCCCTGGTAGCAATCTGTCTTGTTTTTTGTTACACTGCCCAGTTTCTCTATGCCTTCAACATGGGAAAAATGTAAACTGGGTAGAAACTAGCCGAAAACTTGATTAATTTACTACTAGGGATTTTCCAAAAAATAAAAAAATTCTTTCTATTGTAGAAACTGAACTGATGTTGACGTACCTGCTTTTCTCATTTTGGGCAAATAAGGGTTAATCAACATTATAATCAATAAGTTACAAAGGAATTCCATTAATTTTGAAAAACTCGCCGTCGGAAATTGTTCCGTCATTTTAACCATTTTCATTCATTAAGAACCGAATTTCATTAATTTTGGATGAACTTTCGAACAGATTCTTTTCATACCGTATTTACCAAAAAAAAAATAGGACATGTAATGTCCAACCTAAAATTTTATGTTCTTTCAGAATATCATCCTAGAATTTGTTTCAAATTTATGCTTCAAAAGTTGTACACAATTTATTGCAAAAAAAGACGATTTTTGCTATTAAAAATAAATTTAGATCTAAAATTTTGATATAAGGCTTTTCTTGTTTGCAAGTCTCAAATCTTAAGACATGTATTGGGTCCGGAATAAAACATGCAACATGTGGATTCTCTAAATGACGTCCAAAATGAAATTTTTTAATATTTCAGGACTCGTTAACTAAAAGACTACGAGCTTCTTTAAAAAAATTATAAAGATGAATTTCTCAGAAATAATCAAGGAATACATCGGAATTTTTACAGATTTTTACAGATTTTTACAGATTTCTTTGTTGATATTTTCAAACCTTTTTTATTTTGGTTTTTTTGAAAATTTATAAAAAAATTCTGAAAAAGCATATTTTCCGATTAATTCCAAGCATTTTTTAAATATCATAAAACAATGATAAAATATTATAAAACAATTAAAATCTTTTATCTTAAAACCTATAAACTTTGTCAAAAATCCAGATAAAAAATGTCAAAGAATTCCTTAATTGGAAGAACATTTTACTCTTATTATTTTGTGTAAAAAAGCTGATCGATTTTTAGTTAGTGAGTTCTTCAATTTTGCAAAGATTTGAATTTCGAATACCATTTTAATGATCGCCATAATAATTTTTGTATTTCGGATCCTACGCGTCTTAGAATTTCGGTTTCAAAAGTATCTTTATATTTATCTTTTCTAGTTGGAGAACGATGTTTATTGTACAGGTTTCCTATATAAATTTTAGAGCTAAAATTATTTTATATGATATTAAAAATCGCATTTTTCTACAATAAATTTTGTATAAGTTTTTAAGCATCCATGTTAAATAAACATTTGAGCTATATTCTTGAATAATATTAAATTTTACATCTGATAACATATGTCACATTTTTTCGTATACAGTATCAAAAGAAACTGTGCAAAAGTTCATATAAAATTTTTGACATTTTGGACTTTTATGCCAGATTTATAATCGGTAAACCCGGCAAACTTAAACAAACCCGATGAATTTCAGAATACTCTGATATAATATTGAACTTGCAATGTTAAAAATATAGAGTCATCGTTGTGATCAGCAAACACTCATGTAACAAACTTTACAAACATTAAAAACATTTTTTAATATTTCGACTATAGCCATCATCCAGGGTCATTGCGATCGAACAACAATTTGCAAACAATGCTTTTTAGGTAAAAGTCTACTCTTTCAACATATGCCAAAATAATTGGTCCAATACTGCTTCCCAATCAGAAAACAAAATACACGCAGTAGCAAAACATGTATCACGTTCTAGCTCTAAATGTTTTAGATTCAAAATCGCATTTCTGATTTTCAAAAATGATGTGCATGAGCAGGTTTTATATATTAATTCTTCGTTAACCAATTCATATCGATTGCGTATAAATAGTCAAAATAGTAAATCTGATCCATAAACGGTTTCGGGGATTGGTGATTACATGATTAAAGGCCCTTTTGATTAAAGAACCGTTTTAGCCTTCCAAAACAAAACTTTTAATAATAATTGCTAAAAAATTAAGAAATATATATTCTTTCCAATTTTTTTGAGCTATTAAAATATAGGAATTCCATCGAAACTATGTAGAAAAGTGGTGAAAATATTTGAATTTTAAGAAAAAATGTTACTTTTATAGTATTCCTTATAGGGACTTCCTCAATGACAATTTCCTTGAAAATTTCCAAAGGTTTTAACTGAAAAACTGAGCGTTTTAAAAAAATGCTGTAAATGAAATGTTTTAGATAAAGAATCTTTTCAGATTTTTTTAATATTTTGAGTAAATTTTTATCTAATTTTTTTTCAAATCTTTAAATTACCAAAAGTTCTGAACAAATGTTAGCATATTCTACGATGAATTCTAAGGGTTTTTTGCAATGGTTTAGTTTTTAAGGTAATCAATTGGAAATATTACGTTTAGGATTTTTTGTCGAAAACTATCAAACTTATAGAAAAAATTTCAAAGAAAGAAAAAAAAAAGCGGGCCGCGGACAAGTAGAAATGCTACTTTTGCGAACCTATGTAGTGGGTAACCCACATACATATGATACACCTGAATAAAGATTACATTACATTTACACTCAAAAATAACTTAGTAAACGTTAGTTTTCTAATTTTACATACAAACATTTTGTGTTCTCAATAATCTTTAATTTCAACGAATGACAAAATTTTTGTACTGCAACTAACATAATTAATTGGAACAAAATGAAATTATGTAAGAGTTAAGATTTTACTTTCTATAGCGTTTATATCACGACTTTAAAATATTAAAATGATTTCGTTAAAATAATAATAAATGACTTAATTTCTAACTAAATATGCATAATTTTTCCAACAAAAATCGATAAATAATCTAAAAACAACAATGTCTGAAATGTTTAAATCAGCCTACAAAAACATACGAAAAATCCCCATATGATTTTTTTAAGTTGATTTAATTCAATAGGATAAGGGGTTTATCTAAATGATTTAATACATATCAACAATGTCTTAGATTTTGCAAATAGTATATTGGTACATAGTTGAGTTGGATTATGTTGAGATGCATGAAAATTCATAAGCACTTGACAACATCTATCAGCTGCAATTAGCTCTAATTAGTTATTAAACTGATGTTGTTTAGTACATTATTTATAATTACGTGTTCAAAAAATATATGATAAAATGATATTACAAAATTATCTACTAGTAAATAGTAAAATTAACGTCTTATTAAATTAAAAGAATATTCACGAAAAATATTTTGAATTTTCTTATAAATCGATGGGATTTCAACAATACGAATTATTATTGTTAGGATAACACTTAAAAAAATCATCCAAACCCTCTGATTATGCTTATACCAAAGTCCGAAATGTTTTTTAAAATGGCTTCAATATTATACTTCCTAATTCTGGATTTAAATTCGAAATTAACGCATGCTCAACCTTCTGCACACTAATTGATTAAAAAATGTAGATTTGAAAACCGCCTCTTTCGGAAAAAATGGTGTTCAGAAGGGTTAACAAACAAATAAAATGCTAATTTTGCAACATGATGACACATCTGGCCAATGAGACCTACTTTGATTGCGGGAAACACTGTAAATGGCGGCGTGCTTCGGAGGCGTTAAAACCACGAATGATTTTCGAAAGTAGATTATGGTATATACTAAATCGCCATTACTAAAGGGAAAAGGATGGCAAAATGACAAGAAACTTGCCAAATTCGCCGCATAGCCGCAGTTCCGAGTCCATAATGGTTTGTTATTGATCTATCTCCTTGCCTTCCTTACAGTTTTCTTCTTCCTTAGATTTGCAGCAGCCGGCTCCTTTGAGAAGGTCGTCAAGGAGGTGGCAGTGGGCGCCAAAGCAACGCCACGAGAGGGTATTTAGCAAGTTGTTTTAAGGTGCCCAAAGCTCGCGCCATGCGGGCACCCCCGATGGTCTGGGCACCACCCCTCCTACTTTTCAGGAGGGGTGATGGGTGGCTATCCCACCTGTCAGCCCGTCGATAAGATGACTCACCGGCGGGCTGCCCATCCACCCCCATGGTTGCACGCCCATGAAGGCGGATGGGATAAGTTGTGATCTACTTCCCAGCGAACACTGCCCCCGCGAAGCCTACCCAACTGCCCGGGCAAGGCCGCCGACCTTGGCTCTGCCAGAAGAGACAAAGACAAGGACAGCGTAGCCTCGGGGCCCCAGGCTCCCGCGGTACCTTTCCCAGGGTAGGGGCCTGTCTTCTTGGCGCGTGCACGTCAAGGGCTCCAGGCGGCCCAAGCCACGAGAGGGTATATAAGACACCACGTTCCCCAAGGGTTGACGCTAGTCCCAAGCAGGAATTCCTCCACGGGGCCCCCTTCCAGCCAGGTTTCTTTCGCCACCCCATTCCTGGCAACATACACACCCACCACCCCTTCACTATTTTGCATGCTGCTTTTTCCACCTTTTTTTTTCTTCCTTCCCTTTGTAGCAGGTTTCGCCATTTTCTATTAATTCTTACACACGGGAACTGCCTCATGCAAAATCACTGTGAAACATTTTATAGTCACAGAGATTTCAGTCGGCAATACCAGGCAACTAAATGTAATAAAAGAAATAAACTTCATTTTGTTAATCGACGTTGTTTGGTTGGACCTGATGTCATTCACAAAACTAAAGGATTTTCAATGTTTTGTTGTTAGAACCAAAGTTTTCCATACGAATTCTTACACTAATACAGGGTTCGGTTACTAGAAGCGGAATTCTATTGTCGGGAACAAATCATTTGATTCTTTTGGACTGAATCGAACTGGGTCGATTTGTCTGTATTACAGAACACACCGCAAGAAGTGCATGTGTTTATATTGTCCCAGCCGAAGGAGTTTGTTACAGTGATCTAAGTGGGTTGTTCTAGTAACAGTACTGTTTGGGTTATATGAGCAAACTCATTAATACACTGAACAAAATTTTCTAATTTCACGTAAATATTTACTTGAATAGTCGCAGCAAAATATTTACTTGAAATAAGGAAATATTTTCTTAATTTAAATAAATATTTACTTGCTGGCTAAAATTAAATTACTATTTATTTGAATTAACAAACTATTTGTCTATTATAAGTAAATATTTTGTTGCGACTATTCAAGCAAATATTTACTTGAAATTAGGAAATTTTTTCAGGGTACTTTTCAGATACAAAACCGATTGCGAGTCAAAATCTGACAAATCAAAAGGCCGACACCTCATAAAATGGCTGACCCATTGTCTCTTTTTATATGTTCGCTTTTTTGACGGTCGGCTTTTTGATTTGTCGGTTTTTCGACCCGCACCCACAAATACGACGTGGTCCTTATTTAGAGCATGGTCTAAACTGGTCCACCATAACCTGTTTGATTACATAATAAAATATATTGCTTGTCTTAATGAATATTAAATAACAACTTAAAACCACTACTCTCTATCGTTTGAATAATTTATTATCTTACTCTAAACTTTCGAACCCAAACTAATTCAGTCCCCACAACAATCAAATTCAGATTGAATAAGAGAAAGAGGACTCAGGTTACTTATTAATGGATAAGATTTTAACAAAATATTTAAATGGAAAGAGAAACAGTAGACAACATTTTAAAGTTTAACCCATTAAGTCCGGGAGATAGTTGAGATTTTCGACATTTATTCTCAACAGGAAATAAGATTAATATTATTTTTGAGTATGTTCTTTCGATTGGCGTGGTCAAAATACAATTTAAATAGATACTTTGAAGCACTTTATTCAATTTCGGTGTACTAAACCGGATTCGACATCTTGGATTTTAAAAATCTAACCTCAATCCCTGATCGGCGAAAATCCATGTACCTACATTTAGGGAGAATTATGCCACTACTCATACGAACTTCATCAATAATATTCAAAATTGATCAAAGGAGGTTTATTTTTTCGACATGTAAACATATTGAAGAGGTCAGGTCGCTTCGGTGCAAAACAAAAAGGACAAAGTATGTAATAAGTTTGTGTATGTCAGTGTGTACTTAAATTTAAAACATGAAAAATATCTTAGGGGACATCCATAAACTACGTAAACCTTTTTTTGGTATTTTTGGTTTCGAAACATTAATGTCGGATTTGAAATCAATGACCTCGAAAAAATAAGTTATAATAACGAAGTTTAGCAATAACAAAATACATGTTAATTGTCGAACTTCTTAGAAATTGAATTAATAATAAAAAAGTGACTTTTTTAAGCGTTAATTTGTTTGTAAGAAAAACAATAAAATGACCGGAAATAATGACATTATAAACCCTTATCACATTAAAAATAAATAAAAAATGGAAAAATCTGACCAAAATAAGAAGGCTGGAAATTACGCCACTGTAATGGCCTGTAAAACTAAAGGTTTAAATACAATCATGCCGATTACCTTTTATCATAGGGAATGGTCCCTTGACACTCCATTAATCCAAAATGATTATTTTTTAAAAACATTAAGAAAAATGTAATATAACACTATGCCAAATTTTAACGATTAGTCGCCCAGCGAATATCAGAATTGTCACTTCCATGATATATTTATGTTACAAATTATATCATAACATTGACCGCCTGTCAGCTTCAATAGATTCTAGATAAAAGTTTAATCCTTCCCACGGTTCCAATTTAAAGTATACTGCGAAAGGATTTTTTTAACATGCCATAATTAAATATTATTATTTTTCTGTTAATCTTTTGAATCAAAGAGGCTATATCCACTTTCATTGTCGATTTCTTGAATGTTTACTATTTATTTTCTAGTTAATGCATTCAGATCAGTTTTTTGGGCGAGGATCGAAAAATCATAAAGCCGACAGTAACAAAATCGACACATAAAAAAACATTCATTTTTTGAAATGTCGGTTTTTTAATGTCGTATTTTTTATTTGTCGGATTTTTTAGCCGCACCCGTCTTTCCTTTTTTCTGCTACTTTTGTGAATAAACAACGTATAAAAACAGCTAAGAAGATATTATTTTTTATAGTGTAGGTTGTTTAAATAAACAGAAAAATTGCAATATTGTCGATATTTAAAAAACTAATTACCGTAAATTTGGTTCAGTAATATTTCGATTAAGATCCGGATTAAGATGCCCCTTTGGATTTGGTGGACTAATTTGACGTATGAATAAATGAAATTTGGACATATGTGAACATTAGTATGGCGGTCGTATAACATCGAAAAGTTGACTTTTTTGCTTATGTACGTTCAAAATTATTGATGAGAGTGAACGCTTCATTTGCCTGAGATATGTAACCAATTGTCCGATACAATGAATGCCCTATTTTGAATTTTCGAATTTGGATATCGGATTCGTAGTCAGCGTTATAAAACCCTTGAATAATGCTACATCTTTGTCATTATGAAAAAGAAACGTGAAAGTGGATATTTTTTAACTATATTTCATTTTATGATGCCGCCATATTGGAATATATTGAAAAATATTTCTTTTTTCTACATTTTCATTATTTATTGATGTCACTGAATTACATTTTTCATACAAATTAACCGATTCATCAATAATTTTGAACTTATATGAAAAAAAGTTGTTGCTTGTTTTGCGTCCGCCATATTGAATTTCACAAATATAAAAATTTCGTTCATTTATAAGCCAAATTCGTCTACCAGATCCAAAGGGACGGCTTAATCGAGATCAATTATCGAACCTGAGAAAACGATTTGTAAAAATGTTTCTTGGGTTTTCCGTATTCTTTAGTTTTAAAACGTCATATTAAAAAAAAACGGTACGTAGAAAACAAAAACTATGGCCAGAGTTGGAAAGAGCACACCAAAAAATAGTAGAATACCCAGGCTCGATAAAATTTACCATAAAAATCAGTTACTTCAAAGTGAATAAAATTCTTGGCCACTTGGGAAGGAACGGGTTAAGAAGTTGTTCACCAGTTTGAATTTTTTTTCTAGTCTAAAGTTTTTGGGAAGGTACACGGAGAGAAATCTGAAAGGATGAAACTGTAGGTATTCCTTCGCCACTGTACTAAGATTTGGTGCTGGTGCTGCACCATGTGTCGCGTAATATCAATGTAAGAAAACCACAGTCTCAGACTGTGAAAACGCTTAGGATGAGACTGCAAAACTGCGATGCTTTCTTCGAGGCTTTCTCCCGCCTAAGTTTTACTTTTTAGACTAGGGCTCTCGCGGACTTTTTTGTAGGAAATTTCCTCCTCTACAAAAAAGGTTTAGTAAATTTTTGCCCTATCTTGCACCGTTTTCGATACGGAAGCAATAGAATGAAAAACAACGTACTCAGCGTCCGACGCCATGTTTATCTTTTGTTTTAAAAACTCGATGTTCTTCGTTCTATCGCTTCCGTATCGAAAACGGTTCAAGATAGAGCAAAACTTTACTAAACCTTTTTTGTAGAGGAGGAAATTTCCTACAAAAAAGTCCCCGAGAGCCCTAGTCTCAAAAGTAAAACTTAGGCGGGAGAAAACCTCGAAGAAAGCATCGCAGTTTTGCAGTCTCATCCTAAGCGATTTCACAGTCTGAGACTGTGGGTTTCTTAGATTGATATCACGCGACACATGGTGCAGAACCAGCACCAAATCTTAGTACAGTGGCGGAAGGAATGCCTACAGTTTCATCCTTTCAGATTTCTCTCCGTATATGACGATCGATTTTTTTTTCAGTGAACCGTTGAAAATTAATAACCTTTGACTGGCAGAAAATCTCATGTATTTTGCGAGTGTGAATGTAAATTCTTTTCTATTTTGTAGTTAAGAAATTGAAAAATGTCCGATAAATTATCTGATAAATTATCAAAGTAAGGTGCTAAAACTGTTTACGTAATATAGCCCGGTTTGATGTGGGACCCAAAAAACTGCCTCGTCTTTAAAAGAATAAATTAAAAATGTCACCATTATTCGAACTTTTAGATTCATCGGCAGTTTGCTTTGGTGTGCATTTAACGTTACTCATGAGACATTCTAAATAGACCGTGACGTGTGCCAGGTGAATAGTAGATGTTGAATGATATCCATTGCTAACCGCACACTGTAATACAATGAATCGAGACTATGTACACACCTAGATCAAGCAGTTCTACACGCGACACTGTAATTTAATCACCCCCTCGATTATAATTGCGACAGAGCATGCTTATCGAGGAGTCGTTTTAAACTCGATCCGTTTATTCTCATCTACATTATGAGGTCATTGTGGACCATTTTGGAACTGCAACTTTGTTCAACAAGATTTTCAAAGGCTGATGAATCTCTCCGGAAACTGACATCTTCCTTTGATGTCGCCAAATAAATAGACGCGTAATGTCGGGTAATGGATAGGAACATCATTTCCGAAACACAAATAGTTGTACGAGATGGTCAATATCTATTTTTTGCTTCATAAGGGCTATAAGTGGCTATTAAGATGCGCATTGAACGAGAAATCGTAACGAAAATGCCAACAATTATTTGCCAAGAACATGATAGGGCTGTGGAATGAACTGATGGAACCCCGTTGGGTTCTGAGGGGAGTAAGGGGTGCATGCATGACCCTGAACCCATCCCGACGACTGCTTTACCCCGTACAAGGGTGCAAAGCTTGAGACGAAAGCACCACGAGGGATAGAGATACTACATATAATAAGAGAGACAGAGAGAGGGAGAGAGAGGGAGTGAGAGATGCACCGTAGTCGTCGAAGGGAGAAGGCGCGAGTACAGTAACCGAGATCAATACTCCCGCGTCTTGCGATCATTCATCTTGCCACGCCCCTCTTTTCTCCTCATTCTGTCTTTCTCTCTTGTTTTCTCCTTTTTCCTTGCCCATTCTCGGTGTCCCTTTTTTACTCATCGTTTTTGGTCCCCCTAATAGGAATAGCAGTACTTCAGTTTGGCGCCCAATCGGGGATACTATTAGGAACATCCGTGAACATGTATAAGAGAGTTTGATCGGTAATGTAGGTAGTGGAGTGGTTGCAAAATTGAGAAAAGATTTTTCTGTTTTGATCGTCTGTCAACATTTTTAGACCATTTGTTTGGAATGGTGCATTTATCCTTAATGTTAACCTTAACCCATTAACGCTCATACGGACGAATTGTCAGCATTAGTTTGAACATCGATAATTTGTATATAAATGCCTTTAGAAAAATATGAGCTCTACTGTTTCTAACGTAAAATTGTATGCTCTTTCAGAATCTTTCAATAGAATTTCGAGAAAATGAACCGCAAAAAAGTTATACACGTTTTTCTGTTAAAAAACATGTTTTTTTACGTTTTGTTTTTCACAAAACATCACTTTCAACTCGAAATGGCGTTGGGAACATATCTAAGTTCAAAATATCGCGTCCATGGACCCCCAGGATTAAAATGTACCATATCTGAATTCATAATTCAAGATGGCAGTTTTCAAAATGGCGCCTAGAAGCTCAAAATTCTTTTTAAATCTTGACCATTTTTTTCTTAAAAACTATAGACTTTAGAGAAAATTTTCTAAGAACAACAATGCTTTGGAATGGGTCAAAGAATACTCTCAAATTTTATCAGCATGTTATAATGCACTACTTGATTTTTCAAAAATTCGAAAAATCGAAATTTTGAAAAAAGTTATTTTAAAAATTTGAGTAGGTTCTTTAAATAGTTCTATAATATTTTTATTCTAAGAAAATTTTCTCTAATGCCTGTAGTTTCCAAGAAAATAAGTTATTGAAAAAAGAAAACTTTTTTCTTGCTCAAGTAACTTTTCACATTTCTGTCCACTATCTTACATCCACCATTTTGAATTTTGAAGATCTGAGATTAGATTCATATTCAGCGACCCCGAAACCCCTCTAGTAACAAATTTCACTTATTTTTCACGTGAAGAAAAATATGTAAAATGATTAAATCTACGTAAGCTGAATTTAAGCGTACAGAATTGATTTCTGAATTTCTCAAAAACGGGATCAGTTACGATTAAAGTAAACGTGGTTTTTTAAACTCGAATAGTACGTCAGTCATTCTGTACAAACGGTTTTGGTTGACATTTTAGTCGAGCTTAGACATGCTTCAAGCTCAGTGTGTTCTAGCGCATTTGTTTCATTTGGCATAAAATTGATCGTTAAATCATATTTAAATTGACTTAAAACGTGTCATAAACAATCAGTGGTTTTGTTTGTTTTATTGTCTTACAAATTTTATTGTTAGTAATAAAATGGCCAAAACTGTACCAATCAGACACGAAAATAATTCTGTTGGAATAAATGTCATTACTCTGGATTCTTTCGTAATCACTAATTACTAATGTCCCGAACAGAACCGAAACTTACGACATGGTTAAATAATTTTGTCATAATGTTAATAAGCTTGCAGCCTCGTAAGGTTCTGTTCTGCATAGGATGGTGTTAGTTTTGTTAAAGTCCATATGTCGAAAGGAGACCCAAAATATTAACACTTTGAGTGTCAGGGTACGTCTATAGAAGTAGATTCTAAAGTGGGCTTCCAGTATGAGGTGCCTGTATAGACGTACGTTTAAAAAAATTGATAGAAAGCACAAACAACATGTAGATTTACATCACACATACATTGACTTATATATGACTTGTGCAAATTACGTTCTTGGAATAGGGAGTGTTCAAAAATCTTGTTTCTATTTCGGGTAGTGTTGCTCTTATCTTACACATCTAGTGTTAAAATCATAAAAAAATGAATGTACGATAGTTTATTAAATTATCTGAAAATGTGAATATATTATCGTAACTCAAGGCAGGAAATGTTAAATAAACTCATTCTTGAAATTTCAACACGTAAAAGGTTTCAACAGAATCCAAGGATTTTAAAAAAATATGCTCCTCCATATTGGATCCGCCATTTTGAATTTTAAAAAATGGACTTCATATTTGTAATCAGCGATCCCAAAAATCCAAGTGTACCGAATCTCACAAATTTTGGTAGCTTAAAAAATTCTTAAGATTTTTTACTCGCATTTCAGATTTTTATCCTCACAGGGAAGGAGTTAAATGTTCAATAATATATTTTTTAACAATCATGCTCTCTAAACGTGATTCTAATCACTTCATACTGAATCCTAGAAAATACCTATTACATTTATTGACTAATGAAATTAACAATTTTTTTCTTGAAAACTATATCAAAAATTTTCTCAGAACACTTATGATTAGAATGAGTCAAAGATTACCACGCAATTTTTCAGATTTAAATATTGCAGTGTTTTATTTTTCAGAATTCGAAAAATTGAAAATTTGAATAAAATTAGAAATTCGTAAAAAACTTGAAAGTATACTTAGCCAAGTAAATAACAGCTTAAATTACAGACTTTTTGGGGAAAATTTCCGTAGAACAAAAATGTCATGGAATAGGTTAGAGAATACTCTCAAATTTTTTTCATATTTTTAAAATGATTTTATCAACATTTCTATGTTTTGAAAAAACAAAAATTGTAACAATGCATTCTGAAAAAATTCGAAGGTATTCTTCGACTTATTCCAAAACATAGTGGCTCTTAGAAAATGTTGGCCAAAGTCTACAGTTTTCATGATAAAAAATTGTTAAATTTTAAGAAGAAAATTGTCAATTCGGTTTTCATTTTGGATCTGACATTGTACATAACAAATATAGATATATCTCTGCATCTTTTAAGTACAACTATATAAGAGACACGCTTTTTTAACGCTACATTTAATTTTTTCAAAACAAGATATTATATTAAAAAAAATCGATACTTGTGAAAAATGCATCCTGAAAAATCATGTTTTTTTACTATATACGTCAAAATCATATATTAATTAAATTTTTTCAAAAATGGAAAAACTGTTAGTTTTAATTTTTTCGAAACCCATTTCATATTGGAGATAGGCGTTGAATTTGGTGTAAATTTTTGGGTGCACCTCGAAAAGGTGCTAGCATTTCTTACTACATTTTTAATAAAAAAAAAACAAGTTCAAATAGGAAGGAACATTATTCATATTTATATTCAATAATCGCTTCTTTCTTGAATGATTTATATTTAACATTTAATAAATAAAATAATTAGTGTTTATTCGCTGTCCACCCATTGAAAGAAACTTTTTAAAATATTCAACACTCGGGTTAAATGGTTAAATGCGTGTAACAAATCCGTGTTTCATATTATTCGAATTGCTCATTACATCAATTAGACATATGTGATGTTGATATGCACCGCGTTCAATCGAAGCATCCCAAGTTCCCCAGACTAATGACGATTACCATTCGTAAATGCATTAGCAAACCGCACTCGAAATTGGATTTACATGATTACATGACAATTTTGAAATTGTCCTTGATTTGTATATTTGTCTGCATTAAAGTAACATACAAACACGATAATGAAATTGTAAAAAATAAAATTTTATATCGAATAAAAATATTGTTTATATTAATTTAGATGTCAACATTTACGCTGAAACGAAGAACTAAAGGAGATTCACCTAATTACGTTATACATTTCGTAGACATTTTGTTAAAGTCATGGCTGGCTGAGAAACTTGTAAACCCTTTAAATAAATATTCTTTTAAATTCTATTTATTTATTAGTGATTTTTAAGTTTTCGTCCGCAATGATGTAGCCGCTATTTAGAATTTTCAAAATTTTACAAATCTCCACTTCGTATTCTTATTCAGCGGCTCCAAAAACCCTATTTATAATATTGTTTATAGTGTTTGGTCTATTATTGTAATTGCGTGACTGAAAGGGTTAAAAAAAAATGAACAATTGATTGTAACTAATCAAAATTTTGAGAAATCGAGGAAAATTTTAAGAATGTAAGGTTAAGATTACGTAAAGTGAGGATCACCTCACCTTCTCTCCTTTTCGTAACTTGCAGTCAATTTGGGGGTCGTCGATCAGTTTCACTCGAGCACAACTGTTTAAACTCAGTTATTGCGGATAAAAGAAGTAGCGTAGGTTTACAGATTTGCAAATGTTGACAATTCACTTGACATCTTTGATGGTATAAATGTCATATATCGAAATACAATTATAGATGGAAAGCATAACTTTAATTTCCTCTTTTACAGGTAGGTTACCAGACATCTCCGATTACGATAACGGTGGTGATGAGGGCGGCGGTGACGAGGGCGGCGGTGAAGAAGGCGGCCGTGACGAGGGCGGCGGCGACGAGGGCGGCGGTGATGAGGGCGGTGAAACAGATAGACATGTAACATTGGAGGACTATTTCAAGAGTGCCAGTTCAACGTCTCCTAATCAAAGGTGAGCAAGATTATCAAAAATAACTTTTTTCATCAATAACATATTGATGTTCATCACTTTTCTCAAATGACAGTTTGTTCGACAAAAATTCGACGAAACATATTTTTTCAAAATAATACTACAAATTTCGCATCGATAAAATAGATAGGTTCATATCCTGCTAATTTCGATATCTTTCTTTTCAATATTATGTTTCAAATTTATGTCAAATTGCAATTTATATGCGTAATCAACACTTACCTCGATGCAGTAATAATCGGTCAACATTCTTTTTGTCTACCCGATTACAAAAAGGTCAGATCGGAAGAGATCTAACCCCAGATCTAAGTTATGGCCATATCTTGAGATCTGGATATGTCTCTATAGATCTGTCGAAAATGATCTCTGTTCGTAACCATTTCGCTACGATTGCTGTAGTATAATATTGCATTAACCCTTTGAAGCACGGTGTTCTTTCTGTAGGACACCTTTTTGTAATTCATTTTTTTTAAATGGATTAAAATTGAATTTTTGTGCAAATTTTTTCTTCCGTACTTCAATAACATGTTTTTAAATGTAAAAAAAATAATATTTCTTATGAATTATTGTGTTAAATTTTTTGTAATGACGAACAATGTATACAAATTACGTGTTTTTTTACAAAGAATGTATGCTGAAAAGAAATTGTCGTTGAAATAAGACGAAACTGGGTACTCGGGGGTTTTCAGGGTCGCTGATTATAAATCTGGCGTCAGATTTTCAAAATTAAAAATGCCGGTTCCAAGTTGGCTGACCAAAATGTAAAAATTTACTAGATCGAGGTGAAACTCGGTACTCGGGGGTTTTTGAGCAAGTTCAACATGACGGTTCGAAATGTAAAAAGTTATTTGACCGAAATCAAATTGAATACTGAATAATGTTATATTTTTCAAGATAAAAATTAGCAGATTCAAGAAGCGGTCACGAATGCTGTAATTTCATAGTTCGTCTTTTACGATCTCGAAAGCTGTTGCATTTTTGCTGTCGCATTGAAACCGTCATTTTGAATTTTGAAAATATAAGGTTAGATTCGTAATCTGCGATCCCGAAAACTCGAGTATCCAGTTTCATCTCGGTGAACTGAAAAATTTCACACGAGATCGGACCAAATCCGTAGTATCTGTTCTCAATATAATCTAGTTTATCGCAAACTCGATCTGGATCTACCATTTTGAAATTACAAACTCGGACATCGTCATCAGCACTTTCAAAAACCTCCTACTCATCTACCCAAAAATGCGCTCGATTGAACCGCCATCTTGGTACCCAGCGTTAAATTTGAGAAATGCATCTGTATAACTTTTAAGGGCAAACATCGAGTTTACTCTGAAAGAATTACAATATACATAATTATATGTAAATTGCCATTTTAAACCATAGCAATGAAGAAAGCGAGTTTGAAATGAGTAGGATATATCTTTCTATTTTTATAATTGCGGTTTAAATTTTGGGTTGCATTTTCGGGAGAATATCGGCTCAGCCAACTTCGAGAATACTTATCGACAACTAACAACAAAATATTTTTTAATTCTTAACTAATCTATTTACTTGAATTAAAAAATTTGTACTTCACGCCATACAGACATTCATTAGCCGACATTCGACGTCAATAATTTTTTTATCTTATGTAATGTATTTGATTAAGAACCTACGTATTAAACCTACTTTATCAGAATTTTATT
The DNA here is from genome assembly GCA_030407085.1 of Trichopria drosophilae. Lineage (NCBI taxonomy): Eukaryota > Metazoa > Arthropoda > Insecta > Hymenoptera > Diapriidae > Trichopria > Trichopria drosophilae. Next base: position 41,335,590 of record CM059584.1, read on the forward strand.
TAATTTGTATCCTTATTTTGAAACTTCTCATTTAAAAAAGCGAATGCTTCTCCCTTGTAAATGTAAACATTGTGATATGTATTGAAAATATTCGAGTACCTATACTTTATTATGGTAATAGTTACTGAACCTCATTTTGTTCTAACTCATGTTAAGTAAGTATAACCAGATATTTAATTGCTCGTACATAACTATGAATTCGATAACTATTATAACATTTCAGGAAATATGACCTCACACTTCTCTTAGTGCGTAATGCGTACATAACTAAAGATGCATTATTAAAATATAAAAATTTTGTTTGGTATTTTCATTTCTTTGTCATAACTGTTGGTTTTTAATACGACGAAGAAAGGAAAATACCTGCAGTCAAATAGACTGAAAAACTTGTTATAACAATACGAATGTTATTGATATATGAATGTCTGAAACACAATATAAGAGAATGTAATACATATTTTATTATTCGACTACAAGAAATATTTTCTTTTGAAAATATAATACTCGTTAACACGAAACTTTAATAATCCCAATATGAACGAGCTTTGAGACGAATTACTGTTATATTTTTGCGATAAGAAATATAAAGAAGTGTAATAGTGTATATGAAAGATGTTGAACATGTCCAACAGTTCACGCGTTCCGTGTTCCGAGTTCCGTGTTTCCTGGTTTCCGTTCCGGCGTTCTATGCGTGAACACCAATGAAAATATTTTCGTAGCACGGAGACTAGATATTAGTAAATATTTAAACTGTAATAATGAGGCATCTAAACACTTGAAATATAAGAGAATTTTGTATATGACGAATTTTTATTTTATACGATATTAAATATAAAATCCATATGATTGATTCGATTAATCGTGACGTGATTTTAATCAAGTGGGATAATCAGACAGAGTTTCTGTCATAAGAAAAAAATAAATCACAAAAACATCCTCGTCCAAAATGTACTCTCAAATATTTATTTATTATTTAATAATTGCGAGCCTAAAAATACATTTATTTCATTGACCCTTTAACAAATTCAAAATGGTAGACCGAATATGGCGAGCGGGATACGATTGGGTTCACCATTTCGAATTTTTAAATTGATTATGTTTTCATATTCATGTTTGATATCCAAAACTACATAAAATGATAATTGCCAGATTACAATTCCTCTCGATTCTGTACGAAAATACGAAATAACACATTTTTACTTATAGTGAATAAAAGCCGCCATCTTGAACATGAAAATCACCACCTAATTTTATTTTTAGAAATATCAATAAACTACCCTTAATGTTAAATAACTTATTTTATACGTTCGAACTATACAGAAATATTTTCGATAAATTTTTGGCGTTCTAGAGCCATTTAAAAATCCAAATCGATAAAAATAAAAATATGTGAGTACATATCGGGAACACGTTTCTGATAGGTTAGAAGGTAAGCAAAAACCAGCATAATAGTGAAAAACCCATTAAAAAAAATTGTTGCTAAAAAATCGAGTTTTTTGAATATTTTTGTAAAAAACGGAGGGTTGAACGACGTTTTTTAGAAATTCTGGTTAGACCATTCGAAAGAACGACCTCACAAACAGTAGGATATATATTAGGGCATTTCATTGGAACCACAGTGTGGAATTTTTAAAACCTTAAATCGGAATTAGACTTTTTATGACCCGAAAACTATCCACGAATTTTTACAGATTTTTTGAAGGTCATTTAGACTTCGCTATTTTAATTTATTGACAAAATAAGACCTTTTTAAAGAAGAAAATTTAATTTTCTATATTTCAGTGTTGGTTATTGTTGTAACTCGGCCACTTACTTGTAAAGGATTAGAAGTAAATAACAAAAATTTGATTTTAGTGAAAATAGTTAATTTAAAGGACATTTTCATGACCTTGAGTACACAAAATTCAGCATATTGCAAATTTACCTGCCTATCGGTTGTTTTTGCAACCATTTAATGATTTAATGTTGTTAAAAGAACTAGCCGATTACAACAAAACTATTCCAGCAATAGCTGATCCAACTCTTGTAACTCTTAAAACTTTATCGTCACATCTATAGTATCTTCAGTAAACATGTCCTACAGTTTTTTTTGATCCACGGTTAACATCTGATCAGAAAAAGTTTATGGTTAATGCATTACAAAAAAAGGGTTATGATAATCCACCTACTGCAGCTGACGTTCCATTACAAGAGATTTCGAAAAAGCAAATTCATCACTTCGTTATTTCAAATAGTATAAAGCTGTTTGAGTTGCATAAATTATCAACAAATTCTTTTACAAAAGATCCAAATTTGTGGGAAGAAGATTATGATTTTATTAGCTCAAAGTAACAATTGACAAAACTAAATGTTACGAATGATATATCAGAAACAGTTGTAGCTTTAGCTACAACATACAATAAGAAGCTCAGCTAATAAATACATTGTTGAAAGAACTTTTAAAAAGTCAAGATGAAAGAGTTCCAAAGTATCTGTTTAAAAATGTAATATTATTATATATTTAAAGTAACAATTGTGAATCATTTATTTGTGTAAAATATTGCTACCAAAATTACAAAATCAATTTGTTCAGGAATGTAAAAAAAATTCTAAATTTTAATTTTTTTAGACGAATACAATTAATTAATTAATTTTTTAGCTCGTAACAATCTTTATTACAATTATTTAGTCATATTTAAAAAAGTTTAGGTAGATGTAGCAGCTTAAAATAAAAAAATATCTTTGAACTTTCAATATGCTGAATTTTGTGTACTCAAGGTCATAAAAATGTCCTTTAAATTAACTATTTTCAGTAAAATTAAATTGCTTTATTTACCTCCTATCCTTTACAAGTACGTTGCCGAGTTACAACAATAACCAACACTGAAAAATTAATATTTTTCTTTAAAAAGCATAGCATTTCCACTTTTTATTTTCACACTACTGTATTCCTCGTCAAAAATTACTACAGAAATAACTTTTTCAAAATTTTTAAAGTTGTATATCATAGAGTTGAGTTTCAGGGTGTACCCGGCCTCCCCTTAAGGTTTTAAAAATTTCACACAGTGGGTTACGATGAAACGGCTTAATACATATACCTTGTATTTAAAAAATATTGTTATTTTATGCATAAAACGATGCTGCTGAAATCCGTGTGCAAATTGTCCACTTTTGGGCGTTAAAGGATTAAAAAAATATTTTCTTTTGTATTATATATATGTTGTCACAATTAGGTGAAAAAGGAAAAATATATGGATATTGCAGAAAGTGCGCGTACCTAAGAGTATTGCTAAAAAAAGTATTGTCCCGCACTTTGGTCTATTCTGAAGTTTGACCTGAATCGGAAAAAGAAAAGCATAGATAATCGTCGGTAAATGTTGGGTTGACCAAATGCGATGACGTTGACCTCAAGCAAGACGCCCGACTGAAAGAGTCCGGAGGCAGGCGAAGGGAGGTCGCGACGCCGCGCGCCGCGACGCTGACGCACCGCGAGTATATTTGGCCACTCGTTTGCGCGAAATTCTGTCTCTCCTGTCTCTGTCTCTTTCTGTCTTTACGACTGTCTCTTCCCACCCACTATTTTCTCTGTGTCGAAAGACTTTACGCCATTTCCCATTTCGCGGCGTCTTCCTCACCAGCTCGTTTCGGCGATTACGTCGTAATTATGCACCTTCCTGAGACTTCATCAAGACGCCAAATTTAACGCCGAATTTTCACGGGCCGCCGGTCTCCGTAAAATGTCCGACGTAAATCACCGAAAGCAATTTGTAGTAACGGAGGATCGTGTCAAACCCAAAATGAGGAACAAATGGATACTGTCGAGGAAATTCACGTTATTCCAGAGCAACCAACGATTTTTTTATTCTCTTTGATACCAATCGGTCAGATCAAATAGTATCTTACAGGGAGGGAGGAGGACCTTTTTCTCACACTCTAAAATTATTGGACTCAATTGCGGAGCCCAAGAGAGAGTAATCGTTCAATTTCACTCCTATGGGCTTCAATTTTATTCTCTTGGAGTCACATTTGCTCCTTTGGAGTATTTCATGCTACGTTTGAATCCCTTTACCGGTGTAGTTATATACTTTATCGAAAACTGGTTACTACATGGTCGGCCGACAACTTATTCAATTCTGAGAATTTTGAAAGGGATAAAAAAAGAATTTGTTCGTTAGAGTTTTTTTGCATTTGATGAAGAATGAACAAATTATATATCTCAATAAACAATGAAGCATTTTAGCGAAAAATCTATAAGACCAAGTGATCTCGAAACACTGTTTTGTGTAGTCCTGTGTTATTTGAATAATAGTTAACTATCGGTAACACACATATTTTCGAACACAATCAATAAATTTCCTGATGCTGCGGATATCAATAAATTTTGACGATTATTGCTGAACATCGGTAGACTATGGAAACGTTAAGGATCAGGTATGTCGTTAACTCGAAAAGACATGGCTACTGCTGTCGTCGCATTCGAATGACGACAGCAACAACCTGCTGCAGGCAACATAACGGAAAGCATGCTTCATAACGCAGTCGCTACCTAGAGTGGTTTCCGATTACAGGGGTACAAAGTGCACAAATTACGCGCTTGCCGGATTCCATGTGTAACCAGTAGCTGCTAGCTTCCGGAGGAAACCAGAGAAAGGTTAGGTACCGCCCGGGAACAAAAAGAGACGTTATAAACTGTACATAAGTGTTACTTTCCAGATACTTTAAAACAGCAAAATGCACGAGATTCGCATTAATTTCTTTTTAGTTATAGATGTGCACATAAGGATTGGCTGATACTTAATTATTGATCTTTATTAGCTTTGTTTTTCCTAGACTGAATACGCATTATCGCATGTCCTTTTGTATTGCATGTATATTCTCTAATTATGTGTATGAATGCTGAATTAACCTGCAAAGTAGATCGAATGAGTAGATAGTATCTCTGGGTCGCTATCGAAACGACCTCTTATCGGTTACATTTTGACACTTTTAGGTATAAAATTAATTTAGTTATAAAAGACACATCCAAAATCCGCTTCCAGGAATTTTGTTATTTATTGTTTAAAGTACGATTTTGCAAACAAACGCGATTTCCTCGATAACGAAGGCGAAATCGAAAAAATTACAAGAGTTAATATTTTTAGTTAACCCTTTGCGTCACAGTATTACTCAGGAGTATAATTAAAGTTTTATGGTACAGACTTAAATAAATAATAATAAACAAATGAATTTGAAAAAACATTGAGTTTGTAAAAGAATTGTTGGTAGCAATATTTTAATAATAAAGGGGTTCCAGTTAGTTTTGTATTTCATAGCTTCGGAGCTGGTGATTATGAATATGCAATCAGATTTGAAAAATTCAAAATGGCAGACGAAAATTTAAAAACACATCGATTTACCTTGAAACTTGTTACTTGGAGGTTTTCGGGATGGCTGATTTCGAATATGAAGTCAGATTTAAAAACTTCAAAATGGGTCCAATATGGCGGGCAATTTTTGTTTAATTCAACGGATTCACTTAAATCGTTAGATTTGTAACTAAGGACCCCAAAAATGTTCAAGTAACAAGTTTCAAGCAAATTCGATTAGTTTTTAATTTTTTCATTAGCCATATTGGATCCGCCATTTCGAATTTTCGAAATCTGACTTCAAATTCGTAATCAACAACATTAAATACTTTATACAGCATGTGGTTTATTAAAATTCCCTAAAGAATTGTCTTTGTTGCACTTTTTGTTAGATTGAGCCGTTTTTCCCGTAACATTACTAGACTAGTAGTAGAGATTCAAATTTAGCCTACATGTCAATGAAAAAAGTTCTTTCGGTAATTTAAAGATGCATTAATTAATTATAAAAAATGACACAAACTTTCCTTAATTCCGGTTTTCAACGAGTTTATGAAGATTTATTTTAAAGACAGTCGATATCAAAAGGAACAAAAGTTTAAAAATAATGATATAAAAGTCCTATAAAGATTTTATTAATAATTAATTGTCGTCAGTATCTATTTTAATATTTATGCGATTCTAACCTAACATTTTTGAGAACCGGGGGGATACCAGGGTACGATCCTGGGACCTTTCGAATTATAGTAGAGTCCCGGTATGATTGCGCCTTGTTATATTTACGTCCCAGCATATGTGCCCGGTTCCGTCTCGTTATCGCCGCTCTCTTTTTCCCCCACCTTGCGGGTTGGGGCCTCAGGAAGGCCCTGTTTTGACGTCACAAACAAAGCGAGGAGTGGGAGAAGCGTGAAACCGAGTGGGTGAATATACCGGGACTCTACTGTAACGTGGTAGAGTTCGACCCCAATCTAAAGATCCCAGGATCATACCCTGGTATCTACCGAATGTTCCAAGTTCCCGTATATTTTCTGGAATTTTCACACATTCTCGGTTTCTTCGCATTTTTCATATAATTAACATCTTAATTCCGCATTTTTAACATTTTCTTTAAAAATGTTTTTTAAAAAAAACCATTGTTCGACAGTCGGAATGATTTCGACAGATGGCGCTTGGAAAAATATTTCAACCATCTTGAAATGTTCAATTGATGCAGTTACCAACAGTCGTTTGGCAGGGCATAAGTCGCCAAATTTAAATTACTATTTGCATATGACACTATATTGGCACACGGTATGTCATTATTTTGGGTGCACCTCGAAAACCCGGCAAACCACTAAACAGACACTTCAAAAACCAGACACCTTCGATTGGTGCGTTCACTACATAAAAAAATTATCTCAGGTCGCTATTCCAGATCTCACTGGAAAGGTTATTTCAAGGTCAAAAATGTTTGACCAAGGGATTTATTTAGAAGTCAATCATTAATTAATTACATTTTCAGAATGTGTGTTTTTTGAAATCTCTGATTTTTGAATTTCTGTTTTTTTTAATGTCTGGTTTTTGAATGTCGAGTTTTTGAGGTGCACCCAAAAAACAGATATTGAAAACCAAACATTTCAAATTGCACACATATTTTGAAAGTCTGTTTTTTAAATATATGGTTTCTGAATTTCTATTTTTTGAAATATCGGGTTTTTTAGACACACCCATTGTTTTGCATCATTTGAACTTTGAAAATTCACATATCGATTGTATGTTTACATCGGGTTTTGCGGGATAATGTGTCGGTTATTTGACTTAATTCGATGGCTACTGTCGATTATAATCATATATGTATATTAAATCTTTAATATTTGAGTATATTCATTTAAAATTAAGATACCAGATATTACAATTAATTTACTTGTGCATATTAAAAATGTATTAAATTTAAGAACATTTTTAACAGGGTATTTTTCAACCAGCTATTTTTCAGACAGTTAAATGACAAATTTTGTCCGTGTAGGGTGGTTCGGTTACCACTCTACAGAGAGTGAATTTTTGCGTTCCAAAACTTGTAGAGAGTAATTTGGTCTTTTTCATTGCTTTCTACAACCGTAGGATATCTATTTTAATCTTCGGCGCGCCGGTGATCTACATTTCGTAACAATGACAAATTTTGAATTATTTCATAGCCGTGAAAATAAATGTCTGCGGGCGTTCGGATATCGGCGTTCCGAAAACCATTCGGTTGATATATATTTAAACATAACAGAAATAACTTTTCGACAAGAGCGGTTTCGCGATCGCCGGTTTTGAAGTGTTTGTGCAAATATATAGGATAAAATGTCTGCGACAGTAAAAGTCAGCCGAAGATCTGCCGAAGGGCCGCCGCGACCGCAATGGCGGCTGCGGTATATAGTGCGGCGGAGGCGGAGGAAGGCAATTCGGTCGTTCTCCTCCTGTCCCGTATTCGCCCCGGTGTGTGTCGTCTAGACTCTCCGCAGACGTAACCTAAGGTCCGGATTAAATTAGCGGCATTTTGTTTCGTCTGCCTCGCATTCGCGATATGCCGTCTCTCCTTTCCCGTCGCGATGCTGCAGGACCGAGTCTAGGTCTAATCCGCGGCAACATTTTTCAACACACACACACACACACACACACACACATACACGAAGGCGGCTACTTTAAACGACCCTCGGCGCTTTGGCCGATATTTCCGTCCGCGCTTTCGGACGTCTCGGATTGACGTCATCGCGGCGAAAGTGCTTTTAAATCGTCCCTCCGCAATGTACTTTTCTCACCTCCGTACGCGGTGCGAGGATCCGATCTGTGGGACCGAAAAATATGCGCCGTACTGACCTTGGTTATTCTTGAAAGGAAGATGGCGATTCTGTCTGTCGCTGAATGGCGACGACAAAGGCGAGATGACGTCAACAACAACGCTCGGCCGTTGATGGTGCATAAAGCCGATGCTACATGGTGCTTTACCAGATAAAACGAACGCATGCGAAAGTTAAGAGCAACAGCGCGGGTTAATCGACCGATGCTAGTAGTCCGATCTAAACGATATGTATTTTAGGTTAAGTTAACCTTTTAACCCATTGACGCCCAAGAGGACACAAATTTCACCAAGATTTCCGGAATATTTCTTGACATTAAAAACATTTTCGACATAAAATTGATCGATCTTTCCGAATCTGCTGTTCAATCGAGCCCATTCCAAAAAAGTTATGCTTGGTTTTTCACAAAAAAATCAGATTTTTTCACTGACAAATATTTTTTATTCTGCATTTTCACATTGGAAACGGTTAGGGAGATCACTGATCGGTGAAAATATCGTGTCCTCAATCATTTAACATTAAAATGTGCATGATAGCAGTTTGAAAGTAAAGTTGGAAACGATCAAAATGGCAAACACGAAAAGAACGGCGAAAAGCTCCTGAATTTTTTGTTCGAAAATGAAAGGCTTTCGGAGAGAATGTCGCTCAACAAAAAGTCCTTAGAATTGATCAAAGAATACGTTCAAATTTTTTCAGAATTTTTAAAACACTTTTCTGGGTTTTCAAAATTGCAAAATTTTGAAAAAATAGGAAAAGTCATATAAAAATTGTTAAACCAATTTCGAGGTTTTCTTTGATCGATTCTAAGAACTTTTTGTTCCGTCACATTTTTGGCGAAAGTCCATCGTTTCCAAATAAAAAATTTCTGAACTTTTCAAAACATAGGGAAACATGAATTTTTTTATTTGTAAATGATAGACTTTCGTAAAACACGTTTCTGATAGGTTAGAAGATGATCTGAAACCGGTATTGTAGAAAAAATCCATTTTATCATAAAATTGTAACTAAAAAATCGCGAAAAATTGTTTTCCAGTTTTTTTGGAAAAAAATGCGATAAACGTCATTTTTCGAAAATGTTAATAGCACCAATCGAAAGAGCTACCTCAAAACTAGTCGGACGTAGATGTTTCCATTTTTGAACCATTTTTATTTTATACATAAAACGATGATGAAATCCATTTGCAAATTGTGCACATTTGGGACTTAAAGAGTTAATGTCGTGTCGAATGGATTAATAATACGGCTAACAATTCTTTGCTACGTTACACTGAGAAAAGTGTATTTTATCAGTTGCTATCCGTTGGCTTTTAAAAAGTGTATTATAGCCATTAAAAGAAATATTATAACTAGTAGGATCCTCCGTCGTTCAGCATTTGTTTTTGAATAATATAAAATCTTCGTCTTTTAACAGGTTATAGTAGAAAGATGGCAATCCCTATGCGTAAAATACTATATTTTACGGGGCATAGGAATTCTAATACTGGGTAAAAAACACTTTTCTCAGTGTAGCTCAAAACGGCAGTTATTATTAATTTTATGGGAAACTAATCTTTCATGTACCAAAACCAGACTGTATCTTATAAATCTCAATAAAATACACGCAATGATTTCTTAATACATAAAAAATTTGTTATAAACAACATGTTCAGAGTTTTAAAGAAATTTCGTAATGATTATCAAGCGACATTGCCCAAGTCGATTTTTACACTACTTCACGGAGAAAAGAGAAATGGGAATATTGCATAAAAGAGATAATATTTAGACTTTCTATAATTTTTAGTACGTTTTCCAATAATTTAGAATTTTTTACATTTTCATCTAGTAATTTTTACTCTACGCTTGAAAGTATTGTGTTGGGGACGTATTTTATATTTACCCATCAACCCCCAGAAGACAGTTTTCCTTGCTTCAATTTCAATCGAGAATTTCGTATCAAAATTGAAGTTAAAAAAATCGAGAGGTACATATCCTACTGTGTTCGAGGTCGCTCCTCAACATTACGAGATCAAAATTGAGTTTCAGCCATTAGGAATTTTAATATGGCGCCGAATTTGAAAAAAATGTCAAAAAAATATTGGGATTCTATTGTAACACTGAAAAAAAATGAATAAAATACTTTAAAAAAATTTAATTTTATACCGTGTATCATTCTAACGACCTCAAAATGTCCGCAACAATGAAAATTTCTTTGAAATTTTCTGGACGATTTAACTAAAAAACTACGAGCTTTATTAAAAAATGCTAGGAATGAAAAGTTCTTAGAATTTATCAAGAGTTATCCTGGATTTTTTATAATTTTTTTTATAACATTTGGGGATCTTTAAACATTTTTTTTTCCAAATTGTAATTTATTTACGAAAAATTATGAAAAAAACTCACTTCATTCTCTGATGAATTCTAAGAATTTTTTTTCTTTGCAATTTGTTACAAATGTTGACAGTTTTCGAGAAAAAAATCGTAAGCTATATTATTTGAAATTCGTTTTATCAAAAATTATCAACTTTTGGGAAACAAACTCTTAGAATTCGTGGGAATACACTAAATTTTTTTCAAAATTTTTCGCAAATAAATTACAATTTTAAAAAAATGTTAAATAAAAAATTCCGTGATATTTCTCGACGAATTCTGAGAACTTTTCATCCTTAGCATTTTTGTAATAAAGCTCGTAGTTTTTAAGTTAGAGCGTCCAGAAAATTTCAAAGAAATTTACATTGTTGAGGCCATCTTGAGGTCGTTACAGTGATGCTGGGTATAAAAGTAAAATTTTTTCTTGAAATTGAAGTATTTTATTCATCTTTGTTTAGAGCTTCAATATAATCCCAATATTCTAATGGCTCGAAAAAAATTGGTAAGAATAAATATTTCCCAATTTTTTTGACATTTATTGGAAATTCGACGCCATATTAGAATTCCTAATGGCTGAAATACTCGATTGAAATAGAAGCAAGAAAAAGCGACTTTTATATTATAGTGGGAAATGGATCTTTAAAACTTTCCTACCCTTTTTTCTAGTAAATTTACGAGAGTGAAATCCGTGTAGAAAACCAGCACATTTCAGCTCGACAGTATTTTTCAAAATCCATTTTTGTCTATTGCCTATTGACTTTTTCTATTGCCCGATCTGTTAGTTCGAGCGCCTAGGTTGTTATTGTACCAGGGTGGGTACTCAATTGTTGTTCAATAGAGATACGAATTTCATCAATAAAGTTCATAATTTGCAAAACCAGGTTTATTTTTTTGATATATTGAAATTGTTCTAAAGAGGTTAGGTTGATTAGGAAGAAAACAACAAAATTACTCGTTGATGTTCGTAGATTTTGTGCACTTTTGGTTGCGAATAGGCATCGATCCCGCAACTTCATTGATGGGTCAAAAAATTTACAAAAAACGAAACACTATATTTTGTTCATCTTTTACATGAAATTTTGACCACGGCAATTGAAAAAATATACTAAAAAATGTGGAAAATCAATTAAAAAAATGTGCATCTTCCGGATTTAATGGGTTAATAAAAAAAGGGGTCAAATTCCAACTAACGAAGGTGCAATTATGAAAATTCTGCAAAGTGCATTTGCGGAAGCTTCCGGCTTTGAACGCTCGAATGCGCTGGATGTGGGTATAACGGAACACGGCCATTGCTTTCCATTTTCGTACATAGCCAGACTACATATGTTTGCATGTGCTTTTTTGTCAGGGTGCAGAGCCGCCGCCAAGTTCGTCTCGAAATCAGGAACGAAAAGGAGAAACTATTAGCAAAGTCGTATTCGCTGCTGCACACCCACGTGTTTGCTCGCGCCACCTACTGGAACTGGAGGTAAGCCAGGATGTTGAAAGAGCAAGGTGGAGAAGCGTCGGCGTCTTCCATCTTTTCCTGTTGCCTTCTCTCTTCAAGTCTCGGAACTTTTTCCTCCGGTTCCGCTCGTATGAGTGCGTATAAATGTTCACTTCCGCGATAGGCCCCTTGCCCCCCTTTATTTATACCCAACGACAGATTTAATATCTAATTAAGGATGCGATGAGACTCAAACTGTTGTTAGAGGCACAGATATAATGAACATTTATCCGGTCATCAGGCTGATTACAAAAAGCGAAAGCTCCCGAGCATGACTGGGGAACAGACGAAGCTGGTTGCGGGACTAACTAACTAACCTAACCTAATGCCAGTAATAGTTTTGAGAAGGCGCGGCGCGTCGTCTACGTACCGTCTGGTCTTCGGGTCTTCGAACTGCGAAAACTGGACGGTGGCTTTTCGTTGTTGCATTTCCTCTTCCCGACTTGTCTCTGTCGTGGACTTCCCTCGACTGGACCCGGACTCGTTTATTACATCCCTTTTCATCAGGGATCCAATACCGTGAATCCAACCAATTATTTCGTAGAATCGCCGTGGTCAAAGCGTAACGAGCTGGAGTCGTAGCCATTTACGATTTATATTGCTCTATTATTACGCGGGTCCAATTCAGACGCACACATATTCCATCGAAACGAAACGAATAGAAATATCTCCTCTCAAGTCCATAACCGGGTATGAGGGTGCGCGTCATTTGCTGCAGATGTCCGTGGTTAATACGACTGAATCATTTATAAACGGATGAAGTATTGAGAAATAGCAAAAAATAGTCAAAGTTACTTTCAAAAATATTTGAACCGCAACTGTAATCAGAAATATCCAAGTATTTCTGGATATAGGCGGTCGCGATCATAAAGGATTGTCAACAGGAGGAAAATAATATTCGATGAAGATCTTAGGTAACTTCGCGGTACCTATTTTAATATTTAGGAAGAAATATGTTAAAAGCTCCATCTGGTAATTCTGTGTAAAATGCATTTAGTACAAGACTAGCCATATATGCTCTTCAGCAGAATCATGGCAACCTTGATTGCGGACGCGACAACTTCTTAAAAAACAGGTCTTGGCTATTGTTGGGAAGATCTGAGTCATTTACGAAGTATTCTTGTAAGTCAATCAGAATCTTAGGGCAGAATCGTCCCTTCACGTCAGTATCTTAACATATTTGAGGTTATATAATCCAAAATGTTTTTTTTTCTACTTTTTTAGTTTAGATCCAAAATGCAATAATTATTTACAGATTTTTTACTATATAAATCGTTTAGTATTACTAATATCCTTCAAAATGAGCTATTAATCGATAGACTACCATTTTATCTTATAATTTTATCTCTATTTTAAGTCAACATTTATCACCAGAAGCATTCATATTACTTAATCTGAATTTCCAACTATATTAAGTCATAATTAAAAAGTATTTTAATATTTACATTCTTGCAATGTTTTGGGTGAGATATAATATGGTAAGAAACACAACATTTTAATGTTATTTTCTCCATTTCGACGTCACAATTAAAAAAAAAATTAAAATCTGTTAAATAACTATTGAAAAATATTGAAATTTGTGGAAGATAAAGCATTTATTGTACTGTTGATAAAAAACAGTGTTAAAAAAGGGTTAACATTGTATAAAGAGAGTAGTTTCCAATAGTTTGAACTCTGCTGAGACAGAAATTCATAGTTGAAAAGTTGCAAACACGAGGGAAGAGGGAAAATACTACCCCTAAGTCAACAATTCCAATAATGCATGAAAATTAGAATACGAGTCGAATAACATATAATAAATAAACCAAAATCGATGAAAAAATGTTACTAAAATGCTTGACGAAGTCGTTGATTACACAGAGAGAGAAATAAAAGGTTAGTGAAACCATGAAGAAAATGAAGAAATGATTATAACATTTGATAACAGTGCAATAATTAACATCGTCAAAAGTTGTAGTTAACAGCATCTTATTTTTATAATTCATAATATGGTAAAATATAATAGAGTGATTACTTTTTATGATGATAAGTAGTTATTTTTGTGTAATCACTTTTACAAAATCTATTTTCTTAGTCAAGAATATTTCAAGTGACTATTTAACTGGAAAGTTACAATTTGAGGTTATGTGCTATGCTGCAGATTTAAGTATCAGGAAATAGTAAACGGAACAATGTTTTTGTTTTGTTTTACTACGGAAATGATTAATTTAACCTTTTTTTATAATTACGCACTTTACTTTTCTAAAATGGTTCTATTAACCTTTTTCGTTCTCTCTGTGTACGAATATGATGTTAGTTTTTGAAAATTCAAAATATCGAATCCAATACGGCGGACGAATTTTTTAAAAAATGAGGGAATTCGCCTGAAACTTGCTACTCATGTTTATTGCGGTGTTTAAATTCGATATTTGTTCTAAAAAAATAAAAATGATGGATCCGATATGTAATAACATTTTAGTTAATTGGAATAACTATTTTTAAATGATTCTGATTTATTTTTTAAATATTACTTGAATCGCACTCTAATGTCGAATCAAAATAAACAATTATTGTAAAAACGTTTATAAGACAAATGTCATAATGTAAAATGGCTGTCAGTTTCTGAAACAAAATCGAAGATCATCGACTAATAACTCAATTTTAAAGAGTAAAAGTAGCACTAAACGATGCAAATAGTAAAGCAGACTTAAAAGAATGGCTGCATACTGTACGTAACCTCAAATATTTCAAAATTTATACCAAATGCAATAATAAAATCTTGTTGATGCACTAGATATTTTATATTTTCAATACAGTTACCAGTAGGGGGATTTAACATATCTTTTGTACCATGTCTTTTGTCAGACCTTATAAATCCTGATTATTTTGATATAAATACTACGTTCTTGATTACCTGCTATATTAAGAATTACCAAACATTTCTAAACTTAATATTTAATAAAATCTTCTTATAGGGTAATGGGTTTCGTAAGTGAAAAAAATTCTTTGTAGAAATATATTTTTCTTGGAACGACGGATAATATAAAATAAACAAATTAACAATTTCAATTTAACGTTTCGACCTGTTTATTTTTGGTCCTCATGCGAAAAGTATATTGCACAACTTTTTTCAAACGTAACAAAACATTATCGATGACAATTATAATATTTACAAGTTTATTTATTAAATTGTAGTCAAACAGAAGTCAATTATAAAATAGTAAACTTAATTCTCCTTACCTAAGAAAGATGAAAAATGTTTAAATCATTAAAATTAATAAAAACTTCGTTGGATATGTCTTAAAAGTAAAAAAAAATTTTTTTTGTTACTGAACTGTCTTAAATTTTCCCGAGATAGATAAAAAATCCTTAATTTAAAAAATTATTTTAAACATTTTTTTAGGAAAAGTGCAGTGATTATTTGTGTTAATACTTTAATAAAGTTAACATTTGTCGTGATGTGTTTGATTTCGGAAAAGTTCGATAAATCTATCAATAAATATTTGTTTCTAATTTCTAATTTTCTTGTTCTTAATAGTATATTTTTAGCGCCTTAAATTTTTGCAATAATAAATATTCAAACAAAAATTTCGTTGAAAAAAATAAAATTGAGTGATAACTTGTAGAGAAATTGCCAAAGTTTAGAGATTCTAAAATTTGAAATTACCGTGCTTCCTCACCCTCTCTTTTGGTCACCTTTAAAAAAGAATCTTATACCATAAGCCAGCACATAATCCGTGTACTTAAAGCTTTTCGAAACTTTCCGAGTTCCGAGTATAAAATCCGTCGTAAGTTCATCGGTGGCATACAACTCCATGTCCGACATTTCAATATTCATGGGAGAAGCCTGTCCAGGATTCGCTTCATGACTACAAAGGAAGCTTATGGGAAAAAGCCCGTCCCTATGCGATCAGAATGAAAATTGCGGTACCTCGACAGCAAAATATGTGTCCCTCTTCTTTTATTTTTACCAAATTTCCAGGGAGCAATCCACTTTGAGAAATTTCAAGTGACAAACGATGTTACCGATTTAAGTCAGGGCTCTGATTTTTATCTTCTTGAAGACAGTGGATCAATCTTTTTAAATTCTTTGTATTATTGTTTGTAGAATTAAAATTGTTCGGTTTTTGTAAAATTATTTTGAAAATTTCCTTGGTGTTCAGCCCAAGAAACTATTTAGTATAATTATTTGCTTAGCATTCTTAGCTAAAAGCAATAAAGTCATTACAACATCCAACGAATAGTAAACAATAAATTCCCTAATAAATTGATCCGTTTTAGTTCACCAATACCAACCAATTAATTGGCTATCTAAGCCAAGTAGTTTTGTTATAATTGTCTATTTCTTCTAAAAAAAAAAAAATTTAATTCCATGAAAAGTAATTCCATAGCAAAACCACTCGAAAAAATGTAAGTAGTAACAGCCGCTCATATTTAAGTAGTAAAGAGCTGGACAGATCATGTTTCACATCTGTCCTTAACACCACGGTGAGTCCAAAATATAAATGTTGTACCGCGTCTTAATTCTTTCAAGCAGTTACGCTAACTACTTGCTTTTAATAAATATATGAATTTTTTTAAAATTTGTTGAAAATTATCTTTAAGGAAACAAGAAAAAAAGTGTAATAAATGAGTTTTTTTTCTCTAATGGTTCGTGAGGAAACCCAAAATAAGGTCGTATAAGAAAACTAATTCTATGAAAAATTGTGTACTTTCCCCCAGCGCCCCGGCGATGAAGTTAACCTAACCAATTCGTAAAGTTCGAAAAAACGTTTTTTATTTAATTAAGAGAAAAACTGTCGCTCCTAGCCCAAAAAATTAAACCAGAGAGTTCAAGGTATATAAAGATCTTTCTTCTGGACCTTAGAATTTAAAAAATTGTTACAATTTTTTTTCCACGAAAGTACAATCGACCACGAAAAAAATGGCCTCTTGATTATCCCTGTAGCACCACCCCTCGGTAAGGAAAGCTGATTTTCGTCTACACCTCTTTTTTGAAAAAGCTATATATTTCGGTTAATTTTTAATATTTTGCTAATTTCCGGAAACGTGCTTTTTTAGGTTGACAAGGGCTACATTTATGGTGAATATCTAGTCGTTATGACTAGAATTCAAACAATTATTGCAAAAACAAAAAATGTCGATTTTTAACGGTTTTTCGTTTCTGAATCGTATTAACTTTTTCTGGAGGACTATAGTAGTATCTAGAACTGATATCAATAATAATTGACGTAGCATGCGGCATTAACAATATTTTCTAAGCAAATAACAACACCGCTGTTACCTTTTTCAGGGATTTTTTGCTTCTAAATCGTATTAACTTATGTCAGAATCGCCTTTTAGGGTCAAATCTTTTGTTTTGGAGGACTATAATAGTATCCAGAATTAACAATATTATCTGAACTAATAACAACACCGATGTTCTGTTTTTCGGGGAAAAAAATTGGACCCTAAAAAGTGGTTCTGACATAAGTTATTACGATATAGAAGCAAAATAATCCCTGAAAAACGTAACAACAGTGTTTTTCTTTGGTTAGAAAATGTTGTTAATGCCCGTGTGCCCTGTCGATTGTTATTGATATCAATTCTGGATACTACTATATTCCCCCAGAAAAAAATTGGACCCTAAAAAGTGGTTCTGACATAATACGATTTAGAAATGAAAAATCTCTGATAAACGTAAGGCCGGCAATGTTATTTTTGTTATATGAGTAATGTGTTTCCATATGTGTTTGTGTAGTATTTCGAAGTAGGTTCAGTGGTTTTTGTTCACGTATTGTGCGACATTTACGTCGAAATGTTCATTAATGATAGAAAATGAAAACCTTTATTTTCCCGAATCCGCTGCTAGCTTCAGGGTCATTAGGAAAAATGTATGTTAGTGATTTAATTTTCGAAATGCACTCTGTTTTTCAACTTGCAATATGTTTTCATGTATGTAACAAATACTAGGACAATAGTATAAGTAGATTTGCAGAGTGACTGGGCGTTTATCACTTTACACAGAGAGAATATACTCGCTTCGTCATCACATTCATCTTCTTAACCATCCACGTAGGAAACGTTCTCGTACATTGTTTGATATGGCGTAAAGCCTCTGCTTCGACCAGATGTGTCGATTTTCCAAACATCAATCCCTCTGTCGATCGAGTGGTACCCGTGCGCACAAATACGAGAGAGTTCTCTTGAGAGGGGTGCCCATATCGGGAAGGAAGTAACAGTACATTTCACATTTTCTAACGCAATAGTTTCACTCTATTGCATAGATTGTTTCGCAATACCACAATTTATAAGTAATTATTAGACAATTAATAAGTAATTTTATCATCATTCTGCTATCGCTTTATTTTTCCAATGAGGAGTTGCACTATACATGAAAGAATTTTCTATTGGTCGAATAGAATTGAGCAACTTGACGGTTTGACATTCAGTTCCTAGATATTAAAAAAATACAATTTTGAATTCACATGTTTATGTCTATTCTCCTGACAATTTTACGTAGAGTTGCAATTTTTATTAATAACTAGTATATTTTACAAACATTTCATTTAATGCCAATGTATGAAATGTCTCAAGTGTGTGGGACAATATGTCAAATAATTTACCGCCAAGTGATTAGTTACGAATTCTTATATCCAAATAAATGTTCTTTATTCGCACAAAAATCTTTCCACAAAAACTTTTATAAACTGTTCTTAATTTTCGAAGACGCTGATTACGAATCCACTATCAAATGTTCAATGTTAAAAATTACTTCCACAAAATGGCGGCTGACATCTCGGAAGTTTTAAATATAGTAATTAAAAAAATATTATTATATTTTAAGCAAAATCGACACATAGTGTCTGTTGTGATTGTCGTCAAAATTGCGAAAATTTTCTTCTAAATTGCGAAAAATTTCTACCAAATTTTGCTTAAAATACGATTTTTTCCATTACTGAAATGAAAAGATTTAGGAACAGCATCCACTATTCTGGAGCCGCCATTTTGATTTCAGAAAATCTCACCACAAAATCGTAATCGGAGACAAAAAAGCATAAGGATATTGGAAGTCGCGAGCACCTTTGAATTTTTAATATTCTACGTCCGCCATATTGGAATCGCCATCTGAAATTCGAAATTCTGAATAAATTCATAATGAGCGACTTGAGAAAAATACAAATGATTCATTTCACTATCTTTCAATATAACGTAAAAGTGTGTATCCTACCTAATTTGTTTAATATGCATGAAAATGCTCAAAATAACTAGTTACCCTCTAAATTCCTTGAAGTGAAAAGTCACTCTATTCTAAGAATTTCTTATTCAATTCTAATAAAAAGCTGCAAAGTTCTAAATATATGTTAGATACAATACATGAATACCACATACATATCTGCCAGATATAATAAATAAGAATAAATCATCTGTGTCGAAAAGTTCCTGCAAGTCGTCTAATATACAAAATAGAAATACGTTTTTTTAACGAGAACAAAATAGAACCGAAAGAGTCGCGAGCGCTCCTAGCGGCGACTAAGCTACTTGCTTGTCATCTACACTTATAAATTCTCTTTTAATGTAAGAGTGAAAATTTTAATTCTCGAATTTCACTAAATCCACTCTGAATGAAATGATTTTCTCAGTCACTCGTAGCAAGATTGAAATTCTCACTTCAAAAATTTAGAAAGAATGTTGAAAAAAGTATGAATAAATGAAATTTTTCATTTATTTATATAATTTGAGTTTGAGGCATTCCCTTCAGAAAAATGTGATGCATTCAATTAACCCATTAACGCCGGGAAGGACACATTTCCTACTTCAATTTCAATCAAGTATTTCATATGAAAATTAGAGTTCAAAAAAATTGAAAGTTATATGTCTTGTTATTTTCGAGATTGGGCATTTCAATGGAATTGTCAAAATTGAGCTATCTTAATTACAAAATTAAATATAACGATTTAAATGTCAAAAAACGCAAAAAATGGGGTACACTTTTTTATAAAACATTTTTTTCTCATAGAAAAAGTATTTGCCGGCACAAAATTCTTTCTTTATAGGTGAAGAAAATAAGTTGTATTAAGTTAAAATTTTTTAAATATTCTAAAACTATTATCATGATCACAAAATGGCGACCGCAGTGAAAATTTTCTTTTTAAAACTTAACAAATTCTTTTCATGAAAATTGCAAACTCTACAAAAAATGTTATGAGAACAAACGTTTCTTAGAATGTGTCAAACTGATTATTTTTTAGAATGTATTGACACAATTTGTTATTTTTCGAAAATTATGAAAATCGAAATTGTAAAAAAAGTCATTTAAAAAATCTGAAAAATATGAGAGTAATCTTTGACTAATTGTAAAATATTTTTGTTCTAAGAAGATTTTCTCTAAAGTTTATAGTTTTTGAATAACAGAATTATTAATCGTTTCTAGATTTCAAGAATAATAATTTCTTTTGTCGAAAACAATAGACGAAATTTCCTTACAACAAAATTATCTTAGAATTTGTCAAAGAATACACTAAAATTTTTTCAGATTTTTTAAACGACTTTTTTAAAAATTTCGTTTCTCCGAAAATTTAAAAATTAAAAATCGTATCAATATATTGTGAAAAAATTTGGGCATACTCTTTGATACATTCTAAGACATTTTCATTCGTAGAAAATTGTGTCTAAAGTTTATAGTTTTCATGAAAAAAATTTGTTAACCTTTAAAAAGAAATTACTCACTGCCATCGCCATTTTGTGATCACGATGTTATTTTGTTAATATTTTAAAAATATATCTTAATACTATAACTTTTTTTTCACGTTTAGTGAAGGAATTTTGTGATCGAAAATCTCTTTCGACGAGAAAAAAATGTTTAATTCAAAAGTATAACCGATTTGTTACGTTTTTTTTCTTTTAAATCGCTATATTTAATTTTTTAATTGTGACAGCTCAATTTTGATAACTTCATTGCAAAGAGCAACCTTTAAAATAGTACGATACATGCCTTTCAATGTTGTTGATGTTCGATTTTCATAAGAAATACTTAATTGAAATTGAAATACAAAAAGTGTCCTTCTCGGCGTTAATGGGTTAACTTAACTCAATTAAACAATTGGCAAATTTGGTACGGTCTTACTGTAAACTAAAAACGTTTTAAATTTAAGTTTCATGCTTATTAGTTATTTTTTCTTTCGGTCGTCCTTTTTTTCCTTTCCTCCGCCGAGAGTTCATTACCGAGAAGTTGAAGAATAACGTTTCTAAATCAACAGATGAAATGCAATTGCACCGGAATATGATTCATGCTAGGCCGTGATCAAAGCAATAAGAGTCTTGAACATGAGCCAGTAGATTTTTCGATAAATTTCGCAGCGTCTGCCTTCGTCGCCACCGCTTCAATTGTTCTCGTAGAATTGCACGCTACAGTACTCTTCATTCTTAAGTTGTGCATCGGTTGCACGGTATTGCGCACCATATCGCAATGTAGCATCGCAAGCTAATACCAGGGACGTCGCAATCAGTGGGACCATTGCCGCCTTTCTTTTACTCCCTGACTTCTCGAGTACCGAAAGTGTCGTTCATTTCTTTTATCAAGAAGAAACGGACGTCCATTATAAAAAATTCAAAGACGTAAATTGCTTAGGATGGAGATCCGCACTTAATTTTGACTCGCTTCTTCTGGTCCTATTTATTGAATTAAATTAAACCTGAAACAAAATTAGTGTCGTGATTCATAGTCTTGGAATATTCTCAGCTTTGTTGGGCTTTTGGCATTAATAATGCAATTATTTTACCGATTTATACTTTCAATTTTACATGAAAGTAAAAAACGATAAAAATATAAATTTCATATTAAAAAAATATACATTGTTAGAAATAATCTTAAATTTCAAATTTTCATGCTAAATGAGGAATATCATTGACGTTTCTTAGCATTGATTTGACTTTTCATTTTCAAATAAAATTTGCTAAAGTTTTAATGTATTTTATGAATATATTATCACTTTTTTGAAATTGACAAAACTGAATACTCGATCATTAAATTTCAACATATTTCAAACAAAATCGAGCTGTTTTTAAACATTTTATTCGCCATATTCGATACGTCATTCGAATTTTCTAAAATGGATTTCGGATTCGTATTCACTGACTGCGAAAACACTTAAACCGAAAGCATAATTTAATTAATTAGAAAGAGACAACCAGTAATGATTTTTTTTTTAAATATATGACATTTTTTCCATTTCCTTTGTTTATAACAATGTTTTGTTGCTGATATTTTGTGTTGTCGGTCATTTCTTTGGTTAATACATAGACTTGGTGTCATAAGCAATAAAAAATGACTGATATAATTGAAAAAAATGACAATTCTATTCTCGAAATTGTAAAAAATAATTATGCATACCCAGCTTAAAATTGATTTCAGAAAATTTGTTAAAAAAATGTATAGTAATGTTTTAAAAGTTAAAGTTGTCCTTCATGGCTATGTCTGTCATAGTTTTTTTTCAAAAGAAACTTAAATACAATTTAATTATCGTTTTCGGTCATTTGAGGGCCATCCGCGCCCACTACTATAAAAAACTAGTATAAAAATCTCATGTGAAAAAAACCGCACGTTTTTAATTTTCTAAACATGTATGCACTACAGAACTAGCAAGATCTTTCAAGATAACTAAAACATAAAGGGGAAAAACACGTGTCGTTCTAGTATGAACGTACACAATCGATTTTATATTGAACGGACAGATATAAGGCCAGAAAAATTCATTTAACTATTGGATAAAACGGAAAAAAGACCCCACCTGTCATCATTTCATAAAACTATTGCATATATTAAATACTGTATATATTGTATATATTTCCCTTTTATTTATATTTTTGTTTACGTCGTCACACCGAGAAACAAATTTTTATGTATTTAGTTAGAGTGAGAGCGACAAAGAAATGATTTATCTCATTCTAAATGTAAGAACGATATTTATACATCTTTCAATATAATTAACTTTATTTCATACATGTATTGCAATTTTGACTAGTATTAAGTGCAATTGAAACGTCAAATTTCATCAGTAATAAAATCATCGACGATTCTCAGCGCCACTATTTACGTTAACGAAACGGGATCATGCACGCGAGCAATAAATTAAACTCTAAAGGTACTCAGTCACGAGATTGTTTTTTACCACGACAAAATATCACGCCACAAACGTCTACTGAAAAATGCGGAAAAATCACACAGATCAACATGGTTTTGTTGTTGGGAAACTGTGGGCCATTTCCAACATAATTTTGTACGCAGAATCCGAATCCGAATCCGAAGTCAGAAGTAGCCCATCATGTCAGGATCCTCAGATATTTGAGGTTATGCACCCGAAAAACGTGTTTTTTGGCTATTTTTGAGGTCATGTACAGAAGACAGAACATTTTTAAGAGTTTTTCCTTTCGTTGGATCATGTGATACTACTCTTTTTCTTTAATATGAGATGAGCAGAATTCCATTACGACTTTTCCTCTCCAAGATACGCCAATTTGAAATTACGATATACATGTAAACAAATTTACCAAAGTCAAATTCAATGTCATGAAACCGGTATAAATAGAAACAATTGCATAAAATTTGGATATTTTAGCCATTCTGAATCCGCCTTCCTGAATTACACAATTTTAATAGCTTGACATCAAAATCGTATTCGGCAACGCCAAACACCTCTTCTATAAAATATTTCATAATATTTAGTAAAAAATATCTAACTCAAAGTATTTGAAGTATATGCTCATGTCATTAAAATGGGATATATCTCGTACATCAAAATGGCCGTAACTTTGTAAGGAAAAATCGTAGGTGATCAAATAGAAGCTCATTTTGAGGGGTAATGGTAGTACAAAAATTACAAATAGTACAGAAGGCCAAACAAAAAATGTTGCACGTAACCTCAAACATAGCAAAAAACCGTTTTTCAAGAACATAACCTCAAATATCTCAAAATCCTGACGTGATGAACCAAGTCTGACATCGGATTCGGATTCTGCGTACAAAATTACGTCGGAAATGACCCACAGCTTCCGAACAACATCTAAGACCCCCTTTTTTGTAGACCTGTGTCATCATTACGGGAAAACGACTGGAACACATGTTCCTAATATTGGAGTACAAATTTTTCGTTATTTTTTTTTTTCGAAGAGCAAAAAACGCACAGCTTGCAGACAGAGCCGACGAATATCTTGCAGCCAGGATACGCACCTGCCTATTGCTCGCGTGCATCGACTGATGCCGACGACAATGCCGATACACTCGGTTGACGCATTTCTCTAAGATAATAATTGTCGCCATGAGTCGACGATAACAGTGCTGGCTCCTCGCGTACATGCAAACAAACGCATATTTTCCACCTCGTGACGACAATGGAATGCTGCGTATATAACGGATACTCAACCGGGCTCTGTCGCCGCTACCGATAAGAATTTGATAAAAAGGACTCGAGCATATGGAATTCGTAAAAGTGACTTTTTGAGAACAGCTGTTGCGGTTTAATAAAGTGGGTTAAAAGCTTCCTGATTAGAATCGTGGCGCTGATGAGGCGCGAGACTTTCGTCATTGCCCCGACAAGATAAGAGACATTAAAACCTGGAACTCCAGATTTCCATTTGATTAGCAAATTTCAACACTGCTAGTACGCACGACACTTGAAATATAACTGAAATATTGTTTCCTTAACTTCTGGTATAAAACACATGTTAACCTATTAAGCGCCAAATGTACGAAAATTTAACAGGAAGTTTGACAGTACTTTTTAGTATTAAAACGCAATGAAAACATTTTGTAATAGATGTATTTTGTGGTTAAAAAATTAAAAAATCACTATTTTTCAAGATTCCTTTTTCGGAAATAGATAATTTTGTTTTTTAGGATAGTTATCGAGTCTTACTTAATGACATTATTAGTATTTTTTAGGAGACGATATGTAGATAGAATAGCTTTTACAGAGTCAGAATTTAAAAAAATTTATTCAGGCATTTTTAATTAACCGTTTTTTAGTTTTTGTACCTTATTTTATAATCCCGTGAAGTAGGCAATTTCGATATTCTTTTACTGCATATGAATCAATTTTCTTGTTGATATTTTTTTCGGAAACAGCATGTAATAATGTCAAATTGTTCAAAGCCCAAATTTTGAAGAATTGTTTTTTTTTTAATTTATAACTTGTACTTTAAAGACCTACTTAATCAAAAGAACATTTTAAATGGATACTATTACGAAATAAATCCTGCATGACTTAGGGGAATTATAATATTTCGAAAACCACGTATAACTGCTTCAAAGCAAAACATATTCTCAAAATCGTGGTCAGAATTAAAAAATTTGTTACAAAATTTCTCCTCCCACTGTATGCAGCAAAAAATATATTCATAGTAATATGGAAGAATTATAGAAGCGGTACTAATGTAATAGTTGATATAATATAGCGTTAAGGTAGTCTCGTAAATCGTTCTAACGATTTAAATTATCTCGTTACATGTGATTTTTGTACCTTAAATTTCAATACTGAATAAATTTACTTTTTAACATAGGAATTTCATGTTTATTTACCACATATGTCTAATGATAACTATCGTTTTTATGGTGTACTTTTAATGATGATAAAACACGTTTTAATCCAAAACTTCACGAGGATAAACGTCTCAAAAAATGTCTTGAAAACACCAAGCAAGAAGTTTCTTACTAACTTGTCATTCATATAAAAACTGTTTTGTGTGTGTACAAATTCTGAAATCCCATACAATTCATGGTCATGGTGAGTAAACAACATCGCCAGCGAAGGGGTTAAATATTAATAAACTTACTTCCCATACAACAGTATTCGTTAATAGTTAACACAAGACATAACATTAAGAAAATTGTTGCCAGGTCTGATTTAAAATATGTTTCTTTTAAGTTGCATGTCCACCTTCATACAAAAAATTGTTGGTGCTCAAGTATTTTACCTCTAAACATCTTTTTACCTTGAAACAATTTTGTTTTTTAAGAACCGTTCTTTTGTGTTCAGAAAAAATATTATGAAATGTTTATCAAAATTAGATTAAACTCTATTAGAAAGTGTAATGATTAACTAACCTGCAAGCAATGAATTATTTAATTTTTGAATGTTTTATGATTATTTTCGAGGTCGTCTAAAATATGTCGAAAATTTCATCCCAACGGTGGAATTAAAACAACGTCTCAATCCATAAACACTTTGAGAAACAGATATTTAAAGACGACCATTTTTAACAATATGAATAATTGGTGATCGCTAAATATAAATCAGATGTCAAATGTCAAAATCGAATAGGCGAATGGCTGACGTAAATTACAATATTTTCGTAAAATTCGTGATATTTTGTACAGTTGGTTTTATGAAGACTCTGAAAAATTGTCACATTTAAGTTGAAAAATTCCGGCAATATTCATGAAAATCTCTGCTCAGAGAGTTTTCGAGGTACCGACTACGAATCTGATAATAGTTTT
This sequence comes from Trichopria drosophilae, assembly GCA_030407085.1. Classification (NCBI taxonomy): domain Eukaryota; kingdom Metazoa; phylum Arthropoda; class Insecta; order Hymenoptera; family Diapriidae; genus Trichopria; species Trichopria drosophilae. Next base: position 41,362,017 of record CM059584.1, read on the forward strand.
TAAATATTAATGTTACTGGATGTAATATAGCAAAGAATTTTAAAAATCAGGATAAAATTGAGAAAGGTAGTAGAAACCTTCTTCGTTTATATTTAATAAATAAAGATTTTCATAATAAATGTGCAATTATCGAAACATTTGTCTGTATAAGGTATTTATTTGAAAGTACTGTTATTTGTATGGAATGAAAATGATTTGTTAGTTTCAATATTTCTGGAGGAGTTATCACGTCAGATTGTCAATTTGCACCTGCTTGTTACCGGGACCCTAGCCACCACATTCCTCCATGTGATATACGCCACTAAATACCAACAGGTGCAAGATCGCGAGGTAGGTAGTACATTTGTTCTGCAAACTTGCAGGAGAAACCTCTGTGACAAAGTACAGCAATTACAAAAAATCGTATGCAGATATAAGTTCAATATTACAAATAATTATAAGCCGCTCTATTATTCACAAATTATTGCAGGTAATTTTGGTTTGATATTTTTCAGGTATAAATTAATATTTTAGTACGGTATTTTCTTATTTGAATTAGATTTTTTCTAAAATAAAAAAAAAATCAGTAGTGTGTCATGGGTGCTAAAATATTAATTCAGTTTCTAAGAAAACTTTAACACATTTCACTGTCTACAAATTTTAGTTAAAATGCAATTGGTTCGAATTTTAATGTCCTTTTCACAATAAGACAACTACAAAATTACGATTACAAATTAATAAATTAATTTAATAATTCAAATAATTATTTTGACGAAAAGACAAATGGCAAAAAAAGTATATCTTACATGATTAATTTCGTTTTTTTCATGCTCTATCAACAATAAAAAAAAAACATTTCTTATAAAACTTTCAAACTTTCGTATGTACGTAATTCTTAAGGTTCATTTATTGTTAATTATTTTTTATTGTTAATAAAAACAAATTAAATTGAATGAACCAATAATGGAATATAAATGTCGGGTGCATCTCAGAACCCCGAAAAATCACAAAAGAGACATATCAAAATCCCGACATACAAAAAACAGACATTTCAAAAGAATACATATTTTGAAAATGTAATTAGTGACTTCTAAATGTACTTAATAAATAACCCGGGGTTGACCTTCAAGTAAGCTACAAAATTAGCATTTTTTTCTTAAAATGAGCTTCCAGTGAGACCTCAAGGACTGCGACCAAAGATCATTTTTTTATGCAATGAACGCATCAAATGGAGGTGTCTGTATTTTGAAATGTTGGGTTTTTTTAAATATCTGGTTTTTGAATATCGGGGTTTTGAAGTGTCTGTTTTGTGCTTTGTCGGGTTTTTGAGGTGCACCCTAAATTTCCATCAGATATAAAAATAATATTCACATATTGTCATTGTAAAGACAACCATCAAAGCCATAATGATTTGGTATTTTTCGGACATGAAACGTTTTATGCATTGGTGGAGACTGACGTTCATGTACAACTTCTGTACTAGAAATTATGGGTGCTTCTTGTAGTCTTGCGATTGGATCTGGCGGGGATAAACGGAACTAATTTCACTTTGGCTCGATGGTTTATTCCGATTTCTGTTACAAATTTCTTTATAAAAGGATAAGAAATTTACAAACACTATACGGGGTGTGAGTGCGTAGATGATTTGTAAAGACTTTTCGTTAAAAGTAATTTGTTGTGATCTAAAACAGATCTGTTTTAAAAATAAATGTTCCTAATGAAAGGATTTTCTGAGGTAATATGACACAGTACGTCTAAAATCAATTTTTTAAACGAAGATAAAAGGAACCATCAATGAATCAACGTCGATCACAAATTTAAGGTCCTAAATAAATACACAAGGAAGAGACGATTAATCCATTGGCAACATTAAAGTTATAATGAAGCAGGAAGTAAATACGGCACATGATTTCGTACAGGATAGAATAACATCTCGTAATTACTCCTGGTCGACGAGTCAAAAGAAATCGAGAGGGCGGAACGGGCACGTGCCCGTCACCATTGCCATCTGCCAGTCTTCCTTAATAGCTACTTTCGTTTTTCGATATTTTTTTTTCCTTTCTTTCTCTTTTCGGTTTTTCAAGTGCCCGACCGCTAGCCCGCATGTCTCAGAGCGTTACTATTCCGCGTAGCGTGTTATTTATTGCGTTAATGGCATAACTGAATGCATATTAAAAAAAAGTGTAATTAACTGGAAGTCAATGGGTGTTCATAACAATCTTCTTGGAGGGTCAGTTCCGTCAAACGTCTTCGTTTCAAAAAAAAATAAAATAATATGATTCAAAGAAATCCTTAAATTATGCACATATGCACGAAACATGCTTAAATTTTGTACTGGCTTATGTTGACTGATTGCTGTACATCGGTAATTATTTATTGACATACGTAGATGTTATATTAATAATTTACTAGAAATATAGATTTACCAAGAAATTGATTTTTTAGGTGCTCAAAGAATTATTTTTTTTTTCAATTTTAGTTGTTTATTAAGGAATGTAAGGGTTTATTGCATTTTTAAGTTTAACAATTCTGTATAGCAGAATCTATTAGATGTTTTGGATTATTTATTTCCCTCATGTTTTGTAATTTAACCCCTTGACTGCCAATCAAGATCTTTGTCATTTTGGACTGCCCAGACTGCCAAATCTTTGTCATGATATAAAGTAAACTAACAAATTCTGGAATTTATGTAAAATAAAACCAAATCCATTTCTAGATAGTCTAAGGTGTACTGGATATAATGACGTTGTCCATTTTCATAATCGCTGTGTCAAAAAAAAATATATAAATCCACAAAAATGGTAGTTTTCACAATTTTTGCAAAATTTTGGTCATGACATTGTGTTCAATCAATGTATGCATAAAAAGTTTATAAAACCGCATGAAATTTGGGATTTTCGAGGTCGCTGATTACGAATCTGCGGTCAGACTTTGAAGATTCAAAATGGCGGATCCAATATGGACGACACGTTTTTGAACAGTCTAACCATTCTGCTTGAAACTTGTTACTCGGGGTTTTCGAGGTCGCTGATTACAAATGTGATGATATATTTTGAAAATTTAAAATGACGGTTACAATATGGCGGAGAAATTTTCCAAAAATGGAACCGTTTTGGTTAAAAAATTGTCAAAATCCAAATTCAAATTGGTAATCACCGGTCCCGAAAACTCCAGAGTAACAAATATCAAGTGAAATGATTGGAATTTAGAAAATTTGTCCGCCATTTCGAATTTTTAAAATCTGACTTCAGATTCGTAATCAGCGTCCTAAAATACCGCTTTTCACCAAGTTAAAGTAAAATCTAACAAATTTTTTTTTGCATCTTGGGCATTGTTTGTGAAATTCTCGTGGCAGTCAAGGGGTTAAACAATCTTCTTAGTTAAAATTACAAAACATGTAAGAATATTACTAAAAATGCAGTGAAGTTTTTTATACTAAATGTTGTATGATTTCTTTAAATAAATAAATTTAGGATCACGTTATCTTACACTCAAGAGAAATATTAAACATTTTCTGAGAAATATTTTCGAAAAACTTTTTAAAAAATCCTTGATTTAAAATAGGTTTAATCACATTCAAATTCATTTATGGATCTTCAATACTAAAAATTTTCCATTACCCTCAACCTCAAAAAATTTAGGTAATGTTTACAAAAAATATCTTTTTGAGAAAACTGTGGTGATTTAGTCCAACCATCAAAATATTAAAAGTAGGTACAGATATTATGATACATTTACAACCAATATCTTTTTTTTAATTATTTAATTACGAGATGTTTTTGATGCAAATACACGAGATACAAACGTCAATTTTCATGAACATTGCGAAGTCCTAAGCTTATATATTAATGAAACACCTGTTTGGGAAATTGTCGATGAAACGTGAAGTATATTAAGGTAGTCACAATCACGAGCATCGTCGATTGCACATTTTAGTGCAGAATGATTTTGTTATTAGCGATAACGAACGATGCTCGCGATAATGACATTGACATTCGTCGCTGTCTGAGTCACGCACGCTATTCATTTTGAAAACTCGTTTCTTACACCACTCCCAATATTTACATTATTGGAAAGAAATAAAATTCAACATTTTTAGTTTTTTATTGATATTATTAAAAAAAAAACAAGAAAATGTAAAAGATTATTTTTCAATTAAAAAAAGATGCCTCATTTTACTAATCAATGATTGAAATTATATTAACAAACAAAATTAAAAAAACTCTTGACAAGTAATGCTAGAACTTTTGATATTAAACTGAGAGGCAATATTTGTTTAAATTCTAACGATAATTCGTAAAATCTGGCTCCATTTGAAGAAATTGCAATATTTCCGTCAAAAAGACCAATTTCAGATTAATACCAGTTTTTAAAATACAATATTGCTGAGTTAAATCAATCAGATTTATATTTTTTTAATTTTTTCGTACGTCATATCGGATCCGCCATTTACAATTTTTGTAATCTGACTTTACATTCGTAATCAGCGCTTCCGAAACCCTCCGAGTGGAGAGTATCAAAGAAATCCGATTGATATTTAATTTTTTTGTTCGCCATATTCGATCCGCCATTTTGAATTTTTAACATCTAATTTCAGATTCGTAAGAAATGGCACCTGAAACCCTTCGTAAACATTGAATCGGTGGAAATAATTTTGGAATTGTCCTTACAGAGCCCGTTTTTATTTTCAATTTATTAATAAGTAATTAAATCCTCCCGGTTCTAAAGTGATCCGCTGGGAAGGTAGGAAATTTCACTAAAAAACGTAAATAAAAGATGACTAAATAAAATTTTTAAAACTCTGGCTCTGTAAGGGCAATTCTGGTATTATCGACAGTTTCCTAGAAAATACGAAAGATACTAAGAACTGACCGAGAATTTCATTTATTTCCGATCAATCCTCAATTAATTTCCTTTGCATTTTCTAGGATACAGTCTAAAGTAATTAAAATTACCCTTGTAGAGCCCGGATTTTGATAAATCGATTGTGTCATTTATTATTAGCAGTTTTCAGTGAAAATGCCTACCTTATCGGTAGATTACTTTAGAACCCCCTTTATGAGACTTTTGGAGTCACTCAGTTGATAACGTTATTTCCTAAGCCATTTTAGAGTTTTTTTACACGTTTTTGTGAATGTACGACAAAATTCAGTAAAATGGGTTTAAAATTGAACGAGAATTTGAAAGAATACAATTGAAATTCCTCTTTTATTTTGCTTATCATTTATCAACAACAGCTTGATAAGAATGACCTAAAATTTAAAAGAATGTACAACATTCGTATTATAAAAACTGAAGTACAATATTTTAAATCAAGATATGTACTCTTTGCCTTCTCGGACCTTTCAAGTTGTGGCTAGCTTGAGAGTTGTAATGAACTAAGTTAGTAGGATCTACTACAGTTAACAATGTTCGGTATTTATTAAAGTAGTACTCAATAGGTATTCCTGGAGTCATTGAACCTTTTCCCTCTCCAGTTTGTCCCTACTGTCTCGATTAAGAGAGGTTTTTTTCCCTCCAATTACGCAAACCCGTCTTCGAGGGTCCCTGCTCCAATGTCACAGCGTCAAACACGATTTTCGGGCTTCTTTCACCGCCTGATTATCTGCTGTCTATCGTTACACATGGCCTAAAGTAATCTACGCACATTTACAACCCTGTTACGGGCGAGTGCAATACGACGGATACGCGCTCATATTAGTAAGGGGCAGGTGTGTCTCTCCAAACCTGGAGACCTATCCGAGTGGAGAAAACTCGCACTGGAGTCAAACTTTGAAAGAGAAACAGAGAGAGAGCATGTATGTATAAGGGAGTGAGGTTAAGGCAGCAGGAGCAAGGGGGCGGAGGAAGAGCAACAACGAGGGGACCCAAAAAAAAGAAAGAGAAGAGCAACGCGTGCCGTGTGGAACATCCGGAGACCAGGTGTAGCCTTCATCCATTTTACTCACGTAGCGCTTTGCTGGTGCGCTTAGCAGTACACTGCCCTCGGTCTTGTGTATCTGTGTGTGTGTGTCTGTGTGGGTTATGTGGGGGTTGAAACGAAATGTGCTAGGGGCACAAGAGTAGGGGTTATACGGTGCGTGTCGCCGCCGCGAGTGAACGCGTTCCTCCACAACTATCGAGATTATTTCCCCTCGGTTTCACGCACGAGAATGCGGAATAATCGAGCGATTTATTGATAAACCGAAGCATCTCTGCTCTTATTATGAATTTTGGATAATTGATGTTCTTCTTAGGCCGGCGCATCCAAGTTCACTCACCTTCTAATACGCACACCCTGCATTAAGAGCATTTTTGTTTCACACAGAAAAAAAGTCTTAAAATTGTTACATCTCAAATTAAGCACTGTACAAGGCTTAATTTCACTCTAAAATTGAGCTAATTTTCTTAATTTAAGTTAATATTTGCGTTCAAAACCTTGTTTTTTAGTTTTGGAAACTTACTTTTAGTCAATGTTCAGGTTTAAAATAAGAATTCTCTAACTTAGGTGTGACAAGCTCCAAAAAGTTGCCTTTAAGCATAAATCTCGGTTAAAATTAAACTTTGCTGTATGAAAGTAAGACTTTAAGCGCAAATATTGACTTAATTTAAGAAAATTAGCTCAATTTTAGACTGAAATTAAGCCTTTTTCGGTGCTTAATTTGAGATGTAACGATTTTAAGACTTTTTTTTACTGTGCATAACTTTCCATACTGTTTGGTTAGAGAAACACAAGACTTTCATCCGATATTTTGGTTTGAAATAAGATTCGTCTAACTTAGATGCCATAAGCTAGATAAATTTTATTTTAAGCCAAAATATCGTCTAAAAGTCAGTTTTGCTCACTGAAAGTAAGACTTTAAGCCAAAACACTGACTGAATTTAAGAAATTTACCGCAATTTCGGGTTTAAAATGAAAAAAATAGGAAAAACTATTATTTTGAATTAGAAATTCGCAAACAGACTTGCAGAAACGGAATATTTCAAAAAGTGAATAACTTTTACTATTCAAGAATAGAAATTTTTCCTATTGCATGAAAAGTCTAAATATAATAAAAAATATTGATATATCGGATACTAAATTACAATTATTATCACAATAAAATGATGTTTATTTACTTTGTATGTTTAATAACTTATAATATTGTCTTTAGTTTTGCTATACAGTTGTTCTCCATCCAAGATATTTAGATAAAAACAAAAAAGATCGAAAAGTTCATTTCGATATTGGATTGTCAACTTGTCTTTACAGTCATTAAAAAAAGTGCTATGTGAGTATACGAGCAAGTATCATTTACGTATATTACATTGTTATTTGCATCACTAAAGCTTATTACTTTACTTTCTTCTGAGCGAATAAGAACACATTTTTGTAACACAAACCACAATAGAGACACATTGGATCCGCGAACATCTCGTAAGCTTCTAACGGCAACAAGCGTAACTAGACTGATGGAATCCTCTGGTGCAGATATGCATAAGTCTATAAATATATAAAAACTATAATGCGTTACGCATTTCACTTGTTCAGTAATATACTATTATGCGTGGCTCTTCATAGGACGTTACGAATGAAAGAAAATAAGCGGAGGCTTATTGTTTTAGTAGTTTCCGAGAAAAAGAGGTTTCTTACTTTCGGCTCGAGTTTGTATAAAAAATATTTTTGCACATCTGCATAATAATAATTGTTGATGGAAGTATGCGTAAAGTCCGTGTGAAAAATAAAATAAAGCCGTAATGCCTCACTTCTGCAAACATTTAAATTCAACAAGTGTGTTTGATGTTAAATCTTTCCGATATCATTATTCATTCTTTAATTTTTATAAAGCTAAGATATTAACATCAACTATTAAAAACAAAAAATGACCGTTTTCTAAAGAAATAGTTTCTTGAAGAAATCATACGGCCGAAAATTATGATATTTATACTTTCTGGGTTTCTGTGGTTGTGTTGTTCTACTATCTAGTTAGTAATACCAACAATTTATTTTTGTATTCCATGAAGATAATTTGGAAGCATTCTCCAAAGCGTAATACATACGGTTAAGAAAATTATAAAATAGTCACTTTAGCCGGTAATAATCGATGTAACAAATTTAATAATGATTAAATTTTTAATTTGGGCTTCGTCGAAATAATACTAAATGCATTATAGTTAATAAATGCTATATTCTTAGAAATTTGTGCTTCACATAGATGCAAATGACTTCCTGCTTTTATGTATGAGCACTATTTTTGAAGCTTTAATTATATGTATATTGAAAGGTGTTGTCTTTCTTGTGGGTTGCGGAAAATCTGATAGAAAAGGAGTAGAATCATTTTTTTAATATTAGAAATATATTAACTATAATCTTATTGAATTGTAATTTCGAAATTAAATTTGAGGTTTTAAAAAGCCCGGAAATAAAAAATGTTAATATAATGTTAACCTTATTTCAGAACAGACTGGATTGTATATAAATCAACTATGGAATACTAAATAATTTATTTAGGTCTTCTTTAGATAATATCATGCGGAAGATACAGGATAAAACTAGTTTTAAAATATCTTCTTGTCTGACTATTTGTATTGGTATAAAAGTATTCTCGTGCATATTCAGAACTTGCATTATATAAGATAGTGAACAAGTAATTTTAACTTATCAATTCTATCCATTTTTTTTAGCTTTTAACGAGGGCTTAGATATGACGAAATAAACTTGAAAAAATTTCAGAAATTTTTCAGCAAAAAGAGTCTACTTTTATTCAAATCTGCTGATATAAAACAACGTAAATGTATGTTGTAATTGTCAGAACAAAATTAAAAGTAAAAAAGAATTGTCATATATAGACATGCAATCTAGAATTTTTTTACTATTTTTTGGTATTCCACGCTTCATAATTGTGTATAAATCCGAAGCAGATATAGCAAATTAATGTCCATTAAGAAATTGAAATAGAAATAAAAATTTATGAAAACAACACGTTTTTCTTCATAAGTGAGACAAACCACTGCTTGCACGAAAAATATGAATAAAATAAGTTATTTCCTTTTCGAGTTTTAATTTATTCTCACTAGTATAAACGAAATGTATTATATCTCCAGAAAGTGTTTAAAATTGTATTTTCATTATTTATTCGAAAAATATTTCAAATAAATAATTCGGCAAAGAATTTAAAAATAGGTGGACAAATTAAGCAAAGTCAAATATTAAAATGATTAAAGAAAACAATAAATTTTCTTTAACTTTGTTCATTCGCAACCGGTCATAAATAAAAGGAATTATGCCAGATATGGCCATGGTATTAGTCGTTACTAATTTTTCACGGTAAGGAAAGAAAATACCTAAACATATATAGGATAGATCGATCAAAGAATACCAGATGGCGAATGCTGCTGCAGAAAATCCAGAATGTATGCCATTTTATACGTTCCTTCGATAACTCGACGATATTCCCCTACCTACCATCTGTTCGCCCTCTAAGTTTGCCGAAGACCTTAATATTTGTCAAAGTTAATGAATGTTTTTCAAAATCGAAACTAATGCTCCTACTAGTGTTTTTAGAAATAAACAATGGCTGCATGGCTGTGTTTTATTTTATGTTAACATTGAAAATTGAATTATAAAATTAAAAACTAATTTTTGCATGTCCATTGTTGCAATTTTAATTTTTTTAAGTCAGGAAATAAATTGAAAAAAATCTGTTCATGAGCGCTTCGCTTGATTAAAAATGCAGTTTGTTCGATGTACTGTATCTTTTCAAAGCATGAACTTTTACTCGTTTTGCATTTTACAAAGTTAATCTCATAAACTTTAATCAGCGTGTACAACATTGGATTTCTGCCAAAGTAGTAGCAGGAAATTTAAAATTTCAAAATGGTACCATAGCTTGGAAAAATAACCTGATCATAAATTTTAATGAATTCATGTTCTTTTACATTCAAAATGAATAGGAAAATTAATTTTAAAGGTAATTGTAAATTTAGATTTTTAAAATAAATTTATAGATTAAATATTATTCGTACAATTAACCACTACACTGACACGTTTCCAATTTGTGTTAAAATAAAGGATAGAAGTATAAAAAATGGATTATTTCATGTTCTACTAATTAAGTTACCAAATTTGGTATACAATGCTTTATCATTTTCATAACATTTTTAATTTATAGAAATTAATTTGGTTACTTCGTCCACAATTTTGTCAATAATTTAATATTTCCGTTATAGATTTTTTGGTAATTTAATTATTGACTTGTTATTATTAAATGCTTGTTAAATAAAATAAAGAAAAATAAATAGGGGAGAATTAAATTAATGATGTTTTCAATTATACAATAATCGTGAAACTAACAATGTAACTTCGAAAGAGTTATGAATAAGTAAAATATCTTATTAGCTAATCGAAATAATTCACTATTTATGTCAAACTTTGTAGTTGTATTATACCCTTTTTTCTAGCAAACATTATTACTGAAAAAATTAGTGACCAACATTTCATTATTTCGTTAACAAATAGTAAAAAGTTCAGGAATTTGCTATTTGTAAAAAGTAATGTTGCGGGTGCAATGGAACTTTGCGCAATTGACTGGTTCACAATGTACATTCATTTAGGTGCAGGACGAAATTAATTGTGTCGTAAAGCCCTGTCTACCATAAGTGTCGATGCCGAATTAGTGCCCAGAATTCCAGTTTATCCCTAGTAGAATTATGTTAGGGTTCTAATCAGACCCTGTCTTGCAGTAATATATCTTTGACCAAATAAATTGGGAATGCAAAATTAATTGAAATATATGCAATAATATTACGAATAAGCACAATTATTTTTTTAATAAAAAATAGCATTTGCGCTAGCCAACAATATGTAGGAATGTTTGGAATGTTTCGTGTCTTCCAGTTTGAAGAGATAATAAAAATATGTTTCTTGCCTTCAATTTTCTTTGGATTAACCCGTTTAGTCCCAAAATGACAAAATTCGTCGCCGGTTTTCATCCTCCGTAAGTTTATGGATATCTTTGAGATATTGTTATGAAATTTAGGTTTCTATAGTTTTTGGGTATGCTCTTTTCGAATCTGAAGTCCGTTTTTCGATATCACTTTCCATTTTTTAAATATGACCACTTAAATGAATGAAAACATGGAAAAAAGGGAAAATATTTGCAATAAACTGCAATTTTTATTGCGAAGGAGTTCCAAAATCGTTTCAGGTCTCTCAATCCTGTGGCATAATGAGTTTTGCTAAAGTTGGCCATTATCAAGATTTAAATTACAAAATGGCGTCCTCACAACGGCGCTATTGCTTTGGATTTTTTTTGTTATTCTGCGCCTTATTAAAATATTTCTGGTATCTTGTCGTGTATTTTGATGAATATGTTTTTCTTGATTATTCTTTGGCTTGCTGAATACAAATCCGTTTGGAAATTACAAAAGGCGAATCCAATATGGCTAACCGAAGTTTAAGAAAAATTGTATGGTATTTAGTATATAGATGTTTTCGAAGTCATATTTAATTGGCCATTTTGAATTTTCAAAATTTGATAACGGGTTTGTATTGAGCCACGTGAAAAGCAATCTACATATTCCTCAAAATACATGTCAAGATACCAGAAATATTTTAATAAAACGCAAATAACAAAAAGATTACGTAAAAATAGCGCCATTTTGAAGATGCCATTTTATATCGCAATATTGACCTTAACTTTTAGTAAAACTCATTATGCCACAGAATTCTGAGGCCTGACACGATCTTGGAATTCCTTCGCAATAAAAATTGCACTTTATTGAAAAAGTTTTTGCTTTTTTCAACGTTTTCTTTCATTTAAGTGGCCATATTTAAAAAACGGACTTCAGATTCGAAAAGAGCATATCCAAAAACTATAAGAAACCTAAATTTCATAACAATATCTCAAAGATATCCATAAACTTACGGAGGACGAAAACCGGCGACAAATTTTATCATTTTGGGACGAAACGGGTTAAGACGTACAATCTATAAAACATGTGCATTATTATAAACTTGGTCACAAAAAAGTTTTGGACATGAAACAAGTATTAAATTATGCTCAAATCAGCATTAAAACTTTGTGAGGTTTGTCGTAAAGGATGTCTCTATATTTAATTATTTAAACGTCTTTAGTTTAATCAATCCCGAAAAGTTAGATTGTGTGAATAATTTATGTTAAAAGTTAATGAGAAATCAAAATGGCATTCGGAGTTACAATTTTCTGTTACAACAAAAAAAAATTTTATATGATTAAACTTAAAAATTTTTACTCGAAAAAAGGCTTACAGTTACATTTTAAATCCAGTTTTATAATCTGGTTTTAATAAGTTAATGTAACTTTTAGGTAATACTCAGCTGTTAAATATGCATCTTCTAACTTACACACCAAAATCAAATAAATTTTATTTATAGCGAAAGTATGGTAAATTTGTATACAAAAAATTAAGAATAAGAATTTATTTGATTTAAGAAAATATCTGATTATCAAAATTCAAACGGTGAATTCAAAATGGTGATCCCAATGTAGAATACGCCATTTTGAATTGCGTAAACGTATATTAGAATTCGTAATAAGCGGCCTTGTCTTAACAAAATTTCGAATAATTTTCTTTGAAAACTTTTTCAATGATGGATTTTGTTAAAAAATAGTATTTTTCGATTCTATAGCAGTAAAATCCCAATTTTACGGCCTACTTTTAGTCCGCATAATGAAATTTTATGGATCAACACTAATAAGATTTGTCAAAAACAATTTTTACAGCTTTCAGAATCTGGTATCGCATTCGAGCCGTAAAATCTGGTTTTACGGCCTTGTATCGAAAATTATTATTTCGGTACTGAAAGCTGTAAAAATTCGATTTCACGAACTGCATCTAGTCCGTATGGGATGTGTTTTTGACAGCGCAGATTCATGTTTCACGTGATCCGTGAAATTTCCTTTTACGGACTAAAAGTAGGCCGTAAAATCGGATTTTACGGCCATAGTACCGAAAAGATGATTTTTTTTTATTAAATTTATATATCCTTGTTGTTAAGTAACATAAATTCCAAAACGCGTGTTACCACTAGACTCAAAGGGTATATTAACATTTTTCCCTGTAGATGACCTTGTTATCGACTGTTTAATTAAAAATTCCTCACGATAGTGTCAAAGTAATAAATAACTTTGGATAAGATACTTGAGAAACGTCAGAGAAAAATCACTGGAAGGATGAGCAGGAGCGTTAGACAATTTCCAGGTGACAATCGAATTAGGTACCTCCTGTTAATTTGGCACTTTTCGTCGGGCAAACGTGTACCGGCCTTGTTGTACTTTTCTGTTTTACAGAAGTATTAGTAACGAAGTGGTGTAATTCCCATCTTGATCGAGAGCAGAATCTCGGGTTCAAAACGAACTCGACTTCCGCTTTGTATATATCAGGGTAACGAGAGTCTCTCGGTCGGGATTGGGGGAGCGGAATTGCTGCGCACGCCCACACGGAAATGGCGACGGCGCCTGTCCTAATTCGTCTCCGAGGGTTTGTTGCGCGTCTAGCCCTTAGGGCGTTATCGCTCGTTGCGGCCCTTAAACGCCAAAAGAATTCGACTAGCGGAAAAGTCGAACGCGACAATAACATTCCGGCACTGGTGGTAAAAATCTGAAACTTTAAGACACAAAATATATAGAGTATGGTCGTTCAAAATCAAGGCTTTTTAAAATTATTGGTAGACCATAACGAATCTGAAGTCAAAATTTGTCGCTCGGTCGTATCTTGGCCGCTGTATTCAAATAACATCGAAAAAATATCATATTATTTTAATTTTTTTTGCATTTAACTTAAAAACTCCAAGTTGCACGAAAAAAACATGTGGATAAAATTTGTTCCAGGTGACCCAGTCTTTCTAAAGGTTTACCAAATTATTTGATAGATTTGCTAATTAATATAAATAGTTTATAACGTTTTTGATACTGCTTCAAATTTTGAAGACTGAATTTAAAAAATACGTAAAATCATGAAAAATATAAATATTCTAACGGGCCTGATTTTTCGAATTTTGACAGATTATTATGGAAATAAACTGCCAAAAGCAACAATATTTTAGTTTAGATCTAGTATTTTGTCATTCTGTAATTTTCATCGATATAAATCAGATAATATCACGACCAAAGGTATAAACTGTAATGGACTGAAGGGAATTCTTTTGTGTATTTGCGTATGCAGATGTAATCACATACTAAAATTGCACATTTATCGAATTGAAAGACTATATAAAATAGCTTCGATGCTTTAAAACTCTCTTGTTTATTTCTATTTACACCCTGACATTAGGTAAAAGTCTGTCCAAATCCTTTCACTAATGCCGCACTTGCGACTGGCAGTTTATCGCCAAATGACAAAGAGAGTATCCTGCAGATGGCACGACTTTTCCTGGGAAAATTCCATCTCGAGAAAAACTGTTTCCTGCATACGCGTTGCAATCTCGAGTGTTTCCTAGACGACGCGTCAGCTGTCAAATGTATCATCCAGCCGCATTTCACCGATGTGCAGGAATTCATGTTCATAACGGGTCTCGATTTGTTTTTCTCCTATTGAAAAAGATGTCGAGAATGCTTGCGATTCTTGAATTTTACATAATGGACTGTCTTGATAGAATTTTCGCGTAAAATCCATTTCAAGGTAATAACCCAGGTAGCAATTTCGAAGGTCTGCCGGAGTTAACCACCGGTAAAGTACTGACCCAGTTCTGACATACGGAGTTGAGTCAGTACCGACTTCCGTACCACATCAGTGCTGACTATACTGGCAGTAGCAATGTCCGAAACTTAATTAATATATAGGGAAATGTTTATTATTAAAAAATAATTAGACAGATCAGAGACAAATTAGAGATTCTTTTCTGTAATAAGTTCTATTCATCAAATAAAAGTTTAACCGTAAGCATAACCGCGGTTTTTAAGATTTTTTTTATTTTTACCCCCATTGCTAGTACCCACCTCACATAGAGAATTAAAAATAATAGTACACATCGTTTCTTTTGAGAAATAACGACTATTTTTGTTTCGAACAAAATTTTTTAGCTTTTTAAGTTTTATATAAGACATGGATCTAAAAATAATTTCAACCTAAGCAAACAAAATATATATATATTTTTTTTAATCTAACTTTGCAAAGTTTGGATGTATCTTAATGTATCAGTTCCGAAATTACGTTTTGCAACATGGCCTGTGGAGTAATGGTTAGCGTGCGTGCTTTAGGATCTAAAGGTCGTAGGTTCGAATCCCGGTGGATGCAAAAGCTTTTTTTCATTTATATTTGCGAGTTATTTAGAATTATAAGAAAACTAGAGTATAAAATGTGAAATATGTAATGCGAGACACAACAATAATAAATAATAAATTATTTTTTTTTATTCTCAAGAATTATACCGGCAATCAGTACTGGTCGACTCTTATTTCGAAAGTGAATATTGACTAAAAGTAAGTTTCCAAAACTAAAAACAAGATTTTAAGCGCAAATATTGACTTAATTTAAGAAAATTAGCTCAATTTTAGACTCAAATCAAGCCTTTTACAATGCTTAATTTGAGATGTAACAATTTTAAGTTTTTTTTCTGTGTAGGAACATCAGTTTCCAGATGAAAAATTGGTTTGGACGATTGACTAAACGTTTAATGAGAATCAGAGAAGGTATAACTATTCGTATACTTGACTCACAGTTAAAAGTTTTAGTTTGGGCACCCAATGAAATAGTTACAGTAACCAACTGATTAGATTTTTTTTTAAAAAACCTAAGCGTTTGGTCGCCGGAACTAAACTTGTGTTCTACGTGATACTAAGATATTTACTGATAAATTCTAAGTATTGCCTTTATAAATTTAGTTTCGTGTTTGTTTAGTCAATTGTTTATACAGTTTCAAGTCTTTTCAAGGATATTGAACAGAGAGAAACTCTCTGAGATAGTCTTATCAGAACTATTATCACCCGCGACATTTCGCATACGAACAGCCGCATTTTTTATCGATTCTCTTGTCCAAGGATCTTAAGCGGATGGGACAACGTTAAATAAGGTAAAGAACGTCGGTCTTTTTGACATGCATTAAGGGCGACGTCGACTAAGTGCTTCCACCTAGACACTCTACACACCGTCTCTAAACCACCAACCAACCCAGTCTCTCTATTTCTCTACCTTTCTCTTTCTTGCTCATACTTGCTCTATTTGCATTCTCTTCTACTCTCAGCTCGTTCACGTACTTTAGGTAAGTTGGGATCGAGAGAAGTTTCTAGTTTTGCACAACCGCAGGACAGTGTCGGTATATTTCTTGGATTGATTTGTGCTTGGAAATTCGTAATAAACGGTTATAGTTATTACTTCGTGGTAACAAGGTTTCTTGGGTATTTATTGTCAACAAACAAATGATTGTTTTCATTCATCCATTCATTATGGTTGAATTTCAAAAGACATACACCTTGAATCTGGGTGATGTGAATTTTATCCTAAATGGTACGGGACATTGACCGAAAGAGTTAAAAACCTCTGATAGATAGAGTGAGAATGGGTTTTGGAACAGGATATTGACAGATGATAGACGACTGTTATGAGCGATGTTGTACACAGATGATGACAGGGGTATGTTGACAAGAGGAAACTGGATGGCGACCTACAATGAGGAATGTTGCTAACGAACTATACTTGCCACTGTCTTTCATTTTTCCATCATTTTATATCAATCATCATTCGCCGACATCATTGCTGATCATTACTGTCATATTATTGACACATATTTTGATGAGTTAGTCATTATATATCAATATCATCTGCCAATAACGGCAAACATCAATATTGTTCGACATAATTCATCTTTGTATCTAAGTTTATCTTGTTACAATTCTGTTAGTTTGCAAAATTTAGAGAAAAGATGTAAAAATAAATCAAAATTTTCGTTTAATAAAAATGATCGCAATGTATCATTAGTGTAATAAATTAATTGCGTCCTTAACCACTTCACTTGTATTGTATCACACGTGTACAAAAAAAGTTCCACAATTGATAATGTATCGTATATGTACATCTTTAAATAACTTCCACAGTTTTCAATGAAATTGCATGAAATTTAGTATATTATAAATTGTTGGGGCGCTAAATACGAATTTGATATCATATTATCAAAATTTAATATGGCGGATTCAATATGCTGGCTACAAGTTATATGCTTTTTAAGCAACCGTTTTTCTTTACTGGAAAACCAGTGAAATTTGTTACCGCGAAGTTTTTGATGTCGCAGATTACGAATCTGATCTCAGATTTTCAAAATTAAAAATGGCTGATTCGATATGGCGGACACAAATGCAAAAATTACTTTATCTCGTCGACATTTTACTCGGGGGTTTTTGGGGTCGCTCAATACGAATCTGACCTTAGATTTTCAACTGCGCCTGGTGATACGATGCGAATTAGCAAAGTTGAAGCGCGTACTTACCGACCGGAACTGGCAGTTACCGTTAAAAAATTGAACTTTATGAAATTGGCCCTTCATTTTTTATCCGCTATTTTGAATCTAAAAATAAATGCATCACTTGAAATTCATTTGAAATCGTGTACAGATAAACACACTTTCTTGTGAAGAGTTATCTTTCAATATTGTTTTATGTCGTGCGCCGTATTAGATCAACCATTGTGAATTTTGGAATTTTGAGTTCATTTTCGTATTCAGCGAACCCACAAACCCCTAGTTAACATTTTCATTGAATTTTGATGACAAAAATGTACGCTTCGAAGGGTGAGTTTTGTTTATGGCAAACGATATGTTTTATGAAAAAATGGAACCTGTGTTAATTTAAAATTTTTCCATAGTCAAAAGTCATTTTTGACAATTCTAACCATCATCATTAGAATGAGCACCCTCGAAAACATAAGACATAGTGATTCTAACAAAACTTGACTGACAAAATTGCGTCCTGTGGACGTTAATAGGTGGGTGCGGGTCGCAAAACCGACAAATAAAAAAACCGATAGGTCAACAAACCGACAGTCAAAAAGCCGACACATAGAAAATAGACAAATCGTCAGGATAACAGTCATTTTTTGAGCTGCCGGTTTTTTTACTGTCGCTTTTTCGACCTGTCGGCTTTTTGATTTGTCGATTTTTCGACCCGCAACCGGAGCCGAAAGATCGAAAAATCGACAGTTAAAATGCCGACATTAAAAAAGCCGATACGTCAAAAAACCGTCATGTCATAAAGCCGATAGTAGAAAAATCAAATTGTCATAATACCATCAGTCAAATAACTGACATTTCGAAGAACCGACTGCCAAAAAGCCGAAGCATAAAAAATTGACAAATTGCCGGGTATTATGACAATTTACTTTTCTACTATCGGTTTTTGCCTGTCGGTTTTTGGAATGCCGGTGTATTGTTCCTTGGTCTTTTTAATGTCAGTATTTTGACTGTCGGTTTTTCGATTGCCAGTATTGTGGCAATTCTTACTGTCGGCTTTTTGAATGTCGGTATTTTGACTGTCCGTTTTTTAACTGTGGCTATTCTGACAATTCGTCTTTTCTACTGTCTGCTTTATGACGCGACGGTTTTTTGCCTGTCGGCTTTTTGACGTGTCGGCTTTTCGAATGTCGGTATTTTGACTGTCAGTTTTTCGATCTTTCGGCTTTGGTTGCTGGTCGAAAAATCGACAAATCAAAAAGCCGACAGGTCGAAAAACGACAGTCAAAAAACCGACAATCGAAAAGCCAACACTCCCAAAGCCGACAGTTTTCCTGACGATGTGTCTTTCTTTATGTGTCGGCTTTACGACTGCCGGCTTTTTGTCCTGTCGATTTTTTATTGTCGGTTTTTCGACCCTCACCCTAATGAGTTAATGTTGTTATAATACTTTAATTTGTATATTTAACAAGATTCATGTCAACCTAAAAACAATGCCACAAAATGAATAATCATGAACAAAAATATGTGTCTTTCTCTCCAGGTACGCCTTTTGCAACTTTCTTGAAATATCATCTCGGACACATAAATACATACATTCAAATTTCCGTATATCCTCGTTTACTCTTTCTCTGGGTATTATGTCCTTCCCTTGTCTTCTCCTCTTGGGAACCTGTCGCGCGGATCGATGTACGGCAAAATGGAGGATCGAGAGGAATGTATAAATAAAAGATTCCGACGCTGTGAGAAGGATGAACGGAAACAGCCCGTGGCGCGGTGCGTTCGGTGGGGTGGAGGGTACTTGCGGCGTGCGCGCGCGAGTACTCGGGAATCCGGATGACCAAAGCCGTGCCGCCGCGAGCTGGGCGGCGCGAATCCAGCAGACGGCCGCGGTCCAGGAATGCTGCCTACAATGCACTTTCAACGGAGGAATCGCGATCGGAATGCGGGGAGAGACCTCCCGCGAGAAAACACGCGTCATCTCCGCTCGCTTTCGCCGGCCGGCCGGCGCATCTCGACGCGCCCTTTCCTTCTCCATCGCCGCCGCCGTATGCACTCGCACCCTCCTCCCCCCTCCCACTATCAGTTGCGGCCAATGTCGCATAAATATGGCGAGGGCGCAGGCTACGTGTGTACCCACGATATTCATATGCAGGCATTACCCGCGGACTATATTTCCTTATGGCTATAAAATCCTGATCCAGGCGTACCGCGAGGAACTGGTGGCGAATTCCATCTATGTTGCCTGGTTTTAGTGCGCCGTAAAACGCCCAAGAAATAAAGCTGCATTGCCCTTCTTTTACTTTTTTTAACCGCCACGAAAAATCGTGCAACGCGAACCGTAAAAATAGCTCGAAAATAATTCGACAGATAACAACTGGAATGGGTTGAAGATATTTTTACACGCAAAAAATAGTGCAGCTACGAAAGACAAGGATCAGATTTACTTACCCTTTTTTATGTCATTTATGACTAATTTGGCAAACCTCGATCATTCCAGAATAGAAAGACACGAGTACACTGAAAAAAGAATTACCTCTTTTAATCAAATATATTTACTTGAATCAAGTAATCATATTTGCGATTCAAATAAATTTTCGTTGGTTTAAGAGAAGATTTATTTGCTTCAAGTAAATCATTTTCTTGGCATATTATATCCTACAAACCCATTAACGCATACGGCATACCAGTGGCGCCATTTTGGACACACGCGATTTTACCCGTTCGAATCAAACTTTTTCTTTCTGGAAACTATATACCCTATGGTTTTTAGGGTCGCTGATCACGAATGCGAAGTCAGAATTGCAAAATTTAAAACAGCTGATCCTATATGGCGATTCAAACATGGAAATAATGCTTTCAAAAAACCAGTTGGACAAATCAATCTTCCGTACGTTCGATATAAACGACAGTTTGTTTCCGTATGTTTTTGGGGTCGCTGAATTTAATTTGATGGCAGAATTACAAAATTCAAAATGGCGGGCATCAAAAAGCTTATATACATCGATTTTTGTGAAATTCCGATTGTCGACGGAATAACAGTTAGCTTCTTGATATCCGCCATTTTGAGTCAGCCATTTTGAATTTTGTAATTCTGACATCAAATTCATATTCAGCGACCCCAAAAACATACGGAAACCAACTGCCGTTTGTATCGAACGTTCGGAAGATTGATTTGTCCAACTGGTTCGTTGAAAAACATTATTTCTATGTTTTAACCGCTATATTGGATCAGCTGTTTTAAATTTTGCAACTCTCACTTCGGATTCGTGATCAGTGACCCTTAAAACCATAGGGAACATAGTTTCCAGAAAGAAAAAGTTTGATTCTAACGGTTAATATCGCGTATGTCCAAAATCGCACCACTGGTATGCCGTATGCGCTAATGGGTTAACAAAATATTGCCTTGAACCAAGATCGTATTTTCTTGAAACAAAGAAATCATTTGCTTAATGGTAATAAATCAAATTTCGTGACACAAGTAAGTCATTTAAAACAAATATTTTACTCCGCCAAAGAAATCATGCGTTTAGATTTAGAAAATTGTAACACTTGTTTTTAATTCTTTACCAGTATAAGTATAAATACTATCAGTTATAGTATTGGTTGGTTTCTGGCCTTAATAAAACTTAATAAAAATTAATTTCTGTTATATAAATAAAAATTAGCATAGGAAAAGATACGTGTAAATAATGTAAATAAAATAGGGAACTATTGGAGGGTAAATAATAATAATTAACGTTACGACCTTAATTCGGGTCCTATTCAGAATCATGTATTTCTTTTTATTTATATGCAAGAAATTACTTGTTATTAAGTTTTATTAAAGCTAGAAAACAACCAACACTATAACCGAGAGTATTGTAAGACTTGATATCAATAAATATCTTCCTGATAACGATTCACTCATATCAAAAGAAATTTACTTGATTCAACTAAATAATTTACTAAAATCAAACAAAATGTTTATTTAAAAGAAGATCACGATTTATTTTGAACAATCAAATGTTTACTTAAAAGAAATGTGTTCTCTTAAAAATTAGTAAATATTTACTACGTTTCAATAAATATTTCTTTCTTCAAAGAAATGTTTTTCATCTTTACATAAAATTTGTTTTCCTTGACTATATTTTTATTTGAAACCAATAAACAATTGTTTAGTAAGATCAATTTATTCCTGTTCACACTCTGAATTGAATCAAATATTTACTTATTTTCAAGAAATATTTCCTTGATTCCAAAAATTTAATTCTTGCTCACGCAAATAGCTCATTTCAACCTCCAACAACAGTATATTGTCTGGAGTCAAATAAACATTTACTTAATAAGCAAGTCGGAGAAAGAAATTATTGAATACGGTAAAGTAAATATCCATTTCTTTCAAGTAAATAATTACTGAAACTAAAAATGCATTGCTTAAACAAAATTGATTTTCTTGAAATGAAATATTTTGTGGAATTACGTAAATATTAATCTTAGTCAAGGAATTATTTAATTTTTTCTGGTAAACGGTGAATATTCTTTCTGTTAAATATTTTGTTGCGGCTATTCAAAGAAACCTTTTTCTTGAATAAAGTAAAATTGTATTAAAACCACTAAACTTTTTATCCACTAAACGTCCTGATTGCTGAATATCTTAAAATTGCGATATCTATTTGTCTAATTGTTGCAATTAAATGGAACAAGGTGAATTTTGAAGAACTTTTATTGAAAAATAAAATTATTTGCAAAAAATGTTCATTTTGTGAAGAAATTGTCCTAAAACAGTTTTCAACTTCAATTTCAGTAGGGAACTGTTTTCTTTTTTAAATCGAATATGGTATCTTGAAGAAAATAGTTTCATCGTTCATTTTCAACAAAAAAATGTTCAGGTAAACTTTTACAAAACTATAACGTCCGAATAATAATTATACTAGACAATTTTAACGTATGTTTGACTCCAGGTTATGAATATGATGATAACAATTGGTAGTCTGACAAATTCAAGCCGCTATTTTCAAAAATGGATAAAAAGACAAAACGTTTTCCAGTTTTTTGAATTTATTTTAAATAATACAAGTTCTATAAAAATATATTTCCAACAAAAAATGTAGGACCTATAATTTTATATAAAAACTTCTAATGAGTTTTATTCGTAATATCAACGAAAGTACTGAAAAAAAGGATGAACATAAGAATAATCGGCATTGAGGTAGTTACAGGGATCCAATGTTAATGTGGGTTCGATATCACCTCAAATGCAAACTAGTTAGGTTAGGTTAGTATAAAAAAGGATAGCGCAACACATCGGCTACCCCTGGTTTCCCCTATAGAATTCATAAAGCCTTTACTTGTGTTAGTGTAACTTAACTAACCCACAAATTCTTGGTGATATCGAACCCAAGTAGAATTTGAGACTTATACTCCCTCAGTCCCCCTTTATTATACTAAGTCAACTTAACGTACCCATATTTTAGGAGATATCTAATCCACATTAAAATTGGATCCTGCTTGTAATTTGAAATACTTTGTTCTACTAGAAGGATACCTTTTTAAATTCATTCATTAATTTCACGTTTAACTGATACTTAATATCATTTAATATTTTTCATTCTCAGAATCGCATTATGCGTGGGTGGATTTTTGTAAAATCCACTTACGAAATATTCAATTAACTAACTATCGTTTAAACGATTGCAATAAAAATCTTTGTAAAGAACAATTTATACATCAAAATGTTAGCCTACTATGAGTGTAGTAAAGTATGTCGATAATGTATATCCCTAATTTAAAATATTCCAATTAAACATAAACCAAGCATATTTTCGTGTCCAAATCTATTGTAATGTGTACCAAAATTCAACAAAATCGATTCAAAATTTGTCAAAAATTCAAATAAAACTAAGAGTTTACTACTATTGCTTGCCAAATTTGAAACTGATTTCACAAAAATTTCTCATACATTCGTAAATAGAAGCCATATACTGATAAAAAAACAAATTTGGACTTGGAAAGTACATCTACTCTTTTTTATTTCGAAACTGTTCAGATGCAGGGTGAGAAAGAAAGGTTCTCTGCATCGTTCTCCTGTTTTTGTGGGGTTTTCCCTTTTCTTTCGATCGCATAAATAGATATTTATAACCAAATTCTTATTACTCCTGAAAAAGTCGCACAAGAGGTCAAATTTGTAGAAAAATAGGCCATGTTTAATAAAAATGTTTTATGTTACTATCCGAAGTAAATGACGGATAAAACGAAGAAAGTGGAATTGCAGATAACAAAAGTTATATCCAACTCAACCAAAACGTCATAAATGACAAAAATCCTTCTTTTGTATAAAATTGTAAATAATCATATGGTCCATTTTGAATATTACTGACAGCAAATTATTTAACTTATAGCCTAACACTCCCTGGCATTCACAACGAACTTTAGAAAATAAAAAAATATATTTTGTCTCGTACATCTGCGAATTTTAAAGTTTTAAATAACACAAAAAATAGCAGTAGTGTTGAATTCGCGAAGAACGGAGCAGTCTTCCACAAGCAAATCTGGAAGAAGAGACACGAGTTATCGTGTTACCATGTGGAGCTCGTATTAAGTCTGGTAACTGAATATATCTCTGTCCAATAGCCGTCAAACGTACGACAACGATCGAATTTGTTCGTCCGGCCGTGCCGCCATTTACTCGTTCTCCATCGTGTTGCCAAAACCTAAAACCTAGATCTCATCTCGACCTGTCCTGAAGGACTTCCTTCTTTTATTACCACTACAGATAACGATGCAAAATTTGGTAAATCCTAAAATACGAGGCCACTCTCTCAGCGATTTTAGTCACAATATTCCAGATCTTCATTGTCTATCCATACGTATTTTAAGAGTGACGTAACGGTGAAGATTTTTAGTTCCAGAGAGTTGTTGAATTTCATTTTGTTCAAAAATATACAGGCATTTTTTATATTAAGTTTCTGTACCTTTGTTTATCATAATAAATACAAAATGGCGGCTGTTACGGACAGGATCGATGTTTTATCAACTGCGGTACCCGGCGTAGGTTTTTTCCCACTAAGGTGGTTTTCCCTACGCCATTGCACACCCGAATGGAGGTACCTCTCAAAATGAAGCTGGCCTGTTAGGTAATTATGTAAAAGGCCCTTGGAAATGGTGACGATCTCGATACGATTATTTGTAATTCGAATAGTATAATATCGATATATAAAATGACGTTGTAGTCTATTTAAATATTCGAGAGTTTGAAAAGTCGAACTAATATGAGAAAAAGTGACGATCGGGTTTAGGGGAGAACGTTTTCGGAACGTCGTCGGGATGGAGGTCCGCGTCGCGATCGGATCGTCATCGGTTGATCGCGAATGAAGAGTTGATGTTTTCTTTCGGTTGATCAAATCTCGTGTTTTATTTAAAGCCCTTCCACCAGTCGTTAACAGCGGCTATTATCGTGCCTCATCAAAAAGCCTACAGGTCCAGTAGGGTATTGGTCCTAAATTTTTTGGCTGTCGTTCGAAAGATCGCGATAAATAAAACAACTTACCTGTGTGCATTTTTCAAAAAATTCATTCGTGAAAATAGTATTTTTTTGGAAAAATGGTAAACAATCGGTTTTAGTAGTGTTCTTTTCTTAATTCTGACATCGGATTCAAAAAGAGCGAATCCCAAGACTATCGAAAACGTAGTTTAGATCAATGTCTAACTTTATTTTCATTAAAAATTTTAAGGCTGGACTCAACACAAAATTGTGGTCAAGTTGGGCATTAATGGGTTAAGTAATATACTATTATTAGTATTTTTCAGTTTTATTTATCCTATTATATGCGCACACATTTTTCTTTTTATGGGATTGGCCTGAAATTTGTTACTCCGTGGTTTTCGGGGTCGCTGATTACGAATCTGAACTAAAATTTCGAAATTCAATATGGCGGATTCAAAATGCTGACCGAAATTCTTGCACGGAATTAATTTAGAAGAAACTTGATATTTTAGCGTTTTTTTCAATAAATGGATATTTTATTTTTGTATACTTTGGCTCTCCATTCCTGATTCATAATTTTAAATTTTATATTTCTGATCTCATATTTGGAGAGCAAGTAAAAAGATGTCCACTATTTTAAATTTCATAACTGTAAGCTTATATTCGTAGTTAGTGATCATGAAAACCAACGAGTTTCAAGCTAATCTGACGAGTTTAACAAAAATATGTCCGCCATATTGGATTTGCTAATCTGAAATTCTAAAAACATTAGATTTATAATCAGCGTCATAAAATGGTAAAATATATATTCATCATAAAATATATATCATGTTACGTTTTATAATTTCGTAGTCTTGAAAATGATTTCTTTCTAAAGAAATACCATTTAGTGCGAAATTACTAATCATAATTTTTGTACAAAAATCATGTTCCACGGCATATTAGGGTCGTATTAATACCAAATAGGTGGTATAATAAAAGAATTATGTAGGTTAAAACTCAATAAAACCGAGTAAAACGAGGTGGGATTCTCAGACTATCCTGTGCGTGTAAGGGTCAATTTTGAGGGCTAAAATAAAAATGTTAAATAAGTTAAATTTGACGTTTCGTCGATTGATTTTACATTGCAAAAATAAGTGACTTACTTTAAGACATAAGGGTCTTATTCTAAGATGTCTGAGGCAAAAAAATGTGAAAAGGTGAATTTATGACATTTTAGACGTCAAATAGTCTTATTCTAACAAGTAATGGTGCCTAAGTGAGGGTGCGAGTCGAAAAACCGACAAATCAAGAAGCCGATAGGTCAAAAAACCGTAGTCAAGAAACTGACAATCGAAAAGCCGACAGGTCAAAAAACCGGTAATCGAAAAGCGGACGGTCAAAAATTGTTTAGCTTTATGATTGTTGGTTTTTTGACCTGTCGGCAAATAATCATTTATAAGGGGTGAAATTACCCTTTAACGGGGAGAACTTTGATAAATATGAAAATTAAAAACTAATTAAATTTGCTACCCGGAGGGTTTCATTGAGGTTGCAGAATGTAGACTTGATATTAGATTTCAAAATTTTAAAATGACGGATCCAAGGCGGGCCAAATTTCTAAAAGTTCAACGAATTTCCTTGCAACTTACCTAGCAAAGGTTTTGATCATTCCATATTGGATGTTGGGCATTAAAATTTTAATATAGCGGATCCAATATGTCTAATAAAAATGGTAAATATTGAACGGATTCGATTGAGATTTGTTAATCGGAGTTTTATTGGGCACTGAACGCCCTCTTAAATATGAACCTTTGCTGATATAGAAAAATACGTATTTCTTATTTTTTTTTTTAATCGGTTTGTCATGGTTTAATTGTAATCAGTGGATATAAGCTGGGTAGCAATGCTTGTAAGACACTTATAATCACAGTGTATTAACTTGAATAAAATTCGATGTTTATACACTGAGAAAAGTGTTTTTTACAGAGTATTAGAATTCTTATGCCCCGTAAAATAGGTATTTTACGCATAGGGAATCTTTCTACTACCTGTTAAAAGACGAAGATTTTATATTATTCTAACTGATATGTCAGTTTATTTTAGCCTTTTCTCTTTAACTAAAGGCAATTTTTGTTTATGGAAATTTATCTAGCAAATTAAAATATTAAAAATGCCTTCTTTTAGTCATAATAAAACATTCTTTTAAAATAGGAGAGTTTATTACAGTTTCGTATAACCTTTCAAAAACAAATGCTGAACGTCGAAGGATTTTACTAGTTATAATATATCTTTTAATGGCTATAATACACTTTTTAAAAGCCAACGGATAGTAACTGATAAAATAAACTTTTCTCCGTGTAATATTAGACAAATAAAAGGACTCTAAAAACCCGTAGTTTGATTATGTCCACCATTTTTGTATAACATTCCATTTCTCTTTTTGTAATCTCCATTACATGGAGTTAGTAGGAGTTCTATGGAGGAGAGAGTTAATTCTATTTTGCATCACTTCCTTGAAATTACTAGGTAGGTATTCCCCTCACTCATGTCAATATAATGTCCACATTCAAATTCAACTGATTTCCTTTCGTTACGTCATTTCCACTTCTGACCACCTTGCTGACATTGCATGGACTTCATCATCCCTCGCTAAGAAATCATTACATACGTAATCCAGACACAAGATTTTTTTAGTTTTTTTTATGGCCCATGTGGAGTTAGGACTTCCGTTCGACAAGTATCGAAACATCCATGAAACATGTTATCCCTCGGGACGAGTCACCAGTCAAGTTCCGTACACAAGGAATGGTGCTCAACCTGGGAGGTCGGTAGGAGCTCAGAGTTATGTCGGAAGGTTAACGATCTCCTTACCGACAATCTGTAATATAACGCTTCAGCATCGTGCTAAGTAACTTTTCTCGTGATTTGAATAATGTTCATCTTTTTGTCATGCCGCGCCATGTGGATTCGGAACCTAACTCGATGTTTACTTCAACAACTTCCTTTGGTTCGAAACCCTCCGCTCACCCTTCCGACTTTTCTCGGAAAACGTTAATTTCCCGCCTACCACTTCCGTTTTCAGGGTTCAAAGGCTGCCAGCTCTAAGCGACTCGGAAAGTCCATGTGTTTATAGTTGCTAAATTATACTGAATTACAAAAAAATACGTTTTTGTTCATTACTTCGACTCAGACCAAAGGTCTGGACAAAGTATTGAATTTGGTCACCTCGCCAAAAAAATGACCCTATAGTTTTTCATCAAATGACGAGATTTAAAGCACTGAACAATTAAAAAATGCAATAAAAACCTGTTTGTCCATGAGCTTGTACGTGCATACGTACATCCCATTTTTTTGTGTCGCGATATCTCGCGAACAATAAAACAGATTTCCAAGTTCAATCTTTTTTTGAGTTTAACATGGTCTAACTTAGATCTGATTAGTTTTTGAAGTGGATCCACTAGATTATATGGAAGTCGAACAAAAAAAGTTGACAAAAATATTTTTTTTTGCGTTTTCTATCAAAAATACAAATCACTCCAAAAATATTTCCAACAAAAAAGATAAAGCACTAAATTCTCTATAAAAAAGGATATATAAAAGGTCGTATTCTATAATTAGACTGTCCGTTCCAAGACAACAAGCCTTCCTAATTAATTTGATAAAGCGGACAGGAAGAAATTAAACTTTTATATTAATTATAAATATTACGATGAAATAAAAAATCGACATGTGCCGGAGGTCGAAGTTTGGAAAATGGTAATTTTTCTACAATCGATGAGTACATGAACCAAAGAACGCAGGGTCAAAGCCACTAGTTTTTTGTTAAATTTTGGCATTTTAAACCATTAAATCTTTCTGAACAAGGCAAAAGTACAAGTTTAAAATTTAATTTACATTGTTAACACTTTTTTAACAATTATAAACGTAAAATAATACGACGTGAGGTTAATTTCCAAGTAGGGTCAGGAGTAAAAGCTTAATTTACCAAATTATTTTATTCAATTTAAAAACTAGGATTCCAAGAAATCGGAAACCGGTTTTTCTACTAGTACGATTTTTATTAAATTATAGTCACATTTAGAATTTTGAGTTTGTTACATGGCGGATATAATACGGCTTTTTGGTTAAAATTGTTAATATTAATATTAATTAATTTCTATAAATATATAAATATTAAGTTACATTTAAGGATTTTGTTTTTAATTTTACAATATTTCGACTATGCGTTGTGATATAATATCTAAAGCAGCATTTTTAATTTAAATAAGATATCTCAAATAAAAATAATTTTTCTCAATTTTTGTCCTATTTTGAAAATCAATTTTTAACCCATTGACGTCGCGAATGTCATTTTTGTAATTTCAGTTTCCATTAAATATATTAGTAGGTTATATTAAATAGGTTCATAGCAAAGGAGTTTAAAATATTATAGTTTAGCATTTTTTCCCTCGACAACTATGAACTTTCGGAGAAAATTACAAATAACAAAAAATGTTTAGAATTCATCAAAGAATGTACCCAAATGTTTTCAGACTTTTTATTGCAATTATTATTGTAACGACGTAACAAAAACAAAGGGACAGTAATGTGCAAAATGGTACCACGGCAAAAAATTGCCTAACATTTCATATTATTAAATTGTAACAATAATATTGTAATGGTGATTATACGGTTTGACGTAATTAGGCTTCTCGTCGCCAGGTGCGAATACGATGTTTTCAGCTATCAGCTGCGCGCGTCTGTTGTAGAAATGGATTTCATTTAGCTACAAGAGATTCTTCACCCTATGAGTTAATAATTAGTATACAAGTATAACTTTATGTATATCAATTTTCCGGCTGTAGTGTACTTATATGTGTATAAACTATGGCGCCAAATGTTTTTATCGCTTTCGTGTTTATTTTTTAAATAATGATGTATGCCAGAAAAATGCGCAAATGATGATAACATCTGAAAAAAGTAATTTTGGAAAAAGTTACACGCAGAACATGAAATCGTACGTCCAACGAAGAAAATATCGGTTTTAACAGAAAGGGATACATGCACACGTATAGAAAGACTATTTATAAAATTAATCAAATCTTACCCTCTTTTATACATGCAACGAATATTTTTTTCTTATACATTTTTACTTTTGTGAAGTTCACTATGGCTGATGTATAACAGCAGAAAGTTGTCATTAATTCTGCCATAAATTCAAACTTTATTTTATAGCGCCGCCATGTTAGAATATATTGAAAAATATTTCGGTGGTGTCCATTCTCATGATTTCATCAGTAACTTTGAATTTATGTCAGAATTACTATCAACTTTCCGATGATATGCGTCAACCATTTTGAATTTCCCAAAAGTAAAAATGTCAGTCTTTTATACGTCCAAATTAGTTCACCAGCCCATTAAGGATCAAACAATCGGGATTGATCACCGGAAGAGGGAAAAAGATTTGTGAACAAGTTTTTCGCTTTTTCCGTTTTTTCCAATGTCAACACGCGATATTAAAAAAACGACGTGTGCAACACGAAAACTATGGCCAGGTTTGAAAAGGGGTCAAACTATGAAAAAACAGAACAATTCCCATCGATGATAATATATATTTGATCGTTTACCATAATAATTACACAGCCTAACAAAATTTTGTTGTCCTATAAGTAAGAGTCAATTCTGTTAGAATTTCAGTTGCAGAATCCAAATGTGACCGCCAAAATATTCAAATGGCTCTAGTTTCTAAGATATTGGAGATCAAACGGGTAAAAAATTCGATTTTAGGCATTTTTGAGTATCTATTCACAGCCCAAAAAAATGCTGTTGTCCCACCGGTAAAAGTCAATTTTCATATGATTTTTCCTGCAAGAATCCAAATATGTATGCCGTAATATTGAATTGAATCTACTTTTGGCTCAAATTCTAGGTCAAAGTGATGTAAAATCTTGTTTTACAACATTTTTCATATCTGTACTAGAGAACGCGATGCAAACAATTTAAAAAATGACGATTCCAAATATGTCCGACGAACTTTTTGAAATTCCAATCACTTCAAATTCGTTGTCGTCTTGACTACTTTTATAGAAAAACATAAAAAAATGTCAACACGATTTTGAACCCCTTTGACGTTCATTTTCGTAAAAAAACTAATTTCCAAAAGTTCGCCGGACATATTGGATCCAACAATTTGCATTTCTTAATTGTTTGCATCGCATTCTGCAGTATAGATGTGAAAATGTCCTAAAACACGATTTTTTACCTTTTCGATCTTCAATTCGGGCTAAAAGTAGGGTCAATTCAATATTTTGGCTTATATATTTGGATTCTGCGGAAATAATCATATAGGAATTGATTCTTATTGTTTGAACAACAGCATTTTTTGGGCTGTGAATTGATGCTCAAAATGAAATCGGATTTTTTATTCCTTTGATCTTCAATACCTGAAAAACTAGAGCCAATTTGATATTTTTGTGGTCATATTTGGATTCTGGAACAAAAATCCTACAAGAGTGCATTCTTACTTATAGGGCAACACGAAATTCTCAAATTTTTGTTGGGCTGTGTCATGCCTTTCAATACGAAGTAAAATTCGTGGCCGTTACTTGTATAATCGGAGCCTCAAAAACTTGTTAAAACAAACTGTAGTTTAAAAAAATGCTAAACTTTAGTAAAACTTTACTAAAATTTAACCAATATAACGTTGAATAATAAACTTGTACAACAAAGAAATTTTATATCAAAAAGAGTTTAGCATTTTATTTTACACAAATTTCATGAACTTTAGGAAACAATATCTTTTATACACATTTAATATACTTCAGAATATAATATCAATAGATTCATTCTTAGTTTGATTTATTGTTTTTTTTCTCCTGGCATATTCGGCGTGTTTAGTTAGTGGTGTAGTGCAGTGCGCCATGTTAGATTTATTATGATTTTATTTCTGTTTAAGTATTTTTGGTATGACGTTGCCCGGGAAATAAATTTCCGAAAATTAAAACCCCGAAAGACTAAAATTTTGATATTGTGGAGTCCAAAATATTTTAATTTTCTTTCTTTTTGCCAAATTTTCAAAGAAAAAGTGAAAATAATGACATTGGAGCCATGCCATATCGAAATTTTGGCCTTTCGGTGTGTTGAGTTTCGAAACTTTGTTCCCCGGTGATGAAATTAATTCTTTTAAAGTAGTTTTATGAATTTTTGAATAAAATTTTTTGTTTGAAATGTTTTTTGTCGTAGTTTTTTTGAAAAGATTTTGAGATATGGATTCGATATAATATACATGTCTGACGTGATGAAAAATTGTTTGCTTTTTCTTTACTTATGAACTAAGACCTTCCGATTCAAGAAACATAAGGATTATAAAAAAGCAGTAGGATTAACTCGGCTTTTTACTTAACCTAACTTAACCTAGAGTAAGTATTGTTGATAACAGAATGGACCATGAAAATAAATGATAAAATGTGATCAAAAATCCTAGATCAAGTTTTTCTGAAATTTGTCGAGCTGAAAGAGATCGATGAAAGCCCAAAATCTCTTAATGTTCTGAATATTTCAAGAGCAAGATCCGTAAATTTAACCCAGAAGCAGCACTTGGAAGGTCCTTACGGGTTTGCAGAGCACTAATTCCAGGAAGACGCATCTGTTTACCGCGGTGAACACGAAGCTAAGTTTACGTACGTGGGTCTAAAGCCCTACACAGACACTGACGCACCGGGGCTGCCGGATTATGTGCAATATGCGAATGCGTGTGCCTTTGGCATTGGAGTGTTGGTCAATGGAGTGGTGTGAGTAGAAACTCAGAAGCGTACACTGATTGACTGCGGTCGTCGCTCCCTGTTGCAGCCTGGTAAGAACGACGACATAGTCTTGGTTTAAAGGAAGGAACCGAAAGCAAGTTCGGACATATAAGCGGGTGCAGCAGAAGAAGCCCGTGGTCCTACCGCACGCCGCCGTAGCCCAAAGGCTGAAAGAGTGTGTATATATGGTCTCAGCCCCCTGAAAAAAGCAGCTGCAATCTACGGCGGGATACCACTTAGATCACGTGGCACGAGCTAAACCGGCATATGTCTTTCCTTCCTTTTCTTGCCCCGGCTCCTTCCCCCCTCAGCAAACTCTTCGCGGTACCCCTTCGTATCTTCCTTCCTTCTTGGTCGCCGACGACGTCCTCATCTTCGCCTCCTGACGCACGGGACACCCTGTGCTACTTCGATCCAAGGTTCTACCTCTTGTACATCTTACATTCGCAAGCTGCATTTTAGTCAAGATGTTATGAAATTCAGGGTTGCCTTCGAATTAAACCATTAATGCCCAAATCCACAGAAAATTTACTCCAACTTCAACGCTTAATTTCAATATAAAATAAAATGTGAAATAATTTTAACATTCAAACCTACCAGATTTTACAATTTCAAGGCCGGTCTTTTGAATGATGATGAGAAATAAGTAGTAACATTGTAAAAAAAATATTTTTTTCCGGACTCATTTTTTACAAATATCGAGTTTTCGATAGATTATCTATAATAATAAAGATTATATATTTCGATAGATGAGCTAAAACATATTGTAACGGTGCCCTCGATAGTTGTATTAAACAAATACCCTGGTATATATTTGAAATTTTTGATATCACATCCAACTAGCAATTACTGCATTGACAATTTCAATTGAAAATTTAACAATATTTTTTCTTCAAAACCATATACTTTAGAGACAATTTTATAAGAACAATTATGTTTTAGAATGAGACAAAAATTCCCGCTTTTTATATTCGAATTATTTCAGAATACATTTATTAAAATTGGTAATGCAAGTAACTATTTCATAGTTTATTCTATTTATTAACTGTTACAGTTTATTAAGTAAATTGTAAAAATGACTACTTGATTACTTCTACACTGTAAATATATTAATACTTTTTTCTTTAATTGTTTTTTTTTATTTTTAGTTTTTAGGCCTGGTACCAATTAAAGCATTGAATCACTATTTATCTACATAAACATCATTGACACGATTCGAAACGAAGAAGCTAAAAAAGCAAAATAATAACATTTTTTAGATTTTTCGACTAACGATGTGAACTGTAATTACAGTACACCACCCGACTTTTCTGCCTAATTTTTTGGCTTACGTATTTACTTTTATTGATTTGCGATTTTATTTGTGTCTGTATATAACCTAAAAAGTTAGTATGTTTATTGTGTGGGACAATTGAGATGATGCGCTATAATAGGAAAATAATTTGAAAAAGAAAATATAATAAAAGGATAGGATTTACTAAAAAAAAGGATTTATGCAATACATGTCGAGGCATCAAACAAAATGTATGAAAAGTATGGACAACTTACAACTTGGAAGTCCATGTGGAATGCATCCTGGAAATTTTTCAGATTTTATTGAAGAAATTTTGATAAATTTATTATCTAAAATTTTTGAATATTTATAAGAATCCTGTAAAATATTAGCATATTTCTAAGTGAATTCTAAGCATTTTTATTCTTGACAATTTTGTCTAAAAGTTGGCAGTTTTCGAGGCAGAAACCTTTTACACAAATTTTTATTTTTCGTCGAAAATTAGCAACTTTTGCAAAGAATTGCAAAGAAGAAAAACGGTTTAAAATTCATTTGGGAATAGACTAGAATTTTCTCAAAATTCTTTAGTAATTTAAACAGATTTTCGTATACGTTATACAACAATTTTTTCAAAATTTCACAAGAAACAAAATTTGAAAAAATCCCGCTGTATTCTTCCTTGAATTTTAAGAAATTGTTATTAAATTTTATGCACAATTAGTATGTATTTATTTAAGGAAGCTGATTGTCTTAGGATATACGGAAATTTAAAAGAAAAATTAATTTCGTCTGCCATTGTGGGGACCGCCATATTGAATTTTTTTTTAAAATAAACTTCACCTCATTGAAGCCCAGACATTTTTAACACGCTACTTGTGTCAGCCTAATGCAGGAAACCATAACCAAACGATAAATGAAAAGAATACTTTGAAAAATCGCAATTTTTGTTATTGTCTACGTATAATTTGTTTATTTTTGAATACGCAATATTTTCCGACTCGCCATTTGAAAGAGCGGTGTTTTAGTCATAAAAAGTATCTTCCACAAAATTTTTTTCAATGACTTTGAATCCAAAAATTTCTATGCCACACTTGGTGTTAAATTGTTGTACATTTGGTCCTTAACCCCTTAACTGTCGATGAGGAAGATTTTGAAAAATTCGTCAAAACTGTGGTTTTAAATATTTTAAATGTTCTACTTTAAACAATAATTTCGAAAACAGTCACCGACATTTTATGTAGTACAACCAAGACTATTTAGAAATAATTTTGTTTTAAATTCACATAAATTATTGACTACGTTAGATTAACTATTATTTCGGGGCCAAAATCTTCGTTACCGGCGGCAGTTAAGGGGTTAATGGGTTAATGACATCGCTAGTATAATCCTCAAAGACATTCATTTTTGTAACGATAATTTCAGATATGATATCATGATATGAAAACCAACCTCTTCCATCACGGTTTTAAAAATTAATAAAATAATCGGGATGTGCATCGTGCGGGTAATACCTCGCATAGGCGCGTCGCATCTAGAGTTCAGACCCGTATTCCGGATCGTGAACATTTGTCATACTTGGTTTAGACTCTCCCCGTCTTACTTGTGGCTTTTACTCGCGCTCGTGGCCAAACGGCCCGCGAGAGCATCTGTTCGTACTCGGGCTTCGATGGAGTGATTTCGTGGCATTGTGCCGTTTTGTACTTCCTTCTGCGCACACCTTCCGTTCTCCTTTACGAACAGCCGCCCCTTATTGTCGTCCCCCCACTTCTCCATTCTTTTTTTTGTACTTCTCTCTTTGATACTGCGCTAACACGCGGACACGCGTGCGTACACACACCTTCCGCCTCATCTGCTGACGCCTTTGGGGAACGGAGTCTCAGGAGCCTGGTGGAGCCCCTGGTAGCCGCAGGTTACGTCGCGGTGCCTCCGGTTCCTACATCTGCGTCTTGTCGGGACTCTCACTTTTTTTTGCAAATTCATTTCTGATATTGGTCTCTTTAGCCATCAGTACAATTTGATCATGGACTTTCAAGGTTTCACAATCTATTTTCACCCTATAAACTAATATAGTCCGTTATTTTTGTGAACGCTGTACACTAAGAGATTTATTTACGAAAATTGCGAAAATTGCATTTACTATTTTGGCATAACCTGGGGCATATCGTCCGACTTTTGTATCTTTTGCAATAGTGGTTTGTTAAATTTGCTATGTTCGGTTGTAAATTTTCCAACCCTGAATTGCAAAAAGTAAAAAATACCGGTTGTCCTTAAATTGAAAATGCTTTGGAAATTTTTGTAAATCAAAGTCTCTAAGTGTATTGATTTACGTTATTTAGAAATCGAAAAAACAATTTTCAACACCCGACTTACTAAACTGGCAAAACACTTTATTAAAAAAAGTAGGGCAGATGATTGTTGGGTGACACTTCTTAACTTTATTGCACTTGACTCGTTATAAAATATTAAATATTGTTATTCTAAACGTACCATTTAAAAGAGAACAGTAGAAACTACAGTTCTGCGCCAGAATTT
The DNA here is from genome assembly GCA_030407085.1 of Trichopria drosophilae. NCBI lineage: Eukaryota > Metazoa > Arthropoda > Insecta > Hymenoptera > Diapriidae > Trichopria > Trichopria drosophilae. Next base: position 41,398,406 of record CM059584.1, read on the forward strand.
TATTGAAATTACAAAAAATAAAAATGTTACACCAAATTTTCAGCAGAAGCGAAAATATACCTTTTAAAATTTCGAAAAACCGACAGGTAAAATAACCGGCAATCGAAAAACCGATAGCGAAAAACCGACACTTAAAAAATCTCTCTCCGCATGTCAATGTGTCTATTTTTTAATGCGTCGGCTTTTTGCCAATCGACTTTTCGACTATCGACTTTATGACTGTCGGTTTTATGACTATCGATTTTTTTCCTGTCGAATTTTAAGTTATCGGTTTTTGACCTCGCAACCTCAGGTTGCCACCCTCTTGAAAATTTGCTTAATGTAAAAAAGACCTCGCTGAACACGTATTTAAGGTCATAATTCAAAAATTCATAATGGCGGATCGAATTTTAAAAATCAAATAAAACGGTTGGAAGCAACTTACTCGGGGGTTTTTGAGGTTGCTTATAAGGAATCTGACGTCGGATTTCAAATTTTGAAAATGTCGAACCCAATATTGGGATCTGACATTTGATAGTGGCTGCTTCTCAAACTACTCAAAGCTTGTATTTAGAGAAAGGTGATTGGGCCTTAGGCCAATATGGCGGTTGAAAGCTTGCAAATTTGTCGACAACAGCGCCGAATGTCAGATCCCAATAGATGTAGTGAATAAATAGTCAAACACGATAACGAATGTTGATGGTTATGATGGCTGTCAAAACCGTAAACAGAAATTATTGGAGATTATTTTTAAACAGATACTTGCATTGATTTCATAATACCTTATGACGAACACAGAGGAAATGCAATCTAAATTGTCAAAGAAAAGTGAAATGCATTTTTACCACTAAAATGAGAAACTCTTCTGTGCAATTCATAATAACTTGTACATTTTTTTTTTGGAAAAACATTTTAAATATCTAAATGGTGCTTGATGAAAAATTATCGAATCTCAAAAAACTGGTCCTTATTTCGTTTTAAACAAAAAAATGATTTCAAACATCGTATGGCGTTTTGAGTTGGCAAGAGTTACTAAAGAAACGCAAGTCCCATCGTCGCAGATGTGTGAAAAAGTTCGATAACTGCACGTGACAGAAAGAAATTTATCATGATGGCGTCACACTTGACTCGTAATGCAGAAAATACTAGTCCTATTAAAACAGAGGTGGAATAACAAATGGTTATAGGAATAAGAAAACAAAAATATTCTTTTAATAATTTTTTAGTTTTTACTTTAGATTCTTGCCACGCGATCTAGTTCGTGAATGTTAGTCTTAGTCTTGTTGAAAATTTGGTATTTAATTTCTGGTCTAATTTTGATCAGCACTAACTGCCATGAACTAAATACTACATATTTAAATAAAATTGCAATTGAAAATAAATAAAATTGCCGTTGCAAATGAAAATACCCTGTGAGAGAGCTACGATAGATCCTGGAAGTGCGATTTCAATCCGAAAATGAAGGAGATAAGATGATGGTATTTTTTTTCATCAAGACTAGTCACAAGCTAAGAACAAAGAGTTTTGGTATGCGATATGCCAAGTCTAAACGTACGAAGCTATGAATCCCTATCTAAGCGTTCCGCGAATATGCTTTACGACATGCGACTCGCAAGGATTTCCTTCTCCAGTTAAAAGACACATGTCGAAGGCATCATTTTAACTTACCTTGAAAATGTCAGGTTTCATCAAACATCGATATATGTTTCGACGGAAAATGAATACCAGTCAAACATTCAGAATTGAAATAACATAGTTTTTGCTAAAGATATTTCAGTCATTAAAAAAAAATGTTTAATTAATTGTTTTTCATTTCGATTGGACGGAGTCGAAATGCTAGACTGAAATGAACTTTGAATAAAAAAACACAGTAAGACTGTACTCTCTAAATGTCATGAAGTGAAATTTCACTCTTAAAGAATGAAAATTCACTCCAAGTACAAGTGAAATGTGAGCCACTCTCTATGGATATATTAGTTCTAATTGGAGTGAAATTTGAATAAAATTTTGAAATCCTAAATGCATAGATTATAATTTAATAATACAATTATAAGTTTATAAACAAATAAAATTTTGAATAAAAAATAATCAATTTCGATATTTTTATAAAATAAGCTCCATCAATAAATTTTTCGGCATATTTCAAAGTACAGAAGGGTCGTGGCAAATAAAACTGACACGGAAGTACTTTTAAAAACGTGATTTGTTTTTTAAAATTCTGTTATTATATTAACGTTTTTATTTTACTTGTGTGTACTAAATATTTACAGATAATATGAAGGATATTTGATAAAAAATTCAATTTTTAAAAGACAAATCATGTTTAATATTTTTAAGCAAATTTGTTGAAGTGATTTTCTTTGAATTAACGTAACTATATATTTCATCATAAAATAATATTAATTTTAACCTCTGAATTATTGGAATATGCTCAAAAGTTTCATAAATTCCCTGTTGTTGACAAGCTTAAGTTTTTAAATTAACCTTTGATCATTTCGGTAATCAAATAGTAATTCAAAGGAATTAACATATTTATAATGTTTTTTAAGAGCTTCACTTGACATATCGGTATATTTAATTTATCTAATAAATTACTAATTTCAAATTTATGCATAAGTATCTTAACGCTAGTGTCTTCTGAATTAATTTTTTTTTATGAAATTAAAAACTTCCAAGTATTGAGAAATGTTTGTAGTTAAAGCACTTCCGCTTTTTATAACTTTGCTTACAGCTGCCATTGTGTAAATTGTGAGTGAATTTTAACTCCACACGGAGTGAATTTTCGCTCAACTCGAAGAGTCAATTGTGAGCAATCCAGGTATGAAATGCAATTTTTGCTATTTATTATGCAAAGCAAAATATTTTTAAGAAATTAAAACGCGTTCAGAGTCGGAAAAGTAACAAATTGTAAAAAGACATCAAAATGTCGCCAAAATGTCAATGAAGCATCAACGCGGGGTCGTTTGGATATTATTTTTCAATTTCTGCTAACCATATATACACTATATCATCAGCTTCTCCAGAAATTACGATTCTAGGATTCATTTGGGCTAAAATGTGTGATTATGCTTATCACAAGAATAGTAATTTTGACCAGAATTTATTAGCATTTTAACTGAAAAGGTAAGTTATAGTAACGCGAAGAAACCTTGATAGTACAATATCTTTCTGGAAATTTTAAGAGTAAATTCTTCTAGGGAGTGCTAGAAAAAACGGTTCAAATGACTAAAAAAGCATTAACAAGAAATTGATGGTTATTTCAACTAGAAAAATAATAAGAATGTGCCTGCAGTTCCGAACGTTCATTGAACGGTTTTATAAAATCCATTGCTGATTTACTAACTATATAAGTAACTCAACGATCTTGTATATTTGGAACATTGATAAATAATAATTTTATACCTTGTGTAGTTGTAAACAATAAATTATAATATTGTTTAAAAGTATATAACAATAAGTCTGTTCTAAAGATTCGTTCATTGAACGTTCAAAACTTCAGGTACATTAATAACAGCCTATTTAATAGTGCTGTCTGGTTAAAATAATCAGATGTCTGAATATTTTAACCACCTTTTTCTTAAGTTTAAGATTTTTGTGATTTTACATTTCGAACAAAACGAGAAAATTAATAGAAAACATTCTACTTGAGTGTGTTAAAAAAAATTCAAATTGTCATAAATCAGCATCAACAATATCCCTGCGGTCATCAAGGCCATAAAAAATTCCCTAGAAATCTTGTTTCGTTCACGAAATAATCGTTAATTCCGAATTCACTCTGACATCTATAAGTGCCATAAAGTTTACATATATTACGCGTCTGGATGTACGTTTCAATTTTCACAGAAGCGAATTCATCGAACGTTGAAGATCATAAGGGGAAATAAGATATTCCCCTTTAAAAGAAGTTGGCCGCATGTCTCTCTCCGGCCGCCTCCCTAAGGATCGATGCTTATCGGACTTCCTGTCCATCCCGCCGACCTCTTGCGGAAGACTCAAAAAGACCGACTAGTATGAGGAGGAGAGATGAACAAAAAAGCCGAGATGTAAAAAAAAAATATAAAATAAAAAATCCAAGGCGATAATCGACGCCAGGTCCCGCCATGCTGTCGAAGCAGCCAGAGACGCGCAAACGGAACTCGTGTTCGAAGCATAAGCTGGTTTGTACATCTGTCGGTTCGATACCTCGCGAGGTGGATGATCTTTTCAGCAAAGGATCTTAGTATAAAATGTTCTCAAAAACCGATAAAATACAACTTTTTACATGCGATATTTACGTGGATAGACCATGCACAATAGGTATAAGTAGTAAGAGGCTGTACCCGTAAGTAGTAAGAGGTTGACATTCGAAATATGACGTGCATTTTAGTAGAGATCTTTGAGAAAAATATGCTTTTTGTGGAGTTATTAAATTTTTAAGACAAATTCGACAAAATTCTTAATTTAATAGAATTGATAGTAAACATAGTAACGAATTCCATATTTTTGCACCGACAAACTAAATTTCAGTCAATAAAATATTTAATGCACTTATTATCCGTTTGTGTATGTTTTTTAACTTCTTCTGTATACATTAATTTTTTCTTTTAGCAGCGTTTTTATTTTCATAACTTCTTTTACTTGTGAATTTTTTCTCCACTAATTTTATTTTTCTTACTGCATAGGCTGAATAATGATCCGAAAGACTTCAATACCTAAACACGTGAAACAATCGTCATCGTTATTACTAAACTTTCTACAATTTTCTACAATTATATCTAAAATATTGTACAATTGTTTGGTGCATACGCAATCAATTTACGATAATTTGAATTTAGAATTAACAAAATATTTATTTTGACGAAATTTTGATCAACTTTTTATCAGAATTAAAGTAATTTTTTTTATTTGTTATTCATTAATTAGTTCTTTGTTAATTTGTGCTTGTTTTTCCTTGACCAGTTTTAAACCATAAATGTAAGAGCATTTAGTAAGGCATTTTAATCAATTAATCTTAGATTTTATTGTGATCGTAGGAGGAAAATTTTACATATTTTGAAAATAATATTTTCAATTTTTTAAAAGTAGTTAAATATAGACGAAAGAGATTTTTTAGCGAAAATGAGTACCTTGAACATTGCAGTTGAAATCCTTTTCTAACACATGCTCATCATTTAAAAGTTGAAAGTTGCGTGAATGTCCAAAAATTGACCATTAACGTCGAGATTAAATCGTTTCATGAAATTGCAAGCAGTTCTATTTGACATAATTTTTTATATAAATGTTTTTTTTTTGGTATACTCTACATGATGCAATCGTTAAAAAAGTAAAAAAGGAGATATTATACAGGTTTTTGATAAATTGATATATAAAATCGCATTTTGTGCACAATTTTTTCTGAAAAAATGCGTAATTTTAACAAAACATATATATTCTAAGACAAACTTGACACAAAAAAAATATCTTTATCGTCTTAAAATTAATAAAAAAAAAACTTTTTTATGCAAATTTTTTCGAATTAAAGAAAATGATGATGCTTTAAAATACAAGGAATATAATCCGTGCGGGCATTATCTGTAAAAAAATGACCGTCTTTCTGCAAGTAATTGGGCAACGAAAAATGTTATTAGGTTTATACATGACTTTCTATTTTTGATGGAACCAACATTTTTGTCTTAAAACTGTGCGCAAATTATTTCGTAAACTCCAGATATCCAAGAGTCACCTATTTTGCACACTAGTAGGGTAATGTACTATTTCGTTGGCTTAATAACTTCATTTTTTATATGGATCAAACATATCAACACAGAACAAACAATAAAATAAAAATTCTAATTAAAAAATGGCAAAAACTGTATTTCAGAGTCTTCCAAAGGAAAAGGAAATTCAAATTAGCGGATAGGACATATCGAAAACTTGACGTGAAGGCCCAAATCGGGCTACGGATTCGTTTTCAGCGACCCAAAATCTATAAGATTCACTACCTCTGATTAAAGGAAACTCCCAACAAATTTTTGTTGTGGTCCTGTGTTATCAATCCTATGATTTTTTTTTGCTAGTTTCGTTTTTAAAACCAACTCTACTACTCTACTTTTTACTCTACAGTATTTGTACACAAAATAACCCACTGTACCCAGGAAAAAATTACATATGTAAAGTCCTTCGTGTATACTAACGCTTAGCTCTTTGTAGAATATGAGCTTCTGCGTAGAATCTCTTATGACTAAATGAAAATTTACTTTTACAACGGGAGGTGAAGTCGCGTAGCTTATAAATAAGAACACCGTAATTGCACCTGGCGACGAATGCCTAACTGCATCAAAGAATAGTAGGCAACCTTCCAATGTTGGGTAACAATTTGGTAATTTTAAGGAACATACAAGGTGGGAATTGAATCTCGTAGAAAGCTAGTTTGTGTCAAGTTTTCCCTGCCAACCAATTTGTAGATAGTAACTGTCTACTTTGTCTAGTATGTATCTAGTTTCTGTCTAGTTTACGCCAAACTAGTAAAACTCGACAAATTTCTACCTGGGATTGTTTGAAATTATAGCAATTTCTTTCTTTGACACTGTTTTGTAAAATGTTGTTACATTCATAACGTAATAGTATCAGCTTTTTCCCAATATTTTTAACAATGTACGTTAAAATATGTATTCTTAAAGTTACTTTATAATTTTTCATTAATATTATTTATCACTAATGATTCAATGATTACTCCATTGAATCTAGGAAAATATTCAGTTTGTGTTCTGCTTCTTTTTCCAACGATTTGCGAATATTCCAGCAGATGCCCGAAATTACGAGTTGCATCTCGAAGCGGGGTAAATTTCACGTTAGCGTTGCATGGAGTGTGCATAACGAGATTGGAGCGTTGTTGCAGAAGGAACGAGCAGAAATCATTTAGAAATTCTAACTCGGTAGAAAAAAGGTGAAAGGCGCGGAAGGAAGACGGAGTGAAAAAAGGAAGAGAAGTCAAAAGAAATGGAATAATGAAACGCAGTTGTACGATTGGTGGGTGGGGTGGGGGTTGGGGTGTGAGGGCACGTGACCGGAAGGTGGTAGAGGGAGAGAAGGGCGACACGAAGCACGCGCCATCGTACTCCACCTGGCGCATCACCTGCTGCCCCTGCTTAAGTCTTCTCTGTCTCACTCTCACTCTGTCTTTCTCTCTCTCTAGGCTCCTGTCCCCCGCCTCCCTCTTGTACTTTGCTTCTTCATTTTTGCTCTTTTTCTCCTTCCTTTCCTCTCGTTACCCTAAAAACTCGAGGCTTGCCACGATCTACCACCGTTAATCTCCTTCCGAAATTGCGCTCCTCTAAATGCGGAGTGTATTTCGCGGCCATTTCCGTCACTACTTTTTACCTTCATTTGTAGCTCTTTCGTACCCTGCTTCTTTCTACTGCGATAAACGGCTTTATTTTCCCCTTTATCGTCAAATCGTCCATGTAATCTGTGTCAATACCGGACTATGTACACGCTTCTTTTTTCTGAAATGCTGAGTGAGAGACTGGAACACATTGTCCAATGTATTATAGTACTATTCCTTCTCAGCATAGGAAATTTTGCCATATTTTAATCCATTAAGATTGGGAAATGCACAATTCTCAATTAATTTTGGACAATTATTTACTGTAGTAAAATGTTGAAAAAATCCCAAATATACCTTTTCCGCTATACCACTTGTGGGTGTTCTTTAGCTTCGAGTAGTCTGAATTACATTTTGTAAAATCCAAAAATTAATATAGCACATATTAAATAAAAAATTATTAAAATCTCGTGTGTTTCATTTTTTTATGAATATCTTTTGGTACCAAAAAAATTCCAAGATCGATCATCAAAAATTGCACGAAATCCATGAACCAACTACAAACTAATCTATTAGAAAAGTCAATATGTAAAAAAAAGAAATCTTATTTGAACAATATTGATTAAATTTTTAAAGTTCAAGATGGTCGGTCCAATATGGTATATAAAAATTCATGACATGCTTAAAAATTGTATGACATACACGTGGTTTAAGTTAGGAAACATGTATATTAAACTGCCAAAGGACGGAAACAACGAATTTATTGTTGTAAAACACCTGTGTAAATGTTATCTCATGATTTTGGGTTATTTCATGTAATTTAGTCGGCCATATTTGAGCCGTCATTGCAAATTTATAAAATCTTTTTTCTATAGTGTTAAGAATGAACGACTCCAAAATTCAGCGTCATGAAAATTATGACTCAATATTATTTAATAGGATAAATACATACATAAGAAATATAAATATTGGCCTGGGAACAAAATTCCGCACATCAAAACACCGAAAGGCCAAAATTTTGATATAGCATTGTTCCAGCGTGATTTTTTTCACTTTGTACTTCAAAATTTGGCAAAAAGAAAGCAAATTAAAGTACCTTGAACTCACTCACTATCGAAATTTTAGCCATTCGGGGTTTTGATTTTCGGAACTTTGTTCTCTGGCCTAAATATTATTAGTAAATATATGAAAATTTATAGGTACAGTAAAGTCCCGGTATACTTAACCACTTGGTTCCTCACCTTCCCTCCCGTCTCGTTATATTTGCCAAAAGAAGGGGAGCGTCGCTTCTTCCACTGCCCTCAGTCGCGTTACGTTCGTGACGTCGCAGCAGGCCCTTCCTAAGGCCCTAAATGTACCAAGACGCAATTATCCAAGGATTCTACTGTAGTTTATTCACAAACAACATTTTTCATAATATCTTGAGAAGGGGAACAGATAGGATTTAAGAAAAATGGCTTCCTATTAGTTGTTATGTATTTTAAAAGATCCCATTAAAATTTTGAGTCGCCATTTCTATGACGCTTGAATTTGTTGAGGAAAGACGTGTGTCATATGTACATTTTCATATGACATCTTTATTGTTGCGAAAATAAATCACAAAAAAAACGATATGTTATTCAACTTTTACTTACAATATATAGAATAATAATACCCCATATTGTTTTTTGGAATCAGTAAGTCAATTCAAGAAATCCGGTAGTTTTAATTAAATTTTTTACTAAAAAAGTAAGTCTAAACGATCAATTGATAACCAACTACTCCTACTGCGTCGTTTTAAAAATATCGTATAATGTATTTTATCGTCAATTTTAATATTTGCAAAATCAACTATTTTAATTGTATTATATTAATATTATTAAAAACTAGCTTATTTTAGTCTTAATTGCAATACTTTTTTAACAGCCCATGTTAGTTTTATAATTTTACCCTTAATTCAATCGAATCAATCATTGAACGTCTTAAAAATTGTTCGAAATGCAATTAAATTATTATTTCAAGATAATTTTCCATTGTTACCTAATAAATAACAACTTTATCTCCGTTCACTATTGGATTTATATGGTAAAACCAGGGAACCATAACGTTATCACGCTTATACATTGTCAGCATAGGATAACGAAACGAAATATTTCGTTTCCTTTTCGGTATCTCATGTATTTTTGTTATAGTTTTAATTCCGTTACTTTCGTTACGGGTTCCTGGGTAAAACAAATTAAAATCGATATTAAACTTTGGATTGCTACACAGAAAAAATAAGTCTTAAAATTGTTGCATCTTAAATTCATCATCAGGCGAGGCTTAATTTAAGCCCGAAATTGCATTAATTTTCTTAAATTCAGTCAGTGTTTTGGCTTAAAGTCTTACTTTTAGTTAGCAAAACTGCCTTTTAGACGATATTTTGACTTAAAATAAGATTTATCGAGCTTACGGCATCTAAGTTAGACGAATCTTATTTCAAACCAAAATATCGGCTGAAAGTCAGTTTTGTTGTCTGTAAGTAATACTTTAAACCTAAATATTGACTGAATTTAAGAAAATTAACGCAATGTTGGGCTGAAATTAAGCCTCACCAAATGATGAATTTAAGATGTAACAATTTTAACCCTTAAATGCCACACGGGGTCCGGGAGACCCCAGACCTTTTTCAATGACAAATTGTCAAATGTTCCTGCCAAAAATGGAACTCATTGTTCTCTCTGATTACAGTTGTGGGTTTGAACTACCTTTCTTCACACTTATCAGTAGTCAGTTCTGTCGCAGGGACTATTTCGGGCGATTCAAAATTAAAGTGGGGTCCGGAGTACCCCCGTGTGCCATCAACGCGCTTTTTTGTGTAAATTGGAGTGATATTTTTTGTTGTTTTTTAATACTGTTTTACCAATTTTGAAGGTAAATATAATCATGTAAGGTGGTAACAATTTTATTGTCTGTTATTGCGTTTGTTTATAACCTTTTAAGATGGCATATCCAAAGATCGCAAAGGTGCAGAGTGACATTTTTTTTTTATTTTTTTTTTTTTATAATACATTTTATATTAACTGTAAACATTTTCTGCAATTAAAACGATTTTTCAATAAAATTTAATAAGAATATGTACAGCTGCAACTTTATTTATGATGTATTTTTTTTCACAATAAATCACACTTCACATTGCAAAATAAATACCTTTTTTTAAACAATTAAATATAATTTTAATTTTTCCTTACAGTGATTTATCTCGAGAGTACTATACTCAATTTTTAAGTAAAAATATTAAAAATTAAAAATGTGATACCAATTTGTTTCTGGAAACCCATATTTTTACATTTTTCGCACACTTTATTTTGTATACAATATTGAAATTGAATTTTTAACAATGTAAGCATTTTACACAGTTTCTAAAGCTTTGCACGATATTGAAAAAAATCTACAGAAATAAATATCAAAAAATAAAAAAGTTAACAGACATTTTTCACGATGGGGTCTCGAAGACCCCGTGTGTCATATATGAGATTTTACAGACGTGTGGCATTTAAGGGTTAAGACTCCTTCCAACCAAATTTAGTATAACCAATTTTCATTCGGTGTAGGACACGAAACAACTGGAATAGTTGGAACTACTAACTAGATAGTAGTATAAGATACAATCATAGTTTTCAATTAATTTTACTGAATAGCGACCTCGACAAATGAGGTAGCGAAGCCTTCAATTTAGATATTGATACCAATTATTTTTTTTTTTCGTTCATCTTTTCACGCCACATCATGAAAAAATATTAACCCAAACAATTGCTAATGAAAAGCATGAAGTAGGTTTTGATCACTCTTCTCAACCATATGTTTCTAGGAATTATCTGTAATTTTCCAATGAAATGAAGTATCCTCTAAAAACTATTATCGCGTCGAAAGAAGATCTTCATCTGAGTGTAGGGCTTGATCGTCTAGGGTTATTTGTAGATCGTAGAATAAGTAAAAATGGGTATTAGAGGATGATGGGCACGCGATTATTGTCATTAAAGCGAGGGAACGAGGAAACCTGGCACGCGACACAAGTCGGCAGATGCAGGCGTCGTGTGCGCACCGTGCTCCCGCTCAAATAGGTTCAGGTACGAGGACAAACCTTGCCCAATGTGGTCCAGGTGTTTCGTTTCGCTGCGCCTTTCATACGCACACGCAGACATTGCTATATATGTCGGTCCTTTGTGCACACCGAAGGTCCTGTTACGTCTTCTAAGGTTCGCCACCTTGTGCCTTACGTCCGCACTGACCCTTCTTTTCTGCTGGAACAGTGTACCCTTACGTGCAGCCAACATACCCACAAATGCCCATGTGTGTGTGTGTGTGTGTGTGTGTGTGTGTGTGTGTGTTTAAACACAAAGTTGTTGGAGCTTCATATAAATGTAGTTCGTTTTATAAATGAGTCGCCGACTACGATCGGCACGCTTCTCTGACAATGGCGGAGAATTTCCTGCCAGATGTACCATTTTCCATCTATATTTTGCTGCTGCGGGTTCTAGTAAATGTTGTAGATATATAGTGCAATATCACTAGCGTTGATGAACGCCCGCTCGAATCGATTCGAATAATACGATACCCTGCCCGTGCAGTTAGTCTTTCCCTTTCTATATGTATTTTGGGAGCCATATTGGCCTGTGTAAACATCTGGTAAACACCGTGGATTTCGATCTACGAACAGAGCTTATTTTCCAGGTAGCGAGGTTTATTATAATGTGCAACGTGTGAGGGAAATCGAATAGTAACCCCCTCTAACGCGTCATTAATCAATTACGATCGAAGAACAGTATTTATCTATGCAAGGCTTTCAAATGCGAGGTTAGGAAAAAACTTTTCTGCGTGATTGGGCGATATTGCGGTTCCGGAGGTTCAAAAATTATGCAAAATTCTGAATAAGAAAGAAAAGACAGAAAATTTGAAAGAATTGGGTCGTGTGATTTATTGTGCAAAATTAAAATCATGGTTACCTGGTTCATGGCGTTCTTTGTCACATGCAACCCATCAATAATATCGAATGATTTGTGCTTTTTGTTTGTTTTGTTAACATCGTTATGTAAATTTCGTGACTGGTAATCCATATTTTATGTTAGATGGATTTATCTTTTGGTGGATTATGTTCTTTTTATTAATGATAATGTATTTCTTTAGTCGATCGCAGTACTAAATTATTTTCTATCAGTTTTATCGATGTTTTTGGATTTTAAGGAAACAAAATCTAAATAAACTTTGTACAAAATATATGTATATTGTTGGTCTTCTAAGCGATTACCGTTGGTATATTTATTTAGTAAACAGTATTTTTTCAAAAATAATATATGAATTTGAATTAAATAAAAAACCCTAACATTTCTCTCTTATAAAATTTTGAAATAAAATACTTTCAAATGGAAAATTGACAACTTTCAAGATTTCTTGATATTAGCATAAATTTTTAATAACTTAATTTTTAAAGTTACTACAATATACATCTAGCATATATATTTTTTTTCAATCTCAAAAAAATGATTAATTCGAAGGAAGAATTTGTGCAGATTTCATGATTATTTGTATTGAGAATTATTAACATTTATTTCCATAATTTTAGTACGACAATAAAAAATTTATGTTATATTCGATTTTGAGTTAGTAATAAAATTAAAATTTATATTGAAACCATTTTTCAAATTGGAATGAATATCAATTTGATTAATAACAAATTTGCAATAAAAAAACGCTACGATATAAAAATGAAGGTTATTGTTTAGTATTTCCTTTATTATTTTAAGTATAATACAAGGATTTTACGGTAAAAAGATTACTACTATAAACTGTAGTAAAGTAAAAAAAGGTAAGTTATTCGGTCGTGACAGCTGTTTCCTAAAAAAGGATGGTATCTCTTAACATCTCATAAATGTAATTATTTATTCGTGCACAGGTGTGCCTTATGGGACTGTTAAATCTTCTGTAGTTATTAAATAATACTTCTAAAGTGTTTACAATTTTACTAGACATATCTGTAAAACTAAATGGACGAGTATCTTAATTATCTTCATAATAACAGATATACTATTCTATGAGTAAATATCTAAAAACTTCGAATGATTTTATTACACAGACATTCTTATTTCTTTTTATCAATTTTATTGTTGTCACGGTAAACAAATAATTTTTTTTGCAATATTTTCATATTTAAAGCTTAAGAGCCGTCTTAGATATTATAAACGAATATGAAAATATTGCTAAAATTATAAAATTTTCAAAGTGAACGCAATCAAATTTTTAAACTACTCTTTTGGTTTCGCAGCAACAGCTTTTAGCGCTACTGCAACATTTTTTTTTATGTGTCGAAAATCTTTTCAAAGAAAAGTGTAAGTTGTAACCGACGAAAAAATCGGAAACTTTGTTTTTGTATTTTATATGCATAATAATGAACAAATGTTTAAAATATTTCGAAATCTTCAGATGTTAATTTTTAAAAAACTACCCACTAAGTAACGAGTTAAGAGAATAAATTAAATGGCCATTTTGCAAAATTCTCAGTTGTAATATCCTGAGACCTTCAAAATTATCAGAATATTTCCCAATAGCTTTGTTGCAAACAAGTGAATATGTCAAGTTTTGCAGGCAAAACTTAACATATTTATTTGTTCGCAGGAAAGTTAGAAAACATTATATTATGTAATTTTTTTAATTGCCTCCTTATTGTATCGAAAAAGAGGGTGAAGGTGTATATATTTCTTTTATGGATGTTCCACATATCTATGTATCATAATGATACATTTTTTTATTCTTGTTGAATGAAAACTTTTTTTATTTCGTAATTCATTAACAGAAATTTCAAGAATGGTAAATGTGAATTCTGGGAAAAATGACTGAAGAAAATACATAACGCTTGACAAAACTCGGTCGTATAGTTCCTTTCGTGAATCGCTGCTGGTTGTGAATGAATTTGTTATCAGCGAAATGGCCATGAGACCCGGGCCATGAACTATGTCTAAGGGTCAGGCTCGCCACGGACAAGTTTCTCAGTTACAATCCCTCTTCATTCTCTTACGAATACTTGAATATCTCTTGAATGGGAAAATAGCAAAGTTCTATTAAAATTAGATTATGAACGATGGTGGTTTCTCATGATGTACTAAACTATGAAAGCTTACTATCTAAACGTAAATTTGTTCTAAACTAATAAAGAAAAATAGCCTAAGTGGCATGGATTTGGTTAATAATAGGAATAGGAATCATATTTTTAATAAGATAAATTTCTGTAATCGAGTCATCACGATTAAAAAAAATATTCTTGATTTTCATATATCTTGAATATCATATATATGATATTCAAGATAATATATATATATATATATATATATATATATATATATATATATATATATATATATATATATATTATCATATTTAATTAGAAGAAATAGATCAATAATTATTAATTAAATACTTAGCAAAAATATCTATTAATAACTAATATAACTTTATAATTAATCTGATATTCATTTTCATACCAATACCAGCCACATTAAATTTAAGTACGTAAAAATGATATTTTCTTGACATTAATGGAATTTTCTTAAATAAAAATTCTGTTAGCATCTCTTTTTTTAAAATAAATTTACTAATATTGAAAGAACTATTTAAAATGCAAATTAAACGCCTTTGTGTATTATGTTGAAATTAATCGCAAATAGAAATGTTTTTGAAACTGAGAAACTGAGAAAATTTTTCAATATTCCTTTATTATATAATTACAAAACTTTATTATTCTATTTCTAATTAAACGCTAAAAAAATTCTAAACACTAAAACAAGTAGGTTTCTGATAAATTAACTTAAATCAATCACAATTTTTATACCGAAATTAAAATTTCTTACAAAGAGCAAGGAGGATATTTTGTTCCCTCAAAAACTTTAAAATATACCAAAAATTAACCGAACTTGAAACTGGCGACATTCCAACCATTTTAAATCCGCCAATTTGTAATTTCAATAATTTCCACTCCAAAATCAGAATCTACACTGGGGAAAATTTTCTTGTAAAAAATGTTATATAGTCTGGTTTCTGCGTGATATACTCGGAAAAATGAAGAAAGTTTCTACATTTTTATGAAATAATTAAAATGTCTGTACCGAAATTTCATCAACAGTATGGGCATTTTTTTCAGGAAATTGTATGAAATATCGACATTTCGAATATATTCTGCTAAACTAGACATTATGGGAATTTTTCTAAAGACAATTTTCTCAATATAAGTAACGATGCACTATTTAAGGTTGGGAACTTTCAGCAGGTATCGTAATCATGAGATAAATACAAAAAAATCAATTCGAAATTTGTAGCATTTAGTGAAAATCAAAGTGGTGTTCCAAACGGTTTTCGTCAAGTTGATTAAGAATAATTTCTTGAGAAATCATCATTTTTAGTGAAAATCCAGTCATACACCGAAAAAAATATTTAGTAAATTTATCTAAATGGTCATATGCCAAGTGGAAACAAAGTCTTTAGTAATTTTTAACCTATATATCATTAGTCTGACTAAAATTTACTCCCTATTGAGTAACACATAATTTAGTTCAATTTGCTAAATAATTTTCTAGGTGCATCTTTTTTTGGATCAGTTTCAATATTTTGAGCACTTTTACAGGAAATATGGTCGGAATAATTTTTAAAATCCAATATTACATATAAGACCGCATTGGAAATCAATCACGAAAAATCATTTATTCACGACTTAATGGATTAATTACAAAATGTTCAAGACATGTATTGAAAATCATGAAGTTTTGCCCATTAAAATGATTTCAGTAAAGTTTGAATAAAAATGTGATATTAGAATCAAATATTTCTATTATTTGGACATGTAGTGATGTCAATGATAAAACAATTAAATATTCGAAAATATATCATAGTAGTACTTTATAGGAGCAGAATATAGACGAGTTGATTGCAAACGCGTTCGCTAAGATGATCTGTGCACAATACATTATTGTGCTGCCAGTATAACTAGGTCTGCTGAGCTACTGTATTATTAAGTATTCCATTAACGACGATTCAATATCGAAAGCATGTAAAGAGTACGCTCAAGCGCAAAGGCAAACGAGAGCAAGTGAGTAAGAGGGAGAGTAAAAGAGCAGTAAACAATAACGCGTAACATCTAAAAATATCCTCCTGTCTTATTGGTCGTTCGAGGCCTCCTCCCAGTCCGTCTCCATTACTGAAGGCAAAGATCGAACCGTAGATTCTAGGATCGCTCTCGTTCAGCTAAGAAAATCCCCAAGATGATAAACTTTATCACTGACTAGAAATTAATAACCTAGCTTCTACGAATTTCGATCGGTTATTGCGGCACATTCTTGCCTAATTTTTCAAAAGTTATCTCTTAAAAGTCAACGTTCGACCTACGGGAGGATAGTTTTCAACTTGATTGAAAAATGACGAATCCGCGACAAATTTCTGAAAGGCGCGAAGTGCATATTTGTCCATTTTTCGGCACAGAGTTACTTTTGGGCTTCTTCGAAGAACATCTGCGTAACACATTTGCATTGAACTTATGCACGACAGGATTAAATGACAGGATAAGAGCTGTTTGTTTTATGCTTGAAAAATGGCCATGTACAAAGGTCTATATTTAAATGAGCGTGATTTTGCAGATTTTTCTCGTGTTACGCGCTATGCATCGCTCGGGAATGAAGGCGAAATACTAATTTTAATATGGCATCATAAAACGATGAGCTGTTCAGAAATTGCTGGGATTCCTTAATAAAAATGTCGCAGAAGCTTTTTTTACGGGCAGTATCTGGTACATAGTGAAAACTACACGATTTTGACAAATTGGGCAATAATAATTGTGTATATTTTGACATTTATATATATGTGCAATAAAGAAAAAGAAAAATTATTAGTAAAGTTTTTGGTAGTGAATAGTGATTATCATCAAATTGAAGAAAAATATGTTTTTAAACAGTTTTGAAACCAAAATATTTCTTTTAATTTTATTCGCCATCAGAACACAATAACATTTAATATTGTCTATAATAAAAAAAATTTCCACAGATGTCAACAAAAATACCCTTTGAAGAGACTTTATTTACGGCAGCCTAAAAAAATATTTTTTCGAATATTATTTAATATTAATATTGTAGAGACCTCATCTAGATTTTTAATTTATCTCAGTTCGGATTATCTTTTTTCAATAAAGTATTTTAGAGTTTTGAAATCTGAGTTTTTTTTTTAGATGACGTTCGAAATTATTTATTCGAAAGAATTTTATTTTAAATTATAGTATTTTTTGACATACTATGCGTAAAATTTTATTTTACGCATCTTTTCTAGTGCGTAAAATACGATTTTTTCAAAAAAGCGCGCAAATTTTACGCATAGTATGTCGGAAAATACCGTTCGATACATGGGCGTAAGAATTTGATTTTATGCACCGGTCCTACGCCCTTATATCCAAAAATTATTTATTTTATAGTGAAATTGAAAGCTCTTTGAAATGTCTTAAATATTATTTAGAATGAGCTCTTATTATAATCTTTTCACTGCTTATATTCGAAAGATCTTCAAATCGATGCATGCGCGTTCTAAAAGATTATAATAAGAGCTCTTTCTAAACAATATTTAAAACATCTTAAAAAGCTTTTAAATATGATTTTTTTGCTTTTTTAATACACATCTACTATCGGTTCATTAAAATTGCTTTAATCATCGTATATATGGGATTTGCATATGTACAAAATAGGAAAGTGATTATTTGAGAATATTTATCTTAGTTTTTAATAAAATAGATCAATGTGAAAGTTTCGAAAATAAAATAATGCTTCCTTCTGAAGTGAATACCCAGAATCGTCAAAAGAACGAACAGTTTAGAACGTGAGGGATAAGATAAGCAAAGGCGAAAATGTAGTTGCATCTCAACGATGACAGTTGCTATCTTTTTGACAGTTTAAGAAGCCATGTTTGTACGTGCTTCACTGTGAATAAAAAGTAAAGAAAAGCGTTACTGAAACGTAGACTGCACGGAAATATACATTTAAAATATGATTTATAATTTTTAAGCCTTACAATCTTCATATTTCTTATTAGTAGCATATGATTTTTCGTTTCTGTTTTAGACTTGAGTTTTGCAATTTGTAGATTCAAATATATACTAATCATCCGCTTTCTAACTATATAGTATACTAACGACCAATTTCTTTTTGCTGTTTCAGGTGAGTTTCACACTGCCATAATAATTTTTTAAAAAGGGAATTCAAAATATTGACGATATTTTTGAGGTAAGTACTTAGTAAGTCATGAAATCGATATAATTAGATTAATGCATTTATTTTATTTAGAAATTTAAGCAGTTTCTGTCCATTACACACCAACATATTATATACAGTACTTTCAAATTAAACATTTGAAATGAATATTTTCATAAGTACCACTTGTACGTCAAATGTTCGTCCAGAATTCGTCCATTTATCAATATTTACGGTTAAATAAGATTTAGACTGTATACTTGTCCATTGGTCATCCATAATTGGGCCGGGGAAGAAAGTTCCGAAAATTAAAACCCCGAAAGGCTAAAAAGTGAAGAAAATCACGCTGGAGCCATGCTATATCGAAATTTTGGTCTTTCGGTGTGTTGATTTTCGGAACTTCGTTCCCCATAATTGGATGGGCCCAAATTTGAATGTACAATGAACGAAAGAATTGGCCGAATGTTGGACCTCTATAGAACATTTTTGGAAATTAAAACAAAACGAAACGATTTGAGAGTCCGGAATATTTTCCGTGGAAATACGATTGACGTATACTGGACGTATGTTTGGGTGTTCAGAATACACACATCTTACTATTAAAAAAAACGAATGAATATTACTTTAAAATAACTTCAGCAGTCTAATCAAATCAATTTCAAAAGAGTGCATAATAAATCTGGCACTATAGAGATCTATAATATTTTATTTTCCGATAATTATTATAAATTATACACAATGCAATATGTAACGATGTTCTCAATGCTAAGATTGTACTGACTTTTTGTTTGAAATTAATTTTGCCTCAAGTAACAGTGAATAAACGCATTTATTGCATTTTTATGGTTTCTGAAAAAGGATTTAGTTTCTTTAGCATGAATAAAATCTAAAAAATATCTGAAATTATGTATACATTTTTCCAATTCTAAATGTTAGCTGTTTAATGGTGATTTTCTATGTACTGTTAACAATTTATCAATAACATTAATTTGTAATAACTGCGTCGTCCTCTCTAAATTCCTTGGAATGGTAATTGAGCCACTCTTTTGCAAAGAATGAAATTTTCACTCTATTGGGAGTTTTTTCTTTTACTCTTGATGGAGTGAAATGTCGTTCTTCTTACAGTGAAATTTTCACTTTCAATTACAAAAATGACTCAATTTTCACTCGAAGGAATTTAGAGAGTAACGTAGATTAATTCATAGTATTACACCTAGTTTACAGAAGGTGTAACGCAAAAAAAAAACAAAATCGTTTGTAATTTTCATGTGAAATGGGTAAGTATCTTTTCCATCCCTACAAATTTGTGATCATCTCAAACTTTTTTGTTTAACGAGTGTTTGTAGTTGTCATAGATAGGTATGTGTTTTAACACCAAATTTCATGTTTATAATTATCACAAACCTAATTTAAAGGCAGCACTGGAAGTTTCGAGAAGAACCCATTCAATTTTTTTACGCACACGCTAAGTATTATTATAGATGGCGCGCGACCGCAAGATTTTCTCACAAGTAACGAAACCTGTACATACTCTTAAAGTCGCCATTTGATGCTATTAAAAACTGAATAATTGTCAAAGAGAGCATCATTTGAAGAATTTCGTCTATTATCTTGGTCACATTATTCACATATATAATTTATTTAACTAGCATACTCCATAATATTTTTTATTACATTTAAAAGATATATTTTTAATTTTTTACGAAGATTTATATATTATTTTTGATGACTCAAACCTAAAATAATGAAGGAATAATACATTTTGGAAAACTGTCTATACTATTAGTGCCATAAAATAAAACGAATGTTATTGCTGTTATATATGGATCCTTACTTTGCTAATATGAATTAAATGGATTCAATAAAATAAATAAGAATGACAGCAGTAAGTAAAATATTAAATTCATTTCATCTGTTCTTTTTATACTATCGATCTCGAAGATGATGAAGCAACAGCTGAATATTAACAAGCGCCCCTAGTAATTATACATTGACATAACACAATGGTCAACATATAGCACTGTTGCCCTAATACAAATAGATAAGATATGTTGATACCAGAATACTAGAAGTAATTATACCAACGACAGACATGACTTATTTGGGAAAAGTGAAGATCCTTTGTAGTTTATTTATATTCTCACGTTTATGGTAATATATTTCTCTTTTGACAGCACTTCGACTCTAAATGACGATTCACATAAAATACGTTGTTTTGAACTGACGCAATCACCACTCCCCTTTTCATTATACGCACAAAGTAATATTAATTAAGCATGCAGATGTTACGATGAGTTCTACAAATACTCCGGGACGCAAGGCACACGTTTCGATGGCGTTGAAAGAAGGTGCTCTCGGAAGATAAGAATTTTTTAATACGAAAGGCCTATGTAAAACGTATACATAAGCATGCGGGTATTCGAGCATGTGGTTGTACACATATCTTGGATCGCGGATCACAAACTATGATCAATGCGCCAATTCGAGGAAAACGATCGCCTATGACCAGGGCTTGTTTTTTTAATTACGCTGATCCATAAAAATTTCGAGTAGAATTCCGAACGTTATCAAATGCGACTGCTGCGTGATCGTTTTCGTGTGCGTGATTCATCGAAGTCTTGAAAAATATTTACGATCCTCTTGGCGCCTTCGATATTAAGCACGCCTCCATTCTGGCTCGCGTATATACCCGGTGTCATAAAAAAAAATGTTGAATGATCGCGTTTGACCTGCGCTGTCTTGATCATTAACCGAAATATCCGTTCCATCTCCAACCCCTTGCATCAAACTATAAACTACATTGTAAACCAACTAATTAGAATACCTTGAATACCTCCACCCTGCAAAATTTCTGAATCATCGTTAGTCATGTAAATTTTGCCAGTGATTCAGAAGGTGACTTTTAGGAAATCCCAGAATCGTCAGGTGTCTTGGTCATCGCGTGGAATGTTTGCGAATCATTATTCGCCATTAGGTGTATCTTGAGATCCTGAAATATTTGAAATACTTTTGCAAATCCTCCAACAGTCAGACGTTTTAATTTAACATATGTTTATAAGTTTACGAAAACGTCCATACCAATAATTGTTAACTAACGGGATTGGAGTAATCGAATCACTCAACGACCGTGGAAATAGAGTAAGGCATTGCTTGTAACAATTCAGATAATTATTATTTAACCAACATTTTTATTCATTAATAAATTAATTTTTCCTATTATAGTGCGCAAAGTTCGATTTTGCGCACGTATTTGCGTGTGCAAAGTGCCACTTTCCCACATTTTACTGATCTTATAATTTAGCGTGCGGTAAAGAAAATTTGCGTGCGGTAATGAAGTTTTGCGTGCGGTAAAGTAGCGCTATAGGTATACAGACATGTAAAACAGACCTGTCAAAACTGTCATTTGTTTTACTTTTCAATCGCAGTTCTTCAGTACGGAAAACGATAGGTATAGATTAATTCTATCTAAAATAGTAATGTAATTGAAAATGTACCCGAAAACGCAAATGCGAATGAATATTTAAATTCATTAAAATTTATATAAAATATTAATAACAATTAACAGTAATAACGATAATAAATAATGTATTACATAGATATTTATAAATTTAGTCTATTTATTACAAAAGCATTTGCAAATACTGTTTTCGGTCGGGGGGCTCTGCCCCCCCCCCCCAACCCCCCCTTCTCCACCGCCCTTGTACCGCCACTTTAAATGTTGTATATAGGTGTCGAACTTTGCGCACTTAATAGGAAAAATAGTATACGATACTCGTGCGCTGCGTAGGTGTTCCCACACGTACTATTGTTAAATGCATGCGCTAAATGTTTATTAACCTGACTATTTCCAGTGTTCTTAACAGAGGATTCACGCATTTTACAAACATTGCGCTAAATGCTTACTTAACACATTATATTTACTTAACCCGCTGATTTAAAAAAAAAATACCTTAAAATAAGAGTTGAGAATTAATTTCCAATTTCTTAGTTTTATTTTAAGTACCATTACTTAGTCCATTGCCAGTAAAATAATAAATATGTTTGTAAAAAGAATTGTCTAATTAATTACGCAGCCTCACAACCAAAAAATGATGCCACGATGAAAACTAGACCTCAATAAATTTACGTTTTCGGTTCATTTTGTGAGATACTCGAAAGACGAGAGCGAGTTTTGAACTAGTGACCGTGGCTTACGATTTAGAAGTTAAATTTACAAACCAATTGAACAGATTCTTTAAATTCAAAATGGCGGATCCAACTGATTTTAAATTTAGTACTTGGAGTTTTTTGGGATTTGCTGATTCCGAATCTGGTGTCAGTTTTTAAACATTCAAAATGGCGGAACATTTTCAAACATTTGTTTGAATTTGTCTAAAAATGTGGTACTTGGAGGTTTTTCGATTCGCTAATTCAAGTTGAAGAATCTAACTTACGGCCGGATACTTATCAAAAACCTTGAAGCTCATTTTCTTTTATTTTTATTTTTATGTAAACAAAAACTACGCGATTAAAATTTATAACCCAAAGTGCCAGTTTCAAAGTGCTCCATAGTATGTCGGCCACCAATAAATCGTGGTGACCCATAGACAATTATCAAATAAAAAGCAGTTCCATGCAAGAATTTACGCGAAGTTATGACAAAAGAGAAATGATTCGGTTCGATTCGCGTGCGGTCCTCCACGCCTTAATATCCTCCTTGGTGTTTGCCTTGAGGAGGAGATACTTGCGGTAAGATAATCGTGAGCTGGAGTTCTGGCTTAATTGCTAATTAATTTTAATTGATAATTCCACCCTATTGCTCTTGTCGTACCTTACGTTGTAGGCTCATTTTTTGGCTATCTTAAATATAGTAAATTCTTATTTCATATCTTGGTGGAATTCAGGTACGCATGATCTGGTTTGTCTCAACTTTTTGCTACTTAATTTTTTTTTTTTATAAAAACAAATTTTCTGCGACAATCAATGAACTGAGTGATATTATTTGAACTTGTTATTTACAGGAAGGATTAGAAATATGCATTGAATTTTATTTACACGAAAAATATGTTTAAAAAGTCAGAAAATGTCGTGATCCAAAGAAACTGTAAAATGATACTTACGTGATCATTTTTAAGACATTTCTTGGTGTCTTATTATAGGTGTCTTTGGAAATAAGACGTGCATAAGTGACTAAACTTTACGACCCACCTCGGCGCCTGCCAATCGTGATGTGTCATAGATTATATAGTTAAGAAATATGATTCTTTTTAAGAATTATAACTTCCTATAAATTTAAAAGACGAAAAACGTTTGAAATGCTTTAGACAAATGACAAAATTTCGGAACGTTTAATTTCATATTAAAATTTATCGAATTTCATTCCAAAGTGGATATAAATTAAATGCAGTTGAAAATTGCTGAAAATTTTGCAGACCATCTCGTTTATTGCGACAGTTATCCTTGTCATTTCGACAACACGAATTTTCCCGTTTAGAGTTAGTAGATTTTACTATTTTCTTCTGTCAGTATTACTAAATTATAGTGTCTGTTATAAGTCGCCACCCGGATAAGCAAATCATGATCTTCGCTTCTGAGAGCAGGTTAAGTTATGTTAGGTTAGACATTCCATGATGTATTGCTTTATTGTCATTGTCCTAAAATCAGTAAGTAAAAATTCATCAAAAGGCATGTTTAGTGTCTGTCTTTAGCACAATTTAACTCGATATCACTGTTAAACAAGCGTAAAAATATCAAAAGAAGGCCTCGAATTTTAAAGTTAAATACATTTTATTTCATTAGACAGAAAATATCTTAAATTTTGAGAATTTGTTTTTAAAGATTCCTAAATGAGAACACATTTTAAAAGAGGATACTGCTAAGTTTCTTCATTTAAGACACCCATAAAATAACCGATTTTGCAGTGTAGTAAACAAATGATACGTCAATAACCATATTTACTTAAAAATGTTCATCAGTATGTAATAATAAGCGTAATAGTTCGGTATAACGAATTTAGGCATTCCGAAAAATTTGAATCGGAAAAGCGTCTTGTACCTTTCAAAATTTTTAAGTATCAGTCATTTTCAAATCTGAATTTATCTATCTATCGTTGAGAAAAAAATCTCAAATGTTTTCAAGTTTCCATCTTATTTTTTAAAAGTACCCGAGATATGGCCAGATATGTATATTTCAATGTGAAAAAAATGTAGTCGTATTTATAATATAAAAATAGTTCATAATGAACTGATCATATTCATCATTTATTTAGTAAGATGTATTACAAGATAATGGAATTGACAGTTTATGTACACCATGTAACTGTACATACGTTGCTATCTAGCTGATTCATTTTGTTAATTTATGAAGTAACGAAAGAGATAAGTCTGAAAATTAATGTATCTTGCTACGCAAATAGTATAAATGACTTTCGCTTAGTAATGTAGCTGCATTTCTAGTAGTACAACGTATGATTCCAGATAATAGTTAATTTAACTAGGACAATAGTTATCCCATTATTTCACTACAATAAGGAGTCATTTTTTAGAGGATTGGACTATTCGTATCTCTCAATGTACAATAGAATTTAAATATATTTATTCTTATCAATTTTGAATTACAGAAAATTACTCGATTATTGCTTAAAAAATACAGTATTATATCAGGACCGAAATCAATTAAAAATCTGCAGGTATCAAAGGAGTAACGTTGTAGATTTGAGTTTTTAGGTTTTTGATTCAGAAATGCTTTATTGCAATCGATTTCGAGGCGCTACTTGGCGAATCTTTGACCCATCGGAATGCAACGTGTCTTGTGTGAAACGGGGCGGTATTCAGATCGTCGTTGGCTATTTAAATCGAGCATCGTCGTCTACAGGGCGCCGCCACCGCCACCGTCGTCACCGACGTCTACGACGTCTCCGTCGAAGATACACCGATAATTGCCAGCTTTAGGTGATTCAGATAACGCACAGGCATTGGTTTAATTCATAACAATGATATACTTTAGAGAAGCAATGGACATTTTGAACATTGTGTAATTATTTATTATATGCAAATTGATTAAAAAATTAACCAGGCTATTAGTAGATAAAAATAAAGAAGAATTTTTACTTGTAATTCCTTATTCTCTCTCAAATTCTTGGAGTAAACTTAATTCTAATGTAGTAAATTGACTGCAAACTACTGAATTATGGAAAGTTTAAATTTATATTTTGAAAATCCTAAATAACTGAAAAATTATTTACTTCATTTTGATTCAAGTATTTTATATCAAATTCAATTTTGGAAAAATTAAAAAGAACTTATCCTACTACTTTTGGGGTCCCTCTTCATGATTCCCGGGTCTAACTTGAGATCCAGCAAACAGGAATTCTAATATGGCGTCCAATTTCAAGAAAAATGCCAAAAAATGTAGAAATATTTAGTCTTATGCATTTTTTCAAGCCCTCAGAATATTGGGATTCTGTAGAAATTATGGACAAAGATGCGTAAAAAAATTTAAATTTTAAGAAAAAAATGTTAATTTTGTACCCTACTTCATGTCAATGACCTCAAAATGGCATCATGATGAAAATATCTTTGAAAACTTTCTGAACGCTGTAACTCAAAACCTATGCACTTTTTTTAAATTCTATGCTAATAATAAAAAGTTCTTAGACATCATGGAGTCATTTTTAATTTATATTTTCAGAAATTTTGCTATTAAATTTGTGACAAAATTTGTACACATTGGTTAAAAAGTTCTGAAAATATTTGGTATATTCGATGCATTTCTAAGTATTTTTTGTTTTTTGCATGTTTTTCTAAAGTTTATAGATTTTGAAAACATGAGATTTTTTTTTGACAACTGTACACTTTTGGAAAGATTGCAAACAATAAAAAATGTCTAAAATTCATCAGAGAATATACTCATTTTTTTCAGAATTTTTCGTTAAGTTCTAAGATTTTATTAAAAAATGGAAATAAAAATATCGTCAAAAAAATGGGAATCCAGCATATTCCACGAGGATTTCTAAGAGCTTTTTATTCTTAGCATTTTTTATAAGTAGCTTATAGTTGTTGACTTACAGTGTTTAGAAATTTTTCAAAGAAATGTTCAATGTGACACCATTTTCAGGTCGTAAACATAATTTTTTTTTTAATTCAAATATTTTATGCACTTTTGATTGTTTCAACTGAATCCCAATATATGAGAGCTCAACAAAAATTCATTAAACTAAATTTTTCGATCTTTTTTGGGAAATGTTGTCAAATTTGACACCATATTGGAATGCTTGATTGCTGAAACTCACTTTTAACCTGGAACTCTAGAAGACCGACCTCGAAACTAGTAGCATACATACTTTTATTTTTTGTTTAGCTTTGATTTTGATAAGAAATACGCGATTGAAATTTAAGTAAACAAATTGTCATTTCAGGTTATAATAGGTTATAGGGATTCTTACGTAATCCGCCGATAAGGTAGGAATATACGCTAAAAGATGTACATTGTTTATTAAATAACTTATTAACAATTTTGCGCTATGTAATTTTCATTATTCATAATTTTATAAATTATTGCAGTTATTTTTTGTAAATCTGGGTTTCAATTTAACAAAATTGCAATCTACGAGTATTCGATTAATCACATATAATGGTAAAATCGAAATAGCATAAGGGTCAGGTAATATCGGACTCGGTCTATACCGCCCCTAACATTTTCGCGAATTACCTTAGCTACGACTTACAGTGAATGGTTTCTTATTCCACAAAGGTTAATTATGACCATACCTATATGTAGTGTAGTACCCGGGATAGTGTTCAACTTTTTTTCTGGAATTGTAATTTTATTTTCGTCTATCCTAACAATTATTTGAAATACAAAAATTACATTGAATCTAAAGACCAATAACATACTTAACCGTCTCATTAAAAATGTATTGCAGTACTGAAATCAGTGAGATTCTTTGATGCATTCATTGGGTAATTAGTTTTAAAAATTTACCATTTCATATAGTGATTTCAAGACACACTTTTACTGTACGAAAATGTTGACTGTATATCGTGATAAAAATAGTGGAAATGTTTGTAATACTAAATAGAATTATATAAAAACAACTTTTTGGATTATTTTGTTATATATTTAATTTTGTAATAAATTAATTTTAATTCTATACATTAATTGTATTTCTTATATTTGCGCATCTTCGGTCATCGCCAGGTAACGACAGATTAGTATTCTGCTACTGTCAATTCAATTCAAGAATTAAAAACGAACCATGCGCACGTTCTTAACCTCGTGATTTTATTTTCATATCTATAAAATACTTCAATATTATATTATTATATTCTAATAAAAGAATAATTGAATGGTACTAATAAAATTCCCTGCTTGAAATAGATTTTTACGTCAATATGTGATTTCCTTTGAATCGTGACATACTAGAATTATACCGCAAGTCTGATTATAAGTAAAATTATAGGATGTCAGAAATGAAATTGATTTTTCGTATAAATCTGTGTATATATCAGGAATATACTAGAAATGAATTGGTAATGTATTAGTATAATTAGTTATACAGAAACTCCCACATGAAGCCAATGCATAAATTCTTCTACTAGCAAAAACCAAAATATCCCTTTTTCTTAAGAATACTGTTATACTTCAAAACTTGGAATGTTTTATAAGACACATATTTCTAATGAGAAAGGAGAACATCATATTTTCAAATTTGATATGAACTACTTCAATTGCCTTTTATTCACTTAGAATACAAGTACTCACCTCAAGCGAACTGTATATTAAGAATGAAAGTAAAAAAAAAACATAAATCCAGCGTATAGCAATTTCGTAATAATTTTCATTACTTAATGTGCTTCTTATCCAAAATTTAGTGCTTATTTGGAATATTACTTGCATTTATTTCAATTTATGAAGTGAAGATGTAAACTTATAATGAATTAAACTTATGTACTTGTGACTAAATGTATAATTTAATAGGACTATTTTTATTAATCATTATTTTATTATTAATATTTATTATTAAATATTAAAACAACTTTTTTTATAGGAGTCTAAACTTAATGACGTAGGTGTAGAACTACAACGTTACACCTGGATCCTTGCGATTACTGCAAAGATTCATACACGTCTTCAAATTGTTAATTTTACTCTCAGGGTTATGCATACAATTTTATTAGTAGAAAATCTTATGTTCTACATTTTGTATTGGAATCAATTTTTGGCCATTGAATGTTTCAAAACACAAAAAAAACAATCATCATTTCACCGTTTTCAAGGTGGTGGCTTCAGTTTGCTCAAACGCCAAATTTTATTATCATTCTTACCAGGAGACATAAATACATCAGAATAGCCTGCTGCATTATTATGTAGTTTTACCAATTAAATATACATAGATTTCAGTTGTGAGCAGCTGTATGGAAGTTTTTTACACGTAATTGTTTAACATATTCTTTCCTTTTCCAATCTC
Source organism: Trichopria drosophilae (assembly GCA_030407085.1). Taxonomy (NCBI): domain Eukaryota; kingdom Metazoa; phylum Arthropoda; class Insecta; order Hymenoptera; family Diapriidae; genus Trichopria; species Trichopria drosophilae. The sequence goes on from CM059584.1 coordinate 41,427,342, forward strand.
AGTATTTTTTTTCTTTCTGTTACATGAGCCAATTTAGTGGCAACCAAACACTTTTCCATTTTTTAATATTTGATGAAAGTTCCGATTTTCTTTGCATTTTGAGCTAAAAGATGGTTTAACATTAAAAAACTAATGACTTTTTTTCTATATATCATTGTTTATAATTATTATAAATAAACAAAGGCAAAAAATCTCAAAAATTTGTTATATGTTTATGAATCAAATACGTTAGGTGAGATATTTGATAATAATAAACCAATAATATTTATAGTAATATTTGAAATACATTCCTTTAAGACTAAATATTCTGAAATCGCCTTTACATTAAACTAATTTAAAATAATGGACCCAATGTGACGGATCAAAAAATTGCATATGTTTGCATAACCTTACGAAAATTAATACTTTTTGACACGGCTGAATACAAATCTTTTTTCAAATATTCGAATTTAAAAATGGCGAATACCATATTATGGTGGATACAAAATAAAACATATTTGAATATTCTAGTAAAGACAATTACTTGAGGGATAGCGTGGCGTTGAATACGAATCTAATGTAATATACGAATAAAATGGATTTTCAAAATTCAAAATGTATTCCAATGATGAATTTAGCTTCATATCTGCAAAATTCGAAATATTGATCAGTAATAAAAAGGGGTCATCTCCTTTAAATTTATTCTCTCGAATGTTTTCGGAGTGGTTAATTGAGACCATTTCATTATAATGTTACCAGATTTTTAGTTAGCGATCCAAAAATCGACGAGTAGCTTTCTATATGACGATTTGCAAATATTTGCACATTTTCATTTGCTATTTTAGATCCGCAATTTTGCTGAAAATCTGATACTAGATTGGTGTTCAGTTACCACAAAAAACAACATATGATGTACAGTTTGAAACATTTACTTTTGTTCAGTTCTGATCATTCCAAATATTGTAATGTAGAACCTTGCCAATGCATCTCTACAAAACTTGGGAGTCCAGATATTTTTGAGGTAATGAACGAAGGCATTTCATACTAAAGGATGTCAGTTGTTGAGATGAGATTACGATGGTATCGAATGAGAATGTGTGCTGATAATATTATAATAGTAGGCCAGAGACGATGATAATATTTTTAGGGGATGTCTAATGCAAAGGTGAACATGTAGAATGAGAAGGACGGCGATGTTAAAAAACTATTTTTTGGTCCCAGCGGGCGTTAAAATCCTATTTTACGCCCTCGAAAATTACATGGTTAAGATAGGAATTCCTCACCGACCAGCCCACAAATCGGAGACAAAGAATCGAATTTTGTACCCTCTAGAACGAAAAATAATGTTCGCATTAAGAAAAGTACTATTGGAAACTTGTGATACCAGACGATGTATTATTGACATTATAGTCATGGAATAATATTTGTCTTCCATAAAAGCTGGTTGTTTCGGTAATTGTTATAATACAATGCAGGGGCCGGGGAACAAAGTTCCGAAAATCAACACACCGAAAGGCCAAAATTTCGATATCGAATGACTCTAACGTGATTTTTTTCACTTTGTCTTTGAAAATGCGGCAAGAAGAAAACAAATTAAAATACCTTGGATTCACGCAATATCGAAATTTTAGCTTTTCGGGGTTTTGATTATCGGAACTTTGTTTCCCGGCAAATGCAGGATTGTCGGCACAAATGTGCATTTAAAAATGTGTTTTTTTTAATCTTAAATGCTTCATCTGATCAATAACTAAAAAATTTATCATGTGTTTTAGGTCATGTATTTACATTTGTATAAAATAAAAGTTTAAACAACTGTTTAAAAAAGTTAAAGTAATAATGCAATAATTGATTATCATATCGTAATGATTGTTCGATAAAAAAACAGCAAACGTCAATGAGATTTTCGCACGAAATAAGGTGGAACGATGCTTGGGTTTACGGGAAGTCATGCACCGGTGAATTGAAAACCCGCCCTAACGCATACGGGTTGCGGTGGTCGCGGGTTCGAGTTTCGACCACGAGCGGTTCCATCCGGAGATGGAAGGAGGAGGTCGATGTTTTGCGAGCAAATACATCGAGAAAACTGATACCGTTAGACTTATACTAAGCGTCGCATACATGCGTACTACCTGCATGCACGCATGCTACTCCGCATCGTACGCTGTTACGAGCGTATATACGCGTACGTAAGAAGCGTCTTGTATGACACGCATGTTATTCTTTTCTTTTCTTATATGGGCTCGATTCAAATTTTTACGTTATTTTCTGACTGAATAGCTTATTGTACGCACCGTCCGGGGGTTCAACGCACTCTCCAATTTTCTGGAACCGTGCTTTCGTACGGAATATTCTCTATCATAGACGTGCAATGCTATAAAACCAGCAAAAATGCATTTGTGCGATCTGAAATCGCTAGAAAATCTAACAATTGAAAAAGATATAAGAACTGTAGTTTGTGCTAGGCAAAGGTTGTTTGCCTTTTTTTTACAATTGATTTCGAATTTTTGTACTTCTTATTCTTATTACTGTCGAATGGAGCAATAATTTGATATTTAAATTTCATATTTCTTTTATTTAGTCTTCTCTAACTCTTCCTTAACTCATTAACATCCACAGGACACAATTTTGTCATTTGAGTTTGACTCGTGATTATATGAGGAACGCGACAAAACAATATTTGAGAATTATTGTGTTTTATACTTTTTAGAGTGCTGTTTCCCTGGTAGAAATTTGTCCCTTTTTTTCTTAGACTGGCTTCCCTTAACATGGTAAATAAGAATGTTATACAAGAATTGTACAAAAAATGTTTTCATTTCTACCAGGGTTCTAATGGTAGTGGTTAGAATTTTACCAAATGAATTTTAATCCTTTAATGAATGTAATCCCTAAAATTAGTTTGTTGTTTCTTACCATTCTTTTATTGGTCCAAAACGTATCTAAATCGTGTCCTCGGTGTCTGAACTTAAAGTAAATACAGTAAATACAATACAAAAAAACTTAAAAAATTGCATGTTAAAACAAAATGGCGAGCAAAGACAAATTCATTTTCAAAACTTAACAATTGTTTGATAGTTTTAAGATTTAGCTATAATTTTCATAGAAAAATAATGTCAATGAATTGGTTAAATAATACCCTCAACATTTTGCAGAATGTTTTGATACGATTTTTGTTTTTTGACAAATTTAAAAACTTAAAATTTCGAAAAAAGTCATTTAAAAAATGTTGGAGTTTCTTTAGCCAATTTTACCGATAATTCTAAATTGAACACATATAAATTAATAAGGTTTCTCGATTATTAATCCTTTAATTCTTTTTCATGAAAACTATAGACATTAGAAAAAAATTTGTTATAAGAAAAATTTCTTGAAATTGGTTAAATATACTCCCAAATTTTGTAATGACACTTTTCAAATTTTCAATTTTTGGAATTTTGGAAAACACAATAATTTTGAGGGCATTATTTGATCATTTCTAAGATATTGTTGTTCTATGAAAATTTTCGAACTAAAAAATTTCTTGTTGTTTTTTACTAAAAAAACAATATCTTTTGATTACAAAAACCTTTAATCAATGTTTTCGAGCCGAAAACGGTTAAAGGGGCCATCATGTAGTAAACATTTTGCCTCGAAACCGTAACTTTAAAACATATATAGAAGCAATGGAATATGGAAATGACGACATCCTAGATAGCTACTAAAAGTCGAACATTTTGGGTCGATATAATATTTATTCGAAAGCAACGATATATTTCGATAGTTATTTTTCTGAAATAAACGTTCATATATATTCTTTATTACGATTTTGCATTTGTTTTGTTAAGTTTGCAAATTAAAAATTATCTAAAATGAGAAATCTTTTTTAATTATTATAACCATAACAGAATTCTTTACAGATCTTTATGAATTGTAACTTGACGAACGTGGCGATATTTACAGAATTGGTCCGTCACATTCCGAATAATATTAAACAATTTACTAATTCAAGTTTTGTATGAATATATATTTCTTTCGTAATTCATCTGTGGCTTTTTTAAGTAAAAACTTTGAAAACATGAATACAAAGTTATCTACGTTCTTCAACGACGCAAAAAATTGTTTTTGTTTTTTATATGGTACATATCTGGTTAGTGGCGATGAAAACATGCTGATTATCTTGCATATGCAAAACTAATATGTATTGTTAGTATAGAGCAACGAATATCCCAAGAATGTGCGATATTCCAGTGACCGTGCTATACTTATGAGAAACGCTGTATCTGTTTAGATCTAGTTCGAGTTAAGTAACATTTTAACATGCTGTATATAATTACTCGTTGATTCTTTTTATTTCTAGAATTAACTTGACATTTTTTAATACGCATTTCTTAATTTCAAATTGTTATATTGAATTCTAGAATATGAAATATTGCGAAGTCAATTTTACATAATTTAAAAGTAAGAGAAGCTCGAAATCCATTCAATTGTGCAAATTCAGCAATCAGACTATCAATTTTGTTTCGCATGCTATTTCTAAGTCATTTAATAATGATTTTAAATGTTTCTTCCTGTTTCATTAGTATAAAAGAACAGGAAACTGCTCAATAATTGCATATGGCTATAAATAATGAAGTATTATAATGTCCCAAACAAATTGAGATCTGAAAATACTTGTACGAATGTTTTGTACAGTGCATTTATATAAAAATTGTATTTTGTTAAGTGGCTCTTCTTGCACGTGAAACACCCTACAAAATGACTTTAAGATATAATGAGACTGCACATACTTTCCAGTCCGCAGTTCTCGCCGTCCAAATACGAATAGCGTATGAATATCTCAGGAGGCCCTAACATTTAAAGCCTAACACTAAATTTATGAAAAAATACTTAAAAAAAAATACAGGCGTAATAGAAATATAAAAAAGGATAAATTATAAAAGTGTGGGCAAGTTTTAGGTTCATTAAGGTACAGCGGGAGCTTCTCTCGACAAGTTTTTATAACATTTTGTATTATAAATTTAAAGGCGCCACTCGATTGAAAAAATTGCTTTTCAATCTCGCACAGCCTATTACCAATTTAAAATGTTTTTTTGGAGTTTAGTACCTAGTCGCTGATTACGAATTTGCTGACAGTTTTTCAAAATTACAAATGACGGATTCATTATGGCGGACGAATTTGTAAAAAATCATCGGATTCACTTGTAAATCGTTATTCAAAATAGCGGATCAAATATGCCGGACAAACATTTTACAATTTACTCCGTTTGAAGAAAATTTGTTACTGGAGGGTTTCCAGGGACGTTGCTTACGAATGCGAGTTTAATATTCTCAAATTTAATATTCCGTATTCAATGAAGTTGACAAAATTAGCGTCGGCTTAGTAACCAAAGGCCCTGAAAACCCTCGAGTAGTAGATTTTGTTAGAAATGAGGCATTTGAAATTTTTGTTGTCCGCCATATTGGATCTGCTATTTTGAATTTTGTAGAACTAACGTCGGATTCGTAATTATCCGGGTAAAAATGATTTCTATAGAGTTATATAGAAATTGTATACAAGTATATATGAATTTTGTATCTAAATGAATTATATGTGATTGTATATAATTTTATAGCTGATATATGACTGCATATAATTGTATACTTTCGTATATAATCATATAAATATATAAATTTAATAAAATAAAACTTTTTAGCATATATTCACAAAAATGTCAGGGTGTTAATAATACAAACGAAGCAACCAAAAATGTTATATATGATAAGATTATTTATATGACTCCTCTTAAACACTGATCATACTTTTTTATGAGAATACTTTTTTTAACAACGATTATAAAATTGTATAGAGACAAGAACGCTATATAATTGTGTGAAATTATATATAAATTTTGTATGCAGTTGTACAGAATTCTATATAACTAAAAATTTGTACCCGGGTGGCGACCCCAAAAGCACTTTAAAACAACTTTGTACTGTTTGCATAAAAACGAATTTACTAAAAAGAAAACACCATTTTGCAATATTATTTGTTAATAACAATTGTAATAATGAGATTAAAAGAGAACATTATTTTTTTAAGGTTATTTAGATTCTATACAAGAAATGGAAAATATTTTGTCTCCATATTTTTCATATTCTGAGAGAAAAGTAACGAAATGTGAATAATTCTAGGTGGTACAACATATGTACCACTATGTCGCAAAGGGTTAAGACTTTTTTTGGTACTGGTTTGTTTGGTAGACAGTTTATCTCGCTTTCCAATGCCATGAAAGAAAAACAATGTGATTGTTGGATCGTCTTCTATAATAGATTCTTCGATTATTTCTGAACCTTTGAATGTAAAAATGTTGTTAAAAACAGGCATTCAAAAAAAAAAAAAAAAGTCATCCTTCAAACTACCCTGTCGGTATAACTACAGCGGCAGCTTTTTGGGTGATACTTGGACATCGCAGGTTTCTTCCCAAATCGTAAAAGTCATGTTTTGAAATAAATTGATTTAAGAAAACGTTATTTTCTGTTTCTAGATAATAATTCAAATGTTGAAATATCAATGTTTTGCAAATGAAAAATGAAATTGAAAATCTGTTTACGATCGTTCTCTTTTCTTCAGATTCAGTATATTACTGGATTCCTGCCCTGTGTTACTATCCTGTTTCATACCGCTCTTTCATTCTGTGTTTTAACCTCACTCTTGGCGCAAATTCTTTCTCCGTCTTGCCTTTTCTCACGCGTTGTTCCCGTCTCAATTTCTCTGGCTTACTCGCTCTTTCTCATGCTCCTTCATTATCCATCTTGGCGGTCTCTAGCGTTCTTCCTCCAGCAAGGAAGCTTTCTCTGTTTCGTGACCACCCAGAGTTTCTCGTAACCAGACCAGCACGGTAAACAGCATGGACTGAGCATACCTCTAGAGAAAGGCCAGTAGCGCGGCCGCCGGCCGGCATATTCCGTCTCCGCATCGGCATTGTACGCGGCAATCTGTACACACGCGGTACTCACTGACTCACCTTATGGAAGCCACTGTGAGAAGCAATGATACGGGGTGCAACCAGCTCCACTTTTACAATCAACCAAAGAAAAGCTTCCAATCCGAGAGATAAAACAAAAAACACCAATAATACTGCTCTTAGAGTTTTGAAGACGATTTGTAGGTCGACTGGATTCGCCACCACTTCATCCGTTTCGTCTCGAAACAATAAACTTCTATCCTACACAAAAAATGGCAATAAATTTTACAAATCTGTTGCAATTTTCATTTGTAAAAATTTGGTAATATGCTCACGTTTAACGTTGTAAAGTTCCTACGTGAAGTTGGGAACTTTTAAGGTTTTGTATGTATCTTTATATAGAAGATGGTAAAATTACAATGTGTAGTAATTTTACCGAAGGTAACGTTGAATTTTTATCTTTTGAGGTTACGAAGTTTACAACGCTACACGTTAGTCAAATTCGAGCCAATGTTAAACGTGGTAATTTTACCATTCCCGAGGAAAACACATCAAAATTTATAAAATGACAACTCCCAAACAGAAAACTTACAGCATTAAACGTGGAAAGATTACCATGTTCAACGAGGGCTTGATTTTAACCAACGTCTAACGTGGTAAAATTGCTTTTCTTTTTTTACAGTGCAGCTTTTCATCCTGTATGTCTGCATTGAAAAAAAGAGCTAATGGAACCACGTAATAAAATGTAGAAATTGTTATAACGCATAATAATAGTAGTAAACGTTTGATTAACTTTTAAATTTGGGTTAAACCCGTGCTGCGATAATCGTGGTATATTTATCGTTTGGAAGGCAGGTGGAAAAAACGTGTCGATGTCCGCCTACAAAACGTTTCGCTATACCATTGTTTACACACGTGTTAAATGATTACTTCAGCAGATACGGAATCGTTTAATAACCATATAATGTATGGTTAACGTAATAATAAATTACTTGTTGACCCTCCGGCCGTAAAACTCGATTTCTCGGCCTAGCGAAACCTTCAGCCGCGAATTATCGAGTCCTACGACAATCGGTTAAAAAAATACATTATGTGCCAAGGGCGCAATTATCGATCACCGACGAGTGTGATTGTTACCCTCACTTCGCTCGGGCGACAAACTTCACAATTAAATTATATGGTTATTAAACGATTACCTATCTGCTGAAGTAATCATTTACTTCGACGATTGTGAAGTTTGTCGCCCGAGCGAAGTGAGGGTAACAATCACACTCGTCGGAGATCGATAATTGCGCCCTTGGCACATAATGTACTATTATTGAAAAAAATCTTGAATTTACTCATTTATTTCTGGAAAATCTAGAAAGTTCTGCTGATTTTTAACGAATTGTTTAATATAATCAGGGAGAACAAAATTGAGGACCTGCGTAGAAAAACGGCCTAACTCGACTCAAATGCTTCTTCCGGAAATGAGTTACATTGCAAGAGTACGTTATGTTGCACTTAATGTATTCATTAGGGAAAATTCATGAAGAATTTTTTAAAGGCTAAAACAGCTCCCGTTATGGAAAAACGGCCTAACTCGGTTTAGTTAGGCTGTTTTTAAGAAAATCGAATTCTTATTAATATTATACGAAAAAACAAGTTGATTATGAGAACCAACTACAAACTGGTTGATAGAACCCAAGTAATGAATTGTACTTGGTTCCGTCTACCATCTGAAGTTAATTAAAAGAAATAAAAAATATCCTGCGAATAAACTCAGTTGGTTGTCCTAAAGAATTAATTTGTTGGCTTGATTGTAAACGAAATCAGTTTTTACTTATACTACGTAATATTATGGCGTGATGGCTATACATATAATACACTAAACCAATTAAATAGTCCACTCAACCAACTAGAAGTAGTCTTGCTAATAAATTTCTTGTCTAGATCTCAGTTCACTAAGACAGTTTGGAAGGACAACAAATTTATTGGTTATCCCGACCAAGTCGTTCTTCTCATCATTTATTATAAGAAATATTAATATTAACAATGTTGTAAATCGAGTTGAAACCGCAAATTTTAATTTGAGCTCTTGTATTTGTAAATATTTCGTAAATCCTCAATATATTTGTCATTGTAGATACTAATATGCTTCTACATGTATCATGCTGATGTATGATGCTCATATTTTCTAAATATCCATAAAAAGTACTTAATTTTGCTGAATATTCGTAAAAAACGAAACTGATTTTCAGAATAACGGCCTAACTCGACATTTTTCAATTGCAATAAAACTTATATGATTATAGAGATGCGAAAAATGTGAATGTCTTTTATTGATGTTGATACTGATTAGGAGCACTGATAGTATCAAACATGTAAATAGTTAAACAGTTTTTTCTCATTTTCTCGTAATCGACTTTTTCTACTTAGGCCATTTTTCCACGCAGCCCCTCATATTGATGATTTCGGCCAAGAGCTTTTTACTCAAAAAAGTTTGGCATCAGAGTCCTTTGCAAACTCCATCAAATACCAAAATGCTCAATCCGGGTCATAGACAAATCTGAAATACTTGCAAGGGGCGTAAGATCTGCTACATTAGCATTCTACATCTTTATTTAACGGGTTCCACGGCTGAATAACAACGGGACTGCTACATTCCAGAGGTGGAGAGAGAATGAAATTGTTGAATTCATACAATGTCCGACGTCGAAAGTACCAGCGTAATCACGAGCGTAAAAGTCGGGCAAAGCAGGTATTGTCGGGTTTGGGTCGACTTGTGTCCGATATGTGTATATTATATATACATGTATAAGTAGACGGGTAACCGTACTCTCTCGAAACAGGGCAGCAGTACGGTTTGTGTCGCGCCTTTGGTCTCGGCGCCTTTTGAGCCGATGTCGGTGGAATGTTTACATGCGAGCGCACCTCGTGACAACGGCTTTACTCCGCGCTGGCGCAGCACCTGGATCCGCGCACCCCCCTGCCTCCTCGGGGTCCCCGTCAACGGCCGCGGCGTAGGTGGCGGAAAATATCTGCGCAGTTGCTCCGAACTCGAAATTCACGTGCTATAAGTTGACATATTCTTCCGCAATAATGTTTTGTTTATTGTCCAAAATGCAAATGGACATTACGATCAATGTCGACGTTGTCACCGACAGATCATGCGCGGATCATTGTGTGGGGTCGCGAGGTTCATTAGCATTGCAATTAACGCGGGAAGGTGGATCGTCCCGACAATACAAGAGAATGCGAAAAATTACATAACCTCTCGTTCGATCCACTTCCGATAACAGCGCTTCGGATTTCGATGATGTTGAATTAAATTCACAAGATTAACAATTGCTCGATATGGAAGAATTGGCATGTCTGGATAAGGTATGTTTGAATAACAATCATGTTTTTATTTCCTAGTGATGTTTTATGGTGCCTAAATGTAAATAGTCTGATGGGCATGCATTGTCCAGGGATGAAGGTCACAAGAAATAAACAACAGTTTGGATCGATAATAAAGTTTTAGTTTCCTGTACATCACACTTTCCGGGCAACGATTAATGCATACAGTAGTCCTCATCCTAAGTTATACCATCCGTTCTTACAAAATGGCGGCTGACTGTTAAAAATTATATCCCATCCCTACTCCCACTCCCGCATTTTCGTTCATGTTCGTTGCGAGAGAGTGTGTGGTACGGATATAACCGAAGTGTTTCGAGGTTTGCCGATCCTTGCCGAATATCGTAATTCAAATTGTGTAGGCACTGTCCTGTCTGTCGTCACGATGCACAAAACGAAATGTCATGGAGGGAGAAAAAGGGAACCGGCGGTATAATTTTGGAAGAGAGAAATGCATAACTTTGGACGGCCTCACAACTTTGGATGGGACAACTTAGGATGGGGACTACTGTACTTGGAACTTTATAAATGGCTTCATTTTTGTTCATAATTGTTGTGTTTTCTAGCACGCATGCGCGAAACATGTCGAATTCATGATGTTGCCTTTAAAAATCTTTCAAAAAAACATAATTTTATAATTTCATTGTGATTTTGGTGTTATATTCGTGTATATTGCCGTAACGGCCACATACGCACACAGGCGTTCGTGTAGAATCCAACAATTTTCTTGATATCATTCTTATCCGGAAGTCATTAAAGTAAAGGTATTTCCAATAATTGATTGACAAAATATGCACAGTACATGAAAAGCAGAATTCCACTCAGAAGTTTCCAAGTTGTCGACTTTGCGAAATTTACAAATTGTCTCATGAATTTTGCCGATTTCACACTATGTCACTTTCTCAAACTAAACAGTTTATGGGTATAGCGTGACTCTCCTCATACCGGTGCAGAGCACGAATTGTAATAAATTCCTTACAATTTTTTTCGCCTGTAACTATTCTGAATGGTAATAGATATCATGCATTTTACAACATTATGATTTTGAATGAGTAACGGTTATAGTTATCTTCTTTCTTGCAAGTATTTATTTAATATCTCCCGCCTCTACAAATACTTTCCTATAAAAATGACGAAACTTTTCTGACGTTAATCATATCGTAACACTGTTGAAGTTTTTATTGAATAGTGACACTAAATTACTGAGCGTTTTTCAGTTTACTTACACTCTAAATTTCTTGGAGTGAGAATTCACTCTTTGGTTAGTGAAAACCGAGCAACTCTCGTGAAAGAGTGAATATTCAACTCTTTAAGAATGAAATTTCAATCTAATAAGAGTGAAGATTCCATGTTTCCCTCCGAGTCGTGGAGTTGACAACTCTGGAACAAAGAGTGAATTTCCACTCTTAAATAGGTGAATATTCACTCTTTCACAAGAAAAGCTCGGTTTTCACTAATTAAAAAATGAATTCTCATTCCAAGAAATTTAGAGAGTAGAGGTAATAATGAAATGAAAACAATTAATACATTAAATCATCTTACGATCATTTTACAGTTATAATAAAAATAATTGTTAAATTAATCATTGTTAATTATAATTAAAACATAGGAGCAGCAACACGTCAATTAAAATGGAAAAAAATATACAAATCATGTCGGAGGACTTCAATTAAAAAAAAAATGATTGATTAAAGAAAACTTAATATAATTGGTAAAAATTCATTACAAACAGAAATTAAATTACAAAACATTAAGAAATTACACACATGGATTGGGTAAGAAATAAACTCCTAAAATTTCACGTCGTTATCTGTCAAATCAAAAGAAAGAATTGCAGACTAAAGCGTAATTAAGAAAATAGTCATTAGAAATAACACAGCCGAACAAAAATTTGAGAATTTCATGTAGTCCTATAAGTAAAAATCGATTCTGGCAGAATTTTCGCTCTAGAATCTAAATATGACCTCCAAAATATGTAATTGGCTCTAGTTTTTGAGATATTTTAGTTCAAAAAGGTAAAAAATTCGATTCTAGGCCTTTTTAAGCATCTACTCACAGCCTAATAAAATGCTGTTATCCTGCTAATAAGAGTCAATTCTGATAGCAGAATCTAAATATGTACGCCAAAATAATGAATTGAACCAAATTTTTGCCTAAATTTAAGGTCAAAAGGGGTAAGAAATCGTGTTTATGGCATTATTTCTGTTTTTCGCGAAAAGTAGTTAAGACGTTAACGAGTTTGAAGTGATTCGAATTTCAAAAAGTTCGCTGGGCACATTGGATCCACCGAATTGCTTGATTTTAGTGCCTCGTATAGTACAGATGTGAAAAATGCCCAAAAGCACCATTTTTTACCCGTTTGATCTTCAATTTGTTCAGAAACTGGATCCAATTGGTTATTTTGGCCCCTTTGACCTTCCATATCTCAAAAACTAGAGCCAATTGGATATTTGACGGTCAAATTTGGATTCTGGAGAAAAATTCTACCAGAATCGACCCTTGCTTATTATTTGTTATGCTGTGTAATCGTTAGTCAAACATTAAAGACGTAATTTGAAAACTTCATTGTTTAAGCTTATAAGTTCTCAATTACGTCCTAATGAATTAATTGCATTTATATTTTGTCCACACGTTTGTAAATTATACGTGTGAATCTAATGAATTACAATTATTCAAAACTATTCCATAGTTCTTGTTTTACAAATTTAGGACAAACAAAACCAAAAAAATAAAAATTTTACCTTTAATATTTAACCGATTTGTTATTTCTTATTTTTTCGTTTGTTTTAAATCGATCATTTGTGTTTAAGACCAATTTAGTTGGATATAATGCATCTCTTCACTCTAGGTCACTGTGTAATAGTAAAATTGCGGTAGATTTGAAGTTATGTGCTCAACTGCGAAATTTCAACATTGTGAAATAGTAAACTAAACAATGTCATTGTTTTTCACCGAAATACTGTTGTCCACTTTTTGTAATTCTATGTTTTATTTTAGTACAATGGCTCCATTAACTACGTTTTTCTCTCCGGGTTGTTTTATGCTAATTTTGTATAATATAAATAATCTATTACATAAGGCAAATAGATTTTTCACTGTGAATAGTACAATAAAATAGAGCACCCGCTCGGAAAAAAGCAATAGTTGGTTTTACTATATAAATAGTAGGATCTGGCACAACTACATTTTCTAGTTGATTTTACTATTTATTTAACAGGCTTGGCTACATAATTTATTGAGCTTACTATGTAGAAGTCTAGTAACATTAGCTAAAACCGCGTCTTATTACACTATTATTATTTGCAACTATTTCATTTTTTCATGCGATGTTAAAAAATGGATTACTTATAATACATGTCAGATCTCTAGAATCCCTCATCAGGACGATATTAATGATGAAACCGTTAACGATTGTAATGTAAATAAACCTGGAGTTTGAAACCAAAAACATCAATAAAAATATACATTTTTAAAGATAATTCATTTAGTAATTTTTTTTATTATGAAGCATTTGCAATACTAAGTATTAACTAGTAGTTGCTATAATCCCGTGACAACACCCACTGAGCAGATCTGCCATAGATATCTACTATTGAGAAGGTTTAGCGATCAATGTTCAGCTGTGCCATCACTAGCACACACTTCCATTAACTAGTAGTTATATATTGTAAATTTTGACGATTCATAATGTAATTAAAAAATATGCACATGGCAGAAATTTTGTTATAATGTTTGATTATTACTTTTAATAAAAATGTATATTTCATTACGTTCGTAGTGTCACTCAAAAAAGCATAAAAACACGTTAACTCATAAAGAAATGTTCCATCTTTAATTAACATTGTATTTTATTGCATTTCCGTTAATTAATATGAATGTAATTAAAAATTTCATTACGTTACAATTTGCAATTTAATTTTATGGTCGTATATTACCGAAATGAAGAACACCATTTTTTCTGTAAATAGCTGTACCTTTCACAATGAGCCTTTATAAAAGTAATGAAAATATACCAACTCCGTTCTCATTTGCACATTTCCGCTCATATTTCGATACTCATATAAAAATGTAGAAAAACGGTGAGAATGGCGTAACTGTTAAAATGTTTTTTTACCTTTGTCATTGTTCATATCTAGAATGTTAATGAAAAAGAAAATACTGCGATATGTGGTTATCAAGTTTTTTTTTCTTATTTTTTTGTAATTTTTCAAATCCATGTCTCTATGAGCATGATGGGAGGCAGAAAATTGCACGTATCGAACGAATCTTAATATGAAAGAAGCTCGTCCGAGTAAGGTTTCACCCACTTGGAGAATAGTCGATAGCCTGCATATGCCAGGGCTGCAATCGATAATCTCAGGCGTACGAGAGTTAGCCGCGTATGATCCTTGCATGCGGCACGCAGGTTCGTTTAACTAAATTATTATTAGTTGCAGTCGATTTCTCATCCTAGACCAATCTATCAATAAATGTACATCGAAGATTATACTTTTCGATCCATCTTCACCGTTAGAGGTTATGTAACGTTGAACTGTCACAAAATATTGAAATTTGTTTAAAAGTGGGTTTTAGAAACAGAATTTTCACAAATAAAAATAACACATACCATGTTATACAGTTACGAGTAAGTTAGTCACATTTTTTTTAAGAAGCACAAACCTACTATTATCTAAGTTGATAAAGTAGAGTCAATGTACTTAAAATAACTAGTCATATCGTCTGAACAGTTCAATGAATTTCGAGAAATGGACATATTATAAAAGTTTGCATTTCAAATAATTTTGTTATTTAGTTTGACAAATTTGGCTAACTATAGTAATTTAATTTTTTCCACCTTTTTTGTGTTATTCTTGAAAGTCTCAGAAGGATACATTATACTGATTAAGTGTGTGACCCTGAATTGGGACTCTTATCGGAAACTTAATCAATTTCTACTCGGGAAGTTACGTCATCTTTATATCAGAGCATTATAATTTCATTCTTTTAGTCACAGCGCTCGTAGAAACGATGTCCATTTTTATTAAATCCAGTCTATTTTCTTGCCAAGTTAAATGGTTTGGAATTGTTTACAGTAAAATTGTTTACAATAAAAAATCAGAAAATCTGTATTTTGTTACCAAATCGTCTACATATTGGATGCAAATAAATGGATTAAAATTGTCTACAGATGTGTTCAAAAATCATGTCTAATAACTGTTTAGCCGTATTATTCAAAACATGTGTAAAATAAATGAACAAAAGTGTTACGTACAAATAAAATATCCCGTTAAAATATACAATTTTGTTAACAAATCTATTCTAGTACATAGAAAGTTAGTATCCTGAATTTTTCATTGATGAACTTGTCAAAATTACGTGTTAAAAACATATTAATTTGTTACGTGGTATGCGATAATCCCTGACATTTTTCTAACAAAGTTGAATTCAGAAAAGTTCGGTCAAGTTCTTGAGAATTTATTTCCGAATACAGGGCAGAAATTTTACTCTATAAATTTGAATTAGTTAAAAACTAATAAATTGTAAACGAAATGTGGGTTACTCATTCGATTAGCAACAAATTGTATATTATTCGATAGTTATCAAATATTATTTTTACCATTGCATTAATAGAATGAACACCTCGATTGGTATAATTTTACTAATATCTTAGTAGTGTTTTACTATTTATTAGTGAATTCGTGGTAACCCACTTTTCATTTTATATTAGTATTTTTCTTGTCTAATTCAGATTTATAGAGTACATTGGTAACTCTAAAGGATATGACAAAATCATTTTCGAATATTTTGAAAAAATAAGCAGCTAAGATTTCCAATTTTTCATTTTTTTAGTCTACAAACTACACCGAATGAAACAAATATTTTGTTTTTCCTTAGAGAAATGAACCTTTTATAATCATCTCGCAAATCTCCATACGTTTTTATAACTACGTTATTTAAAATTAAATCATTCTCGTATTGAACAAAATTTTTATGCATCTGGCGAACCCGATCAGCTACGACTTTGTTCGAAATGAATTTGACTCCTTGAACGACTACAATTTCAACCACCTTTACAGATTTTATCGTCATTTTAATCAAACTCAAACTCCTTAGAAACCTGGTGTGAATTAATAATATGTAAGTTAAAAAACTTTGGAGGTAGAAACTATCCTTATAATATTTGCATGATACAAAAACATAAACCATAGGTTCTACTATGGTTAAAGTACTGTAGATGTTTTTTTACGCTGTAAAAACAAAATGTCTCATAGTGTCTCATTTCAATAGAAATAGACACCAAAAGTGTCTTGAAATGAGGTACTTTCCGTTCGAATGACACTTTGGTTATACGATGCTTTTACAGAATCCTTTTATGTTAAAGATAAACTGTTATAGACAAAGCATATTACAAACAATTGCTTATAACGTAATTTTTTACAACATTTAAAATAAGATACAGAAATATTAAAAATAAATAGCTTATAACATAATTGTTTATGCATTTTTAAATAAAATTGGCTTTTCTCTATTTTTTATCGCAAATAGCTATACTGCAAACAAATTTGAGTAGGAAATTACTAATAAAATATGCGAGGCTCTTTAATCCTTACATCAATAAGGGGTTTTCGACAACAGGGTAATAAGGTGTGTCTTAAAGACCAAGAGGATTTTTCAAGCACTCAAGGTACTTGAACAAATCTGAAAATTAGGTACCTTCTTCAATTCCTCCTCTAGTTGAAATATCAATCATAATATTACCGAAAAAAAAGAGGTTGAGTTACGTTTTATATAAACATATAAAATCATATAAACATATAATTTTGCATGTAATACATAATGATAAACTGGTGGTTTTAACTGTTAAGGGAAGAGACCTGCCTCTCCTTTAGCAATAAGAACTGATGGAAAATTACTCACCCTTCCTTCCAAAATGTTCTTTGTACCATATTAGGCTGTAACTTGATACTAATTTTTCTGAAGAGGGCTGCGAACAAGAGCCGAAAACGTTAAAACTTTTTTAATTTTTTAATTGTTGATTATAATATTTATTTATGGATTGTTAAAAGTTTATTTATTGTGACCGTTGTTAACGCGATTAATTAATATTTATTTAAATTATCACGGTCGAGAAATCTTAATTCTAATATTACCAATGAATTAATTTATTAAAGAGCCTATATCGTTAACTATTTTTTTATTTATGATATTCTGTTTTTTTCTAATATTCAAATTCTTCTCTGCGTGCAATTTAACGATGTATAGGTGATAGATACGTTTAATTATTTTCTAAACTGCATAAAAAATGGTCCTGTAGCTAATATTATTCTTACTTTTCAGTAACAGTATGACATTAATGCACTGTGATTAACCAAGATGGAATATATAACTTTTAACCCTTTTAACTAAATACCCTGATTTAGATTTAAATCTTGCATCCGATATAAACGCAGGCAAAGGTCCCGTGTTGATGAGTCGGTGTATTGAATATCTCTAGTTTACCTCGCAAAAATAAAAAATAAACCAAGTAGGAATAAAATATTTACCTCATCATTCACTCCATTGTGAAAACCACATTTTTTTCAACATCTTACAATGAGCCTAAAGTTAGCAGCCACTTACACCAGCCACATACGAAAAAACATATGCGTCAATAGCAGATGTACCAAATTTAAATAAATTAGTTATTAAGCTCCTATTTATAGAAAGAACGATTGATAACAAATGGGCGTCACCCACAAAACCATGCGATGAATAAATAAAACCACAATTAACAAGTAATTGTTTATTTAAAAATATTATAAGCAATTATAGCAGACAGATTGCCAAATAGACACGCATGATCTTAGAGCTTCAGAAAAAATTGCTGTGATTAGCTAATTCGATCCTATAAATATATGCAAGAGTTTTATTCAATATCAAGCATTGTTTATTTAAAAATTATGTAAACAATTTCAGCAGCGAGATGGTGAAATGAACACGAATGGTCGTAGAGCTTCGCGAACGATTTGCTTTTGAGAGCTTAATCTACCCCAAAAACGACGTCTATAATTTTATTGATCATCACGCATTAATTGTTTATTTGTGATAATTATGAACAAATAAGCTGATGGACGTTGTTTATTAAATATGTAAATGTTAATAATTATAGTTAGATAATATTTAGATTAGTAAAACTGGAGTCGTATGCATTAATTAAACAGCAGTTTATAAATACTATAGTCCATGATGGCAGCAGAGATCGAATTTTTTAATTCCTCTTATACGTGTACTCATAAAGATAGTTTTTGTTAAAGCACATAATTCTTGAGATTAAAGTAAACATAGTTATAAACATAAGTCGAGAACACGCGTGATTCTAGTTGGGAAGAAACGTGATGTCACGCAAAGCTTTTGTACTTGCAGTCGCTTTATCGGCTGTCGTCTAACGACAAGCGCCACACGCTTTTGAAATTATTGGAGCCGTCGACAAGCACGAAACCATTTAAAACAACTCCGGTATGCCAATTAAAAACTTAACTCGTTTTAAAACTTTAAATAATGAAAAGTGGTCATTCCCAAAAATAGATCCGTGGCCAAGTTTACTCGAAGGTTTTTTTGCTTTTGATCATAATATGCATTTAATAATACACACGTATTCACAGTAATTTGCACTTTTTTTTTTAACCTCACTTCGTAATTATTAAAATTTAAATATTGTTTGTCTTTCATGAATTGATTACACTTGACCACGTCCATTGAGGTTACCAGTTGTTTATGTAACCAACATTTACTAGAAAATTGATCTATTTTTGTGGAAATAGTGAAACTCGTTTCATAATTTGATTCGAATAGTGAGCAAAAAATTAAATAATTATTTTTAGTGATGATTGAATAACGACAATTGTAGAGAAAATGTTGAAATTCAATCATTTCGTATTGAAACTTAACCCATTAACGCTCAGACTGACGAATTTTCAGCATTAGTTTGAACATCGATAATTTGTATATAAATGCTTGTAGAAAATTTCGAGCTCCACTGTTTCTAACATAAAATTGTATGCTCTTTCAGAATCTTTCAATAAAATTTCGATAAAATGAACCGCAAGAAAGTTATGCACGTTTTTCTGTTAAAAAACACGGTTTTTTACATTTTATTTTTCATAAAAACATCACTTTTACCTCGAAATAGCGTTTGGAACATATCTAAGTTGAAAATATTCCGTCCATGGGATATTGACTGAATTCATAATTCAAGATGGCAATTTTCAAAACGGCGCCTAGAAGCTCAAAATTCTTTTTAAAACTTAACCATTTTTTTCTTAAAAACTATAGACTATAGAGCAAATTTTTTAAGAACAATAATGCTATGGAATGAGTGAAATAATACTCTCAAATTTTATCAGCATGCAATAATACACTGCTTGATTTTGCAAAAATTCGAAAAATCGAAATTTTGAAAAAAGTTATTTTAAAAATTTGAGTAGGTTCTTTAAATGTTTTTAATCTAAGAACATTTTCTCTAAAGCTTACAGTTTCCAATAAAATAAATTATTGGTCTTGAAATATAGAAAAGTTTAATAATTTATTATCATGAAAACTATAGACTTTACAGAAAATGTCCTTAGAACAAAAATATTTTATTACTATTTAAAGAAGTTACTCAAATTTTTTCAGATTTTTCAAACGATTTTTTTGAAATTTCGATTTTTCGAATTTTTGAAAAATCAAGCAGTGTATTATTGCATGCTGATAAAATTTGAGAGTATTCTTTGACTCATTCCTAAGCATTGTCGTTCTTAGAAAATTTTCTCTACAGTCTATAGTTTTTAAGAAAAAAAATGGTTAAGTTTTAAAAAGAATTTTGAGCTTCTAGTCGCCATTTTCAAAAATGCCATCTTGAATTATGAATTCTGATATGGTACATTTTAATCCTGAGGGTCCATGGACGCGATATTTTCAACTTAGATATGTTTCCCAACGTAATTTCGAGGTGAAAGTAATGTTGCAATGAAAAATAAAATGTAAAAAACTGTTTTTTAACAGAAAAACGTGCATAACTATTTTGCGGTTCATTTTATTGAAATTTTATTAAAAGATTCTGAAATAGCATATAATTTGACGTTAGAAACAGTGGAGCTCAAAAATTTCTAAAGACATTTATATACAAATTATCGACGTTCAAACTGATACTGAAAATCCGTCCGTCTGAGCGTTAATGGGTTAAGAAAAATCTGATCAGGTAAAGAGGAGACATACATGATAAGACAATATTATTATGGAATATAATCATTTTTGAGCATCCTGAAAAGATTTCTGCGTAGGCGGCTATAAAATATTATTCGGTAAACAGTAAAAATAAAAGGTATTTCTGAGTATTGCGGAAATTTAGTAATTTACCTGCAGGTGGCACTCTTTACCTTTTTGGTTAGCGGCATTATTGAATTCGTAACGGAACAATTACTTTCTTCTTGGCAAATGTTGTCACAGAAACCGAAGGTTCGATTCTTGTCATGCAAGGGGCGGTTAAGGATATCGCCCGGCCTTGTTATAAGGATTAATCACGTAACGCATAAGATACACGCGAGCCACCCCATGCGTGCGCACAGGAGATGCAACATGTCGCAGGTGGCAGGCGAGTCGTGGTTACGAAATTTAATTTCTGGACAAGGCGAGCAAAATAACTGTTGTAACTTTCGATAAGTTCTCGTGAAAAGACTGAGGAAGAAGACACTTAGCATCGCCAGCACCTGATGTTATTGCCCTGAGCCACCCTTACGACGACCATCTTCAACATCTAACCTCATTCGTACTTGCATGTTCTCGAGTTATCTTATTTTTTATATGAGTGAAGTTTTTAAAAAATGATTTTTTAATCGGACTATTAAGTGCAACAACAAAATAAAAAAGAAATCTAACAAAAATAACAAATTAGAACTATAAAGTAGGTATTTAGAGGACTATTCTGATCATGCAAATAGAAATAATTCAACTTCTTCCCTAGTAGAAATCCACTTGGCCCTGTCTGGAGTCCAGATATACTAACAGGCGCGAGACGGGGCCTTGCTAGAATCCAGATATTGAGACAGATTTCTACTAAGGTTATTCTTGTTATATTTCTTTTTTATTTTGTCATTACACTCTGTGACGTGAAAGACAATTCTTATACAATTGTATAAAAATGCATCTGGAGTTCCTTGCTTATTTCATGTACTTAATTCGTAGAAAAAATAACTAGCAAATCAAATAAAAAATAAATCTCCTGCTTATTTAATCCAATTAGTAGAGTATTTTATCGGATAAAATAGTGATATTCTTGATCTACTACTTGTAGTTAATAGGATGCATGTTATTTAATATAAAGTAATATATTACATAATATATTAACAGTAAATTAATCACTCTGAGGATTTACCAATTTGCCATCAATGAAGCAGTCCAACGTAGTTCAAGAAATTGAAATAATAAAAATTCGGCTAATTCAGATCGCCAATAAGGATTGGGTAATAAAGTTTTTAAAATTGGAAATTGCATGTGACGCGTTTTATAAAAATTGCCAATCTTAAACCTTGAACCACCCCTTAACAAGGCTCGTGTAGGAAAGTTAAGTTGGAAGGAGACAGTACGTAAGGCGTAACTACAAAGGAACTCCCTAGAGAACAATAGAAGGACTCGAGTTACCGCCATAACGGCTGCGTCTTAGTTCCGGTGACTCGATGCTTATAATTGATTTCCAATTACAAACCCCTTTGACTTATGCATCAGATCAGAGGACCTATCTCTATAACGGTAACTCGCATCTCCTCTACGTCATAACATCAAAGAATCCCCCGGTGATGAAGTCCAAGTCTCTCAGCATTTCTCTTGCACAATCTCACTCCTCTTCTTCTCGCCTCTTCCAAACGTCTGACAAATTACTTCTCACGTGTAATTACTTCATCCCCGTGTATCGCAAATGGCGAGGATGTGAAAATTTATCAAGGAAAGGAGCCAGAATGCAGGAAATAACGTGTTTTATGAATTGTTAATACATTTGGTCTTTCGTATGTTTTGAAGTAATTAAATTCATGTACATAACGTTTTGATGACAAGCATGATTTTTATTTACTTTTCAGAAACCTTCAAGAACAAAGAGTGATCCAAGTGCCTCTGCTAACTAGAATTAATTTCAGCTAGTTTGCTGCCATGTCTAAATAGTTAGTACTGGTAACGAATATTTAATAAATACTGCTAAGAATTTTAACTAAAAAAGCAACGTTAGTAAGCGTAGCGAAATGTATTTAATGTTTGTTCTTATCCGTGGCTCCTACAATTTAGCAGCTTATTAGCAGATACAGATAACTTTTTTTCAAATAAATGTAGAGCATTCGACAAGCAATCGAAGGGTTCCGGGCCCAACTCCCTGCGCTCGGAGAATTTCCACGTTGGGCCTCATTTTTTTCGAAAAATCTTAAAACATTTCCATCCTTACCATCATAAGAAAAAAATGGTGCATTTTTCTAGTAAAATTTGCATTATTTATGATACAGCGGTCGAGTTTCTGTAATCAGAAAAAATTTGCTAGAAAAATTAAAAGTATGCATCACAAAAACACCGTGATTTGCTCGTCACACAGGTCAACAAAGTTTTGTTGTTAAGAAGCTGTGGGTTGTTTCCGAAGCTAATTCTTGCGTAGAATCCTAAACCGTGGTTAAAAGCAGTCCTCAGGATTTCGAGATATTTGAGGTTATCTACTAAACAAAAAATATTTTTTGTTGTTACCTTCGTGGTTACACTGATAACAATAAATTCGCTGAAACAAATCTAGCAACAAAATTTGCTAAAGTTTTTCTCCGATATAGCGAAATTTTCGTAGTGACAGCCAATTCGACTGGCTGCATTAGCGACAACATTCGCTGAACCAAATCTAGCAGTAAAATACGCTGCGTTAACGAATTTTTTCGCTGGAACAGCCAACTTTTTCTATCAGTGTATGTACAAAATGCGACAAATTATTGTAGCTTTTTATACTAATCTCGTCCTTCAAAGCGAGCCATTACTCGAGCATTAGTCGCATAATTCTGTACATAACCTCAAAAGTAGAAAAAAATTAGTTTTTTGTGTTTATAACCTCAAATATATAAAAATCCTGACGTGATGGACCAATTTTAACTACGTTTCGGATTCTATGTATACAATTTTTTCGAAAATGACCTTCATCAGAATATATCGTAGACATGGTCTACAATCGTATTCTTGGAGAATTTATTTATTAGAATCATCTATTTATTAAAGCAACTCGAATGAAATTAATCTACATTTAGATTAACCCATTAACAACCAAATGTACAAAAGTTTAACATGAAGTTTGACAGTACTTGGTAGTGTTAAAACGCAATGAAAACATTATGTGGTCGATTTTTTTTGGTCTTAAATCCCGCTCATTTGAATTGCGTATCAAAAAGCACTGAAAATTCCAAAATAAAATTTGTCTAGGGTTCTATTTCACTTTTCGTTTTTATTTTATAATTTCCCGCTTTGGAATATCTTCCACATATTTCAATAACGCATAAAAATTTCTTGGCTTCAATATGGTAAAGCCTATTTTCAAAAAATTCAATATGATGGTCCCCAAAATGGCATCCGAAGTGAACATTTATTTGAAAAAGATTGTTTTGATTATTGGGAAAGAGTCAGGTCATCCTGAAATTTCTCAAACCAATTTTCATTTCGGGCGCCATTTTGGAGCAGACGTATTTAATTTTTTGAAAATAATACGTTTAATAATATTAAATCCCAGACATCTTTGATGTGTTATTTATTTCCGTCTAATGCATTCTAATACGGTAAATGATAAAAAAATTAGGATAATTGAAAACTAGTTAAAGAGAAAAGTTTTTTTCTCTTAAACTAAGCATTTTTTCAAGTTACTTTTAGAAAGCATTAAATCTGAGTCTTAAGTGTAATTTGAAAAGAGGGGCGGATACCGTCTACCAGCGGTAGTTACTACAAAGTCACACGAATCGTCAATTGAATCAAATATAAAGCAGATCCGTTCATAAACCATATAACCACCCAGTTGTGCAATCAAGTGGCAGGCTGTAAACATCCGGAACCAGTGCTGTGCTTATGACAGCTGATACCTTGTTTACAACAGTCATACTTCACGCAGGCCGCAAGACCGTGTTTTCATTTTTTTACCCCCACCAACACTCTATTTCCGTACGAGTTCGTATAACTCTCGTCCCACAGACTCAATTGTTCAGTAAATGTACACACGATTCAATGTTCTTGGCAATGTTTAAATTGACAACTCGACTGTTTCTAGTAGTGATTCAAAACAGACAATGATAAGTGAAAATTAAATGTACATAATGACGAGTTTCTTATGCATTTCATTTAATACTTATAAATAACTAATTATAATGAAATTTTTTATGTTGAATATTTCAATATTTGAGATGGTGTAATGCTGACATTTATTTAGAAATATATTACATATAATATGTTTATTGAAAACATTTTTTAAATTTTATATAAAATATCCTTCATGTTATCTATTAACATTTATTACATACAAGCAAAATAAAAACGTTAATACAATAATAGAAATGAAGGAAATAAATCACGTTTCCAAAAGAAGTTTCGGCTCAGTTTTATTCGCATCTATTCTTCTCCACTAGTTTCAAATATGCCGAAAAATTGATTGATACAACTTATTTTATGAAAATATAGAACTCGATTATTTTTTATTAGAAATAATAACGTTTCATGTTTGTTTATAAACTCATTTTTGTATAATCAGATTATAATTTATGCATTTAGCATTTCAAAATCTTTTGAAAATTTGTGAAAAAAGTGAAATAATCACTCTATATAGAGTGTCTCACCTTTCACTTTTACTTGAAGTGAATTCTCACTCTTTAAGAGTGAAATTTGACTCCGTGGAATTTGGAGTGTAAAATTAGGGTATGCAGTTCAAATGGAAGGATTGCAGAGTAGCCCCGGGTAAAAGTGCTAATCACGTGAGAGCGTTTTTGGTTTCTGCACGTAACCCGACTGACCGATCGCTAGTCAAAGGATTAAAAAGCACGAAGCCAGTTTCTCCTAAGACGCCGTATTTAAGGTGCTAATCTTCGACGATAGATAAATAGTCGAGCCTCCGACGGCCACATCGTCCCCAGGACAGCCCCGTGAGAAAAGTTTTAATTTAATGTAAAGTTTAAGAATTCCTCGGTGTTTCCTCGAAATTACAAATTCAAACTCGGTAGTTAGCGAACTCTTCGAAAAGCCAAGCAGGAAAGACAAGTTTCTTGAAAGGTTGTCACCGTATTCTTTGATCCCGCGGTGCCAAGTTCCTTCATACTCCTTTTCGACTTTTGATTGTCTCTTTACTATCTGGCCATTATGTGCCGTTCGTGTCAAAGGTTATTTTTATGTTTTCATAGAAGATAGTCGAAAACAGCTAAGCTGTGTGGTCACGGAGTTCAGAACGAGACAACCGGAAGGGAACTCTTGACAATGACGGCTCTGCCCCCAATTTTAGCCTGCACTTCGCAGAAACGTATACAGTTCAACAGCAGGTTATAGCGTCATCACTCATTTTACGGCGTCTCAAGTATTGCTCAGTCGCGACATCGTGTCGAAGAACGCTAAAATTATTAAACCACATCTTTATGAACGATCATTACGCGTCTGTATTTTGGAGCAAAATGTAGTCTAAGAAAATACCTGAACAAGGAAAATCCGACGACGACGCTAAATCACCATCATTGATTCATGATGTCATTTATTTCACTTGACACTATTTCAAATAATTATTTAACCAATATACATATTTTAAGGATTCTTTTCTAAGTAACAGTTATGTGAAGTCTAAGGCATAAATATCCGCTCTAGCAATAACATCGTGACATGATACATGACTCTCGTACTCTCTAAATGATTTGGAGTGAAAATTGAGCCACTCTTTCATTAAGAGTGCAGATTTCACTCTATGAAGAGTCACATTTCACTCCATCAAAAGGAAAAGAAGAAAAACTCATTCCTACAAGAGTGAAATATCACTCTCAATAGAGTGAAAGAGTGGCTCAATTTTCACTCCAAGGAATGTAGAGAGTAATACTGCTACAATAGAGATAGAAGAATTTTTATAAAATATTCAAACAGTTATTTAATAAACATTTTTATTGCAATACTCTACCTCGACTTTAATGATCTTCTAAAATAGTAAAACTGCAAGGAAAATAAACCTCTGGAAACAAAATTTTTGGAAAAAAGAAATCCTTTTGAAAAGAAAGGGACAATAAGAAGGAAACATTCGGAGACAGAACAACGATTTAATTAACACATCATACACAGACACATTCACATTTTATAAGACTATAATATATTCTATAAAGTTTTATGTATTATACTTTTAATTCATCTGTACACCTACAGATTCACACTTGAAGCCCACTTACCGAAACGGCTGGTTTCAGTACCGATATTTTAGAAGAGTTCGAAATACCATTCGATTTCTGGCACTTGCAAGAAACGCGACATCTATTGAATGCTCAGTAACTAATTAGAGTCACACAGTTAATGAATCGCATATGTATTTAACTGTTAGGTTTGCGATATGGTACTTTATTTAGCTTGCATAAAAGGGTGCGGGTCGAAAAACCGACAAATAAAAAAACCGACAGGTCAAAAAACCAACAGTCATGAAGCCGACAGTCAAAAAAACGACACATCGTCAGGAGGACAGTTATTTTTTTAATTGTCAATTTTTTGAATGTCGGCATTTCGATTGTCAGTTTTTTGACTGTCGGTTTTTCGACCTGTCGGCTTTTGGATTTGTCAGTTTTTCGACCCGCACCCGAATAAAAAAGTTAAAAATTGTTTTTTTTTTCCCTATATCTCTCCAGTGAAGTGTTCATTGATTTCTGTCCTCTATCATGCCGTAATTGGACGAGCTAATAAGGGTGCGGGTCGAAAAATCGACAGCCAAAAAAGCGACAGTAAAAAAACCTACAGTTCCAAAAATGACTGTACTCCTGACGATGTGTCTATTTTTTTATGTGTCGGCTTTTTGACTGCGGTTTTTTGACAGTCGGCTTTATGGCTGTCGGCTTTTTGATTTGTCGGTTTTTCGACCCGCACCTGCTAATAACCTATTTTGTTCATAGTTTAAAAAGTTTCAACATTTTAATACCTGTTCGTTGTTGGTCGCTTTTTAATTATTTTGGGAATATAATTTATGAAAAAATACTTTACTACTGTCCAAACGAACAGTGCAAAAGAAAAGTATCGTAAACTGTTTAATAAACGAACTGGTTGAGGCCATACAAAAAATCGGTTGAAAATTCGTACCTCAAATAGGGGCATTTTATAATAAATGACATGCACTGTACTTCAAATTTGATTTGTTTCATATTTCATATTCATCAATTTTTTACATAATCGATACAATTTTAGGTTATGTATCGAACAGTGTACGTATATATTCATTGTTATTTTGGTATTGCAGCAAACAGATACTTCTATCCTCTCAAACAAACTCATTTATATGGTTATCTCCTTATGAGGCAAATGTCTTAAAAATGGGGATAAAAGTTTCTCAAATTGAGCCCATCGTTTCAGCAGTACCGGAAATACTGATTTTTGTCCGACTTTTGGTGGAGATTTTGCATGAAAAATTTCGTTTTTCATTTCTGCTTGACCTATTGATAACAAAATAAAAACAAAGAAAAAACATAATATAGTTCTTTAACAATTTATATCAAAATAAAATTAATAAAATGGTCAACTCAGTTCGTTATAATTTATGTCGAACACAAAATTATAAGAAAACAATCCAAAATGTTTAAAATAAAAAATGGATCTTTTTTATGATAGATGCCCCTAAGGGGGACCCTCCTCTCCAAAGAGGTCGAAACATTGTGCGATGAAATAAAAAGATCCATTTCTATTTTTAAAATTTTGGGTGTTCTCTTATAATTTGTGTTCGACACAAATTATACTCAACTGTATTAGCCATTTTAATAATTTTCTTTCGATATTATTATATTACAGTTCATTTTAAAATGTTGTACCTTTAACAATTTATGTTACACTTAAGAGTTCATGTTAATCGTTATTAACATATAGTATAAATATGAACTTCATTATAGTAAACATTCGTTACCAATAATGATCAAGGATTTAAGTTAAGATGAGTAAAATTAATAATGTAAAAAATAGTAAAAAGTGTTTATACGAAAACACTAATAAAATGTGCATCATTTATACTTTTTTGTACCATCGACCACGTAACTACTGTGATCAACATATAGTTCAATGTGAAGTGACGACTATTGGATGAAAATAAGACTCTTTTTTACAGAATTAAAGTTGCATTTATAAAATGCAAATAAACATCAACCTATCGAATTAATCATTGAATTGCAACCACAAATTATGAAATTCTACAATTCGCGGCATGTAAAATGGGTGCGACAAAAAAATGTAATTTAATTCAATTCTTCGAAGGTCCTTGAATTGTCTGCTTTTGTGACTTGCATGAAAGCCCGAATTGTCCGTAACCAAAATTCGTATCATTACGGTTTGTTTTCGAGGGTATAGCATTCAATACGTGCAATTCACGTCTGAATACAATTATAAAGTTTTACGCCGAATGCGTATCAATGGCGGATTCCGTGCCAGCGTCATCTGCTATCTGACTTGCTGATCGTCGCTTCTGCTTGGCTCGCACGTTTCTTTCTACTACACATATACACACACACACACACACACACACACACACACACACACACACACACACACACACCATTGAGATTCCGATTTCCATATCTACCCGCTTTCGAGCCTGGGACCTTACGATTGGTTTCATGCCCATGCATGAATTTAATAATAGTTATTGCTTCGTAATCTCAATTGACGGATATTCGTGTTCGCCAGCAAACCGTGGACGAAGCTTGGCTCTATTCACCATTGTCGATCATAAGTATGGAATTAATCAGCATTTTGACGACTGATTTCTATTATTATTAATTTCATAACGAAATTCCAGTTCATTTTCAAGGTTACCTTTTTCGATATTTGGAAAAATGGCTAGTCATTTTAATAGTAAGCAAGAAAAGATAACCAACTTACCAATCTTGCATAATTACTATATTTAAATAAATAAGGCTGCAATATTAAGTAAAGTAATAGTACAGCGATATAAATATTTATTACATTAATGAATTGCACTTCATAACAAATTAAAGAATGGAGCCAGTTATAGACATTCTCTTAAAAATCCACTGATAAACATGTCGAATTCCTAAAATTTTTGTACGCAATTGAAGGACAACTCAAATTTTGTAAAATTAATCTTATAATATTATGACTGAAGAACGGAATATATATTGTCTTCCCATAATATATCAGAAAATGGCAGACCGGTTAGTTACATTAAACAGATGTAGAGGAAATACATTTTTTTACAGCATGCCCGTTTCAAAATGACGGAATTAAATCCAGTTTTTTTTTAATTTCGCGAAGATAACACAGGTCTAAAAAAAATAGGGTCTTGCATGTTGCTGGGAAGCTGTGGGTCATTTCCGACGTAATTGTATGCGTAGAATCCAAACTCGAAGTCAGAATTGGTCCATCACGTCAGGTTTTGGAGATATTTGATGTCATGTACTAAAAAAACTGTTGAGGTTCTTTTAGTACTACCTTTACCCATCAAAATGAGGTGTTATTCGACCACCTAAAATTTTTTCTTACAAAGTTACGGCCATTTTGAAATTACGAGATATATTCCATTAACGTTATCAAAAAAACAGTCAAAATACTGAAACGTGATTTTAATTATTAGTATCCATATTTTATATATTTGTTTATATTTATATATGTTTCATGACATTGAATTTGACCTTAAGCTTATTCTCCAAGAGCATTTCAAGGTAAGTTTGTTTACATGTATATCGTAATTTCAAATTGGCGTGTCGTGGTGAAAAAAAATCGTAATGGAATTCTGCGCATCCCATATTAAAGAAAAAGAGTAGTACTACATGATCTAACGAAAGGAAATACTCCTACAAAGGTAGTGTCTTCTGTACATTGGAGTTTTCGAGTAAATAACCTCAAATATTTCAAAATCCTGACGTGATGGGCCACTTCTGACTTAGGATTCTGATTCTACGCACAAAATTTCATCGGAAATAACCCACAGCTTCCCAACAACAAAATCATGTAGACCTGCGTATCAGTCCTCTCGGATACCACAATACTAATCAAGTAAGAATCAAAGTTTTTCGTGACATTAATAAAACATTTGTATCATTTGTCTAGAAATGTGGAAACCCCGCAATTCCAGTACGTATTATGTTATTTTGTCCGCCACATTGGATGAGAACACTAAAAATACAGCAAATGTCTCAGAAAACATTGCCTATTACTTCATTAATATTATGGTGGTATTGAATAATATTTTGTCGTTTTTTAATTTGACATATATTGTATATAAAAAACACGGACGCATTTTTTACAGAAAATATTTTCGAAACCCCTATGGTGCCCCTCCCTCTATCCATTTCCGTTTAAGTAATCCAAAGCTGTCAAAAAAGTAGAATAAACATTCAAGTTTTAGATTCTTTTTTTCTAAATTTCTGTACAGATACTTGACTGAAGATACTTTTTGTAGGGGCGGGAAAAGGGGCAAGGTAATTCGTTTCTCTTAATAACTCACTGAATGTTTTCTTACCTCTTATTTTGCATCCCTTTCGAAGCCCTAAAATTCTTGCTCCGATGATCCGCAACCGAAAATTAAATATTTTTTCGAGTGATAACGCGTGAAAGGGGAAAATGTAATTTAGCTTAGATTTTTACATTTATGTCGTTAATAGTTACAGTACCGCTCAAAAGTATGAGCTCACCCTTGCGGAATATTGGCTAAATTAAAATGTTAATATCTCATCGCCAAGTTAACGTAAGGGAAAAATAAAAAAAGGGAATTAAAGAGTGTCTTGATGGTTTCATTTCTATATATACATTTCCATACGAACTATGCTCGATTTACTAAAGTCATTTTTTCGTATTATTTTTTTCTTTTTCAATCACCTCCCATTTTTTTAAAAATGATTGCAACAGAAATGTACAACGTGTAATCGAAAGGTAATTCCTATAGCTTCAATTTGCCTATTCGGGATTTTGTCTAATATTTCTTTACAAATACTTATTTAATTTTGAACAAATTAATGTGATTTTTTTTCAATCTGCTATATCCCGGAAAATTAACGTGATATAAAAAATGTTTAAAAAACAAAAAGCAACATTTTTTAAATATCTATTGGCTGAAATTTTTTCAAGGAAATTTTTTTTTACCGTATTTTGTCGACTTCAGCATTTTTTATGTAACAATCATTTTCGGATGTAAAGTTGCATTTAAACTATGATTAAGTTTAAGATTATGTTTGTCTTTACTATTAGGATGTTTCACGGAAAGCGCTTGGCGGTTTTTTTGAAGAAAGCCAAATTTATTAAATATGTACGTATATACATCAATACAATTGTTGATATTTTCTATGTATGTTAAAATAAAGTTTATTGTTCATTTATAAATACATGTACATGAATTATTATATCTCAAACTGAGCATAGTTGAAATGCAAATCTAGATCTGTTAATAATCGCAGCACAAAAGCGTAAATTTGACAAAATAAGATTAAAACAATTTCCTTCTAAAAATTTGAACAAATGTCAGCCAATAGATAATTAAAAAATGAAACTTTTCGTTTCTTAAACATTTTTTATATCACGTTATTTTTCCGAGATATAACAGATTGAAAAAAAAAATCACATTAATTTGTTCAAAATTAAATAAGTATTTGTAAAGAAATATTAGACAAAATCCCGAAGAGGCAAATTAAAGCTATAGGGATTACCTTTCGATTACACGTTGTACATTTCTTTTGCAATCATTTTTTAAAAAATGGGAGGTGATTGAAAAAGAAAAAAATAATACGAAAAAATGACTTTAGTAAATCGAGCATAGTTCGTATGGAAATGTATATATAGAAATGTCCTATTAGTCACTTCGATTTTAATTTCTTTAAAAGTAGGGGTTAAACATGCATGTTTGATCAAGATTAGTCGAGTTAGTGCAAAACATGCTTTAACATTCACCCTCCACCGTTTACCAAAAGTATCGGTGAAAATTATGTGCAAACTTAAAAATAAAGAGTTCTATATTATTCTAACAGCCCTAGCAGGGGTTCATGCTGATTTGATCACTTAAAAATACTTGAGGTGTTTCATTTGGCTGGCAGAAAATTGCATTTATTTTGAAATATTTTTTATGAAACCCGTTTTCGTGCACTTTGTCCCGAGGTTCTCATCAAATACTGTTATTTATTGAAAAAATGATTATCATTTATAAATAAATTAGTTAGTAACAGTGTCGCCACATTCCGATCCACTAAGGAAACAGATCCGAAGGTCATTAAACATAATAATAAGTAGGTATTTTTGTAATGAATAACTTGTTTTATACTATAAGTCAAAGTTAGATGGAAAAAACTAAGACTTAACTGGAAGAAAAAGTTACGTCAAACAGGTCCTGATTTGTAGAAATCATCATATATCAAAGAAATCAAGTGTTTTTTGTATTTAGTTTGTATTTGAGTACAATTTATAACTTATCCAAAACCCCTGGGAATATCGCCATTAATACATGCAGTTGATTGTAATAAGCTGAATTCTTCGAGCAAATATGAAAATGATTGGTTGACAGGTCTGTGCTGAAATTCTGTTATTAATGAATGCGTTGACCCCCTGTCGCTATTCGATTTCCTCGTCGTGGCAGTGTCTCCAACCAGCGAAAATGGTTTGCTATTTCGTGGTAACTGGGGGTTCTTTCACGGTCACTCACTCGAAACCCCCTTGGGCGTGAGCACCACCCTTCAAGAGCCCACTCGACGTTCAAAAAGGTGTTCTTCCCACTCTCTCTGATGCTCAATGGGAAACAGTCCTCTAGTAATTCTCTCTCTGTCTGAGCACTCAATGAGGCCAATACCGCGAAGCGGCCCTTAACGAGGTTACGAGCATCGCGACGGTGGCGGTGGCCGGCGGCAGCGGCTCTGAGGATGCGCTCCTATAGCTGCTCGATTTGGGTGCGAAATTGCCCGACAAAATCAAATTTCATTTTGCCGGAGGCGTGTCTGGACAATCGAGCAGCCAAGTGCCCAACAGTCAATCTGACTAACTCATCAACCAATTTACGATGTGTGATTACTTTACTTGCGGCTAACTGACTTCGTCGCCAACGAGTTCTCCAAAAAAAAAGCGAATTTTTCAATGGAATACGTGGACAAAAGTGCCAAATTTACCTCCAAAATGTAAATTCTTCTTCTGCTGAATGTCTTCTGCTTTCTTTATCGATGTCTTGTAGGGTAAATTGTAGGTAGATTAAGAGGTATAATCACCCAGGTTTACATAAAGTAAAATACTGAGTTATAATGTGCAGAATCACCTTTGAAGAAAATTATTTCACCCTTACATTTTTCAACTAACATTACTAAAATTACCGCGTAATAAATAAAAAATTACATTCTAAATAAGTATTCTAATGCAATAATGAACACTTCCAATTGAAACAACTTATTATAGGCGTATTCGGGGGGCGGCTCGAGAAACGGACAAATCAAAAAGCCGACAGGTAAAAATACCGACAGTCAAAAAACCGAGTCATAAAGAAATATACACATCGACAAGCAGAAAGCCCTTTTTTGAAGTGTCGGTTTTTGGCTGTCGGCTTTTCGATCATCGGATTTTGACCTGTCGGTTTTTTGATTTTTCGGTTTTTCGACCCGCACTCCGTATTCGCAACTGCTGTATCGTAATGTGACATGTGCAAAAGTGAGAATTTATATCGCTTTTAACCCTTAATCCCGACGCATATGTAATTTTCGACTCAGAGCGAATCCAAATTGTACTTCCTAAATTGCATAACTGTAAGCATTTTCAAAGCCAGGACATATTTGACCCAGCTAGTGGGAGGAAAAGACATTAAAATAGCCGTCGGAACTAAGGGTTAAATAAATACTTACTACAGGTGTATATTTATCATACTAAAAATGATTAGGCGCGTAATAAGTACTGGATGATATTTTTCGTCATTTTTCTTTATATAAACAAATTTGTCTTGGTTATCAATTATATTAAATTCGTGTTCTAAATAGAGAGTTTACTAAATATTAAAAATTTCGCGGTATTACTCATATGCAATCGAGCACAAAACCTCAAATCTGCCACATTTTACAGTTAAATAATCACATTAAATGATCGCGAATAGTAAATTAAATGTAATAAAATTGATTAAACGCTTGTTGAACTTCGCTTCAGAAAAATAACATATTTTAAGCGAAAAGAATTTTTTTGTAAATGCTTCATGGAAATAACAAAAGTCCACTACCTAAAATTCCAAATTTCAAAAAAATTAAAAAATTGAACGAAAGTATTTTATTCGCGTGCGATATTCAGAGTAAAATTAAAAGGGTCGGAGTTGTATATTACTTTTGGATTTGATTTAAACAGAGCATTCTTCGAAATCATAAACCGAACTGGCAAAATCATCTTGATGTTACAGAGAAAATACAGCCAGAATCGTGTTCCTACTGATGATGTTAGATGGCGTTACCGAGACAATCATGGACCTATTCTTTCTAGCAAATATTCGGGCCTAATTTTTATAAAAAATAAGCAGTGTAAAATATATACATTGTCATTTGATGCATTTTTAAGTTTTTGTTCATATATTTTTATGTTTTTGTTTATACATTTTGTAAGTCACATACGTTATATAAAAAAATTTCGATTACAAAAATAGTGTATAAATAATGTTCTCCAATCGAAAATTATAAATAAATTTAACTGATTTCATAGATCTTCAATCGTATTTTATCACTTGCAGCAACTACGAGAAAAGAATTAAAGGAATTGATAATGAAGTTTAATTTAATGAACAAATTTAGAGGTTAGTTGAATACATTTTAAAAAATTTCTCAGATTTCATTACATATTTACGTTTTTTTAACTACTAATTATTGATTTTATATAAAAATAGTGAAAATCAATCACATCAACGGAGGTCTCTTGATCAATATAATATTTATATGGTGTTTTTCAGTACAGTCGTAACATTTCAATGGTTGACAAATGTTTTAGACAAACATTATTTTATAATCTGAAACATTCCTCCAACCGGAAAGTTTCTTTTAATTATTTGAAACAAGGTGAATGTAATTAGTCACATCAATTTAGTTTATTTAAGTTCATTTAAATTAATTTAGTTAGTGCAGCGACTTTACACGGAGAAACTTTATTTAGAGAAGATTACCGAACGTTTGCATATTTTGTATTGATCATTCATGAAAATTTTGGGTCATTTTAGTAATTTACAGGAAAAATTCTGTAATATACCGAACGTTTCCAGAATATTTCCTCAGCGTTTCCGGTTGGAAAATTCCGTGACCATCAGTAAACAATTTTTTCATCTTTCTTGTAACTTCGACATCCGAACGTTCGTTTATTATCTCAATTAAATTGTTTCAAACATTTTATGGAGTTTCCATTGCTACACTATTTAAATTTCTAGGAATGTGAAATCACTCTGCATGCAGTGAAAATCCAGACTCTAGTTACAATTCGTTCATTAATTAAATTGACTCCATAAAGAGTGAAACATACCTTCAAACAACCTGCAGCAGAAATATCTGCAGTTTATGCAGTTGCAGATGATGCAAAATGTTGATACGTTTTCGTATTTACCGTAAGCAATTTTTTATTACGTTTTGTTAACCCTTTAACGCCCAAAGTGACCATTTTGTGACAATACTTTCAGGGATGTACCGCATCAACTTGACGTTATTCAAAAAATTGTTGAATGGTCATTTCTAACGTAAAATTACATGTACTTTCAGAATCCGACATTAGAATTGTCGAAGAAATTGTTAATAAAAAGTTTTTCAAAACAATTTTTTTAGCAATTTTAAGTTGATGCCGTACATCACTGAAAGTATTGTCAAAAAATGGTCACTTTGGGCATTAAAGGGTTAATGTAAAGAAATCATTGGTATTTTCTATCTCAGGGGGAGCATTTACCCTTTATGAAGCGAAAATTGAGCCACTATAGCGGAGTGAACTATCACTCCACGAAGAGTGAGCGGAATGTTTCAATTGTTCAATTTTTACTTTATATAAAGTACACTGAGAGAAATTTTTTACTAATAGTCAATGTAAGCTGATTTCAAAGCTCTTACATTAACTGTAAAGTTATAACACTAACTGTAAAGTTAAAAACGACTGGTAACTTTGAGTTGAAAATACCAGCACTTTCCTACATGTCAGAAATGCTATTGTATATTAACTCATATATTTAACAGTCAAGTAGCGTACGTTAACTGTTAATAAATTGTTAAATGCTGTCGTTTGAACTGCGCATGTCAACAATGCGTTGAAAAATTCGCAGGGGATCGAGTGTGTATGTTTGTTTATCTCTGTTTCGGCGAAACTGGAAGCGTGTAAATATGTCCCATAATAATCCCAACATTAATATTTAAAATTCTTATATTAACTATTAACATCATAAATTTAACCGAATATCAGATTACTGTAACTTCAGGATAAAGTATCTTACCTTAACATCAACATCTAAATTCTGTTAGCTTTACTATGAAGTTATTACATTAACTGTAAACAAACATTTCTCTTAGTGTATTATTGTTTACATCAAGAAATTGACAGTTTCTCTGGTAACTGAAAACTATGGTAAATTTTCAAAAAATGTTTAACATTATTCCAAAATTCAACGTTATTGGAAAGGGATGCTGCAACGAGCCCCAATAGGGTCTTTTTGCATGGCGAGGGCATTAGCCTCCTTGCGATACGTGACGGTCGGTGGAAAAGCGCGGAAAATTCAAAAGGATTCTCTCGATCGCGAGCGTTATACATACGTATATATATATTATTCGTATACTAAAACGGGGCGAAGAGGTTTTTCTCGCGAAGAAAGCCTCGGAACGCTGCGAAATGACGGCGCGGCCTTTTATTCGTCCGTATTGGAAGATCGGTTTTTTGCGCGAATCGCACTTATATATGAACGACGCAACCGCTTTCCAAGTGAACGTCGCCGATGCTATCTTCCCACGCGATGTTTAAGGAAGAGCAACGAAGAGAGATCGCGACATTGGCCGGCGAGGGACGCGACTCTCGCGCATCTATCGAACGAGATAAAGAGAACGCGCGAGGAGAAGAGAACCGAGAGGGAACGACGGAATGGCTAGCTGACGGGACGGCAAGGAACGGTCCCGGAACGCGGGGTTAGATGGAGGGGGGGGAAGAGGGAAAAAAATCACCGAATCGTTAAAAAACAGTGCCGCGGAAGTGTGCGTTCTCGTGTAAATACGTGTGTTGTAGTGCGCTCCGTCGTGTAAATATGTGTGCTCGTTAGGGGATTATTTGAGTGAATTTTGTTAAGAACGGCAGAAAGGGCAAGGAACGGAGGAGAGGCACAAGGGGAGGGGGTGTGGAGGGTTGGGGCGGGGGGATCAGGTTCTAGTTTATAAGGGTTCCTGGAAGGCCGGCGACCTCCCTTGGGCCTCTTTCATCTGGACCGCGGACTCTCTCTCTCTCTCTCTCTCCCTTCAGACTCCCTTCTCCATCTCCATCTCTCTCTCTCTCTCGTTTCCTTTTCCCTCCTTTGCTCTCTCTCTCTCTCTCTCTCTCTCTCTCTTTTTCTTACCCATAAACTACATTTCGAGAAATATATAATTGGGAAGAACTTACATTTGTTAAAATGATACCAAGAGAAATGCTCGTTTCATCGACAATTTTCAGATCATAGCAGCAGGATAGTTGATACGATCACAGGATTGTTCGGAGGTACTAATACATAAATAACATGATACGTTATTGCCGTGTCAAAGATGTTCTTCGTATCATAGTAAATACCAGGTCGGGACAGCAGCTTCTTTGGGCAGCTCCTAATGAAATCTCTATAAAAGGCGAAGAATGTGCTTGGTAGCTTTCTTTTTCTTTTTGCTGTTGAAATCTGACTTGGCTAACAAAAAATAGGATTAAATTATCGTATATTTCGTATCAAGTGCGGGAAATACGATTTCCCGCACGAGTTAAGATTGCGTGTCTTTCAAATGGGTGAAGGAAATGCCCGGATATAGAATAGAAAACCTTTTCATACCTAACATCAAATTATGTGTTCAAAGTAAAAGAAATTGCTATTGTTACTAAACATTTGTCCTGCTAACAATCCGAATTGTTAACCGTTAGTATTACTACATTTTATGGTCAATCAAACACGAGAAATTGCTATAACTTTTGAATAAACAATATGTAATAACAGTACATTATGCAACTAGGGAGAAAAATGTATTATTCTCATATGAGAGAGTACTGATTTACTCCCGCGATATAGGGGTGAAAAACAGTATTTTGGGAAATTGGGTATTGTGAGAAACTTTCTTCTAGGGAGATAATTTGCTATTTTGCTTCCTCAATAGAGGCAGCAAAACATCATTTTGCGCCCAGAGTGTGCGAAAATTATTTTATTTTTACCATTATATTACGATTGACACAAGCCTACAAAAAAGAAATAATTTCTGTTGTTTGAGATTGGCAAGTCATTTCCCGTAGTTTTTGGTGCGCTGAATCCGAATCTGTCAACGAAAACCTCAAATCACGTCAGGACTTTGATAAAAGTGGGGGTAAATCTCCCAAAAATCACGTTTTTGGCACTTTTTGAAATTGTCTACCAGTTAAACTTGACGTGCTAGAGACTTGTTATAGGCGTTAAATTGAAGGTTGGACTCTATACTTTGCGAAGATATAGCGTTATCGGTGGTATGAGATTTACCCCCACTTTTATCAAAGTCCTGACGTGATGGGAAGTTTGCATTGCCACATTCTGAATTCAGCACACCAAAAACTACGGGAAATGACGTGCCAATCTCAAGCAACAGAATTTTTTTTGCAGGCTTGTGTAATATTTCAAGTTGTAGGATTGATGTAACATTTTACGATATTTAAACCATAACAAATTGTTTATCAAAGTATCGTTATGAATTGTATCCGATTTGGTTAACATAATAATTGGAATTATTGTGTGTGAATAAATTCAATAAACTGAAATTGTAATTGTAATAACAGCATATTATGCTGCAAGAAATGACAGCGTGCGATTTCATTAAAGAGCGCAAAATGCTATTTTGCTCCCTATATCGGGGGGATTAAAAATAGAAAATCAAAAAACGAATAGTTTACCCTAGAACTTCAAGATAGGAAGAAATGAAGAGTCTAAATGACACCGATATACTGTAGTGTGTGGCTGAAGGAGTTATCCAAATTTCATGTAACAAATAACTATTGTAACATAACAACGTAATTAAACATAACTTGCGTTAGTATCAGTGAGAATTCTGGATTTAACAAACGAATTGAATACCACATTCATCGTAATCACACGTTGTATGGTAGTAATTTTATTACTTATTCCTAAAAAATGTTTGTTTACCGATTCTCTACGTGGCGGCAGCGTTGTTCTCATATAAATATATAGATTAAACTTGAGATTGAGACCCTTGTGACGGTGTTTTTATTCCAGTCTCTCACTCTTTCTTTCTCTCTCTTTCTGTAACTGGAATGCGATTAGATCTTGGAACATATTGAAAGGATATACCGTGATGAAAAACTTACTTGTCCAAGGGGTTTGCATAGTAAAGTGTAGGGGGAACAACCAGTACTACAGCCAACAAATTTACGATTTTCAGAAATTGCTGCAGAGTAAATTGGACGGAAATCGGTAATTTTTTAACCTTCCGGTCGTAGAACTCGACTTTGCGTCCTGCATTGTAAACTTCGGGCCCAAATTATCGAGCCCCATGCCTGTCATATTAAAAAATATCGTATGCAACATGGGCGCGAAATACCGATCTCCGGCGAGTATGATTGTCGCACGAGGTGTACAATACTGAAACCAAATTTCGATCTAATAGATTGATTGCAAATCTAATTGTAAAATCTATCCCGTTATCGGTGTTTTCTTAATTTTTTCACAAGTAGGATTTTTCCTAACGACCACAGATAAGTTTTATCATATCATACAAAAAAAAAATGAACATATTACCAATTTTGTTTTAAAGGTTGAACAAGTTAAGAATAATAAGAATATATTTATAATATCATAATAATAAAAAGTATCTTTCACTAGAGAACTTTTTCTTTGTGAGTCGTTTGTTGTATTAATGAAAACGGTAACTAGTCCGTTGATCGA
Source organism: Trichopria drosophilae (assembly GCA_030407085.1). NCBI lineage: Eukaryota > Metazoa > Arthropoda > Insecta > Hymenoptera > Diapriidae > Trichopria > Trichopria drosophilae. The sequence continues at coordinate 41,467,872 of CM059584.1, forward strand.
AAATCAATCGATCTGTCTTCTGTACCAACAAACAATACTTAAACACATCCGTTTGATTTTAAAAAATTCATCCACCATATATTATCGGCAATCTTGAATCTCCGAGTAATAAGTTTAAACGAAGACGAATGATATACAGAAAAATCGGCCTCCGTATTGGATCCGTCATTTTGAATTATTAAAATCTGACTACAGATACGTATACTAGAATCAGTTTATAATATTTAGTTACTAGTTATATTTGTCTTTTGTATATTATGTTTTGTCTTGTGCGTGGAGACGTAAATACACTTCTTGCTCGAAGGGCGATGTAATCAATTTGGCTGCGGACTTATTCGAAAAGGCATGCATCATTTTGGTTAGGCCGTACAGTGTTTAAAAAAATGGATCAAAATCTTATTTTTCGGGGTTTCAGTCCCTCTTTTTCTCGAAAATATAACGTGATGGTACTTTATGCCATCAGATTTATTTTCAGCGATATTTTAGCTTTTTTGTAAGATGAAAATGACATTTGCAGGTCAGGAAGTTCAGAGGGTTCGTATACTTTTGGCCGGTAGTGTGTATGTAAACATTTTAACCCTTTGAAGCACACATTTTTCTTTATATGGAAAGCGGTTGGAATTTATTACTCGGTGGTTTTCGGGTTCGCTGATTACGAATATGACCTCAGATGTTCAACATTCAAAATGGGGGATCCAAGATGGCGGACCAAATTAGAAAATGGTTGCTTGATCGGGATGAAAATGGGAACTCAGGAGGGTTTTCGAGGTGGCTGATTACGAATGTGGCGTCGGATTTTCAATATTCAAAATGTCGGATCCAACATTAGAATTTCAGGGCCTGAGTAAAGATTGTATCCCTGAAGCCTGTTGGAGGCTGCACAATCGTTATGAGGCCATTCAATTTTACGGCCAAGAATCAAAAACAAAAGGTGCATAAAAAAAGAAAAGAAAAGTATAAAAAAATATTAAGAAAAAAACAAAAAAGGTAAAAAAAATATAAAACAAAAACAAAGTGGAGCTACAAGCTTACTACGTCATCGTCGTTAGCTCCGGATTATGCCAAGGGTAAACAGTCAAAGTCGGCAATATGTAATGTACAATTTTTCATCTAAATTTTAGTATTTCTGAATCTCAAAAATGTTCAAAAATAGTTTTGGCAGATTCAAAATTTGCTTTTTTCGTGTTTGTTTATTTATAATACTTTTACAACAAATGACATTTGAATATTAGTGGTATAATATTATTGACAAATACCTTAGTTACTAGAAAAACCAACCAATATTTTTAAATATCTCAAAATTGAATTTATACAAATAAAATCTGGCAGAAAAGGTGGTTCCTGAGAGGACCATCGTGCTTCATAGGGTTAATTGAATAAATATTGTTATTATTATTATTTTCAATAATATTGTTTAATGGACATTTGAAAGCACGCAGTGAAATAAATTAAGGAATCGTAACGACTAGTTAAGCTACATATGGAGGCAATAATTTAAGTGTAGAGAACATTCCGTGTTTATGAAGGGCTAACTTTGAGAATTCCGTTTATAAGCCGGAACGTGCCGCGTTTCCCAAGGTTCAAATTCCGGGAGTTCCGTTAATAGGGTGAGGGATTAATTGAACATTTTCGAAATTTCACTTTGACTTTTCCGACGTGGTAGCCGTGCATCTCGAATGTAGCCCCGGCGAAAATTTCGCGACCACCATCGCTGAAAGCCACCTTGACGAGCAACAAGCGCCGGGGCTTACAAACGGCCGCGCTCACCTCTGTTCTTGACGGTTGCCTATCGTAAATCGATTAATTAACGCCGATCTGCCGCTTGTTGTATATGCGAGCGCCGCTTTTGAAGCCGGATACGAGCGATGCGAAATAAATCGAGTTTACGTGAGAACGCGAGTTGCGCCCGAGGCGACGCCACCAAAAAGCTGCATTTTCCGGCGAGCGTTCTCCACCGGCTCCTGGACACTTTAATTGCGCGAGGAAACCCCCGACGCCTCCTATCCAGGGAATACGGATTCGTTATCGCTGACGTAAACTTATTCCCGAATTGCAAATGATTCATTCGTTCCCTGCAATAATACGATGCCATAATTTGTCGCCTTCCGTTACGTTTGCTGCGAGCTTTTATGGAAATCGTTTTCCCGCTACCTACATTTGAATTAGTTGAAAACTGCTAATGAAGGAATGAAAAGTCGGCCGATTATTGCATTATTTATCATTTATACTAATAAAGAGTGCAAAAATACTAATACAATAGTAGAAACTATTAATTCTTTAGTCAAATTTAATTAATTCATTTGATAATAAGGCATTCAAAAATACAATGACTAATCGCTTAAGAAAGAGTCAGAAAAGAAAGAAAGATTTATTTACAATGACTAATGTTTTCAGTAGAATGAATTAGGAGTATTTTTATTCTTTATTGATAAAATCATTACTGATTCCATTAGCAACCAACAAAACAAACTCAACATACAAATTCAACATTTAACAAACTCGACATTTACAATCTCAACATTTGACAAACTCAACATTTGACTAAATCAACAAATAATAAATAATATAAAAAATAAATTTGTTAAGCTGGCCGGGGAACAAAGTTCCGAAAATCAACACACCGAAAGGACAAAATTTCGATATAGCATGACTCCAGCCTGATTTTCTTCACTTTGTCTTTGAAAATTTTGCAAAAAGAAAACAAATTAAAATACCTTGGACTCACGCAATATCGAAATTTTAGCCTTTCGGGGTTTTGATTTTCGGAACTTTGTTCCCTGGCCGTTAAACTTACAACAAGGATAAATATAAATTGCAATTATTAAAATGTCATGTGCATTTAACACAATCATGTTACATTAATACATATCATTCAACAGCGTATCTATCATCACCTAACCTATCCTAACATAACATAACCTAACCTAACCTAACCTAACCTAACCTAACCTAACCTAACCGAAATACTAATTTAATGGAATATCTCCGTCGACAAGCAATATTCATGAAATTCTTTAATACATTTGTATTATTGACCGTTATTAACATAGATTTAAGATTTAATTTACTTACGATTAATGCTATTACACTTGACATTCAAAATACAATATAATTCAATAAACTGGAAATAATGGTAAATTTCTTAAATGTTGAAATTGCAAATGTTGAGTTTCCTAAATATTGAGTTTGTCGAATGTTGAGTTTGCAAATCTCGAGTTCGAATGTTGAAATTGCAGATGTCAACATTTCACAATGTTGATTAGACCTGTTACCCTAATTTTTCACCGGTTGATTAGTGTTTAACTATGGTAACTGGTCTAATCAAAATTGTGAAATGTTGACATTTCCACTTTCAACATTCAAACTCAACCTTTAGGAAACTCAACATTTGCAATTTCAACATTTAACAAATTCAACATTATTTTTAGTTTATTGAATTGTATTCTATTTTGAAAATCAAGTGTAATATAATTCATTTTAACATAAATTAAATCCTAAATCTGTGTTAATAATCGCCAATAATACAAATGAATGATAACGATTTGTATTAAAAAAGTTAATGAATATTGTATGCTTGTCCACGGAGAAATTCCATTAAATTAGTATTTCTGTTAGGTTAGGTTAGGTTAGGTTAGATAATGATAAATATTCTGTTGAATGGAATTTGTTGATCTAACGTGATTGTGTTCAATGTACATGACATTTTAATAATTGTTGTAATTTATATGTATACTTGTTGTAATGTTTGATAATATTATTTAATATAATATTATTTTATTATAAAAAAAAATGTATGCTTCAAAGGGTTAACTTTGGGAATTTTTACCACAAAAAGTTGTCATCCTACATAAAAAGTTACAAAAAGACATGAACGAAATCGTTACAAGCAATTAACCGACCACTTTTGAGCATTCCAACCAAAAAATTTGCGTTTCGCCGCCAAAAATACATTAAAAACATATTAAGTACAGACAACGTAGACTATTGAATGTAATTTTAATTAGTGTAATTTCCGATTATTGATTAAGAATATGTAAATAAAATCAGTACACGATTTGTCAACATAACGTCTATTAATGTACGTATTCTTGTTTGCTTTCAGGTAAGTTGGAGAATGCATATACCATAACAGAGAATTGAGCGGTGAATCGCGGTAAGTGAAAATACTTTCTTTCGGGAACGCGTAAATGGCCAGGAAGGCGAAAAGAGATCAGAAAATATCGCATATATTCCGGTTTGAACAAATGACTCCGCAGTCGATGGAACCTCTCAGGCTCGTTCCCTTGGGCTCCTCTGAAACCCCTTGAACCCAGTATAGGTCGCAGCCTCCGAGGCAGGCAATCGCACAACTGCGTCACACGTATAAGGATAACCAGAAAGTATTTAGTCCGTGTGTGGCCCCCACGAACGTAAGCAAACTCGTGCATATTAGCCTATTGGTGTTGGAGGCGCGCGCGCGAGGACATACGCACATACACACACACATACGCTTCCGTACGCGTCGTTGCGTTTCAGTTGCAGGAATTTTCGTCGACGAGCACTATCGTCCATCGAGTGCGTGTGCGTGAGTAACGCATACGCGCGTGATACGTGACAGATCGTGTGTGGGAATAAATGTTTGATTTTATGTACGCGCCGTGACTGGGATGTGTGTAAATTCATGCGGACGCGTGTGGGTCCGTACACTCGCGGAGTAGGCGAGCGAAGCGACGGCGGCGGGGAGAATTCCGGAGGTTCTGGAGGTGGCGTGGTATGCGGGAAACGTTTTCCACGGTTCCCACGACGACGTCTAACTGTCCCTCTCGCTCTCGTGTACACGTTCGGTTCACCCAGACACGGGCAAACCAAACGCAACACAGGGCAGAATTACACGAAACCACACGTACATATATATGCCGCTTCGTTGGGGACACCTCCCCTCCCGCCCCGGATCCGCCCCACCGCGATACGCGTCGCGGACACAGAAGGGGACGTTGCCGCCGCTGGACCGCCTGAGATGCTGGTTTGCTTTACTCGAGATATACACAGAGGCACCACCGGGATCTCTCATCGTGCGAACGTTGAGAAGGGATCGCCTCTCTCAGCGCTCCTTTCTACACACGCATGACAAATACACTCGCCTCCTCTCAACTCACTCGATCGCTCATTCTCTCCTTCTTATTCCTTACCGATCTCCTCCTACTCGTTCCTTCTCTTATTTTCTCCCTTCTCACGATCGCTCCGCGTCCTCCTTCAATCTTGCCGTCTTTCAACGTCATTCCCGCGACGCCCATCCCGCTGCTGCATCCTTCCGCCGTTGATTCCGCGATAGAACAAATCGCGATTCGATGCCTTCCAATGATTTAATGTGTCGCGAGATTTTTATTTTGAGTTTTATATTATACGAATATCCTGGGAAGCTTGGGTATTCGGTCAGTCCGAGAACTCATTGTACTTGGCGTCACGTACGCCGTCTTTGGGTATCTAAATCTAAATCTACGCGGTGCCTGCGTTCCAGCCCTTTTTTAGAAACAACACAGCGTTAGGATTGAAGGATAGGTTTCGACGTGACGATACATGATTACAAATTTCATTTTTAGCTTCCAGCGACTTCCATGGATTTGTAAATTAAATGTTTGGAGCCATTGTATAATCCTTATCGCGAAATGAGTTGAGCTGTTTTATTTACGTTGCGACGTCAAGCACATGTTCAAGAATGAATGCTAACGCTGGGATCAAACCGTGAATCAAGGATGGTAACATGGTACTTTGATGGCAAATGTGTCGTGTTCTTTGGGGTTTTTGGAGATTGTCTAAGTTTTGTTAATGCACTCCTTAATTCCGACGCGAAGTGCAATTTTATCCATCTTGATAATGTGGAGGCACTGAAAAAATCTATCTGATAATTGTAATTATATTTGAGTTGCGGGTCGAAAAACCGACAAATCAAAAAGCCGACAGGTCAAAAAACCGACAGTCATAAAGCCGACAGTCAAAGAGCCAACAGTCAAAAAGCCGACACATCAACAGGAGGACAATCATTTTTTGAACTGTCAGTATTTTACTGTTCGTTTTTCGACCTGTCGGTTTTACGACCGGTCGGCTTTTCACCTGTCGGCTTTTCCACCTGTCGGCTTTTTGATATGTCAGTTTTTCGACCCACACCCTATTGAAACTACTAAAAAGAACTGAGTTATTAGGTACATAAGTCCTGTTGATGTCATTAACTTAAGTTTTCGGTTAGTAGTTAAATTTCTTCAAATCGGTAGTTAACATTTTAACATTTGTTTGTAAATACATTCGTAATAATCTGAACTACTTCAGGTTAATAAACAGACGTAACTGGGATGTCAATTCACGTCAAGAGCGTTAGTTTATGATTTTCTTATACGTAAACATCCATCTACTGCTTACAAATATGTTATTTTTCTACACAATTGTTTATTTACATAATATAACAGAAAGAACCGATAAATACCAAGAACTATGTATTATTACTTAAAACGGTCGAAAAGTTAAGAAATAATGAAATTATTTATGCTACCATAAAAAAACGAGATTGTTGAAAGAACTACACGTAGAACAATTTTTTTGAAAATTCTACCATTTCGGATGGTAATTTTGAGACATAGTTGTAGAATGAAGAAAATTGCAATTTTTCTGGTAGAAGACTGGATTTTATTGTAATTTTTACTGTCTGAATAGTAAAACTTGTAAGATCTTACAGTAATTTCTATCAGAAAAAATGGCAATCTTCAAGCCTGTCCCAATTTACCATTTTATATGGTTCCCAGAAAAATTTGTCTCCGTGCATTGAGCTCCAAACAAGAAAATAGTTATGAACATTTTAATTAGTAAATTCTACTTGAAAACGCTATTTTCTTACATAAAACAAATATTCATTAGTTAAGTTAGGTTAGGTTAGGTAAGGTTAAATAATGCATCCTCTGTAGAATGTCAATTGATAGAAATATTGGGGAGAAACAAATTATTTATTACCCCAACTGAGTCGCTTTTCCTTGCATTGGAATTATGAGCAATTGCATAAAGCTAAAAGAAGGTGACTTTGAATATTTTTTCTAATACGCCTGCAAGAATACGTAACATTTTACAGGTAACACAGTCCAACAACATTTAGTTGTCTTTTGAAGCCAGAACGGTTCTAATTGTCTTAATGTATTCGATTAAAGCATTCATAAGACACTCATTTTGGCAGTAAAGTCATTTCATTTTCTTCAGATTAAAATACCTCATTCGCTAGTAATTTCAGCAATGAAAGTATCAGAAATAAGTAAGGTGAATAAATAAATTGGTTGGCTTCACCTAATTTTTATATATGTTTGATAAACTTATGTTCGTAAATTCTTGGTAATTTAATTTTATTTGTTGTTAATTATATAACAAAATTATTTAAAACATACCAAACTTATTTGAACTCAGGAGTATCAAAGTTATAATGATTATATGCTATTCGGATGTGACATGTTTTGTGCACTACTGAATATATAATGTTAAGTCTCTTATGATCGAATCCAAATCCAACTTCTACAACAGGAATCACGGGCGCCTTTTGCTGATGCTAACGTCGCGTCTGCGTCTGGCGACGACAAACCAAACTAAACTCACCTGCGCTCGCTGATTCATATTCATATGTCTTTTACATGATTTTCTGAACATTTTTGATGGTGTGCTGCGAACAAATCGTTGTTGACGGGTGCGGGTCGAAAAACCAACAAATCAAAAAGCCGAGGGCGCGGGTCGAAAACCGACCATCGAAAAGCCGAAAGTAGAAAAACCGACAGTTCAAAACATGACTGTCCTCCTGACGATGTGTATTTTTTTATGTGTCGGCTTTTTGACTGTCGGCTTTATGATTGTCGGTTTCTTTGACCTTTCGGCTATTGGATTTGTCGGTTTTTCGACCCGCACCCAAAGCCGACAGTCAAAAAACCGGCATTCGAAAAGCCGTCATTCAAAAACCGACAGTTTAAAAATTGACTGTCCGCTTTCCGATGTGTCTATTTATTTGTGTGTCCGGCTTTTTGACTGTCGGATTTATGACTGTCGCTTTTTTCAGCTGTCGGCTTTTCGGCCCGTACCCGTTGTTGACCTGTGTAATGAACTTTCGAGTTAGACTATACATAATAATGCAACAAACCAGTAATGGTGCACCAGAAATCCCTTATTGTAGGTAGGGTTAAGTTTTCAAATTCAATCAGTATATAATGCCCTTTTTTTGTGGATTTGAAATCTTGAGTAGTTTGACTTGTCATTCTTCAATGGAATTTCTACTTATACAATTGGTTAAACAGGACCAAAACTTTGATTATGCAACGATCAGTACATTGACCCACAACAGAATAGTTGGTATTAGAAGGTGATTTGGCTATCGATTTGATTAATGCGGGGGTCATCGAAGCCCAAAGCTCCCGAGCATTGCGCATCAGCGGCGCATTCGAAATTGGCAAGAGGAGGTGCATCGACGACATTCTCTCACGTGCCGCGCACTCGTGTCGCATCCGTCGTTCCAGGTAGATAGTGAAGACAGAGGAGAGAGATAAATAAATAAGAAAAGCGGCGGCTGGCGAGGACATCACCCACCGCACTCGGCAGGAATGCCGCGAGTCAAATTCTTCTCTTCTCCTCTCTCGCGTACATCTCGCAAACGTGCCGTTTCCGCAAGACTCGTCGTTACGTACACAGTGTCTCGAGGCGAGTCTCCCTCTCGCGTTTCTGTCCTCAGCAGCCTCGGAACCTGCCGTGAGGAATTTCGAGGAAGGAGAAGTAGAAGAAGAGGAATAAGAATACGCAGAAGGAGACAAGGAGGCGGAGAACAAGAAGAAAGAGTGGAGAGGACGCCGCGCCGGTTCGTTCGGCTCCTGATGCTTTTGCTGCATAGTTCTCAGCTACTCTCCAGTATGGTGGAACCTCATCGTTCCTCATGCTGCCACGAATAATAGAGGACACCAACATTCTAATATTCATTTGGACCAAAAATATGGACTAAATGAAACCTCCGACTGGCCAAAGAATTCTGGAAATGGACCCAGGTTTCTGGTGTGACCTGCACTTGGTTCACTCGTCAACTCGCTCGATCAACCACGACGGATTCATCAATTTCATCGTTTGCGAGAAACTTTGATGAACCCCGTCCATCTGTAGGCCGAAAGTTAGAGTTAGCTACAATTGGTTAACAGTTGGCTGGGTAGCATTTAACTATCGGTGATTAAATCGTCACGGGTCGGTGTAGACGCGAAATAAGTGGGATAGGCTCGGCAATTAACGAAAGTGCACTTGAAAACGGACATTCTCGCAATCTGGAGGATCGGAGCCGTGTTCGGTGGCTCTCCGGCACTTCCTCCCGTTAAGGGAGCGTGAAACTCCTTAAGGAATTTCGAGAAAGAAAAGACTGTACGTAGTAGTGGAAGAAAAAGAGGAAAAGATGGAGCAAAAGAAAGAAGGAAAAGACTTGTGGTGGTTGTCGTCATTGCTCGTTCCGTTTCTGATGCTTTTGCTGCATAGTCGGGTGCTCTTCTCGCGAATACACAGTGATACCTACGCCTTTTCCAAAAGGGCATTGGCGTTGCCGGCAGGCACACCTTGGTTGATCATTGGTTCTCTCTTCCTCTGGCTCTCGCGGTGTTCCACATAAATACACAAATACCCTCGCGCATACTCGATGCGTATACCGGGGCCACGGCCGCATTCCATGACCCCCAGTTCTCTTGGGCGCATTCTCTCTCCCTCTCTGACTGTCATACAAACCCACACATACGCAAACCTTCTCGCAGTTTCGCGATATCTCGCCGTCCATATCCCTCTCTGGTACCCTACCATCGCCGGCGACCAACGGGCCCATCTTCGGGGCCCTTTACCTCTCGCTTAGGACCCCCCTCTTCCGTCGGGCGGCGCCACGGAATGCCCTTGTCCTTTTCGTTCCATTGGTTTCTTATCCCCTTGCTCTCCTCTCCTCTCCGTCCTCATAACGTAACGCACGCTCACAAACTAACGCCCGAGTCTCGTAAGAGGCACTTACCAAGTGGACTACACGGAACCAGTCGTACCACACGTATACGACAGGACATTCCCACACTTGGCAGTTGAAACCTCACCGACGTGCAGAAATATTTTGTTTACCTCGCTCCCAGTTCTTTGAATCCGGCGCGGAACCACAACCTTTCGCCTCCATCCCTTTTCCTCCAGATATTCGCGTCTTTCTCTCTCTCTCGCTTTTTCTTTTTTGCTGCTCTTTTTCTTCTCGTCTTTCATTCTCTTTTTTTCTTTCCATCTTTCTTGCTTCATCCTGTTCGCCCGCAAAACGGCGTGAAGAGGCGGATTGGGCGACGAGGGGTCGCCGAGCGGAGATTTACCCCCCAAACAAGTTACGTACACACGTACGGCGTCGTTATACGTATATGGCGGCGACGTCGATACTCCCTACGGTACATTCTTCTCTCCAACGTACTCGGAGAATCCGGACTAGCGAGCGGCACGGGCCAAAGTCGATCCGTTACAAATAGGACCCGTCGCTCGTCCACCTCGCTGAAACGGTCCTGACGGCGAGTATTTTTGCGAAATTGAGGAAGGTCACGACACAGATCCAACGCCAATAAGCGCCAACAGTCCCGAGCTTTCTAATTTAATGATGGAACGAGGAACGTGGCGGAATAAGTTTTATTAATTATTCGCTGGCTGAAGATAATGAAAACCCCGAAAACAGGAATTTAGGTAGATTTATTGAGATGTGGTAATGGTTAACTGATCTCTTGGTTCGATATAGACAATTTAATGTTTGGTTATGTTTACTCTGCAACATAATCAACAGATATGTGAATGTTTCATTGCTATGCATTTCATCCAACGGATATTTAATTATAATTATCGAATATTTAGTTTCGCTACACTGTTGCCATCTTTATTATAAATGCTTGTATTAATTAATATTAAACTACATAAAGAGTGTCCAATATTGGCTGCCGTAATATTAAAATTCTTTTATATTTTCGGGAAACTTGTTGTTTTTTTGTTTTGGATATCGCTGGATACGAATTTGACATCGGGTTTTCAGAATTAAAAATAGCGACTTTAAAATACCGGATCCATAATAATTTTAAATTATTTTCTGCAGAAAACTTGGGATTGGTCATCACATACCTGTGATGTTGGACGTGCACCAAATATACAATTTTACGTTCGAATTCGCTAAGTTGCATCCGCCATTTTTAATGTTGAAAATCTAAGATGAAATTTGTAATCAAATATAAGTGCGAAATGATTTAAAAATCATTCTGTTTGATTTCTTCTTGACCGCTTATTAAATAAAGTGCGAAAACCTTAAGGAGTTCTAGGAGGTTCTTGGTGAGACGGTCGAAAAATAATTTTTTTTTTTTTCTGTTGCTAAAATTTTTACTTTTGAATAATTAAAATTATGTCCCGTTTCTAACCTATGTTTTGTTAATGCTGTATAGTTGCTTTCTTTGCTCTTAATATTATTTTTGTGTTCATAAATTCTAGTTTTTAGGAGCCTGCTCGTTTCTCCAATGTATACACAGTCACAGTAACCACAAGGGATTTGATAAACAATGTCGCTCTGATGAAGTTTATCTAAACGGTCTTTGCATGGTTTAATTCCGCCAATATTGATATTGATTGGCTTGTTTACTACACGTACAGATTGTTTATTTAAGATTTTTGAAATTTTTTCTGTCAAACCTTTTACGTATCGAAGGGATATTATTGTTACTTTTTTTTTTGGACTGTCTCACCAAGAACCTCCTAGAACTCCTTAAGGTTTTCGCACTTTATTGTAATCAAATACTTCGGAAAACTCTTGACCAAACAGTTTTCCTTCAATAAAGGAACTTTTAGATCTTGGTCGTGCTTTTTGGACCCTCCATTTTGTATTTTTAAGATCAGCGTAGTTAGCGATCCTAAAAATTCACCGTATAACAAACTATTTTGTCATATTTGTTTATTTATACAAAATTTATATGAAGCGAGATTTGCTTGAGAGAAATTCAAAATGACGGATTAGGTATGTCAATCATCAAAATCTCAAAACGGTATTAAATTATTTAAATTGCATATCTGAGACTTGTACGAGTCGTTGATTAGAAATCAGATGAAGAATACAAGAAATTCAAAATGCCGCATGCAATATGTCGATCGTCAAAATCTTAATAAGTCACAATTTAAGAAAAATTGAGTATCTAGGGGATTAGGGATAAGTAATTATGAATTCGATTTAAGATTTGTTTGCTCTAAGTCAGAATTGGTCCATCACGTCAGGTTTTTGAGATATTTGAGGTCATGTACTCAAAACACTGTTGAAGTTACGTACGGGACGCAACAATTTTTGTTTGCCTTCCGTACTATTTGCATCTTTTAGTACGCCTTTACCCTTCAAAATGAGGTTTTATTCGACCACTTAAGATTTTTCTTATAAAGCTAAGTCCATTTTGAGATTACGCGATATATTCGATTAACGTTATAAAAAAAAACAGTCAAAATACTGAAACGTGATTTTAATTATTAATATCCATATTTTATATAGTTGTTTATATTTATATAGGTTTTGACCTTGAGCTTATTCTCCAAGAGCATTTCAAAGTAAATTTGTTTACATGTATATCGTAATTTCAAATTGGCGTATATTGGTGAAGAAAAGTCGTAATGGAATTCTGCGCAGCTCATATTACAAAAAAAGAGTCGTATCATATGATCCAACAAAATGAAAAACTCCTAAAAATGTTGTGTCTTCTGTACATGACCTCAAAAATTGCATAAAACGCGTTTTTCGAGTAAATAACCTCAAATATCTCAAAATCCTAACGTGATGGGCCACTTCTAACTTCGGATTCTGATTCTACGCACAAAATTACGTCGGAAATGATCCACAGCTTCCCAAGACCAAAACCATGTTGACCTGTGTTATGGATGGAGATAATAATTTATGCATTGAAATCGCTCATTACGAAATAGTTATTAAAATTTCAACATTCAAAATGTCTGATGAAATTTGGTGTAATCTTAATCACAGGGGCCGTAAACATTTATTAACATCTATTAAACACTTAAACTGCCCGCTATATTATAGGTGCATCACTAAAATTCATTAATTTCTGTACCCACATAGAAGGAATTTTCCTTTTTATTATCTATATCTTCTTTTTCTTCCAGTGTTTCTTTTATACTCTTTTGTGTACATCACGTCGCTAGGTCAGTACTAAAGAGAAACTATTATAGCAGTTGTTTCATTGTGAAACCCATTCTCTGCTCCTTGATGGCTCCGTTATATAATTAGTTTGGACAATTTCAGGGATTGAATAGCATCTAACAATTTTCCCAGAAGACGATCTTGCCTCCTCGATCTAACACTATCAAAGTGATGAAGGTGCCATTTACGACATTACGAAATTATGCACAAAGATATTATGGAAGAAATACGTTACTTTGATTTGTTAAACTTATAAAATCTAATGATAGATTTTTCAAGTATTTCACATTATATTAATAGTGTTTCATACAATTTCAATGTATTAATTACAGTTGAACTACACTGTTAAGAATGACATGAAATTTAAGGTAAGGTCATTACCCACTAATGTATTAAATTTAATGAGTTGGTAATTTAAATGTGTCTAAATGTGCAGAAACATAAGTCTTAGAGTAATGTTGCATTATGTTTCATGTATAAGAAAATAAAATTTAATGTACCTATTCATTAAATTTCAATACCGGTTAATAATGCACATTTCTAGTGCGTGTACATGATTTTTAATGTGCTATTCAATTACATGTATTAATAATGATGCTTTTGCTATTGTGATTTATAAAATTTGCTATGTTCGGTTATAAATTCTACAGATTCAATAGCAAAAAGACGCCGGATGATAAAGCCCCACTTATCCCTAAACTAAAAATGTTTTTAGAATTTTCATAAATATAAAAGTCTCTCAGAGTATTTAGCGAAAAAAGTTAGACTTGGAATACCGCATAAATTGGCATTTCATCCATTTTTTTGGGCTGTAACAAGAGAAATATTCATTGTGGGTCAAAATTAGCATACTCAGAAATTAATTGTAAGGCTTGCAAATTTTTTAAAAGAACTTTTATTCGTTGACATACCTTCTAAACCAGCCGAGTTATTACAAAGAAAAAATGATTTTTCTCAAATTCAAAGTCTCCCATGTAAATTCTATTCGTCGGATCGAATTTTTGTATTAACCCTTAGCTGGCACTTGGAGTCACTAAGCACACCAAGTTGGCCCCTGGCTTTTATGGGATATCATTATTTATATGGACAAACGGAAAATTAAGTGTGCCAGCTAAGGTTTTGACATTTTTTCTCAAAATGTTTTCAAGATTAACCCCTTACAATACGGTATATGAGTTGTCGCAGTTCTGCATAAAATGTGGATTATTTTGGAACCTATGATTTGTGTTACTAAAACTATATACATTAATAGCCATGTCCTGTCCTTTGCTACCGCCTATTTTTTAGTGATCGCCACCCAAATACGTCACTAAGAGACTTTTTATATCAAAAATTACAATAAGAAATAACACTTTAGGGGTATTTAAGGAACTGTTCTCATAAATCTTATAAAGCTACAACAATTTGTTAATTATTATATGATTTTTTTAGATATTGTATTTTATAAATTGACATAAAACGAATAAAAATTCCTATTCTTATAAGATTTATTAGAACAAAGCCCTGAATATCCCTAAAGTCTTATTTTTTGTTGGAATTTTTGATATAAAAAGTCTCTCAGGGCTATTCTTTTCAGTTTAAAACAAGTGAAACTTCTATAATAAATAAACCCTTTGCAAAGAGTTTTTTAAATTCATTTTAAAGCTTCTATTTAATATAATGTAATAAAACCGAACTGTTGGAAGTTGATGTATCGTTTTATAATACAAAATGAAATTGATCAAATTGGTTATAGGCCAAGTAGGACTTACAACTTCGAGTAATAAGGTGCTTCCCCTAGTTTCGAATCGCTTGTGAAAGTGAAGGAAGTTATCTCTTATCAAAAGATTTGATAATCATTAAATTCGCTGATGATCATCATCTTCTTGATAAAGCATCAGAAACTTTGAGAATAATTACTACTTTGATCTTATTTGTAGGCTTTAGGCCTGCATCTAGTAGCAGCACAATCTTTAATTTATTACACTGAGAACTCATCAGTAGTAAATGTTATTACAATTGCAATAAATATTACTATTTTAGTACAAAAATGCAATATTCGTTCAAAAGTGAGAAAAATTCATATTATATTTTGAAAAGTTACTACTTGAAGTCGTAAAATTCAATGGAATCATGGCAAAATATACCACATAACTGGTACATTTTACTACTTCAAGTAGTAACTTTTTAAAATGTAATTTGAATTTTCCAACTTTTGAACGAACATTTCATTTTCGCATTAAAATGGTAATATTTATTACAATTGTAATAACATTTACTACTGATGAGTTTTCAGTGTATAAACATATTTTGTATGCTTACGTCAACATCATTCATTACTAAATCATTTTGGAACACTCTACTGAATTGGCTAAAAATGAGAACGTCTGACTTAAATAATCACGTAACTTTTCAAAATTGTCATAAACCATTTAATAGTCACTATTGGCAATTTATTCATATAATCGATAAACGTCTGAGCCTTGACAGTCATTCTTAAAAATCTTTTGGAAAAGAGAAGAATCTCAAAGTCACACGTAATTTTTCATTCAATCATTCCGATTTACTAAGAACTTCTCCAAGTACCATTTCGGGAAAAAATTGTGTTGATTCAGTTCGATCGTTAAAAAGACCCCGGTATACAAGTGGTATAGTTTATGACCATTTCCGCATTAATGACAAGTTCAGACACGTTGTCTTTAATTACTGAGTTTATCCGGAACACCAGCGTATTATTATAATTTACCGCACAAAGCACATTCGTGTACACGCATATTTATCGAAGGAGTGCATATAATGCGTTTTTGGGTTATATCGCCGAAGGTGTCTATTTTTTAAAGGCGAAGACTCACTGGAGGCCAGGAACGAGTGCAACAAGTAAAATTCTCACGCTTCCAATTCTAAAATTCAAAGAGTCCGACCGGCCCGACTCCCTTCCTTTTTCTCACTCCCGAGCAAGCGGGCGTTGTGCTGCGATATAGAGTGTCCCACGCATTTCACGCACATAAAGTATACATGTACTCGGAACATGAGGACAAGTATCAGTTCAACGACGACCGGCTACGTTCCTCCCAGCAATGCGCGGATGAGTTTCGTTGTCGAATGGGACTTTTGTACCGTTTAATCGTAATCTTATTTAATCCGTACGTCCATTCCCTAATCCCACATAAGATCCACTTTCCTGTCTATTGTTTAACTGATAACTTTTGGCTGGTGCGCATGGCCAACAGGTACCTGACAATTTTTTGGGTAAAAGTGTCATCTTTTATCTGATATCAAATTAATTCAACTTTTATAAAAGTCAATGATTTAATTAACCCGTTGACGCCTAAGAGCCTAAAAGCTTTTCTTTTATTTGAGAGGTTACGTTAGTTATGAAAGCTTTGGACAATTTCAAGGTAACTTAGTTTGTTAATGATTGTTAGGTCACTTTTCAGCTCTCTGAGGTCAACATTCAGTTTCAGCCTATAAGAATAAAAATATGGCACCAATGTTCACAAAAAAAATTCTAAAAAATTTAGAGATTTGTATTCCTACCCATTTTTTTGAACTATTAGAAAAATAGTTTTTTATGCACGATACACTCTAAGTATTTAAATAATATAACAAAAATTGTAAAACAGTTTAAGAATTTAGGGATAATCGATGGACAGCCATAATAATTCTAAAATTTTATAACATTTTCCATATATTACATATTAATTACATACGATTTTTCTAAATATTATATGAAAAATTAGTACAAAATTTTAAAATTATTATGGATGTGCGTAGATTATTCCTAAATTCTTAAACCATTTTACAATTTTTATTATTTACACTCTCTCAGTGTACATTTTACTCTTTGGCACCATTTCATGTTAACTCCCTCAAAATGGAGTCCACAATAACAATTTATTGTAACTCGAGAACTATGAGCTGTTGAAACAGAAATGAAGAATTACAATTTTTTAGAATTTACCGATAAATATAATTGAATTTCTTTGTGATGGTATTTTTAGGAATTTTGAACCTAAATTCTTTTTTTTTTTTAATTTCAACAAAGTCTGGTAAATTCCATGGTAAAGTCTAAGCAATTTTTTACAGAAGTTGATAGTTTTCTATAAGAAATATTCTAAACTGTCACAGTTGCAATTTTTTTTCTCGAAAACTTGCAGAAAAAATGATAAGAACAAAAATTGCCTATACATTTTATTAATTTTAAGAGTAATTTAAGTATACAATTTTTTTACTAATTTTTATAAAATTACTAAAATAACATAAAAAAAATGTGAATAAATTCTATTATATTTCTAGATGAATTATAAGAACTTTTCATTCCGACTATTTTTTTTTTTTTAAAAATCAATTGTCGAAGTACATCGTTCGGAAGTTTTTCAAATAAATTTTTATTGCGAACGACATTTTGATGATGTTAAAATAAGGTGAGGCAAAAAATTCAAGTATTCCGAGCACCATCCTGCGCAGTTTCAAACGAATCCCAAACTCCTAATGGTTCTAAAAGAATTGATAAAAATAAATGTTTGCACATGTTTCGGCAATTTTTTTCAATATAGGCGTCATATTGGAACTCCTGTTCTCCAAAACTCGATGTTGACCCCGAATAGTTGAAGAGCGACCTCGAAACCGTTAAGAATAAATGGAGTTACATTGAATGAACTTAAGACGTTAATAGGTAAATGTAAACAAAATTGTATTTTCATAAATACGGTCAATTAGAATGAATATAAATAAACAGTAAATATATGAAGGTTTGGCCTGAAGGTGGACCAAATAAATATGGAAAAAGGAAGTATCCAGTATAACTTTTATGAGCATGTTTCACTCGAGAGGCTTGTAAGTTTAATTAAGAAGAAAATAGAATTTAGTGAAATAAATCTGGGTGTTCAAGAACGATTTTCACATCCAACTTTAAATAACCAACAATTTTACTGCATATTATGTTTTGTAAATTCACATTGACTAAAGACTATTTTGGACTATAGGACTATAGACATTTTTAATATCAGGCAAGTGCCATGTCTTTTAAAAAAATCTCAATTATTTCTTAATCGATAACAATTGTAATCGACATTGACCAACAAAATCCTTGAGAGATTTGAAAGGCGCGGTACAATTTGTTTCAATCCTTAATACGTGAGAGGAGAGTTTGTTAGGCATTGCTGCTGGTGGACCAGGGTGTTTCCCACCCTCTCACTTCGTCGGGCACTGTGTCGGTGGCCCGATTCTCGGAAGGACCTCATTTGTTGCATGGTGCTATATATCTTTGGATCCTTCTGTGTTGTTATTGCTCGGCGAAGAACTTCGGCAGGATGCGTCAGTAAAGAAGTGCATACTCAGAGAGACCGACTCTCACAGTTAAGAAAATGCACGCAACAAATGCGTGTGTTCGTGCACCTTCATACGAGTTTCCATTCTAACAAAACATGCCCAGGTAAATTCATTTCAGTCGCGTACACACTGACCATTGAAAAACTCTCGAGATTCCTCAGGGCCAAGAATTCAGAAGAATGGTGAAACAATGGGGGTGAGGACTACCGTGAAATTCTATTGAAGTAACGAATTGAAACCAGGAGTGAAATGAGGAAAACAATATTATTACGTGTATTGTGGCGCTAGGCTTTCCTGGAATTTTATTGAATTCCCGAGGTATTTCATTAAGAAATTTAGTCTTGGTATTTATCGGTCAGCGAAAAAAAAACGGGAATCTTAGGGGTTTCTACGTAACTATTCCCTCCGCCGTATGAAACTTTTTATGGGATTTATGGTTTAAATTGACCGTGTAATAAAGATGTCAACATTAAGATTCAAACAAAAAAGTCTAAACATAATAAAAATGGATCTCCTAAACAAATTTTCGACTAATGTAAAATGCCTATTATTGTTTGTAAAATTCAGTAAAAACGCAAAAAAAGATAGGAAGATATAAAAAAATTGACATTCAATGGGATCCCGTACGTTTATATGTACTCTTGAGAAATATTACTTATCTTCATTTTCATACAAACACCGATATATTCAAAAAATCTATAAACATTACGAGTTACCATTCTACACAAAATAGATACAAAGTAAGCTTAGAAAAGTTGTTAATAATAGTGACTTCATCCACAATGATGACAATGGGAACACTTTTCGCGAAGAAAAAGGTATATAACCTGTTCGAGATACAAGCTAAGAGTTAGTAATTACACTTAATTATTTAAGCAGTTGGTCAAAGGCTTGAACAAATTAACTTTTAAATTCCATTGAGTTAGCTACTCTGTTAGTTGTTTTAATTGATATACGATAGTTATTACTTATATGATTTATTTTTTTATAAACTCGTCCAACTTGGTCCTGGTTTGTCTCAAAACTAAGACCTTATTCAGATTATTTTTGGATGTGACCGATTTTTATCTGATTTTTATCCGATGTTGGTCATCTCTTTTTTTCTCTCAGGATATTAATTTTTATAATTAAAACTATTTTAAACGCCCTTCCTGAGGGAGCATTTTATAACATTCGCATGTAATAAGGCGCACAATGGCATTTTAGGTAAATGAAAACTTTGAAAAGTTATTGCATAAATTTTACTGCTTAATGTATTTTCGAAAAAAGCGATCTTAATTTTCCGACATTTTAGCGGTTCATTATTTACAGACACGTGTAAATATTGAGTTGCGAAAAACAATACAAAATGTATTATATTGGAGTACGGATCTCAAAATCGAAAAAGATTGCGTGAACCTTTTTCCTGTGTAGTTTTAATTTTATCACGTTGTTAGTTGTTTTTGCATTTGTTAATAAACGGACCAATTAGTCCTTAACAACCAGTACAAAGGGTAATAATATATTACAGTGTTAATGTTATCATAACAGTTGTTATGACAGATATTTTTCGAAAAAGGCTTAAACTGAACAGCCTCAAAAAGGCTAAATGTTTCGTGGATTTGCCTAGATATTACTTTTAATGTCCTAAATCAAATTTATTCTACGAGTGTTTTAAGATTTATAAATATGAATCTCAGAACGAGATTTTAAAAAGAATACCATTGAACAGTTCTACTGATGTTATCGGTCTCTCAGCGAGAGTTCTGACACTACTGCAGCCAGAATTGTCCAGAACGCATCCTAACAGTATTCGGTACGTTTGATAGTTCCGTCATGCCGTATCACAATATTCTGTTCCTCATCACGTTTCCAGAAATCTTTCCCGGCGTTTTACCTCCGAGGTAGGAATAGCGGAGCAGATTTTCGTTACATCATTGTATAAATAATGACAAACGGGTCGGTGTCACCTCTCCTATGAATTCGTGTACCGTGAAACGACAGGAATGTCACAACTGAAGAAATGCCGGTAAAAGGAATTCGTTCTTTCCAATTAACACAGTGGTAGCGGCAGCAGCGGTACCAGCGAGTTCTATGAATCGCGTCAAAAAAATGGCTCATATTTGTGGCCAGCGGCGGGGAGGGAGGGAGAGAGAGGCTGGAGGTATCGGTTGCTCGCAGTGTCACACGGCGCGGCGGCCGGTGGAGTGTCCGAGAACAACAACAATCTCTTTGCCGTGGGGCACGCTGGACCCGCTGGCGCCATAGTGCACTCCGCTCCGTTCCCGCCCCGCCGTCGTAAGCGTCACGTGACCGTCTGCATTCTGCGTTTTCTGTGAATGACTGGGACCGCGGTCCAATCGGATGCTGCCTCCATCACGGGCCTCGCACTCGAGGCAGGGCATCGACGCCGGCCGGCCGGCCGGCGTTGGACCGATGGAGACGGATCAAATGGATGTGCCAGAGCGAGAGAGAGAGAGACATGCGGGACTCTGGCGTCGTCGGCATCTCGGCATCTGCAATGCCTGCTGGCCGAAAGCGCGCGCGGTCAAGGGAGGGCGTTAAGAAGGAAGCGGCGATCGCCGCGCGATCCTTCGCGCGAACCCTAAGGCCCTTAATTGGGCCAGGAATCCGGCCTAAGAAAAGAGTCCGTTGGCCGCGAACCCAAACTAGTCTAACGCGAACAGCCCGTGTCCTTGATCGATCAAAATATGCTAAGACTTTTTCTTTTAATTCCAGCGAATCTAAAAAATAGTTAACTATCCCCAGCAAATATCTTTTCAAGATGCCTGGATATTGATCAGAGCCTGATTTGGGAGTGATAAGACGTGGGTTCGATTGCTAACTGGTCAAATAAGGTACAGGGGCAAAAATTATTCAGCTACTCCCAAATCCAGATCGATGTTGTTGGCAATGGTTGCTAAGAAGTTTAACTAACACAAACGGCTACATATATTTGCAGTTAGTTTGTCATTCCTTAACTGCGTTTGCTCGAATTTAACAATTGCGGCTAAATTTTTCCATATATACCTTCTCAGGCATTCTTAGTGGATGCTGGACTAGGTTCTAATCTAGATTCTGGCTGTCGGGGTTAGTATTTGTTCACTAAAGTAGCAATTGCAGTCATTGCCTTATGATGACGTAACTAGTACCTAACATATCTGAAGTAACAATTGTTGGAGGAGTATTTTCTTTAAATATTTGTAATATTATGATGATTACATTAAATTACTTTTTACAAAAACAAAAATAGAAATTAACAACTTTTTACAGTTACGTCTTATAACGGAACTTGCAAGTACAAAAAATGAATGATTTCCTGTAATTGAAGGATATGATTTCTGTACGACATATGTAGAGAATGTAAATACATATAGTAAAGTTGATTATTGAAAACGTAACTTAAATGCGTCCTAAATTATTTTCTTTACACGGAGAGAAATATATGTTACCGGATAACATACTGATGACACAATCATCTGAGGACGTTCCCTAGTAGAAATGTTAGCATCACATTTAGGGTTCTAACCGTCTGAACCTCGGTTATAGTAAGGGCCCTGGCCTGCGTCCTAAATGTAACGATAAAAATTCCACTAGGGTTCCTCAGGACGTCTAAATGTCCGCTTTTATTATCATGTCAATGTACTCACGGTGTCCTGAGGATGTCCTGAGGAAGTTGACAGGATTAAATAAAGCTGATATTTGGACTTGCTGAGGAGCTCTTGAGGTCATCCTAGGCAGGTGTGTTGTGAGCGCAATACAATCAGTATGTCATCCGGTAACATCAGTGTGTTATCGGATACAATATTTTTCTCTCTGTGTAAACTTTATAGATATTGAGTACTTATAGTGAGTTTCAGTCATCTGAGCAATGTACTTTAAATCCTATAAAGATCAGTTAATAATTTCAATTTATATCAAACACTGCTTGGAAAGAGATCTTAAAGTAACAATTGAAAACTAGGCAAAAGTAATTTTGTTCATGGGCTGGTAATCAAAATATAAAATGAACATGAATAAAAATTAAATTCCTTACAATTGAAGATTATATTTTGTCCGTGGTGTTTACTGATATTATACCGATTTCACCGACAATCATTATGAATAGACTCATTATGAATAGACTCATTATTTTATTAAAAGTATCATTATATAGTCGACATATTAAATTAATGTCGCACGATTTACTATATGGATTTGAACGCCACCTAGTGTCTCTAGAAGCAAACTCTGATTGCTTTACTAAAAATAAGAAGATTCGAAATCAGATCAACTTAAGATCTCAAATACAACATCTCTTCAAGATTAATGTTTTAAGTCGCAAGCTGGTCGTCTTTAAAAGTACGTTTTTCAGCCTATCACCAATTCGTTGATGCAGCAAAAGGCAAATTCCTAAAACGCAAATGTAAAATTACAGAAATCATTTTTACCGTTTTTCAAAATTCCGGCTGTGTAATTGCACAAGTAAACGTTTTATAGGATCGCTGACAACATTTCTGTAACATCGTATCAGAAATTTTGGAATGATAAATTCTCGGTGAAAGGCCTAGTTTAGATCACCCTTAAACTAACAAATTCGTTAACAGTTTTAACTACAAGATTAAAACTCAATTCATAATATGGATGGAAACCAATTGCTGCCGTAGTTTACGTAGAAAATTTAGCGGATGTGCATCAAAATTAGTTGATGATAAAAGTTATTGAACATGAACTAGAAATTCATTTTTTAAACTTCATAAAGAAAATCGATTGGGCTAAAATATAGGAGTATAACCCTTAATGATGATTATAATGATGGCTTTATTTCTTACTTTTTATTCCCCAAAAAAATTGTTTAGTTATATTCATTATTTATCTTAAATAGTAATCTATAAAGATAGTTCGCTTTACTAGCGAAATAGTTGGGATGTTCACTTTCGAAGTATAGTAGTCCTTCCCTTATTCTAATTTCCCTTATTCTAATGTCTTCCCTTATTCTAATTTTTTGTCTTCTCCTATTCTAATATTTCCCCTCACGCGTTCTCCCCACCGCATCTACTACTTTCTTTAGAAGCACATATGACACATAACTGCGCATGCGCTGCGAAAGAGAAAGGGAGAGAAAAGGCGAAACAGTAAACGTTTAGTGGGAGAGAGGAGAAAATTAGAATAAGAGAAAAAGGCCGCCATCTTGTCTGACTGGACAAATTAGAATAAGAGAAAGACTACTGTACATTAGTCCTTCCCTTATTCTAAGTTTCTTCTCTCCCCCACTACCCTCTCTATCTTGTTCACGGCGCATGCGCAAGTAAAGTGATAGCCGTGGTGGAGAGACCGCGTGAGGGGAAATATTAGAATAGAGTATGGGACAAAATTAGAATAACAGATGGAATTACAGTGTGAGAAATAAGATTAAGGGAAGGACTACTGTACTTGCATCAATAAAAGTAGCAAGACTTGTAAGTGATATTTGTGGGGCAAAGTCGAATGCTAAGAATCTGTATGTAATGCGAAAAAGGTTCAGTAAATACATACATAAGAGAACAAACACAGCACTGCGTATTTCGTCCGCTAGAAGGCGCCAATGCGGGCAAGAAATATTCAAATTAGCGGAGTTTACCATTTAAGTAGTAACTGCTACATTCTCTGGAATTGCGTGTACTCCTAATAAAACAGTAAGGAAGAGGCTGGCAAAGACGCTCAGTTGGTAAGTCAAATCCTAACCTAAAATATTCAAATTATACATAAACTAAATATATTTTCAAGTTTGAAATGTATTTTACGGTCATTTAACGCTTTACGCTAACGCTTTTATGAATCTCTGTCAAATTTTAGCAAATTTTGTTTTCATTTCGCAGGAATAAAAGTGGGATCTATGAAAAAGTAATTTAAATTTTATTCTTGCAAATTCTCCTCGAGTTCAAGACCGATTTTGATGAAATTCGTCTGACATTTATAAAAAATGCGCAAAATTACCCCTAAAACAGATTGGGCCTTGACAATATATTTAGTTTCTGTTTAAGGCGGTTTTAAAGGTGTCCGTCGATAAGGTTGAAATTTACACTAAGAAACGTAAATTAAAAATGTATGAATTAATTTGTCAAAATTCTGACTCTGTAAGGTTGATTCTAATTATAATATACGGCAAACTAACGAATGTTATACCAATTGATTTGGAATTGACTATTGGAAATAGAGGTGATTTTTATTTATTTCCAATAACTTTCGGTCAATTTTTAATTAACTTCTTTGGTATTCTGTAAATGTCCGTGTATAGTAAGTAAAATTACCAAAAATTTTGAAAATTGATTCAGACATTTTTTATTTACGTTTTTTAGTGTAATTTCCTACGTTATCGGCGGACTACTTTAGAATCTCCTGTAAATATTAATATTTCACAATTTCATGTAACAAACCATTATTCATTGGTAGTACCAAGCAGTTAATTGGAACAACCAATAGCAGGCTATACGTTTTAGATAATAAGTACAACTAACCACTTTTTTGCGTACAGTATATTATTGTTGTACCATCCAAGAACGAACAAATTGTCGATCTGAACTGTTTGAACTGATACGCTGGAGAGGAGTAACCAGGGAAGTGAGAGAATCAGTCGGAGAGAGGCGGAGAGAGAGGACTGGGCAGCCTGTTAAGTATAAAAGTATGAACAAAGTAGAGTTTTTGTGAAGCGTTGATCGAATTGTATAAATGGCGAGGCTCGTCGATCTCTATTGTTTCGATACCGAGAAGGGACGAAGAAGAAGCAGCAACAGCAGCAGCGAGTAAAGGAGCTATCGGGGTCCGTAAAGGGAAAGAGCAAGAGAGAGACATGGATTGCAGGAGAGAGATAGGCTGATATCGAAGAGGGGGAGGCGTAGAGAGGAGGCGAAACGAGTAAAATGCCGAAATGCCGAAATACCAACGAGGTGCCCCGAGGTCGGCGGCCACCGAGAGCCTATGAAATACGACCTTGCATCGTTTTCGTAAATTTTCGGGCTGCTTCAACCGGGCGTCGGCGTCGGCGGCGGCTCTCGCGCGTAGCACGATTTTTTTTCCCGTTCACAAAACAGCCGGCGCCCGCAACACCGACGGATTTCGAAAGAAGCACCTCCTTTCTCGGAATTAGCCACTTAGCGAGGAGTTAGGTATTTAGGCACCGACGCGATCTCCGCACACAGGCCCTCGTATATACCCCGACAGCCAGAACTGGGCCCCTCCTCTCCCCCCCTTCGGGCCCACCGACGCACCGACAGAACAAGGCCTGGGCCCGAATCCGAGATTCGAGCTGATCGGCGAGAAGTAGCTCGCAGCTCTCCTCTCTAGAACATATACAGAGAGAGAGAGGGACCAACTCCCGCCCAGGTCTTTTTCTCCGAAAACAGTTGACGCAAATTGTTTAAGAGATTCCTCGCTCCAGAAATTGCTGTCACACGTTGCTTACACTTTCAAAATCCAACGCGGATTAGCCGTTTTTTCTCCACTTTTCTTCCACTTCTGGTTCCGCGCTTCCCTCCCACCCTCCCAGTTCTGACAGTCATTCTTTTATTGTGCTATTTTATGGTCCGTCGATACATGACTGAAAAATCATCAAAAGATGCCTGACATTCCATTCCTCGAGGATATTGTCCTAGTTAGCGAGTAGCTTTTGGGCGGTCCTTCTACCAACTATCGAATTTAATCGTCAAGATCGGGGAGACTCGCGGGGGGTTGTTACGTCGCGATAATTTATCTTTTTTATTCCGCTTTATGTGAGAAAGGGAATTTGAGCCATTTGTATTAATGTGCGGCTAGATTAGTTGGGAGGAAAGTGATTGTTTTATTACTAAAACTGGCGACAATATCTCCAGAATAGCGACTTCCCCAAAATTATTGATCTTGTAGGAAGTATTCTTGTAGTTTTATTACATGTTCAACAACGTTTTATCATTAGGAAATGATCGGAATTTTGATGTGATCATAAGGGATTCCAGGGTGTAATTCCAATAGTGAAAACATGTCATTTCCAACTAATATCAAACATTTATGAAAAAATGAAAATATATGAATAATATTTTGCTATTTGCTGGAAATTTAGGTCGTATGTTCAGTATAATTTATTTAAGTAATTAACATCCAATGAATCTAATGTACTACAGATTTACATTTACAACATATAAACAAATTTCATGAATGATACAAATGTTGCATTTATCTTACATTAGTTTTCTGTCCCTACATAGTTAAATATCGGAGTTTGATTTATTTGTATATCACAACTCGATAACTGACAAAATGAGTGAACATTATTAAAATTTACAGAATGTTAGGTCGAAGCAAAAAGCACCTGAAGGGAATTATAGAAACGTTTTACTTCCTAAGACTTATTAAATTGTAGTTATTGATATCAATCGACGTGAAAATGCCTTGAAGGAATATCACTTGAGAACGACCATTGTTAAGAATCTAACTCTTATCGTTGCCTTGATGTGACGTTTCAAACACGTGGAATCCTGATAAGCCAACAACAATGTCCTTAGAAGTTTACTTTTTGGTTGGAATTTTCAAGATTTTTATCAATTGTTTCAGAGAATGTCGTAAAATGATAAATGAAAATATTAGAAAATGTCTACATACGAGAGAAAAAAGTATCGAGTTTCATATTGGCTAATGGTATTATTAAATAAATACATTATAAAGTATTGTGTATTAAAACAATTAAAATATTAAAGTAATAAAATACATGCGCATGTAATAAATTAAGGCAAAAGATAAAAACTATTGGAAGAATTCTTTCTAGAATGTTTATTTGAAATGTTGATGTAAGCCAAATAAATTATTTTTTAAATTGAGTTATAGTTATTTTGAAACTTTTGTTATGCGCTGATTTTAAGACTAGCACCTATAATCTAAACATATTAAATTTATATTTGACATATTTTTAAAACGCTTTCCAAAATTTAATAAAACGCTACCTCAATTTATGAGCCGGAGGAACAAGCCATCGCTCAAATTCCACTGAGAAGATGTTATAGCTCATTTTAAGATTAAAAAAACGTTTCAACTCTTTTTCTATATAGAGGAGATTAAAACCTCGAAGAAAACATGTCTTTATCGCAAATTTGTTAATGATTGGTATTCAAGTCAGAAAACAAAAATATAAGGTACCTGTTATATTGTACTAAGAAGGTGCAAGATAGAAAGCAGAATATGATATTTTTTCTTCGAATCGTCATAACGGTTATTCAAAATATTTTCTTTTCAACAATTACTTTTTCTGAATACATAACAAGGTATCATAGATTTTAAATTAAAAATTTCACCTAATCTTTATGATTTCGATTTTGAATTAACCTATTAACGCTCTAGAGTCCATTAATTTTACTTTTACTTAAATAGTTTTACTTTTGTTTGACCATATTGGTACCTCATTGGGGTTTATTTGAAAGAACAGTGGCATTTACGTAAAGTTATGAATTTTCTTGTACAGAGTTAGTACAATACAAAATATGTGTTGAACTCGTAACTCTTGGCTTAAAAAATGTAATAACACGGCTTTCTTATATGATTTCTCTTCATCAATAGTACATAAAATAAGAGAAAAATTATACACCAGTCAATTTTGAAGGTCATTATTTTATTAGACGGAGCAGTCCATTAAATTTCTAATTTAAATACTAACAAGTAACACTACTCAAGCGTGAGAAGTCGATTGGACTGCAAGTTGGTATATTTTTAGAACTCCCAAAAATTATCCATACGAATTTTTTTTATCGGCAAAGAGGGCTTAAAAGTTGAAACTGATCTTTGAATTACTCGGAAATCCCTAAAATGTATAATAATATACACGCAGATATGAAGGAAAACTTCCATAAAAATTGGTGTCTGGGGATTTTCTTGGTCGCTAATTTCGAATCTGGGGTCATATTTACAAAACTTAAAATGTCGGACCTAAAATGGCAGATTAAATTTTACAAAGCTTCTTTGTTTTTCATATACACTCCAAAAATCTCTAGATAGATAGATTTTGAATATTGAAAATTTTACTTCAGAATCAAAATCAGCGAACCAAAAAAATCATCAAACGGCAGCTTTTGTGGAAATGAGTTTTACTTCATATGAACGTGCATACATTTTAGTGGGTTTCGAGAGATTCAGGGATAAGTTTTCAACCTTCAACCTTCTTGTTTGCCGATATAAAAAAATACGTATCGATTATTTTTCAGAGTTCTGAAAATATACCAATTTGCAGATCAATCGGCGTGTCAAACCTGGGTAGTGTTACTTGTAAGTCACTGGAGATCAGTGGAGCTATAGAAGATTCACAAGTTCTATTTAGTTCTGAGTTTGCAACACCGTCAACTAGGGTTTTTACGTGCCAGCGATTTTTCCTAGTCATTTTCTTTTATTGTTTTTGACGGTAGGTTGAGAAACTGGCGAAACTCGTATACATTGGAATAATTGCTGAAATTGTAACTATACGAGCTTCATTCTCGACAGTTAGGTACCGATAAATTATAATTATAATTTTTTTGGGAGAAAGGGTAATGTTATACATTCGTAATTTAGAATCCCGCGTTTTAAATCAAACCTCTCTCCACTCTTTATTTTGATAGTCATTTTGTTGCTAGGATATTGATATCTGTTTTATTTTGACAGTTTTAATAAAAGGTTCAAAAAACAAACATCTCTTTAAATCATTTATTCAAATGTATTACAATTGGTGTCAAGGTTTCAATAAAGATTCGGAAAATGTAATAATTGGCGGACAAATTGTTATTCCGTAATCTACTACCATAATGGGTTGTTGGCAATTGTCAAAAACAGGAGGACAATAATTGCAAATATGATGAGGATTGCGCCGGTGTTCCGGTACCGAACTAATGGAGTGGTAAAACGTCCGGAACGTAAGTAGATGAGGAGCGTGCGAAACAGATGCAAAGGAGGCATATATTAGGGTCGAGGACGATCGGTGGTCGTCATCGAGCCTCCGCCACGGATTAAACTCGAATATTACGAGGAGCGAGTGTACATACGAGCATTATATACACCACCCCCCGCATGAAAAGGGCCCGGGTCGTCGTCGGGGGCGAAAGGTGCGTGGGAATCCCGTAGTCAGCGGCGCTCTGCTTTTCGAGAGATTTTATCCTCTTAACCGGCGACATTTAATCTAAAGAATTCTCACGGCGCGAATCGGAGTAGTTTTCCGGCGGCGTCGGCGGAGGCGACGACGTCAGCGTCCCATGTTTATTCGTTTCCTCTCCCCCTCGGTTGGCGTCGCTCACGCCTCATTCCCATCGATGGGACGTTTGGAAAGGGCCGAAAGAAAGCGAACGTCTCCAATGTGGGCCTCGCAAAACTTTGATTCGATTTCGTGAAAGAGGCGACCGTGGGAGTGCCAGTCTTTTCCGAAACTCAAAAATTCTCCCAGAGGCTTTCATTATCGTACCCGTTCCCGGAGAGGCTCCCGAATTTTCTCGCGTATCCGTTCCCACACCCACGTTCTTGCCTCCCCTCCATGATGCCAGCAGACTCTCGTGGCTGCTCTTTCGTCTTGTTCTCATCACTCATGGAATTCGTGCGTTATCTCCGTGTCCTTTATTATCTGGGCTTACTGTTGCCAGCTAGTTGCCCGAGAAGGAGAAAGGGAGGGAAAGAGTACATTATCATCGTGTGAGCTGCAGCGTTTCGATATTTCGGCGGTCCTAACAAATATCTTTCTCGGAAAAGGCGATTACTCTTCTTCGGGTACAAATTATCGCGCGAGGGCACACACACGCGAACGAGCCGAGGCCCCGTGTGTAGCGGACCCTGGAAAAAATATACATTTTCATAAATGTGTATCTTCCCGAGAAGCGCGAGAGAGAGAGAGGAAGAAGACTTGAACTGGGAGGTCGCAAGGGTCTAACCAATTCCGGGAATCTTGGGCTAGGTTCCTTCGGAAAAAATGCCACCATAATGGTCTAGTACCATGCGGTGCGCTGGGAAAAGAGGAAGCCGCGAATGGTTTTCCTACAACGGGGGATCCAAAAGAGAAGGAAGAGAGAGGGAGACGAAACGATCGAAAAATGGTAAAAGCGCGACAACCAGACTCGAAATTTATGTTAAAAGCAGCCGCGACTCGGATTCCCGGAAAGTCATTGTCGATTCCTCATACTTATTCAGTGGGCTTTTTACTTTGTCGCCCAAAGTAAACCGCCTCTGGTTCGCCGTCCTCCAGTCGTCCCACCATCGTCGGTTCTTCGCGAAGTTACGCCGGGACAACCCAAGCAGACACCAACTGAAATGGAGACGGCAAATTGCCGTTCGCTCACTTACGGAAGCGATAAAAACTCGCAATTACGCACCTTTTTGTTAATCGATTCGCTCCAGAAAATGAGCGACGCAAGAAACCTGCACGAACGCAGTAGCGTATTAGGCATTTTTCATTTAATCTATTTTGTCCTACCAATTGTTGCTCAGTTTAGAGCCTCATTCTCAAAAGTATTAAAAAAGAATTGACCGAGAAAAAGTACCTTTTTTTAGTATTTTCTGAGGTGCCATTTCAAATGTTATTTTGACCCAAAATCAAATGACGAGAGGAAATGTTTTTTATTTAATTTCTCAAAATTGAAATTTTTATTAAAATGGTAGTTTAATTCTTTCGGTATAAAAGTCAACATTTCTACAACAATCCTAAATATGTCGCATTTATACAAATCCTCAAGTTTTTGGGTTTCTGACATCGATGAAAACGAATCTGATCTAAAAAGTTTAGTATTTCAAGAAGCAATCAGAGTCTCCTGATTTTTAAGGTAGTTAGACCCCAGAATATCATATGTTGATGAAAAATATTTAATAACGTTTCCAAGAATTTAATTTTCATTATTGATAATATTATTGAAAAATGAAAGCATTATTCTTCTTGAAAAAAATTGAAATGTGCAAAAATAATTTGTTAAGCCACTTTTGTTATTTTTTCAAATTTTTTCTTCTCCGTTGTTAAGAATTTTAAAAAAATGAACGGATTTTAACGAATCACAGCTTATTTTTTCGAGAAAAAGATTCTCCACAACTTTACCGTAGGTATTTTGAAATTTCTGAAGCCAGCGATAAATTATGTCTATTTATTTTAAAAAAGAACTACTACTTTTAACGAATTTTGAGTAATTTTCGTGATCAATCAAAGAATCTTAAAACAATTATGCGGTAAAGTTAAAGGGAATCTTTCACTTTTCAACAATATTATTAATAATGAAAATTAAATTCTTGGAAACGTTATTAAATATTTTTCGTCAACCTATGATATTCTGGGGTCTAACCACCTTAATGAAGAGATTTCGTGGTCGCTGATAACAGATTTACGAAATTCAAAATTACGGATTCAATATAATTATTTCTGTAAAGTATACATATAGAAAACATTCCTATTTGAATATATTCTGACCATACTCTAAAGATCTATAATATTCGATTTTTACTACTTGCAGGTCAATGACTTCCTTTTGAAATTCAGCCGCTGAATTCAAAAAGTCACTTTTCTACTATAGTCCAGGAAATGGGGACATGTCAAAAAACCGAATTTTAAAAATCTGAATCGTTGAAAGATCGACATTTAAAAAACTGACGTTGTTGTTTTCATGAATATTACAGCTTTATGACTCATTGGCTTTTTGACAGTCATCGTTTTTTGAGTGTCGGCTTTTTAAATGTCGATTTTTTAATGTTTCGGATTTTTTACATATAAACGAGATTACAAACAAGTCGCCTAAAATCGGAGTAGGGGAAAGTTGTTTTTTATTACAAAATAGGGCTAATTTGATAAACAAATTGTTATGACTTTTCAATAACGCATTATAGCGCAAAACATTTCAAACATAAGTTGTAAGATTTCAAAAAGTCTATAAAAAACGTAGGTAGGTAGGAACGATATTTTCTCTATCTGTTGACATTTTTGTGATAATTTCTTGGAAGTTGCAACTTAGGAGGGCTTTATGTCAGTTATCTACTAGAACAAAATATTCTAAAATGCTTATAAAAAATAGGACATTTTAGTATTATGCAGACCAAAATAAATCAAGTTTTAATACGAATTTGCTACAAAAATAGTATAACTGTTGTAAAATATTCGCTTTAAAACTGATTTAGTAGTGTTTCCAACATAAAGTTTTACCGTTTATTTATACAATGTTAATCTAATATCGTGTTACTATTTACACATTTAGAGAATGCAGCACAGCAAAGTAATTTTTTCCAAGGAAACTGTTCTCATGGTGTGGTATTAAATCGGTATAGAAACCATACTTTGAGAGTCAAATTTTTTTTCCCTGTCTGGGAAAGGCTTGCGGGCCACCCAGAGGTCTTCCCATCATAACTAATTATAAAATAAACATGTTGTTATTTTACAGATGCTATGAGAAAGTAAACATAAAAAAGCCACAAGTCTGAACCAAGAATTGCTTGAATTCTGGAAAAACTAAAAATGTCCAACAAATTTTCTCAAGTAGCCAAGATTAATCTTCTCAAAATTTAGACTTGAAGGTTATTATTACCTCCTTGAAAAATTACTTTAAAAAAATTAAATGAAAGCGCAACGTTAATCTTTGAGGACGACTTATTATATAAGAGGTCGAAAAGTTGACAAGTTCATACTGTGTATATTATTCACATTAAGGCTAATAAAACCAATGAAGTTCAACGAAACATTATTTTTTTATTTTTTTTTTAAATTTCAATTTTCTATTAATATATCTGATATAAGAACCCCGTAGATGCAAAAAGAAATTTTTGTGTGTTTACCGTAAAAGCGCGGTAATAGCTGTATTTTTACTTAGGTTTCATTTTTTATTTTTGAAATCTTGTTTTATTCTCAAAAGACGTATTCTCACATTTTTTCGAAATTTTACTATGGAGGGAAGCTAACTTGAATTGCAGTTTTTACAGCGCTTTTACGCTGTTGCTCTCTACGTTCGGGTCGTTCCCTCCATAGCAAAATTTCGAAAAAAATTGAGAATGCTTCTTTTTCGAACAAAACAAGATTTCAAAAATAAACAATTGAAATTAAATTGAAGTACAACTTTTACGGACGTTTTTTCGTTTTTTACTCGCCTCCCTTCGCCCCTGTAGTTTCGAAAAATTCTTTTTTTACGTCTACAAGGTTCTTATATTGCATACATTAATAAAAAAAATGAAATTTAAGAAAAGTAAAAAAAATTGTTGTTCGTTGAACTCCAACGTTACAAACTTTAAGATCGTATATTTGATCAATATTACTAATTTTTTTTGTCAGTGTAATAAAAATAATACGTTCTTTTAGGGTTTCTAAAGAAATTATAAACTTTTATTGTTCAAGTTTTAAAAATTTTACTCGATTCCTAAATTACTACATAATATACGAAAATTTAAAAACCTAATTTTTGTCTATACATTTAATTTAAACCAATTTTCTTTTAATGATGTTCGAAACGTCTGGTGTAAAATTAAGAGAATTAAAAACAGACAAAAAGCGAGAGAGGGTAGCAAAGAAGATAGTCATATAGGGAAAGAAAGTGAGGTAGAGAGAGATAAACAGAGAGAGAGAGAGAATGAGACAACGACATAATATAAACGCGGCACCGTAGATATGCAATATGCATAGGTAGTTGCCAGTTCGTCGTACTTTTATGCATTTCCATTCATGCGATCTACCAATGAATTTCATTCATCGACGGCTAGGTACACGCGCTCGAAGCGTGACAAAGGTCATTGCGACAGGGAACTTCAATGAACGTTTTTCCAGCGGCTGTAAAAGGAATGTACCCACTCGTTACACACCGTCACTGACCTTCTTGCGCCTCGGTGCTATTCTATTTACGCTCATGCCCCGACTTTTAATAAATTATTCTCATTTCCTAACCGTTTTCAAGCTAATTTTAGCATTACTTATCTTTCAACCAGGGTGTAGGCTGCTACGTAATGAGTATGTATTTGCAAACGCACTGTTAGGCACTTTTACCACAATTTTCTGAAAATGTAACTAAAGTTTTTTTTACTGTGATCGTTTCAGAAAAATTTGGTTGCAGATTAGTAATTTTTCGGAACGATAATAGTAAAAAAGATTTAGTTACATAAGCAGCAAATTTTATATCAGTTTAATAATTTTTAATTACTGTAACAGAAAAATATAAGGCGAATACAAATTTTCTGCGTTCTAACGTGTATAAAATAAGCATTTTATGCCCGCTAGGACGAAAATAACTGTTGGGAAATTTACATTTATTAATGTTTTTCATATGTGCACACTTATTAATTTGATGTTTTATGATATATATGACAAAAAATACTTAAATAAATTGTATATAATAATATTATTATATTTAATTAAAAAATACTTGTATACATATCCACCAGTTAAACAACAAAAAAATTATACCATATATTGTAATCGTCCTTGTAAGAATCAAGGTCATCATAATTTAACAATATTCGGATGAGACGTTTTTAGGCGAACGGTTTAACCCCGAAAATTGATTGTAATTTTCTGTAAAGGTTCGTAGTTTCAAGGAAAGGAATTAAAAATATTATAGTTTAAGATTTTCTTCCTCGAAAACTATGAACTTTTGGAGAAAATTGCAAACAAACAATGCTTCAAAAGATCATACTAAAATGTTTTCATAAATTATCCTAAATATTTAGAATTTTTTTAAAATTGAAATAAAAAACATTAAAAACAAATTTTGAAAAATTTTCAGTTGTAATATCCCAAGACCTTCAAAATTATCGGAATATTTCCCGATAGGTTTGTTGCAAACAAGTGAATATATCAAATGCTACGCACTCGGGATCTTTAACCTGCAAAACTTAGCATATTTATTTGTTCGCAGGAAAGTTAGAGGGAAATATTGCGATTAATTTTGAAGGTCGAGGGGTATTCGGCGGATTATTTTTTGTGACCGGTATTTGAGGTTACAGCTGAGCAGAGAGGAGAGGCGAATATATGAATTTAGAAGTTTTAACAAATGAGTAGCGAGTGTGCAATTTTCGAATGCAATTTCCAGGAGCTGCCGTGGAATTTCCAGTATAATTTTAAACAAATGACCATAGAACCCTTTGAATATCGCGCTCTGATTGGCTGAAATCCAGTCGCGAAAAATAATCAGTATAATCCTTGATAAATTCTAGTAACATTTAATTCACATTTTTTAAAAACTAGAAATTTGTTAAATAAATATGGACGTCATTTGACATATTGAACAAAATTGATAACAATAAATATTTTCTTTATAAATTTTTAATTTGGCGCCATATTGATATTCCCGAAGGTTGAAACGCAATTTGGAGCTGAGAATCTTGAAAAAACACTTCGAAAATAGGGGTGCACCTCAAAAACCCGGCAAAACACAAAACAGACGCTTCAAGAACCAGACATTTCAATATACACACATTCAATATTTCTGTGCATCTGGTTTTTCATTGTCGGTTTTTGTAATATCTGGTTTTTGAATGTCGTGTTTTTTAATTATCGGTTTTGTGAATTGTCGGGTTTTTGAGGTGCACCGGAAAATAGTGCGATGTGTACCTTTCAATTTGTTTCAACTGCGATATTGATTTGAAATACTTGATTGCAATTAAAGTAAAAAAAATGTCATTCTCGACAGAACTTTAGTGGAACCACAAGTGTAACGGCCAGGTCGGATGCAACTCCAGAATCACGGGCTCGAGTTGAAACTTCATGGGGATCAACAATTTTTATTTAGATATTTAATTTTTAATCTCACAGGGACGAATGTTATTATCAGGATAAAGTTGTAAATCTTAAAAAAGTAAGTTTTCTTCCAAAAAACGTTGGACAACTACTCTGAGAGAAATTGTATAACAATTTTTACTATTTTGACTAGGAATTCGAGCACAGACCTGAAATCGTGTTAATTTTTATTATTATATTAGTAAAAAGTCCTATCTGGATAGGAAAATTTACTAAAATAATAGTTAAAAGTAACATGATTTCAGGTTTGTGTTCGGATTTCTAGTCAAAATAGTAAACATTTTTATACAATTTCTCTCAGTGTAGTGCAATACTCTGAGCATTTGTTCAAATTGTTAACCACTTAGCAGAACTTTAATCCAAAGCACCGCGTGACCAAATTCCTTGACTAAATCATAAACGCAGGCTGCTTATAAGGAACTACTCGTACGGAGTCAATGTTTATTATTTTATTCAAATCGAGGTACTAAGTCGACGAAGAATGTGTGATTTTAATAAAAAAGTATATCCTGTTTACTAAAGCTTCCTTTCGTTTCGAATGTCAAAGTACGCCGAGCGAAGAAGCGGGTTATTAACTATACGCGTCGGCTGGTGAAAAATTTGCCGCTTAGGAACCGCCCGTGACGTATTCTCGCGCGTAATAATTATGCGCGCTTACGAGAATAACTGAATCGCTCGAGGGAAAATATCGAGATGAATGGAGGAAGATAAATAGAGAAAACGTGAGAATCGAGAGAGGATCGAAGGCCTCCGTCGAATCGGTCGCTCCAACGTTCTCGGAAGGCCTCACCTCGAATTCGGAGGCCTCGTAATCCTGCTGCCCGGGAGACCACACTCTCCCTCTCTCTCTTTCACGCACATTTCTTTTTTACATCTCCGTCTCTTCCTTGATTTTACGTTTTTCGACTCGCGCCTCTGTTCCTGTCGCTCCCGCCGATATCTATATGCCAATGCTATCGCCGCAACAACACCAGCCTCCTGAAATTTGCGTCTTAACCTTCGTCAAGGGAGGGGCCGACAATTCATAAACGCCGGGGCATTAATAACTCAAAATCTTCGGCGACACTGCTCGCCAGTAAATTCGACCTTTGATGATGACCTTTTTTTTTTACCACCCGTTAATTGCGATATAATAGCGCGTAGAAAACGCAAAGGAGGTTGCGAATTTTTCGAATAACAAACATTCCTTTCCAGAACAATTACCCGGCGAATAGGATTGGAATTTCAATCCCGTTCGGGGCCACCCGAGCGAATACGACTGAGTCATATTAAAGAATTTACAATCGTAGTGATTCTTCTTACGTGAAATAGGAAGACACTCGACTATCTCGAGTCCGTAATAAAGTAATGACTTTCAAATGTCTTCTACAGTAGAGTCCCGGTATATTTAAGTCCCAGCTTACTTGCCCAGTTCCGTCTGGTTATATTTGTTTGTCGCCGATTTCTTTTTCCCCCACCTTGCCCACGTAACGCGACTGAGGAAAGTGGGAGAAGTGGCACTCCCCTTCTTTTGACAAATATAACGAGACGGGAGTGGAATGCGAGGAACCGAGCGGGCTAACATACCGGGACTCTACTGTAATTTGGTGCATTTAACCCTTTGGCAGAAGAAACAATTTGCACTGTTTGAACCAAAAATGATTATGAATTTGGTATTGTACTTTCAAAATTTAAATGGGAGAAAAATTCTCTTGGAAAGTTTATCATCTCAAATGGTAATTTTGGGAGAGACTTACAGAGTGGAAAAAATTGCGATTATTTCTGGTTAAAATATTAGAATTAATTTGTACTGTAGGAATAGAGAACTGGTAGCGATTTTTATCAGACAAAATGGCAATTTTTCAAGTCTGGGCCCAAAATTACCATGTGGAATGGTAAAATTTTCGTGTACAAGAATATAAATTCATAGGAAATAATGGTTTTTAAACGTTTTCTATGAGACTTATACATGAAAACAAAAAAACAACAACTGTGATATATTGTATTAAAAATCGGATGCCCAAACTCAACTACTCCCAAAATTTTCAAGTAAACAATGTCAAAAGTATCGGATAAATTGTGGAATCTGAAGTTTCCGCTGAAAGAAGGTCGGACTCAAATTTTGGGTTGCGATATTCATTATTTTTATATAATTCTTAAATAATTACTGGCATTACTATCTGCATTAGTAAAATAATCATGTTATGAACATTCTAAATTGCTACAGACACCTAATCTCTATTTATTAACCCTCACTGGGCAAACTTTGGAAGAATTAAGTAAAGGGCATACTTGGGCACTTGGTCATTAATATTCAATCGTTGTTCAATGGGGATCGGACATTTTTATTCAATGAAAAATTTCTAACGAATTTTATGTACTCTAATTTATGACACTTTCCTTTTACAATAAAATGGGCGCAGTAAACATATAATTTATTGCATGCCGTGGCAATAGGTTCAACCGCTTTATTGGTAGCCAAAAAAGTTGGCTTCAAAAGCGTATAACATGTAGCCGCCATATTGATTTTTGAAAATGTGACATCAGATTCGTATTCAGCGACTCAAAAACCATGTAGTAGAAGACCAAATTTCACGTCAATTCATTGAAAACTATGGAAGTTATTATATATATGATACATCACCAGTCGTGGCTCTTATTTTGTACACATATGATACCTTACCAGCGAATTGGTTAATACAATCCATGAATTCTGAAACTTTAAAGGTTAGTTATGAATGCCAAACACTCTATGTAACATTACTAATTTCTTATTTTAAGTTATTTTTTGATCGAAAAGACTTGACAACAACAGCTAAGAGCTACTGGTCCCAAATGAGCTAAATATCAACGGGTTCTGCGACATATCCTCCGGAATTCAGCTACAATCAAACACATGTAGTCATCTAAGGTACCACCGACGCCAAAAAAAGAAACTAAATATAAAACTGATACTTTATTCTGGGACACGCTGACTCGATAAGTTGCAAAATTAGCAGTTAGCTGGTGAACCGAACGAACGCGCAAACGCCTCGGAGGAAAATAGTATCGATTAAGAAGAACCGATGCGCACTTAGCACCCTAAGGCTTGGACGAACAAGGCGCACGCGAGAGTAATAAAAGGTGGCCAAGAAATTGGCAAAAGATAGAATGCAAAGCGACCGTTCCTTATTTTCCAGCGTCCTCATCTGTGAGAATATCCTTAAAAGTTAAAATTAATTGATATTAATTGCGCATTATCGAATCGGAGATGCGCTCCCGCTGACACTTGGTCGCGTATGGCTAGTCGGGCGCAAATGCCTGCACGAACGCGCGTAAAGCAATTTGGATATTGGCGATGCAGGCCGCCTGAGGGCTTCGGAAAAAGAGAGCGATTACCGTCAGTCGAACAAGGTCCTAAACCTGTAATTTGGGTATTGCCGCATATCAACCGAACGGACTGTGACTGTGGGTCCAGCCAAACGGAGCCGAACCAAAACCAATGAAGCACCGTGGAGAGCCGAGGTAAAGGCCGCCTTTTGGTTCCTGGCACGTTGGCTTTAGTAATTTACGATGAAATTCATAATTTCTAACTTGGAAGATGCAGCCGGGAAACGTTCCACCAGGTTTCATCCTAACCTTATTCGATATCAAGATCTTAAATTTATAAAATATTTTTTGATGCGAAAGAAAGTACTGCAGCGGTCTTGATTCGAACTTGAACTTCTTTATAAGGTTCACAACAAAAATACATGGAAAAAAAAATACTTTTTACTATTTAAATAGTAGGATCTGGCACAACTACGATTTGTAGTTGGTTGAACTATTTAAATATTAGGCCCTTTAAAGCATCTTTACACGGAAAACAGCTAAAATTTGTTTTTCTGCGGTTTTTTGGGGTATTTATTAACAATCTGACGTTAGATTTGCAAAATTCAAAATGGCGGATCCAAGATGACGGGTTGACATCTAAAAAGTTACTTGATTAAAGTGAATCTGGTTACTCGGGTGTTTTCGGAGTTGCTGATCACGAATCTGGCCTCAGATTTTTAAAATTCAAAATGTCGAAACAACAATAAAACAACAAAACAAACAATAAAACTATAAAACACATGAATTAATACATAAATGAAAATGGAGACTGCAGCCGCCTTCGCAAGCAAGCCTCCTTCGTGTCTCTGGGTTCGGTTGAGAGATACTTGATCCTCTATATTAGAACCGCTAAATTCGATCTAATATATCTAAAATCGATCGGCTTGCCCAAAAATCACTGCCGATCAATTGTTACCTCAGAACTCCCATGTACCCGGTTTCATCTTGGTTCAAGTAAAATTGTACCTCGTAATCCGCCATCGGAGTTCCACCATTTTGAATTTTGCAAATATGAGGTCATATTCGTAATCAGCGACTCCTAAAACTCCCGGGTACTCTATTTTAGTTTGATCAGGTAACATGTTACATTTTGATCGTCCATCTTTGATCCACCATTTTGAATTTCGCAAAGTGAAGGTCATATTGTGATTAGCGATTCCGAAACTCCCTATACACAATATTTGACGGAAATTTGTAAAAAAAATTCAGTATTTTTCAGTATTTGTTTATTTAAGTATAATTCAAAGTCAATTTTTGGACTGTATGTTTTAAAATTTTCAATAAATAAGGGAAAACTATTATTATACGTGATTAAGAAAAGATGTTAAAATTTATTAATTTCAAGCCTTAGATTTAAATAAGTTGTAGAATAAGCCCTGTAAATAAGATGTAGAATAAATGGATACAAATATCGTATTGTCAATATTATTTTGAACGATTTAAAATTGTCAAAATAACATTTATCTAACGCCCATTATGTATAAGAAAAATAAACTATTTTACTTGCGTAAAGTAAACAAGGTTAAAATTACGCTCCACTGATTGTATAATTGAAAGATGTAAAAATGTGAGTTATTATGTTTTGATTTTAGACATCGATTTATGCCATCAACGATCATAACTCTTTAAGAACTCTTTAGAAGTAAATAACTTGATTAGTTCAATTGAATGAATCTTTATGTTATTTACCTATTGGGGACCTTGAAAATAAGTATAATTAGTAAATTTCTCGACTGTATGTTTTAAAATTATCAATAAATAGTACCGGTTCAATTCAATCACAAAAAATTTGTTTATTTATGTGAACAAAATCACTAAAAATTTGCAATTTCAAGTAATTTTTTATTTTGTAGAATTTTACTATACTGAAATAAAAAAACGAAGAAAAATATATATACGTAGATAGGTTAGATTCTATCCGACCAGGACGCAAAAGGTGAATTTGTCGAGGTCACTATTCAGATAGTAAAATTCACTAAACGCGATGGTCTCATCCTACTATCTAGTTAATAGTTCAAACTATTTCATCCGTGTAGCAAATAAGGAAAATAAGTAGAAATAAAAAGAGTAAAGTAATACGAACTGTCGCATTCATAACCTTATTAAGCTGACTTGTTCCTGGCGTGAGTTAGTTCTCAAGCGATTTACCTGACTCTCGTACCGTTTTTATCCTTGGTTTTAACGGTGTTATGATAGGTTTTGATGACCCCGAGATATCGATGACGTAGCATTTTCGTTTTACCCGATCGATGGCTAGAACGCCAAGAAAAATAAGAAAGGAAAATAAGACGGCGCCGCCACACTCAGGTGTACATTTCGACTTGGGTTAAACTCGTCCTGTATACTCGAAAACATTCTAGGATCCATCAATGATCTTCCCAAATTCGTGTCTTCCAGAGTGGTAAAAATTCAAGGGAGTGAGATAAAATCGAATTCCTCTCACCCTGTCCTTAAATAGTGCACTGGCTTCTTCTCGCGATCAATGATTCGGTTTAGACTGCATTCTTCGAGTTTACTACCTGACTAGCTTTTCGGAGAACGTGAAATCGTTCTAGTATTTCAATTGCCTGGTAAAAGATTCCGCCTCACAAAGTTGGTCCATTATTGTCCTAATATAAAGCGCGTTTTTTATTAGTAAACAGAAATTTTCTCAAAGTTATTTCAAAATTTGCAAATTTGGTTTCGGGATATCCAACACTTTTTAAATTCTGGTTCGTTGGAAGCATGGAAGGTTTGATTTGAACCTAACAAAGTTTTCTCGAACAAGATCCGCCGCAAGAAACGAGGAGAGAGATATTTACCAAGGTTCCTATGACTCGAATGCGAGATGAATCTCGCGATTCGAAAATGCGGTTTCTACTGTTTAGTGTACGGCCAGACGAGGACTCTCGTCGGGCACAGGAGAATTCAAAGGCGGCAGTTCCGAGACCCGGCAGCGGTGGCGGCAGTGGAGGCAGCAGGTATATCGCACAAGGCGTGGCAGGTGAATGGATTTCCAAGAAGCGAGATTCAAGTCGAGCGAGATTAGGACGAGCCAAGAAATCGCAAGCACTCGCGGGAACGCGGACTCGCGTTAGCGGCTCTTTCGACGTATATGCTAATTCCAGCCAAGGCCATCGAAACCCATCACGGTAGACTAGTTGTCGCTTTCTAAGCTAGCCCCCAAAGCTAGCTTTTCACGATGTCGCGGTAGTTCGCGTATTGTTTGGCTGGTCCTTTGGCGACACCGTCGTCCGAGTGTCTGGAACGTTCGCTATTCTGGCGTATTCTGGCCATAAGACAACATCCAACAACATCGAACGGATGGATCGCGAGGAATCTCGCCTGCCTTGCCCGTGGGGCAACGCTTGCGGAAAGAGTCGACGCGACGCGGTCGGCTTTGCTCAGAAATTCCAAAAATTCGGACGAGTCAATGCCTCGCGACGACCATCCTACGGTAACCGTACCAAGTAACGCTTACTGGCTTGGGAAACAAGCGTCAACTGCCTGGGTATTTTTGTACCAGATCATGGTACCTAATGTAACCTTTTTGGACAAGTAGTGGTGCAACAACGATTCTGATGGGTACTTGATCAGGGTTGCCAATTTGGACTATTGGATTTTATTTTTTTATTTGTTACTCAGATTTAAAAACTCACAAAGGCCAATTTTAAGGGGGTGAATGTAGTTTTCTAAAGTTACTCCGAAAAAATGAGATCCTTAGGCTAACGAAAAATTATTGGTTCCAACTGAAGAAGATACATATAGGTATCTAACTATTAGTAGATACTAAGACTGGATATTTATGGAAATAGTCAGCTAACTTTTTTATTTCGAGTTCAGATTATTTTCATAGTTTTGGTTTAAGTCTTTATACATGCTTATGCTACTTATTGATGGTAATTAATTTGATTATAATTTTTGTCCACCACCTTTATCCACCACATACTTCACGAAAAAAACGCCTTTTTGTAATAGAAAATTCCATATTGAGGAAATTTTACATAACCCTACGAAAATTGTAATACAGGTATTTTGAGATCCGCTGGTTACGAATCTGAACTCAAATTTGGAACATTCAAAATGGCGGATTCAAGATGGCCGACCGAAATGTTAAAAGTTACTTAACCCAAATGAAACTCGGAAGTCGGGCGTTTTCGGAATATTGATTACGAATCTGATCTCAGATTTTCAAAATTTAAAATAGCGGATTCAGTGCTGCCGACCGTCGATTAAGATTGTCTTTATTGCAAAATTCAAAAAAGTAGGACGAAAATAGATAACTGCTCTTTGCCAAACCCGAAGATTCTTTTTCAATTTTTTATTTTTTTTAAATTTACATATGTCTGACAATGCGACAGATCCTAACAAAGCGAGAAAAATTTCGAAAAATTATATACGTTGAGGCCACTACTAGATGCGCTCTGCACAAAAACTTATGGTAAAATTCAAAGTCGAAGAAGTCAATGGCATTATCTGACAGCTAAACCAATAACAGCCCGAGTAGAAATTTATTAGGGTCCTGATCACGGCCTGACCAAAAGCGTAACACCCTGATCAGGGCCTCAACAAATTTCTACTCAGGAGTGTATGAATCATATTTGTTCATGTGTTTTTGAACTTTGCAAAGCTGCAAACGTGTTTGTACAAATTTTAGAAGAATCCAGAAAAATTTTAAATATTGGTAAACATCTTGGATTCGAAATTTCGAATTTTTAATATCTCGGATCAGATTCATAATCAGCAACCTTGAAAACCCCTGAGTGTCTAATTTCACAACGATATAATAACTTTTAATATGTTCGTCGGTCATCTTGAATCCGACATTTTGAATTTTCAAAATATGAGGTCAGATTCGTATTCAGCGTCCTCGAAACTCCTGAGTAACAAATTTCAGTTTATTTTTGTGCAAAGAGAAATGTTTACTGTAAATGTTTTAATATTAAGAAATACTGCTAAATTTTTGTACATTTGGTCCTTAATCCCAAACAGCACAAGACCATCCCAGGACGTCCTCAGGAGCCCCTGAGGAGCTCCCGAGGACCAAAAGTGGACATTTGGACGTCCTCGGGAGCTCCCCAGGATATACTGGGATGGATTGTGCTGTTTGGGAAAGGATTAATAACCTTTCTTATTCGTGAACAAAAATACACATAATCTTAGGTTGATAAAAAAATATTTCGGAAAACCTTTTATCCGTTTTATCTGTTGTAAACAACAGTGTTTTTGTTTAGAAAAATATGATTAATGACTCATAAAACTCTTTAACAACGGTTATTTTGTAGTATTCTCAAAATGGAATTGGAGAATAAAATAAAAAA
Organism: Trichopria drosophilae; assembly: GCA_030407085.1. Lineage (NCBI taxonomy): Eukaryota > Metazoa > Arthropoda > Insecta > Hymenoptera > Diapriidae > Trichopria > Trichopria drosophilae. The sequence goes on from CM059584.1 coordinate 41,512,663, forward strand.
TATGAAAAGGATAGGAATCGCGTCCATCGAGAAATATCAGCTTTGTTGAGCCGGCTCTGGGCGCAGAAGGACGTAAAAGAATGGCGATACCGATGATGAAGCAAGGAGATCGGTCACTCCAAGTTTCATCTGAATCTGGTACGTCGTGGCCCTCTTATTTCTCCCTGCTCGAGTGGTCCAGAGCAACTACGTTTTATTCGCGGTTTCTTCGTGGAACGGCGGCGGCGGAGGCTAAGGTGCTGTTGGCGGGCCGAGAGGCAGACATTCCAAAGACCCCAGGTAGCATGAAAGGAATGCAGATAGGATGAATGAGGTGGTCCGCGCCACTGTCGCGCTCGACGCAACGAGGAGTGAATCCTTCTTGCAGGAGTATACCCAGAGAAAACGACCAAAGACGAAAACCGAAAATCGGTAGTAAGCGAGAAGAAGGGAGAAAGAATACAAATGGCCATGGGGATGGGGGAAGGGGAAGAAGGGCTGAAAAAAAAGAGCATTGCTTGGACGAGATGCATTCCATGTTAACGCGATAATTAACGTCTATATTCTCATTCTTTTCGATTTCGCCTATATTATGGCCCTCCGTCCATTGCCTATTCTACTCTTTCATTATTTGGTCAATTTTTAGGAATGATCATGGATTATCGAAAAAGGCAACAAGAATCATTTATGTTTTCAAGTATGGTTCTACATACTTGTGCCATGTTACATTCTTTTCAACATGCAGTAAAATGTTCGGTTGCTAAAATTATAAGTGTGGTTGCTGGAACCAAACCGTCGGTTGTTGATGTAATTGAACGAGTTCGCTGGTAGAAAATCAATCTAGTTTTTGCCAGTTTCTGTCCATTTTACTTATTTTACATGTTAAAGTATTGGGATTTGACACTTGACGCTGTTCTCAATAAATTTGCAAACTTTCAAACGCCATATTGGCCGATGGCCCAATCACCTTCCTCCAAACGCAAGCTTTGAGTAGTTTAAAAAACAGCACCATCAAATATCAGATCCCGATATGGAAGCAGTGTAACAGTACTGGACAAATTTCTAACCAAGTTACTGCTTAACCTTTCGAGTCCCAGACGCTACTAAAGTGGTATTCCTTTCGGCATTCATATTTGTTAATTTGTTAGTAATGTAACTATTTTTGTCTTTGTTATAAATAAATGTATGCTAAAACATGTGACTTCTTCAAAGTTCAACTGGATTGCGAAAAAATCCGGCAATAACTATGTACTTCTAATTAATGTTCTTTGTAGTATTAAGGTTGTTGATAACTTAAGCGGTGTCAATTTTTTAAAAATTAAGATGTCGGATGCAATATGACGGACAATGTTTGACAAAGTTGAGCCCAACTTGTGGAAATTAGAACTCTAATTTTCGCAAGCTAATTATTACTTTCGGTTTTTCAGTAAAACAAATTGTATTTCAACAAATACAGAATTACCTAAGCATAATCATTACAATTTTCAGTACAAAATATATTATCATCCTTTAGAATATTGTCATCAGGCATAATTATGGTTAGATCGGCTTTCAGATAGCTGATCTACTCATCCGTATGCCAGGAACCTTGCGTTATTTCTTTCAGTGTGGTAGTAAATTAAATAAATGACGTTGTGAAAAACATGGCAACTATTGAAAAGACAAAAAGAGCGGTCATTATAATTGTTGTCAAATTCTCATGTTTTTCCTCCATCAATACAGTTTAATAAAATTGTACAATTTTTTACAATTTACTAAACCGACGATGTCAGTAACACCGTTACCGGAATGTCTTTAAAGCAATGGTTTTGATATTTTTAATCATGGGACCGACTTTGCCAAGAATAGATTACTGAAAATTTTCAATAGTTACAAAGAATTTGTCTTATTATATTAAAACAGCGTTTTGGGTCCAGTATCTACAGACGTTACTTTTGTGATATTACACCTTTTAAGTGCAATAAAAATAGTAATTACTAACTGCGAACTCTTAACCCTTTAACAGTGTGATTTTAAGATAATCTGGCGTACAATAATTGTTCAGGCCGCTGATTATGAATTTAAAGGCAAATTTTGGAAATTCGAGATGTCGGATTCAATATGTGATGTCATTTTTTCCCCTAGATTTACAAGATAATTTTTTTCCACGAAAAACTAATTCAAGACCTTGTCGTATTTCATGATGAAGACTTTGATAAAATCGTAAAAGCAACCATTTTTAAGATTTTGTAACTTTTTTTAAAATATTCTTTTGAAACAGTCAACGATATCTTAGTCTGTCTAGAAACGGGTTACTTTGAAATTGCCTAATTATTAATTCAATTAACCCATTAAGTCCGCGAGTTGTACATTAGTTGATTGTCGATATTCATTTTCAACAGGAAATAAGATTAATATTCATATGCTCTTTCGATTGGAGTCGAAATTGCTTTTGAATTGTTTGAAACACCAGTATGGCGCCTTTTGAATAAAATCAACAAAGCTTCGTGTATTTCGGTTTTTATACATTTTTTGTACATTTTTTGTACATCAAAATATACGAACTTTAATTACAAATTTTTTTTGTGTTGCTCAGAATCAACCTAACCTTATCAAAACGTCGAATCAATATGTTTAAAAAATAAACCTTATTTGATTCATTATGAACATATTGATGAAAAGTGTATCTCTAGCACGATTTTGAGTTCTTTCATGCAATTCGGTCGGTCATATTGGATTTGCATTCATGACTTTTAAAAATCTAGCCTTAAATTCGCGATGAATAACTCAAAAACCCCCGTATACACATTTTCTCGCATTTTGAAGCATTTTATTGAATTTTCGGTATATTAACCTCGATCTGCCATCTTGAATGTTAAAAAACTAACCTCAAATTCCTGATCAGCGACCCTGAAAATTCTTGTACCTTCAATTTAGGGACAATTATACCACTAGAGATACGAATTTTATCAATAATTTTCATAATTGATCAAAGAAAGTTTATTGTTCCGACATATTGACGTTTTATTGACGAAGAGATTGGGTGCAAAACAAAAAATGTCTAGTAGAAGTTCATAGACTTTGTGCACTTTCAGTTGCGAATAAACACAAATCATTATTAATGCGAAAAAAAATCACAAAAAACGAAACTCATGAAATGTTGTTCAATTTCTATTTGAAATGCACCCTCATAGTTTTTGAAGCAACTTAAATGCAATTTTGACCAATCAAAAGAGCATATATTGGTCATTTTCACGTAAATATTAATTTTATTGCCCGCTAAGAATGAAGATTGAAAATCAACTACTAAACTTAATGGGTTAAACGAATTTATGTTGTGCTAAGGATTTGCGTTTTTGCGACAGTCTGAAAAAAGTAATCCGCAGCAAAACTCAAAAATTTTTGATTGTTGTATAAATGTCGATTATTTTACAAGAATACTTGGTGTGTGCGCCTCAATCCATTGAGAGTTAAAATGTCTACCATGGAGTCTTGCTATTTATGTTGAAATATTTTATTCAGTTGGCGGCTATTTCATGCGTAGAATATATATTTGATCATTATATCATTGAAACGCTAGTCGATTGAAACGTTTCGTCCCATAAAATTTCAAGGCATGAACAATAAACTCGTAAACAATTAATTAAGAGAAAAATGAGGACGTTGAACAAAGAGGGAAATTGATTGAAATAAACGAGGTATTGTGAATGAGGAGTCCTGGAAGTAAACCGTTTCCCTTCCATACTCGCACACATAGTTGTGTACGCATGTTTGTGTGTGTGTGTGTGTATTTCTGTCGGGCCCGTAGAGCACCGTGGCGACGATAAGTGAACGCCGTCGACGATTAAGCATGCAGTTGGAAGACAAGAGGTCACGGGACCGCGAGCACGAGAGGTATGAATGGCGGCGAGGGCTTTCTTTATGTTTATGTATTGGGTCACCGACTGATATCTCCTAGCACGGCGCGGCCTGGTGGTGGCGGCGTCACGATGTGACTGCCCAACTGAAACTTGCGCACGATAACTCGGCGATAACGTAACCGGCTGGAATCTACTGTAAACAAACGCTTCCGTCGCTATCTATCTTTCCCTCCCCTCTGCCTTTCGACCCGCACTTCCCCTCTCTACCCCCACGGCCGTATTATTTCCTCACTTTCTTTTTTTCCTATTCCTATCTCTGGTGGCCTCTCCTCCTATCGCTCTCTTGCCGTCTCTATCTCGCGCACTCGCAAAATTATCGCTCATTTCACTTTCCTGCATGGACTAACTTTCATTCATGAAAATCTGACCGCCAGAATAGAGCAAACAACAAACGTTTCTACATTTTATTCATCAACCAATTTTTGTGTGTGTGTTTTTTTTTTAGATAAAATGTTGTACACGGAGACGTGAATTGTACTAAAGTTTAAAATTCTTATGCTTAAGACTACTAAGAATACAATACATACCAAGTAGAAATTTATTAGGCGTTAGTCGGAGACTACAATTTCCGATGAAGCTGCAGCAATTACAGTTTTTACGATTACACAGCGATGGTAAAGCAATATTACCAGAGCTACAATTACTCCAAATTTTGCTGTTGGAATATATTCAGGGTCTCTATCAATTACGGTGAAATTAGCTAACTATTCGAAGCGAACTATTCGAAAAGTGATTCGATGCGATTAATACGAATTCTAGCGGGGAGGCAATCATTGAATTTAATGTATATAGGCGTCATTGTATCCCGAGAATGTGTCGGAAGAATTTGGAAAAATGTTCATTATTTTTTTTTAAATTAGAGGGAAGATAATCTTAAAATTCACCTTTTTCAATTATTTGCGGCGTTTAAAATGAATTGTAGGGTGAGGCAATTATTGATTTTGGCGTAAAAGGGTCTCAATTTATCCCGAGAATGTTTCCAGAGAGTTTTAAAAAATTTCCACGATTTTTGGAGACATAATAGGCGAAATATTCTATCTATATTTCGCTGCATTTAGAGAAAAATCTAAGGTGGAGGCAATCGATGATTTTGCTATAAATTGATGATAATACGTATTTAGTATATTTCCGGAGAGTTTAGAAAAATTGTCAGTATGTTTGGAAAAATAATAAGCAAAAAATCGAAAATTCTCATTTTTTCTATCTTTTTTGGAAATTTGTCCAAACTCTCTAGAAACATTCTAGATAAGCATTATCATTGATTCATAGCAAAATCATTTATTGCCCCCCCCCCTAGTTTTTTCTCTAAATGCAGCGAAATATAGCAAAAATTTGTTAATATCTCACCTATTATTTTTCAAAAAATCAGAGAAATTTTTTCAAAATCTCTGGAAACGTTCTCGGGATATATTGTCACCTATTTATATCAAAATCCATGATTGCCTCCCCCCTAGAATTCTTTTTAAACGCCGCGAATGATTGAAAAAAGCGAATTTTAAGATTATCCCTCCTCTAATTTAAAAAAAAAGAATGACGATTCCAAATTTGTCCGACACATTCTCGGGATATATTGACACCTATATACATCATACTCCAGAAGACATATTCTGAACCAAAACTAAAATCAGCCGTTTCTTTTAGAAACAAATTTTATTTTCATAAATCACTGTTCTGTGCACCAATGACATATCTCCAGATCTCCATCACGAGTGATCATCCCTTCACTATTTTTAAGTACAAACGTTGCAGAATAAAGATCAAATGTCATTAATGTTCAAGAAATAAAATTGATTCGTGAAAAATCATTTAGAACCGGAAAAAATTAATAATTCCACACAACTGACAGTAGGCTGAATTAGAATTAGTTATATTGTATATTGGGCGTCTTAAACTAATTACACTGATATCTTAAAAACAATTGACCATAATTTAGTGATAAATGAAGCAAATGCCATGACAACTAAGGGCCAAAACATGATATAAATGGGCAGTATTTAATTGATTTAATAGCTAATGAAAGTATCTTTATAAATCTTTGCATTTATTATAAAATGTGTTTTTCTTTTGTGTTGCAGGTAAGTTCCTGTCAAAACGTATTTTCACATTCCTGTTGCTGATGTAAGTACATTTTTGTTTTATAATTAAAGATAAATTCCACAACAGTGGAATATTATTTTTCGTCATACACTAAAAAAGAATACAGATGTCCAGTTAAAAGTTAACGTATAATTGTTGCTGTAAAGATAACTCGTTAATTATTAACTTTACAGTTAAATTTAGTGTATTAACTCTTAACGATATTTCTCTCAGTGTACACGGAAAAAAATAGTAGGCACAACGAGAGAAGATACTCCAACTACAAAAAGTACACTGAGAAAAGTGTATTTTATCAGTTACTATCCCTTGGAGTTTAAAAAGTGTATTATAGCCCTTAAAAGAAATATTACAACTAGTAAAATCCTCCGTCTTTCAGCATTTGTTTTCGACAGGTTATACGAAACTGTATTAAACTCTCCTATTTTAAAAGAATGTTTTATTATGACTAAAAGAAGGCATTTTTAATATTTTAATTTGCTAGATAACTTTCCATAAAATAAATTGCTTTTAGTTAAAGAGAAAAGGCTAAAATAAACTGACATATTGGTTAAAATAATCTAAAATCTTCGTCTTTTAACAGGTAATAGAAAGATGGCAATACTATACGTAAAATACTATCTTTTACGGGGCATAAGAATTCTAATACTGGGTAAAAAACACTTTTCTCAGTGTAGTAAACAACTAACAATATTTTCTAGCGGGGGTTACTATTTCAAGTTAGTTGACATTGTTACTAATTTCTAGTTGGAAATAGGAATTTTTATTCATATTGATTTGCAATTTTTGATCATTTAAGTAACTGAATGCCACTAATAATGATCGTGATTTCTAATATATTACTACATTACTATTACAAAAATAATTATTGAATAAATCTCTTCAATTCGTAGGTAACCAACAAATATGAAATAGACATTGAAACCCTTCATTAAATTTTTAATTCAAGCTACTTTTCTTTATTATATTCATTAAAGTACAATCGCTACAATTGAGGTACGTAAAAAGCATGCACAATATATTAACCAATGCAGTGTTTGCCTTTTATTATAAACTTATTTAATCTACCGATCTATCTTTTTTATGCAAAACATTTTTTGTCAGATTTGTACTTAAATAAATTTAAAAAAAATAAAAGAAATCATGCATTTAAAGCATTTCTTTAAAATGGCGACCAAAATATAACCAAGCACCAAAATTTTTGTTTCGAATTCGTTTCCATCGGGTCTAAATACATAATATATATTATATTAAATATTCTATTATAATGCATTTCTCTCATCCATCGACGAGTGATGAAAAGGTTAGTAGTTTCGTTTCTTTCCTACAAAAAGTAGTAAGAAGCTGATTTTATAAATTTCGATAGTTAGTGCAATTATTTCAAATTACTAACAATAACAAACATTTATTCGATTTACTAATGTTGCGGATGTATTCGCTACTTATGTAGTAATTTAACTAGTTTTTACTTTCATAAAATGGTTCCATTAACTATATGTTTGCTCTCTGTACCAGATTTTCATACTTGAGGCGTTGGGGTGCAAAACCTGCCAAATCCAACAAAATAAAAACTGAGATAACCATATAAACGTAGATTACATATAGTTCTTCGAAGGTTTGAAGATTGTGTATATGAAAAAAAAAAATTTTTACGCTTTAAAATTGAGCTCTACACTTATAAATCTGCTATCTTTCTAATGTTAGCGGCAAACAGTTTTCCGCGTTTTTCTCAAAACTATACATAAAACGGACTTGGCAGGTTTTGCACCAAAGCCTCAATTATTTATAGAAACCAACTATAACTTCAAAATACAAAAATCCATCATTCATCCATGGAGGGGATACTAAATGACATCGAAATGGTTCGCTGAGAGTTGATGTTAGTAAAAGACATCCGATTTCGCCATTGCAGTGATAGCGAATATCTACCATTATTTTTTTAATACATGGTGTTACTCTTAGCTAAGTAAATATGTTGAATTTCATGTTATTGCCCTTCAAAAGTATCCAGTGGCCCGGAAATTGATCTGCTTCAAATCTTTTTTGATATATGCGTTCACATTTGCATACACATGATCATTTAATATTTCTTTTCTTTCATGGGAACATATTACACTGGCCAACAAAATTTATAACAAAAAACCGTCTAAACTTTTCCGAAGGCTTTCTTTACGCTGTATGGAAATCTGTCCGCAAAATTGCTTTATAACGTCACGATCTTTAGATATTTTAACCTAAACGTGCAAAAAAACACATTATTTTTACCATGTTAAGTAAATGGTTGTTCGCAATTTGGCAAAAATCAAATTCATGTGCATTCATCAGAAACTTGAGTATACTTTTCCGAGCGGTTTCCATGCGCTGAATCTGGTTTCAGAATTGCTCTATGGCGCTAAGTTTTTAAGATATCCTCACCTAACAGTGTAAAAAACGAAAATCATAATCGTGCCTTAATAAAAACGTCGATAGTACGATGAAACAAAATCAAGTCGAATTACTAAAAGAGCATTTTAAAGCTGATGATTGCACTTTAATCTGCGCTGTGCCAAATATTTGTACTTTTAAGGTACGGTATCTAAAAATTCTGACGTGATAAAACAATTCTCCGGCTACCTTTGGATTCAGTGCCTCAAAAATCTTTGCAAAAGTACAGCCCTATTTTTGGATATGGATATCGGCCTTATTTTGTTGGCCTGTGTTATCTTTTAAATTTATCTTTAACTTGAGAGTTTCCTAACAGTACTGAATTTTATGACAATATTATGTGAGGTTGACAACCTTATATAAATTTTACTGTCCTAAGGTTATTCTGCGAGAGTTATTCACAATTATTTAAATAAGTCGATAATTTATTAATAAATCGGCGAATTAAAATAAACACTCGTAAGCAGTCAAAATTAGCGCAAAATTAGCAGATGTGTGCATTGCGGATGATAGTTAATAACTTATGCCTGATTAAGTGACAACATTAGGTATTATATTTTGTGATATATTGTAATATTGTCTTTTCTTTATTGTTAATAATCTCTAGATTGTAGCTCGCATACGAGTCGCAGAAGATGTTTCGTATACTATCATTGTATTATCCAGTAACGTATTTTTACCTCCGGCGTCAACAATTCTGGCCAGACTGCCAGATATTTTCAATTTTTTATTGTAAAAACGAATTATGTAATTTTCTACGAGATTGATGAAGATTTCTCTTAACTTTCCAGAATGGGAGTGCCGGTAGTCACTTAGCTATCAGAATAGCAAATCCAAACTTAATTAATGCGGATTATTTCAGACGAACGACGAGTTTTGAAGAAGTACAAACAATGAAGGTAGTCAAGGAACGATTCGCAATGTAATTAAAGTTGAAAAGAGATTGGAAAATTCGATTTCTTTCAGTGCCAGTGATAATAATCGTGCGGCAAGGTACTACATTGACGGGAATTTTTTGTGGGACAACTCTTTTGTCCCTCTCCTCTTTATCGAGCGAACATGTGGATGCGCGCGAGCATGGTCGTTACAGCAGTTCGCATTTGTACTCACGAGCGATTGTGTGCCGGATCCTAAAGAATCTCATTCATAGTCTTCGAATAGGAGAGAGGGATTAGACGAGAAAACTCTCGTCAGATAGGGGAAAGGCTTAATGAAAGAATTTCCCGGAGTTAGTTTCCCGTGCAGTCTTGTTTCGCCTGCACTCGCCATTTCCACAACCTCCCCGTCTCCCACCGACGCTTTTCCATTCTTTTTCTCCGCTATTTTATTTAGGTCGAAGACAATGAGAGGATATCTGATACCTTGTATTTTTCTGATTTTCCCGGCATTTTTCCATCCGCAGCGAGATACTTCGATCGTGCCGTTGATTGGAACAAGTACATTCTAGAAATGAATGGTACGACGAATAATCTGGGAACTGAGTCGTCTTCCGACACGGCTTGCATCGATGAATTCAAAGTTATTGCAGTTCATATAGTTGTCGAAAGTGATGATATTTTCCTTAACATATTCGATACTATAACCCAATAAAATATTATTAAATATAAATAATTTCGCTATTAGTGTTCATATATTACTATGGAAGATAAAATATGAAAGTTGATCGTGTAATTTTTTTACTGCTTAAGTCTGACGGTAAAAGAATTCTAAATTAAAATTAAATGTTGTTACTATGAATTAATCAATTTTACATGAACCAATGAAATAGTAGATTCACTTTTTATTAGTAAAATCTATTATTAATTGTTTGCATAAATCGAAATAATTTGCATTTGTTGCAAAAAAAATTTCAATTGTCGTGATGATGATAGGACTTTATTCTACAATCTTTTTGAATAAAAAAATGTGTTTAAAAAATTGTATAAATTTTGTTGTTGCTACCATCTTGACAAATGTATTGTTTTTCAACGTCAAAGGAAATGCAGAAATAATTTCAAGTAAAATTCAATGACAAATTCATTGATGAAAACACTGAATGCCCAAATGAAGTACATCTTATATTCAATCGATGGCAGTCAAATTATTTGAAAACCCTGATACCTCCAATTTTTATGGATTTCGGTATCCTAACGTTTTTTGGTGCGCTAAACTCGAATATCACCGACCAGGTCATGTTCAAGGTCAAAACTGAAAAAAAAACGCTTTTTTTGCTGATTGTGCATTTAATGCTGAAAATGCAATACTCTTCGTTCATAAAACTGTTTTTCTGACAGAGTTGTCAACGGATTTCAATGATTTTTTTTTTTCAATCGAGCGGCCTCCTACCCAAACTCCCTTATTTGGACTTAACCTCTAATCAACGAGTATGCGTGACAATCTAACCCACGAAAATCATTTTCTGCCCTTTACATACATATGTTACATTGATAATACGAAGACAGTACTTCCAGTCTTTTTCGTTGAGGCTTTGGTACTCTGATTTTTTCGTTTGCAAGTTTTTTCGTCTTAAAAAATTCTTTATTTATTTTTATTTTAACCTTGGAAATATCCTTGTCGGTGAATTTTCTGATAATGGACCTGATCAGGTTATGAAAAATCATCAATACTTCAAACCCTGTTGAAAGTAGAAGGATCAGATAATCGGAAATAACGTTACCGGTTGAAACGGACACGCCAAGCAAATATCGCCCCTTTGCCTTAACGTTTTGTTATCATTTAATTACAGTCTGAATTTTGATTTTTCAATAGCGCTGATGCTCAAAGTGCTTTTTGTTCAAAGTATTCTTAAAGATCTCGAGATTATCAACATTCGTGCCTTCAGTAAGTAAAAATCAATTACGGGTATAACCACAGAACATAATTAAAAAATATACCAAATAAACAAATTCTTCAATTTTTAAATGGGCTGTAAACTATATATTAAATAAATCTTCTTAACATTAACGAATTTCTTTCTGAATGTTGAAATTATAAATGTATAAAATCTTTAGTATTTCTTGCGTTAGGTATTCTGGACTTTAACTACACTTGTATAGCTGGAGGCTACCGTAACGAGTTACGGTTGAAATGGGTAGGGTTGGAAGGGATGTTTTTCTTTTCAAATTTAATCATTGACTTCTGTTATACAGTAGATATAGCAGACCATGGCTGGTAGTGCTATCGAATTTATTTCGTACTGATGGAATAAGAAACTTTCCCTACCAAAAATGTATGGACCTATCCTAAGCTTTTTCTCTATTGTCGAAATCATTCGACAAATCGCTGTTAAAACAGTTTTTTACATTTGACATAACTCAACTAGTCGATTCTCATTTGTCTTCATCCGATGAATTCGTTTCAACAATTTCAACCTACTTTACTGTACTGTTACACATTCCTGACGCACATTTACGAAACATGCAACTGCAGCTTTACGCACTTACCGTTTCTTAAAATTTTCGTTTCCGTTTAGTAAATTTCAGAAACGGTAACGGTCTACAACATAAGTAAGCGCATCTGAAAATTCAATTACAATTTAATAATTTTCAGTTTTGGTAACGGAGGGCAAAAATGTTTTCTCCATCCGCGTCCGCAAAATAAACCCTACGCGCCAGCTCCAGTCACAAAGTAGGACTTTACGGCCTCCTATCAAGTGTTAATCATCGTCGGTAGTCAAATTCGAATAGTGAAACCTGTCCGAGGACGGCCAGCCACTGCTACTCCATAAAATCCTACTTTAAACACTAGAAATGACCCCAAAAGTGCGTACTTTACATACACGAATGAAAAAAAATTAGATGTTCTATTCGTGGCCGTACAATTTGTGCATGCTCTGAATAGCGAGTGCGTGAATTAAGGACCTAGCAGAATGGTTTATCTGCTGTATCTGTCAATTTTAATAACGGCAAAACTATCGCGTCTATTCCATGGAACTTTCCGGACTGGTCTAAATTGCACAGTACGCAATGCGCACCTCGTTCCGTCACTGATTCACAAATTTTCGTTACAATTTAGTAATTTTAAGAAACCGTACGTAAATATAGGATCCTATTTTCACAATTTTAAGTGACGTTTGGTAAAATTACTGACAGTGTTAGTGAATTTCGTTTTCAGTAAGAACATTTGGTCAAATGAAGTTCCTGTAGTAACTGAAATCTGCGATAATTTTACTAACATTTCTACCAGTGTGGTATCGTCGCCAATTTGTAAGGCCTTTACAATTTCCTAACAGGTCACCTTGGTATTAAGAGCTACCTCCATTCGGGTGTGCAATGGCATGGTGAAAACCCACCATTGTGCAAAGCCTACTCTAGGTACCGCAGATGGTAAAACATTGATTATGTTCTCAACAATGTCTTATATTTACATAACGTACATAATGGAGAAGTGGATGCAAAAAATTTATCATTAAATTCAACTACAACATTGGATGAAAGCTGGACGTAGGTACTAATTGTACTCAGATTATGTGGTGAACCATTGAGTGTTCCACCTTCATCTTTAAGTGCGTATAATACGAATAATAACAAGTATCCCCAGAAAAAATGTATTGGATGTAAATAGTACAATCTTACAAGATCTACACGGAAAAAACAGGTTTGGACATACCAACCAAAGAAGTATAGTGAATTAAAATATTCATAGCTCGACCATTGCTATTGTAAAGAGAACTTTGCATATAAAAACCCTTTCAACAGATATGGTCACAGCAACCATAGAATTGTTGGTGTGACCATAGATATGGAAGGGACATAATTATCAATATAGTATGGTCAAGACAACCATATATTGGGTTGTAACAACCATGGTGTTTTTTCCGTCTACAATTTTTATTTCAAACATTTTTCGAACTAGAAAATCCATGAAAATTTATCATTTTTGCGGCGTTTTTACGATTTTCACCGTACAATCTCATGTTATCTGCCGGTATTCGGTAAAAAAAAGTCATTTCGAATCAATGAAACTCGGCGGAAGTGGATGGGGCGAGTAGAGTGCTCAATGTTTTTAAAACACCTCCGTCAATTTCGAGAAGGCTGGGAAGGATCGGAGAGAAAACTGGCATCTCCGCAGCATCGAATAGACTTCCGGAAGTGACATTTATCCTTTCGCAGTCACGCCGAGAACGGGTGAAAGTGCCGAGATTTCACAATTGATCTCTCCCGTGTGCGCGTTCGAGGATCTCGGGAAGGAGAGTCGAAATCGCTGGAGCAAGAGGAGCGATTGGGTTGGGTCGAGTGGAGGCAGGAAGTAAGGGGCGATAAAAGAAAAAGGAGGGAAAAGAGGCGAGAACGCCGCGGCGGGTGTGATCCCTCTCGGGGTGTGTTGGGTGTTGGCGGCGCGGACCAGAGGATCGTTTCGGGGCATCGGCATCGCGGCGCTCTCTTGCTTACTCTGTGCTTGCTGAAATCGCGGCCAAACCAAGAGGAACGATGAAAGCTGCGGACTATAGGGGGTTCCTTCTATAGGAATTATACGCCATGCCATGGAGAGGGAAGCAATTATTGGGATGATGGATGGCCCTGGGGCGCCGCTGCACTGCTCCTAACCGAAGACCTCGAGACTACTTTTCTCTTTTACTTCGGTCTAACCCTATTAAGTATCTCCTAGTCTTCTTCTTTCGATCACCGTCTTGCTCCTCGTCTCTTCGCGTTTAAGGCGTATAAAATAACTCTAAATTCAAAACTGTTGGCAATTCGTCAAACAACAGTTTTTTTTTTCAAAAAGTATCCCGAACGAATAAGCTGCTCTACATACGTCCATTTTCCGAAACGAAACGTCTGTAGTTTTTTGAAAACCGACTGTCAAACACCAGTGGAATTACCAAAACGGTCTTTAAAACGGTCCAACAAAAAGCGCAATGTGGCAGAAGATACGCAAATGTCGCAGCCTCCTGATAAATATTTTTTTAAAAGAAGCGTCACGCGCGCTGCGCCGGCGCAAACGAGTAGGCAGCAGGAGAGATGAGAAGGTGAAGAATGAAAAGAAGAAGAACAAGAGGATGGAAGGTGATCACACAGAGAAGGAGGCGTAGACTGACGAACGTTGCGAACGTATGAAAACAAATTACGAGGCGGCGTCTGTTTGTTGTGTCCCGAGACGACTGCCGAAGCCTCTTTTCTCTTTTCTTCTTTACCGGCCGATATACTCTCGCGCCTCTCTCGTATGCGCATACATATACGCGAGCACGAAAGTGCCGGAATGTAGGTAGACGCTTGGAAGTTGCGTTCCGATCCACCACCCGTGCCCGCTCTTCCCTTGGGATCTGTCGTCCCACCCGCCCTCGTTCTGGTCCAGCACCGACATTCGCCTGCTTCTTCGTGGTTCCAACAACTTTGAACTGAACCAACTTCAAGATACACTTTATAGTAACATTGGTCTTTCTGCTCAAACCAAATAAGTACTCACGATTGATATGAACATGGATGATAGCAAGTTAAGGTACCATTTTTCATATTCAATGTCAGTTTAGTTTTCATCCGTGTAGTATCAAAATGTCCAAAACATGGCGGACGTATATCTTGTTCATACCAGGTAAAACTATCGAAGGAATGGACTGGATTGATGTTAGGTAAAACCTAATGGTAAAATCAGTGATGAAAACACAAAATGAGGTCCCGAAGCAAATTACGTGAATTGTCGAATTACCGATTTTCAATACTATCTATCAGATCACAGGGCAGATCAATCCTATGTTTGAAAATTGTTGCCGGTATATATGGAAAAATCTTATAGGAATCTAAGCATCTGCAAATTGAATGATGACTGACCTGTGATGCGGTTTTGGACAAATACGTCTTTAATCGCTGAAACGTAACTTTTTCTTGAAGAAATGATGGATCCTATGGTTGTAAGACCCGTAGATAAGGAATTCAAAGCCAAATTTCGAAAACCAAAATGGCTGATTCAATATGGCGGTACAAAAATAAAAATAAATCAACCTTCCAAACGTTTGACGCCGCGCCGCAACAAGAATAAGTTTCAGGGTTTGTTGAAAATAAATCTAAAATAACGGATCAAACTGATTGCTTCAAAATGGCGGTCACCAATAAGTCAACTTTAACATTGTCAATCGGAATTTCACATAAAAATGTTGTAAATTGCTGAGATAATTACTCGTTTGCATTTCATAATTCTCACTTTAGATTCGTAATCAAAAACAAAGATTTGTGCAATTTGCATTAACACTGCATTAGAGTTATTAGTTTCTTGGTGTCAGTTATTTTGGATCAGTCATTTTGAATTTCACAATTCTAACATTAGATATAAAAGATGCGAAAACATTCGTCCATCGAACGTTTGGAAAGTTTGTTTTTTGGTTTTTAAAATTGTCAAGCTTTGATGAAAACATATCAAGAGATGCTAAATCATTGATCCTGTCAATTTCGAGCATTATAACCCGCCATAGTGGGTTAGTCATTTTGAATTTCGAAATTTTTACTTCAGATTGGTGATCAGCATATGTAAAAACGTCTGATAAAATACGTATTTCCGCTGAAAATTTGTTTAGAATGTTATATTTCCATACTGTCAAAGTTTGAAAAAAATTTCTTTAAATAAGCCGCCATTTTGAGTATTTCAAGGTGAAATAAAAAATGCCTACCCGCATGTCTTTTAAGTTCATTTTATCAATTTCTCATGTACTTTTCCGGTAACAGAAATCCCGGAATCGACATGAAAAGTGAAATTTAAAAGAGAAATTACCCGAAAATGTGTTTTTTTTTCACATATTTTTGCCAAAGGCACTGCGTTTTTTCAAATTTTGAAGTCACCGTTTCAAGAAGCACCCTCGAAAATAGTAAATACAATATGATTCAAACAATCTGTGTATCGATTTCAGTACGTAATATGCGGTGGAAATTGTAGATGAGAGATTATCCATGCTGGCCGTTAAAGGATTAAAACCCAAAACGTTGGACACTGCACCGAAACACAGTATATGATAATAAGAGCAACATTTCCTCGATTATGGTTGAAATGACACAAAACAATTAGAAAACAGATCATCAACATTCGTCTTTTTCTTCGGGACTGCAACACCCTCCATCCGGTGCAACCTAAAGTTTCATATAGTTCAGCAATTAGTTCTTCTAATCCAAGAAAATACTTAGGCAAATTTAGTGTGAACATTTTGACTATTACCCGAGTAGAAATTTATTATGGCCGTAATCAGAGCCTGACCAAAAGCGTTACACCCTGATTAGAGCCTGAACAAATTTCCACGCGGGTAGATTTGTTACTGATCAAGAGTTTTCTATCAAGATATTCTATCAATACATCAGTTTCCACAGTTCGACAGTTCATAACCCCTAAAGGTTAACAGTAGTTTTTAGTAAGTGAAGTGTTGAAAGCGTTTCATGGCATTTATTGTAAACGAAAAACGGTTCAGCTGCATGGTAGTTTATACAACTATGTCTGTATTTTTATATAACCATAAAATAGATCAGCATTCGTATAAAATAAACCAACTGCAATGAAGTTGGTCCAATTGTAGAATTTGTTCCATGAAAAGACAACATTACAATATCTATTCAGAAAATAAATAGATCTTGAGTGTTAATATTTAAGTAGTAAGATGCGGAGAAACATTTTTCGTAGATGTGAATACTACTCAGAAAGTTGTGCTAACTACTTAAGTAGTAATGGCATGTCTAACAAACGTTCGATCGATATCTTACTACTCGAATATGTCCGATCTATTTTTTGCGGTTTACATCCGTTTGCGGTTTTCCTAAGGAGCTGCTCGGAAACATCCAAATATCCGTTATTATAGTCCTATTAATATCTTCAGAATATCCTAAGGATACACCACGTTTTGAGGAAGTCAACAGAACGATAGTAAGGAACTGTTGGAGGTCCTCAGGCGGATGTGCTGCATGGGCAGTAGTTAAATATCTGTGGAATTTGAAACGTATTTGAAACTAAGCATGCAGAGAAATTACCTTGCACAATACAAACAACTCTCTTCGAACAAGACGCCATTTTGAATGCTCTATGTAAAAGGCATTTCTAAAAATGATCAACCAATTTCAGTAACAACCATTGATTGTATTGGCATATCTCAAATTTCAAAAGATGCTTTTTTTGGCTTCAATATTATTATTAAATTAACGCTTACTGACTAATATATTAGCCACCGGAACGCAGTTGAAAATTTGAGTTTTCAAAGTAATGCATTTGCGCCCGTTTTTTTAAAATCAAATGTAAGTGGGAGTTGAAGAAGTGCATAACATTGCATTTAAGTCAATATTTATTTAACATTATGATTTATTAAACAAATTAACAACTAAAAATCATAATTTTTATAGAAAAAATTCAGTCACTGGCAAATGTTCAATTGTATCGACATGAAACTGGATACTTGGGAGTTTTTGAGGTTGCTTACACAGATTATTAAAATTCAAAATGGCGGTTTCAATATGGTCCACCAAAACGTGTGATCGAGATTAAACTGCGAACTGGGGGGTTGTTGGGGTTGCTGATTACGAATCTGAACTGAGATTTTAAAAATTCAATATGGCCAATCAAAAATGTAAAAAATTACCTGATTGAGATTACATTTTTGGTCAGCCAAACGAGTGTTAACGATTGCGGAAGTCACCTACCACGCACGTGCATCGTTTGCTATTTTTTTTTTGACTCCGCGCGAGAAATTTTTTGCACATTGTTTTTAGTGTGCGAAGTTGAATTTCTCACACCGAGTAGAAAAAATGGTATTATTGTCAGGTACATAAATCCATCAAAGCCGGCAGGTAAACTTCAGTTCATATTGTAATTCGCGATTTGCAAACACCAAAACGAATGCGAGTCGCAGAACTGCGATGCAATAAACAATGTCGTTGACGTCTAGTCGCTGGAAAGTTAGTGACACATAAAAACACTACTACAGACTAGCCGGATCGAATATTATCGGTCGCTGCAACTAGCAGCATCGAGAATACACATGCATTACTCAGGATCTCCCAAGTACCATTGAGCAACATGTCGTAGCAATACTTCATCACCGACATTGCGAAATCAACGCACGAAGATGTGTTTGAAGGAAGATGGAACTGTTAAAATGAGATGCACGGGAATATGAATTTATCGAATGCACGCGCAGTTTATTGCAGACTTATTCAATCCTCATAGAGCTCTGATGGAAGAACGCTGTGCATATTCTCGTAAAAAGTGTTAGCAACGTTGCCATCACGATGTAGCTTCATCTGAAATAGAAATGAAAACCTATTGTAAATATGATATCTGATTGCGAATAATATTTCTGATAAGTTTCGGAGCGTAAAATCAGAGGAACTAATTACTTCAATAATATTTTAAATATTAAATTAATTTCATTCAAATCCAACAAGATTTAGACATTTTGTTGGATACATTATTTCAGCCATTTAAGATTGTTCAAAATGAATTTTAAATTTGTAACTAGTGATCTCGAAAACTCTTGGATTAAAGGTTAAATGGTTGGATTTTTTTTTAAATTTGTCCGTACTATCGTATCCACCATTTAAAATTTTCAAATGATATCATCAGATTTATAATCAGCGACTCCAAAAATGATTTCCTTAATTTTTATATGATTTCATAAATTGAAATGGACATCGAGAACAATAACCTTGAAAAAGATATCCATGGTTATATTCAAGGTCATCGTTTGAAAATTAATTGAAGAAAACTATCCTGTTTCTATAGGAATACGCAATTTTTTTGTGTGTAATTGACATTGAATGATTGTCATACTTCTTCCTCTTCCTATAACGTAAAAACAAATAAAAAATTCCATTTAAATCATCAGAATCGCATCTTTTTCTAGTTTTTTTAAGGAAAATATCAATCGAAACGCACCCATGGAACACTTTCACCACAGCAGCAAATTAACATGTAGAAGAATTATTAGCACACAGAGAACAATTTTTGGGGAAATTGTACCATTTCAGATGGTAATCTTGGGACAAATTTGTTAGATCTA
Source organism: Trichopria drosophilae (assembly GCA_030407085.1). Classification (NCBI taxonomy): domain Eukaryota; kingdom Metazoa; phylum Arthropoda; class Insecta; order Hymenoptera; family Diapriidae; genus Trichopria; species Trichopria drosophilae. Next base: position 41,531,998 of record CM059584.1, read on the forward strand.
GTAAAAATTATTATATTTTATTGTAATTCTTACTGTCTGAATAGGAAATCTTCCATGAACTTATAGTCATTTTTATCAGACAAAGTCGCAATTTTTCCTTACTCTGCAAATCTGTCCAAAAGTTGTTACCATTTGAAATGGTAGAATTTCCAAGCAAATTTTTCTCCGTGTATCATGAACCGAATGGGAAGCTGCATATGGATAGAAATATCTATTTGTTTTTCTTCAATTGAAGTAGTATCTTTTTCTGTATTATTTCCATAATATTTTCATTCTGTGCAAGCATGAGCTTAAGAATTGACATTTCTCGAACGAATGCCACTGTTAATAAATACTTTCTTGACATTTCTCTTATATTGCTAGTATAGAAATAATTAAAATATTGAACAGAATTTCACTTAATTTGAAAGAAATATTACGACGGTCGCTTTCTACATATACTCTTTAATGTTATTGGACAGTATTTATTTTGTTAGGCTTGGGGTTTTCACTTGGCAAATAACGCGTTGATTCGCCTATTTTCAACTTGTCTTGTCCCTTATTAACGTTCCATCCTTTTATTACGTGTCTTTGAAATGAGTCCCACACTTCCATTCCATTTCGTTCGATTGTTTTTTTTTTATCGTCTCGAGATCTCTTGGAGTAGCCTGGCCTCCTTAACCGCGTTCTTTCCTCTCCTTTCGGTTGGATTTAGCCTCGACTCTCTTTTACTTCCACTAGGGCTTTTCACGCATCTCTTTTCATCTCTTGGGTTTGGTCGTTCGGCGTCTCGATCGCACGACCGGTCGGTCTCTTAGCTATTGTCGACCACCCGCCAGCATAATGCATCTTAAACGGCGGCGCCTCAAAGATCGACGCCTCGGCCTGCCCTCTTCGAAATTCTTCAATATAAATTAGATTCTCTGGCGCGGGTTCGAGGAGGATTGCCCAGATATAAGAGACGAGATAAAGAAAAATAAAAAATAATTCAGTCGGAAGACTGAGAGTTGGGCAAAATCGGAAGTGACAGAGGAATCGATTTCCGTTGACATACGGGTATGCAGTTATTTATTTGCGCTATTCTGTATATTACAGTGGTGGAATAGCATTCCCACTTATCATTTGTACAGGCCATGGAAGACAAAATTGACATTTTTTCTGCAAGAACTGAGTGCTCAAATAACCGGAAATTAGTGTTTGGAAAGAGTTTACAAGTGTTTACAAAGAGTTTCCAACAATAAAATATCTATAGGTGTAGAATTATTAGTTTTCATAATAAAGAGCAAAATGAACGAAATGACCGGTATCGCCGTCCCAAATTGGGACAACATGACTTCGGTCGTTCATTCCACACTACAATTTTCAATCGATTTAAAGATTCAAATTGAGTTTTTAAGCTTACACTATTTCGAAAAAAGTTGTCTCAATCGATTTTTGAAATGTACTTTTGTAATTTAACGAGAAAACCCTAATGATTGGAGGGGGTTTAAAATTTTGTATTTCTTCTATAATTCCAGAAAAATCCACATGATTTAATTACATGACAGTTGTTATTCGCAGTATTCTGTGGTAACTGGGAAGAAATGCGGCATCATATTTCAAAAATAAAAATGGCTTGTCGAATATGGTGTCCGAAATGATACAATACAGGGCAAATTTTAATGATTTTTTAACTCGAGTACCATCAACTTTAAGAACAATTACAAAAGTGCATTTTAAAAATCGACTGAGACAACTTTTTTCCAAGTTTTTTAAGCCAAAACCCAATTTTGATTTTTTAAATCGGTTGAAAATTGTGAATTGTAGTGGAGAATGAACGACCGAAGTCATGTTGTCCCAATCTGAAACGGCGATGCCGTTCATTTCGTTTATTTTGTTCATTTAATCCGAAAACTACTAATTCTACACCTGTGTAGATATTTTATTGTTCGATTAGGATATGGACAAATGGAAATTATTAATTTTGCGAACCTGTCCAATAAGAACACCTGCAATCGTATGTGTATGAAGTACTTGGTTAAGTATTGCATAAGTTGCATCTAATTTTTTTCTTTAATAGTATATTATCTAAAAAGGGCGTAATTAGCGATCTTTGACGAGTACAAAGTTTGTTTCACGAGCGAAGCTAAGATGACAATTACACTCGTCGGCAATCGATATTTCGCCCGTGTTGCGTACACTTGACGGCTGGGCGCAAAATCGAGTTCTACTGCCGAAAGATAAGATACTGCTTTTAAACTATTATTACAAATTATCTACTATTATTTTATGTTTACAAACGTATTGTAAAATTATGGGTCATTACTTTTGGTGCACATTTTTCTGGAGAATTCAGATCTGCAATAAAAATGTGAGTTTCTACTTTTTTGTTTCTAATTTTGTATGATCCCCCGATCCCTACTCTTCGAAGGTGGGAAGGGTGCCGATTTCAATTTGAGTTTATGCATAAGTCTTGACATATTTTAATCAGATAAAAAAGTCACCCTGTATACACCGTGTAACGGCAGCTATGACACATTGTTTACTAGGAGATAAATGATGAAAAACTGAACCGGAAGTTCCTTTTCCAAAATTGGATCTAAGGCTTAAAATTTGACTGGCGAGCCATCGAAGTTTCGAAATAATCACAATTTTTGCAATAACTCGGTTCTTTTTGAAGTTATGTTAACTAGTAAAAGTCCGTATTGAAGATATTTTGAAGCTCGACAATTCAGCTCTGCGGCTCTCAGACCTACCATGAATATTTCTCTTGTTATAGCTAAAAAAAAGGAAAATGACGATTTTTGCGTTTTTTCGCGTCCAACTTTTTTTGCTAAACAGCTAACGAAATATCACACAGCAGGAAGTTGTAGGCCTTGAGAAAACGAACAATTTAACTTAATACGCTATGATTCGATAAAAATTTAAACCACGAGGAGCCTTTTAAAGTCATGGAATTGGCGAAAAACGAGTTTTGAGAATACCGCAACATTTTTCGACAATTCTGTGACTTGAAAATACTCCCTTTAAATTTTAGCGATGCGCTTCCGATTATAGATCAAATTGTTCATTTTTGTATGGCCTACAACATCTTTATTGTGATATTTCGTTAGCTGTTTAGCGAAAAAAGTTGGACGAGAAAAATCTCAAAAATTGGCATTTTTCACCCTTTTTATGGCTATAAAAAGAGAAATATTAAAGAGCGTCAGAGGTGAATTGTAGAGCTACAAATTAACTTTTATATGAACTTTGACTGGTTAACATAAACTCAAAAAGAACCGAGTTATTGCAAAAACAGTGATTTTTTTTCGAAACTTGGATGGCTTGCCAATCAAATTCTAAGCCTCAGATCCAATTTTGGAAGAGGAACTTCTGGTTCAGTTTATAGGCGTTCACCTCTGGGTAAACGGAGTGTCCTAGGTAGCGTTACACGGTGTATAAGTGAAACCTTTTTAAAACTTGCATTTGTCACAACACATAAATATTTTGCCTCAATTTATACAAGAAAATAATTTTTTTTTATAATTCATATTTCGATTATAACCTCGCTAGTGCTGCACGTTTGTTGTTTCTAAACTCGAAACTGACTATATTCGTATTAATCATGTTCGTTTACTTTTTGATTCGACGAATATATCAAAAATTGTTTATAAATTAAAATCCATTAATGTTCATACAAATATCTAAATACATTATTGTCATTTCATTGGAGAATAGTAGCTTTAACTATTCGTGTAGTCCTAATGGTTACTTCGTTTCAGTAATACAAGTAACTATCTGATAGTACACTTTACTAAATAAATCCTGAAAATGATTACTTGTTTCTTGAATATCTCGATATTACAATAAATATTACTACTTTTTTTTCTCAGTTTAATACAAATATAAGACAAGCATAAAAATCTACATTTCGAATTTAATAAATAGTAGGGGAGAGTGGTGTAACTTGGCAGTGGTGTAAGTTGGCACAGTCCAATTTTTAAGCGTTACAGTGTTGCCAGACTTACCGTTTCTGTAATATAAACTAACTTTAATACAGGGCAACTTTTGATGGTTTTAGTCGTTGTTACTTGTTTCCTTCGAAGCAATACCGCATACAAACAATATTCGATAGTTCGAAAGTGTCAATTTGTCGTCGAATGCATGTAAAGGAATATTTTGCATTCAAATTTTAATTAAGGAAAGTGTGTGTTTTACTTTATTTTTAAAACGGTTTTTATTGGTATTTGTTATGTTACGAAAAAATATCGGGTAAATAATTTATTACATAAAATATAAAAAATATACATGTGGTGTAAGTTGGCATGTATTATTTATGTATATATATTGTATTATTTATTTCTTTATTTACTACATGTTTACAGGCGATAACACCGTTTTTACATGAAATATTAACATTCACGTGGCGCAATTAAAGTAACAAAATTTATATAAATTTATATAAGATTAGAATAAGACAACAATATAATAAGACTAGCAGTAATACCGTAGCATCAAATCACGTGGTTTACAATTTTTCTAAGGCTTATTAATAATTTTCTCTTTAATTTTTCAACATGTGTCAATTTACACCACCTTTTGAAAAAAGTGACTTTTTTCACTTTTTGGTAAATCACCTGTAAGTTTTTGTCTGAGACACGTTAGAAAAAAATTTCTAGATTAAAAAGTTGCCGGAATTTATGATCTTTCGAATGCCGCATAGTACGTTTTAAAATTCATTACTGAAAAAATTTTGTAGCAAAATGAAAAAAACCGTGCCAACTTACACCACTCTCCCCTAAGTATTCTCTGAAAGGCAATTCTGTCCTGAAAATCTGAATGAAAATAGGAGAAATTACTATAAAATTACTTAGCGTAACTCAGAATATCCCGTTATAACTGACTTACTGCAAGTTTGAACCAGTGGGCTGCCCCCGCAGAAAAAAAAAATTTGTAGGCAAGAAGCGTTTAAACCATCGGAACACGTAACAATGGTATTCATTCAGCTCGAAAACGAGCGTAGATTCACCGTACGGTCAGTGTTCGTTCCATGCGAGGAAATATTGTTTCGATCGATTTTGTACCGGCATTTTTATCTTTACAACGGAGTTTACTAAGCGCTCGCCTCGTTCGAGTTTGGTATCGTTCGCTTCTATCGCTTAGAAGGAAGAAGGCTACTTGTGAAAGAACGACCGCGTGCGTGCGTAGCCGCCGTAATATATCTATGCAGATAGAGCGAATGGGCAAATGGCGGATAAAGATAGAAAGTGAAAGGGGGAAAGGGAGATGGCCAGAGAAAGAGAGGGACGGAGACAGAGGAGGAAACGGGCAAGAAGTGTAGAGAAAAAGAACAGAGTAGGGAAGCCCACACGAGTCTGGCCGGATACTCATACTTCCGGTCACACACATGGCCAGGTTTCTCCCACTTTGTACTCATAACCTCTCTCTCTCTCTCTCTCTCTCTCTCTCTGTCTCTGGTTCGACTTCTTTTCGAAATCTTTCATTCGAATTCAGGGGTACGCATGTGTGAGTGCTCACCATCACTCTCTCGAGCAATCTGTCTGTGTCTCGCTCTTTGATGCACCATTTTTTACTGTTTCTCCTCCTTATATTATAGATCCCTCTCTCTCGTACGTTACAGTAAAATTCTTCGCGCTCTTGTACTCTCTTTTGCTTACTCGATGGCAACTTGACGGTGATCTGCCCTTCAGCCAGAGATATTATACTCTACGACTATGCTTGGCTGTGACGTCATTGAAACTCCTCCAGTCAGACATTCGCACGTATATGTATACGCAAAACGTAGCGCGAACATCGTGTCGAGTCATTCACCACTCCTTGTGTCGGCGGCATGACGCACTTGCCGCCAAAACCACTCGTCCTGTCTAACCTCTCTCTCACTCTCGTCCATATGAATACCATTTTTCTATATGAAGCTGAAGCTAGCTCCTATTCTAGCCCCTACTTCTCTCACCCCTAATTTTATAACTCGTTAATTAATTTCAGCATCGTTAAGGTCGTTTTTAATTCATGTTCTGCATTTATTTTGGAATGTCTATGAATTTTCTGGACCTCAAACTGAGTAGAAGCTGGAATAGGGGGCTAGTTTCAGCTTCATTTTCTATGGGGTATTGAACACTGTCTCTCACGCTCAGTAAAAATTAAATGAAAATCATGCAAAGATTTTATTTTAGTTTTTTTCTTACCAGGGAAATAATTACGAGTCTGAAATATTTACGGGCCACGTTGTCGACAAATACGTGCGTACGTTAATAGCGACGAACGAAACTGTGGTATTTGCTCTTTAACGCGCGAAGCCTCCTTTCTTTTCAAAACGAAGCGCATTCCAATTTCGCGTCGAAATCCAACTCGACTCCTAATGCCCCTGGACTCTGGCGGAAACCGTTTCACAGGTAATAAAAAACCGTCTATTTATGTGAACCGGAATTATTATGCGCCGGTGTTAAAGATTCTTAAATCGACCTCGTAAACAACGCAATTTCCTTGCCCGAAATGTGTAGATTTCTTGAAAACGATTCTACCCAGGTAAATTGAATGCTGCTATCGAAACATGAAGGATAAAATATATTGGAATATAACAAAATGATTAACAAAAGTGTAAACTTCACTAAAACTGAAGTTTTATGTTGGCCATTTTAAAAATCGAAATATGACAGAGTGAAAATATTTTCAAAAGAGTTCAACGAATGAAAACTTTAAGAAAAAGTAGAAAACGAACGTGTTTGGTTCTTCGTAACTAGTTCATTAATTCGATACTAATTATTCATATTCCTGCAAGATGGCTAAATCATGAACCCTTTCAGGCACGAATTTTTCCAGCCATGGCATTTTATTGGTATTTCCTAAACTTGAGTTTTTGAGGTCGCTGATTACGAATCCAGTGTCAGATTTTCAAAATTAAAAATGGTGGATCCAATATGGTCCACCAATAATTTGAAAGATAAGGAATTTGGCTAATATTTGGTAAATAGGGGCTTTGGAGGTTGCTGATTACGAATCCGATGTCAGATTTTCGAAATTCAAAATGCAGATCCAATATGGCCAAAAAAATGTGAGAAATCATAATTTTGTCAAATTTTTAAATTCAGAATAGCAGAGATAATATAGCGGAAAAAATTTTTATGAAAATTCATTTATGTTAAACTCCCTATGGTTTAGTTTTGTATATTTTGTCTACAGCTGTTTCTTTCGGCAAAGATATTCTTTCTACTACACGGCAAGTACTCTCAGTCAACACCAGAGACACGAACGGGGACGTGGCAGTTGAAGTCAATTTTTTTTATTTCTTTAGATTTTTACCATTTTTTTTTTTTTATTATTATTTTTTTTAATATTTTGAAGACTTTTAATATATTTTTTGTAGTTTTAAGATTTCTGTTATATTTTTGCAAAACCCCTACATACCAAATATTAGACAAAATCATAATTTTTCAAAATTTTTGTCTGCCATTTTGAATTTTGAATTTCTGATACCGGATTCGTAATCATTCGACATCGAATATTCCGGCATACCAAATTTCAAAAATTATGCCTTTTGTGGGTGCTAATTTGTTATTGACAATAATTGTTTTAAATAATTTTGCAACATTATTTTTTTTAACGTTTATTGGAGCCTTAGGAACAGAAAAAACAGCATAGAAATCGATAACTATCTGTTCATAAACCTTAAAAAATTGATAGCATCTAGGTGGGACACTGGTGTCCGCCTGTGACTGAAAGGGTTAAACATCATCCATCCGAATTTACGTCATATTTGTCTCAAAACATTGAGTTCGACTGTTTCATGTACAAAATTCGCACTATATAAGAGCGTATTTATGGAAAATTTTCAATACTTAACAAAAACAACAAAGAAAAAAATAGAAGCACAGTTATTAAGCCTGATTTACCTTAAAAATTCCTTTCATCCCTAAAAATCAAGTGCAACATTGAAAAACTCGGTAGATTTTCCTGCGTATTTTACAAAGCTGATAATGCGACAATAGAAATGTGCTGAGCAGGACGTTTTGGGCGGCCATTTTGGCCCGATCATTTTGGCGCTGGCCATTTTGGCTTAACTAAAAGATTCAAGTAAAGCAGATGTGATATTTCGTATTAACGGTGACCGGACTTTATTTTTGATAAAAACCAGGGTCAAATTGTCTGGCACCATAACGGCGGCGCCAAAATGACCACGCCAAAACGTCCTGAACCCAGAAATTTGACAGTATGTGGCATTTTTAAAATTAGGTTTTTGCATTTATTTTGAAAAACAAAACTGAAACTTGTACAATGTTTTAACATTTTAATTCAATATTTATTTAAATGTGTGTAAGAACACACTAACTTAGTAACTTGGTAAAGTATTTTTTTATGGCTAAATTGTTAGGATAAATATTAACATTATATAAAAATATATGAATTATGTTAACAAGGCAAACGTAATTTTCAAATCTTGTAGTTCAACAGCTCTGATACAGTAAGGTTGCGGGCTACATGACGCAGGGTCGAAGCCTTTATTTCTGGACAGATTTTGTCCACTATATTGTAAAATTGCTTATAATTATTAATCATGCTTGTCAATGTCCAAAATTTGTGCCTCAGGGTTGTAGGATTGTTGCATTTTTGTTCATATTTTGGCCCATACGAAAGAAAAACATTCTTCATTTCCCAAAAAACAGATTAAAAAAATGGCCAAAACTAGATTACCTGATTATCACTTTTAATTTGGTGAATTGCAACTCTTGTTGAAATTTTCAAGACCTCCTTTTGGGAACTTGCATAAAAAACATTTGGAATCATTCGCTACAAGTACAATGAATGCGTGTTGACGCCTATGACATTCTGAGTCATTGATACCTGAAAAATATAGTGGTACGAAAGTCGCTACATGAGAAACGCTGCAAGGCGTACGAGCGAGCACGTCGCGTCGTCGGTTGAGTAATTCAGGCGTTATTCATCCGGCGATGACACAGTTCGGAATTAGAAGCGATTATTCAAAATCGTGGATCAGCAGCAGCGCGCTGGATGAATCATCTCGGCCGATTGCATTGTATGACAAAATCGAAAGCCTGGACTGGATCGGTTAATAGCCGCCGTGATTATTTTCTACCGAACGGAATGAACTAAAACGCTAGCGTTCAAATAAAAATAGAAAGACGCTTATGCATGCAGAGAGCAAGAGAGAGAGAAAGCGAATGGCATTAGCCGTGAACCCGATAGAGCCGACTTTGACTTCACATCAGTGACTTCCGGTCGTCCGTTGACCCCGACTCGGCTCGAGACCGACACGGCATTGCGTAGCGCACAAGTCTACGGCCGCATCGGGATTAAGGGCTGAAGCTTTGCTTTTTCTTCGTCGTCGTCTCCTGCTGTATACTGCGAATACGACGCATTGTTCCCCGTCTCTCTTCCCTCCTTCTTGTCTCTCTTATTCTACCATCCGCCCCTTCCCTCTTGTTCCTTATTTCGTTTATCACCCTTTCGTCTTCATTCTCTTCTTTCTTTTTCATACTCTTTATATTGGCAACGTCGGCGTCTATCCGGTATTCCACCCAAATGTTCCTCATACAAGTATCGTCATTTTTTATTTTTACCAGAAACCAAAAAATTATCACTATCCCTGGTAGAAATTTGTCTATCATTTTCTTACACTGTCCATTTCTCCTACACCTTTAAGGGGAGGGTACACCCAAAAACTCAGCTCTATGAAATACAACTTTATAAAATTTTAAAAAATTATTTTTTTCAGTAATTTTTGACGAGTAATACAGTAGTGTAAAAATAAAAAGTGGATAAGTTATACTTGTCCCGAATATTTTAGGGCGAAATAAAGTTGGGTTTTTGAAAAAATGCTTCTACATTTTTCTAAATTAATTTGAAAATTCAAAAAATGTATGGTGAACGTAAAAACGCATTTTCTAAATAATTAAGGATGGATTTTAAAAAATTCCATTTTTTTCGAAAAAATAATTTTGTTATGGAAGAAAACAATTTTTTTAATTGTGAAAAACAATGTTTACATTTTTTATTCTAGTACCACTGAATTCCAAGTTAAAAATTGCTCTAGCAATAATTTTTCCGACACCTACATATTAGCGCGAAAAAATTTATTTTTTCGAAAAAATGCTTCTACATTTTTCTAAATTAATTTAAAAATTCAAAAAAATTATGGTGAACGTAAAAATATATTTCAAATAATTACGGATGGATTTTAAAAAATTCCTTTTTTTTCGAAAAAAATAAATTTTTTACGGGCCAAAAAATGGTTGTACATTAGCACCACTGAATTCCACGTCAAAATTACTAAAGAAATAATTTTTTCAAGTTGCATTTCATAGAACCGAGTTTTTGGGTGCACCCTCCCCTTAATATGGTGAATAAGAATGTTATAGAAGAGTTGTACAAAAAACGTTTTCATTTCTACCAGGGATCATTTTCAAAATTGGAAATTTCCTAATTCAAAATTGTGTAGACTAGACGATGGGAATCGTCGAGGAAAATCGTTTCTCAGGAATGTCTTGTTTGCCTCGAACGCTAAGTGGTCATTGATCCTTTCAGTTACATGAATGGCGTTGTAAGAAACGTAACAAATCGCTGAACAAGACACGTGATTTCGTTCCCTATTCAAAAGTATTTCGTCTGTTTGTGGAGTAATCTTTGTAAACCTTCCGATTAGACACGTATTAAAAATGATAAAAGGACAAGTTTTTCATGTATTTTTGCCTTCCGAAAACTGATATTACAACATCAAATTGTTTCTTAGTTTATTTTCAAATGTACAAATCGTACACAAAAATATTGCAAACAAAAATTGTAGAGCCACAAATTCTTTATAAATGAAGTTATATGAATTTTTTTCCTAAAATGAACGGTAAGCTCGTAAATGAGCAACGAAAGTGTCCATAGCGCTATACTCTGGGTACGTATTTACATGCGTAGAAATACGTAAGCACCTCTTAGGTCTATGCAGGGGTAATAACAGGAACACTTCAGATGGCTTCGATTAGTACCCAAATAGCAACAAGACATCTTAAAGAGCTCTTTAAGAAGTCTTAAAAACTGTAAGATATATTAAATACTTATCAGAAAGAGTTCTTAAAGTGATCTTTAAAGAAGACTTATGCTTCAAGTTTAAGAGCTCCACAAGACCTCTCAAATATGAGGTCTCAGAAACGAGGTCTTATTTGAGAGCTTTAAAGTATAAAATAAGTAATATAAATGAAAAGCGAATTTCTGAAAATTATAGCTTCTATTCTTGTACCTTAATTATTAATTTATATACTTTTAACCTTAGTTCCTTTTTGGCGTTTGTACACTGAGAGAAGTTTAGGGTAGCAGGTACCCTAAGCTAGGGCACGGGCGGTCCGAAAAATAAAAACCGCGATTAAACCGCGATTAAAAATTGTGGGCGTTAAAATAAAAATTTTTTTCTTCTGCACCATCTTTGTTTTAGCATTAAGAAAGTGTGTATACAACATCTACATAGTTAAAGTATTTAATTATATTAAAATACTCGATTGAAGTATAAAAATTTGTGTTATTTTCATATTAACGCTTCCTAATCGAAAACGGTGCTAGATAGCACAAAATTGTACTAAACCTTTATTGTAGAGCACAAAATTTCCTACAAAAAAGTGAGTGAGGGCCCTAGTCTGAAGACAATAGTTTAGCCACAAATAACAACATAATTTCATCTTAGAAGTCAACGTTGACCGATCTATAACCTCAAAAATGTTCGATGCAACTTTAAGCATAAATAATGGCTAAACTATTGACTTTAGATTAGGGGTCTCCGTGACATTTTTGTAGGAAATTTCGTGCTCTGTAAAAAAGGTTCAGTACAATTTTATGCTATCTTGCACCATTTTCACGACGGAAGCTTTAATATGAAAATAACACCAACTTTTGTACTTCAGTCGAGTTTTTTAATATCATTAAATACTTTAACCGTGCAGAAGTTGTATATACACTTTCTTAAAGCCAAAACAAAGATGGTGCTAAAGAAAAGAAATTTTAATTTAACGCCCATAATTTTTAATCGCGGTTTAATTGCGGTTTTTATTTTTCGGACCGCCCGTCTCCTAGCTTAGGGTACCTGCTACCCTAAACTTCTCTCAGTGTATATTTATATATTGGATGGTACTTTCATTCAATAGAATGGGATAGTGTAATAATAATACAAAACTTTGATAACACTGGCTAAATATCGTAAAGGCAGTTATTTGGTCAGGGCAGCTTATAATCTATCGGTTTGCATATAAAGTAAATACGTGCGATCTCATTTTTGAATTCAATCGCCACCTAGTGTCACTGGAAGAAACACAGACCTCAAAAATGGAAATCCCTTTACTAAAAGAGAGATATGGTCCAAAACGAGATAGATTTAAAACCTCAAACGCAAGACGTCTTCGAGACTACAATTTTAATATGTCCTAAGACATCTTTAAGAGCTCGTTTTATAGGTTATCATAAATAAGACTTCTTCAGGAGGTCTTTTTGGAGATATCTTAGAACTAAGCTCTGAGGGGCCACTTTAAGAGGTACGTGCTGTATGGGAACATATTTTAGTTGGATGTTAAGTTAATGCCAAAAAATAAGGGCCCAGGAGGGCTTCTGAGTATGAAATGATTCTCTTCAAAATTTGTAATTGACTGTTATTAACATTTCAAAGGAAATTCGGGTACAAAGTGAAAGAATCGTCGGCAAAACTCCTTTATACCTTTCTTGCAGAGATTTAAATTCTTTTTATTTCAAATATTTTTTGATCAAATTCGTATTTTTTAAGATAAATGCAAAAAAGATAAGAGGTACCCCCATTCGGGTGTGCGTAGGGACAACCACCTTTCTGGGAAAAAGCCTACGCCGGGTACCGCAGTCGATAAAACATCGATTCCGTCCGTAACATTCTCTAATTCTAATTATTATTATATAATAAAAAACACTTATTTCCGAAAATTCTCGGTCAGTTCTCAGTCAATTTCTTTGGGATTTTCTAGGATACCGACTATAGTAATTAAAATGAATACTGGTGGTTACTTTTGGAAAGTACTTCCTGCAATTATAATAATGCGTTCTCACTCATAAGAATTCATATCTCGCTCGCATATCTATACAAACACCGCACAGATCTTACGGTGGCCAACAGAGGGCGCGTAAGCATTCTTTTTTCACTACTGAAATGCTTCTCACTATATACATATGAATAGGCAGAAGTGAAGAGTTCGTACAGTTCAAAGTATAATTTGGTGTAATTCGCCTCTGCAGTTTGCACTCCCTTTGCTACCAATGTCTGTGTAGGCTGAAGAATTTTTATCATCTCAATTCTTATTGAGTTTCAAAATTTATTAAAAAAAAAACTTTACTATCGTTTGTGATGTTCAAAAATATAATTGGATTCCAATATTGACCGAATCTTGAGGTTAATGAATAACCACTCACTGGCATTTGCTTGGCGGCCAATAATGAACCAATATTGGCTGCCAATGATTGGCAACATCTTGATCATCCTAATCATCATAGCCATCATTGCAACAATATTGAGTCATTGGCCGCCAATATTGGGCCATGGTTGAGCCAATTGTTTATTTCCCATTGGGCCATTGCATCAAAGAATGTCCTTCTCAAAGTTCCCAGGTTTTTCTCGAGCTTTCGCATGTTTTCAGCTTTAATATATTTTTATACAAATTATGAAAACATTATTTAAAAATTTATTAAAAAATGCGTTCAATAAAGGCCTCTAATTACGGAAATCATATAATAATTTCGTATGTTAAAAATGCTTCGAATTTTTAAAAACTACACTCTAACTTTCTTGGAGTGAGAATTCACTCTTTAATTAGTGAAAACTGAACAACACTCATGAAAGAGTGAATATTCAACTCTTTAAGAGTGGAAATTCACTCTTTCCTCCAGAGTTGTCAACTCCACGACTCGGAGGGAAAGAGTGAACATTCAATCTAACAAGAGTGACTCTTGAGTGTTGGACTCTTGTTAGATTGAATATTCTCTCTTTCACGAGAGTTTCTCGGTTTTCATTAACCAAAGAGTGAATTCTCACTCCAACAAATTGAGAGAGCAAGTTAATACAGTAGAATTTACTTTATTATCCTACTCGGGGTTTTGTCTTTCATTTTGTTGTCCGCATGGTCTCTTGCTCACCTTAAAACCGTATCGCTTATCGCGGCAGACAGGACACTGGAATAACGATAGAGAGAAGATGAACTAACCTTACCTGCGCTAAATACGTGAAGGGAATCTCGCTAATAATGTGAAGGTGTTAACAAAGTGAAGGACAATAAAGTGAAGTTCTACTGTACTTAAACAGGAGCAATTAATAAATTATAGTATTGTAGGTATATTTCACGCTGGTAGGATATAGTTACAAATGTGTGATGATAAATTAAAAAACATCTATATTCTGAAAATTCGATAAAAACTCACTGAAATGTTAGGTTTGAATAGTTTCTTTGGAAGTGTTTTGCTAAAGATCGGGTAATTTTCGGAAAGGTCCATAAAGCTAAAGCCATAACGACAAAATTGTGCAGTAAACGCCCTTAGGCGAGAAACGAACTGTGAATGAGACAAAGATAGGTTCCCCGGTAGCTAATCGGTGGCGCTAGTTGTTGGCGGTTATGAAAAAAAAAGTCTGGTAGTCTTGGGTGGAAAGGAGCTGTAGGGAGCTATTATAGCGGGCGTAAGGATGGCGAACAGGTTAACCGGAACCGCCATGCGATAAAAAGTTCTCGTCCGGCCAAGCTCGAAATTCCCGAGACAGAACCGATACGCGACGTTCTCCTCCGAGTGAGAATGACGACATGGCTGCGCGCGCATCCTGCCCGGTGCTTTATGAATGTACCTCGGTTTCGCGTATTACACATATACGCGTACGTCCTGAACGTACGTTACGTCGTACGTACGCAGGCAGCCGAGAGGAAGATACGAGGCACACGCACACGAACGTGCGTGTAACTCGAGTGTACACAGGAAGTGCACACAGGCTCCCAGGCGGCGGCGGAGTCGCCGTGTGGGACTTTTCGACTGTCAAAGGCAAAGGCGCATTCCACCTCGGTTATCGGCACTCGTCTTATCGATTTGCTCATTAATGTAGAGCCTACACTTTTCCTGAATAAGCCATATGTTTCTTAGTAAAACGATATTTTGGGGCCAATCGATAGTAGATTTCGTAAACCCTCGATAAGAATTATTTTCACGACAACATATTTTTTTCTGACGGCGTAAAAGCGTACGGTTTTTTTGTCCTAGAAGGTAGTCGGGATATATTTGTTTGTACGACCGATACGTCATTACGCAAATATATAAACATATTTTATCGATATTTTAAGTTTCGAATTTGGAAGGTTGCGTTTGTTGCATAATAACGAGGAATGTGTGGAAGAGGTCGAAGGCCTGAAATGTAGGTGTCTTAGAATAATTTGAAATCATTTCAAAACGAATGCCAAAAAACCATAAAAACAAAAAATTCGTCATTTTGCAGTTTTCTTGCATTTGTCGGAAGTTGAAAACAGATATTTCATACATTACAAGCACATTTTTTTTAAGGAAATAAACAAAAATGTGGCAGAATACAAATTCAATGCCAAATAAATTACGTAATTCTTTACTAAATCACTGTAAAATCCGAATTTGAAAATATTCGTACAAAATATTCAAAGCATATTCTGTAAATTTCACCCTTAAGAGTAAAAATTCACTTCAGCCGATAGTCGAAAGTTAGACACTCTTCTATCGAACTTTTCATTCCAACGATACAGTGACTTATCCACACCGCTGGGAAAAATATTTAACAATAATGAGACAAAGATGTCACCCCAAGTGGAGCGAAAATTCGTTCCATGAAAAGTGACATTTAACCCATTAAATCCGAAATGTCTTAAATTTTCAACGAATTCTCAGTCAGTATTCTTTGAAATTATCTTTAAGAAACTCCAAATTTCTTGGAGTGAAAATTGAGTCACTTTGTGTAAGAGTGAATCCTCGCATTTAACTAGTAAAAGTTCACTGTACACTGTGGGAATAATTTAAAGAGTGCTCTCTAAATTTCTTAGACTGAAAATTAAGTCGCTCTCTTTTATTAAGGGTGAAAATGTAAACTCTATTAAGAGTGACATTTTCCTCAATCAAGAGTAAAAGAAAAAATTCACTACTAGAAGAGTTAAATATCACTCTTTGTGAACGAGTCACTCAATTTTAACTTCAAGGAACTTAGAGAGTGCGTGTTCATACTTTCACTCCATAATGAGTGAATTTTCACTCCAACAAAATTTGAAGAATCATTAACCGAAATAAAAATATAACTACGTAAGTTTTAATAAAAATATTTTTCTCAATAAATTTTTGAGTGTAATTATACGATTTGTGATGAGTTTTGGATGTTTGGAGTTTTTTTGATTGGAACTTCGCTTTTTTTAGAGTCAGGGTGTTATACTCTCTCTGGGTTTTGAGTGAAAATGCCACTCTAAGAAATGTACTCTAAGGGAATTTTTCTTATGGATGGCGAATATAAAATTTGTTGAAAATGGAATAAATTTTGAATAAATATTGTTTTTATAACGAAGTCATTTTAATTTTTAATATTTCTCTTAAAAGTATACGTGTCGTAAAATAAATGTGACGAATATTAACAAAATTTTATATCTGCGTAGTTTACGGACTACTTGGTATCTGGACTAATTTTATTTTACTTAAGAATAATTAAAATAAGTAATGTACAAAATAAATGTGAATTCTCCTGTTTATTTATGCCTTGTATTGTTTTATGTTTCAGGTAAGTTTCAATCCGTGCGTATTTGGAAAATGTTCGATGTAGACGTAAGTATATTATAATTATCTTATTCTTATTTTCATTAATTTTTTAGAAAAAGTTGCATTTCCTTGAAGTTTCTTCTCAAACTGAAAATAACTAATAATTATCAGTCTAAAAATTAGATTTAATTTCCGTGATTTTCAAGGATTGATAATTTTTTTATTAATACTTCGATGCGAGAGAAAGTTCATTTTTTCAATTCCATTTGGTTTGAATGAAAAATTGAAAATCTTCCGCTACTACTTTCAAAAATTTATATATTCAGAGTATGCCAATATATAAAAGACATTAACAAATTTCTGTAATCAAATGCTGTTTTCCTAAAATCAATATATTTACATCTCCGAAAATTCTTGTAACTGTAAGATACCAAATTCTTTTGCATGACTTATAAAAAATTTAAATTTTATAAAAATTGAATTCTTAAAACCAATGATAATTTTTTAACGGTAAACCAATTCTATCATAACTTCTTAAATGTTATTCCTAACATTTCCCTAGCTTATGTTATCTTTTTTCGTAATTTTAAAATTCACAAATAAATTTTGTTAATTCATGTCTGTAAATTCAAATTTTTACCTTTTTTTTTAAAAAATGAATGAATTTGAACAATTACATTTTTAACATGGTTTTCACGAATGAATGTAACCAATATGGCGAAAATAAAACCGTATTGAAACATAATTTTTCACAAGAAATGTGTTAAATAATCGACACGTTTTCTGTCGAAAATCCTGCAAGATTCGAAAAAGCTTCGTATTTTTCTCCGACATCTGGATTCTGTCATATTGAATTTGGAAAATCTGGACCCAGATTCATAATCGGAGACTTCCCAAGTAACAATTTTCAGCTTTTTTCCACGAAAGAGAAAAATGTGATCCAAAAGCATTTAACTTCTACCCTATTTATTGGATCCACCATATTGAATTTTAAGACTGCGACATCAGGTTCGTACTTAGCGACCCGAAAAACTATATATAGTATATTCAATTTTATGAAAATTCATTGAAAATTGTGGAAGTTATTTTAAGATGTACATATATAATACGTCACCAGTTGTGGCGCTTCTTTGTACACATATGATCCATTACCAGTGAAGTGATTAGAAAAAAAAACTCTGATTGCGTCAAATAATGTAAACATTAAGCTGTTATCTGGTTTTCTGATTTACACATTTATTAACTATTTTCAGAGAAATCATAAATCTTAGTTAGCCTTCATCCATTACAATATTTTTGAGAAATAGAAAACAAAAAAGTTTGTTTGAAACTAACAATGATCATTATATTGTGTATTGTCGAATTATGTTTAACTGTTAAAATAAGTTCATATCTAAGGATTAGTGTAAGTATTAAAATTACAAATGTTCTGTCAACATTTGTTTGGAGCTTATATTAAAAATATCGAACAAATTTTGCTTTACTTAGTGTGAAATTATCTAGAATTGATAAAATGTTGCTGGAACGATAAGAGTTTATCTTTTTCTTGTTTGAAATGAGCTTAATGAATTCCTTGTAAAATCGGGCATAAGAAAACGTGATTTGAATACTACATCCATTCAATAATATGAAGGTACGCTCAAAAATCCTATTCAGCTTGTGAGATGAATCAAAATTATAACAGTTGCGATTTATTTGTCATGTTATTTTAAGCGGAATAAAAATGCATAGATTATTTTACGACTGTCTGCTCGTTAAAATGGTAATGTGTAATATTTGTATGTTTCAGTATATATAGCCATATTTATAATATTATATTATAAACTGTTTTCTCCACACTAGGAGTCTGTCAACAAAATTTGGTTAATTAAAATCTTTTTATTTTTATTCTAATCCTACTATTATTATCTTCTAATAACTTTTAACTAAATACGAGATTTATCAAGAGTGATTTTCAAATTTTTATCGTGTTTTCGTTTTTTTTTCACGGGCTGTTTATTATCGCAAGTTTTATTATTCCTTGTAGTAGTTTAGAGAGTGATTTAGCGATTTCATTTCTCGCAGTTTTGAAATTTATATATTCTAAATTTTACGGAATAATTGTCCAAACATAGTCTTCTTTTCTGAATAAAGAATCTCACTAAATAACACATCTTACAAATGATTGGTGTCTTCTTTCCTTCATTTAAAAAAAGGAGAGGGGCAACCGTTGATATAGTTTATGAAATCATAACATTTTTGGAAAACCTGTTGTACTTCACATATATGAGGAATTTCATGATACTTTTAACATTTGATCTATAAGAAAAAAGATTTTTATTTTTAGCCACCCAAAGGCAAAGTGGTTTTCATTGTTTCAAGAGGTACAAATACCAATATTTAAGTACAAACTATTTAGTTACGTAACAACCTAAAGAGTGCTACCAAAGGATTAAACAACACAAACTAAAATAACGATTTTCTTCATTTTTTTTTTGCAAAACTGGTTATTTGGCGTCAGCCGCTCTTAGCCACTTTAAAATAGTAGAAACGACGAAAAAGCACTTGTCAACACTTTGTATTTGTTTACAGGGTATTTTAGTGTAATAAATAATCAATTTAAGCTAAGCAAAAACGGCCGTTACGGTTCCAGTAATTTATTTCATTATACCTTTCAACATCAAGGGTCCTCTTCAGGGTTATGTAATTGACATTTTATAAACTTTCAAATTTTTTTTTTTTAATTTTTTTTTTTTTGCTAAAAATAAAAATAAAATAAATATCAATTTTTTACCATTTTTTTTCACACCAGCATTCTAAGTTCATCTTTCCGCCCGGAAAAGAGGGCGAAAAGTGCACGATTGCCCGGTCTAATAAAGATGAGCGTCACCGGGCGAGAAAATGTTTTCTCTCTCTTACAATCAGTTGAAGATCATTGAATTCAAACAGTGCTTTTTTCCTTCTGCTCGGCCCACTCGTCGCTCTCGCTGCAATGCCTCTCTTTCCGCCCTAGATACGTAATATACTATTACAATCATGGTAGATAGATAAAATAGGGGCAGTATAACACTTACAGAAACCTAATTGATCATACGATTCGATAATATATCGGTGAAGTTGTATCCACCTTCAATACAAATTAATTGATTGTTGAGATTTAAGCAAATAATTTTGTTTTGAGGTTATACCCTTGCAGAGGACATAAAACTTCATTTCGAGACGTAGGGAATATTAAAATAAATTAATGGAAATGACCAATAATTTATTACGTCAACTTAAAAATTCACTCAAATAATCAATCTTTAAGGAATTACAAATATAATCTTGAAATAAATCAAGAAACGTTTATTTGGACATTTTCGATTTCATTCATTAATTTTTTTGTTCTTGTTTGTCACCGGATTTCGTGCTCCTTGTGGTTCTTAACTTTAATTAATAGACAAAAGTCTATATATTTAGAGAAATTAATTTATCAACAACAACAAAAATTGAACCGAAAATGTCCAAATAAACTTTTCTGGATTTATTTAAAATATTCACGGTTCGAAGTAACGGCAATAAAACATCTTGCAATTTTAATTTAATAATCTTGAAATGTATAAAAAAATGTATTTTCCAAATAATATACAAAACACTATGGCGGCTGGATTTATTGAAAGAAGACGATGATTTTAAAAGGCGCAAGTTTTGCAAACTACAATTTTAACTGAAACAAACTACGAACAAAATATATGTTTATAATATTTATGATTTACAGTTCTGCTAACAAAAATTTTAAAAAGATACAAACGATTCACAGAACTTATGAGAAAAAACAGAATTTTTTCAAATTTTAAGAGAAATTTCGGCACAAAAATATTCTTAGAGAGTTCAAAGAAGTTTTCGAAAGTGATATTCACGGTTTAATCTGAGTTTTACCATCGTATTGCAAGAAAAATGTAATAATTAGTCAAGAAAAAAAGAAAAAATCTAGTTTTTCATTATTCTAATTATGCAATAACTTTTTCATAAATGCATTGTTTTGCAAGCAATCACGATTACGAATGTTATAATTGTTAATAATTGTGCGTTTAATGTCATGTCAAAAACTACGTGGGAGTGTATCCGATCTAAAAAACGTTCAATACACAGTACTCTTAAGGTTCCGGATGTTGGATCGAGTTTTTCTGAATGCTTCTCGCACTTTGCGGTGTTGACGTTTTTTTGCGGTACTCGGCCGAGTTTAAATCCTGCTGAACGGCGGATTTCGCGGCTACGCTTTGCGCAAAAGGCCAGAACAAGTGCCACAGCAACCCACGCGTTCGTAATTTGCCCGATACGATTATTTCTTTATTGGGGAACACATCTCCAAGAGCGATTTGCCGGAAGTTCATAAACTGTCCGATGTAGAATCTTTTCTGCTTCGGTGATTTACTAACCGCATCATTCGTCTTAACTAGGACTTTTTTACTATTTATTGTCATAATTTAAAGAATAATAACATTACTTACGTTTTTTTCTTTGATTAAAATCAGTTTTTACCAATATATTGCAGTTTTTATCAAAAGTTAGTAGTTTTGGACAAAATGAATTTCAAATAATATTAGTTTATTTTTCTCGGAAACTCTCAAATTTTAGGAAAAATTGCAAAGAAAAATAATTCATCTTGGAATTCATCAGAAAAAAAACATTTTTTCAAACTTTTTTGTCAATATAATTTAAAATTTTGAAAAATCCGTAGATATAAAAATTCTCAAAATATCATCAAAGAGTTTTTTTTAATTCTGCTTTAATTTCTCAATGAATTCTAAGAAATATTCATATTTACCGTTTTTGGAGAAAGCTCATTGCATTTAAGTTAGAGCGCCTGGAAATTTTCAAATAAATTTACGTCGAGGACGCCATTTTCAGGAGATCATTACATTGGTGAGGGGTATGAAACTAAATTCTTTTCGTAAAATTCAAATATTTTGACTACCTTTGTATGTAGTTTTAATAGAATCCCAATAATCTAATAGCTCAAAAGAAATGAGAAGAATAAATATTTTCTTTATTATTTGTACACTTTCCTCAAGTTTGGCGCCATATTGCAATTTTTGATGACTGAAACTCAATTTTGACCTCGAAATCTTGAAAAGCGACCTTGAAATGATAGTAAGATAAGTAACGTTCAATTTTTTCAACTTTCTCGCGAACAAAACCTTTAATTACAAATAAATCTGTGTTTATTACGTTCATTATGGCATCATTAAAACTATTCGTTTCATAACAAAATACTCGTTTATTTCAAACAAATCATATGTGAATTCAATTTGAAAATGTTTTTAATATGTCTGGCAGCTACGTCAAAATTCACCTGCAGACTTCCAAAAAGAATGCAAAAAAGTTTAACCCTTTTTTGCCCAAAATGAGAGAATCAAGTACGCGAACCTCAGCTCACTTTCTGCAGTAGAAAGAATTTTTTTAATTTTTGGAAAATACATTTCCGACTATTTTGAAGTGTGCTTTATCGATTCCCGTCGAGAAAATGGCCAAAAGACGACTATTTCTGCTACAATTTTGCAAAATAAAAAGAAATTGTCATGGTTTTTAGGTCATTTTTTTATTTTTCACGATTTTCTTCGTCGAAACGTATTGTAATCAATGAAATGTATATATAAAAAGTGATCCTGATTGTTGAACATAAATAATATACTAATAGAATAATTTTTAGAAGCAATGGTTGATTCAAAATGGCCACGGAACGAAGCAAATTTTTTCAAAATTATTAATTAACGAAGGTAAAATGTGAATATTTAATCCGCGATTTTGATCTTGTCAGGTCAGAATATGTATGATATTCGTAATAATAACATATATCTTCAACTTTGAAATACATTTATGGAAGAACGATTCATATAAGAAGTACAATTTTCATAAGATGGCCATTATGGATCCGCTATTTCAGATTTATCAACTCAAAATTATTATAGTTTTCGTCCATAACCAGTCAATGTTTATATAATCATTATATTACTAAAAAAACTGTCTATGCTCTCTATTTTAAGAAAATAATAATTTTGAAAAAACGTGCTTCGTAAAGCGGCCATTTTGAATCGGTAATTGCTTCTAAAAAATATTCTATTAGTATATTATTTATATTCAACAATTGGGATCACTTTTTATTTATGCATTTCATACATTAAAATCCGTTTCGGTGGAGAAAAGCGTGAAAAATTAAAAAAAACGACCTAAAAAACATGGCATTTTTTTTATTTTGAATAATTTTTGCAGAAATAGTCGTTTTCGCCATTTGCTCGACGGGAATCGATAGAGCACACCTCAAAATAGTCGGAAAAGTATTTTCCAAAAATTAAAAAAATTCTTTCTTCTCTAAAAACTGAGTTGATGTTGGCGTACCTGCTTCTCTCATTTTGGGCAAATAAGGGTTAACTTTGGTTTAATAAACCAATTACTTTTCTGAGCAAACAATTGCATTTATCTCAGGCGAGGCATCTGACGAGGGCCTAAGAAACCCTTATTCAGGACGCGTTGATTCACGATTAGCTGGGGCAAGTCGCACAGGAACGGTATACTCTTACTTTCGTACGGTCGTAAAAGCTGACATGCGCGGGAGCTTTTTAAAAAATGCATAGTCTTGGGCGGATAATTAGGCGAAAGGCCTCGTCTGGCACGCGCTGCACCGGCGTCACACAATGATAATTACGCTCACGCAACTCGGCTCATTGACATTTTTCCCCCTCCTACGCTTCTGTCGTATCTAACTCTTCCTCCTACTGCACTCGGGTCCATTCACCAGTTGGCGCTTTACTTTTGTGGTGGTGTAGTGTCTATTTGTGCATTCCTCTACACCGAGCGAGAGGGGAGATCCCGACAAACCAGTGAAGCGGTTCCAAACTCGAGCGATGACAATAAGTGTTGCCGTCGCGACCAGACAGGAAGGGGGGTACGCAACCCCAAAAGAAAGATTCGGATAGTAAAAAAGGGAGTAAAAAAGCAAAGAGAAGTTTCCTCGTTATGCGCGTCTTCTGGTGCAACGGGTACGGGAGATTCGTCACCCCTCCTGGTTTTAACCGCTGCTGGTTTATACTCGCCGGTACCCTACCCGTCTGCTACTTTTTTGAACCCCTCGAAAAGCCTCAATCGATATGTTGTCGGGCCTTCCTTCCTTCCTTCACTGACCGATCTCAACATTTATATATGTGATACGCTACCTTTCCTCTGTAATACAATGTAAAATTATCGTTTCAAGAGATATATACTAAGGACAATAATAATCAATGATGGTGGATGTAATATTTTGTCATATTACGAAAATTTGACTGAATAATAAATATTGTAATATGTTGTCTGAGGTTATTTATTTCGAAAATCCATAGAACTTCACTGCTGTTATACTATTTAGCTGAATAATTATATTTTTAGGCTAATTGACAAGAATTTGAGATTACCAAAATCTGTACTTCATAATAAAATTAGCATCTTCATGATCTCTAAATTTAGTAGAATCGCTTAAATTGCAAAATTAATTATTTGGCGATGTAATCATAATAAAAATTATCGAATTTCTTTAACACCATTATACCTTACAACTTCTCCAAATAACACAAGCAAAATTGCTGTTTTAAAATATGAGACTACTATTATGATAATGTGAATAAATGTTCAATCATGAAGTCCTGATATATCATTTTGAACAAAATTATCCCATTAACGCAGAGAATTAAATTTTTGTCACTTCAGTTTCAATCCAGTATTGCGTATCAAACTCGAAGTTGACAAAAATTGAAAGGTACATGAAAGGTGTTACTATTTCGAGGTCGCTCTTCAAGATTTTGAGGTCAAAATTGAGTTTCAGCCATTAGAAACCCCAATATTGCACCAAATTTCCAAAAAATTATGAAAAAATGTTGAAATATTTATGACTATGAGAATATTGGGATTATGTCCAAACTGTGGAGAAAATATTTGAATCTTAAGAACAAATTTTACTTTTATACTCCATTTTAAAAAATATGTTTTTTTTTCGAAAAGTCGCTCTCAAGGTTAATGTATAATATGTCCACGGATTTATTCATATTTATTATACACATTTCCACCTCCTGAATTCGAGTTTTGCGGTCATAATTGACTGAAAGTGACGGGAACAACATTTAATTTAGACATCATTAATAAATCACTAAACTAAACATTATTTCCTTGATTTTCGGACGTTCTACCAAAGAGAGATAGATTCGGAACTTCGAAATAAGCATAATAAGTATAAATAAATCCGTGGACAATTTTCTTCATTGAAACTTTTTACAGTTTATATGTTTATTTATGATATCTGTACACGGAGATAAAAATATTGCATCCGATAACATACTGATAGTACTGGATACCATCAGATGTTAGCTAGTAACATCTATTAATTTCTTTCCGTATACATCTGTATTAATTTTTTACTATACTATAATTCTATAAATAATCAGCGAATTCATCGGTAATCCGAATCAATAGTGTCTAAGTTTCAAATTTCGCGGGACAACATTTTGCCTGCGAATCAAATTGAAACTCATTTTAGATGGAATGTGATACGAATTTTAAATTAAATTGAAGAATCTTAAAAATGTGAAATTAAGATGATAAGTAATAGAACATTCAGAAAAAAACAAAAATGGAGAAAAAATGTAATATACTATAATTCTGTTAAGAATCCTACAGTAGAATTAATAAGTGTCACTAATGCCTTCAACATAACCTAAAACAGTCTGAGTAGCTATCGATACCGTACGTGAGCATAGATGGGATTTTCTGTTGCCCTGGATTTACTAATTAACATATTTATTAAATTTGTAGGATATATGAATTCATTGTTTAACAGAATATTGTCAATTTAGTTTAAATTGAACCTTCCAAATTAAATATAAAAATTCTATCTGTAGGAAGGAAAATATAGGTCGACAATCACCAATAAAATGATAAATTGTTTATAATTTTAAATAGAACGTTTTTCATAAAAAAATATATTACAATAATATATGTTAATTTTGAACAATGGAACATTTGGAATGGTAATCAGCTACCTATAAAAACCATAATGACCACATATTAAACGTTGCACCCTTCATGTCGTACAATAAAAGTGAAGCACGGCAATTTCTTTTCCAATCCGGGGAGTGTATTCAAATGTACACAGATGCAAAACGATCTGCTCCGAATTTTTTTTCATTACACTCGCAAAGAAAATCATATCTTTAACCAATTGCTTAAGTAAAATACAGACATTTAATTGATATCTTACCCATTTCTATAGTAAAAATAACTACATTTACCATTTAGTACATCTCTAGTGAAATGTACTGAATTATAACATTTGGAATCGAAGTTAAGCTTTAGAATGCTGATACTCTTTTGAAGCAGAATATATGCCTTTTACAGAGTTCGTTCTTACATAGTAATATCTAAAAAATAGCCCTATTAAAATCAAACATGTTCCGATGTTGAGGATTTGAAAAAAATTTAAGAAAAGACTGATAATTGTTCCCTTAAAAATCTTGAACCCATCGTACAGCTTGCTATTATACAGGGTGCCCCAGAACTCCCACATAATATTACAGAGGTTGAATCTTGACATCATTCTGAGTAAAAAAGTTTAATACCAAAATTGGATCTGAAGCTCAGAATTTGAGTGGCGAGCCATTGAAGTTTAAATAAAAATAATAGTTTTTTTGCAATAACTCGGCTCGTTTTAAAGTTACTTTAACGAATGATGACTGATTTTGAACGTTTTTTATAGCGCTGCAACTTACCTTGTATAGCTTATGGCCTGCAACGAATATTTCGTTAGTTATCGACCTAAAAAAGGGTAAAAATGGCCTGTTTTGCAATTTTTCGCGTCTAACTCATTTCCGTAACATGCTAGCAAAATATCATATGCAACAGCGTTGTAGAGTTTGAAAAGGCGAAGAATTTGCCCCTCATACGTTTCGTTTTGATAACATTTGAGTCCGTGGGGACACGTTAAAAATCAGAAAAAAGGCGAAAAATGAATGTGGCATTGTTGAAGCGTGTTTTTCGCCTATTTTCTGATTTTTAACGTCTCCCCACGGGGTCAATTTTTATCAAAACGAACCGTATGGGGGGGCAAATTCTTCGCCTTTTCAAACTCTACAACGCTGTTGCATATGATATTTTGCTAGCATGTTACGGAAATGAGTTAGACGCGAAAAATTGCAAAAAGGCCATTTTTACCCTTTTTTAGGTCGATAACTGACGAAATATACATTGCAGGTCATATGCTCTATAAGGTAAATTGTAGCGCTATAAAAAAACCTTCAAAATCAGTCATCATTCGTTAAAGTAACACTAAAATGAGCCGAGTTATTACAAAAAAACTATTATTTTTTTTTAAACTTCAATGGATCGCCAATCAAATTCTGAGCTTCACATCCGATTTTGGTATGAAACTTTCTTGCTCAAAATGATGTTAGGATTCACCCCCTGCAATATTATTCGGGAGTTTTGGGACACCCTGTATATTAATAGAATTTTTTCACCAGTATAGAATATAAATAAAAGATCAAGTAATTTTGTTCTTATGCTTCCTAATTTTCAGAAATAATTGTGAAATATTGTAGAAACTTTTGAACATTTCTTAAATTTATCCATTGATTAATTAACATCCTTTCGAAATTGCTCATATCCTCAACTTAGGAACAAATTTGGGAGTTTCTATTAAATTATTTTTTAATGTTTTAAAATTTTGAAGCGATTGTTTCGCAGTAAATTCTAATTGGCAATACTTACTTAACATTTTCTGGAAAATTTAAGATTATTGTTACATTTTATTTTAAAAACTAGAAGAATGTCAGTATGGTTCTATTA
The DNA here is from genome assembly GCA_030407085.1 of Trichopria drosophilae. Classification (NCBI taxonomy): domain Eukaryota; kingdom Metazoa; phylum Arthropoda; class Insecta; order Hymenoptera; family Diapriidae; genus Trichopria; species Trichopria drosophilae. Next base: position 41,559,526 of record CM059584.1, read on the forward strand.
TTTGTAATGAAAATTATTGTTTCTATGATACATGGACCCAATACAACATTGAGAATAGCGAAGTGTACTGTTTCTATTATCAACGATCGGTAAGTTACAAAGCGAGCGAACCGCAAGGAGAAATTGGAAATACTTGTTGGAATGCAACCGCGATACTGAGGAGGAAATGTGTCAACATTTGGCATATCGGCTGATAAAGCAAGTTACGATCATCATGTTTCAAGTCTCCTTTTGCAGCGGATCGGTGGACGCAATGCATCGGGGAGGGCCGTTAAGAACCCGATAACGCCTATTCCCGAACAATCTGGACGTATTTAAAAATTGGCGTATACGCATACGACTTTCTCGGAGCCGCAGGCATGTCGAGATGTTGGTTTCCATCGCGGCTACGATCCCATGGCTAACTAATTGAACGACGTCGAGGAGTCGCCCAGAGATCGGTTTCTCTTGCTCGGAACGTGCGTGTCCCACGTCGTCGTACCGCGGCGCGATATCGACATAACAATACGACATGAACCGGGCGCTGCGCTGGTGCGCCACGCCGCGCGTGGGTGGAATGCATGCGTTGCCACACTAACCAGGTTTGCATGAAATCGTTGCTCGAGTCCTAAGACACGGTTTGCCAGAGCCCCACTAAATTCTCGCTCCTTCCCGGTTCCTATTCGCATTTAGTCGTAACCAGCGAAATTTCACTTATCGCTTCGTTGCACGCGCGAGCGAATATATTGCTGTCGTACCCGTGGCAGAAACAAGGCCAAAGGTGGAGCACTTTTCCGTGAAACACCAAAGGCGAGGTGCTGCCTTCAAGTTCGTCAACGTCAACAGTTTCATTTTCATAACTATTTTCTAAACGTTTCTGAGGGTTTAACTATTTTGAACCGAAACATAAAATGATGATGGAATAAATTATTTTAGTAGGTTTTCTGTTGTCGAACAATAATTAAATAAATTAATCTTCGCCGGTCACTGGGGGTCCAGCAGACCCCACGATGAATTTATTGGTGAATAATTCGCTTTATTAGTTTTAATTTGGAAATATTGGAACACCTATCGGTAATTTAAAGTACTACCAATCAATGTCTGGTAATGTCGTTTTCTGACAAACGTCGGTATACTCATGGTACGTTACAAAAGTTAGTCGATTTCGTGGCGGGGAATTCTGCGCATCCCATATTAAAGAAAAAGAGTCGTATCACATGATCCAACCAAAGGAAAAACTCCTAAAAATGTTGTGTCTTTTGTACATGACCTCAAAAATAGCAAAAAAAAATGGTTTTTCGAGTAAATAACCTCAAATATCTCAAAATCCTGACGTGATGGACCACTTCTGACTTCGTATTCTGATTCTACCCACAAAGCACACTATCCTGGGGACGTCCTCAGGAGCTCCTCAGGACGTCCAAATGTCCGCTTTTATCGTCCTATTAACATCCTCAAGGCGTCCTGTGTCCTGATGATGTCCTGGACGTTAGCAGGATGGTAAAAGCGGACATTTGGACGTCCTGAGGAGCTCCTGAGGACGTCCCCAGGACAGTGTGCTGTGTGGGACGTTCAAAATTACGTCGGAAATGGCCTACAGCTTCCCAACAACAAAACCATGTTTGTTAACGACTGGTGGAAGGGCTTGTAAATAAAACACGCGGTTTGATCGGCCACACGAAAATATTTAAAATTTATTACGATCAATCGGTGACGATCCGATCGCGACGCGGACTTCCTAACGCTCTTACGTTCCGGAACGTTCTCTCTCAACTCGATCGTCACTTTTTTCTATCTTAGTTCGATTTTTTAAACTCTCGAACATTTAAATAGACTACAATGTCGTTTTATATATCGATATTATAATATTCGAATCACAAATAATTGTATCGAGATCGTCACCATTTCGAAGGGCCTTTTACACAATTACCTAACAGGCCAGCTTCATTTTGAGAGGTACCTCCATTCGGGTGTGCAATGGCGTAGGGAAAACCACCTTTGTGGGAAAAACCTACGCCGGGTACCGCAGTCGATAAAACATCGATTCTGTCCGATTTTGATATTTCAAATTAGTAAGAATAAAAGTTGGTAACTCCAAGTAAAAACAGTAGACGTTCTTGCAAAGAAAAGTAGTTAGCCTTACAAGAAAAAGTAGTGACACTTAAATTAAGCCTCACCTGATGATGAATTTAAGATGTAACAATTTTAAGACTTATTTTTTTCTGTATAGGTGGCGCAAATTTTTTTAGTTGTCGTGACCACTTTTCTTGTTGGCGTTACAAACTGTAGTTCCGTGTACTTGTTAGTATAATAATAAACTTATTGGCTGTACCAACCAATGGCAGTTTGTCACATCAATAGACCTGAAATAATAATCTTTACCATGAAACATACGCGCTCATAAAGAGGTTAACAACAAAAAATAGTATACCTAACAAGTACTTTTGCCTAGTCAGTTTTACTACCTACATGGTAGCAGTAACTATTTAGAGATTTAACTAAAACGCCTAAAGCGTCATTGGTGATCTATTGAGAAGTCATAGCTTCGTCCTATGTTCAGATAAAATACATACATAAAAAGACAAAAGGTCTGTCAAAAACGACAGCATTGAACCCAAGTTTATATTTGTGTTAGGTTACGTCTCATTATATGTAAACCTCATAACGCGAAAAATGTTGAGTATAGTCTAACTACATTAGAAAAATGAAATATAAAACAAATAAATATATTTAGTAAATATAGTGTACGTGATGAAATTTGAATGATAGTTTTCCAGGTTGACTGAAAATCATGTAATCTGTCAAATCCTATTACAAAATCTTAGTTTTGTTTTAAAACATTCTTTTTTTCTTTTGTTTTATTGAATAAAGCTCTTAGTTAAAAAATTTGATGGTGAAATTTTAGGAAAGTATTCACCAACAGCAGTCTAGAATATACATACTATAGAAAACACAATATTTTCACTAGTAATAAATAAATGCATAAAAATGTTTAGTATGATTAAAATATTTCTAATTAAACTTTCGTATTTATAACAGTTTATACTCTTCACCAAGAAACAATTTATAGGATTTTGTAATATTTACTGGAAAAATTGGAGATGATTTTTTTAAATAGGATTATTACGTATAGTATGTTTGCAATAATTTTTAAAGTTGCCTGTATTGCGTAGAGTAAAAAGAACTACTATAATGCTTTCAAAAAGTACAGTAAATTATCGAATTTTTCGATAGTTAGCGATACTGAAAAGTTGTCAGGATATTTTCTGCATTGGCACAGAATATTACTACTGAAAATTTCTGTAAACGTTAACGATAAACATAACATTAACAAATTATTATTTGAAAAGTCCATTTCAATAACTTTATGTGAGTTCATTAAAAAAGTATATTTTTTTATTGCAAACAACATTTTTCCTCAGCATTTCTATCTCAATGTTATATTTTCAACAAATTCTGACTATTTTTCTAAAATTTTATTAATTTGTATCACGAAAATAATGACATTTCGAGTATAAAATGCAATAATCAAAAAAATGCCAAAGAAAATTTTAAAAAATTTCAAAATAAAAAGACGTCATACAATTCATAGATAAAATTGTTGGACAGATTCCCACGATTTTTGTATAATTTAAAGATTGTCAGATCCTCGACAGTCCTGCGGAGTTACCCTGCGCGTGACATGTTACGAGAAACCTCGATTTCTGCGCATTCCTTCACGCTGCCTTGGCGCTTTATAAGGTTAGGTGCGCCACGCGCATTGGCGTAATTCGGCCTCGTCTTCGCATACTCGAAGATAATATCCGTTAAACCGTAATACCGCCACTGAGGAACCTTCTGCGGATTGAATTTTCTGATTGAAAATTTCCTTGTTGCGTTTACCCTGCCCCCTACTCTCCCTTATTGACGTGTGTCTCGGCTTTTCATCCGACCAATTGGAAATTATTGTAAGAACAAAATCGTGATCCCGCAACAAATATGTGGAATTTTACAATATTTTTGTAATTTTTGCTAGTACTAAGTTTTAAACGGATATTTCTTAGTACGCACAATAATATACGTATATTTTCGAAGATAAATACTTTATGGGATATTAATGAAGTTAGTCATTTTGCCGAGGACGAAATTAAACGACATTGTCAACTGTCACCATAAATTAATTTTGTAGGAATGTTGGATGCGTTGGCACCATCGATCAATTCAACGATTTCTTTATTTTTCGTGTCCCAGACAATTACCATAGACAATCAGCGTATTTAATGGGAAAGGTCCATCGACTGGCGCTCGTCTCGTTTAGAATATATCTTCTGGTTTTGCCGTTGAAGATTCATCGCGTCGGTCGTTGCAAGCACCGCGCCACTGACCTTAATAACTCCGTTGCGTTCCTAGCGTGATTCGCGAATGACGATAGACAAGGTCTCCCGGCTTCCAGGTCGAAGCGTATCAAATATACACACATTCCTTTCTTTCTCTTTGAGTTTCTTTACGTCTGTTTTTGCCACTTGCGTTTCGTATTTCGATGCCGTGCCATCGATTTTATTAAAAGTATGCAGAATAAATTACATTGCAAAATATCGGACAATTCTGGAGAATGTAACTGGTCTTTGAGTGCATTTTTTTCAAAATTACGGAAAAATAATATTAACCTATATTTTTTATTTTTTTTTTCATCGGATAGTGGATGAGACATCGTTTTGAGAATTTTTTCGAAAATTGTATCTAAATTAAATAATCCATATCAGTTTTGTAGGATAAAAGAATTGGACTAAAAAATGTATAGTTCAGCCTGTATTTCATAGAAGATTATAGTAATTGTAACTACGATTTCATGAATTTTACAATAAAAAAAGTTTTGATATAACATACATATTTTTCCAAGTGCATTTCATTTTAACAGACACTACAAATTCACTGATGAACGAAAATATAACGTTTATTTTCTTAAGATGGTTTATTGCGGATATAATGGGAAAAAATATTTTATAAGACTTCCAAGAATTTTATTTTTACTATTAATTATATTGTTGAATAAAAAAAGAAATTATTATGTAATGAACCGCAAAAACAAAATTTGTTAAACAAAGTGCTATAATAAATTTTGTTGTTATTGCCTTGTAAAAAGGGTTTGAAACATTCTTAAATACGAATGGATCTTTTAATCAAAGACATTTTAATTTTCGAGAAACAGATTCTTTACAACATCACCGATTGATTTTTCACAAATCTTTAGCCTAATCATTAAAATTGTTTATAAGAAAATAATTCTGTGTTTAAATAAAAAGAAATATTTCACGTTACCTTTGGAACTTTGTAAAACTCCATCAATGAATTTGTAGAGAATCTTTTCCGCGGCAGAATAAGCCATTAATCGTTAAAATCCATCGATTTTTGAAATTTTTTAATGCTTTTTGACAAGGCAACAAGAGGAAAATTTACTCATTATCAAAAGTTGTTTAACAACTTTATTTTTGCACATTTTTCTCGAATATATCCGCAATATATGATATTCCGGAGAAGAATTACCTTAAGTAGAGAAACAAAACAACAAAACATTCAACAGGATATCATTTTTAAATTGCCGTATTCGGAAATTAATTCGTGACTTTTCATAAAAAGTTGTTGGTGTTAAACAATAACAAACCCTTACAAAAATTTCAGAATTTAATTTTGCCCTATAAGAAAGAGTGAATTCTTGTAGGATTTTTGCTCCAGAATCCAAATATGAATGCCAAAATATCCAATTGACTGTAGTTCTTGAGGTATTGAAGGTCAAAAGGGGAAAAAATCCGATTTGAGGTATTTTGAACATCTATTTACAGTAAAAAAAAATTATGTCCATTAGTAAAAGTCAATTCTGATATCATTTTTCCTGCAGAATCCAAATATGTAAAATAAAATAACCAATTGGATCTGGTTTTTGACCAAATTGAAGGTCAAAGGGATCAAACATTATGTTTTAGGACACTTTTCGTTATCTTCTTGGCTACTCTTCGAGAAAAACAGAAAAAATAGCATGAAAGACCATTTCTTACCTGTTTGACAATTTAAATTCTGCGGGAATAGCAGAATTGACTCTTACTGATGGGACAACAGAATTTTGTTGGGCTGTGAATAATCGTTCAAATATTCCTGGAATCAAATGTTTGACCCCTTTGACCTTCAATATCTCAAAAACTGGAGGTAATTGGCTATTTTCATGGTCACATTTCGATTTTGGAGCCAACATACTATCACAATTGACTCTTGCATATTGGGCAACAAGATTTTGTTGGACTGTGTAATCGTTGGAATTTCTGATGTCTTAAACTTCAAAATATTTCAGTATTTTCATAAAAAATATGTTTTTGATGTATAAGTAAAAGTTGACATTTATTGTGTTAAGAGCAATAAACTAAACTTTAAGCCCAAAAAATTGTAGGTTAATTTTAAATTTGGCGAATAAAAACTAAAAAACTATTCAATCTTAAAAATACTTTGTTGTAATAAAGCTTACTCTTAAAAGAAAACTTTCATTTTTTTTTTTTTAATTGTAATATTTATTAAGCAAGTATTATATATTAAAAATCTCAAATTTTCTTGGTATCCTCTGCAGAAAACATGTTTTCGTGTTACATAGCACGAATACTTTAGTATACTACTAGTATTACTATATACAGCACTAGTGTTTATTAGTTAGACAACAAAATATTTTAAAATTGCAAGGTTCGAATAATGTTATTACATTGCTTGATAATTTGGCATAAAGTTGTAGAGGAAAGATGCAACCATTAATCAACTAAAATGAATATGATGAATTGGACAACTTAATACTAAGTAGTTTAATACTACTAATTGTAAGTAATTTAAAATTTGTTTACCACAATATAACAAATAATATACTTTACTGGGAGATTAAGGAAATATCGGCGACAAAATGACGATAACCATCTATGAATGCGTTAAAAATGTCAGAAACAAACACATTATTAACGTTTAAGATCTGAATTGGTAATACTAGAGATCATAACATTAAATAGTAAAATATTGCACAGGGCTGTAGTTAATATTTATTATTAATAATCAATTACTTGCGTAAACCGGCATCCTAATTCATTTTTTTCATAAATTTCCTTAAAAATTTGTCTTTTATACTTAATTCTAACAAATTTATAGTCTGCTTTCTGTAAATTTTAGTAATGATCAAATTCAAATCCTCGCCATATATATTATATAAGAGGAAATTATGCCTTGATGAAAGTTTCAAAGGGGCTGTTTAATTTTAGTTACTATGGAAGCATCATTTATAGTATTTAACAACCATTTTTAATCCCATTTTCATATTCAAGAAATCAAAGTTTAGTATTATAGGTAAAATTGAAATTTCATATAAATTGGTATTTAATTAGCTAATAAAAACGAGTTCGTAAGAAGAGTAAATAAAGAATCAAATTTTCGTAGAAATGTAATTTATTATAGACGATTTAAATCAGCGACGAAATTGTCATTGTTTTAGGAAAATATTGAAAATAATACAAAATTTATTGTTTACTAATATTTATTTGAAAGTTAATATTTTTTTTGAGAACAGGAAAAATTAAAAACAGAAAAGTTTAAGGTTTTTTATATGCTGTTTCATATTATACATTCCCGATTGTACTAATTGGAAAACAAATACTGAATCATTATCAATTTGCTGAGAAAAAATGAAACTCAAACTCAATAATTTCATTGAGAACTCAAAATCAATGTTTGCTTGAGTTCGATTAATTACACAGATTTTACTACAAAGAAACTAATTAATCTTTTAATGATTTCATAATTAATTTATTAAAATACGCTGTATTTTAGTCGGATTTCCTTTTTAAAAATTGTTATGACTAACGACATATTGCGAAAGAATAAAAAATCTATTTGAATTGTAATTACTTTTCGAATTAGACAAATGGTTATGCACAAATTTTTTGATAATCGTAATTTTTATTTAGCAAAGAATTTAATTCGTTTTTATAATATTCAACGCTTTTGAACATTTTAAATATAACGTACAATAAATATGTATGATTTATTTTAAATAACAATAATCTACTAGGCAGATGTTCACCATACAAAGTGTTAATTGGTAAATCGGTGCAGTGCAACCATTTGTCCATCCATCATCAATCTTGAACAAAATCCATATTACACTCTAGTAAATTCTTCGAATGCGGTTAAATCATATGCGAATATTTCTCGAATGGATCAGCAATTATACATTTCAAAGTATGCGCTTGTCATAAATTATTTTTAATAATTTTGTAAAATGAGTCATGCACATGGATCGGTTTAAATCGCCATCAACAACCTATTCTTCGAGCCTTGTGCTATTTTTCTGAAGCACAAAAGAGAACGAGCACGCGTTGCAAGAATGAACGACTGAAATTCTTGAGCGGTCACACCAAGAAACCGTTAATGAAACTTACAGTTGTTACATTAAGTGCCGTAAGCCTATAAGCTCTTACATGCAATGCTGATGAATAACTGCGCTGGAAAAATTCTTCTGCAACGAGTCACAAATCGAACCATTATCGACGTCGTCGCTTGTATGAAAAAATAATGTAATACTATTTCTCAAAATTTGTTAAGATTTCACAAAAAATGTCTGCAAAAGTTGGATGAGAAAATTATAACAAATTTATAAATGAAATGGAAAGACCATGGCATTATTCCATGTCTTCTCTGGTCTGTTAGTAAGAGAAAAATTCTAAAGTCGAAATTCGATAAATGAGATTTCACCCATTGAATCCTGGAGGGACATTTTTTCGTTATAGTTTTCAATGGTTGTATTTTGTGTAAAAACAGGTTCTAAAAAATGTCCAAGCTGGCATATCTGACGTAAAATTAATTGAACTTTCAGAATCATTCGTTAGATTTTTTTAAAAATTCAATTGTGAAAAACTATTTACGATGATTTCTAAAAAAACATGTATTTTTCAAATTGTTTTTTTTTTACATCGGTTTTTAATAATTTCTGAATTCTTGTTTGAAGTAAGTAAATCGTATCATCGAGACTGGAATTTTAAAACGTACATATTAACATTTTGAAAATAAACGTGAAAGTTTCCAAAATGGCGGATAAAACACAAAAAAAACCGCGAAAGGTTCAAGGATTTTTTATTTGAAAATGATACATTTTCGGAAAAAATGTTGCTGAATAAAAAGTTATTGAAATTAATAGAAAAAATTTTTTCACTTATCAAAATCGCAAAATATTCGAAAATTGAGAAAGTCTTCAAACAAAATTTGAACAATTTCAGGGTAGTCCTTGAACAATCCCAAGAACTTTTTCTTTCGTAACATTTTTTCTGAAAGTCGATCATTTTTCAAATTAAAAATTTGTGAAATTTTTTTTCTGATTTTTTCGTGTTTTAGTTGCTATTTTGGTTACTTTCGCCATTATTCTAAAAAAATTAATAACCACATTCTAAAGCTCCAGTCGCAAAGACAAGATTTCATTACTTCAAACAGGAGTTCTGAAATGATTTCAATGTGAAAAAACAATTTGAAAAATGCATGTTTTTTTAAATAATAGGATATAGTTTTTCATCGGTTGAATTTTTTGAAAAATCTAACAAAAGATTCTGGAAGTTCAGTTCATTTTACGTCAGATATGCCTGCTTGGACTTTTTTTAGAATCTTTTTTTGCACAAAATACTACCGAAAAGAAATATCTCTTCTCTTTTTTTCAGAGAGACAACGAATAGTTACTTCAATTATTTAAAGCCAATTCGAACTTTTACAAGAAAGGGACAAAATTGTACATTGTTTTATTATTAAAGAAACTCGGCGATGGAATGAAAAGTTTTGTTACAAGTAAATTTGAACCTACGCAAGTTTTTTCTTGCGATAGAGTTTTGATCGGGAATGACAGGGTAGAAAAATGGTTTGAAATATTTGTTTATATTGGCGGCAATGTTAACTGTTGTATATTTGTGTTCGAGACTTCTAATAAAAAAAGCAAATTACAGGTTAGACAATGTTGCACGTTTCTACATCTATCAGAATGTAACAATTATGATTATTCAGTTATAAGAACAATATTTCTTATTAAGTGATACAAAGATATATTAATAATTTTGTCAGAATGTTGACAGTATTGTGTAAATATGAAAAGCAATTACGAAAATTGATCAGTAAATTGCCAAAGAAATCGAACAATAATGTAACATTATTGTCTAATTTGTAAATGTCACAATAATATATATACAAATTAATGAAATTTTATGTTGTTGGTTTTTATTTCTAATAGAGTTTAATCCATTTTAGTTACTAAATCAATCAAAATATTTGATCCTTAAATTGTTGACAAAATTTATAATTCGAAAGTGTTTTCAGTCTTCTTAATAACAAAAGTGAACATTTTTTGTTTTGTTCAAAATTATTCAAAACTAACTGCAAAAATTTGGTGTCTTTAAGACATTAAGAGGTTAGAAACTTTTTTACATATAGATTGCCCTATGATTGTCTTAAAAACATAACCACATATTTTTTGTATAATAACATGCAACAAGAAAAACCTTATTCAGAGATATTCAAGATTCTGTTCGGATGTATCGCAAAACAATAGAAAAATGTCGATATTATTAGGCACATTTTTTAAAAATGACAATTTTATAAATATAGTTCATAAAAATAATACTATTTTGTAGGAAAATAATCCAATTTCAAATCTATTGGAACAATTTAGCGTAGAACAATAATCTCTGCATTCTAATGATAGTCCTGCAATTTTTATTGCGTTGGACAGAATTTTGTTAAATCTACAGGTAATTTTTCTTTGTATTCCTGAATCGAAATCTGATATCAAAAGCAATGTAAATTCAAAAAGCAACTTCTGTTTTACATTCGCGCAAAATGAAGTACTTTTTCAACAAAATTGAATCTACAACCATAAGCGGCACACTAAAGGTAAAAAAGCGTGAAAAGTAGTAAAAAAAGGTAAAAAAATGTAAGATGAAAAGAGATGAATTTATATTATTTCATATACTAAATTGCTGCTACGCGAAACAAAGTGATATATTTTTGTAAAAAAATGAAATATACAAAGATATAAGTGGTATAAAAAGGGTAGCAAGGGGTAAAAAAGGATGAGCAGGGTTGGAAAAGGACAATAGAGGATCAATTTATATTCAATTGCATCAAGTAGTTAGAATCAAAATCATTTACACTAATAATGATTTGTAATTATAGCGTTATGCAAATAAATCGAAGCACTATTTTTACAAAGATACACTAGTACATTCCAGGGATACGGGATAACTAAATAGCGATTGGGAAGGATTAATTTCACTTAAATGACGTTAAAAAGTGGTATTTTAATCTAAAAATAAAAATGTTGTAAAAGTTTTTTTGGGTGACCCAAAATAATGATTTTCCGGCCCTCTAAAGGTTAATATAATACACATTGTTAACAAAAAAGGACCCATAAAAATAATTTAGAAAAATAAAACTGAAAAAGGAACATATAAATGACAGATGAAATTTGAACGACTCGTTCATAAATTACGATTGAAACGTCATACATTGTTTGCTTCGGTTCAAACAATTTACCAACAAAATTGCGTGATCGTTACTTTCTTTTCGAATATCGTAAATTATTAAGGAGAGTGACACTGTGAATCAGCGATGCATACTCTGTAGTTGGATGCTACACATCAGAAAGTTTGTTGAAAAAGCGAAGAGTTGCCTGTAATCGAGTTGCGAAGTTTTTTGCTTTACTTACGTTCTGAACTTATAGAATGCCACGCGAGTTCCATTAAATTTAATCAACCTCACTTACTGTTTGTTTCAATAAATATTGTACTCGGGGTTATATCAAATCGCTATTTCCAACCATCATTTCAAATTTTCCTGAGAAAATGTCTGCGAAATTGCTACAACTTGAGCTTAGTATTAACATTCTAAGCAACAATCTAAAAGTCAATCAATTTCGATTATGTTCCAGGTCATTATAAACATTTGCTTATAGAGTAAATATAAACAACGTAGTAAATTTATTTGGCATTGTACGACTTTCCTGGCTTGAACGTATTGTAATGAACTTCCTTTGTTTCTGTCAATGAAGGACTGTAATGTGTCCCATTATGTTTTCGTCAACAATATATGCTAATATTTTCTAAAGTTGTATTGTTGACGATATGACCCAAATGTAATGTTTACATTTTAATACCGACGAAATTTAACAAAAGTATAAAATTTGATCATTTTCATAAATATAATATAAACGTTCGCAATTTATTGTTGATTTTGTACTATTTTTTTTAAATTGTACGTGATAAATTTATTTCAAAAATCCACATCAAATGCAGTCATGTTCAAATTTCGATATATTCGGGTCTAATTTTCATTAATTTTCTTGAAATGTTATTACAGTTATTGCAGACAATAACTAGTTGCAGGATTTTATAAATTTTTCATAAAATATGTTTGAAACTTTTAGAAATTTAATAAAATGACGAATTTTACAAAATTGCCATGAATTTAATATTTTAATAAATCTATGTTTTTACTGCTATTGTCTACACGGATGAAATGTAATCAAGTCGAACGATATCATGTTAATTTTGTACAATTTAATGTACAGCCTTTTATAAATTTTATCAGCTGATCGTTATTATTTTTAAGGTAATTTTGTGTGTTTTTTTTTAAAGCAATAAATGTTTAAAAAACATATAATACGTTTGAGCATGCAAAGAGATGAAGGTAAAATTGTTGGATGTGAAAATACACGATGTAGAACGATATGAATAGACGTGATTTAATTCAAATTCAATTCAGGTCCAGACTATAATTACCTTGTGATATATAGGGCACGGCAGAAGCACGACATGTAGCGTTTTTCATTGACCCCACTAGTGTGCACTGAGTATACACGAACTATTATAGCTTCTCTGATAGAAAATAGCTAAAACAGTTACTAGCCATTTTACGTAGTATATTTGAATGTAGAACAGTAAATAATTGCTTATACCTAGGACATTTACAACATTACAATGGACGTTTTTGTTATCAAAAATAAAACAATCTTGCAATAAAAACAAAAAAACTTAACAAAAATAACTTTTTACAAAAAATAAAAATAAAAAAAGCCTCCATTCGAATGCCTACTAAAACTATAAAAAAGTCAAAAAATGATTTTTTTAAAATCCTTTGAAACATACTTTTTTCTCTACATGGAAAGTAACTGAAATTGTTTACTCGGGGGCTCTTGGGGTTGCTAATTATCAATGTAATCTCAGATTTTCAAAATTCAAAACCCAAAAAACCCTAAGAAACCAAATTTCAGAAAAATCAGATATTTAAAAAGTGTGTCCACCATATTGGACCCCCATTTTGAATTTTGAAAATCTGACTTCAGAATCGTAATCAGCGACCGAAAAAACCCTTAGTTACCAAATTTTAGGAAAATCAATAAATATTTAAAAAATTTGTCCGCCATTTTGAATTTTCAGAATCTGACCTCAGATTCGTGCTCAGTGATTCGGAAAACATAAAGATTACCTATGTTTTAAAAAATTCGCACATGAGAAAAATCTGCCCTCAAAGGGTTAATGGGTAAAGGGCAGTAAAGTTATTTGAATCCTGTGGAGTACACCTTGAACCCCAAGGAGATAAACATTCACATCACTCATTATAAGGAGATTATTTACTCCAAAGGACTGTTAATTTACTCCTTTAGTAAGTGTGGCTGAATAGTTTTAGTGTGCGACTGAATAGAATCAGTGTGTACCATAGTAGTATCAAACCGAATTTGAAAATGAATTCCTTGCAATTTTCAACAATTATTCACGAAACTCTCCGCCGATTTTGAGAATTCATTAACAACCTCAACTTTTTCTAAAGTCTTGTCGATTTCATAAAACACCAACAAATTCCATAAGTTTGTTGGATAAAAAATACATGTTCAGTATAAAAACGTATGAAAGATTCATTTTATCAAAACGAAAATAATTAGTAAGAATTGTTCGCCATTTTAGCAAATATGGGCTGTAAGAATTTTTGGGAATACATTGAAAGAAAAGGCAGGGACAGTGGTGGAGGCGATCGGTCACCGGTGTACGGGGGATTTCGCAAGAATGCTTGGGACGCGCGAGGACTCATCGGCTTGTATAAAAAAGGCGTCATACGTCTCAGTCGTAAGGTAGATACGTCACCGTGCTATTTTCACGTGCACGCCTCGACTGATCCTGTGGACTCTAACCCGCAATATTTCATTTCCGCTTTCCTCCATACGGCATTCACCTCAGCGTCTCGATGACGCGAGCGCTTTGGCTTCGCGAACTCGCAATCGCGTGCTGCCCACGAACAGCGAGGAAGTCTGCTTCCTTTCATTTTCTTCCTTCCTTTTCGCGTGTGGAAAGGAAAGAAACACACACGGTTCGGGCGCATATATATGACTCTCGAAGGAGCGGCTTTCCGGGTGACTTTCGACACGCAAAACATCCGAGAAGCATAATATTAGAAGCAGTTTCCGGTGACGACAATCGTGACGTACTTACGAGCGTCTCGTATTTTTAGATACAAATGGGTATCGATTCGCTCATTCAGAAGTGGCATCTCGGCAAATACGGTTCCCGTTCATCCCCGGCACATGTTCCGTTCGACGACATTTCTCCTTGCCGTAGTGCACGGCCGGAAATGTACGAGGAAGACCGAATATGAGAGAAAGATCCCGAAAAAAGAGTTGGCATTTTTAAAGAATCGTTTGTATATATATATGAAGCGTCACGATATGGAAGCCTTTTCGAACGGCAGGACTATAAACAGATTCGATAAGTTAGGTAATATAGCGCGTCGAGATTACGCGGAGATTCTCTGTTTGGAATAGTCGTACGGACACCAAGAGTTCGACAAACTCCTACCAAAACATTCCATTTAGTCATATTGATGGCAGATTAAAATACTTTTATAACAAAATGAGCTGCTGTTTGGATCATTTTTTATTTCCTTATGTGTTTTTTATGCATTTTAATATACGGGATTAACTTACAAAACGACCTTAAAATGGACAAAATGTCCCAAACTAACTCTTAATGGTATTTGGTTCATGAAACGGTTGTTCATGGCTGAACCGCAATGCCTGATTATTAAACACCTAACACAGGTGTCCTCTGAGGACTTTAAGATGGATAAAACTGGTGAAAAAAACGAGTGGTGGGGATGGATTTCATACATTTTTCTAAACAATTTCCTGCTAGTCGCATGAGTAGAAGCGCTCGGTTAACTTATTTATGAGCAAATATATAATAAAATATAAAACCTTATATCTTTATTACCCGTAAATATTCTTTTTTACCACGACAAGCACAAACTTTAACTCTATTTTCTTCGTGACTGCTTGGAAAAAGTCATTTTTAACCAAACGAAGTATACTGATTGATTGGTAACAACTGAGAAACAAATATTTGGTCTAACATAACAACGAATTTAGACTTTATATGTATGTAAATTTGTCTTACAATGACAAATTTATTCGTGGATTGTTTGGTTTAACTTTGTAATGTTTACAAATAATTATTCGGCACAACAATCGATCCCTACTACTCACCATTTTTACCGATCTTAAAGTCCTCAGAAAACACCTGTGCTAAGAGTGACTCGTTAAGGTGTACAATGAACCAAACAAAAAATTGATAAAACATGGGCAATTAATGTGTGACAATTATTACTGTGCCTCATACCCCTGACACAAACTCACCTTACAACGAAGTTAAATATGGTTGTCATAATGTTAATATACTTGCAGCAACGTTACTAAATAACAATTCGTTCGGTACGGACACACCATTATAATAGCAATTACCTTAATTAAGCTACATATTAGTTTATCAAAAATGAAATGTTCATAATTAGTTTAGTGCGAATAACCAAACAGAACAAACCAGTTAACTAATTGAATTTATTACCATATTGTTGTAGATACTTGACCATATCATAACTAATATAACACTCCGTAATTTGAAAGCAACTTCGAAACATTAAAGAAATATTTTCAAAACGCAAACCACGCATATCTAAGGTATTAAGTACTTCCTTTTTAGTATGACATTTAAAGAATAGATTCGGTATCTTTTGTTATTCTTTTAATATTATTTGGTTTTCAAAACCGAACCATTTTTTCAAAACAGAAAGAAAATCATTTGGTTATCAGAACCAATCTGTTTGGTTATATCGATTTTTGATCATGGAAGTAAATGATTTATCCCATAAAAACTGAACCTATTCAATTGTAAATAATAAACCTGTTTGGTTATCCAAAACAAACCGTTTGGTTGTAATTACTTTCCTTTAAGCGACAAAATGATTTTTAAGAAAACCAAATTCGCTCAATCATGATATGTATATGTTTGGTTGTGCTCATTTTTGTTTACGTAAATTTGTCACAAAAACCAAAACGGAATCAATTGTAGTAAGTAATAAACCTGCTTGGTTATTAGAACCAAACCGTTTGGTAGTAGCTACTTCGGTTTACGAAACTGATTGATGCCCCGAGTCAACCCCCGAGTAACGAGTTTCAAGTGAATTCGATGAATTTTTTAAAATGTCGTCCGCCATTTTGAATTTTCCAAATCTGAATTCGGATTCGTAATCAGCGACCTCAAATACTATAGAATGCTCATTAGCGCAAATTTAAGTTTTCTAAAAAGTTGTCGACATTTTGAGTCCACTTATGAGATTTTGGTCTCGATTGCGGAGGGGTTAAGATTTTCGGTGTTGCTAATAAGGAATTTGAAGTCAGAATAACAAAAAACAAAATGTCGGATTGAATATGACTGACAGCCTTTGTAAAAATCAACCTAATTCGCTTCAAAATTATTACTCGGGGGGTTTCGAGGTTGCTGAATATCTCAGTAACCAATAACGATTTTTCTAAGTTTGAAAACGGATTTTGAAGGGAAAAAACAGTACTTTGAGATATCGTGACGATCGTTTTGAAAAAAAAAAATCGGTCTTGAAGTGACAGCACCTCAATGTACCCCAAAAACGTATTTTTAATGTAAAATATCTCAAAAGCTTGACGTATAGGGGCTATTTTGAAGTCGAATTCGAATTCAGCGCGTCAAATACCTTCGGAAATGGTACTTTTCGGTCCTAGGCCGTAAATCTCAATTTTACGGCCGAGGAGCGAACACTATTTTTTAATACACTGTTCGCAAAGTAGGCACTTTACCGACTGTTTGTGGTCCGTAAAGTGTCTACCTTATGGACACGTGTATCAAAAAGTATGTTCTGGTTCTTGGTTCTGAAATTTGTCGGCCTGTGTAATATTTCTTCCGTGTAGGAAAAGGTAAATTTTGGTGAATTTTGAATTCGTATCGATGTCGTTTCTCACAGTAGACTCGAAACTCTTCCCTTCAATTCTCCTTCCCTGGATGTTCTTCCCAAGCATTACAATAAATCTAATCTAATCTAATCTCGTGTTTCTCTTATTCTGTGTTGGTGCGGTGCGAATGTCGCAGCGTGTAACCCATGCGTCGATCGTCTTTTCGGGTCTCTCAATCCTGCGAGGAAAAGGAGCAAGAAACGTCTTTTCGAGGAGCGAAAAGGACATTATAGTGGGTCTGGAAAGGAAAGTTTGTGCTTGTAAGAGAGTGAGAGAGAGAGATGATCCGGGACTCATTGCAGGTCCGTTTGGCGGCGGCGGGCCGCTTCTAAGAAGTAACGGGTCTGCATAACCTCCGCGCCTCCTTTCCTCTACGATTCACGCGATCGTTCCTTCTCGCTTCGTCTCCCTCCCCTCCGACCTTTCCTTCTTCGATCCCCGTATACCGCTCCTTCTCTCTCGCTACGCACACGCGTAAATGCACGCACTCGTCGCGTCTCGCTCTTTCCAATTTTCCATCCTGCCTTTCTCCGATAATTGCGCGATATTTCGATTCCTCCCTCGCGTTCTCTACGATTTTCCTCGATATTCCGATCTTTCTCTTTCTTCCTTCCTGCCATAATGCCGCGTTTCGGAGCAATCGCTCGTTCTCTCTCTCTCGCTCTTTCTCTGTTGGTTCGTCGATGCGAGTCGACATTAAGCGCCGCACACACGGGGAACGTTCGGTGGGCACGTTGCGCACCGGCGTCCGCGCAGGTGCTTGCGGGACGCGCCGCGCCGAGTCGAGTCGAGCCGAGCCGAACCGAGCGCGATGCGGCGGCGGCGGCGATCTCCCTCTCAGTGCGGCCGAAGCCGCGAAACGTTACGGACTCGTTCCCGGTGACCAAGTCGTCGCATTGCGTGTTTGCGTCGCGAGCTCAATCTACCACGAAGAATCTTGCGCGTCCGCGTATCGGCCCTAAACCGCCGCCGTTTCGGATAAAAGCAATGAAGAAAAAGATCGGGCGACTTCCGGCAAAGTCTTCGGAGCGGATGTGGGTCTCGCTGCCGTTGCGCCATCGTGGAAATCGCGCAGACTCGCGGGGTACGCGTAAACATGTGGCATCGCGAGTCGGCCGGAATGAGCATCGGCGAGGAGGAGGAGAGGCGGGGCAGCCGACGCTGCTCGACGACCGGATACGACGCGCGGGAAGCGACGTTCCTCGGTACCCCACGTCCGCCGACACGAAGGAAGTCGTTGCACCGGGTCAAACCGACCTGGGTGACACGGAATCAAGTTCAAGGATAACTACGCTCCGATAATTGAGAACTCGACGCAGCTGATCTGAAAAAAAGTGCAAAACTAGGAATTGTTGAGTAAAAGCACCGAAAGAGTGACGCGGAGTGGAGTGGAGTGGCGAAAGATAGGAGTAGCGTATAAACCGAGTGCGTCGCTTTAACCGGTAATTGGACCATTCCTTACGCTATCGAGGTACAGTAATGACCCTCGTAGCGTGGTCACGCTACACTACGGTGTGCCATAGTACTATAGAGACTTCCGGCCCGCCACAGGAAGCGGGACACACGTGTCCGCGGCCGAGTGTGTATGCACGCTCGCCCTCACACATTGAACCCTCTCTCCTCTCCCACCCTGTAATCCGCGATGCGTTACGGCTTTGCTTCTTCTTCCCTCACTTTTGCCCTCCCTCCTGCGTCCATCCGCTCTCTCTCTCTCTCTCTCTCTCTCTCTACTATCTCTTACAAACGACTTCCTCCTTTCTTCAACATTTTCATCGGCCACTTCCTCTCTCTCCCGAGAAGAGAAAAACGCGGATAACTCTAACGTGTGGTTGAGTGAGCTCGCGCGCATCGCGATTTCGGCTAAAGTTGTACGTGATAATGAACGTGCGGGGAAATTACCCGCAGACCGGAAGTCGAGGAGGGATTTTGGATAGTGACCTTCCTCGAAGAAATGTACGTATATTACATGGATTTGGATTTCAATTTGGATATTTTCATGTCGATTTTTCAAATGGCTGCAATTTGAGGACGATGGGCGTTGGTGTGCGGAACGCCGCGCAACGCCCGTTGTTTCTGCATGTGGGTATATATATGTCCGTGTGTCCGTGCTTATACACTTGGGTGTGTATGTGTATTGCGTGCGGGTCCACCACGTCGCGGTGGTCGTTTCGGCATCACTTTTACTTTTTTGATTGATCGATGGCCGCGCGACGGCCGCCGCACTGGGTGGGCCAAAACCCACTGAAAAGGCCGAGGCCATTCCCAGTGACCACGTTAGAAACACATTTTTTTTCCACAGAAAATTCAATGATCCAAATTCTTTCCAAAGTTTTTGAAAATAGGATGCGAAAAATGTTTACTTTTCCCTGTGAAAAAGTGAAAAGCAGAATCCAAGAATTTTGCTCCGAAATGTAAAAATATCGTTGTTTTGAAATTTTGTCTACTTTGAAAGTATTTCAGAAATTTTTGATGAATTTTTCTTCAAAAATTGTAAAAAATATATAATTTGTAAGTGATAAGTTCGGGTCTGCTCCGAAATATTTAAAGAATATTAAAAATGTTAAGATGTGTTTTTTATTAATTAGTTTTTATAATTATCGAACTTGAAAAAATTAAAAATTCTAATTCTAAATTGGAGTGAAATAATCCGACGTAAAAGTGTAAGTTTTTAATTTAAAAAATTCAATAAAGTTTTAGTTCTGCAGAGTTGGAATAACGAAGAAAATGTTCAGTCTCGTAGGATTAAAATTTCACTCCGTTACTACTGAATTCAATCCGACTCCGTTTTTAGAAATCATGAAATTTCTGAATAATCTGTACTTTCGAGTTTAAAATTTCAATCCATAGTGAATTTACAATTTTTTATAGTAGTGTTTTGCGTGTCACTCCAAAATTGGCGTAAATTATTTACTAACTTCGAGTGAAGAAAGTTAATTTTTTACAACAAAAAATAGTCTTTACAGAAGTGATTTTGTACAAGAATAAATTTTGAAAGTTTTGAATTTCATCCTTCTTGGAGTGAAACAGAATTTGTTATAGTGAAAAGTGAAGAGTAAATAAATTTTTCCTCTGAATGGAATAAAATTTCAGTTTAAAAACTCGATTATTATTAATGTTAGTCATTTCACTCCAAAATTGGAATGAAATCTTCGCTTCTTTGGATTGATTTGCGGCGACTCCTAAAATTACCGACAAGAGTGAATTAGTTTTGTAAATTTGAAAAATTTACTAGAAACAAAACGGATCACACGTGTTCTTTAAGATATCTGTTGTCTAAACTAATTTTGGAGTGAAAATTTACTCTTTAAGGAATGAAAAGTGAGAATATTCTTTAATCCAATTAAAATATATTAATAGAATCGGAGTAATGAAATCTGCCATTAAAGGAATAAACGTTGATGATTAGTATTTTTATTTTACTCCAAATTTGATTGTAATCTAAGTTCAATTAGATTAGAAATTATGCAATTAGTGCGACTTATTTATAAACATTTCAAGTGATCAGGTTTTATTTGACATCGCTTGAACAAAACAGTGTTTGTTAAAATTATTGGAGTGGACCAAAATTTTCTTGGATTGAAAATTCCCTTAAAATTATGTCACACTTCTGATCCAATTGAGTTTACTCCATAAAGATTTAAAAAAGAGTGAAAGACATTTTTTCAGTCTAAAGAGATTAAATTTCAATCCAAGAAAGGATTACTTCCAGGAACAGGATTGAAATAAAAATTGAAGATTTTGTTTCTCAAAACATTAAAAATGTCAATGTTCACTCCAATGAATTAAAGCGTTAATGGTTTTTAATCCAAATAATTAATCTTTGTAGATTGACACAACTGTTGGACTAATCTACTAAGTGTAATAAAGTTTAGTTAAGATATTTGAAACCATTGGAGTGAATCATTAATATCACCCAGAATTAGGAATAGATTATTGATTCCAAAAGACTGAAAATACTCTAGATTGAAAATTGACCCTGGATTGAACAGATTTTTGCTCAAAAATGGTTTGTTTCATTAAACGATTCTTAATTTTTGTCGAAAAATTTCAATCCAAGAAGACGACGACTGCTGCAAAAAATCGCGGAAGTCGTAGATGAAATTGGAATTAGGTATAAAATAATAGCGTATAGGGGACGCGGATTTTAGGTAGCATAATTTCGAATTTCGTATTCTCGGCGCTTTTTCGTAGTCGCGTTCTCACACGCGCTCGGCGACTCATTATGAATGAATTTCGCGGTGACGCATTCACGAGTCGCGGCGGTTCTCATTCTGTGCGTTTTCGCGAACGACGACGGAAACTCGCACTAACTAGCGAGGCTAGCGCGCGCGCATGAAAGAGGGGCGACGTCGGCAGTTTTCGTTCTCGAGTTTCCTCTCGCGGAGCGGAATCGCGTTTTCGCAGGAATCTGGCTCGCGGCGGATGCAATATCGCGATAATCCCGTAAGCCGAACCCTTTCTCTCTATTTACATACCGACTTAATTAAGCAGCGCGTGCCAATCGCGTTGCGTCACATTCACCAACACTAAGAATCCGCCGCGGCCTATAAGCGGCAATAATATTTTCAGTGATCGACGACGACGGAGGAGGCCGATCGACGCTCTTTTACATACATTAACGACGCCTTGAACTTTACTCTCCAACCGAGCGCTCGAAACTTTTCCGCGGCGCAATCATGCCGCCCGACGGTACAGTAAACGCCGCGCAATGATGTCGAACGGATGTCAGAAATTCAACAGATGTATGTTTGTTTACAAAAATCCACAGGATGTCTTATCATGGAGAAAATTGCACATTATTTAACAAGTGTATTAAATATTACTTTGTGAGACTGCAGGTACGAATCATCGAGTTGTACCGAACGTTACCGATGTTTTTTTTTTTATTTCGATACTTTGTATGATATCTCTTGAGTGTGTAAATGACAAATTTAACCACGGATTCTTATTTTCCTAATGCAAAGTCTTTTTTAACGTGTAAAACTTCATTTTAGACACGGAATAAGAAGAAAGTAATAGTTCGGTAATTTTTTTGTATTTTAAGGAAGCGGTTTTTTAATTGATCCACAATTTTCATATGTATTAGAACTTATTTTTTGACAAAGCAATACTCTAAATTTGTTGGACTGAAATATCAATCCATTGGACTAAATTTTAGTCCTAGTTGTTTAAAACTTTAGTAATCTCTTTAATACGCTCATTACTAATTTCTTAATCATTGAATCATTTTCTATATCTATCAAGTACAGATTAGGTTAGTATAAATAGAAAATGTTGGCTATTTTGATGTATTTTAATAGATGAAAATGTAATTAATTATGATGATTTTCATTTTTAAATCTATTAAAGTGTTACAAGAAAAAAAACACACTAAAATACAAAATGCTGCGATTATTTTATATAGAAATTGAATACAACAGAATTTCTAACATTTATTAAACAATTTAATTAAAAAGACCTTATGATTTATGAAATATTGTCAAAAATATCTTATTAATACTTAAACAACTATACTTATTAACTAAACAATAAAAGAAATATTTATAGATTATAATGTTTTAATTCGTTAATTACAAATACCTACTGACTAAATTAACCACTGTCCAAATTTCATCCCACACAACTCACTAAAATAATCATTAAAAATCCTAAATATAGCATAATTTTGGAACGTACCTCAAATTACTATATCCTAATTTAATTTAAAAGAAATCACTTACGTTATTTACTTGTGTGACTTAACATACTAACCAGAAGTTTAATGTTTGTGTTAAGGCACTTTGTCGCGATTAGAAACGAAAAAAAAAACTACGATAACCCATCGGTATCGGGTCTACATGTGAACATACAATTTTTTTCATTCCAGAAATGTAGAGTTTGAAGAAACGTGTACTGATTAGGCCGCGCTGGAATGCGTGCCACCGGAAATGACGTCATCGCGGTCAAAAACTGATTTTTCAGAAGAATGCGGAGCCGTCGAGTGAGAGAATCGTGTGCTGGCTAAATAAAAGCGCCATTCATTTTTTTTTGTCGAGTATTCGAACGCTGGAAGGAAATTCATGAGCTTCTACAAACATTTTGTAATTTCAAGCCAATATTTACTGGAATTAAAAACATTTATAAAAAAAGTTGATTAGCTTTATTTTTAATCGATGTACTAATATGTACAACAATCTTTACGTTAAAAAAAGGTAAAAATTTCCGAGTACGGTGTAGATGGCAATGTTAAGTCTCACCACGTGTCTTTTTCGCGAGTACACGAATTCAAATGTTTGATGTTTTTATTAGTTCATAGGAATCGCGAAATGCAGAGGATGTGAGCAGAATGATATTCATCGTCATTTTTTTAGGGAATGGCGTCATTGACCATTATGTCAGAATGCGAGAAACCTATCCATGTTCCTCGTTTCCGCTTCGCCGACTTCCACAACGCGGACGGTAACGACGCCGGGACCAAAAGTTGTGCTCATAATTCCGTCAATTTTTGGTCATTTGTTAAAGTAAATATATGATTAAAAAATCTCATGGCAAAGGAGTCCAAAATATGGATGTCCAAATAATGGCAGTTTTTTTTAATCGAAAGGATCGATATTCTTCTTAGCTATCGAAAATTAATTGGTTCGGATAAAACTGGATTCCTTTCTAAAACTTTGAATCGAGATTGTGTCCAATTTCAACACTGTCAATTAAAAAATGTCACTTATGGGCACATTTCGATCGGAATTTGTTAAATACGAAATATATGTTTCAATACTTTAAAAATTAGAAAAATAAACAAAATTTTGTGAAATTGATTTTTTGGTTATTTTAATGTAAAACATTTTAGCTGTTATTTGAATTGCTGTTATTCCTGAAAAAATTTCCAAAATTTTACACCAAAAGAATCTTTTTTCGTTGTTATTATTTGGAAAGGGTCTATATTATTGTTATAGCGAGATAATAATTACGATAACTATTGTACAGGAAACACTAAATATTGGAAATATTACAATCCATATTGTAAAGTTTACAATACACACCGTAAATCTTAACATACATTACTCTACCATGTTATTTGTTATCATTTTGGTTAGGTCTTTCATCGTTATTCGTACGATTCTAAAAATTTTGAGGTTATAAATTTAAGAGAAATGCTACAGCGGAAAAAGTCAAACAAATTTTGTTTACAACTGCTTCGCGCCACATTAATAACATGAACGATTAAACTGCGCAACCTCTCGTAATAGTAGAATGCAATAGTCGATTATTTTCCTCGACTAGCAGCAAACTGCGTTGCAGCATATCTAAAACGGCCTATCTTCCAATACTTGATATTCAACGTAGAGATGAGAAGGGAAGGGGCAAAAACATCGGGCGAGACTGGAAAGGCCGAAATAATCCAAATACATTAGGCAAAATTGAATAATGCGCTCCCGGCGACAGGAGAGAACCAGTAACAGGTTTTTGCGCTCGCAAAACCTTCAAAAGTTCATCGCTCCCGCGTGCATGTGCAAACACGCCGCATATTTCTGCCCTCTCCACGTCCACGTCTGTTATTGTTATTGTTGTCGGTCGCACGATACTAGATTCCTCACCCTTCATTTTTTTTTTTACTTTTCTCTTTCTTTCTCTCACCCCCTCGACGGTTTGTCGTATAAAAATTAACGGACTTGATAAAATTAGATTAGGTTCGTTTCGAGATGACTAAAATAAAGGTCAAAAACGAAAATTTTCCAAATGTTGAATTAGAAACGACGAGATAGAAATTGAGCGTCTCTTTGCGCGCATGCAACGCTCGATGACGCTTGAACTTCGAAATCAAAGACAAACGTGGGTAGCGCGCGGTTATATTCATGCGCGGCTGACGCAATAGCGCGTAAACCTAATCGCCGGAGATGAATAAAAACTCCGGCATACCTTCGTGTCGTCGTAAATGAATATTTTACGATTCCCGGAACGACTGCAATTTATTACGTGCGTCATAAAATAATACTTTATTTGCAATTGCATATTTCGCGGCGGGACTTTCGACGTCGAACTTTGGGCGCGCCAAAAATTGACTACACGCACATTACAGGGGCACGTATCTTGTTTACGTCGGGTAGAATGGAGGAGAACCAGAGAAAGAGAGTGAGAGAGGGAGAAAGAATCCGCGAGGAGGAGAGAGAGAGAGGGCTAATGGCCCGGAGGCGAGGGTAGCGTGAGAGCAAATGCCTCGACCAAAGCATTTAGTGCATACTCTCTCTCTCTCTCTCTCTCTTTCTTTCTTTTCTCTTATTTCGCAAGAGAAGGAGAGAGAGAGAGACAAGAAAATAAAGAGGATGTGTGGAGGGGATAAAAAGAGAGGGGCCCCTGGGGAAGAGAGAAGGAGAAAAAAAGAGTTAGGAAGATTGGGGAAGGCATATGTGTGTATATGCGATGATGCCTCAACATTAGAATAGGGCGAAGGAAAATGTTGGAGTCTCTGGCCGCCATGACGGACTGGAATGCATGAGAACTACTGACCCTCTCCGTTCTCTCATTCTCTCCTCCTCTCGCTATCTTTATTTCATTCTTATTCCGTTTCTTCTGTCATATCCAATATCTTTCTCTCCCTCTCACTCTTCTGCTCTCGTTATCTTTTTTACTTTATGAGGCACGGCTCTCTTTCTTACCCGTTACATTTTTTTCCCTCTTCCTTCCTTTTCTCGTCCCGTCTCTCTCCTCGCCCTCTCTCACTCCGGACTTTACTTGTTTCTTTTATATTAGTACATTAATGGAAGCAGGCATCATCTCGCTTTAATCTTTCTCAATTGTCGGTCAGAGAATCTCACGTGTATGCACGCCGCATTTTTGGCGCGATGGCCTTCGCTCGTTCTGATATCCAACGATGAGAGTAATAGAGACATTCCCCGCCAAAAAGACCACAACATCAACATCCGCGTCGATACTTGCCTTTATGTGAGGAACATTTTAGATTCATACACGGAAAAAATAATCCAATGAAAATTTATGAGCTCGTTCGGATGTTCAGGATTTGAGAAAATTTGGAGGAATATTACAATTCAATTAATAGTAAATGTCTGAGAACTTGTTAAGAATCATTCCAGAACTCTACAAGAATATTAACTGAAAAGTTTTCGACCCAGAGAAAATTCAAATTGTACTTTATAAATTGCACAACAGTGAGCACTTTCAAACCGCATGACATATTTAACCCAGGTAGTGGGATGAAAACGCCTTAAAATAGCCGTCGGTTAAAATAAAAAAGAAAAAAAGACGAAGGAAAAATTCGTACTTCAACGGAGATTCGAACCCGGGTCCTCTGATCGGTAATCATACACTTTAACGCGCATGACCACTGTCTCGTTATGTTTTTCAACTATAAATAACAGCGACACTATGTCGATTGAAAAACGTGTATTTCCCGCGCATTAAATATTTCTGAATAGTTCGAGGATTTTCTCGCCGTTTCGCGTAATTCTTTCGATCTTGTACAGGAGTATTTATTTCCAACGGATATCCGAAACAATTTGTTAAATATATTTACTAATAATCATGAGGTCTCCGTCGAACTTTTCTCAAATCCCCGACATCCGAACGAGTTTGGGGTTTTTCACTGAATTATTTTTGTCCGTGTTAGTTTTGTAAAAAATGTCAAAAAACCTTGCTGTTTTAGAGGTTATGTATCAACAAATATTATTTCCAAAAAGATTGTAAAAATGTTTATAATTTAAAAATGACCGAAATTCAAAAATTGAAGTAAAATTTACATTTTATTCCTTGCATTACAGCCACCATGTTTACTTCTGTAATTCGGATAAAAAATTTTATTAATAATTGAACGTTTCTACAATAACTAATGTAAACTAAAAAATAGTTAGTGAATTGGTTACTAGATTAAGTATCTTTGACAAAGTGTCATTGAGAGAAATAAATAAAGTTTCATGAAATAAGTTATCCGAATTTCGTGATGTGACTATCTAGTTAAAGTAATTAACTTTGAAATTTGTTAATTTAGTTTCAGTACCTAATTTTAGGTGTTCTAAAGAATGATATCATTTATTACCACTATACGCAATAAATCTGATTGGAATTACAGAAAATATATATTTAATTATCCATAGTTAGCGTTCTGATAAAAAGCTGTGTCACATTCTTAAAATACAAAAAAATCATCACTCTAAATAAGCGATATCCAAATTCTTTGTTACATTTGCGATTACGCACGATTGATTTGCGTAATCGCAAGGGATTTCAATCGGTAATTTCGAGAGTGCATTTTTTTCAGCAATTACAGAGCCAATAAAACACGATACGTCGAATACGAAAATATGTTTTCAATGTAAAGCGAGTTACGTCAAGTTATCAGCGTTTACTACGTCCAAGCGCTTATCAATCGCCGGCGTTCCGAACGTAAAACGTTCAGAAACGTGTCAAACCTAGAACTTTATCGCTCATTTCGTAATGAACCCACGTGTAAAATTCAAAATGTAAATCGTATCCGATATGCATGACGCATTTACGAAACACTGCGTCGCCAACGAACCTGATTTTGTCGCTACCTTTAAGGATTGTCGCGTTTCGCACGGTTTATAACCAATTGCGCAATAATAACTCCTCGTATTGCAGTTATTAAAACGCAATCTGTGTCTCTCGACATCTCGTCGTTTTCACATTTCCTACTTTCGTTTTCACTCAATCCTGTTTTTGTTTAGTGAAACAATTAGTAGGTTAAACTAAGCATTTGGATATTGGAAGTTCGCATATACTGAAAAAAAGCCAAAATGATTTTGGACTACGGACTAGATGTAGCGATTAAATCGTAAAATTAAAAATTACTTATTTATATATACTTTTGTTGTATCATTAAGAATATTTGTAAGTGCGGGTCGAAAAACCGACAAATCAAAAAACCGACATATCAATAAACCGACAGTTAGTTCATAGGAAATTTTACTAGTTGAATAGTACCTCTAGAATACCCTCGTTTTTTTTTACTAGTTACTATTATTTTAATATGTTGATACTAAAATGAGAAATAAAATATAAAATAATAATAAAAATTCTATTCAGTTGTATGCTAAAGTATTTTAATTAACTGTGGCTTTTACAGAATTATTTTTAAAAATCAGCATACAATTCTGCTGTTTTTTAATTCATAATCTGTTGCAGGTAATTTCTGTGCATCTCGCTACTAAATAATCACTAAATTTGTATTAGTGAAAAGTGGATTACTATTTGAAATTAGTAACAAAATTTACTAATTACTAGTCAATTTTATCTAATTGAATGAGTTAATCAAATTATGTTACTGATTCAATTAGTCGAAATTGACCAATATTTAGTTAGTTTTGTTACTCATTTCAAATAGTAAACCACTTTTCACTAATTTAGATGTAGAGAGTAGGAATTGATTACTTTTTAAATTCATGTTTTGTTATTTAATGTTATGAAATTATTAATAACTAGTATTTACATTTAAATGTATGTTTCTACAAATTTGAAATAAAAGGAATGGCAAATCGTTGACTAATTTACTTAGTAAAGATTGTCACTTATAAAGAGTAAAAGCTACTAATTCATTAGTCAAAACTATACTAATTTTCTATTAGTTATTTTATTTTTAATACCTTATTACTAAAATGAATTAGTAAGTGTTTACTTTGTACTGGTTGAGACGATTACTAATTCAATTAGCCACCAACTCTTTACTAATTGATTAGTAGTTCTTGACTAATTCAGACAATTGTTATTAAACTAAGGTTTAATTGACTTTCATAAATATTTAATCAAGTGGTCTAAGTATTAATTTCAATAAACTACTTTTAATGAAATATTTAGATAGAATTTTATGATTTTTAAACGGTTAATGTAATTAGTTTGCGTTACAGTATAGTTGAGATGATGACTCCATTTTGTTCGAATTTACTTATTTTTTAAATCAGTTTTATCAGAAACGTTGGCAAACAATTAAAACACTACGGATTAGATCGTATTCGGCGAACATGAGAAATCTTAACAGTTGATCGATAATCGATGACATGATACAACCAAACTCACGATCAAAATTTGCGGTAATGCACGTTTCAAAGATAAGAATTAATAATACCTTAATACATCTGGATTGACAGATGTTCCACTTAAATTAAATAGAGATATTATTATGTTGTTTCTAACACTTTGAAGATATTTTGTATTTTATATATTTATCACTATTTATAGCAAAATGTACAAGAATTTTTCTAATGTTCGCTATTGGTATTCTAAAATTTTCGCAAAATTTACAATAAAATAATGGTGAATTTTCGTATAATAAAAGCTGTCAGTAAATTATCTGAGATAATACCGTCTTTTACACTAACAAAAACTGAGAATAAATTAATTCAAAAAACAGCAATATTTTAAATTGCTTCAAAATTTAAGAGATACAATGAAAGTTAGGAAGGCAAATCTCGGTATCGTAAATTTGTCAGTATTAAGTCACGTAATAAATCACAGTAATATTTCTACCGTCTTCGTAAAATAAGGGCTTTACGTTAATTAATTGCCAATTCCATTTGAAAAAGGGTAAAACGTCAATAGAGTTACATCCCTTTAAATCGATAAATTTTATAATCAAATAAGTACATTTTTAAAGTCGTGCTTTTCAAAGAAAAGAATCTACTTTTGATGAATATTCTTCATTCGGCGTCATACAATCAGTTTTCACAATACAAATACCATATTTAAATGGTAAAAAAGTTGTTTAACAGTAATTTTTATAATAAAAAAAATATTGAGATTAAATGAACCCGAGTAAAAAATAAGGATCAGAGATTTGACGTAGATGTCGATTAGCGATCCCTGGCGACGAATGCCAGGTTCGCCGAGGAATGCGAAGAAGGCGTTCGTTTCGTTGACCCGCGCACTTCGTTAAGGAGGGCAGCAGTGAAAAAGGAACGGAGAAAGTCAAGAGAGAAAAAACATTCCTCGAAGAATCCTTTTGATGTCGGCACTGTCGGAATGAAGGGAAATTTCCGCTCGATTCTTATTTTTCTTTTCGTTCACGAAATCAGCCAACCAAAACGAGAAACTTTTGCCGAACGAACAAACGAAATTTTGAATTGTAAGAAAAATTTTTGAAACGAGTACCTGTCAGATTCGTTGGAGTAGATCCCGTATTCGAGATTCGTGCGAGCGAAAGTCGAAGGCGCAAATTGGGAAATAAAAAAAAAAGCGGGAGAAAGCTAAGGGGCGAGGGTTCGAAATGGCGCACCCGGACTATACGGGGGGAGTTGGTATACGCGGAGGGAAGGTTTTCGGGGAAGGTCGCAAATGTTGCGGCGAACACTCGGACAATGACGGAAGTCGCAGGTGCCGCGCCGCGAAGGCGAAGGAAGCCAGCCAGGCCGCCCGTGTGCCAGTCGGTCACGTAACGGTCGCACGGTCGTAATGAACTATGCGTGACGTCACCTTGCCGATCGCCGGTCATTCATACGATTCGCGAAGACTCGCGAACACTAAAAGATGATTGGTCAACGACATAACTAGTCGCCGCACATAAGCGCCGAGGGTCCAAAATTTCACAAATGAAAAATTACCTTTTTCTCGAAAAAAAATCGATTAATTTGGTAAAAGATAAGACAAATAATTAAGTCGACCAATCCAGAGAATGTATTTCACTCTGACATTCGCTTCTCGCCGTTTTTGCTGGATGTTAATTGGGCGGCGGTGTCGCAGCGTTTGATTCCTCCCTTATCAGCGTTTCGTTGAGTTGAATGTAGAAAACAGCCGAGATAAGATAATTTTGAATATTGCGGTTTTAACGATGATGAATTACGTAAAGGGAAGTCGTTTTTTTCAGATTCGATACTTGGAAGAATGTTGTTAATCATTACGTAAGGGGATTGACGTCAATCCGGAAAAATTCAATTTTACTTCATGAACTTTCTTAGTATTTTCTACGCTTTTTTTTATTAAAACATTTTTTTGAGACAACTAAAGTATGATTTCATGTGTACTAACCTTGATTCTAGAGCATTTAGATGAGGGTATTTTGTTACGTAATGATAACTGCCATTTTTTCAATGAATTGTTTGAATTTTCATAATTTAGTAAGGATTTTTACAATACATGCTCATAAATATATTTGTGAGAAAAATCTGACGTAAACGGACCTCAAAAAAGAAGTCTCGGTTCGAACGTTATTAAATGAAATGTAATGTGTTTTCAACTGATTTTTCCTTTATACAAATTATAATTTTTTAAATCGTAACAAAAAATTTGCGGAATTTTTAAATGAAATTCTGTTGTAAACATCTACATTTTTCTTTAAAAAATGTATTTAGGCCCTTAAATTCCATATAATAACGTTGGATCCAAGGGACTTCTTTAATCCGTTAAAACGTACCAAATTTTGTCATGAAGTTTGACAAGACTTTTTGGTATTAAATCGCAAAGAACAAAAATTTGAATTAGACATTTCTTACGGCTCAAAACCTGCCGCATCGGATGGTGTATTTGATTATACTGTCAATTTCACAACAAACAATTAAACGTCATTAAGTAATAAAAAACATGAGTTTTCATGGTTTTCTTTTCACTTGACTCAATTTTGTTGCCATTTCCGTGCTTTAAAGAGTCTCAAATGGCTATAAATTATGTGTCCAAAGTGTCTAAACTTCAATGTGGTAGTAGGTATTTTCAAAAAATTCAACACGACAATTCTCAAAATGGCATCCGAAATTAAAATTTAGGGGAACAAATGGGTATACTTTTTTAGGGTATTCATTTTTAGCACGCTTATGTTTTTTTACGTATTTTGATCCGCAGAATTCGAATATCATAGTGTTTTTGAAAATAAACGAGAAAAACAAAAAAATCGTCTTTTTTATGGGTTTTTCACGATTTTCATCATGGAAACCGCATTTGCGCCAATTTTCACTATGATATTCGAATTCAATGGACCAAAATAAGTCAGAAAACATGGGCGTGCTAAAGATTTGAAGAGCGACGCTTTCGGAAGCTTATCCAACAAAATTAAGGATAATCCGACACAAAAACTATGTGCTATAAAAAAATTGGTAAGAGTGAAAAATTGTTAGATTTTATGGAACAACACACTGGAATATTTCAGAATTTTGTTGGTAATATTTTGAATATTTGTTTATTTACAATTTAAAAATGATTATAGAAAATCGAAAAAAAATTCTGATAATTCTATCATAAATTCTTAGCATTTTTATTGTGTGCAAAAGTTGATTGTTTTCGTAGACAAAATCTCAAGTACTATGTGTATATTTTTTTTCCTTGAAAACTATCTAGCTTTTGAAAAAATTGCAATGTACAAAAAGTGCTTCAAATTGGGCATAGAATTAAAGAGAATTTATTTAAAAATTTATGTAAATTGTTTTCAATTTTCCAAAACTGTAAACAAAAAGTTTTTTCAAAATATCACTAAAAAATTTCTGAAAAAAGCCCAGAGTATTCCGCCATGAAATCTGGCAAATCTTCACTCCTCTCATTTTTTAAAGCCCTCAGTTTTTGACTCAAAGTGTCCTCAATTTTTTCTCGAAATTTTAATTTAAATGCTATTTTGATGATTGCCATGATGATTTTTTTGAAAATAAATATTACCACATTGAAGCTTAGACATTTATGACACGTTTTTTATGACATTTGGGATGCTCTTATGCGAGTAATGAAAAAACTTGAAAAATCAGAATTTTTGTTACTTAACGGCGCTGAATTGATTTATTTTAAAATTTCCATAAACGCCATTTGAAAGGGCAGACTTTGAGCTATAAGAAATGTCTAATCCAAAATTTTTGTCATTCTGATCTAATACCAAAAAGTACTTATAAAACTTCATGCCCAAATCTTGTACATTTGGGCGTTAAAGGATTGAAGCACTGCTGTTGATGGATTATTCTCATAAAAATTAGTGGACTCTTAATTTTTGTACATTAATTTTGAATAATAGAATACAGACAAATTTTTTATAAAAAAAACTTTGACTTCTATAAATGAACATCAACAAAAAATGTAGTCATTTTTCCAAAAATTGTCAATTTTTCGTTGGTTTCTGGTAATAATAAACTTTGACAAATGTTTATTGTATTATTGATAACAAAAATTTCACTTAAAAAAATCCATTCAAAACTCGAAAACAGTGCAATGTGTCTTATTTTTCGACTTATTTTGTGAATGCATAAAAGAATTTGGCCAAAAATTGGTTTAAAAAAAGTTCTAAATATTACAATACGTATTATAAATCTTAACATTCCTATCTCCGATGAAGATTTACAAACGTCGTCCGGTTTTCCAAAGCAATTAATTTAAGATTTTTGAAAATTCTCTCTTTATTTCTCTAAATATCTATTCAAAAGGTGTCTGAAGACGCTAAAAATAAAAACAATCGTAGATTTCCCATTTGCAGTGGTTGTCCGTCGTAACAAGTCGGTAATTCTTCACATTCTCGGCATTCCAGCGGTTATCGAACGATACAAAATAAAGTAATCGACGTTTCGATTATGAAAAACGTCGATAATTGTCCATTGACCAAGTTCCTCCAAGTTCGCGTTATCGCTAAGGCATTTAACGATATCGCGTCGTCGATTTCGATTTTTTTTTCGTTCTTTGCGTTTCGGTTATTTCGCAGGCCATAATTAGAGGTCGAGTGATCTTTCCGTTGGGTCGGGCCGCGTTCTCCGGGGCTTTATATAACGAGTAGCTTCTGCCCAAGGTAATTGTCGATTCAATACCAAATGACGCTACAATCTCGGAATTCCTGAATGAGGGGAATCACTGTACCGATTGAGCGTCTCGGCCACAGCGGCGGCGGCGGCGGCTCTTCTCCTCGTTCGGTCGTTGACTCCCTACATTTCTTCTTTCTTCGAATCCTGGCTCACTCCGATCCCCCCTACTCTTGGCTACCCGTAATTCCTTCCCCTCTTGGCCCCTCAACCGTCGGCCCTTCCCCTCTCGTCGTTCCTCGCGACGCTTCGCCGTATTTCGTTTTGCGTTTCTTCTCCGCGTATTTCGTCGTACTCCCCACTATGCCGTTTCTTAATTTTTTCCCCTACTTTTTGGTACGAACGCACAAAAGTGCGTGTGCAGATTATTCGCAGCCTCCGACGGTTTCTGCCAGACGGTAAACAACGTCGCTCCTCTCATTCATATATCTCTCACGAGGTTGAATCGAAAATTATCACAGGCCAACAAAATTTATACCCAGAAATCGGACTATACTTTTCGAAATATCCTAACCTAAAAGTGCAAACAACCTTGTTTTTGCTCATATTCAGTAAGTTTTTGTGGTTGAACAAAATTATTATGAGCAATTTGGAATTATCAATATTAAGGTGCTATTTGTCAGGTTTAAAATACTTTTTTTGTAATTCCGATACCATTTTTTTCAATCGAGTTATCGAAGTTTTTGTCAGAGAACAATTATGATTTTCAAATTCGTTCATCAGAAACCTGAGTATATTTTTCCGACAGTTTTGGATGTTCTGAATCAAAATCTGGTCGTATAATTGCTCTATGGCGTAAAAATCTTGAGAATCCTAACCTAAAAGTGCAAAAAACGAAAATTATAATCGTGCCATGACAAAAACTTCGATAACTCGTTGACAAAAAATCGTACGAAATTACTAAAAAACCATTTTAAAATTGATGAATAACGCTTTAATCTACGTGTTGCCAAAGTATGAACAAGCATTCTGTTCGCCACAAAAACTTACTGAATATCAGCAAAAACAGTTTTTTTTACACTTTTTGGTTAGGATATTTCAAAATCCAGAAGTGATGGAAAAATTCTGCAGCCACATTTTGATTCAGCTCATTCACAACCTTCGGAAAAGTATAGCCCGGTTTCTGGATTTGGTGATTGGCTTTATTTTGTTGGCCTGTGTTATTCAAAAAAGTCAAAAAAAAGACGCTAAAAGTGGCGATGTTCCACCTCGGTAATCCTCGGGCTGGTTTTCGGCCGATCGACAAAATGAAATATATGGGAATGGAATTCCTTATCGGACGTAACGGTATTTCGCCGTCGTGTGTGCTTAATTACGATTCTGCGGCGTTGTAACGCCGCTATTCGGGGAATTCGGCAAGATACCGCGATTATTCAATTAGAGATAGCGGGGCCAGCTTGGTAAAAAAGTATTCGTTTATAAATGGCTTTTATTTTCGAGGACGCTCTGTCGTAATCGCGGATTCGCTCCAAGACAATGACTTCTTCGAAACGGAACGGTTTGTTTTCGTAAATGCGCGCGCCCTTAATCCGGCTCGCAGACAAACATATTTTCGAAAGCCACCGTTCGCCATTGATTGACGTCCCGGTCACTACGAGGTCGCCGTTCAATGTCAAGTTAAACAACTCGCCCTCGAAATCAACAGATACGCCAAGCGCTGTTATTACAGTGTGTATTAGTCGCCTTGGACGACGAATAATATTTTGATAGAAAAATGGGTGTTTTTCAAATTAAGGAATAACATTTCAGGGTCTTTTTATTGAATTTCAATGTAAAATATACAAATTAATTGGAAAAATTACGGAAATTGCTCTTTGATTTAGGGCTCCAAAAAAGTCAAGGGTGTTTTTTCTAATGAATTAAAGCAATAATTTTTCTTGAGAAATCATTGAAATAATTCTTAACAGTAATCACATTAAAATATTTTTATCTTGAAGTCAAGGATGTCAAAGTTAAAAAAAATAAAAAACTGCCCGTAAAGAATAAAAGTGATTGGTTTTAATCAAGTTTTAAGGAAATTTTTCAAGAATTTTTATGGAAAGATTATTGGAAAAATTACCAAAATATTTATTGATATGTACGTAGAAAAATTCTTCTTGAAGCCAAAAATGTCAACAAAGTTTCAGAAAAAATTCGTAGTTTTCAATAAAATCGTCAATCAAACATCTAGTAACTTGAAAAATATTGATAAGAATAAATATTTCTATTTTTTGGCAATTTTTTGGCAATTTTTTGGCAATTTTGGCGCCATATGGGAATTTTTTTTACAGCTGAAACTCAATTTTGACCCGGAATTTTGAAGGGCGACTTGGAAAATACTAGGTTATGTTCACTTCAACTTTGATTTCGATACGAAATATTTGATTGAAATTCAAATAAAAAAATGTCATTTCAGGAATTAATGAGTTAAGAAAACAAATTCACTAGGATGCGGGTCGAAAAAACGACAAATAAAAAATTCCGACAGGTGAAAAATCCGACAATCGAAAAGCCAACAGTAAAAAAGCGACACTTCAAAAAATGATAGTCCATAACATCAATTGTCCATGTGTCTATTTTGGATGCGGGTCGAATAAATGACAAATCAAAAAGCCTGCAGTCAAAAAATGAAAGTCCACTAGTCGATGTGTCTATTTATTAATGTGTCGTTGACTGTCGGTTTTTCGTCTCTCGGCATTATGGCTGTCGGTTTTTCGACCCGCACCCATTTACTATAAAACAAACAAATTTCAGCGAATTTCAGTAAATTTCCATTGAAAAATGAAATAAATAAATTGTCCACGTCGTGATTTGATCCGTTCCAGAAGGAATTTGGGGGAGAACTCAACAGATTTCTTTCGCAAAAGTACGGGATTAATTCCCCGTTTCGGGGTTAAATCGTGGCTAAAAGCTGGAATACGGCAGGGTTCAAAGGAGTCCAACTCGCGAAGGCGCTGCAAGGACGGAGTCCTAAGGACACCATGCAATCTAAACGGGTGTACCGAACGCATGTCGATGGTACCGAGGAGCTGGGGAAGGAGAACCGAGACAATGCTAATTGGAGCGGCGAAGCATCTACCGACGCGTGTTAACACGACTTCCAGGTACTTCTTTGAGGCCGCGTCTTCCGGCGATGGGGCGACGACGCGCGACGGCACTGACAAAGTACATACATACGCGTTCTTTCCTCAGAGAGGCGCGAGACTTGCAATACCTTCCGAGCCAATGGCCGCCTCATAGAACCTTGCTGTACTCGGCTATTAAATGTTAACGAGCGGAATCACGCGTGTAACTAATGTCGGTGATTCTCGTTAGCGGATACAGGAATTGACCAAAAATGAGCATTTTCGATGGGATAAATAAAGATTGTTCGTTGTAGTTGTCATTCGAACTGTTGTCTAGTGGACAACTTATTTAGAAACATTAGTAACTTTGATTTATTAGATGGTCATCGAAGATGGAACTATCGCAAAAAATTAAATTTCAAAATGGCTGCTAAATTCCGGTGCGGGTCGAAAAACTGACAAATCACAAAACCGACAGTCAAAAAACCGACAATCGAAAAGCCGACATTAAAAAAAACCCACAGTTCCAAAAATAACTGTCCTCATGACAATATGCGTATTTTTTTGTGTCGGCTTTTTGACTGTCAGATTTTTGACCTGTTGGCTTGTTGATTTGTCGGTTTTTCGACCCTCACCCAAATTCGCGTGTACTTTCTCGACTGACCCGAATGATATCACTTCAAACTTGGTTCTTTGGGTTTTTGGGGTCCAAAATTTAAATAACTTTTCAAAAATTCAATACCAAAAACAGGTTTTTTTGAAGTACTAAAGAAACCGTTTTATTCTGGATCCACGGTAATATTGAAAAAAAATACAGAAAATTGGAAAACTAGAAACTTCTGAGCAATAATGTCGAAATTCCATGATTTTGTCGAATATTTCATGACCGTTCGCGCAATCTGAAGCGCCATTACGATTCGGCGACACGTAACGACATTCCTTTCTAACAGATAAACATTCCAAGTCGGCATCGTTATCAGTTTACTTAATTGCCAGAGATGAATGAGATAAGAGCGCTCGCTTCGCGTAATTACATAGTAATTGGAGTCCCGAAGTGACATGACGTCGCCTAACTGCCGCTGCTCAAATTTTCGTCCGACCACCGCTGACACGAGGAGCAATCTTTTTATCAAAGATTAATGAGAAATGTAAACAGCCGTTCTATTCGTGTTCTATTCTATCGTGACTCAATGTTCTATTCCCGCCTCAAATCACCAGGATCGATCACGCACCAGGACATATGTTCCAAATTATGCGTTCGCATTAATGACCGATACGTCGTTATTCCGGACGTGCGGCACACGACCAAAGACTTGTTTCATAGTTAAGTGTAGTCGCCTTACTTTTTTTGTCATAGATGCGATGTAATCAATGTCAGTTAGTTATTTGACATCCCTCGTCAATGCCCAAAATCATGTGTTCAAGAAACAATTCTAAATGTATTTTTAAAAAATGATAATTGACACGAAGAAAAGTTGTTTAGTGTTAAGAAGATTTATTAAATATTTTTAAATTTCCTTTACAAACGAAATCATTTTTTTAGTTATTCAATTTTTCTTAAATTAAAAGTCGTTATTTTATGATTTCAATGAATTACAGTGTTTTTCAATGACTTGTTAATTAAAAATAAAATTATGGATCTCGAAAATCAATATCAAATAGTTTCCACGGCGTTGTTACCTTCATCGTCGTTAGACACGCTCAAGAACTATCGTGACTGTTGTTCATTCTCGTTATTGAATTGGATTGATACACGATGATCACCACAAAATATCTCAGACAAGTCGGAAAATGGGCCATTTTCAAAAACTTTAAGAACCGCTCACAAACATTAAATACAGGAAGTTACATATCTAATTGGGATATGTCAATTTTAATGTTCTAAACTCACATTATACTATTTAATAAACTGAAGAAGGCACGCATACGATGCCGAAACGTATTTTAATTAAAATATTGTATTAAATTTATTTATTGGGACCGTCTCACCGAGAAAACTTTGAATTTCTCCTTATGAATTTCAAATATATATCTAAAGCGGTCAAGAAATAGCATCATAAGAATGGTTTTTGAACCAGATCTTTTCTATGAGCAGATGCTCAGAAATACTTAGAATCGAATTTTTGGCCTCTTTGGCCTTCAATATCTCCAAAACTTAGCTATTTTGGCTGTCATAATTGGATTCTGGATAAAAAATCCTATCACTAATCGACTTTGAACTTAGGACAATAAAGTGTCCCTGGGTTGTGTTACGAAATTTCACTCGTTGGCTGAAATTTGTCGATTCAATATGTCGATTTTATATAGATCTCTTAAAATTTCCAAAATCAGTATGACTATTTCAAAATGACGGACTGAAACATAAAAAGTTATTCCAATTGGAAATTCCCAATATATTTTCCCGAAAAATCAGTATTTCGAAAATTGATTGTCATTTCGTCAGTTTCATGGTGCAGATAATCCAAGAATACTTATGGTATCCACCCCAGACGTTGATGAAATCACCCTTAGATGAAATTAAAATTTCCGTATACCACACTATGGATTCGTGTCTAAGGTTGGTAATCCATATCGGACTTTGGCAACTCGATTAAAACACATCCGAAAAGATATTGAAAGAAGACTGAAATGAAAGATGAGCGGCACGAGACACGGGGGGGGAGGGGGGTAAGGGGGATGGGAGAAAATAGGAAGTGGAAGAGGCGGAAGAGAATCGATGGTGGGAGTGGTGGACGGCGATGCTGCATCGGGCTACATTAGAGATCGAGAGTTTGAGCGTGGGGGGTCGCGATGGTCAGGGGGATAAAGGGGGGTGTCGCGAGAGTGCGAGATAGAAAGAGAGAGAGAGAGAGAGAGGAGTGGAGGAATCGTCGGGAGGGGGCGGATGCAGGAGAAGGAAGAGGATGGGGCAGTGGCGATGTCCTAGCGAAGGTCACGGCCAGGAATGTGGTTCACGTCCGCCGGTCCGAAGTAGCGTGCCGCTTTGCGGAGAACGTATGGCTCTTTCTCTCTCTCAGACTATCATCCTTTTCCTTCTCGCGACCTCCCATGTCTGCTTGTCTCACTCTGTTCCTCTCGCGCGAGTAGCTGGGAATGCTTTGGTCGCTTCTCGGCGTCCGCTCGTCTCTTCGCCGTCTTATATCTCGCATGCTCCTTCTGCGGGTAGACTCGAGGAATTTGCCGAATGCATCCTATACTGACCGGCCACGATTCCCAACCTACCTTCCGACTCCACCACGCCACTTGTTTACTTCGGTTAAATCTTTCTTCTCCCGGCGCCCTCCGCTTCTTTCTTATTTCATCCTCGTTTCTTCACTTTTTTTTTCAATCCTCTCTCCCGTTCGGAGTCCTCCAATTACTCGGCTCCAATGGCTGAATATCCGCGAGGCTTCGACCATGAGCGAGCGTGGATATGGTGGTCCAAGTATTTCGTCCAGGCATTTTGTGTTTTAGGTTATGTTTTAAATTGCAGTTTTTTCTATTTTTATTACACAGGCCAACAAAATGAAGCCGACCTCCATACCCAGAAACCAGAGTATTCTTTTCCGAAGGTTTTCGATGTACTGAATCTAAATCTGGCCACAGAATTGTTCTATCACGTCATGATTTTAAGATATCCTAACCTAAAACTGCAAAAAACATACTTTTAACCCATTGTTAAGGTTACATGAAAATCATAATCGTGCCTTGACAAAAACTTCCATAACTCGATGAATAAAAATCGAATCGGAATGACTAAAAAAGCATTTTAAAGCGGATGAATAGCATTTTAACATGGTTTTTGCCAAATTTCGCACAAAAATTTTTTTCCGCCACAAAAATTTACTGAATATGAGCAAAAACAAGGTAGTTTGCACTTTTTGGTTAGGATATCTCAAAATCTTCACGTGATAGAACAATTCTGCGGCCAGATTTGGATTCAGCACATCGAAAAGCATCGGAAAAGTATGCTCCGGTTTCTGGATATAAATTTTGTTGGCCTGTGTTATCCTTAGAAGATGTTAAATGATTATGTCTGTAATGAAAAATTGTGGATATGCCCAATACCTTTTCATCATCCTGACGATTACTACACTAAAAGTAATGTAAGGCTGTGTTGGTCAGACGTATGTCTGAATTAACCAGACATATGCTTGAATTAGCCATATGTCTGAGTAATTCAGGGATACGTCTGCCTGATACAGCCATTCAATACTTTCAGTGTAGTTGTGTTGCTCATGGCGATCTCTAAATGGAATGATTTCTGCGTTTGCTACAATCTAGGTATTTTTAATATATTCTAAATTGAGTTTGGCTAAAAGTAGAGTATTTTATTTAATACATTCAGCAAACCTTTTGGACAAATTTTTGGTCACCTTTTGGTCACGCAATGACGTCGACTGCACCTCGACGGTATTAGCGATTTCGAAGGTAAAATAGGCGTAGAGCAATTTTGGGGTGAACGAAGAAGGTAACGGATTATAAGTATATAGGCGTGCGTACGTAGTATGGGCCCAGGTGTTCCGAGTTTGCCAAGTTCCCAGTTGGCGTCGTCAGCAGCCATTCACGGTGGTGTGCGCGCGTATTGCCGAGCACAGAGTGCAGGGACCTAAGGTTTGACGAACTCTCTCTCTCTCTCTCTCCCTCTCTTGCCGTTCGCGTATTTCCTCCCCTCTTCGCTGTCTCACTCCCTATCGATTGTCTCTCTACTACGGCCCTGACCCACCCAAAGGATGCATTATTTTCTCGTCGTTTCCTTCATCCCCTCCCCACTACCATCCTCTTTCGCCTCCTCCTCAACCTCCACCTCTCGAAATTCTCGATTCATCTCCGTCTCGCGCAATGTCGGAAGTTCCGTTTCTTTTTCGGCCAAAACATTTTTTATCAATTAATTTCATCCGCGGGATTTGGGTTCGGATT
Organism: Trichopria drosophilae; assembly: GCA_030407085.1. Taxonomy (NCBI): domain Eukaryota; kingdom Metazoa; phylum Arthropoda; class Insecta; order Hymenoptera; family Diapriidae; genus Trichopria; species Trichopria drosophilae. Next base: position 41,601,480 of record CM059584.1, read on the forward strand.
AGATGACGCCAGTGATAAGTTACAGAGAATTGAGGTTTTTCACATTTATTTGAATTATTAGGTTTTTTTGGGTTATTTAAACCTTTAATCCCAAAATTTACAAAGTTTTTTCATGTTTGACACTATATTTTAGCATTTACGCGAAAAACTTGTAAGTCGTTTCGTATTGGCCATGATTCGCTGTTTCCAATGATGCAAGTAATCATTTTTAATATATTTTTTAAAACATCGTGAAATTTTTTGTTTCAATTTTTATTTATCGCATTTTATTGTGAGTAATTGGCATACTTATAATGGCGTAAATATTGTCAAAAATGCATTTTCTATGAGATATGCACTTTTCGGAAAGTAAACAAAAAAGTACCCAAGTAAAAAGATTAGAAGGAAAAGAAATGATTTTATTATTTAAATAGTAGATACTTAATTTGTCGAGATCACTATTTAGATAGTAGTTTCAACTATTTCATAGTTTTCGGGTATTAATTCGAAATTAGTGATTTTTTGCATATAATTTCTAAACTAAATTAATGAAATTTAATTATTAGATTGGTAGTATTTTAATGTTTCATTAGTAAAAATCATTGCTAATTCAACTAGTGACTAAACTATACATTCAAAATAAGGAAAAAAGTGTATTTTTATTCGTAATATTCTAAACATATGTTGAAAATTGCAAAGCTCAATGGGTTTTTATGAAACTGGTATACAATGGTTTTGTTGAATCGTTTTTGAGATTGCTGATCACAAATCTGGATAGTTTTTAAATAGTAAAAACAGCGGATCCAATGTAGTCATCAGCGACCTCAAAAATTCCAGTCTGATAAATTTTAGGTGATTTTCGTTCGCCATATTCGACCGTCCATTTTTTATTTTCAAAACTTGGCTTTATATTAATAATGAACAAGTTAAAAAATGAATGTTTATAAAAATTCATAGACTTTTGCGATTTTGAACATATGGGTAGGAGATATTACGAATAAAAATTCATTTTTTCACCATTTTGAACGTTTCCTTTCCAAAATACACATAATGCTGAAAATTCGTCCGTCTGAGCGTTAATGGGTTATTAATTACTTTTAATAGTAAAACACAAATTGGTGCAATATTTTTCGCGACGTTTCTTTTCGTATCGAAGGTAAACGACCTTGTGCTTGATAAATTTTTGTATTTGTCGAAGGTATACCACACATCGTAGCTGCTGTCAAGTTGTCTTTCGTGTTTGTTGGTTTCTCATTTATGCGATATTCCACGTGCGTCCCTTCGTTTCGCCGCCACTATCCGTACGCCTAGCGATTTCGTCGACAAGTTTCGACATGAAATAAATACGTCTACATACAGATATATATAGAATAAATAAATATGATGGCTGCGTACCACATAGAATGGTATCGGTAGGGCGCAGAGAACCGGCCTTGAATCTGGCGGAAGGGTGGCTGAAGGCCCGACCGGCTTGTGCTATAGGAGCCTGCAGACATCGGAGGGGTGCCAGCCTTCCCGACTGCCTGCTTTTCGTTGTACAAATCAATACTAGCCGCTTTCGTTGTTGGCGCACGAAACGTGTCACCCACCGACCCAAACCCAAGAGAACAACAAGCGCATTCGCCGGCGCATCCCTCGAACGCGTGCGTAACCCCGCACGCACACGGACGCGCCCTGATAATGCACACATACACAATCCTGTACATATATGTCGGGGGAGAGATACGCATGTATGCGTGTACGCATTACGTAGCATCTGTCGTCGAAAAAGAGCGAGCACGTCTCGCAAGTAGCGTCGCGATTCCAATGAGTCTTCGGTGTCGGAATTTTCAACTTTCCGCCGGACGCTACCAATTAATGCTCCTCCGACAAGAACTCGGATTAAGGATTACTTATTGCGGTAATCGCTTCCGATTATATCGGGATATTTATGGAATTTCCGCCGTGCGGCCGCCAGATGCCGGATGAACTACTCAGATGCCAGGCAGATTTTATTTATTGTTTTGAGGAAGCTTAGGTTTGAGGATGTCGTGTTCTCGAAGAATTTTGAGTTTTTGGTATTTTGAATTGTTGGCTTTTTAATTATTGAGAGTCTTGTTGCATTTTTATTTAAATCCATAAAATCATTCATCGTTATGCCAGTTCATTAAGGACATTGTAGAAATCATGAATTCTGACTTTAATCATGTATCATGCTTGAAATGATAAAATGCATCTCAAACAGATGATATACCATAAAATCGTACAAGTTCGGTGAAATATGAAATATGACCGAAATCATGAATCAAAATGAAAGTAATGAAACATGGCTGAAAAAATGAAATATCAGTACAAAACAAGTTACATCTTTGAAAACACTATTATTTTTGTAAACACTTTATATATTTATTTTTTATATATATACTTTATATATACTTTGTAAACACTATTCAAATAAAAAGAGAGAAATGTTTAGAATCGTGAATTACGACTAAAATCATGAAATAAGACTGAGTTACTAAAGACTGAAAATTAATAATCTAAATTATGGAGTCATATGATTAAAATCTTGAAATATAATTGGAAATTTGACCAATCACCAATATCACGAATTTCAAATAAAATGTAAAATATGACTGAAATTATAAAAAATGAGATTGTGTATTATGACGGAAATTAGAAAAATAACTAAAAATATGTTACAATTCAGAAATCGTCGAAAAAAAATAGGAAATTCTATTAAAATCACATAAAATCATAACGTTTGATCGCACTAATCAAAAATTGTTGAAAACATCTTATATCACAAAAATGACGAAAATTAAAGAAAATTTGAAAAATAATTGTCAAATCATAAAATGTTACTGAATGTATATCACATATGATTGAAATGAAAAAATTCATCTGAAATCATAGAATCATACTAACAAGGGGAACCCACGGTCGTGGGGTCACGATTTTTAACGGACATTTTTGTACGTATTCTAGGGCGAAAATAAAAATATACGTGTTTCAGCATTTTATCCAATGGGTTTTGGTTTTTATACAATAAATTATTGAAATTCACGTTCTTATTGCCATATATGGGCAAATCCACAGAACTTTTGACTTTCGTGTTATTTTAAGATTCACGTAAATAAGCTGTACAGAAATATTTATAAAACATTACTATTTACTAAAAAGGATATGCTTTTCAAGGTACAGTTATTTGTTTTGCATGATAGTTGATTAAAAAACCATAGGAAACACAAAAGCTCATAAAATTTGAATAAACTGCTGCGTGCAAATCGTTTTTTTTTTAATATTTTGTTCTGTAACTTTTGGAACGTGTATTCTTTTCATTTGAAAATCATGTCGTTGATTAATGGCACTTTATAAAAGCCAAAGATACTTGAAAAATAAGTGTGCCTACCGCTTAATAAGAATGACATGCGTCCAAAGTCGCGTGCAGCAGATTTATTGAAAATGGAATTTTCGTTAATTTCTAACAATAACTTTTGGAACAAACCATGTTATGGCACCATACTTTGGGAATTTTAAATTGATGATATAATAAGTGACGTATTCCAAGGAATAAGGTGTGCTTGTCTCATCTCAATTCTGTGCCTATTACAACCTATATAGCCTTCGTGCGTAACTGTTGTTGAAAAATGACACTTTTATCAGGAACACGAACTATACACAATTAAATGCCTCGATTATTGGCGTAATTTATTGTTTTAGGTGTCATAATAATACTCTGAACTTGTTCCAGAAATACAATACGATGTTCAGGGGTAAAACGAGACATGAAATTATTTCTTTGACACAAACTCCTTTCTTTACACGGAAAAATGCTGAAATTTGTTACGCGCAGGTTTTATTGGTAACTGATCATAAATACGTTAACAAATATTAAAAATTGAAGATGGTAGATACAATATGGCGGACCAAATTTCTAAAGAGTTGCTTGAATCAGCTGAAACTGTGGATTCGGGGTCGCTCATCGGTCGAGATTCGCTATAGCTTTGCTCCAGAAATAATGAAAACGTAACTTTGTGTAACTTTGTTTTTCATCTCCCTTGCTTCATCTTTTCTGGTTAAAAATTAATAAATATGGTACTAATGACAACTTACGTTATACCTATTTAAAATTTATAGGGTATTTTTCAGGATTGCCGGGATTGTAATGCCTTAAATCGACTTAAATAAATGTTTGCTGCTAAAATTCGTAGATTATGAACCTAAAAGTAAAAAGAAAGAAAACCCCCGAATACCCAATTTGAGCTTGTGTGAGTAATTTGTTACAAAATAGGTCTTCCATATTGAATTCGCCATCTTGAATTCTGAATATCTGTTGACGTATTCGTGACCAGTAACTTAAAAAAACCCCGAGTAACAAATTTCATCTGTTTTCCGCGTACAGAAATATGTTTGGTTCGAAGATATAATTTGATGTCTCGTTTTACCTGACTGCGCGGGAACAATCCTTTAAAAGTCGTAACGTGTCGTTTTTTCTACATTTTATATGTTTAGGAGTGGCCTCAAGTTGATTTTAAATGTGTGCCACCGAAAAAAAAAATGTTTTTTTTTTTTTTAAAGCGTAAAGTTAAAAGTTCTGTGGATTTACCCATATATATCAACTTTTGAACGTCAGATACATTCCCCTTGAAACATTCGAATGTCTGACATTCGCATCATAACCCCACAGCGAATTCCTGTAAACATTTCAAAAGTCGAATGCAAAGCATTTTTATATGAATTAATTTATGATTTTTGCGCCCTTCCCTCCATTTAAATGTAATCGCCAATTTGAAATTCTTTAAACGTGTTTAACCTGCGGCGGCAAGAAAAGATTTTCTTTTAAGTACTATAATACACTATTCTTATACTATTTTGAAGTACGGTAGCTCGGTCTTTTTCCCTTTTGAGAAAATTTAAAAAAGAAGTATTTAAAATTTTATAATGGGAAAAATATTTCACGCAATAAAAAATACGAAATAGGAATGTACGAAATAGGAACTTTAAAAAGAGGAATTTTACTGCGAAAATTTAATTTTTTTTAAATTTGATATTTTTATATTTTTATCTCCAAAAGTATACATTTTACGAAAAATGTACAACAAATATTTTTTGTTTAGAATTGTCCAAAGAATCTAATGGAATTTTCTCAGTATTAAAAAATCAAATGTTCAAATTAACAAAATTGTGCCTCTGTTTTGAAAATGTTGAATATTTGATGTTTTTCGTTCCTGACAAGATTTGTTTAGATTTTTTCGATAATTCTAAATAAAAAAATATCTCTTCTGAATTTGATATAAAATGTATATTTCCGGAGATAAAAAATGTAACATTGTCTAAAAATGCCATTTTTGCAGCAAATTTCTCCCTTTGAACCACCATATCTCTAGATATATGTTAAATCTGAAATTTTTGCACCCGATGCATTTCGATCCGAAATTTCAAGTCCAGAAAACAGGCAAAATTTTGGGTGTCTCTTTGCCTGGTGTCAAAAAGATTGACAAAAAGTAGCTTCCACAGCAATTAAAACCCCGTAGAAAGTTATCGCTGGAACGGTGACGTGCGAAACACGAGCAACAGATAAATAAAACGTAAAATTACGTAATTCGCCGTAAATTTAACGAGCAGCACCGACGACGACGAGGACGACGACGCGACAAATGAAACGTCATAGGAAATGTCGTCGCGCATCAATTCGCGAGGATTCGACTGTTACTTATTCGCCGTGTTCTCTCTTCCCTCCGCGTTGCGCTTGGAATGGCGTCTCTCTCGGTCGGTCGTTTCCCCTATCGCCGCCCTCCCTCCACGTCCCCGAGTCACGGCTGCCGTGTGTCTGCGGGAGAAGCGAGTAGCGGCTCGGGAGGCGCCCGCGGGGTGGGGGACGTTCATTCAGCGGCGTTCTCGCGCCGCCGTTTATATACGCGCGCTACTCACGCTGTCTTGTACTACGAGAGCACTCACACCGTCCGCGTCCCTTTCACCCACGCGCTCGCACACTGGCGGCCCTCGTTCTGCGCCTGCGCGCTCCTGCATCAACGGTGCACGTTGCTTCGGCGGCGGCGGCGGCGTCTCTCGAACGCCCGCGCACGCGAGGGGCAGATACAGGAAGAGGCCCTTGGACGAGAACGTATTTATACGTCGTGCATGCATGCGCGTCTGCCTGCGTGTAGGCATTTCGCATTCTTAGGTTATTAAGCGCATGCTGCGCATTTTGTCCACGGGAATTATCCCTGCCTCTCTTTTCTCGCTTCACTCGCTTCGTCGTTTATTTCATTAATCGACCCTGAGGAATACGCGTTTTCATCGGAACCTGCGCCGCTTCCTTAAGGTTCATTTTCATCGCACGCCCGCCATTACGGCGTAAGAGGCGCGCCATTTTTATTAGAAATTTCATGCTCTATAAAGATTTAGTGCCATTTTGTGGTAGAATCATGAAAGACTCGCGACATCTGATTGGATAATATACAGTACTTTACATTTTTTTACACTATATTAGGTCAGCCATTTTGAATTTTGAGCAACCGACGACAGATTGGTAATCAGCGACCCCAAAAACCCTCTAATAACAAATTTTAGCAGAATCAAGTAACATTTTGCATTTCGGTTCGCCATATTGGATCGGTCATCTTGATTTTTGAAATTTTGACCTCAAATTTGAATCCAGCGACCCCAAAAACCTATGAGTAGTAAACATTGCGGAAAATGAAAAACTTTTATGCTTTTTCGATCGCCATATTGGATCGGCCATTTTGAATTTTGAAATTTTGACCTCGAATTTGATTTCAGCAACCCCTAAAAACTCTTCATTTACAAATTTCAAGACAGTTGGTTGAGTCGTTTCAAATATATTAGTCTATAGACGCCATCACCAGTTAGCGGTACTATAATAGTATTTTTCGGTACTGAAAGCTGTAAGTGTAAAAATTCGATTTCGCGGACTGTATTTAGTCCGCATAGGTTATTTTTTTGACAGCGTGTGAAAAACTTATTTTGCTCCTTAAGGAGAGAATGCGCTATTTAACTTCCACGATATAGGGAGTAAAATAGCATTTTTAGTTCAGAGTGCGAGAAAATAGTATATTATATAACAAGGGCGCAATTATTGACCTTCCATAAGTGCGAAGTTTGTCAATCACACTCGTCGGAGATTGATATTTCGTCCGTGTCAGATGTATACGATATTTTTTGAAAGGACGGACGTAGGACGTGATAATTTGCGCCCAAGGATTTCACCGCAGGGCACAAAGCCGAGTTCTACTCCCGGAGTGTTAAATAATATAGTATATAATTCGTGCGTTAAATTACCATATTATTATACGATGTGCCAATTTTTTGTGAATAAAATAAACATCCAAACAATTCCAAAAACAACAATAAATTAAATTACATTCTTATAGGATAATGTTATTGTTTAATTACACATTACAATAAAAATGTCACATTTTACACGCCATTGAGGAAAATGTCACTTTACCAAGTTTTGTTTATTATAGCTTTTGCTCGTAAATAAATATTGTATAAGAATCTTTAAAGCGAATCGGAATGACAAATAAAAAAGTTCCACCATACTAAAAATTGGAATAAAAAGAAAAAGAAAATGGTCCATTTCAAAGCATTGAGTAGCCACCATCTCACTTCTTCTCTCATCACTCCTTGCTGATTTTATTGCCGATCTCTCATTCCCCTGTTTTTGCACGTTTTACGTTCTTTCGGACTTCCCCCACTCTAGCACGCGTCTTTGTTTTTTGTTTTCGTCTCGTCTCTGCCCCCCTCACGAGTCTATATTTTTTCAGCAAGTTTGGTTCGCCCTTCCAACTCGCGAACAACCGGCTGGAGAATCAACGATACGGAAAAAACCACGTTGACGCTTGTTCTGTATAAACTTGAATGGATTTTTTTATGGAATTCCCGGGAACGCTTTACAATGCGTGAGAGATAAACTTTTCAGATAGGCACAAATGATGCTCTGCACGCCGAGGTTATAATTGAATCGTTCATCTTTATTGGTGTTTTGTTTTATGGACCGTTTTTAAAGTGGTTTCTTTTTGTACGACATTCGCCATCTACTGTCGTAATCGTCACCTAACGGTTATAGGCGATTCATTCAAGAATGGCATTTTGGAACTATTTTATAATGGCTATCTTGTGAGATATTATTAGGTTTTATTACTGGAGGTTCGGAAAACAGGCAGGTATTTGTGTTTATATTTATTATTTTTATTGTAATTTATTCTTTGTAGATTGCTTCTGAGAAAAGACATCCAAGTCACAGTTGGAATAATAAAGTTTCTTACATTTGTAAAATCTGAGTTAGTTAAAAACTACGAATTAAAAACAAATTATTACTAAACTAAATATTCGTCCTTTTAGTTGAGTAAAATGGTAGTAATAAATTAGTAGTTTACTATTTTATATTAAAAAAGTTGACTAATTTATAGTAACCTACTTTTCATTTTAGATTACAAGTTTTTACTAATTTTTAATAAGTATACTGCATATATTTCAAATTATTGTAATGAAAAGTTGTCAATAAATATATTATAGAATCATGTAAAACTGACTAATTAAACTGTAGGACAACGTCGGAATTCATTTTCCGAAGCAAGTAAATTTATTAAACGCAGATGATATATTAAAATCCCTTTATTAAAAGTACCGATTACAATTTCATTAAAGAAACGTACAAAATTAAAGAAATATAAAAAAAAAGAAGTATTTTCATTTCCATCCAATGCAATTTTTATTACAGGATTCGTGAATCATAAATAATCGCAGTATTTTTTTAGCGATTTATCTTAAAAGGTTACTTTCCTCTTTGATCTCGACGCAGCGACGAAATACACGAAATTACTTTAGAACTCATCGTATCGCAACGGAATCGTGAAATATTAAAGATTACATTGATTTATTGTATTTTTATTTGCGTTATTATTGTTCTTTATTCTACAAGCCGAGTACTGCAATGCATCATTCCATAAAAAAAAACTTTATCGGTTTCGGTTGACAAAGTGTATTAAAAGTAAATACATCCATCTAATTGAAAATATTTAAATAAAATTCAATTACGAATGCAATATTCCGCTTGCTACTTTCATCGCATAAAGCAATCACAGATATTAAATAATTCCTGCAATATGTCAATTGACTATTATTCTGCACGGACACATTTTTTGTCATCAAAATTATTAAAATTGTTGGATGTTCTAAATATAAACAAACGTTGATTTTGTTGAATTTTAAGTCTTAGGCTAACGTTGTCTAGTTCCCTTTAAAAAAGTGAAATAAATATTTTATTGAAACAACGCATTTCTTAATTTTGTGCAATTTATTTGGTACCTGAAAGTAACGAAATGAAACTACAGAAACGATCAGTTCTGATGCCGTTAGGTAATAATCGAAAATAAAACCCCGAAAAATCATGAACACCTGGTCCTCTCAGGCGCCCCTCGAAAATCGAGGATCGACATTATTCGCACACGCCTTATTTCACGCATTTCGAGGCTTTCGGCTTTCAGTCTCCGATGATCCAATAATACAATGCCTCTTACGCCCTCTTACCATTGAAATTAGATACTGCGAACAATTTTATTTGCAGTTTTCTTAATTTTACTTTTGTAATGATTTTATACTCGGTTTATTTCGTAAATTAAAGGTAAATTATTTAGTCAATGAGGTTAGGTAACTATCATAAAAATGCTTAAAATTTAAAAAAAAAAGAATTGTTATGTAGAAAATTTAATGTTTCAAAACCTCCATGTGTAATAAAATAGGTAAGAGAAGTACAATATTAAGCGATGCGTCACGGAGGATCTTATGTCAGCCATTGCCCAGCCACCGTCGCTGACGCCAATTATCATCTATCCTGAAGGTCTTTGCCACTTTCCACGTCAATTGCGCATGAGCACGTTAACTGCACACGAGCTGAGCGTAGCAATTCAGTATCTGCATTACGCGTAACAAGTTCATTATTGAAAAGGAAAAAAGAGTACTCATGAATTTTTCTTTGAGAAAATATCGTAAATTTTCCAATACCTAAAAAATGATTAATAAATCGTAATACAACTTCCGGCGTACTTTGGTTATCGTACACGTGCCGTAAAGAAACTGAGCGCACCGGTGGTGGTCAGTGCAAAACTCTATTAGGCATGTACGGTTAAAGCTATAGGCTACAGTCGCATTATTGTTATATAGTTACGGTAGAATGCACGCTCTCTGACGTACAGGGACTGTATTGCCCGGCGTGGCGCAGCGCGTTGCATTCCCCTGCGGTGCATTGACTTTATAACCCTCCTCCTTCCCTCCTCGTCCACTTCCTCCTCCCCCTTCGCCGCCCCGCGGAGCTCTATCCTTCGATCCCGGCCCCCCTTCCCGCCCACCCTTCGCGTCCACTTCCCCCTCCACCGCCCTCCTCATCGCTAGGGCAATCGCCTCCCCCGGCACAACAACAACATTCCTTCCTCTCTGGAGTCCCTTCATGCCACGCAGACGGCTCGCTTCCATTTTGCAGTTTCCCACTCTTAGTCCCTTTACCCTCATTTTTTTATTATTTTTAAAGGAGGGGGCGAAATAAGATTCAGAAAAAGCCATTTTTTTTAAATGTATTCTGCTACCATAATTTCAAAACTGAAGCTTCTAAGCCAGAGAAGAAATGGCAAATATTTTTGGTTTCTAGGTTAGGATTTTCATGATGTTTAATTTATAACCTCAACATTAATGAAGCGAAGAATAACATTTAAAAAAAAAACATTACACTTTACATTCTGTTCTTATTAAATGCATTTTTAATGATGCAGACATTTTTATGCTACAAATTCATCTCTTCAGTTGAAGCTAGAGCAGATTCGCAGCAGCGGATTCAAGAAAACTGTGGAAATGGATAATATCTTATTAAAAATTACTTGCATTTAAACTTTTTAGACAAATTTTATACAAATGATCTGTTTTTGGCAATTTTAATGGCTGAAAACCATAGTTTTTTCGAATCTGCTGCTAGCTTCAGCGTCATGAAGTTTCTATAACCTTCGTCCTTTCTAGAAGAAATTTAAAATAATACACATAAAGAAATAAATCAACAGTAATTGTAGAGAAGAGCACAACGAACCGAAAGGTGGCGCCTCGCGCATAATACAGGATTAACTGTTGGACCAACTTGAGGAAAGTCCCACGGTATTATTACGGACTTATTATCCGGTAGCTATTCTGGCCGTACCGTAAACACTAGAGCACTCGTTATGCAGATTAGTCAACGAGCTTTTGCTGGAAATTGGCCTATCCGACGACACTTGAGCGGAAAAACGAACGCGTCCTTAGCAAACAGACGAGTCTTCCTTTTGTCGGCGAAGATTTTTCCACGGAAAGGAACAGACGACCATCTCCCAGGAGGGCTCGAACGCGGCGAGATCAAGAGTTTTCCGGGAGATGAGATTCGGAAAAAGACTTTAGGTACGCGACCCCCGGCGTTGTCCCAGGAAGGACCTAAGTGACGCTACATTTTGACGTTTGACCCTGCCACGTTTATTGACTATTCGGTAGTAAATTTCGCTTAATTTTTCTGACCCGGATACAGTTTTGGAAAAAAACACACACAATTCTAGTGATTTACAGGATTGTCACGTTAATAAAAATATTTAAAATTTTTCAATAATGCACCGAATTGTGTATGTTTTTGCGAATTCTGAGTGGGTCACATTTTTTTACGAACTTTCACTCGTGCGATACCCAGGACGAAAAACGATTAATCAACTACTTTCGTACGACAGATGCAGGAACAAACGCCCCCGACAGATTCTCTTTCCCTTTTTTTTCAAACATTTGATGCGAAGCTAATCGGGAAAATTTATGCGACTTTGCCGAAATATTTTCTTCTTCAAGGGAAGCCGTCGTCGATCAACGGTCCGCGACACGCCCTTCTTGCCTACCTTTCAAGCCGTTCTCAAGAATTTTCCACTCGAATAGTTTCATCTTACGAACTTTCTATTCTTTGCGGCAACAGAACTGAACATTTTCGTTTTCGAGTTGAATTTGTGTTCTAAGAAAAAAGTAATGTTTTTTTTTTCTAAAAGAGGCAGATGAAAATTGATTGAAAAGAGATGAATGAGAAACGAATATTCATGAATGAGTTTTTGTGAATGGTGAACATAAATTAATGATGTGTTTTGAAATGTTGAAAGAAAATCTGTTATTTCACAAAACGTTTAAAGAAAAAGAGGTTAAGAGAGTTTGGACAATTTTTTTTCTTGAAATTCATGAAATCATTTTTTAATTAATTTAAAACTTTTACGAATCACAATAACGGAATTATTTGTTAATTTCAACGTGTTACTGCGTAATAATTTTACTTAAAAGGTAGTTTTTGTAACTAAAACTTATTCGTCCCATTAAATTCATGATTTTGATGATTTGTGTAAATTCGTCTTATAGAATCTCGAGTTTCAACGACTTTCTATAAAATATGTCACTCGGAGTTTAGAACGTCGCGAATCGAAAGCAATATATAATATCGCAACGGCCCTTTCTTCCTGGTTTTCTAAGTGCACTTGTTTCGCCACGACCGAGGCACGATTCCCATAGATCAGATTCGTACAGTTTTATTGTCCCTTGAATAACAAATAGGCATTCGTGTCATCTTTTCATTGCCTAACGAGCTGCGATACGTTTTTTTTTGTCTCCACCGTTACCGCCGGGTAAAAATCTCTACGAGGGGGAACCCTTAGGAGCGCAATTTAAATTTCTGACCTAGCTTAACGTTCGTTTCAAAAGATAGAAAAGAAAGAACCTAAAGGAAGTTGGGTCTGGTTGCGGTTCGGAAATTGCCATTTCGTTTCGCAACGATTTTTTAATATTTTTTTATTTCTATTAATGCGAAAGCAAATTTCTTAATAATGTTTACTTTGAGTATTTCTATTGCATTAAGTATTTGTAACATCGATTTTGTTATTAAATTTTTTAGCAATTGATTGAAAATTAAAATTCAGGTTTACATGCCATTTAGTCAGATAAAGTATAATTATAAATGACGAAAAAAATAGCAATTTAATGTACTGATCGTTACTTCCGACGTTTAAATTCCTAATATTAATGTTAGTTCCATACATTTTTAACAAATTTGAAATCAGTATTTCTTTAGTAATTCTTGAGGAGAAATTCAGTGGTGTAAGAATAAAAAGTGTAAGAAAATTTTTTCATCCATAAATTTCAGTTACAAAAAAAAAATGTCTTTTTGAAATAATGTTACTACTTTTTCCTACATAATTTAAAAATTCATGAAAATTAGGGTGAATATAAAAACATTTTCTAAACAACGGATTATAAGAAAATTTCATTTTTGTTGAAAAACATTTTATTTTTGTGGAACAAAACAATTTTTTTAAGCGTCCAAAAACATTTACATTTTTTATCCTATCACCACTGAATTCCACGTTAAAAATTCCTCTAGAAATAATTTTTACAAGTACTACATGTTGGTGCTAAGTCGTCTAATGAGTATTTCAAATCATTGGTTTTCATCAAATTAATTGTTATGGTGTGTTGATACTAATTCTTTCGATGGGAATTAAAAATAAATGCCAAAGTTACGAATTAAACCTTAAATTATAAAGAAGGAACCATGAGCCTGAAGTTACCAACTTTATGGTAGTAAATTATCAATTTTTGTATTGATGAAAAATTAGTTGTACCAAAAATACTGCCGGTTGCAAAGTGAATCTTTATTGCATTTTTCAAAAATCTCCTCTCGTTCAAACGTCGGATAGCTTGAATCACATTTTTCAAACCAAATGGCTCAGTTGTTACTTTTGTTACGTATTGTTTATTTCCTATTGGAATAATTGATTCAAACTCTTATTGAAAGTAAAGAAACATCATGAAAATTAATTTCTATTCCGTAATTTTCCGCCGCTATTATTTTAGATGTAACAAACTGTAATGTCCAAAAACTTGGAATTATTGGTTTCAGATTTGACAAGAGACCAAACTTTTTTTCCCACGTGAAAGTTGAGGAAAGGAACGATAATTGGATCGGATCAATTTATTTGAAAAAACATTATAGTTAAAACAGTCTAAGACCTGTCCGAGTACCGGGTCCCACGAGAACGAGGACCTCGGCGAAAAGGCCGGTAAGACTTGGACGGTAGAAAAGATAGACGCTAGATTTAGAAGAGGGTTATAAACATGCATAGAAATGTGTATGTGTGTGTAGTCGCGGTGCAAAAGGCGCGAGTGAGCGAGCGAAGACACGGGATATTCCCATGGGCCCGCGGAACGGACGTAAAACGCGAGCCTTAGCGCCTCGGGGTCCCATTGTGCGCTAAGGGGTCGTCGCCCCGAAAAAAAGGAAGAAAAATAGTTGAAAAGGTCGGGCCCTCCTAACCTCGAACCTATTCCTATAAGGTCAGATACCAGCTTCCGCGTACGGGACTTTTCTCGAGCTCCTCTTCACACGGCCTGCGTTGAATCGTCCGGACCAACCCCTGACGAGCGTTCCCGCGCATATTCGCCCCGAATCCCGTCTGATTTCATCCCTTCACAGTAAATCTATGCACTCGTACCATAGAAATATGGTATTGTGTGTGGGTATACGCGGACTGGTCTCGCGACCTCCGCAATTTCATTCCACCGGAATACATTCGCACACTCGATTGAAAACCACCGAGTATTCACACACTAGATCACAATCGCGATCATTTATGGAAGGATCAGATCTACATAATCGATTCTCAATCTTGATTCAGTAAGGTCCGTGAAAAAATTTGGTTCAATAAGATTCTTGTTATCAAATTATGATAACCAGATAATCATGTTTTCTTATGGAAATTACTGAAGTGTGCGTTAAATTTTAAGAAAATCAAAGAAATATTTAATTTAAAAAGTATTTTAGTGCTCCACAATTTTTTTCTTGAATTTTTGTTAAAATTTTGGGTTTAATTCAGTAATATTTCTGGAAAAATCAACTTTTTGTAAGAGTTTCCATTTTTTTTCTATTTTGGACTTGCCCAAAATGAACACTACATGTAACAAAATACTTTTCTGCATAGAATTTCAGTCGGTACAATAAAAATTAAGTTTTCTAATTTTAAAATACAAAAATTACGAGCATTTATTTAACAAAAATCAGGATTTTTGTAGGATGTTTTTTACTTATCGTTATTTTTTTTCCAATTCTCACAATGGAATACCGCAAATATTTATAAATATCGCATCACAAATGTTTGGGTTAGAAGACATAACAAGTGCATAAAATTTAATTACAAAATGGCGGCTCAAAAATGGCTGCTAATTTCGATTTTTTCAAAATCATGATCGCGTATACTCAGTCGATTGACCAGAATAAGATCACTTGAAACTTGATTCCCGGAGTTTTTTGAGATCGCTGACTCCAAATTTCAAGTTAGTTTCCAAAAATTCAAAATAATGGAGCCAACTTCATTAACTTCAATTACTTCATTCTTGGTATTTGGTGGTTTTTTGGAGTCGCTGATTCCGGTTGTGGATCTGCCATTTTAATTTTTGAAAACATCAGATTTGGCGACAAAAACAGCCGGATGCCAAGTTTGAAGTGATTTCAT
This sequence comes from Trichopria drosophilae, assembly GCA_030407085.1. Taxonomy (NCBI): domain Eukaryota; kingdom Metazoa; phylum Arthropoda; class Insecta; order Hymenoptera; family Diapriidae; genus Trichopria; species Trichopria drosophilae. The sequence goes on from CM059584.1 coordinate 41,617,001, forward strand.
TCTGGCCAATCGATTGAATACATGCGACTAAGATTTTGAACAAAAATCGACTTTAGTAGACATTTTTGAGTCCCCATTTTGAAGTTAAATTTTTTACAATAGTTTTGTCTTCTAGCCCAAACATTTATAACGCAATATTTACAAATATCTGAGGTTTCTGATGTGGGAAATGATAAAAAGAATAACGATAAATGAAAAAAATACCTAAAAAATTCTTGACTTTTGTTGCTCATAATTTTTTTGCTTTTAAATTCAGTGAATAATTTGACTATTTTAAAAATATCTGTTCAAAGTACTTTTTTGGTTTTTAATAAACTGTTTGTTTGAATTTAAAAGTAAAAATTACACAAATTTCGTGAATAAATTTTGTTTCTTAAAAAAAGGACAATTTTATACTTAAAAACGACTGTCTATGAATAAAGTGAAATATAGATACGTAAAGAAAATGTGAAAGAGGGAAAAATGGTTTTCATAATATTAAAGCCTTGTTGTTTTTACTATATTTGATACTATTTATTCAATAAAATTCGCACATAATGTAGAAGAGGTAAAAATATTAGACAATTAAAAAAATATTTCGAATTCTCAAAAAAGATATCTTATTCAATTCAACTGCGCATTAAATATAGTTTATTTGATGTTAAATATGAACTGCATGTAAACTTGCAAAAGTTCAATAAGAATAGTAAATATTAAGATAAATTTTGACCTGAAAATGATTGAAATCCAGCTCTTGAAGAATAATCACTTTATACTTTAAATTTCTCTTTTTAGCTTAGTTATTACGGAGTATTAGGAGATCATTTAATACTGAATTTATACAAATATAATATAGAACTAAAAGAAGGAGTATTAGCCGATATTAGTTGGATCTTTTTCATTACTACGTAAATCCTACTGGACAAGACACTTGATTACTTTTATCTCGATTTGTATCATCATTTTTGTTTGTACATGATATTTACGGCACTAAAAGACTAGATGAAATGAATGTCTTGAATGTAACTTGTTAACCAACTAATTTCATCAACGTTGATTAACATTTTATCGTTGATTAAGCTCCAAATCACTGATGCGATTGGTGTTTTAAATATTTAATCAATGATTTTAATCTCTACATATGAACACATTCCCAGAAGGTAATAGAAGTTGTTTAGAATTGCAATCCTAACAATGTGATTGATTCTACCGCATTTAATTTGCCTAATCTATGGGATCTATTAATATCTTCGAGGAATTGTACATCTTTGACGATGTAATTTGAAAAAACGATCGATTAATTAAAATTAAATGAAAATACTTTATGTAATTGTTTAATATCGTCCATAATTTAATGTGCGAATTGTTAACTAGTTGAAGGACATTTATGCCGAAAAAATGTAATGAAGATCTACCCCTTGTTCAGTTTGTTGTAATCAAGTATTTTTATGAAAGTAAACGAATCTAGTACCTCCAACGCTTTTCGCGAAACAATTATTCGAGGGAAATAGGATCGTTCTTTGTTTTGAAAATTTGAACTAGGTGGTTCTGGAAAACCGCGAAAGGGGTCCGAATTTCAAAGGAGATGACCTGGCTCATCGTTAATTGTTGGATAATTACTGGCGCACTCGCGAACTTCCAACTGCAAAGTGCGAACAAAGCAAAGACCAATAGTACGAGGGTTCAATGGATCTTTCGTGTTCCGGGGCACGAGTTGGAGATAACGCAACTTCCGGTTCCTCCAAATAAATCTCAGTGGTGAATTGAACACCGTTAATGAAAGATTTTCGCTTCTAAAGTTATATCTGGAAAAGTTTTTCGATATTTTCATTGGGAAAATTTGATTATTGTATCGTATTACAGTATATTAAGTATCGGATACTAAATTTTAGCGAATTTCAAAAAAAAATATTTATATTCATAGAAAAGAACCAATTTAATACTCAATTATTAACAATAAGATTAACATGTCAGGAAAGTGATTCAGATAGGTATTTTTTGTTTTTTTTATGTTAAATGTTAAATTATACAGTATTATTATAAGTGGTCCACTTTAGAAAGTAATTAACAAAAGATATTTTGTTAATTTATGGTTGAGTTCCAAATTGTATACGAAACGTAATAATCAAAATATAAGTAAATAATGAAATTAAATGAAAAAAAATGAAATATATACATGAAAAAGTGACATGAAGAGGAGTATTTCTTTTGAGCTTATGCTGAATCCGGTTTCAATAAGTTTTGGACGCGCCATTCTCACGGTCGGCTTTCATTTTGATTCTTCGCTCCGTGTTGTATCCAATCTCTTGTTCGTAAAGGCAATATTTGTCCCTCTTTCTCTCCTCTTTCGTTCAGGCCGTAAAATTTTATATATAATAGTCTTCATTACGATGATCGTCTCCATCGAAATCTCTAGTACATTTCTTCTTAATATCTTCGATGAACCGGTAATGACTTTATGGTCTCATTTCGTATTTTATTGTAATGAATTTAAGAACATTTTTTTACAATTTAATTAATCTAATAATTTGAAATTTCTGTTTTTTAATAATAATTTTTGTTTTCAAAGACATAACTGAATAAAAATAACAAAACAGTTAAAACAGAATCAATTCCAATCTTTGATGTAGTCGGTGATGTACCCTCTTACTATTTCAAAGTGACGAAAAATACCATTCATTTTTGAAATTAAGATTTTTTGTTGATTACTTAATTTGTTTATTTTCCATGAGTTCACCGAAAATAAAAAAAATAAATTTATTTAAACTTACTTGTTTCTGTTCTGTCGTGTTTATTTTTGACACTACCCCTCAATATTGGCCATTCTTACGTTCTTTTCACAACAATCATTATTAAAAAAACAAATTTTTGGACTCCATCGATGCAAACTTTACGTACAAATGTCTTTTTTGACGAATTTTTATAAAAATTATTTTGTTACAGTTAAAGTTCATTACATTTTGCGTTTCACTTATGCAAATCGTTAAAATTGCAACAATTACGGAATAATCGAATAGGCGTTTTCGCTTCTATAGGGGACGCGAGCAGCGTCTAGAGGCGCGACGGGCGACGCGCCGACGTTTATCGTCAAAGACCATTACATATTTATATACGAAATTGCATGTAGGTCGGCAAGCAAAACTCTGCTCCGATTCGCATAGAAAATTTTGAAACTCCATTAAACTTGGTCTGGACGGAATTTCCTAGTGGCACTTCCGACGCCGGCGTCGGCCTCCCGAGGAAGGTGCGCGCCGATAATCCCGGAAGCTAAAAGCGATGCGTGCGCTCATCGATCGCTGTCACGTGCATTCGCGAATCCCGAGTACTTACTGTCTTCCCACACCGAAAGACACTTCGATGAAGGATCCGTTAATAATTCCCGACCACTGTCCATTCTACGACCAACTTGTGCCAAACTAATTCCGGCACATGTCGGGAGTCCAACTTTCCTAACAATTTTACAAATTGATCTCGAAAAACAAATTTTATAAATTTTGTTTAGTTTATGAAATATTTGTGTTTTTTGTTTTGCGCTGATTTTGGTCATATCAAAAATTGGCCAAAATGAACGAGAAAAGTTATGGTTTAGTCGATAGTTTCGGATAAATGTTGAAATCGAAGATATTAATTTTGGTGATTATTGATATTGTCGAAAGATATCCAGGACTATTTGGGTATTCTTTTAATAATAGTAGTTTTGGGTTTGTAAATAGATAAGAAAGACTATTAAAAAACTAACTAATAAGAGATTTTAATTAAAGCTTAGAAAATAATAGCCTACTATTTCATTGGTAGACTTTCGAAAAACTAACAGTGAAAAAAAATTAGTTCAGACAACTAATCGTGTAGTTGCTCAGTGAGAACTAAATATTTAGTTATTTTTACGCTATATTTAGTTAAACTGACTAAAATGTAATTAATCTGTGTATGTCCAATATTACTATTTACTGATGATCACTTGTTTGCATACTAAATACAAATCTTATTGTATCGTACTAAACTATTATCTGGGGTGTAGGTCGAAAAACCGACATATAAAAGTTAGGCACATCGATAAGCTGACAGTCATTTTTTGTAGTGTCGGATTTTTTACTGTCGGCAAAATGTTTCGATTGTTGGTTTTTTGATGTCGGCTTTTTTACTTGTCGGCTTTTTGATTCGTCGGTTTTTCGACCCGCACCCAATATCTGTACCATGAATTAGTAATTAAATGTAAATAATTTTTTAGTAATCAAAGTTTGGGTTCAACTTAATATTTATACTTAGATTGAAATTGATTATAAAAAATACTCACAAAAAAATCTATTTTTGTAATTTACAATGTTGACATTTTTCAAGAAGTGTGGAAATATTCTGCAACATGAATTTTGTAAAAAAGTTCATTTCAATAATAACAACAATTTTATAAGAGTAACTGTAATTTTGTTTTTTAATCGTAATAGATCTGTCCTATCTGAATTTTTCAAAACAGGTTTCAAATTCTGAGTTTCAAATGAATCCAATAATTGTCGAAATATTCATTCACTATTTTGGATCGCTTTTTTTTAAATTTGATTTGATATTATTTGATGAATTTAGAATCAATATCCAAGTACTCTCTTTAAATTGTTTATAATGTTAAAATGAAATTAATTCAAAAAATTAAACTGTTTTAAATAATCACTTTATCTAAACCGTTATTAAATTTTATACTACAGTGAAATAATTTCAATCACTTTAAAGAAAAATTAAACAAAATTACAAAAAAAAATACTGTTGAAATATAGGAATGTATTCGAAAATTAAAACAAAAATGTACTTGGTTGTACTTTTTAAGTCTAAAGCAGATATTTTAAAAATGACTGATCTTTTATTAAAAATCATTTGTTTTGTTCACGAACCTAATCTAGAATAAGACATTGAAAACATTCGCAGTTAAAATTATTAAATCTTACGTTAAAATAATTGTTAAAAAGCTGGGAAATTTAAAAAAATCAGTCAATTTAACAATAAATCCGAATAAAATGATGCATAAATGCAACAGATGCACTTTTCGTGCAAAGATATCCGGCATTTTCTGTTAGATTAGAATATAGTTTTCCGTGCGTGTTGGAAAATAGGAAAAGCATAGATGTGGAAGGGAGAGAAAAGAAACGCTGTATAATCGGGAAAGGAAATCAAAGTAGAGCAGAGCCGAGTGGAGAAGAGTCGAGTCGAGAGCAGAAACTCGTATAAGAGCGCGGCGCACAGGTAGAATGGAGAGCCGCGGCGCGTCGGCGGCCATGTTTGCGCGGGTGTGGTGGGCGTGGCGGGCGGTACCGACTTGAAGCTCGCTCTCCAACAAGTTTGGAGAAAGCGTCGGTCCTTGCGGCGCCCCCGAAGGTCCGCGGTTGGGGACCGCACGCGCCTTACCATTGGTTCGCCGCTTACCACCACCATCGGGACGAAATTTCCCGCGAGGTGGGGGGACGACTGCCTCCGAGCAGCCGGGGTGGTGGGGGGTCGGGCGGCCTCGGCGAGACGTCGACGTCGTCGTCGCGCGTCCTGTCGGCTCGGTCGCCGCGGGGGCGGGGGTGGGTCACTCGACCCGGCAGACGAATCGTCCTGGAATGCGAAATTTCTTGATGAACGCTCGCGAGTCGCCGCACCGCGTCATACACCCGCCTTCGACGGCCGGTCGACGTAACGATAAGATTTTTAATTGGAATACTTGGCCAGAGGGAATTCCATTCGATCCCCCCTCTACCGATGATTTCGCGAGTAAACATTCGACTTAATATTTTTATTGATCGAAATACATCTGAAATTACTCTTGGTACATAAAAATTAAAAAAAAATGTATTTATTAAAAAACAAACGACCTTGATAAGATTTGAACCCTCCCAAGCACTTTGATTTTTATGTTGTTTTATGTTTTACGTTTAAACATATTTGTTATTATTTTTAAGGTTATGTACGGAATATCATTTTTTTTTCATTTATGTAAAAGAAAATTTTTTCCGTATAATTTTAAAATACCAATTACTGCTCTCTAAATCTGAATTAGTTAAAACCCAATGAATAATCAATCTTGCTAATAAAAAGTTAAAACCTACTAATTTATTACTAATTTTACAAACTACTAAATTAAAAAAGTCAATATGTACTTATACATTAGTGGAATTTTACTAATGAATTAGTATTTTCGTACTATTTATCAGTAAAAAGATTATTACTTGATGGCAACCCACTTTTCGTTGTAGATAAGTTGATTTTGATTAATTCAAGTTTAGAGAGTATAAAGTTTGTTACAATTCATGTAAATCTTGCAGCAAAATATTATCTTAAACAAATTGAAATTAACTTCAAATTCGAACAATTTTGAAAGGGCAAAATGCAAAATCGATTGGTAAATTATTATAATTGATTATAAACAACACCTGTAGTTTCTATTTTTTTACGTTTTCTCATTTTTGAAAATTGAATTCTCTTGATTTTTGGGATTACTGTAAAGAAACCAAAAGAAGGGCGCGTGCCCAATGTCGGCGATACTGCGTGGGACGCGACGTTTTCGTCAGTTCAACTTGCCACTTCCGGTGAAACGATCGGATCCAGGCACTTCCTTCTTAGTCGAAATGCTTCTTATTTCCCCCTCATCGAGTTATTTCGATCCGACGACTCGGGCCACTAGATCACATGTCCGCAATTGGAATGATTCAAAAACTCTTCAGTACAATTTTTAAACGAATTTGATAGCCGATTTTGCGCATGTACTATTTTAGAAATATTATACCGAATTATAATAAAATACATCTCGTTAATTGTATAATTTCTATTTTTGTTTCAGGGTAGTGACTGCCACGCTCATGGTGAGCTTATGTCAGCATGTCGCCGACTCGGGGGACAGCATATTGTGCTCCCAAATTGTGCAACCAATTTATCAAATGCTGGAGGACCCAACAGGTTAGTTAGTACACTGTCTTATTGCATGCAATGTGAAACATGTATAATAATTTGTAAAACGTGTAATTAGTAAGGGTAGATTAGTTGTATTTTGTGAAACCGTATGAAAAATTTCATTGTTTTGAAAACTCTTAAAATAAAAAATACTTGGTAATAGTTTCAACAATTAGTACTTTCGATTTTTTTATTGCTTCGAAAAGTGTTTTTTGTTATCAATATTTTTAATAATTTCTCTAAAATTTGTTGCATAAACATGTTTTATTATTTTTTTAATTTATCCAGTAAAGAGTTACTTGGATTGTTTATTGTCAGCAATAATTACGTAAATTTTTACACAAAATAAATATAAAATTTTTCACAATGACTGTAATTTCTTAGTATATGTGAAGTTAACAATGCTTCCGCTTTACTCCTTTAGAGTTATCCAGTAGTTATAAAGTTGATTTTCCAATTAGGCTTTAAATTATTTTGGCTCGTGAGACAAGTAAAACTTGATCCTAAATTGAATTCTCAATTTTCAAAGCGTTACTTGCCTCACAAATAAATGCTTTTTAGTAAAGAATTTTGCACCGCTTCATTGCAATTTTTCCAAATGCACAAAAACAGCCAAACGAGGCCATTGCACTCGAATTTGCAATTCTGTCGATGAATCAGGGTTGGAGATTTTTCTGAGCCAAATCCTGTTGCCATCGACCGCGACTTGCATGAATACCACAGGAACATGAATTGTTCTCTGGCATGTTGCGTTTTTTAGATAGCCGTTTAGTATAAATGTTTCGGAACATGAAAACGGCTTGCATTTCTTAGCCTTATCGTAAAATAAGAGTAGACAGCACTCAGCAAATCTGCAAGCACATGCACATTCGAGCCGCTTCTGTAAATGTCGGTTCCACCAATCACAAAAATTTCAATTTCTCCAATTTCATTAGCGGAATGTAACATCATACGATTTGCTTATAGTTGCACGAATGCGGCAAAAAAAGAGTAGTTTATTTAATTATCCGATAATTTGTTAATGAACATTTAAAAAGTCATTATTAAGTAACACAAGTGTGGTTAAATGAAGTATTTTTAATTAGTTTAATTAGTTTAATTAGTTTATTTAGTTATAATTGTAAAAATGGATTTTACATTTTACACGCTTTTGGAAACGTTAATTAAAAAATATAGTGAATTTTTACGTCGTATTTGCAGTAGTTCTTCCCTTATTCTAATTTGTCCAGTCAGGCAAGATGGCGGCCTTCTTCCCTTATTCTAATTTTCCCCTCTCCCCCACTACTTAGATTTGATGTCTCACTTTTGTCTCTTTTTCTTTTGTTGCACATTTGTATTTTGAAAATCCACTCGTCAACACACAAGTTAAAAATATATTTTAATAATAGACGAGAAAATATTTGTATTTAAAATATTTTAAGTTTATTTCAAGATGGCAGAAAAAATCTTAGGTATTTGTCTTTAGATTTTCTTTTTGTGGGTGTGTGTGTGTGCGTGCGAGTGCCTTCCACTACAGATAATTCGACGACGATGTAAATACTCGTTTCATTCCTTTTTCCTTTCTTCCCCTCGGTTCCTATCTTGGTCTTATTCTTGTGGGCTTGACAGGCATAAAAATAGCAGCTCGTGCCGCGTTCCTGTGGGCCGTGGGGTCTTCGCGGGGGTCGACAGAAGCATTTGTGGGTGAGGGACGCTGGGGGGGAGGAGGAAGTGCGACGACAGGCTGCCCTGCGCTTCCGGTGGTGCACGTGCCCCACCGGAAGCTAACTCGTGTCGTCGGACCTCGTATGCATCAGAGAATGGGAAAGGAATACAAAAAACGTGGTGATCAATGGGAGAGCGGTGTGTGCTGTTGTTTCTTGCATTCAATTAAAGCTGTATTTCGAAAAGAATGTCCATTTTCACGCAGACAAGGGTGGAGGATAAGGGACGTTTTGAGCGTCGATAATGGTATTCCGTAATTGGAAAAGTTTCAAGTGACGGGAAAGATTTTTTTTTTTATATTAAAGATATGGATAACCTCGGAAGCTACGACGCTGAAACTAGCAGTGGATTCTAAAAAGGGTTCACAGAAAAAAATAAGTCTTAAAATTGTTACATTTTAAATTCATCATTAGGTGAGGCTCAATTTAAGCCCGAAATTTCGTTAATTTTCTTAAATTCAGTCAATATTTAGGCTTAAAGTCTTACTTTCAGACAACAAAACTGACTTTCAGCCGATATTTTAGTTTGAAATAAGATTCGTATCATTTAGAAGCCATAAGCTCGATAAATCTTATTTCAAGCCAAAATATCGGCTGAAAGTCAGTTTTGCTCACTGAAAGTAAGATGTGAAGCCAAAACACTGACTGAATTTAAGACAATTATCGCAATTTCGGGCTTAAATTAAGCCCAAAATTGCGTTAATCACTTTCTATGACGTTAAAATTTACTATTAACCCCTTCGTTGGCAGAAGGAACGAAAGTGCCTAAAATGTTCGGAAATTTGTTTATCCCTGAAAATTCGTACCTAGAAGACACAATTTTCAACCCATAAAGGGTGATTTATTATTCCTATAGTTCGAACATTGTCTTAACAAGGATCTTTAGAGCCCTAAATATAATACTAGAATGTTTACTATAGAAATATGAAAATAATTGCATTTTATTTGTTATATTACGATTTTATTACTACATGGAAAAATTGAAATAGTTGGAACTACTAACTAGATAGTAGAAAAAGATACATATATCGTATTTAGTTAATTTTACTATCTAAGTAATGAAAAATTAGGTAGCCAAGTTGATTATTGAAATACTAAAACCAATTACAAAACATAGCTGCGTCACATGTTACTATTTTGATGGTAAAACCAACTATTTCTTTTTTTTTTAGTGTACTTGAACTTAATAAATTCCTTTGTATTGGGTAACTGCACCACATACATTTTTTCAGAAGTTGAGTTTTATATAAATAATATTAAAAAAATTTAGAAAATATTTAAAAGTTTTTATTAAAGGTTACGTATTTAACTGAAACTTTTCTAAGAAAAATTGATTGCAAGATTTTTTGTTAAAAAAACTGAATTAAAAAATTTACAGAAATAGTTTAGGATAAAAATATTCCACATACCAATGTCGGCCCAAAAGCGATTATTCAGTAAATAAAGAAAGGAGGAATTTATTCTCGAATCCTCAAAGGAGTTTGATTTCAGAACTGAAACTGAGCGAAAATCATTCATTTACGTATAAAACTGACATTTTCGGTCGTAGAAATGGAAAAAGATTTCTGAATCAACATCGTGGTTTCCACCTTTTCAGAAATGCAACGCGCAATATTATATTTGGAAGATACAAAGGTGTAGTACCCGAGTAAATGAGAATCTGTGGTTTAAGGGAATGGTGAGGGAGGATGTCGGATATTGAGGAAAGCGTCCAACACACGTGCGCTTTGCTGGGTTACCTATTTACATTGGGCCGTTTTAGAAGACGCGGAAACGCCCGTGGCGCGTGTCGTAGTCCTTGAGTGCACTCACCCCTTTTTCCCTACTACTTTCCCCGGAAAAGTTTGGAGGGGTGGGAAATGCCTCGAAGGGGAGGCACGGTGAGACAGACAACTAAATGGATAAAGATGCAGAGAATATGCGAGGCATCAAAGAGGAAAACTAACATTATTGCGACGTCGATTTTTTTTTTGGCCAAATTTTTACTCGCTTTGGAAACCACTTTTGGTTAGTTAGTTTTACTCAGTTTTTTCAACATGAAGATCAATATTAAATATTTTGTGATTTTGAATATTTTTTTTTAGTATTCGGTTATGAATTTGTCGCTATATTTGGAAAATTCAAAATGGCGTAGTCCTGTAAATTTCTATAGTTTACAAATGAAAAATATTATCGTATTTCAAGCAAAATTATTAAGGAAATTTCATGTAAATCATCCTATTTCCAAGAAAACGAAGTTCTAACTTTCCATGGTTCCAGTCTACTCATTGCATTATGGACATTTTGGAAATTTGTTTTCTAAGCAATTTAGGGATTAATCATAAGAGAAAAATTGTCTTGATAATTGGTTTAGATTAACATCCTATGTTTTCATTTGTGAAATTTAATTAAAAGTCGTCATTTTGGATCCCGTGTTTTGAATTTCGAAAATATGGCCATATATTCATAATAGATGGCGTAAGATTGACGCGATTACTTATCGGTATAGTTGTTCTAGTGTCATTTTTCCAAGGAATTGTGACTATCTTTAGGAGGAATTAAAAATTTGTTTACATTAAATTAATAAGAACCCGATAACGATGTATTAGTTGACATTTTATTGTAGCCTTAATGGGTTTGAGATAAAATACCATCAGAATATAATTAAATATACTGAAAATTAAAAGGTTAAACGTTAAAAAAAAGTGTTTTAAGAGATTCTAAAGTAGTCTGCCGATGAGGTAGAAATTTATAGTAAAAAACGTAAATTACAAATGTACGAATCAATTTTTCAAAATTCGGGCTCTGTTAGGCCAATTCTACTTCTTATATAGAGACTGTTACTGAATGTCAAAGAAGTTAATTAAGAATTGACCGAGACTTATTAGAAATTAATAAAAATCATCTATTTCTACAAGATTTCGGTCAATTCCGAATTAATTTCTTTGGCATTCCATAAGAATTCATATATAGTAATTAGAGTCATCCTTACAGAACCAGAATTTTGACAAATTGATTCAGACATTTTTAATTTTCGATTTTCAGCGTAAAATCTTACTTTACCATCGGAGCACGTATTTTTCTTCGGCATACAAACGTATAAAAAAAGAGTGCTGATCGGGACTACTAATCAATTTGGAATTAATATGTTTGAGATTAGCTTAATATCGTACTTATTTAGTATTATCCATTAAAGATCCATTAAATCGAAATAATAGGTAATATCTCCGATATCTGCTGATACAGATCTATTCGGTTTACCGAAAGTTAAGTTGTACAAGTTGGGAGAGTACATTATACATGAATTACTGTCTTTTAATCATGGACTAAAAAAATAACAATAATATTATAATAATTTTTCTTAATTTAATATTACGTTGGAATCATCCATGGATCATATTATTTGGGCAAATGTGATGCGAAAATGATCATAATTGTAGATATTTTTTAATTTTTTAAAAACATGAAAAATCTCTGGTTTTTTGTTTTTATTTTAAACAACAAATTTTTCTCTATCAATCTTCTGACAAAATAAATTAAAAAAAATGTATTTATTTTATTCAATGCATACGTGTCATACATTGCTATCTGAAACGGATATTCATTACCTTAATGAATGAAAGAATTATGATAATAATAATTACATTAGCTGGAAGTTTAAGTGATTACAAGCCTGTATCTAACAGATGAGTTATTTACTCGTTATTCTACTAAATTACCCAACACACCAGGACAGTTAGTATTCACCTTTTACTCATGTTTTTCACATAAATTGTTACTAACTTTCTTGGAGAGAAAAGTAACTTTTAAAGGAATGAATATTCACTCCAAAAGAATTTAGGGAGTTCGATTAATTAAGAATAATTTTTTGAAATATATCTGTACATATAAATTTTTTGAAATGTATCTGTATAACAAAATTGTGAAATATTTTACAGTATTGCACACACTGAATTGCGAAATAATTAATTTTTATTATTTTTTACGGATTTTTCATGGTAGAAAATATCATACTCGACATAGATAAGATAAACTTAGTATATTAGATTCACTTCTGGATAGAGCATACTTAGATGCATCTTGTAAGGTTATGTTCAAGACCAACATTACAAAATTGAATTCTTTAGACATAATTTAACAAATTTTGTAATATATTTCAGCGAAAACTTTCCTCCGAATACAGGAATTACGTTGTATGTATTTTTACTGGAACGCTAAATGTTCTGACTTACAGGGGCACAAATATTTATATCCTGTTTCTCACAAGTGCAGCTGCGATGCTTTTAAGTACAAAAAGTTTTAGGAGACGTACCGGGTGTACTTTTGAATGGTTTAAGAATATTCTTTTTTACACTTTGAAATTGTCCCGGTACAACATTTTTAGCGTTCGCTAGAATCGCAAAACTTTTGGAAAAAGTCAGAATAATATTACGGAAAGTCAAAAAATAATTTGAGATCAGATTTTTAAAAAATTTCGTATCATGTTGTGGTTCAAATCACATGACGGCAACTTTTTTTTTTAATATTTATAATTGTATTTTTTTTTTTTGTCACTGGTGTCATTAAGTTTAATGATTCTTTAAGTATCCTCAAATTTTATGTAAATTTTACTATAAAAATGAAAACAAAAATAATATTATTGTAAAATGTTGAATTAAATGTCTGGTTATGTCGAAAGTGTTCTTAAAATATACGAAAAAAAAGGGGGGAAATGAATACTATGCAAGATGAAAAAGTGTTTTTATGGTACACCGGAGTTTTTGGGCACATCCATAAAAGTTTAATTTTGAGAAGTACGTAGAGTCAGAAATTGGATTGACTGGTATCTTCTTTGTTGCAATCGAATGTGAGTATGGGGATATTGGAGCGTTTCGTAGTAAAGCTGTACGTCGTTCTCGTAGAAAGGTGTCAAGAAGGGTGTTCCTGCGTGTTATTTTTAGGATCTAAACGCATTACGGAGCACATCTTGGTCTCAACATGTGTTTGAGCGGTGTTTTCCCTGCGGGGGTCCTTCTTCTGGATTTATGCGGCGCTGAAGCAAAACGATGCACGCCGCTTTTTATTTCGAGGGCGCGCGTGACACATGCCGTATTTTTGGATCCGACGAATTCGCTCCTCCTTTATAGGGGGATACCTTCCGGTTCTTAGGTGCACTTTTCGCGTTTGGCCCTCAACGCTCTTTATCCCAGTCTTCCGATGTTAAAAAAAACAATCCAGGATGTCTTTCTTCGATACTTTTTTCCCGTTTCGGATGCATTCGTGATGCATATCTCATGGATCGTTATGCAACGTCCTCAGGTATTACTAGAATTCAATTTTTGGCAAAGGGGTCCAACGAAAAAAAATTTGCACTGGGTTGAAATTTTTAAAATCGGACAATATCAAAGTTTACTTTAATAATGAGAATAAATATTTTCAAAAATTCTTGAATTTTTTATTTTCAAAATTTATTGAATGTTCTCAATTAATTTCTGTCTTTTTTTTGGAGAATCAAAGCGATTAGAATTAGTTTTTCGTGACTCGAATTTTGAAAAATTAATTCAGTAATTTTTAGTTTACATCTTTATTGCATACTTGACGTAATTCGATAGACGCAAATTGTTTTTCATCAGTTACAGTAGTTGTCTTAAATAATTAAAATAAAAATGGTTAAATAAACTTAATGGAATGAAATTTCAAAGTTAGTTTGGCTGAAGCTAACAAATGGTGCAATTTTTTACTTTGAAATGCCCAAATATGGTTACGTATTTTTCAGATTACCTTTTGTTTTATTAAATAACTGAAGTGTCTTAATTCCGTTCATTGAACTTGTAAGGAGGACAAAATGACTTTTTAAATAGATACATATCCATACATATATTCGACAGTCTGTAACCACACGCTCTTGTGTTTTGTTACACGAGCATGATCATGAACTCGTGAGTGCATATATTTTTAGAGGATGCGTCTGGTACATCGGGGTGCAGAAGGAATAACCATCATAAAGTTACAGTGACGGATGGCGAGCGACTGTAGTCTAAGGGGAATCCAAAATCAGTATTCTAAACTTTTACTGTTCTTTAATAATAACTAAAATAATGCTAAATAAAGGATACACATTAAATAACCCTAAACTTTACCGAAAAAAAGATATATTCTTCTCCATTTCATGTGTACAATTAAGATAATGGTTAATTGAATACCCACGTACTCATTTTTATGTGATGACTATTCAATTTTATCATCTTTTTACTAATTATCAAAGTTTCAAAGTCATGTAAGGTACTTAAGTATTTAAATGAAATTGAAAAGATATATTTATTTTTTACAATTAGTAATCGTTGTACAATTTACTAGGATGATTTGTTGAAATATTTAATAAAAATGTATTATTTACTTAAATGAATAAATATTTTTTGAATAATTATTAATAGGTGTATTCTTGACAATTAAATTAATGAAAATTTAGAATTATAAATAATTATTTTTCAAATAACAACTCTAAAGAATTTAAAATTTTAAAAATGTCTCATTCATTAGCCACTGAATCACTACTAATTAATAAAGTATTATACTAATGAAATAACCATTATTACTGAAATGATTAGAAAACTGGGTTTAATGATAATGTCATTTGCTAACGATATACTAATATTTAGGAAAATTTTTGTATGAATATTATAAAATAAAACTAAATGTCATTTACTAATTTTTTTTATTGTGATTAATTTGAAAAATAGGCAGCTTACCATAAACATAAACATTATAAAAATAAATTGAACAAAAATATTTTAAAAATATGCCGGCGTATTTGTCCTTAATAATTTATGAAGTAATAACTACCAGAATGTTCAAACTGATTTATTACTACTCATAAACAAATCAACAGCATCCAAATAAATGCACTGGAAGGAACATTTTCCTTTATAATAACTGACGAAACTTTTTCTTTGCCTTTGACAAGCGAAATATTTCAGAAGCATTTTTTCTGCCGAAAAATATGACGCTAACGGTATTTTCGAGAAAATTGAGTGAAATATTATAAAAATTTCAATTTTGACTGTAATTTGCATTTGTTTTTGGGGGGAAATCAAAGATTATTTAGCTACTAAGGTGATTTTTTTACTATTTTCACGTTAATAAAATCATTTCTTTAACCTTAAAAAATAACCGTTATGTAAAAATGTTGAGCGACTACTGATGGACGCTAAAAAGAGGAGAAAGTAACTAATTCAGCAAATGAAAAAAAAAGAAGTAAAAAATACGAAAAAATAAATAAAAAAATGCAAATATAGGAAAAATAAAAACAAAAATGTATCAAAAAAATAAAAATCGAAATTTTTCAAATATTTTAGCTCACGTTTCCCGGAAATGATAGGAAAGTGACGCTAGCGACATAGTTTACAGCACGACAAAATATTTCGGAAATGACACTTGGCTTGTCAAAGTGAAAATAAGTGTCTGTTATTAGAATAATTTACTAGTATTTCTAACTAATTTTTTTTTTCGTTTGCAACAGCAGTAACAACAAACAAACATTTATTATAAATGAAACAATTTTTTTTTTGAAAATAACGAAAAGAAAGTGGTCAAAATTATGGCTTTGGCGGGAAGACCCAACAACGTGTCCATCGTAGCGGGGGTAGAAGGGGGAGATTTTCACGGAAGCATCGTCGCTGAGGCCCCTGGCTGCCCTTCCCCCGCTCCGATGGACATTTGGGTCTTCCCGCCAAAGAAAAAGCCGGATAGGGCGCTGCACCGCAAGCGACTGCAAGCTGCAGGCTCCACCAATGTGGGATCGAATAGGAAAGCTGGTGCTGGAAGGTTGTGGAAAAGTCCCATACCCGTCAGTCAGTCTCACCCACGCGTCCCAGCTGGGCACTTCTACCTACCGATTCCCATTCCCGAGTAGCCAGTAGTGCACGACACTTTCCCTCGATCGCGTCCTCCTCCGATCTAGTGTTCCGATTTTTGTGCGATCGTATACGCCAAGGATATTCACTTTCTGCCAGCAGTCATCGGTACTTCACTGAGAGGGTAAGAGTCATTTTTGAGGATTATTAAGAGAGAGTACTTCCAAAAATTAGGATTTTTCAAAGAATTTTTGTCTAATTACAAATTTTTTATTTTTAATTTCATTTTTAAATTTTGTTTCTTAATATTTCTGTTATTAAACGTTAGAAATTAAATGTTTCAAACATCAGTCATTTGTTTTAATTGGTGAATTATTTTTAGCTATATTTTATGAAAAAAAATTAACTTTTTTTGTCAGAAAAATTTTATTTTCTTTAGTAATATTATCGAAATTTTGAAAGAAAAATCAGAAATTTCACGTCAAGTTGACGAAACTCTTGTTTTAACGATAATTTAGTTAAATTTTTTTAAGTGACGCTCGGCGTACGAAAGTATTTTTAAGAATTTTCGGTGAAAACTATGCACATGTATAGCCGATGCGAAGAATGTCGGATTTTGTCATTTCGTGGTATAGGGGGATCCGTTTACTGCTCCTTTCTACATTCAGGTATATTCGACCTAGGCATAAACTAGCCAGCAAATTTTCGGAGTCTTTTTCGTTTGCCGACGGTAACATATTTACCGTTCTATTGCCTGCGCGAGTAATAAATCATTCCACGGTCCCAACCACGAATCCGCTACGAAATTTTCACTTTCAACATTTATACATCTTTTTTTGGGAAAAAATTCAATCAACGATCTTTTTATTTCTTAATTTTTTTTGGAATTTTCATAGGAAACATTTTGTCTGTGCAGCAGCATTCTTTAGGGGTGAAAAGTTACTGCGGAGAAGGGGGGGGGGGTTGCGTTTCTAGCATGAATCATAGGTCGAAGCGACGCACATATGGAAAGCGAGGGTTGCATTCTCCCGAAAATGCATCGGTCCCTTCATTAGGTATACAAAAGTGAAAACAAATTTTGAAACCATAGTGAAAGTACTAAGTTTCTAAATTAAAAAAATTAAAATTATTCATCGAAGGCTTGTTTATTGTTATCAACAAATACTCACAATTTAAAAATATTTGTTAGATTCTTTGATCTTGAGATTTTTTCGTAAAGTTATTTTTGGAGATAAAAAATATCGAATGTTAAAAATTTTTTTAAATTGTCGGCATTTTTTATCTCTGAAAGTAATCAAATTACAAAAAGTTCATAGGAAACATTTTTTGTTCAGAATTATTCAAAGAATCAAAAAACATTTGTTCTGGATCAACAAATTCAAATTTTTCGAATTTTTTATCGCTGAAAATATGCATTTAAACAAAATTTTAGACAGTTTAATCAAAATTGTTTACAATATTTGTTAATAACAATAAAAATTACTTTAATGGAGTGAATTTTTACTCTAAGCGTCAGTAAAAACCTCCGATTAGAGTTACCATTCACTTTGCCAAGCGTAACATGATTTCCTTTCATTTTAAGAATGAATACAGCTTTTTTGTGTTTACTTCTAAAAGAAAACATTATTTTAATTAAGATTGTTTTCTAGAAAATATTTCATTAACGAGAGCAAAATCGAATCACAAGAGTCGCGAGCGGTCCTAGCGGCGGATAAACTACTTACGTTTTATCTACGCTTATAAATTCACTCTTACCGCAAGTGTGGAAGTTTTGACTCCTTATAGAGTCCAATTTCATTAAATCTGCACTTATTGGAGTACTTTTCCCAGTGACTCTTTACAGGAGTGAAATTGTCCCTCCAAAAAATTTAGAGTAGCTCCTTTCACTAATTGAAAAAAATATTTTTATAAATATTTATTTGTTTAAAATAAATGATTTTATTATGTGATTTTAATGATATAAATGGTTTACAGATGAGCCTATGCGATTGGATTTGATAAAAACACTCGGCAATGTGGTTGTCATTTATCATCAATCGCCACATCTCTTCAGCGATGACGCCGTCGATCAAATTGTTGACGTTGTCTTCAGATTTCTTCAGGATGAACACTGCAAGGTAATATTGACTCATCGTAAATAATGAAAATGTCCGTTATTTCTAATGTTTAATCTAAAAGACTTTTCGGTTAAAGTGCGTGTAGTAAATGAAATGTACAAACATTTTAGGTGCAACAAGAGGCGATGGGAGTCCTACAACAGCTTTTGGACCGCCAAATGCTGGAAAGGGAGGACTGTAGAGATAAAATCTGTTATGCCGTCCTTACGTTACTCGCAAACAACGACACTGGCACGAAGATCTTCGCCCTCACCGTAAGTTATTTTTGTATCTAAATGAGATAAATATGTATTTGTGTTTTTATATGTAACTATTATCAAGATATTGAAAGAAGTGATTACAAGGCGTGTTCCTCGTGAAAGACATGGGTAGTGAGATGTTCATCCGCGCTCGCGTCTCACTACCTTGTCTTTCATGCGGCGTACGCCGGACTTCAATGGATCCGCGATCGATAGATCAAAAGAAACGTTTTAATTTAATTGCCATTTAGAAAAAACATCCAGGAGCATACAAAGAAGGCATACTTTTGCCATCAATGGTGGTTTGTTATAGAGTCAACCTATCACAGCCAGCTTTGATGAGCAAAATTGTGTCTAAATATCATCAGTCCCGACGAAATCCTGAAATGACTCGTTGATTACAATTACTAATTAATTGAAATCAGAATTTGACGAGAGCGAAAAGAGAAATGTACTTTCGCATTGACGTGCGTGCAAGCGCGGAAGTGAGTTATACGTGAAATGACACGTCGAAATTGGACACGAAGCCCACTTGGACTGTGGATTGGATACGAACACTTTTGCGGTCCGATGCATCAATCTGGTTGTGGAATGTTTCGAGTCATATCACAGCCATTTTGGTGAGATCGGCTCGTAAAATTCATCGATGCCGTGCAGCAGCAGGGGGAATCACATACGTCGATATGGAATTCAACTAATAGCCAATGCCGAAATCGAATTTTGAACGATTCATTATTAATAATATTTCTATCCCACATTTAGTTTATTTACAAATAATACAGCGAGTCCAGATTCATAAGACGTGTGGAAACGTCGAAGCTAAACGCGATCCATTCGTCAAATTGGTTGTGGCGTGTTGCCTTTTAGATTTCATATCACAGCCATTTTTGACGAGTTGGATTGCCGTTTTTTACCAACGCCCACGAGGACCAAAAAGCTTTAAAAACGCCAGCTTATCTTGGAAGAAGACTGGGGGTTGATCCCTCATGAAAAGTTATTACAACAGCGGGCGTCCCGTCGCTCTCAAAGTGGCTGTTGTATGTCGATGTTAAATGTTCATATCACAGCCAGCTTTGATGAGCGGTGAGTCTGTACCGTATCGACCGAATTTGCCGGAAAATGGATGACTACTGAACGCGGAAATGCAAGAGGAAATTCCCAACATTGATATCTAAAGTTAGCGAAAACATTTCTAAAAGTTGATTTTTGTCATTTACTGGTAATGTGCTGGAACTAAGTGAGAAAATTTCGATTGTTCCACCAATCAGAGTGGTTGTGATGTGGATAAATTATACTCATATCACAGCCAGCTTTGATGAGCGGAACGGTCCGAAAAACCCCATCTAAATGAAATTACAATTGTAACTTATCATTATACAAAAGATAAATGTTATTTTTTGCCCTTGGTCTTTGGCCCTATCTCAATATTAATTTTTGTTCACAGCTCATGTTTAAGGTCTGCCATTATGTCGGGTGGAAAAGGTCGGAGTTCAATTTCTTGAAATGTTTTATTGAACTTTGTAAACACGAAGATTTCTTGGTCAGGAGAATGTGTGCTTCAATGATGGCAGAATTTTGCACGAGCGTGTCGGGAAGTGTCGTCTATAAAAAACTTGTAAGTGCCAAGTCTACATACGCTTAACTATCGAAAAAGTACCTGGATGAAATGATACTAACTAATGATTTGATTACAGCTTCGTCCTTACGCGGAGTTATGCATAGATGGCGTTTGGGATGTTAGGAAAGCTTGCGTGGAGGTGATGTTGCCGATAGCGCGACGCGTTCCCTCACATGCCCGAAGGGTGGTGCTCACAAAACTTTTGGTCTACCATTTAAAGGACGAATCGAAATGGGTCCGTCAATCTGCATACGAAATTCTCGGGCCATTCATTTCCACCTTTCCCGAACAGTTTCACGACCTCTTTTCGTATAAAGAAGTACAGGTGAAACATGAGAATTTGTACGTATCAACTGGACATAATTTTAAATCAGAGATACTTCCGAAACGTTCGTCTCTGATTTATTTTTGAATTTACAGCTATTGTGGATGTATTACGGAAGAAGAGATTTGGGCTGGTTACCTGGAGATTTTACATCGAGATCCGTTAGCAATACAAAAAATGGTGCTGTACGTAAAATCCAAATATTATTGAATTTTATCGTCCAGTTTAATTATAAGTAGTTTTAGAATTGATATTTTATATTTAAATAACAGAGGGATTGTTATTTAATCAAAGTAATGAATAAAGACTGATGTGAAGTGTCGACTGATACGAATATACTGTTTACCTTAATTGATAAAATTCTGCTTTAACCCTTTTTTAAACCCTTACTTTTTTAAATTTAAATATGCGTTAATTCTAAAAATAAAAATAATTAGTTAAAATTATTTTTGAATGTCCCGAACATGAGGTGGCATTGTCTGTTGACTTGTGTCATAACTTTACGTAAATAAAATTGACGTTTAGTTTTCAAGCGATTGTAAAATAAGTATTTTTTAAGTAATATTTTATGTGAACGTTTTTTGAATAAAAAAACATAAAAAGCTGAATTGCGATTGGCTAAGAACTATCGAATCTCTATATTCAGTTGCAAAAATTTAAACGGTATGTGATGTTTTTGCACGTTATTTATAATTTTTCAAGAAAAAATTATTAAACTTTCAATTTTTGAAATATATAGCTGGTATGTATGACGTTACGTGAATGTTCGGCCGCGCTAGGCTGTTTCCGTAGTCTGACATTGAAAAATAGCGGTTTTTAATCTTAAAATATTGGAATTTAGGAATGTTTTGAAATTCCCCAAAAAAATAATTCTGCAACGATAAAAACAATTAGCGAATCTAAAGTAATTATAATGTAATTTAAGTTGGTATGTTTATTTATTACTACTACTACTACTACTACTTAAACCCTCCTGAGCACCAGTTTTTCTTTTCTCATATGGAAACAATATACATTGGACGAACATATTCGTCATGACGCACAAGAAAAAATCAGTACAATTACTTACGTACGCAAGAAAAAATGTAACTTTTAAGAAAGAAATCTTAATTGATAAGTCTTAGAAGATAAATGTCTTGGAATTTAAAATGACGTTTCTTTATTATTTTTAGTTTTTACGTTGATCATTTTTTTTATCATTTATATGCTGGAATATTACTTAAAAATTCATTTCATTTCCATTCCGAGACGGTGTGGCCGATTGTGAATGAAATTAAACTTAAAATGCCCTTAAAAATGGTCTAATAAACCCTGAATTCGTTTGTTTGTATTTTTTACAAATTGTCTATTATTATCGGAAGTTATTATAGCCCTGCATCTTTTTAAAATCCAATTATTAAGTATCGATTTTTTATTTTCTTTTTTTAAACATTATTTTCCTGTTAAATTGGTATTTTGTATTTATTAGAAATTCATATAAAATTAAGTATAAATAGGTTTAGATGAAATTCCTGCATTAACTAACGTTATTGACATTGTTGAAGTAACATTTTATTAAATTCTTTGACATTATTTAGAGGCTCGTACATAAATTGAATAGATGATACGTTTTTTCCCATCCCTTTAAACGTTATAAAAACGATTTCCTTGCTCTAAAATCGATAATAAAATATGTAATAACTTTTCCATTGATAACGTGTATTAATTCATCCATGGATTGGTAATTATCAAGTTAAAAAATAATTGGGCGAGGGTTCAAAAATGAACAAATCAAAAAACCGACAGATAAAAAAAAGCGATAATCGAAAAACCGGCAGTCAAAAAATTTGACACTTAAAAAAATTATTGTTCATTTGTCGATGTTTTTGTTATGTGTTTGCTTTAATCAATGTTTAACAACGTGAGACAAAACAAAGATGAGATACTAATAAAAATAATAAAAAAATAAGTTCCTCACATTTATTCGAAATAAATTCGACCACGATAATTAAAATTACTAATTTATCGCCTAATAATAATAACTAAGGTAAATTCTACGTAAGTATACCACAAATAATCAACTAAATTAAATTTTATCACAATTATATTTAATTACACACGAAAAATTAAAAATTGTGACAGTCAAATAATTAACTTGCAAAACCTATCGATTAAATCGATTTTATTTTTAAAGTTGACTATGTTTTAGATTTGTTAATTATTATTAGATTTTCTCGTCTTTTCAATGGAATTCTCAAATAAAATATGACCGTCATGAATTACCGAATATAATCTTATGTTATGTTGTTGTTTAAGACAATTATAATGATTTCATTTAATATATTACGCCGCTAAAAACTATTTAGTTGACAAGACACAGAATAAACGCAATAAAAAGAATATAGGTTTATTGCTGTTAATTGTATGAAATTTAAATATAATTTTGTCACGGAGATAAATCTTGACATTTTACATTTTGACAGAACTACGTTTATTGAAAAAAATAGTTATTTCGTATCGAGGGCGTAAAATAACTTTTTATGTCTCAGCAAAATCCCTATCTTAATAGAAAATGAATCAAAAATATATTTTATAACACTTCCAAGAACTTAGTTTTTGTTGTTAATGATATTGTTGAAAAAAGGAAGCATTATTATGTTCGACAAAAATTAAAACGTGCAAAAATAATTTGTTGAACAACTTTATATACAGACTCCAATATTGCTCTTCTTGTTTTTAAATTTTAAAGAAATGTTTAAATATGATTAAATTGTAATGAATCCAAAAAAATGCCAGATTATTCTTTCGAGAAAAAGATTCTTTACAACCTCACGGAATGAACTTTTACTAATTTTTGGTCCCGTCTTTAAAATTATTTATAACTAAAAACTATGTTTGTTTTTAAAAAATGGAGATATTTCATGTTAGCTTTAAACATTTGTAAAAATCGATGGTTTAAGTTATAGAGATTTTTTTTCGAAAGTACAAGCATTAATTGATTTATAAAACTGTTTTAAAACTTTTTGAGAAGACAGCAAGCCGAAAATATGAGACATTAAAAAAAGTTGTTTAATCATTTTTGCACATTTCTTTTTTTTCAAGAACAATAATACTTCTAGTTTTCAACTATAATAACAACTTGTTGATAATTTCTCTAAATATATTTCTATAATATATTTTCTCTAATATATCCACATAACTACCTGAAATTCATGGACTTAAATCGTAATACGAAACTATGAATGGAAAAAGAGTGTTCAAAACAAAATAATCAAGTTTTTTCCTTCATAAACAAAGCCAGCAAAAAAAGAATTCAAAAGTATAAAACTTTCAAATACCATACGTGAAATAAGCATATAATACGTCAAAATTCCTCTACGTGTGTTAAAAAAGAACAGTTAATTTCGTATCAAGGCCGTAAAACCACTTTTACGCCTGAGAGTGTCGGCTGATTGTAAAAATTTAGTCCTGTGATAGGAACATAATTTATTTATATTGATTCAGTAAGTGCGAAAATGGCTGTTTTTCAATAACTTTTAATAATGATGACTCGGCAAAAAAATCCCTATCTTAATAAATTGGTAATTTTACGCCCGAAAATGAGGCGTAAAATGGCCATTTTACGCCCCCTGAATCAAAACAATTTTTTCAATAAATGCGAATGTTACTTTTGATATTATAACCATTCGATTATTTACAAATTTTAATAAATTATAATGGCATTTTGAATACTAGGATTGCCCAAGACTGCAAGGATCTTATGAGAAATAGAAGAGCCTCGGGGCAAAAAAGAAAACGGTTGCAAATGCGATTAAAGAAGATCGTCGTGGCGGGTACCACAAATGCGGTAAGAATTAATTCCATGCACGAAATTAAAACATTTGAAACAAATGTTTAAACGAAGATCTTTCCATTCTAGCTTGAACGTCTGAAAATGGATGATACTGCCGAGGATGATTGTGAAAACTTCAATCATTTCCGGTTTTATTACGATCCTCCGAATATGCCGTTAGATCCGGAATTGGTAGATTGCATTGCCGAAAATAATCAAGATACGTTAAACGACAATATTACGAACAACGAAAGGTCTGAAGAATATCAAAATTTATTTTCCTCCAACGACGAAAAGTCGATGGGCGGCACAACAATAGATCAAGATGATTCTTTCTCGTCTGGAGATGGAGAAAATGAAACTAGCAAAAATTCCAGTTACGTCGACAGCGATGTTATGGATGATAATAAAATACACGAAATGATTAACGAAATTTTTGAAGAAGCAAACACCACCGACTCTGACCACGACCAATCAAACGAAGAGCCATCTAGAAGGAGGTATCCTATCTTTTCTTTATTATTTTTCTTTACTCTTACGAAATATTTGTGTGCATATTTTCAAATATACAAATGATATGGTTTTAATTTTCCACCGATTTATAAATAAATTAATATTCAGTCTTGGTATTTTTTTGTTACATAAAAATTAAAAATGCTTCGGTTTAATAAAAATTTAGATACGAGTTCTCTTCAAGGCTATGTAAGAAAACGGTTGTGATTGTGTCCATTTATACTAAATTAGAGGATATTACTAAGAATAAAGGACCAGTTGACAAACTATGTATGAATTAAGGAGATATGATAGGATTCATTACAGGGATGGTAAACTTCCGGCAGCTTTGATGTTTCGAAACTTTTTTTTATAAAATAATTTTCAAGGTGACCTTTTTGTTGTACATTTTTTTTTCTCTTGCAAGGATTATGGTGTTGTTATAATCAGAATCGTGTCTAGTTTCAAATCTATGGTGGGTTAGATCTCTAAACTGATAAAAAAAATCTCAAAAAATTCCAGGATATTTCTCGATAAATTCTAAGAATTAGTTTGTTATTAGTTATTAGTTATTAATAATCGTAGTTTTTTAGTTAGAGCGTCCATAAATTTTCAAAGAAATTTTCATTGTTGTCGCCATTTTGAGGTCGTTAGAATTATGTGGGGTATAAAAGTAAAATTTTTTCTTAAAATTCAAGTATTTTATTCATTTTTGTTCATAGTTTCAATAGAATCCCAATATTCTAATGGCTCGAAGAAAATTGGTAAGAATAAATATTTCTCCATTTTTTTAAATTCAACGCCATCTTGGAATTCCTGATGGCTGAAACTCACTTTCGATCTCGGAATCTTGAAGAGCGACCTCCAAAACAGTCGAATAATGTACCTCTCAATTTTTTTTAAGGGGCGGGTACACCCAAAAACTCAGCTCTATGAAATACAATTTTAAAAAATTTGAAAAAATTATTTCTGTAGTGATTTTTGACGAGGAATAAAGTAGTCTAAAAATAAAAAGTGGAAAAGTTGTGCTTGTCCCGAAGATTTTAGGCCGAAAAAAAGTTGCGTTTTTGAAAAAATGCTTCTACATTTTTGTAAATTAATTTAAAAATTCAAAAAAATTAGAGTGAACATATAAACACATTTTCTAAATAATTACGGATGGATTTTAAAAAATTCCAGTTTTTTCGAAAAAAAATGAATTTTTTATGGGCCAAAAAAATTGTTTACACTTTTCATTATAGCACCACTGAATTCCATGTCAAAAATTACTAAAGAAATAATTTTTTCCAATTTTTTAAAGTTGTATTTCATAGAGCTGAGTTTTTGGGTGCACCCTCCCCTTAAATTCGATTTTGATACGAAATACTCGATTGAAATAGAAGCAAGAAAAAGTGTCCTTTAGGCGTTAATGGGTTAATACCACTGGGTAACAAAAAACGTCGGTTCTTGTTTGTTTTAAAATTCTTATGTTTATTGAATCTTTAGGTCTTAATAAACAAAAAAAAAAAGGTTACAACCCTTTTTTCTATCTGTCAGTACCATGCAAATCGAGATAAAAATGCGAAAAAATTGCTTTTTTTGCATTTTTTAATCCTTACGTGTAAAAAATGTGACGTGATAGAAATTTCTAGTAGGGCTTAAATGAACCCTTAAAACATGAACTTTTCGACGAAAAATTAAAAAATCACTATCAATAGCTGATGAACTATAATCGTCGTTTTTGTAAATTTTAATAACTGGGCGTTATAATTGTATCTGTAGCAAATTTCAGAGGCAAATTTCGTGTTGTATTTTATACAAATGTTTCTCAAATACTATAGCTTTAATGTAACAATACAACTGATATAATAAAATATATCCTTCTTAATTTTTACCTGTATCAAAAAGTAAATTGGGTAACAAAATCATAAAGAAATTCGAGTAAATTACAAATATTTCGATCGCCACATTGGATCTGCCATTTTGAATTTTCAATAGTGATTAGCAATCTCAAAAATATACGAGTAACAAGTTTCAATCGAGTTCGCGTAATATTTTTAATTTAGTCCGCCATTTTGAATTTCTTAAGTCTAACTTTCCATTCATCATCAGCAACTACAAAAGCCATAATGGGACCAGTTAAAAAAAATCTGATAATGGAAAATCGTTTTCTATCAATTCTTGTCACCACAGCTATATTTTTTTTCTTTCTGTGGTGCTTCATAAATTAAGTTCCCCCACTATTAACATTGATTTTTCAAATTTTCGTTTAAAAGTTTATGTTTTAAGCTTTCATTTAAGACCTACTAGAAATTTGTATCACGTCGCACTTTTTACTCATCGGGATTTAAAAAATGCTGAAAACCCATTTTTTCGCACTTTCATCTCGATTTGCATAAAACTGACCGAATGAAAAAAAGGTTTTGTAACATTTTTTTTTTGTTCACCGAGACCTAAAGATTCAACAAACATAAGAGTTTTAAGATAAACAAGAATCGACTTGGATTTTATGGATTATTAAACTCTACCATTTTTAATTTTTATGTGACCGAAAAATACCAAAACTATTGGAATACATTAACGTTTTTAAATAAGCAATTTCTCTTTTTTTAGAGTAACATTAAATAATTCACGAATGCGAAGTCCCGAGGGAAACGAATCGTGCTGTTTGGACGGAGATGACGTCAGCGAAGATAATGAAATATCCTATAAACATTCAAAAGCAGTAAAGAATCGAATTTTAAACGACGACACCGTCAAGGAATTGATTTTGAACTACCTCTACGGAAAATTCAAAAAGGCTTTTCTTGGGGATATGTTCTCGTCGTTGCGGGAAGATTGCAAAACGACCGAAAGCTGCGACGACATCGTGCCTTATGTTCTCATCGAGCATTTTGCCGCAATGGCGGAACCCGCCCTATTCGATATTGCCGAAAGCGTCGACCTGGAGCATCACTGCGCTTTTACATTTCCCGCGGTGATGGTGACGGTGGGCAAACCGAATTGGCATCATTTGAGAGATGCCTACCAAACATTAGCCAGCGCCACGCCCTGGAAAGTGCGCAGTACTTTGGCCTACAGCATCCACGAAATCGCCGTGATCCTGGAACAGGACCTGACAGGGAAGGATCTCTTGCCTATTTTCAACGGCTTCATCAAAGACCTCGACGAGGTTAGAATAGGAGCGCTGAAGCATATTTGCACTTTCCTTCGAGTACTGGGCCAAGAAAACAGGAACCAATGCTTGGACAAGCTCGAGAACTTCCTGAAGAACGGCAGCGAGCGTAATTGGAGATTTCGAGAGGAGTTTGCCAAACAGTTGCTGGATATCCTAACGCTCTTTGGACATTTCGATGTCGTCATGTACGTAGGACCTCTGTCACGACATTTGCTGTTGGACAAAGTCGCTGCTGTCAGACAGATGGCAATTAAAGTTGTAAGTGTTTTTTATTATAATTGATTAATTGGTTTGTGTTGTCATATAGTTAATACTATTTTTTTAATCAGGTTATCAAAGTGATCTCGCATTTATCATCCAATGACGCTTTGACTACATATTTTATTCAAGAAATGATAAATACGTTGGTGATTCAAGGAACCTGGGTTCGCAGACAAACGTTTGTCCTGGTCTGTGCTCGGATGATAAGTAAAAAGGTGATAACCGGTAAAAAATTCTCGAAGGAAGTACTGCCATGTTTACTGAAGTTATCCTGGGACACTGTACCAAACGTCAGGTTAGCAATCGCCAGAACGCTAGCAGGAGATATCTTCAAAATTAAACGTGAGTTTACTATTTTTTGTTGTCTCGATCTTGATATTGTTGTGATGTCTAAGACCAGAATGATTGTTTACAGCGGATTGGCTGGACAAGGAGTCGATGAAGGAGGTGCGGATAACGCTGGAGGAGATGAAGCGAGATCGGGACCGGGACGTTCGAGCATTCGCCGGCGGCAGCGAAAAAGAACCGGACGAATAGTATCGAGCCTTCAACGACATTTTACTAAAGCTTCTCGCCGTTGAAAGCAGGTGGACGAAGCATGACATTACCATTTTCAAGATCAAGACGCCACAGTACGTCATGCGTACAGTTCTTCCAAACGGGAGTAACATTATGTCCAGGAAAGTAGCAAAGAAACTAGAAAAAAAAGTGCTGTTCGAATCGGCCCTGAGCCTTCGTTTTTGCATCGAGTTTATCCGTTTGTGCGCCGCCTGAGACATAAAACCCCCCTCCGATTTCTACTGAATTTCGCACAAACTCTGAAAAGATGGGCAAATCAAAGACGTACCGACGCGACGAAACGGTTGCGACGATTAGTGATACAATTTATCAGCACGACGAAGCAAAAGAATATTAACCCAAGCTCGCAGTGTGGCGGAAAGGAATGTGATCGGTACTTTAAAATAATTGCGAAAGGACCTTTGTTATTCGATCAAACTCTGTACATTATGATCTCGTTCCTTCGTTAGTCGCTATATTAGCGACTGGTGCGCTTCGCGTTCTTTTCTGGGACGTGTACGACCGTTGCTTCTGAATTGCCGTTTTCTACCCGACGAAAAGTAATCGTTAACGAAGCAAATGTACAATAAATAGTTGGTCTAAAATGTCTCTCCCGTCGACGAACGACCGGAGCCGGACGCATCGTCCAATGCGCGTCTTAGATGCGAATGAAAAAAGACATGAAACCGACGGCACGGCCAGTGGCGTCCTACTTGATTATATCGCGCTAGAAATATGAATTCGATTACGACTTTTTACCGGCCAAATTTGAGATATTTTCTTGAGGATTTTCGAGATTAGACGTGTATGAAAGAACGCGCCAATGACCGACGTCGAGTCTCGAGCCGTTGCGTATTCGAACGAGCGAATGTTATTTTTTTTTCGTTAGTGCAAGTAGTTGTATAAATAATGTACAATACGTGTGAGGCGCTGGGGGTGCGAAAATTAGTTTGGTCAAGTCATACGATTCTACAGAACAACGCGGAAGCAGACGCGAGAGGCGGAAGGTGACTTCTCGTTACAAATTTTTAAGAATTTTATATTGTATACACAAACACACAGTTTATATAATGCATTTTAACCGTATTCGACGAATAGCGAATGACGACGGATGCTCCCGTGCGATCCCTAGAAATTCATGCACACCGTCTCCATCGAACGCAAGAATTTATTTATTTTATCCGCGTTGAATTAACCCTGCTAAGGTTTCAACGAATTTACATTTGCAGCAGTTCCTTCTTTATCCGCGTTTTCTCTTCTCCGGTCCATAGAGTAAATAGACAGAGATTCCATTTTCCACTCTTCTGTATGCGCGCTCGTGAATTGTCGCGATTTCAGCGAATGGAGCTATCGTTCAGTTGTGTATAGTATATTATGTATTTGCTACGAAGGCGAGAAAAGTAAATAAAAAATTGAAGCGATTTGTTACATGAAACAATTGTTTATTATCCTTTCTTTTCTCTACCTGTGATTACCTTTGACTGCCAATGATCTTTGTCATTTTGGACTTTTCCTAAACTACCCCAGAAAAAGGCAAATCTTTGTCATGCACGGTGGTCTTGAAAAATTTTAAATGTTTTCGACACATGCCCTCTCCAAATCCAGTGTAAACTTCTTCCATACAACCTACTGAAGTGATCTCAAGTCAAGTAAAAATCACTTATTGGGCCCTTTTTTTTTAAATCACATTTTTTCATATATTAAAAAAAATCTGAAAAATGTTGGCAAAATATCAAAAGTTATCGCTGCAAGCTTTAAATTTGCTTAAAATAGAATAAATCGATCAATAGAATTCGTAAAAAATAATTATAAAACTTATTAAACTACACAGAAGCAATAAAAAATTATGTTCAATAATTAGAAAGTAAATAAATTTATTCATTAATTCAATTCATTATGATACAATATTATAAAAACATTTATATTAACCCTTTAAGGACCGAATGTACATAAATTTAACCAAAGCCCGCTCTTTCGAATGGTGTATCGAAAAAAGCCGCAAATTTAAAAATAAACAAACTACAAGCATTTATTTAACAAAAACCATCATTTTTTTAGGTTTTTTTTCACATTTCGTTATTTTTTTATCATTTCCCGCATTAGAATATCTCAGATGGGTATAGATATCGTGAAAAACTCAAAATGGCGGATCCAATATGGCAGACGAATTTGCTAAAATCAGTCGAAACCACTTCGAACTTGGTACTCGGGGGTTTTTGGGGTCCATGAGTCCAAATTTGAAATTAGTTTTCGGAAATTCAAAATGGCGGATCCAATATGGCGGACGAATTTCCGAAAATCATTCGAAATCACTTCGAGCTTGCTACTCGGGGGTTTTTGGGATCGCTGATCCCGAATTCGATGTTAGTTCCAATATTGGATCCGCCATTTTGAATTGTTTAAAACTTTGAATTGTTTCAAGTCATTTCATTCACGACAGTCGATTGAGTATACGCCATTATGATTTTAAAAAAAATCGACGTTAGTAATCATTTTTGAGCCGCCATTTTGAAAATTAACTTTTTTCATTGGTCCTATCTTATAGCCCAAACATATTTGTCATGATATTTAAACCCTTCTGAGATATTCTAATGCGGGAAATGATAAAAAAAATAACGAAATGTGAAAAAAAAACCTAAAAAAATGATGGTTTTTGTTAAATAAATGCTAAATAATTTTGTTAAATAAAAAAAAACATATATTCCGAAATTTTTTCCATTCCGTTTTAATGCTAAAAGGTACTGACAAACTTTAGGTTAAATTTATGTACATTCGGTCCTTAAAGGGTTAAATATAGGTACAAACTATTAAATTCGCAAACAGCGTTTAATAATGACATAGGATACTTCTCAGCTTCACTTTTAACTTTGTATTTTATCCATGTTTTGTTGAAGTCAGCGTGAAAAGATTCTACGGATTGCTCTGAATAATAACCCAAGACTTTCCGAGTCTCGATACAGAATTCCGTGACATGTTTGAAAAGAATATGAGTTTTGGGAATTATTCTCAGTCCGGCAGCAACGTATGCACCATGAAAACTTTGTATACAATGACCAAAATTTGGTTTTAAATCTTCAGAAAAACATGAATCCACAACCAATTTTGATTTTGATAAACAATCTACGTATTTTAAACATCCTAATTCACAATTTGCTCGCAAAGTGTCAACAGTTTTTAGTAACTTTGAGCAGCTATTGCCAACAAAAACATTATAACTTTTCTAGCAGCAAGGTCGCCTACTGCAGGACGTGATTAAATGAATGACTACGTACAATGTTTTCATAATAAATGAATTATCGAATAAATTTCATTATTTTTAAATATTTAACACGTTTTTGTTATTGTGTTATTTTTAATTATTATGGGTACTAAATATCAATTTATATTAAGCCTAAATTTAACAGTATCTGCTCAAATTCTTGAATAGCTGAAAAAATACAGTTTCAAAAATAGATGCTAGTTTCATCCAAGGTTTGGAAAGGGCATGTGTTAAAAGGGTTTAAAATCTTTCAAGATCACCGTTAACGCGTTAACAATTAAAAAAATGGTAGAATACTGAAAAATAAAAAGATCTTATTTACATTTTTTTACCATTTTTGCAATAACGATACTATGAACATACGTTAAAATTATTTTTGTTTAAATTTGTAACGGCGGCTCCGGGTTAGTAAAACTACCTGAGATGTATGTAAAATAACGATAATCGAGTGCTCAAACATTTTTATATTGAAAATAATTTTAATAAGTTTTGGACATCCCTGAATATGAATGCAAAATACGTTTTTCGGGCCGGGGAACAAAGTTCCGAAAATCAAAACCCCGAAAGGCTAAAATTTCGATATTGCGTGAGTCCAAGGTATTTTAAATTGCTTCCTTTTTGCCAAATTTGAAAGACAAAGCGAAGAAAATCACGCTGGAGCCATACTGTATCGAAATGTTGGCCTTTCGGTGTGTTGATTTTCGGAACTTTGTTCCCCGACCATTTTTCGAAATGCAAAATGGTAGATCCTTTCGAGATATGTGAAATACTTTGTTATACGTGGTACAAAAATTGCTTGTTTTCATTTGCTTCTTTTTTTTAGTTTGTAACAGATGAGTGCATATTTTTTAACTAAAGCAATCGGGAATACGTTTCTAGTAGGTTAGAAAGAGGCCAGAAACCGTTATCATAATGAACATTTCAGTATAAAAAAAATAATACCTCAAACATTTTTTTTGCGGTACTATTAAAACTGTTTTTTTTAATATTTTTGAAAAAAAGTCTTAAACGCTATTTTTAAAAAATTTGACCAGCGCCGTTCGATAGAGCCAACTCGAAACTAGTCGGATATGGATGTGTCCATGATATTTTATATATAAAACGATGTTAAAATCCATGTGCGCATTATGCAGTACGGTTAATATTACTAATCTTTTTTCGTCAATTACATTTCAGTGATATGCAACACTACAATCTTTCAACACTACAATCATATGATATTAAGCATGCAAAATTACAATACAGACCTTTCTTAATTCTCGAGTCTGGACATATTTCGGCTTCACTTCGATTGAAAACATCATCTTTCAATGTTTTAATTATATTTAAAAAAGATTCCGTTCGTGATAACTTAGTAATCCTCTACTTATTTACTACAATTTTTCTTTTTATTTTTTCACATATAATGCATTTTAGTAATGTTATAATGTACCGTTTTTATCGACTAAGTATAAAATCGATAGGTGACGTGATTAAATAGAATTTAAATAAAAAATAAAAAGCACATGGAATTTCATTTTTTAATTCGATTTTAGGATACTTATAGGACATCTCTATGCAAAAATTTAAAAAGTCGTTAGAATAGTTTTCGTTTTATATTGATTTCTTTTCAAAAAACCCCATACATTAAAATAAGGATAAACCTCGCTTTTCAGATTTATAGTACGCATATGTTCTCTTAAGTCAATCTGTGCGCTAAAATAGTATATTACGATACAAGTGCGCGAAGTAGGTGATTTGCGCACGAGTATAACGATTTATATATATAAAAGAAATTCTATTTCGCGCACGGAGTTAAAAAAAACGAATATAATAGCAAAAGTTGTCGCAATATCATTTAGATGATGAAAAATGAGAAAACCCCATATAAATGAAGATCGTTCACATTCTTCTCTTTTATTTTCAAAAATATTGAAAAATTAGAGAAATGTTTGAAATGAAAGTTGTAGATCTTTTCTGAATACACATTTTATATTTTATACCCATTTTGTACAGTTGTAGAAACTGAAAAAAAATGACAATTAATAGTATCATTTTTATAGTTGTATGATAAACATCAAAATCTGTAAGAGTTGCCAATAATTTTCATTACGACTATCATGTCCGTATCATGACGTATTTCCATATGCTGAAATCAAATATCACATAAAAAAATCGGCACAAATACGATTTTCATGATGAAAAACTTGAAAAATTCATAAAAAATTCGATTTTTTATCATTTTTTTTCATTTAATTAGTAAACTCCACAAAATATAATGAATATAGCATATGTATCGTGAGTAGATCTACAATAACTTTTATTCGACACACTTATTTTTACATTTCTAATTTTTTTGAAAGTAAATATGAAAAACTGCCAAAAATCATCATTTTTATCGATTTTTCATGAATTTCAATATGTCGATTGAATTTTCGCCAATTTTCATGATGATTTTCATTTCCAGTGCATTACGATAGAAAGCATGCCATGAATGGAATAATACTGAGAGAACACCTCGATTTTTTGATAATTGTAGTGATTTTGGGATCATTGAGCAGGGGAATTAATAATGTACTCGTTAACGGGCGAATAAGTTTATGTTTCTCGTATCGTAGATTTTTACATGTCTATCCGACGACGTACTGTGAACAACTGCCGTCTCGATCGCGATTTTCCAAAAACGCCGAAAACAGTATCACGTGATACGTATTGTTCTACCATTACATGCGCATAAACATCAAGCCTACAATATCCTACATAACTATTATATATTACATCTATAACAATTCATCAAATTTATAGTTATTTTGCTTAGTTTTCTATCATAAAAAATGCACTACAGATAAACTGTACATTTGAGAAGATTTACATCTTTTATTTTTAAAATTTTTCGAATTTTTCAATTCTTTTTTTAGATAAACAAACAAATTATTTTTATATATTTTTAAAAAATATTTTTAATATTTTTATAAAAAATTATCTTTTTTTTAAGGATTTTCACAACGCAATTCGCATTTGTAGCAATTTCGCTATGATATTCATTTTCAACGCATCGCATTGTATAAGAAAAGAGGTGCACCATCAATTTAAGGAACGACGTTTTCACAAGTTTATCCTTCTTTCCATGTATTTTTCAAAACAGAAACAAATCTAGAACGAAAAGAGCTCTAAAGATTTTTTAAATTTTGCATATGTAGAGATAGTTTATATAAGTGTACTGGAATAGAATTAAACAAAAAATTCGATGTGGTTTTCAACTTTGATTTAAATACCATTTAAGCACACCATGCATTATCTCGTCATATTAGGATGAGTTTTGCAAGTTTTTTGCATTTTTAAGTCTAAAGTATATTTAAAATATATTTTTTATAACACTTGTAAGTCATATGATGTCTAAATGTTGTTAACACTTTTGTTAATAATTTGGAAATTTTATTTTTTCGATCCGTAGAAAATTTGCTTAGATTCTTTGGACAATATCTGTTGTAAATTTGACGTAAAATGCATATTTTCTGAGATAAAAACTTTTCAAAAATGCAATTTTCACAATAAAATCCTCCATTTGAACCCCCATTATATCAAGATTGATCCATAATATGTAAATATATAAATAATATTTATAATGTATTAATGAGTCATAAAATTATTATAAAATAATAGAAACATGTTGATATTCATATATGGCGAGAAAAATGTATTTAACTATTGAATAAGAGAAAACAAAACCCCAGCTGTTATTTATTTTGCAAAATTATTAGGTTAAAAAAGGCGTTTCGCACTTGTAATTGATACCTTAAAACAGATATACCCATTTCGAATTTCAAAAAATAATGGCTCACGTCATAGTATATAGAGTGGAGACGAAACTGGACTTGGACTTGAAGTGTATTGCCGAGTGCCGAGAAAACATTGGCTGCTCGAGAAGAGAAACGAACCATTGAACGTAAAATAGCAAAGGAGCGAGTTAGAATCATTGGTTTGCGCCAATGCGATCGGAACACATCAAATTCCATTAACTCGTATTGCAAGGGATCAGAAACCGCGTGGTTTAGAAATATTCATGTCCCATATTTGCCCCAAAAAATTGTATATAGACAAACAATTATTTGTCAAATGCTACAAGGAGATCTTCCTTCCAGAAATTCTGTCGAAAACTACTGAAAAATACGTACTACTTCTTGACAATGCTTCTTCGCATCGCCACGAAGAAGAACATAACACTAAGTAACAAAAAAAAGTCGATTCTTGTTTATCTTAAAATTCTTATGTTTATTGAATCTTTAGGTCTCAGTGAACAAAAAAGAGGTTACAAACCTGTTTTCATTGGGTCAGTTCCATGCAAATCGCGATAAAAGTGCGAAAAAATTGCTTTTTAGCATTTTTTTTAATCCTTACGTGTAAAAAATGTGACTTGATACAAATTTCTAGTAGGGCTTAAATGAAAGTTTACAACATGAACTTCTCGACGAAAAATTAAAAAATCACTATCAATAGCGGAGGAACTATAATCGTCGTTTTTGTAAATTTTAATAACTGGGCGTTATAATTGTATCTGTTGCAAATTTCAGAGGCAAATTTCGTGTTGTATTTTATACAAATGTTTCTCAAATACTATAGCTTTAATGTAACAATACAACTGATATAATAAAATATATCCTTCTTAATTTTTACCTGTATCGAAAAATAAATTTTAGATTTGTAATCAGAGACTTCGAAATCCCTTGGGTAACAAAATCATAATGAAATTCGAGTAAATTACAAATATTTTGGCCACCATATTGGATCTACCATTTTGAATTTTGTTTAGTGAATGGCAACCTCAAAAATATCCGAGTAACAAGTTTCAATCGAGTTCGCGTAATATTTTTAATTTAGTCCGCCATATTGTGACCGCCATTTTGAATTTCTTAAGTCTAACTTTTCATTCATCATCAGCAACTACAAAAATCATAATGGGACCAGTCAAAAAAAATCTGATAATGGAAAATCGTTTTCTATCAGTTCTTGTCACCACAGCTATTTTTTTTCTTTTGAGGCGCCACATAAATTAAGTTCCCCCACTATTAATATTGATTTTTCAATTTTTTGTTTAAAAGTCCATGTTTTAAGCTTTCATTTAAGCCCTACTAGAAGTTTGTATCACGTCCCATTTTTTACTCATCGGGATTTAAAAAATGCTAAAAAGCAATTTTTTCGCACTTTCATCTCGATTTGCATGGAACTGACAGAATAAAAAAAGGTTTGTAACATATGTTCATTGAGACATAAAGACTCAATAAACATAAGAATTTTATGATAAACAAGAATCGACTTTTTCAATTTGTCAAGTCAAATATCTTCCTGCAAATGCAATAAGTGAAATAAGCAACCCATTTTAATTTAATTTAATTTATTAAATGTCACGACGTAGTCGACAATACCTTCTTTCTCAGTGAAATAAATATTCGACGAAGAAATCGATAATAATGTTCGCAAGCAGACTCGAACTCTAAGCTTCCCAATTGCAACGATTGTCCTGTGAATGCCTCTGGGAGACCACCAGAATCTTTTGTCAAACAACAAAAGAATTGTATTCTAAACATTTCGAATTAAAACTAAATCAATTCGATTACGAAAGGTGATATTCTTCCAGACATCTAAGCAAAGATATTATGTTTTTATTCAGACATCTAAAGAAAAGGATGATGTTTTTCCAGACATCTCTCAAAAGAAAATATGTTATTTAAACATGACTAACTAATATTATGTATACATTTGATTGTAAATAAATTTGTAACATTTAAAGTGTATAATTCTCGACCGCTTGTATTTAACATATTGTGCGTTTACTTTTTTCTACATTTAATATATGGACCGTCACACCAAGTATACGCACAATATGTTAAATACAAGCGGTCGAGAATTATACACTTTAAATGTTACATTTATTTACAATCAAATGTATACACAATATTAGTTAGTCATGGTAACATGTAACGTACTAAACTTAGTTCGTTTCCTTTTTTCATTTCCTCGTTACTGTAAAGCATAATCCCGTGCTTTATTATAGTACGAGACTCGATATATTAATTTTATTCTCGTTTTCGAGTCTTCACATTATACAATCAATATTGCGTCCAGGGTAAGGATGCCGTAAACCCTGCTGATGAGCACATTACGGCATCCTGGTGCGAAACGCATTTTTACAATAGTTTAAATTATTAGCGCAAGAGGGATACTTATTATATTAATTCAAAATCTAAAAGTTAGTGAGTCTAAAATTTAACACATAAGAAGATCTATTATCAAATTTGCCATCGCAATTCGTCTGTTACGGTTTTTTCTACTTGTTTACTTTTGTCTACATTTAATATATGGACCGTCACACCAAGTATACGCATATGTTATTTAAACATTTTAACAAAAGGGGATATTATAATTTCAAATGACATTTTCCGTAATAAAGTATGCAAAACGATTGCATTTGTCTCGTTAAGGCATTAAATGTTTTTAATTATACAATATCCTTTAAATTCGGAAGCCGATATTGTCGCCATATCTTTAACCATGTCATATGCGACCGCAGGTACACCGTAATTTCATCACAGTGCTTTTCAACCGTCGCGACGGTTCATCACAACAATTCAACAAACGACAGTTCAACACGCGACTTTTCAACATATGACAATTTCTTTCAACACAAACTTATCATCACATGGTCATTTTCATCACAAAAATAACAGAAATAACAATTTATATGTTGCCAAACTTCCCGCTAAAAATTAACAACCGACAACAAATGAATTTTATTAATATAGTATGTTTTGAAGATTATCACAAAATAGCGCAGACGAAAAAAAGAGATAAAATAATGTTTCGACACTCGAAAAGTGCTTTACACACAAATTTGTTCAGTTTACGCCCAAGACAGTTGCATAAAATACGGTTAATCGTATAATTTCCCTCAATATTTTGTACTGCCTATCGCTAGCAGGAGCAACGAACGGAGTGGGACAAGGTATAATAGTAAGCATTGGTGATTGCATGAGAATGCGCAGGGGCGTGAGTCAGGCATAATAGTTAATGCGCTCATTAACATAACAAAGGGGCTTATTTCAAAGTTCGAGTAGACTGGACCATTAGTACCAACTGAATCGTAACTGGTCTTCGGATCGCAGAATTCTACAATACACGATACTACTTGGGATAGTTGATAGACTGGTATTTTTATTATAATTCAAATACGTAGGGATGCAGTCAGATATTATTATTGTCAATAGTGTATTATTTATTGAATAATATCTCAGAAATAAAATTGTATATACATGAGGATTTCTCTGGAAATTGGAGTATTCACAGTACTGGCCAATTAAACATGGAAATAAAAACTGTAATGAGCGAATACCAGTATTAATATTTAAAACTAACATAAAAATATATGTTATGATAGTTTTTAGTCAATTTGTTCTCTAATATAATCGAAAAAAATACTCGCAATATAACATTTTTAACGATGTAACTGCGTACTCGTCGAAAAGTAATTTTTTCAATTGCTATTTAAACAATAACTTTTCTGCACTTGAGTTTGGGCTTGCACATCATCGTTAATTGTAAAAATACGCTACTGAGGTATGTGCCTATTGTGAAAATCCAAAAAAATAGACAAGAACCTAGCGCACCTCCGTTTTTTTAAAATTATCTTTCATTTATTGAATCGATGATTAAAAAAAACTTTTAAATATGCTATTTCGACTTCATACGTTTTATTCAGAAACGGAAAAGAACCTACTTTGGTAAAAGTATGTGCCTTGCTTTTGGGACAAAGAAACGTTGGTGCAAATAGTCGCGCCAATGAATTGAGAAATCACTCTTTTTCATTGGCACATCAATAGGGCTGTCAAGAATCATGTGTAATGTGTTGCTAATTTTTCTTATGCTTGTTTTGAAAGATATAGCATTGGGTATGTGTTAAAATTTGACGTCATAAATGAAAAAATGAAATTTTTAAATTCTGAAAAATTTTTAATATTACATAAATGAGTGAAAAACCAAACAGCTTATGGATTCTAATATGTAGCAGCCCGACGGTTTTTGGGGGTCGCTGATTACGGTTCTGATGACAGAAATACGAAATTCAAAATGGCGGACAAATTTTCAAAAATTAAATGAATTTTCCTGAAATTTGTGACTCGGGGGTTTTTGGGGTCGATGAGTACGAATTTTATGTCAGATTTTTAAATTCAAGATTGAGGGTCCAAATTGGTGCACGGATTTACACACAATTATCGGATTTTCCTGAAACTTCTGCTTTGGAGGGTTTCGAGGTCGTTGAACACGAATTTGATCTCCGATGTTTTAAATTCAACACATGTTGGTTCCTAAATGGGGGAAAAATTTACAAAAATTTATTGAATTTTTCTGAAAGTTGTTATTTTGAGGTTTTCGGGGTCGTTGAATACGAATTTGATTAGAGCTTTTTTAAATTCAAACTGGCGGATCCAATATGGCGGATGAATTTGTAAAACTCATTGGATTTACCTGAAACTTATTACACGGGGATTTTCGGGAACACTGAATATGAAATTGATCTCAAATTATCAAAATTAAAAATTACTGATTCAATATGACCATATACTTATATAAAAAATAGCAGTTTTTTCAGTTGATACCGTGTTTGTAAATTTTTTAACTAAAATATTGAATAAGCCTGATGTACGAATGATATTTTGTTTATCAATCCTCTTAATAAAAAAACAGTTTCTGTTTTAATTTAGCCAACTAGATATTTGATTGTGGTACTCGGGAGTCAACATTTGCTATTTCAGTTTCTGTAGCTTAATACAAGGAATTATTATAATATACTAATTTATTATGTAACGAGATACGTCAAGCTAATGATTCTCATGCTCATCTTTCGTTTGCGGCGTTACCGCTAATATTAAGAAGAAAATATTTCTAGCCTTTTTTGTAGAAAATTTTCCCCTCTAAATTTTTTGCAATTTAATACATTTCTTTGTTAGATTTATACTTTTCAAAATAAATGCAAAAATCCTAAGAAAAAATTATATTCGGCAGTTTTTTCAAGACGGCGGCCAAGATATGGCCGATCATTAATTTCTATTATCATAATCGTAAAAAGAAGCCCAAAATGCGATAAAATTATATATTAGGTATATATTTAAGCTACTGTAAAACTTCTGAAGTTTTACCAACATTTTGTTTTTTCCTTTTTTTTAGTTCCCAAAAACACCTAGTTCAAAAATCATTGACACGACCTTTTTCTTACTCTTTCAGATCCTTCAAATGAAACGCCATATGGTTAGATGATTTGTCATTAACAGAAAAATTTAATTTTTTTGAAAACCAATATTCAAATTTCCAATTTCCACAGAAATCCTCATTTGCATCGATTAAAATGGAGAATTAAAAATGGAAATAACAACAAAATGAAGACAAAAAAGCTTCTTCATTATTTGATAATTATGCATACTAAGCAATAAAACTGTTAACCATCATATGAATAGCAAATTCACTATTTTTGATATACTTGCATTAATTATTTGTTATTTTTATTATCTTCTCATTAAAATCAATAAAAACATAAATTTGACATTCATAAACAAATCTGTTATTAGTAACATGCTTTATTTTTTCACAATAGTTTTGAATCAGTGGAAACTTTAGGCCTTTCTAGACATTCATAATTATAACTGCTGTTTCCTCCTAATTATATTTTTTGGATATAACTAATTTTATTTTTATTGTGTATAATTTTATCAAAAAATGTTGAATTAATCAATAATTTATGCCAAAATATAGTTTAGGTATTCTTATATTTAGAAATCTCCTGATCCTTATATCCGAATCTTGTGCTTTTACATGACATATATCCCATTTTGGCAGCTGAAAATGAACATTTTCAAAACTTTGCATGATTTTTGTATAAGTTAATTTTTCACCGTTAGGGACCGAACTAAATAAGCACAAAATCCACGAGCAAAGTAAACAGCTGTAAGCATCGTAAGTTACACACACTCATAAAATTGTGTGATAGTGCTACATTTGTGAATTGAATAGGTTTCGTTCATTTTTTGTTCATTTAACATTTTTGTCTGGAATAAAACTTCAATATGACGATGTTATGAAATAAATGGAATGAAGTGTTTGATAAATTATTCTTTGTAGTAAAAAGAACGCGTAATTTTTTTTTCATTTGGCGTTTAACACGCGTATCTTATATTAAAACGGAAATGTAGACCCCAAATGTGTTATAAACCTTATAGACCTTTAAATTCTTGTCTGCAGGGGCATATTGCACTTTGTCACTAGGTCAATTATTTCATTTTCTTAAAACATTACTCGGGATATCGTGAGGATGTATGAAATACGGGCGGGTTTTATTGAGGTAAACAAATCACTAATATAACGCGTTGAGTCTTTCAAATTAAACAAAATCGAATTCAGAAAAAATAGGCTTCCATACGATGTACGCAATTAGTACGTAATTATTTAAATTATAAATATTATTTAGGGTTTATATAAACAAGTAGATCTAACAAAAAAGATTCAAAACACAAATGAAAGGTTATTTCAGTTGATGGTAATTCAATTTCTTTAATATTAATCATTTTGATTTTGAAAATTTCATTGTTTTAGATAAAGAGAAAAATTGGAGGAACAAAATATCAAGGAGACGATTTATATAAAAAAAAGGAAAAGATAATGTAAACCATAGATCTGATACAAACAATTTAAATACCATGTAACAATCTATTATGAACTTACTAATACATTTTTATAATACCATTTGTTAATATAATCTTGTACATTATTAAGGTTGTTATTAATATTGTACATTTATCATAGGTTATGAAATTTGATTTTTTTATCTATTTATACTTTGAACCCTTGTTTAGTTTAGAAAATGTGTTGACCCCAGTAGAAATCTGTCTGATCGATAGATATCCGGAAGCGAATCAGGGCCAAGATTGCGCCTGGATATTTACAAACTGTTTTCTACTATGGGAACGTGTAATCTAGTAAGTCACAAATTTACCATGCGTACTTGACGGTCAGTTTATTTTTTTTTATTTAAACAATTTTTTCGTAGGTCAAAATGTCATTAAGGCGAATCGCAGGGCATGAAAAAACTTCAAAATGAGCCATAACTCGATGGCATATATTTAAAAAGAACCGAGCTATAGCCAAAATAGCGAGTTTTTTACATCAAAATATTAGTACTTGCAGAAAAAAATATTCATTTTCAGGCCTTGTGGCCATGGAGACTTTTATCGGGACATCAAGAACTATAACATACATCAGTTTGAGCGAATTTAATCGAGGGCCACTTTCCATATGGTTTGTGCGGGGTTCTTTGCATAAGTGCTCTTGATTTGAGTTTTTTTTGTTATATTGCGTTATGCATGCCTACATTTTTTTTCTCGAAAACGGTGTGATTTAGATTAAAATCACAAGAGACACAGTTTCATGACAATTTCACATACAATTCGAACAAATTTTTTCCATTTACGTAACTTGAAATTTCAGAGTTTCCGACATTTTAAATCCGCCATTTTGAATTTTGAAAATCGACCACAAAATCACAAAATTCGATGAACATTTAACATTTTTCGCCCGCCATATTAGATTCTCCATCTTAAATTTCGAAAATCTAATCACGAATTCCGAATTAGCGACTCACAAATCATAAAGATACTGAAAGAAACAAAAATCGATGAATATTTAATATTTTAGGCCCGCCCCATTGGATCCGCCATTTTGAACAACATAATTAACAGCAGATTCGTAATCTGCGACTCCAAAAAAGATGGACACATCGAGTGCATGTTCATGAGTTATTTTAAGTCGATACAAAAGCATTTTGACAATAAATTTTATGAGAAACGATCAAAAATGGGTAAAAAATCGCGACTTTTTGCATATTTTTGTAACGAAATATTGGAAATTGCATTTTTAAAAAATTTTTTCGACGCCATTCGAAAAAGCGATCTTGAAACAATAAAATTAATGTATTTTCGATATTTTTCAATTTGAAATTTTTAAAAATTACACCAAAAAATCATATTT
This sequence comes from Trichopria drosophilae, assembly GCA_030407085.1. Lineage (NCBI taxonomy): Eukaryota > Metazoa > Arthropoda > Insecta > Hymenoptera > Diapriidae > Trichopria > Trichopria drosophilae. The sequence goes on from CM059584.1 coordinate 41,661,294, forward strand.
AATTTGAACAAACTCGTCAATATCAATATGTGGATAACATTTTTTTTACGAACATTTTAGCCGTGCCGTTTAGATAAAGCAAGATTAGATTACGCTGCCAAAAGTAATTTCTGAAACTTCAATAAAATGTTCTGAAGCAATCTCATAAATGTTACAAAAAGTATTGAATTATAATGAAATATTTCATTTTATTATTAAATTTAATGACAGTTTCTTTATTTCATTCTAAAAACTTAATAAATTTATTTTCCGATGAATTTGGTGATCCAATCAATCATTATCCCTGATCTACGTTAGATTTGAAATAGATTTAAATAAAATAAATGTATGTTCTATATTTTTATTTTATTTTTTAATTTGTAATGTTATTTTTATTCGATGTTTCTTTTTATTTTATTTTATTAACCCTTTGCGGCATAGTGGTACGTACGTTGTACCACTTAGATTTATTCACATTTCCTCACTTTTCTCGCAGAATATGAAAGATATGAGGACGAAATCTTTTTCCATTTCCTATATAGAACCAATATAACTATAAAAAAAATAATTTTATCGTTTAGTGTTATTATTATATTTGTTATTAACAAATAAAATTGATAAAACGGTAATTTTTTAATTCATTTTTGCAAACTGCACAAGGTTTTTTTTTACTATAGATTTATTTATAAAGGTTTTTGGGGTCGCTGATCACGTCTCCGATGTTAGGTTTACCGAATTCAAAATGGCGGCTAACAAAATTTTAAAATGTCTCGTTTTCAACAAAATTTGTTACTGGGAGGTTTTGGGAGTCGCTGATTACGAATCAGATGTTAGTTTCATCAAATTCAAAATGGCGGATCCATTATCTCGAACAAAAAAATGTTAAACGCCTCATTTTTAACAAAATTTGTTACTCGAGGGTTTTCGGGATCTCTGATTACGAATCCAACGTTAATTTTGCCAAATTCATTGAATCCGGAATTTTATAACATTATCCTTGGATTCGTAATCAGCGTTCCTGAAAACCCTCCATTATAAAATTTTCTTCAAATGGAGTCGTTTGTAAAATGTTTGTCCGGCATATTTGATACGCCATTTTTAACTTGATAAATATAATAACTTGTAACATAAAGTCGTTTTCAACATTTTTGGCTGAGAAAATTAATTTGCCATTTTTAATTTATTAAAACTAACGTCTGATTCGCAATTAGTTACCCCAAAAACCCCCGAGTAACAAATTTCAAGCTAATCCGATGAATTTTGAAAAATTCTTCGGCCATATTGAATTTTTAAAATCTGACTTCAAATTCGTAACCAGGGACCCCAAAAACCTCCGAGTAACAAATTTCAGTTATTTTCCATGTAAAGAAAAATTTGCCTCAAAGGGTTAACAGAACCATTTTTAATGTAGTTATTACATTAAATTAATCTACTTATATACAATTCTGGTTTACCTGCACGTCTATGTAACGTTCCACTCTGGTATTAATAAGAAAATATTAAATCTAATTTGAGAAGTTGTAGAAGATTAATATATTCAAATTTAAGAAAACATTTTCACATGTGCATTTTAACATTTTACATGACGGGTACGAAAGAATTCATCGCAGCTGACATTAATTCGATAAAAACATTATTTATATTAGTTGTAAAATGTTCATCATAATTATTTGAAATTTATAAAATGATACGAAGCTAAAATGGAACACCGTACTATATTAAAAAACAATTAAATATATTTAAAAATCCTCAAACTTCAAAAACTCCAGATGACATAAAACATTAAAAATCTTCATCAATTTATAGGAAGTTGTCGAAAGCTCTTGATACTTTTCGATAGTGACGTAATACCATACACGGATTCTGACAGTTGCCTCTGAACGATTAAATAATCATTCGAAAACTATATGGTTGCACCAAACCAATTCAAATAGTTCATCATCAAGTATGAAATTTCAATGATATTCAAGAAAATTTATTTAATACGATACTATCCGATTGTTGGAAATAATAAAAATGAATCAAATCCAATAAAAATCATTGAATATGAAGTATGATAAAAATAAAATAAAAGTTGATAGGAACTAAATAACAGTGATAATATGACATGACAAAAAATGGATAGATAAATCGACTGGATTAAATTGTGAAAAGCCGAAAAAGAGTTTGTTAATTATGTAATATTTTTTTACTTTAGCTCATATTTTTGCATAGTTTACCAGACTTTAAAAAACAACCTAAACTAACTGGTAGTAGACCTGAATTTCTGAATTTGTGCACCCAAAATATTATTAAATTGGAAAAATTAAATTAATGTAAGTCTGACAACATTTTAGGCAGGATGTAGTATAAACTTGGCACTAAAATTAAGTGAAAATTTAAAGTTTAATAATAAAAATTACTTTAACCACTTCAATGGTAATGGCTCATATATGTAGAAAAAAAATTATTGACAAACGTGGTGATGGATCATATGTGTACATTTTGCAATAACTTTTACAATTCTTAATGAATTTGTATGAAACTTCGTATACCAAGATATTTTGGGTCGCTGAATCCGAATCTGTCGTCAAAAATGAGAAAATTCAAAATGACGGCTGTAAATTTGCTAAATTTATTAAAATGTGCGGCACACATTTTTCTTTATACGGAAAACAGCTGAAAATTGTGATTACGAATCTGAAGTTAGATTTTGAAAATTCAAAATGGCGGATCCAAGATGGCCGACATAATTATAAAAAATTTACTTGATTTTGATGAAAGTTGGTACTCGGGAATTTTTTGGGTCGCTGATTACGAATTTGAAGTCAGATTTTGTAAATTAAAAATGGTGGATCCAAGATGGCCGACATAAATGTGAAATATTACTTGATTTTTTAAATGATTGATTAAATGTTAAATGATATATTTTAGGAAAAAATGGAACCCGTGTTTCACCGTTTTTCGATATCTTAAGTACAGGGCTGTACCAGTTCCGGCACTTTTTTTTTTTAAACAGCTACCACTGAAGTGGTTAAAATCAAATAGTTTTTTGAATCTGCCAAACTAGGAAATGTAAAATCTGTTGTTCGCTCCATCTTCGTAATGACCGAATGTAATGGCGTATGCACACAAAATAAATATAAAAACTACTCATTTTTTTTACGATAAATTTTATTTGCATTTGTAAATAGAAAAATTATGTTTTTCTTGCAAATTCTTGACAAGTTCATGTGTAATTCTTTCAACGCGAATAACAAATATTCAATCACTTTTTGTTCCGTAATACAAAACTTTAAGCGGACTGATATCTGCGTTAACATATTCCAACACAAGAGTATTGAACAATATTGTTTTATCTTTGGAAAGCCTATGAATTTCATTGAATAAAAATCATTTCTTTAAATGTGTAATAGTTACTGAGTCGATCGTAAAAATTCTACTTCTTAGTCGGTATTTAAGAAGCAAATTTCTATGGTATTCCGGAACGTATGTTTATAACAAATGAAAGCATAAAATACAGCATTGACTTCGCGAATAGGAATCATCGGATCAATGGCTTTATTCCTCTGAGACATGGTAAAATGATGCTTGAGAAAATAAATAAACGTCATCGATTAATGCGGGTGATGAAAAATGACTTCGAGACGGTTGAAAAAAAAAAAAAACAGAGGATTGAGAAACAATGAAAGAATGAGTAGTGACATCGGCGTACATTTCTGGCTCGCCATATTTTTCTCTTGGCGATTCAACTGTCAGACTTTTCTTCCTCTTCGACGGTTTCGCTCTCCTCGCTGGCGTCACTTTTCGATCTGCAAAGAAATTACTACGTTAAGGCTTTTTGGTTCTGTCAGGAAGATCGGTATGCACAATGCACTCTCGCTGTTAAGTTATAAGCGCAACAGCTTCAAATGAATCTTTCTAGCATCACACAAATTCGAGTTAGTTAAAAACCAAAACCAAAAACACCATAGGACAACTGCTTTCACCGATCTTCCCTTTGACAAAAAAAATACTTCTGCCCTGACTTTAACCCTTTAACGCCGGGAAGGACACTTTTTTCCAACTATTTTCAACGTTAATTTTCTTTACTGCTATGGGTATAAAATAAAATCGGAATAACCATGTCTTACGTATTTGGGATCGCTCTTTCAGAATCTGCCAATAATATTGCAAAAAAATGAATTTTCAAAAAGTAGCGGCCATTTTTCTGAAAAAAAAGGAATTTTTCACAATTTTGTTTCAAAAATTATTTGTTTTTTCATACGGCAAGTAACCAGAACACTGTTTCACATCAAAATATCGCGTCCGCAATGTCTAAGCTTCAAAATATTTTCAGAGAGAGTTTTATTATTTTTGTTTGTAATTTTGTAATTATTTAATACAAATTTATGAAAATTTAAGTGTTATGAAAAAACGAGGAAAGTCAATTCACTTAAATTTCGTAAACTTTACTAAAGTTAAATAATCCGACCAATTTTGAAAATATTGTCAGCTATACTGGATCCGCCATTTTGAATTCTTGAAATCGGTGTTCAGGTTCGTATTTAGCGATCTGAAAAACCCCCCGAGTAGTAATTTCCAAAATAATCCGACCAATTTTGAAAATATCGTCCGCCATATTAGATCCGCTATTTTGAATGTTTGAAATCAGACTTCAGATTCGTGATCGGAGACCCAAAAAATATATAGATACACAGTGTCATTAAAAAGAAATTTTTTTTTTTAATGAAACAGACATTGAATATTACTATTTGGTAAAAAAAAATTCTTTCGTCGCCATTTTGGATCCGCCATCTTGAAATTTTCAAAATTACGTGTCACCATTTTGAAGCTTAGACATTGCGGACGCGATATTTTGATGTAAAGCAGTGTTCTGGTTACTTGCCGTATGAAATAAAAATCATTTTTGAAACAAAATTGTCAACAATTTTTTTTTTAGAAAAATGGCCGCAACTTTTTGAAAATTCATTTTTATTGGCAAATTCTGAAAGAGCGATCCCAAATACGTAAGACACGGTTATTCCGATTTTATTTTACACCCATAGTAGTAAAGAAAATTAACGTTGAAAATAGTTTGAAAAAAGTGTCCTTCCCGGCGTTAAAGGGTTGAAAGAAAACTCAAATACGACGTGCAAAAAATAAAACTATAACATGTTATTTCACTCCAGCACGTTTTATTATTAATCGAACAATTAATAATGTCGCCAAGTTGTTATCAATGATTTTTATCGGTGGAAATGTTCACAACACTACTGGCTGTCGGTGGGGGGTCGACGGAAGGGCTCCTCAGAAATTTTCAGATTAGGGAAATCGATACTCATAGAACTTCGGTATAAAATTAATTTTCTTACTCGCACCTTCCAAATAAAATCTTTCCCATCCTTTGCATTTTCTATTTTTCTTTTCGGTTTACAGTGAAAATATTATATGTACGAGCAGTACAGTAAAGTCTCCTACAACATATATACTTTGTATATAAATACAGTAACTATCATATTTAGTTTGAGTCGCGAGTTATTTTTTTTTTTATTTGTAATTATACTTCGTTTTTCTTATCTAAATATCGTCCTCGGATTGCCAAGTTCTTCCTCGCAGTTATACTATTATCGATCACGAATAAGAGGTCAAATATCCATTTCTCTCCAGCCATCCGAGGAATCCGGGGAGAGTAAGTAATTTAACAATCCTTTACACGATAATGTCGACTACTGAAACATTCTACAATTCTCCGATGAGTCTACTTAGTCACCCTTTTTTTTTTATTTGTAGAAAAGAGGAGATTGCCTATATCGAGCACCTAGTTTACACCAGTCGCATTTTCACTTTTTGTTGCTCGTCCTTCGTATACTGTAGGCACTTACTATGTTTCGAGTTTGCGTGTTGACTTTACGCTTCTGTGGAAAAGAAAATTGCTTCGAATACTAGTACCCCGAACTGTCGGTTACGACACAACTTCTTCGCTGTTGTAAAAAGTATAAAAATAAAGGAAACATCTAATTAATCAACATGATTATAAGTTGTCCGGTGCACAGAATAAATCAAACGAAAATTGGATAAAACAGATTATTCTCAAATTGGCAAATCTGGAATATTTACAAGTGAAAAGTAACAATTGGCGTTTTAAGGGGAGTAACACCTTCGTTTAATAAGTGAACAATTGAAAACGATTCTTGAGTAATATTTTTAAAATCCTACCGGTTTATAAATAGTTCATTAGTTTTCGTAAAGCGGCACTTTCAGCTCTACTTTAATGTAAATTACAATGAACACACATGTTTCAAAATTAAAAAATCTTTTTCGATCTCACCTTTATTTTAAGCTACTACCGAAGCTTTTATTTCACTCAGCAGACACATCAAACGTTACAAGTTAGTCACCCCAATGAGATTAGTTACAATTCTGTTGTGCAGTGTTAAATTATTTTAGTCTCCTATAAAATTTTGTTCCAAATTGAGGTTATAAATGGTAGAAATAATTTAAAAAATAGAATAAAAACTTAAAAACCTTTGATTACACCACTTTTATGCGTATAAATTCGTGAAAAAAAAAAAAGGTGTTGCTCCCCGTTAAGTTTAGTGTACCACTGTGCCTTCGACTATCTTTCGGGCCGGACACTTCCCAGTATTATCCCAATGACATTTATATAGCACCTTATCTCGGGGGAAACTTTGAATCTGGCCAGGCGTTCTTTTGAAAGAAAAATGTCACGATAAACAAGAATAAAGGAGTAATCGTATTAACACACTACGACTGTTAACTGGAATACGATTGATTTTACACTTCAATTATTGGAATCGCTTAAAAACTACGAGTTTCTTGGATACTGCTTAAAGAGACGGAAAGTATTTGTTACATTCGTACGTCATTGGCTTTCGAACACTATTTAAAGATGCGTGTCTTAGAAGTGATTGTACTCTATAACCTTAAAAAATGTTATTAGAATTCAGAGTAATTTTAAAACAGTAAACTTGATTACTGATTTCCTGAGTTCTGTTGATGTTATTGCCAAAATTACCTAATCGATTGTCGACTGACAGTTTACATGGCTACTTTATTATGTCAATTGCCAATAATGTAAGAAATAACTCGTTAAAATGAAATCCTGTCTCCTTAAAACAAACCATTGTTTTCAGGACTCATCGTTTTCTTTTTCCCTTTAACTTTAAGAATATTCAGTCTTTCCGACGCTCGATTTGCGAGCAAACAGTCTCATAATCGACAATATTTCTCACTTTTTAGACACTATTATACATACGACGTACACTGATTCCACTTCTCATCCTAGGTCAGGCGTTCAAAGAGTTCATCACGGTCCATTATCCTTTGTTAAAAAAAAAAAAGAAGTCCAAATCTTGTTCACCGTGGTATTATTCTTGTCCTTTTCACAGAAACCTTAGTATTCCATGGGAATGGTCGAAAGAGGTCTTTTGGCAATTTATCACTGAAATTGATCACATTCTTCTTATCGATGTTCATTTCTTAAACTTTTTCTTTGAGGCTTTCGCATACATCGACGAAATTTCAATCCAAATTGGAAGTGAAAACCTTCTTTCGAAAAATAACAATCGCCTGTATCGATGGGGCAATGCGTTAGGTAAAAAAATAGTTTCTTCAGAATTTATACGGCACACAGAATGTTATCTTTTTAAATGCTCGCGAGGAGGCCGAGTTCGACTTCACTTGTCAGTTTCTTTGTTTTTTTTTTTTCATACAACTTTAAAGACAGGAAAATAGAAAAAAAAGGATACTGTATTACTCTTAATGGCACTGAGAGTTAGAATAGGGACTCGAAAGGACGTGTAAAAATGTTTTCGCGAAGACTAGCTTCGGACCTCTCGCTTTATTCGCGTGGCGAATATCTCGTGGGTTTTCGCAACTTTAATAAAAGTTTGAATTCTAGTATACTTCGTACGAGTTCGTGTTGCTCAAGAGTCAGTGGATAGTGTAATACCCTAGCCGCGCATATAGAAATAACCACAGATTGCTAAAACACCCCCACCGACCAACGCAGCTCCTATGCCTATGGAAAGGGGCGAAAATAATGACCTCTTGAGTTTCTGCCATTCTTCGGACTGCTGCTGCCGACGTTTCATCTCTCGCACCTGCGCCGCCAGCCGATCCTTTCTTTCCATGTGCCGTTGACGCAAATCATTCTTCCTGCAAATTAGAAACGTGCACAATACACATCATCGTCAAATTTATGTACTGTAAATTTATTATGCTGCCCTTCGAAACTTATATTTATGTAGTACTAAAGTAATTCACGTATTATTAAATTGTAATGTGCCAGGGATTTGTGACTCGTCATTACTTAATCGTAATATAATTTTTATTAAGTATGACGTTCCAAAATATTACTGTAAAAAATAATCTTGTAATTTTACAGTTTATAAAATATGAAAATGAAATTTACAGAGTAGTGGTAAATTTCAAGTATAACATTTCAGTAATAGTACTGCGTGAAGTGATGAACTTTTACCTAATTGAGGTTAACAGTTCAATATTGTGTTGTAAATTTACAACATTCAGTATAGGGAAATCATTAAACATGCGTACTTGTACAACGTTGTACGCAGGTAATTTTGTAAGCCCACAATGGACATGGTAATTTTACAATCGGAAGTAAGTTGTACAAAGACTATATGGGCATATCTCTGAAACTTTTATTTTTCACTTAAAAAAAAATAAAAATAAATTTTTAAGGCACACTAACCAAACTTTTTTTTACGTTTATATGCGTTTAAATAGTAAGAAAAATGCTGTGCCACTCATTTTTTTCAAATGTTAATTGATAAAAAGTAATAATACGAAATTTAAAAAATTAAAATATTTTTAAACTTTTTTCTTCATCTATAGCATATAAAAGAATGAAAAAAAGAGCAAGGCACACATTTTTAAGTTTGGTATGTAATAAAGAACGGTAGTTGTACAATTTTAATGAAACGAATTTTATTCATGTAACACAATAACAATTTTTTTTATTCACTGTTTACAACCCTAAATATCACTGTTTACCACTCTAAATATGAATTTATGCATAGAACAAATTTTATACATCATTGTTATGGTGTAAATAACCATTGGCAATGGCTAGAATATCATTTGAAGTTGATAACAAAGTGTGCCTGGTCGAAAAGTATATTTTTTTAACGAGTGGCGCTTTTAATTTTAAAATTCAAAATGCTATAAAAACTGTTTCTGCAGGAGCACACTCAATTGCTCAAGGCCATTTTGTAGCATTTTTCGTGTAGAATAAACCTACCTTCAACGTTTTTAGTTAAATGAAATGTTTAAAAAGTTGTTGCATAAATAATCATTCAGGATGAACTTTTTAAAAATGCGTTTTCCATTTTTGTTTATTTTCTAACTCCGTGTTTTTTATAGGCACACATAAATGTTGAGTATTTTTTGTTTTTCTTTAAGGTTACTAGTGATGCTGTAGAAAAAATTAAAGTTATTGATAATGTTAAAAAAGTTACAGTAATAAAATATAAAACAAAATTGATATCATCACTGCTACATTATCAAAATTTAGTGGATTTGTCACTTTTTGTACTTGAAGATGACATACAACCGAGTTTAAATTAACATCTTCCTCTATTTAAACATATTTACTAATGTTCTATGCAGTCACTGTATAATATATATTACGGGGAAGGTCCTAAACCACCCATCATCACAAAAATGAAAAGTTTCGGAGATATTCCCATATGTAACGTAACATTTTCCCGTAAGGCTATAATGGTAATATTACTATTTTAGCAATTAATAATGCAGGTGTGAATGGTAAACTTATTTGGAGGAATGTAAAAATTTCGCTGACAATTATTGGACAATTTCTCCTAATCAGTAATTTTGGTAAAGTTGCAAAAGAACCGCCCCACCTAAAAAATTAATTATACAACATGTTTCTGACGTATTTTGGGGCACTGATTACAAATCTGCTAATAAAACTTGGCACTCGGACATACTGAAGCCGCTATATTAAAAAAAACTGCACAAAAGCGTATCTTTTTTTAGTTTTTTGAGTTTATTTTCAAAACTATACATCGTACAAAAAAATGTTTGAAATGAAAAAGGCAGAGCGGAAAATTCTCCATAAAAAAAGTTATCACGCTTTGTATTAAAGAATTACAGTGTCCTACAAAACTTATGTTTTTCAGGTACGTTCGCAAAATTGACGATAGTTTTGAAAATAAACTAAAAGAACTAAAAAAAGACGCGATTTTTTGCAGTTTTTTTAAGATAGCGGCTTCAGTATGTCCGAGCGCCAATTTTTATTGTCAGATTCGTAGTCAGCGCCCCAAAATACGTCAGAAACATGTTGTATAATTAATTTTTTAGACAAGGCAGTTCTACAATTTTACCGTAATTTTATGCACACTGTAAAAAATCAAAATGAATTTTACAACGTTGAGCATGGGCAAAAAAATTATCCACTTTCAACACAGTGAGGAACATTGTAACTTTGTAACTTTCGAAGCGTTACTTTTAATATAATCTTGTTTAATTTTCCTCAATTTGTAAAATTACAGTCCAATGTGGGCAAAAAAATTACCCACAAACAACGTCGTAAAAGTACAGAATTTGGTATATTTTCGATACGCAATGTTGTAAACTTACAATGCAGTCTAGAACCTTAACATCAATTCGGTAAAAAATCCTACACTCAACATAGTATTATTGAACAAATTTTATGTCTGAATTTTACTAGTGGGGTGTAAATTTCATTTTGATTTTTTACAGTGCAGTTGGTACAGTTCCTGATTCAATATCCATCATGTATCTTAGTACCTTCCCGACTGTACAGAAACAAGATTTGATAGCAATATGCTTAATGTTATAAATATAATATGTTTATAAATATATAATTTTATACAATATTTGAAAACACGACATTTAGATTCTGGGTCAAAAGAACACAACACCGATATAGGGGTTAATAAACACAATTACAAGAATTTTAATTTATCCTGAAAATTTCATATATTCCCTTGATATATTATAAGTATTCTAACCGTTCTCGGTTTGAACGATCAACTGACTTGTGTTGTCGATGTACAACTATTAAAAATGTTAAAAGTGAAGGAAAAAGTATTAAAAACGTAATAAATTTCGGGTATTATCTCCACTATCGGTGGAGAAAATCGTGAAAAATAAAAAAAAAACGACCTAAAAACATAGATTTTTTTTTTATTTTGAAACATTTTTGCAGAAATAGTCGTTTTTTGGCCATTTTCTTGACTTGAATCAATAGAGTACACTTCAAAATAGTCGGAAATATATTTTCCAAAAATTAAAAAAAATTCTTTCATAGAAACTGAGCTGATGTTGACGTACCTGCTTCTTTAACTTTGAGCAAAAAAGGGTTAAAAGTGACTATCACATTATTCAATCATCGATAATAATACAAAATAATTACACACAATATATCTCATTTTTGAAAATATATGAAAAAATTAATAAATTAACAAACATGAATAAGAAATCATTAAAAAAGCATTTTAAAGTTGATGAATAATTGTTATTTATGTTTTTTTAATTTATTAATTTTTTCATGTGTTAATATTAAAGAATCTTTGTAACTGTAATATTTTTTCTGGCAATATTTTTTACAGTAATATATTGTCCTGTAATATTTTGTCCAGTAATATTTTGGAACACGATATTTTTTTAAAATCAATACATTATATATTTTAATCTACAATTGAAGAAACCACACATCATATATGTTCAAGATTGTAGTATGTGAAAAGAAAAAATGATTCGAATCAACATTATCTAAATGTTATGTTGGTTACGTCATTTTTTTAACAATACCTGATTAAAATGTTCGTTTAGTAATTATTTCTTTGTAGACCAAGTTTTGATCTAAAAAAATCTATTAAATTCAATGATTGCCCAGCGTTACAAACATCTTTCTATGGAATGTATTTAACGTCATGTTAATACAACCTATGATCGAAAGTTATAAATCACTAAATAATGTCAAACAGTTAATTTGTGCTGTTTGATGATAACACAGGCCAACAAAATTTATATCCAGAAATTTGACTATACTTTTCCGAAGTTTTTCGATGCACTGAATCCAAATTTAGCAGCAGAATTATTCCATCATGTCAAGATTTTGAATTATTCTAACCCACAAGTGCAAAAAACATTATTTTTGCTCACATTCAATAAGTTTCTGTAGCGGAACAAAATTATTCATTGCAATTTGGCATGAACAATATTAAGGTGCTATTTGTCAGCTTTAAAATGCTTTTTAATAATTCTCATACGATTTTTGTTTAACAAATTATCGAAGATTTTGTCAAGAAACAATTATGATTTTCATTTTCAATGTATAATTACATGAAAATAATTAACAACCTGAGACTGACTTTCTTGATAGAAATTGTTCTATTAGGTCAAGATGTTGAAATATCCTAAAACACAGTTTTTGCCCATTTTCAGTAAGTTTTTCTGGAGGAATACATTTTTTCGCAATTTGACAAAAACCAGAGTAAAATGCAGTCATCAGAAATCTAAGTACATTTTTCAACGGTTTTCGACCCGTACACAGTAAAAATTTATAGTGAAATTTACCACGCTGAACGTAGGGAAAACGGAACCTACATTAAACTACAGATTAATAACAGATAGCCAAAGGTTCTCCTAAATGCAGATCAAATCTACTGCGTTTTCGTTACCGACCCTACTTGTACGTTGCTTTACATTTCCTATATAATGTGTATTGAAGAATTGTGTTTGATTTATTTCATGTTATTCCTAAAATACTTTTTGCCTTTTAAAACGTGGTTATCTGATATACAAGAGAACAAATATAAGCGACGTACAAGTAGGGTCAGTAACAAAAAATGTAGTAATTTTACACAGCTCGTGTTGTAAACTTACCCTACCACTATAAATTTCCTATTCGCGCTTGTGTAAAGTTCCTAACCTCAATTGTAAATTTACAGACTAAACTATAAAAATTCGTTCGCAACATCTAGATCGACTATATATACATATTAGTGGGATGTATCATGTAATTCATCTATTTAAAGATTTTTGTTTTAATCGATTGAACATTTTTTGAAAATTCTTTGTTTTTATTATATTTGTGATTACCCAGCTAGCCTATTTGACAATTTGTACTTCAAAAAGTTGTCTCTTACATGTTATACATTTGTATAGTACAAATAAATGTTGAAAAGATATCGAATTGATATAACTTACAATTTTCTAAGAAAAAGATAACTCTTTTAAGTTGCTGGATAAACATCATAAAAATATTCATCAGAAAGTTAACCTAGGGAATTGTTATCTCTATAAAGTTACCAAATTGTTATGATATTAATGATGTCTATTTGCCGCCTTCTTGACGTCAGTTAAAAGACATGTTTTCTTAAGTTATCCAATAATTCGTTACCGAGATGCTGACTATGAAATGTTATCAATTTGTTATCATCTGTAATAGTATCGTAAAGTTACCATTCCTTTGTTGCCTAATCGTACTTTTCAAAACGTTAGGAAAAGGATAAATTTTTTAAGTCGTCCAAAAATGTGTAGCGAAATTGTCTTTTTAATGTTATCGAGTGGACAGACTTTACTTAACTTGAAAATGATAAATAAACTGTGATACAGACATACATAGTAAAGTGTGCATCACAAAGTTAACAATAAAAATTGTTTATCATTTCTGCATACAACCTACCATATTCAAGATAAATATTTATATTTATAACATTTATATTTCATCACTATTAATGTTGTCAGTTTACCATTTTCCAGATAATAAATCCTTTAGAGATTTTCCAAGTTTTCTGTAGGCGCCGTTCCATTGGTCTGGATCATCAAAACATCAGTTTGATGGTCCTGTACGCACAGAAGCCTTCGAAAATCTGGGAAGGACACTTGAGCATTCGTCAACAAAAAGTTATCCAAACATAACAAATATTAACGAATGTTAATATTCGAAGAACTTTTTGGGTGCATTAGCCAAGATTTGTCGAGCATTCTTAACAAAGGCACACCTAAAAGTTATCAGAATTTTAACATTTGTTAACATTGTTATGTCTGGATAACTTTCTGTTGATGAATGCTCAAGTGTGCAAGTTGGGATATATTACCTGGAAAATGGTAACAATTATGTCATCTCTTTGTAGAGCGTAAAAGTTAACTTACAGTTAACCTACCTGTTGAAACTGTATACTTTAACTTTAACTCTAAGTTCACCTAAACGTTAACAAAATGTTATTATATTTATTACAATACGGTCTCACAAATAGTTATCAAATTGGTAATCAAATAGTTACCAAAAACGTTATTCAATCAATATCATAACAGTTAGCAATTTGGAAACTTAGAGGATAACTGTTTTTGTGCATTCGACAAGATTTCGACACCAAAATACTAACCTTTTCATTTACTTTTAGGATATCTTAAAAGTTAACACGTAATTTTTGAGGTTAACAGTATGTTAACGTTTTTGTTACTTCGTGCTAGCTGGGACATAGCAAAAACAGTGTTTTGTACTTTTAGGTTATGATATCTCAAAATCCTGACGTGATGAAACAATTCTGCTGCCAAATTTGGATTCAGTTCAACAAAAACCTTCAGAAAAGTACAGTCCGATTTGTATCGGATATATATTTTGTTCTCCTGTGTAATTTATACTGTTTGACGATAGACATCGAAATTCTTACAATTTCGTAGTTTTCATTTTCATTAATTCGCACCACAGGTAAATAAATTGTATATATACATATAACATATTTAATACATTTTTTAAAATTGTTGGTTCCCACAAAGATTTACTGATTCGTTCTCTTAGTGTCGCATGACATAATAAAAAAAAAAGATGGTTACCATATCAATGGTTCCTGGAGCATATTTTCAAATTCAGAGTTGACATGGATTTACGCAACGAAGAGACCTGTTTAATTTTGTTTTTAAAAAAATCATAAAAGTTAATAAACAAATACAAAATACAATGTAAATAAAAAAATGTGAAAGGGAATATGCACAGTTAAAAACCTAAACTACAAAGTGCTTTAATACTATTTAAAAATAAATTTAAAGAAAAAGATGAATGAAAATGCATTTTCAAAATGGAACAAAATTATTTCCATTTCTTAACTGTGTTTAAAACTACTTTTTGTGTATTTATAAATTATTGTTTAATGGCCAAATGTCCACTTCACGATATTTTACACTCACAGCAATTTGAGTAAGTCAAAACATGTTAAGCACACGATTAAATATTTGATTAATTATGAAAACTAATACTTACGAGTCAGGACTGGATGGTGGACTGTTGTTTTGGAAGGAGTTCTCTCCGTCTTTCGAATTTTCCCCAATGGCGCATGTGGCGTTCGATTCATGAATATGATTTGAAACACCGACAGAGTTGTTCACAGACGGAGTTGCGTTGGGATCGATGCGGTTTGGGGGTTCCCTCGGTAGTGGTTTGTCTGGTGGACCATTCATATTTTCCACTAATTTATTTGTAATGCATTGAATGAGATGAGTTTTTGATGGAAAATAATGATTGTATGATATGATGATGTTACTAAAAATGGGCTGTTTACCATTTTCGCTAGTAGGACTTGGCGTTACGTCGGCCATCATGCTACGTGTTAATGAATCTCCTCGCGGCGGAGGCAACGGAGGTGGTTCGTCGTCTTCGTCTATCGACGAATTACAAACACTGCTCACCGTGTCATAGTGGTTAGTCACTTCGTTATGATCATCATTCTGCAAATAAAAACCTTGAGATCTCTAATAATGGTAACAAATATGATAATGGTGTTAGAAATGGATGATGAAATACATTAATGAGTCGAGTAGCAATGTTTTGATTATATTAAAGTCATTACCATGATAGTGGCTAGATGTTTTGATCCTTCGATGATAGCTGCGTAAGAAAATCTAAGTTGATCGGGTGTTTGAATTAAACCCATTCTTGAGCGTCTCATTTCCAATAGGACTTCTCTTACATTTACTGAATTTAAACCATTTTCTTCAATCTATCAAAAAAAAATGAAAGATTACTGTTGGCGAACTAAAAGGTTTTTGCTATTTGTAAACTTTATACATACCATTACTAAACAACTATCAACGAGGCAAAATGTTCCAGAGCGTCCGATTCCTGCAGAGCAATGTACAATGGCTGGCCCTACAGTTTTATCTAGAGCACCTGACTTTCGGACTTCGACTAAAAATCGAAGGAACGATGTTGGATTCTGCGGAACTCCAAAATCAGGCCATGTTGTATAGTGAAAGTGTAGTATCTCCCTACTTTCATTCGTTTCTTCATTTGTCAATCTAAAAGCAATACCAAGTTTGTTATTCTACAGCAATTTATCTTGACTAATATTTCTTCTCCATTAGCGAAACAAAAAATATTAAATATAGATCCTTTATCGATGCAAAAATATTCAGTTTATAAATATTGTTATAATGAATTCACCTGAGTGTTCTGGTGGTATAATCGGTTGATTCAACTTTATCGATATACTCCACTTTTAATCCTACATCTGGGAAGGTCATTACTGGTTCTTTCGTATCGTCTAACGGCCAATATTGATGACATTTTATTTGATTCTTTTCTATGACTTTGTTTAGCATTAATATCGCTACGCTATTTTGCTCCCAAACCATCAGCCAAAAGTGGCCCGCTGTATTTGCAAGAGGTCCTTGTGTTAAGATGTACTTTCTATGTGCACGGTCAATCTGAAAGTCATTCATTAGTTAGCTAAATATAAGCAATATTATATTCAAGAAGGAAAGAATCTAACGATCTTAACGAGTCAAGAAATTGAAAATTAAAAAACTTCCAAATTAGTTTTTTGTGACGTTTTGACAAACTCATCATTATTGAGCTTCAATTTATTAACCCTTTAGCGCCGAGAAGTCCTGAAATTCTACTTCGACTTCTTAAGTATGTAAATTGTGCAAATAATTTTTTGTTTTTTTTCTAAACTAATGTATCTAGACGTTTGAGAGGAGTCAAAATTTTTTAAAAATTCTGCGCTTCCACCGGCTTCTAATACACGTAATCGATGGACCCGATAGTTGTACTAAAGAGTTGTGGAGGAAAACAATTTTTTTTAAAGCTTGGCGCATCCAAAATGGCGGCCGCAATGACAATTTTTTCTTTAAACGTGATAAATTTTTATCTCGGAAATTATAGACTTTAGAGAAATTTTTCTCATAACAAAAATGTCTTAGAATTGGCCAAAGAATACCCTCAAATTTTGTTAGAATGTTTTGATGCAATTATTGGTTTTTCAAAAATTCAAAAAATCGAAATTTTGAAATGTCATTTAAAAAATGTGAAAAAATTGTTTTAAATCATTTTTAATGAAAAATTCAACTATCAATATCACTTCAAATTACTTTTAAGTTAAGAACTAAAGTATAAACTATTTAATTATAATTTTTGTACACATTTTAATTTTTGCAAATAAGACCCTGTTGCAGCTTGATAATGACATAGTTCGTCGAAACGTCACAAAAAACTAATTTTGAAGTTTTTACATTTTCAATTTCTGTTAAGATCGTTAGATTCTTTCCTCCTTTATAATTAAAAAACGAGTGATAAGTTCTACACTATTCCAATATTATTTTCATTAAACATCACAACTTTTTATGTGAATAATAACATAATAATAATAGAAAATCGTTATATTTTTTAATGAATATTATTATCTCCGTTTTTTATTTATTTATTTATTTATTGAGATCAACGGCACAGATGTGCCTTTTACAACAATGTGCCTCGTGGCTCTAAATCTGTACAATTTATAACGATAACAAAAAATAACGAAAATATTATATAATATATAATAATAACTAATTTTAAGACTAAAGCTAATTAAACAGGAAAACAAATTTTAAACGAA
This sequence comes from Trichopria drosophilae, assembly GCA_030407085.1. NCBI lineage: Eukaryota > Metazoa > Arthropoda > Insecta > Hymenoptera > Diapriidae > Trichopria > Trichopria drosophilae. The sequence goes on from CM059584.1 coordinate 41,679,146, forward strand.
AGCTGAAGTAAGTCTTCTTATTGTCGATTTGAACGGAAGTAAACCTAAGCTGCGTACATTGTGTGGAAACATATTCCATTCCCTTTTAACTCGCAGAATAGTCGAGAAAAAGCTTTAATTAGTTTTATGGAGACCCTCGCTGACAGGTCTAAAAGAGCATAGGCTATGTGTGACTACTCGATGTTCAAATAAATTAAATATAACGGGACTACGAGTTAAATTGACAATGTTATAGGCCAAAAGTAAATCATGGTATAAGGATTTTACAGTAGGGAGATTGAAAGCGGTTGCATGATGTTGATAATTGTAGTCGAAAATATGCATTGGTGAACCAGATTTGAAGGAAAGATATCTAATTAAATTGTGCTGGACCGATTCCAGATGAGAAATTTCTTGTGCTGTATAGGGTGACCAGATTGACGAGCAATAAAAAAGATTTCGTAAAATAATACTGCGATATAAGTGAATAATAGTGTCGACATTGTTAAAGTTCTTAGTAGTCCTCTTTAAGAATCCTAACATAGACAGAGACTTAGTAACAAACGTTTTAAGTAAAAATCTATTTTAAATGAAATTCTTACTTGTACTAGATTGGCATTGATGTAATCACAGGTTCCTTTTTTGAGAATGATTCTTGAATGATCATATGGCGACACATCTCTGTAACGATTCAAATACCTGTTCTGCGGCTTTTTATACTCATTACACGTATAATCAAAGCTGCAACACTCGCTACGTATGTGCTGTAAAAAAAAGTTGGCATTTTAAAATACATTGAACATGTAAGGGTGAGATGAAAATAGATTGAATTGTACAGTAGGAAAATCTATTTTTCATTCAATTTTATATTACACTTAAATTTCATTCTCCTTTCTTTGTTGTGTTGGTCAGTAAAAATAAATACAAAATTTTTAATTTATATACAATGTGAGAAATTTCCATGTAATTTTACAGTGAAATGGCGGAAATTAAAATACATGTGAAAATCATGGTAAATTTAAAGCGTTGTGGTAAAATTCCTACATTATCAATGAGATTTTCCATGTGCACTGTAAATAAGACGTCAATCGGTTATTGGTGAGAGGGACTCGACTTGTTAGAGAGAGGAGCAGCACCATTCCAAATCTCTACAGCACCATTTACAGTGCACTTGTAACATTACAAAGACGATGTAAAGTTACAATTTGTAATTATACAATTGATTTGTTAAAATTAAATATTGATATTTTGGAGTGAGTAGATCATTTTTTAATCAATAATTATTTGTTCATTTCCACTCTTGTTTGGATGTAAAATTACCACATTATTGCTGGTATTTTTATTTCCACCTTTGATGTAAAATTTTTCTACATTTCCATTATGAATTTTACATGTTGATGGTAAATTTCCTTCTATTTTCAGGTAATTTTTACTACGCAAATTGTAATTTTACTATGAAAATTGTAATTTTACTATGAAAATTGTAATTTTACTACGCAAATTGTAATTTTACTACGAAAATTGTAATTTTATTACGAAAATAATAGACGATTTCAACAAAACTGTAAAAACTCAGAAATGTAATTTTACTTTTACTTTTCACAGTGTACATACTATATTTCGACATTTTAGGATATATAAAATTAAACATTTTGTATGTATTTTAACTGACCAACACAACAAAGACAGAAGAATTGAATGTTATTAATCTATGGTCAAAGAAACCATATACATGTATGCTATTTTTCAATAATTATCATTAATGCAAAATGATTATTAATGTAATTGATTACCAAATGAGCTTATATTATATCATATAGCATTTAAATTAAGGGTCCTTATTTTTAATAAATCATTGAAGATGTTAATCAATTGTTAGTGATATACTTTGGTAAGGAATTTTAATTAAAAAATAGAACAGTTCTCTTTTCGAATGAAACACTGAATTCAGTTGCAATGAGGAAATGTATTTGAAATGTCACTGACAGCCAACTCTGTAATTATTATGTGAGTCATGTCGGTGGTGAGCGTTACAAGGACAAAGTGAAAATAATAGGAACAGTAAAACAAATTATTTTTATATTTTAAATTGAATTTTTTCACTTGTTATTTAGTTTTTTCACATAGCATTTTATTTTTACTGTATCAATGTTTTGTTCTTTAAAAATAAATATCAAGGCTAGTTTTATTTTACAAAACTACTAATAAAATCGTAGTTCTGTAATTTATCTTATTTAGTTTACTTATTGAGTGATATTTTGAAGTGAGCATATAACTTATGATTTAATAATTATTTGTTCATTTCTATTCTTGTTTTATGTACCTGAAGTTCTGAACATTCAAATGAACGAAATATTTTTTCGTATACTTTTTTTTTTTTTCAAGTGTTACTTTTGTAACTGAAATTAAAAAGGTAGATTAAAAAGATATTTCTATAAGAATTAATTATTTGATATGTAAAGTAATATTTTACAATTAAATTATAATTTAAAGACAATTCTAATAATAATTTCGTTCAATTGAACGTTCAGAACTTCCGGAACATCTTGTTTTGAACGTTTGTTTAATTTTAAACCATTACTTTTGGAACATTTTATTTAAGAAATTGACATAAATTATTTACACCTCTAATCATTTTATCAAAAAAGTGAAGGATCACTATCAATCTAATGATCGTTAATGTCCTCATCGTCTTGTATTCGCAAGTTTAAGTGTTCGTCTGTGTTAATTACATATTTATTTAATTTTTGTAATAACTTTTCTCTCTTCTTTTCATTAATTTATCAATTAATTGTATCTATATGTATATTTGTTTATTTCTGTTTAGATGTTATTCTTTTAGAAATTGCACTGTTAACTGTTATTTATTCTTATTTCTACTCTACATGGTAAAAATATGTAAAACTCTTTTTTGGCTCGCCTTTTGGCGAAATCGAGATCGTGCTGTAACCCTCTCCTTTTTGTTAATAAAGAAGTACAATAATAATAATAATAAATGCACTTCTTGTTGTTTAAACACATTTGGTCTTTTTTACAGTTTAGCAGTGGTAGAGGGAAGTGGGGGAAATTAATGAAAATTATTTTTCCTAGGGTAATTTATCACCAATATTAAAAATTGATAATGTAAAATATCTAAAGGTAAAAAGTACTAAATGAAATTTTCCCAAATTTTGAGAAAATTACATTTCAGGGATATTTTCAATTTAAGCAATGTATTTAACCGTGTAATTTAACACTCTAATACTACTACTAATTTAACATTATATATATATATATATATTGCTGGTAGAATACGTCTATAATTATAATTTTTTTGGTTGACAACTGATATAATATAATACTAAAGTTTATAATAGCATTTTTATACTTTATTCAGTAAAATAGAAAAAAATCAGATACACATACACTTTAAAAAATACCGGTGTAAAATCACTGAGGGAATTGTAAAATTTTACCGCAATATCTCTAAGGATGACAAAATTACAATTCCGTTAAGTATTTTACTATGATAAATGTAAATTACTACAAAAATTGTCTAATTGTAGTTCTGAGAGAAGGTGATTTTAATTACTCACTCTGAGAATAATTTTACTTCTCTCAATATTAATATTCGACTGAAAATTACAATTAGTATTGTAAAACTATAGTCTTCCACAGTAATATTTGTCGCAGAAAGTGTTTTATAAAACTCTTGTTATTTCTATTTTAATGTACTGGTCCATAGTTTGGTCTTTTCTCTTTGACACGGATTAGCACCTCCTTAATTCTTCGTAGCATAAGATTCTTAAATATTTTGCTTGGAAGTCAGGAAATGCTACGGCTTTTACGATTATCAACTCTTTTCCCGTCAATTTGATCTTCTCTGTCTTTCATCTATTCATGTGTATCATGATCTTAATTTTAGGATTAAACATAATCTCATCAATTCATCCATTTTCACTTCACTTTTCTCGGTTTGAACCTTGAGTGACCACCTACGACATAATAGGTCTATTTTCGAGGAATGCTCCAGAACCTCTTTTCGTTATTGCTCGCCTCTTCCTGGCCCTGGATTCATTATTAGCGACCTGAAATACTTCACACAGCTTTTTTCAAATTTTTTTATCATGTAGCTTAGATACCATTACAATTATTGTAGAAAATGCGTTTTTTTATACTTTTTTTTATTTATAACAATATATGTATATACCAATAAACATTTTTTATGCCTTTAGTATAGTAAAGAATAGCATGGACTAAATGCTATTCAAAAATTGCGAATAAGTGGAGAAAAAAAGTTGTCACTCTGGAGTGTTACTATGCTGCAAAGGATTAAAAGAGTTGTAGCGTGTATGTATTTATCTGTGCGATTTGTTTTTTGTATTTAGTTTAGTATATCTAGTTTTGATTTTAATTCTTTTTCTTTTCTTTTTTCTCTATTTAATAATTTGTATTATATATGATATTATGTATAATTTTAGAAATGTCTAGTCCCATTGATTTTGTAAAATAAAATAAATGACTGATGGAAAAATTATTTTTCGTGACTTCTACCATATAATTCTTGATTCTTGGAATGAAAAGGCGTGTTTGATAAATTTTATTTAAAATATCCTCATTTCTTATAATAAACTATTGAAGACATAATATTGTAATTTTATATTTTCTCAAAGTCATCATGATACAAAAGTTATTTTTAAAACACAATTTTAATGATAAATAATATATTAAAATAATATTACACATTGAATCGCGTTATTTATTAAAATTAATACTTGTTGCGTATAAAATCCAAGCGGTTTCAAAGTTATTTTGGAAAAATACTAAATCTTCGATAAGAACAAGTTTCAATGTAAGGTGTGTATTGCAGCTATATTCCGTATGTGCTATTTTTAGAAAATATTTTTTAAACAAAGTAAATAGAATACTGAATATGAGGTACCGTGTCATACAACTGAATTGATCTTTGAAGATAAAGATCTTACAATATGTTCAGGGTGAGCAATATACTTATGCTATTGTTAAATTGGAACATTCAGTTTGTAGGATAGATATATACTTGTAATGTCACTGACATTAATGTATGTCAAATCTCTGTAGAAATGTCTGAAATCTTTGAAACTAAGGACATCGTTGTAAAATGTGCTGTTTATTATGTCAATGTTTCTAAGATAAGAAGACAATCTAAAACGTACGCTATATACAAATTTAATTTGTTGCTAAAGATTGATCATTTCGATATGTAACAATTCATACATTTCAATATTATAAAATGATAAAAAAATTAAAAACATTTTTGGTGGGATAAGGTGTATATTGACAAACATACTATTGTTAGAAGTAAATAAAGTCTAAAAGTTTACTTTTTTATAATAAAAATATAATTCTGACGAAACTACATGATAAAAATAATTTGTTAAATGTCTACGAAGCTTTTCGATGGCAGGTGAAAATAACTATAATAGATTTAACATTAATTTAATAATTAATTTATATTTAATAATTAATTTATATTTAATTTTGATGCAATTAACAATTTCACTTTTTGTTTTAAACAAGCCCAGATAACGTAATTAATTATTATTAATAATTTTTTATTAGGTTCGTTAGATAATTTAAATACATAAAAATAATATTCGTATGTATTTACATTTCACAGAAATATATTTTATCACATTATTCTTTCGATTAGAAACAGATAATGAGCACTTTTTTAAACATTTATTTTTTGTTTCTACTACATTGATTATAAACCATAATCAGGATGGATACCTTTATTTTGTAAACATGTATTATTATGTGAAGCTTAGGGTGCGGTAAGCGTGTAATTGCGTTAATAAATTATAATTAAGATTTGCTGTAGAGTAACGAATTAAATATAGTAGAAATTAAGATGGATAATTAATTATTATTTATTAAATTACACAAAAATCCTTCTATTTACTATATATGTGGAATACTGGACATACATGGTTCCTCACTCTATTAAGGAAATTTTTTGTTTACATTTAATCAGTTTAAATGGTAATTAAATCATTGCGAAATTATTTGCATATTTAATTATGCAATAATTTGTATTTTTTTTATTTATTTATTTATTTATGAAACAGGCGTTAACCGTCCCATTATACATAATTAAGTAGTAACAATGTACATAGATAGATCACTAAAAATTAATTATAAAAATATAAAACTTAAAAATAACATTTTAATAATAAAATATAACTTTTTTTAATAATAAAATATTGGTGTGCTCTTGATTTAGTTAACTTTTTGTTAAAAGTTATCGAAATGTTAACGAAAATTAACATTTTGATAATTTATCGAACAGGGGCTTAGCTGATGATTTCATTGTCTAACAAGTATCCTGAAGGACATCCAAAAGGTAACTTTGGTTAACTTTTTGTCAACATCCTGCTAAATGATCGTTAACATGAAAGTCACCAAAAAGTTAGCGAACAGATATTGAAAAAGTTAACCAATTTAGGGTACATTTACCACAATTTCAAAACGAAAACTTCACAATTTAGTAACGAAATGGATTACGGTGGGGCTCGATATACTTTAACCCAAAGTGTCTTGCATATGAGATTTTTTGTCTGTTCTCACTTTTGGGAGGTCAAACAAACATGTTGATAAAAATAATGATTTTTGAATATTATTTCTAATTTCTAAATTTGGTTATATTTCGAATTAACTTACATAAATCAACATAATTTAAGTTTAATTTTAAGAATGTTTGATAATATGTAATTTTATCCTGCCCTTGAACTTCAAAAAAATATTACAAACTCAAAATATTAAATAAAATAGAAGAATGAGACATTTTTCTAATCTGTGAAGAGGCGACTGTTATTAAAAAAAGCCACTAGGTTGTAGTGCGATAACAAAAACCGACTGTCATTTGTTGAAACTATAGTAAACATTAAGACGACATTGCCGTGTTGCAAAGTAAAAATGTCGAAAGATCACGCAAGATTACACGATGAACATCGTCAACGAATTTATTTATTGTGTCTCAGAAAGACGAAGAAAATGGTATCACTACAGTGTAATATGATTAATCTTTTTTTTTCTCATAATTAATATTGAATAAATATAAATAGGAAATTAGTGTTTCTTGGTAAACGACAATAATGTAACTATGATAAAACTTTTTAAGACGATCTTATTTTGGCTTACATTTTAAACACGGATTTGTGTTTGTGGAGTAACCATCACCAATTTAACAAATGAAACTTCGACTTACCATTAAGGTCGAAATAATGATTAATAAATTAAATTAAATTATTTGTCATCGATCGAAAATTAAGAAACAATATGCATTAAAAAATGCATACTGCTTCTTTTTATGGCGTTTCAATTACAGGGTAAACTTATGCTAGTTAATGTGGAAAAAAAAATTAACATGATCAACTAACGATGTTTATTTGTAAATTGGCTTAACCTTTACGCTGCAGGGAAATTCTAGTACAAATTGACCTGTTAAGAAATGCAAAAATTATAGATAAGATTACTGAGAAAAATTATAGAAAAAAATTTTACAACGCTAAAAATGTCAGTTTTTAAAAATTCAAAATGGCGGATGACTTTTTCAAAAAATGATACAATTCGCTTGAAAATTGTTAATCAGGGGTTTTTGGGGTCACTGATTAGGAATCAAATGTAAATTTCTCAAAATTCAAAATGGCAGATCCAATATGGCCGACGAAAAATGAAAAATGCATCTGACTCACTTGAAAAGCATGTAAATTTCTCAAAATTCAAAATGGCAGATCCAATATGGCTGACGAAAAATGAAAAATGCATCTGACTCACTTGAAAAGCACTCTGCAACGCTCGCTTCTGCTAGAAATGAAATTTGACCTCAGAATACCGATTTTGAAGGTCAAAATTGTTTAGAGAAATTGGAAAACTATTTTTGAAGTATTTAAACGTCAAATTTTGTCTAAAAACATTAAATATTTTGTGCTACTTAACTGGTCAATATATCGACCATCCCCGAAGCTAAAAGGTTAACGATTACTTTTTTACTATTGTAATAAATTTCATACGATTTATATATTGTGTAGTTTTATTTAACCTGAAATGTTTGGAAAAAAGCAATATTCAATAATTCTTTTAAATTTCTAGTTACAAATTGGTATTTCTATTAAAATTACTCTATTTTGATGGTAAAATGAAAGTGTTAAATCGATGGAAAATTATTTTTAAGGTATTATCATGAAATTATTGTAATTAAACTCGTAAAATAACAACAAAATCGTATTTTTAAAAAACGGCCATAACGATTTTTATCTTTTTTTGTGTCAACATGTTTGTTAGACTTTCCAAAAGTGCAAACAGAAAAAAATAGCATATGCAAGACACTTTGGGTTAAAGTATATCGAGCCCTACTGTGGAATATCTGCGAAGTTAACCTGTAAATTTTTTCGTGTCGATTACGTTAATTTTTTGTGACCGACGTTTTAGCTGCGTATATACTCGTAATGTCACTGACATTAAGGTGTGTCAAATTTGTGTAGAAATGTCTGAAATCTAAACGTCTAAAATTAAGAACATCGTTGTAAGATGTGTAGTTTATTACGTCAATGTTTCTAAGAAAAGAAGTCGATCTAATATGTCATGCGTCATCGTCATCAGCTTTTAAGAAAGGAGTTGATCTTAATTTAATTAAAAGTACAGTGGACTGGAGCAAGGATTCGTTAGTTTTCGCTAAGTTTTATCATTTCGATACGTAACAATTCATACCGTTATAAAATGATTGAAATCAAATGTCAAAATTTGTTTACTTCTATACTACACTACGCAATGTTACAAAATATGCGTTTGGTATTTTCCAATTGATTATGTATTCTTAGAGAAAAATAAAACAATAAGATTTATTTTACTGAATTGCCATGTGAAAAAAACTACAATACTAGATGTAATTTCATCGGTTAATTGTACATTTCCTGCTTCCACGTCTATCTACATTACACTATGGCTAATTATATCTCCGTTCATTCTAGCAGTCAAGGATTTCAACCTTGGCCATTCAATAGTCGAGTGCACCCATTCAGAATTCCCAGGGCAAGCAATATTAACGGATCATCGAAGTTTCCGTAACATATCTTACAGCATACGATTATACACAGAAATTACAAAATTGTTTTAAAGGAATAAGATGGAAAATTTTCTTCCGAATCTAATTTTCGAGGTAGCGATAGTATTTGACAGGTATTCGATAAAGAAATGGCTTGTCGTTTTAAAGGGTTGATGTAATCGGGATAAATTGAGTTACTGTCGGTTAATTGGATTTACTCGGTACGGAATATTTTTTATTCAGAAGGGAACGACCGGGTGTCGAGGAGGTCGAGGTAGTTAATTACCTAGGTCTTAGGGTGATCTTTAAGGTCGAGATGAGGAATCTTGGCGTTCTGAGGATAGAAGAGAGGTAAAGCGCCATGGAGCGGACAGAGACGGAGGGACGCAGGGAATTTCGCGTCTACGTACCTGCAACAAGGCTGCCCAGGCGCCTTTGGAGTTGATCTCTAGGTATTCGGTTTCGACGTTGCTGGTCGTCGGCGACTCCTCCTGAGCCCCGGGTTCGACGCTCGTCATCTTGGAGACTTGGAGCTCGCTGCTAAAATTCTCGAGGCTATCGGGCACAGTCACGAACAACGGCGAGGCGCGCACGCGGAGTGCGAACGCGGAACTCTTGGACGTCTTCTCACTCGCACGCGCTCCTTTTCCCTCTTCGTCGAGGTTTGGCTACCGCCCCGTGTGTCGGCACGTCGACGGCGTATATCTGCACTTTAGCTGCCCTCTCCAAGAAAAGTTCTTTTTTTTGGTTTTCTGCAATTCGACTTGGAGACGATTCCTTCAGTTTTGTCGACGTCACCGATCACCTACACGCCGGATGCGCGACGTACACGAGTTTATGTATACGCGTTACACCTCGGACGCATCGGTATTTCTGGTGCTTTGTCGACGAAAACTTTACCAGTGCAACACTACGGAAATCATGACACAACAATGTACCGTGACAAACCCTACAAAAATCTCGGCACGCCGCAACAGATTGTAACCGTGCTGTAACGATGCAACATGTGTATGCTGTACCTATGCATGCAACACTTGGCTACATATATATGTATAGGTGTGAGTCAGTGTACGTGGAATCGGTGCACTTTAGTTCCGTTTTACCCAATTTCCAACGCATACAGAGAGTCGTAATAAATTAAAATGCAATTAATATAAATTTTGTTGTGTAAATATATTTTGGGGAAACAGCGAGTGATATTCAACGATTTTTATATTTTATACCGCAGATTATTCATATGTGAGTAGACTTGTTGCATCGTTGCAACGCGCAATTTGGCGGCGCTGTTATCAGTGGACTGCAGGATGCACATTGTTGACCGCGACTTTGTTGCATATGAATATAGGTCTTCGTTTTGCGCATGAGCAATTGGCCCCAGCAATTGGAAATTGATTGAAATGGATAGTCGTAAATTTATTTTAGCGTTCATGAGTTCGATATTTGGATTTTGCATTCTGATCCAAAAATAAATTTGAATCCGATCTATTATTTCAGGTTGCTAAGGAACGGCATAACCTAAATTCAGGACCTAATGTACAAAAATTTAACATTACTTTTTAGTATTAAAACGCAGTGATAAAAATTTTTTTATACATGTTTTGTATGGCTGAAACCTCGCTCTTTCGAATGGCGTATTAAAAAATACAGCAAGTTTAAACATAAAAAAATTACACGTGATTAATTATTAAAAATCATGATTTATTAAAGTTTTTTTTTTACTTATGGTTATTTTTTATAATTATTTACAAATTTAAGGACATTATTAATTAATTTTGCTGCAATTTTTTGCTTCCTTGCTTCAAGAACATGTTAGGAAACGTAAATAAATTAATATTTTTAATTAATTATCATGTTATATTGTTTAAAAAAATTAAACAAAGTGTAAAAATCGTGGATTTTTTACTGAAAATATATGATGGTTTTCGGGGTCGCTGATTACGAATCTGACTTCAGATTTTCAAAATTCAAAATGGCGGATCCAATATGGCCGACAGAATGGCACAAATTTACTTGATCAAGGTGAAATTGGGTACTCGGGGATTTTCGGGATCACTGATTACGAATCAGGCCTCAGATTTTCAAAATTCAAAATGGGGGATCCGAAATGGCCGACCGAAAATAAAAACAAGTTACATTCACCCTCCAGTCGTTAAGCGAACGTTAAACGGTTTTTTGTCCAAATTCACTCTTCGTTAACTCTTTTGGCACGCTTTTCTAACGCTTTTCACACTTCTTTGACACTCTTACAGTCACTCTTAAGTAAAGCCCCATTTTTGCCAGGGTACGAAGCGTATTTTCAAAAAAACCAATACGTCAGTCTCAAAATGGCGTACGAAATGAAAATTTGTTTCAGGATGCCCTGACTCTAGAACAATCAGTTTTTTCAAATAAATGTTAAGAACAAAAAGTTCATAGTATTGAATTAAGAATACACGGAGTTTTTTTTTGTGAAATTTAAAAAAAAAATGTTATCTGAATTTGTTGAAACATTGAAACATATGAATTTTAAGCTTTTTAGTTTGCGAGAAAAAAATAAAAATGAATATACATTATTTTTCGCTGTTTTTCCTCGAAAGGTAGCAACTTTTACAGAAAATCGTCAAGAGCAAAAACAAATTTTGTTAATTCATCAAGGAATATTCTAGATTTTTTTCATAATTTTTCGGAAAATTTTAAATAATTTCGAAAATTTGAGATAACAAATTATTCAAAATATAAAAAAAAATCTGAAATAATTCCGATGTATTCCTCATTGACTTCTACGAACTTTTCTTATGTTAGCATTGATTTAAAAAAATATTATTGTTTTAAATTTAGGGCATCCAAACATCTTTTTTTTAATTTTTTTTCAAACAAATTTTTTTGCTTCGAATTTTTTGAAAACAGGCTTTACCATATTGAAGTCGAGACATTTTTGACGCTTTATTCATACCTATATAACATATTCTAACGCGGGAAATTATAAAATAAAAACGATAAGTGAACATTTGAAAAATCGTGTTTTTATACATTAATGCCAGTCATTTTTTTATTTTGTAATGTGCAGTATGTTCCGCTACGCCATTCGAAAGAGGGGGTTTAAGACATCAAAAGCATCTACCATAAATTTTTCATTTCATTGCGTTTTAATACGGAAAACCATCATGTTAAATGTTTGTACATTTGGTACTTAATGTTAATGGGTGAAGAGAACAAATGAAAATGCGAATTCATTCGATAAAAAGCGCTGTAAACGTCCCAAAAATCTTAAATGGATAAACATTTACTCATTTTCTGGCTTTTGAATCCGTTTTACTTCCTTTTCGAATGTATTTAACCCATGAACGTCCAAAGAACACTTTTTCCTTGCTTCAATTTCAATCGAGTATTTCGTATCAAAATCGAAATACAAAAAATCGGGAGGTACATATCCTACTGTTTTCGAGGTCGCTTTTCATGATTCCGAGGTCAAAATTGAGTTTCAGTCATCAGGAATTCTAATATGGCGCCGAATTTGAGAATAACGTCCAAAAAATTGGGAAATATTTATCCTTACCATTTTTTTTCGAGTCATTAGAATATTGGGATTCTATTGAAACTATGAACAAAAATGAATAAAATATTTGAATTTTAAGAAAAAATTTTACTTTTATACCCCACATCATTCTAACGACCTCAAAATGGCCGCAACAATTTATTTGAAATTTTCTGGATTCTCTAACTCAAAAACTACGAACTTTAAAAAAAATGCTAAGAATGAAAAGTTCTTTTTATTAGAAGTTATTTTTTTTTAGATTTTTTTTTAGTTCGTAATTTATTTTCGAAAAATTAGGAAAAAAGTTAGTGTATTCTGTCATGAATTGTCGATAGTTTTCGAGGAAACGAATTTCAAATATTATAGCTTAGGATTTTTTTTCTGGAAAACTATCAACTTTTGAAAAAAAATGCAAAGAACAAAAAACTCTTAGAATTTATGAGAGAATACACTAACTTTTTTCCCAATTTTTTGAAAATAAAATACAATTTGAAAAATAAACTAGTGTTGGCGTGTCGGTTATTCCTTAATACTCGTTCGTTTACTAACAGCTTTCAATGATATTGTTATATCCCAAATCTGAGAAGCAGATCTGGAACATATTTAGTTGGCCATTTTTTTGGTCAAGGCACTTAAGCCCTTTACCTGGGAGCTGGCCTATGATCATGAGTGGAAGGAAAGGAAGATTATGAATAAAACATTTTATAAATGTATATATATTTTATTTCTTTTTTCACTTACTTGTTTTACGGGAAAAGGAATATTTAGGGTTGTTTAGGAACGACCTCAACCGCTGGTTAGCGTTTAAAGTCGTCACTGCCCCTCAACCGCTGAGTAGCGTTTAAAGTGCAGTGAAGATCTGGTTCGAGGAGGTTGAATTTATACAGAATTTTTACATATACTTGCATGCGTTGGACGAAAAGAGAAGATGAGATAGGAAATACATATCTTATTGGTTAAAAACTTTTGGCGGCAAGAGTTTTCTAGCGGAAGTCTATCTTTTAAATTTTCCTATTCGTTAAAAATGAATTTCCGCCGAATGCAGTGGTTTTATTGGGTAGGCCATAAAACTCTCAAGTATCGTGTGTGCATTGGGCGGCTTCTCTGTTCGACCAAAGGCATCTAAAAACTAATTTCTAATTTATTGTATAAATAAAAAAATGAAATTTAATTAACTTCATTTGATTAAGTATGAATTTAGCGTTAAAAAAAGTCCAAACACTTAATAGTTTGGTTTAATTTGAAACAAAAATTAATTATTGTTTTTTAGTATTATTTAATCATATTTCATTTTTATTCTTAACTTAAGTTTATGATCTAGTTCTTAACGCTATTCACTAATCACTAGGTTCACTTAATGTTCATTATTAATGTTCTTTTTAGTTTTGTGCACTAATATTTTTCTTGTAGAAAACGTCTTTGTTTCTTTCTTATCTCTTCTATTTTTATCGATGGAGAAAACCCGGCGTTTCATGGCATGCCCTATTTACGATTTTCGTTAGGATGTAACAATATTATAAAATTATATCGATATTTGGTGGTCCATTCATATTTAGGTCCAAGTGTCTTCGATAGATATGTTACAACAATATAGTGTTTCTTATAATTAAATAAGAAAATATTATAATGTGCCTCAATGTAAAATTAAAAATAAGCATTTTCAAAACTTCGACCCCGACGACAGGCCAGCCGAAGTATTAATAAATAATACTTGTGAAACACTTACTTCAAGCACTTGTATTGTAATAGACTATTCGATACATATTACATGTTTACAGTGTTTTACTAATTACTGTCTGTATTATTATGATCTTATATATACAATATATATACATATAATTCGTCGAAGATATATTGAAAGTCTCGAAAAGATCTCTGACGGATATCTTATAGATATCTATAAGACATCTTTTAGATATATCGAAATAGTTATTTTCGCATCAAGGGCGTAAAAGAACTTATGCGCCGGTAGGTGATCACCGCGCCCGAGGGCCTGGCGAAGACTACTTCTGGGGGGTAGGGGGTCGAGACGTCGAAATTTGATGAAAAACTATAGGGTAATTTTGTTGCCGAGGTTACCAAATTCAATACTTTTTCAGACAATAGTCATAAGCATTTTAAACCAGTTTTTATGGCATTATCGTTGACTTTAGGAAGAAAATACATACAACCTTTTTTGTAGAGAATTTCATGCTCTATCTTTTTTGTTTGAAACATTTTTAAATAAAATTTGTATTTGTACAAAATAAATGCAAAAAACTATGAAGAAACTTAATTGGGGCTAATGGTTTTTAGTAATGGACGGATGAATCTGCGCCAAAATCTAATCAGATCTAAGTTATGCCAAGACACGTATTTTAAAAAAAATGTATGTCAATACCCTTATCCGTACGCGAGTTATCGCGAGACAAAAAAAAAACGGGACGTACAGACGCACGGACGTACGGATGTACGTACGTACAAGATCACGGACACAAATTTTTTTATTGTTGATTTGAGCTCCATAGGGTCTGAAACGTCGACATTTGATGAAAAACTATAGGGTAATTTTTATGCCCGAAGTGACCAAATTCAATACTTCGTCCAGACCTAAGGCCTGGGTCGCAGTAATTTATCAAAAAAATAAAAAGAAATTCCGTGATATTTCTTGACGAATTCCGAGAACTTTTCATTTTTACCATAATACCATTTTTTTTAAAGTTCGTAGATGTTGAGTTGGATCGTCCAGAAATTTTCAAAGAAAGTTTCATTGTTGACGCCATTTTAAGATAGTTAGAATAATATGGAGAATAAAAGTAAAATTTTTCCTTAAAATTGAAGTATTTTGTTCACCTTTCTTCAGAGTTTCAATAGAATCCCAATATTCTAATGGCTCGAACCAAATTGATAAGAATAAAGATTCCCCAATTTGTTGGCCATTTTTTTCAAATTCGGTGCCATATTAGAATTCCTGATGGCTGAAACTCAATTTTGACTTTGAAATCTTGAGAGCAACCTTGAGCAAACGGAAATGGATTCAAATGGATAGAAAACTAGAACCCTTTTTAATTCATATTAATGCGATGATTTCATTCATGGAGAAGCATTTAAACGGGTTCAAATTAACACTGTTTAATCCCTGCGAATCCACAAATGTGTAGCTTATGAAATGGATTCGATCGAAATCACTGTGAATCCATTGATTTGTATTTGCAGAATTTTTGTATATACACATGGTGTAACACATAATGTATACATAGATTTAAGTACATGAATTCGAAATTAGAAAATTGTATTCTTCTCTGTGTCTTCTACTATATTGAATAAAACTGAATGAGCGGCTTTTATTGTTTTAATCTCTGCAAATTTATGATCCTTAATCAAAGCCACGCATTCAAAAACGTTAAAATTAATCCTTACGAATCCATCTCCAATTCTTTTTCTGGTTTGCTTCAATGTGTAATTCTTTTGTATTCGTTCATGCGAATTCCCTGCTTTCTCAAACAATATGTATTCGTAATTTTAACCTCAAATTGTTCGAAAAAGTATTGAAATAAATTTAAATGTTTAGCGCAATAACGAAATTTCTAAATCCCATTACAAAAAGTCCTAGTCAACGAAAATGTATTGCAAAGAAATTAATTGAAAGCATTTGAATTGATTACTCTCCAATCCAGATTATTGATTTTAACAAATCTTTCTAGTCAATTTTAAATGAGTTTGTATTCCTGTACATTACACAGTCCAACCAAATTATGTTACCCTATAAGCCCTATAAGCAAGAATCATTTCTTATAGGATTTTTGCTCCAAAATCCACATATGACTGCCAAAATATCCGTTCTTTTCGATATTGCAGGTCAAAGAGGTCCAACAATTTTTCTGTATTTGTTTAAAAAAATGAGGTTAAATGACGTTGTTTCGAAATGTTCTCGGCGACATACGAAAGAGCGACCACCGAAATGTCAGGTTGTCAACGCCCACATATATATTTTTGGAAATGCAGTAAACAATCGCATTCAACGAGAAAAATCAATTTAAATTGGCCTTAATGAGTTAATACCTAGTATTTATTTATAGTCAGTTATTAAATACTTATTCGAACTCAAAATAAATAAATATTTTATTCATTTCAATATATATTTAAAAATAAAAATACTAAGAAAAAGCTACTTCTTTTTTCTAGGTTCAACATGGATTAAATGAAGAAATTAAAAATTGAACATTAAAGATTTTTTAAGATGGGAGCATAAAAAATTATTTTATAATATGGCACAATTGGTAATGAAATAAATAACTGGTTTTTGAAGTTATCATTTCTACCTGCCATCTGAATTTTCGAAATAATTGGCGTAAAAATGTTGCACACTTGCGCTATAACTATAATACATATATGTATGCCATCGCCTAATGACCAACTTGACAAACACCACATGGTTACATGTTCATCCATATATGATTTCACGTGAAAATTTTATTCGTGCCATATATATATATAGGACCCGTTATTTCTCGGTAAGTTACGCTTCGCATTATATATTACACATTTTGCTGACGGAGCCTGCTGCATTCGTAAACTGGGTATTTGTGAAGATAATGCCGGATATTGTAGATAAATATTACCATTGATAGCCTTGTGCTTATAGAAACCACGTTCCGTAAAACTGTACACTAAATTGCGGAGTTTCTACAGTTTATACCAGGTGAATACGAAGCGTACATTTAACAGTTTGTCATTAGTTATTTAATTGCATATCGTCAAACATTGCAGAAAGTTTCGAGAAAATTGTACATTTTGTAAAATTTAAATTGAATATTGTGTGGAATTATAAATTCCGTTACTCACTTTTAAAGTATTGCTAATGTTGGAGCAATATTTAAGAAGCATTAACCCATTATGTCCTGAATGAACCTTTTTTCACTACAGTTTCTAAGGTATTTTGTGTAAAAAAAGTTGTAGAAAAATGTCCAAGCAGGCATATCTGACATAAAATTAACTGAACTTTTAGAATCTTTTGTTACATTTCTCAAAAATCAATACAGAAATCGTGTTCTCGAGACTGGCATTTTAAAATGTTCATATTAACATTTTGAAATTAAAGGTAAAAGTATCCAACATAGCACTTAAAACACGAAAAAATCGACGAAAATTTCAGGAATTTTTTATTTGAAAATGACATCGCAGAAGGGCTCTTATTTCTTGTAATATTTCATCAAGAAATCAGAATTGTACATTTTATAAATTTCAACATGTATCGTGTTCAATTCCCTTTTTTTTTAAATTAATTTATAATATTAAAAAATAAAATATTAGAGATTGAACGGAAATACGCGAGGAATATTTCATTTCTGCATTGCAAAATTTTCAGAAAACTTGAAATTGTTTAAATTTTAAACAATTCAATGAGATCTGATATACTTTGGATTTTATGTATGATTCCATTGCTTTACGTCGTATTCATTGATTAAAAAAAAATGCCAACTAAGAGTATTAATCGGCATTTTGCTGACGTCGTTTTTTACTTTTATTGAAATCATTTTAAACTCATGTGAAATATAATGAATCGACAAAATTGTAAAACTGCATAAAAAGAACATCGAATTTTTTGGTCATTTTTAAATGAATTTAATTCTTTATTAATTTTCTACTTCATTATTTATTTCTGTAGTCCAGTAATTTATGCATATGGACAGTTCCATGAAAAACATTACAAAATTTAAGTGCACGCGTTTAGTTTAAGGATTTTATCATTCTGTGGACTATTAGAAACAAAAAAAAATGTTACCCAACACCACTCAAGCCTGTGACATACTTTTTTTTTATCATAGAAGTTTAAAATCAATGGAACATTTTTTAATCAAAAACAAATATCCGACAACGAACAATTGTCGAACAAATATATTTTTTATTTTATGCACAATCAGGGGAAAATAAACTAAATTTATTACACGACCCTTTTGTTTTCGTGTTACTTTATTATCATACCCACATGCTGTATTTGCATACGTTCCTCGCAAAAATTTGTCTTTGAAATATTTTATTTTTATATTATTATAGTATTAATCTGTTTAAATGAAATGTAAATAAAGTCGTTGTACGCTCAATTAACTCAATAAATTTGACTTATGATGCAATGAACCTATTGTAACTCGAATAAAAATTATATTACCCAATGCCAAAGCACAAAACACTTCCAGGTGTGATGGGTTTTTCACGCAATATAAAAATAATAATATAATTTTTTTCTATTTCATTACTTTTCAAGAATGTTGCCTCTTCAACGCTACACTTCACAGTTACTAAATGTGTGGCTAATGCCATCTGAGGAGGTGTAAAAGAAATGTGTGTTAGGTTTGGTGCAAATGGTCATGACATTAATTTATTGTGCAACTGATATGAGCAATTTTGCAACCTGGTGCCTAAAGACATAATAGCAGTTAAGGAGATTACAAAAGTCCATTAAGTTGTGTGGAGTAAATCTGAGCCAAATGCACTTTATTTCAGAATAATTTGTCAAGAAGTACAATTTCGTGTCAGTCGAAGAATAATCAATCTATTTATGATGTATATGATCTGGTTCAATGTACTTAATAGGTCTGGACGAAGTGTTGAATTGGTCCCTTCCCGCAAAAAAAATGTGCTGCAATTTTTCACCAAATGGGGGGGGGGGGGGGGGGCCAGGGGCAAAAAAAACACAAAACCCCCAAAAAAGGTGTTAAATAATCGTCTTGGTTCGATATAGATCTGATTAGATTTTGTGTCCGATCCATTCATGCGTTAATAAAAAAAATAAATACACAATGGATCATGGAAATCCATCTATCCGTTCAGAAAATATGAATTTTTAAAAAATGTTCTGCCTGAAACTGTAACTCCTTACAGTGCTGCAACCTGTTACTTAAAAATATCTGTAACTCTGGTAAAAATATTAGATTGATATATGTATAATTATATAGGCGATTGCCCAAAATATCGGAACAACACATTTTGTTGATTTTGAATCTGTGATTAGAGTTTCGTTCTAATCGAGTTAGTTTTTCAATTTTCACACGCCGGATTGAATTGATCATTTTGAATTTGAAAAATCTTATGACTTATTCAGATCCAGCAACTCCAAAAATCACTGTGGAACTACATTTTAAATTATTTGGACGTTAAACAAGTTTTTTCTACAATTTATTAAAACATTAAATTGTAAAGTTGCTTCTTCGTTGTGTCGGTCATCCGAAAATAAAAATACAAAAAATAACATTAACAGCGCTTATATTTGGTTTTCGATAGAAAACACGTGCGATAGAAACAAACTTGTATATACATATAGTCGGGATTTGTGTAATTATCGCGATAGAATTCTGATTTAAACGGACTGCGTATATATTTTATATGAAAGTTGACTATTATAATAGTTGCTGTATCCCTCTAGCGACAAACCGTGGTTACTAATGCCGATGACAGAAAACTGCGTTTCGTAATATTATTAGAAATATTATTAGATGCTTTTGCATCAAGTTATTACGTTTATTAAAATATTATCTCACGTTTTGTAATTAATAAAAAAATATCACGTTTTTTTATGTATCTTCTTTAATATTCATCCGAGTTAGTTTTTATCCCATTTTAAATGCGCCATTCATAAGAGTATCCGCGAAAATAATTGACAACGTTCTTTTTTATTTTTATGTCCACTTTTATGCAATGTTTTTCCTTATGGAAGTTAGCCTTTTAATTCCTGTCAATTTCAAACAATGCATATTATTTTAGGTTAAGTTAGGGAATTGAATGAAATTGCGTGGAATAAAAGTTTCACTTACAATTTCGATAACCCAGCAATCGAAATTGTATTGAAATGTATTGACTTGGATTAATTTTTCGCTTTTGAATACGCTATTTGAAATTTTCGAATACATTCGAATCCAAAAATACTTCAATATTATTTTAATACAAAAATATGAATCCAAATGAATAAATAAATAATATCGTTGCCGAAACTACTAAAAATACTCGAAAAAGGTAAAAGTCGTGAATCCATCTGAATACAAATGAAGATTGAAGTCATAATTTTTTAATACAATCGAATCCATAAATAATAACAGTTAATTACTGGAATTAATGAGTCCATTTCAATATATGACTGACCAAAATAATCCTGCTTTAATCCAAATGAATTTAAAATGAATCAATACAAAAATTAAAGTGTGGTGAATTCATTTGAATACAAATTCTTAATGATTCTTCATTTTAATACCAATGAATCTATATAAAAAAAAAATAACTTCCGCTCTGAAGTGAAAAAATATTAAAATTATGTTCATTTCGTAATTATTCTTTTCAATTACAAAAAAGTTATTTTCGAAAATAAAAGCCACAAATGACATTTCATTCACAATTTGGAATGTTCAATGTTTATTTTAAACCAATTTCCAATTACATTTAGCAGTGCTCTGTCGGAAATGGTACACTTTATTTAAGCGGTCAATACACAAGAGTCCAAAAAGTGTTGTACACTTAAATGTAATGTATTTGTACACTTATTGGACACCTAACTGACACTTATTTTCAAGTTTACGCAATATCTCGTAAACGGTATGAGATACGTGAAATCTGATGAAATTTTGCCACGATGTGCGATGATTCAGTTGACATACACAATCCAAAAATTTCATAATTTTAGAAATCGAAAATTTCGAAAATTCTCGAATCATGTACAGTGGCTTCGAATCATCGCACTAAGGTACCTCTGATTTATGTCAATTACGTCAAATTTCCCGTATCTCATACCGTTTTCAAAATATTACGTAATTTAGAAAAAAAATTACAATATTTTATTTACCAACAAAAATATCTACTATCTACATGCATTCGTTCTTTTCAAAAGTCGATAAGCAAATTATTACTAAAATATAAAATATGGTAATAAATTTAGCAGATTATTTTTATGTACACAATTCATAAATGCTTCACGTTTCAACTATTTGTTAGTTTCGCATCATCTAATTTTACAGCAAGGAGGTGGTCGAGTGATTACGGCTCGAAGTTGTTGTGCGGGAGATTAGGGTTCGATTCTCGGTCGATGCAACTTTTTTTTTTCATTAAATGTATGAACTGGGATTATTTTTGGATTTAAATGTATTTCCATGCATTAAAATTTTTAATTCATTTCACTCTTTTTCAATACTTTTAAGATCAAATAACGCATTCAAATGTATTGTAATGCATTCAAAATTTTCAATACATTTCAATGCATTTCCGATTGCTGGGAAGTTCCATATTCGAATTCAATGGAATTCAACGGAATTCACAAGTGACTTTTTGCCAATTCCGAATGTTCAATAAAAGGGTTCGAAATACATAATAGCCTTCAATCCCTTTCCACAGTCAAGAACAAGTGAATTAAATAGAATAGAAATTTTTCTATTCTAACGAATCTCGTTTCTGTTCGATGACATTTGAATTCTAAATTGTGTCTGAAAATAAAATAGAAAGAATTAAAATGGAAACATTTTCGAACCCGGGTCTTCCGGGAACCCTCCTAAAAATGTTCTTGTGATATAAATGTGATAAGAATGTGGTAAATAATATTTTTCAATATTAATTTAACAATGTTATTTAACAAAGAAACGTTGTCAAACATCACCAGTACACCTGAACAAGGGCGTCCACAGAGAGGAGCAAGAGGGGCAGTTTCCCCCCCTCCCTGGCCCGTCAGTGTATATTTATTAGTCCATGTAACTTCCATTAACATATAGTCGCATATTTAATTTTGCCCCCACCCTGAAAATAATCCTGCGGACGCCCATGCACCTGAACATTTTGCTTACAGTAACACTATAATGTTCATCACATCAAATTATCACAAGACGAGTCATGTGATATATCTCATGATATGTCACATAATGATTTTCAAAATGATAGGTTATGTTGATAGTGTTATATGATCCGCTCCAAAATTGATCTGTGTAATCATAGATTATCGCAGGAATAAGTATATATAATTATAGAATTCGGAAAACTCGACACATATATGAAAGTGTATTCTTAGTAAAATTTAAATCGAACTAACTCATCGCCTGATTGGTCGACATTTTATTTTTTATCCCCACTCATCTATCCGTTATGCGCTAAATAGATCGCGCATACCGCATATATTTCGGTTTGTTTGGTTTTTATTTTCTATGGAACGCATAACCTAATACGTAACAGTTTTTGATATATATGTACATAACTATAATTAGTTAAGTGTCATAAATGTTGCCATTACAAACTTGTGACCCGAAAAGACGTTAAAAGTGTAGAATATTCAATTTGATATTCTAGTGATTCCAAAATGTTATCAAAAATATTAAGAGTTAGTATATGTGCATGCAGTTTTCTGTATACTTTTTCCATTGTATGCAGTTTTATGTATTTTCTTTCAAAACAAAATGAACATCAAAAATCAGTTTCTCGATCTGATCTAGGTAAGAACTCCAAAGATTCCCAAATATTGAAATGCATTTGTCAATTCTCAAACTGCGTAACGTTTACATTTAAGTTGATTTGTGAAATGTCGGTTTTATATGATTTTAGGAGAAAATTTAGTCCTTACGACATTATGGACTTTATTGGTGGATACGTGTTTACTTAGTGCGTTTGTTCTTCAACACTCTTTAATGGCCAGTGACTTTGTTAAAAGGATATATAAAAAATTGAAAATACAAGATCTCGAACGATCTGTTTACAACGCTAGTAGTGCCGGAGTCTTACATTTATTAATTAGAGAATGGCAACCTGTGCCATGGGTTACTCTTTGGAACATTAACACTTTCCAAAATAACAAATTATGGATTGCGATCGGAGCAGTTCATTTTCTCGGTTGGTTTATTATCTACAGTGGTTGTTTAATGATGGATATTTCAGAATTAGCTGGTTTGAAACAAGTATATTATCAAATATCTGGTCGTCCATGGCCAATGTCCATGAAATCGGAGAAACTTCAAAGATATTTCTCACATATGAGACATCCAAGTTTCATTGGTTTTCTATTGATTTTCTGGATTCATCCATTTATGAGGTATTTTATATTAAAATAATATTAATTAATAGTCTTGGTATTAACGGTTCTCAAACAGGTTTACACAATAATTTTACGTCTCGACCAATAATGAGGGCCTTCTTCAGAAAATTTATTATTTCTAAAATACATAATTCATTCAAGTTTAAAAAACAATAAAATTTACAATATTAAACAATACAAATTTTATCTTACCGAAATGTTATGTAATGAGACATTTTGAAAAATTGAAAAAAGTCTGGTTTTGTAAATGTTTGAGAGGAAAAAACTGTTAAAAAATAAAAAACTATTATTATATTTTATTCAACGTTGAATTGACTTTTTTCAATTTTTCAAAATGTCTCATTACATAACATTTCGGTAAGATGAAATTTGTATTGTGTAATATCGTAAATTTTATTGTTTTTTAAACTTAAATGAATTATGTATTTTAGAAATAATAAATTTTCTGAAGAGGACCCTCATTATTGGCCGAAACGTAAAATTATTGTGTAAACCTGTTTAAGAACCGTTAATACCAAGACTATTAATTAATATTATTTCAAATATTTTATATTAGATTATCACACCGCTACTGAGGCAAGGGAAAGTTTGATTAAAATGGATCCAAAATCGGCTTTCATAGGTGATTTCTACCACATTTATAGATTCAAAATCAATAAAGAACTAAATTGTAGCTGTTCCTTTTCTCAAGATATTCGTATTTTATCATTTTCTTTCTAATACCGTCAAACGAGGTAACTTCGGACAGAAGGGTATTTTCGACACTTGTTTTTTAATTGAATTTTAAGCTTAAAACGTTCAGATAATAGCGATTTTATTACTTTATTTGCTTTATACACATTCTGAAAACATAATCTGACAGTTTTAAAACGTAAAATTCAATTGTAATATGTGTCCGAAGGTACCCTTCTTTCCCTAGTTACTCTGTTTAACGGTAATTATATTTCTAGTTGTACGCATGTCATTATTATTTTTATCATATGACAATAAATGATATTACGAATCCTATCTTACTTTCGTGTTCTATGTTATCGATGTCGCATTGCAAAAATTGCAATTTTACGCCGTGCCGTGTCGCTTCTCCCTAGTTAGTAGAACTAGCGCGTATATTTTTTAGTCCATTGCAGTTTTACATCAGGTAAAGTAGGACCTTCGGTGGATTTGTACAGTATTCCTTCCCTTATTCTAATTTCCCTTATTCTAAT
The DNA here is from genome assembly GCA_030407085.1 of Trichopria drosophilae. NCBI lineage: Eukaryota > Metazoa > Arthropoda > Insecta > Hymenoptera > Diapriidae > Trichopria > Trichopria drosophilae. Next base: position 41,703,940 of record CM059584.1, read on the forward strand.
GTCTTCCCTTATTCTAATTTTTTCTCTTCTCCTATTCTAATAGTTCTCCCCACTGACGTGTGGATTTTCTAAATACAAATAACGGCGCATGCGCAACAATAGAAAAAGAGACAAAAGTGAGACTACACATCTAAGTACAGTAGTTCTCCCCTTATTCTAATTTGTCCAGTCAGGCAAGATGGCGGCCTTCTTCCCTTATTCTAATTTTCTCCTCTCCCCTACTACTCACATTCTTGTTTCACTTTTTTTCTCAGAACATTCAACATAAATAAGTACGTTTGCCTTTATCCAAACATTCAACGTGAATAATTTACATACAAACCACTGTGACACATCGAATTTACGGATGTGTACAAATAATTTTATTTAGGGGTTATGTTTTCATTCCGCCTATAAGGCATACGCATACATACATACTGTACCCATACATACGTACGGTGGTCCTCCCCTTATTTTAACCCCTCTTATTTTAACTTCGTCCTTTATTTTAACTTTTTTTCGTCCTTTATGTTAACTTCTTCCCCTCATGAGTTCCCCCACCATTCGCCATTTGAAAGTGTTTAAAAGAGAGCGGACTGCTGTTTGCGCTTGCGCATACAGGTGAAGAAGGACGCCTCTATATCTCCTTTCTGTATTTTTATTGTCTCGTACTGCCAGTGGTGGGGTTGAAGGGAAGCGGTAAAATAAGGGAAGAAGCCGTCATCTTCCTTGATTCGAAAAGTTAAAATAAGGGGAGGGCCACTGAACATTATACACATGCACATAAAGCGGTAGGCGTGGTGGGGAGAACGCGTGAGGGGAAATATTAGAATACGAGAAGGGAAAAAATTGCAATAAGAGAAGAAATTAGAATATGGGAAATTAGATTAAGGGGAGAACTACTGTAGTGGGGGAGAGGGGAAAATTAGAATAAAGGAAGAAGGCCGCCATCTTGCCCGACTGGACAAATTAGAATGAGGGAAGGACTACTGTATATAGACGAATTACGTAAAAGTCTTCAAAGTTCTGAATATTTCTATAACATTAAAAATTCACGTAATTTGAGAGCATTTAAAAGATAGTTTGCAATTTATTGACGGTAACAATGGTTTAGGTTATTAGTCCGAACAATCTGACAAGTCTGTTCATCCTGATTTTTTGAAGTTTTGGGTCAAGACTTTTAAAAAGAGTCATAGAATATTCATCACTTCATATTTAAAGGTTTACAATAACAATAAAATGAAAAAAAAATGGAGCCCCATAACCACTACAGTGGTTCTCCCCTTATTTTAACTATTCGAGTCAAGGAAGGTGGCGGCTTCTTCCCTTATTTTACCGCTTCCCCTCATCCACTCCACTGGCAGTATGAGAGAATAAAAGCAGAGAGAGGAGATATAGTGGCGTCTTTCTTCACCTGTATGCGCAAGCGCAAACCGCAGTCCGCACTCTTTTGAACACTTTCAAATGGCGAATGATGGGGGAACTCACGAGGGGAAGAAGTTAACATAAGGGTCGAAAGAAAGTTAAAATACAGTAGGACCTCTCTTATTCTAATTACAGTAGACCGTCGCTTATTTGGCCTTGATGGGACTGGACAAGTTCCTTCTCCGTCGCTTATTTGGCCTCTCAGGGGAGGTAAAATGCTCTCCCACTTAAGTCAGTCTGACATTACACCGCGCCTGCGCTTCTAAATCTTACATACTTGACAATAGAAGAGTGGGGATAAAGGAATTGAGGGGAAGGCAAAATAGGCGACGCATAGGTAGGCCAAATAAGCGAACAGGCCAAATAAGCGACGGCAAAATAAGCGACGGCAAAATAAGCGACGGTCTACTGTAGTAAAGTTTTTCAAGATGACGCCGACCCCTCTTATTCTAATTTTCCCCTTACTTTGCTTGCGAGCTTGTGATTCGTGGACAATATTTTTCGTTGACTTTTCGTGTGATAGTGGGAGAAGACTTGTGGGGGAACGATTAGAATAAGAGAGGCAGGACAATTAGAATAAGAAAGGCAATTAGAATAAGAGAGGTTCGAATAAGAGAGGTCCTACTGTAAAGGACGCAGTTAAAATAATAAGAGTTAAAATAAGGGGAGGGCCACTGTAAGTCCTCGTCATTGACTCCGGGTTGCGCCAAAGATGGATCCACTGACAATGCAATGATTTCAAACCTATAAATGTTCCAATGGACAATTTCAACCTTCTCGACTACCATGCGGTGGAAACCTTTGATTCGGAGAGGTCGTACCTCTCAGCCTCCTAACCAGATCGAAATCATTGGTCTTCATACCGTGGTAGTCTAGAATTTTGAAATTGCCCATAAAAATTGCATTTGGCCGCAGAGTAGCAGTGCAGTTAGGCGAGGCGTGATGGAAGTAAAATGGATTTTTTTTTGTGCGAGATTGAAAAAAATACACAACGAAGATAAGGAAAAATTTGTAATAGTATTAAATCTCATAAGATGAAATAAAAATAAGATAAGTACAACTATAAATATACCCGAGTAGAAAAAAAATGTTAAATACGAATACAGAGCCCTCCCCTTATTTTAACTTTTCGAGTCAAGGAAGATGGCGACTTCTTCCCTTATTTTACCGCTTCCCTTCATCCCCACCACTGGCAGTATCAGAGAATAAAAACACAGAAAGGAGATACAGTAGGACCTCTCTTGTTGTAACCTCTCTTATTCTAATTGCCTTTCTTATTCTAATTGTGCAGCCTCTCTTATTCTAATCGTTACCCCACAAGTCTTCTCCCACTATCACACGAAAAGTCAACGAAAAATATTGTCCACGAATCACAAGCTCGCAAGCAGAGTAAGTGGGGGTAAGGGGAAAATTAGAATAAGAGAGGTCGGCGCCATCTTGAAAAACTTTACTAATTAGAATAAGAGAGGTCCTATTGTATATTGGCGTCCTTCTTCACCTGAATGCGCAAGCGCAAACAGCAATCCGCACTCTTTCGAACACTTTCAAATGGCGAATGGTGGGGGAACTCATGAGGGGAAGAAGTTAACATAAAGGTACGTTTTCATGGAGCGGAAAATATTCAGATATTTTTCCCCCTCTTAGCGTATTTGCCGGCGATTTTGTGCAGGTGGGAGTGAAAAGATGGTAGAGTGGGGGAAATATCCGGATATTTTTCGCTTCATGAATTCGGACCTTAAGGGACGAAAACAAGTTAAAATAAAGGACGCAGTTAAAATAAGAGGAGTTAAAATATCGGGAGGGCCACTGTATCTTGAGAAAAGGAGCAGCTACGATTTAATTCTTTATTTTGAACCTATTAATGTAGTAGAAATAACCTATGAAAGCCGATTTTGGATCCATTTTAATCAAACTTTTCCTTGCTTCAGAAGCGGTGTGTTATATTATAACTTATTATTATATGCTTATAATCATTTATTTTTAATTTCAGCATTGATCGATTGTTATTTTCTTCTTTATTGACCACCTACATGGTTATGATGTGGAGTATTGACCAAGACGATTACAACTATCACTCGGTCACCATAGCATGTAAACAACGAGAACTGTCATAAGGATGTACTTAATTTTCGGTTCTAGTTTCTTTCTGTTCATTACATATTTATTTACATCATGTGTTCACTAATAGACTTATGTTCAAGTTATCAATAATTAATGAATTATCATATGATAGCATAATTAAGTTAAGAACAGTCATTTAGAGATTATTAACGTACAAATATTTCCTTCAGAGATCTTACAGCAGCTAATAAAGAGTTATATTTTATGAATGCTTTTTTAAGAAGTCAATTAATAAGAATTGAAAAATGTATTTATTCACATTTTGTATAAAATTAAACATAAAGGCCAGTTAATTTGTAAGTTGTATTAATAATGCCGTTCCTTTGAGAATCCAATAACGCTGAGGTCGGGCTGACGGTATTAGTAAAGGAAGAACGAAGTTTGTGCTGTGTCCGGTCGTTGACAGCACACCAGCACGAATACTGGTCTTATACAGTGGACAGACGTAACGAGTGTCATTTTCTGGTAATTGTTCTACAGGAAAAATATGAACGACAGGTAAGGATGGACCCATTTCTCCTTTATTCGCATCAACCAGAATCATAAATTGAAAGTCCCATCTGCCGGCATCGATAAATAGTCCGTGAATGTACATTCCGTCACTTGGTGGTTCCAAACCCTTGTAAACACCTGGTACCTGCATAAATTACATTTAAGAATTACGGTTAAAACAGATTTGTTTTGTTTAGAAATACCTCTTTTTTATGGGATGTTTTATGAGCAGTTTCAATTATTTCTTGATCCAGTACAATATTTTTAACAATAAAATCTAATTTTAACTGATCGATAGGAGTATTATATTTCCTTGCATGCGTTTGCAACATGCCGGTAATGAATCCTTGTGGAAATGATAAACCTGAGAGCCAATATGATATTGGCTGAGAATCTATTAACCAAATCTGTAAGAAATAAAGAAATTAATCCTTAAAGACATTTTTTATTCGCTTGTCTTTTACTTCTATAAAATCGATGCGAAGTTCCAAATCTCGAATCCAAGTTCCCAAGGTTTTTAATGACGGATAGACATTGACATTGTGCCATAACTCTGGAACCTAAGGAAATTATAGTTTTACAATTAAAACTGTATTTAAAAATGTTCTGACTAAAAGGTGGGTTTTTAAATTACTTGATTGTTAACAAGAGCATTAAATACTTTCTCCAGTTCGTCAGACATGACAACAAAACCTTTGATGGCTCTTTGTAAATTATCCATTGACGAATGAATTTTCGCAAGCAGTAAATTAAATCTTTCTACTTCGTGCAGTAAGACGACAGTAAGGGATGGTAATCGACCAGCGGCATCTTTCTACAATGAGAAATTATACTTTTTTTTTCTGAAGCATTTACATATTTGCAAAATTTATATAGTTTGTTTAATATTGTTTATGAAATATAATCTGATGATATTTTCAAGTACATTTAAAATGAACCGTGATTTAAAAAGAAAGAAATTTGTAGTTTACTTTTAAGTGACTCGAGTGACACTCATCTATGTCAATCTTCAGTGCGATTCTTTCCATGATCGAATCGGCAAGTTCATAAGCTATTTGTGAGCTTGATTTGCCTTCTCTGCCAGCACTAGTCTTCGGTTGTATCTCCATAATTGTACCAAGTAGAGACTGGGTTTCTTTTATCTATAATAATTTTGTGAAATAACTTTGGATATTTGTCCATTGTTTAATAATTTAAATACTTTTTAATACAGAAAACTTCATTTAAGTAAACAAATTTATTTTCTATTAATTTTACATTTGAGTGTATTGTTAAAGTAGACTATTAACCCGTTTCGTCCTGAAATGCCGTAAATTTTGACTTCTTTTCATCAGGAGCTTTATTAGAGAAAAAAAAAACACTAAACCGTTTTGATATAACATACCTATTGTATTTTTTCTCGAACTTCCTAAATCCGGTTTCAGATTGACCATATCTGCCGCCATTTTTTAATATGGCGGTTTAAACATAAAAAAATTGTGAATTTTAAAAAATTTCTTCAAATAATCGTATTTTTGAACAGGAAACCGAGTTCGAATGAAGCTGAATCTCTGTATCTGGTGGAGTAAATAGTTATACTAAAAAATAGGATGGTTATTAATTCAACATTCAAAATGGCGGTTCTCAGTCAAAATTTTGTTGAAAAATTTCTGGACGCTCTAACTGAACAATTATGCGCTTGTTTTAAAAAATGCTAAGAATACAAAATTCTTAGAATTCATTGAGAAATATAGTGGAATTTTTTCAGATTTTGTAAATGAAGTTTTGAGACATTTTTTTTCAAATTTTTTTTCAAAATTGTAATTTATTTAGGAAAAATTCTGAACAAAATTTAGTGCATTCTCTGATTAATTTTAAGAGTTTTTCGTTTTTTGCAATTCTTTCCAAAAGTTGATAGTTTTCGAGGAAATGAATTTCAAATATTATAATTTAAGATTTTTCTTTCTCGAAAACTATAAACTTTTGGGAAAAAATGCATAGAGAAAAAAACTCTTAGAATTCATCAGAGAATGCACTAAATTTGTTCAGAATTTTTCGAAAAAAAAATTACAATTTTGTAAAGAATTTTGAAAAAAAATGTTCAAAAATTCATTTAAAAAATCTGAAAAAAATCCACTATATTTCTCGGCGAATTCTAAGAATTTTTTATTCTTAGCATTTTTTAAAACAAGCTCATAATTGTTCAGTTAGAGCGTCCAGACATTTTTCAACAAAATTTTGACTGAGGTTCGCCATTTTGAATGGTGAATTAATAACCATCCTATCTTTTAGTATAACTATTTACTCTACCAGATACAGAGATTTAGTTTGATTCGAACTTGGTTTCCTGTTCAAAAATACGATTATTTGAACAAATTTTTTCAAAATTCACGATTTTTTTATGTTTAAACCGACGTAGTAAAACATGGCGGCAGATATGGTCAATCTGAAACCGGATTTTGAAAGTTCGAGAAAAAATACAATAGGTGTGGTTATATCAAAACGATTGAGTGACTTTCTCCATGAGAAAACACCTGATGAAAAGAAGTCAAAATTTAGGGCATTTCAGGACGAAACGGGCGAAGTGGACTATCGACCATAATAATGATTAAAATACGATAATTAATGTAAATCAAAATGGATAATCATATTGGTTAATAGACCAAGAAATAGAAGTAAATAAAATGAAATTTATATGAATGGTGATAAGAAATCCAAAATGTAATATAAATTTGAAAAAATTTGAAAAGTCCAGCAGCATATATTATCAAGACACTAACTCCATTGTTCGACTATTTAGGACAATCTTATTATTCATCATATTTTATGGAAATTTATGACCTTTGAAGAGATTAGATAAAATTTATGATATCCTGTGGTACTATTAATGAAATTTTTCTTTTCGAAGGTGACATATTGTAGATTTAATTAATATTAATTATTTTTAAAAAGTATCTCACATTTTGTACACTATATTTAGTTTTTCCGTTTTATTTACTGTACATGTGAATATGAAATTGAATTTGTTTTTGAATGAAAAAAGAGAAGAATCAGTAAGGCATATTTTCCGCCCCTTCAATTTAAAAAAATACGGTTAAGAATAAGGAACAAACAAATATTCAAATTGTTTTTTAGAATCACTATAAATTATGGATCTGATCTTCGTTTTCCAAAATTCAAAATGAATAGGCCTTTCAAATCGCTACTCAGGGGTTCTCACTTTTCAAAATTCCAAATGGTGGTTACAATATGGCGCACAACTAAACAAATGGATGAAATTTTTGGTTTTTAACTTTTATTCCGCGTTTTTTAATTTTTGAAAAGTGATCACGGTGTAGCTGAACCACTTTTAATTGCGAGTGTCATGCATATGGAATTTTCTATTCGGACTAGATATTTCAAAAGACTTTTCAAAAAATTGCGAAAAAGTTAGAAAAACGTAGAATTTTGTTGTTCTTTTTATTTCCGGCGAAAGTTGACCTTCAATCGAATAAAATGTAGGGAGAAGTTGTAGATATTAATAATGATTAATAAGATCTACGACTTTTGTACATAACATAAAAATTATCAATCAGTAATAAATATTAAATAAAAATATCCATAAACTAGTTTTACAGTTAACACTGTCATAAATTATTCAGTAATTTATTGTTATTAATCAATCCCATTAATTTAAAATGGATAGTGCATTCTGTTTCAATCTCGATTTTGTCCATCTGGAATGCTTTTGATTAAAAAAGAGTTTTTCAAAATAATGAAAGCATTTGAATACATAAATAAGATTTGTAAAGAAAATGCTATGCTCTCCAATAAATTTGAGTTAAAAACGATCTTTCACAATGAAATTACATACACTTTAGTGCAAAAATAACTCGTGCAGAAATGGACAAAAAAGGGATTCAAACATAATATATCATTTTTGGCATATTTTCCGGAATAAACAATTAGTGTACTATTATTTCGTACCATTAAATATCGGATTTTCTAAAATAATTTAATAATATGCTTCAGCGAAATTGAAGCAATAATCACAAAAATGACTTTTTTAAGGAAATGGTGAGTTTAATTGACTACATGTTTAGAAAAGATATTATTAAAATAGTCAATGCACTTTATGTACGATATATATATATATATATACAAGATTTAATTTATATATAGTTAAATTTACTATAAATTTTAATAAATAATAGTAAGTTTACAGAAATAATTGAAAAAATACTTTTTGAAAATACGTTTTTTCATTTTTTACGATTGTTGCAAATTTGTGAAACCGACGTTAATTTTGTTTATTACCATCTGAAAGTAGACATTTCAACGACCAAAATCCAATACAAAAATGTTTAAAAATCTAAAAGTTTAACACGAGAATGTACGGTTGAAGTTAAGGGTAATCTTTAAATCAATATAACATCTAACAATTAATATTTTTATTTAAAACAATTCCACCTTATATGGGACATGAAAATGTCCAAACTTGGTGAAAATTGGTATTTTTTTCTACAAATCGTTTTTTAATTATTTCGAATATTTTGAGGATATATGAAAAAAGAGGTATACAACAGTTTCTTTTTAGATCTTTTTAATATCTTTAACTTCTCCCTACATTATATTTCGATTGGAGGATAAATTTCGCCGGAAATATAAAGAATTACAAAAATCTACGCTTTTTATGCTTTTTCGCAATTTGTTGAAAAAGGGCCCAGTAAAATATTATTATTATTTTTAATTTTAGTCTTGTTACATTCGTTTGATTGCAAATTATCTATTCTCGCAATTAAAAGTGGTTCAGGCATACCGTGATTAAAAATTTCTGAGTAATGGATTTCAAAGGAGCCCATTTATTTTTCTTTGGAAATATGTTCCCACTATTGGATCCGCTATCCTGAAAAAAAAACATCATATTCGTAATTCGCGAAACTGAAAACACCCACATAACAATTTTCAAGCAATTTGCTTTGCAATTTATTTGTTTCTTAATTTTGATAGTTTTTATCTATAACAAAAAACTAAATATGTAGGGGTTAATATTCCACAAATATGATTTTTCTTCGACGGAAATAAATTTGTTTGCAACATTTTTATTACTGCTTTTGTCTGCAGTTCCTCTTTGGAAGTGAGAAACTTCATTTCAAATTGTCTGCCAATTTAGACGTATTGCGAAAATACTGGAAAAATAAGTTAACCCGATGTTTAAGAAGGTGGAATATTTTAATATTTTTTTTATTTTCGAAATAAAATTGAGGGACTAGCTAAGGAGAATCGATACGTTCGGATTTTTCGTTTGTCGGCCGAAAAATAAGACCAATATCTCCTTTAACGCGCATAAATAGCGTTGGTCGTTTTAATAATCTTGTGGAACAGTTTAAAGAGATTTTATATTCTGATAGTTAACAATATAGGTTTTACTAGACATTAAGATAGATTTATAGCAGAAATAAATAAAAAATTGCTCGCGAATAGGCATGGATTGAGTCGTGCATTAAAACGAATGAAAATGTATTGAAAATCATTCAAACGTATATTCATGATAACCGAAGTATTGAAACTGATAGTGTTTGAATGCGTTTATATCCGGTACGGCTTTGACGAAACTTACACCTAGAATAGATTTTTGTTTGTACTTGATCATTGGGTATGTACCTGATAAGCAATGTTTGCGTTTTCATGCATGCCAAATATCTCAGGATCTTCTATCATTGGGAAGGTTTCAATGAAATCCCTGTATTGTTTTAAAGTTTTCAGAGCTGGACAATAATATGTACCAGATGGTGAATATTTATAATCTGAAATTATAAAATTCAAACGTATCAATTAAATGATGTGTCACATACGTTTTATGCATATATTTGTTTTTATTTATACCAGTTGCTAAAGTTTGAGGCGAAAAGAATCCTTCCAGAATTGTTTTCAAACAACGTAAATCCCAATTATCAGTGATTCGTCCGCCGTACGTTATTTCGCCTAAAAAAGTTAAAAACATATGTGAAATACTCATACTAATAATATTACTTATTCGATGCATTGTGTCGCGTTATTAGATGCAATTTTGTTAAGTTAGTTTTTAGATATTCTAGAAATCTTAAAAAAATTCGTATTTAACCCATTAATGTGACATGTGCATATTTGTTCATGCCAACTTTCAATGCTGTATAGAAGAATCAAATCGGTCAGAAATGATCATGCAAACCATGTTTTCTAAAAGATTTTTTCATGAACTTCCAGAATCTCGGGTGAACATTTCGAAAAAAAAACTGTTTTGAGCCTCATTTTTGCAATTTTAGGGAAAAAACGTGAAGTTTTTTTGATTTTTGTTTGAAAATCAAAATTTTCACGGAGAATCCGTTGAGTTAGAGGTCCAAAACCTCCATAAATCGTGCATTAACTATTTTTGCTTCAAACAGTACCCCTAAGAACATCAAAAATTAACTTCGTGGATCGAAACTGGCGACCGAAAGTCAGAAAAAATAATGAATTAATGATTAGTAGTTTACTAAAAAATTAATCGCTTTATAACAAAAATTCATTTCATAAAAAGTGTTTAGAATCACCCATCGAAAACACGTGAATTTTTCCAGAACGTTTTGGGAAATGTTATAATTTTTCCCAAAAATGGCCAGAACCAAAATATCAAAGGTGGTCGACATTTCTTTGAAAAATTCATACATTTTCTTTGAAAGATTTTCAGTTTTTTTATAAATATAAAATATCTTTCAATGAATATAGGCAAACAAAATTGTTATTGGTCCTCCTCCTTTGTGAGTATCGAAGAATAGCCAAGTTATTATCTATAAAGAACATAAATTGTTTGGTTTTTTAATAAAAACTTACAATTTTACTCTGACCTGAGATTGAAGGTCGACATTATCAGGAAAAAAAGTGAACTAAAAAGAAATATTTTACAGATCGACATTTTGAGATGATCGTAAAGGCAAGATATTTGTTGCTAATCCTTGTTTTGTTAATTAAGTTAATAGTTCAGAAATATATTGTAAAGTAATAATACAAACCTGCTATGTACATCAAAGCATCCCAAGGTACGGTTTTAGTGCAAAACATTTTCAAGTTCATTAAACAGCATTCTCGATCATTAGTATTGAACTCGTATACTATATTCCAACCCAGGGGACCAAATTTCTTTCTCTCTTGAACGATTGCGTGAAAGAAGCATAATCCAAAAATCATTCGTCGCCAACTTTCTCCCAATACTGAAAGGAAATTTACAATTTCAACCTTATTTAAAAAGATTTGGCTTACAAATATATTATTTGTTTAATTTTTATAAAATCGTAATACTTTGAACCCGTTGAGTTATGAATAAGAATTGTAAGCAATGAATTAAAGAAGATAAAACTTTCTGAATTTAAATAGCTTGAAAAAGACTAACTACGAAAACTTGTTGAATGCATTAAATCTTTACTATTGTTATTTATCATTATAATAATGTAAAACGACTTAGGCATTTTTTAATTAAAGAGACGGAAAATATATTCTTCACTATGATTAAAGCTTAATTATTATTTTAGATAAACTAGAACTAACTATTTCGCTCGAAGAATGGTCGTGTTAATTCAAAGAAAGCTCTTTTAACGTTAGCCTTTATTCCTTTTGGGGGCTCATCCGTCACTTTCACCGAATTCTGAAGTACAGAAACGGGAAAAGCTGCGCTTGGCATAGAGCTTAAAAATAAGCGGAAGTCATTGTGAACATCGTAGTCTTCTTCAGCAATTTGAATAACCTCATTTTCTAAACTAAGCATCCACGATGTAGCTAAATGGCAATTTTGTAGAAAGATCCAGGACCCTTTGATTTTTCCCTTTTTGATAAGTCCTTCTGCTATTGGCCCTTGTCCCTGTCCTAGGGAAATAGACTCAAATCGTTCGGAAAATCCAACTTCTTTTGCGAATTTCTGGAACGCGCTGAAAGGATCTGAACCGGTGCTAAGAACGAAGACTAGTGGAGTAATTTTCGATGTCTCCTTAAATCTAGAAAACGTTACTAACTTTATGAACAATACCTACAAGACATAAATATTAAAGATATTTATATTTAAATATTAACGATATAACAAATAGTTACTTAATTTGCATTATATATACTGTGAAATTAGCGGTAATATTTTATTCAGTATCATATTTCATTATTTTAGAAAGAAGCTTCTTGTCGTTTATTCTTTAAAGAGAAAAACCATTTACGATTTCGATCTTGAACGAGAATGAATTGCTACGGTTTGTTTACTTGTATTACTGTATAAGATTGTTAATTTGTATGTAATATACTTACAACACGGAAAGGGGTTCCATTGGAGTTTCTACAAATCTTTTTCCTAAATTTTTTTTAACATAGGCTGTTATGCCAAAAATAAGCTTGTCTTCTTTCAATGCTTTCAGAAGCATGAGTTTTTCAATATCTTGAAGTTTGCTATTCCAATTGGTTTTCGCTTTCTCGTTATTATCGGGAAGTACATTTATTTCCTAACAATAAAAACGTTAATCAATACACGAAACATAGTTGAATCAAACTTAAAATTGCATATTAAGTGGAAGTACAGAATTATTTGTAAAAGTAAAAGTATCGAAGAGTTCAAAACATTCTGTTTTTATTTCGTTGTATTCTATTTCGCTTTTTTCACTTCATTATATTTCTAGTTAATATTTGGATCACGGAAGAAAGTCGTTTTTTTGTTTAAATATTTAAAACACTAACGAAAAATACTGAAAAAATATTGGTACATTCTTTGATGAATTCTGAGCATTTTTGGGTCTTTGTGATTTTTCCCGAAAGTTCATTATTTTCGAGAGAAAAAACTAGAATATTTGAAATTTGTTTCCTCTAAAATTATAAACCTTTGGAGAAAATTGCAAACAACAAAAAATGAATTGAATTGTTCATAAAATGTACCAACATTTTTTTCAAAATTTTACGTAAATATATGCAATTTAAAAAAAATTGAAATAAAACATTTCTCAAATATTATTATTGTCTACGAAATCTGGAAAATGTCGGTATATTTCTCGATGAATTATAAGAATATTTCGTTTCTAACATTTTTTTAAAGAAGCTCATAATTGTTGAGTTAGCGCGTCCTGAAATTTGTCTAACATTGTAAGAAATTTTCATCGGCGACACTATTTTGAGGAGTATAAAAGCAAAACAATTTCGAAAAATAAAAATATTTTCTCCACTTTCAACTTCAATTTTTATGCGAAATACTTGATTGAAATTTAAATGACAAAAATGTCATTCCATGCGTATGGTTAATTCAGAGGTCAATGAAGACTTTACATACTTTTTCTCAAAACATGAATTAAAGGATACTAAAGCTAAAGAACTAAAGCGTCATTTGTTTGTCTAATAGAGGGTATAAAAAGCTTATAATAGACAATTTACTGACCCAGCTTCCTTTTGAAATTTTAGATTCTAGTAGGTTATTCATATAACTAAGAGATCATTTTTGTACGACTGCGGAGAATACTCCCTTATAATTCTAGTTCGTTTCGTAAATTTACTTATATCGGAAAAACTTGTAGAAAAAAGAATGGATTTTTTGTCAGACCTTCAGGTTCAGTTGGAACTCTTTACGGACTTTTAATTGAAAGGTACTATACTAAAAGTATTGAATAATATATAATAAAATATAAAAAAAAAGAAATTGTCGCTTCAAAAGAAAATTATTTTTCTTACCACTTCGTATTCATCAACTTTTAAAGTAATTCGTTTGAAGGCATCATCCATAATACTCTTAAAGTTATCAAAAGAGACAGCTAAATAGTTCACTGCAGTCCACATAACAGGGGTTAATGTTGGATAATCCGGTTTCTTATCCTGTAAAATTTTAATTGTATATAAATTTCCTCTTAAATTTATGATGTAAGGAGGAAGATGGGACCCACTGTTTTTATTTGACCTGGTCCTCTTAGTAAGAAATTCCATTGAGAGTAGTTTATAATTTTTAAATCCAAGTATATTGCTATGTTCACCATGAAACTGTAAACAAGTTTGTGCCTTTCGAATAATCCTCGAGACACGGTTGTATACATAGCAAGTGTAATTTCTTTTAATAATGTTTGCAGCCTTTTATCCAGGTTATCATTCTTCTCACTCGTCCCGATGACAGTGTTAAAAATCTGTGAAAAATGCATTTACATCTGTTTACATAATTTCAGTACCTTTTCTAATTTTATGAAATTATCAAGAAAGCCTTGTTAAGAAGTTTTCTAAACATAGATAAAATGTCTCATAAAAATAAATATAATATAACTTGTTAAAGGCACCTTATTTAAATCAATTGGTTATGGATAAATGATTATAAGCTTAATAACTTTAATAACATAATTAATTTAAATTTGCATGTTCAAATAAAAACGTACCTGATTAAAATATTTCAAAGAGAACTGGTACATGGGATCTATTTCGGCTAAACTAGCAACAACGAAGTACAAAACCGAACCCCGAGTTGCAACCGTGCGGTACTTTTCGCGAGCGATTGAAATCTTTTCTTCCGTTGTCTCAGATTCAGAAAGTCTCGTAGCAATAATGGCAGATGTTTCTTTACTGTCGTTCAATGTTTCAATCAATTCTTCATTATCGAGAATATTATCCCCGGAATTAAAAAGGAGTGATAAGATCTTGTCTTCGATGCTTTGCAACTGCCCTTTATCAGCGTTAATCTTTGCTACTAATTCATTTCTCATTTTTTCTAGCTCTGGCCTTTCCAATCTAACTACATCGCTAAAATAAACATAAGATGGAGAATTAGTTTTTTAGTTTAGAGGTATTCTTTGGTAAACTGAAAAGTGATATTTACGCAAGCAATTGATCTTCTAAGCCACTTGGTGTCACTGTGAAATTAACGATTGTCACTTTTATACATATTTCTGGCAAGTAATGTGGATTCGCCATTTTCGTAGTAATGTACAATCGAAATTGTGGATCGTATTCTACATCGTTATCGCCCAAAGTTATGAGTAATCTTCCATTCTGTACAAAAATCGTATATTATATAAGTAGCACAACTGTAGTGGTAATATTATAACTATAGAGGTACATATGGGCAAAAACGCAAAGTACCATCCAATTGTCTGGCGCTTATTCTCTGATTTCTACAATCTCTTAATATATTTTAGTACTCGACAACAAGTGACTTTACCTCCAATTAGTACCTTTCAACTCTACACTCTTCGAGATAGACCTGATTCTATTATTTCGCTAAAAATTAAAATTCGTTCCTACGTAAATAAAAAAATTCGAACAAAAATCTACATAAGATATTTTATTAAAAAAAATCTGAATTTTTCGAAAAAAAAATAAATTTTGAACAATTTTTCTTATTAACAAATTAAAAAAAAACTCTTTCTCCAAACCTTTTCATAATTTTAAATATGTAAAAAATAAAGAATTAAAGTTATAACAATTTTTCATTTGTTGCGACTGTTACGGACAGAATCGATGTTTTACCGACTGCGGTACCCGGCGTAGGTTTTTTCCCACAAAGGTGGTTTTCCCTACGCCATTGCACACCCGAATGGGGGTACCTCTCAAAATGAAGCAGGCTTGTTAGGTAAATTATGTAAAAGGCCCTTCGAAATGGTGACGATCTCGATACAATTATTTGTAATTCGAATAGTATGATATCGATGTGTAATATGACGTCGTAGTCTATTTAAATGTTCGAGCGTTTGAAAGATCGAACGAAGATGTGAAAAAGTGACGATCGGGTTGAGAGAGAACGTTCCGGAACGTGAGAAGGTTAGAAGTCCGCGTCGCGATCAGGTCGTCACCGGTTGATCACTAATAAATAGTTAATATTTTCTTTCGGTTGATCAAATCGCGTGTTTCATTTAAAGCCCTTCCACCAGTCGTTTACAAAATTGGTGCCGAAACCCGGGACTCATTACCGGTAATGGTGGAAGTGGCCTTTTTCGAGAGTTCACGACCGAAATTTGTGGAACCGCGATTGTGATTATGCCGCGCTGTGACGTATTTCGAGTGTTTGTGAGGAATCGTCTTGGACATCCCTTCGAAGTTTGCCCGAGGACATCAGAGAGACATCGGTACGAGGAAGAAGTCGACGAGATATGGAATTTGGACACGATCGTTCACTGGGACATTTTCATTGCGCCAAAGGACTCAGGTTGGCGAGCGGGATTTTCCTATCGTCGGAATTCAGCATGGTGAGCTGTGCGTTTGTTTATATCGCGTTTTTCTCATATCGCGATCGAATGAAATTCCAAATATGTCGAGAATCATGCCTTTGTCTCACGTTCCTTGAACGATTCCGGCATATGGCGCGCGATCGTGTTTTGTTGTCACAGCGGCGCGGCGCGACCCTCGAAATTCGAAGATTCGACGACTTACTACGAATTCGATTCAAAATATCAAATATATAATTCTCGTGCCGCGTTGTATGCGATTATGTAACTCAAAGAGTTCTCTCGTAAAGATCGACCTGATGGGATGACAATATCGGAAATGTTTCGAGACAGATTTTATTGAAAATAATGACGTGGTTAATCAATGTTTTTTACTAATTTTGTATATGCTCCTTTTTCGAATGGTTGATATTCAGAAGAATATCAATTAGCAATGATAGTAGCAAATGTAGTCAATAAAATATCAGTTTGATAGACGTTCTAGAAAGAACGTGTTTAATATTTGTTTTGAACAATATTTTGTGTACAATTCATGTTGGTAAATATACATACTCCTTCGTGGTGTTCAAACGAACATCGCGATTGGGAAGTTCGAATTTTGAATTGTGAGAAAAACGGAATACGTAGAATCTGAGAGTTCACCGGGTTCTTGTTTTTTACTTTAGATACCCCTTTGTTTTCGGATACCGAAAAAGTCAGTGTTTCTAGAAACAGTACTCGAGAAGTCATTAAAAAATGAAACTGACTGTATTATAATGAATACAAGTTCCGATATTGATGTCCCGTTAGATACGTAATAAAGATTACTGTATATGAAATAATGTAAACAGGTCTGCAAGCCCGTTGTAGAAAAAATATATAATAAATGTTTCGAATGGGGATAAACATTTTAAATTCCAAATTCGATTTATTAAGAATTCAAACACAGATTTAGAACGGTGATAAATAATGAAATTTTAAGTCGAGTATAGCGACATTAAACATAAAGACGTGCATATTTCAGAGAAATTAAACGACGATTGTAATTTTAATAATTAAAAGTGAGAATAATACGAAGTTGGATGACGATATAATAGGCATCCAATTACGTCAAAATCACTCGATGATACGTTTGGCAGAGTTTATTATTCAACGTTGTAATTCGGAAATTTAAGTCGAAATTTCGATCTTTTCGAGTTTATTGAATATCAAAATACGAAACAGCGCCTTTGACAGGTGTTCTGACGAACATCATTTTTCTCTTGATGTCCGTAAGAACATCGCGCCATTATAAATGTTGAAGCGAAACTGTTGCGAACAGTTCGAATCGTTCTAAAGATATTACCCAGTTGCGTAGTTAAATTAAGAGACGAAGTAATAATCGAGGCAAAAAGGAGGTTGATTAATTACCCTAAATTCAATACCAAAATTTAAGACGTGAAAAGCGTCGAAATGAAAGTGGAAAGTGTTAACAGGGTTCGTTTCGTCGTCTGCATGATTCGCTTCTGGATGGAGAGTAACCATCTGGTTTCGAGCACGGAAAATCGGATACATCGATCTCGTGATCGCATGGCAACTCCGATTTTGTACCAGTGCTGGCCTTTTGGTGAATAAGAAGTCCGGAGGTTTGGAACGCAGAAAAAGCACGCCTCATGATTCGCTTTTCGAAATGGTTTGAAACCGTTTGGTTTCGAGCACGGGGAATCGGATACGTCAACCTCGTGGTTGCACGGTGACTCCGATTTCGTACCAGTGCTGGCCTCTCGGCGTACATTTCGGAGGTTTGGAACGAGGGCTTTTTTGAATTTGGAATTCGGTACTTTAATGGGGGGAAAATCCTTCCACTGATTTTCGAAGCGTGAAAACCGTCGCCTAGCAACCAAAAATAACGACGCGGACGCCTCCTCCTTGCCGCGAGATCGAAGAGAGCAAATCTAGCTATCGAACGGAACGGTAGTTTTTGAAAGCTTGACCGCACGTTTTATTTTACCCGTTTTAAACATAAATTTGGTGCATTGAAAGATAATCGAAACAACACCGCCTTAAATAGGTGTTAGTAAAACGTCATGTGTTGTCCGATGTTCATTGGAAACATCACCTGCATTTTCTCAAACAGAAGTTTGATGGAAGATAATATTATTCGGTACATATTTAAAGAATGTCGTATTTTGATTGTCGTTTCCAAAGTTCAGTATGGCCATTGATATTTTGAGAAAATATGATGGCGATTAATTATTGACTTTATCATGCAGATTAAAGAAATGTATTTGTATTTAAATATGTGAACGAAGTAGCATGAATCTATAACGGGATTATGATTCTAATTAGAAATGAAAAAGAAATGTTTGGGCCTTTTCGTGAACGGTTTGGTATCGATTTCGTTTCAAATTTTGTGCGCGAATGACAATTTGAATAGTAGTAACGTAATATAAATGACTGATCATGTTTGTGAAGGGCATGATAGGCGTCAATGTTGATGGTGCCCGGGTCCCGGTTTGGCAAGTGGATCGCGGGCCTGACGTATTTGCATTGGCACTTGTCTTGAACGATAAGTCCAATTATTGGAATGGCAATGACGATGTGATGGATCGAATTGGGATCAATTTAAATTTCGCTACGTATTTTGGATACGAATCCAAAAATATGAGCCGTTTAATCTTATTATTATTCGTTGGAAGGGTAAGCCTTCTTTTGATTCTTACGGAATGGTTTGAAAACCATTGAGGCAGTCGATCGAAAGAGTCGACGATCACGAGCTGATCCCCTACATAGGGCGACGGTCGTATTTGGTAAAGATCGAGAGCGGAATCGTTGGTTTATGACGACTTTTACAGAAAGGCATTTTGAATATCTATGGATTTGTTAGTGTCGAGTCAGCAGCCATATGACGAAATGAAACTTCAAATGAAATTGATACCAAACCTGAGCGTGTTTGAAACACAGTACTTCTATTCGTGAGTCCAGAACAACCCGTCGATGTAATATTTCAATGGCGATATAATATAAACAGAGCTTGCAGATCTGCGACGTGAACTATTTAAGAAAATGTATACATTGCTGTATGTTCAAAACGATTTACGAGCATTGAATGTATAAGTTGAGGCAGGAAGGAAAACAATCGTTCGCGAAAAGGAAAAATACAAATTTTGTGGCAGTCGCAGTAGAAGAGTGCCTATATAGGTACTGTGTACGGGTCCTTTGTATTTGGTGACGGCGTATATGATGTTGCAAATAATGGTATGTCAAAGATATGTGGAAATTTCGATTCGGAGCAAGGTGTGTTTTGGAGTCGGAGGTGTGTTTTGGAAACGGAGGTGTGTTTCGGAGTCGGAGGTTCAATTCGGAGTCGGAGCAATGGTTCGTTTCGGAGTCGAAGCAAGACTCATTTCGGAGTCACAAAATGTTTATTGCAGAAGCACGTACGCTTGGCGCCGGCGATTCGCTTTCAGATGGAGAGTAACCGGTAGGTTCATGCGCGGGGATCGATGGAGTCGATTGCTGCCGTTGCTGAACTACCGGCGAACAAGAAGTCTGAAGGTTCGTAAACCGGAGATCGACAGTTGGTAATTTACCGACCGTTAACTGATGGTTCCATTGGTAACTGTCCATCGTTTTTCGATCGTCGAATGTTCAAGAGAGAGAGAGAGAGAGAAAGAGGGAGAGAGAGAAAGGATAAGAGTGGCAAAAGAGGTATTGCCTTGAACTTCGAAATCGAAATTTCCAGATTCGTCGCGGATCTTAAAAAAAAAAAAGAAAAATCGGTCATCACCAGTTTCCGCCACGTAAATATGCTACAGACAACAATAGAAAGGTTCGTATTCCTGGCTGCCTTAACTTTCGTCTTGTGAATTCATAAAATCCGCTCATGACATGGAATGATTCAATTGAACATACATACCGTTGCTAAAGTCGTGCGATATACGAATGAATATTTGGTGCAGTTGACGGATGTGTGGATACTTGTGAGTTATTATGGCGTAATGTCGGCATATTAATTGCGAAGCTGTGGTCGCTGTATGCTGACCTTCTTCGATTATGTTCCCTCAGCGGGGGGAGTAAAATGGTATACAGTGTGAGATGTAGTGAGAGTGTATATCTTCATTGTAAGACTGACCTGAATGACTTACAACGCTACTATGAAAATCTCGACTTGTTTATCGTGGTGTAGTTTCATAGAATATGAGTAGTATTTTGACGACCTTGAGTAGTATTTGAGTATTATTACAGACATCTGTAAGCCTCTTACAGTGATAGCGAACATTCTTTCGCATGGTATATGCCTTCTTCTGACTTTGCTTTATGATCACTAAGTTTTCCTTTGTTTTTGATATTATTTAAGTAATATTGTAGTAGTCTTTTTTACTGACTTTGGACACAAACACTGATGATGACGACAGAACGGTGATGTGAAATGTCACATGATGTTGTAGTGAGTTTGAATTTATGGAAAGCTAATTGGAAGCTATACTGATGGAATCGAATGGAACAATATTAGAGAATTGGAAATGAATGAGTATGAGATTATATTTGTTGTTGAGTAATGGTACTATGTGATGCCGTGCGAATCTCAAAATTTATTAATGTGTAGTGCGCGATGTGTGAAGAGTTCGATGACGAATTGAATGGGTTATGAAAACATCGATTCTCGTGGAGTGTACGAGTCCGTAGACTTCGTACAGGGGGAGAATGTTACGGACAGAATCGATGTTTTACCGACTGCGGTACCCGGCGTAGGTTTTTTCCCACAAAGGTGGTTTTCTCTACGCCATTGCACACCCGAATGGGGGTACCTCTCAAAATGAAGCAGGCCTGTTAGGTAAATTATATAAAAGGCCCTTCGAAATGGTGACGATCTCGATACAATTATTTGTAATTCGAATAGTATGATATCGATGTGTAATATGACGTCGTAGTCTATTTAAATGTCCGAGCGTTTGAATGATCGAACGAAGATGTGAAAAAGTGACGATCGGGTTGAGAGAGAACGTTCCGGAACGTCAGAGCGTCAGGAAGTCCGCGTCGCGATCGGATCGTCACCGGTTGATCGCTAATAAATAGTTTATATTTTCTTTCGACCGATCAAATCGCGCGTTTTATTTAAAAGCCCTTCCACCAGTCGTTTACAGCGACATTGGAAGAATCAAATATTCTTGAAATGTTACATTTTGTTATTTTTATTATTCTCTCTACTTGGTGATTTATTATTTGTCCACTAAAAATTGCTCAAATTTAAATGACTTATTTTTTGTTATAAATTAAGAATTTTTCCGGATAAATATAGTGCATCGATTCTTTTTTATTTTGTCAATATTTGAGGGTGAAGCCTATGGAGAGGGATTTTTGTTTGCAGTAAATGCCAAAAACTTGACATTTAAAATAACAAAAATAACAAAAATTCTGATGAAGTTTGGCAAACAAAAATCTACAAAAAAACGTACTGAACAATTTTTTTAAGATGAAAATTTTTTGAGTAAAACTATGAAAATACTGCGAATGGCTGAATACAGTAAAATTATACAACAATTTCCTTAAACATTGCTATTTTTGCTATGTACATCGTCCAAATCGCTATATTTTCATCACTTTTTGCTAGTAAACTTGTAAAAACAACTCCAAAAAATTTGCTCACGGAATGCCCCACTAAGTTTGTCACGATCACAGGCGTTTTATAATATAAGTACAACTAGAAATAAGATTTTTGAAAATTATGTAAGAATTATATATATTTAAAATGTTTCATTAAATCTAATAACTTTCTCTTCTTTATATATTCAAAAATTTTTGTGACCAAGTTCCGTGTAGAAAATTCTTAGTAAATTTAAGCACTTTTCTATACATTTGTTCAGCAGTAAATGTCATAAAATCGCTAAAAAAAGCTAAAAATGTATATATGATGTAAAGGTGGCCTTATAATGAACAAAGAAGATGGAATTGTGCAACCAACATATTTTTCGGCTT
Organism: Trichopria drosophilae; assembly: GCA_030407085.1. Classification (NCBI taxonomy): domain Eukaryota; kingdom Metazoa; phylum Arthropoda; class Insecta; order Hymenoptera; family Diapriidae; genus Trichopria; species Trichopria drosophilae. The sequence goes on from CM059584.1 coordinate 41,726,025, forward strand.
TATTTCCTTCTGAAGTCGGTATCTTATCCGCCCATACGCGTTGCGAAAAATTGCCGAAAAATTATATGTCATAAATACAGATGGAATTTATATTACTTTTTTAGAAAATTTCAGTTTTTGTCTCCAGGCTAAAATGAGAGAGATTCTTTCCATTAAAAATGGAGTTAACGGCATGAAATTTATTAGTATTAAATGTATTAAAATTATACATTACGGTTTATTTTGTAGACAGAAAGAAGGTCATTGAATTTAATTTTATCTTTATTGTGAGAATCGTAGTAATTTGGGTATTTTGGCAGAGCTGGGTTTAGAAATGATTAAGGATATGGATAATAATAAAAAGTTTCAGAGTACCCATTCAAAGATTGCGACGAGTTTTGGCTCATAATGACAACGAAAAATTTAGTTAGCTGTCTGAATAACGAACATGATTAATTATGCTAGTAGTGAGATAACGAAATCATACCTGGATAAAAGTTCGTTTCAACAAAATTGGATCCAGACTTGGATCAAGTAATTCGCCGACTTCTTGCAACAAGAACGGAGAACCTATTCTAATGCAAGTTTCCATAATACGCATAAAGTTAGGATCGGTCATTTTGCAAACTTTTAATTGATTTTCTTGTTCCATATTTCGAATCCACCTGCTTGCCTGCATAAATCATGGTATCGTTAATGCCCAATTTTTCAAAGTACAACTAAAGAATTTACAAGTAGTACTTACTTGTTCTTGGGGGTCGATCATGAGTGGCCAACGACCAGCTTGAGTAACCAAAATAGCATTTTCTGTACTAACTTGGTCTCGTGGTAACCCGTGAAAGTTCCAGATACGTATATCATAGGGATCGGCTAAAACGGTTATAAGATTGAAATTTGGAGTGGTGTCTATGTCTTGGCGATCGCATTCTTCTAACCATTGATTTAATAACTCTTCCCTATAAACATTTGTAAATGCCCCCAAGTAGGCCAAACTTCCTGCCGCTACAAGAGTATCACCTTTTAAGTTATTAACTTCCCTTTCAAAATTCTGAATGAAATATAATTTAATCAGTTCAATTAGTTAGTGTAGCGTAAAATTTAGATGAAATAATATGTATACTTTAGTCGAAATTTCCCATCGAACTTGTTCATCGGCAAGAGCTGAAGTTAATCTCCCTGATCTACCTAATCGTGCCTCGCTCAGTACCATATTATACTCAAGATTAGCCAAATTCTTCACTGCATTATCGTATTGAGCTTGTAGGTTTTTACTTTGCCTTTCAACAGCAGCTAGTTCATCTTGCTTTTGTTGAAGGATAGCTTCAATAGTTTTTAATTCGACCTGTGCTTCTTCTAACCTAATTGTAATAACGCCATTGTTACAAGTGCCTGCAAGTTTATTAGTTTATCGTGTAATATAGACTAATTAAAATTAACTTTTTGCGTTTAGGTTGAACGACTCTGAAGATTTTTGCGTATCCGTCAATGGCCCTTACCCAGATACATATGGATCTGCAGACTTTACTCTGTTTTGCGACAATGTTTGGAAAAAATTCTGGATTGCTTACGTAGTGTTGAAGTTTTTTCAATAATTTATCACTTATAGATTCCTTTGGGTAAGTGACCAATCGTTCGAGGAAGCGTGGGTCACCCAATACTAATTTAGCTGTTGGCCAGTCGGTTCTGAAATTGATCATGATTGTTAATTATATTACCATAACTTGTCTTGTTAGTGTCTATTTTAAGGTTTTGTCTGAAGCTTAAATGCATTTAATTTTTTTATTGAAAGAGTTTCTTGTAGATTTTTTTACGCAGACAATGAATCTGTCGACGACATTGCGTCAGCACGTTGTTTTTTTTTTAAATTATATCTCAATTAATCTTAAAATCATAAAATTTTAGTAATTTTTGTGATTTTTTTTCAATGTTTGATAATCGCATAGTGCTATCATTTAATTTTAAAATCCATTTTCTAAATTATTTATTTATATATAAACCTACACATTGACCCTTTGATAATATAACAAAGAAACTCTTAATAAAAAATACAGATATAAAGTAAAGCATACGATTTTTTTGTTTAAAAGGTATACAATTTTGTTTTCATGGCTTTTAGTCATCAAAACCGTAGTTTCACCGCGCTATACTATTTTACTTCCATATTATTCTCTGTACCTGGGTGATTTTAGGTCGCTAATTGATTACGAATCAATCGATCGACTCAAAATTCAAAATTCAAATTTTCGTTATTTTTGTCACGCGTTTTCTGACTTTTTTCTATTTTTTATATGTTTATCAGCATAAATATCATTTTTTTACATTTTCTGTAACTCTTTTGCATTCGATAACAGCAAAAATGGATCTTTGAGGGTTACGGAGGTCGTTGAATACGAATCTATCTTCACATTTTCCAAATTCACAATGGCGGATCAAAAATGGAGAATAACTAATTTATAGGATTGAAAGCTTTGAAATCAAAACTGTATGTCTTCATTTGAATGATTTCAGAAAATGGGGTTTAAGTGTACTGTTCGATCTAATTGTGGAAAATTGAAAGAAAAATTTGGTTCTCTAAAAAAAGCAATTGACGATTCTTTTTAAACCATTTATTTCAAAAAATTCTGACTTACTAGAGTAACATCATGGTTAGGACTGTTTTTAGCTTAAAAAAATCTACAAAAACCGCCCTCACCCTCTCCTGAAGTTATATCATGAATGACTGTTATTTGTTAATCAAACGTTGAGTTTATAGCAACTTTAGTACTTTGAAGAAACTTATTTTGCTGCATATGAAAACAAACGATTTATTAAGGTAAAATATTCTACTGTATATTTGCAGTGAATTAGGCAGTGAATTATTGCTGTATATGAAAACGAAAGATTTATTAAGGTAAAATATTCTACTGCATATTTTCAGTGAATTATTATATTTTACAAATTACGATTAATGATTTGCAAATAATTTTGATGAAAAAAAATTAAAGTCGAGAGTTAATAGGTATATGAACTATGATGGTTCTGTATATATTTATTGTATGTAGTTATATCTTATTGTTTATTTGATTGAAAATATTGGTAAATGAATGTAATGACATTTGAGATATTAAACGAGAATATTTTAAGATGTTACATAAATTAATAGGTATATAACTGTATTGAACCGTTCAAAATTCAAACTATACAGAAGACATTCTTATTATGGTCTTTTAAAAGATGTTCGTATATAGTACTTTTTCAATTTAAACTAAAACAAAAACGTTTCATCTTCTTAGCAATCGAAACAGTTTTAGCCTGAATGCTTTTTAGATTATATGTTAGTATTAATCGTTGATATAGGTCATAACGAACTTTTCTCCAAGGAGCAAATTCACCGCCTCCATCGAAAAGCGAACCAACGGGGGCGGCTTATTGAAAACTTTCATTTCATTGATGTCATTTTTGTTTAATGCTTTAAGCGCATTTTGAGCTTCTTCGAGTGCTGGTATTGCAGCCTCTAAGTCTCTCCGAGCGTCAGCTTCAAGAGCAGCAGTTTCGTCTGCTTTAACCTGTAAAAAAGTTTAATATGGAATTTTAGATCTAAAGATTTGTATTTTAGTGGATTTATTGATAAGATTTTAAAAAATGCATTGGTGATAATAATTGATTTGAGATTAGTTATTTCAATGTTGAGGGTCAGATATTCGTACAGACATGCAAGCTATAAGATCGAAAATTTCATAAGTAAATATTTATTGTCCATTAGTGGCATATTTATCCATTAGTAATATATTAATTTAATTTTAGTCAGGTTTTACTACATCTAGTAATATTTAGAGTAATCTGGCGTATGTTTTTATAATCTGTACACTAAAAGTAGTGAATGGCTGTGTTATGCAGATGTATGCCTGAATTACCCAGAAATATGGCTAATTCAAGCATACGTCTGGTTAATATAGGTCAGACATACGTCTGACTAACACAGCCTTACACTACTTTCAGTGTATTATTGATTTTTTCAAAGTAAATAAAAAGACAAGATAGTAACGAATTTTCTTATTTTAACATTGATTTATCTTTCGATAATAAATATCGCAATAACATATAATAATAGTGCAACTACTAAGTAAAAAATATGATAGTTCTCACAATCAATACTTGAAAGTCGCCATACGAAATAATTATGTTTACTGTTAAAACAAGATATACTTGAATGTTTAGGGTATTAATAATTGAAAAAAGGACGTAATAGGTTTTACTATTTAAATAGTAGGCTTGGTTACCTAATTTGTCGATGTCACTATTTACATAATAAAATTAACTAAACATTATGGGTGTGTCTTATGCTACTATCTACGTAGTACTTTCAAGAATTTAATTTTTTCCGTATACGCACACGAGGCGTCTTCAAAAACTAAGACGACTTTTTGAATTTCAACTGGGATACCAGCAGTACGTTTTCGTTGTACTTTATATATTACGCACGTTCACTCGTTCCAAACATATGGTCACAGTTCTAACGTCTTTGTTCGCGAGAGACATAAAACTGTGCTTGGATATTTTTTGCAGCCTGACAAAAATGGTTTCAAGATTTTATAAAATAGGAATTAAGTGCTCTAAAAGAACTTGAAATATTGACAATGCCATACGGCGAATGACAACTGAGGGGCTACAACAAATGTTTAATAGTTCTACAAAATACTCCTTGCTCTGGACGCCCAAGAACATCAGCGATTGATCAAACCGTTGGCAATTATAAATAAATAGTCTTGCGTAAGTATAGAATCAGCATTAAAGATGTGATAATGATCGGCAGCTTGGTTGGCTCACGTGAAGCAATTTTTTCGAATATGTTTAGGTATGAGTTTTATGTCAGCAAAGTTTGGACCAAAACTCTTGGATTTTGGCTAAAAGAGTCTGCTTGATCATTGCTCAGAAACTGCAGCGGCTGAATGGTATTAATTATGATCCTGCTCATAAGGGTTGTAACTGGTGACGAATCGTGAAGAATATGTCTAAAAAACACTTATTGAAAAAAACTGCGACAAATCAACTTTTTACTATAAAAACTGTAAGAAATAATGTATTTTATACAAATTTAATAATGTCATTCATAATATTATATCGATAGATTTGGTATTACTTTGATGGATTGTTTTTTGCTTCTGAAATATTCGGCGTATAGTTAACAGTGTTAGTGTGGTGTTTTTAGAGTGTTAGTGAGATATTTGAATTTGTGAAGTAGAGTTTTACCTTTGTATGGACAGAAAAAAAGAACAGAAAATTACCTTAGCTACAGCTTCATCATCAGCGACAACTGTCTTAACTTTGTCCGTTTCAATTTGCTGCTTTGCCACATCTTTCATCAGTTTCGATACCTCTTCAGACATAATTTTCAATTTCGGTCCAAGAACAATCAATTGTTTCTTCATGACCCGCACCGTATCATTAGTTTCATATAATTTCTGGAAGACAGCAAGTTTCATGAATTATTTTATATTAGTATGTGTTGAATTTAATCAGAAATATTATATATGTATGTCAGCAACTCACGTTCAAACCATTTGCGATTTTGTCTTTTAAACCAATAATTTTTTGCGATTTTTTATCCAGTGTACCCAAATATAGTTTTAATAAATCCAGGTAACTACTAGGCGTTGTATAGTACCTTCTACGCACTTCATTGAAATACCGAACAGTCATATCTTCTACACTCTGTAATGGGATATATTTTTGTACAAGCTGTGATAAAAAGAATTTTTGAAAATTGATAAAGAATTGCAATGAAAACTATACTTTGTGCATTACGACACATATCGAAGAAAGCGCTGATACTTTTTCTACATCATCTATGACAGTGGAAATAGTTTTTTCAGCTACTGAGAGAAGTGCTTCTACAGGCCATTCTGAATACCAATCAATTGTACAACAGTTGACGAGAGACGGAAACATGCGACAACGCCGTCTAATCAATAATGACTAGTATTTAGATGATATGCATTTAACATTTTGAATTTATTTTAATATTAAAAACTGCTTGGACCGACAAAAGCAAGTTAGTAATTTTATAAGCAATTTCAATGATTTTTGTTAATAGTTAGGATCAATTGCAGTGATTAATGAAAACAACCAGTGTAATGTTCAATGGAATTGGTGATTTTCGGAAATGTTTTTAATCAAAGCTATATTTTAAATTCTGTTAAAAATTTCGATGTAGTGAATTTCACTTTAAACAAGTCACAATGCAGCCAACCTTCTTAAAGTCAAATTTGACTGCACACTAAGGTGAAATTTCCCCGTATTTAAAATGGAATGTAACATTTTGAGTAAAGTCACACAAGTCATCTCAAATATGGTTGTCCTTACATACACGAATAAGGAATACTTAATGATGAACAAGCTCAATTTTATAAACGAAAAATGATGCCAAATAAAAACGATCAATGTTTGAAAGTAATGTCTTACCTAAAAGCATCTCCTACGGGGCTCATGCACAACATTAAATGTAGATGATTTCTCACTCTGCCAATAAAAAATTGATAAATCGCATCTCTATTTGATTCTTCAATCCCGGCTTCTTTTGCTGCGGGTCTCGTCATGATTATTGCTTTTTCTAATTCGTCAGCTTCGAATAGATTTGGAACTTCACCTTTAAGAAGTAATAAAATAGAAACACATTAAAATAAACAATCAAACTTTTTTATACAGCTAAAAAGGTGCGGTCGTTTCTTCAGACAATATTTTGTCCCAAAATATTTAAAAAAGCATATGACATATTAATAAATTCTATTTTATGATTTTGAATTCCGATTATTGACATTTTAATTCTTTTCGATATTTACAAAGAATTTTTAATCAAAGATAAGTAAACTTATGATATTAGTTTACATTACAATATATTTCAATATGCTATAAAACGTAGTATTATTGACTACTGCAAAGTATATCATGTCAACGAATTTAAAGAACGTAAAATGTCTCTTTTAACTTCTTAGACATATGTAGAAATTAAATTATAAAATACCCAAACGAAAGTATTAACTAGTCTTATGATAAGAATATATCAGTTTGAATATACTTATTGCGTACAAACCTGAATTAAGCGTGTTATTGATATCTTCAAGAAAATCTTCAAGAACAATCTGCGTATCAGTGAATAAGAATGTTCCTGGTTCAGCAAAAGCTCCAGGTTTAAGGTAAAATCGACGAAGATCTTCCTGCCATGCTACTTTGTCGTAACCTCGACCAACTTCAATTTGTGAACACCTTGTGGCAAAACAGTATTATTTATCCTCCATATTATTTATATTTATAACTAAAAAGTATTTTCACTGATTTCTCATATGATCAATTAATATATTTTAAATAGTTAATAAGGGTAGTTAATAATTGCAAAATGGCCTAGTGTTCTCATTACTATCTAGCAGACCTCAGCAATTCGTATGCTTTACATATACAGAGTTGTGCAAAAGTTTTGAAACCCTGCATCAATTCGTTAGGAATGCATATTTTAGAAAAGTGTTAAATCAAAAACTTTTAGGATTTTTCCTGGCTATTCAATAGCTTCTTGATAATATTTCATAAAATAACTGCACTACTTTTTTATGTGACTTCTACCATTCTTTTATTTATAATAAAGACATTCTCTTTTGTTCTATTAAGTAAGGCATAGTAAAACCATGGTCTTTTTTGCTCCCTAGGTGCACAATGTACTATTTTTACACTCGGAGCACAAAATAATATTTTTCTCCCTATATAGCGTGAGCAAAATAGCACTTTCTCTAACTGGCGATAAAAGTATGTATATCCAGGAGCAAAACTTTATTGTAATCAAATATTATACAGAAAATTATATAAACAGCATACATTTAAAAAATTAAAAAGGTATTAAAAAAATGTACATCTTATTATACTATGATGCATGTTTGATTATATATAAACACATTTTGAAATCGAACCTGAAACAAATTACATAAACAACAGAAAGTACCCAAATTCTAATGTCGATATATTGCAATACGTTGAAAGCTTGTTACTACCCACCACCTAAACTCTTGAAGTATATAAAAAAATATATAAATTCCTATATATTGCCTTTAATTTTCCTTAATAATCTTTGAATTAATCAGTGTAAATCCTCCTGAAGAGGGACCAACGTTAAAGCCATTTTACATTTAATTACAGCTGCTTCGTAATGTAGGTAGGTACTCTTATTATCTCTTTTAATCCATTTTTTTATCAAAGTACGCAGTAAACAGTAACATTTCTGAAGTCGAGGACTCCATTTCCAGGGATTTTACTCGGTCTTTTTTTTTATTTATTTATTGGCTTAAAGAATTGTACGTTCTTTTTTGGGAAGGTTATGTTATAGAAGTGAAATTGTTATGTAATCCATGAGTTCAATAAAGCTTGGAGATTTTTACAAGAATATAATTTTTGATGTATTTTATCGCGCTAAAATATATAAAGTTATACTATGTAAGGTTTGAAGAACTGCAAAAACGTGAAAAGAGCAGATAAATGAAGTTTCTTACGTGTATCCGTTCACGTGCGAGGCAAGTTTCGTTAAACTTTGTTTGCCCATACCTCCAACACCAACTAAAAGTCCGTTCCCTCTTTCGGATCTTAAAATTCTTGCCAGTCGGAATAAATGTTCTATGGCATCCATGAAAAATATTAAACTCATGTCTTTAGCTGTAGCGATGCAATAATCTTCTAAGTATTCTTGTAAAACGTGTTTAATTTTTGGAATGTCGGTAACTTCTTCATAAAACCTGTTTTCTTTAGTGGCTCCAAATGTCATGAAATCACCGAATAACAGCACTGGGGGTTGAGTTATAATTTCTTCTTCTGGAAGGGGAACGACTTCTTCCCCAAAGCTTCTGGAGAATACATCACTTAGCAGCTGATAGAAATAAGTTTTGTCTACAGCATTGATCAAACGGTCATGAAATACTCGTAGGCATTCATGGTAAAATAGCCTGAAAATAAATGATTTTAATAGAAATTCAACTTGCTTCTAAATTCTTTTGAAAAATTACCTTAACATTTGTTTTACGTCAATCACTACAGCATTATCGGCTTGTAATACTCCTTGAATACATTTCGAAAGATCGCGAAGGTTGAAAACGTAGTGACTTTTTTCTGGGGTTGGTAAGAGATCAACAGCAATTCTTTCATAGATTTCAACCGTAGCTTGTACCATTCTATCTCCTATGTCTATGATAGGTTGAGTGAAAGATTGCAAGAAGCCTCTCATTATAGCCCTGGTAAAAATATAAATGAATGTTTTAAATAGTAAATATATATTACAAACAGGGCGAGGAGGAAAAAATATAGTCACCTTTGAAAATATCGAAGGGTGTCTAAAAAACATTATCAACGTGATTTTTCAAATAATTTTTTTTGAAGAAATCAAACCTTGGATTTGACCTTCGGTGTCATTTTCATGGTTATCTCAAGGTTATTTTTTATTTCTTAAATATTTTTTTGAAATCAGCAACTGAAATATCAGTATCAAAGTGTAATCCCAAAAGGTTAATTAGAGGTCTAATTAACATAGACTTTTGTAGGTAATACAGAGTGTTGGTGTTCTCTTAAACAATATCTGCAAATTTAGTTCAGGTAGGGTCAAGGCTAATTGATTATAATTTTAATATTGACCTTGTGATGACATTTCAAGGTCAGTTTCTCCAAATGCATAATTATACATTTTAAAGTTCGAATTTGTTTAATGCTATCCGGGAACAACGACGTGGACGTATAAAGATTGTTTTCCTCAGGATCCTTTGAGTTCCCCACTACAGAGTCTTAAGTTATTAAAAAAAAATTCTTAAACTAAATGTTATAACGACCCTTCCTCGGATTCTGCCTTAATAATGTACAAATATTTATTTTGAAATATTGACCTTGAAATGTAATCAGAATATAAACATTAAAAAGGTAATAAGATGTCCTTGACTTTATCTGAACTAAACCAATAGATTATATTTGAAGTATACGTCAATTATCTGCATTACTTACAATAATGACGCCTATGTTAATTTAACTTCTATTTAACCCTTTCGGTTCACATTGAGTCCACATTCATTTTGAATTCAACATTTCCCGTATTTTTAATTGCTGATGACAAAAATATGGATTTCTAATTAAGAAATTAAAATTGATCTTTAAATACCCTTAAAAATAACATTCCAGGTCCAATCCAAGGTCACCATTCAATTCCTTCACCAATATTTGAAACTTGTCCTGAATATTTTTTTAGACAGATCTTATGTTGTTTATGATAAATACCAGTGTTTTAATTATAGTGTTGAACATTTAGACAATATTTTAGACTTTGCACGGACTTTGCAAAGAGAAAAGTTATAAAAATAAAGTAATTGTTGACTTTTAATTTGATTGTATACCTGAAAATTAATTTAAGAGAATCTTCCGTGGGTGCTGGAATAACGAGCATACCAAAATGCCGGACGAATCGCGGCGTTAGTGGATTCCTGCCTCCTCCTGGTGGTGCACATGCACATGTTAAAACAACATTTTCAATAGTTTTCCAAAAAAGCTTGTCACGGTCGTATAGCCCGCCGAAATCTAAGAATTGTCTGAAATCAGAATTAGAGGACTTTATTAAGTAGATACGTTGCTTTTATTTAACATCTTCTTTTAAATAACAATTTTTTTAACGCTTTTAAGTATTTCGTGTCAAAGTTGAAAAAAATAGAAAGGCACATATCATACTATTTTCAAGGTCGCTCTTCAAGATTCTGAGGTAAAGATTGATTTTTAGCCATCAGCAATTCCAGTATGACATTAAATTTAAAAAAACTTGCCATTTAAAAATAATGTATTTTATCAATTTTTTCGACCAATCGGAATATTGGAATTCTATTGAAACTACGCACAAAGGTGATCAAAATATTAGAAATTTTAGAAAAAATTGTAGTTTATACCCCTTGTCATTGTAACAGCTTTCAAAATGGCGTTTTTGATGAAAAGTTCTTAGAATTAATTGAAAAATATAGTGGCATTTTTCAGATTTTTTTGATGATATTTTGAGAAATTTATCTACATTTTAAATTATTTACGAAAAATTCTGACAAAATCTTACTATTGTTTCTGATGAATCTTATGTTCCCTGCGATTTATGCTTAAAGTTCATATCTTTCGACAAATAAAATCCTAATATTGGAATTTAAACAAAAGTTTGAAAAAATTACAAACAACAAAAAACGCGTAGAATTTAGTATAGAATATGCTTACATTTGTTCAGATTTTTTTGCAAATAATTTAATAATTTGAAAAAAATGGGATACAAAATTTTTCAAAATATTATAAAAAAAAATATGAAAAAAGTACTGTATTTCTCACTGAATACTAAGAACTTTTCATTTTTATCATTTCTTTTAGTCAGAGCCTACGGAAATTTGCAAAGAAATGTTCATTGAGAATGCCATTTGAGGTCATAAGAATCTAGGGTATAAAACTAAAATGTTGTGACCACTGTTCTTCACATTTTGAATAGAATTCCAATATTATAATTGCTCTTAAAAAATGAGAAGAATAAATATTTCTCAATTTATTTTAATTTTGACCTTGGAGTCTTGAATAACGACCCTGGAAATAGTAGGATATGTACCTAATTTTTTTCAATCTCGATTTTGATACGAAATACTTGATTGAAATTGAAACAAAGAAGTGTACTTTGCGCGTTAATGGGATTAAGAAGCGTTTAAATTAATTGTTTTTAGTCTACCTAAGTAATTCTATCGGAGGTTGAGCCCCGTATGTTTCTAATTTCGGCATGTTCACATCATCTACGAATACGCAAACTCTTTTTCCAATAGGAGCTCCAATAAGTGTTTTTTTCTTCTTTTCAAGTTTTAATTCCAAAATTTCTTGCGTACGAGCACTATCGGTCTGAGCCGAAAAATTTAATACCACTGGCACCCAGTCACCCGATGCTTGTACTGTATCTAACACCATTTTGGTAATCACTGATTTTCCAACTCCTGCAATTGTTTGTTTACTTTTTTGTAACTTTATTTCGAAATAATTTATTCAATAGATTCAAAACAAGACTTTATTAAAAATGACTTAGAGTAATTTCAAAATTAATTTATGGAAAGTGTGTGCATTTATCAATAACATTCGGTTCGACCTATGAGATCTAGATTTATATTTTTTAAAAGTTTTAATGTTGTAAAACCCTGTTTTTTAACGTTTTTTTTTTTGCTGAAAACGATGGTGTCATCAGAATGCCATTATCGTATTGCATTTTTGTAAAAGACTTGGGACGAAATGCAGAAAAAAATGCCGATCTACGATAAAACTTTTCTATTAGCTTCAAAGATTCGTATTAATATCTTCAAATAAAATAATTAACGAATTTAAGTCCAAATCTGTTAAAAATGTCTCAGTAATATGTGATTTGAATACATAACTCTTTTTCCAGTATGTGAATAATATCCAAGTGTATGATAAACAAGAACGTCAGATGTATTTCAATTTTAGCTAAAACACCTTATTTGAGTTTTATATTTATCAAAATTTATTTCTGACATTCTATGCTAAGTAGAGTGCATTCCACAGATCTCTAAAATTTATATGGATCCTTTGTTGAATTGTTGAATCAATTAGCCATGCGCTTTTGTCGTTTATGACTCTATCGGGATTTGGAGAGATCACAAAGCAACGGTTTTAATGAAACTTAATTAGATACTTTCATGTTTCAACAACAAATTACTGCAAAATCCATTTGGAAAATATTATTGCATTTACGTCTTCATCGGATTATACTTTAACGTTTGTTTATAATAAATTGATTTCAGATTCAAATTTCATAGTCTCAAAGACCATTTTTATATCGACCATCGTCCATTTTCGTGTAATTTTCTTCTAAACATCTCTCAATTTTTGATCGACAGCTTCGTTCATAAATGTGAGGTTTTTAATATGTATAAGTTATTGAAAATGAATATAGTAAGTATAGTTTATGACAAATAAAATGGTTGTAACAAAAAGTTGTTGCTGTGTATGGCGTTTTTATAATGATGAATAATATAAAATTAATATAAGCATTAGTTTTATAGAAAGTTATGTATTTGAAGAAATAGACAAGGCGTGCTAGCTTTATTTTTCTTCCCGAAAAACACTGAATAACTAAAAAAATTTGTTTGTATTTATTGACTTCATAACCAAATAGTAAGAATGGCTATTGTTTATGTTACTACACCTATCAATTACCAAATATTATATGTATAATTTCCTCATCTGCTAACGTAAAGGTAAAGGGAAGGAGATAGTTTACTATAATAACTAAGTAAACACTAAACTTCCATAATAAGACAGCAGGGGTTATCAACAAAAAAAAGGGAATACTTATAATTGAAGGCAATCTAAAAATTAGATGATGACTAATGTGTTCCTAGAAAAAGTATCTTTTGTGGTAAGAGTAACCAAACGGACGTATTAGTATACATTTTGTTGGGAATATTACATTAGTATAATATTTTTATTGGAATCTTTCTTTGGGATGCGTTTTTAATCGCATTAGTTAGATCCGGATAATTTCATTACTTAAAATAGTTAAATATTTATTTTTAAAAATAGGTTGAGCACTTTTTTTAAAGCAATGTGAATAAAAATTAGAGCATTATTTTTTTACCTGTTCCTCCAGTGAAAAGAAGAGGCTTATTAACTTGTAATAATTTTTGCATAATAAACCCAAAACGAACGGTGTCGATCGTAGGTACTATAATTTCAAAAAATGGTACTGCTGGGTTGTAGGTGAATTTCGGCATTAATTTTCCCCATGGTTCCATTCGTTTATTTTGAGAATTTAAAAATAGACTCCACAAGTCTCCAGACGCTGGCAATCTGCAAATGATGTAGTAAATGGCATCTAGGCAAATTGGTATTGTTACATCCTAACGAAAATCGTAACTAGGTCATGCCATGAAACGCCGGTTTTTCTCCATCGATAAAAATAGAAGAGATAAGAAGGAAACAAAGACGTTTTCTACAAGAAAAATATTAGTGCACAAAACTAAAAAGAACATTAATAATGAACATTAAGTGAACCTAGTGATTAGTGAATAGTGTTAAGAACTAGATCATAAACTTAAGTTAAGAATAAAAATGAAATATGATTAAATAATACTCAAAAACAATAATTAATTTTTGTTTCAAATTAAACCAAACTATTAAGTGTTTGGACTTTTTTTAACGATAATTTAAAACCTAATCAAATGAAGTTAATTAAATTTCATTTTTTAATTTATACAATAAATTAGAAATTAGTTTTTAGATGCCTTTGGTCGAACAGAGAAGCCGCCCAATGCACACACGATACTTGAGAGTTTTATGGCCTACCCAATAAAACCACTGCATTCGGCGGAAATTCATTTTTAACGAATAGGAAAATTTAAAAGATAGACTTCCGCTAGAAAACTCTTGCCGCCAAAAGTTTTTAACCAATAAGATATGTATTTCCTATCTCATCTTCTCTTTTCGTCCAACGCATGCAAGTATACGTAAAAATTCTGTATAAATTCAGCCTCCTCGAACCAGATCTTCACTGCACTTTAAACGCTACTCAGCGGTTGAGGGGCAGTGACGACTTTAAACGCTAACCAACGGTTGAGGTCGTTCCTAAACAACCCTAAATATTCATTTTCCCGTAAAACAAGTAAGTGAAAAAAGAAATAAAATATATATACATTTATAAAATGTTTTATTCATAATCTTCCTTTCCTTCCACTCATGATCATAGGCCAGCTCCCAGGTAAAGGGCTTAAGTGCCTTGACCAAAAAAATGGCCAACTAAATATGTTCCAGATCTGCTTCTCAGATTTGGGATATAACAGTATTATATAGAAAAAGAGAATCTTTATAAATCAGGCTTTGATAGATAGCTGAATTTTGTCTAATCTTTTCAAAATTATTATGTAACATTTGGCTTTATATTTTCTTTAAACCTTATTTTGTTAACAGTTATATTTTGTGGGCTTCCTTTTCGCGTATCTGCACTTCCATTGAAAAATTATCATTCGTAAAGAGCAGTTTTTAATGAATCCAATAATATTTATAAAATTATAAACTGGATTTTTCGCATTCTTCGCCGCATTTTAATGTTATGCTAGAAACTATCTGATAAATTACAACAAAAAAATTACCGTGCATCTGGGTCACTCTCGAATTGATCTCGGACAAAAATTTCAAATATTTCTCTTGAATCATCGATTACATTTCCACCAATTGCCCACATGTACGAAAAAATGAAGGCTTGGTATACGTATGTCTTAATACGCGATAATTCAGCATTCTTGTCTATAGAGCCACGTTCTAACAAAATGCTTTCCAGTAATGAACATAGTAAATTGGCTTTACTAATATCAACCTAAAATAATCGAAATTACATTATTGATTTAGGAACATTTGGAAGCAGGGACAAGGTTATAACCATTCACAATAATAATTCAGTTTATTAACATATTTTTAGCCATTATAAGCTAACTAATGGATTATAATATTCATTATAAAATCAATTTTGGAAATCCTAGTTAAATTATTATCATATACAGCTGACTAGAGAATACAATTCCTCTTACTAAAGCTTCAGAGAAAAAATAGCAACATTCTAGTGGATTAGGACATGAAGCCAAACTAATTCATGTTTAAACGTTTGTAGAATGCATTTTGATTGACACTAATATATCGATACTAATATAGCTATTAGTTTTAAATTTTTACAACTAGATTATTATTTTTGCTTTTTTATCAGTCATTTTTCATTTTTTGATAGTACATTACATAATATAATTTCAGCTTTAAATTATATATGTTTCTTGTAACTTTGTTTTAACTGTACTTAATATTTTAACTGCAATACATATTTTCATTTTAATAATCACATATGTTACTCTGGTGTTTTATTCAAACAAACCCATCATTTCAAGACAAATTTTTTAAATATTACATTAGGTAGTATTACGACATTTTTGTGCGACTATATTAATCAATATTTAAATATTTATTTCTCTGAATTAATCAATATCTATACATTTCTTAACTTCGACAAATAGCATTAAAATATATATATATTTTTTTGTATATTCTAATTGTTTCTAATTTAACCATTAAGAAGTTGACTTGTTATTCAACAATTATTAAATAATTTAAGCTAATAATAACAGAAATAATAATAATTTTTTAATTCATTAAGTAATTTTTTTTCGACTATTTCGACCGATATGACTTTCGGGTTCTCTACTGTACGCAATTTTCAATCCATTTCGATGTAATATGCGGCTAAAGGTAGGTATTTTCATACTCTACAAGTTTCATATCAGTATTTTTCGATTGCATGTGCGAAAAAAAAACACAGAAGCGGAAAACGCGCCGAACTCGGCCCGATGCTCGCCTACTTGCAGTGGCGAACATTTCGCGCCGCGGTTAAACCGGCGCACGGGGATCCTGCCTTCTATGGTCAATTTTTGACTAATCGGATTGAGTGAGAGCTCATTTTCTTCGTCTTTTCAAGCTCTACAACTTTGTGTTATAATAAAAAATTCTATCTCGTCACCGAAACGAGATAATCGCGATAAACCGTAAGAATTGCATTTTTTTTCGCGCTTAAAACTGTATTAACTAAAAAACTATTTATTTTAGCTTATAGGGATAAATGGAAGGGATTGAAAAGAGCTTCAAAATAAGCACTTACTCAACCCTGTACGGCCAAAATTGACCGAGTTACAGCGAAAAAACGCAAAATTACCTTCCCCCTCCTCCCTTAATTTAGCACAAGGTGTATGGATACGACAACTCACAAATAAGCTCTCCAGAACCCCCACAATGATATAAAAAAAAATCGCTACTCCATTCACTTTCCCATTCAAATGTTTAAGATGACTGGCCTAAAGTGTTCTTAAGCCCAGTGACGTTTGAGAAGTGAGGCGGAAAAAGTTAAAAAATATGATTTGCCTTTGTCCTCTTCATCAGCCCTAAAGGTGGACATTTCTAGTTAGGTTAGGTTATGTTATATTATATATTATTTAATTGTAATAAACATTAAAAGGTGTATAGTTAACAAAATATACACTTTTTATGTCGATGCAAATTTTAGTGGTTTGCAAGTTCATTGTTTGTTGATTGAATTCTATTGGGATGCTTATTATTATCTATCTCTCAATAGTTACAATTAGAACATGCAGAAGAATACTCGAAATTAGTATCGATATTAAAGAATATAATAAAAACCTGGGCAATCGCATGTTCACAATTTTTCTTGAAGAATACAAAGGCATTCTCCACATTCTTCTCGAAAAGTTCAATAAGAAATTGCCGAACATCTTCTTTGATAATTTCCGGAAGCCTTTGGGCCCACGATTTTACATACGGCAGCCATTTAAGTTCTGCAGGATCCACATATACCATACCTATAAAAAAAAATCATTAAAATTAAAGGAGGTTTGGTAAGTAGTACCCTGTTTGTCTGGACTTCTATGTACCGCATCTGCTGACAGTAGCGGGTGAAGCCTGAGACAGATCCATCACTTCGAAAACCATATGAACGTAAGGTGTGAATTTTATTCTTTCAGAATTAGCAAGGCACAGCATCTTATTATCATCAAGGACCGTATTCATGTTCTCTATCCAGACAGCGTCAACTGGTCCATCGCATACTACCCATTGGTGATCTGATGTTGTAAACTGCAATTAGAGCATTTTTATTTATAGCCTATTGAAAGTAGCTATTAATAGTGTTAGTGGAATAGATGACAATATATAAATGCTGGACCAAGAAATTAACATTATTTTATAGTGTAGTATAAAAATCCTTTTTTTTGACCACCTTCAATTCAATGCGGATAATTCGAAACTACTTGAAAGATGGTTTTGTATTACCTTAAACGGATAGTAAATACGACAATTTGTCAAAGGAGGATGTCCACGAGCATAAATGTTTTCCGTCCCGGAGATGGAACCTCCGAAACTGATAAATTCGGTTAGAATACAATAAGAGCCTAATATCAAATTTGACTGTTTAATCATGTGAGAAAGTTTGAAAAATGGTTATTAAAGTCGCGGATAATACATAGAAAAATATAGCAATGTAAGTAGTAACAGTCTGTTTATACTGTCAACAAAAGACTGCGGACTATTACTACTTAGATTTCTGCTTTTTCTATAAAAAATCCGCTACTTTAACAACGATTTTTTTAACCTTCTCACATGATAAAACACTCGAATTTGATATTGGGTGTTAGCTCTTATTATACTATAACCGAATTTATCAGTTTCGGATGTTTCATCTTGTTGGGGTAGAAATCACGTATGCTCGTGGGCATCATCCTTTTTAGATGCTCGGGTTTTTAGTTTTGTTTAAATTAAAAAAATTAACTTTCTTCTTAAATAGATAAATGTGTTAAATTTTAATGTAATTATTGTAACTATTGATGGAACTTTTTTAAAAACACAATAATAATTCTATATAATTTATTTTTGTATTT
The DNA here is from genome assembly GCA_030407085.1 of Trichopria drosophilae. NCBI lineage: Eukaryota > Metazoa > Arthropoda > Insecta > Hymenoptera > Diapriidae > Trichopria > Trichopria drosophilae. The sequence continues at coordinate 41,744,489 of CM059584.1, forward strand.
CAACCGAAAAATGTAATAATATGTACTCGATCAGCAATTGGTCCATTTAACCTAGATGGCTTTAAAACGGAATGATTCTTTTAGGAATTTATTTAAAATGCATTATTGTGTAAACCAGAATAATTCAGTATAATTATAAAATGTACACAATATATAATACAAAATATTATTGTTAATAATGCAGTTCCTTAAATATGTACAAGTACTAGCAGCTGATTATGACAAAAATAACAATAAAGATACTAATAAAAATAACCATGAACTATCTGTCATATACTGTCAATAAATATATACATTTTTTTATTAATGTCATTTCAGGTGGAAAAAATAGATCCTCTCATCTCTATCCTATTTTTTTTGGTCTAGGAGCAATTTATTCTTCCTGCAGTGATTTGAATACAATGGTTACAAAAAATACATTTTATTCTTCTTTGAAGTCCACCATAGCGGCTGCAGAATATTTTATTCATGCCACAATATTCAAATAAAAATGATATGCGCTTCAAACTATTTATTATAGTTTAATATCATTTTGAATTCATTAATTAGCATGACTTGGTTTTGAACCGGAAAGTCAGTATTGCAAACTTGATTCTATTTATTGTACTAACCGAACATGCCAGACGCACGATTACTCCTAAAAGGCCATCGTGCCATTCGTTGGTTGCAACATGCACCTCACCGTACAATTCTCCAATAGACACCGCTTTAGGATTAATTGTATACATGTGAACCGGTTGATAATATGGGTTGATAACTCCCGTTTCATATAAGCGTGTATAAGTATCCTTTAACGTCTGAAAATAATACACAAATATATTATTATTCTGCAATAATTAGACTTTTCTAGTGCAAAAAATTAATGAATTACGTGAAGGACTGTAGTCTTTCCAGATCCTGTCGGACCTACTGTCATGACACCGTGTCGGACTCGCATGGTTTCGTGCAACTGAATAACTTTTCTTAATGTACACGCTTCGGGTTGCATACCATTTTCCAGTAATATCTAGTTAAAAATTATTTAAATTATTTAAGATATTTTTTAAATAATTTCGGAGACTTTTAGTAAAAATATTTTTGCAATGGTAATAATTATTATCTAAGGATTGTCATATTTATTTAAACAAAATCATTATAAACGGATAGAAAATAATATCATTTCGTAATCTCAGTTGCAAATAGTAAAATATTACTAGGCAGGCCAGATTGGTGATAATTTGTTAGCAGTTTTTATAATAAGTTTTCTTTTAGCTAAAACGTTGAAGGTGGATCTTATTGTACAATAAAACCTATACAAAATGACGCTAAGTAAAAAGTATGTGACCCATCAGGTATAGTCATTATGTGTCAAGGGCGCAATTATCGATTATGGACGATTGTGAAGTTTGTCGCCCGAGCAAAGCGAGGGTAACAATCACATTCGTCGGAGATCGATATTTCGCCCGTGACCAATAATGAAGTTTTTGATCCGAATGTCGTAGAACTCGATAATTCGAGGCCGAAGGTTTCGTTCTAGGCCGAGAAATCGAGTTTTACGGCCGCACAGTGGATAGAGAGATAGGGGAAGCCGGACTTGGGTCTTAAAACGACTATTATGAGTCACACCAAGCATGCTTTTAAGCGCAAACATTAATTTCTATGTTTTCGAATTCGCTAATTACGAATCTGACCTCCAAATTTAAGAATTCCAAATGGCGGATTCAAGATGGCCGAAAAAAGTAAAATCAAGTCTCTTAAGGTGAAACTGGGTACCCGGGGGGTTTTCGTAATCGCTGATTACAAATCTGGCCTCAGAGAATTTTGAGAATTCAATATGGCGAATTCAAGATAGCGAACTAAAATGTTATTTTTTTACGACACTTGCAATTATTAGCAGTTGAAATTAATGTAGATTATCACTTAATGATGTCCCGAAAGAAATGTAATGCGTACATTTGCGCGGCAATGCGAGACATTTTTTAAAATCATGTTTAAAATTTCATTATCTTTATTTTCGTTAACTGTAATCTTAATAACTCAATAACTCAAAATCTAGAGCTCATTTTTATAATCTGTGGGGTGGTTTTAGTACCTTTCGAAATACTTAATGAAACATGAAGACCTTATTTTTCTCATCTATTATGTGTTTACTCATAAGTATAATTATAAGTTTTGAATATTTAAGAACATTTTTTTCAACCTTGTACTCAACGACTACTTTGAACTACTCTAAGTAATTATAATCGAATATTTTAGCAATATAAGTCATATATAGTGATAGATTAGCTAATAATCATCTGAACTATACATACTTTTACATAATTTCTCACACTTTTATTTGTTACGCTATGTCCAGGCTTATACTTTAGTTCGATCCACTGTGGGCCGGAGGATTAAAAAGGTTTTTTATAAGAGTTTGAATTATAAAATTACAATCGTTTTAAAAACAGCCTCTTATCTACTTCGATTGATTACTAAACCAAGGCTCCTGCGTCGTTACAATAAAATTTGTTGCCTTTAAATTTTAGGTCTACTATTTTTATTAAATAATAAACGTAAAAATTCTTAGTGCAATCTTTTTTTTTTTCATATCCTATTGCTATTATTTTCCAATGAATCAAAAGTTCCAAGTTCTAAAGGAATTTAGATTGTTTAGTAATTTCATATCAATAAAATTAAAGATAAAAGTGTAAAGACATAAAGATATAAAGATAAAGCTCGAAAAAATGTTTAAAATACAATAGGTACATTCTTGGAATATTTTCATCTTGAAACACTATGATTAGACAAAGATTCTCTGAAATTTTCAGAGTGATTGGACTAAAATTATTTTTTTATAGCAATGTCAAAATAAAATGGTTGGATTGTACATTGTGTAATTCAGCAAAAATCATATTTTAAGCAGGTTTTCCTTGCTTACAGCACTTAATTATCTTAAAATATATACATGGGTCAACATTCTAAAATATTATACAAAATGCATATTGATAATTTAGTTCGATATTCATTTGAATGCGAGATATATCGTCGTATACTGTAATAAGTAAAAGTTTTGTAGAATTACTTACAAATTTTGGTTCATGGGTATCCATGAAATAAATAATGCAACTAAAAGTATTTCAGTGTATCGTTTCGATACAACTTGTTTGAGAATTAGATTATAATTTATCATTTTATTTAGTATTCTATAATTGCTTGTTTAATATAAAAGAAACTGTGTTACGCAACCATATACGTACGTTAATTGTGGTAGTTTGCAGAATACCATAGTCTTCTTCAGGAAGTACGATTCCGGGGAAAAGGTCTCCAAGAATTCCCTGAAATAATTCTGCATCATCTGCGAGAAATTTCGGTAAGTTACTGTCTCGTAAAGCTCTTATCAAAACGACATCTTCTCTTTTATCAGGATTATCTCGTTTTAATGCTCCAGCCATTACCAACACACTTTTTACGGCCCTGCGTATTCAGAGTTTCACGTCAGTCGCAATTGAACATACGCAAATTAAAGAGATATTACGTAAACATGATTTATATTTATTATTGTTTGAAGCATACATATAACTTAATAGCATTAGCACACGAAATACCGGAAGTATTTATAATAAAAAAATACCAATATTTTACCGTAGTATTAAAATGGTAATAAATTCAAGAAATAATCTTTTTCTCCGTTAATTAATTAATGGCTATAAATAAAATATTGCCATGAATTCCAGAAAAGACCATTCTTTTTTATAACTTGAGTTTTATGCTGCTTTTTATTATCTTTCGAAAACTTTAGCTTGAAACTTTGCAATCAAATTTTATTCTCCGTTCCGAGAGGAGAATAATGCATTTTATTAGGACTTTTTTTAATAGTCAGAATCTGTTTTATGTATATATGCAAATAAATGAAGTTTGCGTAATTCCAAACAAATATGAAATACCTCATTCCGAAATCGTAGTGATCTTGCTGAGATAGTTGCTCACTGCACAGTGTGTACATAAGAGTCATCTTTTTCGACAATGGTTTTGACGATTCGAATCCTTCAGAATACAAAGTGACTTCGGCTATAAGCTCTGTAAAATAATAACAATTACTATTTCTGTTTAATTAATACAGGTGATCTTCTCGAATGAAGAAACTGTTTATTAAATTAGGTAAGATTTATCGAGAAGAAAGAAAGGTAATGCTTTTAAAATGTATTTCTTAAATATGGAAGGATATTGAAAAAAAAGTCTATTGCACAGAAATTTATTACTTTTTATGTACTAAATTTAATTGATCTTACTGTAATCAGGGACCATCATAGAAATCGGTCGGAAAAGAGCTTTTAAGTTATCTGGCAGCTCCGTACGCCCGGCGTATCCTGGATTCATGGTGATAAATGCAGCACAAGTCATGACTAATTTAATTTTTCGACCTTCAAACATGAACCTAAATAATATCAAAATAACGTTTGCAGTTCAGATTAAAAACGATTTAATTTAAAAATGTTTCCATACGATACATATCGAAATGAAGTAGGTAAAAATCCTCGATGTACAGATATTAACTTAAGTTTTAATTACATTTTTTATAAATTTCATGAAAGTTAATTTTTATGGCAGAAATGATTGACTTGATTAAATGTTTTCGCGGTTTCTTCTTTCATTAGCATTTATTTACTCTTCTCACGTATCAAGTCGACTTGCAGCAGAAACAATTTTTGTTTTTAAGATCATTTTTATTAATAATACTTTGAGAAAAATGATCTTACAATTTTATCTTCACGAATGGTAATTTAGAGACTAACTTACGAGAAGGATACTATTATAAATAATAAATAATGCTATGAATTTTTCAGTTTCACTATTTATAATAAACGTTTAAATTATTACAGGTATTCACTTAATGATAGACTGTCTCAAAAGCTCAATTTCAATTAATAAATTATCCATGACAATTTTTTGCAATGCACCTGACTGCGTCACATTGACCAAGTTTGATCAAATATAATTGATTGCTAGTTTTAATATTTTTATTCCTGTTTCAATAACCCTAATACAACAGTAATTCCACGTAACTGCAAAGGAATTGCAAATAAATTATGCTCACTGAACTAAGTATTAACACTTAGTCATGGCATATTCCCTAAGAATATTCAAGATAAATTAAAAATGTAAGGGAGAGGTGGAATTAACGTGGAGCAAGATCAAGGAGTGTTAATTTAGAGGGACGAATACGTGTTAATAATATAAGGCAATTAAGCTTATTGAGTAAAAGTAAAAGTTATAACTATACTGTAATGATTTAGAAAACACAATTTTGTTAAACCCAGAGTAGACCAGTAACGGTGGATGGGGCGAATGAGTAAGATTGCCACAGCATAATGAAACATAAAGAATGCCTATAGGAGCATAGGATTCTAGTTCATAAGAACATAGTGATTTATTATTTGCTATTAAGAAAGAAAAGTAGTTTATATATGGTAGACGAGTTAAAAAAGTGTCGATCGCAAAAACACTTGAGAGGGAATTTAATTTGAAGAAATAGACATGACAATGAAAGAGGAAATTATTCGTGGAATGCAGGATTGAGTGACACTGCATTTCAAGAATGGAAAGGGGAAGCAGCATCTGAGAAGAAGATATGTCGATGGACATGAGCGTGTCTATACTAAAATGGGACAATAGGAATATTGCGAAATATATGAATATGGATAAAATGGTAGTAGGAAGTAATATTAGAGAGGATAATATAAGTAAGGTTAGGCGAAAATACACGAGAATAAGTCTTAAAAATTTCAAGGCGATTCGAACAGAAAATTGATTGAGATGTGAGGGTAGAAGTAGAAAAATCCCTTACGTAAATGAACTGAAATGTAGACTGTAATCTTGTTTTAATCTTGAAATGTTATTTTTGAAATTGGTAGCGAAAATTAACCGAAAACTAACGAACTGATATATATGAAACTTAGCAAGCTTCTTCAATGGTATAAAAATGTAGTGTTTTTTGCGATAGAAAATATACGTTTTATAGACAAAATACGACCTTAGTTATAGGGAAAAACGATCCATTAAATTTGTCCGCCTGTCGGTTTTTGAACAATTTTTTGAAAAAAGTTTATGAAAAAACATTTTTTATAACCAACAAGTTATACCATAATGTTGGTTACCGCTAATGTTGGTAATGTTGACACCATAATGTTGGTTACCGCTAAACGTAAAAATAATAATGCAATTTTTCTTACCGATATTTGTAACTCAACAATGTAATACTAAAAAAAATACTGAAATGTGTTCAATATATACACTTAAGGTGACAAATGATTGTTTCAAAAAGTTCCGCAGTTTTCATTATAAAATTTATGAAAATTACCTATTTTCTGCGATACAAGCATGGTTGACCCCTTAGGTAATATGAAAATTGATTCAATCGCCTATAAGCTACTCTTAGCTACAGACAATATTATTAGGCAACTAATAGATAGTTGTACGAATGAAGGAAATAATTGATCACTTTCATTATTCCACTTAGTTGCTTTATTAATTTGAGGGGAGGGGTAAGTCAGAAATTAGCCCCTCGACTAGTAAAACTTAAATGTTACAAATATACACGTATTGTAATTTGGTCATATTTTAATGATTTGCATTTTGAGCTTTTAGTGCAGTATATTTCCCTTAAGCGCATAAAAATATTACTAAATCATTACTTTTAATAAATTATCGTATAAATATTAATAACATGAACGATTTTAGATCTTTTATTTTATAGTGCGGAGATACGATTATCAATACTAGTAAGTAAGCAAGTAAGTAATGTTTATTTTGCCGTGGGATTGCAATCCCTTGTGGCAACAAGATAAATACAATTTAGAGTTTTACAATTTAAAATTAATATAAAATAAAATAATACAGAATAAATATATACGGTTGACTCTATATAATTCAAGTTACATTAAAATAATAATCATAGTGATATAAGTCAATAAAAAATTACATAATACAACTTAACTGAACCAGATTTGTTATAAGACAAATGCCTATACAACAAGCATGAAATACCAGAGATATAACTTATAAACTTCATAATTATAAATCAATTTGATTTTTAGCTTGTAGTAGGATTATCACAGGAAAAAAAAGGACGAAATCAGTTGTTACGAAGGTATCAGTTGATGTAATGTTACGAATGTCAGGTGGCAGGTACTCCCAAAGTCTAATGCCATAAACTCTAAAGGAGCGTTCGAGGGCAACAGTATGATAAGAGGGAAGGACAAATTCAGAGGTGGATGTGATGCGATTTGAGCGAGGGACATCTGTAGAGACTAATGGGAAACGTTTAAATAAGTAAGATGGGGAGCCGGAAGAAAAAATGGAAAATAATAATGAACCAAAAAAATAATTTCTACGAGAACTGACTGTCAGCCAATTTGCTTTAATGCGATATGGTGTGATGTGTTGATCGCGTCTAATAATCGTGTTAATTTTAAATTTAAGTACATTGTGAGATCGCTAAACAAGACAGCAATAATCGATAATAGGTATGATGAGGGCATTGACTAACAACAATTTGATGAATGGATGAAGTATGTGTCCTCGATATTTCAGGCGATATAAGACACCATAAATCCTACGACATATCTGGGAAACATGCGAGTTCCAAGACAAATCGCAGGATAAATGCATCCGCAAAGAGTATAAATGAATCAATACAAAAATGTAATGCTCGTGTTAAAGTGTTTACGAAAATGAGAAACAAAATAGGTCCTGGTGATGATACTATTGCATATTAAGTAAGCTTTATACGATTTTTACAGAATACGAAAAAATTCCACTCATTTCAATAATTATAAAAGTGAAAATTATTGATTAAAACATTCCTGAACTATATACATCAGTAATTATAAATGTGATATATTTTTTCAAAACATTATAAAAGTCTCCGTGTAGACCTTACATTTTAATATGTGACCTGGTCTATGAAAAGGGACCTTACGTGCGAAAACAAGTTTTCGAGAAAACAGCGATTGAAGTTAAACAATTCGTTTCGTCAGTTTCTCGTTAGTTACTTTTTCGTTAACTCGTTACTCGGGGGTTTTTGGGATTGCTGATTACGAATCCGGTGTAAGATTTTCAAAATTCAAAATGGCGGATCCAATATGGCGGACTCATTTAAAAAAATCATCGGATTCTTTCGAAACTCGTTACTCGGGGGTTTTTGGGGTTGCTGATTACGAATTCGGTGTAAGATTTTCAAAATTCAAAATGGCAGATCCAATATGGCGGACACATTTAAAAAAATCATCGGATTCTTTCGAAACTCGTTACTGGGGGGTTTTTGGGGTCGCTGAATACGAATCCGGTGTCAGATTTTTAAAATTAATGAAAAGGGGGCTTATACGTCAAAGAATCATTTTCCACTTTCTTGCCGATTTGGATATAGTTTGAGACGCTTTTTCACATAGAGAAAACCGGAAAGTCATAATTTGTTTAAAAGTTTACTAAACGTAAAAAAAGAAGAGTAAATATACGAAAAAACAACTTATTTTTATTTTAAATTTGGAATAAGGAAAATACATTAATTTATAACACAAACAAGATTATTATATGCCAGAAAAACTATTTTACGCAAAAACAAACATTTTACGCGAAAAAAAAAACACAATGTATGTTTTGCAATACTACGCATTTTTAACATTTTTCGTCGTCGTCGTCTTTTTTAAGACCTTTTTATGTTTTGGTTGTGAGGAACTTGGACCTTGATCCGCGTCCGGTTCAAGAACATCTATACTAATTTCCTGATTTAAAAAAAATAACAGTATTTTTCATATTAGTACTCTTCTTTCTCTTAACTTTTAGTAAACTTTTAAACAAATTATGATTTCCCGGATTTCACCACGTGAAAGAGCGTCTCAAACTCTATCCGAATCGGCAAAAAAATGAAAAATGATTTTTTGACACGTAAGGTCCCTTTTCATAGACCAGGTCACATATTTTGTACAGTTTTTTTGCTACTACATATCTGCATTCCGATTTTTTTGTTTCTTTTAAGATCGTTTTCTTTTGATGTGCATTCATTTGTTCTTATTCATATGTAAAGCCTAGAACAGTCCTACTAAATATTTTTCACTATTATAATTAATGAAATAAGTCTAATTATTATAATTATTATTAATTATTGTAATTTATGTCATACACATGATCTAATAACAATGATTTTTGTTTCTTATCCTACCAAAAATCACATAAAGTTCAGTAACTATATGTATACAATTGCATAGATAATAAGTATATCTGGGTACTATAATATGAAAATGATAAAATCTTCATGTTATTTACATTTATACGAAAATCAGAGAGATTTATACGAAAGTCAGAGATATTTATAAAAAGTTTGGGGAAGTGTTTTTCCCTATACAGATAATAATATAGCACATATTTTCGAAATAAAGTACATAAAAAATGAATTCATACTCTGTGGCTTTCGCGACTTTTGCATTTCGTATTGTGATTAGTTGTTGAGCAATGACGGATAGTACTTCAATGTCAATTCGATTGAACTCATCAAAACAGCACCACGCTCCTGATGTTGCAAGACCAGAAAAGAATCTTCCCATCATCTGATGTTAAAAATGAAAAAGTGTTGTATGATGCAATTTTACTATGTTAGTTAACGTACTTTATAATCCAGTCCTTCGGAACAATTGAAAACGACACATTGCTTCGCTAGGGCTTTCGCTAAATCCTTAGTCGTTTCCGTTTTACCTGTACCAGCTGGACCAGCTGGTGCTCCACCTGAACAATGTAACAGTATCAGTATATTTTTCGCAATAAGCTTCCTTATTATATGACTAAACAAGTTAATTTTGCAATTTCTTTAACGACGTAGAATTGAATTCTGCAAATATCTGAACTTTTCTTATCTGTTTAAATATACTACACTGTCATAAATAACCATCCATCTGGGTAACAACCCGCTTGTTGCATAAATATCTAAATCCTAAACGTGAGCTTTTGTAATGAATTTTAAGCGACCTGAAGTTTCAAACACTAATCATGTTTGAATAATTCGTTGGAACTTTCCCTACGTGTACCTCTCAGACTCAATCTGTACATGTAATAGAATCTTGTGTACCTGTTTGGAATAGCATGCATACTATTGCTTTGTAAAAACCGAATTAGAAATAGTTTTCAATCATCATGATCAATTATTCAACTAGTATTTGTTCGATTTTAATGGATAATATAAAATGGGAGTAGAGTGTGTTCCAGTAGAAATTTAGTGTATTGGTTTTACATTTCCTAGTAGAATCGTCTATTGTTTCCAAAGAAAAAGTTTAGTATAAAAACTGTCATTGATTTTTGAAAATTGCTCAAATTACTCAAATTGCTAAAAAAGATGTGAAAGAATGGAAAATTGTTGATGTGATATTTTTATTTATATATTTCAATGACAAAAAAGTTATATTCAAAGAAAGTTTACTAAAGAATGTTTTCTATTACTTTTCTGGACACGATTTTTAAGTCTTTCGAAAAAATAAGGATTTTTTTAACAATATTGGTGATCGATTCGGATGAGAGTCCAATATTCTAGTTTTGTTTAAATATCCTAGTTTGATTTAAGATATGTAATACATTGTTTTAAATGTAAGAATATACGGCTTACAGAACAGCTGACGTTGTAAAATACTCTTTTGGACAGTTGGGCAGTGGTATTCTAATTAATTCAGGGAAATGTAGAAAATTTCTTCTTTTTTAGAGTATATCGCGCTAAAACCAGACAGTATGGGAATTTTTCCGTGGACAATTTTTTCAGTGTTCACAGTTTGCAAATAAACGGACCGATTTCAACATGTCAATGTTACTTGAGTACTTACTATTGATTCATTATATAATTAACATTTATGCGAACTTTGTATATAAGTGTTTACCTAAATCTAATTGCAAGGCTCCCATGATGCACAAGTAGCATTTGTCGGTAAGAGGTGTGATAACCAGTCGTCTTTGTGCCCCAAGGTACTCGTAACCGTAAAGGTATTCGGCATTGCTCATTCGTGCTATGCAATCATCTATGGTTTCATCCCAATAGTATCGTAATGCTTTAGTCCAGTCAAAACTTTTACTGCAAAATATGATCATAATTTGTCACAAAAAAATCTGTATAAAATCAAGTTTGTTAGCACTATTTGTAATGTTTCATGATTATTATTTTACAGTATTTAATTATCAAGTATAATTAATTAAAAATATATTAATTTAAAGGAGTCGGTATTTCAAACATTTGTAAAGTGAAAGTTTGCTATACTGTAAACAATTTAATTTTAAATCATAGATGTAATATTTCTATGGTTATACGGAAAAAGTTTACTTATATCATTAAATTAAATTGATTACAATAAAATATTGATTAAAGTCAGTTTTTAAAATTACAAAGCCCAACAAAAATGTAAGAATTTCATGTTGCCCTATAAGTAAGAGTCGAAACAGAAAGAACAACGCATCATTAGTAGTCGCAAAAATATTTCAGAACAATGAAACTTTTATTGCGAAAAATTGGAATTAAAACATAAAAATGACTAAAAATTCTACGTACATTATTACCTAAAAGCTAAGGTTACTATAACCGATTCGTTTACAGAATGTTTTTATATCAGAGAATTCATTGCATAATTGAAATAAAGTAACTATTACCTGGAAGATACTTTATTTTCTGTTAACAATGTAATAGTATCTCTAGCGTGTACGTCGACAGTGACGAGATTGATAATAACTTCTCTTGTTAATCTCGGCAACTCGCCTCTAACCATTGCTGCGAGTTGATTTAAATCCTTTTTAAAGTAGGAAAGTTTGATCGGGTTAAAAAATTAGCTCAGTTACCGCTTATACTATTTATTACTTATATTAACTTGTTAAAACTTACAATAATAAGGAAGATTGCATCTTAAATATTTATAACATTTTGTGATTTCATATTCCAGATATTATAAATTTTGTATTTACATTTGATTGTAAAACCTTACCGCGAAACATTTTTGTTCGAATGCTTTCATCAGATCGTGGACGTTGCCTTTAGATTCTAAAATCATGTGTACATCTCTGGCCCAAAATATTTGGGATACCGTTAACACTATCTATAAAAAAAATACGCCAAGCATTTTTTTAATCCATAATATAATACAATAACGGTGTAATATATTTTTCTCATTTTTACTCTCAGATTACGTTGAATCATAAAACATTTTATAAAATAAATGGTGTCATAAATATATAATTGTATGAAATTATCACATTATAAATAAAACTGTACATATAAAATTGAAGTTGTTAAATGTACAGACGTTTGATTAAGACTCTCCTTTGACTTAAAAATAGGATACTTAACTAACGATCTCCTGATTTTAATTGTTTACTATATTTGATAAATGACTATAACCTGCGAAGGATGTGACCAAATAAATAATTGTCTTCCACGAGCCATGAAATCGGCGATGCCCAACTTCATCCCCTTCTTCAGATGTGTAAACATGGCCTCCTCGACCTTTCCTAGCCAGTTTTCCACATTTCCTCTAGCTTTCAAACCTTTTCCTAACCCGACCTTTTCGCCTTCTGGGGAAACCATCGCATTAATTTCAGTTGTAAGGACTACCTCCGAGTCTGAATCGTCTTTTGCTGCGCTTGCAAATTCCAAATAGAAAATGGCATCGAAGCACTTCTGAAGATGTCTTTGTACTGCATGCGGATTTCTTGTCTGATTTCAATAGCCACGCAAACAATGATAACCGAGATTTCTTTGCTTTATTCATATTAAGGAGGTTTTCATACCTGAGCGAGGATTTCGAGCAGCTCATCGTTCGAAAGAAAGAAAAACCGTGGAAAGGCGACACGTTTTGTTTCCAGATAAGCCTCCAAGCATTTCATTATTTGGTCTAAATTTTTATTATTCTCTAGAAATTGTTCGTATAAACCAGGTCGTGTACAAGTTTCCATTGCGAGGGGCATCTGGTATTTTGAAAATTGTTTGAAATATAATTGTTATTGGTATTGATTCGAAAAATAGGATAATTATGCATGGGGTAGTTTTATATTTAAAGAGGAAATTGATTTATTACCTTTACGGTTTTTCTCATAATATCTTTCCATGATTTATCAACAACGTTGAAAAGTTTCGCTTCCACGGGTAGTTGTCTTTGAATATCGGGAGCGGAGAATATCGCTTCAAGATACAGCCACTGCTGTTGGCAATACTGCCATGCTTCCTAAAAAGTTATGATAATATTGTTATAGAAATAGTTAGAATAAACGCAATGAAAAATGATAAAAATGATCGTAATTAACTTACTAAAGTTTTGCTAAATAGATCCAGTTGTCGTAACCACATATCCACTCTTGATTTAATTGGACCAGAATGTCTAGAAGCAGCAATCGTCTGAACTGAGATGTTACTGTCATCCAATGATGCCTGAACTTCTTCTAAAGAACCCAGAATGAATACCTCTTTAGAATCTTTGTGTGGAGCGACAGTAAATTCCAAATTTTTCCATGAATCTTCAACTCTTTTAAGCATCGTTTCTAATCCTGCTTCCGAGCTGGCAGCAGATGCGATTTCCGACAATTCTGTCGGATATGAAAATGCTCCGAGTTTATCTAACAATTCTAAAGTCAATTTTTCTTCTGGTTTAAATTTGCAATTTAATAGAGTTTCTATTCTTAACCAATGTCTAGGTCTCAAATTCGGATTTCTTAAATATCCAACTATTGGCAGTTTGTCTTTCATTTCTTCGACACTCTCTTTTAAAATCGGAACTAAATCGTTTCGAGGTAAGCCTTTTTCAAATTGAAGAATGTTCTTTATGTTGCGAGTGGTGAATGCTGACATATCTTCGACACTGAGTGTCTCGAAATTCGTTTTATACCACTCGTCCACATTTTCCGCCCAGGCGGTGATACTTTCCCGAAGGAGTTTTCGCAACTTTACCTCAATCGTAACTTGATCCAGTATTTCGAAACGTGACATTTCCACTTTGAAAGATTTTTGATGGGAGCGGTATTCATGTGCCATTTCTGCACAGGTCGCCAGCCTTTGTGATAAATCATTTAGAGTTTCAAGACATGCTTCCACGTTGCTTTCAGGATCTAATAGCCAAGGTTGCTAAAATGATACAAATGATTATTATTTTGGTACTCGCAATTTCATGTATATGTTTACTTTCATACATAAGATAAATTTATTTTTTTACTTACAACTACTTCGTCATTTATGTTTTGAATGCTATCAGTCAGCTTGTCAATATCTTTTTGGATTTGGGCATTGAATTTCATGATTAACATATCTCTATCTTCCAATCGTTTATCCACCGCTAGTCGTAAACTTGTAAAATGAACACTGATTCCCTGGAAAGTAATAGCAAAGTTAAACAATTTATATGTCGGTTATATTTCATATTTGTATTAGCTCAATAACGCCCAAAGGACATTTTTTTTTGCTTCAATTGAGTATTTAGTATCAAAATCAACGTTGACAAAAATATCCTACTTCTTTTAAAGTTGCTCATCAAAATTTTAAGGTCAACTTTGAGTTTCAGTCATCAGGAATTCCGATATGATTTCAAACTTGAAAACAATTGACAAAAAGTTGCGAAATATTTATTCTTTTCAATCTGTTTTGAGCCATTAGAATATTTTCGGATGCTGTAACTCAGAAATTATATGAGTTTAAAAAAAAGAACGTAAAGTTCTTAGAGTTCAATAAAAAAATACACTTTTACAGAATATTTTGTATATAATTTAAAATTAAAAAAAAAACACGAGATAATATTTTTGAAAAAATTCACTATATTTTTTCTCATTGAACTCTTACAACTTTTCATTTTTGTCATTATTTAAAAAAAATGCTCACAGTTGTTGAGTTAATTTCTGCAATTGTCAAAGAAATTTTCACTGTTTTATCAATTAAATTTTCGTATTTTGATGTCGTTACAATGGTTACAATCATAAAACTTAAATTTGTTTTTAAAATTAAAATATTTTGACTATCTTTCTACAGATATTCAATACAATCTCAACATTCTAATAGCTCGAATAAGTCGAGAAAAATAAATATTTCCCAGTATTTTGGAAAAATTCTTTTTTTCGAAGTTCGGCACCATATTGGAATCCTGGTGACAAAAACTCAATTTTTGACCTTGGAGTCTAGAAGAAACAGTAGGGCATGTACCTTTAAATTTTTTCAACTTTTTGACAGAAAATACTTCATTGAACTCAAAGCAACAAAAGTATCTTTTTTAGGAGTTAATAGGTTAAACTTACCAAGTAGTTTGCAATGTCTTCTGCAGGCACAGGTACTTTAAATTCTTCCATAATATCATACAATTCCTTTACATAATCCAACAATGTTTCCATGTCGTCGACTTTCACTTGGGCATGGTCTACAAATTTGATGTAGGATACGTAATCGTCTGTTGACGATGGTTCGGATTCTAAATAATTGATTGCATCCATTGCTTCCGTTAGCAGATAATCTACCTTTTCTTTACCAATCCTTTATGGATGTAAAAAAATGTATATATTATTAACATTGTTTATGTAATATCTTAACATAATTATTTAGTTTAGTGTAAAACACTAGAGTTAGACTACTACTAATAATAAATCGTACTTTTATAATGCAGTTACAGCGTTTGTTCATAACAATTCAAATATCAAAGTCGTTAATCCGAAATATCTTTGATACCCTCGGAAGTAAGATAAAATGGATTCAATAAAATAAGCACCCCTGATTTTTTATGTAAAAGTAATGTTATAAATTGTGTTTATACTTTAACTGCTTATTATGAAAGCATATTTTACGTTTACTTAATAGTTGAAGTATCTATTTTTCGACCTAACTTAAATAAAGATTACTTACGCAGGTATCACAGTAGCCAATATTTTTCGTTTTTTATTCGGTGCAATCAGAGCCGTAGCTCTAAACCTATCGAATTGAATAAGAAACATTCCAAGACTCTGACAATCGACGATTGAAGTAATTTCATCCGCTTCGGCATTGTAACGAGAGCACCACTGTCGAAACATATCGCATCTTTCATTTTGCTCAATGAGTGTTTCATCGAAACTTAGATCCTCGAAATAGAATCTATTGATGTTGTCGAAACGTTTGCAATATATTTTTATGGAGGAAAAGTTGAATTCCAAAATATCCGACAATTCTTGCTTGAGGTCGATCATTATTGGATCTTCTTCAAATACAGTCTTGGTATTTGGAGGTTCACCACATAATTGTTCTTCTATTCTGTGGTTGATCATAGGTCTGAGGTATAATGATAATTTTAATGAAATTGAATTTTGGATAACTGTTTATTCTATTTTTATCAGTTTTGATGTAATAGAATGTTTAAATTCAATATTTTTTCTTCAATGAAGAAAACCCAAAATGCGTCATAATATGAAGGAATAGGTTTATTATTTATTATAATTAAAGAAGATAAAAAAAATACCTGGTAAAATGATGAAAAAATGGATCAGAGAGGAGAGGGCTGATAGCATAAAGGTTTTCCTCCCACACCGAAACAATTGTCGTGATAACATATCGAATGTTGTTTTCTGTAGGATCCAATTGAATTTTATCCTTCTCAGATATTGTGAGATCTACTATAAAAAACGGATTCTGAAATGATAAACATAAAGACATGCTATAAGTATCTTAAAGAAACAATAATTCAACTCGTATTTTTTCTAGTGACATACGGATTTTTTGTTTTCTTACTTGGAGTTGATCTGTTGATGATCGCTTTGTGTTTAATTGTCGGTTCAATTTCTGATCTTCGAATTCAGAAGGATCGGGCATGTAGTTCGTATGTTCCCTCACTACCTTCAGTAGTTCATCGTAAGTATTGTGCATTAAGATGTGCAAAGTGTTAGTTTGGAAGTAATCTATTAAATGAATAAAACTGAAAGGATAATGTATTATTATATCAATAATTATAACAAGTGTACAATTTTTTAATGATACTAGAGTTTCTTTATTATAATTGCTGATTGCTTTACATATGTATGAATAGTTATGTTATAACAATACAGATAGGGTAAATGTGCTTATTTAATAAGTGCGTACTGTAAAGTAGACATTAAGTTAGAAACATATTTTGACTTATTCAATTTGAAATGGAGCTGCGCATTGTTAGATAACGAGCTAAATAGTAACTATATTTAGTATATGTGATCGTACGGTTGTTAAGTAAAATGATAATTAATTCATACATTTTAATGGTTTATATGTTTTCTCCTTTAGAATATTAAGAATTATTTGTACTTTTAGAATTAAGCACCTAAAAAATGAAGCCACTAAGACTTTAATATTATTATGTCTGCTGTATTTTCTATAGGGAAGAAAAAGGTCTTACATTTGTTATAAATTAACAATAAATTTTTTTTTACTAGGCTTGTTCTTTATGTATTTGAAAAGTAGGCCGGGGATCAACACACCGAAAGGCCGAAATTTCGAAATAGCATGGCTCCGGCGTAATTTTCTTCATTTTGTCTTTGAAAATTAAAATACCTTGGACTCACGCAATATCGTAATTTTAGCCTTTCGTCGTTTTGATTTTCAAAACTTCGTTCCCCGGCCGAAAAGAGTTTTTGGGGCCCACTATGGAGGATGAGAGTGAGCATTTTTATACCGGTTAGAAGATATTAGTTTATGTTATATGGTGCTCATTTTTGTCGAAAATCTTGAAGCAATTAAACCTTTCCATTTTTACCATAATAAAAAAAAATCGTGAATTTTTCTAGAAAAATTGGCAAAATTTCTAATAATTTTATAATAAAGAGTTTCGAGCATCAGACAAAAATTATCCAGAAAAATTAAAAGAATGCATCACAAACATCGTGATTTGCTCGTCTAAGTCATCCATTGCATATTTATTTAATATTTAATTATATTCCTCTACTTCTACTTATGCGTATCATTTTCTACTAAAAATTAGTAGTATTTCTTTAAACCTAGAGAATATCGCAGCGAAATATTCAATTTTATAGTTCATAGTAAAACTCTATAGTGGCAACTTCACTGACTCGAGAAGTATATTTTATTTCTGCAAATAAACATTGTTATTGAACAAATAGCATTAACTGTGTCTAAACAAATAATTTGGAATAATTTTTACTGCTTTAATTACTGCATATGCGTAACATTTACATGTTTACACATTCGTAAATATAGTATTTCACATTTCAATCATTGCTGTAATTGATTATGGATTGCAAAGAACAATCATTATTAGCAATTACACGAAAATGAAAAACATTAATGCGTCGGCAATTTACCACTGAAATATATCGTATTGTCATAACATTATTGTAACATTACTGGAAGAGTGCATCGATGCTAATTAAAATAGATTGCCATTTTACGTGTATAGTATTTGTTAATTAACATGGTTATTATTAAATATGAACTCTTTAAATTCCATGGAGTGAACGTTCACTCGTAAAGAGTGAGCCACTCTGTACGGAGTGAATTTCCAGTCTTGCTTTAGAGTGAATTTTTGCACTCCAGAGATATTAGCCCTACTTAAATCACCGACAGTAGCAATGACGAATAAATATGCAGAATTTGTGTAAAGTTTGGGTCAACGTGAAACGCTTACTCAATTCAACAGCTGTTATTGCAGCAGCATTTACTAGGACGGATTGAAATATAGTGTAATTTCCGGAAAAAACATGAGAATAATAAGATTAAATCACTATTCTTAAATTTAATTTGAATGCTTGTAAAAGTCTAATTTTGACAAAAATAGCACTTCAGTAATGACAAAGTCTCAGTCACTTTGTGAGTTTCGATTCTCATTGAAAATTCACTTTTCGCGTGGAGTGAAACTTCACCCTAACATTTGGAGTGAATTTCTTCACTCTTTCTTTTTTATTCACATATATTTAACACAATGAAACTCTATATTTTAATAAACTTCACTTACCATGATAGCCGGTAACATTTATCTCGTTTTTTCGCCTGTTCTATGTAGCTCATTCTTAATATGCCATCTTTAGGCATTTTAAACTTTGCACCGCTGAACTGTCCTAGTAAATAAGAAATGTACATAACATAGGGTATATATGCATATTCAGAAAGATTATACATTTTTATGTCTCCAATATTATCCGAAGTACTTAAATTATGTGGAGATATTGATATCCGTCGCGTAATTATCACCGTTTATAGATTCGTTATTATATATTTAACCATTTAATTAATCCATATGTAATTAATCGATTAGCAGAAATACACTTATTATTGTAAAATGCGACAGTTTAAAATATGCCAAGAAATTTAATGTATATTCATGAAATAAGTTTCTAAAATATTCTTTTGATATAATGACATTAAATGAAATGTTAAATTTTACAAAAATAATTGTTGTGACATTGTGAACGACACAGTAGTAAGAATTACATAAAAGCCTGGATCAGGGTAATTATTTGTTATTTAAGCACTTTCAACACGGGAAATGGCAAGTGTTATACAGACGAAAACAGTACAGATATGCGTAAAGGATCCTAATGTACTTAATTGGTACTCTTAAAGAAATGTTTTTGCTGCATTGATTTAAAAAAATATTGTTGGAACATGTTTGAAGTATTGAACGTAAAATATGTTTCTTTTTTTTCACTGACTGACTTTACGGACCTTCGAGTGTCTCAAGGGTGTAATTACTCATTTTTTAGATTCATTTTTCCAAAATTGGTTTCAAGAAAGATATATAAAAAGGAAAATTCAAGCCTGAAAGTTTCACCTTAAATTTAGTAGCTTTCTCTTCTCAAGTTTTAGGGTTCGACACCAGACATGAAACTTTGAAATTTGATTTTCCTATTTATATGTGCTAAATCATACTTATAGCACTTCACCAAGTATCCCTTTCGAAATCAAACTTACATCTGTAAACAAATATTGAGAAATATTCCTAAGAAATGAATATTTACGGTGTAAAGTTTCCCCTCTTTTTTTGACAGCTTTCGGTCGCTCATCGGGCATTAAGGAAATATTTTATGAAGGAATCAATTACTAGCTGATCATTATTATAATTTAAAAGCAAACAACAATACAACTCATATGATAAATTGGTTGAAATTTGAAGAATGAAAGAAAAAAACGACGCATAAGAAAAATAATAATTTTTTCGAGAAATTCTTGAGAATAGATATTGTAATACGTTATTCAATATCGGAAAACTTTAATAGATCATGAAGACGATAGTTATTGCGAATTTGTAGTTTGTGTAATTCGTGAAAAATACATAATTGTAAATGCGTAGTTTACAAAATGGATATGGGTCGCTCTACAAAAGTAATTGATTAACCCTATATATTTTTTAGATTTCGTGAAGTATTCTAAACTACGCAAGCGTAATGGTCAGTCGATTTATTATATTGTTTGCTGTTTATTAGAAACACTATATGGAAAACCTGATTACGGAAAATCTAAATGATAGCATAAACGTACAAAAAACTTTACCAAGCTTTCCATATGCGGTTTGTTCAATTGTAATATTCGAGTCATCAATAGTGTAACCGGCTTCAAGAAGAGCTCCTAGACAAGCATTATTAACGATGTCTAAAATCAGGCTTCTAAATTCGTCCAGTTTTCCTCTTATCTGCTCTACTTTTCCGAACTGTTAGAAAAAATTATGAAATTTATCCAAAAATATTAATCTACTATTGTAACCCAAATGATTGAAATGTACTAACTTGCGATTCAGCAAACATAAAAGGTGACAGTTTCTCCACTGCACTAAGATCAGCCAAAGTAAAATCCAGAAATACTGTGCACATTTGCTTAATTTCGATCAAAGCTTTGCTTAAAATTGGATGCAATATAAAAAGGTTATCTTCAATGTGTTGTCTTGACTTGATAAACTTTGTCCATGTTACAGTTTTACGCCACGTGTAAAATGCTTTCCATTTGCGGTATATTATAAAAGTTTTAATCTACGACAAGTTAATAATGTTAATGGAACAGCTTTATATTAGTAATACAATTTTCAAATATCACATGTATAAATGATCACAAGTCGAAATTTACTTTTACAATTTTCAAATAATATTTGTATTCTCTTTCCCATTCATCAAGAGGCGTAAAGCTCATTTCGTTAGGGCTATACTGAGTTACTCCTGATGGACTAATAGTCATGTATGTTTTGGTAATTTTGGTATATGGCACGACCCTGAAATAACAGATACAATAAAAAATTCTGATATATATATAAATATATTCACTCTCACCTACCCCAATATGGTGGCAAATCATGTTTTTCATACACCATTTCGGAGTTCAAAAATAATAATTGAATCGAGGTGTATTTCCCATGCTATTTAAATGCAAATAACAACTTCAAAGTCATTGCGCCACCTCTAAATATTAACCAATCAAGTTCAGCAAGGGCTCAAAATTTTTTTTTTTATTTCCTTTTCAATAACTGCCCAGGACAAAGTCAATTTTGAACTGGGGTTTTTTAAATCCCTGTTTTTAAATTGTGAATCACCCTAATATATTTATATATATATATCTAATTATGTTTTTCACATTCGTAAAATAAAGGTGTAGTATTAAATGTACAAATAAACTAATGGTTACGTTTAATCCATGATAATTTTATTTTATTGAGTCTTTCAGGGGTACTTTAGTCCAAGAACATGGACTTCAGAGAAATATGCAGTCAACATTGTTATGGAAACATTGTCCAAATGATGAATTTAAAGCATAATTAAAATAACTTCGAATATAATATTGCTTACTTGAGAGCGTATGGTGTGAAAAATTCCGAAAAACGTTCAACTGCATACACCATATAAAAATATCCAATTTTGGCATTGAATCGTAGCTGTCTGACCAAAGCCAACTGGTCAGCTACAACCGGAGCTTTTTCCTTCGGCTTGTACCTCATGAATTGGTCGATGTCTTCCACAACTTTACCCATGGGTTCATATTCTTCTGCAAATCACTAAATTTTTCAATTTTCAAAATATTTATAATTTCTAAGAAGAGTTGTTGATAATTAATAAAATTTAATTAAAATTTAAGAATTGTTGATATATTAGTTTTCAATTTAATTTCATATGCATAACAGGTGAACACGTTTAAAAATAAGATTTGGAATATAGGGAATGGAAGAATTTGTAACCTTACTTTTACAAAATTTTGGTATTTCTGGTAATACGGAGTCTAAAGAATCTCCAGTACTTCTACGCCTCTTTGTTTCAGGTAATGGCAAAAGTGATATTTGTTCTCTGATGGGTTCTGCATTATCCAAAAAACCCATCTATATCATAATGTATGTTAGGTTAAGTACAGTGCAGCAGTATAATTTATGTTCAATTTCAAAATAATGCTACAAGTCACTTTTCATTTCTTGTATGATGAATTTATGAACATTGCTTAGCATTAAACAAATTTCTAAGAAGTTTTACTATTTTATTTTGTTAATATAGAAAATTGCAAATTCCAGTGAATATTTTTTACTGGAGTAAAGTATTTAATATTAGTGTGAAAAAATTAAATGGTTTCAAGGTAAATTATTTATAGACAAAACGTTAAATTATTTGTGTTTTATAGTTAACTTTTATGAACTCTACTAGTATAATACAATGAGACTGTGTTATTATTCCTATGTTAAGAAATATTTTAATTATTCTTACGTAAGATTCCGAATATTTTCTCTTATGTTCGGATTTTGCCAGTCCTTTATTGTGAAGAAGATTAAAAACGAGTTCATCGTCGTGTCTGCAAGTAACCAATTAAATAGGTTAGGTGTTATTTTTAAAGTTATGAAATTAACGGTTATTGTTACCCGACATATTCCTGTGAAAGGTCGTGCCGTAATCTCGTGAGATAATCTGCTTGAAGATGGTCTTCACTTTCGTCATAAAAATTAATATCTTCTTGTGATTCATAATAGGATCTTAAACTATTGATGGACTTCGTTTCGTCCATAGCTAATTATATATTTCTTAATACATATTACACTACGATTAAATTATATAATAACGTGTTTACGTATAAATAAGTTTGCGTTGTCTTGTAGGAAACACTTGCAGTCTTTACGTATTCTTACGTTTGAATCGTGACAGAATGTCACAGAAGTTAGCTCTACGACCTCTAGGATATCGACTTAACAAAAGATGCATTTTTCTTAGTAAACACGGTACATATAGCTATTTGAATGTGATAAAGCAATCAATATGCGCAGGCATATTATATTTAATATAAATAAGAAAAATATTAACAATTTTAAAATAACGCCATTTTATGAATTAAAATATGAATATTCCGAGTAAGATTAAATTTATTGCAAGTTGAAATATATTTATAACAATATACATAGAGTTAAGTTTGACTTTTCGGTCTTACATATAAGACCCCCTTAAGAATTGTTTTGACCATAAAATGGACAAAAAATGTTTTTACTGAAATATTAAAAGAAATTTGATGATGATGTTTAGAAGAAAGCATGTTTGAGGTAAAACACTGAGGGACAATTTTTCGTAATATATATAATTTTTTAAAATAAACGTCAATGTTATGAAATTGTAATAATAAATTCTTATTTTAGTGGTGAAGTCTAAATACTTGTTGAATGAGAGTTGATAATTTGAAAGCTAAGCGATTGAACCGAATATAATAAACTAGTAAGAAAAATTACTTTTAATTAAAACTCAGTAACAAGTTATTCTAACAAAAATATGAAAAATGGAAATTGTAACTTACAAATAAGTATAAAAAATTTGTTTGTGAAAAGGTTTCGGTCGAAATATAACTGCTGAAAATATGTTTTGGCCCTATACTATATAATCATAATAAATATTATTTCATGAAACCATTTAAATATATAACACACGTCAACATGGTTTTTTGTTGGAAATTTGTGGGCCATTTCCGACGTAATTTTGTGCGTAGAATCCGAATCCGACGAAAAAAATGGCTTATCACGTCAAAACTTTCAGATGCTTAAGGTTATGTTCTCGAGAAACGCAGTTTTTTCTATTTTTGAGGTTATGTATAGGATGCAACAATGTTTTTTGCCTTATGTACTATTTGTATCTACCCTTACCCTTCAAAATGAGTTTTTATTTGATCACCTAATTTTTTTCTATCACAGGTACGGTCATTTTAAATTATGGCATTCGTCAACAGAATGTCAACGAATGTACAAGCTTTCCGATTTTCTGTATTACCGTTATTTTGAAACGTGGAAGTTTACGAACAACAACGATATTTGACACAAACAGATAAAAGTAAGAAAAATTAAAATAGTGAAAATCAAGACAAATATTGGAAAAAGGAAACAAAAAAATTTCGTTACGACCATATTTAATTAATGATATAATTTAATGATATATATACATGTAGCATTGTTACATTATTACAAGTACAAAATAAGATCTGTCGTATTGATTTGTTAAAATTTAATTTATAGTTATCATCAAAGTTAAAAGAAAATCCATTTAACACAGATTTCTGTCCATATTTTTTTATTTACAATTAAAAGTTTTAAAAAATATGTACATTCAATTATCATATGACACATTTAACCTCTACCTTTTCTTTATATAACAAATAACAACTTTTTTATAACAGTAAACGCGTGAAAACTTTACGTACGTGCAATCACAGTTTGCAAAGCTTGATTACCTTAAAAACTACAGTTAACACATCTATACAGGAATAGTGACAGATGCATGAAGCTAACTGTAGGGGAATAGTTGTGTAAACTATAGATATACTTGGGACGTCTTTTACTATGGACTGTAGGTGCTTCAACCATGGCATCGGCTGCTGCAACTATAGTGTTTTTTCGGTGCACCAGTATTCGAAAAATCAGCCTAAGAATGTCAGAAATGGCAACTTGTAAATTCAGTAAATTATGACATTTTTACTGAGGCATTTTCAACCTCAGACGAGATTATCATGAAACTCTTCATCTGTGCTTTACTGAGTTAATATGTACTACAACGAGATTTGACACAAAACTGTTTGGAGTTATTTTATGTTCATGCAATGCTTAATACAAGTTGCAAAAAGTGTAAAACTAATGTCTGGGGTATACATAGAATCAAGGTAGATTTAGTGATAATGCACCTTGAAGTGACTTAAAGTTTTTGAGAAAGTAGTTAAATAAACTGTTAGACTATGCCAACATTTATAATCTACTGGATGTAACTAGTTTTAAAGAATCAGAAATGAAGCGGTATTTCTTGAAAAATAAACATATAAACTAAAATTAAAATGTGTTATTTACAGAATGATCGAATTAACTGATTTACTTATTGTTTAATCGAGTATTTCTTGAAGTAATAAATGTTTGGTAAAATTGTTTCCATTCTAGCGAGTTACAGACAGCAATAAAGTATGGTCTACTGAACAATAAAACAGAAATGAATTGCACGAAATAAAACCTCTGTTAGAGTGGGTATGTAAGAGATCTCTGTTAAAAGGTAATAAAATCTACGAAATGAAAGCTCGTATTCCTTAATAAATGCTTCTACTTCACTTATAGAAAAGTGTAATCAAGAAAATTCGTTCAAAACAGGTAACGTATAACCCGTAAATGTTGTTAAAATAGAATCAAGCAATGTTTTTTTTTTCAATACAAATTTAAGGCGAAGCAAAGTGTATTCAAGAAATTTGTAAAAAATAAAGAAGCATGAAGAATTATGAAACTGGGTGCGAGATTTCGAAATATGTTTAATGTTTTATTTTTAATTATTCTCTTGCATGCAGCTTATAAATTTTGTGTGCCCTTCAGTCTTTGCATAGTTAATATATAATGTACTTGTTCGTTTACAGATGTTCCTATCTTTATTGAAAATTTATTAGACCTGTAATATGTGAGTCTTAATTTATCAGTGTTGAGATAAGATTTACTTTTGTGTATCAAAACATGGACTAAGGATGTCTCTTTTCAATAAAAGAAGGGATCGTTTAACTCCGGAATGGACACTTTTTCCAATTATTTTCAAGGTTAATGTTCTTTACTGGTAGAAATGTAAACATTTTTCCAAGAATCACTTTTTGCATATTTCACTTTTCTATTTCAGAACCTGCTAACAAAATTACAACAAAATACATTTTCACAAAATTTACAACAATTTATTCGAAAAAATACAAATTTCTGATAATTTTGTTTGAGAAATGAATTTAGAATTCATATAGTAAACAATCAGTGCAACATAAAATATCGTGTCAGCAATCTGCTGGTTTGAAAATGGCAAGACGTATTTTTAAAGGTTTTAAATATACAACTAAATTCAAATGCATTCCAAATTTTATGAAAATTAATTTTGAAATTAAAATCGATTATCTAGAGTTAGAAAATGGATTCAAAACAAACGTAATGAACTCTTTCGAATTTTTTGTTAACCCGGTTTGAATTAATGATGCTTACTATCTTCGAAAAAAAGAGTGATGACATTTGTTAACCTAAAGGACACACCGATTATGTATGGTATTAGTAACATAATGTGGCTGCGATATACTACAAAAAACAAGGCCTTGTTGAGTATAAAAATACCTAACACGAACCTTCACAAACTTAGATGATTATCTAGTGCAGTGCAATCGTAGCCTTATCCCAAGCAGTAAAGAAAAGAATACAGTTTTACTAATCTACCACTATTTTTAATAGGGTCGTTATCAAGCCACAAAAGGATCTTAAAAAATCTGTACATTACAAAATTATTACAGGAAATAACTTGAAAAAGGAACAAAAAAGAGTAGAGCAGAAGTTTTGATTGAAGTGTCATTGGTCGACGAAAGTACTATATTAACCCTTTAAGGATGAGAAAGCCAGCTTCACCTATGTCAGTTAAATCAACTAAACAGAATCATCCATTTTGGACTGACTAAATTGGTAGTAGGATTTACTAAATGGTACTTAGTACCATACCCATTGCAGTTGGTTTAAACTTTTTATAAACTGTTTCACCGATCTACTATATTGAAAATATTGTATTCTGCCCATAGGATAAAATGAATCCAGTTTTTTGCTAGTTTCTATCCAGTTTACATTTTTCCCATATTGAAGGTACAGGGCAACTGGGTAGTGTAACCAAAAACTGGACAAATTTCTACCAGGGGTGTAGTGAATAGTCTTTTACTATACTATCAAAGAGTTCCCCCCACGATAAGCTGTTTAGTCAACCGAAAGAAACTAAATTATGTTTCGCAAATGCTACTTGATACTTCGTTGTTTCTACTACATTTTAGCTGACTAAATGTGTCTAGTAAAACTTTTCTCTCCATGTAAAAAAAGAGAGTTTTATAGTATTTATAAATCAATTTTATTCATTTCTACTCATTTTAGGTATAGCATTAATGTATTCATATGGATATTGAAAAAGACTAGAATTACAAAAATCGGAAAAATATCTTTTTATTTAGGTAATTATATTAAATTTGCATAAACGCCCAACCGGATTTGTGAGAGTAGATATACACGCCTTCTTCAATGATGGCTATAATAGTCTAGCAAGAAGTTTTCAATTTTAAAGTGTGAGATTTAAAAAAAAAAACATTTGACCATCTTTAGGAAAACTGAACTGCAATCTTCTTATATCGATTGATAGGTCAATTTTGATGATGGCATCTGAAAAAAGAAGCTTCAAGCTTTCGAAAATGGTTTATGATATATCTTGAAGGTCAGATGAATTAACCTATTTTTCCTGCGAAGGGTATTTTTTCTGTAATTTGCTATATACATAGGGGGTTTCCGGGCCACTGATTGCAAATGGAAATGAGATTTTCAAAATTCAAAAAGGCAGATCTAACATTTCCGTGATTTTCAAAAACTGTCATTTTTGTTTAAATTGTTGTAAATTGTTTCGATATATTGATTCTATTAGGGTTGGGCAATAGATGATCTACACAACATACGTTTATCACTTTCACATTCTTCTTCTTTATTATAAATAATTCACACTGAATACGCGAGTACAATTTACTCCGAGACGGGATATGTATCAACTAATATAAAACCTAATAAACACGACGTAATTATATACAGAGGACGACCAATCAGGCGCTTTCAATTTTCCTTTTTCCAATTTTCCTTTTTCCAATTTTCCTTTTCCCCATGAGAAATGGAAAAACCAGAAAACAAAAACCAATAACTAATTTTCCTGGAATCCAAAAGATTATTTTTTGAACCCAACAGATTCCACAAGCTGATACATTATCATTTTGCACGGATAAGGGTAAATCGATAAGTGTAAAAAAAGTTATCAAAGAATCCGCTTCGAAAATTAGCAACGAGATTTCGTCGGTAAAAACTGTAATAACTCGACTACCTAAATTCATTTCTTTTCCATTAGCAGTTTTAACCGTGTACTTATAAAATTTACATAACAAGCCATGTTGATCGGTTCATATCCGGACTTTGTATTCTCGAAGAGATTGTATTGTCAAACATGCGACGCTCCGCTCTGTATAAATGCAGATGACAAATATTTTGCAAAATTCCACAAACGATAAATTAAGAATTTTTTAAACACAAAAAAAGATAATAAAAATCTTAAAAACATGAAAAAAAAAGAGACTTCAACAGCCATGTCTTCCATCGTATGTCTGGTTTTGACTGAGAGCTGTTGCCAATAAAATTTACAAATATACAACAAAAGAAAGTTTTAAATTAAATTATAATTATGAAAGGTAGAAACTCTCCAATTATGAAAGAAATAAATACTTCAAAACCCCCAAAGATCAAATTTCTGATAAAATACCCGGCATTTTGAATTTTGCAAAATGTGACACTGGATTCGTAATCGGCAACCTTGAAACCTCCTATATATCAAATTTCGCAAAAAAATCTATTACTTCATCCTTACATGAATTTTTTTCTGAAAATGATGCTTTTTTTAAAGTAATTTTTTTATATCAATAATTATTTTTAATAATCGTGAAATATTATTATTTTTTAACATTTATTGGGGTCTTAGGAAGGCCAGAAACCAAAAATCGCAACGAATTCGATAGGGAACTGCTCATAAAGGTTGAAAAGTAGATAGCATGTCAGTGGGACACTGGTGTCCAGCGGGGACTGAAAGGGTAAAAGATACAGCGTTTAAAGTTGATGAATGTGAATGGCTTTTCCATCTTTAAAGTATCAAAATATATTTCACATTAAAAAATCGTAATGTAGCATCAAAGTTCATTTTCCTAGTTGTTTTCACACATCATCAACTTACCTGGTATTTCCTTAGATTGCTTCGATTTACCATTTATTTTTCAGCAAATGGTTATTTAACATTTTTGTTTTTAAAATACAGATAAAATGCGATAGAATGATGGTAAATAACAGTTACTTGTTGTTTTCCGTGTTTTTTCAATTTCTTGAAAAATGCAGTCACGTGGTATTTTCTACCAATTTCTTCTGCCAATAAGTTTGTCTGTAATAAAATAAATAATGTTAGAAAAGGAAAGGAAGAAGTGAAATAAAGTAACACTTTTGTTTCGGTTTATATCAAGTCATTATAATTTTTTATGTCGTGATCATATAATAGGTGAACATCATGTTCATACATCATTATCCATTCGTCATAACTAATCTGTCAAATTACAGTACTTCGATATGTATATATACGGAAAAGAGTAGACAGTGACTTTGTCGGAATCCGAATTGAAATGTGTGACTTATTTTTCATCTGTAGCGAATGTCATTCCCCTTTCATATTGCAAACCGTACACTGGTGCGTTAATTAAAGGTTATTTCATGAAAAGTACAGTCCGTAGGCATATTCGAAGATCGGCGTTCGTTTATACGCAAATACAAACAGTATCTGGAATATCGATTAAGTGGGTACAGATTAATTGATTTTCTACACATTGCTACTTTAATCATATTTAATAATATATTTGTTTCGTCTCTAACAACATTTATGTGCTTAACGCTCAATAATTTTTTTATTTAAACTGCGATACATCTCTAATCATTTTAGAAAACGTTTTCTTAACGAGGACGCTTGTGCGATATTGAGATTGTTAAAAAGGTAATTTTAATCAAGAATAAACATTCAATATATATGGTCTTAACGTTAATCGCAATTACTCCATGTATATATTTCTTTACACTATATATAATACTTGAAACAATAATTCTCATATTGATTATCTTAGTTTACATTTTTACAATAATAAGTATATCATCCAAATACAGAAATCCATGTCTTTAATTATTCTACTACAATTCAAATTAACGTACATAGCTTAATAATTTAATTACTATATATAATCATACATGTATATATTATTATTGCGCCGCAATGTACAATGTAAAAATATTTATAATATATTTGTCATTGGGGTTAGATATTTATGCTTTTCGTGTTAATCCATTAACGCATATAACCACTTAATTTACGACAGTATTAAACGAAAGGCATGACAATTTGTCAGAATTAGTTTTTCATTTAACTTTGGAAAATTAACTACATGAAGTCATTCTTGAGTTCAAGAAGTATTTCAGAAATATATTAAGAGAATTCTGTATAAAATCTGAAATTGTGATTGATAAAGTTTATAATGTTACTATAAGTTTAAGACTATCTTGGTATTTGATTTAAGCATGATTCACGGAAAAAAATTATTACAGCCACTTCGAAAGTAGTAAGTTACAGGCTAAACAACTTTAGTATAGATGTTCTTTGTTACTAGGTGTTTGATCGACATCTTACTATGCAAGTAATTAGCTCCATCCAATTTTTTCTGCTTTGAAGGGCATTTACATAATATTTTTACTTCATTTTTAATTGAAATTTATTTTCAATCGTTCAGTAGATTATTCGAAATATACAATAAATTATTTCGTTATTGTCCCCAACAGTCCAGTTATTGTACTATACACGATACAGAGAATTAATAGATTGGTTTTAATGATTACTTTACTTTGCAGAATACGACGATAAAAATGGTTTAGTTTTTAGAGCGATTGAAAATGAACTTCCACTTATAATTTCAGTAAAATTTGACTGCCAAAGTGAATTGTAAACTGAACGGACTTCACTTTAAAATATAACGCTACAACTAGGGTATAATTTACTATTTTCAATAATTTTTTTAACAGTTTTAATTCGCCTGTCCAAACTTAACGAGGCATAGGTACATCAGTATGACGCAGTATTACACATTCTTTCAATGTCGTTTATAATTTATCTACTTTTCGACATAGTTTCCATTTCTAATTAATCTATAAACTACAATTTTGTATCTTGGAATATATTTTTCTATAAATTGGCCACAAGTATAGCTACAATAGTATTCTTAATGTGTAAGTTTAAATATATGTAATACACTATGGATTATTTAACGTTAGTATTTTATTTTTGTTTAAATTTTAGACATTCTTGAACATGATATTTTGATAACGAGTATTTAGTTAATGTTTTATTAGCTTTTAATGAGTTCTCTGTAATTAAATTAGAAGTTACGTGAAAACTCATTACACATATTTGAAAGCAACATTACTAATAATGAAAATAGTTTTTTACTTTGATGAAGAAAGTTTTTAGTTTTCTGGTATAACGGATTTAAATTAATTTTTTTTTAATATGTAATGGTGTAATTTATCTTGTCAAAATATCGACTCTTAATAAACTATTCAAATTTATTACTTAGCGAATTCAGAATAACTATGTTATAGATGGAAATTAAATTGTCCTTACTTTCTAAAACAAACCGAGAGATATTTTTATTGTACTTCAAGAATATAATTTATTTAGATATTTTATTAAGTGTCGAATGATTTGGTGCTTTGAACTGCTGAAATGGAATGATTACAAATGTTTTCGTTACATCCTTTTAAAAATTGTAATAGGAATTTAAATAATGTATGGCACTCTCTGACAAACTTGAGATTCCCAATTGTCTAAAATTTATTATCAAAAAAACCGATGGGCTTAAAATTTAGCATAATGTGTCTACTTTTTTATGTCATCTAGCGATATTCAAAATTGAAAATTGTAATTCATCGTTTACAATGCACAGAGCTTTACTGAGTCTAACATTTTTTATTTTGAAAATCACCAGACAGCAGACATGTTATGCTACATTTTAAGCCCAATCTCCATTTTCGTTTTTCTAATGAATTTTGGAAAAGTAGGGATTCGACAAAAAAATGCTACTATACTCTATATTTATTAAATATTAAGAACTCATGAATTTTGTTTTAGTTATTATGACATTTAAGTCGAATAATCCATCGTGTAAAAAATGTATCAATCGACTGAAAATTGTTTACCGCACATTCTTTGACACGTGCGTCCAATAACAAATCACTCAATTTATGTGACAATCGTAATTTCGTAATTGATAATGCAATGGTGATACGAATTTTGGTTTACGTTTTCCGAAAAGGTACGTTATTTGGCGGGGAATTCTCATAATATGCTCGGATAATGGGTAAAGTCGTATTACGGGTAAGTGGGCTTTTAGTTGGTTAGGTATCGAAGTTTCTGCACTTGAATGTAATGAGAGTACGATTTACAGCGTATTATGCTTTGACAATATTTATGCGTAACATGCAGAATCTATGGTGTCTAGTTTTAAGTTTCGGTATATTTTAGACGTAATACGAAGGAAATCTGAGTTAATTCCATTTGTTTATAGAGCATTCAAAATTTCGGTTTTAGGAATATTTTGCTTTTTGTTAATTTTAAGTTCACATAATTTTCAGCCGATGATACGTATATTCTATACTTAATAATAATCTCTTCTAAATGACTTTTATTCACGGGGAATAAATTCGGCATTTATTACATTGATAACTTTCACAATTTTGTGCATTGCAGGCGACAGCGCGAAATGACACGCGACGGCCTCAAGTTTTGCCATTGACGTTGCAAAAATTGAAAGCCATTGACCATCACTTAGTATAAATTTATATATGGATTTTTATTTATTATACAAGAATTATTTCGCGCTTCGTTTCGTGTACCTATAGTTATGTATGTGCAAGAGGAAATATTTAAAAACGACTGTCGATGCTTTAATTGCAACGCATCGAACGATATCATGTTTGTAACAGTATACACGTAGCGTCGAATTTTTATATAATTACTTTATTAATACTGCAGTTAATTAGATCAGAATTTTCATTTACTTCGTGAAATTCGATTTTCGTTTCGGCAACGTCATATTTTAATCGAGCGATAATAAGTAACAGTGCGATATAATTCGGACATACATACGGACATATATATAATTGGTTAATCACGTCACAAAAATAATAAGTTAGCAACAGTAATCGGTCGTCATTGGTCCGTGCAAATAGTTCCTGCGATTAAGTTGATCTGTGAAGCATTTTCGCTCTGTAATCCTTAACTCATGTACATATTCCGCGTAACTAAAATATTTCGATATATTCGATAGTTCATAATTTTATCTTAATCATAATTTTTACACCAGTAGCAGGCTACTTTAATCGGTAGAGTACAATTAAGAATGATCTTTTAAATACACCCAGGTCAGTTAGCTTACAAAAATATGAAATGATAAATTCATAAATTAGAATGATTATTCCAGGATATTAAGGTCTTTATCATTAATAGCCTCTCATTGACTCGAATATTTTGCTTGAACTCGACTTAATCGCGCGCAATTTATCTAACATGCATATTAATGTACAGGGTAAATACACATCACAAGCGTTTACCACATAAAGTGCACGTTATCTACCTGTATATAGATATAATTGCTTCGTATCGGCTATCGCGGCGGGCAGAACTGTTCGCGTGCCACGTTAAATTTTCGTTTAATTCAGTCTTTGAAAAGAAAATACACCATAGTTATTAATCTTGTGAAACCATTACACATTATTTCGATATTATTTTCAAGTCGTTAACACATCGATTATTTTAAGTTTTTGTTTTTCAAAAACAGGAAAATAGTAAAACAATGCAACATTTACTTTCAATATGAATGAGATTGTACAAACTTGATAGGTTGTAATTAAATTTATCAAAATTTGGAAATCTCTAGCACGATGTTCAATATCATTGCTTTGATTACTGGTTAATAAATTCATCGAAAACTTTCAAATTTTCATTCATTTATGCATAGAATAAACATAAGTACACGTTTATTTGTATTCCTTGCAGTAATAAAATTAATTTGAATGTCGTCATCAGTTATAACACATAAAATTTCCAATAAAAAAGACAGTTTAAAAATGGGCTGACTAAAATGTTATAACACAACTTACTGTTTATCGATCATTGGTCGCGGGCAAGTAGAAGCATCCTTTTTATATTATTTATTCTACGAATTGAAGAGAGTAGAATGTATGAATAAACAGACAAATTTTTCATTAGTTTTTAAAGTAAAACAATTCCATTAAAAGATATAATTATAATAAAGTTAATAATTTATGTTATTACTGGCTTTTAGTAAGGGATGTTACCACTTAAGCTACCAATAATATAGGCAACAAATTGTTCTTATAGAAACATTAATTGTTAAAATCCCTTCTTGATTTAACGTTTAACATTTACATTAATTGTTTTCATTACCTCTAGTCTGCTTAATTATATTATTAAAGATTTAATTTCCTGATAAATTTAATTACAGTATGTTGAGATTTAATACCTCATTAACTGTTACCTTCTGTCAATTTTTATTTTTCATATAGAAAACTTTAAAGACTGATTTTTGAAATATTGTATTACACTCTGGATTAAGAAGTAATATAAGTAGAAACGTGCAAAGTATCGACTATTAATACTTGGATTATTCCTTAATCTATTTTCAATTTTCTCCATTTCATGAAAACAATTGAAATTTCTATGAGGTGTTATCTGTCATCCTACTCTAACCAAATTTACCAATTTCGGAGGTTCCATTTCGGAGGTGAAAACCACCTATATCCTTTGGCATCCTCCTTTGGCTAAGGTGTTCAACAATTTCAACGATAACTGGAGTGCACCTGCTGAATTTTTAGTAGATAATTCACGTACGTGGTCAGACTCGTGTATAAGAATGTTTGAGTTTAGTCTGCGATAACTTTTTTTACTTTAAGCCGAACGTTTACAAAATTTTTCAGATTCAAGTACATCACGTTCTTACTTGTTATCTAGTTTCGTGGTTCAATATGAAAAAAGTTGCATTTACTTTTTAAATCTAGAGAGTTTCGAGTGATTAGCTGAGAATTTTTTTACGTGTCTCATCTGTTACTGGAAAATTCAGGTTGATTTCATCGATGAAAGATACTTTTAAAGTTCACAGATCGTTTGCGAAATAAACAGCAAAAGATTATTTAAATATAGAAATATCAAAATTAAAATATTACAAAATTATAATTAAATTTTTTAAAGTATTGAGGAAATATTTTAATCCATTACTAAAATCCTGTTTATTAAATTAATATTTCACATGAGGACTACATTTTGAAATGATTAAAATGAATTTCTTTGTCAGTGGAATTATTCACATTTTCAAATAATTTAGGAAAACGATAAAAGATTAAATCTGCAAAAATACACATTTACAAAGAATCGTTTTTTATAGGCTAATTGACTTTCTTTTGTCTTTGTTATTGCTTCATTTTGTCAAAAATTAATTAAATCAAAATAATAAACAGGATATCAAAATGTTCGGTGTTTGTATCTTTATTTGTACACTCTGGATGAGACGATAAGGTTCGTTTTCATAGTACTTCGAAATACATTATAGAATACTTAGTAAAAAAAAACATGCCTCGACGGGAGATCGAACCTGGTCCTTCTGCTTGCTATGTTGACATCTTAGACGCTTATGTGGGTCAGGTAACTTCTAAAAATTCATGTTTTGTAATAAATAATATTTTGCACTTTGCAGCTGCAACAGAAGCTTTATTTTTAAAGAAAGTTTTTTTCCTGTTTTATTTTGCTTTAAAACTCTAAACGCGTTTTACACAAAACCATTTTTCTGAAATCGATTGTTACTTTTTCTCAAAAGCTAATGAACCATTTGGCTTGAAAATTTTACTCTGTTTTCATATATGTTTATATTGTCCTTATCTAAGAATTTGTTTCATCTTTAATTACAACTCATTTTATAAGCCAAAGTGTCGTCTATATAAAATATAGGTGTTTCAGAAAAATCGCTACCAAAAATGCAATTAAAACAGAGTAAATCCAACCATCAAACATAAACCATACTCATAGACTAACAGAAAAATGTTTGTTTCTTTATTTCATATACAAATTTTAGGAATTATCCCTCCAGACCCGCATAAGCTCTTAACAACTACAGTCACAAAAATTGTGAAAATCGCATAAGTAAATTTTGTAAAATTGGAATTATGATACCAAACCGATTGCATCGAAAACAAGAAAAATGTTGTTTATGTAGAATGAAATTGATTGAAATTAGATTACAAGTAAATGAAACTTGAACCAGCCATTTAAGAATAACCTTCGAAATTTATGATAATTTGTATTCGTTTGTAGAGAGATTATGAAAAGTTTTGTAAATAGAATACATTTAAAAAATGTTACTTACTTCAATCTTTTTAACTTACCCTTAGGTTATAAATGTTATCAGTTGCTAGGTGCACTCCCTTATAAAGGGTTTTAAATGAAGATTTCTTGTCTTTCAATTATTTTGATATCATTATTACTTTAAAATTCACCTAAACAATGAAATAACAATAGCATTTAGTTTGGCAAATAACAATCGATGATTTTTAATAAAATCGTTATGCATTGATATCGGAATTCGCACCAGTTGCCAAATTTCGATGATTGCAACCATACGTGTCGTAGTAAGTAAAGTTGTCTCGTTAACCATTTTCCTAAATCGTACTTGCATCACAAAAGAACGACATGAATTCGTGTCTTAAATCTAAGTTCGTAAAGGTAATCTGGCGCGTTAATCGTTGCCCAGCGAGGTTCGTATCGTAAATAGCCGGTCGTTATGCTTAATAATACTCTGGTTCATAAATGAACGGATCGGTTCACGCTATGTGAACATTTTGAACTTGGTGTTGGTTCACTCCCGTCATAAAGTCTTCTCGCAGAATGGGAATCACAGTTGCCCCAGCGGCAGCTCTCCTGAAACAGTAATTTGACGACACGGTCTCTATAATGAAATATCAAGGTGTGTACGAGTGTGCAATAAAAGTGCATGTATATACGCATCGCCGATAAATATTCCCGTTAGCAGCCACGGCGTGCCGGCACGAGCCTCTGCGGTTTCCGGCATATCCGCTCTCCAGCTAAATCAACAACGAGGTCAACCTTTATTGTCGAAAAGCGCTTTGATAAACACGCTTAATTCTTGGCCGTTGTGCCCGAAACCTCGTGGCGTGAGCGCCTTTAATTGCACATGGAATTATACGCGCATAAAATGAACAGGGCTTTTGGCTTTGAAATGTCTTTTAATTTAATTCTCTGTGAATACCGTTGTGGTAAATACCTTGAATAAACAAAACTAAAACTAGGTGTATGTGAATCTGTTGCCAAAGAACTGTATTTGAATAACTAACTATATTGAAACGGCTGATTAGTTGACTAGTAACATTCCTGCTCTTCCGAACACTAGGTCTTTTCAGTGTGTGTACATTTTAAAAATTTAGTTACTACATAAATTTGACATCAAGTTTCCCACTTTTTAACAAACGACGTCATTACTAGACTTGAACTAGAACAAGAAATTACTTCTTCCCAGTAAGAGAACGAAACGATTGATTCCATAGTGCCGATGCTATTGGATTCAACCATTGTAAATCGAAAACTTCTGTAATGAATCGCATAAATTTCTTTCGAAATAGAACAAATCATATATAACATTAAAGGTATGGTATTTTCAGTTATATAACAAAGGACACAATTGAAAAAACACACGACGAAAAACACAACACAAAAGGGCACAGTGACAAAAAACACAAGATTAAATAATAAATTATTGTTAGATCCTCCGGCCGTAAAACTTGATTTCTCGGCCTAGGGCAAAACCTTTGGCCACGAATTATCGAGTCCTACGACAATCGGATAAAAAAATACATTATTGGTCACGGGTGAAATATCGATAAAAAACTACCTTTAGTTTACATATTGGCATCTAGCAAAGCAAACAATACGTACAGAAATATACTCACGCCATTGTATGAACAACTACAATGATATAATCCACATGTAATCAGAACAGATTTTGAAAAAGCATTCATGTTGGCAATTACGGACACATTTACTTGCACAAAAATTCTATTCAAAATTTCGCTGCTTCTTTTGTGCACATGTGTCTTTTTGTCGTGTGCTTATTTTGTTTTGACCGATTTGTCATTTACTTTTTTTATCGCTGTATTCTTATGTCCTGTCTTCGAATATTCCATAGAAACATTTTAGTCCAGAAGCTGACAGAACTTTAGGTGACTGATTTCCTTACAATTGACATTTTTTTTTAAAATTGTTGTTATGGTCATGTTTGACATCTGCTTGCGGGATATAGAGCAAACCGAATTTTTGCAAAGTTGTCATCATTTCTAAAGAGATTCACTATTTCTCTTTGAACTGATTTTTCTATTGATTAATAAAATATTTCAACGAGAAAAATTGAGATGTCTGATAAAAAATTTGGGACATGGCCGGTGTCCGACATTTGGGATTAGTAATATTTTCTTGGACTATTGACTATTGAAATCATTACGGCTGAATTTTTGTATGCAAATCAATAATAAAGTTAGGATGAAGAGATAAATAAATTGTCACCTTGCTCGACAATTTAAATGGGATAGCTCTTCCTGACGTCTTGATTATGTTAATTAATCAGTAATGTTTGACTGATTTCCTTACTGCTATTTTTTATGGAAAATGTTTAAAATACCGACAGAAATACATCGATACATATGTCTGATGTTTTCGGAGAGGTAACGCTATTTTAAAAACAGAAAAAGACAAGAAACTTCTTAAAAGGTTCTACATAATATAGTTTTTGATTTTTTTTTATTAATGGACGCGATAGTTAATCTAAATTTTGGAAAACAAAAAGAATGAACTTAAAGGCTGGGATAAACCTTTAAGAACAATTGAATCGCGTTCTTAAGTTTATATCGTTAAATACTCAACGTAATAAGAACCATTATGAAATAATTAGTTGTTTATTTTTCGACCGTTTTCGAATTAATCAAATAAATGATAGATATTCTTGTTGACACATTATTTTTTGATTAATATGGATATTTCTTATTAGAAGACATTTTTTAATTAAAGTTTATGAAATAAAGGATAGTGCGTCATTTATATGAGATACTTCTTGTATGAATACAATGTTTATATCTACATTAATTTTTATACTCTCATTTACAATATCTGAAAATCGAACCGACATGACGTGTACCGATTCGTTAACCTTTTGTAGTTCGTTGACTCTTTCCTTGGAGCGTAAATTTACTTTTTGGACAAATTTTATAATTTTGTTTTTATTTTATTTTTACCATTAGCAAAATAATAATAAAATTACAGTCAAACGAATCATATGGGAGCCAAAACTATTGAAAATGTATGAAATTATAGATTTTTAAAAATCCTCTGCATTTAGCCATCTGCAGTATTCTTTCCTTCTCATACAAAATTATTAATCAAGACTTTTTCAATATGTTTTTTGTAGATTTTGTACGACTTTTTAATGTATATTTTTACTTTTATTAGTACAATTAACATAAAAAAAACAATGCGAAAAGTTTCCATGCGACTTTTGCGAAAAACTCATCCATTATTTTAAAAAAATATTTGTATAAAGAACATATAAGTAGACTTATGAGTATTATAACTGCACTTATATATTAACTATTTGTAATGTTTTTTGCGCATATTCGCTTTCCACCCATGGCTGAGTTCAAACCGAGCTTCTATTCAGCACTTGCCTCTGATCTCATTGTTATACATCTTTGTTTACATCTTTGTTGCATGTTTATTGAACAATATAGAAGCATTTTTTCGACAATCAAAAATGTATCGTCTTCGTCTTTCACAATAAAATTTCACACATTTATATTCTAGTGGATACGAATTTGTTAATGTTTTGCATATGCATATACACATTTACACACAAAACATTAATTAGTAAAGGTCAATATAACAAAATGGTAGTGACAAGTATTTTTATCAGAGAGATAATATGTCTCCATATATTCATCAGACATATGTGTCAAAATAGAAAGTTTACAAAATTTAAACAATTTGACCATCTTGTCTGACAGAAATACTTCATTCAAACATTAATTATTAATTAACACAATCAATATATCGAAGAACGGTACTGTCCCACTTAATTGGTCAAAGTGCTATTCTTCATCCTCTACATTTATTATTGATTTGTACATCAAAATTCAGCTGTAAAGAAAAATTTACTAATTCGAAATGTCAGATATGGACTATGTGTCCCAAATTTTTTGTTAGACAACTCATTTTTTCTTGTTGAAATATTTTAAATAAATAATAGAAAAAAATCAGACCTAAGTATCTACCACCATTATAGAACAGTTTTATTGTTAGATTTTTATAGACAAACAGTGAAAACTTACCGCAATTTTCAAGATGATGTTAGGAGCATCAATTTTGAACTCTCTACCTCTCACATTTTCTTGGAAATATTACTATTACCATTACCATTCCAGATTTGCAGAATGAGAAAAATTGCCATTTTTTTCTGATAGAAATCGCTATAAGTTCTTGGAAGTTTTACTATTCAGACAGTAAAAATTATAAAACAATCTAGTAATTTTTACAAAAAAAAATGAAAATTTTCTCTATTCGACAAGTATGTCCTATAATTATCATCTGAAATGGTAACATTTTCAAGAAAACGTTTCTTCGTGTAGTATAAGTGTATAAAACCCATAAAAATAAGGATAATAAAAGATTGATAGAATATTTGATTACATCTGTGCTAAATATAATTGTAGATATTATCATCTGGAAAAATGTACATAGTAATATATCTTGGACGTTTTATAAATTAAATTATAATACTCGTGATTGAAGACAAATAAATTAAATGCGGCAAAAAGACATAATGTTTACGTGAAAACGTAACAATCATGATCTTTGAAATTAGTTGGTCCTTGCTATTTAATATTATCATAGAAAATATTTGAAACCCAGTTTAATGATTTGTTTTGACGCGATATATAAGTGCGTTTAATAAAGGTGTTATATTAAATTTAATTATTAATTTAGGACACTGTTGATCTTTGATATTCTTTTTCATGTTCTTCGATTTTTATTCTTACAATAACATTAAAGAATGTTAAAAATACTACTCTCGTATGTTTCGTTTCATTTTCGTAAGCTAAAACTTCGACTGAGAACTTTAAATTTATTTAATTCCATACGATATCAGGTTCATATTTACTATACGTATACAATTTCATACAAATATCATTTATTTATATATATGTCACGGTGTATTCCACATTTCAAGCTTCAATCGACTGTATTTAATGTCGATACTCGGTATAACGTATTCATCAGTTCAGTTACTTCTAACTAATCCATAATAATATTTAAATCAATATTAGTATTAAGCTCGCTTTATTATGGAATATAAATTAATATTAAATTCTGATGAACAAATCGGATTTGTAATTCATTATTTCATTTTTTGTCAGACACTCATCCGTATTTTCAAATACCGACTATAATAATTAGTTACTTAATTGCAAATGTCATTTTTATTGTTTAAACTAAAATGGAGAGCAATCTTGAGATACTATAAAAATTAAAAAGCACTCCTAAAGGAGATATGTAAAATCCCGTCATCATGATAACATGTCTGTAACGTGTATTTTTATACATAAGGAGCTAAATAGTTCATGAAATTAGAAAGGCTTTCGTTCAACTAATTCAATATCAGCAAAGTGACGCAATTAAATTATAGTAACAATGATACAGATCTATATGGCGTAAGATGAAACACAAGAGTCATTATAGATATATCAAATGTTTGTTTTTATAAAAATAAAGTGAATTGAATAATGGCGTACATACTTTATTTTGGAAAAAACATAATAAATGTTAAAAATATACTTGAGACTCGTAATTTTTAATTAAATTAAAAAATTATATATGAAAACAAATCTATTTTTTTATATAAAAAGGGAAGTGCTGTTATTCCATAGCATTAATATCAAACGTAAGTTATACAGAAAACTGATAATGAAGATATCAGCGGGTTTCTATCAAAGCTTAAGCTACGCTGCTTGGAATAACGAGCATTCGCATAACCGTACCGTCATTACTTGGTACATCCAGGTAACTTAATAGGTGGAATTGCGTGAACTTCATGAAAGTTACCAAATTGAATTATAGGAACGGGTTAGGCAAATATGGTGATATGACTTAAATGAAAAAAAACTTGCAAAGTAATTAGTAAGTAAAAAATAGCGATCTATTTTAGGCTGTAAATATTTTTAGGATTACTTCCTATTTTTGGATATTATATTACAATTTAGTACATATATTTTAAAAGCTAAAAAAATGTTTAATCATTCCTTGTTGGATTGAATAAATTTATCTTCTATAACTGTTTATCCGATCCAATTTTATAATAACCATTTAAGAAGTCAAATTAATTTTTTTATTGCAAAACAAGTCATACCGATTATCTTACTATGATTGGGTGTTCATTCATTAATCGATGTTTTTTTATAGCGCAATGACATTAAAGGAATTGTGTCGTATTCAATCATAATTGACAAAATAATAATTGGCAGAGATTGATTGCACATATGGATGCTAACTAGGAAGTAGTCTTGTTCATTCCTATTATTAGTAGTCATTATGTCGATAGCAAATTCCAATTTAATTTCATTAACAAATCAATCCGAGTATAATTGATTATTATTAGCATACAAATTGAACTTAATTCGTAGTTCCGCGGATGTCATAATGCATTTGAAATTACGTCATATGGTTACGTCGGGTTGAATTTTTATGTTGTAATATGCTGTACTAAAGGTTCAACTTTTTCAAGCAAACGCTATTACTTTTTCATAATGAAATTTTCATAATGAAAGTTATTTCTGGCTAAAAAGTGAATAATAACCATTATCATTACAACTATATTTTTATTAAAATAATATTTAAGGTAAATTCCAATATTGGAAACCTTTATTTAAAAAATATAAGTGTGAAGCCAACGATTTATTATACCGTGCTTTAAAAGTAACTTTGATAAAGTTTTGCTTATTTCCCAAAGAATTCATAATTTATATATCAATGTATAAAATATCATTGAAAAGTAAATAATTTTAATCGTATGGAAATTAATAATATGGATTGAATAACAATTTTAATTTCTTGCTAACAATCTCTGCCGAAGATCTACCAAAGTTAGAAGTTAAACTTCAAAAACTCCTATAACCGTCCATCAAGTTCTCAGACTCACACATTTACTAACTCTAAAACTAGAAGCTCACTAATACATTATAGTCAAACTGATCGATGTATCGAATCAACCAACTGAACCGTCGA
This sequence comes from Trichopria drosophilae, assembly GCA_030407085.1. Taxonomy (NCBI): domain Eukaryota; kingdom Metazoa; phylum Arthropoda; class Insecta; order Hymenoptera; family Diapriidae; genus Trichopria; species Trichopria drosophilae. The sequence continues at coordinate 41,787,917 of CM059584.1, forward strand.
TATTTTAACTGGTAATTTCATCCAGTAAATGAAGATTTATTCTATCCTGACGTGTATGCAAATGTTGTGGCTTAACTTAGTCTAAACTTTAAAGCGTTTATTTGAACTTCAGAAATCAGTCCTATAGTAATCTTTGCAGTTCCTTACTTTCTTTACTTGAAATTTAATGCAATTAGAACCAAATATGTTTTCGTACCATGCAAAATATAAATTTTAAGCACCTGCATTTCAAAAGCACTGATGCAACTGAAGATGCCGAGGGGTCGCATTTTTGTTTTATTTAAAATACAAGATAAGACAAAGCCTGAAGAGTATTAAGATATAAATATTACATTTGTGCCTTTTTTGTGTTTCAACAAAGTGGTGTTTATGAATTTAGTGGTTGAAATACATGACAATACTTTTGAAGTGAGGTTTTTATTTTTCATTTATCTGGTAATATTGCTGTTTCAACACTATAATACTCTATATTGATGTAATAGCCTGTGTATATGTTTCTTTTCCAATTTTCTTCTATTTGTTCTTTTTTGCTTTCAAATGTCTGCATCCTGTTTTATTATGTTATGTGTGAAACTGCAAGTGTGCTTTTAAAAAAACAAATTGCAAATGTACAGGGTGCATGTGTTCAAATACCCATGACATAGTGTTCCGGATTTTTAAATGACTCATCTTATTTATTATTTATTAGAAGGTTACTATGTAATCTGCTTAAATCGCATTCTAATAATATTAAATTAGTAGGCAAACAAATTTGTTCATGATATTAGTAGTTGGGACTAATCCACTGATCTCAAGTAAGTACAGATATTTTTGGGTTGCACCTCAAAAAACCCGACACAAACACGTTAAAATTATAGATTTTTTGGCACTTACTCGTCACAGTTTTGTTCAATTAATATCTGTTAAAATAGTTAATAAAATAACTTTTACGCACTTGATACGAACACTCTTTTGATTTAGTAGGTGTGAATAATGGCAATTTTTCAATGATTTTTAACAATTATGACTTAGCAAAATCCCTATTTTAATACATTGGTCATTTTACGCCTACTGAATCAAAAACATTTATCCTAATTACTTGAAATGGAAATATGTCATTCTTGGGCATAATATCTAATAAAAAATTTATTATACATTGTAGAGGTTGGTTAGTCTTTTAAAAAACTGAGGTTTTTACACTGTTAGAATATGTCATAAGCCTTTAATTCTCCGATCGAATTCGAAATCAAGACAAAAATCGCATCGGAAGTGGGTGTTGTACTTTTTGTCTGGAATTTTCTTATGTTTTGTTGACCTACGCAGTAAAATTATCTCTAGGGGAGACTGGGGTTAGTTGGCGGTAAAATTGTTAATCTATTTCTATAAAATGGTGTACAGTATAATTCAATTAATACAATATACCATTTTGAAGGTATAAGGTGTAGCAATAAAATGCCTTTTGTAATATTTCATAAATATTGTTAAAAAGAGAGAAAATGACCAAAGAATCGGTATGTTCAAAAACCGCCAATGCACCCCACACGTGGGGCACATTGACGGGTGCAATGGGGCTAATTGGCGGTTGATAAACCCTTGTGTTCTATTCAATAAATGAATTTATAATAATCCGGCATGATGTAATAAGTAAATCTCTGGTTTTCGCTTAGTTTCCTTTCTTGCAATAAAAATACGTTAACGGAGATATTTTTTGTAAGAATACCGCCACTCTCTTCTGGATATTGTCGACTATCCATACGTTTATAAATAAAACATACATTTTGCACTTTTACACACAGAGAGAAAAAGAAGGTTAACGGAATCATGAAGAAATTGTAAAAAACAGTTATAAAGTATAATAATTGTGAAATTAACAATGTGAAATTGTAGCTCGCAGAGTGTTACTTTTGCAATTCAGAACATTGTGAAAAGGGCCATACAATAATTCTTTTTAGTAAGGAAAGAAGATATTTTCGTTTAATTTACTTTATTATGTCCATTTCACTGTTCGGTAATGTTTGAATTGACTATTTAAGTATGAAACTGAAGTACCGAGTATCTGAGGTTATGTACGATGGTGCGTACATAAATATCGGGAAATGGTAAACTAAACAATATTATGTTCTTGTTTATTATAGAAATGGTTAAATTAACTACTTTTTGTCATAAAATGTTTTACCATTATGAAATAGTTCCATTAACCATTTTTCTTCTCTCTGTGCAGAAAAAACAATTTTGTAGTATATTATATATTATTATTTGTCATTACTTTTTCATCCATTAAACAATATTTTTGAACAATTTTTGTATTAAATTAATATATAACTATTTTCTTAAATGTTTCTGTATAATTTTTCTGTCGCCTCTTTGCCTGTTGTTTCAGTTTCGAACCATTCTCTGCAATAAGAACATATTTTACAAGCAATAATGACACCGCCAATGTGCCCCATGCAAAACCCGCCAACCTGCCCCATCCCGAGTTTATAAGTTAAAACGTAATTTTCGTGATGATGTATACAAATATTACAATACTTCTCACAGTGGTTTTGTGCAGTGAAAGTAGAGGAAGCTAAATGTATAAATACTTACTCTGATATCGGTCGCAACACGGAGAAAAACGCTTATATAATCGAAAATAAATAGTTACAATTCGTATGCCAAATCAATCAAACCGAACTATAACCAAATTTAGTTCGATAAACAAGGCGTTACTATGGCAAGGTGATGAAGCTGGACACAATGAATATACTATATGATGCATAGAATTTTCTAATGTGCAGAATTCGAGAAAAGTGCAACCCGGCAATGTGCCCCAGCCGCCAATTAACCCCAGTCTCCCCTATAGCTAGATAAATCAAGGGATATTACACTTCGCTGTAGATGTCGGTTTTGAAATTTCTGAATTAAATTGAAATTAAAATAATTTCTGTGTGTTTTGAGTTAAGAGGCACTATACACCATCGACCGTTACAATACAGTTTACTGCTACTTTTGAAATGTGGAATTCTCCTCTATGGACATGACACGAAAATTTCTTGGAAGATATTCATAATAATATCAAAAAAATAAATTACTTCCTAGTCATTTATTTCTAGTGCACATCACGTTGGGCTAAGTTCTGGAGTCGAGAAAGAAGGATGCCCTCCAATATAGGTAATTTCCGTCCTCGAGAAGGAAATCACCTATATTCCTGAGAATCTCCCTTTGTAGAATAAGTTTTAGCAGAATTCCTGTTTACCCTGTCTTGATCCTAAGGGACGAGGTTCGTAAGTAGTAGTAGCTTATATTGGTCAGCCGCACAAGTCGAACTCCAGTTAACGAATACGGTCCGGACAATGCGAGGCATTTAAATTTCCGGTAACGAATATTTGAGGAGAAAATATCGACTCTCAACCGCCAATTTCTTCCCTTTCATAGGAACCTATATTCTTCTGATGCGCATGCCCAAAATTGCCAAAATTCCATGCTTTGACATGGGGTTACCAACCGATGGACGGGTGCGGGTTGATAAACCGACTAATCAAAAAGCCGATAGTTTATAAAATCGACAGTCATAAAGACAAAAGTTGAAAAACCGGAAAGCGGACAGTCATTTTTTGAAGTGTCAGTTTTTTACCTGTCTGCTTTTTTTTGTTTGTTTTTCGATTCGCAGACTAATTGACAATTATTCATTAACGGCGCTGCTTGCTTATTTCGCGTATTATTTCGCATTTGGAATTGAAAAAAAAACATAGAAAGTACCATATTTTTATGGAAATAATCATACATAATTTGTCACGGATTTAAAAATCTAAGAACAGATTCTAAAACTTTCCTCCATTTACGCCACATATATTTATATATTTTTTTATGGGTATTTTTCCAAAAAAGTGGATAATTTTAATGCATCAAAATTATTATATATATGTATATAATATTTTTAAACCTACTAAGGCAATTGTCTGTGTATCTTTTACTAATTCAAAGCCAAATTCCCTTTCATAAAACGGAGAATCGAATATAGAACTTACAGAACTCGTAAGTTTTCAAGCGGTCCATTCAGAGCATTTTCAGTAGATGCCGTAAAAACATGCATGTTTTTGTGGTAATGATTCTAATGTTTAGAAAATTTAAGTCTTCAAGAAGTTTTAATATTAATGTAATTAGTCCACTAATTCCCAAAGCGTACGGTCAGTATGGTATAAATTATAAAACTTTATAAAATCAGCGGAAAAATAATTGGAAAAAAAACGTCCTTATTTTCATGGTTATCTATTCAAATTGTACAGTTCAAATTTACGAAAAAAATGTAGTGATATACTACATAAATAATATTCAAGCAATATGCTGAGCAAATGGCGTTGGAATTGTGAAAATATGTAACTTAATATTTTTCAAAATTTTTTATGGCAATATTTTTCTCTAACGTCGGAAACTTGTCTGCCCAATTAGAGATAATTGCATTTTTGGATTTGGAAATGGAATTTTTGCGAAAATTCTTTTTACGGAATGTCTATTTCCACGCACGAAATGCGTCCCACCGCGCGTACTCCGTGATTCCCCTCTCGTGGTTAGGTTAGCGGGCAGTATCGGGCGCGGCCTTCCGCAGGGGGGCCGGGAGGCTGGGTGGGGGTCGTTCCATGCGTGGATATAGACTCAGCCTTCTTTTTATCTATCTGTCTCACATAAATTTGATTGGATTTTTTTTTATATCTGAATTAAAGTTGGAAATTTAGTGAGACGGCCCGCAGGTATTTGGAAGAGTATTGGACGAGCGTTCGAAACGCCCCGGGGTTCAAATCGTGGGGTCGGATTTATAAAGTGTGACCCTCATTTTTTTCTTTATCATAAAAGAATCCACAATGTTTGCAAAAATTCAATCAATACCATTTTTGTGAAATACAATTGTTTCTAGTTTCTATTGAATTATCGCTAATTGGGCGGACGAGCTTCTAACGTTAGAGAAAATGATTGCTAAACAATATTAAAAAAATATTGAGATGCATATCTTTACAATTTTATCGTGGTTTGCTCGGCATAAGATATGAATATCATTTATATTTTGTTAATATTATTGTCGAGTATAAAAATTTATATTAATTCGTTGGAATTGTTCAATATTTTCAGATGAAATATTCATTTGTTATAATGTTTCTTAACTTGCCATTATGCTTTTGGAATCCGCGACCGTAAGAACGTTAAAATACCTGTCAAGAGTCTATAATTTAAAAAACTTAAGAAACACGGGGCGAAGCGACGACACCGGGGTGAAATGGCGAATTATTCTTTTAGAGGTCTCTGATGCGACTATCATAAAATTAAGTGCAAGTCATAATCTTTTAAGTTATTGTTATATTATTAAGAAATTCTAAATTAAAATATAATCACGGAATAGACATCCGGGAAAAAAATTTCGTCGCTTCACCCTAAAGTATCATTTGGACTTCCAGGCACGATATCTCAATATAAACACACAAAAAAAAGAACAATTCATGATTTATAAATAATTCCTAAAAATATACTTTTAGAATAAATATATAAATAATGATTATTAAACTGCCAAAATGAAAAAATTGACCAATCTGAGAACAAAGTACAGGAAAATGACTTGACAATTTTGTTTAAAAATTATATTTCTCGCTCCCAAAGGTAGCTAAGAGAACAAAAAATGAAATATCATGTCTCAAAATGTAAAACATGGTGTAAACAAAGGAACCACATATGATATTTTACAATCAGTATGATCATAATGGAAATATTTGAGATTCGTCACTTCGCCCCGTCTTCCCCTATATTATTAACATAACAGTTGTAAATATATTGCAATTTCAAAATATCGAATTTGAGGACTTAGAAAGTAGTTTGAATATTTATTTCATCTGTAAACATTATAAAATCCACATACGTCCTTGTATAATATTTAATATTATGTAATTGCGCATAATTGGAATTATGTATTTTCATATTGTACGGCCCTGGTACATGGGCATGCGCGAACGATGTACCGAGGGACAGTTGGCTTTTGAGTTTCTTTTTTCTTCAGTAAGCAATTAGACATCGACCGAAATGGGATACTATGTCTTCCCAATATTTATAATAAAGTAAAGCCACGAGTAAATTTCTAAATACATTTATACAAATCCACTGCTACATATTTTAAGTATAAACTTTTTATTCGGTTTTTAGGAGCTTTCAAGTTGATGAAAATTCTCGTTCTCAGTCAGAGAATTTAAAATAACAATCTCGAAAAAAACCACTTGAAAAAAAGTCTTCCGCTATTATTGCGAGTTTTCATCCATTTTAAGTATTCTATTCGAACGAGTAGGGGAACGTATCCATGGGCGGCCCGGCTTCATGAGTGGCCCACCCTTGTGATTTTTATCAAGCTAAAAACGAAATATCAAATTTTTGGTTGAAATAGATGCGTATTATCGTGAAATCGTTTTTAATAAGATCCCTAAGTCAATACATGCATTTTCGCGTTCATCACAGCTGCTCGTAGAAATGTACTGTTGAAAAACGTTGTCAAAGTTTTGCGTGATTTCAATTGAGAATTAAAAAACATTACTGTTTTTAAGGTAAGTTTTATTTTTTTTCTTGTAAATTAAACATTGAAATTCATCATATCTGAAGGGTTTACAAATATATCAATGCTACGAAAAAATTTAATGCATTTTAATTTCGGCTTTCATTTCCATGAGTGGACCACTTTTTGTATCCATAAGCTTTTTTATCTAAGTTTCTATCAGTGTAAAAGTTATGGTGCGGAAGCGTAATTTCTGAGTGTAATTTAACATTTTGTTTTTGAATATAAATAAGTCATGAAAGCAGCGTTTAAGTGTTGTATTAAACCGGAATATATATTAGAATGATTGATTCGAAGTTTCTTTTTTACGTGACCTTACCTTTACCTACTCACATTTTCTCCATGTATTGCACACAGTAAAAGTGTTCAAAATAAATAAATTATTATATGAAAACTATAATTTCGTTGTATTTTTGCTGCTTCTAGCCATTCTAAGGGGATTTGAACGAGTGGTCCACTCATGGATACAATTTTTTTTTAACCAAAAAAAGTCGCTTCGTAAAAAAGGTTTAATCAATTCTATTTAACTGCAGAAAGTAACCCAAATGCATTTAATTTATACCCAGGGACTATATCTACCTAACGGTGTATAGAAGACTTAGAAATTCCTTTATTTTTTACAATTAACTTTTTACACTAAATTAAAAACGTAGTTCACTCATGGATACATTCCCCTACCTTTGAAACTAGTTGACAAAGTTGTTGTCAAACTATTTTTCCATTGATTTTTCAAAATGTTTCGAAACGGAATTCGCAGCATGCAGCCTCTACATTCTGGGCGTTAATGGGTTAGATGATATTTAATTAAAAGTAAGCTGATATTAAAAATGTTTATTTCAGGGTAAGTCTAACGCAACCCAGAAGAATTTGAAAATTATTTATTCTGAAAGCGCTTTCTTGATATCTCTTATTGAAGAGATCTTGCGTACCACTTGAATTGATCATCGTACTTTAACACCTATTTATAAATTCTTTTTGAGAAATAATTAAACAACCAATATATTTTCAAAATATCTGTAAGACATCTCGTAGAGCTCCTATTATTGTTTGGGTGTGGTAGAAAGCTGCGGGATATCGGAAACCACTGCAGCTTCCGGAGAGTAGAAAATTATTAAATACTTACTGGGCATGCAACAATCCGTGGATCGTCGGCGCAAGGACCGGATGCTGCGTATGCGACTGAATGAGTGGTTGACGTTGGGTTACAGTGTTGTGTTGCGGTATTGACTGAGCGGCTGCTAGCTGCAACTGCGATACTTGCGTGGCGCCGCTTTGCGGAAGCTGTGTGCCACCGGGTTGCATAGCAGTGGTCGGCATTTGCAACGCGGCCTGGATCATCGGGGCCGTTGCTGCTTGATGATTTGGACCGACGAGGGACACTGGTGGTTGAAGCGGTTCCTTATTCTGGGCAGCTCGTGCGCGCGCCAAGAAGGACATCACGGTTCTCTTCGTAGGCGACATGGTCGGCCTTGCGCCTGGCAAGAGTGGCCGCTTGCGTCCCCCTGACAACAGGCAAAAGACAATTTTCGCTCAGCACTAATGACAATTTTCTAATAATTATTTCAGGTAATTATTTAAACTTTAATGACTAAAATAATGATGAACAGTACACAAAAATAATAAACAGTTGACCGACTGTATATAAGTGAGTCGGTCGTTTGGAGGCATTCCATACATAATTTGGATATTTTTTTTAAACACAATTTTGGGGGTAAAGACACTTAAAAAAAAAGACATTAAAAAACCATACATTTTAAAAAACAGACATTCAAAAACCAGACATTTCAAAATACAGACATTCAAAAAACAGACATTTAAAAAAACCGACATTCAAAAACCAGACATTTAAAAAACCAGACATTTAAAAAATTAGACATTAAAAAAAAAAAGATTAAAAAAACAGACATTTCAAAAAGCAGTCTTTCAAAATATGTCTAGTTTTTTTAAGTCGATTTTTTAAAATGTCTGGCTTTTGAATGTCTTTTTTTGAAATACCTGGTTTTTCAGTATCTGTTTTTTTAAATGTCTTGTTTTCGAATGTCTGTATTTTTAAATGTCTGGATCTTTGAATGTCAGGTTTTGTGATTTGATGGGGTTTTGAGGTGCACCCATTTTTTTGTCTTGAACGCACCAATCGGAGGGGTCGACACGTCGGTTTCTTGAATGTCTGTATTTTGAAATGTCTGGTTTTTAATGCCTGTTTTTCGAAATGTCTGGTTTTTTAATGTCTGTTTTTTGAAGTATCTGTTTTATGATATGTCAGGTTTTTGAGGTGTACCCCAATTTTGTATTTTTATAAAACTATGCTTTTATTGTTAGAACAGATAAATCAAATATTTTTGCCCTTATATGCTATTTATATGATGAAATGATGGAGCCTAGCCTATCGATTAAAAAAATATAGTATACAACTATAGATTTGCACATGCGACAAACTTCGCACTCGTCGAAGAAGGATAATTGCCCCCTTGTTGCATAATATACTATTTTCTAACATTTCGTGTATAAAACTCGATTTTACGCACTAGGGCAAATTTTTCAGCTGCCTAAAATCGAGTTCCACACATTGTATTAAAAAATATCGTATGAACCAGCAACGAAAGAAAACACTCTTCGAAGAACAACATTTTCGCCCTTGTTACATAATGCACTATTTTTTAACAGTTCGTGTATAAAACTTGATTTTACGCACTAGGGTAAATTTTTCAGCTGCATAAAATCGAGTTCGACACATATTGTATTAAAAAATATCCTATGGAACAGCAACGAAAGTAAACTCTCTTCGTAGAATAACATTTTCGCCCTTGTTACATAATATACTATTTTTTAACAGTATGCAGGAAATCAGTATTCTATTAAGAAAAATACCATTCGGTACACTTGAGGACGTTTCCAGCATTCGAATTATTAAATTAGCACCCAATGTGCGTGCGGAAAATGCATTTCCGCCACTTGTAACGAAATGTACTATTTTTTTACTGCCCTTAATTAATTTAAAAATGAAAAATTATTTCATGCAAATTTATATGGTATGTATCTTTGTAGTGTTATAAATGGGATAAAAATAGTAAAATATCTGTTTCGACGAATTTTTACATCAAGTGGGAAGAAAATCATTTCAAAGTTTTCAAATTAATTTTTTTAATTTGTGGATAGTTTTAAAAATTCCGAGAAAATCATTAAAATTCTTCTATTTAAGGTGTTTTTTATTGAGTCAAAACATACCTGAGCTGAGGTTGCTACGGCTTTAAATTTCTTTCAGTGTATACTTTTCTTTTCTGCCTTCGAAACCATTGTCTACTATGAATGTTCTACATTACTGTTATATATATTTTCCACAATAAGATCTTGTTGATCCATAGTGACAAGCCCTTTAGGCGTAATCTTACAGAATATATTGCTTTCATTGATTGAGAATATTTCAAATTAAATTTTTTTCGAATTGGGATTGCAGAGATAGCGTAATTCAATCGTTGTTTTCCAAGTTTAAATATCCTTTTTCTTTTCTTCTAAGAATATTTTTACGATAAGTTAAACCATTTTTAAGGGCAATCATGTTATGTAAAAAAATGTGTACAATATTGTATGAAATAAGTGTGTTTCTTAATAGCAACAAAAGCAATATTCTAAAAGCATCGAGTTTCACCTAACAAAACTCGTTAAAGGCTTACAGTAATTTAGTTCCATTTCTTTATAAGCTTTTATTGTTCATGTTAGAGTTCGTCTCAACTCGTATATATATTCTATGTCGAGTGAAAGAAGCGAAGCTCTGGTAATTTCGCACGAGTTATAAAAAAAACTCGTCTTTTTCACGCTCCATTATATTAGTAGATTATTTTACTTTTCTTCATTCGAAGTATTGGCAAGTCTTGCAATATTCCAGTCGTATAAAAGTATACGAGGCGAGGCGAAGCTTTTAGGCGAGCTTCGTCGTTCACGATCGGAATACTGGTATAAGGCAAATGTATTAGAAACCGAATGTTAAAATCTTTTCCACAACTCAAAATTACAGGGAATAGAAAAATCATTTCAGGTAAAGATATAAAAGAGGTAGGGTAGTATAAATATTTTTTCTTGATGACAAAAATGTACATTTTTTCTTCCAATTCACTTATTCTTGGAGGAGTAATAACACCGCCCATGCAGAGAATCTTTTGGAGTTTTGCTCACCCAAAACTTGGGAAAAGACGAAAGTGGAAAGTATAATTACGCGAATAAAATGTGATCATAAAAAATGAAAAAATTATTAGTTTTGTGATTTTGGTCTAATTTCTTCATTAACGCGACTCTGTAATACTTTTAACCTATAAAATTATTAAAATGATTTTTAAATCGTTCATAAGGGTGATATAAGTTAATAAAATTCTTATGTACATTTATGAAACCTAATAAACAATTTGAAAGTCTAAAAATATTGCAGGATAAAATGAAACAATAGCAGCGCAAAATAATCTTGTTTTCTATTTTTAATCACATTTTATTCACTTAAATAGTTTTCAACTACGTTTAAACGGTTAAGCAGCGCTCTCAAAAGTATCTGCATGCAGAAGAGTGAAAGTTTAATAAATGAGTATTTATTTTTATTATTAGTATTATATAATGTATTTATATTGAAAGAATTTTCTGAATTTCGTAGGGAAGGTATAATATAAATAAGTGAAAACTCAATTGTTCAGAAAAGTAGCTGAATCATAACTATATGAAGAGTAAATGGTTCACAGAAATTTGGAGATTACCTGCAAAGATATAATGAACAAGTTCAAACTGGTCTTACATAATTTTAACAACACAGACAAAAAGACACAGACAAAGAAAAATATTTCATACCGATAAACACGAAAGTGAGCAGATGTGAAGTATTTAAATATATAAAAACTTTGGTGAGGCTAAAATTTATTTCTAGTCAGAAATATAAGTTATTAAACTTTTAGCTATTTTTGATGAACTCGTATATTTTTAACTAACAATTCTAAAGTTTGTATATTAATGTTTAAAAGATAATATCGAGTACAATCGTATTTTTTCAATAACGAATATTTCCATGCATGTAGTGTTAATGAATGAATATTAAATTATAGTTAGAGGGCATTAAAACTTTTTTTTAAATTTGATTATTGCAGCATATTAATGTAACTATTTTATAGATATTAAAATGAACCGCAGGATATGTTATTTCTGAATAAAATATAGTGCGAAAGGGTATTGAGGTATATTTGGTTCTATTTTATGAAAACAAAATTAGTATTAAATGAGCAATGAAAGAAAAATGTAAAAAGTTGTATGAGGTAAGATGACAATGCATTATCGTATCAGGTGGATTGCTAGTTCGAAAAGAAAGAATTTCGATACTCGACTGCAGACGCAGAAAAATGATTGATGGCTCTTTCACAACGGAAGTATTCAGTCTCTTCTTTAACGGGTGACGTTTATGATGAATAGATTCGCACACCTATAGTATGAACAAATTTTGTAATTATCGGAGATTTCTGAAATATCAGATAAATTTTTTGTAATTATTAGAATTATTTGGAGTTTTATTGGTTCGAGTTCAAGAAATTCGGTTTCGTTGACAAGTACAAAAAGGATAGTTTTAGGTTTATACTACTTATTTATACTTCATATTGGTATCGGCTTATAAGAAAGAAAATTGACGTTAAAACCGAACTAATTATAATTATTAAAAGAAAGTTTACTCGTACAGAAATAAAAGTTCAGCGTTTTGATACAACGAAATAAAATAGTTTGTAAATTATTTTTCAAGAATTTAAGATAATATGACGTGTATTTTCAAATATAATAAAAACTAAACAAAAGAATTTATTTCAAAAATATACTGTAAATATACGTTGGATGATGCCGTAGGAAATCTGCATATTTTTTTAATATTAATGAATACATTTTTAATGTTAAATAGTTACATCTCATTATCCAAGCAGTGAAGTACTTTTCTTTTTAAAAATAATTCATTTTATACCCTCTGAAGATTGAATGTATTCGCTAAGAAACTTAAAAAAAGTTAATTATATAAATGTATAATATGAATTTTTTTGCACACTCTGTATCAGAGTCATTCCGATTCTTGAAAAAAGTTTTTGAAGAGTGTTAAAATTCTTAAAACTCTCCATGTCAAATGGGGACTTTTTTGACATAATTTTTAATTTTCATTTTACTACTCTGTTTTTGTTGCACATGCAAATGAACTATTTTTCAACACTTATAAAAATGTTGCTAATATTCCTCTATTCTAGATGTTTCTAACTGTGCCATAATAAACCTGGGTTTCAGTGATTTTATCTGTTAATTGTCGAGTCGAAATTAATCCTAAACAGAGAAGGCCCCCGAAATACATGTATGCAGAAATTACAAGATTAGATTTAAAAACCAAGAAACAACTAATACTGAGAAATTTCAGCTGCTTTCACTACTGGCATCAGAGATTCCGTCGGGAAGAACATAACTAAGGCTATTAATAAGTATTTTACGAAATGATTTGTAGATACAGTGCTATTAGAAAAACTTCAAATCTTTTTTACATTTAATTTACTAGTGTATTTTATAGGAATTGTTTAGGCCCAGCCAACTTTTCAGCATGGGTAATTTGCAGAAAACCCCACCTGCAGATTTTCCGTTCTAAAACTAAAAATTATATAGAGTACGTTAAACTGTGTATTTACAATGCATTAAATAGATTTGTTAATTTATTTATGTATTTCAATTTCTTTAAATGGAGACAAGTTAGTAGATGGGTAAACTGCAGGACACACACTAGAACATTTAACAAATTGTTAGAATTTAAGTACACTATTTCATACACTTTTAACCTTTCAAATTATACTAAATAATGTTTAATGCACTTCTATAATATCTTCTAGACTATAGGTTTCCTTCGTCCGGGTCGAGCGTTCTAAACTTTAGATTTATTATGTTTTGTATTCACAAAACTAACTTTTCCAAAAAACCAGTTGCATGTCTTCTTTGGACTTTATGGGACCTTAGAAACGTAACGGTACAAAGTTTTCTGAGATACCATAAGAATAAAAATTAACACTTTGCTTCTACATCATATTTATAGATCAACTATCAATGAATAAGGTACATTTCAACCCAATTATATAGAAGCCCCATAAACTGTCCATGCATCTCTTTGTTTTGTCAAGGACTGTAATAAGTTTAAATTTGAAGTTAGCTTGTGAAATATTCGAACTAAGTTATAAATCGATCACCGACCAGTTCGAGACAATGTCTAATGTCGTTACACAACTAAGGTTATCGCTCTGAACACGCTCGGAGTGTAGATGGAATTTCTTCATGACAAGCTTTTAGTACTACCTGAAAACGATAGCCGCATTATAGGGATGCTGTTATCTGCTTTATTTCTCTTTAAACTATCTAATTGCACAAAAATGTTCCAGATACGTCAAACTTGGTTATTGTAGAGTGTACTAAGAAGAGAAATGAGTAAAAAATAGTAATTGAGGACTGCGTGGAAAAACGGCCTAACTCGATTTAGACGCATTTTCCAGAAATGAGTTAAATTGCAAGAGCATGTTATGATGCTATTAATGTATTCATTAGGCAGTAATGAAGATTTTTTTAAACGTTAAAACAACAACCGTTTATGGAAAAACGGCCTAACTTGGCTTTGTTAGGCTGTTTTAAAGAAAATCGAAATAATCGAATTATTATTATTATTATTGCATGAAAAAAAAACAAGTTGGTTAGGAGAACTAACTACAAATTATTTGGTAGAACCAACGTAATGAATTGTACTTGGTTCCGACTACTATCTGAAGTTAGTAAGAAGAAATACAAAAAATTGTCCACGTAATAAACTCAGTTTGTTGGCCTAACGAATTAATTTGTTGGCCTGATTGTAAACGAAACCAGATAGCTTTTACTTATACGCCATAACAATATGGTTCAGTTGATCTATAATACACCCAACCAATTAAATAGTTCGCTTAACCAATTGGAAGTAGTCTTTCTAACCAATTTGTTGTCCGGATCCCAGCCCACTGAGACAGTGTGTTTATGACAACACTTTATTGGTTATCCCTACCAATTCGTTAATGTCGTGTATTACTATAACAAATATTAATATTAAGAATGTTATAATGCAAATTGAAACCGCAAATTTCATTTTGAGCTCCTGTATTTTTAAATATTTCGTAAATCCTCAATACATTTGTCATTACAGATGCTATTATTGATCTGCATGTAAGGTACTGCATATTATATTCCTTAAATATTCATAAAAAGTACATAATTTTGCTGAATATTCATAAAAAACGAAACGGATTTTCAGAATAACGGCCTAACTTCTCTTAATGTCGTAGATGTCCTTCCTTTATGTTCATACTGAATACGAGCACTGTTGGTAAATCTTGTAAACAGATACACAGTTTTTTTTAAAACTTTATCGAAATCGACTTTTTCGACTTAGGCCATTTTTCCACGCAGTCCCTCAATTTGAACAATGGCCTGATGTTCGAATTTAAATTTTAACGTATGAATTTCTTAAAATCTTAAAGGGTAGACATTTCATAATAAAATGAGCTTTTAATGAATAGCACGAAGCTTCAATAAACATTGAAAATGTCCGTTTGGATATAAACGAATCATTTTGTAAGGAAATCGGCGTTGAGGTTGGTGGGATCAAGTGCACATGGCATAAAACGAGGTGGCGTTCCGCATAGGAAACGCGTGGTGATGGTATACCGGCTCCTTCACGGACATATCGTTTCTTAGCGATGTTGTCGTTGAATGCCGAAGTTTGGCTTTCGACCGAGAAAAATAGAAGACCGCTTTCTACAGTGTCGTATAAGGAAAGAAAAATGAGGGGGCGATTCATAGAAAAGCCTCCTACTTCGTAGGATGAGACGTCATTGCCATTCGAGGCGGACGAGAGAAAAATGAGAGGGAGACGCATGGAAAAGCACGTGACACCACTCTCCAGAGAAAAGGCAGTATAAAAGCAGACGAGAAATCGATAAAAGATTGTGGTTTATCATGTTATGACACGGCGCGACAGTTCGATTCAAAGAAGACTCTTTTGTTTCAGAAATTACCGCAATTTAATGTTTCACAAAAATAGAAAAAAAATTAAATTAACACCTATTTTTAATCAAACTTTGAATATGAAACTAAGTGGGATTTTATTTACATGGGATTTATGAATTTTCAAACTACCATGTTTTTTTTTAACTGTTTGGGCATTTGTCTTCAGAAACTTGATAAAACAACACTAGATGGCGCTGTACGCACATAACAAAAGCACAATCGAAGTGGTGTAGATGAAGATAGTTGCATAAACTATTCAGGCATTCTGTACTCTTATGATCGCTGTAACATGTTCATCTCTATTTTGGATTCGACGCGCAACTTGAGAATAATTTTGAAAGCGGACCTTGCAATTTTGTCGGCCTATTTATATCTTATTTTAGAATGATATTTAATGTCGAATGTCTTGAAAAGTATTGTCTCCATGAAGTGAAGACAAATGCAACATTTTTAATAGATTTTAGCTTAAATTGATACCACCTCAAGCAGCCAAAAGACATCTTAAAGAGCTCTTTAAGAAGTCTTAAAAATTGTAAGATGTCTTAAATACTTATCAGAACGAACTCTTAAAGTGGTCTTTAATAAGACTTCGATTTTAAGAGCTCTACAAGTCCTCTTAAATATAAGGTCTCAGAAAAGAAGTCATATTTGAGAACTTTGACGTATAAAATAAATAATATAAATGAAAAGCAAATTTCTGAAAATCACAGATTCTGTTTTTGTATCTTAATTATTAATTGATATAATTTTTACCTGAGTTCCTTTTTATCGTTTATATAGTGATATATTGAATGTTGATTACATTCAATATGCAATGGGGAATCAGACAATAATAATATAAAATTGTGATACGTTTTTCATTATAGCTTATCACTCATCGGTTTGCATATGCAGTGAATATCGCGCGAACTCATTTTTGGATTCAACAGCCACCTAGCGGTCTCGGGAAGAAGTACAGATCTTACCTTTGGGAATCCCTTTACTAAAAGAAAGATCGTCCAAAACGAGATATATTAATATAAGACCTCAAACATAAGATTACGATTTTAAGAAGACCTAAGTACGAAATTTTTAAGAGCTCCTTTTATAGATTATCATAATTCAGACTTCTTCAAGGGGTCTTTTTAGAGATATCTTTGGACTGAGCTCTGGACGACCTCTTTAAGCGGTATGTGCTGTATGGGACGTTATCATTTTTTAGTTCACTTCTTTATTTTGTGGTTATAATATGCACAACCTACTCCACTGACATAATGGCACAAGTAATCCCACACGATTTTTTTCGCATTACAATATAAAATCGAAGTTATTAACTAAATTGTCAGTGCTCTCAAATAGTTAATAGTTAACAAACGGTGCAAACCTACAGCTTACATTACTAATTAGACATTGAACTACAACGATAGAAATTATAATATAAAGTAATAATAACGAAAAAGAATTTACTGTAAAATAAACTAAGAGATAAATTCTTTATCATTAGTATTATTGAGAAAGATAACTATACAAAAATAAATGATAATATTGGGTCCTATAGATTTTGAATAGTATCGATTATAACACTGTGTCCCACATAACTTGCCCCATCCACCCCTACTTGGATTTTCGATTAAACCAGAGTTTTTTGGAATTTTTGTCGCTGTGGTCGTAAATGTTGCAAACTGGAATATGAGTAACAACTTAAAAAGACAGTTTATAATATTTTATAAATAATTATCCAATTTCCCGTTAGGAGTAATGCTCAAAAATTATCAAGAAAAATGTGCATCTCTAGGACGTAATGGGTTAAGAAACATAGCTTTTAATAGTTGTTATTTGACAAACACTATTGCTAATTCAGGAATACGACATCCTCCAAACTTCCAGTCATGAACACTCGATATAATATTCCGTTCAAGCCATCTATTAAGTAGTCTTTCGATATTCAGTAGAGAAAGACATACCGGTCAGACGTATTTCCATGGTATACACATCAAAAAAGTAACCGTAATGGCAAATAACAGTAACCATGTTAACTGAATTACTTTATGGTATTTTTATCCACGTAACTTTTGATCTAATCGGTAAAAAAATTGAAATAAGTCACGATTAATAGTTTTACATCTCCTTCTTTTGATTTCCGTGACCAAAGGTTTCTAAGAAAAAAGTTATGTTACTTTTCGTCGATAAAATACCGATTTTTCTAAATGTTTTTGCATGCCAAGACAAGGGCTGAGTTACAGCTTTACTGATGACAACAACAAATTGACGATTGCAAAGGTATAATCGAATATTTTTTGTCATCCCTTTCTTGTCCCGTCGAATTTTTCTTTAAAAAACAAGATGATGCCGGTAAGTTGTATAGTATTATTTAACCGTGTAATGATCGAAAACCCGAACAATTGGAATGAAACCGCTGTAGTTGCCAATTGCGCATACTTAGCCTCAAGTGGTTCATTTCCAAGTACGGCATTTCGGAAAACAGAACAAAAAATAACAGAATACGTTAACATTTGTTCAGAATTTTTCGTAAATAATTTAAAATTTTTGTAAAAATTTAGTTAAAAAATGTCTCAAAATGTCATTAAAAAGAAAATTAAAAAATCCCACTATATTTCTCAATGAATTTTAAGACTTTCGCATTTTTGGCATTTTGTTTAAAAAAGCCCACAGTTTTTGAGTTCAAAACATTTTCAATGAAATTTTCATTGAGGACACAATTTTGAAGCCGTTACAACGATGTGGGATATAAATCGAAATTTTTTTCTTAAACTATAAATATTTTTCTCACTTTTGCACTTAGTTTCAATAGAATGTCAATATTCTCATCTCTCGAAAACCGCCGAAAGAATGTTATAAGCGAACGTAACTCTTAAAATAGACGGTAAGATAAGTCAGTGTTGAAGGCAATAAAAAATTGAGGAAATAGAGGTAAACTCCGAAATAGTAGTCGCAGTCCAGAATGATAACAATGTTGGTTTGTCTCTATTCAATCATTCTGTTGAATTCATCTATACACGTAAGGAATTCCTTCTGTATGACCAAACCGTTAATGGCAATGCTTACTTGGTAATTCTGAATCGTTTGATGTTGCGTATTCAACGCGTCCGACTGGAATATCGACAACGCTTGAAATAATCGTTCCTTTGTGCATCGATTTTATCAACGGATTCACTTAAAAGAAAGATCAAATGAATTAAATGTATATTTATAAGTAAATATTCATATCATCGCCTTATATGTATACTACACTAAAGATGAAAAATGCCATTTTAACATTTTTTCCAACATCTATATCTCTGAAGTCCGAGACTGGGCTGCACAATTCAGAATCATACAAATTTTTGTTGGCCATTAAAAAGTATTATAAATTTGAACAACAAAAATGCAATATTAACATATGTTTAGAATGTATAATCTTAATTTATAGAGCCTCGAAATTATTATAGTACTAAATGCTTTTTATTTAGCCAGCCTGATTTGAATATATAAATAATTATAATGCAATGAACGTTTGCAATATTGCACTTTTGAAAATCCTGGAGAAAATGTGATTTTTGGCAACATTGCACATTAATAGATATGGCAGATGACCAAACTGCAATTTAATGCCCAATTAGCATACTGGGAATGGTTGTATAGTAACGCTTGACAATGTTTGTTTTGTCATTTTTTGATCGTTTATATAATAGACAACTTACTTTTGATGGATGGAACTTTTATAACAGAATATTTATTAAGAACTATCCACATCAAAATTGGCTCGGGCATATGATATAGTACAATTATTCCTGAGTATTTAAAAAAAATCATTAGAATCGGTTAAGAACTCAGCCGTCGAATAATATCTGGCGCAAAAATCTACCAATGACAATTGTCTATAAAATTGGTAAAACACCAAAAAAGATGAACAACAAATACATCACCATTTAAAAACAAAGTAAGTTTTTGACACCAGGGAATACTTTAAGGCCACGCCAACTGGGAAGCGTTCTAAACAGCTACGACTGAATAACTGACTACTAATAAGTATGCAAAGAGATAGTTCAGACTCTCAAACCTCAAACAAGCCACGGGATGTAAAGGTCGATGCCACTATGAGGTAAAATAAAAAAAATTGGTTGTCCCAAAATCGTAGAAATCACGAACCAAACTTGATAGAACAATGAGGTTTTCACGATCTTAGAGCTTGATGGTTGTAGAGTAGAGGAAAAATAAGTAGAAAGTACAAGAAAAGTTTGTATATTTTGTGTTCGACTTAAAAGTAAATAAAATTAAAAGTGACATTTATATCGCAATCATATATTTTATCTTAAAAACAAGATAATGTTGTCAAGTATTCGAGAAACTTGGGCTAAATTCTTGCAGGATAATAAACAAATAAATATAAAGCAGAAATTTTAGAAAGAAGTACCTATTGCTGACCGTGTACCAATTAATGGTCTACCATTTGTGGAATACTTGTTGCACTCATTTGCAGATGCGTTACACTCCCAGGAATAAAATAATCAACCTCTCTAGGCTTAATTACAGTTTGCACCCAAATCTAAATTGGTACCTATTACTAGCCGTGCACCCATTACTGATCAATTACCAATTAATGTAACTCGTTTTTTCTAAAACCCAATTTTAGTTCATTTTTTGCAGATTGCACGTGCAGCGTATTTTTAAGCGTTATTAGTGAAAAGTAGTTGTTTTCTGTAAAAAGAAGAGTACCGTAATTCAGACCGTAATGTAAGTATGTGCCTATAAAGCCGAAAGGTTGCTTGTTGTATTTCTGACAGTGTTTTGCATCTGCAATTGAGTCCAACCAGCAATCCATAAACGGTAGCCCATTAAATGGAACATGGTCACCACCAGATTTTTCTTTCTCAAATCCCTGCTTTATATTTATTTGTTTCTTATTTTGCAAGCGTTTAGATCAAGTGGCCTATCATTTCATTACTCCATTATCTTATTATATATACATAAGCCCCTACAATGGGACAGTGGTCTTGTGTTAAAAGTTATCTTTCGATAGTTTTGCCGAATCTAGTGAATATTCAAATCTTTGAGTTTCATTTGTTCTAATTTTGTATCGAGATTCTCGGTCAACTGTGCTACTCCACAGTACAAAGTGATAAAATTCTCTCTCTAAATTTAAACTATGCAATTTCGTTATTTTGTGCGAAATTAATTGTCATATTTTTAAGTTTTGTGTTTTCCCAATCTTCACTCAATTGCAAACACAATCAAAAGAAACCATGATTCCTATTTTTGGCAGGAAAATAAAAAAACGTGTCATTGAAAAAGTCTGAAATGCTCCGAACCCCACGTAGTATTTACGCGTTAACTCAGACAAATATAATTATACAATAATAATACAATCCCTCTTATTATATTCTGTCCACTGTTTTTTCTATTTAGTTAGTGTGCTAATATTATTTCATGTCGAATTTCCGCATAAATATACACTCCTGTTTAGTAAATTTAATATACCATGACTGCAAGAGCCAATGATTGCATTTTGCAGATCCCACTACTATAAGAAGGATCTATTTTATTCTCTCCATGCTGAACGACCATTAGAGAAAAGTCTATAAACTTTAAAATCTTCTTTTTCTATAAGAAGTATTGTTACATCGTAATACATCTTGAAATCAAGTAATGATGTATATCGAAGTGAACTCGAAAAATTGAGCATCGCGTAAGGACATTACATGCAGAAATTACACGTTACCAGAGGAAAACTTTCTTTTGGGTTACTGAGTTTTTTTTATCTCTTCCATTTCGTTGAAAATAACAATGCCAATTAAGTAACGTAGTAAAGACTATTCATTTTTCAACTGGTCTTTTTTGCAAATATTGTGAATTTAATCCTTCTCCCTGAGCTGGTGTTTATTTTTTAAAGAATTGGTTTAACAAGTATAATAGAATAATCTTCCTATTATTATTGCAAACATTTTATGGAGTTAGCGAGTAATTAAAGCAAAAGCTTTTATTGATTTTTTCAACCAATATCTGATAAAATATCATAAATATTTACAGATACCTTAAGAATGGTGTCAACTTATATTGTGCCCGTTTTGAAAAGGAGAAAGCTTCGGAATATTTTCTATAAACAAGAAATATGGATTGTAATTTACTAATGGAGCCCATTGTGCTTAAAACCATAGAAATATGTTTCTTTTCAAAAGGGAAGATTTTCGCTACATTTGAAATTTTCACTCATGAATTCATTCACTGAGCTAAATGTGTGCTTCTATCTAGCAATTTGTCCACTGCATTGTTTATTGCAAATTTCACGCATTTCACGACGCAAATGCTTCTATTAAAGGAAATGCGATAATTGGAACATCATTGGCGATGACACTCTCAATCAACTGGATACGGAATTGATTGATCTGCAGTTCCATTCCACTAATGATTACGGACAGAAACGTATTTGCAAATTCCCGGTCTCTAAGGGAACGCAACGTGTCAAAGATTTCGTAGTTGTTAAAGCAGAAACTAGTTCGAGGGCATGGTGACACATGTACAAAGATATTTTTTTCTTTGATGTCATTGTTTGACACGTAAGTATGGTTTGGAAATTAGGAAACGATTTTTATATTCTGCGACAGCATGGACATAGTCAAGTTGAAAATTTCAGTATTCTTTATTATAGAAGAGTGAAGAAATGTAGCGCAAACCTTACGTCCAATCAAAAGTTTTCTTCAGTATTGTGGTAAGCTTTCACTAGTTGAAATTTCTTCGGTATTGTTGATTGTGAATCGTTGTATGTGAAATGCTTTGTACGATATTTTTATCTTAATGTACTCTAGATAATATGCCCGTTACCTAGTTAGCAATTGAAGTCTAAAACTACAATTTGTTTCTAAGTAATCGAAAGTCATTTTGTAATTGAATTTTTTATTTTAAATTTAAACGTACATTTATGTAAAATATGAATTTAATTAACGATATTCATTTTGTCAATATACATTGTAACTGACATCTTTATATATTGCTTATTAGCTTCATGAATTGATTATATTTAAATCAGATTAATAATTGTAGATATTTGTATATAATTAAAACCTTCCTTAACATTTTCTTAGAGTACCTAAGGGTAATATTTTTGAAATACTTACTGATATAAATGCATATTAGGTAGTATATTCGGGGAAAGAGAATATTACGAAGTCGATGCATAACTGCACTGCCCATAGCAGTTGATTAAGTTGCAGCAGGTCTGTGCGTGACTATTAATTGGGGCATTAAAAAAACCCTCGTCGTTAATATTTTCTTTAACTCACTTGGCCAAATTAAAGTCAGTCTCATGTAACTATATCAATATTCGTAGAGAAAAAATCTTTTAAATTTTAAACTAAAATTTGAATACCTCTTTTATATATTTTCCCTGAAAATTAATGATATTAAATATATAAAAACTCAAAAGAATGATCAGATTTAATTGAAAAACATTTTATTTGACCTTTAATAATAATACTAAGAGATTATGTTAGTCTTAATTATTCGGTCTGATTAAATTATTCTTTGATGTTATTATAGAATACATAGGGATTGTTTTAATCGACCAGAAAATTAGTTTCGTTAATAATTTTATAAATAAAATAAATTTTCATGACAAAAGTGATGTTTATGAAATAAAGATATGCATGAACATAAAACTGTATTAGAGACACGCTATATTTGAAGATTAATCTTATTAAATTATAAAAGTTTCAGTGATATTTAGTTTCAAAACTGTTATCGTGAAATTGAATTATACTTAGTCAGAGTACGTCTGGAGATATGAATAAAAGAGACTTTAATTATTTCTTGAGTAATTTTAAAAATAGTAACAGATAATAAAGTTTTGAAAACGATATAGAAATCCCATGTTTAAACTACCAAGTGTAATAAGCAGAAAATATTAAGTTCGTGGTTTTCTTTATTTGTATTTAATACAAAGTTAAACATTTCAAATAAGTTTTTTTTTGTGCTATACGATTAATGTTGATTTCAAATGCAGTGAAAAATACTATTATTAAGTTTTACCGACTACTTTTTATTGTAAAAGTGAATGTATGTACCTAAGTGAGAATTTTGTTCCCAAAGTATTCTATATAGAGAATAAACATATATGTTATCGACAAACATTATAAAATAATACGTGCAAGAAAGAAAGATTGTATTAATCAAAATGATTATATGATTAAAATTGATTACGATTTTGATTTGATGAGATTATTTGCACATTTTACACATTTTTATAAATATGTTTTTGCAAAAAGTTACATACACCAGCAAATGCCAACAGATTTTTTAATTGCAAACTTTAAATAGAAAAGTTATGTTTTATATATCTTATTATTTTAGTAATGAGTGCACGATACATTCATATTTTTATAGTGTATTATGTGTTTAATCTACGTTTGGAAATAGAGATATAGAAATGGATGTTGTCCTATTTACCAAGTTGCGGTAATTGTTATTGAGTTCATGGACTGACATGGGTATGTTTACTGAATAACTGGTAGACCAAAATGAGATTTAGTATCTTGTGTCACAATTTCCTAACTTTAAACGATTATTTTCAGTAACTGTCAACCAGATGTAATTTAGTCGGAAGAACGAGTTACTTTTTTAGTAACCTTTTTCCTAAACAAGGCATTTTCTGTCGTCTCTGTTTAGAAGTTTTTAAAAAAAAAAATACCGTCATGGTACCTAGTACTGTTCGTCGGGGTTTTAGTACTGACCGCCAATACTGGGTCATTACTGTTCAGTGATGATTACCGGAGTCGTTAATACAAAATTATGTTAAGTACAAAATTAATATTGCCTTCCAGTTAATATATGTACTGTTTCTGGTTTTAAATGTCGACTGTCAGTACTCTCTTAATCTCAAACTATGAAAATTTTGTCCAGTTCACTGTTTAACCAATTGATTTTACTACTTAACCAGTCGAAATATTGTATTCACTAAAAATCCTGCAGAACTCAACCCTAATGCCCACTATTTCACTGATTCTTCAGTTGTACATAATTTTAACACCGATCACTGAATGTAATCAGTGATTTCCTTTTCATCCTACATAAAACTGAACATCTATATACAATTTCAATAAAGTATATTTTAAGACTGCAAGAATTTTATTCCTTGAATTTGAGCAGGTTTTTCTGCCCTAAGAAGTTTTTATAAGAAGAACGTAAATAAAGGTTCTTGTTGTTTTTTGCGTTTTGATAATCGCATTTGAGTTCCACAAGTTGTCCATGCAAGCACGAATTTCTAGATACTGGAGTCGCCACCGAAAAATTGAATAATAGCGATCTGTTTCAGGTATGTATCTAATGTTTATCGTAATTGTTTGTTTTTAGCCATTTTTATAACCTTTAAAATTGCATGCAGGTGCTACTATATAGTTTGAGGGGAGTGTACAAACTTATATTTGCACCTTATAGATTTCATTTACTTGAAATAGATGATTTTACCATATATAACACGGACGTTAGCAGTTACATTTCAGCAGCCAGATCACAACATTCGTTTTTATTATTTAATATTGTGAAATGTAAGCTGTTTTTCCGACTACATGCTGAATTAATCAGTAAATAGACACTGTTTTCCAGTGAAAACCACTAATTACCGACATAAAACATGGTTTGATTTCAGTAAGTTTAGTGATATTCGCCTAATCTATCAGTTAGTAAACACTATATTCCAGCGAATAGTACGTGATTTCATTCCACTGATTTCAGTCAAATTCAGTGGATCGATCAGTGAATAGGTATTGTTTTGAAGCGGCAGAAATTTGATTTCATTTCAATGATTTTCCAGGCAATTTAGGAGAGTTCGCTGTTGAAATTAGTGTCTAATGTCTGATTCGCAGCGATCGCAAATATGCTTTGTGAATTAGCGACTACGAACTGTCAATTAGTAATGGTTCACATTAAGAGAGTACTATATCAGTCAACAGTTATTGCCGAATCTATTGCCATTGGTGAGTAGTTACAGTACTGACTCCATACTAGCAAAGTACTGTCCCTATGCCGAAAAAGTACGAAAATCGTAAAATGTATAACGAATTCATATAGCTCAATATCTAATTTGATTTTTATATTATTTACATGTCGCTAGATGCGTTATAATGGAATAAGAAATTTACAGGCTCGCATATAAATCTATGAACCTATAAGAGAAATCTTCCATGACTGTAGATCGAACCGAGGTTTACCCGTTTACTGCAATGATAGTTTAACCATCAGTACGCTGGCAATCATAAATCCTCACGGTCATTCTGTCAATAGTGTGTCAGTTTTTACTGAGTACTTACAATTAGTATTGAGTATCTTCGATATTTTTACTCGCGGCAATAATCAATTAATACCATAATATATGACTGGCAAGGAGTACTGCATGATTTCTGACTTATTTCGGTATTCAATAATCATTTAACATTGAAAATAGTACTGGTAATCACTATTTTGACAGGACTAACGTAATCCGACAGTCAGGCATTATTTGTTGCCGATGACTCTTTCGGCAGTCGGGATCGGGTCAGTACTGAGTTACTCTGTCAGTCAGTACTCATTTAAAACCGAATACATTACTGACTACCCGTACTCGGTTAGTACTGACATACTCCGGTGATGGGATGTTATTTCTTACTGATGCAAATACTATCAGCTAGTTATGTCGCTACTAATTTCTTCCGTCAGTCAGCACTCGTTTAATAGATAATACAGCACTGGTATATACATGTACTAGGTCACAACCCTAGTGGTATAATGGATAGTACTGACTCATATTCGCAAACAATATTGGATACCAGTACTGGATCAGCTGTTTTGCCAGTACTGAATCACTTTCTTAAATCCACACTGGCTGCTAGTACTGGGTTTATAGTAATTTGCCGCGATTTTACTCCGCCCATTTTTACCTTGATAAATATTCACTTTTACCGTTCACGAGGATATTATTAAAATTACTTAAATATTGCATACAATCGTTTTTATGTACTATTTTATGATGTTTATTTTTAATTATAAAGGAGGATGCTTACGAGTATAAGTGATTTCCGCCCTGACAAATTCTGGTAGAATATGATGAGAACTAACACCTAATGGAAAATTTGAATGTTTTATCATCTGGGAAAGTTTAAAAGATCGCTGTCAAAGTCGCGGATTACACATGTAGAAAAATTATAGAATCTAAGTAGTAACAGTCCGCACCTACTGCGAATAACAAACAGTGCGTACTATTACGACTGACATTTTCCTTTGTATAAGCCTCGGATTTCACGGCGTTTTTTGAAACTTTTCCACATCATAAAACAATCGAATTTGCCATTAGATGTTAGTTGTCATCATACTCTAACGGAATTCGTTAGATTGGGAGGTTCCATCTTGGAGGCAGAAATTACCTATACTCGTGGGCATCGTCCTTTGTTTGTAGTACTTTTAACGTTTTTTATGATGGTAAAAATGCGCAGTTAAAACATGGGTCGCAGCCGTCAAGTTAAGTTTTTTCGTCTCTTAAGTCTCCCTGAGATGGTTTCATCGATAAATATTCACTCTCGGGGTGAAAGTGCAAAGTGATTTGTGTATTATACCGTTGTAATGAACAAAATAACCAAAAGTAAAATTCTCGACTAAAATTTACAAAATATATAATTTATTTACATGTTTTAAAATATGTTGACTATGTGATGATAAAGTTTATCAATAAAATATTCATTTAACTCCAGGGCTTTCTCTCTCTCTCTCTCTTTACTTACCTAATGTGGACGACATGGGAAGAACAGTGCCTTGTGTTTTGAGGGCTGCGGGATGTGGCGGTGACGGCGTAGGTCTCGGATTGTCTTCGTGGCCATCTATAGAGTTTGCAGTTGTGGCTGCAGTTGGCGACCCTGCTGCTTCCAAACTGGAGGCGGGACTCAGTGGTGCCTCTACCGCTTGTACGCCTTCACGACCTTGCGTGTTTAGGATTTGCATTTCCCACATTTGTTCCTGACGAATATCATCATTGTAATCCTGCGCGAAAGCAAACATCAAGTAATGTAATTTGCACTTTAGTAGATTTCAACTTGGCGAAAATACAATTAATCAGAAATCCACCACTCTAAATTACAATACTCAAAATTAAACTAGTTGTAGATATGTTTTTTCTTCTAATCATTATATGATTCTGTAACATTTCTTTCTGGATACGTAACTCTATCAATTTTATTTACACTCCCAATTCTGGCGTTTATGGAGAGTCGATATCCGAAAATCAGGCTTTTGCCATAAAATCCTACCTTTAGTTGTAAGTAAGGGAATATCCATAAAATCAAGAAACAGACGACAAAGCTTTTAATAGACTTCAAGTAATTGTAATTCAAACCAACAAAAGTGGATGGAACTGGGGACTAGACCACATGGGTCCAATGTAAAAAAAAATAAGCTTTAAAAAATGGGAAAATTATATTTCTCGCATTGCAAATACATTATTTTGATGTATTTTGGACTGCTAAACACGAATCTGTAATAAAAAATAGGACTTTTCCTTGCCCGTTTGAGAGAAAACTTTTTTTTCTATAAAAACGTGTTTTTTTGTCAGTTTTTTAGGTTTTCTCGACAAAGAGCCAGCAAATCCTATTTTTTATTGTAGATTCGAGTTCAGCGGATTAAAATACATTGGACCTACATAGTCTAGTCTCCTGTTCAATCCACTTTCTTTTTGTTGGGCTGTGTTATCATTACTTGTAAAAAGCTATGTTTATGGAAATATCTAAAGTAAAAAAACTGCTATGTACTAAAAAATGCGAAACTGAAGCCAATATTTTCAACTTGCGTGAATCAAACTAATGTTACTTACTTTGAATTTATTTTTCATTAATATACACAAGTTATAAATAATATTCAAAAATTGCATTGAACGAAGTATACGAGACATCCGAAACATCGAGAAACCTCATATCGTTGTGTGACTCAACCCTAGCTAATATCCAAAATTTAAATATGATACAATGGAAGTTATACTGATGGTACTATATGTATACATAATAAAACAATTTCTCAACAAAACTTAGAGAAGCATGCCACGAAAATGATTGTTCATCAAATGATTTAAATAACATTTTTTATCGCATCTTCCATCTTGTCCGACAAATGTAAAGAAGTGGCATAGTTTATATGAAATCATTTACTCTTACTTGCATTTAACAGCTATTTTATGCTAGACGAAGCAGAGGGTACTCAAAACGATCAAAGAGAGAAGGGTCAAGATACGAAGCCTTGAGTGATTCGAAATAGTATTCTCTAGTATAGGACACCAAAACGAGTTGAAAGAAACTTCGTTATTCATTAGTGATCAGATTATTTCCAATAAAAAACAAGGTGAGTAATATTGTGATGTATTTTTCACCCCGTCTAGTTCCAAATGATCTTTTTTCGATTCAAATAAGGTAAATGTACCAATAGAGAAACATTTTTGTAACCTCGTTTTCGTTGTTTTCTCAATAGATAACGAGTTATTATTTTGTTGTCAAAAACTGTTTATTTTGTATGAAAGCTTATAGTTTCGTAAACAAAATATACTTAAGAACAGTGAGATTTGATAATAGATAAAATTATAATTGTTAATTTTTGTGCATATTTTTGTGAATATGAATTATTTGATAAATTACTAATAAATAGTTTTAATAATTGATTTGTAATTTTAGCAAGAACATTTATTAAATAGTATTGAAAGGAAATACTTATTCGGTAAAAATAAATTGTAATATCTGAGTATTTGCTTAATGTTTTTTGCTTTTTCAGCAATTGTAATAACATCATTGTGGTATAATTTTTATAAAATTTTTGAAGTTTACAATAATTATCAAAAAAGTAATAACGTCCTCTATTTGAGATTAAAATAACGTTTTATTCTGAAGGAATGTGCAGGGAAAAAGAGGTGAATTGTGCCACAGGTGTCGTTGCTGTTCTAGCCTTTATGTGATTAGTGCGCCGATGAAGCCAACTTTCCACTCTATTTGATGTAGCCAACTTTTAGTCCTTGGTATTCATGCAATTATTCCTTGCGTAAATAGTTTCTGTTCTAAAGCCTATTTTGCAGGATGATTTATCTGTACGACTTTCTTGCCTTAATTAAATGTTTTAAATATTTATAAATTAATTGATCTCATACCGAAAATATTTGTTAGTTATCAATTATTGTTCTTTATTTCTATTCAAACAAGTTTCTGATAAATGAAATACATGTTCGCATTTTCCAGAACACAATAATTAATTAGAGTACAGTAGGGTAAGAAAGCCATTTTCTCAATTGCAATTCTACTGCGATCTAACATCTTCTTCTTATTTTAGAAACCTTTACAAGCTTTGTAAGGATGCTGGGAACTATTGAACTTGGATGATCAATCTAATCTCATTCTACTTAATAGGATAATAGTAAACTTTTACTTTACATAGAATAAAGATGTTAATAAGGATATACCTACAAATATGTAATAAATAAAAACTGAATAGCATTGAAAATATTTTAAATTATAATACTCTGAAACTGAAATTGAAAAATATTGCTGTCCATTAAACCAAATTACTGACGAATTTAAAGATTTTTAAAAGCAATATCTTATTATTTCTTGTAAACGTCAGATGAAATATAAAAAAAAATTACATAAACTACTGCAAATGTAGAAATGTGAAAAGCTTGCTTTTTACATGATACATTTATTTCTATCAATATCTTATACAAAAATAATATTTTCATATTTTTTTTAATTAAATATAAACGATCTATTTTCCACCTAACATGTTGAATGCTAATATTTTTGTTTCTAGCGTAACCTATCAGAAACTCGTCTGTGCAATTCAGAATTTGCTTTTGATAGAAAATTTTGTATTTTTTTAAATAGAGTATTCGATTTGAAATCGGAAGGTCTTGGGCTCAAGTCCCGGCTCATCGAATCTCTTGAGTGCGATTCTTACATTTTTTAAGAATAAAAAAAAATTTTAAAATCTTAGAAAATTTAACCGGTACCATCGTTATACAACATAACTGACAAAATTAGTTCCAAATAATACATACATAGAAAAAATATTGTCCGTGAAAATTATCGAATTGTTATGAAGTTGAGGAGGATATCAGAAAATGTTGATAACAATGACTGAACATCTTGAAAGGATGTCCGAATTTTTCATGAACTTTCTCAGAAACTCTTGCTTTTAGTTATATTTCGGTAATTTTGTAAGAAATGTTTGATAATCTATTGTGATTATTCAGGAACTCATAAATATTTTTTAAATCCTTCTACTTCGGAAAATTTCAGAGTAAATCATAATTTTTTAAGAAAGAGTTCTTTTTCTCTATTTTCGCGAGTTTTTTTTCGGGTACGAGTTTCTGAGTTCGAAATGTTTGAAACAATCTAAATATTATCGTGCACACTTAGATTTAAATATGTATATTATATTAACAGCAATATATTAAATTAATGTCGATGCTTAACTACTAAATCGATAGTACATAATTTGCAAAGTCTTACTGGCACTAAGAAACGACGAACTTCTGCAAGCGCATAGGCGATGCGCGCATGTGCTTCCGCAGGTGTTGCATAAGCGGAAATTTCCACGTGCAAATCATCCATCAGATGAGAAAACTTAGAGTCTCCGCTAATTCTTAATTCTTCTTCCTAAATGATATTATAGAAAGAAATATATTATTAGTGATTTATTAAAATCATCATATCGTATAACTAAAAGAAGGAATGAAAAGCATAGAAATGTTAATAGTTGTAGAAGTAAAACTAGATCTTCATGATTTCTTATGATTTTCGCATAATAACTTTCAAAGTGAGAAATTGAAGATTTAGACAGTAGGTTTGTTATGCAATTAAAATTAACCGTTTAAGTATATTCTTTTAATCCCCATTTACAGTGCTCTACTACAACAATGACCAGTATAGAATGTAGGTGGATGTCCGTCTAAAAAAAATGGCATCTCTAAAAAAATAACGTGTTCTAATAGTGTACGGAAGAGAACAGATTTTTCTCTCTGGCTGTTCAGTGTCTACTAAATTTATATGTACGTGGATTTCCTGCAAAAGCAGGTAGATTTAGATCTTTACTTGGATTTCAGGAAAACCTACGTGGGTTTAAAAGCGACACGGGACTACCTTTCTGCTTTTTTGCAAAACAATTGATTTTTTGGATCTTGTCAGCTTTTATCTTCCAATTTAGGTGTATGTGGATATCAGATGGTAATCTCCAGGATTTGCAAAATCTGCAGGGTTCGTGTAGTTTGGTAAGATGGGGCGATGTGCTTGATGCAAATGAGTTTTCGTGGTTAATGGCGTGGGAAGCAAAAAATAACTAATACTATCGAACTGAATCAGAAGTTGTAGTCTCAAAAATAACGTGAAATCATTTTGTAATAATACCAAATAAAATATCGTTTTATAATTCTCACTTTATGTTTTGCAATATTTATTTGAAATTAAATTATTTATATTATTTTATTGTCGGAAAGCAATTATAAAATATTACATAACTTATAACGGTACCCAATTTTGTATCAATATGAATTAAACCAGATATAATGGAAGTATTTAGAAAATGTATTAAAATATTTTAATAGAGTTAGCTAAAATATATATGTAATTTATTTCAAAATATTAAAATAAATTTCAAATAAGACTTACCATTCGCCCTCCAAACGCACAATGGTATCATCATTTAAATTAACTCGCGTAAAAATCTTTACCTTTTGTCGGTCTTTCATAGAGCCACGACCGAGAACAGCCATTTTACACATCGTGTCCTCCTGTAATCGCTTCAACGAATTTCCCTTTGGTCCCAAGAGCTTTCCAACGAAATTGAACTGTAACAGATATTCAGGCTCTTGAAATAAAGTTAGTGCTTCGCTTTTGAGTAACAAGTTTTAACATTTTACTTTTAATTATTACTTTAGTTGATGGTACATATATGTTGTAATTTTCAAAATAAATTTGGCACATTTTTGTGCACGGAAGTTTCACGTAGAAATGTAATAAAAAATAACTTATATACAAATTACTCTTGAATTTTATTACAGTTGAAAAATAATTTTCATGGAGAATGAGGATGGAAATAATTAACAAACTATTTTAGCATTACAAACATTGTCTTTTAATTATTGAGAAATGTATTGTTATGATTAGAAAACGACATAGATCACCATATTTAGTTGTTTTTGAGGTTAACCACACAACTTGATCAGTTTTTGTCCAGTTTTTAGGCCAGAATTTTGCTGGTATCTAAATATCGGGGTTTTTTAACGATAATCTCGAAATTTGTACGTACATGTTTTATCCATCTTCTGTACAGTTTTTATCCATTTTCTATCTAGTTTGTTTATGTATTTTAGGACTATTGCTCTTTTAAGTACTTTGATAATTCCATACTATATCCTCTATTTGTAATAATTGTTATCAGTACTACTTACTTATATACATATAATTGTTGAGAATCAATATATACTATATTACAGTTGCTCATAGTATTCATCGTAGTATAAATAAGGTGAGTAAGATGAACGTACAAACTTATAACTTTCCAGATTCGTTTACAAGACTCTTCCTCGTAGCTTTTATTACATAACGTTATCTTGTAATATTTGTTAAACATATGTGTAATAGGTATCATACCTCCATGGAATATTTATAATATATATAATATATATTATATTTTATAATTCAAACTCTTATAAAAACCTTTCCTAACAAGGCAAACATTTTTACTTAGCGTTATTTTGTACGGATTTTAGAGTATAACAAGATTCGCCTTCGACATTTTATCTACAAGAAGACTTCAAAAAGTTATTGTATATAAATAATCTTACAAGATATATTTTCAAAAAAAAGTGTACTCCATTTTTAGGATTTTTTTAACTTTACAAAGTTATAGAGGCGCAAAGCCAAATAACATTGGTAGTTTTACTGTTAACTTTGCGAAATTAAATGGACTGAGCACTCTTTGTGGGTTTTAAATGATATAAAATCGACTTTGAATTATGTTGTTTCTTAATTTAAGCGTATAGGGTAATATTTAATTGCGTTTTTGTATTACATATATTGCAGGAAAGGTCTTAAATCACCCAAACTGTTAAAAGTTAAAAGTTTTGTGAATTTGCCCTTATATATGATTATATTTCTTTATTAACTTTAATATTTAATAACGGATATAATCTTTAGTATTCATAATAGTACAAGCCAAAATTAAGTCGTGCATAATATATTTTACTTAGTACAGTTTGTAGCTAGTTTAATAATATTCTATTTTTTTATTTCTGCATTTCATTTGTTATTTTTTCATATATACGAATTTGTTTGCGCATTTTACTATTTACACTTTTAATACGATGTGCATTAAAATATTAGTTCTTATTGAGAATCCATGTAATCAAATTTATACTAAACGTTTTAGTTTGAAGAATGTAATAATTATTTTTCATTCTCATATTTTGAAAATTCTTTTTGTCTTATTTATTATATTTTAGGTGAACATGATTTTATGGAAATTATCTATTAATATGAAAAATAAAGTACGATTTCGAGTCTAGAGCATTCACTTACTGTAAAAATTTTGTTTGTGATTATTATCGTTCATATCTAAGTATTTTCTAAAGTTCTCTTATTCGAAGTACTTTAAAGTTTTTCTCGTTTACTTCCAACCTCCTGATCTTCAGACACTTTGATCCACGTTATAAACGTTATATCTTAGGAAACTTCTTATCATGGCATTGACTTCCTCTCACAGACGGTACTGCAGATAATTATAAATATGCTCTTTGCAAAATGGAATATACTTATGTTAGCTGCTTAATTTTCTTCCTAATTTTTTATTCCTTTGATAATAACAGAAAACAATTTTAGTTATTACTGCAGCTTAAACAGTTTATTATATGATTTATACAAATTTGTGAGACAATATTTCATTTTTGTACTCCAAATTGTATATTGTATTTCAAATTTATACATCAAAGCAAGTTATGAAATTCCTATAAATTATGATTATACGGATTCTTTCATTTTTCGATTTTTTTACTTCTAACAGATTTAAAAACTTCATGTTTCATGCACTATGTATGTGGTTAATAAAAATTAATAAAAATACTCATATTAATGTTTAAATTTAATATAAATATTGTATTTGCAATTTACAAATAACATTAAACAAGAATGTAATTCAACAATTTTTCATTAAATGTAATCCTTATTTTTCCTGGAATAAATAAATATTGATATAATATCTCGGTCGAATTATATCAAACTATGATTGGCGTTGTCACAATATATTGATAGTAGTTATAATAAAATTGAAAGAAAATTTATATTTTAATTTTTTTACAGGTTTAATGTTTAATATTCACAAAATATCTTTTTAATATTCGATTTTTGTTACCTGTTCATATCAGACGCATATTTATGCACAATTGCTGCACTGGTGAATGTAAGCCAATATATTCGCAACCTGATACAAGAAATCCCGAAAAAGTTGGTACTATGAAAGTTATTGCTATGGTACTTTCACACAAGTTCAAGTGGAAAGGATTTGTCGTAGAAACGTATGTTATTGTTTTTTTCTTTAAAGTGATTTTGTAATCATTGAAAGTGGATGTAACACGCAATCGAAAAAATATCATTTTTTTAATTGTAAGGAATAGTTAAAATAATTCAACTAATTGTGTTTTTCATCGTTTATGGATGAAAAATAAGAAATTAATAAAATATTAGTTTGAAGAAAAACAGGTCTTCAATATGTCTTAAAACAAAACCATTTCTATAGAAAGGAATGAGATTTAGTCATCCATGCGACAGGAAAGGAACTGTTGTAATATTTAACAATAGAAAAATTAATACAATGTAAAGTTGTAATTTCCTTGATTTATATGTTTACTGTTATAATACAAACAAATAAATAAATAAGGCAGCATATATTACGTTTATACTGAAAGAGATAATATACAAGTGATAATTCAATGTTTACTCCTGTATATTTAGGGTATTTATGACACACACAGAAAGAGTGCATATTCAAAGAATGACACTGTCGAAAAATGCGAATATGCGAATAATAATGATAATGGTAAAAGGGAAATATAAAAATAAAAGTTTTGTACGATCATTTATTCAAACGCTACGATATTTTTTAAAGAAAATAAGAAATAACTGAAACATGATTAATATATGTACTACACTGAAAAAAATTCTTAGTCGATTTGACTACTTTTTAACTACTGAAAGTATCAACAGGTCCGCAAAGAAATTTTATAGGTTATAGTTACAACAATAAAGGAGTTAAATGACAAAAAAAATATAGTTATGAAAACGACAGTTTGGCAATAAGTTATTTGGAATTTATTACTACTATAAACAATTCGTATTTAAACATTTATTAAATTAGATTTTAAAAATGTATCATTTCTGTAGATAAAACCGAATGAATATAGTGGTTAACGTAGATCAATGAACCTAGAGATTGTCTCTGATTTTATAGTTTTTAAGATGTTCAAAAATACGTTAGATTTCGATTTTTGTTATTGTTCGTTGAATTTAATTGATGTTGAATACCTGTTCAAGCCCAATTAATTAATTAATTCATATATATCTTTCAGTTCTGAAGAACATCGTTACATAATTATTGTATGATATTATGTTTCATTGCTAATAAGATAACAAGAATCTAACTTTTAGTGCCATAATTAAATAACACTATAGTAATTTATATTTATGAGCACGAATGTTTGTTTCCTTTAGTATGGCCGTTGACATTGTTTCGTATATGTGCATTGAACTCTACGTGATCATATACATATATATGTATACCGGTCTGTTGACTCACGTTGCGTCACAATCTTATGTATGCTGCGAACATTTGAGAGCTTGCATATAGGTTACGTATACACTCAATGGGTTTGCATCTCAAATAAACTCCTTCTCATTATGTGTAATGTACTATTAAACAAATAACTATGTTTTTGGTCGATTTCACAGCGCAGAACGTCTTTAATCAAAACGATAGCGAAACGGAAAAAATACATACTAACTATTAGGATATTTACAAGAGTTACGGCATACCAGTTGGACGTCGTGCTATGTATTTTGACCTATTGACGTCTAAATTCACAAACAATCTATTTGAACTTTAAAGCATAATTCTTAAAAAATAGTAAATTTTACCAACATCAAACTACTCACACGAAGAAAAAGAAATAGCTGATTTTATTATTTAAATAAAAGTCTTGGCTATCTAATTTGTCGAGGTTACTATTTAGATTCTGAAATTAACTATTTGCTGTGACTTATCCTATTATTTAGTCAATAGTTCCGACTATTTTATTTTTTCCGCGCGATTATATAAGTTTTCAAAGTGCTGTTTCAATGGCGTTTACGAAATTCTAAAGGAAATGTCATTTATTTATAATTTTTACACAAATATGCCAAGCAGTGAATTTTCTAGTGCACGTTTTCTTTAAATATTGTGATAAAAAAAATGAACTTCCAACATATCTCAAATGTATTCTAACCGTACGCACGACTATCTCAATGGCGCATTTAAAAATCGGAGTTCTTATGCCTTAATCGAAGATACTGAGACATTTAAAAGTCTTTTTACTTGTCTTCGTTTTAAAAATGTCTTTTGTTACACATATATGAACACGATCACAGTTTCAAATATCCAACCTGATCAAATCCTCAAATATGCCTACAATATGTTATGAATGCATCAGAATTTCCTGAACGGAAAAATATAAATATATATTAAATTATTTTATTATTTATTAATGTATTATCAATGTCTATACCTGCTTAAATCATCCATATAATTTGTCGTAACCGACAAACCGACATGCAGTCAATTATGTGTAAATTATATACGAAGACACCTAGAATTTTACCCCAAGAAATGTCTTGAAAATGACCACGCTCGTGTCTTCTCGGAGGACACACATTTTTTCAGTGTATAGATTATAAATTTTAGATTATTATAACTAAAGACGACGATTGTATTCCTGAGTGTCTTATTTAACGTCTTCTCGATCAAATATCACTTGTACATGGTGAACAATTTTCTTGGAAACTCTACTGTTTCAAATAGTAATTTTAGACTACTAGAAATATATAAAAAAAAAGATAGAATAAGGCTTGCAAACCTGCAGAATGAGAAAAATTTTAATTTTTCTGATAAAAATTACTAGAAGTTTTTGAAATTTTGAGTGTTCAGAGAGTAAAAGCTACAATAAAATCTAGTAATTTTTACCAGAAAAAATGACAATTTTTTCCATTCGAAGTCTGTCCCAAAATTTTGAATGAAAATGTTCTTCGTGTGTCATTTTCTAGATCGCTTTAAGACGAATCCGAATTGAATCACTAACATTGACGGATTAAACATGGTTGTGGTTTGGTATAAAACCAGGCGGTGCAATTTTTTGTAGTTGGATTTTGATGTTTGAGAAATTTTGATTTCGGAAATTGTAAGGAATGAAACTTGTACCTAATAATTTCGGATTTGTTTGATCTGAGCACGTCAAAATCTAGGAAAAATATTATACAGTCGATCTCATTCTTGGTTACGTTATATCATCTTAAATTTGAAATACGTCTTTATGCTACCATCAAGTAAATTACTACTATGATATCCCCTTGAAAATCAAATATTTTTATGAAAATCATATACACTTTTTTATTTTTTAAAAATGTACGAAATATAATTTGAAGAAGACCAAATAAAAAATTATAAAATTAGGTAACTTCCATTTAAAAAAAAATGTATTACGCACCACAATTATAGGCACTTTAATTCATGTAATCTTGCCCAAATCAAGTAAAAGCAGACATATCTCATGTAAAATTTACTGACTTTTCAAATTCTTTTGTTAGATTTTTCGAAAAAATAAAAAGTGAAAAACTATATAGGTTTATTTCCAAAACAAGGAACATTTTTCAAATTGTTTTTTACATTAAAATAATTTCAGAATTCCTGTTTGAAGTAAAGAAATCGTGTCCTCCAGATTGAAATTTTCAAATGTGCATATTAACATTTTATTAATAAAGGTGAAAGTATCCAACATAGCTGCTAAAATATGAAAAAATTCGTAAAAGTTTAACGAATTTGTTATTTGAAAATGATAAATATTCTGACAAAATATTACGAAAAAAAAGTTCTTGGAATTACTTAAAAAATATTCTGAAATTTGGTTTGAAGACTTTTTGATTTTTCAAAATTTTGGGATTATGGAAAATGAACAGTGTCTAAAAATACCGAAAAAATTTCAACGCATTCTTCGATCAATTCTAAGAATTTTTTGTTGAGCAACATTTTTTCCGAAAGTCTTTCATTTACAAATAAAAAATTCTTGCACCAATCGCTGATTTTGTTATGTTTTAGCCGCCATTTTGGTTACTTTCAGCTTCATTTTCAAAATGTTAATATGCGCTTTTGAAAGTTCAAAACTCGAGGACACGATTTCTTTACTTTAAACAAGATTTCTGTAATTATTTTAATGTAAAAAAATGATGTAACGAAAAAACAATTTGAAAAATCCATGTTTTTTGGAAGTAATCCTATATAGTTTTTCCGGTTGAATTTTTAAAGAAATCTAATGAAGGATTCTGAAAATTGAGTTAATTGTACGTTAGCCATGCCAGCATGGATATTTTTTAAAACCTCTTTTTGCACTAAATGCGACCCTTAAAAACTACAGGGTAAAAATATCTATTCAGAACTTAATTGGTTAAATTTTGTACTCGGTTTTAGGCACTACAATGAATAAAGAATAACCGGACTGCCTGTTTAAAAGATTCTGATTCTTTCAACAGAACTTTTTTTGTAAATATTAATTTCCACAGTTACCTTGGTATAGTCAATCAAATTTAATAAATGAATTCTGTCAAATGTTCAATATTTACAAAATCAAATGTTACACTCTTTAAAATGCATTCTGTTGGAAGATAATTATTTAGATACCCTTTTTTCAATCATAACAAATAAGCTTTCTCTTGGCTACCGACTGTGAAAAGGATATCGAAAAATCTTCAGTGTATAGTAATCTTAGTTATTATTACAGAGACCATAACTTTGGGTTCTATTTTGATTATACATATTTGGGGTACGTTGAATATTTAGCATTCATGAGAGCTCTTATATGGCATTGAAATAATTATAAAGCATTTATTGAATATGAATATGGCATATTATAATTGATGCACATAAACCAAAATGAATTGTATTCCATTCATTCTAATATGTGTTTTCATTCCATAATTAAAGTACGTACGTCAACATTCTGAAGAGTTATACTTCAGAATGGTGCAATTGGATCAAGAACATAACATTTTAAAAAATATATTAAATATAATATTTGAGTTTTGCTTTATGCCAGTTTTATTAACGTGCCCTATAATTGTTATTTATCGTTAAATTCATAATAGAAATACTCAGCGTTTAATACAGTAACCTAGTTACAATACTATCATTACCTCATGTACAATATGTTTATTGAAAAGGAAATCATTAATTACTTAAATTACATTATATATACGATAACAATAATATCAAAGTTAAAATTTTACCAGAATAATTGCAAACTACCATTAACTATAGTCGCGTACTTACATCGATTTGTATATATAATCAGAACATTAATATTCCAGCAATGCTTGATAGCGAATGAATACTTTAATTTTATTGGATAAATATGGATATTTTGCAGTTTACGCGGATGCCAGGGTCGTTATCGACGATTTAGAGCGCATGCGTCACGTATTATGGGTGTTGAGATTATGTGCAAAGTGCTCTACGCTGGAAATGAATTTATGCCAATCTTGGTAAAAACTTTTTATAAGAGAGAGGAGTGAAGTAAGTTTATAAAATACGAAATTACCAAGAATATTGTCTCGAGTATAATATAATATTACTTTTCAAGAACTTGGATGATCACGTACCTTTGGATGGTCACGAACCGGAACTTGCACCCTGACGGAAACTTTAATTGGTTTATCCCTCGTAATATCCACCATTCTTCGCTCAGCCCCATCATTTCCTCCGCCTCCATTGCTGCTGTTGCCCCTAACCCCATTCGAGCGTCCGCCGCCGTTTGAATCTGAAATATGAACGTTAAATGCCTCATTATCGAAAATATCAAAGACCTGCTCCTTTCCGCCCAATATACGTTACGTTTCATTAATCGATTTCAATTTTATTTCTGTTTGATAAAGGTATTTTATAAGGTATCTGAAAAAACTGATTGCTTCTCAAAATTTCAATTAATAAGTAATAACAGCCAAATTTTATTATGCATAATGCTCACATAATTGAATTTTTATGCATTTTGTGTACAAATATACAAATTTTGTTAATTAATAACACAGGTCTATAAAAAACGGGGTCTTGGATGTTGTTGGGAAGCTGTGGGTCATTTCCGACGTAATTGTGTGCGTAGAATCCGAATCCGAGGTCAGAATTGGTCCTTCACGTCAGGATTTTGAGATATTTGAGGTTATGTACACGACAAATGCGTTATTTTGTTATGTTTGAGGTTAAGTACAGGATGGAACAATTTTTTGTTGACTTCCGTAATACTTTCATCTTTTAGTACTACTTTTACCATTCAAAATTAGGTTTTATTCGATCACCTACGATTTTTTCTTACAAAGGCCATTTTGAATTTATGAGATACACCCTATTAATGTCATGAGCATATACTTTAAATACTATGAGACAGATAGTTATTTACTGGTATCTTCATTTGAAAATTTTTACTGGTGATATTTGGCGTTGCCAAATACAAATTTGAAGTCAAGATATTACATTTTTTAATTCAAGAAGGCGGATTCAAAATGCCTAAATAAACAATAAAGTATAACAAAGTTATCAAAAAACAGTCACAATATTGAAACATGCTTTTAGTTATAAATATCCATATTTTATATAGTTGTTTATATTTATATAAGTTTCATGACATTGAATTTGACCTTAAGCTTGATCTGCAAGGGCATTTCAAGGTAAATTTGTTTACATGTATATCGTAATTTTAAATTGGCGTATCGTGGTTAAGAAAAGTCGTAATAGAATTCTGCGCCTCTCACATTCAAGAAAAATATTAGTACCATGTAATCCAACGAAAGGAAAAACGCCTAAAAATGTTGTGTCTTTTGTACATAACCTCAAAAATAGCAAAAAAAAAGGCGTTTTTCGAGTACATAATCTTAAATATCTCAAAAGCCTGACGTGATTCGGATTCTACGCACAAAATTACGTCGGAAGTGATCCATAACTTCCCAATAACAAAACCATGTTGACCTGTGTAATGGATAGCTATTTATTAACTTACAACTAAGTAATACATCGCTGAATACTAGTTCTTCCAGATACATGCACATAAACACGACAGTGGGGATTTGAGATATAGAATTAAAAAAAGATTAACTGCCAAAAAACACATTTGAATTTGTTTGCATGTTGTCTCACTTGTTTCTAATACATTCATCAATGTAAAAAAATTGAAAGAAAATGTATAGAATTACTAATTTACGAAAAGTGGAATTTTTAAAATGGTTAAACTTATTTTTTGATTGAGAAGTCGTAAAATGAGTTTTTTACGCTCTCATTCGCGCGTATAAAATGCTTATTTCACGTTTTCTGCATATTGTATTATTTTAGGCCCGCAGTTCGAGACGCAAAAACATTTTGCGCGTATTGCATAAAAAAATAATGCCTGAATATCAGGCGTAGAATTTTCACCCTCATGAATGTCGGGCTAGATTTGCCGTCCCTCGTATTCTGTCAGTGGGGCGTAAAACCACATTTTACGCCCTTGACACAAAAATAACTATTTGATTTCCATAATTCGGTATACAAAAAGTTTTATGGTGTGCCAATGAGATAAACTTTATCCCTAATTATTACACATGTCACTATCAATTTTATTGAAAATATACTAAATAATAAATCACCTTTAACCTCGCCCATTTATTTTAGATATATTCATTGCATCTTAACCTCTATCCCCAAATCTTTTACGATAAATTCTACTTATTTTTAATAATTTAAATGAGATCAAAGATTTCCAAAATAGAAATATCTCATTCACTTTAGAGACAATAAAAAACTTAACTAGTAAACATGTGCTTTTGATGGTGTTAAAATGTACTCTTATAGAGTGTGATAATTCGCATCTGGTATGT
The DNA here is from genome assembly GCA_030407085.1 of Trichopria drosophilae. Classification (NCBI taxonomy): domain Eukaryota; kingdom Metazoa; phylum Arthropoda; class Insecta; order Hymenoptera; family Diapriidae; genus Trichopria; species Trichopria drosophilae. Next base: position 41,830,670 of record CM059584.1, read on the forward strand.
GGCCAAATAGGCACTGTATGTATAGTTTCGAAATTATTAGCGCAGTAATTTTATTCGATTACCAGGTTACACATTTGCAGCAAATGAACATGACAAGATTTGATACAATTCTATCGGAATTACGGAAAACTAAACAATGATTGACAGAAATGAAAATCGACAGAATGTATTTAATAATGCACATCATTACAAAATTGTGTCAGATTGTAATGAATAATAATTATTGACCAATATGTTCTACAGTAAATTAAATTACATTTGTTAATATTTCTACGCAAATTTCAAATGTCAAAAATATTAAACACATATATATAGTTCAAAAAGTTTAATAAAAACTTTTAAACTGAATAATAAGAACTATATAGGTACGAAATATTAAAGAAAATAAAAAGTTATGAAATTAAAAGTAAATATATATATATATATTTATGTTGTTTGTTATTTTGAGCAAGTATACAAGACTCATTAGACGATATATTCTACACTACCCAGACGTCTTTTAGATTCTTTCAGTCCATGGGGAATTAAGATTCGTGACGTACTAGCAGAAGAATAAATTGGAAAAACAACCGACGCGTAATCCCACGAGGCGGGTCACCAATTCAAGTTACGTTCAGGATGAATGTAGCAATAAATTAAAATAAAAGTACAACTAAATAAATTAATACATGTGACCGCTTTATCGTCATCACACGAAGCTCGTGTCTTTTAAATAATTCATTTGGCTCATTCCAAGCTGTTTTTATTGTATTGAGATTATAGTGAGATATAACGATATGAAGTTTTACGACCATTTCAAAAAATATTATTTTAAAGCGAGTGTATTTGTAGCAATATTTTTAGGAATGGTAATTTTTAACATTTTATTGTTTATCCGTCTGCATTTGTGTACTAAATTCCTATTCCAAAACATTCTTCCGATGGATTTAAAAAAAGATTCGAAACAAAAAACCTGACAGATTGCCAAATTTTAATGTCTCTTTTCAATTTGTTGAGTTTAGAACACGAATTTTATGCAATGGCTATATGTAAGCCATGGATTGTGTTTTGTTTTGCATTCGCATATTTGCATTTCCATGCGTGTGCATATATTGCCTGTTGGTCTGCGAATTCGTGATAGGATTAGTAAACCGTGTTTTATACCGTTTCTGAAATTTTTGAATATACTATTTTAGATACGATGTAGCGATATGCTAATGATTGGGGACAATACTGAATGTATAATTCAAGAAAAATGTGTTTGAATAGTTATATGTGATTCCTTGTATAATTATGCGACATTAATCGATTATTGTAATAGGAATCTTAAATTGTATGAGATTGGAATATAAAATGGAAGGTGTTAGTAATTATAAATGAAAAAAATGTTCATTTTATAATTTTAACCCAAATTTGTGTAACGCTTTCGCATAAAAAAATAATTTTTGATAGTTTTCAATTTAGAATATCGACACGTACCTATATCAAAACAATCAAAATTGTGGAATTTCATACTCGTATATAAGCCATTCAACGTCATTCGAGACACTTTTCACATTCGAGGTCACAGATTTCATCGCCAATTTTTCTATGGATGCTTTGGACAAAATAAATACAGCAAACAATTTTTTCGCTGTATTTGACAAGTTACAAGTTTACAAGTTGACAATTTACAAAAAAGACAAAATTGAAAAAACTGTCAGCTTCAAACACGCAAAACTATGGTTGTTTTTGTCGTACAGGCATTTGAGCTCATTTTAAAGTTCAAAACACGTACTTTAACCAAAGTTGATGAATAACCGAAATTGAATTTAAACGATTTAAAAAGATAGACTTCGTCTGCTCTGCATTGCAAAATTTTCAGATTTGTACAAAATTTTATGAAAATTTACATAAGCCGAGAATATCAGGTCGATTCTTGGATCTGAAAATCAGAATATACTTAGAGAGCTTATTATTATACCAGGAAGCATTGACAAATTTTTCTTTACATCGAAACAGATGAAAGAGCATCCGCTGACGGTAACTCGATTTTTGAAAGTTTTTTTTATGCCCAACAATTACATATGATGACCCAATAATTCCTGAAACATTTCAGGATGACAAATCACATGTAAAAGACCGTGTCACATTACAAACTGCAGCAATTCCGAATTTAAAATCGAACAATAATGTGAAATAAATTCAACCAAAATGGATCCCTTTCGATTTTTCACTGCTGATTACAGAAGTCATGCTTTCAAAATCAAAATCGCGGACGATTTTTTAAAAATACTATGGATCTTCTTACAACTTAATACCGAATTCGAAGTCAGTTTAGTGAAATCCCAAATATCAGGTCTAATATATCCGAAAAAGAAAAAATGGAATTGGAAAACAATAAGGGCGAACTGTAAAAATGCAACCTGTGAAAGCAAGCAGTAAAATATCCAAACTATAAAGGCATGATGTAAAAATCTAACTAATGAAGGGAAAATATAAAAATCCAACTAGTGAAAATAAGATGTAAAAACCCAATCAATAAAGGCAAAAGACATCAAAATCGAACCAATAAAGGCAAGAAGTAAAACCCCAACTAGTGAAGGAAAGATATAGAAGCACAACCAATAAAGGAAAGATATAGAAACACAACCAATAAAGGCAAGATATAAAAATACAACAAATAAAGGCAAAAGACATAAAATCCATCCAATGAAGGTAAGAAATAAAAACCCAACCAGTGAAGGGAAAAATTTAAAATGACAGAGAATGAGCGTTTGAAACTGAGAGCTTTTTCAGATTTGCCTTCTTCGCAAATTTTCTACTGGTTGTAACTTTTGAAATAGAGCTATAAAGATAAAAACTGTTTGGTATATTTATTTTGTCTAACGAATGCATGGCTATGAAAATTGGCGATGAAATATTTTGATTTGAGGACGAAAACCGTCCACATTGACGTGGAATGGCAATTACAAAACTGTAATACATGCAGTACGTTTTTATCTATTTTCAATTAATCTCCGCTTAATTTTTAATCGTTTAATTGTAGAAATGTCAATTTATAATAAAATATTAAGTGTTTTAAGACTCAAATTAATCGTAAAATATATCAAAACTAATGTCTAAAGATCAGAAATATTATATGAATGCGCAATCGTCATTAAAAATAATATTGAAGTTTTTATATTAAACATCAAAAGTAATTCTATCAAGAAATTTTTGTCAAAACATCGATGGAGAGGTTTTCTAACTTAACATTTAATGAAACAAAATTATATTATATTGCAATACTTAACATCACATTTGCAAAAGCACACGTTCCGTTATTAATAATTAAAAATATTAATAATTTTCGTTAAAATTTTTGTGACACACGAATCATAAAATTCCCTCATTATACCTCAAACATCAAAGAAATATCCTCTCTTTGACCATGCTTAGTTTCTGCTCGCTGATGAACGAAAATGTTTCGCTCGTTGATTTTTGTAGGCGTTTTTTTATCAATGTAAAGAGCTTGATATCCTATGACTCCAATTAGCTCATGAAAGGTTATTAATAATTAAACGACAACTATGAGTCTATGTCCATCCGTGTAGAAAAGTTCCCGAATAAAACCTTTATATCACACATTTTGACAAGAAAATAGGTTGGGAATTATTATAGATTGGACTAAAAGATAATTTGAAAAACGTTGTTACTCTAAAGCTAACGTAATTATAAAACGTTCATGTTTAAATTTTTAGTAAAACATCACGTTTTTACACACTTTGAACCTTTTTCTCTGTACAAAATGTTTTATTTATTAACAATTAATTCAGATTTATTCATTAATATATAACTTACTATATCTGCATGGAAAAAAATCTTTGATAGTATCAGATATCTGTATGCCTAAATTGCCTGTAAATTTTCTATAATTAGACATTGGCTTAGACATAATAATAAGAATTAACCAATAAACGTTATAAATTACTACTTTGAAACTTTTAATGTTTGCAATTGTTACTGTATATTTTCAGTGAAAAATAAAATAAAATTGTATAATTTCACTTGTTATAAACACATTTGCTATGAATTTTTGTGAATGTTCCAATAGTCTAAAGTTTCAGAAATGCACGGACATAGCAGTTGAACTATTTGCATAAAACATTGAAACTCATGTACGGAAGAAATGGGTAGTTGGAGCTACTACTTAAGTAGTAAAAGGCTGGCCAAACAACTTTCGTAGTTGTTCTTACTTTTTATAATGTTTAAATAGTTATGCCATCTATAAAAGATGTTTGATCCGCATTTTGCTACTTAAGTTAACCACCACCATCTATTTTTTTTTGCGTGGAGTAGAATATAATCTAGAATTTATTTTTAGATTTCTCAATGAAATAAAATATTACTTCGGATAATTAAAGTCCGATTTTTATTCGTACACCGAGATATGTTCTGCTACTGAGACGTTTAAATTGATTGCGGCAGTGGATGTCATGAGCTGTTTCGTGCGCACAATGAGTGCACGGAAAAAAATATTTGGAACTACTAACTAGATAGTACAATATATTACAGCCATTATTTTTCGTTCATTTTACTATCTAAAAAAGTGACCTTGGCAAATCAGGTGGCCGTGCGTAATATTTAAATAGTAAAACCAACTAAAAAAGTAGCTATGCCAGCTTTTGCTATTTAAAAAGTAAAACCAACTATTTCTTTTTGTCGATATGAAAATAGTTATTTATTTAAGTAAATAGTAAATATTTAATTAACAAAGTATGAATACTATTCGACACAATTATGAATTAAGATAACAATATAAAAGAGAATAAGGGTCATACACATAACTGGCAGACACTTGTGTACGTTACATCGTTTATTTAATATACAATTTAAACCGTAATTGCGATGGTCTCAAAATAATATTATGCATTTTCTGTGTACACATCGTAGATGTGGCAAAAATAAAATACGTATTCGTTTATTTTGTAAACAGCGCTGTACGAAATAAATAATGAATTCAATTTTCAACACGATTCGGGTATGTTTTCGATGAATTTTCTTGTAAAAAAAGTTTTGGGTGGCGTGTTGTTCGTCGACGATATATTTGTTTTGCCGATTGGTCGTTATTTGTTCAACGATGGTGCACGGAGCTACGTAAATTACGAGCAATGGACCGTTTTTCAAGAGGTTCGGGAATTATACTGTTCGATCCGTACTTTAGCGATAACAATACCGTTTCTAGTACGTAACTATACCGTTTAGATCATTTAGTATTTTTCAATTTAACTACATTCATACCAAAGAATGTAAGCAAAAATAGGTAATAAAATGTTTTATATTATTCAGTAATCCCTGTTATTTGCAAAATTTAATGAGAACTCCCAGTAGGGTATTAGAGAATAAAGAGTTTTTGTACGTGTAACTAATATTGTATATTTATATATAAATTACAATATTCTTCTAAAACATTTTGGTGAAATATCAAATAAATGATAAGCAATTAACTTATTAATATACAATTATATTACGATAATATTATGCATTGACAAACTCGGGTAAATGAAATACTTTGATTTGAAAAATAAAACGTTATATCAGAGAGTAATATTGACAATTCCAGGACTTGATTGGAACAGACCAATCAGGATGATTCTCTTATTGTCTGCATGCATCTTATTTTAGTACACTGAGAAAAGTGTATTTTATCAGTTACTATCCCTTGGCTTTTAAAAAGTGTATTACAGCCCTTAAAAGAAATATTATAACTAGTAAAATTCTCCGTCTTTCGGCATTTGTTTTTACAGGTTATACGAAACTGTATTAAACTCTCGTATTTTAAAAGAATGTTTTATTATGACTAAAAGAAGGCATTTTTAATATTTTAATTTGCTAGATAAATTTCCATAAACAGAAATTGCTTTTAGTTAAAGAGAAAAGGATAAAATAAACTGACATATTGGTTAGAATAATCTAAAATCTTCGTCTTTTAACAGGTAATAGAAAGATGGCAATCCCTATGCGTAAAATACTATCTTTTACGGGGCATAAGAATTCTAATACTGGGTAAAAAACACTTTTCTCTGTGTACAAACCGCAATTAAGCATCAATACATAGATATGGTTTCTGAATTGGAAAAGATGTATACCAGGGGGGTGAAACTGTTTCGTTCATAACGTTCTCGTTGTGACTCCCGGGATTTACGATCACTAGATGGCGCTAGCATACATGTGCTTTAACCAACGCACAGATGTTTTCCTGATTACGGTCTCGAGATATGACGATCCGCAGTTTTGAATCGGATTGGCAAAATACATACTTGCTCCAGGTCTTTAGAGTGACCGATTACGAGGAGGACTAGGTATCGCTCTCAGTAGTTTTTCCCCCTTTTAACTAAAATACGTGCACCAGATGTTTAAGTTCGCTGATTACGGGGTCTAGGTATCGCGCTGCATAGTTTTTCATGATTCTAGCTGAAATACGTGCACCAGGTATTCAAGATCGGCGATTACGGTGTCTAGGAATCGCGCTCCGTAGTTTTTCATCTTTTTAACTAAAAAATAAGCACCAGGAGTTTGGGGTCGACGCTCAAGTGGTCTAGGTATTGACTTCGAGTTAACCAACGATGACCTTGAGGTCAAAGTTGAAGGTCATTTCAAGGTCAAATCAATTTTGCTTATTTTTCTTCAAATTTGAACATATTTTGATTTGACCTTGAAATGACCTTCAAATTTTTTCAAATTTGGCCGAAGGTCAAGGACAAAGTTACCGTTGTTTATTGGATAAAATTGATTTGATCTTGAAATGACCTTCAACGTTGACCTCAAGGTCACCGTTGGTTAACACCAAGTGGATACCTATACTGCATGTTCTGCAACCCCAAACACCGGGTGCACGTTTTTTAGTTATAAAAATGAACATCTACGCAACGCGACATCTAGACCCCATAATCGGCGACCCTAAAAACCTGGTGCACGTATTTTAGTGGAAGAGTTGAAAAACTACGGTGCGCGATATCTAGACCCCGTAATCGGTGACCCCTGAACACCTGGTGGACGTATTTTAGTTAAAGTGATGAAGAAATACGGCGTTCGATACCTAGACCCCGTATCGGCGATTGTAAGCATCTAGTGCACGTATATTAGTTAATATTATCCGTTACATTTGGCGTAATATTTGGCGTTACGATTATCACGCCAAAGCTCGCCGAGCACAGGACTGCAAGCGCCATCTGGATACATGAAGTTTTGAGATAAGTGGGAGGTCACGAAGAGAACCGACATACCATAGGCAATACAGCAGCAGTGTCACCCCCCTGATGTATACACAGGCCCGTGTAGAAAATAATCTTGGCGCGTAATTTTTGAGAAAATCATATTTCAGGTAGCGTTTGGCAAAAAAGAGTGACCTCTTAAAATAATAGTCATGATATCTATTTTCCAACAAAAAAAATCTGAAAAAAAATGGTGATGAGTTTTTTGTTCGTGCAAACTTATATCATCTGTGCCCAGTTAAAAAATGAAAAAAAAAACATTTTTTTTGAGCCACCCTATTGAATAGTTACTTTAGATAGTTGTTCTCGTGTACGCTGGCAATCTAGACAGGAACTATGGTAAAATATACTTTCTTGACTGATTTAATGTAAAGTTTAACGTTCGATAAACTATATCATAAAGCGATACCGACTCGCATTCGAGAACCTATAAAATTAACCCAGGATTTGTAAATAATATCGTGTACTGTACGGTAAAAAGTCCGATACAAAATGTACAATAACAAAATAAAGGTTTTATTAATATTCAAAAGCTAAAAAAAATCCAAGAACACAGCCAAGTAGAAAGCAGAATAATTCCTGATATTAAGAATCTAGCAAGTCGGGAATGGAAATGACCAAAGATTCGTATTACATTAAATGTTGCTTATATAATGCATGAAATTCTTTTGTACATATTAAACAAGTAAAAAACTGTTCATATTGTTCTGTCACTGAGACGTATCTGTTATTTGCATTGTTTTGGATATTCTGGAGTTCTCTCCAGGCACCATATCGTTTATAGAACTGTTACTAAGGAAGAAACATAATATTTGCGTACCTGTGCCAAATCTTTGTTGACTGGGAATATATCATTATATTTGTTTACTATTTCGAAATATTGAAGTTATGTGCACTGACATTTTTAGGCATGCATTTCGGATCGACATTTATAATTTGCCATATGTTTGCAAATATCGACTACCTATTGAAGTGAACACAAGGTGCTGATAGGCGTACGTTAATGTTCTAAATAAATAAAATACTAAAAAATAAATACGGGAACCACGAAAATGAAAAGAAGGTCTACGCATGCGCATTTTTCTCCTATAGCATATTTGGGAACTATGATCAAACCTCACGTTCGTGCAGCCAAATCGTGTGCTAAACTAAATATTAAAAGAAACAACTATTACACAAAATATTTCATGATATTAAGTATATTTTGCATTACGAAACTTCTTCTATAAATAGCCATCTGCATTCCTTTTCTCGGTGCGCTATAAAATTCGAATATGAAATATGATGAAGTATTGTAAATACTGAGTAAATAATGAGATATTGTAAAGATGAGTTGATAGTAAATACCGAATGCATTTCATATTTCCTTACCGAGAACATAGTATTAGTATACTCCATGTTCACATTAAGTATCAGTCTCAAGCTTTAAATGAAGATTATTAATGCCTGTTCATGGAGAGAAATAGATATTACTGGATGCCATACTGATTGTACCGAGTAACACTTCATGGTATCCAGTACTATCAGTTTGTCATTCTGTTAAATAAGTATGTTATCGGATACAATATTTTCCTTTCTATGTAGTATATGATTTATATTTATATGCTTCAATGTCCCCAAAAATAAAAACATTTACATAGTCTTATATTTTAACATATCTAAGCCAAACAACCATAATTTATAGTGGCTAACGGATAAAATCTTTACGTTAATGTTTAAGTTTCTTGAAGGCTCTTAAACTACATTTAAGGAATTCGAAAAGTATATATTCTAAAAACAGAAATTAACGTATTTTATATTTTACTGAGTAAACGCCATATACATATATATGTTATGCACAAAACGAAGGAAAGTAAAGCCATTTTATTTACGAGGGTAATAAAATTCGTACACGAGACGAAGACGAGCAGTAAGAATTTTTTACGAGTAATTTAAAGTTACCCTTTCCATGGAACCTACAATATTTAATTTATTGAAGGCAGAAAACTAAGTTTCTTCTCCCTGACAATATTCTTGATGCGTTACATAAATGAATGTTTACTTAAATCGTACGGTGAAGCCACGAGGTGAAAATAATGGAGCATAATAAACTTTAGATAATTTGTGTTGATAAAGCGTCTTGGAAAACATCGTTAAATCGCATGTATATCTACTTATGTGTAAAATGTGTGCCAATCTTACTTGGCACACGTTTTCACGATCAGAGGAAAGATCTTCGTTTGGAGTCTATTCTTAGACCACTTCAAATTTTGGCATACGAAAATTTGGTTGATGTGAATGAAGTCTTTCACTTCTTTGCGACTTTCAATGAATTTTGTTCGTCATTATATTTACGCACGATCATGTATGTTGTCAATTAAAACCGAAATTATACTTATTTTATATAGTTTGATATTTGTGCACCTTAAATGCTATAAATATAATATCTATGTTTGACATAATCTCAAATACATATGTATTTACATTGGTGTAGGTAATGTCTCAGGAATTATAATAAACTATTTATAAGTTTTCGTTATGAGGACATAACAATTGACAACGTATCTTATAAGCTGTTATGTTTACATGGCTGAGATACAAATGCGTTCCGATTCGTACAATCGTTATTACACGTCGGCGTAGGGAGTTTCTGTTTATCCGAGATGGCCTACTAACTTTACAGATGTTCACGGTTGCAACACCGTTTCATTTATGGTTAGTAGCGGTAGTAAGGAATTTTATATTTCAAAATGCATTTCAATATTACAAAAAGATTTAAAAAACAACGGCTACAGACATATAACGCATATATAGTCGTCTTGCTTTTTTTGGAAAGTAATTTTTAGTAGTAATTTGTTCAAAATAATATTACATAATAAATAAACAAGTCTTCACATGCGTATAGGCAACAAAGAATACAATCGAATAATTTGTAATGAATTCAATTAAAAAAGTAGTCAAGCTTTCGAAAGGTTACATCTTCTAAAAAGAAATTCGAAATATACTTATTGATGTATTTTTACTTCTTAATTATGAATGAAACAATAAAATTTGTAAGTCGGACATGATGAAGATCTTAATAAAACCACAAAAAACATGTCTTGTTTAGTTATTTAAATTTTATTTGGAAAACTCCAATAATAATATAAAAAAATGTGGTAAACCTTCGAATGATGCACCTGTTCGTAATAAAAAAATCGACAAGGTGCATTCAATGTATTTTTGCCTTACGAAAACGAATATGATAGCAGAAAATGAGTTTTTTATTTCGAACAGGTGCATCATTCGAAGGTTTGCCAAAAATGTTTCAAACAAAAAAAATGTAGAGTGGAAAATTCGTAATGTTTACATAATTTACAAATGAACAGTTTTTATCTTAATCATTTAAAGGAAGTAATGTTTTTAGGTATTGTTCGACTTCATTTTCAAAATTCAAACACTATTCCAAACAATGAAAGATTTGACAAATTTTGTCCAGCAATTCTACAATAGTGTATAAAAAGTCAAGTTGTAATTCTTCGATTTTATTTTACTTCCCCTAGCATACCTTTTACTCTCACGTATTTATACTCATATGTCTTTTTTCATAATTTTTCTACATTAGAATTGTTATCGAGCCAAAGGTAACTTGAAATTTTCTTACAATCCTAAGGTACGCGAGATAATCTAAGTCTAATCTACGTGAAGAGTAATAAATTATCTTTTTAAGATCTCCGTTTTGCGCCTATACTGGTACATCTTCTGGTGTAAATTAGCGAGCCCCACGCCCGTCGTATTAAAAAATATCTTGAGTAACACGAGCGAAATATATCGATCTTAGAGTGCGAAGTTTGTCGTACGAGCGAAGTGAAGGTAACAATGATACCGATACACAATATACTATTAATATAATCCAAAGTGTGGTACATTGCATTACTTAAAAATAACAAAATTTAAATTGGTGAGATTAATAACAAAATAATAAATATCTCGGTCACTAATTTTATAAAATTAAAATATCAACAATGAAAATAAATTAATAATTTACTTTATAAATGAATTAATACCATTACGGAAATATCATTACATTTAAGTGTGCATGTAATGGAAATAATGAAAATATGCCAAAATAAATTAAAATTTATTCTTTCGTTCAGAGGTTGACGGGTTTATATAAAAATATTTTGAAAGAACTGGAAATGTTAAGAATTGAGTAAATACGCGAATCCAGTATACTATAATATTATAATTTGCAGAAGTTTGGCGAGCAGATTATTTGAAACAAGTTTCGAGAAATTTGCTTAACCCGATTATCTAATTTGCTTTTCAGTTTCTGAGAAGTGTTATTTTAAAACATACGATTATTTAAATATTTCAGTTTAGATATTTTTTGGATAAGCACTTCTAAAGTAACTAGAATACACATTTCGATGCAATTTGGTAATGTTATTTCTTCGTCTGCACCATATGATGGGTCGAAATATTTACTTTGGTGATTGAAGCCGATATTTTTAAATTCTCTATCTATGAACGGTTACTTTTTCGATTTCGAATAAGAAAATTATTCAGTTCTATATATTAAAATTAACCGTTTTTCCAGAATCAAATATTTACTTTTTAAATTTAAAAGAAATTGGTCTCGAAAATGAGAAATTTCTAATGAATTTTAATCGAAAATGTACACCATAAATTGAAATGACTTCATAATAAGCACAATGTAAAGCATATGTAAATGTTTCATTTGGAAATGCTCAGTTCGTCATAATAAGTTAAGTTTGCAATTATTATAATGAGTTTGACTGTCGAAATTGCAAATGTCAATATTTACAAATGTGGATTAAACCTGAAAAGGGAGAAGGGGAAATGGTCCACCGGGTGTAAATGCCGAACACTCGTTAATTTAAACGTATCAATGACATAAACCCAAAATTAATTTATCTCGTCACAAAACATGTGTATTAACTAATTTAAATTAATATATTCAAGTATTTTTCGAGATAGGAAATTACATTCTTAGCAATATAAAGTCCATGAATATTCGTAATAATGCATACTATAGTTTTTCTTATTTAATTCCCTCATCAATAAAATATTTATAAGCCACTATAACGTGAAAACAATTCTTAGTCTGTGCAATTTACTACATTATTGCATTATGGGGTAATGAAAAACGGGTAATTTCGAACATGTATACAGCAAGAAGAGATCTCTCTTACGTTTTCACGATTATCAACAGTTACGATAATTAAAAACCAACACAATGGAAAACTAAATGAATTATATTTTAAAATAAAATTAAGTTCACAGTCATAACTGCACTTGCTGCAATGACTTCGTTTCCATTTCAGGTGTCAAAAATACTATTTATGAATATATAATTAGTGCTTTCAGATTAAATATCTAATATATAAAATAAATAAATAAATAGTAGGATATTCCACGATTATCATCGGGCGTTCGTCATTACCGCAACTTATGTTTTTTTTTTAGAAAGCTAAAAATAACAACCTATGTAGCATGCTATTCATAAATAATCATGCACAAGACAAATAATATATGTCAAATTATTAGTAATAATTATAACTGGTTTCAGTTCTAACATCTTTTATCGAAAAATACGATCCGCTTTTCCCATACCATTTCTACATATATTTTTTATTCTTGTAGAAATATCCGCGGATTTATTTGGGTTCACTGTATGAAAACATACTCTTACTAGCATATTAGTAAAGGCAATTCAATATTTATATACTCTGAACTATATAACCGGTCAAAAGATTGTGTTTGACAGACATACCCAATTTCGCTCTTCTCAAGTCACAAGTCGTATTTGGGAAATATTTAACGATATTGCTTAAAAACCCTATGACAGCTAATAGTAAAGAAATCAATATTTCAATTGATGGTTTTAGTTTGATATCAATAATATTATACTTTCTTAGCTGCAATATTTTCAAACTGTTACACAAGTTAAAGTGAAAGAAAGAGTTGAAATACTTGTTGTGGCTTTGCCAATTTTTTTGTGCATACTGCAGGTTAACATTTTCAAAATCATTTTAAAAAAAAGTTCCTGTTTTTTTGTCATTCCAGAGTTTTTTAAATTTACAAATTATGGCCTTCTTGAAGAAAATAGTTATTTACATATGGTGGGCACAAAATACGACTTTACACCTCGTGACAATTGACGTGCCCGAGGGACAGCGAAGCCGATCGCCTCATAAACAACTATTTTAACAAATGTTTTGGAATTTTTAAGGATTTAAAGTAATTATTAACGTTAATAGAAAGATTTAAAGTCAAACTGAAGTCTGTAAGTGTTAATTTAATAAAACTGTAGCAATAATAGTCCAAAAATTGACTTAAAATTTCCTCGGTAGATTTTTTTTTGTATTTGGTCTTACAATAATTGTATGGCATCACTGAAGCAATATCAGAAACAAACATTGCATGTGCAAGAACCTTTCGGTTGAACTTAGTCCAAGCTCACCGTGAAAATTCAACGGACTCATCAAAAACTCTATTTGACTAGTTTTAAAGATCCTCCGAGTTTTTCTAATTTAGAATTGCGACATAATAGTTTTAAGGAGTGAAGAGTTCGAGGATTCACAATTGTAAGTACCAATAGTTAACTTGCTAATGTATTTAAGTCGGTTAAAACTGCATTTGTTTCGCAGCTGTATATTTGTCCATCAATAAAGTATCAATATACATTTTATACTATCTACCTAGAATTCATTAAAATCTTTTAAGAATAAAATTGGAAATATATGAAAATGCGATTCAATAATTTCCGTGTCGGGAAAATGCGTATTACACGTGGTGGAGAATGCAGAGAGAACACGGGGTGCTCGCATGGAATGAAATGATTCAAATTTTCGTTGCTTTCCACTCCGTGTGCATTTTTTTTGTGAGAATAATGCCAAAAAATATAATATTGCTGGGCTACTGTGCTGTCGTGACGCGTCCTGCTTTGGAAACTAATCGGATCAAATTCAGTAAATTGGAGTGCCGTTGCCAGTGAGCATGTGCACGTGGATCCATGATTAATATATTGCATTAGTTCGAGCAGGGCACTTAGCGTACACGTAAGAGAGCACGGGTTGATTATGTCAATTAACATGTGCCTCAACGACGTGACTGAAGCGATAGGAAGATACAAACGAGCTCGTAGAGTACTTGCTTTAATCAAAGCACGATTCCTATCAATTTTCATTCTTCATTGAATCATTAAGCACCCAGATGCTTTCAACATTTTAGGATCCTTAAAATATAATAATGCATCGAATCTGGACAAATTATACAAAATAGGTTACACAAACGTTTGTTTATTTCTATTCTTGTATATTCATTAAGTGTTTAGATCACAATCAACAAGAAAAGTGTGAACAACAATATTTTTCATATGGTCATTTCCACAATCATCCAGGCAAAAGTATAAAAAAAGGACTTTTTTAGCATTTTTTTTATTCACCATTAAACAATAATGCGACAAGAAACAATATTTCTAATAGAGTTGAAATGAGAGCTTAGAACTTTTCGACCCAGAAGTGAAAGGTCATAGCCGGTGTTAGGGAACTTAATAGAGCTTATTTTAAAACAGTTCTCGTGATCATGTTGTTTTTTGAAATTATAGTCACTCCAATGTTTTTCGAGTTACTGACAATGAAAAATAGTATCTGTACCCACACGGAAAATAAATATATATGCTAAATAAATTCACATATATTTTCGGTGAAAAATGCAATATGTGACATATATGCCACATATTTTCTCGAATATATTTTCATCGAATGTTTTTTCCATGCGGGTAGATATTACTTACAATTGAATAACATCATATCTCAGTTTCAATTTGTAATCAGCGACTCATAACTCCCTCTAGTAATAAATCTCAAACGAATTAAGGAATAAATTTCATCCCCATATTAGATCCTCCATTTCATATGTTAAAATTGCCCATAGGACAAATTTGAAATCGCAAACTTCAAAAACCCCGAATAAAAAGTAATCTTGGCTGCAATAAAAAGGTTGGTAAGTTAAGTTCCCCGCTACCAACAATGATACCAATAAATGACCTTTGTCCTTTGAGTTAAAAAGTGCAACTTTAAGCTTTTATATCACCTTTAGTTGAAATGTTGATTTTGGTTTTATTCTGAGTCAATCGTGATTAAAAACACGGAAAATATTTTGTTTATTCTTTTCATGTTCATTGTGACCTAAACATTTAATTAATACAAGAATTTTGACTTAAACAAACTTCTACCTTTTTTGTAACGCAGTGTAGAAATTCTAAAAGCAAATTAACGTTTAGCAGCACAAATTTGGAAATTATTAATGTTTTTAATTACATTCGTAACATGAAGACATGAATTTTTTGGTAAACACGTCGCACGTAATGTAAATACTAATAAACGTAGCGACGTTGTAACTGTGATTTTAGTCCAACTCTACAAATAAAATTGCGTTGAATTAAATACGTTTGTTAACAAGGTATATAACAAGGAATAATAATTAATTAATCTGAAAACAAAAAAACATACCATTACGAAATAAAAGTATACATTTTTTAAAAACTGCATTTCGCAATGGGATTGTCGAGAGTGATCATTGACAAGGCTAAGCCATTGTTCACGGAGAAAAATCAATAAGAAATTTTACAAATTTAAAAATTACACCTTTCTTTCTTATATTTACACAGTGATAAAGTCAATATTCCTTTATGGATAATATTTACAGTGCATTAGAGTTATACTTTCAAAATCCAGTTTTCACCTTCTGCCTTGAACCTAAAGTAATAATTCTATCATTGCTTCAAAGAGGTACTTTAATAATATTGATGTTTGTAATAATAATATTTTAATTAATTTAGTACACGCAGCAAATATACTAGTAGCTTTAACGATATATAGGACGGCAACGGCTTAATTTGTCGAGGTCAAATATCAGTATTGTATAAACTTTTAAGAGAGCATCCATCCTTGATACCTGCTAGTGTCGTGTAATATTTATGAAATCTGGGGCCCCACTGAAATTTCAATAGCGAAATCATTGCTAAATTGACTGATGACATAATTGTTCGAAACATTTATTAACAAGAAAGTTAATTAGGTGATAAGGGGTTAAACAAACTAATATTATTATTTAAAAAAAAATCATTTTATATCATTCTTCCTTAGTAGAAAACAAATCCATTGGTTGGCTAGGTGCTCTCCATTTTCCATGTTAACGGTATAGATAAACTAGGCAATGTAACACTAAACTGGACAGATTTCTACCAAGGTTTCGAATTGTGATAATGAGTAAGTGTCTACAAAATTATAAGACGTTAATACGTTCATATTTCTAAATATCGGATAATGTGAAGACTGTGTTTTCAAATAACTCCTTGTGTCATAATGGTCCCTTTAACCCTTACAAGCACCAGATCGACACCTTTTTGTAATGCATTTTTTACATATTTCAGGTAATTATTAATCAATTTTCTTGCAATTTTTTACTTCATACCTTAGAAAACATGTTAGAAAACATAAATAAATCAATATTTTTCATTAATTATTATGTTATAATTGTTTAAATAATTAACAAATTGTAAATTTTATGAATTTTTTCACAAAAAATGTATGCTGAGACGAAAACGTCACTCAAACATGAGGAAACTGGGTACTCGACGGTTTTTGGGGTCGCTGATTACGAATCTGAACTCAGATTTTCAAAATTCAATATGGCGGATCCAAAATGGCAGACCGAAATGTGGTAAAGTTACTTGATTGATATGAAACTGGGTACTCGGGGGTTTTCGGGGTCGCTGATTACGAATCTGAACGCAAATTTTCAATATTCAAAATGGCGAATTTAATATGGCATACCCGAATGTTAAAATGTCATAGTTTGAGGCTGTAAAACTCACCTGTATTCGTCGTTTAGTTTTAAATTATTTACCAAAAATAAATAATATTGCCTAAAAATACAAAAAAAAATATAGCAAAAAATACAACAAAAATGGAGACAATAATTCCAGTTTCATCAGTCGATCAAGTAGATTTTTCACATTTCGGTCCGCTATTTTGGATTCGCCATTTTGAATTTTGAAAATCTGAGTTCAGATTCGTAATCAGCGACCCCGAAAACCCCCGAGTAATGATTTTCAGCCATTTTCCGTGTAAGGAAAAATGTATGCTTCAAAGGTATAAGGACCAAGTTTGGTCTAAAAATAAATTTAAGATTCCGCGTACTTCATTGTTTAACTACTGCAGGCCTTAGGTGTTTTATTAACATATCAAAATCAATTTGAAACATTTTTCAATAACAATAATTAATTGTAAACAATAATGTACCCAAAAAATGTCACCCTTTTCAAAATAAGTCGTTTGTGAAGAAATGCCCCCTATAGACGTTACATTTATACGTTTTTCATGTCACTGATTACGAATCAGAAGCCATAATTTTGAAATTCCAAATGGCGGATCCAATATGGCGGATACAAAAAATTAAAATTTATATCGAATCAGACAAAACTCTGTATCTGGGGGTTTTCGAGGTCGCTCTTTACGAATCCAACGTATATTTGTTCCTCCATTCGAATTTCAAAATTCTGACTTCAAATTCGTAATCAGCCATCTCAAAACCTAACTAATACCGAATTTGCTTTAATTCGATGTAATTTAACATTTTTATCCGCTAGATTGAATTCGCGATTTTGAATTTAAAAATTCTGAGTTTGGATTCGTTATCAGCGACCTCCAAAACTCATGAGTACAAATTTTTAAGAGATTTAGATGCAAACTGTAAAACGTGACGCAAAGGATTCTCCCAAATCTTTGTTTAAGTTATTAATCTATCAAGGTGTAAAAAGCTAATAATAATAAAATTAAATAACATAAAAATTATTTAAATATTTTCTTAATTTACAATCTCGAAACTCACAACTTTTGATCACAAAAATGAAAATGATGAAAAGCTTACTTCTGATACCATTTACAGAAGTTGAAATATCAAGGATGAAAGAAATTTTTATGAATCGAAAAAGTTCTGAGCATTTATTGGATTCGAAGGGTAAACTCTGCATTTGAGATATCTACTAACCAACCGTAAGAATTGCCAAATTCACACATGTAAACATAATTTGTATATATATCGTGTAAAATATAAAAGGAAATCAATGTAGGTCCAAAAAGTAATACATATTTATGAAATTTACCATATCGTCTTTGAAAATTATATTGAACAGATATATTTGCATTCTGTCGTTGATGCTATTTGTATTCTAACCCTTGAAACGCCAATCAGTCAGTTCGGAAACCTATTACTGTGTTTACATCAGAATCAATAGACTGCCATATGGCATTCATAGCTGCGAGCTAAGAACGTCAAAACGCAATGGTCGGGCCTAAGTCCTAACCTATCCCTTAAGGTCTCTACACTGAAAAAAATTACTTCTTTTATTAAAATATATACAATTTCAAGTATTTTTACTTGAATCAAGAAACCATGTTATTGATTCAAATACATTTTCGTTGGTTTAAGAGAAGATTTATTTCCTTCAAGTAAATCATTTCCTTGGCATATTATATCCTATATTAAGAAAATATAGTCTTGTATCAAGTAGATATTTTTATGAAACAAAAAAATAATTTTCTTAAAGGTAGTAAATCATATATCTTGAATGAAGTAAATTATTTTAAACAAATTTTTTTTCTCCGCAAAGACATCATATGTTTAAATTTACATTAAACAATTAAATATTTGCTTAAAACAAATAAATGTTCTCTAAAAAATGAGTAAATTTTACTACGTTCAGTAAATATTTCCTTGAGCCAAGAAATATGTTCCTTTACATAACATTTGTTTCTTCTGGTAAGTATACATTTATTTGAAACCAATATAAACTTTTACTTCGTAATATAAATGTACAGGGTTCAACAACTAGAAATGAATCAAATATTCATTTAATTTCAAGAAATATTTATTAGATTCAAGGAATGTAGTTGAAATTTGACGGTACATTTGTATCTAGTTCTACTGTATATTTATGTCATGTATGTATATAAGTGTTAAATAGTAAAGCATTGTAATATGATACAATCATTTGTTCAGTCTTCCCCCAAAAATATTTACCTTTTTCAAGTAATTATTAGCTTGAAGCAATGAATTATTGTCTAGAGTTAAATAAATATTTACTTAAAATCAAGTCCGAGGTAGAAATTATTTAATGCAGTGAAGTAATGTCTATTTCTTTGAAGTAAATATTTAGTGAAACTAAAAAATGCACTGCATAAACAAAGATTTGATGTAGATTTTCGTTGAAAATGAAATATTTTGTGGAATTAACTAGATACTAATTTAGTCAAGAAATTTTTTTTCAAGTAAATGGTAAATATTTTTTCTGATAAATATTTTATTGCGATTATTCAAAGAAACCATTTACTTAAATGAAGTGAAATTGTATTGAAACCACTAATTTTGTTTAGTGTTAATGATGTACTTTTACGCTCCAATCACATCATTCGGACCACACATCCCGACGCCACCCTCGGGAATTTCTGAGTGTAGGAGTAATAAACAATTGATGTAACAAGGGTTAATCTGACTATAACAAATCTTTTGTAAATATTACTATTTATGTATATTTGGAAATGTCTTTAAGTTCGGCGAATTGCATAATTATTTAAATTGATAAATCTTTTATATCACTTTAATTCTCTGCCACCACGCATTTTCAAAAGTAATTCAGAAAGTGCAGTAAATGGAAGTTTCTAAATTCCGTTGATACAAAACGTATTCCAACTTCGCGCAGTATAAACTTCGTATTCTTATTTTGGGTCATCTCCATTCGATGCAATCGACTGCCTACTAACGTCGAAAATCCAACGGACTGAAAATGGAACTGTGGGAATGAGATATTACTCTATTCTCCTCTAATTTTTGATAAAGTGACCTGTGAGCATTTTGAATAAAATATTACACATTTTCTGACCAAATGGAGTAAAGGTCAGAATTGAAACGATTCAAATAACGATATTCTTTCGAGATCGAATTTTCTCGAAAATACGGTAATACGTTCACACTCGGTTGCTTTCAAAAAATGTGAGAAATAACATTTCCAGAAATATTGAAAGTATATAGATTTCCAATGCATCGACGATTTTCTATTTTTGCAACATTTTCTAAACGTGAAGAATAATGTTAGATCAACATTTATTTTGTTTAATGGTAATCATTGCCATAACTATTTGAATTTTAATTGCGTATTTTAAACGTGCTGACATGCGTTTGTATAATTATTTACTAACAAAAAATACATTACTGCATTAAACAAATAAGTTGTCGGTAGAAAATAAAATGTGTAACTTCTGTTTTTAGAAAAATTGAAAAGCTATCGGAATAGGGAGGAATTTTTTAATTACCACCACTAAATCAGTTCGAAATGTAATAACTATCACATTATATCTGCATTTAAACCTTTATATCGGTAAGTTACCTTCGTTCTAAGTAATGCAGGGATATATTTCAAATACAGAATTTTTAGGAAAATCCGGATAATTCCATTTTTGTGTGAACACAAATGAATATAAGTCTGTTTGCATAAATAAAGTAACATCTGATGATTTTTTTAAAGAAAACTCGATGACATCTGAAATAAACTAACAAATTCATACATACAATAATATGAATTATTGCATCATAAAATATTTGAAGTAGGAGAAATAAACGAAATTTATTTATTTCTAACCTCAAATATATTGACTATTGAATTCTACATTTTTCAAATCAGAGAATTTGAATATCTTTTGCTACAACCTTGACACCGTTGACGAACGTTATTTTAATTCCAAGAAATACAGAAATATATTGAATAACTAGCAGCTCTATTTTTGTGTAAAAAGAAGGTAGTTGGCGTTTCTTATAAATGTTTCACGATTACAATATTGTTTATTGCGTCCCGGAACCGTCAACATGATTCGACATTAGGTGTTTTTTATTGCATGTATTTGCAGTATTAACATGAATCCAAATGAAAAACTAAAATATGCAGTTACGTGGGTTTTCGTAGTGGACACAGAAACTTGGATTTTTAACCACCCAAGTATAAACGATTAAAAACTGATTTTGCATGTTTGTCAACATTTCATCACGTCGCCACTGTAAATAACGACTCATACTTTAGCACACTTAACTACACATTTTGTTAATAAAAATAAAATATAGTTTCGTACTATATTGTACGAGGATATAACTACTTCGCAACTAATACAATTATTCATTGCAAATTGAGAGTACCTAATTTAAAACCATGATTACAGTAAATAGTGGCGGGTTTTTAGTGAAAAAGGAGCCACTGTTTTGAATCACTGTGGTTCACTTTTTGCAAATTGTGCAATTAAAAAATTTTACAAAATTAAAATGAATACGCAAGAAGTATTATAATATATGTTGAAAACCAGAATAGAAATTTATTAAGGTCCTGATCAAGCGCGTATTTCTATATGATCAGGTCTTGATCAGGATTTTAATACATTTTGACGGGGGTATTACATTGTAGTATTACATTTGTTTTGTTTGTGGAATCAAAATAATACAAGTCTTAGTATCCAATTTTGATGGTAATGATGTCGACGAATATTTGCGAGAAACCTCGGACAATGTATGTAAATTTGTATGTTCAGATGGTTAAATAAATTCTACTATTTGTGGTGTTTTGGCTATTTGTTTATGTTACATGTAATATTGTGATGTGTAATATTTAGCTCTGTTTTATTGTGACGCATAATATTTTTGTCTTGTAATATTTTGACGCGAAATTTTTGAAAGTAATATTTTGACGTGTAATATTCAGACATATAACCGGCTATTTATTCTGAGGATTTTCTGTTCTAATGCTAAACGGAGCATATTTTTTATCAGTTTTCAACGTATTTATTATACGTATGATGTTGGTAATTGTTTTTAATCATACAAGCACTAGTTTATTTTTAATGTCTTTCATTGATTCAGAATTTCCTAATAATATATAGGCGTGGACGTTTTGAATGATTTTTATCAAGGTAATGCCATTTAAAGTTTTCCTAACTTTTCTATATTTATGCTAGAACTGTTGAATCAACAGTAACTTACGAATTCTTCATAATTTATTTGAAAGCATATGTAATATTAATTATATTATTGGTTATTAATATTAATTAACATATTTATAATTAAACATAGTTACATAATTAAGTTGCGAGAATACTTTGTTTATATCTCTGGACTTACATGTTTTATAATAAAAAAAATTATTAGAAAAGTATTTTTATATATCCATATATATAAAAAGTATAGTAATTTTTTTATTTTCGATTTCTCCATACTTATCATATAAGTAACACCTTAATGTAGCATTTTTAACATTTTCTATAAAAAAATGTTTTTCAAATAGCCCGCTGTTCGGTAATCGCAATGATTTCGACAGTGAAGATCCTCGAAAGTCCTTGACAGCCTTGTACCACTTTACATGTCCTAAAGGTGAGTCGGACTTTTCTTATAAGGGTGTGACAAAAAATAGTGTACGCATTGCAAGCATCGGGCGACGATTGTAACCCTCGCAAAGACAAGAACGCAGCAATGCCACTCTTTCCGCCTTAGTTACGTAATATACTATATCCTGCTGCTATTATAGTGCAGGAACATATCGTGAGTGGTTTTAAATCTTCGTAAACTATGATGTGGATGTTCGTTATGGAGGCAACAAATTACTTTCTCGAAGCTGCATAATTGAAGATCTTTCTGTTCCGGATCGCCACGCGACGAAGCTCCTAATAACCGTTTAGGTCGAGTGGGATAATAGTCGGCCCCGGTAACTCGCTAAAAGTGCCAAAATTGTGCACATCTTCATATCACTTTGAAACTTCGCATACGTTTAGAGGGTATCTAGAGTAATAATTTCCGAAGGGGAGCCATCTTGAATTTTGCTTCAGAAGCAAGATGGCGGCCTTTTTCGTAAATTCACCATTTATTTTTTACCACTTTATTTTTAGTTAGTTCCAATTATTTTTTGGTTCAAATGTGAAAGTTATTTATTATAACATCACGACTATTATTGTCTTCATGAATTTCGGTCAAATTTCAAAATGGCGGATAATTTAATAAATTATTAACACTTTCTTCAAGCAATTCAGTTGAAAATCGTTACTCGGGGGTTTCGTGGTCGCTGGTTAGGAATCGAACGTCAGATTGATTTAACCTCCGAGTAACAAATATTGGGCAAATGGAAACATTTCTAAAATTTTTGTCTGCCATACTGGATCCGCTATTTTGTATTTGGTAAATCTAGCATAGGATTTGTAATCGATGTCTCCAAAAACATTACCATATACCAAATTGCGAGTAATTAGCTTTAAAAACATCATCAATAATAAGACATAAACACAAAATAGTTCGAGGTTTAACCGCTAGGCGGCTATCAAGTCCGATAGAAATGTTGCTCTCGGCTTAGTACATACATGCACCAGTCAGTAACCCTGTTTTTAACGATAATTCTTTTCTATAACGATAAGCTTGTAAAGCTCATTTAACGAAATGTTCTTGTTATAATGGATGTTCTTTACGTTGCTCTTGTAAACGCCAAAAGGTTGCATGTACACTACTGTGTAGAAAATGCCAAGGTAAGTGTCAAAATATTAATGAAAAAAATGAAACAGATAAATAAAATACAACAGTAGAACAAAAAAAAAAAAAAAAAAAAAAAAAAAAAAAAAAAAAAAAAAAAAAAAAAAAAAGGTGTTAACCGCCGCGTCCCCGTCGCGACTCTGGTTTCGCTAAGAGCGGTATCCATTTGCACCATCTAATATCCATGTTAAAAGAAATCACAAAATAGGATAGATAATGCCTGTTTTTGTGTCTATGCCCGCCATATTGGATCCGCCATCTTGAGTATTCAGAATCGTAATCAGCATCAAAATACAATATTATTTCATTGAAAAGTACATTATACTACTACTTTACAATATAAGAATACTATGTGTTCAGTAATAACTCAATAATGTAGTAAAGTGGCCGCCATTTTGAAATTTGATAGAACTTCATGAAGATAAAAATACTTGTGATATTATAATAAATAACTTTCATATTTGTACCAAACAACAATTTGAAATAACTAAAAATAAAGTCGTAAAAAAATAAATAGTGATTTTTCGAAAAAGGCCGTCATCTTGGTTCTGTAGCAAAATTCAAGATGGCTCCTCTTCGGAAATTCTTACTCTAGATACCCTCTAAAAGTATGCAAAGTTTCAAAGTGGTATGAAAAGTTGCACAATAATTTTGCTTACCGGGGCGACTATAATATTATAGTAAAATTAGTATATTACGTATCAAGGGCTGAAAGAAAGTCATTTCAACCAGTGGAAAAATGCTGCTGGTGTCACAAATAACGTTATTCGAATACGCCAGCCGAACGTAAGCCAATGGTTGTAAACCGGTGTTAAGCAAGTAGTAAGATGGTCATAAATCCGTCTTATGGAAGTTGTAAGAGCGAAGTAGGGCGGTTGTAAAAAAAAAGATGTTCGATCCCCTTTTGCACATGCGTACTCGCAGAATTCCGCAAAGACTGCAAAGACATACAGCTATATGTGTATATTGTTTTCATTCCATGTCCCCGAATGTGCAGTTTCCATGAGATGAAGTGCGCAGACGATGAAATCAGTTATATATTAAATGTCGATGAATCTTTTCACATTTTTTGATACATGCCAATACACGGAAAAAAGTCATAAGTAGAATTTGGCGAACTTAATTAAGTAAAATTTAACGAGTCTCATTTAAAAGCAAAATTTATTGAAGAATATAAAGAAATAGTATTCTAGCCCTTAAGTAATAAGTTTTTAAATTATGTTTAATCACAGATTAACGAAAAACTAGGCTAGATATTCTATAACAACACACGCAAGAACATTGACAACAGTTATATTAAACACAAAAATTATGTGAATTTGTTTACATAGATTAGATTTTAATACATCGTTGATGTTAATCAAGCATTTAAAAGATAAATTCCACATAAACTGCAGAAAATCAGGATTGTTCTTTTAATTATTTTTATTGACAATGGTTACTCAACTTTTTCGGTAAATTTCACATTTATGTTATTAAGTTCTAGGTAGAATCTACTAGTTATTTTTTTCTGTGTACATGTAGGCATTCCACAGTTATTGGAAATGCTGAAAAACTGAAGTCAATGTCGTCATAAAGCACCTTCTCTTTTAAGCAACTCCACATACGTGTCTAACTCGACGCCAAAGGTTTCATACATTTCATTGGAAAAACAATAATAACAGAGAATCTATTTTCTATTAATTTACATGTAAAATGCATTTCATAGAATTGTCTTTCTTTCAAAAATTCCCGGAAATAAACTGTTTTTGTTTACTAAAACATTCTAGTCGTTCCCCTTTAGCTGAACACTTCAAAGGGCTGTATTACAATGCTAAATTCGATAAAGTGATTTTGCAACATGACTGTGCTCGACCCTGTGCCGAAAATTCTGTCAAAATATATTTCGAAACGTTGAATAAGAATTCCTGTCCCATTCGCTGTTTTTCCAAATATTGTTCCATCGGGCTATCGCCTCTTGGCGGTGGGATATATGTTCCATGGAAATTGTCAGTCCCTCTGGCAAATTGTTCCCGGCAAAAAATGTTTCTGTAGTTGAATTCGCTACAGGTTAAAGCGATTCTTTCAAAACGTTATAAATAGACGATAATCAACGGAATTACATTTTGTAATTTATCTTTCGAAGTTAAAGTATACTCCGATGGAGTGAATGCATTTTTTATTGTTGTTGTAGCCTCAATAATGTATATATAACCGCATTGGAAACTTAATTTGCATTGCTAGTAGAATGAAAACTTTGTAATTTTAAAAGAAATATTAGCAGTTTTCAATCCTTTGAATAATATTTTGTGCTGTCTTGACTTAACTGAGGTTATATTAGTTTCGGACTTACTTTTCCTGTGATATGTTATTACAAAGCAATGTTTCCAAAACTGTATACAAAAATATATGAAAAATAATAGAAATATAACGCAATAAATATATTTGAAATAATACCCTCATCTTAAGAGTACATTAAACACATCGTACAGGAAGATTACATAAAATTAATTTAACGTTATATTGAAACCTCCATGTAAGATGATTTGTTAACGATTCTCATGTTAACGTAACGATAGCGTAAGGTTATAATAATCTTACAGTAACATTGACTTTCTCTGACAGAGCAACGTTGAAAGGACCATGAAATAAACGTAATCTACTATTTTGCAACTCCGTGCACGAAATCCAATTTCACATACGGTTTTTAGTGCCCTGATTGTGCACTGTACTTGGCCCGATTAAAAATAGTGCGCGAAGTACTTTCTTCCCGCTGTCAACGCGGAATGATGTACTATTCTTCATTATACCTGACTCAGACAATTGATCGAGCTATTTTTTTTTAAATTTTAACCACTACTAATTTCTTGGGATTATATTTATTACTTATTATTTATTGAGGAAAAACGTGTACATTAAGTATGCTAGAATAAACCAGTCATAATTGAAGTAGGGACCTTTACATAAAATGTAATGCTACAAAAGTGAGCATTCAGAAGAACGGATCTTCATTTCAGAAACAGCGCTATTTCAAACTTTACAAAATGCTGTTTTTAAGGCAGAATCTAAAAACAAAAATTGATAAAAGATATTGAATAAATTAAAGATTACCATAACACATTCGCTCTGGTTTGATATTATTGTTTTGATGTAATGAAGTCTTAATTTTTTACTTAAGTAGTAAAAGCTCAGCAATTTTTTCAGAGATTGAAAAAAAATGTCAAGGAGTAAATGTTATTTTTATGGTCTTTCTACAAACATCTCAACGATAACCATCGAGTAACATTTAGTTTCTACGTGGTAAAATAACTGTGTGCTCAGAGTCAACGAGGAATTATTCTTTCGCTTTTCTGAAACGAGGAGCCTGGTTACTGGCACTACTGGAACGAAAGGCGGGTAAATGCGTCTAGGTTCATTTGCAAGTTTTTTCCTCCCACTATTTTCGACGAGTTAACGTTCGATGTTGGCCGGAAGATTAAACGATTAAAATTCAACTTGACGGCGCGCGGTGAACTAGATCGCGAGCGTAAAGGTTTATTCAACTGGGACGTCGAATTACTTTAATCTGGCTGTCTGCTGAGCTGGGTGTTTACGCATGATTTTTTCGTTTCAAGGAAAGGTAATTTCCGATTTCAAGAGCTTTCGATTTGTTTCATTATCTCGATTCTCTTTTTCAGCTTTATTTCAAGCTGAGTATCGTACTTTTTCTTTGTACCACGGAACATGTTTGTTTGTTTTTTCAGTTGATGAACAAGATGGAATATGATACGCGATAACTAAATATTTCAGCAAATATAATTTGAGTTCGATAAAATGTTTATTTTAATTGATCAGAATGAGTG
The DNA here is from genome assembly GCA_030407085.1 of Trichopria drosophilae. Taxonomy (NCBI): domain Eukaryota; kingdom Metazoa; phylum Arthropoda; class Insecta; order Hymenoptera; family Diapriidae; genus Trichopria; species Trichopria drosophilae. Next base: position 41,858,304 of record CM059584.1, read on the forward strand.
AGAACAAATAATATCTGGCTGTGATCCATTTCATATCATAAGAATAATAAGATAATGTATTCTATCATATATATGAATGCCTACTTCAGTAGAAAAATTGTTTATGTAAAAGATATAAGTGCTCATAACTGCATCGTTAAGAGTGGTTTGAAGACGTTTTTGCTAAAGTCAAGTTCCTCAAAACTTCGTCAAAAGAATAATATTCTTAGATGACGGAAAAAATGGTATACCGAAAGTAGTTTCGCAAGATTACTAAATCTGATAATCTGATAACAATGCCACCTTATGTCTATGAAGAGCAAACATAATTTGTGTGTCGATATATTGCTCCTGATCTAAAGCCTCCTCTATATAGTTTTCATTTCAGTAGTTATAAAATCTGCCCTAGAGTTAAATTACTTAATCCTGGAATATAACTTAAAATAACGTCGGTAATGACATTATTGTCACTTAAATTTCAATCAAGTATTTTGTATCAAAATTGAAGCTGTCAAACTGCAGCTGCGGAATGGAAGAAGAATGTCTTGAACTGCCAGAAATATGAAAGAAATAGAACAGAATTAATCAACTCACTCGTGGTACTAAACATAAACCGTCACATAAAATCAGTATTTTCAAACCAGGCATTTAAACATTCATACAATCCGTTATTTACAAATTCTTAATGAGCCATGGAATTTATACTTGAAAGACTTAAAAATAATGCGACAAAATAGTAAATAGAATATAAAATTGAAGAGTACGTGTCCTGCTATATTCCAGGTCTTTAAAATTCAGATCTAAAATTAAGTTTCAGCCTTCATAAATTTCAATATGGCGCTAAATTTGAAAAAAAATGTCAAAAAAATAAGAAATATTTTTTCTTATCCATTTTTTCCAACTATCAGAATAATGGGATTCTATTCAAACTATGAAGAAAAGTGAAGAAAATATTTGAATTTCTAACAAATGTTCTGCTTTTCTAGCCCACTTTAGTTTAACTACTTCAAAATGGAGTTCCGGTTGAAAATTTCGTTTAAAAAGTTTCTAGACAACCCAACTAGCAAACCGTGAGCTTTCTAAATAAAATTTCAGATATTTACGAAAAATTGATACATTCTATGAAAAATGTTAATAGTTTTTTGTTGTTTGCAATTTCCTCCAAAAGTTCATAGTTTTCAAGGAAAAGAATTTCAGATATTATAGTTTCGGTTTTTTTTGCAAGCAAGGAACTTCCGGAAAAAATTATAAAGAACAAAGAAATGCTTCAAATTTATAGAGGAATGTATAAACAGTTTTTCAGAATTTTTCGTAAATGTTTGAAATATCTTTAAAAAATTGAAATAAAAAATTGCTCAAAATATCTCTTAAAATATCTGACGAATTCCAAAATATTTCTGGATGAATTTAAGAACATTTCGTTCCTAGCATTTTTTTTAAATTAAGCTTCGAATTTTTTAGTCAGAACGCCCTGAAATGTTACAAAGAAATCTTCGGAGCCATCATTTTGAGGTCACTAGAATAAAATGGGACATAGACGTTAAATTTATTCTTAAAATTCAAATATTTTCTTCATTTTTCTTCAGAGTTTCAATAAAATTCCAATATTCCCATAGTTGAGAGAAAATTAGTAAAAATAAATATTTCTCAATTTTTTAATTTCCCCATTAGGGACTCCTAATGGCTGAAACTTAATGTTGATCTCAGAATCTTTAAAAGTGATTTCGAAATAGTTTAAATTTTTTTCAACTTCGATTTTGATATAACACTTGATTGAAATTGAGAAATATTTGCGTCAAAGATATTCACAAAATATTAAATTAAATTTTCTATAATTACTAGTGCTCCTATCTTTAGTAAAGTTACGCCCAGATAACTTGAACAAAAACTTTTTAAAACATATTTAAAATCATGATACACCCATTTTTCTCGTAGAAATGTAGTGCAATTAAATATTTCTTGCTAGAAATATTCCGAAAATGCGTCAAGATATGAATTATAAGGAGAGATCATAAGGAAGCATAAACTATTTTTGCCTGTTTAAATTTATATTTCACTCTTTCCCATATTAAATGTCAAGAAAGGTGTAGAAGAAAACCCGAGATACTTTTCTAGTTAGAGAGAAAGATTGTATTGTTTCCGTGATGACCTACATGCTTGACAGCTACCAAGAATATGTGTCTAATATAGGTATTCTACGTCTTATTTAATTTTCTACTTTGCCGTTTCTGAAAATCAAGCATTTACGAATAAATAAATTCAATATTACCATGTATCCATTATCTCCCTCACTCCACATTTCGATGACAAAGAGAATTTCTGTTTGTCGATTATAGCATGTTCGGGTTGTTGCTTTATAAACGATATTATATTTATTTAATATCCTATCAACATTGAAACGGCAGATAATAATTATTTCTATTAATTGTAGTTATCTGAAATAACCAACAAATTGTTAGGGATAGATTTGTTAAATATGAAATTACCTTATACAATTATTCGAGATTGAGTACAGTCATTCAAATACATACGGATAACAGAGATTGGAGAATATCTCTAGTCCACGAATAATCACAACGTAGATATTATTCTTAATCCATTAAATTTTTAAAGAACAAAAAAGTGTTGAGAATATTCTACTTAAGTTATAAAAGAATTATACGGTTTATAAATTACGTTAATTACGTATCATTATTCATAACGATTAAACGAATATTGAATTTCGTAGCTGAAATCGTGAACATAGCTGCTTTTGGATTATGCAGTTTCTATTTGCATCATTGTACCACATTTCGAACGGTCGTGATTGAATTAAAATCGTATTACGTCGGAATGGTTCTATTGCCTTATCCCGATGTCGGTTAATAACTTAGCTTTAAAATCGCGAATCATAAATTGAATTACACAACATGTAATTACACGAATTGTTTAGCGAAGAAAAGAAAATAAAATTTGATGCTCCCGCGGAAACAGAATTCCTTTTCAGACGCATTTTATCCTTTACTCAAGACCAATCATTTTTAATAGTCGATCGAACGAAACTAAAAGCGGGGCCAGCGCTCTTGAACGCTAAAAAAAGTGGAACGTGGAAATCGATCAAATGTGCGATTCGGAGCATGAAAAATTAAAAAGTGCCTTTCATTAAAGGGTTTTTAACGACCTCCCGACGATAAGTCGATTTTTGTGTCATGGTTCGTCCCATGCTCACCACGAAAATTAAATTCATATTTAATTAAAGCAAGGCGGGATTTTTTAATGAGCGGTCCTTAAAAACTCGACATATCCCTGAGCTCCGAGAAGCAAATTAAAAATTGTTTTGCAAGCTTACCTGCTTTGGAACTCAACCTAAGTGCCACTTGTAGATGTGGTACTCGTCATGTTTTTGAACCATATCATTTTAAAGGTTATTTCTTATATGTGTACAGATGCACGCAACGAGAACCGTGAAAATTTAAAAGAACAGCAAAGCAAATAAAACTTTTTTATGTAATTACATAATTATCAAATATAAAAACTGACCTTATAAAATAATTGTTGGTAATGTTAAATACAAATACAGCTTTTATATACAGTTGTATACAACACATGAACGTACACTGATATGAATAATCTTAAGTTTCATTAACCATTAATACCAAGTTATGAATGTGCTTGACTTTCTTGGTATACTAAAATTTTCGACTGGAAATTATATAATTTAAATTTCATACAGTTTGAAGGTATATTTATGAATGTCTCTTCCCTTTTCTGGACAATGACAAAACTATTGATGTACTTGATCATAAATTTTAAGTGAATCACGGATTAATTATGTATCATACTATCTTTTCGAATTTTAGTGGTGGGATACTTATAAAGTTACTATCGTACGTAACAAATTTGGAGCTGGGAACGAAAAGAATTAAAAAATTTGTGTCTACAACGATGAATGATATATACCAAGTTTATTAATGGTTACCCTGCTTTTGAGCGCGGCAGTGTTAACTACTGCCAACCTAAAATACTATGGTATTACAGCATAAAAGAGTTTTGGGACGTGATACCAGTGTACTTTCATATATTTATTCCTCCTGCATCTGAAACAAAAGTCATAATTCCCGAATTGGCTCAAATTTTATCAAAAGCAAAAATTAAAATCGCTAAAAGGAAATAACTTTTGGCGGAGCCAATACAGTAGTCTGAATCCTATGTATTTATTTGGTATCTATTTAATCTGATAATTAATGTATACATTTTACAGCTATTATGTATTTTTGATAAAAGATGAAAGTATGCAAAATGATGTCTACCTCAAAACATATATTTTCTTCAGATCTCACAAACTGTCCTCATGTTACAACTGTTCCTATGCAAATATCCTATACAATTCTAGGCAACATAAATTTATAAAAGTACAGGAATTAGATACCTTACTCCAATATATTATATTAAGTGAAATCACCACTTTATAAGATTAAATGCAAGTGTTTTATTGATACTATATTTATCTTTCTTAAATGATAAATTAAAAGAAACATACTAGATAACCGAAAAGGTATAAAAACTATTCACTAATTTCCATCAGAAGTAGAGACAAAACTTTGGAATTCAAAAGATGTGAATGATATAATGAAAATTCGAACACATATTTTCAGACACATTGTATCTGCAATTTTGAAATTTGAAATCATGAGTACAGATTCGTAATCTGCGACAAATAAAAAACCTAGAATAACAAGTTTTATCCGGTTCGACTTACTTTTCGAGATTTTGTCTGCCTTATTGTATCCGCCATTTGGAATTTAAAAATATTCAATTTAGATTCGTAATTAAGCGGCCCCAAAAAAACCCTGACTAATAAGGTACATCCGGGCTGATCACCTTTCGAGATTTAGTCCTCCATACCGCATCCGACATTTTGAATATTGACGTAATACATTTTGATTCTTATTCAGTGAGCAAAAAACTTTCCAGTAATTAGTTTCATGTGATTTAGCTATCTTTTCAATTTTTAGTTCGCCATATCATGTCTGCCATTTTGAAATTTTAAAAACTTCACTTCGAATTTATAATCCGCACACTCAATACTATTTTAAACTCCATTCGATTTATTTTTCATTACTAAGGTCTTCATATTTGTTACGAGGATAAAAAACACAAATCTCATTGCCTTAGAAAGGACGGACGAACAATAATACATGGAATACATACTCTGCGACATGACTCACCTAAAAAAAGAAAAACAGAAAAACAATGGTTTTTTTTAAAGTCAATTGCATATTAAGTTTTTTCGAAAAATCTCCGCCATTTTGTTAATTTTCATTTTTTATAAATTTTCTTACACTACGTTTCAAGAACACGAAGTAGCTTAATGAAGCCAAGGAGAAAGTGAAATATTTGAAATATGCCGGAAATAGCGTTAATTTAAAATTGTTGTTGCCATTTTATCGGTCTATCAGTCTAAACCGTTAAAATTTCAAAAAATCTATGCGACAAATTTTTTTTTTTGTATAAAACTGTAAAATACGTGTCACTTTATTTTCATTGAAAAATAATATACTTTATGTACGTCTTTTCGGTGCGTAAAGTTTACTTTACGCACTCGATTATACTTTGCGCACGAAAAAGCCGTACGTAAACAATATTTCGGCACACGTGTGTGTGTGTGTGTGTATATAAAGTTTTTCACGCATACGCCCTTGTATCGAAAACTACTATTAAAATCAATTAATTTCACGACATGAGTTCAAACTCGTGATTTGAAACGGATTTGGTCCATAGTAAATATCGTTTTTGATTCAGCGTAAAATGAGGGTTTTCGAAATAACTACTTTGAGTTTGCGGATCTTATAAGCCATGAAAATTCTACAATACTGCATGCTTAAAATCAGTAGGTTTTGCATTAAGTATTGTACCTTTGATAGCGATTAAGTTTCGAAATGAAAAATTTTCCTGGGAAGACAGTCTTCGTAGGAATACTTTGATATTTAATTTGAAAGAGTTCACACATTAACACGGACTAGTTTCAATATCCATGCCTTCTATGCAGTGACTAACATCTTAGAATCAGATATGAGAAAACATGCGTTCTTGTTGACTTTATTGTATGACCTTTACGTCATCTTATTCTCAATGCATATAAAGGCACAAAATTAAAATGTTTTTCTTGGTCCGCAATTATAAGCAAGTGTATCTGAATAAAATTTACCAAAAATTTAATTTTGTAATGTGAATATTCGACTCAATCTCTTTCACAAACCATCGGAGATTTCTTAAGAGAAATGCGCTGACGGTACTACATTTGTTGTCCGTGGATGGCAATCGTGGGGAACGGCCGAGTGTATTGCTATTTTTTGGGATGCTTCGATGGCAAAGAGTTGCGAAATAATCTCGATCGTATACGTTTACGATAGTACATGGATTCGTATCGAAACCTAAGGAATGTATTGGCCTCCGATCGATAATGATCGTAAAGACCAATAGCAGTGCGGATTTCAGAAGTAACATTTCTGAGGATTTAGTAGGTAAGAAAGATTACCTAGCATTAGAAGATATTACTATTGAAAATAAGACCCTAAATATTCCACTGCATTTTAAGTATCTGTAAAATAATATTTAATCAGTTTCACTAAAATAAATATATTAAACTATAAAATTGGTAGCTAAAATAATAAGTAAATACATATGTTTAAAATAATAATTTCAATTTGTGATAATGTAAAAAAGTACATTTAAGGAAAATATTCAAAAAGCATACTAGTTGTATATACTTAAAATATTCTGATATTGCCGGCTTTTACATTGCTGGCTCTTTCTTTAAAATTCTCACGGGGTCGATTTGTTACAAGAAAGGTCGGTGCTATCGTTCTAAAGGCAATGACTCCATTATGCGACTATCTGAGAGTAAACAGGTAGCTATCGCTATCGCTCTAGTAAGGTGTTTTTAAAGGTGCTATTAAGGGAGTCAGAAGATTTTATTTTCTAAGCGGCTTTTATAGTATACATACAAATTGTGAGTAACCAACGTCATAACAGAAATTATCCATATTTTATTTCATAATGAAAAAAAATAATTATATCCAAAACTGTTACTAACTTACCTAATTTATAATACGCCTATAATATTGATCATTATCACTTTTAACAGTTCTGTACATTGTTAGAAGCAAATAACATGTTTTCAAATTTGTTTCATTTTTCATTGTGGTAAAATGCTTTTGATATATGTTAACTCATTTATGATATTTTTTATTTTATATTGGCAGTACCACATTTTCGTAATACTTTTATAGTCGGTTTTATATACTTTAATTATTGTGACATTTTTTATTTAGTTGACAGCAGTCTAGAAAATCTTGTAATATAAATCAATATATAATTTAACACATTTTTGTTTCTCATATGACTCTTTTTAACTGCATCTTAATTTAAAATTAAACAATGTAAAAGTAAATGCAACAGAGACAATAGGAAAATAATTTTAAAATCATCAGGCATTATTGCGTATTATAATGCATTAGTCAGCTATTCATTATAGTCGGTTTATAATGTAAATTCCGGCTGTACGTAGCAGAGTAAGAAAATTACTTTTACTATACATATGTACAATAATCATATAGTAAATCTCTCTATACACGTCTGTATAAATGCAAATTTGGAAATATGAATGTGCTATACATTCATTGTACCTAAAGTTTATGACAGTTTGAAAAGTGTAATTGATTAATTCGAGAACGAATTTTAGACTGTTGTGCAAAAATATCATGATGATTTATCCTAATGTTAACTCTTTGCCAATGTGCCATGGGTAACATTTTCAAAGGATTTCAAATGTCTTGAAAAGCACTCCTTTCATAGGACGCACGAATTCAAGACAATTTTAAGAAGTTTTAGAAATAAAAGATAATCTCAAAAGTTCTGCAAAAGATGTGATAGAAATTTTGAAAATGCTTATGAACTTTATTGAACAATTTTGCAAAGGTCTTAAAAAGTTCTTGACATTAGTAAATTCTGAGACCGAAATCGTAAAACATGACAACAAAGTTATTGAATGGTTCTAATAACAATACATTCATCACATGTCGATAATGCTTTTCCTGTTAGATAATATTCAGTAATACTCTAGAAGTTGGTAGACTTTTTGATAACTGATTTCTTAGTAGTTAACCTTTTTATAGAGTGTTATTATGGTCATGAGTGGAAAGTGTGGATGAATGGCAAGGTCTTTTCGCGGAATATAGAGTGCACAGAAATTAAACAAGTTTTTAAATTTGCTTATAAAAAAATGATAAATTGGCGTGAAAGTACATTGAGAGAAGCGATTTATAAAGGTTGGTAAAAGTTATTTATTTAGGATGGTTGTTATTGTCATTACAATATTTTTCATTAGCATTAAGAAACTAGTTTGTTAAACAAAACAATTATCATTTATATTTTCGTATAAGAATTTTAGTACTAGTTATGAAATATATTATTAAATGCTATTATATTTTAAAACTGTAATTTTATTGGTACGCATAGTACAAATTTTAGCTTTTAATAATTCTAGAGAATTTTAATTGTAAAATGTTGAGTACCAAATTTAAGATTTAGCATGAAACATTGTAAACAAATTTAATAATTTCTAAATACGGAATCAGTTGGATTGAAATCGAATGAACCAATATATTAAGTAATGCAGATTTGAACGTCTTAAAATTCGATAATAGTTCAACATTCACCGACGTGTGTTATTCCGAAGTTGGGAGCTGCGATAGAAATCAATTTTTAACTGTAGTTTTTGAGGTTGGAATAACCAGCTGATTTTTAGTGAATTGAACAAACAATTTTACAAGTTAATGTGGTTGCTTATTAGTCAAAACATTACAATCTTCTTATTGAACCTAAGAAATACAGTAATCGAAATTTTATCGGGAGCTAATCTGACTGACACCTATTCGAAGTAATACGGCAACCGTGTTCAAGATTGAACATAAATCTTATACAACTATTTATGAATCTCTAAAGTTTTCGAGCCTAGCTTACAGATTGTGATTTTACGTCTCCATAAGTAATAAAACAGTAGTCGGGGTGGGGCAGAATCTGAGGCTAATTAATTCTAAGCCTCGTGTGAAGTGAATTTTTATTACATTATAATCGTTAGAAAGCGGGTTATTATATCTCTCTATAGAGTGATTTACTCAACGAGAAACTGTAGATACCGATCAGAGCCGCTTATCTCGGAACTATTTGCATAATCAACCCCAAATTTTTAATGTGCTTTACAAACGGAATAAGTATTTGTCATAAGAGGTGGAAAATGATCAGGATATTGAATTCTAAATAAACGAAAAGAAAATTAGAATTTCTCATATGATAAACATTCAATTCAAGTAAATATTATAAATTAAACAATTGCATATTATAATTACACGGTGTATACGTAATCTTGTGTATACATAGATTACAAACTAGAGTGATTAAATCAAAGAGAAGAGGATTGCTTGGTTGTAAGTACTTAATCAACAGGTGCTTGGTTATATAAGCCGAATTAGGTGAGTTATATATATATATACAGGGTCATCGAAAAGTATCGGACCCCCCTAATATCTTCAGTTAGAATGCACTTAGGAGAAAATGTCCAATAGCAAAGTTGTATGGTTTCAAGCGGGGAGTAAGATGATGACCTTGACTTTGACCTTGACCATGTCCTTCAAGGTCATTTCAAGGTCAATCTTATTTTTTTAAATAGAACCCCCTGCATTGTATTGCATATTCTTATAGCTTCTCTCGAGAGCTTTCCAAAACACTATAATAAAATATTTTTTTATTAAGTACTTTTTGAGTTATAAAGGTTTGAAGTTAACAATTTTTTGACACAAAATGTAGAATATCTTGTAAAATATTATTTAGTTTTCAGTAATCATAACCTTAATACTTTTGTGCGCGGAATAATGAGACCAATTAATTGGTTTAAAGAAAATACATTAATCGGATCCCCCTAATATTTTCAGTAAGAATGCTTAACTTGTTAACTTCAAACCTTTATAACTCAAAAAGTACTTAATAAAAAAATATTTTATTATAGTGTTTTGGAAAGCTCTCGAGATAAGCTATAAGAATATGCAATAAAATATAGGGGGTTCTATTTAAAAAAATAAGATTGACCTTGAAATGACCTTGAAGGACAGGGTCAAGGTCAAAGTCAAGGCCATCATCTTACTCCCCGCTTGAAACCATACAACTTTGCTATTGGACATTTTCTCCTAAGTGCATTCTAACTGAAGATAATAGGGGGGTCCGATACTTTTCGATGACCCTGTATATTGATTTGGCATGTAACTGGATGTTTGCTCACGTTTATGAGTCTTCAGAATAAACTTTCTTATAATTAGGTGAATGCTTAGTAGTATATTACTTGACGAGAATAAAGAGGAGACTTTAACGCAAGAGGTCGAAGTTTGCTGTAATTTTTCATGTACATGCTTTTAGTAAGTGAAGTAAAATTTTTCTCGCGGTTGGCGTAAACTGACAAGATTATGGGAAGGATAGCAGAATCACGATATAATAAAAATTTATGCATCGTAAGATTTTGTTACTTTCCGTGTGATTTTTGACATGATACAAGGTATCCACAGATTTCTTTCGTTCACTCTTATCCGCGACAAAGAAAATGAGACATGTTTTGGAAAAAGATGCATTTAGCAAATTCGGTTATGAAAAAGAAACAATAGTTGATTTAAGCATTAGAAAAGGGATGAATTAAAATTGTATAGTTAGAGACAAACTCTTTCGATTCTTATACCGATGACATTAACTATTGTTGAAGTTTGACTTAAAATTTTCCTATTAACATCGAGGAAGATGTTTTATGACAAAAAAGCCTGATAATTACTTTAAAACTCTACAAAAATTCTAAATAAATGTGAAAATAGTCGTTTGTCATTAATTTTTCCAAAATTGATCAAATGTGAGCTGTTTTGTAGTAAAATTATACAAAATAAATCAAACCATTTAAAAATAGGAGTAAAATTGAAAAAAGATTGCACACTTTTGAAAATACTGTATTTAAAGTTGATTTTTAGCAAATAAAGTCATTGAATGTTGACTTTCCTCATGCATATATTTTCTTCAATAATAATCTATTTTTATGTTTTGTGCTTGAAACTGAAAATAATATAAACTCAAATGGACTTTGCGTTGTTAAAATTAAGTCCACTTGTGTTATTATGTATATATTGAAAAAAATGTATTTATTTTTATAATCTGAACAAGTTTATATATAAATGTAACATATTTACATCAACATATAAACTGAAAAAAATTGTTTATTTAAATGAATTAATTATTCTTCTTGAAATCTGTGAAGTCTGTCATATTCACTAATAGCTCGTTATAATCTCTTTGGATACAATTATTAATACAAAAAATTATTATCATGGAAACAGTGCGTAATCGCTGTTGCTCTTAATAGTCGTTAATTTGTGGTCAGCGGAAGTGAGAAAGTCAAATTTTTCAAAAATATCAAAATTACGATATTTAAAAATTTGTAGTTCCTAAACTGACAAAGATTGTTACCGTGTAAAACTGTGTTTTACGTTATTACATTCATTAATTGAGGTTATTTTTATGTTAACTTTGAACTTAATTATCATATTCAATCCATTAATTTCGACGTTTAACAGGTGCTGGTCTCAATTGTTTCTGAAACTATTAATAGATTCATTTATAATATGTTTCGGTATAGAATCGATAATCTGGTCTATTTGTTTGTACGATTATTAAATCTCGGAAGTATAAACAACACAATAAATCAAAGTAGTTCATCAGAAAATCTATCATGACATGAAGCCTATCATCGAAAAATTGAGTTTATTTAAAATTTCCTAGGCAGAATTTGTTCTCTTTGGTCTGAAAATAATCATGTGGCATCACTGAAACAATTATTATATCAGACACAAAATGGACGTACCAGAAAGTTTGGGTTGAAGTTAGTCGAAGCTCACGTGAAGGGATACTATTTCAATGACATAGATCGTACTTGGTCGGTCGGATACAGTTGGTGAGAATTGTTGGGCTAATATCCATTCCGGCATCCCTTACATCGGGGGTTCCCCAAGGTTCTTGCCTTGGTCCCATTTTGTTTATTCTGTATATCAATGATCTACGTAAATGTATTCTATGGGTTAGATGTTTGATCTATACTGGCGGCATAAAATCACTGCCTAAAATTCACTGTACATGAGATGCCTCAAAGCTCCAAATATATTCATAATTTCTTTGAATGATAATTGGTTTACTTTTAATTATAATAATTCTGTATACTTACATTTTAGGAATGTAGATCTATATGAGCTTTTATTAAATAGCAGCCTTTTAAATAGAGTGAAATCTACATCTGATTGAGGTTTCATGTTTGATCATTACCTCCTCTTTTCGGGCCATATTAATAATGCATTATTAGATCATTAAGATTGATTGTATTTATAAAAAGACATGATTTTCGAAACGCCACTTCTATTTTGTACTTGTAAAAAAGCTATGTTTTACCTTAGGCGTCTATTGTTTGGTCTCCTGTACTCAGACTATTAACTCGCTTGCATCTATTCAGCGCAATCTTTTCAGGTATCTCTTGTGTAAAGATTAATAGCCAAATGAATTTTTTGATCATAATTATAAGCCGATTATGCAGAAATTTAAAATGTAGTCGGTTATATCTCAGCTTTGTTTCAGTTTATGACCACTTATGTGCATATAAATATATTTAATTTGGAATAATTACCCATAATTTGATTAATTGTGAAAATGTAATTTCCTTATTTTCTTATCGCCTAGGAAACTATAATATTTGCGTCCCCACTTTATTAACGAAACCGTTAGTTCATCCAGAACGTTTTATTCGTCGCTAGATCTATTACGCCGAATATGGAACTGCATTTCCATCTTGGAATCATAGAAATTGTCAGTCGCTCAGCGCATTTAAAGCACGTATACATATTTAATATATTCTTAAATAGTTTTGATTTTTTCGGTCACATAAATAATAGAAATGAAAAATGGTTGAGTTTAAAAATTAGAAGAAGAGGAAAAAAAACAAGGATTAATAATATACAAACTTATTTGTTACTGTGTAATTCGAAGTAGATTACATTTTAATTTGTTGTTTATTACTATAAAGCAGTCATTACATTCACTTTACTTGCAAAGAGCTTATTATGCTAGTTTAATTTATAAATAAACAAAAAAACGTAAAAATTTATAATCTTTTTATTCATCTTTAGCAGTAAGTATTTTGAGTGATACATTGCCGATCTAAGAAATTGCAAGTTCAACCATTTTGTTATTAAATATACTATATTCATAAGTATTTATATTTGATGGTTATAATTAATAAGGTATAAACTATTATAATAATAAAAGAAAAAGGTTATCCGTTACGCTTTTTGTCACAAATGGTGCTGCTAATCAAATTGTGAATGTTATTGTCATAACGCTACCATAATACTAATAATATTGTGATCATCTACAGTAACCTCATTTCATTTCGGACTATTCACTATTTAGTATTTTGTGATGTACATGTCATTCGCCTCTGAGATTTATGGAACGTGAGTCAGTAATATTTTATGTGACGACGGGCCATTATCTGAAAAAATTTGGCGCGTTCTAATGCGACCTCGAGGTATATTTGCCGTAAATATTTATATTGAGCTTGCAAGTACTGAATGTTATTAAATACAAACTATAATAACGCTCTTTTATCTAGAAATTGCAGTCGATTACTTAAAAGAAAAACTAAAATTGCAAACGAACTGCAGGGAGACTGGACACAAAAGAATAGAAAAGTAAATGAGAAAAGGCAACAAGAAAAAGGCAATAGAAACATGAAAAAAAGCAAAATGTGCAAGAATAATGGTGCAATGAAATGCGAATATTATCGAAAGGTGATTATTATTGCGTATTCGATGTTTATATCCCTTTAGTTTATTTAACGTTATAGAATATTTGCATCCCTAAATACAATTTGAATTAGAATTATTTGTCCCTCTTAGCAATGTATTGCAAACAAATATTTACATTTACATAATCCTATGCATCATTCGAACCACCTAAAGAAAAGAAAGAAAAAATATGCACACTCTTAGACAGTCAGTATGTGCAACGCTGACAATACGTTGGTACTTAGATTTAATAGCGTGAACGCTATTTTAAAAACTTAATTTTCTGATATTCATACATCAGTGAAAATTTGAATCAACCATAGAATCAGAATTTTAAGGTCTTTTAATTTGCTACTAACAGATAAAATAGAAACAGTTATTAATATTGCAACTATTCTAAACAAAAACTGAAATTAAGAAAAAAGCAATTGATTAAAAAATATAAACTCAATTTGAGTCCGTCCCACAACAAAATCGATAAGAATTTATTGATCAGCAAATTCTTTTAGAAAATACTAGTTTCATTAACACTGAATAGCACTCCTGGTCCACTGTGCATAAGGAGACAAAGTGCTATTTTGCTTCTGCAATATATGGAGGAAAATAGAATTTTACACTCAGTGTATGAGAAAATATTTTATTTCCCTTTATGATTACTGTACTATAGTTATCATTTATTATGTTTATATTAATTTGTGTACTATATTTTGAAAATACATCATTTTATAACTGTTAATATATAAAATATAATTCTCGTATTTATACCTAACATTTTCATTTGCATTTACCGATTGCTTAAAAAGATTGCGTTTTTTCTTAAACCACGTCGTATTAGGTGTCAAACACAAAAATATTACAATGCCTGTTATGTAAAACAAATCATACTCGTATACACTGCGACATCAACGATATCGGTAATAGACTCAAACAACAAAGAATTCCAACATTTCTTAGGACTATCATCAACCTCTGGTGCATCTGAAATCATAATCTTATTGCAGTCCAACAATTATATATGTCGAAATATTTTCAAATGGTCACATAAGCGTATTAAAAGCAGACATCCATGTTAATGAGAGCTCTGTTGTTAAACCGACCTTTTAACATTTTTGAAATTCTACGCGTGAAAATATACATATAGAAAAGTAAGTAAACCGAGTCGTCTTCGTCGTGAAAATCGAGATCGAAGGAAAGTTCGTGTTCACTTCACTTTTGAAAAGAGTCCCCTTCAAGCTATAAGACCGCAGGGAAGTGTGTAAGAATGCACTCAGTAGAGTCTGAGGCATTTCGAAATACACTTACTGCATCCTAGAATTCGTTCCATTTTCGCATGCTTCGTATGGTACTACTAGCAAGTACAAGACTAATTAGTAAAGATCGAGTTTTTTCATTGAAGCTTGTAAATTGTATGCAAGCAATGACAAACAAATAAATAAGAGCCAATCTTATTAGAAGCCATGTTAGTGATTTAAAAAAGATGGAAAACCCATTTGTAAAAATGTGAGAAATGTCTTAATCAAAATAAATTTTTATTTGAAATAATAAAAAATAAAAGATTTATTTAAATAATTCTACTAAAGTTTTATCAAGTCGACCACTTTTTGGATTTGTAGGGAACCCTTTTCAGATCTGAATGACGAACCTGAAGATAGACCTAACTTTCAGAAGTGAAAAGGAGTCTTAGAGAACCGAAAATAATTAAATAGAATTATTATGAAAAATGTGCAATAAATATATCATAGTAAAATATCATAGTTGCATTTTTATAGTTTACGTGATATTAAATAATTATTTAAGGTTTTATTTAAACCGAAGCAGATCATTCGTATGTATCAAATTCTACAAATAGTCGCGGCTAAGAAAATTTTTAGTAATTTAAAAATGAGGCTAAAAAAAGTAGTAATAAAAGTACGAGCCGTTTAATCACCAGACTATAACGTGAAGCTGTGTGTAGGGTTATTTGAGGTTAGGTTAGGTCACTATTATTACATGTTCATTAATAAATTTGGATAATGAAATTATATTTATTGTTTTCGGTTTTTATTAGCGTTTGGACGCGCGTTTCTGAGGCTTTTCACTTACTATGATTTTTTTCAACTTAATTTAGAATTGGTTAAATAATGTCTAATCACTTTGTTAGTAACTTATTTTAGATCGACCAAAATTAATACTTTCAGTGTGTTTGCTAAAACCAAAAAGTGGATCAAAAGTTCAGGCAATAATACAGCTGACGAAATGTAATGCATCATTGTATACGACTGTTTCCAGGGACGTGAATTTTTGTTCTAATTAGTTGAAATTCGATACTCTAGGGGTTCAAAAAATCATGCGCTTGCATTTAATTAGGTATATAAAATTCTTTGCGCCAACGAGCAGCGCGATCAATGACTCAATTCCCTATATTTCGGAATTGTAGAATGTCATAAATAATACGCATTTCCCTGCATCAGTTTTAATATCACTCCTGATCAGCTTTCAGTAATATTCTTGCTTACAAAATTTCAATACGAAAAAATAAAAATTTACATTTCCTTCCGCCATATTGGATTGGTCCTGATGAACAAAAAAATTTGATAATAGATTGTAGATAAAAAACACCGAACATAACGAAGGCTATTCCTCTAATTATATTGGGTTTTAAGAAAGTTAATCACCAATATACTTAATTCCATTAACGCTATTGAAAATGATCGAAGTACCAGGATTTTCGCTCAAAATTCTACGGTTTTTCATTCGAAATTATCGAAACCTATTAGACTCGTCAGTTCGATTTATTTCAATAACTTATTTTTTATTTATTCATTGTTTCAATCGTTCATTATTACTATACTTCTTTTTTTGTACGTCTATATTTTTAAATGCATTCCACATTTATTCAAAGTATGTTAAATTCGTGTTCATAGTTTTTATTTATTAATTTTATTACTTAACTTGAAATGGATTGAATGACATGAACTGATCTAAACTTTGACTTTACTTACAGGTTGACTTGAACTGCATTAGATGTTTACGTGAATTAGACTTAATTAGACTATTGAGTTTAACCCTTTAACGTCCAGAATGCAAGTTTTTCATGTGCAACTTCCACAGCATAGTACAAACTGAAAATAATACACAGATTGTTCGGAATGTACCTAATTTACTATTTTCGAGGGTGCTCTTTCGAATGGTGACTTTAAAATTTGAAAAAATTGAGTATTTATCTTTGATTTTGGCAAAAATATGTGAAAAAAACACATTTTTTGAGGTCATTTTTTTTTAAATTTCATTTTTCATGTCGGTACCGCTATTTCTTTGACTGGAAATGTGTGACATAAAAGGTGCATAAACTGTTTGAACTTAAAGGATATGGCGGTAGGCATTTTTTATTTCACCTTGAAATATCCAAAATGGCGGCTTATTCTAAGAAATTTTTTAAAAATTTTGGCAGTATGGAAATAATACACAGTAGCAACTTTCATCAAAATCAGTAAATTTTTTACATTTATGTCGGTCATCTTGGAGCCGCCATTTTGAATTTTCAAAATCTGATTCCAGATTTGTTTTCAGCGACCCCGAAAACCCCCGAGAACCCAGTTTCCTAAAGTTCTGGTAATTTTTCGCATTTTGGTCGGCCATCTTGGAGCTGTCATTTTGAATTTTGACTTCAGATTCGTGATTAGCATACCCAAAAACATCTTATAAGATAGACAGTTCAGCTAAAAATTTGTTTAAAATGCTACATTTCGATACTGCCAAAATTTTCAAAAAATTTCTTGGAATAAGCTACCATTTTGGATATTTCAAGGTGAAATAAAAAATGCCTACCAGCATATCCTTCAAGTTCAAACAGTTTATGCACCTTTTATGCACTTTTCCGGTCAAAGAAATCGCGGTATCGACATGAAAAATGAAATTTAAAAAAAAATGACCTCAAAAAATGTGTTTTTTTCACATATTTTTGCCAAAATTAAAGGTAAATACTCAATTTTTTCAAATTTTGAAGTCACAATTCGAAAGAGCACCCTCGAAAATAGTAAATTAGGGTACATTCCAAACAATCTGTATATTATTTTCAGTTTGTACTATGCGGTGGAAGTTGCACATGAAAAACTTGCATTCTGGACGTCAAAGGGTTAAGTAATGCAATATCATCAACATGAGATTACTTCTGATGAGGGTATTATTGGAAACCTACATAGAAGACAAGAGTGATTCAAATGCCGATCAGATTTAAGACGGTTATTGGACATTCTTTGGTAAGAAAAATTATTTAATCTCATAATCGTTATATCAGAGTGAAACACACCAATTACAAGAAACGATAGAATGATGGAATTTAATTGAAAATAATTTATTATCTAATGTAAACTGATTTAACGGCTAACCACATTTAAAACAACTCCTGATTATTCATTGGAAAGCAAAATTATTTAATTTTACCATTTTTAAATTAGTTTATTTGAATAGTTTGTTTCGTTAATTGGTGAATATCAAAAAGTTGTCAAAAAACGTAGTACGGTTTTAAAAAAAAATACTAAATAATTTTTTTTCTGAGTATATTAATTGCCATAAGGAATAAAAATGGTTTATACAAGGTGAAATAATTCAAGTAAATTTGTAATAAATATTATTAACGATATTGTGAAACGATTTTCATAGTACGCTTAATTGATTTGAACATTTTTCTGGGAGTTTTTCTAGGTTGCCGATTACGAATTTCAAGTCACAATTTTGAAATTCAAACTGGCTGATCCTCTGTGGCGGATCATAACAAAACTAAAATAAAAATAAATTATCTATTTATTGGTATTTAAAGTAGTAGATTCTGAATATATGAATTTGAATAGAAGAATTTATAATTATTCAATTTAAATTGGAGGATCTAATACTTGAAATTATTGGAAAATATTGGAAAATTTGGAATATGAATTATTGCAGATTGATGCAAATTGATGTTTTGGTAAACACTAACTGTGTAATGGCTAGTTTTTAATCCTACTTACTTTTTAGGCATACAGAAAATTTAAGTGAAAAAATAACTTAACGTGTAAAACACAACATGTGAAAAGTGCATCTATCCGACTAAGGTTCTTGAGTAGATGTTGGGGCAACTTTTCGTTGCACCGATGGACGAGTCTGACAAATGCACTTCATCCTATTATTAATTTGTAGAATAATAACAGTAAGCACTTAACTGCGTCATTTGGAAAATTTTTTCTCGGATACGTAATTAGGTCATAGAATCTCCCCAGTACAAATTTATATGAAAATCAAACTTTGAATAAGCTGGAAGTAGTACTTCGGTCCTAGGCCGTAAAGATGAATTTTATGGATCGGACAATCTCCAAGCGAGACCGTAAAATCTTACGGCGGAGGAGCGAACACTATTTTTTGATACACTGTTCGCAAAGTAGGTACTTTACAGACTTTTTTAGTCCGTAAAGTGCGGAGATCACTCCGAAACAGCACACTTTACGTCTAAAAAGAGTCCGTAAAGTATTTATTTTACGGACACGTGTATCAAAAATGACTTATGTAAAAAAAACACACATTTTTTGCTATTCGTTTATTTACAGCAATTTTGCAATAAATGAAATTCGAGAAGCAGTGGCTTGATATTGTAGGCAAACTTCATAACTATACAGAAAAAAGTCTTAATTACATCTCAAATTAAGCACTGTAAAAGGCTTAATTTCAGTCTAAAGTTGAGCTAATTTTCTTAAATTAAGTTAATATTTGCGCTGAAAGTCTTACTTTCAGACAGCAAAGTTTAATTTTAGTCGAGATTTATGCTTAAAGAAAAAATGTTCGAGCTTGTCACACCTAAGTTATAGAATTCTTATCTCGAACCTGAATATTGACTAAAAGTAAGTTTCCGAAACTAAAAACAAGGTTTTGAGCGCAAATATTTACTTAATTTAAGAAAATTAGCATAATTTTAGGCTGAAATTAAGCATTTTACAGTGGTTAATTTCAGATGTAACAATTTTAAGACTATTTTATTCTGTATACTCTTTGGCCATGAAATATACAATTTATAGATACACCTACAACATATTTCTCTGTACATTGATGAAAATCGAAACATCTACATTTCCAACTGTACACAGAACAAAATAAGACTTAAAATTGTTACATCTTAAATTCATCATTAGGTGAGGCTTAATTTCAAATTAAGAAAAATTGCGCAATAGGAAAATTGCGTTAATTTTCTTAAATTCAGTCAATATTTAGGGTTGAAGTCTTACTTTCACACAACAAAATTGGCTTTCAGCCGATATTTTGATTCGAAATAAGATTCGTCTAACTTAGATGCCATAAGCTCGTTAAATCTTATTTCAAGCTAAAATATCGTCTAAAAGTCAGTTTTGCTCACTGAAAGTAAGACTTTAAGCCAAAACACTGACTGAATTTAAGAAAATTAACGCAATTTCGGACTTAACTTAAGCCTCACCTGATGATGAATTTAAGATTTAACAATTTTAAGACTTATATTTTTTTCTGTATACATATAAATATAACTGTAGAGAAATATTGATAAATTAGATGTTATGCATATAGCAAGTAAAGTAGCGAGCGTCGTGTTAATGCTCTAGTATTGCACAAATTTATAACAAAATAGCTTTGCAGTATTAGGCAACTATTTACTTTATCCTCCTAGAAGCAATTTAATTAATCATCCACTTGCTAAAGGTATGTAACATACGTAAATGTGCACGTGTGAGCAAAAGTCAGAATTTCGTCTATATACCACATCTGTGAATTTCCAACAGAAGCGGTTCATGAAATCCGTAAAGAGAGATTCATTATCACACCAGGAGAGACTTGTCGAACCTGAGTGACGCTCGAAAGCTCTTCGCAATGGGAAATGTGTGATCGAAGGACTAACGTATTCACATGCACAAGTGAATCTTGGTGCATATATATGTGTATATATACATATAGATCCGACGTTTCAGAGGGGAAACCGCAGCGTTTGCCCGGTCGAGCGCGCGTCGTCTGCGATTACGTCGTTATAATGATCCCTTCGTGATCGACTGTACAGTCCTCGTGATTGTCGCTTGATTGCCGCGTGACATTTCCACGCGAAGCGGTTTCCCGTTTCTAAAATAATTGTCCTTGTTAACCATCAACTTTGATCGGAGGATTTTCGACTAAATATGCGGATATGGTCTGTTACGAAACACTCGAACGTGGGACGAACAAATTCCCTCTGAATATCCGAGATATTGTTTGATTCGAATACATATTGCCTACCCAGGGAATAGATGCCCGACCACCGGATAACAATAGGAAGCGGAACTGGGAGCTCTCGTTTTGAATGAGTCTCGTCGGTTTTATTTATTTCTTTTTTTACGGTAAAGTGGGAATTTAGGAATAGAAGAGTAGTTACCTCTTTTCATATCTATTTATGTGTAGTAAAGTTTTGTGATTGATGTTTAGAATTTCATTATGATAATTACATTCGCTGGTCCTATCAACTTTGTTTAATTGCGACAAAGCGGGTTCCTGCAAAAATGACATTGGCTTAAAAGGTGTTTAAATAGAGCTGCGAAAATAAGGTTGTCGCTACTCGATACATTATAAATTTAAACCCTAAAATATACTAGCTATTTATATAGAAATAACTCTTGATACTTGTTACAGCTCGGATATATCAAATACTTGCATTTTCTCCTAGGGATACAGTGCTGACATTTCGCAGGTTAAATAAGACCAGTGTGTCAAATTAAACCTGTAATGACTGGTTATTATACTTGTTCTACAAAAGTTCTAATATCAGGTGCAATATTTTGGCATACATTTAACTACGTTTCATATTGGGTTACATATTTTACGCATGCCACGGCAGGTATGAGTTCTTTGGGTATCGCGAGAGAGTGATTTCGAAACAGATTATTGTCAGCTTATAACCTGTAAGTTCAACATTTGTGGAAAAAAAAAAGTTATTTAAAAAATATTTATTACAAACTGAAACTCATTTATCTATATTTTATTAAAATTTCCCTAACCTTCATCGACGTTAATTTTTGCAAATAATATAGGTTATATTGCCGTTAACTCTGTAGTCATAGAGTGCCAACATCTGTATCAAATACTAAACATTCTGTCTATACATATATTTATTATCCACGTTAGAGCTATATTAAACATGTTCCATGAATGTTAAACATAGCCATATTTTGATATCTGTCGCAAATAAATATTAGTCTATTTCTTTATCAAGACTTCATTATAGGTACATTAGCGTAATTTCAACTTGTGCTTTCGAAACAATTATTTCCGTGCAAAAATGATTTTGAGTGCAACTCAAAAACCCGACAAATAAAAAACCAGACATTTAACATCGAACATTTTAAAGTACAGACACCTCCGATTAGTGCTTTTCCTACGTAAAAAAATTATCTCGGGTCGCCGTCCTTGAGGTCTTCCCGGAAGGTCATTTCCAGGTCAAAAATGTTTGTCCAAGGGCTGAATTTTATAGATCACTTGAAGGTTAAATCAGTTTAACGCCCGGATTATTTATTAGGCAAATTTATCACTTATTACATTTTCGTAATATGTACATTTTGAAATGTCTGTTTTTTAAATGTTTTGTTTTGGAATATCTGTTGTTTGAAATGTCTGCTTTTTGAATGTCTGCTGTTTGAATATCTATTGTGATGTGATGTATTCGTAGATTATTCTAATTCTTTATTTATTACGCGGTGGGGCAGCAATCGGACACTTCTTTGGAGACCTAATACAAACTGTAGACCTAGTAAAGCTTTGTAAAATGATGTAGTTTAATTTTCCCATAAACACGGAAAGTCTTTTTAATCAAAATTTTACTATTCTATTAAGCAGTTTCGAGACGCTACGCTGCAATAATTTGAAAATAATGGTAAAAATTCGAAAAAATGTCATTTGTACAACATTCAAAAAAATAAAATGCTGTGGAACAACTGCTTTCCCCTACTAAGTCAATCCTTACGTAAATGACAAGGATTTCCATATAGAACTATTGGTATGTTTTGCTATTATAAAAATAGTTTTGCTCGCTGAAGAGTGCAGAAAATTGTTGAACTAACAATGAATTCTCGTCCAACTAGAGAGAGAAAGTTACATTAAAAAATGTTGTTCACGAATAGTCAATCGAATAGGTAAAAATTATTAAATTAAATTAATCAGAATTCTAATCTATACAAGCACGTTTGTATATAGTTGTTATATAAATAGGAAAGATCATTTAAAAAAGAAAGAAAATAGAGAAAGAGAAAGAAAAATGTAGAGTGGCTAAATGGTCGAAGTCACCCTCCTACGTGTTCTCCTGATTGCGTTTATTTTTTCGTATCTTATCGAATACATACACTGAGAAAACATAGTGTTATAAAATACCACTTGTAGTGGTAGTGTTGTAGTGGTTAAATAGATGCTAACTGCTACAATCAGTATCAGATCCCGCTACACGTAGTTTTAAATACCATCGAAATAGTATTAGATATTCCTTGTATATTCGTAAACTAATAGGAAATTACTCCTACATTTAGTAATAAAATGCTTTCGTATTTGTCTGAGTGTGCATCGTATTAGTATGAATTAACTATTTTTGCACATCATGAATGTGATCTTCTCTTCTTTGGTTAACTATTACTGAATTAGTGATGTATTAAACACAGAAATGTAATAGTTATGCTTGGCAATGCAGTTTTCTTTATAGGACATGCGTCTATTACTTCGACCCAGACCAAGTCTGAACGAAGTATTGAATTTGGTCATTTCGGGCATAAAAATTACCCTACAGTTTTTCATCAAATGTCGATGTTTCAGACCCTAAGGAGCCCAAATCAACATAAACAAATTTGTGTCCGTGATCTTGTACGTACGTACGTCCGTACGTCCCGTTTTTTTGTCTCGCGATAACTCGCGTACGGATAAGCGTATTGACATAATTTTTTTTTTAAAATACGTGTCTTGGCATAACTTAGATCTGATTAGATCTTGGAGCAGATGCATCCGTTCATTACTAAAAAATATTAGCCCCAATTAAGTTTTTTTGTAGTTTTTTGCATTTATTTTGTAAAAGTACAAATTTTATTAAAAAATGTTTCAAACAAAAAAGATAGAGCATGAAATTCTCTACAAAAAATGTTCTATACATTTTCTTCCTAAAGTCAACGATAATGCCATAAAAACTGGTTAAAATGCTTATGACTGCTGTCTGAAAAAGTATTGAATTTGGTCACCTCGGCAAAAAATTACCCTACAGTTTTCCATCAAATTTCGACATTTCGACCCCATACCCCCCAGGAGTAGTCTTCGCCAGCTCCTCGGGCACGGTGATGACCTACGGGCGCATAAGATCTTTTACGCCCTTGATACGAAAATAACTATTTCAATATATCTAAACAATGTCTTATAGATATCTAAAAGATATCCATCAGAGGTCTTTTCGACACTCTCAAGATATCTTTGACGAATTATATGTATATATATATTGTATATATAAGATCATAATAATACAGAAAGTAATTAGTAAAACATAGTAAACATGTAATATGCATCGAATAGTCTATTACAATACAAGTGCATGAAGTAAGTGTTTTGCAACTTTTATTTATTAATACTTCAGCTGGCCTGTCGTCGGGGTCGAAGTTTTGAAAATGCTCATTCCCAATTTTACGTCGACTCAGGCCATAGGTCATAGTTGTAAATCTTTTTCAATTTTCATAGATGTAAGAAACGCTATATTGTTGTAACATATGTATCGAAGCCACTTGGACCTACATATGATTGGATGCCCAAATATCGGTATAATTTTATAATATAATTGAAAGCTGTTAGTAAACGAACGAGTATTAAGGAATAGCCGACTCTCCACTGGGTCAAAGTTTCTGAGCGAGCGAAGCGAGCGAGGCACCACGCCAACACTAGTTTTCATTGAATGCTCAAAACCATTTTTAAAACCACTACCCAGGTAATAATCTGTCCAGTTTTCTGTTACATTACATAGTTTTTCTATATCTTTACCATGGAAAATACCGAAACAGGATAGAAACTCGCCGATATTGGACTTATTTTCTACTAAGGCAAAGGTACGTATATAATTTTTTGAATTAATATATAGCATAAGAAGGTTAATAAAAGTAAGAGAATAAGTCTTAATTTCACTGGGTAACCTTAAATCTGGGTTTGAAGTTAACCTGTCACATCCATACGCCTATTGGGTATCCTTTTGGCGCTATCGAAATGCCCTCTAATCGGTTACAGTTGACATTTTTTGGTAGTGAAGATTCAAATTTAACGAATTTAACTTATATGTTAATAAAAAAAGTACTTTTTTTAAATTCAAAACTCATTAATTTGTTAATAAAAAATGATACCAACTTTTCTTAATTCCGGTTTTCAAAGAGTTCATAAAGATTTATTTCGAAGACAGTCAATACTAAGAGGAACAAAAGTCTATAAATTATGATATACAAGTCCTAGAAATATTTTGTTAAAAACTAATTGTCATTAATATAATTCAGTATATTATTTTAATATGAATGCGATAATTACATAAAATGAAGTGTCCTTTCTTGACAAATGTTTTATGTTATTTATTTCTTGAGCGGTTTATAATATTCAATTACTATGATTGGAATCATAAAATTAATTATTTTCATAATATCAATTGCTTACTATGAACATGTATTTGGAAAATAGATTAAAAAATGCTAATTTATATATTTTTTCGTTGCAATTTTTTTCTATATTTTCTATTCACACTCCTTGTAGGAAAAAAATTGGCATTTCTAATGAAACGATAATAATTTATTTTCAAATGTTTTAAATTAGATATACCTATTTAAAATATACAAGATTAATATCTAACTCAAAAATGTAAAATTGTAAATCGTATTCTTTAAATAATAGAGAATTTAAAAACTCATTATTTTTAAAGTTTAAAGTAATTAATATTTTGTTAACAAATTTTAGCAATCAAATTCAAAAATATCTCAAATTCCCTAACAGAATTATTTTGCTAAAATGTCCAATTTCCCCTAATCAAATTGGTGTTATATATTAAGTACTTTACTTAAATGAACACAAAAGCTACAATTCAATTTTTTTCACGAGAATATTATACGCATAGGAAATGTTATAATTAGATAGACAAATGTTTTCATCTCTCAATAAATAATCTGTTTTCTGAAAAATGAAACAGTTCAAAACTAAGCAACAATCTTTTCCAATAATTAATTAAAGAATATTTAAACCTTCATATAGTGCCCAACGTGTCAAAAACAGGGCGGCGTAACTTTGACTACACTAAAGGCGTATAACAAAATTGTATACATTCGCTTCATGTATTATTTATATTTCGCATCATTTTCTTGTATTCTTTATATAACGCACGCGAGAAGCTGGATTTCTTTGAGTAATCGAAAACAGCAAGTACTCCAATGTCTAGTGATACAACGAAATGTACATTCCACAGGTTTTGATTTATGTATCCATGAAGAATACTTATGTACACACGTATTTCGTAATTCTATTACCAAATATATTCAGTGTTACTTTAAACACATATTTTCATTTCTATTATTATTAGCATTAGTAGAAGAATCATATTAGAATTGCTACGAAAAAATTATTGTAAGTTATTGTAAAATGAATAAAAAAAAACTACTAGGCTAATAAATGTCCTTATAATCATGGGAAAATTTTCCTTGCTGGTTTGACAAAGATGGATTAGTTGGCGCCATATTAGTTGGTGCAACGAATTTTGTTGGATGTACAAAGAAATGTATATTTTCCAATGTAACGTTCTCTAATCAATGGTGGAATGAACGTGCCCAGTCTTTTCATGTACCCAAAAACTTGATTTTATAGACAATAAACCATTTTTACGAAGGCTCGTGTAAATAATCAATCATAACTGCACGCCTCATTTTGATAACATGAAAACTGAAGAGACTGCAGTTGAAAGTATTTGCAATTTTTTGAATTTATCTCAACTTTAACGACGATTTTTCAATTTTATTCCAAGTTGTTGACCTTTTCTTCATTATAATGATGCTGAATGTCCTGGAATAAATCATAAATAAAAGAAAATTTAATAATAGAAAACTTTTTATTTTTATTTGATAATGTTATAAAATTCAGAGAAATGTATGTTTTTATAAATTCATCAATAAATATTGGAAGATTATTAATTTATTATTATTAATACTATCAAACTTGGTCTGAAAAATAAAATCACTTATTAGAATAAACGAGGTTGAACTTAATTAAGAAAATTGCAAAGTCTTGAACGCGGATGCCAGCATCAAAGATTGCTGCAGGTCAGAAGACGACATGGATGATGATGAAAAGTTGATGATGGCGATAAGGATATTAAGATTAGATAAGGGTCAGTAAAAAATATAAGTTTTTAATTCCTATTTGAAGGTGTCCCTAGTGGACTTATACGTTGTCAAATAATGGATTGCTCCTGCTATTTAGAAAGTAATAAAAATATAATAAATCCAAGAAACATAATTCTCGTACGAGCGAATTACGGTTTGCTAGGGCAATACTGATGAAATAGTAATGTTGCGTACAACAGACTCCCGTTTCTGCAAATAGTAATATGAACTAATATTACAAAGATGGCAAATGTTGTACTGTTGTAAATCCAACTACATAAACGAGGTACCCAATGGTAAATTCTGATAACGTGAAATTGTCACAAGATCCATTCCAATACTTTTTTCTGATGTGCATTTTTTTAGAAACAGTTTGCTTTTTCTCCCGTATCCGAAAATTCAAGAAATTGAAGTATAATGTAAGTGATTTAATATAAATTAATTAAATGTCAGTGCTATACATATATTAGTTATCTCAGACCGTATAAGTTCCACTTTCCACATAAGTAACAAAAACGTATTTTACATGTAGTTGTAAGTAGTTACGGTACTCTAATGGAACTGACATTTTTCTCCATTGTATCATGTAAAATATAAAAAAAAAGATTTTTGTAGAAATTTTGCATATAAATATAAAATTTCCATGTAAATTACAAATTTTATAAACACGATTCTAGTATACTTTTATATAGCGACACGAAGCTAAGAGTGTAAAATTTAAGTATACATAACTGCCTACGTTACCAGTTAAAGCTCATTTAAAAGAACATTCATGATCCTTCCGAATGTCGTTGTGGACATTTTACAAAGAACTTAATTTTCTCTGGTAAATGAACCGTGAAAATGACCAGAATAATATTTATGGTTTGTTGTAAGAATGCATAATATTCATATTAAATATTAAGTTTTATATAACATAGTTACTAAATATATTAATAAACATACTTATTTTTTATAACTTTTTACTGCTTAATGTTGTAATGATCGAAAGATAAATATTATCCAATAATTAATGATCTCCCTATAGCAAAATATGCATCTATCAAAATCTTCCATACGTTTGACGTTATCAAGATATTTTAAAGATTATCTTATGTGATCATAGTTCTATTCAATTGTAAAATTGATATAATTTTTTAAGGTTACGATGCTTAGAGGACATTGATGAACTAAAACAAGCAACTGCCCTACTAAGACTATTTTCCTACTAAGAATTTTCTACTTTAAGACTAACACGAATTCTGAACATTTAAATTTGAAATATGCAATTAAATGACTAAAATCTGATAAAAAGCTTAAAATAAATCCGTCTAATATTTGTCGACATCACTCTGTATAATAGTTATTATGTTGATGAATGCACATACAATTACATATTCACAATTATCAATATGACTAAACTTATATGCAATATTTTGATGACTATTGTATAAAAAACTATTGAGTACTAAATTGGATCCTTCATGTTAAATTTTCAAAATCATGAAAGAAACGCAATCAAATTTATATTACGTCAAAATTAATCATTCAATAATATAAATTTTATTAAACTTTGTAAAGTTTTATTAACTAAATGTGGTTTATTATTAAGATATAGTTTTCGAATAAAATTGTTACTACGCGAATGAAATTACGACTTGCAGCTGACTAGAGTGTCTTAATTACACGTTTAGTAAGGTATAAATTAGTAGCCCTCAGTTGATCACTTTGAGCAAGCTATTAACTGGCTTTACGCAGTTAGAACTTGCAATTTACTGTCGTTAACATGCACGACGACAGAAATAAATGATTTCGAAGTCCACTCGTGCTAGGTCAAGTATCTACACGTTGGTGACATTTGTAAGCTACTCGTTTTGCATAGTACTTGAGTTAAGTATATTGAACACGTAGAACTTTCATTATTAATTCAAGAGTTTATAGTTTATTTAAAAAATTGTTATATTTGAAGATTGAATAAATAATTATATCTTTTGTAATTTGGAAATTATTGTTAATATGTCGAATTTGCTTCATTGTATTATACATCTTTAGAGTTATTACACATCTTTGAGTGTTTGATTATGAAATCAATTTCTAATCGATATGATTTAGGTGCTTAGAATTATGTGCTACTGCTAACATGATATTTTTTAACTTATAATGCTAAAATACTGATAATTAATATAAAAATTTTGAGTCATTTATTATTATTACTAAAATTTGAAATATCTAATATATTTATAATGGAAAATTATTGTTTTGAAAATTCGAGCTTAAGAAAAATTCTTCCAAAATCTTTCTGAGACTTGCCATCCTAACCACGAAGCAGACAATATGTTAAAGAACGTGGTAGACTGCTCATCCGAAGGTTTACCAAGAAGGTTTTTGAAGTACTGAATCCGAATTTGTCATCAGAAAGCTTCTTTATGAAACTATGATATTATACTACTTCCAATATAAGAATAAATCGGTTTTTACACTTTAAAGTTGGAATATTTCTAAAACCTCATGTGCTGGATTTTTTCTAAGCCCAAATTTGATCGATGACATACTTTAAAGCTTCGGTAAATTATTGACAGATTTTATGTTTTAAATTATATAATATTATAATGTATTTCTATTTCCATGGTTATAGATATATAAACGAGTCCCACTTCTGTGGGCGCATCAAATGTTTCATTCTGTAGTATTAACCTATTTAAATTTTATAATTTGTTTTCATCAAGTGCTGAATTATCTACAAGATGCCCTATCTGCACTGTAAGAAAAGCTATATAAGACAGACAGGAAGATCTTTAGAGGTTCGTTTAAAAGAACATAAAAGGAATATTTCGTCGTAAGATCAAGAACAATTTACCGGCTTAACACAGTACATGATCGAAACGGCACGTGATTAGACTATAAAAATAATAAAATCTTAGCCAAAGAAAAGAACTGGAAAAAAAGTGCCATCTTGAAAACTTTTTCAGAAAAAAAAAAAAACACGGATAATATTAGATTAGAAAGATAAAATCTTCCTGAAGTATTCAACTCTTTTACATCTTAAATTTGACAAAAGCAATCCAACTGCATTTAATGTTATGAAATTTAAATATAATAGAATTTCAGTTATTAACAGTGACAAAACACACGTTAAATTTTATATTTCCGTTAAAAAAATAACTGAAGAGGACTAATACATCGAAACATTTTATTACGAATTTTAATAATACTTTTATTGATTGCCCTGTAACTGTTTCTTGTAATTGTTTACTGTATATTTGTAAAGGCATCTTCCTTCAATTATTCCCTCCAATTTATTTGTTTTTATCGGCTTTTTTAAAACTGCCCTCCAATTATCCTTTGAACAATTTTTTATATTTCTTTTGTAAACGCATCGCCATCCAATATTTATATTAAAAAACATTTTTCCCTCTTTCAAAAGGTTGGAAAAGAATCAATACTAACCATCTCAATATTAAGTAACAAATTATGTAACTGAAATATGTAAACATATATTTGGTGTAAATCCTAACTACTGTATCTCTACGAGCTGAAGTTCGGTAACTTGATAGCATCAAGAATCTCAGTCGATAAATTCACCCAGGAAATGACAATGAGGGTTGCAGCCAACTCATTCGACAAAATTTGCACGGCTTCTCCTAGCCAATTTCGTACGACCGTGCGTAGCTATAATAAGCAGAATTTCGATACCGGGTATGTACTTGGGTAGATTAAATTAATGCCGCGTTCTCGAAATTACTTCATATACAGATTTCACGGAGAATGCACGCATGGAAACGGAACTCGAAACTGGGAGCAAACGATCGCGATGGTCTGGAGCTGCAAATTGGAGAAGCATACTACGACCGATCGGATGGCAACACTTAAATAACCGCAAACATTGTACCTCTGTGTCGCATTGCCACCTCCGGTTCTAATTGAGCATTTTCTCAGTAGTTAGTTTATCTATTAAGCCTGCGTTCTATGGTAATACGCGTACTACCGCAACACAGTGCTAAGTAAACTCATTACCAAAATATCACCATTATGTGTCCTTGAAGGGAATTTTGATCAGGTTACATTCCAGAATGTACCTAAGGGCTTGATCAACAATGTAATGTTTGTTCTAATCAGGGTCCGATCAGGTTTGATCAATTATCTTTTAGGTTTACTTACATTCTTGTTGATTGTCACGTCATCATTAAGTAATAACTGTCACTTGTAAGTTTAGTGATCACGCAATGACAACAAATGCCTTACTTCAACAAAGACATGCTTTTTTGATTCTTGATCAGTCCATGATCATCCAATTAGTATTTGCACATCTAATATATGTCTAAAGCACGTCCAATAGGTTTGCCGCGAAAATCTATAGGACGTCCAGTAGTACGTCCAGACGGGATGTCCAGAACATCCTATCCGCATTGGATTTATACTGGACGTACAATGGATGAATATTAGACATCCAAGAAGGACGTAAAGTGGGCATATCCATATATTTATATACGCCTCTATATTATGTTACAAATATTGGACGTACGGTTTACATCCATAAATTTGCGGACAAAAATTTGCTTATAATTGGTCCCACATTTGACGTCTAGAGATGAACGTACTTTAAACATCCACTTAGGTTCATTTTATGTAGACGTAAAATGGACGAAATGTGTACGTAGATTGTACGTCCAGTGCTGATTGGGCAAGTCAAGCACACTTGACAAAACATCCTTACCCAGATCCGATTGCGCTCAAAATTCAGGCAGCCGAAAAATATTTCTGCTTGGATATATAAACCATAATCTCATTTAACCTTTCATATTTTCATGTCAGGGATTTAAATGGTTTAACAAAATATTTAATTATTAATTAGGAGGATGCTATGCTGTAACGAACGGAGTTAATCGTTCGTAATACTGCATATTCGACGTGAAATTTCTTCAAACATAATAGGTTTTGTACTCCATTGCGCATCCGAATGAGGGTATTTCTTCAAAAGTTAACTTCCGTTGCATCAACAATGAACTTGTATACGTGGAATACAGCGCGCCTACGGAAAACGAGTAATTGCATGTAAAATACACGCTTTAATCCATCTCACATTTCCTTTATCTAAAAGTTGATTTATATTTTTAAACATATATTATAAATATTGATTTAAAGTAATTATATTATAATTATCATACCCAGAAGTAGTACATATTCTGCTGACAGTACAAGGAGAGCATTTTAATTAAAAATTAAACAATTAATTGTTCGGAAAATATTTATTTTAAGCTATATATTAAATGATTTAATTTAATACCAGGAAGAATGGAGTGGTTGGGAATACTGGATTTCATTATAATATAGAAATCAATATACTTTAATTTCGATGCACACAACATGCATAAATACTACTTAATTTATAAACGCAATTGAACGTACCGAAGTGAAAAAATGTGTGAAATACCGAATAAATTCCAGAATATTTTGTTTACGTAAATATTAATTCATCGTTAGTGATATATGTATAGAATTAATTAAATGTTTACAATACGCCGTTATGTTAATATTTAAATGTAAAGACTAATTTATAATGTATAATTATAGTGATAATATGTATATCCGTAAAGCGACAGAAATTATCTGCTCGAATACTGGGTCATATGAATGGAACAGGAGCTTCGCGAAGGAGCATCGGTTAGTACAAGCAGTGATAACAACCGAGAATAGTCAGACATTATACGGTATTATCTCTTAATTGCACTTATCATTTAGCAAATTTTTGGAAACGGTCCTTATAAAATTTGCATGTTTAACCTGTAATAGCCGAGCATTAATAAAGTAGCGACGTATGTTTTTGTTAGAAATATAGTTATTAAATTTGTTGAAACTTTTATATTTATTTATATTAAAACATTAATTTAATAACACGGTTTTACTTCAGAATGAAATGAGGCATAAAGGAAACAAGTGCAATTAACAATACCGCTGCTTTGATATTACTGTTTTACAGTTGGATAGCTGATTATGAGAAACTCGCACTGAAAACAGAGAGATTATTCGTTTTAAAACATTTCTTTTATTCCCATTTGGAAAATAAGATTAAAACATATAATACTATGGACTTATTTTGACTGTTGGTCTATATATTTTAATTAAAAATATATTTTATTTAAAAGTTGCATATAATAATTTTGTAATATAATTATATAGAAAGTTAATTGCATTCAATATTACGTCCGTATTAAATACAATGGTAGTAATGACTATTTTACTCAACAATGAGTTGGTCGTCATTAAACGGTATTGATTTATCAGTTTATTCTTTAACAGCAGAATTTATTTACAATTGTGGATAACGTTAAGCTCCGCCAGTCTGACCATTTACATTTTGTAATAGTAGGGACGCCTCTATACAATAAAAATAATAATAATGATCAGTTTTGTAATTCTATGAAAATAATCTTTATTTTACAACTTAATCTAAAAATGTTCATTTCATTCAAATGTTTGAACAAAAATTGCACAAGAAGAGAAGAAAAGATATGTTGACTATTATTATTAACGGGAGAAGTTAGCAATGTAGAAGTGTTAATTGCATATTTTAAGATATTTCATCGAGTGTGATAATAATAATAACTAAAATGTATGCATTTAAAACTAAAATTTAAATTTATACCTTTTGAAAATATATTCAGATTGTTGTGTTAATGTTCGCCGTGCTGCATTTTATAAAGTGGCAGATTTTGTGGTTAATAATTAAAGGAATTTCCAAAAAAGAGTTTTGAAGCGATTTAAAAAAAATGAAGTTCTCCTATTAGACGATGAGAGCAAATCAGAAGTCGAAAATGCGAAGGCAACAAAGATTAAACATATTACAATTTCAATTTAGTTTCACGGGCTACATTTCCATTTAAATTATTCATTCCTATTTATTAATCATAAGAAATAGAAAAATATAAATTAGGTCACCATTTTTTTCTATTTGTATTTTTACTATTCCTCGTCAGAGATTAATTATTGATGTTAAAATATTTTCAAAATTGGAGAGGGGCATATCTATTTTGAATTTCTAACTGCGCTCAATTTACATTGTATACGATTTCAAACGAGTTTCTCAACAAGACTCAGACCTTGTCGAAACCATACTTGAACATTAAAAATACTTCAAAGGTATCAATTTTTTATGTTTATGTCTTTATCCAATTTTAACATGGAATAAGATTAATTAGCTTCTTACTTAATCCATTAACGTCGAGAAGTTCAGAAATTCTACATCAATTTGCAATATACAAAGTAAAACAATACATATAATCTGAGTACTTTTTCTCAAACCAAGTATTTTAGACTAATTCATGGTCGAACTTTTCGAATTTAGAGTTTAGGATATTTAAAATTATTTTATAATATATCAACATTGAGAATAGTAATGCTTTTATATAGAGCTATTTGAAAACACTAAAATTTTAGGAAATGCATGTAGAAAAATGCACATGAAATGTGAGAAGCGGTACATGGAAAATCTGGTATAATTTAAATCGATTCCTTAGACGTTTAATAGTGCGACAATTTAATAATCCCCCGTTTTTAGACATTTCCCTTGGCCCTTGATGGATGAAAATGCAATGCTGGAAAAAACTTTTAGTTCAACAATTTAAAATATTCTGAAGACAACAAAAAAACTAGGAATGAAAAAAAATATGTTTTTGGAAAAAAGTTATTAACTTTAGTGGATGAATTTTCAGTACACGAAAATTTTCAGCTACGTAAATATTTATTAAAGTGTCATAAATATGTTTAGAAAGTATTTTTACACCCAGTGTAATCGTTTAAAAAAAATAATGTAAAGAACCATTTACGCTCATATTATACTTAATAAGTAATAATAATTAATAATTACGCTTTATTCTGAACGAAATGTGAAATTCTGTTTTTTTTTTATATTTTTCCAACGTATATACCAATGACAAATTCGAGTAAAGTATGTTGGAAACTAACGCATAATCGAAAATTGTTTTATCATCGGGGAAAGTTTAAAAAATTGTTGTCGAAATAGCGGATTATACATAGAAAAATTCTGGAATCTAAGTATTAACAGTCCGCACCTACTGCGAATAACCCACAGTGCGGCCTATTTCTACTGAAATTACTACATTTTCCTATGTATAATTCGCGCTTTGAAGGCATTTTTTTTAAACTTTCTCACGTCATAAAACAATCGAATTTTCCATTAAATGTTAGTTCTCATCATACTCTAACCGAATTTGTTTGTTTCGAAGGTTCCATCTCTGAGGCAGAAATCACCTATACTCGTGGGCATCCTCCTTTTTGTTGAAAAAATTTGCTATTGAAGGTGGGCATTTTTACTATAATTTTTTACATTGTCCGAGGGCGGCGCGCGCATGGTATCTCTAAAAAGTGCAGACATAATTTTGTTCATAAATCAGATATGGTATGATAGCTAAAGATTAGCCCAATAACTAAAGTATAATTTCAATCTTTGACAACAAATGTTTCCAATAAAAACTTGCTTATATCTGTGAAATGTACATACCAATCTCTGACTTCAGGGGTACTAATGTAGAAACACATTTTTTCTCTCCTTCAGCATAAAGAGTAATTTTTATTTTTTAATTAATAAAGTATTTTTCGTCAAACGATTTGTGGGGCAGTTGTGAAGGGCATTGGCGAATATAGAAGCTCGCTCGAACAAAGGCAATTGTTGACTCGCGCGCTTTTAACAGAAGATACTTTTTTAATATTTCCTAAACGGTTCATTGATCGCAAAAACTACATTCTAGAAATATTTATCTCATACCATAGTGAACACTTTCTTCACTAACGCTTTTTGTTTACTAAAAATTGTTTTCGTAAATGAAGCCCTTGAACATTAAACATTATCAATTTTACGTAGCATAAACAAAAAATATAATTTGCTTTTATTCAAAGTTTGTTAACTTGAGAATATTTTAATCTGCATTTCCTGCGAGTTTCATAAAATAATATTCATAACTCTGTGTTTTCGAACGAGTGAAATTTTTAATTAAATTCGTGGTCTTTAAAAAATCAGTATTTAGCGATTTAAAAATGGAGTATTAATAAAATAATATAAAATAAAATAAATAAAAATAAATAAAATAAATAAAATAATTAATTTTGTTCGTGAAAAAAAGATGCGGAACGACATTTTCAACAAGGTGATAACTAAAACGACCATATCAAACCATGGAACAGACATAAGTTTGAAATTCTAAATCATGTTTTAAATGACTTTTATTGTTCTTTAGAATAAATAAAAACACACGTATTTTTTTGTTTTGCAAACAAACAAAAAATTTCCGCAAAGTTACGAGCACTACAAAAATTTCGCTACTTTCATAAATTTTGTCTAAAACAGTTGGAAAATTATTTTCAAATCTCTCTATTCTCGTTGAAAATCCACATTTTACTATTCCGTTTTTTCAATCGAGTAGTTTTTGATATCTTTTTTCTTTGCAATTTTTTAGTTTTAAATTTTGAAAATTAACACGTCAGTTTATTAAAAAACCAAGAAACCTGATTTCCTAAAAAATGTTATTTTTTATAAATTCAATTTTTTATTATATATAGACAAAACAGAATAGTACTTTTCGGTCCTGGGCCGTAAAGTTCAATTTTACGAACCGAGGATCGCACAATCTCCAACCGAGGTCGTAAAATTATACGGCCGAGGAGCGAAAACTATTTTTCGATACACTGTTCGCAAAGTAGGCACTTTACCTAGTGTTTTAAGTCCGTAAAGTGTAGAAATCAGTCCGTAAAATCACACTTTACGGATTAAAAGGTCCTTAAAGTGTCTATATTACGGACACATGTATCAAAAAGGAAACTTTTCCGATACGTTTGGTTGACATTAAAACGCCCTGAGAGGGCATGAATTTTGTTTCTAAAAGATTTATGGGTATTTGGCAGGTTGCATGAATGTCTTCTTTTCAGTTACAAAAATAAAAGGGAAATTTTGAATATGATTTGATATGGAATTGGTCAAAATTGTTTTCGAAAATTTAGTTTTTGGACATGGGCGGCTGATTTCCTGTTCTGCTTGGGAAGTTATATTGTTGAAAACGGCTGGTGGAAGGGCTCGAAATAAAACACCCGATTTGATCGATCACCAACTCAAATTCAAATTTATTACGATCGATCGATGACGACCCGATCGCGACGCGGACCTTAACCCGATGACATCCCGAAACGTACTGAAAAACTCGATCGTCACTTTTTCTCATCTTAGTTCGACATTTCAATTTACCGCGCATTTAAATAAGCGAAATCATTATATCATATCGACGTTATAATATTCGAATTACAAATAATTTTATGGAGGTCGTCACCATTTCGAAGGGCCTTTACATAATTATCCTAACAAGACGCCTTCGTTTTAAGAGGTACCCCCATTCGGGTGTGCAAATGCGTAGGGAAAACCACATTTGTAGGAAAAAACCTACGCAGGGTACCGCAGTCGATACAACATCTATTCTGTCCGTAACATATACCATCCTTCATAAAATCTATTTTCTCCGTGTGTAATATTTTGTTCGAGATTATGAATTTTGAAAAAACAAAAATGATACCAATGTCGAAAAAAATATTTGTAGCAAAAGCGGTTTTGAACCGGAGTCGTAGTGGCCGACTTTTCGTGATTCTAACATGATACCTGTTTCTGATTAAACCAAGTTTAGTTCATTTTTTTACTGGTCTAGCCGTGCTCCATACCAGGAAAGATCCTGTTTCCATTCGGGTCAAATCAGGTCAATCCATATAGGTTATCGGTCTAATGGATGATTGAAAAGAGTAATTTCGACCTATTTTCCTCCTTTGAAAGCCCTCCATTAGCGCCTACAGCAAAGAATCGGAGCATCTGAGATATTTAAGATGCAATGTAAGGATATCGACTTTCCTTGATTTTCGTATTCAGATGTTGACTGTAGGTTTTTTGTAAAGGGCAGTACCACTAAATGCGTTCGGGCTCTAAATTTAATTATGCAGAATGACACGGTGGACGCGCAAACGTATAATGTCCACTCGGGTCGCACAGCATACGGTTCTCAGCTGGGGACTCGACCCTCTAACATATTAATGCAGGTCTTATCGGGCGCATATCGTGTTTGCCTTTGCGCGCAGTTTCCTCGCAATTAACGACGGCCGACTCTGCAAGACGTCCCTGCAGATCCTACTTTCATCCCGGGATTTAGCGGATATTCTCGCTATCTATGGACTCATTTTGTGGGACGTCCATAGGATCATCTTGGTATACTTGCACTGTAGCGTGGACCTCCTGAGCGCTCCTTGTTCCCTAAGGTCTTCTGATAAAGAGATACCGAAGCGAGTTCGCGAAGCGCAAGTGCGGAAGTTGCTAACCGATAACCGCTTCAGAACGGATGGCCTCAAAATTGAAAGTATTATCATCCTTGCCGTACATCTTTATTCTTCCGTAGGTGTTCAAATATCGTGTATTTTTATTAAATAACCTCACTTTATGTGAAAAATAATTTATAATAAAATAACTTATATTAGTGGTATCTTGTTTAATATTAGTATAGGGGAAGTCGGGGCGAAGTGACGAATCTCAAATATTTCCATTATGATGATCATACTGATTGTAAAATATCATATGTGGTTTCTTTGTTTACACCATTTTACACATTTCGAGGCATAATATTTCATTTTTCGTTCTCTTACCTACCTTTGTGAGCGAGAAATATAATTTTTATACAAAATTCTCAACTCATTTTCCTGTACTTTGTTCTCAGATTGGTAAATATTTTCATTTTGGCAGTTCAGTAATCACTATTTATATATTTATTCTGAAAGTATATTTTTTTTAATTATTTATAAAATATGAATGGTTCCTTTGTTGTATATTTATAATAAGATATCGTACCTGGAAGTCCAAATAATACTTTGGGGTGAAGCGGCGAAATTTTTTCCCGGATATCCCTATTCCATGATTATTTTATAATTTAGAATTCCCTTTTTATGAATGCATTGAATAACTAAAGATGAAGTTAAAATATGTGATCCTGATATAATACGAGTATTCAAAGCTCCCGAAGATATAATTTCTTTTTTTACTGTTGTTGAAAACTTTGATATATCTGAAGAGGTTCATCCCACCAACGTGGAAATTTTCTTTCTATTAAAACAAACAATAATAAGTTAACAGATTATGACTTGCACTTAATGATAGTCGTCTCAGAGACCTTTAAAAATAAGAATTCGCCACTTCACCCATATCGCCGCTTCACCCCGTGTTTTTTAAGTTTTTTAAATTGGCCATAGCTGGCCATCTGTAAAACATATACCTTAAATAACGTGCATGTAAATATTGACTATGAAATTACCTATCAAATGATACTTTGTATCATCCTAAATACGAAATTCAAGGAGAGATATGATACATGGAAAATTCCTCACCGCTTCGCACTGCCTTCCCCTACATTATAGTAATTTCTGAAGCTACTGTAGACGTAGATTATGATATAATACATTTTAGATAATCATGTTTTCTTCATTAACGGAAATATATATTTCAGAGAACTATTATCTGATAATGCTCAATTATTAGGATTTAGTGAATTAACCGGAAAATGATCTTCCGCGCCATGTACTATTGCGTTAATTTAGTAACTGCGATACAATAAACAGAAGATGATTTTATAAAAGATGTATTACATTATACGTAGGCTGACGCATTTTTAGACTGTCTCAAACTCTTCGCAACAAATCAGAATTAATTGCAAATACCAATTGAAAATGAATAATAAGTTATTATAAATTAGTCAATTTTCACCAATATCGAAAAATTACTAAAAATGTATTAGTATTGTAATAATTGAAAAGTTAATTTTGCTGATTGAATGGTTAAATTTAATATGTGAGTAATGAAGTATTTGGTTTTCAAGTTTTATTAATAAAATGTATATGACTAATTGAATAGGTAATTCACTTTTATTTAAATAAATCTTGTTTGAGTTTAAAGCACTTTTCTCTGAGTATAGATATGAATTATAGTACAGAAAATTTATGTTTTAAAAATAAATTACTCCATAATATATCTCTGGCGTCGTTATACCTATTGTTTTAAGTGACGTTGTTGACTATATATACATATAATAATTAGTGTTCACGATCCTCAACGTCACATTTTTCTTTCATTGACTTCGAACTGAGTAAATTTCGTTACAATTAAGAAAATTACTTTTACATGCCAGTTTTTCAGCATAAGAATATACTTTAAAATTAGAGATAGAGAAAGATTACAGTTTCAAAAGCATGTGAAAAATACTATATTATGTAGTCAATGAAAATATTTTTTTAAATCTCGCATCGACGTAACTATAACCAAAAATCTTACACCTTGGCGAAATTAATGTGTTTCGATTTATTATTGATAAGTAGAACTTTACAGGCAATTTTTCGTAAAATTTGTTTCCAATAGTTTTGTGTAATTTCTGGGGAGATTTAGCTTAGATTTCGTCAGTGATCATATAAAATATAAAGAATTACTCTTACGGAATTTCGAAAAAAATTCAACTTTCGAAGTCCCTGTGTTCGCAGCATCGGCGTTATGGCGCTGAAACTCGTAAAACTGAAATTTTTGTCATTATAGTACGGAATCTTTAGGCAGTTACTAAAAAAAATCATGCTAAGGGTTAATCAACACGACTTACAAATATATCTTATAACTTTAAAGAAGTCCTGCAGTAATCTAGCTATAGTGTATTGTTTGCGCTTCTCTTATACTATTTCAACCTACTACCTTTCATGTCGAAAAAGTGCTACTGAATTAGTTCAAGAGTAGTGCAATAAAAAAAATGAATTCAAGACGTGTTGTTAACTGCGTACACTATTATGACTCTAACCTCTTCTTCGGAGATTACAATAATACATGACTACGCTTTTAACACTAGAATAGGTTCTTTTTGATAAATTTACTGACCTCCTACTACATAGTTGATAAATCTGGGTGTTAGAGAACCCCAATGGTGATTTATCAATCGATTTTGGAGCCCCCTTGATGTAACTGAGTGAAATGTGGTCAATTATTCAATGAATTTATTTACCTGC
This sequence comes from Trichopria drosophilae, assembly GCA_030407085.1. Classification (NCBI taxonomy): domain Eukaryota; kingdom Metazoa; phylum Arthropoda; class Insecta; order Hymenoptera; family Diapriidae; genus Trichopria; species Trichopria drosophilae. The sequence goes on from CM059584.1 coordinate 41,899,585, forward strand.
TCTTTAAATTTCTTGGATTGAGAATTCACTCTTCAGTTAATGAAAATCGAGCAACTCTCGTGAAAGAGTGAATATTGTACTCTTTAAAAGTGAAAATTCACTCTTTCCTTCACTCTCAACTCCACGACTCAGAGGGAAAGAGTGAACTTTCAAACTAAGAGAGTGAACTTTCAAACTAAGAGAGTGAATTTCACTCTTAAAGAATTGAATATTCACTCTTTCCCGAGAGTTGCTCGGTTTTCACTAACTAAAGAGTAAATTCTTACTCTAAGAAATTTAGAGAGTATAGCACGCAACTATGAGTTCAAACCAATATGTCATATGGTACTTGGAGCATTGTGCAAATAGCTTCGGACATCCATTGTGTTTCTTGCTCCGAAAGAGAGTAAACGTAATGAATAATTTTATATTGCTACGGAAATATCAATATTGTAATTATTCTTTAACGAAAGTATAATATATCTAAAATGTTGTTAAACTTTGATAGCAAATTCTCTACAATTTCTGCGCGTAATGTACTATGTTGTGAAGTAATTTCAAGTCCCAAGTATTGGTATGATATTACTTCACACACATACATTAGAAGTTCTGCTTACTAAACGGATATCGAAGAAATTATCTTTGAGAAACGATTGAAATTATGCGGGAATATCGAGAAGTAATCAAAATACTATTTACAAGACATCGAATCAAAGCCATTTTTATTTATGAAAACAAATTTTTCGGATATTAACATACATTTTTACATACTTAATGATATTAAAATGAACTAAGTGTCTTATAAATATTCATTTGGTATTTTAGAATCCAGAATACCTGCATCATTTAAGGATTTTAATACATAAAATGTATAAAATTACGAGTATTGTTCCGCTGGCGGCGGGCACTAGCTAGCAGATGTCTAGACTCTACTGATACTAAAGAATAACAGAAAATTATTTGAAATACCAAAAGTGTTAAGTGATTCCGTATAAATGTTATATTAGTCATGATAGTAGGATAATAATTCGAGAATTCATCTATGTTTTACAGTAACGCAGATGTTTTCAAAAAACTATTCGAACGTTTCAATATAAATGAAAAAGGTATTTTTCATTTATAAACAGTAACGTTTTAAATAATTGTGTAACTATGATATCAGTTGACGCGACACTCAAAACTATTATTGTAATTTATGCAGCTAGAAAAAAAAAGCATTTCACTTTTGAGAATGTTAACCCTTTGCAGCATACATTTTTCTTTACACGGAAAACAGCGGAAAATTGTTACTCGGGGGTTTTCGGAGTCGCTGATTACGAATCTGAAGTCAGATTTTGACAATTCAAAATGGCGGATTCAAGATGGCCGACCAAAATGCGAAAAATTACACAAACTTGATGAAACTGGGTGAAAATTTACTTGATCTAGATAACATTGGGTACTCTATGTACTCTGAATTTTAAATGTATAAACTGTGATCATATGCGTAATCAGCGCCGTCGAAATTCCATGAAAAACCCAGTTTCATCAATATCCGGTAATTTTTCATTTTTCGGTCGGCCATTTTGGATCGGCCATTTTGAATTTCTCAAAGCCGACTTCAAATTCGTAATCAGCGACCCCAAAAACCTCCGAGTACCAAATTTGGTTCTAATTTACCCTTTAGTTCGTTCAAAAATGATTTCTTTCTAAAAAATCGACGTTTTTTAAAATTTATTTATTTATAATTGTTAATAATTTTGCGTAATTACATTTATTATCCTTTTCGTTACGTACCAAAAAGCCCCATCTATCATTATAAAAAGATTTTTTGAATATTGCTTTGAAAGCATTGAAACTATAGAGAAAAGTTGTGAATAAAAAAAGGTGGTAATCTGGGCTACCACCATGCCGCAAAGGGTTAAAATATATCCCTGAAGTGTGAATCGACGATTAAGTGTGTTCATCAGCAGGGTCTTGAATGCCTTCCCTGGACGCAAACCTCCTTTTTATTGTATAGTGTGAACAATACTTACTAGTTTCTTCAATTTCTTAATATTTTGCGAAGAAACGTTAGAGATATGAAAAAAACTATAAGAAACACGAACGAACTTCAAAGTGCCATAGTTCGAACGTGTGTTTACAACAGCTTCCTTCAAAAAATATTTATAAGGCTCAAAATTAGCTATATCAAACAGTCGCAGAAAAAATACGAAACCAACATTTCTTTAGTCATTTTTGACGCGGAATTCAGTGGCACTATAACAGAAAGTGTAGCAAATTTTTAGACACAGACAAATTTAATATTCCGTGACACCTGCTATCATTTTTAAATTATTTTCATAAAAATTCGGAATTAGATGTGATGCGGTGTTAACTCGATGTTTTGTCAATTGTGATATCCGACGTAGGTTGATTCACAATCTGCATTTAGTTGGGAGAATAAAATACTTTTGTCATTTTAATATAAGAGTAGTTAAGCACACAATAATATTAATATATTTACTAATACAGTGAATATAAAAAAATGCTATAACTTATGTACTTAACAAATAAGTGAAATAAATGCCCTAGAAAGTAATGAGTTAAACAGTCGTATGATTTTATTTGTCCAATGCATGTCTGACCGCGACGTTCGTATCTACTGCGAGACGTCCCGAAACTACATTGACCGGTAAGGGGGGACCTCGTCTATCGGGTCGAAAAAATCGACTGTTTGGAAATATTCTTAATCGATTCTTAAAACATTCAAGAATATTGTCTCAAAATTTCGTGTCGATATCCGTATTATTTAGAAAGTTATGCGCATAAAGGGAGAGCACCGTAAGTGGTGAGTATCTAGTATTTTTATGTTCCTAAAACGCGTTTTTCTCGGAAAAACATTTTTTGAGTTTGCGTACAAGATTAAGAAGCCGCTTCTCAACCGATATAGCTTTATAAATGCTCATTTTATAGATAATTAAATTCACTTCGATATGACATTAGTTGTTTTTCGAAAAAGACATTTTTTCACGTTGTTTTTCATATTTTAAAGTTGAAGTTTTAGCGACACTCTTAATTTACAATTGCGTAAAAACTTGTAATTTCAATTTTGTCTTTTAAATACGAAATGTCATATAGATACTATAATCATACACTGTAAACAAAATTTTTGTTTTCTTGTTTCAGATCAAAATTAAGGACGCGAGAGTATACGGGAGCGGGGACACTCAAGAATCAAGACGTTACATTCATCCAATCTATTTTTATACTCAATATAAATATTTTTACATAAAAAAATTCTGGCATCTTCTCTAATGATATATTAAACTACCATAAAAATTTCAAAGCGTTTTCATTTATTCTGTCTCAGAAAAAAATTCGTGAAAATCATGTATTTTTCGGCCGTGTAAAGCAGGTTGCCCCCTTAAGCCCATGCCCGTGCACAGCGCAGATAGCGTCAAACTAACAAATATTAGACATAGAAACAGGATATTTTCCAAACGTACAATACTCGTTCGTTTTCAAAAAACAATTGTTAAGAACAATTTGTAAACTTCATCAAAAACCAGTTTTTGCGCTCTGCTAAGCATAGGCTTTAATAGATTAAAGCACATATCCATTATGATAGAAATTACAAACACAAATGTAGATCAAAAATTGAATTCGACAAAATGTGCTTGGAATGAAACAAAACACATCATTTTTCACTTCATTTCGTTTTTCAATCGGTTTTAGAAAATATAGAAACACTCTCAATGTTCTTTAATCTGGAAGATCACTATAATGGAGTGGATCACTCCAAATGACATAGAAAACTGAATTTCGTTCGAATGAAGTCTTTAATGCAATCATATTGAGAACGATTTTTATCCTTCTGTATATACAAAAAGTGAAAATTTCTTTTCGCAAGGGTGATGAAAATTTTTTTTAATTGTCCAATACTTGTATATAACTTGAAAGTTTCTAACGGTAATGTAAATATTAAATCCCCGAATGCAAGTGTACAAAAATAATTAAAAATAAAAAAAGTAATATTTCAAAAATTCAATATTTTATATAGTGTAATGTCAGGAAAAATGCTGAATATTGTCGAGAAATAGCTCAACTTTAAAAAATTGAATAAGAATTGTATGTACCGCTGGCAAATTATTGAGAAATTTCGACATCCTTTGATCTGTTATCGACTTTTGTATTACTCTTCTAATATTCATATACACAGAATTCCAATGAAATGGAAATTGCAAGTGATACAAGAATGAAGTAGCTGCGGCATTTGCGATCTGAAACCTACTGATCCATATTTCTCACATTTACATTGTCACAACAACATTCTTATTGACGAATTGAAGATTGTAACTCTGTTTAAAAGTCATAATATAGACTGTGGAATTTTACTTACTTATTTGAGTGATTTAGACAGTCTTTATACATATACAGAAATAAATAGATGTTACCAGATAACATACTGATGGTTAATAATTCTGCATATCAGTAGGCAGGGATTTCCCAGTTCTTGTCTAGACATTTTTAGTATTACATGATTTCTTGTTATATTACGGTATTAGGATTGCAGAAATAAACGAATTAATATTATTCCAGTATCGGAACACCATAATAGAATATAAGAAAATAATGTAAGAATAAAATTAATGTAAATTACTAATGGAATGAAGTTGTCCATATTACTGTCATAGTGAGATTGACAGAGGACAGATTTTCTCTGATTCTGATCTACGTAAGCGGAGCTTATAATCAAGAAGAAGTGGATTAATTTCCAGTTGAGTTTCAAAGGGAAATACGAACTTTATTTTTAATAGAATTGTCATGGACGAAGTATTCGAATTTTCATTTAAACTTTACTGAGAATCAACAAATTGTATTTCTTTTTATAACTTGCAATATATTTTATACTGCTAAAATTGTATAACAGAAACAAATTCTGTTAGATAGCTGTTGAACGTGTCAAAATTAACAATGTAGACTTAGCACATGTAAAGAAGAGTTAAAGAATTTTAAATAATCGATTAGAATCTTATCCAGAAAGTAATATTATTCCTACAGGAGGATCAAAATAAAAATGTACAGAGATATTTTTCAGATTATTAAAGTCGATATTGTATCTCGGCGAAATAAAAGTTATGCTATTTTCTGAGATTTTTAAATTACTCGGCAACGAGTGAGAATTTTTCAAAATTATGGATTTTTTAAAAACTGACATTTCCAAATGTCCAAAACTCGGTCGCTACTTATCGTACAGTAACAAAATACAAAATGGAATTATTCGACTTGAAATGTACTTTTATATAAGTATGATGACAATTTTGTTGCGAATTGATTACATAGGTTTTTTTACGATTTAAGTAATAAATTTAAGATTTTTGCCAATGGGGCATTTTTTTACAAAATTTTATGTCTTTTTCAATTTAAATTTGTATGTTTCGAAATTCAATATGTTTCTCTTTTTCTGTGCGTTTTCGATGTTTATTAGTAATTCAAAACATATAAATATAATTATTATATTAAAAATAAATTATAAATTTTTTAATTAATTATGCAAATTCTGTTACCTTTATCTAAAACATGGTTTGTATTACTATTTGTCATAAAATTATTTTTCTATATTTCTTAGAAATGCATCATTTTCTGCATCACATTATTTTCGATCCTTAGCAATCTTAAGATTGAACATCTGGTACATACTTAAAAATTAAATTTACACCTATTTAGTCTCTTGAAAATTATTCCTACGTAATAGGAGAGTAATAATGACTTATTAATCTTGCGTATTATTTATTTTATAAACAAAAAACAATGTTTATTATTTACATGGAATTTATTTGCATATTTACTCACTTTAATGACCACGTATATGTTCAGGAGTTCTCGCAATTTATAATGAATTTAGCACCTTCATGTGTTTATATTCCCTATGCTCTATTCCCATCAACTCCAAGTGATGTATGAATAGGGTGTACTTCATCGGCAATTACATGCTTGACGTTTACATCAAATCGAGCAATCAGCAGAAGAATAATAGGAACTTCAAATTATTTCCTGAAATTGGTGTTTAAAAGGTCCCACTATATCTCTCATTGTAATTATGTAGAATACTAAATTTAAACGGTTATGGTTTTTGTAGTATAAATGCTGATAATAACAAAAAATTAATATTTCTATAAAATAAATGCTCTTTTCACATTTAATATCCATAATCAGGTTACAAATAAATTCAAAACCAGCTATTTCCAGTAATTAATAATTTAGTAAACGTAAAATCATATACTTTTTAGAATATTGAATAGGGAAAATTCCAATATTTCAGTAAGTAGGATAATTATTAATGCTAATTGAATGCATCTCATGAACATTGTTTAAGTTCATAAAATTCTTTAAGTTTTGAATTCTTATATAAGTTGGAGATAATTTACTAAAATAAGTATTTCCTGTATACTTTTAAATAACCCCAAAGATGTTTTTCCCTTCCAAGTAGACTTTGGCTTAATCGCATTATCGAATCGCCAATATTAAGTGTAGAAGTCTTTACAAGCAACTACGTCGCACTCACAGTTGGAAATTAAAAATAATTCAAAAAGTAATATCTTTTTAAATGTACCTTGAAAAAAAATTTCATTTGATATAAAGTACGATGCAACTCTCCTTTTGTTCGCGAAATATTACTTTTAAAAACAGAACTTTTTCGTGATTATGAGTGTGTAGAAGCGGATAGTGGCGTGAGGCGAGCAGCAGACGCACCCGATTTCCTGATTGCACAATCAGGCGTTCGCGCACTCACACATAAACGTAAATATATTTAGTACCTTTTTTTAGTTCTAGCAGAACGAATTGACAAAAATATAAAGTTAATATAAGATTCTTTTAGAATATCAATTACATTTATTTATTAGTTCAGATTGTAATCATATTTTGTAAATACATAGCTAGCCTTTTATTACGCCGATGCATTTTTTTGTTTTCGGCTTGATTTCCGGTTGTCATAGTGTGAAGCATAATAAGTAAAATGGAGGAAAAGTAAAATTTAATAACCGTATTTCTAGGCGTAAATTTTAGACCTTTTTTAATTTTTTTATCTTTCTTAATAGTCGAATTCAAGTTAAATGTGCAAAAATGAGATAGGTAATTTTTACTATGGGTTAAATTGTGAGCCAATAAAATTCGAGGATAAACCCATCGAACAAAATTTGTGAACCAAATTATTCCGTGTTAAATAATAGTAAGGAGAACGCTACCTAAATATTCTAGAGAATTTATAGTATTTTTCAAACGTTGCATTTTTTCTATTCAACAATGAGAATTAAGAAATGTACAATTATTTGAGTGAGACAATGTAAGGATTGAGTTTATCGTTTAATTAATTTTCAGCATAATATACATTCGTTTTTTTTTTAATTTCTAAACTACTGCTCATCCTCCTAAGGACGTCCTTAAGACATCCTACATCCGGAAAATAGTAACTGGATTTTAAAAGCGTTGATTTTGACGCCTTGAGAAGCTCCTGAGGATGACTTCAAGATAATATGCTGTCTGTGTGAAAAAGGCTTCTATGTACATTGACACAAAATCTAGTACTACTAACGACTTTTAATTTTCCAGCTGTGATGGTATTCAAATTAGTTTAGAAAATGTGTTTTATTTCAGTCTTAGAGAACTTATATGATGATCAGAACTGCATGTCCGTAGTTTTTTTCATATTACATTCAAGAAACTTTCAAAAGGCTTAGTGATAGTACAGTTCGTCATTTGAAATATTATTACCAAGTTTCTTTGAAAAAGAAATCTGCAGGTATTTTATAATAACACGAAGATAAGCAATCAACGAGTTACACTCATATACATATAAGATTCTAGAATTGTTTCTTCGATCACTTGTAAGCTTTCTAAATTTAACCCATTGTTTTAAATATTCAAATATATCATGCAAATCGCGAGCTTTAAATTATTCAAGATGCTGCACTATAAACTGAAAGAATCGTAAGTAGATACTACACTTAAATTTATAGTTGAATATTAAAAAAAAAACGTTGAGTTAAAATAATCACTGAAGCATACTAGCTTTTGAAAAACTCTCGCCCGGAAGTATTTACAAATAAAACATAGCGACTGGTACTAAAATTGCGAAATATTTACTATTTTAAAATCTTTTTACCATCACTATAGTACAGGAGCTTACAATACTATATTTAATGTTTTATTAACAAGAGTTGGTCAAGTAAAATCTGCCGAACCAAAAACGAAGTAACAATTATGAATAAATAAACACTTTTGAATAAATCGACAATTTTCTAGTACGGTGAAATTGGACTAACTTCAACCCAAAAGTTCTTGCACATCCAATTTTTTTTTGAAGAATTAATTCGGTTTGTGATTGTTTTGGGTACCTTGCCAAGATTAATAATAGTACAAACAATAAACAACGAATAGAGAGTATATAAGCAGTGACAAAACGTGATATAGATAATTAGTTGTCATTTAGCTAATCAATGCATTCCCCTAAAGAGGGACAGGAATGTACAATGTTTTAAGGTGGCACAGTCATTTAAGATTGGCCCTTGGTTGTATTTTGTACACTCTAAAGTACTTAAAGTGAAAATTGAGCCACTCTCTGCTAAATATGACTATTTCACGATTTCTGAAGATGAAATTTCACTTTATTACAGTGTAATGTTTCCATCTACTTTTAATAGGCCGGGGAACAAAGTTCCGAAAATCAACACACCTCGATATAGCATGGCTCCAGCGTGATTTTCTTCGCTTTGTCTTTGAAAATGTGGGCAAGAAGAAAGCAAATTAAAATACATTGGACTCACGCAATATCGAAATTTTAGCCTTTCGGGGTTTTGATTTTCGGAACTTTGTTCCCCGGCTTTTGATAAAGTGAGATTTCCACTTTAGAAATAGTGAAAAAGTCACTTTTAGCAGAAAGTGGTTCAACTTTTACTTTAAGAAATTTACAGTGTTAAAAATGTACATAATATGGATTTTAATTTAATTTTGAAAAATTATTCCTACTGAAGTATCGAATGAATTTACTAAATGTAAATATTTACGTCTTGTGTTCCGCGCCGATAAATATGAGCTTTTTTTTAGCAAAGTATAAGAAATATATTTAATTTCTTTGGAACATTAACCCATTAAATCCCGAATGGACATTTTTTCACTACAATTTTCAACGGTTGTATTTTGTGTAAAAAAAGATTCTAAAAAAATTGGCATAAGGCATATCTGACGCAAAATTAACTGAACTTTCAGAATCTGCTATTAGATTTTTCAAAAAATGCAACAGTGACAAAACTATATGCAATTTAAAAAAAAAATATGCATTTTCAAATGAACTTATTTTTTTCGTCTTTCCATATTGAAATCGTTTCAGAATTCCTCTAAAGAGTAAAGAAATCGTGGCCTCGAGCCTTAAACTTAAAAATGTGTCTATGGTTATTTTGAAAATAGAGGTGAAAGCATCCAAAATGGCCGCTCAAACACAACAAAATCACCGAAAAATTCAGGAATTTTTTATTCCAAAACGATAGACTTTAGAAAAATGTTACAGATCCAAAAGTTCTTACAATTGATCAATGAATACGCTAAATTTTTTTAAAATTTTTTTAACCCTTTTTTAATTTTTCAAAATTCTGAAATTTTGAACAATTAAAAAATGTTCAGTATGTACGGTAAAAATTTTACCTTATTCTTTGACTTCTTTTAACAACTTTTTGTTGAGTAACGTTTTTTGTGAGAATCTGTTATTTTCAAATAAAAAATTCCTAAGCTTTTCATCTTAACTAAAGCATCTTAACAAATGTTTAAGACTTGCCATGCTTCTTTTTGTGATTCTTGCTTTACGTCGACTCATAACAGATAATAGATCTTGATTTATATCTACAACTTGAAAATAAATGATTTATATCTACAACAAAAAATAATAAAATGCAAACAAAAAACAAAACACAATAAAATACAAAAAAAAACAAGGTTCTTCATATACATTTACCTACAAGCGGTAAGAACCTGGAAACGGCAAACGATTTTGACAGCTAAGGAATGTACAATCACACATAAATTAGTATAAGAACAATTAATGATAAGATATATTAGATATTATTATTTGTAACAAATTTTCTAATACACATGTAATACAATGTACTATACAAAAATGTCTACAAAAATTTAGTACTAAAAACATCACATTTTCTCCTGAGTGAATTTCATTGTGAGCAAATTGTCCGGCAATGTTGAACTAGAAAAGAAAACCTCGGAATAATCATCGAAAAGTTCAAGAATTTTTTATCTGAAAATAGCAGATTCTCGGAAAGAACGTTACTGAGCAAACGTTCTTAGAATTAGTCAACGAATAAAGTGAAATGTTTACAGAACTTTTTGAACATGTTTTTAATTTCTCAAAATTTCAGGATTTTGAAAAATGAAAGAAGTTTTCAAAAAATTCAGAAAAAAATCAGCGTATTCATTGGTTAATTGTAAGAACTTTTGGTTCTGTAACATTTTTTCCTAAAGTCTATCGTTTTTGAATAAAAAATTCTTTAATTTTTAGCTGATTTTTTGTGTTTGAGTTGACATTTTGGATGCTTTCACCTTAATTGTCAAAATGGGTATAGGCACATTTGAAAGTTTAAGGCTCGAGGCCGCGATTTCTTTACCCATTAGAGGAATTCTGAAACGATTTCATTGTGAAAGACGAAATAACAAAAAAAGTTCATTTGAAAAATGCATGTTTTTTTTTAAATTGCAAATAGTTTTTTCACTGTTGCATTTTTTTAAACTCTTTTCTAAAAATAGTGACAGAAGTTCAGTTAATTTTACGTCAGATATGCCTTATGCCAATTTTTTTAGAACCCTTTTTTACACAAAATACAACCGTTGAAAATTGTAGTGAAAAAATGTCCATTCGAGACTTAATGGATTAAATTTGATTGACATTATTTCAGAAACTAAGTTAATCTATCTTTAAATTAATTTCATCGTAATGAAATTCTACCGTGGAACGTTTTATATGAATAAATTTTCTTATTTCTGTATCTCATTCCATTGCAGTTTAGTTACTTGCAATTCTTGCATTTACTCTTACTTTTTGCGACTTATTTTGAGTCGACCGACATCTCGTTTCCTTTGTGATACGGTTATTCATGAATTTATCGAACTAAAAGCAGTTTGCCTTTTTCACAGATGATTCGGCGTAAAATTTCTTTTCCGTATTGCATTGAATTGAATTTCTTTTTATTTTTCAGCGCACCTACCGGCTTTAGTTCTTGCTTTTTGGCTTTGTCTTTATGACCTGGCTTCCTCCTTATCCGTATCAGCAACCGCAGTCGCGGCGTCTCTAATGATTGGATTTTTTGTGTACGCTTTCATGCAGAAATTTGTTTAAAGCCTTCTAAATTCGAACCGTACATACGAGTCGGCGCGTCATGAAGCGTTTTGATACGAGTGCATCCTGCGCTCACCTCATAACAGAAACTGCTGCAATAAAGAACGACGCTATTTAATTTACCCATCTCTTTTAAATCTGCATGGGGATCATCGCTATTTACGCGATGCGGAAGAACTGAAATAAAAAAAATTCTGTGAAGTTAACGGAATTAATTACTCAACTCCTAATTTAATATTAATCATGTTACATCGTGAAGTTTTTGTATATTCTTGTAAGCTTTGATATAAATGTTTCATAATCGTAAAGAAATATTATTTCCGAAAATTATTGATATCACTAATTCTTATAAAAGAAATTACGTAAAATCATAATTTTATAATTTTCCGAAATCTTAAAGTATGGGATATACAATGATGTAGAATTAATGGTATAAAAGAATGAAATTTAAGAATAGCGAACTCAATGCTGTAAATCTAAACCTAAAAATGATAACTGTTTGGTACATTCTGGATGTTCAGTTCCTTTGAGTTATGCAGGTTTTCTAGTTATTGACAACAAAACAAAAGTGAAAAATTAATCTCAGTATAAAAAAATAACTAAAAAATTAAATATATTATAAATCAAATTCTTTATTATATGCATTTAAGTATGTTTTGTTTTAAAATTCTCCTCCAAACTCAATTTTGTTGCTTCCTAAGATTCAAGTGTAAGTAGTAAAGTCTTATGGGTGTCAGACCACCCATGTTGACCTTATCATTCTGTAAATTTTTTTCAAATTTCATTTCGATACAAAATACTTGATTGAAATTGAAGGGAAAACAATGTTCTTTCAGGTATTAATGAGTTAAACCCATAAATAAGAACCCCCATAGATAAAAGAGCGTTATCTTCCCTTTTACAATTAAATTTAGTTTCATATGAAAATAAAATTCCTCCCAAATGAAGAAACTAGAATATCTCAAATTTATGAAGAAAATCCGCATTATATACCGCTGATGGCAATACATAATAAACATTGTAGATCCAAAAAAATATATTTCTATGGATGGACTTATATGCAACAACATTAATTCAACCATCAAATCCTCCTATCAGAACAAACTCTTATACAAAAACACTTATGGGAGAGATTGTCTTAAAAATATATCTAGGAAGTACAGATGTGAACTAGTTATTTATATTATATATATTTAAAAAACGGTGGAGATAGATATTTGAGGATAAGCAATGAATGAAAAAACGACAAATCAATGTGCAATGGTTGTAAATGAAAGATGTTCTTAACAGGAACACTAGCAGGTTTCTTTTTTTTTTGTACTATGTATACTAACACACGCGAAAATAGCCTTATATCGATGAAAAATATAAGCAAGGAAATAAATTCAAGTAACAAAATCAGTCGTAAACAAATTTATGTGCGAACCCATTTCGAACTCGATTGTCATAAAAATGTTTTGTTCCTGTTGCAACGCCAATCTTTCACAATATTCTTTCAAGATGATTCAATGGAAAATGGATTGTAAAGTTATATAATTTTACAGAAGCATGATGGAAAATAAAATACCCGTGAAAATTGTTGATGCTGCATCACCGTAAATTGTACTACCTCACTGTAAATTCACAATTTTCACTTGTATTTTAATTTCCACCTTATCACTTTAAAATTACATAAATAAAAATTTGCTCTGCGGTTTTAGATTAGATAGCTAGGAATTATAGCTTTTTTAAGGTTTACAGTTTAAAGTGTTACTTTATAAGTTTTCTGCAATAAAAAGTGATATTTCAATGTATAGAAATAGAAATGACGAATGAATAGAAATAAAAATTTAGTGTCAATCAAATTTTATTACTTAGCTTAGTTAGCATGTAAGTTCTTTTCATTATTATATATATACATATATTGCAGATTTAAAACCATAATGATACAGACCGAAATTATTAAAACACTGTAAACACTAATATGCATCGAATAGTCTATTACAATATAAGTGCTTGAACTAAGTGTTTTGCAACTTTTATTTATTAATACTTCGGCTGGCCTGTCGTCGGGGTCGAAGTTTTGAAAATGCTCATTTTCATTTTTCATACATATAAGAAACACTATATTGTTGTAACATATCTATCGAAGCCACTTGGACCTAAATATGATTGGACCCCCAAATATTGATATAATTTTATAATATAATTGAAAGCTGTTAGTAAACGAACGAGTATTAAGGAATAGCCCACTCTCCACTGGGTCGAAGTTTCTGAGCGAGCGAAGCACCACGCCAACACTAGTTTATCATTGCAGATATATTTGTTAATTTTACCTTAATTCAAATTATTGTGTCAAGTCTGTATTTTTCATATCTTTTACTCTAATATCTGTATATGTACTCTGTAACTACTCGATGTATTGGCTATGTAGCAGTTGCTCGAGTCATAATAAAGATTACTACTACTTATAGCATTTTTTTAAACGTACATTTGAACATTTGCAAGGAATGGAAAAAATTAAGTTTGCAATTCATTTGTTTGAAATCCGGAATATTTATTATAGCTTTTTAGTTATTCGACGTCATTTACAATTCATAAGTACAAAAAAATTGTTTGTACAAAGTATAATAAATATGTATACATATATCTTCAAATGTACCATAATACTCTACGTTATATCACGCAAGAACTTTTGATAACATGGTTTATCCACCTCAAACATACTGTTGTAGAATATTTTAATGAGGTTACGTTTAATCTGTAACCTATTTTTCATAAAATCGATAGCACGTTATCGAAAACCTGAGCTAAAAACTAGTTTCTACCAAATTTTTATGTTGTTACTTTTTGTCCACTTTCAACCGTTCTTTCGCAAATTGATCATATACTTAAAAATAGATTTTTTGATTCAGGGGGCCAAAAATGACTATTATACGCCTCCTTTTGAAAGCATGATCTGAAAACGGACGAATTTTTGAAAAAAGCTTATAAATGCGATTTCTTATAATTTTCTACATTACAATACATTATGATAATGGTGCACTTTAAATTTCTTAAAGTGAAAGTTGAGCCACTTTCTGCACTATTTTTAATGTGGAAATTTCTCTTTACTAATAGTGGATGCAAATATGCCACCCTAATAAAGTGAAATTTCCACTTTAGAAATAGCGAAAAAAACACATTTAGCAGAGAGTGGCTCAAGTTTCACTTTAAGAAATTTAGAGTGTGAGAGACAACAGAAAATGACAATTGTAAATACAAATAAAAAGCGCAGTAGCGGGGTATTACACGAATTTTCCATTGTAAACATAAACATTACTGATTGAAAAATAAAGTCGCTAGTCAATGCTGCGCCTCGTAATGATTCCTAAACATGTTTGTGTAATAGAATTAATGGTCATCTTACTCCCCCTAAATCGAAAAATATTGTTTGCGCCACGGGCGTAAAACGATCATTTCACGCCCTTGGTACGAAAAATACTAATAAAGAGGAATTATTTCCAATACGGAATTCATATCACGCTATAATTTATGAATTTTCGGATAAATCAGATATCGAGTATGAATCAGATATTTTCATAATGTACATTTGAATACCATCGTTCAGTTATCATCTGAGACTTAATAACCTTCAGCAAGGAATTCATCAATTTTTAGTATTTTCAATTTGACGAGTTATTGCGAGAACGAAATGTTCAAAGTTAAATCTGAACATTTCAAGAGTAAAGTTGATAAAAAAGAATTTTTCACTTTACGGTCGTACTTCAATTCCCACGCCACGTGTACGAGCTACGTGCATAACTTAGTGTCGATCTTTTGAATACTAGGAGAACCCTAGAACATAATATCATCTTTTATAAAAGGAATTCTATTGCATATAGTGAAGCTTCGCTAAAGACCTTCAGCAAAGATTTATGTTATTAAAAATCGGAATATTTTCGAAATAAAAATTGGGTTACGACATATTTTCTGAAGGTACTTGTCGAAAGAAATCCTTGACAGCATAATGTTAAATAGATATAATTATCAGTAAAGTTATTAAAAACTTCTGTGACCGTCATGGTAAATACACGATGCATATTCTAAAAGATGTTTTTAAAATTATAGCTATGAAAAATTATTACACACTCCTAGCAATAAAAAGATCCGATAAAAGTAATATTTCGTGAATATAGGATGAATCTTTTGTCGAAGATAAAAAACGCATATTTGTAAGCAAGCACGTCATACACAGATTCAAAGGTATGCGAGTAGATGTAAGCGGAGTGTTTGAGGAAAAGATTCTAGTACCATAAGAATATAAAAAAAACTAGGATCGAGAAGGAGAGAGATCTTTCACTTTATTCACTGCAAGCAAGAAAAGCGAAACGGTGTATATAAAAGAACGAATTCAGAGAAAATCTCTATATGGCCCGAAACGCAAAATGCCAGTATTACAAAAAGTACGTCGACGCGACGTTCGATCAGAGCGAATATGAGCTCACACTCTTCTCTTTGTCATTGTTCCATGCTTCCTCTGGCCCCAAGCAGCTGCCTTGCCGAACGCTCGAATGAATACTAAATGCTGAAATTTCCGAACCGCTGTACAGAGAAGAAAATTTTCCGCTGCTTTTCATGCCTTCGTTCCTACTCCTGCCTCAAGATCAACGAGAAACGGAAAAAATAACTTTATTTCAATATGCACATTCATGCGCGAGCGATGTGCGAATGTGACTACTCCCCTCTTGAGATTCTCTAGGATTTTAATATCGCATAAAGGTGTTTAAGCGCAAAATATGGTACCGGAAATAACGGATTTTTAATGTACCCCAAGAATTTCTATAAAGACAAATCCACGAATACTTGGTATTAAAAATGTATATTAAATAGTTTGTATTAAAATTTTTAAACTGGTATCGTCTAGTTTTAATATTATGTAAATAATGATGTAAGCCACAATATCGCGAATCTATTACAGCCGTGATGTTATACCAGGGTCATTCCACGTCAAAAATATCAAAGTTGTGGTGGGGGTCGCGGAATTCAACGAAAATGGAATATTTGATAGGTGTAGGTGTGGAAAATATCATGGTAAAATATTTTTCAAAAATTTTCAAAATGGCGCCCGTGACGTCATGATCATTGAATTTCTTTAAATTATATCTATTTTTCTAATTATCGCATTCAAATGAGACTACGCGCATTTTGTTTATAAAATTAAGTAATTTTATTGAAAAATAAAATAATTAAAAAAAAATTTCATTTTCCCAAAAAACTGGCCGAAAACATTTTTCAACTTAAATTTTGGTATTGAGCTCGTGCTTTTTTTTAAATCTGCTATTTTATCTTGAAGAAAATGATTTCACCTATCATTTCCAAAAATAAAAATGGCGGAGGCTCTTCTTGTTTTTAAGTTATGATTTTTGAGAGAGCGCAATTCACTGTGCTCAACTATCTAATACGCGCCGCAGCACTCAATTCAATGTTGCATATTTTTTATTCTGAAACGTATCAGCGCCGATTTTTTTTTCACGCAAGTATAATGTGATGCCGTTTGTATATATGCCAATCATCGTGAACATCGTGTAAAATGGCTATTTACAGAAATGTATATGTAACATCTTTTTCCTATTATAGTGCGCAAAGTTCGATTTTGCGCACGTATTTGCGTGTGCAAAGTGCCACTTTCCCACACTTTACTGACCTTATAATTTAGCGTGCGGTAAAGAAAATTTGCGTGCGGTAATGATGTTTTGCGTGCGGTAAAGTAGCGCTATAGGTATACAGACATGTAGAATAGACCTGTCAAAACTTTCATTTGTTTTACTTTTCAATCGCTGTTCTTCAGTACGGAAAACGATAGGTATAGGTTAATTCTATATAAAATAGTAATTTAATTGAAAATGTACCCGAAAACGCGAATGCGAATGAATATTTAAATTCATTAAAATTTATATAAAATATTAATAACAATTAACAGTAATAACGATAATAAATAATGTGTTACCTAGATATTTATAAATTTAGTCTATTTATTTCAAAAGCTTTTTTAGTCTATTTATTTACAAATACTGCTTTCGGTCGGGGGGGCTCTGCCCCCCCGAACCCCCTCTTGTCCACCGCCCTTGCACCGCCACTTTAAATGTTGTATGTAGGTGTCGAACTTCGCGCACTTAATAGGAAAAATAGTATACGATACTCGTGTGCTGCGTAGGTGTTCCCACACTTTGCACACTTGTATCGTAATGTACTATTACGGCGTTCCATAGAGATAAACAAAAATATTGTCTTGCCTTAATTTACTTATTATTCTGCATAATTCTAAACAAATTTTATTATTTTTAAGCAATTAATTATTTAAGTTATTATATTATATATAATATATATTTTTAATTGTCATGGCTCCTGTCAGTCGTTGTTGTAATCCTTTCAAGAAAAAGGGACATACATCAAAAGTTGGAAGAAAACAGTTACGCAAAATTAATAAGGAACTTTGTAAAAAGTTTAATCTTAATTATAATACATGGTTAAATCGCGAAATTTGTGATTCTTGCCGATTAATGCCATCAAGTAAAAGCTATAATAAAGACGCTGACGATTTTTCTTATGATTTCCTTGCCTCATCATCATTCCAGAGTAGCAAAGAATTACCAGGTTCTGAAAACTCAGATCAGCCTTATGACCCTGTGATTGAAATATTGAAAACAAAAGCAGGTGAAGAAATAGAAAAATACCAAATTTTTTTTGGTGAAGATCAGGTTGCCTTAATTAATTTAAACAAAATTCTGGAACTTATGTTCGAGATAACAATTTATTCGTCAGAATTTATTAATGTAAATATTCAAAAAGAAAATTTATGCAAACAGTTTTAACCGTTTTAAATGAAAAAATAAAACATTAAACAAGAAAAAATTTAAAATTAAAATAAAAAAAAAAATAAAAAATAAAAGCCAACAAAAATCGGGCCACACTTTCGGTACCTTCACGTGGTTGGCCCTGGGTCGAGCAAAAACCGAAAATTAGTTTTTATTATATAAAATCAACACGCATAGTACTATTTATAAGAAATAGTAATACGCAATAATAATATTAATTATTATGTTTTAATTTCGTTTTAATGGCATCGATAAAAAAAATCATTATTATACAATTGCTATCAAAGAAATGTCTATGTAGTATGTTAATCACAATTGTAGATTTTTAACATTATTACTGTGTAGATTGCTAGTTTATAAATATTGAATGATCATTGCGTGATCCTTTTAAGCTACTAGTTTAAAATGAATTACATTTTTTATGTACAGTGTTTCTCTTTTTAAAATTTCATTTTCGAAAACTTCTTAACCCTGCGAGAGCAATCTGTCATGATTGCACGACAAATAGCGCATATCGGATAATTGAGCACAATTAATTGCGCTCTTTAAAAAATCATAACTTAAAAACGAGAAGAGCCTCCGCCATTTTTATTTTTGGAAATGATAGGTGAAATCATTTTCTTCAAGATAAAATAGCAGATTTAAAAAAAAAAACACGAGCTCAATACCAAAATTTAAGTGGAAAAATGTTTGCGGTCAGTTTTTGGGGAAAATGAAATTTTTAAAAAATTATTTTATTTTCAATAAAAGTACTTAATTTTATGAACAAAATGTGCGTAGTCTCATTTGAATGCAACAATTAGAAAAATAGATATCGCAATTTAAAGCAATTCAATGATCATGACGTCACGGGCGCGAATTTGAAAATTTTCGAAAAATATTTTACCATGATATTTTCCACACCTACACCTATCAAATATTCCATTTTCGTTGAATTCCGCGACCCCCACCACAACTTTGATATTTTTGACGTGGAATGACCCACCATTAACACGACTTAGTGCCTCAAGGAGTTTCCGAAAATTTCCACAAAAATCGAAAGAAGGATCATTCCTCTCAATGGAAATCCTGCCCACTCGTTTGGATAATTCGATAAGAATTCAAATGCTCATTTTTTTTAATTTTATGGAGCTTTCAAGACTTTTCTTTCACCAAAAGCCATTACAGTGACACAAAAATCTCCATATCAATGAAATATGAATAATATGCAAGTCATCGTGAACTTGGACTAACTTTAACCCAAAAGTCAGCACATCCAACTTTTTTCTAATATTGTTTCAGTGATACCACGAGATTATTTATGGACCAAAAAGAAAAATTCTGACAAGGAAATTTTAAATAAACTGAATATTTCGATTGTGTGTTGCCAAGAATGTATATGCAAAACAATCACTCCAGAGATTGAATTTGCTTCAATTAAAAAAAATTAGTTCTAATAAAACCAATAAACATAAATTGTTATTAAATTATTAAATTAATTGATGGGTGACCAGAGCCAATAAGTACCTGAGGTTCACGCGTGATCTGATCTGCTTTTATATACCCACAATTACGAAGGTACTGACTTCATGGATTGGACTTGTCGATCAGAATAGGATCACTTAATTATCGAAATCTAATCAAATTCAACTTAGGGTGTCTCAAGCGATAGCATCTAATTGAAAATGGTTTGGTTCAAAATCGTCCAAAATGTGGAACTTATTGCAAAATCACAATCGACTAGTGCAAAAGTCCGCAAAACGATTCAGCGACCTCAGTTGAAGCTCCAACTACACTGACGAAGAGATCGACACATAAAGATACATGGAAAAATGGAAAGATTTCTTGAAAAATAAAATGAAAGCACCGATATCTGACAACTATTGATATCTCCCGATCAATTGGCTGCAACTTCTGGAACATCACGAACTTCTGCATATGGCCAAGAAAATCATCAATCTGAAGACCACTAGGAAAAAACGGAATGAAATTCTTGACAGTTTCTGCCGAACCTCCATAAAAGCAGGTCAGATTAAAAACGTCTATATTGTCAAAATTCATTGTCCGGTACATTTCATCGTCTCGGGCGATGATAGAATTTGTCATATTTTATGTTTGTGATAATCATAAAAATGTATTTTCGGTATTGAAAGCTGTAAAAATTTGACTTCGCAGATTGCACTTATTCCGTATATGGATTATGTTTTTGCCAGCGCAGATTCATGTTTCACGTGATCCATAAAATTTCATTTTTCGTACTAAAAGTATGCCGTGAAATCGGATTTTACGGCTATAGTACCGAGAAAGTATGTTTCATTATTTGTGTGTAAACATCATTATAAGGATACTTTCCGATATGAAGTGGCTATTTTGGGCACAGTAACTTTGAGGACATACAGCTATATTACAATAGAGAGACAGAAGAGTTTCTGTAAGATATGACAAACTCTATATTGATGATATATACAGGGGGATTCTGCAGTGATGCTCCACCCGTATCCTAGACAATGAAGTGGCCTAGAGAATGAAATGGGGGCAATGAAATGGAAGACGATGAAATGGGGAACGATGGATTTAAACACGAATCACGGCTATAATTTTTTTCCTTTGAAATGTTCATTTTTATTTGAAAAAGTGGTAGAGCTTTTCATGAAATACAATAATTATTTGATGGCACTAATAATCAAGAAATGATATCAGTTGAAATTCAAAAGAAATCCTAATTTTGAGATAACATATTGTTTGTTCCACTGACAGCACTAAAAATAGTAGAGAATTCTAGTTAATTGAACAAAATAGTTGGGTTGCTATTGACTTAACAGTACTTGGATAATCTCATACAATCCGAATGTCCCATTGTTAGGGCGACCGATAAATTACGCGTGGAAGTTGACTATCGCGCGCCGGTACGACGAATGAAGAACACGTGATTGGAATGAAAGATCTGCTAAGTTATTAATTACCCGAATATTAGTGTGCCGGGTCGAGTGTATCAATTTTATATTAAATCCGACATCCAGTGAACCTTCGAAATACTAAGAATTGATGGGGAATATCACACTTCACTGCTGATAAATGGTCTTATATTATATACATGTATGTTATCCCAATTAAATTTTGTGGTGATAGCCGAACTTAATTGGTGCTTACAAACGAACCTGTTTAATTTTCGTCACCAATTTTGTAGTTATGCAAAGGCAAGTACGTCCAACTAAATAGATTAGGTTAGAAAATGTATTTGTTTCCATTTATGATTTCTGCGGAGGTTATGACACATACCTTAAGGAAGCATATACATATGAAACATGTAATCGCGATAATATGATTTAAGTAGGTCACTTAGAAGTTAATAGTACTAACTATGAACATTTGTAATACTTGCCTGTCTGTATTTTGTCAGGGACCGTATGCAAATATAAACACCCACACAGTAAACATTTTTTTGGCTATTTAACAAATTTATTTGCAAATACTATTAAATATTAGCTACGGTAGCGATTTTCGCTGGAATATCCAAATATCGTTATGAATTGATTTAACTAATAACAATGACTCGCTCGTAAACGAAAACATTTTTAATTTAATAAAGCATTGTAAAGACAACAAAATTATTTGTATTTACACCGAAAATTAAATATTCTTAGGTATCACAGGTAATATATTAATAAGATATATCTAAGGATTTCTTATTTCAGATGAAAAATTACCAAGTTTAGGTGTTCAATGTAAACGAAACTTTTGAAAAATTAATTGGCCTTGTTTTTGTTATTTACCTACATGTATTTGAAATTGCACAAAAAATTAATATAGATATCCTTTAATCTGTGAAACAATTGATGGCATAAATCGGATTTCAATATACTTTCATTTATATTCGTAAGTAATTAATGAAATTCTGTGAAGCACACAGAGCTCTATCCGTGTGTAGCAATGAAAAAGGAATTTTATCTCGCGTGGAACTGATTTTACGCAATTACATAAGAGAAAAGTGGCGGTTGCAGTTATGTTACTGTATTTTGCCTGTAAATAGTTCTCAGTCCGTTTGTGAGACATTTTATATGTTCATTAAATGCATGAATTTATCGACTATGTAATATGGTTCTTTATCATGTCTTAAAATACTTTTTCCTATTATAGTGCGCAAAGTTCGATTTTGCGCA
Organism: Trichopria drosophilae; assembly: GCA_030407085.1. NCBI lineage: Eukaryota > Metazoa > Arthropoda > Insecta > Hymenoptera > Diapriidae > Trichopria > Trichopria drosophilae. The sequence goes on from CM059584.1 coordinate 41,921,898, forward strand.
CGTATTTGCGTGTGCAAAGTGCCACTTTCCCACACTTTACTGATCTTATAAATTAGCGTGCGGTAATGAAAATTTGCGTGCGGTAATGAAGTTTTGCGTGCGGTAAAGTAGCGCTATAGGTATACAGACATGCAGAATAGACCTGTCAAAACTTTCATTTGTTTTTCTTTTCAATCGCTGTTCTTCAGTACGGGAATTCGGGAAACGATAGGTGTAGGTTAATTCTATCTAAAATAGTAATGTCATTCAAAATGTACCCGAAAACGCGAATACGAATGATTATTTAAATTCATTAAAATTTGTTCAAATTAGTAATTGCATTGTAACAATTAATATTAATAACAATTAACAGTAATAACGATAATAAATAATGTGTTACATAGATATTTATAAATTTAGTCTATTTATTTCAAAAACATTTACAAATACTGCTTTCGGTCGGGGGGGCTCTGCCCCCCCCCCCTTCTCCACCGCCCTTGCACCGCCACTCGCTTCTCTCGGGCGGCAAACTGCGCTCGTGCGGGAACCACCCACTTTGCCCACTTGTATCGTAATGTACTATATTATTGTTTACCATATAAATAATAGGATAGGTAAAAAATCTATTTTAACGCGTTGAATCATAAATGTAAATACAAAGTGCGTTTTGCAACTTTTAAGTATGTGTTTAACGTGTAAGTTAATACCTCATTTTCACCTGGTTATATTTTGCTTCAATTGATTTACGAAAAGAACAATTAAAAGTTTGCTTTTCGACAAATTAATGTAAATAGGGTATACTACATTTATATGTAATACTTTTATGGTTGGCTGCTTACACAGAATTAACTAGTGTTAAAAATACATTATAAAATGTTGTTTTGAAGCCTGGAGTAGTTATACCTTTACCAGGGCAGCTGTCGTCAGTAGAAAATTAGTATATTTTTAACGTTTAGGATGAGAAAGGTGTAATGTAAATTACTATAGATGTAGTATTTTCATGTTATTGCTTTTTTTGTAATAGCTCGCAAGGTTTATGTAAGATTATTCACGTCGTATTTTAGTTTGAATACAAGGGTCAAAAAAGATATAAAAAGACAGTTGTGTACATTTTCAAACTCTCTAAAATCTAAAATACGGATAGTTGCCAAAATAAGTGATAATGATGTATTATCTTAGGTATATATCCAATTCAAACCTTGTCCTTATTTGGACAATAAAAAATGATATGGTAAAAATATGCTTTATTAATGAAAATCATAATTCCTTAAATAAATGTTACCGTTTGATTGTATATACTCTGGACTTTATTAATGCCTCGACATTAACATACAAAATATACATTAATATTATTCAGTTGATAAAATAAATGAATAAGAAATAATAACTGGTCTTTGAAATGATCTAAAAAACTCATATTTATGAAAATCACATTTTTTCAGGATACCATTTATACACTAGAAAGTCCATTATTACCACAACTATTATTACTAGTTTGTTACCCTAACTACATATTTATTGGGGCAGCAAATTCTTTTTTAATGTACCTATATTAGAAGATATTACATGTTTGTATGTATCGCCTTTGTACTTATAACATTATTAATATTATTACGAATGACTGAGAAAAAAAGTCTTTGTTATCGTAATAAATAAGTTTTATAAATACTTAAATTCTATGGTTGGACATGGTACTTTAATATTGGCTTCACAACCTGACAACCAACGTAACATTCGGTGACTGCTGCCACTTTTTGAAGATAATAGTCTGCAGTTTGCAGAAACAATAAAATACAAAGCGATATATAAAGTAGTACATACTAATTAATACATGCTTTTGATCGAACGCGGAAAGAAGCGTTTGTCTGACCGAATAACTAAGTAGTTCGAGTACAAACTGGTTTGTTTCCAGTTACTATATAGCTTCTAATCCTAACTACTTATTTATTGGGCGAGCCAATTCTTTTTTAATGTGTATTAGGGTCGAATATTCACATCCTTCACTCCCTTCAATTTATCATATAGCTATAGTCCACATGGAATTATATTATAAATTACATACACCCAAATTGCTTATTTTAGAAATAATTGTTATATATTTGTCCTGCAAAAGAAATATATTTAACCTTATAACTGTTATCAATTTGATTTCTAAGACTTGCTTTTTTTTCATTTCAGTTAACGCATTTACATAGGTCTCTTTGCTATTTGCTATTACTATATCGAAAAATCGATAAATATGTATACCCATTGTATTTTTATTTCATTCCAATATTTTGCACAGAGCACTACTAGGTCTTAAAACATTATTTTTATACAGAAATAAAATATACTTACAAAACGTATTTTTTTATTGTACACTCCCCAAGAAATCACATACTAACCTGCAACAAAAAATGTCATACAGTTATTGTAATATATATCAGAAATATTAATGAAATATAATAATAACTGAGAGGATGTACTATTTTTTCTAAATACGATATACGATTACGATTAACTTTTAGATGCTAACATTTTTCTTTATATATATGCGACTTATCTGCAATTTGTTAATGAGGGTTTTTGTGGATGTTGCTGAATCTGCATTTTGAATTTCGAACTTCAATGTAGTGCATTGATTCAAAATATCGGAGAAAAATGCAAAAAGTTGATTTTTTGAAATTTATTTTTAATTTAGAATTCAAAACAATTAACATCTGATTCTTAATAAACTTTAAAAAAAATAGAAAATATATATTGTCATATTACATTCAAGGATTTTACATTTTTAAAATTGATTTCTTTCTTCAAAATGACCCGTTCTTTCGCACTTTATTTGTTTGCATTTAATAGACAATTAATAATTATAATTATTTTTTGTTATTTGCTCTACAGTATATTTAGAACATATTGGTACCATGTGTGTGGTATAATAGAAGAATTATGTAGCAAAATTCGACAGATCCAGTAAAACAATGTGTTTCTCAAAGGATCACTGTGTATGTAAGGGTTAAAATAATTCTAATTGTCAGTTAGGTAATTTTAAAATATTTATTATAGAAATAATTCCTTATTCAAAAGGAACTCAATGTAACAGTTATTATCGTAAATTAATACGTTGATAACAATAGTAGTAGAATTATTATTAGAAGGGTATCGTTTTCCTAATAATAACTGTTTGTTATTATAATAATTAGTGCAGTCATTAGTTATCCTCTGTAACATTCAAATTATTACGATGGTGATTAAGTATGGAGATCTTACACACAATTACTAAAGCCCATTATTCTATATAGTTTACAATAATACTTGCCTAAATTAGATTCTCAACTATTAATAATTCTATCATAATAATTTATACAAATTAATTTCAATTACAATATACTATTAATTGCAACTGACGATTTAATAATTCAGATGTAGAAAACGCAAGTTTGTATTGTTAGTGAATTTCAAGTGAAGGTCTATTTATTACATTGTCTATATAACAACGTAAATGCAATCTGTTCAGTATCTTGTTCTCGTTGAAAAATGTGCTGCTTAATTTTATTCTATACTTTGAAATAAAAAATTCTGTGCTAGTCGAGTGTTATATCTGTAAGTATATAAAAATTGTAGTAAATAAGACATTAATTCGCATAATAAGCACACAATAATCAATTTTTCTTAACAAAAATGTAAATCCTACTACTGCCTTCGGAATTTTAATTTTTAATTTGCTCGTTCACATCAATTCATCGCTTTTCTTAACATAATTTTCAATAATTGCCAATTAATTTCTTTTCTGTGAATTATGCTGTCAATATTTCATGTTTAAATGATCTTCATGTCTAGTCACATTGAATGATGAGAACAATGTAGTTATATATTGACATTTCGATTGATGTATATCCTGTCGATAAGAGCTAATTTCTTCTCGTTTTACGTATTTAGTACAGTCAATAAGGTCTTATTTTTTATTTATATAAAAGGGTCAAATATCAGGAAAACCAATATGGTCGCTGATGTCATGATTTAGAGGCAATTCTGAATTAATCTTACACTAATATTTTACGTTACTTCGTACTGACGGTATTCTTTTACTTACAGAAATACGGTTTATGTTTTCTTGTACAAATAAATGTTGTTATTGTATTAAAATGTATTCTGAATATTAAACGTTAAATTTAATTTGTTGTATCTCTGTACATGTAGATAGGTAATCTCTGCTGCTTCCTGAGTATAATGAATAAAATTTAGTTTAGGTGTATAATAAATTAAAGTTTGAAGAGTCCTGATGCTTTACGGTAAGACGTCTTTAAGATCCATGAAATACTCCAAGTTGAAGTCGCATGTCATGAATCCCAAACTAAACGATAATCTATCTGTAATGATCACTGTATATATAACAGTCTCTATAAACTGAAGACATCAGTTTTAATAGTTCTCATTATAGTCAAGTGTTTAATCAATTCCATGAAATCTTGAATACCGGAATAAAATTGTCAATTAAAGCTATTATTACCATGTTATGAAATCACCATTCGACAAAGTCTGAAAAAGTTTTTGACTTATTTGCACACCTTTAAAAGCAAATAAAATTTACGTTTAATGTTCATAAAGTTCTTTATTAATAATCTTATTATTGTATCTGATAAAATACGAAATCTAGAGATTTAACGCTCAAAATTTTATACTACATATACTATTCTATACGGGAGAGAAGTTTGGAAACTCCAGTGAAATTTCTAGTTTAAATGAAACTGGAGCTAATACATCTGGAAACTAACCGCAACAGAAGTTAATTGAACGGATTTTTCTTGTCCTCGAGTTAGTTAAATTGAAAGCTCACAAGCTGTCAACTTTCAAGTAGTTGATCGTAATTTGAACGATAGTAATCAACCTTAATCGGTCTTTTAGTTTCAATATGCAGCTATTTATTAAAAACGGTATGCATAAGTTAAACCTATTTAATTTGTAGAAAATTTTGTAATTGGTCGTCCTGTCTTATCTAGATCGCCATATTATATTTTTAGTTTAATATAATGTTTACAATTTAAGAAATTAAATAATTTAATAGGAAAATATAATAACAATTTTAATATATTATTTGTATCGGAAAATTGTTTAATGTTAGTCAATTTGACTAGTTTCAAATATCTGTGATGCTCAGTGGGTCCTCTGTATTTCATTTATTACAGTAACAATCTTCAAGTAGTTAAAATAACTGGGCATGTAGTTTTTGCAAGTTAATTTTCCAGGAGTATGAAAAAGTTAATTACATATTTGTACAAATTTAACTACCAACCAATAACCGTACTTAAAATAATCAGATTAACTATTTTCAGAGTGTTTACTTAGTTGTTACAGAACGTTTGAATGTGAAGCCCTCTTTACAGATGTCGAATTAGTGCAAATCTCATAATAGCATTACACATTAGTATGATTTTTGTGTTAAAAATCAAAAAGTTACTTAAAAGAAGCGATTAATTAAAAAATATATGCGAGAGGTAAATTTAAATTACGATAAAATTACATCCACATAATCCTTAAAATGCAGAGTCGGATCTCCAATTAAGTTTGATGATTACATCAACTAATAGATGAAGAAACTGTTTATAAATTCATTAAAGATAACCGTATCTTCATTGATATTTACAAAGTGAAGCATATTCAAGTGAATTTAATTCAAGTAAATTATCATAATAGAAAACTACTAATTACTTAAGCAGGTTGTTAAAGTTAATTTCTAAATAGCAGATTTGAAATATGACTTTACTTGACATATTTCCGTATAACTTTTAAAGTACTTTTTAACATTAGTACCACTGCTTACAAAAATATTTTCGTTAGGCATTAAGACGATAAAACTTGCTTACTGAAAAATATATTTTATTTTATAATATATAAAAATTGTGTTTCAATTCAGATCTTACACGAATCTTGTCTAGATAAGTAAGTATTTAAAGTGAATATGAATGAAATTCAGTTATTTTTAACGTGCAATGAGAGAGCAATTCTGAAGATAAAGAAACTATAAAGACTAGTTCCCTGATGAGCCCTGTACAGGTGAGCTTAAGAAATTAACATACTTGTCTATTGAGAACAGGAATGGAAAAGAATTCAATAAAAGTGAAAGGGTGATAAAGAAAACTTACAGTGGTAATTAAAAAATGAATTCAAAATAACAATTAAGATATCATACTTAAAAGATGAATAACATTCATGAATGTTTCAAGTTATCACTGGTTTATTGCATGCAAAATTAGTAAAGGTAAGATGTTTATGGAATAAATAATATACGGTATAAAGAAAAATAACACATTAAAACAAAATTAGACTGAAACAGTTAGTACTTTATAGTCTTTCTACCACATGCAGAGAGACGGAAGATATAAAATAAAACAGAACATTGCGGTAGAATTGGCCAGATAGGACCAGAATAGAAACAGGGTCTCACTTTGAATCCAGTCTGGTTAACCTGATTAGAGGATTGGCTAAATTTGGCCAAAATAGAAACCGGGATCTGGATGGAGCCCGTTTAAAAATTGCACTTTGGATGAGAGTGGATTCTATCGCAACCTTGTAGGAAGATATTATCATATTTATACAAATTCAGGGCTTTTTGGGCCATGCGCATATAAATAACCTGAGATTTAACCAATTTAATACTTTTATCGACGAAAGTATATTCCCACATATAAAACACGAATTAATATCGATAAACATAAAACGAAACATAGCTTATAGTATTCGCGAATTATGTGACTTTAGTAATTTCAGTCTAAGCAATTTTTTCTTCTATAGACCTTGCAGAGAGAAAAAACTTGCAGAGTTTATACACTATTACACGGTAGTGCCATATGCGGGGCCAAAAACTCCTTGTGCCAGTAACAATTAATAAAATTCGAATAGTTTAAATACTGTAAGGGTATTAACTGAATCTAGATTGTACTGATTTTGTCTTTATTCACATAATGAAAACTGTCATATAAATCCATAAAGGTAAGTCATTGAGATTTTGAACAAGAAATTAATTGAAAATGATTATGGATTTGGTAATAAGAAGTTTGTTGAGAATTACTAACGTGATAAGACTGACAAGAAATTCCTTATCAACCTTTCCCAATGATATATGGCACTATATGCTTTAATATATAAAACTATTAGTATGGGAATAGTAATTTAGTCGCATAAGGTCACTAATCCAAGTACAGTGGACCGTCCGTAAAATTGTTTTAAAATCATTAAATAATTAAAAACAAAATGGTTCCAAGTAAATTAATTATAAATATCAGTTGAAAGTTTAAATTAATCTTTCGACACAATAAATAAATTATCCGCAAAGTAAAAACGCAAAATACTATTATTACGTTTCGGATGAAATGAAAAGTTAGATAATCTCCATATTATGAAGGAAAATACTGTTAATATTACATTAGATTCACCAAAATTACTAATTAATTATTACATTCCGTTAAAAAAAGTAAAACTACAGTTTAATTTTTAAACACTGTTTTCATCAGATCCAAGTGAATTGTTCTGTATTATTATAATCAGGCGTTTGATTTGAATACCGAACCCTTCAATTACTTTAGTATCAAGTAAACAGAGACAATGTCTATACCTGCGGTGAGACCAAAATAGTTAATCGAACTGTGGACAGACAAATCCAGTTATTATAGAAAGTAGCTACATATTTTTACTATTTTTCATACTAAGCCAGATAACATCGTTCCATTTACCATTTCTTGATATTTGCACAATTTTAGAACATGATACATATAAAAATATTGAATAGTAAAGTTCTTGGTTAAATCTGAACTAAGAGCATGTGCAACTTTTGTATTTTTAATAAACCACAATCGAATGTACCTCGAAGTATGAATACACCTCTTTCTTCTATATATTTTTGCGACTCATTGCATTTTGGAAGAATTTTATTTATACAAATTATGGAACCTTTGTGAGTAATTAGTGACGTAATGCGTCAGGAAACCAGGATTAAGTTTAATTAAATAAGTCATTTACTAAACTCCTTGATACTGGTATAGACTCAATTCATATCGAGAGAATCTTCAAAGAGTTCTATCATAATTGAAAGTCCAAAGATGCTTTCAATAAAATTTGGGATTCTCGGAATATTTTACTGTAACAGAAAAATGGTGCAGAATAGCATCTTTAAGGGCTGTAAGTGTTGAAGTACATATTAATCTTCATAAAGTTTTTGAAACGTATCAGAGTACTACTTATACTTGAAAATAGTGCGAAAAGTAATTGCAGCATGCGAAAAACACATTTGGTTTTTCCACGAAAAGACTCCGCACATCAATAATCGACTAGCTCCCACAGTCAAATGGTAATCAATTCGTAAAGTGATCACCTGTGCCATTCTAGTTACACAATTTAGTATAATTTTATTGTTGTTATTTGTGGATAACACTAAAAACTGTAACAGCAGAACTTTTGCAGATTATGGATTAAAAAAATACAAAACATGTACATGTGCTGGAGAAAATACACCCCAGCATCAGTTGAATGTCTTCCAATAATACATAGATTTAACAAATGGCCAGTTGGGAAATCATGAGCGGGAAAGAACGGAATTACAAATCCCGGACCAAGAGAACAGGCACTCGAAGGAGAAGAGTACCAAGCAAATATATATATTTGGCCAGAGACAGAAATATACATCATATTCAATCCCAAATCTAATACAGTACATTATTTTTAACAGGAATATTGTTTTGTTGAAAGTTCGAGAAAATTGATCATAAAACGTAAAAATGATTAAAAATACAAGTTTTTAATATACATTTCATGTCTATAAAAGGTAATATTACATTTGAAAAATATAACGAAAACAGTGTTATCTAAATATCTTTGGAGAATACTCATTACACGGTATCAAATATTAATCTAACGGCACATTATAGGTTGAATCGTACCGTTCCTTTATTTCAACGTATACAGAAAAGCATCGGCCATTATCGTTCGAAGCGTACCACATAACGCTCATTGTATAATGCTACAATGTTTTGATTACACATTACAGAAATAATTTAGGTGATTAACTGACTCTGTGGGGTCGAGTACATAAATGTTGGCCTGAAAAACTTCTAGTTTTATTTGCATTCAAATGAATGTTGGAAGTCTATTTTGATATCACAGAAATTATATCATGTAAGAGTTGACATGAAAAGACAGTTATCTAAAGGATATTTTTGTTGCTTTAATGGAAATTTATATTTCAGTTTACCTTCTTATCAAAAATACTCAGAATCTATCATTACCTTGAAAAATATTGTATTCTACTCGCTGCCAATTAATCTCTTTTTAAAGTAAATAAACATATTCCAATGAGTATTGTAATTGTCAACTTTAATAGGGGTTTGTTTGGGTAATAGCAGCGCTGAGACGTACTTCGTTATCCAAGTTAAGACTGGGACTACAACTTGGATAGGTGACCCAATGGGAGTAGTTCGCTTCATACCGAGCAGCCTACTGAGCGGGGTACTGGATTTTAAAGTGCTCAGCCGATAAGGTACGAATTTTCTCTAAAAAGCATAAATAAAAAATGACTGAATTGATTTTTCAAAATTCGAGCTTTGTAAGGGCAATTCCAATTACTATAGTCGGTATCCTAGAAAATCCCAAAGAAATTAATTGAGAACTGACCGACAACTTTGGTAAAGAAGTGATTTTTATTTATACCTTTTTTTACAGAATTTCTGTGCATGAATAGGTTTCTGACCACAAGGACTATCGGGCGAAGTAATGCAATTAAACAGGAAAAATCAAACTTGGAAATTTTACGTCATAATGTTGAGGTTTGATTTTCCTTTGTCAATTGTCAAGTTCTATGCCAGGCATGAAACTTTCAGGTTTGATATTTACTATTTACAAGCAACAAATTCTGATTGTATTACTTCATTCGGTAGCCCTTGCGACGTGGATCATCTTCTTGTGCACAAATTGTGAAAAAAGAATTAAAAAATTGAATGTTCCAGCGCAAACTTTCCCCAATTTTTTAACAGGTTTGGATTGCTCGTTGGTTCTTACACAAAAAAACAGGTTTGGACGTACCGGCCAAAGAGGCATTGTGAATTAAAATATTGATGGGTCGAGCATTGCTATTGAAAAGAAAACTTTGCATATGGAAACCCTTTCAACAGATTGGTCCCAGCTACCATAGATATGGAAGTGAATAATTATTAATATAATGTAGTCAAGACAACCATATCTTAGGTTGTAACCACCGTGGTGTTTCTTCCGTGTAATGAGACGTTTTTATTGAAACGAATAATTATTTTTTAATTAAACCAAACGAAACTTTAATATACGGAACAATACAAAATTCATGCAGATATTACTTATTTATCATCAGCATACCCAAATTGTCAAATATCAGTCTTAACCATTTGTCTAGATGAAAGAATTTTTTAGATATTTTATCCTACGCCTACAAGCGCGTCTCTACATTTATTCTCTTTGTATCTTTGGTAGATATGTAAATGACTTTTGAAATTGAAAAGCTTGACGTTTCATTATTAACCATTGCATTACGGGACTACAAAACTTTGTCCGATTTCTGATAGGGAATCGCTACTTTCATCCACAAATGTCCTTGAGGGACGACTGTCGCGAAATCATATCGTAATAGGATTCAAATCTAAATTTGTCCGCAGGGAGTAAGCGAAATCGATGCAAACCTAAAACCTGTCCTCCGGAAACGGACGTATCTTGTTTTCAATTTCCCGATCACTCGCTTGGGTCTTGGGCTCGCTATTGAAATCCCGTAGGACTTGATGGCGTTCTGAAAGCTTTGAAATTGCCTGCGGCGTGTCCGTCCATCGCTCCGAACAGTAGTCTACGCTGAGCACCATGCGATATGAACGTCATTTAAGTGCTCAACGCATAAAAAAGGGAAGAATAAAAAGAGATCAAACAATTACCGATCTCACTGGCATTCGAATCAAAGCGTGTCAACTAAAAGCGAACCTAATGCGATTCTTTTGACAGATTTCGAATATAAAACGTTTTCTCGTTTCGTATCAGCCTACTTTCCACGGGAAACTCGTTATCCCTGCGAAAATGAAAGTGCTAGGAGGTTATACGAGCGCGATCGTTACGTATAGAGTTTCGTGAAATGCAATCATCCCACATAGACCGAAGCCGCGAGGAGAAGATGAAGATCGAAATTGAGTGTGATCGTTCAAAAAGACTCAGTTATTTACGAAATTGACGGTTTGTAACTTAATCGCGTTGAAGTACTTCTAGTGTCATTGTCAACGGCTCACGTTACGATGTTTTGTTAGCGAATGTATACTATTATTCTCTGGGAATTTTCAAAATCTTATACGGTTTCAAGATCTTTTATATTTGCAATTTTATATTTTTATTTTGTACTATGTTATACGAAAGTGACTACCACAAGCTGTATGTTTAAATGAGAAATACAAATTTATTTTTATTCAACAAATATTGTCAGAATATGCATATATTATTTCTACCGATAGAATATTATTGAAATATATAAAAGTCATCATAAATAGAAAACTGGATACTGTAAACAAAACATTAAAAAGAAATTTGCGAACGAGTGTTTAAATTGCTTATTTAATTTATACTAAAATTTCTGACGTTTAAAATGCAAAATTGTTATGTACCTACATAATGTGACTTTCTATGCTGTAAAAAATAAAATAAAAATGCATAATATCATATTCATGTCCTCCGATAAAAAAAATTGTTTCGTGGATTTGGTTGCATTTGATAGGTCTATTTAGTCAAGTACAATTTATTTTAATTATTCGTCTACTTTCCAATGTACAATACTTTGAAAATAACTGTCAGAGTAAAGTGCAGGTAAAATGTCATCAGTGTCCCTTGTCCCAGTGTCAATTTTAGGTGCGGGTCGAAAAACCTACAGTAAAAAAATCGCTAATCCGAAAAACGGCACTTGACTTTCCGCTTGTCGATGTGTTTATTTTTTTACGTCGGCTTTTCGACTTGTCCTAACTAAAAATTCGAAATAAAAAAGTTTTTTTTCTACTTCTTTTCAACTTACCGATGGTAGATCAATTTCTCAGATAAATTGTGTTAATGTTGGTAATTAAATAAAATAATGTGAAGTGATATGAGATAGAATGGAATAACATTGTTAATATTTACAAGAAGTGATCTACAAATACGTCCGTAAAAGTCATTAAAAGTTTCGGAAACCTCTATCCAGTCCCGATAATTTAATTCACCCTGTGCAGAACTGCAAATTTAGTATGGATAATTATAGTAACAATTGCATAATGAATGATACAATGCTTAAAGTCAATAAATGCAATTTAGCTTTATAGCCCTGCAGGTGGTGATTTGCAATTCATAATCATAGTGTCAATTTTAACCCTAATATCAATTACCATGTGTTAAATGAATGTCATAATCCGCGCTATGAACATTTTTATACTTTGTTGTATAGGCGGGATACACTCGGAAAATTAAGAAATTGACTACATTTTAATGAGACGATTCAAATACCTGTATAAATTTTCCTTGGTTATATGGACGATTTCTTAAAATCATTAAAAAATATCGAGTCTGCATTTTACGATTTTACACCACTGAAACGCGATTGCAAGGTGATTTTTTCAATGGTCTTAGTGGATCAATCTCGAAATGTGTCATTCTATAGATATTTCTATAATGAAATAATTCGTGAAATACACGGAAAGAAATTGTACATGTTATTTTTCCGAAATATCTAGTTCGTTTTACTATCTCAAATCGTTGAATTTAATCCAAAGATTAAATAGTTACTTTTACCGTATTTATTCAGTAAAAGCGTTTTTTAAGTCTTTTGTAGCCTGCAATGGTCCGGAATGAATATTTTTTAACACTCTGTGCATGAACCCCGATTTCGCAGCTCGTTTCTCTCGAGATAGAAACTTCACCCTCGTCAGAATTCGATAATAGCAGCATTGATAAATAATATATATTAAAATAATATAACAAATTAAAATATTTATGTTACCGCGATTTCTGGTTATTCCCTGAATGAATCAAAAATATTATTTATCTGTGTATGCCTGATAGGCGAATACATGAACTCAAAAACGTTTACCTTTTTTCACCTCCAAATCAAATTGAAGTTCTGTTCAATTTTCGGAAATACTATTTTACTTTTTTTTCTCATAATCTTGATATCAAATACAAAAAAAAAGGAAAAAGACAAATCTTGTGTAGCATTTTGTTCTCTATTACGTTAATATTTAAAAAATTTTTTGTTCTGCCTTGACTACTGACAGATTTCGCTGCATGGCAAAAGGACACAAATAGAAAAACACATGCAAAAAAAAACACATGACAAAAAACAGGAGAATTTACTACATGGCAGTTTTTGCAACAAAAAGCGTTATTTAATTTTCTCAACTGCTAATAATATAGAACAATGAAAGGCACAACACACTAATAATGCAACGGCCCATTTAAAAGCGTGCAATTAATATTTAAGCAATTGTACACAATTTACGGATTAGTAAATAACAAAAGATTACCTATAGTTTAAATATTGGCACCTAACGAAGTAAACAATACGTACAACAATATACTTATACAGTTATATGAATATCTATATTTATATAGTCCACAAGTAATTCCACAGATGTTGAAAAAGCATTCGTTTCTACCAATTAAAGACACATTTCCTTCCTCAAAAACTGTATTCAAAATTTTGTTGCATTTTGTGCACATATCTTTTTATCATTTGTCTTTTGATTATTTTTGTTTGTTTTTTTTGTCGAGTGTTTTATGTCGATGTGTTCTTTAGTTCTGTTACCCTTAATTTCTTTACCCATAATTCCATTATTCGTAATTTAATTATTTTCTTGAATATTATATTTTCTATTTATTCTAAGTCTTGTTGATATAACACACTAATGCGACTTTGGTATAAAAGTATCTGTATACGCGCAACTGAGCAATGTAACCAGTCAAAGGTCTGACTCGTCGGGACATATCTACTTAATTATTAAGTAATGTCGCACAGATTGTCAGATATTATTATTATTATAATGTAAATAATTAACATTAGGTAGATGCATATAATTAGATGTCCTTGTATTAGTAGGTAATTTGAGTATGTATTTCGGCATACATGTGACTCTTGGGTCTTCTGCCGATTTATTCAGCAGCAGCCCGGGGATACTCTCAAGGTTCGAGGGTGTATTTGCCCCTTGTCCCTGAACCAAGAGCCCTGGGCTCATTGCTATATTACTCCTGGTCCTTCGAGCGAGATACTAAAACTGAATACTTGTCCCTGTTTACTAAAGACAATTAAATAAGAGCTTATTAAAACACACTTGTCTTTTCCGCACTTCGGGACAGACCTTAGCCAAACGTTCTAAACCAAACGGAAATGTAGTAAGCCGCGATCACCTTAGATAACATTATGAAGGTGGTTATATGTTTTATTTTTTAATAGTTAGTAGTTAAAGTTACATGAAACTGCATATTTATGAAAATATACATGCTTATTAAAAAAAATTAAGTAAAGTCAAATAACGATACTATATACATTGCCTTATAATGAACTAAGATATCCTGCTTGAAGGAACACCAATCATGCAGGTAACATTGTTTCGCCTACTTTTACAGATTCATAACAAAACAAATAAATAAGTATGTGTGGGTATGCACTCTGCAGTTATTAGAAACAAAAGATGTTTATAGCTGGAAATATTAAGACATTGTTGGCAGCTGGTCCTGTAACGCCTAATCCCTTGTATAAATGCCAGTTTCTAGCTATTTTTCTGGTGACCATATCCTAAACAATAGAGCCCAAGACAAATTGCTTCATTTTCTACCAGGGGCCAAGCAATTCGGTTTACTATCACAAAGATAGTGAAACTACCTATATTAGTTAGTCTAAATAAAGTATTTGCAGAAACTGTAGTATCTCTGTTAGTAATTATTACATATCATGATTATTATGGAAACAGTCTTTTACTGGTGCTTGTAATCCATTTCTTAGACTGATATTTTCCTATCTAATTACTAACAATTTATTTCAGTGCACATTCACCACGTGTATTGCTCTTCTTCTGGTGTGATTGTCAAGTAAGATTAATAACATTGTGCAGTAATAATGCTAGATGCTTTGGAAGATTTCTAAATATGAATTTGGTATTACGACTTAAAAATAGTAATTTAAAATAATTTTAATAATTTTATTTTTTTTCTGTGTACTCTGAGTTCAATGCTCTCCCAATTTGAAACAGTGAAAATTCACTGATTCTGAGTGAATAGTCAGTTATTGAGTGCCACAGTGAAAAAGTTGCCACTGAGAATCAGTGAATAATCAATCTTATGCAGTAATCACGTAAGATTTGCAGAGTTTCCAAACCAACATTAAAGTTCTTCAAGACCTTACACAGTTCATTTAGATAAATCAGTCATCTCCTCAGCTACTGATATTTCTCTTATAGAAAAAGATAAATCCAAAATCATAAATAATTTACAAGTTTTACAAAGGAATATTCTTTAATTGAGAGATTCTACAGCATATTTGTCGTCTGCTATTGAGCTATATAAGTTTTAGGTTAGTTTACGCGCGTTATTTTCCTTTCCAAACGAGGATGTGTTCCGATAGTCGTTTCAGTAGAGTTCTCAGCAGCATTGCATCTTCGTCTAACTCACGGAGTTAGATAATGATGCAATGCTACTGATCTGCACTGAAAAAACTATCGAAAGTCACAAATTAGTTTACTGAAATCTGAGCAGTGTTTTCAGTAAATAAGTAACTTTTTTGCGCAAATCGTAACAAGTTTCACTGTTTCCTCAGTGATAAAAAATAGTAATTTGTTCATTTCGCTCTTTATGCAGTAAACACGTTGTAAAACTACTGCTTCAGCAGGGAATATTCATTCACTGTTTCAAATAATGAACTTTTCACTGTTTCCAATAGTGAACTTTTCACTGTTTCAAATTGAGAGAGTGGTAATACATAATTGAGAGGATGGTCCTACTACGTTCTACCGTAATTAGAAATAGTATTATATTACGTTTTACAGACTCAAAACTAATTCTGTTAAAGTGATTTTTAAGGAATTTGTATCCGACAGATAAATGGAAATGAGAAAAAATTGAATAGTAATCGATAAGATTATGATGTATAAAAGACAGCTAATTACGTAAAAACGTTATTTACTGTTATTGAAGATGTAACTGTAGTGAAAAATGGATTACAAACGATCCATTATAAATCACCATGGATTATTTTCTTGCTCTTTGGCTAATTAACCCCTCGTAGTGTCACTCGGATGATCGCGTTGCAACAGCTAAAGTCATCTTATTTCGCTCCAACGACCCGGAGACATTCGCCCACGGTCTGGAGCCGTCACGGCTGACTTGATCTATTTCCACCGAATAATAGAATTCGGTGTACAAGTCAGATTTCTCGTATTAATAGTCGCCGTAATCTACGAAACGAGGTTGCAATCTATTCTTGCACCTAAACGTGCAGTGCCGCGCAAGAACTGTCACAACACTTATAGCACGCTTGAATAATAATTAATCGGTGCGCTTCATATACACGCTCAAACTGTTCCTCAGAGTGTGTGTTTACTTATGACAAAAAAATAAACCCTGAATCTCTGGTCATTGAGTTGCTTGTTAGTTAAGCCCCTGTTACAAGTGTCCCGTACGAATTCGTAGGCTGGTACCTCCGACCATAAAATTGTAAGCCTGTACAATGACGGGCACCGACCGGTTGGCAAAGTTCCGTATACTAGGACACCACCTGCTAGATTTCTCGTGAGCAATACCAAAACGCATTACGAAATCTGCTCTTGAAGGATAGAATACCCTGTCTGAAATTCCGCTAGTTGGAAACTGCATTACGTTAGTGGTCACACAAAAGTTACTCGATAGGGGGCAAAGTTAGGATAACGGTTCCGTGCCCTTTCCTGCCCTAGAAATACGACAACTGACTATTCTACACTCCTGCTACGTATGTGGAAATAAGTGGATGTTAAGGATTTTGTGACAACTTAACTAACTGATTTTATACATCTGGTATATTTATTATTTAATAACAATTTTCGACCTTTGCACGATGTCTAATTTGATTCGACAATTTTTTCTATTTTTTGTCATTCACTCTCGGGGAAAATATTAAGAAGTAGACACTGAATTTTAAAGACGACTGTAGGTCCCTCACGATCTAGCATTGATAGCCAAATAACGAAGCTAGACCTCAACATTTGCAAGTGAGGTTTCAACTCACACTTTTACGAGTCACAAGTATACTAAGATACACGCAAAGAAATTTTAAGTCAACGCGACAGAAATTTGGGAAGTAGCAGTTCCCGCACAGATTCTGACGAATTTGAAATGACGATTACAATTCAAATTCGTTAAAAAGAAAATTTTGATAAACAGATCCAATTTGAGTGCACCTTTGAGAATATTTATTCATAATTTCTAGACGTTATAGTTATTAATAATTATTTGTAATGATCTATAAACGTTGTTGAAACGGAAAAACTTGGTACTTTTTTCATTCTAAAGCTTCCGTATTGAAAACAGTGCAAGATACACTAAAAACGCATTAAACCTTTTTTATAGAGCACAAAATTTCCTAAAAAAAAGTCAGAGAGAGCCATAGTCTAAAGTTAATTTAGTGTATCTTGCACTGTTTTCGATACGGAAGCTTTAGAATAAAAAAAGTACCAAGTTTTTCCGTTTCAACAACGTTTATAGATCATTCAAATTAATTATTAATAACTAAATAGTCGGAAAATTATGAATAGCTATTCAAAAAGGTGTAATAAAAGTGTATCTACTTATAAAAATGTTCTTTTAAACGATTTCGAATGTTAACCGCCATTTGAAATTCGTCAGAAATCGTGCGGTAGCTGTTACTTCCCTGAGCAGTGGCATTTACTTATTGATGCTTTATAATAAACAAATTAAATTGATGATTTTGTTTTAATCAGTTGAGACTTTGATCGAAAGGTCTTTGGTTCATATTCCGCCTTCTCGAATCTATCAAGCTTCTCACTAACTTTTTTCAAAAATAAAAAATACCGATATAACTCCAAAAAATTACTGCATTGAAAATACATTTTTGGTGATTTGCGAGATAATGAAATTTCGAACTTCAACTGAAAAATTGAAAAAATAAAATTGTGTATTAAAAATGATGAATGGAAGTAATAAATAGTACATGGAAAATACTAAGTTCAGCGATTTTCGTTACGTCCGTAAATTAGTGCTGTAACTTTATTTTTAACGTTAATTATGCATGACAATATTTTGATTTTGTTTCTCCGTGAAGATTCTTAATGTAAGAATACTTTTCATTAAGTGTTTTCCAGATCTAGCAAGTTTGAATTTAGTTATTTTAAATTTAAATTTTTGCCGAAGCATGACCGCGTACTGGCTAACAATCACTATCATATTTTAAAAAATAGTGATTTGACAATCTCCGATGAAAAATTGATAGATGTTAGAAATTACCAATTTGATACATTGACATCTTGCACGTGACCACTTAGAAGCTTTCGCAGCGTTGAATAAAAGATGATCCCACGGTAGAATTTGTGATATTGAAAAGTTTACATATATTTATTGCAGGAGTTTGAAAATTGAATGCAAGATTTTTACTTGAAAATGATAAAAATACTAATAGAAATAATAATATTAAACTTAGGAGGAAATGTAATGGTTGGAAACTTTTCTTGTTTCGAAGATTTCAACAAGGTCGGTTAAAAATACTTCAAGAAATGGTAGATTGGTATGAAAATGTGTTTTATATTTCATATTTTGCAATATAACAAAATAAATACTGAAGCTATTGACGAAGTCATATGTTTACCCTTTTATATTGCTAAATATTTTTTTACCATCGGCATTCGAATTTCTTTAAGAAAAAATGTGCATATTTTCTTAAGATTACGTTTAGAATATTAATTAAGTTATTTCATACGATTTGTGTCTTTTATATGGGACATTTTCAAATGGAATTCAAAAGTCGTAACAATGTAACTTTTAATTATATCTCGTGGAAAATGGTGCAAAGTAAATTATGTTTGGTAATGCGTTTAATTACAGGATACGAAATTTAATCACTCGTATTTCTAACCCGAAATGACCCGAAGTTTGTTTTGCTTTGTACATTTCATGTGGTCTATGCTAATAATTAAGTTAATGAGGCAGGCAAGTTTTTAGTCATTTTAGTTGAATAAAACAAAACGTAAAAGGTTGGACATAGATTTGCTCAATTTTTTTGAAAGAAGTATTATGTATGTTTACAGGCACAAGAATAACAAAAAAGTTGGATTTGAATTAAAAATATGGTTTAGTTACGCTTCAGAGATTTTTAGTACTATTCTTACAGTTAGTGTGAAACTTCCTGGATACGTCTGCTCAATTTGAAATTTATTTTTCAACTTTTCTACGAGAATTCGCGAGACTCCGAAATAGTCCAATATACAGCTTTTCTTCTATTAAGAAGAATTTAAAATAGTGAAGAAGAATTTTTTGGTCAGATCTTATTTCTGAATAGACAATGTTGAAATAATTTCGACTTTTAGTCCAGAGACATAGATGAAAACAGAACATACTTAACCCTTTTCGTCCCAAAAGTCCGAAATTTTGGCGCAACTTTCAGCGCTGTAACTTTTGTTCCAAATGCCATTAAATAAGTAAATCAAGATAATTTTGGGCATCTTCTTTCGAAATCCGTGGAGCAAATCAGCTATCGGTTAGAAAGAAAAAAGTTATCACCATTTTTTCGAAAATAAGAATTTATGTTTTTGTAAGAATTACGTTTTTTAACAGTGAAAAGAACAATACCATTGCAAAAGCTACTAATCGCGTCCTTTTGCTCAGCTCTTTACTTTCTCGGATTCAAGATGTCTGCAATTTGTCTGTTAGTTGCAATTTTGCAGTTTCACACACGAATATGGATTATTTTACCGTGTAATGGAGAATTGAGATGAAAAAGTAATTATTATCATTTGTAAATATCTAATCTAATGATCGTTCATTTATATTTTTGTTCATAAACTGTATATTTTCGGGGATAAAAAATTTTCAAAAACTACAATTTTCGCATTAATAGTATTTCTTGGACCCTTCTTACCTCAAGATTGAGATGCATGCTCAATCTGAAAGTTATACACGACCATTATATCGTCATAAACTTTCATTTCCCATATATTGCATCTTCAAATTCGAGGTCCAGAAAACAGGCGAATTCGGGGTGTCGCTTTAATTTGTTAACTATTAATTGTGTTACTACAAAATATAATTAATTACATTTCAAAATATATTTTTGTTCGTAGGGGATGTGCTCAACTTATTGCGTTTCTCAACTGCGCTCTCGAGTGGATGGTCATTGTCGCTCAGCGAATCTTGTATTGTCTGACTTGAGGGACTTAATATAGTAATAAAGTCATTATACATGTTTTATTTAGATATAAAATAATTACTATAGAATTACAACGCGATTAAAAGTGTGCACTAAGAAAACAATATCTGGAAATATTTCTTGTGATTATCACTATATTATCTGTGAATGAAGATTATACAAAAAAAACATCGAGGGTTTGGAAATTGAGAAAATTTTGTACCCAATATTAATAAAAAATATTCAGATATAAATGCATTATAGTTAAAAATTTGTTTGCGTATAATATCTTTCCCATGTTTCGTAATTTTCCGCAATAAATGAAAAAAGATTTTCAAGTTTGTAATAGGTTCCACTAAAATCTTTTTTTCTGCCTTACTCAGTTTACTAAAATCTAAATTGGGAAAAATATTTCTTTAATTTTCATATGTTTTTGGTGACCTACAGAAATTGGAAAGCTTTTGTTTTACAGAGAAATAAAGTCTTAAAATTGTTACATCTCAAATTAAGCACTGTATATTAAGGCTTAATTTCAGTCTACAATTGAGCTAATTTTCTTAAATTAAGTCAATATTTGCGTTTAAAGTCTTATTTTCAGACAGCGAAGTTTAATTGTAGTCGAGACTTATGCTTAAAGAAAATTTTTTCGAACTTGTCACACCTAAGTTAGACAATTCTTATTTCAAACCTGAATATTGACTAAAAGTAAGTTTCCGAAATTAAAAACAAGGTTTTAAGCGCAAACTTAAGAACTTAATTTAAGAAAGTTAGCTGCATTTTAGACTGAAATTAAGCCTTTTACAGTGATTAATTTGAGGTGTAATTTAAGTATTTTAAGACTTTTTTTTTCTGTCTAAAACGCTAAATTATACAAAAATTGTCTATGTATGTTACATTTTAAAAAGTTCTTTTTCACTCTGATAATATGTATACTGACTATGAGTGTAGGTATTAAATGTTAGGCATACAGCTTCGAATTTTTTTGAACGTTCAGACTCATGCGTATATTCATAAAAAGGTTGCAAAACACAGTACAGAAAATTCCAATTGAGCGGCAGTATCTAGGAGGCTTCAAGTCGACTAGAAGAAGTCTGCTAAAAATTCCTGAAGCGAAACTGAATTTAAACCCATTTTAATATCAAAGGAATATCTCGGTAAGCGAGTGGTCCGCAAGCTCTTCGACTCACGTGCAAGAGGGTTCTTGCTTTCCAATATAACTGCTGCGAGTTTCATAGCATAAGCACTCATGCGCAGGTAAAGCTTGCGCCTGATAGTCGTAAAATGCGTATCTGTAGTCGAAGCTTGTATGTTAACAGAAAGTATCGTATTATGAATATTTTAATAATTTTATTTAACAAATTATAAAAGTATATTGATAGCGTAAAATATATGTAAATATAAAGGGGTGTATTAAATTGAAAATAAATTCTAAAACATTAATAAGCTAAATTGAGTTTAACTATCAAGTAATTTGTATTTATGTGTGGACTATAGATTTTGCTCTTTTGAGTTTAGATTTACGTGCAAAAGATATAGTGTCCTATTTTGTGAATCATCTTTTTTAATGTAATAGCTTTAGTAAATGTTGTTTCTGAACATTACATACTGGCTGAAATTGAATAACGTACTAGAAGTGTCTAATGCGAAAAAGGGCGATTTCGTTCATTGAATAATAATAAATAAAGAATTCTACTTGCTTTAAACTGGAAAAAGTAAATAGACGTTTTATCTGCTGATTGAAATATTTCGACAATGCTGTAAATATTTGACTATTTCAACACAACAAGTGTCCAACGTCATATATAAACAGATCTAGTTTAGCGAAATTTGTTTGCTATCTTTTTTAAAACGTCGTAGTTGTGTGCATCCGAATTATAGTCGATGTAACTAGACTTCTGGAGATTATATCAAAGTTGGGGGAAAAAGTGAATATATCTGATAATCACAACTGTACCATTTTATCAGTGTATTGATACGGTGAATATTTCACTATATTAATAAATCTGTTTCAATTTCCTCGTAGCAAATATGCTTTTACAGAAATAGTCAAAACTTACTTCCCAGTCGATTATCGCTTAAAACCCTTAAGTGATGAATGCGCCTGATTGTGAATGACAGGGAGATATTATAACTGACAATAACAAATGATGATAATGGATAGAGTTTAAAGATGGATGATGAACGGAAAATGTTCTGTTTTATTATGAGATGACTTTATTCGTGATAGTCTAATACCATGCATCAAACGGGATTATTATTGTCTACAATTATCAAAAGTCATATTTTCAATAATCATCGTATACTATTCGCATGTATCGACGTAATCAAGATTACCAATCAATAACTTTACTTCTTAATCTATAATATTCAAATTAATCGTTTTCTACGAATGCACATCAAGTTTTATCGAAGGTGGTTGAGAATATGTTGAGAATTTGCAAGAACAATCATAAACATTGTCATTTTCGGATAAACTTCCGAAAACTTCAACTGGTCACCCAATTTTAAAGCAGACAGTTTATGCTTATGTATTTTACCGAAGTGAATACTGCACAATTATATCGTAAAATGCTTAACATTTTGAAAAAAGCTTCAATAACAGGTGTGGTATTACAAATTCAAATTTCGTAACTGAATCGTATTCCCAAAAAATTATCAGTTTTCGAGAAAACTAGGAAAAATTAGAAAACATGCAAAGGGACATATTATTGACATTCTTAAAAAAAGCTAATGATTACACTAACGTGGTTTTAAAATATACAATGCATTAATTGTTTAAGGTTGAACCAATAGCTGTTAAAGACACAACCTGTGCTGTCGTTTTCATGATGCATTATATTTTTTTCGAACATCACTAATGTTAGAGGGAAAATTCATCTGACATAAAATAGATATATATAACTTTTATTGAAAGAATTTTACGAAATATTGAGTAATTTACGAGATACTTCCATTAAACCCTGAATTATGCTTTCTTATGGCTTTTACCATGTAAATAAAATCATTTTCGTAATTATCGCATGAAAATAGGTAATTATACCAATTCCATAAAACTCGGTAGCTAATGTTATCGGAAGTACGCATTATTTTTTAGGGGCGGTGGCACATATATGGATTACCTTTTTTGGCTCAGTTTTTATTATATTTTTGATATATTTTGGAATTGTATGCAAGCCCATCTATACTTTCTACACTCTTGGAGGTATAAGTTACTAGAATTTGATGAAAAATTTGAAACATTTATTTATATGTTTGTTATAAACAATTAATCTAACAAAATTTTTCACAACAAATTGTTTTCTCGGAAGTATTAAAAGTTTATACACTGAAAATGTGTTCACGTATTCTTATACAGTTTTATAATACCTATATTTTATTTAAATTGTTCGCCCTATAGTTTTTTCAAAATAAATCTACAATGTTGTAAAATGTTTTTTTTTAATACATTGAATTTCTTTTCTCTACGCAGAAAGCAACGGAAATGTATTACTCGGGGCTTATTAAGGTTGCTAATTAACAAGGCAAACTCATATTTTCAATGTTTAAGATAGGGGATCGAAGATTGCGGACCGACATGTAAATAATTGCTTAAACCAGATGAACTCGGTATTTTATACGAATTTTCTCCCTATGTTCACGTCATTAGTTCTGGGTTATGCTGTGAGGGAAAACCGAATGTAGACTCTGTCAAGTTCATGTCATTTCGGTGCTGAAATCATGATAAGCATCCCGAAAATCATCACATACGAAATGTACAATTTGCCTGCTATTTATTGGAAATGTTGTTTTCCATTTTGAATTTTCACCATCTGACACCCGGATCATGTTCAGCAAAGAAAATAACACCTAAATATCAAATTTGATAAAAATGGACAAATATTTTTTTTTAAACTTCCCCTATATTCGACCGGGTATTTTGGATTTTGAAAATTTTATCTCTAAATCGTAACGAGCGACTGAAACAATCGCTAGATGCTCAATTTCAGAAGAATCAATAGATATTTAAAAATTTGTCCTCCATATTCGATCCCCCATTTTGATTTTTGAAAATCTGTCCTCCGAATCACAATCAGCAACCCCCAAAAGCCAAAGATTATCTGTGATTAAAAAA
Organism: Trichopria drosophilae; assembly: GCA_030407085.1. Classification (NCBI taxonomy): domain Eukaryota; kingdom Metazoa; phylum Arthropoda; class Insecta; order Hymenoptera; family Diapriidae; genus Trichopria; species Trichopria drosophilae. Next base: position 41,946,356 of record CM059584.1, read on the forward strand.
ATTTTTACATCATAAACGTGCTCCTCAAAGGGTTAATAAAGAATTATTCGTCTGGCAAATTCATTTCGTTTAGACTAAGAAGATAAGTGCCTCAGCAAACTATCGCATTAAAAGTTAAAGGTTTGCTTTTTTATTGTGACACATATAAATATAAAACACATCATGTTACTAACGGTGAAGTATGAAAGTAGATAAATAAAAGTAATGTAAAGTGATGAGAATATTATTTAATAAATATTTACTTAACATACTGATAACTGAAATGAAAAATATTGAGTATTGGAATAGTTTCATTAGCTTGGAAATACAGATAATTTTAAAAACAATTTACCAATACTGTGTAAATTATATATTTAACATTTTTAGAAGTATTACATTACTTTTTGAATGTCACCGTGGTGAGATAATTTCCAAAAAAAATTGTATTATTCTGACTAAGATTTCAAGAACAAACCTGCAACCCTGTTAAGATATACTATTATTTTAATAAACTTTACCATTCTTTATAAATAAATCTCTATACAGAATATTTAGAATATTTATTAATATATGTGTGAAATAAATAGAACCATCTTGAATGTATTTTATTAACATTGCGCTATACTTTGGAGAACAATGACACGATATAGGAAATATTTTAATAAAACAATGTTAAGAATATATAATTCTTCGTTACGATAAAAATAATGCATGAGGAATGTGGATGTGAATAGTATTTCATTAAAGTACAATAGACAGTAAATACATCCAAGGTAGATGAAACAACGATGAAGGATTGAATCCAGTGTGTACAAATGAGCGGCCTTCAACTCCATTACAATTACGTCAATTAATTTCATAATAATTGTCTAATTTTTCAAAGTTATTTCGCGCGGTATTATGAGCAATAGTTCTGTTTCAGAACCCATTGAATCTTCTTCGAGTCGAGATATAACTATTTTTCAGTGCATTCCAAAATTACTTCGCGCCAGACAAAAGGTCTGCCCAAAGTATCTAATTTGGTCAACTCATAAAAAAAAATTACCCTATAGTTTTTCATCAAATATCGACGTTTATATAAGACAATAAACAAATGAAAAATGGAATACAAAAAATTGGAGTTCGTGATAAAGACCGATTTTAAAGTCCAATCTCTTTTTGAGTTTGTCATTACCTACCTTAGATCTGATTAGTTTTTGGAGTCGATCCATACTAGATTTCAGCGAGGTTGAACAAAAAACGACGTTTTTTGCTTTTCTTATGAAAAATACAAATCACAAAAATGTTTCCAATAAAAAAGATAGTCCAGAGTATTCTACAATTGGACCGTCTATTCCAAGAAGACAAGTTTTTATATTTAATGTGATAAAGCGTTGAAGAAGAAATTTACTTTTATTAATTATCAATATTACGTCGAAACAAAAATTAATAATAATAATAATATCCTTTATTTTATATAATAATTCTCCAGCTGAGGGTTGAAGTTTTGAATATAATCATTTTTATTTTTTTATATTGTCAGCTAAATAGCTAGGTCTGCCAAACCTTGCCCAATCGATGAGTACTGAGCTAAAGACCGCAGGGTCGTAGCCACTAGTTAATATTTGTACTAAATTTTTACAAACACTAAAAGACATAAAACTAAATAACACTTTTCTATTGATATTTGATCAATAACTGTGAAATCAACTTCCTAGCTGTAATGCCTATTTCAATGTTGGTTTTCTAATTTAAATTGCAAGAGCCTTTTACCGTTTGCACATAGAGTATCCATATACAAGGAACCTTAAATTAAGTAAAGGAAAAAGAAAAACGTTAATATGTTGTAAACCCTGCATGCTTCTTGTTATTCCAGTCCATTACTTTCTAGAGCGATAAAGTAGATGTGCTGAGCTTTTAACCCTTGGCTATAACAGTATTAGAAACATTTCAGCGTGAGTTTATATGTATAGCTACATACTATTTCAGTAGTGTAGTACACGTAAACATACGAATTAATTGTTTTATGTCACCAGTTGTCCTACAAATACCCGAATTAAACTATACAAATTTTCAAAAGTAAAAAGTATATTTATAATTATTTATTTATCATTGAAAGCTTTAAAACTTAAAAAATTAGGTGTTAATTAATAACCTTCAATATAGAACAGATTAATTACATGGTAAAATATGTATTATCAAATTATTTACAATAAATAGTAAATTAAAAGATTTCGATAAATGTATTAAAAAAATAACTTTTCCACAATGCATGACTTGTAATCACATGGAAGTCCCTTTATAAGAAAAATGTATCATCGTCGTTTTTCGTAATAAAAATTGCAACCGAACATTTTCTTATAAATCACTTTGGAGTATTATTTTCTACCTTGCACTAGTTTCTTATTACCTGCGAATTCATTATCTTATGTCACTATTAACCGTTTTTCGATTACAATAAAAGTAAGATATTTTCAAACCGTTTATCGTCGGGTACATGACATTGATTAACATGCAAACTAAAAACAGTGAAGAAACAGATGGAAATATTCAGAGAGATCGTCTTTATTGATATTTTACACGTTTCTGAGTTTTCAATAAAAATTTGAGGTTTGCATGGTTTCCCTCATGCTGTTACAGCCCTCTCGAGTTTTCTTCGCGGTTTGGCGACCCGGCAGTTGTAACAGTCTACAAGGAAACCGCAAAAGCCACAGAATTTTAATTTTGCCCCATTGTGTTGCGATTATAAACAGATACAATTAACCAGTTTTTAAAATTTATGATTATTTCTACAGAAATTGAAATTGGTATCATGAAAAAAATAATTTTAAAATTAATCCAAAATCAATCCTAGAAAATGTTCCATATTCCTGAAATTAAACCAATACGGGTATTATAATTCATACCGAACGATAAGATGATAATGACGTAATTTCTGAGTTGACGTCGAAAAGTTAGAATCTATTTAACTAATTATTAATTTTTGTTTAAATTCAGAAATTTTACGTAATCAGGGAAGCCTATGATTTACTAGCCAGGTCGCATAGGAAAGAAAAACATAGTAATTCGTTAAGGGAGTTATATAGTTACTAAGCTAGCTAAATTCAAATATCAAAACAAATACTTCATTTATAAACTTATATACTTTCAACCGCAAATCTAACATTCCATATGACCTATAATGTGCGGAAGTTCCGTAGACAAAATCACTAGGATTGATATAAATCCAACGATAACAAATGTCACGTTTACAACAGCTGATGGAAATAAAGTACAAAGTTTATTTAATATTTTATTTATTCCAACCCCCACAGGTATAGAAATACGCTGCTCAAAGTCTGCGCATACGCGTCCCTACAAAATATTCCCATTACTAACAAATTCCCAACAAAATCTCAATGTTAATTATTTTGATATAGCGAAAAATAGAGGACTTTCCAGGATAATCCAAATGATAATCTCTAAATCTGTTAAACTGAAATGTCCACTTTAACGAATAATTTGTTTCTTGCTTCACAGTTGCCTTAGCCTCTCGAAATTTATCTGAAGGCATCTTCATAGCATAACTGAACTTCGAATTTTTCAGCGAAACCTGAATGTTAATTCTATTTACCATAGAACTCCCTTAAAACTATGAGAGTCGAAGGAAATCATATAGAAATGATGATCATATAAGGATTGTTATTGTACCATGAATAATTTACCATGCTTAACGCATACAAATTAATTGCGAAGAACGTAATTATCTATCGTTAATTAATACCGGCAATTTTATTATTTAAATAGTTATGATCAATTACACCGAGTTCAAATAGTTAGATTTACAGATGTGAATTTCGCTTATTCGAGCCAGGAGAAGGCTTCTCCCATTACATTCAGAGACATTATTAAAGTTGCATGTGCACGTGTGTTGAGTGACGTATCCAAGGCTGGAAGCACAATTCATACATAACAGGGCCGCCATATTGTGACACAGGAGTAGACAGTAGAGATGGATTTCACGTCCCTGTGATAGCACTCTAGATCAACGATCTACTATGTGGGGACAGGAAGAAAAAAATGTGTAGTCTAAATGTTGAAGTATTTAATTTCTTATGTTACCACATCTTAGCCCTTTCTAACAGAAATTTTGTGGAAATTTTCCTTTACGAAAATATTACTATGTGCATCGAATTTTGGCTGTGCTGGTCACTTTCTGAAAAGTGAACATCGACTGCGAACTCAGTACTAAATTCTGTGTATAATAATTTCTAAACTAATTATCTAATCCTAATCAATGTAAATGGAAGTAAACTATTCTGATATAACTGATGAGTTAATTTAGTTTTACATACTCCGTCAGTTTATTGCTTAACATGAAGTAAACAAAGCCAGCTTATTAATATGATACTCAGAGAGAAAGAAAAGTTTAATGGAAACTGAAAAAAGTAGAAATGAATTTATTATTTAATAATAGTAGAGTTAATAATGTGAAAAGTTGTCTGCATGTTAATTTTACAATTTAGAATATTGTAAAGTATATTATACAATAATTATGTTTACTATAACAAAAGGTTATTTTTGTTTACTCAATTTTGTTACATTTTAATATTCACGAATGTTTAAAGTTACTATTTAACTGTAAAACTGCAGTAGATTTGAGGTTACGTACTTTACTGCATTTTTACTGGTCGAGAAATATCGTAAACGGATTGATACTATTCTCCTATTTACCACAGATATAGTTAATTTAACTATTCTTTGTGTTTACTTGTTTTACTATTGTAAAGTGGCTGGATTAACTATATTTTTTCTCCGGATGTAGGTAATCGTACTGTTGGCAGTCATATATGTGTATTAATTTTTCCTTATATTATTATCCTCTTTACCAATTAATTTTGTTAATATATTTTATGACAACTAAAAAGTAAACCTTTGATATAGCAATCGTATATAGTTAAAAAAATTGATCTATAATTAAACATTCTATTTTTAGAATCTATTTAGAGCCTGCTAAAATACATAATTTTAAGAGAAAATTTGTCAAATTCTTTTCATTTTCTCCGGTGTTGCCAAAATATACAGAAAATTGCTTAGATTTCAATTTAAACTAGTCATCTCTTCCACGTCACTCTAGAAATACATATTTTCATTGCCATCTATTTCATTAAATGCAACGTCTACATTGATAATGTACACATTTTATGTATGAAATAAAATTGTATAAAATGATCAATCTACATGCTTTGGAACGCTGATATGACATAATATTTTATACGTTTTTGAATCAAACATAACAAATAGAAGTTCAGTCAGGTTAAAATTAAAGCATAAAATATCGAAGAAGTGATCAATGAATTCATAGAAAGATGGACGTAGTAGTCAAAATAATAAAATGATATTCCAAGATCTTTCACTAACTATATTTTATATTTAATAAAACGAAAATGGGGCGGATATGTATTAAATAAACAATATTGACATAAACGATTCAATGTAATTAATTTTTTATTTGAATAAATGTACAGTATACTTTGCGCTTCAATTTTTGATGTATGTTACTTATGGGATATAGAAATAAAATCGTGTAAAAAATAGAATGTTTTTCTTTGTAATTGATAATATGCTTTTTTTAATATCTGGAATGTGAACATTTATAGACATTTGATATTAGGTTCTGTCATTTAATTTTGTTTTAAACAGCCTTCTTTTACATTCTCATATTTTTCAGGATCATGGAAAACATCTCACCTTCTTCTTAGAGTTCCAGTTTTAATCAAGCTGGGCCATCCAGGATTTTATTTTATTTGTCTGTCGGTCGTCATGGCTGTCTCCTTCGTCTAAGTTCGTCTAAATTTTCTCCACTGTCCTCTTCGTTCCTGTTATTTTATCGACTTTTTTGTACCTTAATACTGTTTTCTACCGCGACAAGTGAAATTGAAAATTGATAATGAAACATCGTATCTTGCGAAGATTTTTGTAGCAAATGAGTAGGATACCTTTTGTCAAACAAGTTTAAGTGAGAGATTCATTTCACTGAGACATCGTCGGTGGATATTAGACGAAAGATATTTTGATCTAAACAGTTGGTCTATTAATTGTAAAATAATAAAAATTCACAAATAGAAGCGAAAGTCTGAAGTAAAATAAATTATTTTATTGTACAATGATAATTTACATGTCATTCGTTTTTATGTTTTTAAAATTAAACTAGTAGATAATGCAGCATATAATAACAATTCCTTTGACTCAAATATTGTTATTATACCATTTTTTTAACAGATATGCCTGAATATTCGTCTACCTTATTATTTTTGAATATATTCTACCAATTTCCAAAGTTCTAAAATGTCTTTAACACCTATTTCCATGTTAATGTTTCTTCTCAATAAGGTTAAACATACGATTATTGACCTCCTGACCATCGTATCTACGTGACTTCATTTATTTACCAAAAAGTTTGTATTTACAGATCGGTAACAATAAATTCTATGTGATATATTCTAACGTTCCGTTTCAATCTAATAAAAAAGATTGTTAATATTTATGAAAATTGTTCGATCAACAACTGAAATAGCTAAACTTCCTATTTTTTAGTTGGATTCTGGAACCACGTAAAAATAATTGAACTGATGCATGAAATTACTAATATAACAAAAACGACTGTCAATTTTAACATTTTTTATAGTTAAAAATGTAACAAACTAAAAATATTTCGTTAAGCCATAGTTGGTTTGTCATCTTTATTTTTTAAACAAGTATATTTCAGATAGTTAAATCAACTATTCTTTTTTTCCCATATGTACTCAAATTTTGTTATGCTATATTTCAGCAGATAAAATGTCCGTATAAATATTAAAAACTGAAATGTAATTTAGCAATGTAATGAAAATTACATTATCTTGAAAAGATGGTTTATGTTAATGTATATTCTGCAAACCTTATTAATTTTCGTATTATTACGTGATAGTTAAAGTTTCAAAAGTCCACAAATATGAAAGTCACTTTGTACATTTAGAAAGTATCTAAAGCACATAAAACCCTTTCAGAAAAGACAAGAAAGAAATTCCCTTTTAGGTATTGTTTCCATCTCTAGACAATGCAACAAGATATTACAATAATACTAGATAATTCTGCGCTTTCGCGTTTCTTTGATACGACATACGTTTTATTTCAAACTATTAATGGTCGAGTTCTTTACAGTGCATTTGCTTCTTAGCTTATCTGCTTGTGGTCGTTACATTTATACCATTTAAAGTATCACTTAAAAATACATTTTTTAAACGATGTTTATTTAGTTTTATTTACTTACATTTTATGACAAGAGTAAAAAATTAAACAGTCAGTAAATCGTGAAGTAATGGAGGCTTTATCTAAATAATAAATTAGAAATTAGGTGGGCTTTTAACCTACAAAGTAGTTTCTTTCTGTGTTCAGAAAGAAGGTAATTTTACCTGCGTTCTTGTGTAGAAGAAATTATGTATGTATTTAACAATTATCATCCTCGGTTACAAATAAATGGTGTTGTTGTGTAGAAGTATAAATTTGAAGATAAAAAGTTCAGCTTTGTAATCTCAGGTATTGTAAAAAAATTTGTCTTAAACAAATTTTTTTTTTCTTTCTTCCCTTCGAAATTTTCCTCGACGTTTCAAACACTTTTTTAAGTTATACTTTAAATGGTATAAATGTAAGTTTAATGTTTTTTTAGACAAATTTGTTTACAATACCTGAGATTGTAGGACAATATAATAACATAAAATAATAATAGATTATCATTTTTAGAAATGTTGCTAATAAAAAATCTAAATACAGGAATTTTACAATTTGATTGGATTTGTAAACCATCCTAATCTGCAACTCGCACCATCCCCTTCCCCATCCCCTCACAAAAATAGCGATTATTGACAATTTTTTCGGTAGTATTATTAAAAATGTCGAACCACAATTCCAGAATAATAATAAAGAACAAATAAAAATACTACTTTCTGAAAATATTTATCCTAAAAATCTACCAGTTAAACATGTAAACAAACGCATTCACAGTCATCTATGGATAATTCCCCATCTAATAATTGAAATGCTGACAACGACGATTTCTATATGTAAGAGCCTCATGTTAATGGCTTATACCAGTCTTTAAAATATAAGTTAAAGAAAATGAACAAAAATAACTATATTGATTGCATCATGTGTAATGACTGTGATGCCACTTATGTAAGATTGAAAGAAACCTTTAAAACAGAATTAACAAACATGAGGCTAATATCTGCAGATCTTTACAAAGGAATTCGGTAATTACAGAACATCGATTAAATACCGATCATGACTTTAACTGGAACGACGTGAAAATTCTTATGACACCCACGTAAAGTAGTCCAGCAGAAGAATTTCGGAAATGTTGCATATAAAGCTTAAAAAATACATTAAACAAAGTTAAAGATTGCCAAAATCTTAATGCAGTTTTGAAAGAACTATTAATATTTCTTAAATAAAAAGCCTATTTCCCATCACCTATAAATTGAGTATATAAATTGTGGTTGAATATGAACATGGCCACTTCGCAAATTTAATGAAGCAAGTCAATTCTCCCCTGAAGAGGGAGGTTGTAAACGTATGAAAAAATAACATCTTTCTGCTCGTGGAAAGAAAATAAGTTGAAAGTTAAAAGCCCACCCAATTTCTCATTTATTAAACATTCAATATTTACAATCGACATTAAGACATAAATATAATCGTAATGCTTCCTTTCTGGATGTTCCCACGGTGCTTTATTGCTTCCGTCACTAGCCGTTTATCGCACATCAACGTTAAATTCGCCATTCAGACTGACCACTATTAGCTATAGTACAAGTCCAACTTTGCGAAGGACGACTATCCCGTGCTATCGTTAACTTTGCATTCCAACCTTGACTGACTTGCACAACAAGAATAGTACTTGGTACGAGAACATACAGGCGTGAAAGCTGTTCTCACCACTAACCTCAACTATCACACGCTAAGGCCAACTCGATATTCAAATACCGCAACTTCCGACGAAACTGGGCAAGAGCTCAAACAAACCGAGAGAGTATCCCATAAGCGTGGTTCTTGGATTAACTTACGAAAACGACGGTCGAACGTCACCATTCAATTGAAACGACCACACAGGTACGCTCTAATCTTTTTATCACAACATCAGATAACACAAAATCAACATTATCATAAATGGAATTTTGTTAAGTACTATTTAAAACTTTATATTATTTTGTAACTTATTGATAAGATACATTTTTTTAATGAAAACGAACATTTTTCTGTTTGATTTGATGAATAGAAACACATTTTTTAAACTGATACATGAAGCATTGATTTGGTGCGGTTTTCTTTATTTTATTTTCTGAAACAATATCCACCACCCACCACTACCATTCTTCATTTTGAATGTCATTAATATACATCCAGATAGCAGAATAAAAAATGGTTCAGAATGATTTCATAATGTGTTCTTTAACTTGTCGGATGCATCAAATTATGAAGTTTTTCTGATCTTGAGGTCGAAATGATCTCAAGTTCAGAGAACCCTATATTTTCGCGCATCTGAACTCTTGTAAAACACAATATGAGATCATTGTAAACAATTTTTTTATTCTGCTATCTGGGCTATAGTTTTGGTTTCAAACTTAGTTTATGCTAATTTAAGCTCTCATTTGTAAAACCATTTCGGTGCATCCTAAAACTTAATAACAAATTTAAGTCTATATCGATGGTAACACTGACCGACAAAATTTTACTTTGTCAGGCGAGGTATCATTTCCGACGTATTTTTTCATTCTGAAAACGATGGCGCCAGCATAATTTTGCTATCACGTCATACTTTGGAGAAAAAGGAGGTTAAATATGGTTAAAAAATAAGGCTAAATTGAACAAAATTCTGCTAGAGCCACCAATTTCAGCAGAAAAAATACGTCGGAAATGATCGCTTGTTAAAGGCAAAATCAGTGTCGTACAGTGTAATCGCGCTTGCGTTAACGATTCAATTTTTATCTGAATATTTTTCAATTATTATAATATTGACATTAATCGTTATAACACTGTAATTATATCATTCGAAATGTCAAAATTTAGTTGATAATATTATGTCGAAGCATATGTCACCTGAGACTCAATAGTGAGTGTCCTAAATTTAACATAAATGTAAGTAAAAGAATTTTATTTCATACTCAACAGCATATAAATTAAACAAGAAAAATAAATATATAAATCAAAATTAAAAGAAATAAAATAAAATTAAAATAAATAGAATATATTTGATATAAATCAAAATAAAAAATAATAAAAAAAAAGTGTTTTTTTTTAATTTCCATTCATCCCATGATATATTTTTAGCTTTGAAATGAAACTCCGGATGTATGTACTAGAAGAGAGTAAATAGCGTATCCAGCTATTACAAGGCACATTCCAAACCATATTATTATCGTCTATTGCAATGGGAAACTCTTTTTTTGCAGGAAATAAAAAGGTAAATCAAAGTATATATCTCACAGCTATAAAATGTTGTGATTGTCATGAACCTTTTACAAAATAATTACCATGACATGTGACACATTTAAAACAAAGATTTTAGTATATTAAAAATGTGCTACTTATTCATATATGTATATATCAGCTTCGATGACGTAAACATTAGCCAGAAGTTCGTTGATACTCAACCCATTAATTTACGAAATGAATTTCGGGATGCTTTTTCGAATGGTGAGTTCAAGTAAAAAAAAAACTGAATATTCACTTATGATTTTGATAAAAATATTAATCTTAAATTGTTTTAATTCAATTTTAATGTGGAAAGCGGGGGTTCCGTTCCCTAAAAAGTATGACAAAATACATAATATGTTCGAACTTAAAAGATTTAATGGAAGACCATTACTATATCGCCGTTAAATATCCAAAATGGCCGCATATTACAACAAAATTTCATTCAGAATTCTAAATAAGTTTAGAGATTAACTACTGAAGTTTTTGAGTAATCTAATAAGATTTTGAAGTTGGATTATCAAAAGTAGAAATGACTTACACGATATAGCGGACCTGGATGGACTACTGGTGTCAATAATTAAGTAACAAACAGATTTGGATATTATTTCAAGATGGTCGACCCAGTATGAAGGTAATTGCAAGGCTAATTGTTGTGAAAATTAGCAAATCATTCACAATAATCTATCGTCAATATTTTTTTATACTCTTCTTAATTTATTTGTTACTTTTTTAAACTTTTATAGTATGTTTTTTTTAATTTGTTGTTTTTTAGACCTTTTTTGTATATTTTTATTTGTTTGAAAAATTAATTCCTGATTTTGGACTATATATATATGGGTCGTTTCACGTCAACCGGATCATCAGTGTACGGACAATTTGGATTAACCTATCAAGACGTTTCAGATCGCAAAAAGTTTATCTGGTCAAAAGATTTCAAAAAAGTTCTGGCCTTTTAGAAAATCCAATATGGCGCCTGAAATCCACGTTTTCATCCAACATTCAACCGAAACGGTAGTAAAATGTTCTAAATTTCACATCCAAAAAGCATGTAAAAGTCACTTTGAAACTTGAAAATTCTAATGGAATATAAAATGGCGGATCCAAAACGCGTTATACCACTACTAATTCCATCTTATCGCTACAAATGCTTTAAGATCATTTTAAAGCACCGATGTAAGGTTTTTAGGGACCATTATATATTATTATAATTTTGAAATTTTAAAATTCAAACCCTAGTAGAAAATGCGACCAGATTCTGGCCATTTTTTCTGGACTGCATGCTATATCTAATGGATCCCAGAAAAACTGTCCAGAGGATGTGTTAATTTTCTACGAGGGAAATGACGGAGTAAAATGGCGGATATTCAACCAGCATTGAATCTTTGCAAGCTCTCCAACCCTATTGCAACAACTTTTTCAGGCTCAAAGTGAGTTATATACGCTTTTTGATACATTGCTCATTTAAGAACATTTTACTACTACGTTGCTGTTAAATATTCTGTGAAAACGTGGATTTCAGGCACCATATTTTATGCGCCATATTGGATTTTATAGGTCACAACTTTTTTGAGAGCCCTTGACTAAACGAACATTTTGAGCGCTCAAATGTCTGGATAGGTTAATCCACATTCTAGGTACATACTGAGAAAACACATCTGGATATTGAATACTAATTATTGGCATTGATTACTACCGGTCGTGATAACTGATACCAACCAACGGTATCTAATACCCGTGTGTTTGTTTAGTGCACTGTTGATCCTCACGAAGTCACCAATTTCTCTGTACATCATTTAATAAAATTGTTGCCATAGCTAGTACATCCATGTACCAAATAGATTCAATTTTGGATTACCTAACTTAAACTTCGATATGTTGACATTAGATTGGTAATCAGCGTACCCCAAAATATTCTTAGGAGGTATGTGGTTCATCTCTAAATTTCTCCGGAATTCTCTATATATCCAATCCACCAAAACTGGAAAAAAATATTGTTTAACCCTTTGTGGAACAGATTTATTCATGCATTACATTATTTTTCTCGCAGAATGTAAAAGACAGGCGAAATATTTTCCATGTCTTGTATAGAAAAATAAAACACTGTAAATAAATTAATTTTCTCGTTTAATGGTATTAATACAATTGTTAACGAATAATATTGAAAAACTGCGTTTTTTTCGAATAAACTCATATTTGCGCAAACGATGCAAGTTTTATTACTATAGATTTATTTATAAGGATTTCTGGGACACAGATTGCGACTCCGGTGTAAGTTTTTCCCAATTCAAAATGGCGGATCCAATATGGCAAATAATAAAAGTGAAAAATACCTCCATTTAATTAATTTTGCCAAATTCAAAATGGTGGATCCAATATGTTAGACAAAAATGTCAAAAGGAAGTACCTTCCATTTGAACAAAATGTGAAAATCGGGGTTTTTTGAAACAGGGTTGTATCTGATGTTCATTTTTTTAATTTCATATTTAGTATGATTTGAAATCAGATGCATTTTGGAAAACTCGTCAGCCATATGGAATCCTCAATTTTGAATTTTAGAAACCCGATATTAAGTTTAAACTTTTTATGGACTTTACCCGATAATCTACATGAACATTGAATTAGAACAAAAACTACCCCAAAAAATAGCCATTTTTATGATAGTTGGAAGTCTCCATTCGAATAAGTACCCCCGAAAATAGTAAATAAGATATATTTTACGTACATGTGCATTGATTTTAGTATGTAATGTAGCGTGGAATTTCACGAGAGAACGTTAATTCTGGACGTTAAAAGGTTAAGTGATCAAAGAATACAAAACTAGGTACCGTTTTGTAGTTCTTTACAGTAAAGAAGGTAAATTCTATGGCATGAAACTTATTCGGTGTTGTCTGTGAGGCTGGCGCAATCACCTGTGTAACATATATCACAGGAATAAGCCGGCCCCTGTCAGATTACACGGGGGAGTGAGCAAAGCTCTTCCGTCCCCCTGTCAACACTGTATTACATGTGACGTGGTCCAAGCAGCCTATCAAATAACCGTCGTCTACTACAGTAAGAGCGAAGATAAGACCTTACAAATAAACGTAAACAGGCAGAAAACATATATATTCGAGCCTTACTTTGTAGCACTTTCCAATCTCCTTAGTAAGTGTCTGGCAAAGTTACCAGTTGCGGTCGATATATCAAGCAGCGAGCTGAAACTATTCCCCTGGAGACTACTTTGACATTGTAAGAACTAAATGAATTGAAAGATTTTGGAATGAAAACAGGATGCTTTTGTATATAAATAAACTTCATTCACGAATAACTGCCATGTTCAAGTCTAATCTACTTAATTTTAGAATGCATTTTATTGTCATATTATATTAAAAATAGGGTCCAGTGTGTGCCAAATATAGTATAATAGTGTTATTTGTCATGTAAAATGTTTAAATAGAGATAAAATTGAATCATCAAGTAAGAATTCATTTTAACTCCGATTTTTCTGCGTCGCGGGTTAGATTATATTCGGCAATACGTGTATTATTGAGATTTTTAGGTATAAATATACAATTAACCTTAATTATGAAAAACATATCATCGGATTACATGTTTTGTAATGTAATGTTGGGTCATTCCGTGTCAAAAATACCAAAAACTTGTGGTTAGGGTGTCCATTAAAAAGGTGAAGTCAGGAATTGTTTTAAGCACCCCTTCAGTTTGTTGCAAATACATTTAAAAAATGTTAAGCGTAGTTTGAGCTCTTAATATCAAAATTAACCCGTTCATCTATAGGCCTGAAGTTTAACATTGTTTTTACATAAGAAAATTAATTTTTTTAATTGTTTCTCCACCAATTTTCTACAACTTTTGCATACCACTTCCCAACTAGTTTCTAAATTACCTAAGGAAATTTCCGACGTTTTTTACAACAGTATTTTTTTTGCTCGAAAAACCGAATGATCCAATATTTTCCTAATTATTTATTCAAAACTCTCATACGGTTTAATTTACGAAATTGAGACATCACATGTCATATTATTTGGGATTTTACGAGTAAAATGTGCTGTGGTTGATTCGAATACGACTATGTAAGCTGAGTTATCGTACGTTTTGTACAATACTTCTTTTTGACAATAATTTGGTAAAGGAAATAAAATATGTTTAAAATAATTTTCTATAATAACAATGTCAAATTTCGGGCCTCTACAGGCACGGGTTAATTTTGATATTAAGAGCTCAAACTACACTTAACATTTTTTTAAATTTATTTGCAACAAACTGAAGGGGTGTGTACAAAAATTCCCGAATTGACCTTTTTAATCGACACTCTAGTTGTGGTCCATGTTGTAATTCAATGAAAATGAAATATTAGGTAGGTACAGATGTGAAAAATATTCTGGTAAAATGTTTTTTGTACCTACATTTTCGAAATGGCCACACGCCGTGGCGTCTCGATTACTATTTTTCTAATTATCACATTTAATTGACCCTTTGTCCAATTTTTCACAAAAATAAGTACAAATATTGAAGAATAAAATAATTTAAATAAATCTTCATTTTATCACGAAATTGACCGAAAAAACTTGTGACACTTAAATTTTGATATTGAGCTCGTGTTTTCTGTTTGAAATGGGATATGGTATTTTGAAGAAAATAATTTCATCTCTTATTTCCAACAAAAAATTGATGGTGGCTTTTACGTTATGATTTTTGCAAGAGAGAAAGGTGTAGATAATTAATCCTTACACGTTTGAATTTTATGGAATATTTAAATTGACAATTTATTTCTCATTGTATCATTGTTGCAATTCAAAGCATTACTTAAAACTTTAAAGAACTTTAAAGTTGTAAAATCCCTACTAAACTTGGAATATCAAAGCAAAATTACATAAAGGAAAACGGGTTGCAATGATGATAATTTTTATATCAAGTAACTGTACTTAATAGTAATAAAAAACTAGATGCCTTCGACCCGGGTGCCTACAATTTTGGCTAAATTCGTATTGCAGTTCCCTGACGAAAGGCTGATGCTTCCGGGAATATTCCCATTTTAACACTGCCAGGAAAGAAGGCGGCAGAGGGTAGTTCTAGCATCGTTAGGTTCGAGTAGTTTCTATACATATATTGTAACAATATCTTGTTCCTTAAATAGGGCCAATGAATGGACGGTTAAGCATTTTTCACACTTTGATCGATTGTAACTTTTGAATTCTTTTATGGAAATTTAATTATGATACCACCATTAGAATCGTTAGACCCTGCTCTTTATGACCGTGTAGTTCAACCTTTGATTTTATTTAATTATTAACCTCGTCTTCATATGTTTGTAAAAAAATCCGCTAAACCCCAATGAATAGACGGATTAAATCAAATGGGACGTTTTCAGTACCAGTTTTGGATGGCTTTAAAACTTTGCTTTGATTTTACAAAATAATAAACACTGGAAGATCAATAGTACTGTTAATATTGTTTTGAATGTTCAAAGAACATAAAAATATGTATTTTGTTGCATGTTGTGCATCATACATTCATAAGAAATAGAAATATGTAGAAAATCGTCCATTCATTTGTAGTCGTCCATTCATTGGCATATTCACCCTATATTAAAATTGAAAATGAGCATTTTCAAAACTTCGACTCCGACCGCAGGTCAGGCGAAGCACTGATAAATGAGCACGTCTTGTTCACACTGATGCTTAAAAAAACGTGGTTTAGGCGAGTTTTTGACAGGTCGGGTTGCAGGAAATAAATTTTTTTATATGTGGGATACTTCGGTTTCCGTTCATGCGATCCAGTACATTAATACGTTTTTCTTCACGCCCTGGACGCGAAAGGTTTTGGCTCGATTGGTTATTTATAACTGAAAAACTTCCGAAATTGACAAGCTAGTTGCGTATCGTCCTAGTTGCCCGATTCTATAAACCGTTATTTACAATAACGTCAACAGTATGTTCGTTAATAACAATATCCTGAACCACGATCAGTTGAAGTTGTTGCTACCGGCGAAGCCCAGAACCCCCCTCCCCGCTACCACCTCCCCATGGCTACCAGACTCCAACATTACAGTGAATATTTTTTTTATGCCCCCCCCCCCCCCCAGATACCCGCCTCACTCCCCTGCTTCCTCTGTGCCTCTGTTTTTCATGTAATGTATATAATATACATACATTTGCATTGTATATGTGTATGTACAATTTATGTTAATTTGCTTTTTACGGCATTATCGTTGATTTTACGAAGAAATGAATAGAACCTTTTTTGTAGAGAATTCGATGTTCTATATTTTTTGTTTGAAATATTTTTTTGTACGATTTGTATTTTTTGTTAAAAAATGGAAAAAACGTGTTTTTTGAGCGTTTTTTTGTTAAACCTCCCCATAATCTGGTATGCATTGTCTCCAAAAACTAATCAGATCTAAGTTTGGCCAAGAGAAACCCAAATCCGTTTGTACTTTTTAAATTCGCCCTGCCAGTCGCGAGATATCGAGTATACAAAATTTTGCCCGCGGAAGGACGGACGGACGGACGGACGTACAACCGAACGGACACCAATTTTTTTATTGTTGGTTTGGGTTCCTTAGGGCCCGAAACGTCGACATTTGATGAAAAACTATAGGGTAATTTTTTGGCAGGAACTGACCAAATTCAATACTTCGGCAGACCTATGGTCTGGGTCGAAGTAATTACGGTCAACTATAGTTATTTATGATCTATAAATTAGTTTAAATATGTATTATAAATAACGTTAGAAAAAAAGAATTTAATTTATAATGTTTATTTTCTGTATACATTTTCATTTTCAATACCCAATTTTAACAGAAAATTAAATTAATAATGTAAAAAGTACATCATGTCATCATGAATTACTTCATACAACCTCGAAAAAGGTAGAAAATATTAATTAAGATAAAACAAGCGTATAAAATAATTTTCCGACAAAATCTTTAGTAATGAAAAGCAAGTCTTTGTATTAAAAGTTTCTTATATAGTGTATTATTGAAAAGACTCTGAATTTACGTTAAATCTCCGATAATATCGGCAGATGACTGCTGTTCTGAATATTTTTTGTACATTCATAATTAACTATTGGTATATTAATATCGAAAGGATAATCATCTATAAAGGTTAAAAATAATTTTCAGATTTATAAAATAAATAAAATTTATATAAAATTTAGAACCGGAGTGTTTCATTATTTATATGCAGGTTCTACTAACTGCGATTAAGTGGTGAAAGCAAGCGATAATCAAGGGATCAGACTAACTTAAAGTTAAATTACGATTCAGGTTAATAATGAATGTGCAGACAACCGCCACCGCGACCGATCGGTAACGTCATTATCTTAACTAATGGTGATCCCGAAACTTCCAATAATCCCGTTATCAATACGTTTTTTCTTCATCAAATTACAGTGAAATTGTCTTAGTTGTGGTGCTTAAAGTTTAAAAATTTCTTTCTTAATTAAGTCTTTGAAGTATCTATGTTGAAGATATCCTAGAACGAAATAATGTTTCGAAAACATTTCTATTCAAGCAGGTCTAATTACATAATTCTATCATTGCGATTGATACATACATTAAATTTAGAAACAGTGATTTTTATTGAAGAATTTAATTTTGAATTAAATTGTTATTTATTAGCAAGAAAAGTGTTCCGTAGCTACTACACGGAATATCCACCATAAAAATAATTATTATGGTTATAATGCTAATTACTGAAACTATGCTTCAAACACAAAAAGTTACTACAATTCCTCTCGTGGATGTCATACTCTGCCATTAAAATGGAAAATTCCATGGAAATGACTGCCGTAAAAAAAGCATTATATACGGGAAACAGCACCAACGTTTTCATAAAAAGATATTCTCTAATAATAATAACCGTTTTCATCAGCATTTTTATTATATTATAATTTATTCATGGATTCAGTTTTATTTATCACGAGTATAATTTAGTTATTGAAAAGATCATTTAAAAGAAAGATATTTTGTTAATTTGTTTGCTTTTTTACTGTAAATATTTAATTTGTCAAATTTTCTTTCTTTTTTGTACATGTTATAATATCAGTCGACAGAAACATGTAATTCCAGATATTAAATACCACTTAAATTTTTTGATAAATATTTGTTCCTATATCAAGTCTACATTGGTATGTTATAAAATTTGAATCCGTATTAATTTTCATAAAAGTAAGCATTAATATGGCTGTTTAAGAATTTTATGATTTACCTGATTTTGATTTGAGATGTTGTTGCTCTAATTGTGATATATTATAGTACTTCTAACTTTTAATTTGAAATGTTTCTATTAATTGATATAAATACCAAAATTTGTCTTTTATTACTTTGAATATTGATATGAAAGGTTATTTTCAATAATCTCATAATTGGAAAACTCTAAATACAATTTTTCTTAATATCTTAAATTAATACAACAAGATTTCCTTAACTTTATTTAAATACATTACTAAAATTTTTACAGCTGTTTTACAGTATTAATTAGAATGGACCGAATTTGCAAGAAAATGCAGTTAACGTCTTATATTTTTTTAATGCAAATTAATTCGTTTAAATTACCAATATTCGGAAAATATGAACAATTGTTGTATTATTTATTACTTGTTTAAGAACATTAAAATGATTGCACATTACTACTGTTTTAAGTAATATATAGAGATAAGAATCTCTGTATTTAAAGCGAATTAAAACTATATTCTAAAATTATGTTTAATAACATGGGTGAAATAGTTTTTGGTTTCTCCAATATTTGAAAAATAAAAAAAAATTGATTCATATTTAGAGTACTTTCAATAATCCTTTAAAAACTTTCAGTTTTTTAGTACGATTTATATTCATACAGATTTCTACTTTAAGCTGGTTAAGTGGATTATAGTGTACACTTTTATGAAATTTTAAATACGTAAATCAGAATCGTTTATAAATGCCGACGAAAACAGCTAGAATATAAAAGTCAACGAATAAAGGAAGTTCGTTAAACCCCAAGCAAACTTTTAATATACTAATGTCACATTCAAAACGGCTTATTGAATGGATGGAACGATAAACTTTGCTTAAGTAGTCTTTCTGCATTTTTAATACATTAAATTAAGAATATGGTATATAATGACATTTCATTTCCGGAATTATTCGTTCATTAGCTCAAACTGTTAAATATTATGTTTTCAATAAGAGATATAATTATTGAAGGGCTCTTAGTAGATAACTAGTACTGTATATGACTTCCCATATATATGTAATCGTGTTTTACATTTTTTACTAAAAACACATTAAAATATATCAAGTATGTTCGAACTTAATGTTTTGCTATTCCCTTTTCAGTGCTTGTGTTCATCTAATTAAGCAATTTCATGACGTATTTTACAATACTAATATCAAATATACCAATTAGCAATTTTCTTATTGTTCTTAAAAATTTCCACAATTTGCATTACGAGTGCCAAAACTTAAAATTATTAGTAATATTACAAAACTATTAAAACTTTAAATTATTAGTTACTTGTAATAAGAGCCGAATTTGTAAAAGCTGAAAGGTCCTATCAGTATTAAATTACGTTTTGTTGTACAGAATGATGATTGACGTATTTCAAACTTGATGGAAGCTTCATACCTTACTTTCAATATTGACAAAAAAGAAGGTAATAAATAGTGCTAATTCTATTCTTATACACCGATATGCACCATATCAAAATTGTATACTTGCAAGCTTAATAAGTAAAAGTTTCACTTTTTTTCCAATAATTGGTTTCTCTTGTCGAAAATACAGGATGATTTCATATTATTAAAATTAATATTCTATATTATTTCTTTTTGAAGAAATATATTCAAACAGAAAAAAATGATAAATTCTATAATTCGTAGAATTTAACCACACAATTTAGTTCTCGAATTTAAAATCTTATCAAGCTATTAAAACAATACCTAATAGGACAAACATATGTTTATTTTCATTACAAACAAGTCGCCATCAGTATGTTCTTACATCTCTGAAACTACAAGATACTTAACTAAAAATGTACGAAACAACGTTTAAAACATAAAAACATGGAAATGAAACATATAATTGGAGTCGAAGATCCGAAAAATAAAATAATGTCACGCCTGAATAAAATTTATATTATTTTATATATATACGCACGAATTTAATACATTTATCATGAGATATTTTACTACATATGGGTTTAATCGGGCTGAAATTTGATCTGCAAACGATTCGCCCATTTGTGCTCTATCATCGAATTAATCCTCAAAGTACCAGTCAGTAATTTAATTACCTGTTTTTATAGCGGTGATAATAAAGGATTGCAATGTATTTGGTAATTTATGGATCTGAAAACTCATACTCGTTGTTAACTAATTCGCATATATTTCTCGAATGAGCGTGGATCAGACTTTGTCAGATTTAATTATGTATTTAATATATTGAATGCCACCGGTATATAAATTTACAAATATAACAAAAAAGAAGATAGATTATACTTAAAGTATAGATTCTAACCTGTTGAAATTGCAAAAAGAAAGAAAATAAAAGAAGGAAGAAAATAAATTTGTTGTAAGATATGCAAGTATTTAGTTCTCAATGTCTTGCCATTTTGGAAGGCGCGATTTTGAATTACGGAATAATACATAGTATAATTTAATTTCAAGGGTCTATGAACTATATTTTCTTATTTCATGTATATTCCAATGGGATTTCGAAGTGCTGTTGGAATAACAAAAGAATTGGAAACAACGAGTCTTTTAACCCAATAACTTTTTTTGTGGATAATTTTATCGAAATTATATTAACAAACTTTGAAAGAGCATCAAATTTAACACAAATAAAGTCTTTAAACATTTTTTAAATGAATTTATAAACGTATAATTGAGACTGAATATTATGTAAAAGATGCAGGTAATTAATGTGTGTATTCGACAAAGACTTTGGAATTTTGATAGTTTTCTTCACACTATACCTCGTAATACTTCTTACTAATGTTATAAAATTTATTTTTATGCAGTAAAATATACAGATTTAGTATATACTAAAGTAAAAGGTCTACATACAAGTAACCGTTTATATTAATAGTGGCAAGTAAATGTTTATACAACATTTTCTAAACCAAATAAAGAAATATTTTCGAATTTAAATAAATATTTACTTGCGACTATTCAAATAAACATTGACTAAAAGAAAATTTTCATTAGTGTAGAATTAACAAAATGGGATATCCATGTAATAAAATCACACGTAGTTATAGGTTAAGTTTCACCGCAAAAATTCAATTACGAACCAACAACTAACATTCATATAATCATGTATTTAGCTTAAATATATAATTGTTTGTTTAAATATTTTTCGTCTGTCTGTATAAGACCAATAATCTTATATTGTAAAAAATTAACATTAATGATCTACGAAATTCTTCTGTAACTAATATTATTTGTTTCAGATAATTTTAATTAAATTAATTTTCAAAAAACTAGCTACATAGACTAGCTACATTAGTTTACATAAATAAGTGTTCTATCTGAACATTGAGAATGTGGTATTTTAATATTTATTTCGGACTTATGATAGCGATTCTCATATGACACATCATGCCGTGAAAACTTGCTACAGTTAAATACATAAGTAAATAAAATATACTTTCATTAAAATTGCAGAAATTTGACCTAAATACAATTTTGTGAACTAAAAGAAAGAAGTGTGTAATTACAATATTTTTTAACTATCCGAAAAAATAATAATTTCGCGCATTATATAAATTTTATAATAAATCAATAAAATCGATGTTAAATCATCGACTGTAAAAGAGTATGCGTGACAGGTTTTCTGAAAAACAGAATGATATATTTGGATGGGGTCACAGATGTTTTACGTGCATTTGCAGAATGAATATCTGTCGTCCTGTACGGAATGATAAACTAGATGAAAATGAATACCATTCAGAGTAACCCCTTTCTAATGTGCATTTATTAAATTTGTTTCTTTTCGTAAATATAAAAAGTAATTAAATTAAAGAACTGACTTAGTTTGTACGTTAATATAAAGGCACTATCTATTTTTGTGACTGTTATTTATAACACAACTTACGTGAATGTTATGAGTAAAAGGAGTTAAAAGTATTACTGAAAAACTGTGACTTGGAAAAGAACAGAAACTTACTCAAAATACGAATACATTTATTTGAAACTAGACAGTAACATAAGAATTAAATGAATGATTAAATTCGATTGATATCAGTGCAAATGTTTCATTTATAGTTTGAATGAAACAAGTTTCTTAATTATCTGAAAGATTTCAAAGTAAGCTCCCTTTTTTCATAATTTTCAGACTCAAAAAACAATAGGGTGATGGAAAGGTAAATATTTGTTTTATCAGTTTTGAATTTTGCCTTTCTTTGTTATTGTTTCAAAAACAAGGTGGAGTTAGTAATTAGGAAATATGCATAAAAATCAGAGTTGACAAATAGGCATGGTAGACTAGAACCGCAGGTAAATAAATAGTGTACCTAAATGGCATTTTCCTTTTTTAGTTCAATACTGTAGACATTGCGGAGTATTTTGCACCGGAAATCAAAATAATCCTTAGTCTTTGCTAAACAAAGTAATTTTGTTGAGTTTACCGTAATTATTGTGACTTTGCGAGGCTCCCTTGGGCTCAAATTTTATCGAAACAAACAAATGACACTGTTTGGAAAATCATTTCTTATATCGCACATACTAAACTATCCTAGCTATAATATGTTTATTTGATATCTAAACCATAGGATTTAGGACACATTTTTCGCTGTTTTTCATCCGTGAAAGTACACTTGAAAAAAATAAAAAATTGTCTGGTCAGATGCGACGCCATAAAAAAATGAAATAAAAATAGTGTTTTGTTGAACAAATTTATTAATAACAACCTAAATCGAGAAAATAAACAATTTTATTCAATACATATATCCTCCGACATTCAATTTACTTCGATTCGTTAGTCTACAAATGAAATATATTAACCACTTGGCTTGAAGGAAAATTACAAATAATAACAACTAATTACAAAAATGTATTCCTGCCCCTTGTGAACCAAGCAAAAAATAACTCTTAATAATTTCAACATAATAGAAAAGTGACCAGGAGAGTGGATAAATGTTCATTGATGTATAAAACGTTAATATCGTATGTATACGATTGTTATTATTCCAATTTTCTTATTTCGGAGAAACCTCTAATGTAGTGATTTTATTTTTAATTAATATTTCATAATTCAAACAGCACCTCAAATGGATTTGAAAAAGTAAATGCCGAAAAAATTAAAATTCTTTTTAATGTTTTACCGACTTTATATGCTTTTAGGTAGAAAATGATGTAAGAAGAAAAATAAAGGTGATTCCTCTTAAATAACCACTTTAGCCTTAAATTAAATCAGTTCTCTGTAAAACTTTCCCATACTTTTATCACACGTAAGTTATATTTTTTGTTTAATTGCTGCATTTGACAGTATTTATTATAATAAAATGTCTTTTTCATCTAATTCACAATTTTATTGTGAACATAACCCGGCATATCTATTAAAGCTCAAAGGGCTATGACATTTGTTGGAAGCTCGTCCGTCAAGCTTTTCAAGTGGATAAGTGGTTGAAACGAGCGTGTAAACCATTGCGGTTTTCGTCGTCAGTGCGAAATTCTGCTCAGCTGATGTGCACTGAGGCGTTGACCAAATTTCAAAAGTACTTATACAAGAAATGTCATCAGTAATTAACGACCTGTAGTATAATCCACGGTAACGTGCTAAAGAAAAGTAAAATATTACAACGCCTGAAATCACGCTAGTTTTAATTCCTGGCGTATTACTTTAAAGGCAATTCACATAAAGTCTTTATAATACAATAATGTTGTTAATACTTATTCTAAGTTATAAAATACTATTCCAAAACACTGTTGATGAAAATTCGATCTTTCATTAATGAAGAAATGTTAAATTGCTACAAATATAAGATAATAGATTATATCTAATAATGATGGAAAAGGTTAAACTTTTTAATAATAACGATGATGACTGTAACTTTATTTTCCTTTTTGGAAATCATCTACAATGCAGCAACATGCCAAGTAAAATAATTTAAATTGGAAATAGCAAACAATATACAAAAATAATATGAAATCATCCTGTTTTCTGGGCGTTGCGATCAATTTCGTATGTAGATTTGTATTTCAGTTGGCTCAAGTACCAATGGTTTTTCTATTAAATATTTCAATCTCTCTTAATTTTCCTCCGAATTTCAGAGTCGAAAATTAGTCTGTATCTAAGCAAGAATTTACAAAAAATATTTCACACACTGTACATCCGTGTGCAATGATTCTGTCGTTTTTTGTCAGTGCTTTCATCTGCTTTTTTCTTTTAACATACACACTTTATGTTAAAAAGGGGATAGATGGTCTGTCAAAAACGACACAATTATTGCACATGGGCTTACATGCGGGTTATACACATGAACTTGGATATTGACATTCCAGTGTTGTTCAAGACTGTTGATCTATTTAACGTAGGCTATAATGCCATCACTGCCTTTCTTCTAGGAAATTTAATGTTCTACAAAAACAGATTGATATATTGTTGCTCTATATTGTGCTATTTTCCATTCGAAAGTATTCAGAGTAGAAAGAAATTTTAACATTTCAGATAAATATATAATATCAGAAATGATTGTGTTTTTTTTTTTTGTTATAAGTTGTTAAATTTTTAGTCGTAATTGGACAAATTTAAGATTTTCTGGGCGAGCCATGCATACGATTTGCGTAAGCAGTTCCACCAAAAAATATTCAATCAGCTTCTATTTGACTTTGTTTGGAGTTTTCCCGATAAATTTAGTAAACTTTCGGGAAGTAAAATAACTGTGGAAAACTATTCACTCGCTATTTACTTCCAATAATAATGGCTAAATTTGCTACACTTAGAAAAATGGCATAGAAAACTTCACACTCGTATTTCATTAAAAAATTACTATTATCGTAGTAAACATTTTTATCTCTTATAAAGAAATTGCTGTATTTGATAAAAATAAATCAATCTATGCTTAATATCTTTGTCATAATAGTAACATTTGCTACTCTCTAAACTAACTGGTGTAAAAATTGAAGAACTCTAATGGCACAGATTATTGTCACTATTTAAGAGCGGATTTCTTTTGTAAAGTAGGTTTTCACACCAAAAGGAGCGAAATTTGTCTCGTTACGAGTTAGAATACACGTTTGTACTTGATAAATCTTAATTTTAACATCGGAATCGTAAATTGTAACCTTAAAAACACATTATGAAACATTTATATTATATAATTATGCATCTTTATACTTGTAACATTCGATACATTCGATTTCAGACAGTCATCCACTCTCCAGAATTGTGGTCGGCAGCGCGGCAAAGATGGACAGTAGTAACAGGTAGTTTAGTTAGACAACATTTTGCGCATAAAAACAAATGCGCTTTTAAGAAAATAATTTCTTACCAGGTCGTATAACAATTTTCTTTTTATGAAATAGAAGTTATAAGCTTAATTTTAAGCTATCATTGAAGCCTTCATAGTGTTCCTATTTAAAGTTATACTTCCTCAAACAATGGAGAAAATGACGTTTTTTGCAACTTTATTCCCATATTAAATGGAAACAAGAGCTAATAAAAAATGTTCCCAAAATTAACAAAGATTAGCTATTTTCATCTCTGAAACATTAAATTGTCTCAAATTTGTTGACCAGCGTAATTTGTACTCTACGCTAGGAAGTAATGTGCTGGAAAAACTATTCTGTATTAAAAGATATTTTACCTTAATAATTGGAAATATCGCTGCTAATAACGTCTACTAATGTATAAATTTCTTTAAAAGGAATTTTTAGTATATAGAACACAAAATCTGATCATTTTAATAGAATAATTACATCAAATAAATAAAAATGTACTTCAAATGCGAGAAAATTCACGTGTGATGAAAAAAATGTTTGTTTGGTTTTTTTAGTTGAATCGTTCGAAAAAATTTTTGTTGGCTTTTGTGCGATGGTTGTACGAAAGGTATATACCAGGGTATCTTTTACTTATTGACATCATCGAAATTTGCTTTTTATAGACATTTTAGAAAGAATGTTGAAATAAATATTAAGACTTTTTGTTCATACATATTTTGATAAATGTAATATAACAATTACAAAGAAAGTTTTTAATCAATAATTTCTGTAAACAAAAGAAATAAACTAGAAACAAATTAAATCCAAAACATGTCTTCAGGTAATATATGAATAGAAATTTGACCACAGCGAATAATAAAATGAAACTAAGAAGCTACCTCTTACATGGTCAGTTTTTTCATTTTTATATATGACAAAATCACTTCATACCCTATCTGCAAAATAAATTATTTGTCCTACAATAATTAGAATATTTAAAAATTATGCAAAGAGGATAAATAAGTAATATTTTACGCGGACAGTAAATTTTTTATATGTAAATTATATATAGATTATATATTCCCAAATATGTATACTCTCTCAATTTGGTACGATGAAACTCACAGAGAAACAGAGAAAATGGAGTTACTAATTTGAAACAATGACTCCATTTTCTCTAAAAATCTCCTTAGGGCAGTTAACTTTAATATATTATTATATTAACCATATATTAACCATAACCCATCTCTCTAAACCAGATTGAAATTACACCTATTTGAAATGAATATTCGATTATTGGACATGTAAAGTCTTCCACATAATGAGTGGAAATTTTACTTTTTCGAGAACTTATATCATATGGGACAAATTACACTTAAAAAATAAGTCTTGAATTAAGACCAATAATTATAGTTGGCTAATTTTACGATGTAACAATATGAAGCCTTGTTCGACCGAAAATTTCTTACTTGAACGTCTTAAAACTATGTGAAGCAGAAAACTTTGGTTCCGATTGGCTAAACCGATCCCTGGAAGGAAGAACATGAAATACATTCAAAATTTAGTGTAAATTTATTTAATTTTATAACAATAATTAATGGATTCAAGGGAACTTAATTTAACACAAATACACTTATCATTTTAAAAATCATACATTGATTCACTGTGTCACTGAAGGTATTTAAACAAATTATTTCCTACTCCGAGAAAAATGTTGAGCGTCCCATTGCACTATTATAACGGTTAATTTCAAACAGAAACGAAACACTAACTTAAGTTCGTTTAAAAAAATCGTGAACATTTCGTGTGCTTAGAAGTGGTAAAAAAACTGCTGAGAACCATCGTCGGGTTGTTACTGAGTCTGTTTCGTCTTGTAAAGTCGTTATTGTTTATGTTTACATGTATTGTGTGTTTGTCTTAAACAAGATAGTAATTGCCATTTAATTTGAGTCTTTCTTGCGGCTTGAAGAAAATTTGACCCAGAAAGCTTAAAATATTCATCATGATCGTCTGGTTTTAAACTGTTAATAAAGCCTACTTCGGATTCACCGCGAACAGTAGTGCTTGCTGCTTTGACGTGTACCAAGGTTTCAACACAGAACAATAACTATAACGTGGGCTGCAATTATTCAAAGCTCTTTAGTGAGTTTTTTTTAACTAAACATTCACGTATAATGAAACATTATGTCTGCTTATTGATAAGTTAGAATTCTATTCACTCACGAAAAAAGTGGAAGTATAACTTGTTCAGATTTAGAGAGTTTAAGTAATGGCTTATTTTAACAAACGTTTGAAAAAATGATAACGGATTAAAAAAATATCGCGTTCCATACCAACTGTAATTAATTAGTATTCCAGGCAGAATTGATCATCATTAATGAAATATTCATGTGATGAATATGCGAACCAATTTACGAACTGTCGAATTGTCAACGGCTTTCATCACATTGTTATTCCGTATTCGAATTGGTCCCCTTGCACCTTTGTTCCACAAGCGGTCACGAAAGCGGTCTTTTCATCTCTTCAGTACCCTGCCACAGAAAGTTGGTGCGAAGGCACGCACGCCTTGGCGGAAATTGAATAAGGGTTTGGAAAACTCGCGCAAACTCTCTTGAAAGACATCCAATTTGTTTGACCGATATACTTATCCTATCGTATATCGATCCGTAACGTTGCCTGCGCCGTAATCAACGTCAATCGGCTGTCGAATATTTCGAAGAATTGAATTTAGGAAAGCTATACTTTCGCACAGTCCCAATCTTTTATCGCACCGATTCCATCAGAATTTTTATACGCGTTTTCCTAAAAGCCATACGCGTCCGTTACTGTCTACCTCGGTGAACGCTTTTTTCAATATTACTGTTCCATACAATATCTCGATTTGTAGAGCCGGAGAAGAAAACGAGAAATTCGAATTGTTTATATTAAGGCTGCCTATTTGAGATTTATTTCTGTTGCTGAGAAAAATGGTTTTCAAAATTTTACCATTTCAAATGTAATGAAAAATATTTGGTTCTCACAGCTGAGTGCCCATGGTTTGCAGTTTATGAAAAAATCTATTTCATAATACATTCTAGTTACTGTTGAATTTTATATTATTCTATTGATATCAATCAGTTACAAGTACAAGGGATAGTTGATGTTAATACATAAACATAATTTGTTGACCTAAATTGGATGATTCAATGTTGAATATAAGTACTGACAATTACTACTGTCATTATTTTGCTGGTGGTGAATTCCAAAGTACCTCCGATATTTTTACTAGAGGCAGCAACCCACACAGCACACTGTCCTGGGGACGTCCTCAGGAGCCCCTTAGGACGTCCAAATGTCCGCTTTTACCATCCTGTTAACGTCCATAGGACATCCTCAGTACACAGGACGCCTTGAGGACGTTAATAGGACGATAATAGGACGATAAAAGCGGACATTTGGACGTCCTGAGGAGCTCCTGAGGACGTCCCCAGAACAGCGTGCTGTGTGCGGGAATCATTTAATACAATAATATAGCACTAGAAGTCATTAGTATTTCACTACTGACTTATTTCTGTAATTTGCAATAATTTAACACTGACATTAGTACTGGTAATCGGTATTGAGACAATTGGAGTACTGACATACTTCGACATTCAGATGTTATTTCTTACCGATGATATTACTGTCAGTCAGAATTCTATTAGTAATCGTTTGAAAACATTGCATATAAAACCATGAACTTCAGAAATTGGTAAATAAAGACCATCCGTTTTCTTAGTTGGAGGTTAGGGGTTCACAAAGTTACAACAGAAATGTAGTAAAATAACTTGAATCGACAATTATTGTCCTATGATTTGCATTATAACTAGTATACACGACATTTTTACTTAATTTTTCTGAAAACAATATGTGTGTATATTGGGAGAAGTATTATTGAACGATACTTGTTATGTATTAGTGTTATCTAGTGATTTCAGTTTAATATTAGTAAATTTATACTTATAGTACAGATGTTACGATTGGAATGACACAAATATTTGGTAATTACTGTCAAACCTGAGTTGATTAACTGTGGACATATTTTATTTAACTAAATATTCACATTTCTATTAATTATGCCCAACCATATATAAAAACAAATATCCCAATGCTCATATCCAACGACAAGGGTTCAAACAAAAAGAAAAATAATTTCTCTTCTTGATACATTTCGGTATTCTCATATTCCACTATTGTAATTTTTCTAAACGGCCGCTTTTTCACTATATCCAGCCAATGTTGTAGTTCTAATCGCTAGAAATATACAAAAATATACTACAATTTATATTTTCCCTTCACATACCATGAATTAATTGAAATTACACTTACATAAAAACTCAAGATATCAAAAGTTTGAAGAAAATTTTTTGACGAGTGATATAATTGAATATTTTCTATTATATTAGATTAGTTTTACTTTCTTCAGTTCCGCTAATGATAACTTTCTTACTTTTAGATATATGAAAACAAAGCACCTAATGTACCTAACGAGTTTCTGTTTTGGAATCTAAACCAAATTCAAACTCCAAGTGCAACTACGTCTGGGTAACGTGGAATTTTCTACAGCTAAACAACAATTCGGGCTTAGGTACTGCCGGCTACTTAAAGCGGTTGCTAAATTACCAGACGTCAACGTAAACAACTCCCGAAGGTTGATTCCATTTACTGGAGAAACAAAAGAAGATGAGATTTTCAACAACGTAAATAGTGTTTGTAATATAACCACAATTGAATTCGTTAGTGCGTGAACATCTTGGAGGACTTATTACTTTAATTCGGAGAGAAAGATCGTCTTAACGTTTCTCTTCTTTTTTATTTCATGCTTTCATATTCATTATAAAACATTTTTTTTTTATTATTAAAATTGCTATCAGAAATTTGCTGATTTGAATGAAAACATATATAATTTTCTGTCTAAAAAAATTAGATATGAATAATAGAGATAACAAAGAATAGTTATCATTTCATTTTATATATCAAAGAGTATTTTTGCAGTAATACTTTGACATGCGACATTTTCAAAAATATTTTTATCATTTTTGATACATTTTTACATTACGCTATCTGTATACAACAAGAGCTATATATTAGTAAATATATATATATTTAGAATTTAATAAGAACCATCAGTTAACTATATTTAATTTTTTAATTATAACCTTTATTGTTTTATTTATTTCATATTAATATAAATTTTGTAAATCACGCATTTCTAGTCGAGTTTTCGAATTTTTGTTTAGCAATTTTTCAATGGTGACCACTTTAAAGCTGATATTTCAGGCCATTAATTCAGCTAAAGTCCCTTTCACAAGTTCGTCAATATTACAAATTTACAAACTCAAACTTTGACTCTACCAAATACTTTATTTTTCCATATGTTAAAGAATAGAAACAAAACTTTTAAAAGGTGCATTTAGTTTTGCATCATATCTTACATTTTCTTAGAATCCTATTTTTAAAATGTATTTGGGAACATTTTTCTTGCGATTTTTAACGCTGACAAAAAATAAACAAAATTTATCTGACCATTGCCAATTCCTTCCGAATACTTGGTTGAGCGATCTCCCTTACAAAAACAGTCAGAATTATTTTTGCTTCAGGCAGACTTTTGATTTTTGTAAAATTTTGAATTTTACTCGCTCAATCAAAACTCCCTGAAAATAGATTAAAACGTAGAGTTTGTTTATTTTTTGCGACATGCAAAATTTGATTTACTTTTAAGATCTAAAATACTAAAATTTATTTTTAAAATTTCCTTTTCTTAGCCTGAACTGAATTTATACCATAAATGCAAAATATACATTATGTAATAAATTAAAGTCAATGAACTTTATTACACTCTCCATACACAATTTAGAAATTGATTATTAAGTGTTTATTGTTTTTATGTGTTTTGAAGGATTTGAACGGTTCATGGATTTCACTAAAAACAGTCAGAACAAGTAAAAGTTGTACAAAAAGTATAGCTCTGAAACAAAAATCGTAAAAAGAACATGAAAAAATCATCTATAACTATATAGACATCTATGAAAATATATCTGAAGTGAAACTGAATTCGCTAAGCTTTATTTCTGTACTTTTAAAAGGTGCATCGATGATTTCTTTCGTCGACTTGTGAGAAAATATATCTACTCTTAATTTAAAATTCAGCACGTTTATCGACTTTTGAAGTGGATAGTATATGCATGTGTAGTTATTATTTTACACGTTAGCTTTGCATTATTAATACGCTAATTAATATTATCTTTTATTCTACCGTTATTTTATATACAGACATGCTCCGATAAGCATATATCGATGGCTGGTACGAAGAACCGGGCATCTCAGATGTAAAACCGAACAACTCGGATATGGAAAGACGAACCGGATATTTCGGCAGATGCAACGAAAAACCGGCTATTTCGTGGTGTGCGATGAAGAACCGGACATTTCACAATTGTGCGACGAAGATCCGGACATTTAAAAAACGACTATGGTATGAGATATAGCTGTAGAAATTTAGAAATGTCCGGTTCTTCGCGGCAGGATTCTGAAAAGTTCGGTTCTTTGTCGCAAATTCTCAAATGTTTGGTTCTTCACCGCAAATTCTGAAATGCCCGGTTCTTCGTCGCAAAACTTTCGAAATGTCCGGTTCTTCGTCTCACGTTTTGAGATGTCTGGTTCTTCGTACCAGCCATCGACATAATAGCATTGGTCAAAGTTCTCTCATATTTCAATTTTTATTTGAAAAATTATTATTGAAAAAAAGTGTTTTTCGTATTTTAACAATCTTCTTACAAGCACGTTAAACATCTGTATATTTTGATGTGTTAAATTAAATAATCCAAACATTTTGCGACATATCACCATTTTTTTAAGCAATTGTTGCGCGTCACTAATTGAGAATAGACTCTCTAAATTCTTGGAGTGAAAATTGAGCTACTTTTTTACGAAGAGTGATATTTTCTCTCTATTGAGAGTGAAATTTCACTCTTCTAGGAATGAGATTTTGTCTTTCACTCTTCATGGAGTGAAACGCCACTGTTGAGATAGTGAAATTTTCACTCTTAATAAAACAGTGGCTCAATTTTCACTCCAAGGGATTTAGAGAGTAAACACAAATGTTTATATGTACCATTCTACTTTGCTTATCAAACTTTTAAATCCATCACCCATAATGTATCTCCATACATCATAATTGTCGTAATCGAAATGATTAATCACCATCGATATTGTCGTAACTGACAACTTTATTGGTTTGATCAGTTATTAAGTAACTTGCTTTTATAAGATTAATGCAAGCTCAGTTTCATTAGCCATATCTTTGTTAACGAGTTCCATGTTACAATTATTTTATATATGTATATATGGTTGGAAACAACCACATGATAATCTCCAATCTTCGTAACAAATACATGGATGGTAAATTCTCGGGTTTTGTTTTACGTATACATACCGGCCCACCGCATTATTGCGTTATACTTGGTTATACGCGAAAATGAACAATATAACGTAGAACTATGCTCTAAGCTAATTACATTTCTATAATAACACTTCTATAACATTCCAGTTACGACAAACCACAATGTTGATAGCTCATAATGTTTGCCCTTTCATTTGTAAAATCATTACGTTTTTATACTTACTCCATCATTGAAAACGTACCTCGAATATAGATATATTACCTTTCAATTTTTAAAATGATTGTTCTTCAATGATTCTTTTTTTCTACAAATAGTTTCCCTGATAATCAGAAATTTTAAAAAATCTCATAACCTGCATAATATTTCAGTTCATGTAATTTCCTCTTGCTATCATTTTTCACGTCGAATTTGATTTCATATTCAAGTGAAGTTCCTCTCTAGTTAAATCAAAATGTCACAGTATTACGAACGAAATTACACCAGGAGCTGTAATAACGAATCCAACTTTTGAATTGGTTTCGTTATATTTGAAATGAAGCGGCATGCATTATCAAACTACAAAAGCATTGGATTTATTTTGAATCCGAAAAACTTTAAAATATTTATTGAGTTTCATAGCTGTTGGCTAAAGGGCTGTCTCAAATGGATAGAATGTTACTGACGGGTATTCCCACTCTAAGTTTAACAAATTGTTTATTAACAATTTTCAGGGTAGGTAATAAACTGATTTTTTCCTTCATTAAGATTACAATAATACAAATTGAACTATATGAATAATTAATTATTGAAATTTTGATGTTTCACATAAATATATGAATAATAATAATAATAATAATGTTTCTACAAAATTAATTACTGCAAATGTCTTTTGTACTAACTTAAATTTTATCAAATTTAATAATTCTGAGAATCTGTATGTTTATTATTTATATTAGCTTTACTTAATGTATTAAGAAATTAGTAATAATGAGGCATATTTAATCTCCTTTAGTTTCAGGAGAAGTACATATAGGAATTAATCAGAAAAGTAATATCAACAATAATTCATTCTGCACTCAGAGCATCAGGAATTACGTTTTTATATTTAACGGCTTTCCTGCGTTGATCATCGCAGTAACAAGTGAAGTGAATAATTACGATTTAAAGCGGTGACATTGCAAGGAAATCGGAATTTTCCAGTTTGTAGGCCAGCTGGAGGCGATTAAACTTCTTCAAATTTTCAGTGCTATTATCTTCGTTGATTATACCTCTTAAAACATTATATCAAAAAACTATGAGTTTACTTAAATGAGTTTTGATGTAATTTTTCGAATAATTTAGCAATATTCTTTCAAAATAATTCGAAAATCGTTAATTGTGTAACGGATATCTATATAACTTTAGTCAATATCGAATTTTAATTTTAATTAAGTGTTTGTTTTATATTTGGGTTGGCGAAACTACAAAACAGCTTGGAGATGCTGCATCTCGCCGTTTATTTATTATTATTTTTACGCGTCTTTTCCTTTTTTTGACATGCAATTTTCGTTGTACTAAAAATAAACGTAACGGATCTTAATTAAAGATTTTGTAGAATCTACGATTGTAAATATTAAATTGTTTATACATTTTTAAACGTTAATATTACATTTATCAGAAAAGTTGTCTTAATACAATCTAAAATGTTCTTCTGATTTATGTTAAAATTGCAGGTAGGTATGTGTTTTTTATTCATTGTTCTTTAAACAGTTTTTCAAATTCTTTCCACGTCGTACATATTTATAAGCATAGAGCAGAATTAAAAAGAAGCAAATTATTTGATCTCACACAGTACAAATATTGCGTATTTAATAAGAGTTTTCGTATAAAACTTGAACTGTAAGGTATTTGTTCTAGATCCTGCAAATGATTGCAGATGTGATAAAAATTAGTCTTTATTACACTTACAGTCTAATAATTCAAATGGTTTCCAGGATTTTTCTCTGCGATAGAAGCTTTTGTATTGCTAGTACTTTCGAATGTGTCCAGCGTATTTGGCTTTATATTCAAGGTATATACATACGTACTCGGTTTATCGTGCCCGTTATAAGTAGCGCATTAAATGGAACTGCGTTTTGCATGTCGTGTTGTGTAAATAATAGATTCTACATGGTATATACTAAAAGTATATGCTGTTCGTTTTGAAAATAAATTAACACAATAATAGATTGTGGCGTTATGAACTTATATAACCAATTTATAGAGTAATCCAACGACGCAAATATTTTACTACCCTAAGGAAGGCCGACGATACCGATTTTACGATTTATCGTCAGGTTTCATCGGTAAATTCACTGTGAAATTGTTCATATTAAAGAGCGCATGTAACTAAATTCCTTGAAGTGAAATTTCACTCTTAAAGAGTTATAAAGCACATCAAATTTGTCCGAAAAATAAAAATAAAAGCAGTTTTAATGATGATTGAAAAATATTTAGTCATTAAATTAGAATGAGATATATGTTATATAAATTTAGTATACAACATATTTTTTGTGTAAATAATGAAGAATTGTGTTACTAAAATACACCATTAAACGTACTATTAATGGAAACCACTGTGGAGAGTAAAAACAAAGCGTAATATAATACAACTCCTTGGATCATTTAAAAACGTTTAAGCTCATAAAAATTGTGTTTTTGCAGGTAGCCGCATATTGGAAGTAAATATTGTTAAAAATTGGATATTAAATAAATTATTGCGACACCACTAAAAATCGAAAAACATTTCCTTGAAACACTATTCACAACTTTTTTCAACAAAGAGTAACAAAAAAGGCTAAATTAATAGGGCATATTAGACTTGAAAAATGGTAGGAACATGAAGTGAGTAGAAATGTGAGTTAAAAGAGCAAAGATTGTGTAAATCAAAATGAATAAATGAAGCCGGTGAAAAAAAAGTCTGCAAATGCAAAGATGCAGGGAAGGTTTGGGAAAAGCAAAAGGTTAAAAAAGCATATGGCAAGTGGCAGAGCGAAAATGAAAAATGAAAGTACATACGAAGGAGAAAATGGTAAAAATCTCGAGATAATGAAGTAATGAAAACTGCGGAGAGAAAAGTAATAATTCCATGATGAAAAGAGATAAAGACAGAAATAGGTAGCAAAATGACGTTGAATATGTACGATAAAAGGCTATAATGGTAATAGTTAAAAAATTGTTATTTGCAAAAAAAAAAACTCTAATAAGTACAAGAAACAGTACATAATAAATACAGGATTGACTACTGCATAAAAGAAAGTTGAACTTTCATTCACGGAAAAACAAAACAGAGTATCCCGAAAATATTTGATCAGGCACTTAAGAACTATTTCTGTTGAAAGGCAAGAATGAACTAGACAGACAGGCGAAAGATTTTAACAGATGGTTGCTGGAAGGAAAGTGTCTTAAAGAGCAGTGGAACTTAGAAGTGCTCGAATGAAGGAGTTGAATGAAATTCTCAGACGAATAAGAAAAAAGAGTGACAGACCGAATAAGATGAGCTAGAATCGAGGCTAGTTAAGCGAATTTGTACTTTAGGATACTCGTTGATTTCATTTCAAGTTCGTGGCGAATCGTTTCTAGTAGTTTTATTTGTAACCTATTATATTTATGTTGGATAAGGTATAATTTCTAGATTTAAAATACCACATTATTAATATTACAGTTATTTAGTTTTAATTAAATACGT
Source organism: Trichopria drosophilae (assembly GCA_030407085.1). NCBI lineage: Eukaryota > Metazoa > Arthropoda > Insecta > Hymenoptera > Diapriidae > Trichopria > Trichopria drosophilae. The sequence continues at coordinate 41,983,311 of CM059584.1, forward strand.
ATTATGCAACAGGTACAAAGGACTGTTCAAATGCACCTATTATTTTATTTAAGACTAATATAAGGTATCGCAGTTAAATCTCGTTATAAAACAATGATTAGACGAAATAAATATGTACTCCAATAATTCGTGAAGCTCATTAAAACAACAATATACTCATTCCAAAAAGAATGCCCACATACTACAAAAATATTCAGTGCATTGAGAATTACCTTGAGAAATCCTTGCCTTTAGAATTGAGAATACGATTTGAAGCGGTAACTTCGTGAAAAATGTTCATTTCTCGACATTTTCCAAGAATTTTTGTTAACAATAACTAATCTTTTAAATGTTTATTGTTAATATTTTTAAGGTTCCCAAAAAATTGTGAAAGTGACCTAGAAAAGTTGCACATTTTCACACAATAACAAATTTTAAGTTACCAAAAAAGTATATTATTTTAGGATTGAGTTTGTTCCATAGTGTTTCTTAACATTTTTTTTTGCAATAAAAAATATACATGATCTCGTGAATAACCTTAGCAAACCCCAAGAAACGAATAATTTGATCAACCAATGACCTTCAAAACTAATTCGAAAAATGAATAAAGAAATGGCTTCAAAGGAAGAGAGCCCCAAAGCATACAATTTTCGCCCTCTAGAAATTTTAATTTAAATGATTGAAATCTGCTTTCTAACTAAGAAAATATAGCTTTTTAATGATTTTGAGTTAAACAGTTTTTTTGTTAAAGAACCTAATTTTTTAGAGGTGTTTGAAGGAAATCTATGAAATAATTTCCAAAATATATTTGGAAATTCATGCGCAATTGACTTGCAACCCGTTACTTATGTATAGGTTTTTGGGTTCGTCAAATACGAATGCGGGATTGCAAATGAATCCAAAATGGCCGTCCAGTTTTGTAAAATTGAACAAATTCACTTAAAAATCGTGGGGTTTAGCGGTCACTGGATACGACCATTTAAAACAACAAATCCTATACGTACTGATTTTTTAAAAACTTTTAAAATGGTTTTGAAAATCTGTGTAATGTATAATTTGTAATCGTTTGGAAATGTACTTATATCATTTTTATCAAATAATCCTAAAAAAGGACTGTTTATTAACGAAGTCCCCCTCCCCCACCCCAGGTGGGGGTTTATCCAATAAAAGTGTTATTTCGAATATTAAATATCGATGTAGAATACGTTTTAGTCAATAGTAAAATCGATCTCGCATGAAGCCGTGTATTTTGGGGGAGCAGCGAGATTTCTGTTGCATCTTGTTTTGGGGCTGTTCTGAGTTTAAAACCAAGTTGTCGGGTCTGTAGATATGAGGAAAATCCACCATCTTGAAAATACGGCTTTAATCGATTTTGTTAACAGATCACTGAAACTACTAGCCTTACAAGATTTTTGTATATATATTTATGGTTTTGGAAGTCGCTAAATACGAATCTGATGTCAGTTTTAAAAATTCAAATTGTCGGACCAATAATGAGATGTAACATGTTGAACTATTTATTAGAAAGAACCCAGTCAATAATGTGGTACAATTTTCTTTTTTTTGTGAAATTGAAGATTAACCCTTTCTATCACTTACAAAGCGAATATCCCTGAGACGGTGCTTTTCGTAAACTTTATATTGGACTCGTCATGTTGAATTCTTAAAAATTGTCATGGTATTCGCATTCGACAACTCTTAAATGTATTCCATACAAAGATTTAAGTTTATACTGTTGTACAATTACAACAAATTGATATTTAAATTGCATAAAGAGCCATGGTTTAATTTTTATTAATATATTAGGATGATAAAATACAAAAAACACGTTCTTATTGATTGTTTCTTGTGTCAGAAACGTAAGAAATGACGTAGGAACAAGTGATTCATACAAAGAGATAATCTTCAATTTTACCAGAAGAAAAATTCTGCCATATTATTTACTGGGCTCTTTCTAATAAATAATTCTACATCTGTTAAATGTTACATCTCATCATTGGATCCGCTACATTGGACCCGACATTTGCATTTCTAGGAACTTACATACATGCATTACGCATCTAACTTTTAATAACTTTTTTTAAAATGCGTAACCATTTTTTATATACAAAGGATGCGAAAATTAAGTCTGTTAAAAATCCATAGATAGTGCGGGATCGTCTCAAAAAACTTCAGACGTCGGAGTATATCCACAATAGATCCATCAGGGATGTAACGCTTTTATTGATAAAAAGGAATATCTTGACACTAATAACATTATTCAGGCACTAACAGAGTCGTTAATTCTACGATCACGAATTATAACTTATAATTATAGTTCCAGTAGTAATGCCAATTTTCAAACAGTAATCAAGAGTAAATCGCGTATATTATATAAGAACAAATATTCAACTATTATATGGATTTTGCATACAGCATATTAACTACAATGTAATTAAGATTCGTAGAACGGATAGTTATTTAATATAAATAATGTCAACATTGGGGAACGTCAGACAAGTAAACAATTCGGTACTCGACGAAATTCAATTTGATCATTTCATATTCGACGTTCGTTACGCATTAATTGCGCAGCAGCAAATTATCGTTTTAAATGAAGACTATCATGAGCTTGCAAATATTAATTCGATATCTCCCAAACAATTTGATTTTTCAATCCCAAGAGATAAATTTATGAAGTTTTGAAACAAATTTTTAAGTATAATAATTTACATTATACTTCATCTATCTAAAAATGGGAAATATTAGAAAAGTTGTCGTTTAATAATAATATCTTGTTATTTTTGGGTAAAGATCTCAAGAGTTCACATTTTATATTTTCTGATTTAAAAAAGAAACAGTCGCTGCACCTTGCATGTCGTATTTATTTCTATAATCACAATAGCTCAGTTGTCAGTTAATTTGTACAAGCCACTCGTAACAAATAAAACGTAATGTTTAAATTAAGAAATCGAGTCTTACCTGGGTTTCAAATTTACAATTCTCTATTGTAAGCACTCGTAAGTCTGCTTTTAGATAGGCTTTCGCAAATTAAAAGAGTTCGGTAATAAAAACAATTTCACCTTACCTCAGGCGAAACCGGCAAGAATCATTGCCTGTTAGTTTCGAAGTAATTATCCTTACTCCGCGAGAAAACATTAAATGGGTCAAATTCGTCTCGATCATTGATTAAACTCGATTCGATAACTTTAATTAAAACATACTGGAAGCAGATTTCTTTTTTCAACTTCTTTTACTTTTTTAAATTTTATTACGAATATAAGATATCCATGCAATACAGATTCGTAGTTCTATAATGTTGAATGGATCGAGTATCGATCAAACCACAGTTTTAAGACAAAATTTAAACAATATTAATTATGTAATTCTTAATATTTATATTCATTATGTTAAAGCTATTTCGTTCCCCAACTATAACATTTTTTTCGTGTACCAACTTGATATTTATGCAATTTAATTTTGATTAATTTTCAATGTTTCAGTCATTATTTCAGTTAATTAGAGTTATTTGATATTTTTAATATAAATATTCTACATAAAATACTAATTATAGTTACGCAAAGTCTGAATGGAAATGAAAATCACAGCCCGGTTCACTTCTATTACATAGAGGTACATTTACATTTTTTTCAGTTTATTATGGTTGTATATCTTCAGAAGAATGTAAATATTTAAAACACTTATTGGGAAACTGTGTAAAATACTTGTTAAAATATCGTAGAGTCAAACAACGAATATTATTTTAAACTAGAAAAGCATCTTGTAATGTTACAAAAGTCTTCGAGCGTTTTCAAATATTACAAATACCAAAATTCATCTAGAAGTCAAGAGTAGTCAAGATGTATGATATACACATGTATACGACGTACTTTATTTGAACTGCAAACTGGAATCTGATTATGAAATGACAAAATAAATGAAGATTTAATCCGCATACCATTTTAATTAAAGCAAAATATTGCCACTACACTCAATCCCGCTGGAATTTTTGAAACGCATACTGACCCACTCAATAAAAGGCCACGTTTCACTCTGCAGAACATAATATATCACGATTTTAAAGTGAGCTAGTTTCTTTCCACGCTTGAAGAAGAAATATTTCATTCTTGAAAAAGTGACAAATTTACTGTTTTAGTAAAATAATGCGATTTTCGCTTCAAGTAAGTCAGAAGGATTATTCTTAGCGATTGCTCGGGAAATTAATGACATATCAAATTCACGCAAATGTATTTCATCATCTTAATATATTGCATCCTGACCGTAGGAACCAACTAAAAATAATGTTATGTAATTAAAGCAACAATCGCGCCAAGAGTTTATTTTCCTCATATTTCACATTTTCTTGTGGAATATTAAATGTCCGTCTTAAATTCGCTATTTCAATTTAAAATGATCTATATACAGTAAGATTTTCGAATGGAAATGCATAAAAATTGGAATAAAATCTACTAATGACATCATTATATCACTAACGGATACGTCGATAACACTGTTTTAGATGGCATTATGTCGAATGATGAGGAATGGCGATAATGAAGATGACATCTATGACCTAGATAACAGTATAATGATTCCAATTCTGTTTGATTTCCTAAACTTGGTTATCTGACAAATTGATTTACATTAATGCACATAAAATCCAGCTATTCCAGAAAGGAGCGATGTATAAAGAAATAAAATTAATGTAATAAGTACAACAGAAGATGAAAAAAATTGAAATATGTACTACGAGAAGCTCAAGGATTACCAATGAGAAAATAGGCATCATTGTCCAGTTCAACGATTCCTCTTGACCCGAGAATACAAACCGTATTTTGTGACCATGTCTCTGTAAAACGTATGCACTTTTGTTTGGAATGTTACAAATCATAATTGAATCTCTTTAAAGAATATTGCACATTTTCTGGTTGAAGAACATTATTAAAATGTCTGAGTATGACTATAGGTAATCAAGTTCTTGAGAAGTATATGATAAACTATTTTGTTTGAAAAAAAACTTCACTAATATGGACTGAGACAATGTAATTTTTAGCGTATTTGTTTTCCTTGTAATTGTGCATCAATTACATTATCGATCTCCATAACCTATGGATGGACTGGAGCCCTGATAATATTTGTGAATATTTAAATTATTGTTGCAAACAGAGAATGAGAAATAAAATAGAGAGAATGCCCTATATATATATGTAAAGTAGTGAAAGAAGGTATTAAAGTTAATATTATAAGAAACATTAGTTTGCTGAAAGGATGTTTGTAAAAATCTCCCCCAGTATGTGATGTCTGACCCTATGTCTGTTTCTACTTATAACTTGTAATGTATTTACAATCCAAATTTCATATACGCGCAATTTTTTAAACTTGCTTTGTTCGAAGGACCCTTTACTTTTTTCTTTAGAAAGGTTACACTTGCACTTTCTCTTTTTTTTCTGCCTTAGGATTCGCAGTAAATATAATATTGACGAATGAGTTTTCTAGGAGGATGCCCATGAGTGTAAGTTACTTCCGCTCCAGAAATGGACCCTCCGAAACTGACATATTTGTTCAGAATCTGATGAGAACTAACACTTCATTTGTTTAAAATTTAATTGTTTTATCACCTAGTAAAGTTTAAAAAACTTTGTTAAAGTCGCGGATTGCACATAGAAAAATATCGGAATCTAAGTAGTAACAGTCCGCACCTACTGCGAACAATACACAACGCGGCCTATTACTACTGAAATTACTGCATTTTCCTATGTATAATCCGTGGCTGTAAAGCCGATTTTTTAAACTTTCTCACGTAATAAAACCATCGTATTTGCCATTTAGGGACCAGAAATCATATTTACTCGTGGACATCCACCCTTCTTTGAGTGTTAATTTATTTTGTATTCTCTTGCTTTCACAGGAGTGCTCGATTTTTACTCCATAAAAAGTGACTTTTCGCACTAAGTAATTTTGATAGCATATAATAAGCATATGACAATTTATCAGATAACTGTTTTTAAAAATGAGGTTGAAAGATAAAAATTGAGCATCCAATGTGACAGAAACCTTTTTTATTAAACGTATGGCATTTGTTTGCAACATGATACTGGGATGTATTTTGTGGCATTACAAATTTGGCTGATTACAAATTCGATGTTGTATTAATGAAATCTAACTATATGTAAAATACAGAAACATTGCTGAAGTAACTTCTTTATTGATGCTTAGACACATTTTTATAAAATTAGAATCGTATCTAAGTACATAATACTTTTAAAATAACCGCAACTTCAAATCTCTGCAAATTCTTTTAAGGATGTTAAAGGGCACTTTTAAAAGTGCACTTATAAATACATTCTTTATACTTTTGAATATTTATGAAGAGTTGCTAATATTATTGATATTTTGATTCCCAAGGATTAATGATAATCCTGCAAAAACGGTATTTTTATACTAAACCAAATTATACCAAATCTTGTCGTGATAGACGCGGATATTAATTTAATAAGAATCGACTACACAAGTTCATTAGTTAATTACCAAGGCTTGGTGTGTTTAACTTAATTGTATTATTAAACCAATAATATTAAGAAGACGACGCTCATCAAAGACAAGTTCTTATTAGTTAAAAAATGGGGAACATGCAACATCAGTTGAGATACTATTAAACTGAAATTTTGATATTCTTCGGGGGAAATTATAAAGTTCAATGAAATATCTCAAATATGTATCTACTCTTCCATAAACATTGAATTTATCGATTAAGCTCGAAAAATCGTCGTGTTTTTTATTATATATAGACATGTATAATAAAATGCTGCCATAACAAATCAATTGTTTTTGTTATATTGTATTCGGAAAAATAGCGCTTCTGTACGAGTGCCTGAAGCTATTGCTGGAGAGCAACAGGGTAGTTTGAACGATTGGATGGGTTTTCAATTAAAAATACGCGTATTTAACAATATTGTCATTTTTGCAGAGTACAAAATAACTGAACAAAAATTCCGGAATTTCCTACACCATTTTCTCTTGAACTACTTTAGTTGAATAAGTAAACAGTCCGTTATGTAATTGTTGTGCATAGTTTCTGTAAAATTAATGCCGTCGGCTTCTAAAGATTTTTACATCTAATTCTAATATTTAGATCTTAAACAGAATAAATTAAAATAATTCTAATCACCCCGTCGGTCCCACAGCGACAGCTTGATAATTTTTTCCCTAATACTTTATCAGGTTTATTAAAATGTATCGCATATTTCTCATTGTCCACCTAGAATATTTTAAACATGTATTTTGTTTCTTTCTCAACCCGCTGTACTATCAAACATATTTAATGTACATACGCTTTAATTTAAATCATTTTTTATTTTATTGCTCAAATGTGATAATTTATATTAAAAAATGTACCAAAAACGATGCCTAATAAATCCTTACTTTTTAATAATGATAGTAAGACCTATAAATCTCTCGGTATAACGTGATCTTCTGATTAATTTGTTAGCTTTTATTGTTTGATTCTTCTTGTTTAATCTCTGAAAATTGGTCAAAGCTTTCTTGTTCAAAGACACTCGGTCGTTCACGATCAACATAGGCTTTTAATACGATCTGTCTGGGGCTAGTTTTGTGGGTTGAGAGTAGGAGCGGTGTGCTTTCAGTATAAACCAAAGGGAAGAGAATGATTGATCGCTTTTGAATACAGATAGCCGATATGCCGAGATGCGAGGAACCAGACAGGGTAACGACTCGCCGACAAATAAGGGGCGGCGATTCGAAATTCGATTGGATCGGGTGGAATCGCATTTTTGATGGATGATCGGAAAACTGATAGTGCGGCGATCTTACAAGTCGTAACTCGGTGAGATTGAAAAATAATATGAATGTATAGTAATGTAATATCCCAGCAACCACGTTTGAAAGTGGAAGACGCTCAGTGCGAAAATGGTCTTCCCAACTCGTAACTAATACTTTTGGCATTTTTATCGGTGCAATGTGAGTATATGTGAAGACGTATAATTTCTTTGAGTAATAAAAGTTGAGTTTACAGTGAAAACAGTTCATCATTAAGATTATTCCTTAAAATATAATAAAATAAAATAATTTATCTTAATAAACAACGATTTCGAGTATACAATATCGTATCCGGAAATTGAAATTAGCGGATAGGATATCTCGAAAACTTGACGTGATGGCCCAAGTCGGGCTACGGATTCGTTTTCAGCGACCCAAAATCTATAAGCTCCACTACCTCTGATTAATGTAAACTCACGAATTTTGTTTTTATTGTGGACCTGTAATTATTAAGTTAAAATCAAATTAAGGGTTTATCAATATAGGACGGCAAAAAAACCAAATTCGGGGATTTATAGAAGGCATTATGAGCATTTCATAATACAACAGCAAAGTTATCTACAATTTTAAAAGAATTATTTGCAAAATGTATCGTTCTCACAACTTCAGAGTATATTCCTAGGATATTAATTCTTTCACAAAATTATACGGTTGTAGAGTCGCAATACATGTATCAGTATAGTATTGATAAGTTGGTAGAAGAAAATTAAAACAGGACAATAATCAAAGATGTCAAAAAACGCCTTGTCGAGTATATTAATTATTTATCTTATTATGATTGTGCTACTTAAGTTTACAGCTAATAATAATAAATTAGTTAAAGAAGTTTTAATAGATAAATGTACACACAATAGACAATTATTAATCTTATAAAAAATTCATTATTTGTAATTCAAATCAATACATAAAAATATACCTTTGTTAGGGTCAATTATGTCTGCAAAATTGCATCCAAATCCTGCCACAAATTGTACATGGAGCAAATCAAAAGATTCACAAAAGAAAGCATTTGTAAAAATAGTAGATCTGTTACTCATTCCAGCGATTCATTTTTATTTAAATACTTTATTACTGTAATCAATTGTTCTTAAAAAGTTTATTATAAAAGTCTAGTATATACTACGTTCCGAAATCGTTACTTCATTATGATATAGAAGTAATTTCTGTCCTAATTAAGGAATGTGATCTAGTTTGTTCAGCGTTAACATTAAATTTTTTTGAAATCTAGAGCCTGCTATTTGAAAAATTCTAATAATCACTTTAATGGTTCTGCAGAAGCTTTTCATACCTGTGGGAAGAGTCTTCAAATCAAACTTATTAAAGTCAAAACTTATCAAACTTAATAGGGTTACAGAAAATGGTTAAGGTTTCTTTGTATAAAAATTCTTGTATCTATTGAAAGTTTATCACAATAAACAAGAAGTAAGATCACAATGAACAAGAAAAGAACAAAAAGAAATATATTTTACATGTAGCCAGTTGCAAAACAGTACAGGTTAAAGTGTCAAACAATTGCTTTTTTGGCCAATTACCAAAATTTCTACGGGGGCTGAAATGAAAGCTCAAAACTTGAACGTTTCGGCTTAAAAGAGAAAGTTCACTATCAGTACTAGGAGAACTTAATTTAAAAACTAAAATCTTTTTATAGTAGCAAAAATAACTTTTTACTTGGAGGTTTTTAAAGTTTGCAATCTCGACTCTGGAGTCATTTGGACAATTTCGTACATTCAAAATGGAGGATCCAACAAGGCGACGAAATTTATTTAATTCATTTCCTTCGAGATTTGGTACTAAAGTGAGTTCGAAATCGCTGATTACAAATTTAAACTTAGATATGATATTATTCCATTTTTAGCATTTTATTTGTACAGGAAATAATATCTAGAGACATATTTTTCGTAATCAGCAAATCAAAAAATACTGAGGTGACCATAGTTTCAAAAAATAAATGTGATCACAGAGAACCGCTTTAAGTTAAGTTCCCCACTTCTGGCAATGTCCTTTCACTTTTTGGCCGAAAAGTTCAATTTTTAATCGTTTATGTCGGAAAGATTGTATCTAGTCGGATTTTGGTTTTATTGTGACTATAAAGGGATAAAAAGCAATCGTTTTATTTTTAACCTCATTTTAATGGGACTGACGAAATGGAAAATGTTTTGTTTTACTCTAAATTTCTATGAATATAAAAATTTTGAAATAAACAAACCTCAACCATTTTTATAACCGACTACAATTTGTACGCACTCGAGATTGTCCAATTATTTACAGTGGAGCCGCGTACAAAAGGACATATACGATTAAGGGAAGGATCAATGCACATAATTAGCTGTATGAATCAATCGTTAAAAAAATTCCCAAACAATTATATCTTTAGTAATTTTTTACAAAGAATTCAGTGGTACCACAATAAAAAGTGTAAACAATTTTTTCGCCAATAAATTTTAGCGCGTTATTTTGAAAAACTGCTATTACATTGTTCTAAATTCATTTGAGAATTCACAAAAATTAGGGTAAACATAAAAACCTATATTCGAAGTAATGATGGATAGATTTTAAAAAATTTTTTTCAGAAAAAAGTCATTTTTTAAGAGATAACAAAAAATGTTTATATGTCAACGAAATGTTTAACATATTTTATTGTAGCCTCACTAAATTCCGCGTTAAAAATTACTAAGGAAATCATTTCTTTACCCATATATTTTAGCCCGAAATAACATTTTTTTTAAATAAATTCTAGTACACTTTTCTAAATAAATTAAAAAATTCAATAACATTAGAATGAACATAAAAATACATTTTCTGAATAATTACTGATTCATTTTTCAAAAATTCATTTTTTTCGGGAAAAAATGTTTTTTTTTTGTCAAACCAGGTTTTTGGAATTTCTATTATATTACCATTGAATTCCACGTTCAAAATTACTAAATAAATAATTTTTTGCAATGTATTGAAGGACTGTTTCATATGGATCATTTTGTGCTTGGACCTCTTAAGGAACCAAAAAGTTTTTAAAGACCCTCCTAGGAAATCAATTTTTGAGGAAGCCACTGTGGTTAAAATCAAAGCAGTCACGACGGTCGATCTAAAAATTATACCATCAGAAGCAATCCTCAAATATCGGTACCTGTTGATGACCTTAACCGGGGTTCTTCTATGGATAAACGGCTTCGATTGTAAGTCCAACTGATTAGTTTTTCTAAAGCACATGATCTTAGTCTTCTCAGTATTAATGGTGAGATCATTTAAGGCTCAGTGCCCATATGAGATTTATAACTATCGGTGGAGGTGTCCGGTTAGTAAGCAAAGATCGTCACACCATCAGCGTGTAGTAAAAAGAAAAGGTCGTAATTACAACAAGTAGTGCTTTTAAGAAAGTACTAAACTTTCAGTATTTGTTCGGTTAGCAAAAAGTACTGACTAATGCTACTAAAGGAGCACTTGAAATTAGTACCAGGATGGGCTCATTTCAAGTCGGGATTTTACTTCGCTCATTTCTATCTGGAATTGTTACGTGTTTATTTATTTTTCCTCTTTTAATTTACCAATTTAAAAGCTGAGTTTTCTTATTTTTTATTTTGGGTTTCACGTTTGAAAGATTAATACGAAACTAGTTTAAAAAGTCTACTCCAACTTTTTTTCATTGCATCGAAAATTAGGTTTTAGAAACATGCCCTTGGTGACGCTATTTTTTTAATCAAGTGCTTCAGTTGAAATTGTGATCTCATCTTGACTTTAATATGAATTACGCCAATCTTTCCGCGAACAGAATTGTTGCCAATAATATCTCGAGACATTTAGAGAAAGACTGTTCCAATTCCGATACTAATCCCGCAAAGATCGTACTTCATCATAGTCCATACTTAGCAGAAACTTCAAACACGGTTAATCTCCGTTATCCGGCGCTTTCAGCGCGACGAAGCTCCTTCAGTTTTCACGCTTCAAATTGCACGATTAAGCCGTAGCAAATGACCTGCGGGACTTCCTGTCCCACGCCGCCGCCATAAATCACATTTACCTCTTGGCGCGCCCGCGGGCCCGGAACAACGTATCGCATTTCCTCGTTCCCGGGCACAAAAAAAAACGAATATGAATAAGTGGCAGTAAGTACGTACCTACATTAAAAACTCGCAAACACGGAGCAGGGATTAAAGACGTACTCGCTACTAAAACGACACAAATCCTCCGATAAATCAGACGCGTGGACAAAAAAATACGACGCAGCATCTGCAATTTAATCCCTGAGGTCTACGCCACTGCGGAACAAGGAACGGAGCGAAAGAAATTATTAATCGCCCTTTAATTCGCAGGAAAAAAGCCTGCGTAATTCGCATCGCAGAGAAGAAAGGGCGGTAAGACTTATCTCCCTTGCTCTATCTCTCTGCCTCTTTCTCTCTCGCTCTCTGGTAGGAACTTTATTAAAGCACTAAATCCTGGTAACCTGCGAGCGGGCTTTTGGCGGAATCCCTGTACACGTACCTGCGAATCACGAATTGCCGAAAAATTGGGATGCTGCGCGTCATCTCGAACGTGACGTTTATTTTTATATTTACTCACTGATTGATGACGGATCTTCACGTGCTGAATATCTCGCTACAGTACATCGTTCATTTTTGTCTTTGTTATTGACTAAATGTATAGCGCGTTTTACGGGCGGCAATAATTTCTGCGTAAATATACGAGCTTTAAATGTGTCAATAGTTATTGCTTTTCAATCATTTTGCGATCTTTAGTAAATCAATCATTCTAATGCAATTTTGATTATATAAATCATTACATATATTTTATTCTATCAATTACCCCATCAATCGAATAAGCTCTTTTCATTAGCGCAAATGTCTTGTAAAACCAAAACGGTTGCTTTTAAATAACAAAACATTCGACAGTTCGTTCTATTAAGATTTGCATATTGAATATATAATGAATATGATTCCCATTATCAATAAGAAATGCATAAAATCATATAAGATTATAAGAAGATTTTTATGTTTAGTTAAATAATCTCTAAATATATCATTATTATTCCTTACATCATATATACTCATAAAAGTAATAGTTGCAATATCAGCTCAAAGTTTTCAATGAATGGAATTTTTGTACAACATATTTTGGTACACATATATTTTGAAAGTCTTGGTTCAATATTTCGACATTTAATTTTGCAAAATTAAAATTTGTTGTTGCTTTCAATTTGTCGGTCCTCGTGATCCTGGACAGAACCGGGCGTAAAGTAACACATTACAATCACCGTACAAAAATAACTACTTTTTACTTACAAAAAGAAATACTTTTTATTCAACCAAATGTCATAATAATATAACAATGACTTTCAAAATGCAAAAATTCGATTTCTAGAAAAGCTCGTCTATTGTTTCTGTCGCCAGTACTTATTTATCAATATACTATATGTTGTACGTGACTATATGTTGTAGAGGACAGCGTGATTGTAGTCAGAAAACAATAATCCTGTTTTACTTCTTTACACGTTTGGTTGAAATCCAGAAACATTTCTATAATCTAGGTATTCAATAAAAAAAGGACTAATAAAATGCTTTTTTTATTTACAATCAAACATTTTAGTTGTAGCAACTATTTAAATAAAAATTTTGTATTACGCCACATGAAAGTGAACATTTTAGACTCTTGTAAGTCGTTTTTAATTAGTTTTCTAGTTGAAATTAAAATTCAACTATTCACAAAAAAAAGGCTATCTCTAGGACTTAACTATTGATGAGTTAACTAGTCATTTAAGTTAAATATTTTCAAAATAAGTGTACAGCGATTGTATTTACTTAAATTATTATTCACTGTGATCATTATTCAATGTGGAAAAATGATCTTTTTTAGCATCATTTTGTGACACAAACACATTTTGATTTGAAATATTAGCTGCTTGTGTGAACACTTTTTTGTTCAAAATAAAAGACTTTTCCTTCCAAAGCATTTTTTTTAAATAACTTAATTTAGTACACAGAGTAGGAAACGGTGAATAGGTAATAATTAACATCATAATAAATGACAATTTACATCTTAAGCGTACAATGTTCTAACAAGAATAGGCAATAGTATTTAAGTGCTAAAAAAAGAAAATTGTATACCGGTATTTTTCAGGCTTTCCAAATATGATGGACGATTCATGTCCTTAGTTTCAAAGTTTCCAAAAAACATCGAAAGCTTCACCCACTTACTCCGAAAAAGGGCCCAACTACGTTACCGCAAAAAAAAAACATTTTTTAAGCATCATTTAAAGATTTTAAATCACCAAAAACTCAAATCCTAGTTGTTCGTCTGAACATTTATTTCCAAAATTAAAGAACACCTTCAACAGTGTATTTTGGTAATGATTCTGGCTTAGGGCTTTTCTAAGAGCAAGCGGTGTGTCTATTCACCAATATTTTTTAGTAAATTTCAAAAGTTATAAAATTAATTAAATTTTAATCACCCTTAATATTTGGAAAGTCTGAAGAACGCCATTGAACAATTTCTTTCCTTAAATGTTTAAATGTTTGTATACATATTTTGTGTTAAAGATATTAATTGTCATTTACTATCATGTTAATTGCTATCTATTATTAATCGTTTCCGACTCTGCATACGAAATGAAGTTGAAAATAGTTTTGAATGAGGAATCGTATTTTTTGATGAAAAAGGTTCAGTGGAACAGCTAGGAATTTAAGTCGAAATGGGTTTGAATCACAAAATTATATTCTAAAAGAAGTCCTTCGCACTTTTTGTGGGTATCGTAGTCAAACTTTAGTTTGCATCAAGACTAAAAATAGAACCATTCTTTATAAAAGTGTACATTTTTCATTTCTTTTGGAGTCAGCTTTGAATTAATATATATGTATATTGAGTAACATTTCATTACATTAAAGATATAAAGTTTCATTGGAAGTAACTTGTTCCATGATAAAACAAATGTTTACGCATCCTCATCTAAACAAATATTAATTTTGAATAGTGTGAATACCATACACAGGATAAAATAAGATACATAATCAGGTCTTACGTATTTTAAAAAATGTGCCAAATTTAGCCAATAAGTCAGAAACAAATTCTTGCTGTATTGAAACCTAAAAGAAGACGCTACCATTTTAAGACTGGAAGGCTTACAACAAGCACTGTTCGCGATAAACCCGAAGTAAGCTTTATTAACAGCTTAAAATGAGACAATAAAAGTGATTGTTTTAAGCTTTCTGGGTTAATTTTTCTTTAATCCGCAAGAAAGGCGGAAAGTACGATATGAAGGGAGGCATGTAGAATATTTTAAGATTAATGTGGTAATTATCCGGGTAGTGAGTTATTGATGTGAGTTATTTACATGATTTTCAACAATTATTTTGTGTTTTCTTATATCTCATTAGGAGCACTCAAATACCTAAATATGCTTGTCAACTAATAACTTTGGTGATCTTTTCTTATTTGATATTTTTACGTACAATATTTTGACGTGTGATATTTTGGTCTGTGATATTGAAGCCGCACGCCTAAAGATCACATCGACAAAAAGCCATGCAACAAAAGATGAAAAAATTCTATGTTAAATAATGCATAGAAATATGTTACAAGTTATTGGAAAAGATATTTTTATTTTTTTTAACTTTTAAATTATGTTTAAATTTGTTTAAAAAAAGTCTTTTATCGTTTTATGCTTTCGTCGTTGGGTCTTTTTGTCGTGTGTTTTTTTCCTGGAGATGATTATAGGCTGTGATCTTTAGACGTGCATCCGATATTGTGGCGCGTAATATTTTGACGTATGATATTTAGACAAGTAAACCATTTTTCGATTCGACTCGACAAATAATTTTGGTTAAAATTGTGCGGAAGTAAAAAAGAACCTTAAAAGACATGCAGCAATAGTAATTTACTGTATTTTATGTATTGATTTGATCAAACTTTCTGCTTTAATTTTTAATTCAACAGAGAATGACAAACTATTCTTATTAAACGTTAAAGGTGAACAACAACAAAACAAAAACACTAATATATTGTTATAAGCTCTGTTTACATTATATAGAAATTAGATTTGAAACAAACATGTAAATCAGTTTTAAATTAAACTATAAAAACAGTATTTTTATCGCTTGAGTGAAGAAATTAATGATGTATGCTAGAAAAAGAACTGAAAAAGGTAGCGTTTCATCTTGTTATATAATTATTAAAACTTAAATTAACTGAAGAACCTAATCGATTTTGCATGGTTTTTTTATTTCGTTACAAGTGTAACGATGGGGTGGACGTACAATAAAATTACGCTCGAACTTTTTTTATCTCAACTTCAAACTCACAGGATTTTATAAAACAATTTTCTTCGTGAATATTTCCGAAGTAAGCTTTATAAGGAATATTTTCAACAAAATAGATTTTTGCGCTTTATTTTCGGTGATTCGGAAACTAGCACTGCAAATAGAAGATATAAACTCGAAATTTGCATAATTGAGAAAAACACATGCTAAACTAGAAGTACAAGACGTACATGAATCTAGAATTTACGGAATTTCCGGATATATTTTCGTGATACATTAAATATGATAACAATGACGACATAAGAATTAATTTTACTTCATGGATGCTATAATTAATAATTGTCTATTTTATGTTTAGAAATCGAATGGTTCATTTTAAATGACATGCCGTTATTTTGAATATTTTATACAATAACAAGGAAAATATCTTCAGAGTACGTAAATCACGTGTTATAAATTTTACCGTTGACGAAATATCTGTTCTCGGTTAGAAAATCTGGATAAAAAAGAAATCACATTTTTTCACATATTTCCCGATATTAAGACAGATTTAATTCTTTCTTGATTTTTAATCATGCCATTCAAGGAGTGATCAGCGAAAATATAAGATACGAATAAATACTATATTTATCTTAAGAAGATCTATTTTTCTTTAAATGATGATCTGCAATTACAAACGTCACCCAATTAGAAATTGTCTCTGCTACTAGCACGTTCGTGCTCAGTATATTGGTTTCATATGAAATTATTTCAGTCATATATACTTATTTAAGTCTTTTTTATTCAATAAAATCCAATAATTGACTGCCTTATGCTGCAGAAATTATTTTAAGCATATAACTGGGAGGCTAACAATAAGTTTAATATTTCAGAACAAGAATTTATAACCGTAAAGTTCAGAAAATAAAATATAAATGATTATTTGCATAGGACTAATTAGAAAAAGTTTTAACGATAAATAACTCACTGTATTGTATTCACGTACTTTTTGTTACATCGCAGAAAATAGGAAATTTTCTCTATCATTATATTCAACAGGGAATTGAATTCTTATTCCCCAAAGTTGGAAGACACCTGCTCATCCATAGTGATTGATAACCTGATTCGCCGTTGAACATTTTACATTTTGCAAAGTTTTTAAAATTAATTCTCCAACCTTTAAATTATAAATATAATAATATTTGTTATTACATAATTTTAAATATTACGTTAGTAACATATATTGGTTGTTAGAAAAATTATCTGTGCCTAGAAAGTAGTTACGCCCCATTGGCATGATATTTTTATGTAATTTTTTTCATAGGATTTTCCACCTCTTTGATTTTTATACATAACTTTTGAACAGATGCTTATTCTGCAGACCTAAAGATATCGGTTGCATGCTTGATGCCTTAGATAACAGTCATTGAAGGTACTAACTTGATTCCTTTATCTAAATAAATTGCAGTCAAAAATAGCGAAAAAACAAAATGAAAAAAATAACAAAAGAAAGAAAAATGAATTAACACTCTTTAACGTTTGTTATGGAAATGTCAAATTTGAAATCGCACGCACAATGCTTCCATCTAAAGATGCGATGAACTTTTGATTGGCTTGAAATACGTAAAAACAATTATTAAATATAATACACCAACACAAGGAAAAATATTTCGTAGCTTCGAAAGAAAAAACACATTTTAACTGATAAAGAAACAGGAGTGTTCCCAACCGGTTATTGCTAGAATTCCGAATTAGGAATGGTAACAATTCCTTTAAGAGCCCAATAAATTATGCAATGCATTATTTAAATAAAAAAATACTATCAAATACTGTTTAAATAATGAGTTTTTACCAAACTTATGGCATAGCTCTTTACGTATTCCCATTTATTTTAGATACAACCCGAGAAAAAGTACACCTGCATATATCCAGTTGTATACAATCCCTTATAGAACATAGCATTGTAACAAGGTTACGGAGAAGTTATAACCTTAAACCTTTAAACGACTCGTTGTCATAATGTTTGTGAAAATATTACCTGTAACGAACCTTACAATGCAACGTAAAAATATGCTGATAACCTTACAGAACACAGAAAATTGAACGTTGCTGAACTGTCCACATTGAAGTCCTATTAACCTTTTTATAAGGTTGCTATTTGTATCATCAAACGACTTAATTTCTGTTATCGCCTCTAGATGAAATTTTGATTTTTATAGTTGTGTTTTGATTCCCGGTATGAAAATGAGTTTGGAATTAGCATATATTATATCCTTGGAGGGAATATTAGGTACATTTTTTCCAATATAGAACAGAGTACGCTAAGCTTTTGCGAGACCTATATGTAACCTTACAACAATCTTGCTCTAATTTTCTGTTACAACTTTATATTGTAAATGAAATACAGTTAAAACGGTAATTTTTAATTATGTAATAAGAATATATAATTACAAATTTTACAATTTGTGAAATATAATGATGTAAACGCATGTTAAATACAATAATTTATTTATTTACGTGTTAAATGTTAATCTATATGGAACATTGCATGCAGGTGACAGGGATATTATTGAATAATAATGTAACATTATCCTATAACCTGTACTTAATAAGTTTCGCCGATGATTTACATCTTAATGTAAGATTGGCATAATAAATAAGGAAATTATAACCTTACTGGCACATTAATGTTCTGTGAGCACTCTTAAAACATCCTCTTGTTGCAAGCGAAGTTCTCCTGCCGCAAGTGGACTCCGCTTGCGACAAGGGGACTCTAAAGGGCTATTTTAAGAGTGAGGGATTATACATTTAATTCTCGCCTATAAAATTTATGAAACATTATATAGAGATGGAGAAACCTACACATATCTTACATACCGCCTTACGTTAACGTTACATTAACATGAGAATCGTCGACCAAATTTATTACGTGTAGGTTACTGGATATGGGTAAATTAATATTACATAAGCTCCCTATAACATGCGTGTAATGTCCTGTTAAAATTAACATTTGACTTTTTACTATTATGGTATTTCAAATACATTTATGACATTATATTTCTGTAAATTTGCATTTACATACATTTAGATATAGAACCCGAGTAGAAATTTATTAAGGCCCTGATTATAGGCCCGTAACGCTGTGGTCAGGCCCTGATTAGGGTTCGAATAAATTTCTACTCGGGAATTATAAGCCCTCACAACAATTTCGAGTAAGAGTCTTGTAAAGTTATATACAAATAGGACAATAACTTATAATAATTAGTGTACTTATCTGAAAAAATATACTTTGTCCCATATGTAATAACATATATAATTATAAACCCATTTCCATTACGCAAACCGAACAGAGCAGCAGCAGTTGCAATAACACCTCGTAGCGATAAACCTAACTAAGTAAAGAATATTACTTCATGCAAATTAGAGTTTACCAAGAATTCGCCGTTATTCAATATTATATTAAACTTCATACAATTATATACACTTGTCTTAATTTGTATATAATTCTAAACATCATATATAAGTCCATATATGAAAAATTCATAGAGACTTGTGTACAATTATATACATTATTACAAATTTGTATACAATTTGTAGTTCTTTGGAAATAACTAAAAAATATTATTTAATCTCAATATTGGACTCCGAAAAAATCATGATTAAAATTTAGATTCGAATTTTAGATTATACTGCCTAATCATTCATAAGGTAATTTGGACAAAACTAAGCCTCCTTATGAATACGTTGTCGTCAAAAGCTCATACTCAGGAACTCTAAAGTTTTTTATTAGTTTTTGTCTTCCATAAGCAATGTAAGAGGATTATTATGAAATGTGGAGATATACTAATTTTCCTACTGACATATGAAGCAGGCATTTTTAATTATGCGCACAAACAAAGAGAGCTAAATTATAGTGGCTTCATCAGCAGCAGTGAGTTATTACAATTATATGTCATTTTAGTTTGATTTTGTACTCGAAAACCAATATTTAGATATTGAAATGTAATTAAATCAGACCCCCTTCGATGTTTTTATATATTCACTTTGTTTCGTTAAATTAATTTTCTCAAATATATTAAGTATACCTTTTATATTAAAATACCTTGTTTTGATTTCCATCAACTACTATGTGAGAACAAAGTCTCCGACCTTCCATTTCACATTATCAGATAAAGTATAACCTTATGGTATTTAATTGTAGTGTTACATCAAGCGTGTTGATGAAATAGATAACAATATACTTCTTATTATGACCTTTGCATTGATTAAAGCATTTAAGGTTTACACTTGCAATGTCAAAACTACAACAAGAGATATAGACATCAATGTAATTCACTTACATGTTCAATTTACGAGTAAAAAAGCAATGTCCACAACTAATCCCATAAAGGAGGGGATAGAATCAACGGGTACAAAACTCACATTCATTTAGTTCTAGTGGTTGAATTTTATAAGGGTTCTTGTCATGGTTACTCTGAAATGGGTTCTCGCGCTCCTATTTCAGAGGAACAACAGGATGGAAAAAAGAATAAAGGAATTATTTGCGTTGTGTATGTACTACTATGACCATATTATCTATCTTAATCAGAACAAGGCTTCTTTCATTCGAATTGTTTTGCAGTAGCGTGTATTATAGCATTAAGGAATACATAAGGATTGAAATACACACAAGAAAGTGAATGATACATGTTAACTATTGGTGGAAGGGCTTCAAATAAAAATGCAAGATTTGATCGGTCACAACTATAAATCAAATTTATTCCGATCGACCGGTGACGATCCGATCGCGACGCGGACTCCTAACCCTCCGACGTTCCGAAACGTTCTCTCCCACCCGATCGTCACTTTTTCACATCTTAGCTCGATTTTTCAAACTCTCGAACATTTAAATAGACTGCAACGTCGTTTTATATATCGATATTATACTATTCGAATTATAAATAATTTTATCGAGATCGTCCCCATTTTGAAGGGCTTTTTACATAATTTTCCTAACAGGACACCTTCATTTTAAGAGGTACCCCCATTCGGGTGTGGAATGGCGTAGGGAAAACCACCTTAGTGGGAAAAAACCTACGCCGGGTACCGTAGTCGATAAAACATCGATTCTATCCGTAACAATACAAGTTTCTTGTAAGTTTTAGATTTAATATCTAGAAGAAAGCTTAACAGACATATGACTCCTAACATCAAACATTCGTTAGATCGGATTAATGTCTATGTGACTTATGCCGTTTTTTCCAAAAGTATGGTATATAAAAATCTATTTTAATTAATTTAAAATCCACGGAATGTCTTCTAGTCATGAAGTATATGTTCTAAAACATTTTACAGAAACAAGTTTTATCGAAAATTAAATTTCTATTCCGTTGTTTGACGCAGTCTGAAATTAATAGCAAGTGCAGATATCGATAAGATAAATCGATAAATCTATAACCATAACTCAAGACTTCATTGATAACAGTTAAGTACCTCTATGTTTTCAGTGTTGCTTTTTAAGATTCCGAAATCAATTGCGGTATGACTGTTTGGAAATTAAATATGGTGGTTTTTGGGAAATTTCGTATTCCTATTCCTGTTTTTCTATATTTTCCTTTTTTTATGTTTTTTTAATGTATAAAATGGTCGATTTTTGTTGTACTTTCAGCATATGATATTGCAAACATTCAATTTCAAGATGGCGGTTTCAAAACAATGCCAAACAGTTGTTTTCATAGAATAAACTGTTAATTATTGTTTCTTTATATTCAACTTTTCAAGTATTTATGATTTTAATGTTGCATACTATTATAGCATTTGATACCAATTACTATTATTGAACGATACAATGTTTTTTTTTCAACAGTTTTATATGGAGGGCTCTGCGTATTTATTTTATCTTTATATTTATCTTTTTCGTTGCTCGCATATCTTTTGTACGTTGATTCGTACATCACGAAGCATTTGAAGCATCCTTTTTTATATATTAGACAAATATAAAAAATTACTTTCGATCTGAAAACACAGGGAAAAAATCCCTGTTTTTTCTAAATTTTTTGTTTGTTTGTATAAAAGAATATTTAGCTTTTTAATTTAACAGCCATATTTAATTTCCAGCGGAATTCGGAATCTTAAAGAGCGACCTAAAAAGCATAGGGATACATAGTTAGCATCGATCAAGTCTGCAAGTTTTGTATTTTATTAATCGTCGAAAATTTTGCACGAAAAGTGGGCGCTTCAGATGTTAAAATTAGAAATTGTATTGTTGTTTGTAGATATTGAATTTTAAAAAAGGTTCATATTTTGAATATTTTTAGTCTTTGTGATAATAAAAGATATACCGTAATTTAAATCCATACAAGTTTGAAAATTAATACATAACACATGTGTAAGCTGTCACCCGCCGATTGGTAATATTAATTGTCTATTAACTTGTCATGTTTATTCACAATAAAAACATTAATAATAATGCATGTTACCTTTGTATTGTGATTCTTTTCGCAATTACTGTGTTAATATTGCGAAAATATTTAACGATATAAATCAAATATAAATATATAATTATTATATGAAGTATTAATATCATAGGTGTTCATTTTTGTAATTCTCATTTCTCCAACTGATGTGCGAGTCTACAGTAATATACACTTGAAACAATAGTACCTAGGTTGAAGATCGTTGACCGTCCGGAACAAGAATAAGTGACCCACCCCCAACGGAATAACATGTAGTGGGTTTGTTGTTTTTACTTTAATTTATCTTCGCCGTTGGACGATTTGAAGCGCACTGTTAGTCTCCTGTGGACTTGAAAAATCGAGAGAGTTTAATGTTTGTCCTCTGAGAACCGCTCAAGTTGAGTACTGATCAAGGTTCACGTAGCACATGGAATCAGCTTCTTTTACAAATTTATGGAATGTACTAATAAACCCTAACCCATGTTTTACGATCTTGTTAAAACTTCTCGGAAAGTACTATTTATTTTTTAACGCCGTAAATTTGCTTTACTTAGATTGCGCCCTACATTAAAATTAGTAAAGAGTATTCTTTAACCAATTCTAAGGTGTTTTCGTTCTATGGATATTTACGTCAACGTTTATAGTTTTCAAAAAGAAAAAAATATTATTAAAATTTTATGGATTTCAAGACTAATAATTAATTTTCATGAAAACTACAGAGTTTAATGAAAATTTCGTTAAAGCAAAATGTCTTAGTTAAAGAATGCTCTTGAATTTGTTCAGTTTTTTTAAATGACTTTTTTCCAAATGTCGATTTTTCGAATTTTTCAAAAACAAAAAATTGTGGCAAAGCATTCTGAAAAAATTCGTGGGTATTCTTCGACATATTCTAAAATATAATTGTTCTTATAACATTTTTGTTAAAGTTCATAGTTTTCAAGAAAAGAAAAATGGATAAATTTTGAAAAGGAATTTGTAAATGCAGTGGCCATTTTGAATCTGATATCTAAAATTTCAAATATATACTAGTATATCTTTTAAGTACAACTACCGAGTGCACCCTTGCAATATACTTTAGCTGACTGTATCAAAAACTTGAAACGATTCGGAGTCAAGTTGATAAAACTTTAAGGAATCGTCCAGACATAAAAAATTAAATAGTCAAATTATTAGTCATTATCATAATTAAAATAATAGAAAGGAATCGTTGGTACTGAAATAAATGGAGTCATTATTATATTAGTCATTCAATTAAAATATATTTAACATTTTGAACCCTATAAAATAATTGAACTTCTCATAAACACAATTAATCACACTCATACCAACATACTCGGAGTCAAAATCGCGAATATAAAAATAAGAGTCCTAACCGTATAAAATAAAGTCACCGAGTCGTTGGTAAGTTTTGTGAGTCAATATAAATAAAATTATCATTTCGTCAACGAAATAATATACGCGGCTGAAATAAATTAATTAACGCGAACACACATACAATATATACATTCACACATACATCCATACATTAATACACATAAATATTGGCGGAATTACATAATAACAATCACATACTCTATAATATTTTAATTTATTATCGAACGGAAGAGAAAGAGGCTTACGTCAGTGTAGTTCTTCTTTCTTGTTCCGGTCGTCCTCCATCCGTCTTGTGATTGAGGATTCGGCTGCTGTCACCTGGTGAACCTCTTTAGGTGTCGCACTCCCTCGCGACCACGAGGGAGAGGACCAGCAGCCTTGAGTGATACGGGACGAACGGAGTTCCGTCGTTGGTTTTAGATATATCCTGGTCAATTTTGTTTCCTCGCCGCCTCCATTTGACTTATCTTTGCGACGTGTCAGAATTTGGCTGTGAAGGTGTGGGCCCACTTATTTGTCCGGAGCAGCCAGGGTCTCCGGACCTTCGTCGAGGCAGCGAGTCGTCCACCAGGAAGTCCGTGAAGAAGAGAGAGTTTGAGGGATACTTACCAGGGCTTCTAATACCTCGGTAAGTATCCCTATGTCCAGTCATGTCGCCGAGTTCCTTTTTTCTTGAGTATCGGGACGGGAACTGTCAAACATTTGAATGTCATTCGATAGACTTGAATTTGACAGCCCAGCCCTCATTTGAATTTGGAGCGCATGCGCCCCATTGCGGCGACACATGCGCTCCGAGATTGGAACTCGGCCCGTTGTTTCCGACTTTCTATGCTGCGCTGCCAGGGCGCCGATGCCCTTCTTCTGCGCATGTAGAGGCGCAACAGCGCCAGCGCCTCGTCGTTGCGCGCAGGTCTTTGGATGCGCGCGCTGATCCCACGTGGGCATGGGATCCAAAATGGCCGACCGGCCGGCAAAAGCGCACATCTCGTCGTCTGCATTTTCCTTACATTTCCCTGCTATAAGCACGTCCATATAAATTTCATAACGGCCTTCTTTCTCTCCGTCGCTCTTTCTCTTCCGCGCGGTCGAGTTAAACGGCTCGTTACAAACTCGATTTTTGTAAAAAAATCTGTCCTAAAAAATCGTGTTTTTCTACTATATATGTATATGTCAAAACCGTATCTGAATTTCAATTTTTTAAAATCTTTTTACTACCATTCTAAAGATGAGCCTTGAAAATTGTAGAATCTTATGGTTTTTATCTTTTCCAAAATATATTTCATATTGAATATAAGTGTTCAAGTTGCAGTAATCTTTCTGTGCAATTGGGCATTAATGGATTAATCCTACGATTTGTTCGGTGTTGACACGACACATAATGATAAATGTACATAAATTCACATAAAAAACTAGATGCCTTCGACCCGGGTGCCTACAATTTTGAATAAATTCGTATTGCAGTTCCCTGACGAAAGGCTGATGCTTCCGGGAATATTCCTATTTTAACACTGCCAGGAAAGAAGGCGGCAGAGGGTAGTTCTAGCATCGTTAGGTTCGAGTAGTTTATATACATATATATTTTAACAATATCTTGTTCCTTAAATAGGGTGAATATGCCAATGAATGGACGGTTAAGCATTTTTCACACTTTGATCGATTGCAACTTTTGAATTCTTTTATGAAAATTTAATTATGATACCACCATTAGAATCGTTAGACCCTGCTCTTTATGACCGTGTAGTTCAACCTTTGATTTTATTTAATTATTAACCTCGTCTTCATACGTTTGTAAAAAAATCCGCTAAACCCCAATGAATAGACGGGTTAAATCAAATGGGACGTTTTCAGTACCAGTTTTGGATGGCTTTAAAACTTTGCTTTGATTTTACAAAATAATAAACACTGGAAGATCAATAAAGAAGTACTGTAAATATTGTTTTGAATGTTCAAAGAACATAAAAATATGTATTTCGTTGCATGCTGTACATCATACATTCATAAGAAATAGAAATATGTAGAAAATCGTCCATTCATTGGCATATTCACCCTATATTAAAATTGAAAATGAGCATTTTCAAAACTTCTACCTCGACCGCAGGTCAGCCGAAGCACTGATAAATGAGCACGTCTTGTTCACACTGATGCTTAAAAAACGCGGTTTAGTCGAGTTTTTGACAGGTCGGGTTGCAGGAAATAAATTTTTTTATATGTGGGATACTTCGGTTTCCGTTCATGCGATCCAGTACATTAATACGTTTTTCTTCACGCCCTGGACGCGAAAGGTTTAGGCTCGATTGGTTATTTATAACTGAAAAACTTCCGAAATTGACAAGCTAGTTGCGTTTCGTCCTAGTTGCCCGATTCTATAAACCGTTATTTACAATAACGTCAACAGTATGTTCGTTAATAACAATATCCTGAACCACGATCAGTTGAAGTTGTTGCTACCGGCGAAGCCCAGAACCCCCTCCCCGCTACCACCTCCCCATGGGTACCAGACACCAACATTCCCGTGAATATTTTTTTATGCCCCCCCCCCCCAGATACCCGCCTCACTCCCCTGCTTCCTTGGTTACTCTGTTTTTCATGTAATGTGTATAATATACATACATATGCATTGTATATGTGTATGTACAATTTATGTTAATTTGCTTTTTACGGCATTATCGTTGATTTTACGAAGAAATGAATACAACCTTTTTTGTAGAGAATTCGATGTTCTATATTTTTTGTTTGAAACACTTTTTTGTACGATTTGTATTTTTTGTTAAAAAAATGGAAAAAACGTGTTTTTTAAGCGTTTTTTTGTTAAACCTCCCCATAATCTAGTATGCATTGTCTCCAAAAACTAATCAGATCTAAGTTTGGTCAAGAGAAACCCAAATCCGTTTGTACTTTTTAAATTCGTCCTGCCAGTCGCGAGATATCGCGTATACAAAATTTTGCCCAAGGACGGACGGACGGACGGACGGACGTACAACCTAACGGACACCAATTTTTTAATTGTTGGTTTGGGTTCCTTAGGGCCCGAAACGTCGACATTTCATGAAAAATTATAGGGTAATTTTTTGGCGGGAACTGATCAAATTCAATACTTCGCCAGTCCTATGGTCTGGGTCGAAGTAACAAACAGAGATAGAGAACCATTTTTTCGGGTCACCAAAAAGTTATGTAATAAAAAAATGATGAAAAAATTACAAATAAAAAAACAAAATACAAACTGAGGAAATAATATTGTATCCGAAATAACATATTTATGTTACCGGATAACAACTGATGGTACTGGATATAGATATTATCTGGTAACATCCATTTCTTTCCGTGCACTGATAAAACTGCTTCGACACAATGAAACACATTTTGAACAAATTCGTAGCGAATTGTAGTACGTCAAAAATAATATGAAATCATTTTGACTTTATCTGTTTGAAATTACTCTACTATTACAATATTGTATGTTTTGGATTCGCTATCAGGAGACTTTCGTATTAACAATACACAAGATTAAAACTGAACAGATCAGTAGCATATAATTGATATTAATATTCGTAAAAACTTACGCCTTCAAATACAGCCAATAGGCCTTCTATTCCCTATTGGCATGGTATTGTCAGAAATTGATTGATGACCAATGATGGTGGATGATTAAACCTAATTATTTTAGCAATTGGATTTTAACGAATGCATGACTAAAATTTCTCGTCAGTTAATTCTCAATACCGACAAAATCTTCTAGAATATTTTGTGCCATATAAACAGTAGACATTCATATCACGTTAAAATATACATACTTCGCAGTATAATACAATTTAATACCCTGAAATAAACTGGAATTTTTCAAATGCCTTAATACATGTCTTCTCTGATCGTAATCAGATAGTTAGAGCAAATTACGAAAGGTTTGACGTTATTTAGAGGTACCTCACCTAATGACCTTTATCGGAAGCAAGTGTATAATACGTATAGCATACAATACATACAGTATGTATAAGATTTTTCATATGTATTTAACATAACTTCTTACTGTAACTGTACCTTTCTTACAAAAACAAGCATAAATAATACACCGAACGCCAAAACACGAAAAGATGGCACCAATAAGGAGAACATACATTACACGCTGCAGTTTTCATAGGTGCAGTATTATATATGTGGTGTATATTAACTAACTGAGAGATGGCAAGGTTTCAAGACGGTTGGATTAGGTGTCGAGGGAAATAGAACTTTAAAGTTATCTTACAACGTTTAGAAACACTCTCACGAGTGATAATTACATAAACATTTCAACAGAACACTGCTTGTAAATGCCATCACATATTCCCTTAAATTTATAACAATAGCAGAGAACTTATGTCCATGTAAATAAGCAGATTAAAATTAAATTCGTATTTATTATCAGGTTTTAAAGTTATCATTATGGGATCATCATCATCATTGCGGGAAATTAATTATTTAACTTGTAACTTTTGGCCTTTGGGTTATGTTGTTATTCTATTTAATTATAATATTTCAAAGTTAATTTTTTCAGTTCCCTCCTGTTACTAAAAATAAATGACAATAATTAAACTGGTGATTGATAAAACTTTCATATTTGACATGTCTAATTGAAATAGCGTGGAAGTATTTAAATTATTAATGGACAGATTTTAAACATTCAATCCATGATTCAACGATTTTTTAAATAGAATTTGTTGGCCATATTTAAATATTCCATTTTAAATGTAATTAAATTGATTAAGGTGTAAACAAACATAAATAAATGACATGCATTTATTAACTTACATGTGTCAATTATAAGAAATGAATTTACATTTGAAAAAGAAAAATGCATTTCGAGAATGTTTCAATATGTATTGAGGTAACTTTCAAAATAATTTATATTATAAATAATGAAATTTCCTTGGAGCTATATATATAATAGTTAGTAAATTCTCGGAATATTCTAATTAGGAATTACGTCAAGTATTTCATACTACATGTTAACAAATGTCAGATATCAGGATTTTATACATTAACGATACAATAAAAATATAAATAGCAAAGTATGAAAATCAAAATATGTTTATTCGAAAAATATTTAATTCGAAATAGTCCATCTATGGGAAAATAAATAATAAAGTGGACAAATATTCGTTTAAACAAGATCAGTCATTATGAAAAATGATTGAATTACTTCGTCACCCAAATCAAACTCGAGTATTTAAAATTTAGTTATTATAATTTAGGACGCTTCCATTATATAACCAATGCAAAATATGGCTCAGACGAATTATAAATAAAGATTTATTATCGACAAATTACTTTCAGCGTAAAATGTTGTTCAACAATAAACACTATGTCCATAATTATAATGTGAGATAACATGAAAATACATTTCGCGTTAAAGTCAAAAGATGAAATGTTATACTCCGACACGGTCGATGCTGAGTAAATATTTTATTAATGTTGCAATTATGTTATTATTTTAGTATAAGTTCTTTATATAACACATAATAAAAATTTTAACATAACTGGAATATCAATAATAAAACTGAATGGCATTTTTGGCCGACCACTGAGTAGTTATGGTATCATTCAAAACATTTCTTATCGATATAACCATCTATGAAGTTGTGTAGGTACCCAGCAATGGATCGAAGATGCATCTACATTTATGGGATAGACAAAATCTTTTATTTGCAAGTCATATGTAGTCAAATATATACGCAATGTATAAAAAAAG
This sequence comes from Trichopria drosophilae, assembly GCA_030407085.1. Classification (NCBI taxonomy): domain Eukaryota; kingdom Metazoa; phylum Arthropoda; class Insecta; order Hymenoptera; family Diapriidae; genus Trichopria; species Trichopria drosophilae. The sequence goes on from CM059584.1 coordinate 42,012,857, forward strand.
AGCCATTTAAATGTCGTAGGATATAAGTATACATTATATTCTACGCAATAAGAACAAAACATTGTATTGAGCATAAATATATGAAAATATTTCATATTCTACGAATTAAAGTGAATTGTGAATATGTACTACTCTTAAAAATGCATAATGCTGAAGCTTAAAATGTCCATTTGCGACATGGTATTTGGAATGTTAATACTTAGTCATTTACTATTTAACATTAAGGAAAGCTAGCAAAATTGGTGGTCGTATAGGATTACCGGGTTGTAGAGACCATGTTATGAATGTCAGACCGCGTGCAGTTAGAATTAACCATAACGTCTAGATGGCAAAGTGTCAAGTTAGTTAGATTATGCGTCGACTGCAATAGAATTTCGGATTTATTTACCACCGCTTAATCGACACTAGTAAGCAAATCTCAATATATTTCTTACAATTTTGTGCATAATTATGTTTTTCGTTTTATCTATAAATTGGTACAAGGAACCCGGGAAAAAATGGATTATATATAATTATATACAATTTTTGATACAATTAGATCCAATTATATATAATTATATATAATTATATATGGATTTTAGCCGTATATAATTATATACAAAGCCGTCAATTATATACAATTATATATGCTAATATATAATTATATATGTTTATATACAATTGTATATAATTATATACGGCCAAAATCCATATATAATTATATATAATTATATATAATAATATATAATTGGATCTAATTGTATCAAAAATTTTATATAATTATATATAATCGTATATAAACATATATAATTATATATTATTATATATAATTGCATCTAAATTTATATATAATTATATATAATCCATTTTTTCCCGGGAAGGAATAATATGAAGGATTTAACGTTCAAAAAAGTTTTGTAAAAAGTATAGATGAGTCCAAATACAGATCCCAACGGGCTTTATTGTTTATATTCTTTATTAACATCACCTGCGTGGCGCGTACCATCCTCTATAGATGGTAGTAATATTTATCAATATAATCAAAATTGAAAAAAAAATTTTTTTATTTTTAAGTGATTTCACGTTCTGGCAGTATTCGCAAACCTTTCAAATTGTATACGGAAAAAACACTTTGTTATTACAACCTAAGATATGGTTGTCTTGATCATACTATATTGATAATATTATGTCCCTTCCATTCTATGGTCGTACCAAACATTCTATGGATGCTGTGACATTATCTGTTGAAAGGATTTCCATATGCAAAGTTATCTTTAAAATAGCAATGGTCGGCTTATCAATATTTTAATTCACCATACTTCTTTGGATGGTATGACAAACCTGTTTTTTCCGTGTATGTATGAACTTTCTGAGAAACAATAGAGTGCACTTGGAGTTTAATACTTCAGTTCACCGTTCATTTTATTTGTCAATATTAATTGTTTATAAAAATTTGTTATAACCAATTACATGAAAAATAGTTTTATAAAATACTAAAAGGCCAATTTGATTTTACTGGAAAAACGATATGGAAATCATGTCGTTTTGTCAACAATTGTCGAATTTTTTGTAAACAATGTAAATCAACAGTACAGCGGATAAACACACTTTCGATGGGTGATAACGGTTGTTCTTAGTCGCAATTTAGTTACTCAGAACTAACCATGTAGACACGGTGATAAATAACAATAAAAGGAACAAATTTTTCTTTTGTAATTTATATAGATTTAGCTTTGGATATGTTACAGTATTGTTTGTATCCATTAATCAATGCGTGTCTATTCGCGAGCAGCTTTAATTTTTTTGTCAATTCCCACAAATTTTACATACGTATTCGTTCCAAAATTATGCTATTCGCACGAATTCCTTGCAATAATCCTGTATCCTCATGAATACATGTACATTAAAGGATCATAACCGATTAAAAAGAATTTAATGAGAAGAAACCGATTAATGATTATTATATCCCATGCATTTAAACTATTTCTAGATACTTATATATAACTGACGTTACACGGTAAAAAGTAACAAAGAATCTGAATTTTCTCACGAATCAAATAATATATATCCCAATTCTTTGACAATTTGTAAATAAATGGTAGACAGATGTTAACTTTTAAAAATAAAGCTTTCAACTGGTACAGTCATCAATATTTCTGCGCAAAATTATAAACGTCTTACGAAAATTTGGAAAATACTAGTTATTTGTATTCATTCATTTTTAGCTTTCTTCGATTAATTAGATTTAATTTAAATTCACTGCATACTAGCCGAATGAAAACAAATACGCCATTTTCATTCTATACATTTTCCTCTTTTTAATTGAAGTTAACTTTTAAAAATTTCTGTTATAAATGTTATCGTTCCTTTTAAAATAAAGTTACAACTGTCATTTCCAAATAATGAAAACTGCATGTACACGAACTTTTGACCTCAAAGTTTTTAAAGCTTTTAAAATCTTCAATACACAGAGAAAAAATTTCTAAAATGAGCAAATCAAATTAGAAATTATGTACATAATTATTATGTTGCCTATGGCTGCTTTTATTATGAAATTGGTTGTAAGGTTTAAAATATCTTGCGGGAGGAAATCATAATGTTTTAATTCAATTTGAAATTTCTGGAATTTTTACTGTTCAGACAGTAAAAATTAAAATAAAATCTAGTAACTTTGAACAAAAATACATGGCAATTTTCATTATTTTACAAGTTTGTCCCAAAATTACCATCCGAAAAGGTAAAATTTCAAGAAAGTGTTTCTCCGTGTAGACACAGCTATTTGTAAAAAAAGTTGCAAAGGTCTGAAGAAAATTGAAGACCACGAATACAAGGATTTATTTATACACTCTAAATAATACTGATATTTGTCCATTTTCTTAAATCATTCAGAAATTTACGCATTATTTGATGAATATTCAGAGTATTTTATTGCAATAGACAACACAAAAATTTAAATGCTTGATTATTTTTGTGAGTTTTTGAGATTATTTGTAAAAATGATGTATTTTGTGATTTGTGAAACTTTAAGTACAACAAATTATTTACATATATTTTTTAAAGTTAAAAATCTCTGTGTGCAGACCAAGTAGCATATCAGTCTCAAAAATAGTAAAGTATTTACTCTAATTTTACTCTGAAGAAGTGAAAGCACGACTGGACGTTTGAGGGCGGATACTCAGAAGAAGACATCGATCACGTCATTTGGCAGTGTCCAACATATGAAGTGCAAAGAGAAAAAATATTCTTAAAAATTGTGAAACATTGTCAGTTACTATTATAACGTCAATCAACTGTCTTGTATATTTTCTGATCCCCGCAATTATTAAGGCGGTTGATCCATTTTTATGGAATGCGAATTATGCATATAATTTAGGCATTATATCATTTTTCATAAGGATAATTTATAGCTAATAAACAATGTCGTTAGGTTTCTAATGCTCAATATAAAAAGAACGTGAAAAAGAAGCATGGAATATTCAATTTTACATAAGACCGTATCGAATATTTAAACACCATACATTTTTTTTTGTCAATTCTTTAATCGAAATTTATGAATTGCAGATAGAAGCTTCCTTTAACGAAGACTTGAAATGTAAAACAAACTTTATTCAATTCAAATTAAACAGCTAAAGAACAGCATTAGTTTCTGTCAGCACCCTAAAAATTTGAATTAGCGTACAAATTATATGAAAATCAACAACTAGCAAGAGTCATCAACCACGCTACTATCAAATCTTGTTTTTGATATTTTAGTATACAAACTTCGAATAAGATTTTCGGTTTTATATGAAGAGCAACAATGAGATTTTAAGATCTTCAGACTATTGCTTCCGTCGTTCATTCATTAGCCATTCCTCACGTGCAATATGCTAATTCTATTTGGACTAAGCTCTACGGAATCTGCTGGAGAGAGTCCAACGAAAAGCTCTCAGATTTTTATCTTGTAAATCCAGTATTACGTTATGTCATGGTAATATAATTATTATTCTGAATGAAAGCAAATCAAATTATACAAATTTGTGATTAAACTTGATTGTCTTAAGACAAAACCAGTCTATTTTAGTATTAAGTGGTACTAATCACATTGTTAGAGCACGTAGAAGCAAATATATAACATCTTATTTATAACTTTTTCAGATTTCATAGATTAAATATCAGATTTTCGGTCAAAAGTATCGATGTAGTTTATCTTACACTACGTAATATTAATTTTTCCTGTATTGCAGCATATTTACAATAAAAGATTGGTATATTTTTTCAATTTTAATATGATATTACAGTCCCTGGCCATATTATATATTAGACCCATACTGAAAAATAAGTATTTACCTAAATTTTTGTTGCTTTATTGCAAGACCATTACCGTTCGTTAGTAGAACTTTTAGTTTAATACTTATGATAGTATTTTATGTAATTGTTCATACAGTTACCACGTTCAAACGTAGATGGCAGCAGTTATGTTACAAAAACGTAAAATAAACAAATAAACGTCAAATACAGTGCAACAGGTTTTATTGTGTAAATTACAAAAACATTGCTGAAGTAAGTTCTTTATTGATGGTTTGACACATTTTTATAAAAATAGTGTAAAATTTTTTATATTTGTGATAATTATATAATTTTTAAAATGGGTAAATGACGTGATTTGTCCCCAACTAGAAATTGGCAAATTGACGGTATGTTGAAAGCTAAAAAAATAAGAGCTAAAACTGATTTGATAAAATTAGCTAAAACTGTCTAGTAGTAAACGTGATCTGTATGGTTAAAGTGGCAAAAAGGTAATTTTTCAGCATGGGTCTAATAATATTATAGCCAAGGACAGTAGAATATATATTTTTAATATCCCATTTTAGATGTATTTTTTTGTTTATATTGTCATTCATTTGAAATTTGTATTTTCGGTAAAAATACCAAAACAAGAATATTAAACTAATTATATATTAGCTCACCTCATTCTTATAATACAAACCAATTATTTAGGTAACTGCATTATAATACTGACTTCAAATGAAGATATTTCTGTATTTACCACTCCAAACGAAATATATAAGGCTATCATTTGAAAAGATGAACTTGTAATAAAAGAATATTGCATTACTAAAATAAAATTAATTTAATAATCGTATTATTCTACCTTCTCGACCTGTAATTTAGTGTAAATATTCCATTGATATGATAAAAAATAATATTATTAATGAAAGAATTATGCTGAATGATAGAATGAGATATAGACTAATTTTAACATATAAAGTGAATCTATTAATTGAAAGTGTAAGCCATTATTTAAATTATTTGGTAGCATATTACATTTGGTTCAATAAATACTAATGTCCAATAACTATTCCGCAAATCAAGTTAAATTTACGACACATTAAAAAGCGTAGCGGAATCCTAGGATTATTTGCTATTCACAGCAGGCTTAACGAAGTTATTGTCGTTAATACCGTAGAAGTGGAAGTATATCTAATGCTAAGAGCTTAATATTCATTATTTATTCCATATCGAATTAATTAAACTAAAATTTAACAACTGAGGCGAATGCTTTTATGTCTTTGTCGGCGAAATTGATATGCTATCGACGTCCTGATTATTGACTTTGTTTTTCTCCTACCTGTATTTCTTGGAATGAAAATTGACTCTGTGAAACTTCAGTCGCTCATAATAAACGTCACTCTTACAGAATGTATATACACTCATTCTTTAGAGTAGTTAAATTGTCACTCGATAAATGATGAATTCTTATTCTAATAATAATTCGTACTCAATTTCTTTCGTGGATTATTTTAGAATCTAATAAATGGATTATAATTTCATAATTATAAGCATGTAATTGTTCTTTTTTATGTCGATATTGTTTAAGTACTTTTCTTGCTGTTAACACTAATTGTTAGAAAATCATGTCCCTTAAAAAATATGCCATAAACTTATCCATAAAATACCTAACAATTTTGGAACTTTAAACATAACTCTTCCTACATGAAAAATTTTACAAAATTGTCTATCACTAACAAAAAATTCCTGTTGCCTTTTTATGGAAGACCCGGCGGTTTTAGACACAGTTTATCAACAAATTGAAAAATGGTCGAATTCATACTCTTGGTTGAACAAAAAATGGTTTATTTTTTATCTGTCTTAATCACTACGAAAATTTAACATGAATGAATTGTTATTATGTTTTTATTTAGCTTAATTAATTTCAGATTGTGTGAATAGCTGTTTTTGATATAATTTTCCTAGGCGCAGTTAACAACAAAATTATCAGTTTTTTATCAGTTTTTTAAGTAGTCCATTATTACAAATTATTAAAGTATAAATTATACAATTTTAAAATTATACACGGCAGTTTATTAACTATAAATTGTGCTAAAAAATTACGGATTTTTCAAATCGTATATACTGCCCTATTTATAAAGTAAAGTAAATGTATGAGGTGGTCTACTACTTACTTACTAAATTAATCATTGAAACCCCCGCATACGAATTACAACATTAAAGCCAAAATCATCATTTGCTAGATTTGTAGAGGATTATTTAAAAAGTGTAGACAGAATACTCGAGAGAAATTTATATGATTAAAAATTTATTTATCAACCTAAAGTATTTCTGGACGACGATTCGAAACGAAGTCCGCGATTGGGAATACTGATTGCGGTCGATTTGGGTTCGCTTTGAAGCGTATATTCGGTAATCGTTTGGTGCGATGTTACTATTTCACTGTATAGAAATTCGAAATTGGCAAAAGTGAACAAAACTTGGAATCCACATTTTCCGTGATTTGTATGTTTTATTTACCAATTTTAATCTGTTTTCAAGAAATATTAATATAATGTTTCTTTAATATTAAGAATTATACATTCTCTTGGATGGAAAGTAAAGGTATAAATAATGCTAAAGAGACATTTGTTCTAACCCAAATAGTTCTAAATAATGCAGAAATATTTCACAAAACAAACATTTTAAGGTCTAAAGAGGACATTAACAAACAAATCTTAAAATATAAAAAAGAAGAATTTGGATATTTGTATTCGTTTCCACTTTCAGCAATGTATCATGTTGTATCTAATGTTCTGCAGGATGTGAAGCATAGTGCTTAGGTGCTGGTCTGAAGAGTAAAACACTCCGATCGCAACGTCAGTGTTGATTCACATGTTTTCTTTATAATATCAGCTAAAAACGTTTCTATGAACTTAACAAAGATATAAGTGATAAATACGAATTAAACAGTTACAGTTAATATACAGAGTATCTGCACTGTAAAAACTTGACAAATCCAACGACTATTGAGCAGTTGAGTCGAGAGTAGTTAAAATAAATACTTTTTTTGTTAGTATAACTTTGTTGATGTTGTTAATTTTACTATTTCTACTTAAGCTAATATTATTTATCCAGTAAATGAAAAAGTATTCTGAATGATTGGAGATCAAGAAATGCGACACTATGCATAAAACTCAAAAAGGCATGCACTAAGATATTAAAAAAGCAACCGCAAACAGCTGCACTGAAAATAATTCCAGTAAAAAAATTTCCAGAAAAATTCTTAATTGATTTGACTACTTTTTTATTACGCAGAGTAGTTCGATACGCTTCAAGAAAATTTTCTAACCTGCACGTAAAGAAGTTAAATCAACTAAAAATGTAGTTCTGATAAATTCAATTAAAAATATATCGCTCCAGTATGTTGAATAGTTTTTAGAGTACTAGGTAGTTACTCTAAAAAATGTTTTTAAATGTAGCAGAATTAACTGCCAAAATGTTTCCATAACTATATTTTTTGTCGATTAATTCCTTTATGGTTGTAACTATAACCTATAAAATTCCGTTGAGGACCTATTGAAATACTTTCAATAACTACAATAGGTAAAAAGTAGCCAAATCAACTAAGAATTTTTTTCAGTGTTAATACTGAGTAGCAATATTTCAGTTTTATATTATGTTGCTTCCAGTAATAATGTCTAGTACCAAAAAATTGGATCAGAGGCATAAAATGTGTAGGACGATAATTAATTAATCACTTTTCTCGCAATGATTTAGATTATTTTAAAGTTATGTCGACGGATGTATTCTTATTTTAAAGGTTTATTAATTCCTCCAATTCATATTTGTGATATTTAGACCGACGATAAATTTTTCGTTAGTTCGAGCCACAGAAGTGGAACATATTCCAATTTTTGCATTTTTTGTGGTCTTACTAAAATAGATAAATATTTAACGAAATATCACAAAAAGCCAAGTTGTAGATCTTAAAACGGTGAAGAAATTCGTATTAGTTCGCTCCGTTCTGTGGGTTTTTGTAAATCACGTCATAATTGTTAGAAATTGTGTACCGTAGTTTTTCGATTTTCGGGTACAGCAAAGTTTTTAATGTAACATAGTTTTGAGCTTTTAAGCACCCCGCCTACAGTTTGTCATTGTTCAGCTGCAATTACTACAGTAATTCGTTTGAATATGTTGCGTATGTGGTCCAAAGTTTTAAACACTAAAGTAGTGAACACGGAAAACTACAGTGTGGTATAATCGATCAACGGTAAACTACGATGCGGCATACCTAAACAAGGAAAACCATGGAGCGGTGTGCCTGAATAATGAATAACTACGGTCCGAGACACGTAAACATCGAAAAGTACAGGGTAGAAACCATAAACGTTGAAAAACTACGGGTTAGACTGAGAAATCGTCAACCTTGACCAACCAAACATTATTCATTGTTTCCGTAAAGAAATTTATGGATCATCTCATAATTTTTACAATTTTTAATTATTGTGTGTATTTAAATATTTTAAAAGAACCACATAATTGGCTAGCATGAAATTGATTACAAATTTAATACTTTAACACCCACATCTGTACAATTTGCACACGGATTTCAGGATCGTTTTGTTTATGCAATAAAATTTTGTAAAAAACTGAGCTCACCGCATCCCATTAGTTTTGACAACGCTCTTTTGAACAGCGTTGAGAAAATGTTCAAAAAATTATGTTTAATGGTTTTTTTTTTAATTTTAAAATAAAAATCGTAATTTTTATTAATGGGAATTTTCACTATGATACCAGGTTTTTATAATTTTTGAACCTATCAGAAACGTGTTCCCGATAGTTTTACTGCAAAATCTCACATATGCCCACATGCACACACGTAAAAATGCCGTTTTAATATCCAAATCAAGAAAAATAAAAATACGTGAAAGCATATTACTTCGACCCAGACTAAGTCTGGACGAAGTATTGAATTTGGTCACTTCGGGCAAAAAAATTACCATATAGTTTTTCATCAAATGTCGACGTTTCAGACCCTAAGGAACCCAAATCAACAATAAAAAAAATTTGTGTCCGTACGTCCGTACGTCCGTACGTCCCGTTTTTTCGTCTCGCGATAACTCGCGAACGGATAAGCATATTGACATAAATTTTTTTAAAAATACGCGTCTTGGCATAACTTAGATCTGATTAGATTTTGGCGCAGATCCATCCGTCCATTACTAAAAAAAATTAGCCCCAATTAAGTTACTTCGTAGTCTTTTGCATTTATTTTGAAAAATATAAATTTTATTTAAAAATGTTTCAAACAAAAAAGATAGAACATGAAATTCTCTACAAAAAAGGTTGTATGCATTTTCTTTCTAAAGTCAACGATAATGCCATAAAAACGTGTTTAAAATGTTTATGACTATTGTCTGAAAAAGTATTGAATTTGGTCACCTCGGCAAAAAATTATCCTATAGTTTTTCATCAAATTTCGACGTTTCGACCCCCTACCCCCCGACGGTAGTCTTCGCCAGCCCCTCGGGCGCGGTGATCACCTACGGGCTCATAAGTTCTTTTACGCCCTTGATACGAAAATAACTATTTCGATATATCTAAAAGATGTCTTATAGTATCTAAAAGATATCCGTCAGAGATCTTTTCGACACTTTCAAGATATCTTTGACGAATTATATGTATATATATTGTATATACAGGGTGATCGGCCAGCCATTACCCAGCGGCTAACTGTAGATTGTACAGATAATTCTGAGCAACTTTTTCCTCTGAAAAAATTTCCGGGAAGGTAGAGTTTTTAAGTTATTCAACACTAAAATTTAGGGGGAAAAAATCACTTTTTTTGAAATATCTCGGCTCTGTATGATGGTATCTTAACGAACCGAAGCTCATTTTAAAGATATTTTCAAGCTATATAAGTTGTATCTGTTGATTTTTGACCTGCAATGAATATTTCTCTTGTTATAGCCATAAAAACGGGGGTAAATACCGATTTTTCAGGTTTTTCGCGTCTAACTCGTTTGGACACATAGCTATCGAAATATCACACTGGAAAAAGTTGTAGGCCTTGAAAACACAAACATTTTTTGTCCTCTAATACGATGCGATTAAATTAAAACTGAACCCTATTTGTACTCGTTTTCATAACATTTTGTTATTAATATCGATTTATTTGTCGAACTGTATTTTGTCAACTTTACGAGGCTCTTGTAGGGTTCAGTTTTAATTTAATCGCATCGTATTAGAGGACAAAAAATTTTTGTTTTTTCAAAGCCTACAACTTTTTTCTGTGTGATATTTCGGTAACTATGTGTCGAAACGAGTTAAATGCGAAAATCCTGAAAAATCGGCATTTATCCCGTTTTTATGGCTATAACAAGAGAGATATTCATTGTAGATCAAAAACCAATAGAGACAATTTATAGAGCTTTAAAATATCTTTAAAATGAGCTCCGGTTCGTTAAGGTACCTTCAAACCGAGTCGAGATATTTCAACAAATGTGATTTTTTCACCTAAATTTTAGTGTTGAATAACTTAAAAACTCTACCTTCCCGAACATTTTTTTAGAGGAAAAAGTTGTTTAGAATTATCTGTAGAATCTAGAGTTAGCCGCTGGGTAATGGTTGGCCGATCACCCTGTATAATATCATAATGATACAGACAGGAATTAGTAAAATACTGTAAACGTGTAATATGCATCGAACACTCTATTACAATACAAGTGCTTGAAGTAAGTGTTTTGCAACTTTTATTTATTAATACTTCGGCCTGTTGTCGGGGTCGAAGTTTTGAAAATGCTCATTTTCGATTTTCATATACATAAAAGAAACACTATATTTTTGTAACATATCTATCGAGGCCACTTGGACCTAAATATGATTGGACCCCTAAATATCAATATAATTTTATAATATAATTGAAAGCTGTTAGTAAACAAACGAGTATTAAGGAATAGGCGACTCTCTACTGGGTCGAAGTTTTTGAGCGAGCGAAGCGAGCGAGGCACCACGCCAACACTAGTTTTAGAAGTTAAAATTATCGGGAACAGTGATAGGTTATCCAGTGATCAGAAACCGGCATCACAGTGAAAATTGGTTATAAATAATAATGGTAACTCAAAAGTCACGTTTTTTTAATAATTTAAAAAAATATGTGTTGATCATCATTTTTGAAAATTTTAGCAGCGTCATTTGAAAGAGCAACCTCAAAACTATAATGGGATACCGAGGTCTAAATTTTGTAAAAATTTTTATTGCATACGACGATGCTGTAATATGCGGTAACGAGTTAAACCATTGCTATGTTTTAGGGGGGTGGGGGGTATTCCCTCCACACTCTATGAATTTCCTCTTGACACAAACTACCCGCATAAACATTTGTCTACGAATCGGGTCCGAAACGGATCAGGGACCCTCAGCCCGGAAGTATTCCGGATCCGTTTCGTTTCAGGATGTTACACAACGTCGGATCCGAATCGGATCCGGAACCCGGAGGTCAGGCAATCGGCATCCGTTTCTGATCCGATCCTGATTTTCATTCGCATAGCTTTACCCGGTATAGGTCAGTCGAGGCTCTCTCTGTCTGTCTCTCTCTCGACTGGCTCAGTAGTAATTTTAATAAATTTACAGCATGGAATACAATACTTTATTAGTATAAAATGTATATTTTACAGAACTGTTATTTCAGAGACTATACATTTCAGGTGTCAAACTTTCAACGATTAATTTATATCCGACATTTATTTATAATATTACTATACCTTCGAAACAGGTTTTCACTATTGAACACTGTATTATAACATAAATAATTTGGACTTTGTCGTATATTAGAATATTATATTGTCGATTTTAGCTCAAAGTTGTTAGATATTTATGTTTTGACATGTCACATATAGGTTATGTAATTACATACACATCAAGTAGTGTCCCAATAAACGAGATCGTGTGCAAATATTTTCACTGATTTTCATTTTGCATTCGATTTGTTTCCACTTTCGAATGGAATGTAGCAAATTTGAATGCAGAATTAAACGTTTTCAAACGAATATATGCGCAATGTTAAGATTGAGGTTATGTACATCCGTTTGCATGCGATAACGGCTAACTGTCGAATGAAAAAAATGTTCATTTTTCATTCGATGTGATACGTTCTTTTGACATGATCTGCATAAAATGAATTGTATTTCATACGATTTCATTTGGCTCGGCATTCGATTTGCATTCGACATTTAGCCATTTTCGCATGCAAACAGATGTACATAACCTAAATCTTAATACTGCGCATATATTCGTTTGAAAACGATTAATTCCGCATTAAAATTTGCTTAATTTCATTCGAAAGTGGAAACAAATCGAATTCAAACAGAAAAACAATGAACATTTTTGCACACGATCTCGTTTATTGGGGTGGTATAACCTAACGTGACGTAACGCTTGGTCCGATAAGGGCCACTACACGTAAAACGTATATCCTTCGCCATAGCATTTCTTACGCTGACATCTAAGGTCGTTTCTTGTGTAAAAAGTGAGTGGTTACACCAACTACGGAAAAAGTAGTAGGCGCAAAAGTAGAGAATCTTACGAACGAAACCGTAGACGCACGAAACCTAAGTTGGTTAACGGAACTATTTCAAATTAGTTACGCCAACCACAAAAATAGTAGGCTACCCAGTGTTACTACTTTTTTCCTTGGAGTAACTATTTCTCCTCTTAAGCTATAGTGTTCCTGTAACGGCCGCTAGGCAAGGCGCCACTGACGTCAATCAGCTGGCTGGTTCAAGTCAACAAGTGTTCTGTCTTGTGTGCTGTTTTCGACACAGTTTGACAGTTCGCGAGTTCGACTTTATCGCTTTGCATTTTAAATATTATATGTATATATGTATGTGTTTCAGCCAATGAAGTTATTATTGTTCTTACAAAAGAACAATTTCAGGAAAAAAAATATTACATGTGATAAATAGTGATAGTGAGGTTTAATTTGATTTTGGAGGTTAACCCAAATTAACATTTGAGGTTAGCATTCCTTATTGACAACCTATTTCCCAACCCGAAGTTGTCTAATATGTACTTTCAAAAATTGCTATTTACACTCATATTAAATTTATACTGATAAAAGAAAAATGGCAAAGTTTGAAAGTACTTGTACTTTTTTAGATTATATTATATAGACGTTACTTGCTTTAATATTAAATAAATGCATATTTTATAAATAAGTTTCATCCACATAATTCTTTTGAACATATCTAGTATAGTTTTATTCCACTTATTAAATAAGAAGACTGTAAAAAGTGTCCAATAATCTAACAACTATAAATTCTGTCCAGCACTGTTATTCTTGTTAAAATGTATCCTACACTCTTAATCTTTGTTATTTAATTTTATGTAGTGTTACATACAAACACACTCATATAGAATGTCCACTACAATTATAAAAAATATAAGGAACAAAGATTGATATCATAGGATGCACTAGAATAGGTGTACATAGCCGATGAGAGTTAACGCTTTTTAGATTTCTGTATGTATGATACTTGCTTTAACATTTATGAGTGCTCCCTTTATGAAGAATTTTCATTCATATTAATTATTTTGCACATTACCGGTATAGTTTAATTTTATTGATGACATATTACGGTTTATAAAATGTACTGAATAATCTAAAAACAGTATACTTTCCTTGACTCTGTGATTATTCTTGGAACGTATCCCATGGTTTCAGATTATTCTAACTTATTATAATTTCAATTCGTATTACTGATAAGTATGTTAGTAATTAAATATAAAATTAAATTAGTAATGCTTGAAAGCACTATTAAGTTGTAACAAATTGCAGAGCTCAAAAGATTTTACGGTTTTCAGAAATCGTACCTACACATGTTATTGACACTATTATTTAATAAGCACTTATTTTAAATAGGATTTCGATACAGTTTTATCGAAGTTAGTGTACACTAAGTATCATCTACACACGCATAATTTGTAATAAACATAACATATCTTGATACTTAGTGTACACTAACTTCGATAAAACTGTATGTAATATTTAATTACTAACATACTTATCAGTGATACGAATTGAAATTGCAATGTTAGAATACTCTGAAACCATGGGATACATTCCAAGAATAATCACAGAGTCGAGAAAAGTATACTGTTTTTAGATTATTCAGTACATTTTATAAACCGTAATATGTCATCAATAAAATTAAACTATACCGGTAATGTGCAAAATAATTAATATGAATGAAAATTCTTCATAAAGGGAGCACTCGTAAATGCTAAGGCAAGTATCATACATACAGAAATCTAAAAAGCGTTAACTCTCATCGGCTATATACACCTATTCTAGTGCATCCTATGATTATCAATCTTTGTTCCTTATATTTTTTACAATTGTAGTGAACATTCTATATGAGTGTGTTTGTATGTAATACTACATAAAATTAAATAACAAAGATTAAGAGTGTAGGATACATTTTATCAAGAATAACAGTGCTGGACAGAATTTATAGTTGTTAGATTATTGGACACTTTTTACAGTCTTCTTATTTAATAAGTGGAATAAAACTATACTAGATATGTGCAAAAGAATTATGTGGATGAAACTTATTTATAAAATATGCATTTATTTAACATTAAAGCAAGTAACGTATATACACTATAATCTAAAAACCATAGCGTAAACTCTCTTCGGCTTTCTAATAATTGTTGGAACGTATATTATGATTTCATTTTTATTTATGAAATTCCAGCGTTCCGTTTAATTTGTGCTCTTTTTATATTTACTTTTTATTTATTTGAGTTTAATTGCACATTGTTAAATAATCCATACAACATATATTAACTAAAAGGAGCTAGATAAGTCTTAGCACTTATAATAATGTCAGCATGACAGCCGGAGGACATTAACGGTTATATGTTTCTTTAACAATGATTACGAGTGGAGAACTTCAAGATAAGTTTCATTTTTTTGATAGCATAAGGGCATTTGCTTGTAATGCTATTATTTTACACACTACGAATATTAACGGGGAAAATAAATAATTCTAACCAACGAATATAGACGCGTATATAAAAGCGCAGAGCGGATAGGGCAGACGAGACGCATTTTGGGGAACCAGATTACATAGGCAGGCATAAGTCTGTCTCCCTCACTCTCATATGGGGAACCTCTGAAAGTACGCATAGCCACTAAACACTGCTCGGGCCTTGTAGTGGCGCTATATTCGTTGTTATATAAACTATACAAAAGTCGTTATTCCAAGCAGAAAAAGTAGCAAGGATGACTACTCGCGCGCTTTAACCAACCGAAGGTAGTAGCACCAACTATACAAATCTGGCTGGCGCTATATTTGCTACTGTACGTAGTTGGTATAACCAGTTTTCCCCTTAGTATAACTACTCACTTTTTTCCGTGAAAATCTATTAGAAATCCAAATACGAATCGGATCAGGGACGGATCCGGATTACCTGACCTGCCGAGTAAACCTATATGTACATATGCAAAACCAAATCTGGGCCGGATCAGGAACAGATCCTGATTACCGGACATCCGTATCCCGGGTCCGATACGGATCCGAGGTTGTGTAGCATCCTGATCCGGCACGGATTAGGCGATCGGATCCGATCCTGAGCTAATCGTGGGGGTCAAATCAGGGAATGTTTATGCGGGTATACGTATCTCCTGAAATAAATTAAACAATTCGTTAAAAATGAAATATTATTTCAGAGTCTCCAATAAATAATTCATTAAAATCATGATTGAAGTATGTTTTATTACATTGACATAAATTCAACGGTTATAAAACAATTACCTGTCTACTACAATAATCTTTTAAAGCGTTAAATAAAACGCGTTTATTACATAGGTTTAAACCAAATTTAATCGTTTATTAAACGATTGGGATATTATGCGATCAACAAATATTCAGAGAATACAAAATGGTTATACCGCCATCCGGTCTTGTTTGAAGCGGCCAAGTATGATCGATTTTTAGGTTATATGGATATTTTTCCAAAAATTATGGCGAAGAATTAACTGAATTCCTCGAGTGGTAAATATGTTTCCAATGCATCAAGTAAGTAAAGTATTATCAATTTGACAAGATATTAATATCAATGATGAACTGCCCTGCATAATTGCATATGCCTGGATTCTCGTTGTGTACGTGATGCTTTTGTACTTTGTGCTCGTCCGTCAGACTTTACGAGAAGAAATAAGAAGGTCGCACCGCGACTCCTGCCCAACGTCTCTAATGGCGCGCAAAAGTTCCTAAGCTTTGCAAATGAGATTTTTTTATAGGTGTTTTTCTTCACTTCATGGTAATGGGTCGAGAACTTTAGAAGACATTTCGTAGTATATAATTAATACTTGGTACACAATACGTTAGTGCTTGTTGCCAATGTTTAAACAACTTCAAGTGAAACCTTCCCAATGACACCGTGAAAGTGCTTCTACGTAATCTTGGAAAATATCAGTGAAATTATCTAACAAAACTTTATTAACTTTTATGTTTCTGTTAATTATTTTTCAGAAAAATATATATATATATATATATATATATATATCACTTGACGTAATTGCAAAGCTATTTTTAATATTTTACGAACACAGGACTTTTTCTAAAATATTCAGAAACAGCTATTGTATTTTGTTAAAAGTATGTTATTTAATTATATTATTATTATATTAACAACAGATTCAATCAACAGATACCTCGGTTTTTCGAGACAAATACGTAAAATCACCTCATGCATTTCTTTATCTTGTTCTGGCTGATCAAAATCGATCAAATTTCATTACAGGCACACGGGGGAGTCTCGCATGGCTCCCCTATGATGCATAAAGCATTTCCCCCTTTTCGAAAAAAATTCACCAAACTTCTGTTTCTAGCAAAGAGTATTTTTGGTAGACCTTCTTAGGAGTTAATGCAAACCAAGAAGGTTAGGTTTTTATTTTAGCGGGGGGTCTGGAGGGAGTTTTTTGTAGAGAATTTCGTGCTCTACATTTTTTGGTTGAAACTCTTTTTCGTGCGACATCGAGTTTTCAAGATAAATACAAAAAATTTTTTAAAATGATATTTTTTCGAAGTTTTTTCAATACAACCGCCAAGATATGTTTGAGCGACAAATTTTGACTTTTAGATTCGTGTTCAGCGACCCAAAATACGTCGGAAAACATGTCAATAAAATTTTTTCCAGGTAACCCAGTCTATCCGAAGATTTACCGTATTTTTTTACAAGGGATAAGTAGCAAGTTTCCAATTCAATATTTTTTGTATAATTTAGACCACTTTATTGAAGTATTTCTTTTACTTTGCGTCTTGTGTAGTTTAAATTAAAAAATATATATAGAACAAGAATCTTCATTTTATTCATTCATTGTATCGTTATTTGCACTTAGCGATCAGGAAGCTACGTGTAAACCTCACGGAAAAAGCCAATTCAGATGACAGTATTAGCAGAATCTTTTGGCCTCCAGCCAGCACTCAGACTGGTTACTTATCCATTGCGAGTTTTCCGGTGGTCAGCCCCCAAACAGTAGTTAGTCTTCAAGCAGTGAGACTTGACTTTTAGCAGTTCTTTAAAGATCTGGAGATTTGAATTGTATTTAAAATATATATAAAATGTTAACTGCACTAATAAAATAAATTAAATGTTAATTCTGTTTACTAACATTATAATGGCAGGTGCTTTTGTTCTGTATTTTCAAAACATAAAATTTCTAATGAATAGTATTTTATGTAACTAGTGCGTAAAATGCGTTTAATATATTCATTATATTTTATATATAATATATAATTCAATTAAATCTCAAGATAAATCTGTTCTATTCGAAATAATTTTTGTAAGAACTAGACATATTTTTTCTGTTGTTACTTTCTGTAAGACAAAAATATTTTTTGGTTTAGAATCTAGAGTAATTCTGTCACTAATCCCTTTTATCTATTCATTCAAATATATAGTACATGTTTGGAAGAATACAATTGGGGTCAAAGAAATATCCACGAGTGATCAAAGCATAGGTAAATGTGTACATGATTACAGGAACAACCTTTTATAAATTTATTAACAAATGTGCAATTTATACCGCACTTTTTATCACGATATGCCTGGAACATTTAGAGTAGTCGTGAAATCTCCGCAACCCACATAGACCCAATCCTTACAACAAGATTAAATAATGTTGCTGCAAGCTTATTAACATTATGACAACCTTACTTAATCTTGTTGTTAGGTTCAGTTCTGTTAGGGAGACTCCATATGTTTGTTCCAAAAAACTTAATCATTTTTTCTTCGAACGAATTTTGATAATAATAATAATGCAGTTAATAAAGATAATTGTAACAAGGATGAGATTTGACTCAAATTGAGTGCGCTGTAATCTATACTATGATAAAAATGTGAACAAATCCTGGGCGTATTATGTAAAAAGATTAATTATAAACATGTTGTAAATTTAAAATTAGATAAATGTGCAATTTTAATTACCGCTCCAGATATGATGCCTAAACTGTTCTACTAATGCAATGTCTAGGACCCAATTAATTTTACTTTAGAAAGGTAAGTTCATTATTATTTTCCGTGCGTATATTGTAACGCCGTATATTCTGAAGAAATCCCTTACGTGACGTTTTCAATCTACAGCAAACAGCTGAGCTTCTACGAAGGACTGTGTCCCACTATATACCAGTTTATTAAAAATTCCATAAAATTCCATACTAAAGAGCATTATGGAAACAATTACCATTTATTATTCTTGTTGCATATAATCATTTAAAAACACGTAGTTAGATTATCCTATAGCTCATAATTTATTACTTAATTCTGAGTGTGAGAGTATAAATAACCTCGCTACGAATGAAAATATAAAATCAGTTTTATTGTAAAAAATCTATAAATATTTAAAAATTGATATAAAACATGAATAAAATTTACCATTTTACTGTAAATTTGAATGATTGAAACACGACAGTACCTTAAATATTAATTTTATTGAATGCATGCAATTTGCAGATGATTTATATTTTCAATTTACTCTTATAATTGCCTGCTTCAAATCCAGAAGTATATCAACGGTTTCTACACTTTATTATCTCGTAACGACGAACGGCAATTTTGAAAGTTTGCTGCGAATATTACGCCCATTAAATATGACTTTTTGAACAACAACATCAAATAATCACCTTATCAGTTATACTCAGTGCTAATAGCGGTCCAAGTACTTTTACGACGAGTAGTTCAATAAGTCTTCACCTGAATTTCAGCAGTTTGCAGTCTCATTACAGTCTGACACAATATAGTCTCGTAAACGACAAAACGTCTCAGCGCAGCCTGATATATGAACGCATATATTTTATATCATACGCATTTACTGGCAGAATAACTGTGTATACCATATACCATGTGGCTAGAATGAACTTAATGTCATTATTATTACATCAGAAACAAAGGGTATGGGTATGCTGTAATCAAAATAACAATCTATTGATCCGAATATTACGACACAATTAATATATAAGTTTTCGCTAACAGAGGCCGTAAATTTGAAATTATCAGGCATTATTTACCTTTCTCTTCATTCGGAAAAGAACAGTAACTGTAAAGCTAATAAATTTCTATTATTTAGTTACATCTGATATTATACAGCACGTGCAATAATATTATATTTTAATGTCTTTTTATCTTTACGTACATAGTTTCATTTTTATTCCTTACTATTGGCATAATAATAGATTGGTAGTCAGTCTTACAGAATTTTAATTAAATTTTATATTAACGTAATAGTTGCGTTTTATATAATTGGAACGAATACATTAGTTATCTGTGAATTGCATTTTGATGAAAAGAATCCGTCGTTGAAGTAAGGCGAAATTGGATACTCGGTGGTTTTCGGGGTCGCTGATTCTGAATCTGACATCAGATTTTCAAAATTAAAAATGTCGGATCCAAGATGGCCGACCGTAATGTAAAAATTTACTTGATCGAGGTGAAACTCTGTACTCGGGGATTTTCGAGTACTCAGTTTCATCTCGATGAAATAAATTTTGAAATTTTCTTTCGGCCATCTGGGATCCGCCATCTTGAGTTTATATTCTTGGTATATCCAAATTGGTCGTTCAAGTAATTATTAGAAAATGTTATTTTTACAACTATTTTTCTTTCTGAAATGCAAAACGTATTTATTGTGTTTAAAAATATTTTTTATTAAAAGACCAAGAAAAGATGAATAAAACTTCTTTTACTATAAAGTAACTAATTTATTACTATTTCTTGAAAACTTATGTGTGGAATAATATCGACCATTCTAAATTTGTTGTAACGTATAAATATTTACTTCCTGTTATAAAAATTGTAGGAAGTAACGAACCAATATCGTAGTTGCTGATGTTTCATGAGTGATAACTGGACTCATGAAAAGGAAAATCAAGATTGCCTTCGAATATTTACGACCGGCAATCCCTAGCATTGAATAAATATCACAGGTCAAAATTTACCACCAATGGACTATACTAATCGCGTACTAACATAAGTAATTATGATATCTGCTTCATTATTTAGCCTTTTAACGCCCAAATAGACAAATTTTCTTTATGAAGTTTGACACTATATTTTAGCATCTAAACTCCGCGACAAAAATTTGTCAGTAGTAACTTCTTATTGACCAAGAAACGCTGTTTCCAATGGTGCTTGTCAAAATTTGCCAAGTGGTGAAATAAAACAGTGTTTTTTCATGTTTTTACACGCGTTTCTTTTTAAAAATCATGAAATTTGTTGATTTTACTTATTCAATGCATTATCACAAGTCTTGTCAAAAATATATTTGCTATCAGATGTTCGTATTTCGATAATCAAATATTCTGGCGATAATAGTAGATTTTTATTCGTAATATCCTTGCCATATGCTCAAAATCGCAAACTAAATGAATTTTTATAAACCTTGGTTACCAGGCGTTCTTGAAGTCGCTGATTACGAATCTGAAGTCAGTTTTGATAATAAAAAATGGCTAACATGTGGTCGCACGTGGCAAACAAAAATGTTTAAAGTTAATCGGATTCACATTTTAATTTTTGGGATCGTTGATGACGAGATTTGATCCGTTATTTTGAATATTTAAAAACTGTCCCAAATTCGCAATTAACAATCTCAAAACCAATTCAATAAAGCCATGAAATAGGAGTTTCATAAAAACACATTAAGCTTTGCGATTTTTAACATATACTTTCCGAAATACGGGTATAAGAATTCATTTTTTACACGATACCTGTGACTTTTAAAGGTATATTAATGCTATTATCCATAATAAAATGTTTTTCAATATTTTAACATTTTTTACACTCACCATTGGAAAGAGCGGTTCTTGGCCAATAAGAAATAACCAGTGATAAAGTTATCTCCTGCAGTTTAAATGCTAAAATTTAGTGGCAAACTTAAAGAAAAAAACTTTGTACATTTGGGCGTTAAGGGGGTAAGTATTCAAATATTTAATCACGAGCTAAACATATAGGGTAATTGATGAGGCATTGCGTGTTCCTATGAAACGATCTATTTAATTAGTTTCAATATATATTCTTGTAGATTTACATTGTAGTGCGACTATCTGAAATGAATTGATACCAATTTAAGTAAAGTCTACATCTTATGAATTTTATCTGCGACACCACGGTCACAATATTTTTAATAAAGATAAAATCGCATTTATGATATAATTTATGTACCCTGAGTAAATAATAGCATTAAGAAGAGTATTATACTTCTTTAAAAAATCTTGAAAAATCACTTACTAAATAACATAAATTATAGTTATTAGGAAGGGCACATTCCCCTCAGTTCTTTCTCAAGTACGAACTTCACTACTTCAAGGAGTATTAACTAAAGTGCACGCGGTGAATCACTTTTATGACTAAAAAACTTTCCTACAAAATTCTAGTAATACGCTTTTAAAGTATAGCAAAATAATGATTTAATTTCTGAAACAAAAATTTACAATCACTATTTTTACTTTTAAATTTCAAGTTATGATTACTTCAATATACAACGTTCTATTTACCATTATACTTCAAACTCAATGCATGCTGACCTAATAATGTAACAGGTAACTAATTATACAACCAAACTTCATAATTGAAAGTGCATGTTAATAACATTATATGAATAACGTTAAAGCGTTCATGTATAAAAAATAGACACTTATTTATCTTTCAAATTGACCGTCAATCGTAAATTTCAACATTGACTAATAATTAAATTATTTTGTTTCATATTGTACATTATCTTTGAATATAAATGCGGTTATTATAATGCTTGACATTTGAAACCCGTTATTTTCCGTTATTTTAAACAGAAAATATATTAAAAACTGCCACAAACAGCACTATCTCATCGACCTTAAACAAAGAACATTTTAATTAAAATATTCCCCGCTTATTTATTTCGTTTATTATTAACTTTTTATTGTTATTCATTATTTACTAATGCATTAAACACTTACAAAGAGTACGGCCTTATTTTCTGGAAATCCGCTATATTAAGTGATTTAAAATATCATACTTATAGTTTCTTTCAGATGATAGAAATTCCGATCGTTCCTTTAACTTTAAGTATCTCACCTTATCGTTACACTTGAAATTTGCGCGTTAGAATTTAATTTTAATGCAAGTAATTTACGTTATTAAGTTCCTAGGTGACATCCTTTACTCTTCCTGTGCTATGCACTCACATAGCACTATTAAATTCGCATCCGCATAGTTGAGGATTGCACACGCATTAAATTGTTTATTCACTCACTTAATTTACTTCACTTTTTTTAATATTAATGAAAAATGTTGTTCGTATACAATGAAATAACAAAATCAATATGTATGATTAACACCATAAAATGACTGCATAATATGAACACAACTTATTCCCATTAAGGATTATTTATAAATATTTAGATACTTGCGAAATTGCAATTTAATATGCACATAAGTTATCCTAATTTATCATTATGTAGTATACAAAATGATTGATCTTATCGGTGTGATAATTTACACCAAATATGATAAGCTTCTCATCGAAATTCAGAAAGATTTTAGAATAGACTCCCTAGTTAGAGATCGCAATAAGGAACTTTAGATTTTAAGATGCAAATTTCTACATTAGTTTTACTATTAACTATTGGTCAGATTCTGATGAAGAAAAATACAACGAACGGGGATGCACATCAAATCCTGATCAGATTCTACACAGTAATCATTATATCAGTTTTCCTTTATAACAAAAAAAAATTACTAGCAGCTCTCGACTTCATTTGATAATTATTTGGAGCAATATAAAATTAGAAACTCCTAATTCATTAATACAATTAAATTTTCTTAGACAATTGTAATAACAAATATTGTAACACATACAAAAATGTTTCTTACGCGAATGTACAGTATTGAGAGAAAAAATAGTGATATTTACTAAAAATTTACCAAAGTAATTTATAGTAAATGTAATTTGCAAGTTACTAAACGGTATAGTTATTTCTAGTATTTTGCGTATTATATATATATATGACTTTTCTAACGATTTTGAAAACACTCAATATGCAAAAACAAATGCACCATTTATATTGAAAATCACTATTTCTTACAAGCTACTACTAACAGTGTATTAATTTTGATAGTTCTCTGTAAATAAAGTAGTTCTTTTTTTATTCTATGCAGTGCGCTTAAAAATATAAACATGTATTTTACTATAACGTCAAGAAAAATTACTTTTTTAGAAAGGACAAAATGTGAAAATATGTTTTTGGTCGTCACTGACTTCACTCAACGTCACATAATATTTATTTTAAAATTTCTAATATCTTGTGAAATAATTGAAGTGCTATATTCAGCTTTTTGACATTTAAAATTATATTTGATAGCTTACAAATTGTTCAAAGCTTTGTAACATACTTTTCTATGCATTTGTTGGCGCGAATAGCCTTTCTATTGTCGTGAGCATACTGAATAATTGAAATATTTTGTAATAAATATATTGTACTGCAAACTATATATCTAAAAATAAGCCGTTTTCAAGTACCGCTGAGAAAAAAATCACTGAAAAAATGTTACTTGTACTAGTTCACTCATAACAAAATAATATTTGTGTAGAAAAATCGTTACTGAATTTTGTACCTACTATGCTTTTATTGCAATGTCAATCAGACCCATCGATATCATATTGAAATAAACAATTTCGTCTATCATAAAGTATAGTACAATATCTGTGTTTAAAATAAATTCAAGACAAGAAATATTAATTTTGCTTGCGTTACTTATAATTTGATTGTGTAAAAATTACTTTTCTAATGGAATAATGGCTTACAGTTATAAGAGAATCGTTTCCAAGAGTTTGTGCATTTTTAGAAGTTTGCAATTATTCAGATGTTTTTACCATTTCTCGCGTTCATCATAAAAAATTATTAACCATCGAAAACGTAGTAAATATTAATAAATTATAGAAAATTACAATTTATCAATTTCCAGGAGATTCGTTTCAAATTCCATTAACGTATTAACAATGTTCAAATTCACTCAATTTTAGCATAAAATGCAAATACTATTATATACTATATAATTTCTAATTGAGGTTTAAAGCAGTTTTAATACAAGCCTGGGATGATTCGTAACAAAACGGTCCTAAAATGTAGTAGTAGATATTAAAAACATTGTGAACATATCAAAAGCTGATGTGTATAGGGAATAAAACTGTCTTAAATAAATGTTTTAACAAATGCTTACGCTATTTAGTAAATTAAAGAGCTCTTAAATATTGCCTAAGTTTTTATTTATTGACAAAGATCTTTCTGAGTATTTTATTTGCACGCACTAAACTCTTAAAATATTGCATTCAATAACATATTGATGAAAATTAAAAAAACACATTCACCCATATTCATTCGGCAAGAATTAAACGTCAATATGTAACTAAATTAACTCTCATAGCCCTGTGACACCTTTCTGCCCATTAAACACTGTCATTTGATATTTGCGTTCCTTCTGGATTCGAGTTTATATGTAAATAAAAAGCTAATTTAACTACAAGAATAATTGGCTACACCATCCAAACATTAATTCGATTTTAATTAACAGTTTAAACTTCTCGTCCAAATGTGCTAATTAAAGAATTATATTGTTCGATTTACCGAATTTAGAGTCGTACAGAAATAAAACAATAACAAGAAAAGTGAGTTAACTAAAACGATCGTGACGTATTGATTTTTGTGTCTATCTTTTTTTCACTGTTCACATGTTATATTATAAAATGTCTACCAGATATGTGATTTTGGCATTTTAAGTTATTTTTTAAAATAATAAAATGTTCGTTATGCACACAATATTGCCTAATTAAAATGTTACCGTATTTTAACAATACTATTAATCACTCAAATGTATATTGTTTTCATAATATATATCATATATTATGTTAAATGTATGTGAAATGTTCCATACCTCAATTTAAGTTATAGACGTAAACGACAAGAATTTATATAACATTTCCAATATACATGTAAAACAAAACAATTCATCTGTCAATTTATTTAAAAAATCAAATGAACATATCTAAATAAAGCTGAGTTAAGCTAGTTTCCTACGCCACAACTTGAGTTAAATGTTCGATTTTATGTTAAGACCCATCTAAGAAAATTAAAGGACACGCAAAGGTAGGTTATCACTATGCGAAGGATTTTGAAGTTATTTTCTTGGATTATTAG
Source organism: Trichopria drosophilae (assembly GCA_030407085.1). NCBI lineage: Eukaryota > Metazoa > Arthropoda > Insecta > Hymenoptera > Diapriidae > Trichopria > Trichopria drosophilae. Next base: position 42,038,821 of record CM059584.1, read on the forward strand.
TTTCAAAATTTAAATTTCGTAGTTAATATCAATATCATTTGAGTCATAAACATACCTAGAGATGACACAATTGTTTATTAATTGTATATAGCTTTAGATATTAGTTGATTCCGAGTTTTTTACAGTGATAGAAAGTTGCAGTAGAAACAGACAGTTGAGGAAAGAGAAGTAGTTATGTATCGTTTCAATCTTCCAGAATTTTTGTATCTAACATTTCTGTTAATCCGCTTTCTGTGTATTACTGAGTCACATAATCCGAATACGAGATAAACATTAGCAATTCGAGATTACTTTGTACAAAGTATCAAATAATTTATAATTCCAATCTCGCAGTTAAACTATATTTCTCCAGGGTACGTATAACATTTTTTATTTGGTTTTCCCTTGTTAATAACAAATAGTAGAAGAGAGCAGATATGTTTCGAAAAAATATATCAAAACCTGGTTATTGGTACTTTTGAATAAACAAAGAAAACCATACGTCAATTATGTAAATCCGCGGTATTTAAAATTGATAAAAAACAAATAAAAAAATTTATCTTTATAAATTTAATATTTTGTATTATTATTAAATAATTTTAGCATACTCGAAAAATCAATACTAAAGCCGAACAGAGTATAGATGTTAAAGGGCTAATATTTACTTACATTTGCACTCTTGCTTCGCAAATATGGTCAATGTTGTTTGTAAAATTTTAATTATTTTAGCGTTCGGAAAATAATTCTATAAATCTATGTACAATGAATTTTTGGAAATTTTAAGTATTAACAAAGTTTGATAATGTAATATCAAACCATATATTTATGTGGAAAAACAGTTAATTTAGTTTAATTTAGTAATTTCTATAATCTACCAACACCAATTTTGCGTTGCGATATATGCTCGTTTTAAAAAGAAGACATTTGAGTCCGAGTACATCGTCTTCATTAATACAATAATTCACGAACGAACAGACTAATTAGCGCCTTGAATCCGTTCCTGATGACCTAATTTCGAAGTAATTTTTGAAATGTATTCATGCTACAATGTTGGGACGTTAAAAAAGACTAGTAATATCTGTTCACAATAAATTTATTGCATCAAATTCGTATATAAGTTAAGTGTAACGTCAATGTTAATTAACAAACAATCAAAATAATCGATAAAATAATGAATTATCACGTAGAATTCTTTATTTTAGAGGCTAATTCGTGGTAAAATTCATCATCTGATAAATAGTTCTGTTTAACCATACACACATACTCAAAATTAATAACAAAAAGTAAATATAAGTAAGTAAAAAAAGTTTTCTTTATTAAGTAATCAATGTTTAATCTTAGATTCTTGTTGCATAATTTTTAACTTAACATAATATTGGAATATTAACAAAAAAATTAAATCATTATACTATTCTTATCATCATTCAAAAATATTATAAAATTGCATTTGATTAACAATACGTTATTATCATTCAACTATTGTACTAAAATCTGTAAGCTTAGATATATATCCGTTGTAACTACTTTTCAAAGCATAGATTTGTCTTTTTCTCAATTCGATAGTAAACGTCAAAATATGACGGGTTCCTGACATTTTGCCAAGTATTATATCACTCCTTGGTCGTAATCGGCCAAAAACTCACAACTATAACAAAGAATTTGTCAATATTTACTTACAGTTTGTTTTAATACTACATTGCGCAATGAAAATTTGTATCGCTTCCAGATAATCTATTAATATTTAAATAAAATAAACTTAACTATATTAATATTATTAATTATTTCTCAATTCTGAATAACAAAGTCTATGATTCTAACTAATTTTAAAAGAGATGTCTTATGCCATTAAAAGCTACGATACGTATGACATTAACGTTGAAGGTTTTATGGATGCAGAAAGGAAACTTAAATGATATTTGTTATATTCAAAACAGTCTACATATACTGAAATTGCTTGAGAAATATAATAATAAATTACATATTTGGTTCAATTGTTTTCTAATAACACATGACAAAAAAAAAAATTTGTTTCGAGGTGACTTAAATCAGAAATAGTGGATCTTATAGATTTTTGGCCGGTGAAAACGAATCCGTTATTCGTTTTGGCCCACCGCGTCAGGATTTTAAGAGATCTGATCCCAAAAATATTCAAAAATATACTTTTTGGCAATTTAAGGTTAACATATGTGAAATGTCTGATGTCACGGGTCAAATTGGACGACTAAATTATTTTCCGCGACCAAAAATGTATAACATCGAGTACCTTCGATTCAAGTTATCTCCCCTAAAAAATTGTTTTGCGGTTCTGTGTAATTAATCACTGAAGGTACTTCTCGAAAAAATAATACAAGACCGCAAAAAAATTATTTTTTTACATAACGTGAATCAGTGGAGGATTGTACAAATCTTTGGTCGCTGAAAACGAATTCTTTGTCCAAGTTATCATTTCAAATTTTTCACATATCCTAACCTTAAATTGCCAAACAGTATATTTTTGAATATATTTCGGATTAGATAACTCAAACTCCTGACGTGACGGGCCAAATTGAATAACGAATTCGTTTTTAGCGGCCAAAAATCTATACGATCCACTGATATGAAAGCATAGACAACTGACGTCTGTCAAAAACACTGTCAGACAAAAAATATGCAAAAATACTATTACATAACCTACGTTGACGATATTTAGTAATGTCTATTGCAATTAAAGTGTGAAATTTACGAAATGAAAGAAAGAAAGAAAAATTATAACGTATACTCTATTTCAAATGCTTAACATTTATTTTGATTTATATTGATAAATTTGCGATGATTACCATTTTTGACAGTTTAACAAAAACGGCTACGTATAAGTCGTGAGTTAAGTCATGACTTAATTTTATTATCTAAATAATGACATGTACAAATTAGATAGACAACTCTACTATTTAAAACGTTAAACCAACTAGAAAGCGCAGGTGTGCCAGAACGTACTATTTCAATAGTAAAACCAACCATTTTTTTTCGTTTACATAAAAGCGTAATTTATTATGTTAAATTCTACTTTTTACTTTTAGTAACTCTGTTCTCATCAATGTATATTCAAACGGTTCATTTTAATCGAACTTCAGTTATTTAAAACTTGTTGAATTATTACTTTAATTTTATAATAAGAAATAGGTTTCCATTGCATGAAATATTATATTCTTTAGAACATCGTACATTACTCTGAGACAGGAATATATATATTACAATGTTCAAATGCCGAAATTTTTAATACATTTAGGTTTTGTCATGCTTGAAAAACACAACTTCATATATGTGGGTCATTCCTCTTCAGATTTCTAGTAATGTTTCTTTTTCAATGGCATATTTGTTACTGTTCTTTTAGACACAAAAAAAATACATGTTTTTTTATTTTTAATATCATAGAACGTTTCGAGTTATTTATTTTAAGTTGTAGGTGTTATTAAAGTATCTAACAGACTGTAACTAAAAAAAAACGATATAATATACAAAAAATATTCTAAGGATTCAAAGGTTCGTATTGACGTCACTGTTAAGAAAGGGTACAAAAAATTCCAAATTGTTATTTTTAGTACATATAACTGGTAATTTTCATTAACAAATTCGTTTAGAGGTGGACATGATTTTTTAAACTCTTTTTTATTAAAAGTATTCATTTAAATATGTGGTCGATACTGTACAAAATTCAGGATGATACTTACAGAAGTTATGTAGTCATGGATTTATTTTAAAAAATAAATTTCGTCAGTACTTTTTTTGCAATATGACTTCTCTTGAAATGTGTTATTAAACGCAGATTAGAAATTTTACTCTAAACATTCATGTATTGCAATGCACTTAGAAGAAAAAGCGATTGGGGTACCAGAGCACGGATGTTAAGTATGTCGTTCATTACTCGATAAGTTCTACTAAATTACCACTCTGGAATTTTGACATTATCGTCTACCTAATTAAATGAGTAATTTTAAAAAAATCATGTACTACTAAGAAGAATGAATTTATTTATAGACATAACCAGCAGCATGTGCTAACAATTAAAATGTTGAATGTGTATCTGCTTTATTGTAAAACTTCCTTAAATGCGAAACGCTCTGCCTTTGAAATACTTTCTCTACATTGTGTCGATTTTGAATTACAGGGAGTTCAACATGAAGCAATTAAAAACGTTTTTGTAATATTTAAAACTTCAATAAATAATTATACGAAAAGTTCAAATATTACATTAACATAAAAAACTGTGTATATTTTATATTTGTGAGTGGAATGAGAAACAAATATACCATTAAACGAGGAATGTTGAGTTGTGAATTTGACGTGGAATGAACCGAACCCGATTTTTCTTATGGAAATAGATGCTCTCGCAATATCATTGAACGTTCATGCATTATCGTAGAATTTTGTTTTTTCGACTTTAGTTTGTGTCGATAAGAGTAAGGGGTTTTATAAAAATTCACTGTAATCTATCGTTTTCCTCATTAATAACTAACATTTTATCTTTAGAAGTATTATTTTTAACGAGTGAAATAAAAATTTTTAAACAATACCGCAATGTAACCAAGTACGGATTAATCAACATTTTTTTTCTTCTTTTTTGTACTTTGTGAAGTAGGGAAATCCGTGTAAAAGTTAAGTATACAGTTTTTAAAAGGTTTTACTCTTCTCGCTGTTTATTATTACTGAAGGGTAAATAAAATTCGTTATGTGAGAGAATTTATTGAACAATATGTATTTTAGTAAAATAATTTATTTATATTAGTAACGTCTAGATAAATAAATAGCAATTAATCTTTTTTATTTGTGTAATTTCTGTACTCAAAAATCCTTGCAAAATACCTATAATATTACAACTTGTAGCATTAAGTTTTCAAACATTTAAAAAATCCCCCTCCCCTGGTAGAAGTGAAAACATTTTTGGTACAATTCTTGTATAACATTCTTAATTACAATGTTAAAGGTACAGGGAAAATGGACAGTGTACGAAAAAAATTGACAAATTTCTACCAGAGGAAACAATATTTGCAGATGTATCCTGCGGACGTAGAAGTAAAAATCAATTATTTCGTCCAAATTGCTCACTTTCGACATTGATTAAGGTTCAACAATTGTTATCTTGATTACTTACTAATTGTTATTGACTTTCTCAGAAAATTCACTAGATGAATGTAGTTCATTTTTAATCTTACTAATCTGTGATTTGTTCAAGTCGAACTTGTTCATTTTTAAGTTGCTTGTATTTATGAAAGTGTTTCGTTTTTCTATTATTTATTTTTTTCAGAAAATTATACTCATACAGCCCCGACGAGGGCTAAAATGTAATTCGTTGACATTTTATTTAATATCTGGTTTATTAAAACTAAAATAAACGCATGATTTATTATAGAGCACTCACGAGATCCAAAAACAAAACAGAAGCACATGTAAAAATGAATTGTCGGATGGTTATATTGTAATGTACGACAGATAACTAACTACAAAAATGGTAAGAAGAGATTGGTATTAGCGACAAAAGTGCAACTAATTGGAAATGAGCCTAAATGAACAATACTGCCTATTTCGTGATGAAAATAAATCCTCTAAAACATTATATTTCTAATGAGTATATCGGAAAAAGGAGTATGCTCACGAGCATACATTTCCGCCCCCGATTGAACCTCCGAAACTGATTCGGTGAGATTATAACAATAGGTAATATCTAATACCAAATTTGAGTGTTTATCATGTGAGAAAGTTTATAAAATCATTATTAAAGTCGCAGATAATACGTAGAAAAATGCAGCAATATAAGTAGTAACAGTCAGCAGTCTTTTGTTGGCAGTATAAACTGACTGTTACTACTTAGATTCCTTCATTTTTCAACGTATTATTCGCGACTTCGACAACGAAATGTTGAATTTGCTCACATGCTAAAACACTCGAATTTGGTATTAGGTATTAACTCTCACTATACTCTAACCGAATTTATCAATTTCGGAGGTTCCCTATCGGGTGCGGAAATCACGTATGCTCATGGGTTCCACCTTTATGTCTGCAGCAGAAAAACTATGGCAGAAACCTAAAGATTTAAATATTAGATTTATCCATAATTGAGTACCTTCAATAGTTCCTAGCATCAACCTTAATGTTCAAAAACTTGTATAGTAACTTTATGCTAACAAAGGAGGATGACCACGAATATAAGTGATTTCCGCCCTCGAGATGGAACCTCCGAAACCGACAAATTCGGGTAGTGTATGATGAGAACTAACACCTAATGGAAAATTTGAATATTTAATCATCTGGGAAAGTTGAAAAAATCGTTGTCAAAGTCGCCAATTTTACATAGAAAAATTCTGGTATCTAAATAGTAACAGTCCGACCTACTACGAATAACACACAATGCGGCCTATTACTACTGAAATGACTGCATTTTCCTATGTATAATCAGTGGATTTAACGGCGTCTTATTAAACTTTCCCACATCATAAAACAATCGAATTTTCCATTAGATGTTAGATGTCATCATACTCTAACGGAATTTGTATGTTTATCATTAATGTTTGTATCTAGAAAATATGCTGTTTTGTTAATAATTTTTGTAATTCTTTAAGAAAGGAGGATGCCCACAGATATAGGTGGTTTTGTTCCCCGAGATGTAACCTCCGAAACTACCGAAATTGGACAAAATATGATGAGATGTAACACGTCATATCAAATTTAATTGTTTTATCACGTGGGAAAGTTTATAAAATCCCTGTTGAAATCACGAATTTTACATAGGAAAATGCGGCATTGTGAGTAGTAATAGCGAATCCGTTACAAACAAATGATTATACGGACTGTTACTACTTAGATTACTGAATATTCCAGAAGTAAAATTCACTACTACAAAAATGATTTTTGAAACTTTCCCACCTGATAAGTAATCGAATTTATTATCAGGTGATACATCTCATCATACTATATCTGAATTGGGCAATTTCGGAGGTTACACCTCGGGGGACAAAACCACCTATACCCGTGGGCATCCTCCTTTACGCTTCTTAGACTCGTGTACTTTTCTGCCTTACTAACCTGTAGTCGCCAATTTTTAAGAATACTGATTACAAATATTCTGTCAGAAATTCAAAATTCAATATGGCAGTAGAATTTCAACAAAACTTTATTTTTGAGGTGAAAATTGCTAAAATGGTGTCTCTGATTACGCCTGCTATCATTTTCGAGAATATAAAAATTGTCAATCCAACGTGGCTGTGAAATTTCGAACGATTCTGATTTTTTCGGATAAATTTGTGCAAAACAGTCCTGACATGAATCTCTAATAATGTCCATGCGTAGCTGACGATTATTGAATTTCAAAGCCTCCCATTTCTTGAAAAAAGAGAGTTAAAAAAATCTGCTTCCATATTTTCCCAGTAAACATATTAATGCCATCTTTGTAAGTAATTTCAACAAGATAAACACACACGCCCAAAGTAGGCAGTTTAGGTTACTAATTAAGAAATAACATGTAGTCCAAATAACGTTCATAAGGGCCATTACTACTTAAGTAGTTGGTTTCGGTATTTAAACATTAAGAATTATGAAAGATGTTTGGTCCGCCTTTATCTACTTAAGTAGTAGCGCCAACAGTCCAATTTTTTCCTTGTAATTTTTCAGTCCAAAGTTAGTCATTCCCTATGAAAGAATTGTATGACAAGCGCGATATTTTAAAAACGAAAGAATACAAAACAATATTTATCACTTTCTTAAATGATCACCTAAGTAGTCTCGAAGACAACTACATGAGATGTTCAAAATAGGACTTTCTAGAGACCATTAAAACATTAACGTTGAAAGTTAGTACACAATTTTTGAATATTCAGGTATTATCTCGTTACTAAAAATATTACTACGAAATGTCTTAATAATGAATAGTTTCCGTTAGATGGAGAAAGACCATGACAATTGCGTATATTTTCCTGCCTCTTTGAAGTCTTTTATGATGAAAATATTGCACAAAACGCAATTTGTTGAATGTCAGAGCAATAAAATAGTTCGAACAGCTTTGCCAATCTGACAGTTATTTTTCTTCATGAGAAGTTATAAAAGAAAATGTCATTTAAAAGCACCTCTACACTTTTAGTATTTGAAATGACCGTTTTCTCTTATAAGTAGAATTTTCTTTTCTATCAGCGTTGCAAAAGTTACATTTAAAAAATTCCTCGTCTTATTGCGTACTTTAGTTATATCATAAACATCATAACGTATTTTTACATTAGTTAAAAAATGAATAAACTGTCACACGTAATAAAGCAATAAATGCCAATAGACCCTAACATTTCAAGCCCATTTCATAAAAGAAATTTCTACATAACTGAATACAGCTTTTATTCCATATAGACGTATATGGCTTAGCATTGTTATATTGTTACATTTCACGACTCGTTTTCGTCGTTCAGCGTACCGATTGTTTTTAGTCATTGTTTGTAAACTCATAAAACCAATAAGCAGGTTTTTCGGCCATTTGGAAGAAAAGGTAAATAAACCTACAATTCCTCACGTAATGAAGTTCAAAATGTATCAATTCGGGAAAACAGCGACAAAGTGCCTGCACACTAATAATAACAGGCAAAAACAATAAACTGTCCGTGGACTGAGCGGTCATTGTTGACAGTACTAAAAAGCTCCTGAGAGCTCGAGCACATGTTGCCCATCGTCAAAGGTTCGTGCATGCAATCCTCTTGCCCCTAACATCCCTGATCGTTACCGTGTTTTCCGAAGTTGACGTAGTGCGGCTGATGCGTGTGTTGTCCTCCGACAATTTCCCCGCTCTCGTCCTCTCCGAGGTCCATTTTCATGCAGTTCTCGTTTGGAGCCACGGGGTCAGTTTTATGCCTGATGCGTTTTTGCGAAATCACTGTACCGGCACAGCACTGCAGCTTGAGACGTTGCACGGTCCGAAATCGCGCGAAAAACGACTGTGCGAAATGTCCCGTCAAACTTAAAGAAGATCACCAAGGGGAGAGAGATCAGAAAGAAATAGGAAACCCTTTTTCCTATTCTGACACTCGTGCCTCAGAAGATATTTGTAAATTTTATCACCCGGTACGAGATAGGAACAATAAAATCTCCTTTTGTGAATCCCGGCACAAATTATCGTATTTTGGCGGACAAATAAAAAAGCATATCACTTGTTGTCTGCCGAACTTCACGTCGATTCATTTGTCTAAATGTCTTTATTTTTCCGTCTCCGTTGTTTCGTTTTACCGAAAATCCCGTTGTAAATGTGTCGAACAGATTTCGGAATGGGATTAGTAGGTATGGGGAACGGTTGCGAGTGGATTAAAAAAGTTGTTCTCGTGCTTTCAGCGAATTTGCCGTAGGATGCGGAAACCGACGTGGTACGGTACGGCACATAGCGTGCAGGGGAAGCTGTACGACCAGTAGGTACGGCTGTGCGGGTCGGACTGGAGGCGCCGCGACGCTCGAGGTTCCTCTCGCACGGACAACCGGCGCCACCGTCGCGGTCGTCTTTTAACGTTAATAGCACGTACTACATTAGTAGAAACGTGTGCGCCCAGTACCGACCGACTGTCACCACTAGGAAACGACGAGCGATCCTGGATGAGTACTGGGCGGTAATTACGGTGACTCCCCCGCCAAATTATTATGATTTGCAGGTGAATGGATTCATGGGGCTTCCCTTTTTATATTTCCAGTCCTTAACGATCCGTGCTGAGATTTCTGAAGTTCGACGTGCCAGCCGCTCTTTTTACGTCGACGCGAAATTGGGTTCGTTTGATTTTTGATGCCGATATAAATAAAAAGCAATTGACAGCTCGTAATTGGATACAATACCATAAAAACGTGACAATTTTAATCATCGTAACGTGGACACGTCTGGATGGTTAAACGGCAAATTTTTTCGATTAATTTTTTCTTATGATATATGAAAGCGATTGAATACTTTTAATGAGTTCGTACTTTCATTTTTTAATAGAAAAGTTATTTCCAATCTAGTTAAAAGGGTTTGCGTTTGTACGTATGAAAAATAGAATATTATTTTTACTTATACGTTAGCTAGCAGTTTAAAAGACTTTTTCAAAATATCTTATACGTTTCTTTTATATATGTAACTCTTATCATTGGCACTGAATTTGCAATAACAACTGCTGATGAAAAGGAGAGAAATGTGCCACTATGTTTATTAAGAAAGTTTTCATCAATGAAAAGTGAAGGGATGTTATTAGATAGGAGTATACTTCTACTAATTACCCCGACCTAAAACTGGTAGTTTGGTCGAAGTATTGAATTTGGTGACTCCAACAAAAGAATAAATAATTTTTCAGATATTAAATATCGCAAAAATAATAACAAACTGACATCAAAATATCGACAATAACAGAGTATGATGATGAGCATGGACATGACAGCACGCAGAGTTCAAAATGTAATTCGGATTCACTTGATAGAATGGCAGTTAGAATGTTGTCCTAAGGTTTTAAAAATTGGTCATGAATTTGGGATGAGATGGCACATGCGCAATAGTTTTCCGAAAAGTCGCACTGGATCGAGTGTTGGCGGGACCGAATTTAAAAAAATGTGTGTTCTATGTCAACTTTTGAATAGATTGTAATGCAGATCTGGGTGATTCTCTGGTAACTTTAATTTTTATATTCAACAGTCGTAATTGTGATTTATTGACAAATACGTTGCATGTAAGCGATATAATTAGTTCAAAAATGTTATCTCTTAAGATTAGCATTAAGAATATTTGATTATTCTGACTTTTTTCTCGCGTTCTTTTAAATTATAAGATTTTGGTCAACTTGGTCACCACCGTTATGTATAATACAGGCGATTGAATGTATCCACATTTATTCCGCATGATTAAAAAGTAGCGTAGTTACAGCATCGAAGGAAACAGCGTGTCACGAAATAGTACGTCAATACCTCGATATATTTTTTAGTTTTTGACGAGGGTCAATTTCAATACAATATAAATAAAACACCTTTCTTCAAAAATGTTAATCGTGAAATGTTACTACCGTTGTCTATTATGTGTAATGTGGTAATAAACATATTAGTCAACAAAAGACACTTGTAATGTGTCACGGAATTAACCCGTTTCGTCCTAAAACGATAAAATTTGTCGCCAATTTTCGTCCTCTGTAAGTTTATAGATATCTTTGAGATATTGTTACCAAATGTAAGTTTTCTGTAGTTTTTGAGTGTGCTCTTTTCGAATCTGAAGTCCGATTTTCGATATCACTTTCCATTTTTTAAATATTTCTACTTAAACTAAAAATAAATCGGGAAAAAAGCGAAAACTTTTTTAGTAAACTGCAATTTTAATTGCAAAGGAGTTCCGAGATCATTTCAGGCATTAGATTCCTGGGACATAATGATATTTACTAAAAGTTGGTAAATATTAAGATTAAATTACAAAATAGCGTCCTCCCAATAGCGCTACTCATACGGAATTTTTTTGTTATTTGGATTTTATTAAAACATTTGTTGTTTCTTGCCGTCGATTTTGAAAATTATGTTCTTGTGATGATTGCTTGTGCTCAAATTCTAAATATGTATGAATTATTTTCTCAAAATTCGGGGCAATTTCATTCTGGACATTTTCCCATCTCAATCAGAGATTTTTACTATTTAAAACGTTTTTTCCGGCTTTTACAGTTAGGATATTTTACATTCTGAATTTTTATAAATTACTTAGAGGAAAATTAGTTTTCGAGAATTTTACCCCACCCTCTTAAGTAGTCATCGTAACTACTTTTTTCCGAGTATTTTCAAAAGACTCAAGCAGTTTTAGTATTTGTCGAAGTAACGACTTGTACTGACATGAAAGGAAAAATGAAGTTTGAAGATAAATTTGCAAATATATTTATACTTTTGTTACTCCATTAACTGTACTTAAGTATAATTTGTATACTACTTGTTAAATATTTCAATGTTTTTAAAGATCGTAAAATTGACATTTTTCTTATTTTAAGACAACCGAATCGGGAGCAGTGAAACATATTCCAGAAGAACAATCAATATAGAAATTTCTAGTTTTATAATAACAAATAATAACAGAAAAAAATAACTAATTATAATTTAACAAAAATACAAATTAAAAAAAGGTGTTAAGAATAACATTTTGTGGCACACTTATATTACTATGTATACTATATAATCGTTGAAAATAGCCAAAATGTAATTTTTAACTGATTTATATGGTATTATATCTAGCCACAAATAAATATGTGTTTTGAAGAGTTTGAGTGCTGACGATTGTGGCGGATGAGTTCTTTCGAATGTTCAATGTGCCAAAATACTTGTAGTCATCTGTTAAACAATGCGGGTGTTGGATACTGTATAATTTCTATTGTATGCGATAATGAGTTGCGATTGTATTGGTTAATTTCCCCCACTCTGGAAGGTATTAGACTGTCGTTGGCGATATGTGAAGGAGCTCTGAATTGGACAGTTGGCTCGAAATTAGCAAAGAATTAGGTTGTGATCACGTTATTGTAATTGTGAACCGTGTAAATTAAACCATGAAATTTAAATATATTAATTCTACATAAAAAAGCAGTGCATTGTTTATTTTATAATAATTTAACCAGAAATATATTTCAATCAAGCAAAACTAGATCGACGTCGAGAGACAGGTGATCGTCGCGTACGAGTTCAGTGCAATCGATCTCTAGCTCGTCGCGAGTAAGAAAACTTCCCCCCTTTTTTGTGTTATGTGCAAAATGAAAAAAGGGAAGTTTTTTGATTAACAGATACAATGAGTTACGCACCTTTATTTGTGTATTTTACCCAATAATTTTTAATAATACAAGGTACAAGTTTGTAAAAATTAATGTTCTGTAACACACTTTACCCGTTACTGAAAGAAAAAAATTCAAAATTAATTCGACTCATGCCGCGTACATATAGTTTTGAACAAATATCTTTAAATCAAATTTAATCAACTCTGGGATGGCCGCAATCTCGCGGGTTTGTAAATGGAAAAAATGCGAAGTATTATTGTAGTTATTACTTTTTAAAAACCCAATAAATTCTTTTTAATTATTGATCTTTTTTAATATGCCGTGGAACTGCGAATACTGCGAATTTTTGTGCACATTTTTAATAGATAGGAATGTTTTTTTAACACTTAATTGAATGTTATCAAAAGGTTATTTTTCTTTAAACATTTACACCGTTTCTTAAAAGTTACATGGTTGATTGATTTATGGAAGTAATATCATATTTAGTAAGAGGATGTCGCATCATAAACAAATATTATTTTTATATTATTACACATCTTTCTTTATATTTTATTTCATAAAGCAGAATTATTAAAGAAATTAGGAATTTAGAGTTAGTTGCACTATTTCTATTGCAATGAGATAAATACAAAACAAACTCGACATAAATTGATCCAATTATAAATTTTCTTCAGGCTCTCAATTAATTCAGAAGCAATTGCAATAATTATTGGGTTTCACTGTTGCAGAATTACCTACAAAGTTATTAATAGCCAACTAATACTGATTTTATTTTTAAAATTCGTGTGCTATCAACATTTAATGTTCAATTAAATATGAAGAAGAAATGTGCTGTTAGTTTGAATCCTGATAAATTTGTATATTTTCCAATCGGAAAATGTGTACTATTTATCAATTAGTCGTAAACTACAACCTTTATAATGCATATTATAATTAGAATACTAGATTTTAAATGAATAAGATTTATTGAATTTATATTTGAATGAATATTAGTGCAATTACCAAACATGATCTTTTCAGATCTGCCTCGAGGATATTTGGATATACTTCCGATAATTATCGGATGCATTTTGAAATCTAATGTAAGATTTACAAATAATCTACACATTGATAATATTTGCCATTTGTGATACAATATTCAATAGTTTATTTCTATGTAAATCGAAATGTTAAAAGTTTGCTTAACATATAAAGAATGAATATTTAATTGTTTCAAGAAAGTAACTTCTTTAATTAAGATTCTTAATACTTTCCCTAACAAAAGTATTATTTTTTTGCGCATCAGAATGTTATAAATGGTCTATGATTAAATGTGGAAGATTAGACTTCACGTGCAATTAAAACCATGCATCGTCTCGGTGGAAACGTGCCGAATAAACGGTTCAGTTTATTAGGTCAGTTAATGGATTTTTCATAAAGAATATGGTATCATGCAAATAGGTATCAAGTTAATAAACTACGTGCTAACAGTCTATGCGTCTATCACGTATTTTTCAAATAAGCAATAATTTATATCATCGTTCTTTTGAGTAGTAGTTTCATGTATGAATAATTCCGCGATACTTTTAATATTTGGCATTTAAAAAAAAAATTTTTTTTTTTACTTGCACCAACATGTAAAGTTATTTTTCTCATTTCAGGTGATACGAAGAGCAAAAATTTGATGGTGCCAACAGTTTTTTAAAAACGCACAAACGAGCAACTTTAAAATTTTGAACAAAATAATTTTATTATCCATTTTCAAAACTTTGTTGAATCTGTAATTCTTAATCGATTTGATCAGTTCGGGGACTTTTGCCTCTTGAAGATTAAAAATAATTATTTGTGCATGTAAATCTAAAAATATGAAACATGGAGATAAAGCGCCATACAACAATTTGGTGGCTCGTTCAAAAATCACTTTTCGACATTTTTTACTTGGAATCTCTCTCTCTCTCTCTCTCTCTCTCTCTCTCTCTCTCTCTCTCTCTCTCTCTCTCTCTCTCTCTCTCTCTCGCTCTCCCCTAAGCAAGAATCTAGGAACGTGAGTTAAAAAATGCACATTTTTCAACCCAATTACTTTTTTTTATTAATAAAATTATTTTATAATCTTTAAGTACAAAATAATTAATTTAACAAAATTTCAATTCTAACAATAATTGAAATAAATAATATTTCAAAACGCAATTAATTGTGTGTGTGTGTACTATAATAATAAAGGCATAAATACAATATAACAATATACAAACTATTTATTACTGCCAAAATAATCAAAATAATATAATGCAGTAATTACCGAAAATAAAATTATTTTTTGTTTAATCTTTTTTTCAGACAGGTGCAAATAATATTGACTTGAGACTAGTGATACACGCTTAGAAATATACCAAACAAAAAACAGCAATAGGTTTTGGGGATGTTCAAACTGTACAGAAAGTGTGCCAGTAAATAATAACTATTTTCGGTACCAGCGGCGCAAGTAATATTTTTCAAAGCCTCGTATTTTTTTCCGGTAGAGTGGCACGGTAATGTAAAAAGAGTGGTTTGAACCGTTTTTATGTAAGGAATACACTCCTGCTTTACTTTTTTGAAATCTCGAAACGCACTTTTTTCAAACGATGAAATGTAAAAAAATGTTTTCTTTATGAAAATTTAGTTTCTTTTATTTTTGTTTTTATATTTCATTCCAGGAGGCAGGCACTTTCTTAAAAATTACATGGGTTGAAAGTACAATATCAAATGATAGTACAAAAAAATTTGTGCGGTCTTTCATAAACAAGCACATTTTATTTTTTGGTCGAAAGAAAAGAAATATAGGACAGTTTCCTGCACAAATCTTTAAATATGAAGAATTTCAATTTTTTTCACGCAAAACTAATTATTCTCCATCCACCAAAACTATTGTATAATATTTTGCGACATTTAATTCATATCAAAAAAAATTTTTTGTTTATCAATTGTATTAAATTCGTCTTGTAAATATACAGTTTCCTAAATATTAAAAGTATCGCGGAATTACTCATATACGTGTTATACGTATTACTCATGAAAGGGTCTACCGAGTACTTTTTGATGAAAAAAGGTTGCATCATAGCTCACAAAATGAAGTTTGCGGGGCATTAAAAATATAACTTCACTGTAACTTGCCTTCGAGAAATCTTATTCGATTATTTTTAAATTATTACAAGGTATTTTCAATAAAAAAGATCAGACAAGAGATTTAATTAACACATCTCGTGTTCAAAATAAAATAAAAAAAAATTGTTTACACTCTAAAATCCTTAAGGTGAAAACTCACTGTCTAAAAACAACTAAAATGTCACGGTCTAAAAATGCCAATTTGACTCCTTTAACTAAGAGTGGTCCAATGGACACTTTTTTACAGTAAAATTTCGGAGTTTTTAATTAATTTATTTTACCTGCACACTATACTTCACGGTCTCAATTGCCAATACTATGCCGCTTAACTTCATATTTGATGTTGAGTGCACATTTAACTTCTGGATGGCGCTATATAAATAAAGCAGCTATATTTACTAGTAATCCGAAACATAATATAAATATAAGCAAACCCTTTCTCATCTGGGGCGAAATTCATAGTTTTTTTCTCACTTACGTATTTAAGTACATACAGCTATTTAAAGTTTTACTTATCTCTAAAGAAAATTTTAAGCATTTGCATATTTCATTGTTGTGAGCAGTCCTTATTTAAGTACTGCTAATCTGAGATCTGACATATGGTGAAATCGCTTAAAGACGCGGCTTGGGAGTAAAATTTGGACAAGCCTTCAAATACACCAACCTAAAAATAAGTAGAACTGATCATGGGGAAAGAACAATAAATATGAATATAGAAAATAAGGGATATAAGAAGGGGCCAAATTTCATGGCTACTGAACGAGAGTTATTTTTTGAAAATTAATTTTTTGTTAACAAATTTTGAAAATATAATTGAAAATAAAATAAGACTAATAGTATGACGTCAAAAAAGAAACTGCAGATCTGACAGAATATTAGGAGAAACTAATAATAATTCTATACAAATGTACTTTAGAACCCACTTGAAGCTATTTTATATTGGTACTAGCGCAAAATAAGTTT
The DNA here is from genome assembly GCA_030407085.1 of Trichopria drosophilae. Classification (NCBI taxonomy): domain Eukaryota; kingdom Metazoa; phylum Arthropoda; class Insecta; order Hymenoptera; family Diapriidae; genus Trichopria; species Trichopria drosophilae. Next base: position 42,055,620 of record CM059584.1, read on the forward strand.
GATTCGTGAAAGATGGACATATTTTAACGCGGAACTTAAGTAGCTATGCTGGTTTTAAGTCAACCTCGACTCTGATTTGCTAAATATGGTTCATCAGATCGAACCTAACTAATACTCAACATATGACATTAGTAAATTTTAAAAGTTTATAGGAATTACTTTGTAAAGAATATCTTGTGTTTCCTATCTTATTTCATGACTATGAGATAGAAATAACGAAAAAAAATTTATTGTAAGTAGAACATTATGGTAATTAGTATTATGTGAAGTCTATGAACTCAGATCCATCCGTCCATTACTAAAAAAATTAGCCCCAATTAAGTTTCTTCGTAGTTTTTTGCATTTATTTTGAAAAATACAAATTTTATTAAAAAATGTTTCAAAAAAAAAAGATAGAGCATGAAATTCTCTATAAAAAAGGTGCTATGTATTTTTTCCCTAAAGTCAACGATAATGCCATAAAAACTGGTTTAAAATGCTTATGACTATTGTCTGAAAAGGTATTGAATTTGGTCATCTCGGTAAAAAAAAATTACCCTATAGTAAGAAGCAGAAATTCTGCACGACGTTTATATTGAACATGAGTACTTCGTTGATTAATTTTAATCATCGAGTACAATCATCATCATCATCACTGTTATTGTTATTATTATCGATAACATTTTCATCAATTATTTTATAGTGGTTTATGTGCTCAGCACGGACCCATAGGTTTTCTACGTCATTTTCCACAAATGCATCATATAATTACTTCGACCCAGACTAAGTCTGAACGAAGTATTGAATTTGATCACTTCGGGCATAAAAATTACCGTATAGTTTTTCATAAAATTTCTACGTTTCGACCCCCTAAGTCAACGATAATGCCATAAAAACTGGTTTAAAATGTTTATGACTATTGTCTGAAAAAGTATTGAATTTGGTCACCTCGGCAAAAAATTATCCTATAGTTTTTCATCAAATTTCGACGTTTCGACCCCCTACCCCCCGGCGGTAGTCTTCTCCAGCCCCTCGGGCGCGGTGATCACCTACGGGCTCATAAGTTCTTTTACGCCCTTGATACGAAAATAACTATTTCGATATATCTAAAAGATGTCTTATAGTATCTAAAAGATATCCGTCAGAGATCTTTTTGACACTTTCGAAATATCTTTGACGAATTATATGTATATATATTGTATATATAAGATCATAATGATACAGACAGGAATTAGTAAAATACTGTAAACGTGTAATATGCATCGAATAGTCTATTACAATACAAGTGCTTGAAGTAAGTGTTTTGCAACTTTTATTTATTAATACTTCGGCCTGTTGTCGGGGTCGAAGTTTTGAAAATGCTCATTTTCGATTTTCATACACTTAGAAAACACTATATTGTTGTAACATATCTATCGAAGCCACTTGGACCTAAATATGATTGGACCCCCAAATATCAATATAATTTTATAATATAATTGAAAGTTAGTAAACAAACGAGTATTAAGGGATAGCCGACTATTTACTGGGTCGAAGTTTCTGAGCGAGCGAAGCGAGCGAGGCACCACGCCAACACTAGTTTATTATTTCAAATGTCACAGCAAACTAAACAATTCTGTATTTCTGACTTCATTACAACAAAGTAATATTTGATTTTCTTTATATCAAATGCCTTAAATAATATGCGTTTAAGTTGCAAACAACTAAAAATGTGCTATGTGTATTTCCATGCCGTCCTTTCCAAAAAGGTGATATATTATAAAGCATTTTATTCCGCGTAGTATTTGTATTCAATTAGTATATATGTATTTACTTAGATTGGAAACAAAGCATTTAGGATCTTTCCGCAATAAAGACAGTGTTGTCGTTGAACATAGAGTCAATGTTCTGTTTTCAACTCCCGTCTCTCACAGAAGATTACGTAAATATATGGTCTCCTTTGTCGCTTTCACGTAGACCATTCTAGCTCCTTGGTGAGAAGTACGACAGCCCTTTGTTTGCACATCTCCTAACTTACTATAATTCAACATGAACACGAGACCCGTGTAAGATCTTCGATCTTGCGTGTGAGAACTAAAGTTTTCACCTACAAAATACTATATATATACCTATAGTTGACAGTACTAAATCCATTCTCAAGGTCGACTTACTCGTTGTCGTGGATGTAAGACGTGGTTTCAACCTTGTTTCATTGGTTCGGAAGAGCATCACGATTAATTTAGTGGGGAATAAATTAAAAATTAGTCAGGCATCTGAATGGTTAATTTTTAGGAATGTAGTTATTTGTCATAAAATAATTTATTTTAATCGTAAGATGATCGCTTTAGTTTCACTTTTAATTCAATAAGACTGAACACTGATGGAATCATTTTGGAATTTAATAATACAACGTTGATATTTTTCGAAATATTTTCCTCGGACAATCCAGGTCCATATTTCGCTCGTGTTCTATATGATATCTTTTAATATGACGGGTGTGGGCCCGATAATTTGCAGACGATTATTTCACTGCAGGGTGCAAAATCGAGTTCTACTCCGGAGTATTCAAGCAGTATTTTATGAAACTCATTTTTCAAGGAGCATTATGTGAAAGGTCATGATATGAATAGGAAGTATAGGTATATCTTTATAATTATTTACAAATTTTTTTATCACTGTGGTATCCGAAAATAGCTAATATACCAAGAGCAATGCTTTAACTTGAATTTACATGAGCAAAAGAAGTAACTTGGGTTACCACAAGGCTTCTAAGAGTCAATGGTCTTCAATTTTTTCAGAAATTTTGAAACAATCCTCTAGATTCCTTGTTTACCATCAGAAAAAATATTATGAACTTTTCAAGCAGCATTTGCAATAATTCTATTGTCTCGACACGTTTCTGACATTAGAAAAAATTCAATTGGAAGAACTGAATAAATATGGAATATCGCAACAATTAACAATTACTATTGCTCGAAAGTAGTACAGAAGATGAGTCAGAAAGCAATATTTATAAACTAATTTTGTAACATATGGAATGGATCTCAAAAAAAAAAAATTTAAGACAATTTGCTGAAAATAAAAAATATTCTTAAAGGCGCCTTGTGAGCACTGTAATAATTAATATCTTATCGGAAAACTAAAAGTTTCTGTATCCTTCGAAATAAAAATACTTTTCTTATATAATGTAATCCCTTATAATGATTCATTGCCCATATACTATAATTGTTGGACTTAATATCGATTTCATATAATTCACTACTACAGCAAAGTAATAATAAATCACCAAGTTCAAAATGATTATATTTTTTCAAACTATAATTGACAATATATTAAGGAAGTTATGCTTGTACTTATATAACCTCAAATCTATCACCGTTTTACAGGTAAATAATCGGTTTAAAATTCTTGAATATTAAAGTACATGTGATAAAATTGATTAAAGGAAAATAACCTCTTATCATAGTAAAAACAGTTATTATATAGTATAGTTTGTTATATTCTGATTTGTAAAATTAACATAAAGTCAACTACAATTTTTCAAATGACCAATTCTGCTATTATTACACGACCCATTATACCTTTTCCGATGGTTCCAGTAACACTTTTTTTTCTTTCATTGTACATAACATAGCATTGATTCTCTTTGCATACATATAACTAATTTTTCATTTTTCGCAAAGTGGTCTTCTACATTTAAAACTATCCTTTCGAACTAAATGTGAAGTAATTCTAAGCTCCGCCAATTACTGCCGTAAAAGTTGAAAAATGCCTTTCTCTATATCCCGCCTTGAAGAACTCGTGCAATGTACAGTTCTTGAAAATACATTTAAATTTTAAATCGAAATTCGCCAGTTAAAAATGCAATTAAAAGAATTAAGCCGGAAAATCAATAGTGCCCAACCTGACTGTACTGTATACGTTGAAACTTTAAACGGGTTTTTCTCAAAATCACATTAAAAACTGGTGGAAGCGGTCGAGCAAAAAGTAATTACATCCCTTCAAAATACATTCCAGACATGTAATTATATAATATGGAATCAAGTTTAATAATTTAAATTTCGACGATATTTCCAAATATAGATGCGTTATTTGTTTAATGACATTTGATATCTGAAATTGAAATGGTCTGGATCGAAGTAACAATAAGAAATATATTGAAATACCCGTTTATTATTGGGCAAGAACTGCTCGTGCATGTACTTTCCTACTTTGAATTATTAATATAAAGTGCTAAAATATTAATTGAAAACATTATGTGTACATCTTTGGAAACCAGAATATTCGTGTAGATGTATTAATGAACTGTTCATTTTTCATATCAGGTGATTGTAATACAAAATTATTGGAATGGAGGGCCGATTGCCATAAAATTATTTTAAAATGGGAAATGTAAATATTATTATAAACTTCATGTCAACGAAATTTATTAAAAAATATTACAAAAAAATATAATACAAAAAATTGCATCACCATTCAAAAAAGTAAGCATTTCTCTTAAGTCATGCAAGTAAAATAATATTTTAATATTTCAGTTTTTTTTATTCGATTGAAATTTTGAAATATACAAATTCGTCCAAAAATAATTTTGTATATTTCGAAACTCAATTAATCAATATTTTTTTATAGTAGTCGGTGGACAAGAAAATAAATTATAATTTATATTATTTTTTATGCAATTTACCTACTGTATTTTTCCTTTTTCACCTTTCCGACTTCTCTATGGACACGCAAAAATCGCAAATTTAAAAAAAAATCAATGAAATATGTACGGTATTATGTAAGTTCTAGATCAACGTTTATGTGGGTCCACTTCGGGGGCATCTATCAGAAAAATATAAATATAAGAAATACTTTATAATAATTTAGTAATTAACATAGCCAATTCTATCTCTATATTTTTATAACCGTTAAACTATAGTGGTTCCCACCTATGACCACTCGTAACTGCAAGAGATTTGTAAAATCCTACATCGTCAATGTCAACAATTCGGTACATCGAAAACTCTATACGTATATCACAGCAATGAACTCCTGTGCCATTAAAATTTAGTTCCGAGCATTGAGAAAGTCTGCAACACCCAAAATTCACTTCCAATGTTCTATTGAATCATCAGTGCTGGCTTTGTTTCCCTTCACTGTAGAACGAATATTCACCGTTACTGCTGTTTTCCAACTGCGTTACTATTCCGTTTCAAATCGTTGGTCACATCCTTTCTACTAAAGTATATCTGGAAAGGGTATTCCAAGGGAAGGAATACCTCCTATTGTGTTTCACGGAAACTGTGTATTGGTATTAACATAGTTTTGTATTTTCCTAATCCGTCGTAAAAATGTTTCTGACAACTTTGTCATGTCCGTAAATGTTGACAATAAAAACATTGCTTTGTCATAAAATTTTGAAGATTATTATATGTACTAATTGAAATCATTTGCAATGAATAGAGAATTCACTAATTTATAGCTGATAAAATTGAACGACATTCTTTGCCAGGTTTTTCACTATAAATGCGATGTATATACAAGTTGTCGAATTTTAATTTCATTGTGCATTTAAAGTTTTAAATGAAGACCAAAATTGTAAAAATGCAGGTCCAATTCATAATAAAATGGCCATATAACGGCATAATAATATGTTTTTTATGCACGTTTTCCAATTTAAATTTACAAATCTATAGACACTTTCGATCCGTGTCCTTTATGATATATGAAATTACCTGCAGTAATTTTTATGGCCAAGGGTAAAATGAAAAATAATTCTGACAATCATAAACTTTTTATATGTAATCTCATTGCATATGAAAATAAACTTTTTATCATTAAAAAATACTTCCCAATTAGAATATAAAGAATAACGTGTTTACCCTTTTATAACACAACTGTAAAATGTTGAAAATTAACACATTAGAAGATGTACTTCGGAGCTTAAGGGGTTTAGTAAGTCGGGAAAAAATTACAGACTCATTTTTACAGATATGAAAATAATAATATAATTTTACATAAATGCTAATGTAAATATATAGTTATGTAAACTACTCTTACGTATACATTTATTTCTAAGCATTTATACCACATTCGTTGCAGCGCTATAGTAAGAATTTGTTAGCATTCTTGATATACTAAGAAAAATGATAGCTAATTCCCATTATAAACGATCATTTTTTCCTTTTTTGTTTAATAACCCTTTGCGTCATGGCGGTAACGTACTTTACCACCTCGATTTTTTTGAATTTTGATTATTTACATTCCTATTAACGCATTCAGCTCAGTTTTTTTTTTTGGTATCTTCTAATACATTTGCGGTGAATGAACATATAAAAATTGTTAAGAAAATACAATTGTTTATTGTTTAGATTATATAAATAAACAAAGATGAAAAAATAGCGTTTTTTCGAAAGAATTCATTATTGACGATGTTTTCAAAGCTAATTACTTGAAATTTGATATGGCCATGTTTTTGAGGACGCTAATTACGAATCTGACGTCATTTTTACGAAATTCAAAATGACAGATCCAATATGGCTGACAAAAATTTTAGTAATGCCTTCTTTTTGAACAAAATCGTTATTTGGGTGTTTTCGGGGTCGCTGATTCCAAATCTGACATGGACAAAAAAAAATAATCTCGGATTCATCAGCGACCCCGAAAACCCCCGAGTAACAATTTTCAGCTAAATTGAACAAAAGGAAAACTGCGTGACTCAAAGAGTTAATCTCCATTAAATAAAACATAAAATTTCTGTCATTAGTTGAATTTATTATACCTCCAGTTATAAATTATGATTATTCGATTTAACTGTTTTTACCTTCCAATCCAAAGTTGGATCTCCAAATCCAAAACATTTTTACCGCTTTTGTAAAAATAAATGCCTGTAAAATATCGACATTCTTGGAGTGAAAAGAAATATTCGAATACGTTTTATACTTTATTTCAGCTGATAAAATTTCAGTTTATATGTCAAATTAAAATTTAGTTTAAAATAGTACATTACGATACTAGTGCGCGAGTGACCTACCGCGCACGCGTATCGTATACTATTTTTTTTAACGTTGTGTGCGAAATCCATTGTATAAAAACTTCCGTTTTAGATAGTCTAAATACAGGGTGATCCAAAAGTCCCGGAACAGCAAAATATCTCAGCGGGAGTGCATTTTCGAGGAAAATGTTTCAGACAAAAGTTTCAGGATTTTTCCCTGGCTATTTAATGGCGATATTGAATTTGACCTTGAACATGACCTTGAAGGTTATTTCAAGGTCAAGTTAATTTTTTTAAATGGGAACCCCTATTTTTTTTCATGGATTCTGAAAGAGCGGGAAATTCTACGTCCGAGTATGATATGATCGATTTTTCCGGCAAGGTCATTTCAAGGTGAAACTTAAAACTCCCGTAACGGCGAAATATCTCAGAGGGTGTGCATTTCTTTGGAAATTGTTTCTGACAAAAGTTTAAGGATTTTTCCTGGGATATTTAATGGTAGCACAGAATTTGACCTTGAACATGACCTTGAAGGTTATTTCAAGGTCAAGTTTGTTTTTTTTTAATGGAAACTACTATTTTTTTTCACGGATTCGGAGAGAGCACAAAATTTTACGTCCAAATATGCTATGGCCGTTTTTTTCGGCAATGTCATTTCAAGGCCAAACTTAAAACTCCCGGAACAGCGAATTAACTCAGCAAGAGGCACCATTGAATTTAACCTTGAAAATTACCTTGAGGCTTATTCTAAGCTCAAGACTATTTTTTTTTAATTGGAACCCCGTTTTATTTTCGTAATGTTTCCAGAGTTTCCAGAGTGCAATGCATTATCATTGTTCCCGGATAAAAATATACATTTTTTTTTTACATCCGATACGTTTATAAATACCGTATGTATGGGTAACATTTTTACATTGTTTCCAATGCTACCGCCGGCTTTAGCATTACCCAAGATGTACCGCGTGGAGGTAGCACGGTCGGGTTTACACCTCTTGGTGCTTTGTTCAGGTGGTTCCCCTCGCCGTCACCTGTGCGTGTGCGTGTGCGTGTGCGTGTGCGTGTGCGTGTGCGTGTGCGTGTGTGTGTGTGTGTGGGTGTCCCCAGACAGTTAAGGCAAGATGGGTATACTAAGATTTTGATGAAATTATGTATCTTACTAAAGCTTATGCTCAAAGTGATTGCCATGAACTTCTTGGCAATATCCCAAGCGATTATAAAAAGTCGATACGACTTTTTTAATCATATCTGGTTCTATAGCCGCGATCTCATCCCGTATTCGTTGTTTTACTTCCTCAATATTCACCGGTTTCGTTCGATACACTCTATCTTTCCGTGAAAAAAAATAGCAGTTTCCATTAAAAAAAACAAACTTGACCTTGAAATAACCTTGAAGGTTATGTTCAAGGTCAAATTCTGTGCTACCATTAAATAGCCCGGGAAAAATCCTTAAACTTTTGTCTGAAACAATTTCCAAAGAAATTCACACCCTCTGAGATATTTCGCCGTCACGGGAGTTTTAAGTTTCACCTTGAAATGACCTTGCCGAAAAAAACGGCCATAGCATATTCGGACGTAAAATTTTGTGCTCTTTCAGAATCCGTGAAAAAAAATAGGGGTTCCCATTTAAAAAAATTAACTTGACCTTGAAATAACCTTCAAGGTCATGTTCAAGGTCAAATTTAATATCGCCATTAAATAGCCAGGGAAAAATCCTTAAACTTTTGTCTAAAACATTTTCCCCGAAAATGCACTCCCGCTGAGATATTTTGCTGTTCCGGGGCTTTTGGATCACCCTGTATATGAAGTTGTATACACTGTGGTACTAGAGGTTACGTTGTCTCTTCATTAACTACGAAAATGATATACGTGCGTTCTTCTATTGTTTTAATTCCACATTTGCGCAATGCTATTTTAGTGCGCAAATCGGCCATTTCGCACACGTAAAAGAGTGCGCGAATGTTGGATTTCGCGCACGGAGTTAAAAAAATGTATTTTATTGCCCGAACTGCATATTTCAATATATTTACTACCAATATGGGACTCCCCGTCCAAATTAAATGTGGATTAATTTATGCAAAATCACTATTTGTTAAACACAGTCAATAAGATCCGTACTGTGTTTACTGAATGTGGAGGAACTTTTTTTTAATAGCTTCAACAAAAGTCCTTAACATTACAAATGAATGTTAAAAACTTTTTTTTTTCAAATTTTTGTAATGTTAGTTCGTTTTTTACCATTAGGATACTTTTCTGAACAGGGCTACGAACTAGATCCAAAAACGTTAAATGTTGTTTTTTTTTTGTAATCTGTTTATATATAAGTCTTTTTAGACGTTTTTTAGTATATATTCGTTGTTGTTTTTGTGATTTTTATTTGCGTCTTTTCTAATAATACATTGCATCCGATTCCTTATACGTGGTACTAATTTAAATTTTTTGGTTATATTTTTCTGGGCTTAATTTTATAACTGTATTTTGTTCCGTCATAATTAAACATACAAATCTTCAAAAGAGAACAAACATACAAATTTGTTTATGTTAAAGCATGTTAAAAAATTCGTTTATGTTAAAGAATGTTAAAAAATACGTTTATGTAATTTATATAGATTGTAATATAAATTAATACGCATGTAGCATTATCCGTATGAATTGAAATGAGGAATAGAAGAATATTTACTTTTCGTAATCGGCATTTATTGCTTTTAGTTACTACGCATATGAAACCCAATACTGGATACATGACAAATCTTTAAATATTGTCTGTTTCGTTATAAAATATGATGTTAAGACAAATGGCACAAAGCTCGTGCTATAGACGTATTGAATTACAGCAAATCCAAATCGAGCCAATAACGTGACTTGCGTAATATCTGCGCATTGCGAACAGTATATGTCGGATCGGAACAAAACGTTGAAATCTCATTCGCTTATTATAACGCCACAGTAGAGTTGCGTTTATTGAGCATTGATTTTAAAAGTTCAATTTTACGAAAGTAACTTCAAACGTGAAATAACTATTTGAAAGACCCATTACAGACATGAAATTCCAACATTTCGCGGTAAATGGTGTAATGCAATATAGCAAAATCGGTATTTGAATTGTTTCTAAACTTATTATTCTCGACAATACTTCATTCGCATGTAATAAATTGCAGCAAGTTTATTGTATGTACTATTGCACTCAATATTCTGAATTAAAAATGAAAACATTCAAATTTAATTGAATTTAGTTGTTTTTTATGGCGTTTTGGCCTCGCCTAGGTAAATCTAAAAATCTAAAAAATTTATGTTTTTATTTCATATTAAATTTTTTAAAATTAAAATATCGAGAATTATTTGAAATTGTCACTTTCAAGCATATATCTATAATTACGAAAAATTGGTATTTCGTTTTTTAACAAAAAATATAAATACAAACAGACGATATGAGAGTTTGAATATTTTAAAAACGAATATCCATATATGTCTATTCATAAATTTCATCTCATTCGAATTTTATAATTATTTCTCTACCCTTTTCCGAAGATTAATAAATTCTATCACAACATAATCATTTTATAATCTTGTGTGTTTTTATGTGAAATGCAATTACGTTTGGGAAATGTATACATTCCATTTTAAACACGGCTTCAAAATGAATATATTTTACGTATCATTTTTGTCCACCTGGTTATTACATTCATATCAATTCAATTAATGATACGAGATATCAATATGTTAATGCAAACGGGAAAACCTGTTTTACGAAGAAAATCAATATTGCTCAACACAATTTATAAACTTTTAACATATACATGTGTATAATTTTCTAACTTTCAGTAAGAAGAGTTCAATAAAAGCTATTTTTTCAGTATTCGTGACTTTAAAAAACTTTGATTGTAAGCAACCATATTTTGTACGAAAACGGTTAGAAATAACTGATTAACATTTCGAAAAATGTAACCAAAACGGCCTAATGCATTACAGAATCATTGGGTTCCGAAATGAGGTATTTCACGAAGGAATAACCGCGATCATTGCTTCAAACTTCGACAAACTTGAAATCGACCCATGAGCTAAAGTTTACTAAGAGTTAAATACTCAAAAATTAATTTCCCGATATTAGGCTGTGACGGTAACGAGCAAATGCATTTTTGTATAATGAAACGATGGATACATTGTACATATATAATTATTCAACCCTGAAGAAGGCCCAGTAGAGGCTAAAGCTAAAACGTAGACAGATGCATGAAATTGACAAAAAATTTGATTTTAATTTTATCATCCTTCTGAAATAAATGGCCAACAAGATGAAGAAAGTTCAATTGAAGATCTATATAATTATTCAATGAAATGGTACTCTCTACATAGTTTTTATGATAATTTAGTTGGTGTGCCAAGGTAGTGATCATACGATTAAAAAAGCAGTGTATAGAAGATTTTTGGAAATTCTTAAGAATATGTTATGCAACAAGGGCGAAGATGTTAAGCTTTGACGCGGTTTAGCTCGGACGATAATCTCATTCTTTTTCTGTACGATATTTTTTAATAGAACGTGCATGGAACTAGAATGTATGAGACTGAAACTTTCGCCTTGGTGTAAAGGCATCTTTAATGTAAAGAGTCATATTTTATTCAAATCGAATTAAACACTTTAGCTTTGATATCCTATACACGATTCAATAATATATAATAAATGTAAAACGTTCTGGAGAGGGTAATAATAATATTTGTTATATATGAGCATTTTATTGTTTACATTCCTCACTTTTTATATTAATTTCATTGAGGATACTTCAATCGTTAGGCTTTAAATTTAACTAAGCAAGGTAGAGTACAAGGGTTGAAAAATCAAATGTGATTCGTCTTTAAATTGACCAGTTAATCACATTTATTGCTTAAGTTACTCTGCTAAATAAAAATAATCATTTACAAACAGGAAAAATTACCACAATTTGTAATTATTTTGTGCTTTATTAATTCAAAAGTTATTTAGACACACTGTTTATGTTTTTATCATATAAAACTATAAAATTAAAACCTATTTAGGGAAACATAACCTAAATTTGCACTACTTTGGTAGCAATGCACACTGGGAAAAGTGTCTTTTACCTGGTTTTGAAATTCCCCAGGTGGAAATTGACTACCGGCGCAGTACCGCGCCAGTACTGGCTAAGCATTTACTGTACTGGCGTGGTACTGGCGTTATACCTGCAAAGCACCGTCATAATACCAGTATTGTACTGGAAGGTAACACCGGCTGGGTACTGACTTCCAGATATTTTACCGGATATTTTACTGGCCCTGTGTGTGTGCGTGCGTGCGTGCGTGTGTGCGTGTGCGTGGGTGTGTGTGCGCGCGCGCGCGCGCGCGTGTGTGTGTGTGTGTGTGTGTGTGTGTGTGCGCGCGCGTGTGTGTGCGTGTGTGCGTGTGTGTGCGTGTGTGCGTGTTCGTGCGTGCGTGCGTGTGCGTGCGCGCGTGCGTGCGTGTGCGTGTTCGTGCGTGCGTGTGCATGCGTGTGCGTGTGCGTGCGTTTATATAAATAATATTCCAGACAACCAAATTACTTTGGGAGAATGTATTTAATCATTTTTAAATTAACAAATTGATAAAGAGCATATACTTTTACAAATATGCAAATCCTGCACTTATTAATATAAATGCTTTGTTGATGAAAAGTTGTAATTTAATCAGTTTTAAACGATGTATTTGCATATTTGCTGTAGCACGATGATGAAATGCCTGATACAAATAAACAGATGCTTATTCCAAAATTCAATTAAAATCGAATTAAAATGTACCAAAGAAATTTCGGGATGTAAAGGCTCTACTGAAATTTATAGTAAATATAAATCTTTCATTTGAAAATGTGATTCAATTTTACCAGATTATGTGGAAATTTTTAATAAAGGGAAAATGTTCGATTAAAAATGAATTTATAATTGATTATTGCCAAATTAAGTATTCAAATAAAGTATATTCTACTTTTCATTTTAGACAAAATATTAAAGATGTTAAAAAACATTTTATATTTTTACTGGATTATATGGATTATAAGTTTTACTTCCTAGATTAAATATTCATTGTCGCGTATTTCGCCTTTTCCAGCTTTTTGGTTCCTTCTAGAAATGATCATGAAATACTGTTTTCTAGAACATAGTTTTTTATATTATTATAAAGATTTTCAGTCGCAGTCTACCCAAGCAGCAAAACAGGGCGAAATTACCTCTTTTCGACCTTCCATTAGGGCGAGATATTTTCTCGACCACACAATATTTACCTAAATTAGAAGTCGAATGACGGTAAGTGGGGACAAAAGTGGACGTAAATTTACGGTCGAAATTAGATAATGGAGGGCATTTTTCCCAATAGGTCGAAGTCCGAATTTGGTCAAATGGACCTGTACGTGGTCGAAAATTGGTAATATTTAGGTAATATTTACCTCTTTTCGACCTATAAGTCGACATTGTTCTCCGTGTAGATTATATTTTTTTTCCTTCGTGTTCGCAGTTGACAAGCCTGTATATTTATGTTATTATATATTCTCATGATATGGCTGTACTGTAAAACTCTAAAACTTGCCCCAATGATTCAGGTTGCAGCAAAACTCAAGCCAGCAATAAAACAAATAATTACGGATGATGAAAAGTAATTGCAAATGAAATTGCGCGTTATTTATTGGCAAATTTTCGTGCGATTGATAATTTCTCGATCAGAATTTTATGCTACCCTATTAATATTAAATGCGCCTCGAGAAATAGTACATTTTGAAAATTTTTGTAATTGTTGTGAAATGTATGTCAATATTAGTTTGCATTTTAATCATCTGGTAATGATTTTTTCGAATTTGTACAATGAAAATGATAAAAAATATGTATTATTTTGCTTGATACGTTCAACAGAATATCAGAATTATATTATTTAATAACGGGTGAATATTACAGGTTATGTTCGTTATTACACGGCGGATAATGATTTCCTGGCGTGTTTATGAATTGCGACCTGATAGTCGAAGATAAGACCTATAAGTCAAATTTCCTTCCTCAAAGTATAAATTACTTGCCCTTGAGGTAAAATTTACTTATTTAGGGAATTTTGACTCGTCATTTTCAAAATTGTTGTCATCAGCTACTATCAATTCTTCCGCCGTTAATGGAGAATTACGTCCTTCATTCATCATGAAATCATCAGAAGCATCTTCGAGAAAATTATCCGTGGGAACATCTCTAGAAGAACTTGTCGGTTGCCCTTGTTTCTCCAGATTGCTTTTTTTCTATAAAATGTCGATGAAAATCGGAACGGTTTTCTTCGAGTCATCGTGGTTTGAATTTTAGTTCAGACTGACGTATGTACAGTTTGAGGTTAGGTTTTTTTGTATAAAAGTGAGTTATGCGCATTATATATATGTCGTCGGCTAACCTTCTTAGTCGAAATACCCTATAAGTAATTTTCCGCGGTAAATTCGACTTTCAGGTTAAAATCTAGCCAGGTTATGAAGTCTTAGTTCCCCAATATTGACCAATTAAGACATTTCGCCCTAATGGTCAGAATAAGGTAATTTTGCACGGTCATATAGTCTTCCAAGTGGACTCTAATATTGACTTAAAAGTCTATTCGACTATGAAGACATATTTTTTGTCACAATTTGGGAATTTTAACCTCATTTATAACTTTAAAGTCACATAACTTTCTAGGCATATTTTAGGGAATATTTACGTACTTTTCGCCCTATATTCTCGACTATAAAGACTTTTTGACTTTTAAGACAGTTATTACGTCGAAAATTGGTCAATTTTACTCCATTAGGGCATTTTGACTTGGTCGAAATGACTAGGATTGCTGCTTGGGTATTGAATTTTAGAGTAAGTTTGTGATTGCTGACAATAATTATTTTTCTTCGTTATCTTCGGATCAATTCACTGCTTAGTTCCTAATTTAAATTACATTATTTTCTGATGTTGATTTCATTGATAACTATTATTTTACTTTATTCGTTTCATTAGTTTTTTTCCTTCACTAATGCGTAGTAAGAATAAACGCACTTAAATGGCGAAAGTCGTACTAATGTTTAGAATATCGAGTGGTAGGAAATTGGGTACAGAAGTTCAACCACTCTGATGGAATTAAGGGACAGAATAAACACGGAGACGTTTTCTGTCTTACAGATTTTATAAATAATCAATTTCTTCTAATAAATAAACCAAACTCAGAAATAGTCACAAACTTTTAAGTGTGCAGTAATTCAGACAACCTAATGATTTTACTTAAAGTCCTTTCAAAAAAATACTATGTAGTATCTGAGTATGTTTACTTTGTAAGTCTTAATTAATAATTTACTATTGCAAAATATCGGGTTCAAAATATTTCATCTTAAAACTGGTACTAGCCGCATTTCAATATTTGGCAACTTGTAAGTGCTCAAAGAGCTGATTTTGTATATTATTTATTTCTTAGCCAACCGATAGAAGTTATTTCATTTCTTTTATATACTTTTTCATATTTAAAAGTATATAAAAAATCAAATCTTATGGTTTGGTCGCTAATTACAAATATGAGGAGAGTTGTTTTAGATCGATATTTTTGATACCCATTTTTAGCTTTTCTTGTCACTTTATGCTATTTTATTACAAAATTTAATATTTTGCCAGCACTTTTTATATATTAATTTGCCTTTATTGTAATATATTTGTTAACCTGTGTACGTCACTCTTTCGGATTAAAATGATTTCTACTTTGTCAAATCTGAAGGGTGACCTTATTTCCGATCTATAAATTTTAAAACAGAGTGAAAATTCAATTATCGGCCATTCCGTGCGAGCTCATAGAAAGCACTCACTCCAACGCACTGAAGCGATTGACCGGAGCGCTCATTTGCACGTCATTATATCTACCAAATGAGAAACCCTGCGACTTATACGTCTGCAAAGTGATAGTGATACTCATATTTCAAGAGTGTAAAAATTCAATAATTTCATATATTCGGTCTCCAATTACTTGTTGAAAATTTCTTTTCTTGACTCAAGGTTATTTAAAAAATTATTTATTTACTGAATTTATTTGTTCAGTCGTAAATATTTCACTTAATTCACTAACAGATATCTTACAGACTAAAATTTACCGTCAGTATACATTTTTTCATTTAATAAACACACTATGAGCTAGTAGTTTACTTACTAGTATACAAAGAAATTAAAAAATAGTGATTTTGGTATATTTTATACAAGATCATTGCAGCATCTAAAATATAGTATTATTTGAAAATGTATTATCAATTAAAGATATTCATTATTTTATGTTTGACCCCTTTAACGGAAACTAAATTATCAAAGAACTTTTACTAAATTGCTTCCAAATAACTTTGCGGTTAAAATCTAAGCCATTTATATGATGTTCTAATATCGTATAACATCTTTTATAGCAATAACAACATTTCTTATACGTGTACAGCAGTGTACAGAAATTCGAAAAATGTCAAATGTGTGTTTTTTTGCTTCTCACTGAGAGAAAAAATAGTGAAATCTATTAAAAAGTGACTACCTTGTGTAGCAAATGGACGGGATAACTATTGCCCACAGTCAAATGAACTGTCATTAGCAATAAGAGATTACACTAACAGAAATGCAGTCAAAATTACTAATCAAAAATCATTTCTACTATTTTTTATAGTAGGGTATAATACCTTTTTCGGGTAAACATAACCTGCTGTTATACGAATGGCGATACATTGGGATAATATATTTAATATTAATATTTTAATTTAATTTAAAGAGCAATAAAAATGATATGCACTTTTAATAATATACTAATAATTTTCTAATCCATAATAAAGTTTATTTGAGAATTTTAAAAACTTTTGGATGCATAATTAGAAAGAGCGATTTTCAGTCAAAAAGAAATAGCTAGTGCAGAATTTCTTTTAATGAAGTTTAAACGCCAAAATCTCGTATCAAACTTCATGACAAAAATTTGAACATTAGGGTTATAAAGGATTAAATATGAAAACGATATTTATTACCGAATATGTTCTTTTGTTCAACGCATATAAGCGAAATGTCTCTAAACTTAAATTCAATACATTTTTATTAATTATTATTTATTTTATTGCTTTTAATTATTTTGTTAAATAAAATTAAAAATAACAAAATTTTTTAAATTAAATAATAATAATAAAAAATAGATGTATGTCTGGCCTCCAAATGTAATTTTATCCATTCTTCTCTTTTTTTATTAATGATTCGAATACCTTGTTTAGAACGTGTTTTATTTACTTTACCGTTTTGAACAACTTCTCTTTTTTTATTAATATGTATCTTAGACCCTATTCTGGTATCAACGATCTAATTGCCTCTTATGGCATCTCCAATAAAAAACATCACAGTCTATATTTTCCATAATAACAATTTCCATATATTATATATTATGTAATAATAATAATACAATTTTAAGTTAAACAAACATTTTAGTCATTTGCACGTTAGTTTTTTTAAAGTGAATTAAAATTTAAAAAAAAATAAGAACTCTGTCGATGAGAAACATTGTTTATGTTTCGAATTACGTAAAATACAGAAATTTTATTTTTAAAAATAAGTACTCGTCGAACCCCCCACTTTGCGGGTATTGATGAAACGTATTCCATTTTTTTATTTGTTCCCTCATTCTAGTAATTTTCACTCACTTTCATTTACAATACTTTTAAATTATAAATGGCTAGAATGCACTCTATGCTAATCTCTGCAGTTACATGTTTATTGTTTTGAGTTTTGAAACCGACTTCGTGCGTTCGCTTATGTTTGGGTTTGGACGAAAAAAAGGAAAAAATATATTTTTATATAAAATGGTTTTGTAATCAAGTTAAAATAATTGATATATATATATACATAACTTGTCATTTCACTAATATGTAATAAATTCTACTGTTTATTTAGTCCTAATTATTGTTACATTCGAGTAGTACAAATAAGTATCTCGTAGTACATATTACTACATAAATGATGGAAATGACCAACTGATTATCGACTATTTCTACGACAGACTAAATTTTTCTCTCAGTACAGTAGTCCTCCCCTTAAGGTTTAAATTTTAGCTTTGAGGATGGCGGCTTCTTCCCTTGAGGTTTACTTTCCCCTGACCCCCACTACCAGAGTTTTTCGTGCTCGACTGCACGCCGCGCGCCTGCGGTTGGTTCACAGGCGGTAATAAAATGTCTGGTGGTGGGAGAGGCCGTGAGGGGAAAAATAAAACATAAGGGAAGAAAGTTTTAAATCTTATGGGAAGAATAAACCTTAAGGGGAGTAATCTTAAGGGGAGGACTACTGTATATAGAATTAATTTTTAGAACTGCAATAAAATTTGTTTTGTTTTAAATTTTAATTTATTAATAAAAATTATTCTGTATAACATCAATACATACACTTAGATGCTGTTTACTTGTTGCTTCTTCTTGTACACAATATTATTAAATAATATATCTACCGAAAACAATTAGAGCTGCCGGGACGCTCATCAATTTCTTTCTCAAGTAATGTATGCCCAATATTCATTTATTATTTATTTATTAATTATTCCCATATGTAAGATTTGTACACAAAATCTATATGTATGTAAGGATGTATATAATAATAGAAGAAAATGAGGCGTCTCACAACAGAAATGGCTAAGTCCATTTTTTTCGAAAATTGAGTTATTCAGATATTCATATTTTTTAGTCTATTTTTTGTTATACTTCATTATAAAATGGACAAAAAATGTGCTTTTTCGTTTGTTTCTCGCATGTTAGAAAACTGATGCAAATAAAAAAACCGCTAAGTCCATTGAACGTGTTTATTAAAAATGGCTAAGTCCAATGTTACTTAATTTATATTTTAAGAATAAAATATACATGTACATTTATGAAAAAAAAAATTTCATAATTATATGCACATCCACACAAATACATACTCGTACGTACGCAATAATATGTATACACGTACATAATAATATACTATATTAATATCTATATACGTGTATACAATAAACGCGTATAATATATTGTACGTATAAAATTTATAAATTTATTTTACTACATTTATATATTTTATAAATTTAATTTACTTCGATATATACGTATTATGTTTATTGACAATGGATGTGCGAACTTCCGAGAATACAAACCGATACAAACTTTACTTTCGTCGTCTACATTCTTTGCGAATTTTTGACATTGCAAGCAGGGTACGGAAACGGCAATGTTAAATTTCCCAACGCTTAAGCTCGGCGCATCTAGCGCCAGCTACGCAGAGTACCGCTGTTTGCGGAACTAAACACGTCCGCCTGTACATCTCACGTACACCATTAAAATTGATTCCAAAATATAACCACAAGCGTGCTCTAGGTGTTTAAAGTTGCCGATTACAGGGTAAGGGTAGCGCGCCCCGTGGTTTTTTATAATTTTCAAAAGATAGCGTCCTTCGGGTGCTTAAGGTCGCCGATTACGAAGTGAACGTACCGATCTCCACAGTTTTTGATATTGTCATGTAGAATGATTACTCCAAGTATTTAGGGTTGCCGATTACTAAGTGTAGGTAGTGCGCTCCGTAATTTTTATAAGTTCTAACAATACATGTGTTTTGGATCCCCGATTACCGAGCTCAGGTGGCGCCATCCATAGGTTTTGATCTTATCATGCGTAGAATACTTACTCCAGATCTTTCAGGTCGCCATTTACGGAGTGTAAGTAATGCGCTCAGTATTTTTTTTTTAATATTATTTCAAAAACCTGCCCTAAATGTACAGGACCATCGTCCTTGAGGTCAAACTTCAAGGTCAAATCATTTTTTAAGGTCAAATCATTTTTCAAGCTCGAATTTTTTTTCAAGGTCAAATCTTTTTCAAAGTCGAATTTTTTTTCAAGGTCAAATTTTTTTCCAGGTCGAATTTTTTTTCAAGGTCAAATTTTGTTTGACCTTGAAATGACCTTCACAATTGTTCCCGAGATCAAATGGATTTGACCTTGAAGTTTGACCTCAAGGACAATGATCCCGAACACCTAGTACAGGTTTTGGAAATAACATAACGAAAACCTATGGAGCACGCTATCTCTACTCTATAATCGACGACCCTGAACAACTGGAACAAGGGCTCTGCAAGACAAGTTCGAAAACTGTGGAGCGCACTACCTATACTCCTTAATCGGTGACCTTCGACATCTGGACAATATTTTCCAGTAAAAATGATGAAAAACTGTAGCACGTACTACCTACGCCTCATAATCGGCGACCCCAAGCGCCTACAGTACGTATTGTGCAAGATAATTTAAAAAGAAAATGTGGGACGAGCTACCTAAACCACGAGGTCCCCGAGATCGGCTACCTCAAACACGGTACGTATTTTGCAGCCTGAAATCTCCTGCCCCCATCCTGCATAAGTTCGACTCCAACGCCATCTACACACAATCCCGAAATATCGGAACTAATTTAACGGCAAGCTCGGCCCCTATGCCCGTACCCTGATTGCAAGGCCCTCAGTCGTTCGTTTACTTTTCACCTACTCGGATGTTCGTTTGAAATAAAATCAAAATGGAAAGTGAATTAGTACAAGAAGTAAATTTAAATTTTTTTCCCTTAATAGTAATCATGAAAATACGCATTGTTATTACATTATTTTACAACTTTATAAATTGCAAATCTAAAATCGCTAAGTCCATTAAAATTTTTGAAACAAAAATAGCTAAGTCATAATTTCAGATCAAAATGAGTTAAGTCCTTAAATTTTTTTTTCAAAAATAGCCAAGTCCAAAAGTCACACCAAAATTGGCTAAGTCCATATTAAAAAATGACTTTTCTCTATAAAAAATCGATTTTTATTTTTGGGAATGCGTTCAAAAATCTTATTTTTCATGAGTGAATTGAACAGTTTATTGGTTAACAAGCAATTTAGATACATTAAAGACATAGAGGTTTTTGTGTTTTTTTTTCAAAACGTATTTATTGTGACTTAGCCATTTCTGTTGTGAGACGCCTCAAATAACGTCGTAGATTGTGGATAATGAATTATTACAAAATTAATTACAAAACATATTAATCTTAAAATATAACGAAAATGAGGGTTGACAGAATGTAAAATTCAAAAATTCGGTGTGAATCAGCACTCGGGAAAATCTAAAATAATAATTCATGATAGTACAGCGATATTTAGCATTCAAAATGGATATATAAAATTCTATAAACTTAACACTATACTATAACAAAATCGTGGATTAATTCTCGGAATTTGTTGGGAGCCCTAAATATGATCTCTGGAAGGTAAAGAAAAGTCACGAATTGAATGCACTGTATTTATGATTATTTTTTAAAGGACCCCGGATAAATCCTTATGGAAAATGGGTTTCGGTCAAATGCGCTGAAACTGTGCTATTTTATATGCCGATCAAAAGTTTTCTCGGGCTGAAGCCTTGAAAATGATCAGTTTTTTTGCTATGACTTCCTGAATATGACGGTTATTGCGTTTCTGCAAGTGTAAAATCCATGAATTTCCAAAGCCTTTCTGTACGCATTTTTTGTACTAGTATTCGATTTTTAGAATTACTTATTGGGAGTTATGATGCCGTTGATTACACATCTGCTGTTAGTGTTATCAAAAAATCAAGATGGCGGATCCAAAATGGCGGATGAAATGGTATAAAACTGATCTTCGGTAATCCGGAATTACAGGATCGCGGATTATAGATGTGTTGTTACTTTTATAACATGAAGGAGGCAATGCCTGTGTGTGTGTGTGTTTTTTTTTTTTTTTTTTTTTTTTTTTCCGACGCGACGATGGAAAGCTCTACCAGCCTTCTCTGCCGGCCGGTGCCAGCAGAAGTGCGGAGCTCTCATCCGCTAAAACCACCGCCGCATAAGGCTGTTTTGTCCATTCCCGGGAACCGCCTTAAGGCATTACTTCCAGGAAGGCAGCCTAAGCCCCGAGAGGCTCTTCACCGATATCATGGCGCATGACGGATAGGTGATGGTATTTCTATCCGTCCCTCCTCGTTTTTGCGGATAGCACTCAGCTGCTCCACGATGGACGTGGCGAGTTGGACCACTGCGTCCCATCCTTCCTGTGAGAGGAGCAGGACCCTACCCAATCGCTCGGGTGTTATTGGGTCTTCTCCAAATTTGTGCAGCGGTTTCCGCTCCTCTGCGAACCGTGGACAGTGGAAGATGGCGTGTTCCACATCCTCGTCCACGCCAGGGCACACCGGGCACTCCGCGTTTTCGTACACGCGGATTCGATGGAGGTAGCTGCGGAAACAGCCGTGCCCAGTAAGTACCTGGGTCAGATGGAATGTGACGAATCCGTGGTCTCTGCCTGTCCACTTCGCCACATTCGGGATGAGACGGTGGGTTCAGCGCCCTTTGGCTGCTGAGTCCCATCGTTGCTGCCACTCGGCAAGTAGTCTTTCGGACCATTTGCTTTGGCCTCCCGAGACATTTGCCAATTCTTGGCCTACACTCCTAACTTCACGGTACTTTTCAGCCCTCTCAGCTGCCATTAGATCTAAGGGGGGGAATCCCGAGATTACTGAGAGGGCAATGTCGGACACGGTACGATACGCTCGGGCCACTCTTAGCGCTACAGTCCTGCAGGCCCGTCGGCAAGTGGCTCCATAGCTTTTCTTGCTTGCAATGGCGTTCGCCCAGACGGGGGCTCCGTAAAGAATTACAGAGCTCACCACTGAAGCAAGGAGGGATCGACGGTATTGTTTTGGTCCCCCTATATTGGGCATAATATACCCCAGCACGCGAGCCACTTTTAGCGCTTTTGTGCCTGCATACTGCAGATGGTCTTTGAACGACAATCGCGCGTCGAGCATAACACCAAGGTATTTAATGGTGTCTTTCGTTCTGATCCCCTTATCCTCGACCGTGAAGGTAGCGTACATTCTCTTCTTAGTACGAGAGATGAGCACCGCCTCCGCTTTCTCAGCCGCCAGGCAGAGTCCGTGGTTTCTCAACCAGCTAGCTACCACCTCAATAGCGTCATCTCCGAGGTATTGGACCTCCTCTATGGTTTTTGTGACGACGATAAGTGCAACGTCGTCGGCATAGGCTACCATAGTCACCCCTTGTGGAAGTGATTGTTTGAACAATCCGTCATACATGACGTTCCAGAGCAAGGGACCTAGGACCGAACCCTGCGGCACGCCTCCTGTGATGTTGTGGGAGCGCCTGCCGTCATCGGTGTCATAAAACAGGGTCCGGGCTGACAGGTAGCTAGAGATGACCCTTCTAAGGTAAATTGGTACCTTGAGTTCTTCTAAGGCTAGCATGATGCAATCCCATCGGGCCGAGTTAAAGGCGTTCTTGATATCAAGCGTAATGATGGCACACATTCGCTTGGTATTCTGACTGCCACTGATGGCGTTAGCGGCCAACGTCTTCATCCGGTCGACTGCATCAATGGTTGAGCGACCCTTCCTGAAGCCGAACTGATTGTCGGAAAGACCTCCAACTTTATCGATGGCTGCTTCGAGCCTGGCACATATTATCCGCTCGTACAGCTTCCCGAGAATGTCCAGCATACAAAGTGGTCGGTGTGCAGATGGTTCGTCCAAGGGTTTAGAACCCTTGTTCAGCAGTACCAACCTTTGTTGCTTCCATTGCACCGGGAAGCATCCATCTTTTAGACATGCGGTAAATGTTTCCAGGAAGATACCTGGGACATCCAGCGCTGCGCTCTTAACCGCCAGACCCGGGATTCCATCTATTCCCGGAGCTTTGCGTGCAGATATCCTCTTAGCAGCCATCCTCAATTCGGTTTCAGTGACGGCTGGTGGCTCGACTGCACCAGGTTCTGCCAGCAGACCAGTACCAGTGGATCGTTCCTGTTGTTCTGGGAACAGATGGTGGATTACTCTGTGGAGGAAGTGTGGGCAAGATGGAGCATTCATTCCCTCGGGCTTGATTTTCCTCATGACCGTTTTATACGGACGGCCCCAAGGGTCCCGGTCTACCTCCTCGCAGAATTCCTGCCAGCACTTTTTTTCGCGATCTTAATGGCAGCTTTAGGCTTCTTCCTCTTTTCTTCGTAGGCCGCCGTTAGTTGTTGGTACTGCGGTTTATGAAGAGCTCTCTGGTGCAGTCTCCTGGCTCTAAGGCACCCTCGCCGGATAGTTGCGATGTCCTCGTTCCACCAGTATACTGGCGGTCTGCCGCGGGGATTTGATTTTACGGCCATTGAGACATCGCAAGCTGATGATATGGCCTGAGAGAGGCTTTGAGCCCTTTCTTCCGATGTTCGCTCCAACACTGTATTCTCGAGTGAGCAGATAAACATCTCAGGATCTAATGTAGACGGTGCCCATCTCTCTTTTTCCCCTTCTCTGCTGTTCCGCGCTGGCCTTTTGGTTAGCTGGAGTTGAAACACCACAGCATGATGGTCGCTGCCGTGTATCGGTCGCTAACTTTCCATTCGTGACCCTCCCTCATCAATTTATGATCGATGAAGGTAATATCAACCACGGATGCCTTATCGCCTCTGGTGTAGGTTGGCTTGGCTCCGACGTTAGCGATCTCGAGCTCCAGCGTGGCAAAGGCCTCGAGTAGGGCGCGGCCGCGTTGGTTAGTCTTCGCGCTGCCCCACTCTATTGACCAAGCGTTAAAATCTCCCCCGATTACTACTGGTAGTCGGGAGGAATTAGCACTTTCAACAATGTCGTCCAGGGACCCTAGAAATTCTTCGTAGGTGTCGCTGGGTGGAAGGTAGCAGCTGTATAATCTTATACCAGCCACCTCCACCCATGTGAATTTCGGTAAGGGGGTGACCATCCTGTTGGATATGTGAAAATTTCCACAGACCCAGATGGCCGCTTTGCTGGTAGTGTCCCTTACCCACTTTGAATCCTCTAGGTCCCTGTACTGCTCACTAATGATGGCAATATCGGCCTTTTCCTCTCTGACCAGCTGGAACAGCAGATTCTGGGCCACGGCACAGTGGTTGAGGTTAAGCTGGAGCACCTTAGCCATTGTTGTTCGGTACTTCGTCCTCTTGTGCAGGCTGATGTTTAGCCGCACAGTCCACTATTTTGTGGCCCTCTTTACCACATCGGAAGCACTGAGCTGACCGGTCGACTGAGCTCTTGCAGTTCGTTGCCATATGCCCGGTCTCATGGCATCTGTAACACCGAAGAGGTATTTCTAGGAGCCGTACTCTGCAGTTCACCCAACCAACTCTCAGCCGTCCCGTCTCTAGTAGCTTCTCTGCTACTGTGGCGGGGAGTCTGACTATGGCCGCCTGAGTGCCGCAGTACGCGCCCCTAAGTTTGATGGACTCTGGGGTCACACTTTCCAGACCGGTGGCCGAGGCGAGTGCGAGTGCCACGTCGTTCGTGGTTGTGGCCTCGTCCAGGTCCGTGATCTTTATGCCTTCTATTTGGGTCAACATCTGGATGAGAGCTGACCCGTTTAGGAGAGACGCGGCCTCGGATCGGAGCTCCTCCGTTGGTACTCCGTCCTTGCCCAGTTCCAGGAGGAGGTCTCCTGCCTTCGTGCGCCGAATCCTCGTTACCCTTTCGCCCAATTTCTTGAGTCCGGGTGCAGTTTTCACCTTTCGTAGGATGTCGACGTACGAGACTCCTCCTGTCGCTTTGATCTTGATAGCATCAGGACGGTGTTGTCTCGGCCCAGTTTTATGCTCTTGATTGGGTCGCACGCCGACATTCTGTTTTGTCGCTTTTTTCCCATCTTTCCTTCCCCTTTTCACCACCGTTGCCCAGGCCTTGTCGTGCGTTCGGGCTTGCTGTTGGCGATTTTTCACGGGTGAGGAGGAAAGGTCCTTGTCCTCTGCCCCCTTTCTCAACTTTTTCTTCGCCGGCGTTGTTATCGGCGAAGGCTCTCTTCTCCCCGTGTACTCTTCTTTACGGGGCCTGCGAAAGAGAGGGGAGGTCTGGCTCGCCCCAGGAAGTGGGTGGGTGGGTGGGTGGGTGGGTGGGTGGGTGCGTGCGTGCGTGCGTGCGTGCGTGCGTGCGTGTGTGTGTGCGTGCGTGCGTGCGTGCGTACGTGCGTGCGTATGTGCGTGCGTGCGTGCGTGCGTGTGTGCGTGTGTGTGTGTGTGTGTGAAAGGCTTTGGAAATTTATGGATTTTCCACTTACAGAAACGCAATAACCGTCATATTCAGGAAGTCATAGCAAAAAAACTGATCATTTTCAAGGCTTCAGCCCGACAAAAACTATAAAATAGCACAGTTTCAGCGCATTTGACCGAAACCCATTTTCCTTAAGGATTTATCCGGGGTCGTTTGTGTACCCTACTGCATTGGAGAAAATAATATAAATAAATAATTATTTTGTTTTCAAATTCTCAACAACTTAAGTAAATTTAAGTAGTTTGTGGAGGTCATTTTTCCAAAAAAATATTTCGTGTCAGTGGGAATTATTAATTTATAGTATCAAAAAATAAAAATTGTTTCAGTCGTGTTACATGTTACTTTATGTGAAATTTTTCACAAAGAACATGATCAGCCGATTTTTTGACAATTCACCATATCACAATATCACTATACATATTTATATATGTATGTATCGCGGAGTGATATTTCGATATATCATCACATACCAGGGTGTGAATGTCACAGCTCGTTTCTTTCCACGCAGGCATTGATTTGTACCTGATTTTACACATAAAAAATCCGATTATCAAAATACACGGCTTATGTCGTTAAATCTCCACATGGACGTCAATGAACATTAATCTACACTTTTTGTTATCTATGTGATGTATATTTTGTAACAATTAACACATACTAAATACGTATTTCGTTTTCCCCTTTGTGATATACACGTCTAGGTGATCATAATAATACGTTAGATATTTTTATTTCACTTTTTCCGGAATTTACGGGCTTAAAACTAATGGAATAAAAAAAATCGCACTTTGACGTGATGTGGGAAGGTTTTCTGCGTGTTTAAAAAAAAATCATTAAAATCGGTTGAAAACTATGCCAGAGAAACGGTTTCGATCTTAGAAATTGGCCAAATCCGAATGTGCGCCATTGCACACACGAACGTGGGTACCGCTCAAAATTAGGTGTACTGTTAGATAATTTATGTAAAGACCCTTCAAAATGGTGACAATCTCGATAACATTATATGTAATTTGAATATTATGTTATCGTTATATAATACAATGATTTGGTCCATTGAAATGCTCGAGAAAGTGAAAAATAACAATATCATGTAAAAAAGTGACGGACGGTTTTTTCAGTACATTTTGGGACGTCATCGGCTTAGAGGGTCCGGAAAAAAAGAGTCATTCTCAATTACCAGGATGCACTTTTGTAAAAACCACTTTGATTTCAAAATAACAAGTTTTTCTGTCCCAATAATCATTTAAAGAAACGACACGTTTTCGTGATTTTCCTGTGAAGATAACTCGATCAATTTTAAAGATTCTAAATAACCACATACTTACATCCAATACACATTTATAAATAAGTTAATAACAGTTACGTTCATTATATTATATATATATATATATATATGATTTAATAAATGAAATTTTCAGAAATCAGGTCTAGATTAGCTCACTTTCGGCGAAAAAGAAAAATAATTTATCATTTTTCTGCAACTTAATGTCATTTTTATTTGATAAGTTCTATAATAATTATTACGTTTATAATAAAATATATGCAATAATTAAATAACACTGAAAATGAGAGGGATTATTATTCAACACATTCTTCATTTAATTAACTGATTATTTAATTCAAAATAAAGTATATGAATTTTAAATTCAAACAACCTTCCAAGCATGATGTGAGATTAAATAACTTTCACATTAGACGTTAATATACCCCGTATGATTTGTATCGTGGCCAAGTTCATGTTTTTTTCTGGAGAATCTTGTTTTAATTCAACGCTGGGTTCTTTGCCAGAATTCTCAGTATCTTCTGAGAGGATGAATGCTTACTGAGAGACGTCAAAAGATGCCAGGCTTTTCACTTGTCGGTAAAATACATTTTAAAGTAAGAAATGTAAAGATAATTTACTTTTCCTCTTGATTACAAAAAGGAAATATCAGAATTTAAATGAGCAAATTGTTTTCCCGCAGGAACTAATACAAACTTAATGAGTTTCAAAGTAATACAAACTTATTTAACGTTATCTACGCCCATTTTATCATTACATGTTTTATATTCATATTTCGATATTTTGGCCGGGACAATAAATGAATACCAAAGTATTTATGGTAGTGATTATTATGACATTTAGTAGATGAATAAAACGGAAACTTAATAAACACACTTAAATATATTTTGTAAAGTTAAGATTGGATATAAGGTATTGAAACTATTAACAATTTAGACAATTTTCAGAAACTAAGAACGTCTAATTTAATTAATTATCATCTCTAACCAAATTATTCATCTTTTCGAAGTATTTCTTTTGCTCAAAATGCTTCAAATACTTTTACATAATACGACTAAATATCTTTATATCATAAGCTTCAAAATGTACATCTCAAACCTATTAAGTTCTTAAAATAAAAAATTAGGACATTACTCGTTACTTTCTAATTAATCACAAAATAAATATTTGCTGCAAAGACATTTGTTTAAATAAAAAAACAATACTTTTACCTCAGAAAATTTTAAATGAATAAGTAACGAAAAGGACACGGGAAACTTAAACTCCGTATGTTTCGATATCTGGGTAGGTGATAAAACTTCTCGAAACTTTTCAAACTTCGATTCAAAGAAAATTCGATTTCCTAAAAGTATAACATTTTTCTCTTCCTTTCGATCGTTTTTAAGATGAGGTTTGTGAGATTTTCTTTTATACTAGTTCTGGTCTTAGTGCGTATATAACGATATAATCGAATATGTTTTGTATGTTTTTGTCTGTATAAAAATTGTTAATTGTATACTTTAAAATTCTTTTAATCAAAATAATTTATGAAATTTAAGCTGCGCATAAGTTTAAAGCGATGTGATGCTATTCATGTATATGTTTTAAGTATTGATTTTAACTGTTCTTCCTGCAATAAATCCTTGGATTGACAACTGAACTTCCCTTGTTAGTAGTTCAGTTCGTGGGTCCCGCATGACTATGCTGACCACACTGAGCAGATATAGGTATGAGTTCGTCTTTAGTTGGATTCTAGTTTGATTTTTTAATATCGCATTCCTATGCACTGTACAAAAATTCTCATTGCATTTAATAGCATCTAATATAATTAACAGATTTCTCTAATCATAAAATTGCTCATCTTATATAGAAAAATAGATGAATATTATTTATAATAATGTATTAGTATATAAACTTATAAGGATCTATTAGAGACTATTCTAATAGACTCAGATATTACATTTTTTAGATGGTTGAAAAAAGCACGTGAAGTATATGACGTTTATATACCTTCAGGATGTGAAGTATATGTATTCTTTCATATATTAATTTCAATAAACCGTGCAGACCGCAAGATATCTCTGTGTAATATAAAACTTTTTATTGTAGTAATTACTACAATAAAACATGTTTTATTGTTGTAATTTTGAAAATGCACATTTTAGGTAAAATGCAATTTCTTGTTACTCATTAATGATTCCATAAATGTTATTTGCATCGTATCTTGTAGAATTTTTATCATAAATTAATGTCGTGAGAATTGAACTTTCAAAGAAAGCTTGAGAAATATGTTATTAGTTTTATTCAAAGAAACTAATAAACACTCCGATCAATAAAACACAAGCTTCTTTATTCAAGGCTTAGATTTCTTTTCTGCGAAAAAAGACGGACAATCTACGTACGTCCCGTAAGAACGATTGTGCACATTTCATGATGTAGATTTCGTTTTGTGAAGAGAGGTGCTCAATAATATAAATATAAAGATTTATACATATTTCGTTGACGAATCGGCATCCACAGGAGTATTTCATGATTCAACGAAACCTAGAATTCTCTATTTTTTAATATATTTTATTTGCATTTTAATGACGTTTGGGCGATTATAATTCTCGTATTCCCAATTCGGGTTTCAATGTCAGTACACATAAAGGCCGCATTTGAAAATTACATGAATAATACAAATTCCAATATGAAATATTTAGAACAAATAAAATGACACATATGGAAACGGTATGAAACGTGCACTTTATTTATTTATTTCAGCACATTTATTATCGCAATTTTAATACTAGTAAATATATATATATACAGGGTGGCCGATTTACCTGAAGACATCGAAATATCTCGAGAACTATGCACAGAATCAAAAAAGTTGTCGGATGAAAGTTGTTCGACACGAAGGGGGGCATCCAGTGATAATGAAATTTACCCCCTCCCCCATCCCCTGGGGGTGGAGTGGGGGCAAAAACAATAAAACTTAAATAGGAACCCCCAGTTTTTATTGCAGATTTAGATTCTCCGGAAAAAAATACACCAGTTTGACCTAGGAGCTATTGCATTTTGGTTCACAGGTGGCGCTGTAATCGATCAAAATCCAAATTTATCTGAAGACATTGAAATACCTCGAGAACTATGCACAGAATCAAAAAAGTTGTCGGATGAAAGTTGTTCGACACGAAGGGGGGCATCCAGGGGGCCTGGATGCTAATATTAGAATTTTTAATATTAGAATTTAGTAATATCAATTGCGAAAATTGTTATTCTGAATATGAAATTTTAATAATGTCCATTCGAAAAATTAAGATTATGAATAATTGATATTCTTCATATTAAAAATCAAAACTGATTACATAAAAATTGTGCATACAATATGGAAGCAATTTTATAAATAAGTTTTCTACCTTCAATAAAATTACATTTTAGGTTTTAAATTTATTATTTAATA
The DNA here is from genome assembly GCA_030407085.1 of Trichopria drosophilae. Taxonomy (NCBI): domain Eukaryota; kingdom Metazoa; phylum Arthropoda; class Insecta; order Hymenoptera; family Diapriidae; genus Trichopria; species Trichopria drosophilae. The sequence goes on from CM059584.1 coordinate 42,086,341, forward strand.
AACAAAAAGAGGACATCACGCAATCCATTAAAAAACGCGTCATGTCCCTTCACTCAGCTCATTCATTCTCTCTCTGTATGTTTTTTCCGAAATGAGAATAAATAAGCTGAGCATTGACGGTCAAACCAGCTTCTATTAATCAAAACGAAACTCTTACTTCATTTGGGGATTTCGTCGCCATCTACCGGACCCCGAGAGAACTCACGTGGTTTCATACATGTACATCGCTTGCATTTCGGCCATCACCGGCGCCGGTTCTGTTACATAATGCTAGAGGGCGACATAACTCGAAAATAAAGTAGCATATCATTTTATACATAAGTTGAGTCACACGTAACCAGTTCACCTACATTTTTCTCTACTTTCCTGAAGGGAAGTAAATGGATATCGCGACTTTCTAATCCCCATATTAAAATTTAGTATTCACGGTCTCTCAGTGTAAGTCTGTTTTTGAAGTCCATTGTATTGGTAGTAATTCGGTTGGAGGTCACTTTGCTTTTAGAATAACAATTTTCCGTTTACGTGACTATTTTTTTTCTACCCTTCATTGCTTAAATCGAATTGCAAGTTAAAAATGAATCCTGCTACAGTTCCCGAAAAAATCGAAATGATTCTTATTTATGGTGAATGTAAGAGGAATATTGACGATGCTGTTGCATTGTATGCTGAGCGTTTTCCAGATAATGCTCGCTCGCGTTCTTTTTTTTACAAAGTTGTGAATGCCTTTCACTCTGATGGCAGCGTACAAATGAAAAAAAGGAAGCGAAGATTAACAGTTACAGGAGAAGCTAACGAAGTAGCTGTACTAGCAGCTATTCACCAAAATCCACATGTAAGCACACGACAATTACATCGCGATTCCGGCATTTCCAAAGACAGTATTCAAAGAATATTGCATCGTCATAAGTTTCACCCATATCACATTTCACTGCACCAGGAACTAGATGGCGATGATTTTCATAACCGCGTGGTGTTTTGTGAATGGGCATTTCAAAAAATGCAAACGAACCACAATTTCTTTGCTAATGTATTATTTTCAGATGAATCTACATTCACGAACCATGGTGGCGTCAATAGGCATAATATGCAGTATTGGAGCGTAGAAAATCCCCATTGGTTACGACAAGTTAATCATCAACGTCCTTGGTCGGTGAACGTTTGGTGTGGAATTATAGGAAATAAACTCATTGGTCCTTATTTCATTGAAGGTAATTTGAATGGAACAAAATATCGAGATTTCCTAGAACAAGAAGTACCATTACTACTTGAGGATGTTGCTATGGACGTCCGACGGACAATGTGGTTTCAGCATGATGGTTGCCCAGCACATTTTTCAAGAGTAGCAAGGGAAATACTAGACCGTGATTACAATGGTAGGTGGATTGGTAGAGGTGGCCCCATTAATTGGCCTGCGAGGTCACCTGATCTAACATCTCTGGATTTCTTCCTATGGGGTTACCTAAAAGGTAAGGTTTATGAACAAGTACCAACGACTCGTGAAAACATGGTGGAACGCATAAGAACTGCTTGCGCAGAAATTTCTGCAGATATGATTCTATCATGTATAAAGTCATTTGAAGAAAGAATAAATAAATGCATTGAAGTGGAAGGTCAACATTTCGAACACTTACTCAAGTAAGTGAACAGTGAGATAGTGAGAGGCAAGGGGACTCACGTAAAACCAGCACCCCAAAGGGAACAGAAAAATACTACGTCCACGTCGTTGTTCCTGGGTAACGCTAAATGTATTTTTTCCCGGCTTTGTTAGAATGACCGTATTCCATATCCGCTACGCGGGCGAAAATTGTCAATATTGGAGAATCCAAATCTGCAATAAAAACTGGGGGTTCCTATTTAAGTTTTATTGTTTTTGCCCCCACTCCACCCCCAGGGGATGGGGGAGGGGGTAAATTTCATTATTACTGGATGCCCCCCTTCGTGTCGAACAACTTTCATCCGACAACTTTTTTGATTCTGTGCGTAGTTCTCGAGGTATTTCAATGTCTTCGGATAAATTTAGATTTTTATCGATTACAGCGCCACCTGTGAACCAAAATGCAATAGCTCCTAGGTCAAATTCGTGTACTTTTTTCCGGAGAATCCAAATCTGCAATAAAAAATGGGGGTTCCTATTTAAGTTTTATTGTTTTTGCCCCCACTCCACCTCCAGGGGATGGGGGAGGAGGTAAATTTAATTATCACTGGATGCCCCCCTTCGTGTCGAACAACTTTTATCCGACAACTTTTTTGATTCTGTGCATAGTTCTCGAGATATTTCGATGTCTTCAGATAAATCGGCCACCCTGTATAATATTAATACTCTTAATATTTATTTACAAAAAATACTTAGAATATTTAACACCAACCCACTTAAATACTTTATGTCTAGTTTCGGTCTAGCTGATGATTTAAGTATTATTATCTGGATGTTTTTTCACTATAACCCTAAAGTTGTTTACGTTTTACATTGTTTTCACTATAATCGTAAAAGACACTTTTTGTGCAGTTTCAGTCTAGTTTTTATCCTTTTCTTGTAGTTTTGGAGCAGACATTTTTTAAGCGTACCTATTATTAAGAAGCAGAAATTTTGCACGACGTTTACATTGAGCATGAGTACTTCGTTGATTAATTTTAATCATCGAGTACAATCATCATCATCATCATCACTGTTGTTGTTATTATCGATAACATTTTCATCAATTATTTTATAGTGGTTTGTGTGCTCAGCACGGACCCATAGGGTTTCTACTTCATTTTCCTGAAATGCATCATATAACTTGTATTTGTATTTGTATTTATTTGACATTAAGTCTTGATGGCGATACAACGCGTTATCTTATGGCTAAAACTTATGACTAAAATATTAACATTAGGTACATTGAATTGTAAAATGTTGTTACATGAGATTAATTAATAAAATAAAGTAGTTAAGTACAGGATGGTAAAAATGAAAATGAATAGAAAAATAATGTGAATGAGATGAATGAGTGAGACGAATGAATGACTGAGTGACAATTGAGACATCAGAGCTATTAAGTGTATATATGGAGGAGGGATGTGTCAGGTGATAGTCTGTCATAGGTCTGAAGAAATTAATAAAGAAGCGATTTGAAATGAGTCGGGAAGTTAGCAGAACGAATGTTAGTCGGGAGTGAATTCCAGAGCCAAGAAACTTGAAAAGGGAACTAAAAGATAACCCAATTTAATGAGCTTCAGTGGTCAACATCGGCAGCAAATAACAATTAATGTAAACGGAGAGGAAGGGGTTATCTTACCACCAAATATACAAAATGTTGACCATCCATCCGCACTTTGTAAATACACGCGAGAAACTAATTATTAACTCGTAATTTAATAGCAATATACAATTTTTCCAAGAACCGCAGATGAAAAGAATAACAACCGTGAAACGTAAACAACACACGTTAAGGATGGTAAACGGTGCGCGGCATTTATGCGCCCTTCTCGAATCTACATTTATTTAATACATATTTTGAATAATTTTGCTGAATAAAGATTACGTGGGATTTAAGATAAACCTGTGGTCAGCTTTATCAATTTAATTTTACTCACTATCCAGTGAGTTTTTCCCAAAATGCTTAATTGATGAAACATAATGCAAAATACTTATGTTTCTGCACATTACACTGATAAAGAAACTAGACCGGTAAATCGGCTAGAAACCAGTTTTATAATATGGGTAGAAATCCTACTAAAAGTGAAATGAATTCTGGCGTAAATATACCGAGATGCAAGACATTGAGACAGCTAATTTAGTGTAACATGAGAGCGTCAAGCACCTGTAACTTACTGACGTCGACTCGATTCGAGAATCTCGATTACCTTTCGATCGAACTCCCAATATGGCGGCTTGCTCTCAGCTGATTCGACTGTACCTGCTGTCGCGATGGTTTACAAAGCTTCTGTAAAGATCAAAGCGTCATTTCGAATGATAAAAACATTTCTATTTTTTCACGTGCTCATTTTGTCGAACCGATTGATCCTTACCTATTATACAAATTTGACATGTTTTCAGATTGCAATTATTATTTTATGTCACTTTAAATATATGTCAGTGGTCTATCGGGTTTTGATCTAGAATTCTTCTATATTTCTACCGAGATTCTACCGAACAGATATACCCAGCCGCTAGGATAATGGCTAGTTCAACCATCCAAATCTCTATCAGCTCTGCCAGGGTTAAGACACATTTCAGTTATAAACTCGTTAAATTTAATCCTCCTGCATGGAACGAAGGATCTAGGATATGCAGCGTAATTGTATTCCATTGCAATGTACAATGTATTTTCCCAATAATCGATCATAATTTCTAACCTTTTAATAGTGATGGGCTTTATGAAATTTATGCCTGACACATATGACACAACAGTTAGATAACATGCTTAAAAAGCAAGGTGTTTACATTCATAAAGCGTGGCTATACATCATCGCATAACACCTCAGACCCCTCTATTTGAGGAGATGAGTATCCTGGAACTGAAAATAACGCGGAATGGCGGAATAGGGGATCAGATTTGGCTCGAAACTGCATGCAGCATGGCAATCGAACTCTTTGAAGTTCCAGTTCACGTATGCGTCCCGTATTCCAGTCATGTAAACTGTCAACATTTTTTAAATAAGAAGATTTAAAATTTAATACACATCAAACATGACTTTGAATATGTGATGAAAATATGTTATAATTTACCGGTGCGCTCGGGCTGTAGGAGATTGCTGGCACGTGTGACCGGAATGGCGGAACTGGCCGAATTTGGACTTCGCGATAGGAACGAGCGAACGGGACCGATCAGTTTCAGAACTCGCTTATCCTGAAATAGGATGAGCGCTAGGAACTGTAGGATGAGGCTATATCATGCTGTATTTACATGAACTGGCAGCTTTAATAGTACGGCGCCCTGGACATATTACCATGTTAGGTTACCTATATTATATGGTAAACAGACTATACTTTATGGGAGTGAACTTATACTGCAATAGAGTTCACTTCTCACCAATTTAGCATAATAACATTCAATGCTTTCTAAGCGGTAGATTTCATACTATGAAACCTAGATCCTTCGTCCCGTGTGAACACCACTTTCTCTTTCCGATATGGAAGTAATGTAATTTGGACAAATATATTCGTCATGGTGCACAGGAGGGTTAATTTATTAGGGGGCCTTGCATTAAATTTCATGTTTCATTTTTAACAGTGTAGCGTTGCTTTTGTGACGATATATGTGTTTAATTATAATTCACGGAAAAAAATGTGGCATTGGAAGTACGCCATAATGGAGAATTATATACCACAGCGCTGGTGTAAAACGCAGTGGCGTTAAATCTACGCCAAGCTCCCGCATTCTCTATGCCAATCATGGCGTAGCATGTGTTGGCGTTAATCCAACACCAGCGCACTGGAGCGCTATTCGATAGGACTTAATGGACTAACAAGTTATGGCCGGGCGAACCAAATGGATCGGTTGAAATTCGTAATTTATTATTATTATAAAATATGAATTTCATAGCGTGTTGTTAATTGATTTTTTTTTATTTTGGAAGGTTAAAAACAAATATTGAGGTTAATCTGACAAATTAAATATACATACCTATATTTCCATCTCGCGCATTCTGATTATTCATATCTCAATTTGCAATGATTCCTTTTTTATGCCTAGAAGCAGGGCCAAATTTCTTAGAATGACAGTGATATCGGTAATTCTTGTAGATACGTAATCTATACCTTTTTTAGACAGTTTTAAATTTCAAAACTTCTTTCGATGATAAAACTAACATAAAAGAAGGTTGTAGATGTGAAATCTTCCTTCGATAGTGAACTCCCCTCGAAAGAAGGCTTCAGAGGTGAAATCTTCCTTCGATAGTGAAACTCTCATCGAAAGAAGGATTCAGATGTGAAATCTTTCTTCGATAGTGAAACTCTCATCGAAAGAAGGTTTTAGCTCTGAAATCTTCCTTCGATAGCGAAACTTTCATCTAAAGAAGGTATTAAATCTGATATCTTACTTCCATATAGTGAAACTTTCATTGAAAGGAGGATCAATTTATGGAATGTAGTATACTTTATTTCTTATGGTATACCAAAACTGAATAAGTAGCATAACTACAGAATGTGTATATTATTATGTATTGTATGCCGAAGCCCTGAATAATTAATTATAATTTCATGATGGATTCTTAAAAAAAAAATGTTGAAACACCTTCATGATTTTTAAAAAATTTTTAAAAACGCTGAGACGAAAACGACCCCTGTTGAGCCGCTAATTGTGCCGAAAAAAACGTTGAGCCAGTAAGAGTTACCTCCCTCAGATAGTAAAGCTAAGCAATTTTCAAGTAAATACAACTAACCTTTTTTTCCATGCGTATTTATAGCAAATACCAGCATGGATATTATTTAGCTGTGAGATATATCAACGCGGTATCTAAGCAAAGTACATTATAAGTAAATGTAAATGTAACATAAATTAAATATTTATACGAGTAATATAATATATTAGAAACAATTTATACACAACCTTAAAACGTTCTACAAATCTATCGCTACAGTTTGAACAATTGAGTGACATATGAGGATACATTAGTTATACAATATATTTATTATTTATTTCTATTTTACAATGCATATCGAGTTGCTACATAATCGGTAACATTTTTCCGGATAAGAAGACAAGGACTTACTTCTGGTATTGTGTTAAAATCTATTATCTTTTTTGAAGATTCAATTACTTCATATGCGTGAAAATGTTCAAAAAATCCTAAAGTTTCGAACGAATTCACTACAAAATATACCTTACTCTTAAGTTGCAAAATATGATTAATCCGAGCAAACTGTGGTTCATTTTCTTCACTTATCGCCGTGACTACAATTGTATCGAATTGATATTTTATTCCAGTTTTTTCAACCCATTTGTGCCACGTTATATTATTCCAGTCTTTTTTAAACATTGCAAACAGATTGATTTCTTCCTGCTGCGTTAAAGTAATGTTTCCAGATAGCAAATAATCATCTGTTATATTACGAGTGTTCAAGAAATTGTTTGCGCACACTTTCAATTGATTTTTTATGGCAATAGTCTTTATTATGTTCCGTCTTGATGAAGTTGCGTTGGCTACCATTTTAGCATTTCTGTGCTTCGATTCGAAACGCATCGACCACATATGCACTAGTGGTCCATTATTTACCATTATGGATGGATAATGAGTCATAAAATGATATTTTGGTTTCAGTTTACCAAATAATCGTTTATACATTTCATGATGCTCAGATATCAAATATTTTAATTGTTCACAGTGGTTACTTAACATTCTAGGAGATGTTATTATATCCACTATTTTTCTTAGTAATAAATAAAGGTTCCAAACCTCATTTTCCTCCGGAACAAGATCGCCAATGATCAAGCCAAAATACCGCACAAAACATAAATTTTCTGAAGCTGACATTTTAAGTTTATCTTTTAAGTGGTTTGGCATAATAGTTGGAATCGTGTTAGATTTTTCCAGTTGTCCATAATTGAAGGTTTCAAGTCTGGAATTTAGGATATTTAATGTGAACAATTTTTGATTAGTGATTAACTCGTTCAAAATAGCTAATAATGTGTAATTAGCAGAACCTTCAAAAACATCGTGCATGATATCAACAGATTTATTATTACATATATGAAATCCATTTACTTTATGAAACACGCACATTTCTTTAATACCTGTTAAACCATGATCACATTTTAGTAGGTCTTTATCATATTGCTGTGGAGTTCGTAGCAATGCTTTATCTTCGATAGTCATTTTTTCTCGAAGCTCTTTGTCAGCATAGCACATACGGCAACAGTAATTGGCGACAAAACTTTCAACTAATCCTAATACACTATTCAAGCCTGCATTGTCTCCCAACATTAACCCGAATTCAAAATATACTTGATATTCCTCAGTTTCGATACAAAGCTTTAAACCTTTGTCTTGTAAGTAATTCAACTCGTCTATTAGTCTCTGAAATATAGCCTGATTACCGAATGCCTTTCTATCATTAGAAAAAAATAATTGCACTAAAAATATATTTTCTAATCGAGATAATAAATTGTTTGGAAGACATGGTATCGACGCATAAACGGCGCCTATTTTGTTATTTCCAGCATGACTTCCAAGCGCATTACCCACTTCAACGTCATCAAAAAAAATAAAAATAGGTATAACCATATGATCATTCTTGTGAATTTTATTTCTCCAAAACTCACCTTGAATGAAGTTTGATATGATTTTTTTTTCTTCGAGCAATAAATTCATGTAATTTTTTAAAATATGAAATATTCCAGGCAAATGCAGAAATGTTGTTAAGGAATCTGTGAGCGGAATGTATTGAGCCGTAACATTGTCAGTTGTTAAAACCACCGAACCACTTATTTCTTTCTCCGTTTGAGTTGAACCAATTATACACTCTTGTGGCAAAACGAAAGCGCAATTTTCTGAATAGAATTGAAATCTTTTATATTCAGTTGAAAATTGATTGAATGTTACTTTCGTCCCTTGCAGAATGTTATTAATCATTACTCTTTCCGTAATATTTTGTACTTCAGAATCAACTTGCTGCTGTATAAAAGGAATATATGAAAGTTCCAAGAAATGTTGAAATTCTTCTATAACTATCTGTACAACATTTCTTGGAATAAAAGAATTGTTGTACAAAGACAAAGTAAATTTCGCCATTTCGTTTTGTAAATCTATATTTTTTAATATCGAAGTTGTCATTTTAATGACAAAAATTGTTCTACTATTCGCAAAATATAGTAATTTTATGAACAATTATACGTATTGCAATTTATATTTATTTATATTTAAGTGTATTGTAATAATAATAATAATTAATTGTTAGAAATTGTTTTTAAGTTGCTAATAAACCTGGCAACTGCGGTAAATGAGGTATCGGTTTTTAAATTTATGCCGTATATAAATGTCTGCAAAAATGTCCATATATGCTTGGCTTCTTCTGGGTACTTTGCCGATAGCGTAAAAAAAATTTTGAAGCAGCCATCAACTGCGGCCAAGGGCGATGAAAAATTGTGAATTTCGTCGTTCACAACTACAAAACATGAATTGATGTCAACCAATGGCCCAACGACGACTGGATATGGTTGAACAGTCAGTTTCTCGTGGGCATGTAATTTTTTTTTTTTTTCTTGAAACGGTGCCAAGTCTTCAATGTTCTACGAGAAAATATTAGTTAATTACTACTCCTGCATTAAGTTACATTAAAATTACATTTATAAAATAACTCAAACCTCAATGTGCAAGAGAAACGAATCTGTTATGTCCTGTAGAGTCGGTCTCCAGTGGTCACCTGCCTTGCTTTTTCTATTAATCTGCCCCAACAGCTTAGGCAACAACAGTAAGCTAAACAGACTTGGATTTTCTACAAGAAAAGAGAATTGAAATACCTACGATGATTTATATCATTTTATTTATTACTATATAAAAATATACTAACCATCAATAAAAGACTTGTCTATTGACGGAAAAGTTGAGGCAATTAAGTCTTTTTTTTGTTTTCCTAAAGTTAGGACTTTTCTGGAGACTGATTCCCAATTGTTCAGCAGCTTATTATCTGCATCTCCATACAAATGTGTAAAGTCAAGCTGCAACTAAAAAATAAAATGCAGTATAATTATATATACAAACTATCACATGAATTTCGATCATTCATTTTCTTCCTTTAAATAGTTCATTTCAGTCATCCTTTCATTGGTTCATTAATTCATTCCTTCATTTTATTCGTTCATCCCATTCTTTCCTAGCAAACATTAATTGCAAAAAAACATATACGGTCAATTCTTTTAAACATTGGCTGAAAAGTTACATGACAAGTCTTTTAAGCGACATGGTTTGTAACTCTTTGAAGGGTGAATTTTTCAAGAAGATAATTTTGAACAAAATCAATATATTTAATAGTTTTGTCAATCGCTGAATACAAATCTGATGTTAGTTTTTAAAAATTAAAAATGACGAATTCAATACAGCGGAGAACAATTTCAAAATTTTGAATTTCAGATTCATAGCCAACCATCCTAAAAAAAAACATGTAGGAATTAGAGTAAAATTTGCAAAAAATATTAAATGTTTGTCCAATATATTGGATCCGTCATTTTAATTTTTTTAAAAATTGACGTATTCGAATTCAGCGATGTCTAAAACATCAGATACGTCAGAATAAAATATATGTATAGTGTAGTCCAGCTCTCGCCCATAATAATATTTGAGCATAATAAATACTGCATGTATAACATTTATTGTAATTAGTCATAAATAATACCAGACTGAATCCTCCCGAGGATTTAAGAAAACGAAAATTTTTATAATATTCCTCTATCGAAGTTCCATCCAAAAGTGATTGGCGCTCGGCAAAAGAAGCTGTCCAATTGTCTATTACACCATCTGTTATTGCAATTTCTTTCTTTAAAAATTCGATTTTATCGTCTACCCTAACAGCCGCAGGAACCGACATTTCTGTAAAATTCATAACTAGAGGATAAAAAGATGTCTTTCATAAACAAACATGTAGAAATTTATACAACCTTTGGGAGCACCTCGTCTTTTAATTAGTCCCAACGGAGCTAAAACTCTTCTAATATTTGAATATTTTTCATATAATATACCTCTTGCACGAATTGGCCCCTTAAAGCCTTTTGCAGCAGGTATATAATAGATATCGACACTTTCATTCTTGAAAAGGTCTACAATTTGTTGTGATAATTCAAGGAAACGTTGTTTACTAATTCTAAAAATATAATTCGACAAATAATAAAAATATTATCAATATTAATGAATATGTATTTGTACTACTGCACAAATGTGTGAAAGTTTTATAAAAAGTAGTATATACAATTTCAATTTTCTATTTCCCGCATAAATATTTGCCTACGTATCGGATTTGAAACGGATCAGGAAGCCGTACCACGCATGCATTTCGGATCCGCGACGGATCAGGATGTTACGCAACCTCGGGTCCGTGTCGGATCCGGATTCTGCAGGTCAGATGTGCGAGATCCGTTCCTGCCCCGACCCTGATTAAGGCGCCAAAATTCGGCAGTCGCTGCTTGGCTCTCTCAAACATCGGTAGTAAGCTCTAGAAACTCGGGAGTCAAGCAGCTGTTGCTTGGCAATGGTAAACCAAATGGACAACCAAAGCTATCTACACCGAACAGCTCCGTATACCCTACTTTATCGACAAGCCGTGATTCTCTAAAAGGGCCCAAGCAGTGATAACTTGGCAATGTAAAGAAACCGTGGCTTTTAAATTTTCTCCGTGTAGGTATATGTAGCTTTAATTAGTATAATAGGTTTTTTATTTCAATTCCGAACGCCATATCAATTCAACACTCCTGAAAATATTCAGATGAGAAATCATATGAGGTCTCCATATGAGCATTTGGACTCATAAAATAAAAAAAAATCATTTCATTTATCTGGCATGACAAAGAGACTTTAGGTTACTTATCCGTAAGTGTCCCCCTTCTTCACACTCAAAAATGATATTTTTTATGCTCAAATTTACATGTTACTTACACGAATTCTTTATTATTTGTATATTCGTTTTCGATTATAATATCCCCTAATTTGGAACGATCAAGTTCTTTTTTTTGTTTATATTTTTCTAGGACAATACGACCACGTAGACTAGATTCTAATAACTTTTGGATAGGAGATTGTTTACTTATAACAACTTCTTCCACTACCACATTGTATGTTTCCATTTCATTTGTTTCATTGGCTATTAAAAATTCAAAAAGTTATATAATATTTTAAAAAGATATTAAATTATTATCTGGAAGAACCTTACGTGCGATTGTTTCAGAACGTCTGGAAGGAGAAATTTCTATTGAATTTTGAAAGGAATTGCCGTTTGAAGGATCCTGTTCTAATATTTTTTCACTTGCATAAAAGGGATGAACCACTGACATCTCATTAACATCACACTCCTTATTCGAATAATAAGCATCAAATTTTTCTTTGAATTTAAATCTTAACCCAATTTGAGGAATTAAGTCTTCAATCATCTTAGGGTCAAGACGATGAAAAACATATTCATCTATTGCATTTTCTAAATGATAAATAATAAGAATATGAATTATTAAATTAAGGTTGCAAATAAATATATTGCATATAATATGTGAATGACATTTATATCATTCTTAAAAATTTGCAATATTTACAGACTAAATTTATGAAAATAGAAATTTGAATTTTATTATATATGGAAAATTGACAACTTTACTGTTGTCATTACGTAAAATGTAGGCAATTAATTCAAAATATTAATTATTTATCTACAGAATTCAGAGCTTACATTTTGCATGTTCCACAAACACTAGGTTTGTGCAATGCCCTCACACAACAGTTTAGATTCCTGTGTTTCGCATAAACCATGCATGTATGGTTTTTCCCAAGCGAAGGTTTGTGTTGGGCACAAATTCACTTTTATAGAATTCAAAGTAAATACATGTGCACGACACATAATCTTACTCTGCTTTTGTTTACTCAAAAATAATTAAGCAGTGTATGTGAGTAAGTTCTAGCAAAGAAAAATTAATAAGTAATAGCAAAAGAAAATTATCTAAAATACGATGCGCATTAAGCGATTGGGTGCGAGAATATATATTTTACTTTGACAGATTAACTCTCAAACTCATAATTCAGATTAATCTGTCAAATCAACAAACTACCACTCTACTTTCTAATCCCAACACTTAGCTTTTTCACTTTATTATTTGACATTTTTCACATTTAACAATAAGTGATACTTATAGCGAAGAAATCAATTCTTATAAGTGCAGAGATATCACATTAAGGCCTTTATATCTCACAAAATTAAAGTAGTTGATTTGGCAATTAATAGTGTAATTAAAATGAATTAAAAGCAAATATAGGAAGAACATCAATTAAATAGAAATTGTAAAATTAAATATAGCAAATATTGAAAGTATAGGTTATGTTATTTACAGAGAAGTTTTACCGATACGAATAGTATTTACACTTATTAAGGTTTGTGTCATACATTATACATTCATTAATATTTAATATTTGTTTAGTCTATATTACATTGAAATTAGTTTAATTCCACTATACAAGACCAAAACCGCTATAATTGTTAGGTATAAAGATATTGTTGGGATCTTTGCTCTTATAAGAACCATCGGTTGAAATTTATTAATATAAGTGCACAGATTATTAAAACCTATATCACTAACAAATTGAACATAGCTGACTTGGCAATGTGTAACAGAATTAAAAACAATTATAGAGAAACATGGAATAAATGAAAATGAGAATAATAAATGTACACAAATGTAATAAGTCAAAACTCCATACGCCTCGGTTAAGTTTTAAAGATATAGCCTATGAGTTCAATATTCGTTGTTTAATTTCATATTTGCTTATTCATATATATACTTATGAAGAATATACATATTTCTGTAATACATATAATTTACTAAACGTTTTATCAAGATGACTGCAGTTTATGCATATTACATTTGTGTTCATGATATTTTCATCTCGTATGATATATCCCATTAATATTTAATTTCTACTCTTTCTATATTTATTCTTAATTAATTTCATTTCATTTTATTACACATTACCACGACAATTATAAAACATTTTTCGGTTGAGGAATGGTAAAATTAAATTATTATTTTTATATGTTACTACACTCTTCTCACCGAAACGCACAATATAACCTAAAATTTATTTTCTCACCTTCGAAAACGTTTGTTAGAACTTCTAAATTGGAAGTTACTAACCACCTTTGCACAAACGTATCCATGGACTCCCCAATTAGAACAACTAATATACACTTGATGTACCTAAATTTAATTCACCAATTTTAAATATCGACCGACCGGCGGAATTAGGGACGACTTCAAAGTTGAACTGTAGAATGTAGATTCGTACTTCTCGTAGAGCCACTTTCGAGACCCATGTGCACAGCACACTAGACGCGATCACGTGACATCGCTATAGGAGTGCAAGTTACGACTCGGCTTGGCGTGAAATTTACGCCACTAATCTGTTGGAATTACCCCAACATGGCATAACTGTATCACTTATGAATGTCGTTCTTGTTATGCCAGAACTTGGCGTACTTTCAATGCCACATTTTTTTCCGTGTTATTACTATATATGCTCAGTTTTGCTTCCTACTAAAGGAGGTAATTACAGTTTGATTGATATTCAAGAAACATATCAGAGATATATAAAGTTACTTTCACGTTTCAAAATGTCTTTCGAAGAGGAAAAGTACTACCTTCAGAAACCGTAGGGACCTTTGTGAAAATAAAGTTATTTCCTGACGTTATCTGACCGTAAATATAGTAAACAATTATTTTATTCGGTTTTTCAATATTAAAATTTTATAATTTTTGAATAGCCACTATAACTTGCCGTGCTGGGGTTCTTTTAAGATCAAGCATTCGAATCCAGCATGACAATACTCTTCAGGAAGTTATTACCGGGTTCTTGCTCATAAATTTCGTCAGTCTATATAATCTGTGACGTTGACATTAGTTTAACAATTTAATAAAAACTATTAATGTAGGGTACCAACTTCTAACTATTTACTCCATTTCAGTTGAACTTCGCTAAATCTCGTTAATGATGCCCGAATGGAGTAAATGTGCCCTTAATGGGAAGATGCAAAACATGAATTATCCTAGTACTACCGAGCTTTCCCCGTCCGACGCAATTGTCGAAATTTCATCACCCTCGCTCGAAAAGTCGTAAATGCGTTCACGCGAATTCGTAACAATAACACGCGCACGCAGATTTCACAATCCGGTAATCCCGAACAACGTTGCCAGTCACAACTTTGCGTATAACTAGACGCACATCCTCTTCTCCTCGTGGATGCCTGCTTGTCGACGAGAGTTGTTGTACGTTACTCGCTTTTCCATTGCGAAGCGTAATAACGAGGGTACATGCACAGCCCCAGTGTAAGAAGTGCTTCAAACTACGCCGTTTGCTCGTGAAACTTGTAACAGCCAAGATTGCGGCGTTTGCAGTCGACTACGCAGGTACAAAAGTGAGAAGGTTACAGTTTCGCCCAGCCTTTCCCAATGTCGGGTACTCATGGAGCATATAGTTCAAACCGGCCAATTTCTCCGAAACGGGATCGTTTCCTCTTTGAGCTCGGAATTGAATTTGACGCAAGCCAGATCTGTTAAGCTTCACTTTCTACACAGCTGCGTATTGTGGACGGCCAGTCGATAAGTATATAGGTTGCAGAGCAGGCGCGAGAAAGTTGCTTCGTCTTTTGTTAAAACTACACTTTTCGGCTCGAAAGAAACGATATTGTAAGATTCTCCACATTGCTACCTTTGAGGATACGGGAAAGCTCGTCTTCGATTATATCGGCGTATTGGACTGATATTTTCATCGACTTTTTGCTAAAAAGTGGATAGTAAATTCTTTTAGACTAAAAGTATTTAAAAAGTTTTGATGTATTGCAAAAATTTATGTTCACCGATTTCTTAAAATCATCACGACAGTTTGACAACTATCCGGCTACAATACAACAAATAATTTTTTTTTTGTTCTACGAACCCAACTGTAGATGATCTGCAAAAGTAATTTGTATTAGTAAACTGCCACTGTTAGAATGCTGCATTTGGGTTGCGTTAGACTTTTGCTAAAATTGCTTCCAGACAACATATCCAAATCTTCTTAAAAATCAGAGATTTATGGTGATGGTCTTAAAACCGACAGTCGAAAATCCGACAAACTAAAAGCCGACAGTCAAAGAGCCAACAGTCGAAACGCCGACACTTCAAAAAATGACTGTTCGCTTGTCGATTTTTTTTTATATGTCCACTTTTTACTGTCGATTTTTTTTACCAGTCGCCTTTTTGATTTGATGATTTTTCGATCCCCACCCCACAACGACTAGCGGACAGCCATTTTTTGAAGTGTTGGTTGGTTAGTATCAGCTTTTCGATTATAGGTCTTTTGACTATCGTTTTTTTTTAACCGTCGTCTTTTTTATTTGTCGGCTTTTCGATCCGCACCCGAAATTTACACTTCGATCGGTTTACTTGTAAGTAGACTGTGTACCATTAATATCAGTGGTTGAGAAGTGTCTTTCAAATATTGATCCTGGTCGTCACAAGCACGAGTCATGCAAAATGGTCAAGTTGTCTAGAGAAGGTCGTCGTACCCGAAAATACTGTTTAAAATCCAACGAAGGTTATTCGATGAAAACGACAAGCCCCTGGACTTCTTTGGCTGTAACTCAGCAAATTATCAAATTTTGAAATGTAATTTTAGAATATTTCCTGTAGTATTCTAAGGATAATAATGCAATCAACTTGATTAATTGTAAAATGTTCACATACTAAGAATCCATACTCATAGGATTTTTCCAGTAGCAGCCAAATATGTAAGCAAAAATATTGAATTGAACTTACTTTGTGCACAATTTGGAGGTTAAAAGAGTAAAATCGTGTTTCAGGACATTTTACTGTTTTTTTCCAAAAGTAGCCATAACGAGTTTGAAGTGATTTGAATTTCAAAAAGTTTGTCGGACATATTGAATCCGCCATTTTATATTTCTTGATTTTTTACGTAGCATCCTATAGTTCAGATATGAAAAATGTAAAAACAATACGATTGTTACCCTTTGACTTTTTATCAAAAACTAGGTCTACGTCATTATTATGTCGTTCATATATTTGCATTCTGCGGGAAAGTTACTATTAGAATTGACTCTTCCTGTCGGGACAACACCATTTTTGGGGGCTGTGAATCGACGCTCAAAATGCCTGAAATTGGATTTTTTATCTCTTTCACTGTGAATATCTCAGAAATTAGAGCCAGTTGGATATTTTCAGGGCCATATTTCGATTCTGGAGCCAAAATCTTACCAGAATCGACTTACTCATAGGGACATGATAGTCTCAAATTTTTGTTGAGTTAGGTAATTTTCCTCAAATAACTCAATCACGCAGAAAAAATTGTTGTGAAATATTTAAAGTAATTATTATGATTTAATAAGTATCCTGATAAGTATTGGCAAAATTTACCATGGAAGGAATTCGACTTGGGGGCTGGGGTTTGTAAATGTCGAAAATCACGTGGGAACGTCACCTAATTCTTTGAACGTGATTACTTACATTATGCTTAAGTAAATTTATTTATTATGATTAATAATAACTGCAATCCGTCCGACTTAATCTATGAGCACCTGGAAGGAGGCTCTAAAGAGGTTATGCTAAATTAATATGTTTTATTAACCTGGACAAAACTCTTCGGCGGGAACTCCATATTGTTTATGACGTCAGTTGACTTGATCAGGCGTATTTCAACAGCTAATATATTCAACTTTCATTCGATAGTGTATAATGTTTTAAGGAATTTAAAAAATTTATACTTCTACCTATTAAACTCTCGTTTCTCAATTTAAAGAAAACTATCAATTAAAAATCTTTCACTTCCTGTCTTCTGAAGAGGCCCTATCATAAGAGTCGATGTTAAGGTCGTTATACCCTGAGGTATACTATGCTTGACAAAGATATTCAATACCGCTTGCAAGAAATTACTTTTTATTATGAATGATATTGTTGATAAGAGAAAGTATTACTATGCTTTAAAAAATTGAAAACTGCACAAATAATTTGTTAAACAACTTTTGTTAATGACTCAAAAATTCATCTTTTCGTCAGTTACGAATTTTTGAAAAAATCAATGGATCTTAGCGAGTGAGGCACATTTTTTTCGAGCAATGTCAAACATCTCTGTATATTTAAAAGAAAATGTTATTTTTCATAATTTCTGATTAATTTTAGCGATCAGGTAAAAAGGTGGTTGTAGAGAATATGTTTCTCGAAACAATAAGTCGTCATTATTTAAAATTCATTCAATCCCAAGAACAATAAAACGTTCTCCCTTCAACAATGTCATTATTTACTACAATGTAAAAATTAGTTTCTTGAAAACGTTATTATTTCACATTTTTTTGTGCGATAACCGACCTTCAAATTTAATAGACAGTTTCTTCTGGCCCTTCATTGTTCTCTCACACATGTAGAGTATTTCTTCGATTTTTTAAGAACCACCTTAATGTATTATTTGGTTGACATTGTTGTCCTCTTATAACTACAGAAAATATTTTGTTAATATTAAATTTCAAAATTTTGAAAATTGGCCGAGTTACGGCCACCGAAAATCCAGCACCTCAATTGTAGAGTAGCGAAATGTACGTATTCTGCTTTGCTTTTTTCTGTTTGTTTTCACGTACTTTCAAAACGCTGTTCAAGAGTTTGACTAGTTTTTGTTGGCAATGAGAATTAACTATCTGGATCCAGCAGTTTCTTATGACTACCTTGTTTTATGCACTTTCCTTATTTGCTATGGATTGACTTACAATTTTAGGAGGACTCCGAAATTAATGCGTCTGTAGGGCTGATGTAAGATCTTCCCAGAGGTTTCACTTCTAGAAGCCACAGCTGTCTCTTCACTCGAAGGTTTGTTTTTGCGTAGATTGTATATTGAGACCAATATCGACGTTTTGGTGTCTGTTTCTCTTGTATTATGTACGACTATCGATCAGCTTGTTGCTCCCGCTCTATTAATACTTATTTCGGCTTTAGATTATAAGATTCATATTTTTCATGAACATCGGATATTTTTGTTAGAACAAGTTCCTTTACTTCTCATTACTCGATTCCTAGTTTTGTTTCGTGTCTTTTTTCGTCGACTTATTGTTTTGGGTAAACTTTTAGTACGTGTTAGGGAGTATCTTCTCCTTCATAAATACATGCTTCAACTTGCTTTAATCCGAATTGGTCCAGATTTGTTATGTATCATCCATGTCCGGTTTGGAATTCTGCAGTATAGCGATTATTTCAGTGCTAGAAAAAGTGTCGAACATTATTTGGTAATGGTCACAATGGTTTCTGTTACTAATGGGAGATATCGAATATCCAATAGACACACTTAACAAAATTGAAAGAACGCGTCTTTATTTAATAGATTTCGAATGGCGACGAATTACCGAAGTTACCCGTGTGACGAATCGAACGCTTCTGCCGCGGCGTCGAAGCGAACCGTACAGCATGGATCGCGATGTTAAAAAAATGAAGATCGTCGCTAAGCAACCGTACACGTCTTGAAAGTTCGAAATTGAAATGTGTTTAAAGTCAGCCTTGAGAGTTTGAACGTCCTTGTCTTTTTCCTTCAAAAGGAAATGTCTGTCTTTTACCTCCAAGAGGGTACGTCTGTCTTTATTCCTCCAAGAGGAATCCCTTGTCTTTGCTCCTCCAAGAGAAGTTCCTAGTCTTTACTCCTCCAAGAGAAGTCCCTATGTATTTCCTTCCAAGAAGGAACATTCCTCCAAGAGGAACCACCGACGTCTTCTATCCACGAGATAACGAGTATCTCCATTCCTTCGAGAGGAACCACAGTCGCATTCTATGCACGAGATAATCAGTATCTCGATCCCTTCGAGAGGAACCACAGTTCCATTCTATACACGAGATAACATGAATCTCCATTCCTTCGCGAGGAACCACAGTTGCATTCTATATACGAGATAACATGAATCTCCATTCCTTCGAGAGGAACCACAATTGCATTATATCTATGAGATAGCATGTTTCTCCATTCCTTCGCGAGGAACCACATTGTTGTACGTCAGGTCGTAATGGTTTAAACGTTAAGCTTAATAACTTTAAATACGCTATCCAAACTGTACTCGCCCGATTCTTACATTAAAAACCGAATATAATTAACCGATTCGTCACCATTCGTGAAGGGCCCGTACATGATAACCTATAGGCACCCTTCTTGCGTCTGCAGCCGACTTCCTTTGAGGAGTACCCCCATTCGGGTGTGCAATGGTGTAGGGAAAACTGCAGAAAAACCTACACCGGGTACCGCAAACTTATAAATTAACGTTCCTGCAATTATGTATGCAACATTTAATAATAAATACT
Organism: Trichopria drosophilae; assembly: GCA_030407085.1. Classification (NCBI taxonomy): domain Eukaryota; kingdom Metazoa; phylum Arthropoda; class Insecta; order Hymenoptera; family Diapriidae; genus Trichopria; species Trichopria drosophilae. Next base: position 42,106,326 of record CM059584.1, read on the forward strand.
AAATGTCTAAGAATTACCAAATTAAGATTATAAACTTAAATAAGTGATATCGTTAAATTTAAGGATTTACATAAACTGCATAAAAATAATCACCTTTTCAACAATTGTATGCAAACATAAGAATAAATTGGATTTACGAAAGGGAATAATAGTAGCCCATATTAGTAAATATTAACTGTAATATTAACTGTGATATTAAAACCATTTGTATTTTGGATTGTATAGAAAAGCGAAACGACTTGATATGTAACAAGAGTCGTTTGAAACTTTATCTTATAGTGCAACTTTTCCTAAATAAAAAAATTTGTTTATTGTGCGTATATTTTTGGAATATCGAAACGAAAAACGTCCTTGTTTGGGACAAATCAAAACAGGCAAGGCAAACAGGAATATGTACAGTTGCAAGTAGAAATATTTGCTTTTCCTTTATTTTTTATATATCTTTTATATATCTTTTGTTTATGCTAAAGATTGTAATTATAGATTAAACTGCGTTTTAATGATGTTAATATTAAGAAAATGGTACACTTATGTTAGCTAAGAAACAGATTATACCCTTTGACATGTGTCACATGTGTCAATATGCAAACATTTACGATTCTATAAAAATCAATCTAAATTTTCACTCTGTAAATTACACATAATTAAGCATTATGCAAAATGTTTAGAGATTTTAGATCCTGATTCTCTTAAGTATCTATAAAATTACATTTTAAAAATATTTATTTTGCAATTATATAGGTTATTTTGATTCAAGAATAGTTCAGATACGTAGAAGTAGATACAGTAACTAATATACGTAAAAATTAGTTTATACTGTAAATAACATATGCAAATATTAACTTAAAATGATCTGATATTGTTACTTAAAATATTTAAAGTAATACGCACTTGCTATTTTGTGTATATTGTGTTGTTTTAGTCTCAGGAATTTTATTTCAGTAAAAATTAGACGAAATTTATTAAATTTATGTTCCGTACCATCTAATTTGTCAATGAGAAATAAAATAGTTGCGTTCGGATCATTTCGGTATTTAGAATAATTATTGATTAAAATCAACACTAAATAATAATGGATCAAAATGTATTGTCTAAGTAATGACACCGTTTTCAATTATGTCTTCAAAGTTAATAAAATCTGTACCTAACAAAAATAAATCCATTTGCAACTACCCTTTTTATTTTGAATTAACATTCACATTTATTAAACCGTCAACAAGAGGGTCCCCAAACATTACAAAAAGTATGCAATTGACACGAATTACATAATTACATTATTCTAAAATATTTCCAATCATACAATTATTATAAATAATTTATATCACATACATTCAAATTCTGATTGATTCAAATTTGCAGATTATATCCGTAATTAAAAACAACCTCATATTTAAGATTTCATTAAAACCTCATTTCAAGCTGCACTCATTTACCGTACCGTAAGAACCACACAAAAATATTGCATGTGCATTCTTTGTCCTTATTAAATTCCTGAGTATAATTTTGATATCCTCGCAAAGTATAACTTATAATCATAAATATAACGGAGAATTCTATATTATTTAAAAACAGAAATGTAGACATAAAGTCGTCAAAGAATTGACAATGTAATAATGATTATTTCACCTTTTCTCGTCACTTTTAACACAAAATATGCACACGGTCATATGAACTAGATTTAAGCTCGTTGAAGGAACTCATTAATGATCATCAACCTATCATCAATTTCCATCACAATTTCTATATGTCACTTCTAATAATTTGAAATAAATTACACATAAGGGACATTAAGGTTAATAGAGATAGCCATTATTGGATCTTTTATCTTCTGAGATTTATGAGGAAAATCTTATTATATATTAAGATATTATAGTTCAAAATAGACTATATCACACAGGGAATACTAAAGGCAGCAAGAAGTTTACATTTCCAAACAGTGTCATCATTGGTAGAAGATTATTGATCTCAAAATACAGAAAATGAAAAAAGTGGGTTACAAAATATTATTTAAAAATGGATTCATAATTTATTCCATTTGATTTTTTAATTTACACTTTCAAATGTTAATCCTTTATTTAGCGCGGTGCATTACCTAAAACTAAAAATATAACTATTTCCTGATTTTTTGGCTTCACATTCTGTAATATAGTTTTGAAAATGATTTTTTACCCCTTTCACCTTCAATATGGTAAAAATTAGGTCTGTATTAATATATTGGCGTACATATTTCGATTCTGCGTAAAAACTCCTATCGGGATTTTTGTTGTGCTGTGAATAGATGCTTCAACTGCCTGAAATCGAATTCTTTTTACCCTTTTGGCTCTTACTTGTAGGACAAGATGAAATTCTTAAATTTTTGTTGGACCGTGTTATTTTACTTGGAAACAACAATCAGAACAGCATTCTATTTTAGTTAAAAGTGTGATTCCTGCATACATTTTCGAAAATAGAATAATCTGAGTAGTTTTCTGCATATTTCCAAATCTGTGTATTATTGTACAATTATACTTATGCTATTTCTAGAAATTCCATCATTCTCTATTTAGTATGTAATGGAAACAAGATCGAAAGTATAAAAAATACGACAATATAATCCTTTATTTATGCCAAATACAAATTTAATTTTGTTTAATTTATACGGATTATCCTCAAAGGTTTATTTATAATTTAAATTCCGACAGGCACGTGTTGAAAAATAAAATACGTTTTCAAATAAAAAATACCGCTGAGGCGTTATCTATTCTCTATCAATCATGCTCAACACTGAATCGTATTTACACGTACAGATATTCATCTTGCTACACTTGCAAAATTCAATATTATATTTTCAATGCCCGTAATGTACGCGCTATCTTATTCATCTGTGGCTAAAATGGATTGGCGATAAAAATAGTAAATTCAAACTGCAGGCCATATAAATGAATTTACACCATCCCTTTATATTTTTTTGATTATTTGGACCTTTTCATATGTGCCTTCTGGCTGGAGCAGTACATTTACCAGTACGATTCTTTGCTTTCACTGCTCTAGCATTATCAGCCGCGTGATCATTCACACTTATCGGTTTTTTACTTAAATACACGTTCTTCTTCCTTTCATCTTCCAGTCGAGTTGTCTTTATCTTTTACTTCCACATCCTTCATTCTCCTTCTTGCCTGGCAGTACCTCCTTTCTTCTTCTGGTCGCATGTAAGTCCCTCTTGAATCTACCTGAAACGAATCTATCTGAAATGAATCTACCTAAAGTAAATCTATCTAAAGTGAATCTTTCTAGAGTTATAGAGTTTTTGTATTTTCTCTTTTTCAAAACGCTTTCCTTTTCTGCCCTTCGCCTTTTTCGTGATCACTGGTCCCTCTTCGATAAAACATTTCCTTTCAATTCCCTTTCATCCGCAATGTATACAACCACCCTTATTCAGACTCGCATCAGCCTTTCCCGATTATTGACTTTTCTTCTCATGTCCTGCGAATTTGATTTCTGGCTTAGGCTGATTCTTTTTCATTGCGATTTATGCGAGCGCGACGGAAGAAAATTGCATTCTCACAAATTCTCATTTATATAGGCATTCATTTTACTGGAATTGAAGAAACCTTTGAAGATAAGTTTATTTGAAGATTATTATTAATACTTATTAAACTGTATAAAATGTTATTGGCAATAATTTGTGCCTATTTCTCCACCATTTTTAATAGACTTTGCGTACAATTTTGTAGCAGTGTCATCAATAAAAAATAAAAAAATGTATTTTAATGTAAATTGGTGGTATTCTAACCCTATCTAATAATACTTATTAATCAGCATAATTTCAGTTTTAAACACACATATGTAATTTAATGAAAATAACATATAATGCACATGTGTTTTTTAAAGTCGGTATATAAAAACACTCAAAACATTCGAAATTGATGAAACGAATGATTCGACTGAAATGTATAATGTTGATTTACCGGCGTTAGTAAATTATATGAAATTATGTGACATCATTGCGGAGTACGTCTGATGATGCTGAATGGCATGAATACTGTTTATCTAATGTTGTGATTAGAGCCTGCATTACATATTTTTTTTTTATATCGGATACATGGTGTCGATACCAGTCGTCATAAAAAGTTACCTCCATCATTTATGTTTGTTCCCCAACATACATCCAGGTACGTCATCGACCACATAATACAATAAAATAACATCCACTTCAACATCTTACGAACCCTCAAATGCGTGAAAATCAATTGATGATTCTATACGCGTACAAGTAGCAAGATAACTTCTTTAAGAGTTAAGCATAATTTTTCAGATAATTTTCTTCTACAAAGATTTAATTTTCTTTTTCATTGAATAATATGTGAAATAATTATTGTAAATTCTGCTTCTAAGAATTTAAAAATAAATAGAGAATTGTGAACTGAACGACAAGTTAAAAAACCTGTCACCAAACGAGATACCATTTTTATGCAGTGGCCAAAAGCTAAGTCATCAAATATTTCTCATTAGTAGTATGCAAATTTCGATACTAAATTAATGAATATACAACAAAAAAACCCAGTGAATAGATAACAATGTAGGTAAGTTTTAGGACCGATGTCAACAACATATAAAACATATCAATCGTATTGAAATATAGTTATTTCGTTTTTGAATTAGCATATATATTGTTTATATGATTTATTCGAAAAATAAAAGAAACCAATGTTGTTAGATACTATTAAAAAATATGTTATTAATCATTTAATTTATTCATGTTATTGAAACATTATATAAAATCACGATAAATGTAAGTATTAAATGTGGTAATAAAATTTACCATCCTTTCTTTAATCTCCGCGCATTCTTATGGAGCCATTTAGTTTATACATGGAAATCAGTAACTTAGAGAGAAAAGAATGTGAAATTATAAATACAAAATTTGTTACTTACAGTTTCAATTAAGATGTACACAATTTGCTGTGTACCTTACAATGCCGCTGTTTACCAGCGCTTAAATATATTATGGTGAAAACTATACTAAAAAAATCAACAATAAAAAAATTTTACTTTAGTTGAACAAAAGTAATTGTGATACTTTTTATTTTCACTTGCCTTTAATTTAAAAAAAAAAAACGTTATAATTCTTATTTAAACTTAACCAATTTGGAATAAAAGTTCATGCATCTTGCTGTATAAATGTACGTGTTTCCCATATTTACATTTTATCATCACGATTCTACCTTCACACGTTGGTATAAGTCGTACGTGAATTATTACATAGATGTTTAAATGTTTCAGGGAAAAATATTTTTGAAGACAATAATTATTGAACATTAGAAGCCGATGATGTCCAAACTTAGTCATAAATGTTATTGAATTGTCGCAAAAAATTACTGAAATTCACTCTGTATATTACAGAAACTGAAAAGAAGTACAAGATTTTAAATACTCTCTCGATAATAAGTTCAATCATAATTGGAGAGAATTAAATAAAAAGTATAACATTTTTCGATATCATCGATATTTAAGGAAAGTTGGTGCAATTGTCCAACGATTGTATTTTAAGTTCATATATTTATTTGTATTATTTGTTGAAATATTTTGAAAAAATTTATATACAAAATTAACGATGCTCTACTCTGTAAGTTCCTTGGAGTGAAAATTGAGCCATTCTTTTATTAAGAGTGAAATTTTCACTCTTAATGGAGTGAAATTTTCACTCTTAATGGAGTGAAATGTCAAACTTCATAGCGTGAAATTTTTACTCTTAATAAAATAATGGCTCAATTTTCACCCGAAGGAATTTAGAGGGATTGAAATATATAAAACATATAGGATGGAGTAAAAAAACATTATTAAATGTGATTTAACATAAGCCGAAGGACATAGTGGAACTGTGTTTCCAAAAATATAAGTAGTGATGTACGACAAGTCAACTGTCTTCTTTTAAAAATGTTTTCATTCGTAGTTTTAATAATATAATTAATTAAGGAAGGAGGCTGACATTAGAGCGTAAAGCTTTACCTACATTCAGTTTTCATCCATCTCAATCTATCAAATAATTATACGACGTATATATTAAGAGGCATATGAACATCATTTAATAATTTATGGTGACGTGTATGCGGCTGTCATCGGCTACCATTAAAACTGTGTAAAGTAAAATAGGAACATTTCATTCCAAGGCACATCATTCAAAACATGTTTAATTTCAATTTTATATTTATACGTGTTTGACAAAAATTATGGGCTCTCATTTGGAATACTAAAAAAGTCCAGTATTTTCTTCTTCGTGCTCTCTGAATTTGAAAAAGTGAAAAATCACTGATTCTCAGTGAACAGTCATTGATTGCCATAGTAAAAATGGAGCCACTAAAAGGCAGCGAAATTCCACTGTTTTAATCAATGAGATTTCACGGTTTTAGTCAGTAAAATTAAGTTGCTTTATGGGACAATAAAATTGGTTCACTCCTTAAATCGGTTAAACTTTAACGGGAAACAGAGGATTTCGTTCGCCGTTTCGCTGTTTACTTAGTGAATAGGACGAAAGTCAATGATTTTCGAATTGAGAGAGTGTCTGATCTGTATTATGAATTGTAAAATCAATAATCTTAGATTTTTCTACGTACTGTGTATTCGCGCGTATCATAGTAGTAGCCGTAGACAATTAGATTGATCGCATGGGCATTGTGCATCAAAATGTTTCTTATTTTTCTCTTTTAAATATCGCTGTTTATTTTTCAACCGATAAATATCTTATATTCCGATAGAATAAATGCTGCTATTTTTTCGTGCCCCTCTCCAAGCAAAGGATCCTTTTTACAGCTTTATGCATACAAATTTATTATGCCATCTTTTCTGATGATACCATTTCCTTTTAAACAAATTTGTGTTAAGTATACATGCAAAATATGGTCTGTAAAATAATTGTCAAGGTATAAATTATACGTATCCAGTTTTGTGCAGGTATCGATATCAGCAACTTTTCTGTCAAGTATGAAAATTGAAAAAAAAACAGACTGTACGTTTCCTTCATGTCGTGAGAGTTGGAAATACTATTAATAATTCAATTACATTGGTGGCTGATGAACGTCTACTGTTTATGAAAACACTTAAAATTTGGTCTCAGCACCCACAAAAAAGACGTGTATCAAGATTGGAGTCATTTCATTCTTGTCAATCGATTAAGTATATGCGACTATAGTTTTGAGAACAAAACTTGACTTTAGTAGCCTTTTTTTAGTTTCATTTTGAAATTTAAGTTTTTTGATTAGTCCTATCCTAAAGCCCAAAAATTTTTGAAATGATATTTATACCCAACTGAGTTATTCTAACAGCATTTTCCGATGCAGAATTCCAATGAGCGGTATACGGGCAATAAAATCGTCTATTCCGAAATTTGTTAGTATAATTAATATAATATAATCTTTAATTAGGCCTAATTTAAGCCCAAATCCTGAATAATATCTAATTTTTTATACTACATTTTAGTTGCATTGGAACCTATAGATTTCAGACTTTTCAATCGAACAAGGCTTCTTTTTATTACATCTTAAAACTAGCTAGCTATTGGTCTTAATTCTTATTTCTGAGTGTACCTTTCATGCTTTATTTATCGTTTACGAGTACCGACTTTTATAGGTCGTTTTGTAATTTTTATGCAAAATAATCCTTTTTTGTGATCATGTACGAAATGCTAACTCACAAAAAACTATACTCGGTATTGATAAGATATTAAAACTTAAAGATGTTTCATCAATTTTCCAAGCGGAGATATTTTACAACGAAAATTATTCACGAAATTTACACCGCTGTAAAGTGGTATATTCATTTCAGCGTTAAAAGTCCTATGTCGTGCACTGGTGATTTCGACACAACGGCATATGATTACGGTAAGACTCAACTCTATGGCGGGAGGAAGAGAAATTCGTATTTCCTGACCAGCATAACTATAAGTACGAAGTCGTGTCACGTTATAACTAAACTTTAATATAGCTCAGCTATACTACCAATATGATTTTCCTCATATTATAACTTCTATATATAGAAATGATTTTACGTCCTTTTGACATGGAACTTATTCATTTAAATCAGAACGTCAAAAACCAGTTGAGTTAGATGAAGCAAAATTAATAAAAAATTAGGAATACCAGAAGAATACGTGATCATCAATGTAATGAAAATCATAACAATAAAAGAATTTGAAAAAGAACAATAAAAAAGTAGAATTGAATTGGTCATTAATGTTACAATTTGTTACTAGTGAGTTTTTTATTTATTCCGTGGTAGCATCTAATAAGGTCCGCATTATATGTATATATCCTCCCAGGCCTTTTACGGCAAATCAAGGGGATATGAAGCTTTTTAATAGTAATGCATAAACAAATAATAGTAGAGTAACTTATTTTTAAAACATGCCTAACCTGCATATATTTCTGAACATATCTGACGGTGGATTTGAACCAAGGATGGAGAAATATTCGACCTAAATAGTATTTTCTTTTCTAGTTCAACACTCCAAACATTCCTGAGTACTTGGTTCTAAAAATCAAAATAATCTTTAGAGCCCTTTTTAAAATATAATCGATTTTCATGTAGTCTATCGAAGTTGTTGTGACTTTGCGAGGCTCTCCGGGACTCAAATTTTTCTGAAACAATACAAATAACTTTTTACGCTCTACAACTTTCTCATATAAGCAATTTCGCTAACTATTGAGCAAAAAGTTAGAGGAGAGTGTTTTCCTTCTTTTGTCCGTCTAACATTAGACATTATTCTACTGTAAAAGTTTTCAGTTCACTTATTGTCAGGCAACTTAATGGTAACTGAATGTTGTCAATTCTGTCAAAGCTTGCTTTAGTAAGTCGTTACATTCTCATTATAGCAAATACATAGATAATTCTACAAGCTGTTATTTGGACCTGTAAATTTCAATTACTCCTAAAGTGCATTGTATTTTCCACATGTTACAGAATTTTTTAACTAAGTATATTCAGCGCACAAGCCTTTCAATCATTTCATTTTAAATTTGAAAATATTTGATTTAAACATAAAGTTAGTGTAACGCATGCCAAATACAAACTTTACTTGTTAAAAGCTATTTTTGCATTTAAGGATCATATTTTAATGCAAATATTGACAAATTAGTAAAAATGTAAACAAATATTATAATTAGTTGTAATATTAAAGTATTATTATTTCTATGATGTTGCAATAAATTAGAAACGATAAAAGAAGAAAAAATGCCTATTATTACGGTTTCTCCAACTTTTTTTCTCAATAGTTAGCGAAATTTCATATCCGAGCCAGGAAAGAAAATCATGTAGAGCTTGAAAAGAGCTACATTCTTCATCCGTTATTTGTTTTGTTTCGATAGAATTTGAGTCCAGAAGAGCCCCGCAAAATCGCTACAACAACAATAGATTTGAAAGAAACGATTTTTTAAAACAGGCTCTATCGATTATTTTGAGTTTTGTTGTAAAATACTCAGGAATGTTCACAGCATTGAACTGAAAAAGGTAATCCCATTTAATTACAGAAATATTTCTTCAACATGAACCTGTTTATGTACATTAAGAAAAAACTTAGTTTCAAACATTAAACATAATCATTATTTACCAAATTATAATTACTCTGTGTTTAATGTTATGCTTTCATTCATTATTGGTTCTCAATTGGTTAATTCGCCAACAAATGTATCTTTCGAAAATTGACTGTGCTGTTTTTCTTTTACATAGAATCATTATACTTCACAGGTCAAAAAGTTAGGTATGGATATTCGCTCTACAATGGTAGCTCGGTCGTCAAAATTGAATGATCCGATCAAAAGTTATGAACAATAATAAAAACCCGCTGCACAAAAGTTGCCTCGTCTCTACTTTTGTTTTTGCTGGTGAATTAATAAAAAGTAGCATTTTAAGTAACCTGCAGGTGCATTTAGTTCTATATTCTTAAGTTTGAAAACATCAGATATATAGCCACCTACATTTTATTAGTCTTATATACTTCAAAAATTAGCTTCTTATGTTAATTTTTGCCAGGTCCTTCAAAATGAAAGAACTCAACAACACTTGCATAAGGATGCTTTTTGGGCTTAAATTTCAGAGAACAGTACTCTTCGTCTTGATTCGCAAAGGGTGTAGAGAAACCATATAATGTACACAAGCAGCAAAGTCGGTATTTTTTTATTTTTTGTTTTATTTATTATTTAACGGGCGGAATCACCCTTTTACTCAATGATTGCCATCTAATTAATTGTAAGATTTTGCGAGAACTGCAGATCGACTTAAGAAGCCGTACCTCACATTTGTGTATGAAATGTAGGAACATCAGAAACCTACACCAAGTACAGCAGCGGTCATGAGTCGATTTCCACCAGATAAACAGTGTTGCGAAACGTAAACAAGCAGTGGTATTATATAGATCCATCCGTAACTGGTTTTAAGCCTATATTACTCCTGCTCTTTTATCTTGGGAATAATTCTACATACATTATGTTCTTGTAAAAATGCACTTTTGTAGAATGCGTTCAAACCTGCAATACTCTCAATCACATTACATGTTTTATTCTGTTATGTCGCTGCCATGCTGTATCGAGTGTAGCCAATGCAAACTAAATAAAACCAATTATCTATTTTATTATGTCGTACCAGATTTTGTTCTTCATATTTCTTTTAATAGTATGGATTTTATAATTGGTGAAGGTATGTTCTTCTTTGGTTCATTTAGTCGAATACTTTCTTTGCGAAATTCTACTCCCATGGTGACCGTTTATAGTATAAAGTTGAAATTTCTGAATATGTTCAAGAACGTCGTATTAAATTCTCTATTCCTCTTTTGATCTCGAGCACTTTAAAAAAATGTTACATTCTGTTTGATCTTGTCAATGAATGTTTCTTTATGCCACTTTTAATTCATCGGCTTATACATCCCCTAATTATCACTCGAACTGCGTTTTCTTTCGGCGTTTTCCTTTGAGCACTTGACCTGTCTTCCCGGTTAAAATCAGACGAATCTCTTAGCGCATACTCTTTATTTGCCGTGTCTTATCTTGGACGATGTTGTTAGTTCGTTCCTTTTATATTATAATATCTGTCTCCTCTACTCTTGTTTTATTCCATCCTATGTCAGAATCTTGATTGCCTTCCTGCGACTGTTACAGTATACTCGTTCTTCTCCTTGTTGACTCATTTGCACAATAGGCTTCCCTTTACATTTTGCCTTCTATTTCATTTTCTTCGAAAATCCCGCATATTTCGAAATATTGAAGACAGCAGTTAAATTTTATTTATTAAAAACTTTTTAAAGAATAGCATTTTAAAAGGACCATTATTGAAACTTTTATCATTTTCAGTTTACAATGTGGTTTAAACCCAGATATGGTTAAGTACATCTATTTAATATAGCCTTTGAGAAAGCTCTTAAGAAACTTTTGTTTATAAGAAAACATCGTAGCTAAAGCGACTGTCATATACTTAATAGGCAATCAAAAACATTCATAATAGAAAGATAAAAAATAAAATATACCGTTAAAGCAAATAATATTTAGCACACTACGGTAATCCAGTTAATTGAATTAAGAGATTACATTAAAATATATTTCTAAAAATTTTAAACAAAAAATAAGAAACATCAGATTATTTTCTTAAATACATCACGTGCACTTCGTGTTCTTTTATTGATTTCACTCATCTTTTTTCGATCTTAGCGTCTTTTGCCAGGTCTTCGCAAAGCTCTCCCCTTTAAGAATGTTTTGTCCTTTAATTCTGCAAGCTCTTCAGTCTTTTCGCTTTTTAGTGTCACCGCGCATCTCCCTTTACTTTTGTAAACTCATTTCCTTTTTTGCGTTCTCATGCCACGGAGGCTATCATGTTGGTTTTCGTTTTTTTCCAAATGTCTGTTTGTAATAAAACGTGAGATAAACTACAATTATGTGATACGTAGGTATTCTCTAGTTGTAGTTTAAACTTAGAATATTGCTAATCTATAAATTACAAGTTTCTATATATAATAATAAATTGTATTAAATATTGTAAAACTTATAAATGTTTGCTGTACGTGTTATAATGAGAAAACACCGACGTCGTTGCAATAAACTTTTAATTTTTCTGACTTTAATTAGGCAAGTATATTGTAAAAAGCAAAATATTTAACATACACTTGTTTAGGCACATTCTTGGGTCCAGTTATTGTTACTTTATTTTTTGGACATTAAATAGTAAAAAACACTTCCTGTACCTGTACGACATTATTACAAGACTTGTTAATCTTCCTGTACTCGACAATTCCCTCCAAAAAGTTGTTATCAAACGCCTCAGTTTTCAACATGCTTGAATGTTTATGAAATATTGAATCTATAGTTACACTGTAAAAAAACTTTTTTGTACCATTGTACAGTGAATGTACATGAAATCTCATGACACCTTTAACAGTGTACTACAGGTCAATGATTGTCACAATGGAGTTAAGTTTTAAAAAATTAAAAATGGTGTACCTAATATAGCGGACTAATTTATGAATGATTCTTGTAATTTCATTAAATTTTGTATTTTTTAATACTCCGGGAGTAGAACTTGATTTTACGCCCTGCAGTGAAATTTTCGGTTCAAATTATAGAGCCCCACGCCTGTCGTATTATAAAATATCCTATGTAACACGGGCGAAATATAGATCTCCGACAAGTGTGATTGTCGCCCTCGCTTCGCTAGCGCGACAAACTTGGCACTTGTAGGAAATCGCTAATTATGCCCTTGTTACATGGTATACTATTTAGATTTAAAGTCAAATAATTTTTTCTAACGACCAGAAAAAGTGTACAATTACTTCAAGAAATTAGTAAACGATTAGTAAAATATGACAAACCTATTATTTTACATTCATTGGGACGACAAAATAAATAAGAATAAACGTTTATTGTAGAGAATTTTCCGTATATATTTCTATTATAATTGAAAAGTTTAGACTTTTAAGAAGAGTTTAAAGTAATCCGTCAATAAGGTAGAAATTTTCACTAAAACGCGTAAATAAACAATGACTGAATAGATTTTGGAAAATTAGGATTCTGTGAAGGTGATTCTAATTACTACAGACAGTATCCCAGAAAACACGAAAGAAATTAATTGCAATTTTTTGAAATAAGTGATTTTTACTCTCTATTGTGATATTTACATACTTTATAAGTATGTTCTTTTTTTCCAAATGGTATTGTTTTTGTTACATCTGAAATTATGTAAAATTTATATGGAACAAAAAAAAAATTTTAAAAACTAAAAGAAATCAAGTATTACAAAATTTATTTAAGATGACAACCGAAGCATAACTGAGAGACAAATTTTTTAATCGGATTCGTTTTCATCCCCGAAATACATAATAAATCGTGTCACGTGCTCTAGTACTATATCTAAGTATAGTATATAATAATATTTTATGTTTAATACACTTTTGAGTTTTTTTCTAAAATTCCAACTATTAAACAATTCATGTATTTCGCTATATTTCATAATTATCACCAGAGTCCAATCTATAAATGTTGCATGTTTCTAAAATCAGAAAGGTGTAAATTATTATAAAACCTAAAATAGATTTTGAATATATATAATATATATATCCATAAAAGTAAAAAAGTTTGTTTCAAAAAAATACACGACGCATTTATTCTTTCCTCTTGACAGCAGAAACGTTAGGTGAGTAGAAATTTCAGTTTTTGCTTTATAATAGACAAAACTTTTAGATTACACAGGGGAAGGATCGCGAATACCACAGACTACTCCGCAGTTCATAGGAATTTTCAATCTAGATTCTCGTCAAGAGGTTCAACGCGTTCAATAGGTTCGCCTATTCTACAGATAATGCATTATTACAAGAGCGTGCTCGGTTTTTCCACCTATCAGAAAATGGTGATAATGACACATTTTCTTCATATGTAGTATATTATAACACAGAGACATCCGCACATATTTTGAATTTGATTTTTAAAGATAAGCTTTTAGTGAGTTGCATTCGAATGTTAAAAAATAAGATATTTTGACGTAATAAAAGAATACGTTTTATGGACCAAGAATTTTTTTAATTAATTTCTTTCAAAATGCTCCACATGGTAGCCATGAAAATGTTGTTTAATTCAAAGCCTAAACATATTCAACAAATTCGTTTGATTATATTGTTTATATTTTATATTATAAAACTTTGTATATTAATGCATTAGAGACAATTTTCTTTTGTATATTTCACGTTCACTGTAGTATATAGGTGTATATTTTTCTACACTTTTGACGGAAACTTCATGAAACTTTTACCGAGTTGGAGAACTTATACAGTACAGTGCTGAAGGCTACCCGTTCTCTGCCACTTTAACAGTTTTTCGTAAATTATGTTCTGTCTTGTATATGTATTATTTCAAAACTTGAATTAAAATTTTCTTAATTATTATTTACAGTATCAACTTTACATGACTACTCTGTTAACAGTTATTTAATGAAGTAAACAAGGCTCAGTATATGATAATCTCACAAAACTTTTAAAATTAAATTATGAATGTCATTGCTTGTACAATTTATGAAAAAAGAAAACTATTACAGCGCAAAATATCGTTAAAGACGGAATTATTTTTTAATCTTATTAGGCCATAACAAAAGCATTTTCTTTTGTCATTTACTGATTACTGCGAGAATAATTTTGTGAGAGAAATTCATGCCACTTGTAAAATAATATTGTCTATGTAATATTTCGGGAAAGAATTAAGAACCTAAGCTTTAATTCTACTTCGAAATTATTGAAAATCACAAGAAAAAGTGCATTTATAAACTTTCGTACTAAATGCTAAACTTTTGATTATTCTACTAGGGTTAACGGTTCAGATTAATTCGATCAGATTACTTTTAAGATCAAGTAAATATCTTGTTCGAACCCAGACAGCAAAATAGAAAAGAGTTCAGAATGATTTCGAAATGTGCTCTATAAGAAGTCAGATGTCCCACTTACTGAGGGTTTTCTGAACATAATGTAATTATGAGATCTTTATGAACCTTTCCATATACTGATTTTAATTTTCAAAGCTTTAAACGATCAATTTACAATGGCGACGTAATTTCATATTCACAACCTGAATCTTTTTATATTTTCCAGTATACATTTGTGGACACTTTTCATGCAAGTTAAAGATAATTTAAATAGAAATATGGATTAATTACAACTTATGTTAGTCAAAAATGTTTTAAAGTACATACGCAATTTTAATAAAATTGACATAAACAAACATTGATTTTCACTTTCAATATTACAAGTTATTCATAATCATTTATAATATCGTACCACTGACTTAACCTTTTTCTATCTTTTTAGAATTTTCAGAATTATATTTCATTCCTACATATCCGGAATATTTGTTGGATTATTTGTCCGACAATACTAGTATTACACAAAAGTCACTGAAAGCATAGCGTTTCACAACTATACACACATTTATTGAATGGTAAAGTTTACGTATCTACCCATTCATAAGAAACGAACAATAAAGTAATAATGATTTTATGTAATAATAATAATAATAATGTAAAGAGCTAATAAAGGTAATTAATATCGAGGTAAAATATATTGACAGGAAAATCTTCCTTCGTTAGATGTTTATTATGACAAGGATGCAGGTGCTTTATAAAAAATAGCTTTATTCTCTTGGTACTAAAAACGTTACCTGCTCAGTTCTAGAAGTTGGCGAGTTTTTATCGCGTTTGAAGTAGCTTACTTGTGGACGTCGTAAAAACTGTACTTTACCTCATCAGGGCTGTTAGATTCTCAGATAATCGCAATTAAGTTATGCTCTGTATGGCAGCAATATTCCTGTAATTTATTGGAAAATTGTAGCACGTCACTAAAGTTTTAGTTTTCATTGTTGTTGTTTTCATGCATTTTTTAGAATATGTCCATAATTTCAAAACTTATGTATAAAGGCACAAGTTTGTATATTTCATTTTTAAATACTTTATATTGACTCATTTTCACAATGTTTTGAGGAGATTTAATTAAGGATGATTGCCATAAAAATAAGCAATTACTTAAAATTATAAAACTAATGTAATGTATACATATTTTTGTATAGTCTAAGTTTAACGTTCTTAAGAACTACAAATTCATCAGTTTATTATTTGCAGAAGTGCTTAAATAATGCCAGGAGTAGTTGACGGCCAAAACCGCTTCTTAATTTAGAAGATGTATTATGCTGAACTTGCCTGAGATTTTGTTCTTAGGAAGGATGTAGATCTTCCGGATTCTGAATTAAGGAAGCAGATGGGTGGAATTCGTCATAAAAATCTGTTAAAATGGAAATGTAAATGAGTATATACTTTATTTGGTAAATGTGATGTCACGTATACGATTTAATAATTCTATCGTATTTGAAACTGTATAAAAGAACGTGACATTTATAAATATTATCTTGAACTTTTGAGTTAATTAAATTAGAAATACATATTTAAAACAGTTACGAATGATAATTATGGGGTGCCGTCAGAGATAATAATTAGATATTTCGTAATTTTTTGTTAGATATCAACTTTGTTTTTCGTATATATTTTTCGAATTTCTAATTTTTTTAATCCATCATTCAGGTAAATATATTTTACAAGAAGGTTCTTTCACAGTAGTTATCTCTTGTAAAATTATCGAACATTGTTTATAATGCAAAAATGCATTTTATATTCATTTAAACTATCTGATTTTACGCGTAGATAATTACATACACGGACTTTCAAATGTAACATTGTTTGCAAAGTTATATTACAAAATCAAATTTGTTTGCACAGTTGATCTGAGACCTGGTTTGTAAATAATGTATTACATTAAATTTACAGTAAATTACGTTCAAAAATTAAATGTTATAAATAATTCTATTAATCCTAAACATTTTAAAATATACAATTAAAATATGATTCATTCCGTGGAACTTAAATACTTTAAAAACTAAAACAACTGAAAATATCCACCAAATCCACCAAAGTCGTTTGAACCGTGTATAATCATCGGAACATTCGAAATTAACTTCATTCTCAGGTGATACTAGCAGCAATATTTATCCACTTGACTTAATAAAAAAGGCATATTGTCCAAATAATTCGGGGAAAATATTCCTTCTAGTATATATTTTCGAAAACTGAAGGTGTTATGCCTGTACCTATCGTGAACGTCGCAGTACAAACACATACGTGAATATGACTCGTTTTTTAAGAAAATGTTTAGTTTTTGCAAATAACGGTTTAAAAAAGAGCTTTAAAGTTTTTTAGTTTGTAAAAACGTAGTAACATTTTAGTTTGTTTAACGAATTATATGGACGAATTATACGGCACCTATCATACAAAAAAATTATGTCCATCATATATTTTAATTATAAATTTTTTCACTGGCACGACATTATTACTTGCTTATCACTATTATAATTTAAATTCAGTCTCTTGAAGAAGAGATAGATTCTGTATTATCACCGAGGAAAACCAGAAATACCATTCCATTGGATTGGAATATGCAAATGACTAATATTAGAAACCTTATTGGAATATACTGTTCTTAAAAAGTTCTGCATGTATGTGCGGACACGTACGACAGCGGTTGGCGTTCAAGCTAAAATAAAAAAGCAAATAAAAAATTTAAAAGGTAATATAAAAGGTGTTGTAAAATGGCGCATTAAGTGACAAAGTTTTCCTGCTTTCAAACGCGCTGTCCCTTGTGGAAATCGAATAATACTCCGGGGCTTTGATCAGAGATTACGAATCCATTGTCAGATTCTCAAAATTCAAAATGGCGGATACAATATGGCATCATGTTGGTCATGCCATTTTGGATTTTATAAATCTTACAACATTTTCTTCATCTGGAAACCATTAGTATCGACATTTGTATAAATCGGATAGTTTAGAATTTTGGTTCGCCATGTTGGAATTACCATTTCGCATTTTGACAACAGATTCGTAATCAGATACAAAATATCAATTAATAACTTTCACTTATCAATAAATCGAATTTATTACAAAAAAAAACATTTTTTCGGATTATTTCATTAACATTATTAATATTATTAACAACAAAGAATATTGTGATACTGCATGTTGACATTCAAGGTTTTAGGATGCTTTATTTATCTTAAATATCAATCAGGATATTAATTTAGATGAAAAAAATCACAAAATAATATTATTTACAGTGAAACTCTGAGAGATCCGCAATTCTGCGAATGGTTAGTTCTCCGAAGTTACACAGTAACCCCGTTTTATCGTATAATCTTTTCTTTTCCCACTCACGCTATATTAATTAGAAGAGATGAAAATTACATCGAAAATAAAAATTGTATGCTTGAATGGAGAATGTTTATTTTTTATATATGTTTGTCTCAAAAATTAAAAAGGAAATTTTTTCGTTCTTTCTTATATACGTATAGAAGTAAAAAAACTTGTGTTTAGTATGTGTGTCGTTAATTTTAACGTGTACATGTTCTCGGAACCGAATTTAAAAGGTTCGTTTATCCATATGCGTAATTATTAATGAGTTCATATAATCGGATATAATCAGATCAGTCTACTTTAACGATGTCTATCTAATCGTTCAGATTTAAGCCAGTTATGTAATTATATCCAAATGTCAAGTAAATATTCTGATCAAGGATAAATTAGATTATCGTTTAGAATTTGTATAAATCTCATTCAATCTTATCTAATCTTATCGCTATAAACTGAAACGGAAGCTTAAAAAAAATACTTTGTCCACATATTCTGTACGTATTTTTTCGCTGGTCTCCGCCATATGGATTATAAAAATAAAAGTACAATTATGTCAGATACAATCATTTATTTTAAATACCAAACATACTATTTAAACAACTTCTGACGATGAAAGAAGATGTAAGAGGCAACTATTATTTTAATTTTTTTTATATTCACAAAAACTTGCCTACACAATTCAAAATTATTTCCATAGAGCTGGACTCATTTGTCATAATAGTGGTAATGATGTAAATTATTTGTGATTTTTTTAATAATTTTTTGTTCTTGAAAAAAATTCAGTCCAAACATGAGTGGATGTGTCAGTACTTGCACCGAGGACCTTTCTATTGAAAATATATATCAAAATTTTGAAATAAATAACAAATAAATAAGTCTTCGATGTTGTAACTTAATTAATTTCAATTAATTTTTTAATATTAAATTTAAATAAATTAATTAAATTAATATTAAAGTATAAATATTAACCGTTTGAAGAACACATTTTTTTTGTATGGAAAATGATCGATATTTGTTACTCGGGGGTTTTCGGCGTTACTTATTACCAATATGACTTCAGATTTCCAAAATCAAAATGACGGACAATTCCGTGGCAATTGCTTTATCCAAATAGAACTCGGTACTCAGGTTTTTTGTTGCATTGTTTTTAATTATGTATGTGACCTTAGATTTTCAAAACTCAAAATAGTGAATACAAAATGGAGGGCCGAAATGTAGAAATTCCTTAATCCAGATGAAACTGGGTACTCGGAGTATTTCCCCATTACTGATTATATACTTTACCTCAGATTTACAAACGTCATGGTAGGTCCAAGACTGTGGAACGAACTGGGAAATAGTTTATTGATAAAAGCAAATCTGGATTGTCGGGGATTTTTTAAACTCTGAAAGCACCCTAGTGGAAATTTTAGAGGTACACCAGAATTCTTGCCAGACTTGTACTAAGAGCCTAAGCGTAATACTGAAATGTCTACTAGCTTAAATAAACTATCCAGAATATTAGCCTAGATATCTACTGGCATGGCTACGAAGCCCTATAATGAATTTGCATTATCACATGGAAAAATGTACAAGAAGGGATGTTAAAATTGAACTTTAAGTATACATACATCTTCTCCTATTATTATTAAAATGCCCTTGCAGGTTTCCTCCGTGATATCAACATAATACTTATTTGTACACATTTACAAATCGACAGTAAAATCAACCGTTTATTATCAAATTTGTATCAAGTAATAAATATGTCTGGGACAACTGGATTATATTTTAGATACAATTATTAATTATTGTTTTCATAAAAATAAAACCTCAAATATGCTAGAAAACTCTTCTTTAAAAAAAGACGCCTCATTTTTTGGTGTGTTTATTTGTCATAATTTTATAAGAAGTAGAATTTAAACATTATTAGTGTAATATTTTCGAAAAATGCTTTGGTGTAAATTGAATGTTAATAAAGAAAATTAACGCGGGAAAAGGTGTACCGTTAGTAAAATTATAACCTTTTTGAGACTTTAATCTGGCCATTTGGTGAGGACTGGTCCTTTTATATGGTTAAACGATTGTGGTGATTGTGGTGGAATCCTTAAGAAAGTTCATTAATAATAATTATAATAATCACCATCGTTATAATTTTATAATAACGTCACAAATAATCCTAAAAAGTGTTTTGAAATTTAAAATAATAACGTTAGAAAACGTAAAATTGTTAGTTGTATATTTATTCTTTATTCATTATAAGGCATTATATATTCTTTATTCATTATACCATACTTTTGCTTAATAAACTGTGCAAAATTTACTATAAACTTCACAAACTTATCATGAGTCATGTTCCTTTTTGAAAACAATTTTGAATGAGACACCACGTGTCAGTGAATGAATTTTAGCTCCAAACTTATGTGTAGCTCTCCTCAGGCTCTTATTATCTCGGTAAAATTTTTGAATTGAGAAATCAAGTGTCGTAAATCAACCTCTCTTGAAGTCACGTATATCAACTTCATACTGGCACCGGCAAAAATCTTAAACCGTATACAACACAAATAAACGATTTTCCCTCAAATAACAGTCCATCTTCCCTATCCGGACCGAGGAAGTAGAAATGCACAGTCCGCACTTAGTTTGTCTCAGCTTTCGTTTCTTTTGCGAATTTCCTGCTATTTATAGTTCCTCTCTTTCTCTCGTCTCCTATCCCTCTTCTATTTTTCCGACGCGAAATTTATTTCTCGGCAAAACCTCACTCGCTTTTCCGCGTTTGTATTACGCCGTCGTATAGCGTCCTCCCCCGCTTTCCTTTCGCTTTCCTTCTTTCTCCATTCCGTTTCGTCTCATTCCTTTAATGTTATTTTTGCCTCCTTGTTTGTCCGTCGCTTTGCGAGCAGTTTGAGCTCCACGAAAAATAATAAGAAAGGATCGCTACGCTAATAGAGAAATTCTTGTAACAAACTGCTTTAATTTATTCATTGCTACCTTCGCTTCGATCAACTTAGTTAATGAAAGCTTCCATAAAAAAACGAACTTTATGCATAATGAATTTATCGGTGATCAAAACATAATTTACTAATTAACTTCTGAAAATCAAAGTATACTCTTTAATTTGCATTTTCTTAGAAGTCATTTCAAAAAGTCCGCTTTTTATGTCGACTTCTGTCTTAATATAATGATTTTAAATTACTCTCCTGTAGCAATATTATGATTTAATTTATCATTTATTAGTCCACCATTTTCATACTAAGCAAGAAAGACAAGTAACTCGGTTATGCCATTTATTCGAATAAGCATAGTCTCCAATTGTGCGAAAATCCGCTCTAAAGGATTAAAGGACTCGTGCACAAATGAAGTTAAGTAATTTAATATTGGATAACGCAAGTTATATCGGTATTTCTTCGAATGAAGGATAAATAACTGGGTTTTTTACTGTACCTTGAAACGTAATCAAGAAAAGAAATTTAATTTCCTTTCCCGCTATTGTGGTATCCGACTCGATTCACACGTGTAATTGACATTTACAATATTTTGTAATTGATATATTTTGGGAATTCATAATCATTGTCTGAAAGTGTATAGTTTCATGAAGTTATTTCCAATTTTTTGATAGCACAGCTGTACGAAGTGTATTCAAGTGGTAAGATGACTTCTTGAATTCCACGAGTTACTGTAATTTACATATTGTGTTGATAGACTCGTTCAAAACACACACGAGAAAAAAGCTTGGGATCTACAAAAACCTGGGTTGTGTTCAATCCAAACTTAATTTTTGCTGTCCCCAAAATGTGTTTCAATACCCGCTTAGTTTGGGGCCTAAACTATTTTGCTCCATGTATGTTCATAGTTTCAATTTATTTGTTAGGGGAATAAAGGTGAGAAGTGACTGTTTTGCTCAATGATTTTCTGCTGTCGACAAGAATGAATCAAAGAATTTAATGTTTGCGTCGACTCGTCATTAGAAAAGTTTGTAACGATATAGCTCTCTAGAGTGTCTCCGCTATTTGGTTTTAAACAATGTTTTGGGATGATGTGAACGTCAACAAAGTTTATTCAAAAACTGCTTAATTTTGTCTACAAGAGTCAGCATCGCTCAAGATCTGTTGAATAGCAACAATGAAGATTCTGATTTGCTAAGTCCATTTATAAAATCCCACGTATACGATTAAGATATTAATATCAAAATCCGATCCCCCGAATAGACAATCCTACAAATGCTAAAGCCGAACAAGGTATGCTATATTGTATCAAATGTCAAGGTCATGCAGGAATTAGTTACCTTAAGTAGGAATCCTTGTTATCTTAGAAGAGTAAATAAGAAATAAATTATTAGTCTGGCAAGATAAAAAACGATGGAAATTCCAGACAAATTGTTTAGGATTGTGGATCACGATTGTTGCTGCTAACGTTCGTTGTTGCCGAATGATTTAGTGGCCAAAACCTCACCACCAAATTCATAAAATTCAGCCTCCTGGCGAGGTATTCATGTTTTTTGTTGTCATTCTTAAATATTTTTTATCTATATGAAACTAATTTATTGAACAATACAATACGCCACTGTTTTTACACATTATTAAATGAATCATTGAAAACATGACTTTAACAAATTTTTGTTCGATATCTACTTCTGTATTTGAGTGTTCAGGGTAGTTTATCACGGTTCCCAGATATCGCGTTGCGTTGACACGTTTGCCCTTGAACTCGGGGCTTAACCTTGAAGATCATTCCAAGATCAAATATATATTTGCCGTTAGGGTCAAATTTGATGGCAATTTCAAGGTTAAATACATTTGAAGCCAATTCGAATAAATTTATGTCGTATATTCAAAGATTATTTCGTAAAATCCATTTGACCATGAAATTATACTCCAAAGTTAAATAAATTCGTGTGAATCTTTTTTCGTTATTTTTATTTAGGACGTGTATATCCATGGCAACTATTTCAATGAAACTAATCTTATGAGATTATTGCACGTCATAGAGAGACGTTTTCACCAAACTAGATTTTACGTTGCGAATTCGCACCGTCGATGTCGGCGAAAGTGAAAATCTGGACGATTGCAATGTGTGAAATGTGAAAAGCAGACAGATTGAAATACGGCAGATAATGGTTAGTTTACTAAAAAGAATGTTAAAAAAGTCAGGAAAACGGTCGATCCTATACTTTTTTTACGGTTTCGTGGTATCGTCACCAAGGTGTGAAATCGGAATAAATTGTTTTTTTTTTATTTGAAACGGATGAAGTCTGTATGTGTTTTATTCGGAAGCTTTCGTCTCGTTCAAAATAGACTATAGTAAACTACGATATGCTATTTGCAGAAAATTCTTCTCTTCAAATATGAACAAATAAAAAACTGCTGATATCTGATACCAAATAGTTAATATTTAATATTTCCATAAGAAATAAAATGCAGCGTTGATTATTTAGTAAAGTTATACTAGTCTTAGAAATTTATTTAGGCTTCAGATTTCGGAAAATTCGAAAATCATGGAACTGTTATAAAGCACACTTTCGTTTGAATTCTCAAAACTTAAACATCATTTGCTTTTGTAAATGATCTGTATGTGGATCTAATGCCAGGCAAATGGAAGAAAGTGTTAAATTAACTGAAGAAAAACAATCAGAAGCCGCTGTAAAAACCTCTACTAGCGAGATTCCATTGACGAAAAGTAGAAGCCATTCTTTCCGGATGCTGGCTACTAACGCCTGAAAAACAAATGGACCAAAGAAAGTCGAATGTCCCAATCAAAGTCCTCGAGAACGAAAAAACACAAGCTCACTTATATCGCAGAAGTGAATAAAACAGTTTCCGGATCATTTTACAGAATCATGTATGATAACGTTCATTCGTTGTTAGATAAGGACTTCATAGTTTCTTATTTATCAATTATGATTTTAATCGTCTGCACCAAGTGAATGTTTTATTTCATTCAAGTTGTTAACATTATGATTATTCAAGTTATCTAACTTACGACAACGAAAATAATGTATTAAATAATTCATACATTTCTCGTCATAGTGGGTTCTAAAATCACCTCATTGGTGGGAATAAAAAATGGTGTGATTTTATTAATTCGAAAATTACTCGGATAAGATAGGAACTTCTCCTTGTGTTATGAATAAATTCGAATTTTAAGTCCGTCATTACAAAAAAAATGTGCTCGTATCACGGATGTCAGCTTTCAATCCCGAAAGGTTTTTCGCCAGTGCTCCGACATGCTAAAGTAACAGATTATTTTATGAACTTGTATCGAAAATACTTATTATGTATAATATAAATTCCTATTTGACAGTTTACTAATCTCAGCATTAAATTAAACATGCCCATTTCTTTTGTGATTGTTGTCATTTATGATTACTTCTTATCATATTTGTATAAGATTACCTTTGTTACATTCAATAGTGATGGAGAAACAAGGCAATTTGTGGAGTATTTTAATACATACATATTATAATTCCATATTTTTTACTTAATACACACGACACCCAAAGAATACTTAAAAATAAAAGTTACGAAAACGAAAATGCGTACTGAAAACGAATTTTAAAAATTATAGTAATTTCAGTACACCTTACATAATTCGTAAAAAAGAATTGTCGACTATTTTTTGGCTTTACGAGTTCAATAACTTGTATAGTAAATTTAAGGGCAAGCTTACATATATCGAACAATTTCGGATTGAATTTATGACTTTGTTTTTCTTCCTATACCTGACGCGTTTGTTTACCGTTCTTAATCGCATTTGTCAAAATACGAAGATAATTCTCACTACATCGGAAACATTAATTCATAAATGTGACTAAATTTATAGGTCATTAAAGCATTACATTATTCTATGGGGGAAAAAGCGAATTTTCATTAATTATTCTCGTAGTTGCACAGTTTATTCTTAGGAAACTTTCATTCAATAATTTTCTTGGATCTACAGATATTTATTGCACCGACGATATTAGGTTATCCCTTTAAGGTCCAAGAACAAAAAGTAAGCATAAAATTTTGTATTACACTTTTTAATATTGAAACGATATTTTTAAACTTTTAGTGTAAACACCTATTATGATTCTTCTTTTCCGAATGGTGCATCAGAAAATGCAGTAAATAGAAAACTGTCCAAACTACTGTTAATTAAATCAGTACAAAAATAGCTTAAAAATTGCCGAAATTCTGACGTAGGAGCATATGTTTTAAACAATGTCAAGATGACTGAATTCAAATAGCCAGCGATATCATAGATATTCAAATGCGCGAAAATAGTGGTGCTACAATAATTCTAATTAAGAAGTTCTGAAAATCATCATAAACAGGATACTTATCAGTTTTTCGGTGTTTTAATGTTTTCAGGAATGTTGAAGTCGTTAAATCATGTTATATATTTTGAATAACTTATTGTGTAAATAAATAATTTACTGCAAAATTAAATGTATTTGTGAAATTGAAGAAAATATGGATATTCTGCATGTATGGCGATAAAAAAAAGAGGGAGAGAAATTGTCTTGACCGTGACTTATTTACCTAAAATAGAAGTAGAATTGCGGTAGGTGGGGCCAAAAGTGGAAGTAATTTAATTATTGAAAGTTGGGAATACAAGGCATTTTCCCATTAGGTAGTCTGAATTTGATAATATTTTTAAAATAGAGTGGTTCTTATGTTTCTGAAGCCGCCAAACATGAATCTGTAGCAAAAATCAGCAAATTCAAAACGGCGATTCCAAAATAGAGGTCCAAATTTTTAAAAATCGTGTGTTTTCAGCTATAACTTGAGATTCGGGTTTTTTTGGGTCGCTGATCAGATTTCTGTCATCCATAAACTGTAGAAATTTTAACCCAACTAAAAAATATCCATACATTGATCAAGTACTGAACAGTTGTTTTTATAAACAATTTATGCACTTCCTTTTATCGTGACCCAGGACTAACGACGTAGACGTGGGAAGTATTTTAACTTTCTCTTGTTTCGGGATCGCTGACAAAAAATTTGATGTTAGTTCCTCAACGGATTCCAAAATCGGAGTAGAATATGGAATCAAAGTTTTAGACCAAAATTGGATACGACATATATCCGAAATGTTTAATTTTCTATTTTATCGATTTGTAGCCGTATTTTGCATTTTAGCTAAAAATGGTAACCATCAAATTCGTGCAGAATTAAATTCTCAATTTTTGTCGCGAATAAATTTTTTGTAATATAATTATTTATGCTAATAATAAGCAAAAATAAAAAATAGGTAATACATTTGCATAGCAAAGTTATAGAGGACTAAATTCTTTACCAGTTTCGTATAAACCAGTTTATCGTTCAAACAATGAACTACATCCGAAAGAGAACTGATTATTCCGTCGAAATTTGCGGAACTATCTGTCGTTACATCGGAAACATCGGATTCTGTTCGCCAATAGTTACAACTATAATTCAGGTTAATCGCAGCATGGCCCCAGTACTGTTGCCACATAAAATTCGAAATCTCTTTCGCTTTACGACATTCTTGAATCTACTACATATACGAAAAACACCGGAAGGAAATAAACAAAGGTTATATTAACGGTTTTCAATTCTACCTTCCCGTGGTTGAACGTGTTTTGGAGGTAGAATGGAACTTGTCAAAAAATACCGCACGCATTAAAAATCAACAAATCTTATCAACCAGGTAAGTCGGAAAGGAGAGAACGCCGATTTTTTTTTACAGTTTTGGTTCAACCGCTAGAAGAATTACATCACACGGGAAATTATAATTTAAAACCTTAATAAAACCTTTATTCCCGACTGATGTTTTCCATATATCTTGCAGGTTGAAGAATATCGTAAAGCAAAAGCGGTTTCCAATTTTATGTATCAACAATTGCGGGACCATGCTTTAATTAACCTGAATTACAGTTGTGGCTATTGACGAACAGAAACCGATGGACCTAATGCATGGAAAGATATTTCATCAAATTTCGGCAGAATAATCAGTTCACTTTCAGATTCGTTCCAGGACTCTTCGAATTTGTATAACACATCCATATCAAGGAGTTGTGCATGAGTGTTCTAGTTTCAAGATACATTGTACTGGTATCGTTTATAATTTAATATAATGTATTTCATGGATCTGTTGATTTTATCGGCATCGAGGTGTGGCAGAAATTTCGGTGCATATAGAAGAATCGTGTCTTGATGTTGCTCATCTTTCGTGTGTCTACTTAGTGAAGTAAGGAAATAGTTAATTGCGCCGTCAGCTCAAAATATCGACAATAAAAATGCCGACACAAAGAAATACACAAGGGATCAGTCATGTTTTGAAGTGTCGGTTTTTGGATGGTCGGCTTTTCGATTGTCCATTTTTGAAGTGCCAACTCTTTGATTTGTCGTTTTTTCGACGTCCCCTCAAACCGACAGTCATAAAGCCTAGAGTCGAAAAATTGAGACATCAAAAAATAGACAATCGACACGAGGACAGTCATTTTTTGAAGTGTCGGTTTTTTGGCTGTCGGCTTTTCGATTTGTCGGTTTTTCGACCCACCCCATTGTTTTTGTACAATTTTTATAAGGATTTTCAAAAACTTCTATAAGACGACTTCTATAAGATTTTCCACTTGGAGATTGGTAAATGAGATAGACGATTCATAACTTCAGTAAAAATCATGTTTTATTACGAAAGCAATAAAGTTCACTACGGATTAAGATACAAAGTACCAAAAGCAACTACAACAAATTACTTTTTAAAAGTCAAAACCGTAGAAACATTTTTAAAAACTGAGCAAGATAGCGTCTTTTAATATTTCCAGTTACTTATCATTCTGCTGTTGATATAAGGTCGTTCCGTAGAGAGACGTAAAAAACGTGATGAGAAAGATGTCGGATCAAAGGGCGACATCTGCCGATGTTCTAGTACTGCCTGCAATTCAGCTGCTGACGGGGCAGAGGCACTCTGGCTTTTCTCGCGTGACAAAGCTCGCCAACGGGATTGCATTCGACGTTCGAGTCGATCGAATTAATACTGGCAATGCTTGAAAGTGGGTATGGGCAAAAAATACGAAACCACTGAACACGAAAACGATGGAATCAGAGAAAGAATTTACACCATAGAAGAATAAAGAGAATGTGAGAACATAAAAAGATAGAATGAAATGGACTGTCCAGAGAGAAAGATTTTATAGCTAGAGAAAGGAAGAGATCATAATTAGAAGAGAGAAAGACAGAAGAATAAAAACATTAAATCCTCTTATAAAAGAAAATTTATCCTTTATATATTTGCTTTAATGGTTATTTTAATCGTGTATTTATTTTCGTTCATAATATTTGTTGTCCTCTTGGAGTCATTTATACATTTATAATTGAACTACAGTTTACAAAAATAAGAAATTTTCATTTGACTTGTTTTAATGTTTGCAATTACTCTATTACAGGACATACTTTGTATGCAGAAGAACCTTTTTTACAACGTGCTAAGAAAACGAACGAAATGAAGAGATGACGCAATTCCATTATACGAGATTGTTCTAAAGGTGGAGAAGAGAAAAACCAATTTTATCCAAGTAATCTAAAGATGCATCTTTTTTATTCTCTGGGACAGTAATTATTGTGATTAATTAAAGCATTGTATGATACTATTCGATTTCGGGTTGGAAGTATACCATTGCCTTGATTGTCCGGGGTTCCTGTGTGGTAAATATATGAAAACTTGGTCATTATCCTTAAAAACAAGTTTGAATTTATATCACTCAGAGAAAAGGTTCATTTAAAATAAAAAATATTTTTTTACATGCTTTCTTTAAAACAAAATAAAAATTTATTTAAGTCACGAAAAGATATCGTAATTTTAAAAATGCCAAATTTCTATCTAACGAATTATTTGGTAACATGGTTTGACTGTTTCAAAACTATTTTAATTTAAATCAATAACAATATTTTTAAATTTAAAACAACAATTTTTTTAGTGGATTGTTTTCAATTACATATATCATTTTTTGAAATTATAAAAATGATTTGCTGGTTTCCTTATAAAGTTCTTGTGACGTGACATGCGTAAACAATGAAGAATGAAGTGGACGCGGAAATGCCGTAATATCCACGTTTCCAGCATATCGTTACAGAAGAGTGCGTCAGTGTTTTACTGTATTCAATATGTGCGATAAATAAGTGGGTGCCTTTTTTAAACAGAATTTGCCGATACTGTTCCACAGTTTTGCAGCAAACAAATTTAAATTTTCATACTATATAAAACTGGCGTCTAATAATAGAACCTCAATTTAAGGATGTGCTGCTTTTATGATTTTTAGCAAGTTCTTTTTTTATTTCTTCTGCCATGAAAACTGGATCAACGCGATCGAAATTTAATTTGTTGTAATCAGAATTGAAATTATTTGTTGTAATTGAAGTTTTTGTTTTTTAGTGCAAATTATAATTAAAATTTCTGCGTTCACCGAAATTAATGATATTTTGTCTCACGAAGACGTAAGATATAAATACAAGAGGTGTGAAACGCTCAAAAGGTAATGTCGGTAACTATAATACATATATCAATAAATTATCATACTGACCAGATATCATCAGATGAGTATAATATAGAAATCGGTAGAGAAAAATGTATTTAATGTGGATCACATGATTTTCTGTAGATGTATTTATGCAATTTATTGGATTCAAATGGAACTTCCTGAATAGATAATCATGAAAAAATGTGTGAATTTCATAGATTGTAATACAAAGCAGCATTCATTTGGAAAAATTAACTTTTTTGAACAATATGGAATTATGCTGTAAATTAAACAAAAAATGAAGGAAAAAGTGACAAAGGAACTTTGATAAGTTGTTAAAATGTTATTAATGCCATGAATATTCAAGGGAAGGCAAAAGTACAGAAACCCCTCAATAATTTTTTTGCTTTAAAAAACCTTGAATCACGTCAAACGGTTTTTAAATAAATTTATCTTTTAATGGTGTTTACAACTCCCCACCCCCAAGGAGATGCATAGTGTACGAGGGGAGATGAAAATATGAAATGGCAACTTGGGTCGTGTGAGGGCCCATTCTTGAAAAGTCTTTTCGAAATGAATACAAAACAGTAGTCATAGATGGCGCTGCTATCACGTTTCACGAAATGATTTATAAAATACTTAGTAACATTTTTACAAGAAAAAAATTTCGAAAATATCGAAACACGGGAAATGTTTTCAAATAGTCTATTTTTGAGGGACTTACTACCCGAAATTCGACGAATATGTGTTGTATACACTGTTGATTACACTGCCACAAAAAAAAAACTAAAGTCCGGATGTCACGGTCAGACTATGTCTGTAGTATGTTTTTTGGGTCGCTATATCCGAATCTGAAGTCCATTTAACTCCATCATGTCAGGTTTTTGGCATAACCTAAAACAACCTCAAAAATCCCATAATTAGACCTTACAATGTTAAAATACAGAATAATTTGCGGTTGGGAGTCTCTGATACATTTTCGTGATGTTTTTAGGTCGCTGAAACTGTATTCAAAGTCCATTCAGCCCCATCACGTTAAGTTCTTGACACAACCCCAAAAAGAAATAAAAAAATCTAACCTGAAATATGAAAATAAAGAAAAATTCTGGTCTGCAAGGCATACCATGTTTACTGGACAGTCCTATGCACTACTAGAATGTATAGTGGATAATTCTCCACAATATTGGACTGTACTGAAAGTACTGGAATGTACTGAACAATACTGAATTATACTGGACACTATTATGAAATAAAGAAAGATTGGTTAAATTAAAGGGACATTAAAGGGACATTTTACGCCCCATGTATTACACAAGAGTTTTGTTCCCGGTCGATGAAAGTAGAACGTATTCCGCACCTAATTTAGCGTCACAAAATACATAAAGATACATAAAAAAAGTATCGACATGAAACCATCGTATGAGTTAATGTCACCGAGATCTTGTAAATATCCAGAAGTTATGGAGTTGAATGTACTTCACATTCGGTCTCAGCGACCTCAAAAATGTAAAGAATACATGGTATGATTTCCAGGCGAGGATTTTTCTTTTATTTCAATATTTTAGGGTCGATTTGTAGATTTTTTGAGGTTATATAAAAAATCCGACGTCATGGCAATTAGACTTTGAATCGGATTTACTACTACAATCATTTTTAGCACTGTATACAAGTGGTACTGTCTTTCGATTCCTATCATATGCTGCTATTCGTTTAAAATTGCAGAATGCCATAAGAAATTTTTAAAAAAGCTTCCAGTAGTGTCCAGAACTGTCTGGTACATTCCAGTTCTATACAGTACATTCGAGTACATTCTAGTAGAGTCCAATATTCTCCAGTGCTATCCAGTATAATCAAGTCCAGTACTGCTCAGCCCACAGTTCCGTTTACTCAGTTAATTCAGGGAGTAACTACACAGTACAAGCTTTAGAAACTTATTATAAATGTGATGAACCTCGTATTCGGGTTCAGCGGCCCGAAAAACTGAAAGGAAACATGGTATGGCTTACAGGTTAGAATTTTCCTTTATTTCAACATTTCGGAGGGGATTTTTAGGATATTTTTGAGGTTATGTCCAAAGACTGATTTGACGAGATCGAATATACTTCAAATTCAATTTCAGCGCCCCCAAAAACAGAATGGAAACATGGTATGCCTTCCAACCAGAAATTTTCTTTTTTTTCATATTTTAGGGATTTTTAGATTTCTTCTTTAGGCATGAACTTCATGGAGCTGAATAGGCTTCGAATGCGGTTTTAGCGCACCCAAAAACATAACAGAAACGTAGCATAGACTTCTAAGTGCAACTTATAGTTCATTTTAACATTTTAAGGTCTAATTATAGAATTGTTTGGGGTTTTTTGGGGTTATGTAAAAAATCTGACATGATGGGATTAAATGTACTTCAGATTCGGATTCAACGACCTAAAAAACATATTATAGACGTAGTTCGACCTCCAGATCCTCCAGACGTCCTTTTTTTTGTGGGGTTTATATGAAAGAACAAGCATACATCAAAATGCAATCTATATATAACGTAAAAAGTGATATAAACATGTACGTAATTTAACCTAACCAGACTTAATTTTATATACCATTTCCATTATATAAAATTAATAAAATATTGGTCACATAAATTCTGTAACACTCAGTGGAACAATGAAACGTAAACAACTTCCTCTCATAACTTAACCTGACTTAACCTACCATAATCTAACATAGAGCATAATTTAATATTATAGATTATACCCACAAAATATTAGAATTCTATTACTTTATTTTTTATTAGTTCCATCAATATGATTATTATTTTATTATTTTAAGCCAGAGATTGAATTGCTCTAAACAACGTCTGCATCAAATCGCAAAAAATTACTCCATGGGCTGTTACATTTTTTAAAACCAATTCAATATTTATAATTTGTAATTAACTAATCATCTCACGCTAATTTTTGCCCTTACTCCTATATGTGTTAGAATAGGCCCCCTGGAGAGTCGGCGCAGAGTAATAGTGGGAAGGAGGTATAAATAAAGGAAGTGAGAGCAGGGAGGTTAACTATATGAAGGCAAGGGATTGTTACTCTGAAGCTGAAGTCAAGCAGCATCAATCGCCGCACTAGCGAATGAAGCAGTCCGGTGAAATAACTTTCCTCCATTCAGAAATTTGCATCTCACTCGCCTCGGCCAAGTTACCGAACACACAGTTGGCAGAATGTGTATCACGTACATCTCTCTTTGTTAGTGGGTCGATTCGTTGGGGAACTAAGTAATTAGCAGTCATAGCTCAATTATTCACTCAATTAAATTAACCTGAATGAAGCAGCTGATGGTATTATTGGACTGATTTACTTTGGCTATATTGCAAATTGTACATGACCTCTTTTACTGGTGAATGAAAAGTTTGTACATATATTTTTTAACGCAATAGATTGGCTTGCCATCAGTCAGTATTCTTATAGTAAATTGCCTACGTTAATGACTGGTTGTTTAACATTATTATACGATTTCGATCAATTTTGCATA
The DNA here is from genome assembly GCA_030407085.1 of Trichopria drosophilae. NCBI lineage: Eukaryota > Metazoa > Arthropoda > Insecta > Hymenoptera > Diapriidae > Trichopria > Trichopria drosophilae. The sequence goes on from CM059584.1 coordinate 42,139,504, forward strand.
TTTTGCACAAACTTGTTCAGTGTACAAGTTATACGACGTTCGATTAGTATTCCACTTAACTCTTTAAAAGATTAAAGTATTAGGTCGTATTTTTCCTGTACAAGCAAATGCGCTCGCTCTGCGTTGCCTCGTTCTGGTTTTCGAGTCTATGTAAAGTAAGTTTATTTGAATGAATTTAAAAGTGTCCTCGTACATTTGCAACCGTTGTGCAACAGATATCTAATTGGTTAACTTCAACACACTCTGAACTCGTAAAAAAGTGCTTTTTCTCTTCTGAAAATCCAGTTAAACATTCGAGTCACCCACGTACGCGTAAATTCGAAAGCTCTACCTGATTAGTGGACAATGTCATTAGCAGCAGCAGAATCATTACTTTTAATTGGATTAAGCATATACTATTTTCTTTTTAGGAACTTTTATTTTCGTTTTTTTTTCAAATGATAGAATAAACATATTTTTATAATATTTTATAGTTTTAAATGAAATAAGCTTAATGAGTGCCTTAACAAAAGCAGGTGTCTTAATTTCAGACACTTACGTGATCATTTGCAAGACATTTCTTGGTGTCTTGGATTATAAGACATGCATAAGTGGCTACAGGTAATAGCTGTCAATATTACTAAACAATGGTCATTTTACGACAAGAATTCCAATGAACAAGATCGTATAGAAAATTTTCAGTGATTTCCTGTTCACATTCAATTTGTTTCCGCTTTCGAATGAAATGTAGGAAATTTCAATACGATATCGAACATTTTCAAACGAATATATCCGCAATGTTAATGGATTTTTAAGTTTGAGATTATAATCAATGTATACATGTGAAAACAAATTAATTGTGGTAGTTATCCTTCTCGTCATTTGGAAGGCAAATCGAGGGTAGACAAAAATTAAATCCAATGAAATATCATTAATTTTAAGCAGGTTATTTTAAAAAACGGGTCACTTCGTCAAAAATGAATGTTTTGACGGCAATATTTCGCAAAGAATCGAATGAAACTTATGATAATAAACTTGAAAGACGAAACATGTTTCAAAAGCATTGTACGTATGAAAATATTTAAAAACATTTAATTTCGTTTCAAAATTTGTTGAATTTTATTCCAAAATGGAAAAATTACTTAGAATTACATGAAATTCTAAACACAATATGTCGTAATAAAGTTAAACTTACTATCTTTCAACATGCAAATCTTCTTATAAGCTATATAGACTTTCAGATCCAGAAAACAAGTCGAAAATTGCGTTAATATTTCTTTAAAAACACCTTACAATCTGTATCTGACAGCATAATAGTATAACTGACATTTTTATAAAATTTCAGATATCAAATTTTTCTAAAAATAGAATATTTTTACAGCTTTTATAGCTCTCAATTGGTCTAAATATTTATTTGTACAGAAAAGAATACTTAACCTAATCGCATAACTGAATTCAAATGAAATTATTTCTCTACGCTCTGAAAATTAGAAAGTAGTTTAAAAATATACGTAATAAAGAATCTTAATTCTGACGATGTGAAATATTTTCTCGATGGTATAAATAACACCTAGTTGACAACACTATTTTTATATATGCTACAAGTGTGCATGGATATTTGCAATAACTCAAACAGCAAAAAACATTTTTAATAGCTCTTTAAGAAGTCTTAAAAATTGTAAGATGTCTTAAATACTTATGCGTCGATTTTAAGAGGTCTGCAAAGACCTCTCAGATATGAAGTCTCAGAAAAGCGCCCTTATTTGAGAGCTTTGACATATAAAATAAATAATATAAATGGAAAGGAAGTTTCTGAGAATAATTATGGATTCTATTTTTGTACCTTAATCATGAATTTATATAATTCTTACCTGAATGGTTTTTACCCGTTGTATAGTTATATATTGGATAGAGACTATATTCAATAGAATGGAGATCATACAATAATAATACAAAATTGTGATAACACTTGCTAAATATTGCATAAGCATTTATTCTTTGATTACAGCTATATCATCCAACGGTCTGCATTTGACGTACATATCACGCAATTTCAGTTTGGGATTCAATAGCCACCTAGTGTGTCTGGAAAAACACAGATCTTCAATGTTGGGAGCCATTTACTAAAAGATAGATGGTCCAAAAGCAGATATTTAGGACCCGAAATATAAGACCTCTTTAGAATTACTAAGATTACTTTAAGATTGCTACTTTACTATTTTACTGGGGAACCACTTTAAGATGTATATGCTGTATGGGAATTAAATATATTTGGCAATAATTATGACTAAACAACTATCACAGATTCATCTAAATAGTTGCCCTAAAAATGGTAATGGTTATTATAATCATAAATAAATGGAACAACAATGGTCCCATAGTTTTCATAATAGTTTTTACAGTAGTTATAACCATTTATACACACATAATAAATATGCGTACATAGTTGTTATAGCTGTAAATGAACAGTTGGTACAGCTGCCATTAAAGCTATCAGAACTATGAATACAGTTGTTACAGTTGTCACTGTCGACGAATGCAATAATCTACATGACATCGCCATCTGTATGACGTGTTTGCTTTTTAGTTGTGGGTGTATTAAAATTTTCAGCCAAATCGCACAACTGCAATAATATACTATTTTAAATTTTAATGATTTTACTGAATTATTTATATAAAATTAAAAAGAATTTTACTGAATTACATATGCATATTACAAAAGTATATATTACACAACCAAATGCAAAAGACCAAACATCAGTTCAACTGCCGATCTTGGAAGCTAAGAGAACTTTAAAACTTTATCTGGAAAACATGAAAAGTGCAGTTATGACTTTTTTCCGTAGAAATGATGTAATCTCTACATTTTATTACGTTTCGATAGAAGAGTATACTTATAAATCAAGATCATAGTCCGGTTTGAAAACAATTTTGGCTTGCAAGATTTCATTTTTTTATTTCTGATTCTGGCCTTAATTGTTCAATATCAATAAATTAAATCAAATTCACCATAACATTAGAGTCCTAAATGGGTATTTTTTCACTATAGTTTTCAGTCGTATTTTGTAAAAAAAAAGGGCTATAAAAATGTCTAATTCGGCATATTTGGTGTAAAGTTAACGAAATTTTCAACATCTTTTATTCAATTTTTGAAAAATTAAACCATGAAAATTTGGTTTAAACAAAAATAGCGATTTTCCAAATATATATATTTTTGCACATAGAAATAGACTTAGAATTCCTGTTCGTAGTAGAGAACTTGTGTCCTCGAGGCTTGAACTTTAAAATGTTCATAGGAACATTTTCAAAATAAAGATGGCAGCATTCATGATGGCGGCTTAGACCCGAAAAAATCGTCGATAATTTCAGGAATTTTTCACTGAAAATTATAGGCCTTCGGCAAAATATTCTGAATAACATTTGTTGGAATTGGACACACTATCCGATGAAATATTCTGCATTATTCTCAACTTATTCTTTTACCATTCCTAACAAGGTTTTATTGAACAATCTTTTTTCAGAAGTCGATCATTTTCGGATAATTATTTGAGAAGGATGACCTAGAAAAAAAGTCTTGCAGTACTCATCGAAAAATTCAAGAATTTGTTAAATGGAAATTATAAACTTTCAGAATAAATGTTATTAGTATTAATCAGAGAATAATCTGAATAATCTGAGATTTGTTTAATTTTTCCAAATAAAACTCCTCAATCTCGTATAGATTTCCTTGCGAAAAATCTAAAATTTATGCATTGATAGATGGGTGACCTCTAACCACGGTCCAATAGATCTTGACAGTGTGGTAGAAACCGACATGACTTGAGCAATTGCTTTGCAAACTCCAAAGTTTTCACATTTCTTTGCCCTTTTTATTTGATTTCGAAGCGTATCAAAAAAGAATGTGACTCTTTTTAAATGAATCAAATAATTTGCAGATGAAGAGATCTCCACCAAAATTTGTGTAGTAAATGCGTAAATTATTTTTTTTTATGAAAATATAATAATTAACCATTATTGATGAGCAGATTATAATAATGAATTTAACAAAAATATAAAAATAATTCTTTTATAAAGTCAATTTACATCAATTTTACTATTTATTTGCAGAAAAAAAAATTATATTTTACTTTTACATGTGTTTTTAGCCTGCCGTGACCAGCATCACTTACGTCCCTCATGCTGGCAAACGTCTAGCAGGCCTCGAGAACAAAAAACAGTCTGGAAAAAAATGGCAGTATAAATAGAGAGACAGAGATGAACAAAAAGCTTGACGAATAAAAAATGGTAGCGCAGAGTCTGTCAAACTGAATGCTGCGAATGATTTCAACTGTCATATACACCTTTGAAAACGAACTTTATAAGGAAAAATATAATATACTTTACATAGACTTCAAGTTGAAAATCCTTATACTGTAATATCTTTGACAGCTGAAATTTAAACATATCCTCTAATTAAAATTAATACACGATTTGAAACATAGTGAATTGTAATTAACGGAAGAAAATTGCTGCATAAAAATGTATTTTATGTATTCTTTACACTTCGTAATAAACAATAAACCTTTATGGGTGGTCAGACACCGGTTACTGGCCAGTAACCGGGACATTTACATTATGATTTATCGATAAAATGTTTTCATCGAACAAATTATGATTCTACAATTGTATAAAAATTATATAGAATTATATATAATTCCCCCTCCCTCCTCCCTCCTCCCCTCTCTCCTCTCTTTCTAAAATTTATATAAAAATTTATCAAATTTGTTTTATACAAATAATTTTTAGAAAATAATTTCGTTGGAATTTTATGATAAAAATATGGATGCAGAAAGACAGCTTAAGTATTCATGAATACTTTCAACAATACCTTAAACTAAATGTCAGAAAACATTCCGTGTTGCATTTTGTTCATATGACTGCTTTTATCACAACTGTAGACCATTTTATGTACGATTGGTTGCCACAACATGTTAGGAAAAGAGCTTTCAGGGTAAAATAATTTTTTTTCGCAGATAACAAGTATTAAGTTCCGAAGTTGAAATTTTCAAGCAAGAATAAAAACCTCTTGGATGAATTTATTTTTACCATTCACCCCTACATCTTTCGATTGCAAAGCGTTAGGAGCAAAGTAATACACCCATTAAATAGAAAATAACTGATACTCCCTGTTATACATATGTTCTATTTAATTGTTAACGATACAGTTCGATAGTATCCTCCTATACCATTAACAATCTAAAACTATAATTATTCTGGGTTTCTTTTCGAATCAAATTTACCTAAATTTAATTTTTACTTTAAAATATGCGAGGTACAGCGCTAACTGGTATTTAAGTATTTCTGTAACGCATTTTATTAGCATCCATTACGTCCAATAATTTATAATTTAAAGTTAATGCCTCATTTTACATGCACAAAAATGTGTGAAATGCTGCACTGTTTAAATTAAAAATAAAAACATTATTCCTCAAGACTAAGCTTTTATATTTCCTCGGGAATTAAATAACTTGAAGAAGAAAGACTTTAGTAAATACAACAAAAGAAAACCCACAACGTTATAAAACTTTCGCATTCTTCCAATTTCAACCGCAGGAATTCTTGTAATTGCATCTTTCTCGGGTAAAGTGGTAAGTAAAAATACGCGGATCACGCTGGCTCTCGTATCATAATTATAGTATTAATATGATAATGGACTATTTGCAGCTTTTCCAAAATTCACAATGGTTAATTATAACAGTAGATATCAAATATGTGTAATGGATCTTAGGAATTTGACCAGTAATATGCAACAAATTAATTTTTACAAAGGATATTCCTGTATAAATTATATTCTCACGTGGAATCTTCACAATTCTTATGAAAAAAGTACGTGTACAATGTAGAACCACTGAGAATGCGTAATTATGACAAAAAATACGCTGTCTAAAATGAAGGAAAGGATAAAAATGCTTCTACCATATTATTATGCGCTGGTCGATGTATGTACATGTCTTTCATAACATTTTCTTAACTTTTGAAAGTCATTATAAAGTTTAAGTTTGGAACCGTTTTTTTTCTATTTCATGTACAGATCTGCAAAATAACATAAAAAACATTGTAAATTATTGATATAACTAAGAAACACATAAATTTTTTTATGTCGAGAATTTTAAGACTTCCAATTAGAAACATTTTTTATCACAGTCCTTTCCTTTCGACAAAGTCCGGATAAAAAGTTCAAATTTGGGACGCATGAGTTATTTCAGCCAATTTAATTGCTGTGTAATATCCTTGATGATACGTACACATTTTCACATAATAGTTACAAATATCACCGGTAACCCGACTTTTTCGAATCTAATGTTACCGTTTGTGTACATTTGTTGGGTAAAATAGTATTGTATTTATTTTTTCTTTTATCAAACAACTTCTGCACAGGAAAAATAGTTAGTTATAATGAAGAAAGAAATTGTTACACCAACTACAAAAAGTACTAAACATGACCTACTTACATTTTCTAGTTGGCGTTACTATTTTTGGTTAGTTGGCATTCTCACTACTTTTCCTTGTAAAAACCATTAGGTTTTTACTTGTAGTTACGAATTTCTACCCTTATACAGATTTACAATTTTGTTATTACTAAATTTGTGGAGTTGATATCACATTTTATACAATATAAATGCCCTAATCTTTGTCATGATTTATAATACATTGCTATATTAGTATCTACTACCGAATAAATTCTTGAAAAAATCCCATTACTTCGTATGTAAGCTACAAATATGACATCCCAGCATTACATTTTCAGTTCAAGCCAAGTTTTTTGCAATATTTATTCATTAAAGTAAAATTACAACAATCCAGGCACGCATTGGTTTTGATCCCCGACATACATTATAAATAGTATAAGGAATTCGAATAAAGAGCCTTCGTGCTTTTGCGTTGTCCATCGGCATGTGCAGGAAAGGTTAGGCAAAAAAAAAATAGAAAGAACCAGGCTTTACAAATTTCGATATAGTTGATGTGACTATTTATAATTACTAGCAGTAAAAACATTGATTTATATATACTATTTTTGGTGAGTACTACAGAAAAACTACTTAACAAAAAATGTTCGGGTCATGTTTCCGACGTATTTTTACCTCCGGATTACAAATTCGATAATAAAATTTAGCAGTCAGACATATTAAAGCCGTCATCTTGAAAAAAGTATAAAAACGCTATTTTGTATAGTTTTCTTTTTACTACACGTCAAATTAAAAAATATTTGAAACACAAAATTTAGCACATCAAATTCACCATAATAAAGATTGTTGGCTTTTCACAACGAGGATTCTACCCCCAGACCCCTTTTTTATACTAGCCTAACCATACAGATCTAAATATTACTCTAAATCACGTAAAATTAGAGTCTTAGTCATACTCCAATGGACATAAATGTACTTGAACATGAAAACGTATTGTAATCTGAAATACGACGTTTAAAACCGTTTAAAATTATACTATACTTCATCTTTTATTTGCGGCTTACGATTAAGAATACAAAGAAAACTTATAGAATCTTTCTTGTAGACAATTTGATGTTCTTGTTGCAAATATTTTTTCATATAATGCGTAGTGTTCGAAATAAATGGAGAAAAATATTTAAAAAATCGCGATTTTTGACCCTTTTTTCAAAATGGCGGCTTTAATATGTCCGACCGCCAAGTTTTGTTATGGAATTCGTAATCAGGAGGCAAAAATATATCAAAATAGTGTTGTAAAAACTTACGCCTGGTACCCAGTCACTAAAACATCGATTCTCTTCGTACAATCACTGAACTTATTTACATCAGTCTGATTAACAACACTTTTCAAGTCCTTTCGATTTACATTTCAGTTAGTTTTGTGTATTACATCTGGAATACAGAATTGGCAGTGCTGGAAATTGATATATGAAAAAAAAAATAGGAACGATATTAACAAAGCCCTATATTACGACCGATATAACAGGACTCCACGCACACTACCATTCCCATTCATATGCTGCTGACGATTTAATAGATTTAATGAAAACAATGAAATTACATTAGTGGATTATTTCACATCTGTAAAATTCTTTCCAATCTACCATAAAATATCTATTCCCGAATCATAAAATCGATGACGTTATTTATGAGTGCATTTGCGTTTTAATAATTTCAAGACTAAATAGATAGTACGTACAGTCCCTCCAATTTTCATATTTCATATTACTTTTAGATTTTTAATATTATAATAATTCATTCAAATTATAAAAGAGTACCCGCGAGCGTTTATGCGTCAACCTGTATTTCCAAGTAAATTATACACATAAAGCCTTTAAAATACGGAGAGTTCTCCTCTTTTGCATAGACCCGAACAATTCAAGTTTGAAAGTACGCTGTCGTTGGTAACGAGAAAATATAGAGAAAATAAATTTGTGGATTTCTGCGAAGCAATCTCGAAACCACGTAGAATGACATTTTTTATTCAAAATTTAATATGCAACATTTTTCTGCTTTAAATAGTTACCTTTAAGTCTCAAATCAATCCCACTGAACAATATATACCGATTTTCCCTAAGCGTTGAAGAGTACAACAATATTTAACAATTAGTAGGAAGCAACTCAAAATTAGAAATACAATTATTCCGTTTTTCAATTTAATACAAAATCCCTTGGAAATTTATCATTATTTAATACGGACAAAATTTCATACCTTAAACCCAAATTTTGTAATATATTTTATAGAATTTTTTGTTATATATATGCAGCATTTCTTCAGACCACTCAGTACAGGTATGAAATTTTGTTAATGCAGTAAAATTCAACATTCATAATGGAAGAGATTTTTATCCTAATACCGCGCCAAGGTCATGATTTCTAAAATTCACTCATACACAATTTTTTAACAATAGTTAGGAGAAACTCGATTTTCCGCCCAGTATGAAACAATCGGGAGAAATTATCGAGCTCAACGCCTGGCGTATTGCAAAATGTTTCTGATTGTTTCACTTCAAAAATATATATTTTCATGTTTTGATTTCAGTCGAATTGAATTTGTAAATGGTCCGAAACACCAAACATTTTTCGCAAATGGGGGATTTTTGGTATTTTTATATTTCTTGTGTTTATATACAGTTCATACGTGTAAAATAATTAATATAACCTTATTGGTCGTTCATTGATATTTATGGTAACACAACAGTAGGCATTACCACAGTTTTTCAAGATGTCGGCTTATAATAATATTGTGGTCATGAATTTTAGAAATTTCAATCTTCACGCGGTAGGCGTTGACTCATTTTTTAACTTTGGTAGCGGATGACAAGCGTAGGTTATGAGGTTATTATAGTAAAAATTGTCTCATCACAAATTAGTGTTTAGATAAAAGAGAACGCCCACGGCATAGGGAAAAACTATTTACCAAATAGGATACAAAAGCGGACGAAAAACTAAACATTTTACATTATTACACATTAATACACAAATTAAAGGTATCCTATGAACGGAAGTTTATAAAAATTGAATATATATGTCTGATTAGACACGATCGTTTCTACTATAAGTCCTTCCAGTCAACACAACGACGTTTGAAATCGATCTCCACCGAATTTGTGATTTTTTACAGATGTATCTCGGTGAAATAAACGTTTTGTTTAGACTTTTAAAATCACTCGGGTAACGAGTGAGAATTTATTAAATTTTGAAACGAACTCAGCTGTTTTTTGTAGTGAAGTTCCCGGATTTATCAACGTTATTTTCACATCGCCCACAAATGATGATTCAAACGATAAAATGATTGAATTTTCTGCATATCGTTTAAATCATAACTTTTGGGTATCAGGCATCAATACTATATTATCAACTTATTATCAGCGCTTACACTTAAGTCGCTCATCAAAGATTTATGTTAAAGCTTATTCAAGGGATATCTTGACTTTAAAAAACGCTGTTTCAAGTGCAGTATATTAGTGAAAACTTAACCCATTAATGCCCAAATGACACTTATTGTTGGTTTCAATTTCAATCGAGTATTTTATATAATAATCGAAGTTGAAAAAATTGATTCTATTTTCAAGGTCGCTCTTCAAGATTCCGAGGTCAAAACTAAGTTTCAGCCTTTAGGAATGCCAATATGGCGCCAATAATAATAATTAAAAATTTGAGTTGGTTCGGTCACACAGACCGAAAACCTGAGTGCTTGGGTAGTCCTTGGGTACCTCCTTCTATGTGGCACGGCGCATAGCCATCCAGACCGCGGCCATGGTTGCAGCCTCCATGGAGGTGATATACTGCCTTGTCAGTGCAGGTTTACCCGTCCCTTCCACTCTATGTCCAGTGGTGGCATGGCATTCATAAAGAATGTGTTCGGCGGTTTCTACCGCCTCTTCACAGTACCTACAGGTCGTCGAGTCTGACAGTCCTATTTTGTGGAGATGTCCCCGGAGATCCCCGTGCCCAGTGATCATTGCCACCAGATCTTTGGCCGCCGATCTTTTGGCATTCAGGAATACCGGTTTCCATCTGCAGGGCCAGCTGTCGCCAATAAAAAGTTTGGCTTGCCTGCCCTGGTATGGAACCCCATATCTTTTGATGTTCGAGCGCAACCCTCGTCCGGAATGCTTCCCGAGCGAGGTTTTTGCAGACGCCCACCACGGGTGCGGGGCCAATGAAATTCTTTTTTGCTGCCAGTTTGGCTAGCTTATCTGCAATTACGTTGCCTTTGAATCCACAGTGGCTTGGAATCTAGCGCAGCGTGACGCGGGTTTTCGCAGCTAGTCTATTCAGGGACTGGTAGCAGTCCCAGGCTAGTCCTGACCTTGTGCTAAAGTTGTTGAGGGCCTGTAAGGCTCCCCTGCTATCAGAAAAAATGGTGGTATTATTACCGTTATCCTCATTTAGCGCTCTATAGGAACACTGAATGATAGCCATTAATTCTGCTTGCAAAACAGTGGTGTAGGCTTCCAAGGGGTATGCGGACCCTTTTCCACCTCTTCCTCTGTATACCCCTGCTCCACTCCCCGCGCCCCAACTAACCCATCTGTGAACCAGTTGTTGCCATTGAGTAGTGTCGCATGGTTGCTTTTGCATTTTTTGTCAAAAAGATAGCGGGGTGACGTGCGATCTGCGATCCAAGATGCAAGACGCTACCACGAAAGTAGGCATCCAGTGGTCCTGTTCTTTTGACAGAGCTCCTATACCCACTCTTTGCTTTGATCCTGCGCCAGGCCTTTGCGGCTTCGGCTTTCAAAGTTATGTAAAAGGGCTCTATATCCAGGAGAACGCCTAGTGCCGCCGCGTGGGGGTTGACCTCGCAGCGCCCGTGATACTCCTGAGTATGAGCCCTCTCACTTTCTCTAGGTCTTTGACAGATGTAGTCATAGTGGACCTATTCCACCAGGCCAGTGAAGCATAGGTTAACCTTGGCTTCAGTATAGCCTCGTATATCCATAGCATAGTAGCCGGCTTGAGGCCCCAGCTGCTGCCTATGGTTTCTCTCATTAGCCATAGGGAAGCTGTGACTCCGGCACATCTGTCTTTCAGATGTTTCTTCCAGCGAGGCTTGCTGTCTAGAGTCACCCCGAGGTATTTGGCTATTTCCGCGTACTCTAGTCTGTGTCCAGACAGAGTGAGCGGACAGGCACGGTCCCATTTGTAGTTTCTGGTGAACACCAGCACCTCTATTTTCCTAGGGTTAATAGAGAGCCCCGTTTCCTGACACCAGTGCTCCACAAATGTAAGAGCACGCTGCATTAAACTTGTCAGCGGACTCAAGAACGGCCCCCTGGCAATTATCAGAGCGTCGTCCGCATATCCCATGACGTGTAGTCCAAGCTCCATGATTCCGACCAGGAGGTCATTCGTCACCACATTCCATAGTAGTGGCGAAAGAACCCCTCCTTGTGGACATCCGGAGTCAACATAGCCCCGGATTTTCGTGTCACCTTTCTCCGCTCGCAGACTACGATTCGCCAGCATGTGGGCCACCCAGTCCACGAATGGTTCCGGTGTGTTGTGCGTCCTGAGGGCTCTCCTTATCAATCCTCGCGCGGTGTGATTGAAGGCCGCCTCAATGTCCAGCAGAGCGCCCACTGTGAAGCCCTTGTTCTCCAGCTGCGTCTCAATCAGTGAGACAGTCTGATGCAGTGCCGTCTCAGTGGAGAGACCCGTTATGTAGGTATGTTGGCTCCCGTGCAGTGGGCATCGTGCTACGACTGTTTCCCTCATGTACCTATCCACCAGTCTTTCTACTAACTTTAGTATGAACGACGTTAGACTGATTGGTCTAAAGTCCATGGGCGATTCATTACCGCATCTCCCTGCTTTAGGTAGGAAAACCACCTTGACACCCTGCCATGCACTAGGCACATGGCCCAGGATGACACTAAATGTAGTTAGTCTCATAAGTGGTCTTATGATCATATCGCCAGCTCTTTGAAGAAGAGCTGGATAAGTTCCGTCTGGCCCCGGTTACTTATACGGACTAAAGGAGGGTAGGGCCCACCTTATCCTCACGGGGGTGACGATTTCCCGAGCGATTCGGCGTCCAAGTTCTCTGCGGGCCTTGGACATCCCACCTCCCGTGCCGGGAACGGCTCGGTTCTGGTCTACGTCTCTCCCCTTCCCACTCCCAGACCTATAAAAGCCCGGGAAGTGGGCTCGGATCAGGCAGTCCAGTGTCTCCGCGTCTGTCGTCGTACTGGTGCCATCTGGCAGTTTTAGTACTCCCATGATTGCAGCCGGGTCCTTCGCCAGAACCTTTCCAAGCTGGCTGCCGGAGGTCCCTTCTCTACCTCCGAGCAGAAGGATTCCCAGCTGTCCTTCTTGGCTTTCCTGACTGCATCTCTGAAGTCATCTCTTGCTATAGTATAGCTGTCCCAGGCTTGGGGATAATTCCTCTTCCTGGCTAACCTGAAAAGCTTTTTATATGGCGCCAAAATTACCAAGAAATATTCTTCTGAATTTTTTCGAGATATAAGAAAATTGTAATTCTATTGAAATTATAGGGCCTAAATATTTGAATTTGAAAACAAAATGTTAGTTTTGTACTCTAAATCATTGTAACTCAAAATAGCATCACGAATGAAAATTCTTTGAAAGTTTGCGGACGCTGTAACTAAAAGGCTTCCTTAAAAAAATTCTAACAATGAAAAGTTCTTAGAATTCAATGAGAAATATAGTGGCATTTTTTGAGATTTTCTTAATGATATTGGCAGACATTTTTTCATCTAAACTTTTTTTTCATAATTGAAAATTATTTACGAAAAATTTTGAAAAAAAATTACTACCTTCTCTGATGAATTCTAAGCATATGTTATATTGCTTTTTGCATTTTTTTTCTGAAAGTTGATGATAGTTTTTGTGAAAAAAAGCTCTCTTTGAATAAGCTTTTTAACTATTCCTAGTTGTATAACCTGTGTGTACGAAGGGAGATAATAAGTTGATATTATAGCATTATTCCTGATAAGTAGAAACGGTCGTGTATAAGCAGATACAAATATTCATTGGTGCTTGTATCGAACATCCAAGATCCTTAATTATAATTAAGTTTTTTGGTCTTCTTTCGTATTGTATATCGTCGATATGCGACACCTTCGAGGGATTTTTCTGTATGTACCGTGTGTCTTCCTTAGGCTCTGTTCCGTCTCTCAGTACATGCTACTGGATGTATATATCATTGACTTCCTTACATGTAAGTTGGAGTAAATGATTATGTTGACGTCGAGTTACATGTCAGTTGGAGTAAATGATTATGTTGACGTCGAGTTTAGTCGATTTAGTGTTTAGTAAAACAGGGGTTTTCAAAACACTTCTAGTTCGATATATTCCATTTCTTCTCTAGGGGTGTATCGCAGCTATCCCTAAATTGTATCGCATTATTTTAAATATTATTACTAAAAGTTCGTGACTTTATGTAAGTTATGTGTATTGTTTACAATATTCGACAGGAAACACTTAAAAAAAAATGATATTTATATCTATAGAAGTTATACTGCAAATTTTCGAACCGGAACATTTTACTTATTTCAGTAGAAATTTAGTTAAAAAGAATAATTAACAAGAAGTTGCATTATTTACATTTGTATATCAATTATTTTATTACATTTGTACTCTATATGTCGCATGTTTTTGAAGTCCCTTACTTCGAAATCGATATTCAAAGAGTCAATATCGAAAATGAAGTTACGAAAGGATTGAATTTGTCAATTACTTTACCAATACATGCAATTCCGTTGGAACTGTGCATTCGGAGTTTTTGGGTCGGTGATTTCGAATTCGATATAGTAAGCGAACAACTCGAAAACTGGTTCGAATTTCCGGCCTTTTAATTTAATTATGGACATGGTAATAAATTCTAAATATGGAAAAATGTGGCGTATACGTAACAAATACAAAAATAATACGTTTCAACTTTATTAATTAAATCAATTTAAATAATTCAATTTTCAATGTTCGATCCCAGAAGTTAACTTGCATTTTAAACTTAAGTGTATATACAAGTACCTAAAAGTATTGTTTATTTTAATTTTTATCGATTTGATTGTCTCAATTGATCAGGCAATTATTTCATGAATTATTTTTTACAAAATCGATTATGAATTTCTATATTTTTGAATATGATACGATATAATATGTGTTACGGACAGAATCGATGTTTTATCAACTGCGGTACCTGGCGTAGGTTTTTTCCCACTAAGGTGGTTTTCCCTACGCCAATGCACACCCGAATGGGGGTACCTCTCAAAATGAAGCTGGCCTGTTAGGTAATTATGTAAAAGGCCCTTCGAAATGGTGACGATCTCGATACAATTATTTGTAATTCGAATAGTATGATATCGATGTGTAATATGACGTCGTAGTCTATTTAAATGTTCGAGAGTTTGAAAGATCGAACTAAGATGTGAAAAAGTGACGATCGGGTTGAGGAGAGAACGTTCCGGAACAGGGGAGGGTTAGGAAGTTTGCGTCGCGATCGGATCGTCACCGGTTGATCGCAATAAATTGATACGTTTTTCAGTCGGCCGATCAAATTGCGCGTTTTATTTCAAAGCCCTTCCACCAGTCGTTAACAATATGTAATAATTTAACATTTTTTATTTTTGATATTTTTTTTCGATTATGAATTTGTAGTCAGATGTATAAAATTCATAATGGCGGTTTAAAAATGGCGGACCCTTCTTTAAATTTATAAATTCCACAATGAAAAAAATTGCCTTACAACCAAATTTTTAAGAAAGAGTGCCTCTGTTTCCGAAAAGTTTCCCACGAAACATATTCCCAATTTTGTGTGATTGCGCTGCATTACTGCGTTATGAAAATTTCGGCACTTTTTTATAGGAAACGAGGCCTTATTTAAAAAAAATCAGTAGGGACTGTTGTTAACAACTGTTGGAAGGTCTCGAAATAAAACGCCCCATATGATCGATCAAAAACGAAATTCCCAATTTACTCCAACCTCGCAAGAACGAACTGATCAGTTTTCCTTACTAACTCAAAATCGATTTTCGCTTTTTTCTTCGGATGGTTTGACTCTTCACATTTCGACCGTGTAAACGTACTAAAAGAGTTTTAACACACATTAACATTATAATATTCAAATTGCAAATTGTTAATCGATTTCGTCGTCATTTTTGAAGGGTTTTTACATAAAATTATTCAATAGGTCACCGTCATTTTGAAAGATACCCACAATATGGGAGGTATGTAATGGCGTCAGAAAAAACACATTTGTGAGGAAATCCCCAAGCCAGAAGGTGCCGCAAAATCGAAAATCTTCTGCCTGCAGCAACAATTTTAATAATTGCTAAGAATAAAATCATAATTTTACTATTCGCAAATTGATAACTTTAGGGGTCATATACGCATTTTATAGTTGCAATTCTGAACTTACAAAACTGACTATAAATAGGCAATCAGCAAAGACAAAACCGCTATGTATCGACTTTTAAATAAATTGGACGCATTAGATAAATCACGACAGGAAGAGTTAAGACAAGTACAATGTATATCTATACCATGAAAGAAACATGTTAGATACCGATTTTTATAAAACTCTATAGAAGACACGAAAATTATTTTTGTGTGATATCCAGAAATTTCGAATATATAGTACCTATGACGAAAGAACTCGCAAGGAGAAAACAATTTATTAACGGGAATTTTAGAAAGTAGAAACTGTAGAACTAATTTATAAGCATACAATATTATAGCGAATTCCGCCAGTTTATTGACTTGTAAAACGAGACTATGATATATAAGTTTTCAGTACACATGTAGATGTGTATACATGTGCGAAATGCATCTCTCTGTTTAGCGTTTCTGTTGCGCCATTGCGTTAATATTACCATTCCCAGTGGGTGATGCGTTTCTGCACCTTGATGACATGAGAATTGAGAACCGGTGTTCAGCTATTCCAGTAGCAAAACCCTGGGCATAACTCGTCTATTGTAATGTAGAGAACGTAAGGTAATTTCGGTTCTAGAACGGAATTTCGATAACAGATACGATGTAAACAATTATTAGATATACACATAAAACTGCAATGTGTCATAAATTTCTACATACCAGTTCTGTATTAAATATACCAGTAGTAACCTACGTGCATCGGATAATACGCAAATTTTAGATGACTATTTATGGTATCTTTCCGCTTTTTCAATCTGGTCAATATCCTTTCATGTAGGAACTTATATTTTATTTTTGAATATCACATGAGAGAACTCCTAGATGTTAAACTATTTTTCGATGATAGTATCGTAATAATTGAACTTTTCCATATTCAGTACTTTAAGATAGTAGGAAAATGAATAACTGGTTACTGCGATTGTTATCTTAGACATCAGTCAATTTTAGATATAATTGTTATAAAATGATTAAATAAAATTGCTAATGTCTTTAAAACAAATCAAATTATATATTTATATTAAAAAGTTTTTCTATTTAAATTTAAGTAAGCGAGAAGTAATGAGATTTAGTAATATTGCAGATATAATGCAGTCTCATATCCCGATAAGAACTGCGTCTAAATGTTGACCAGTTTTTCGATAATAGACTTGTGTTTTAACCAATTTGTACACCGAGATAAATTTAGTAATCTTGACTGTATGTGGCCTGTTAGCAGCCAAATATACAATAATTTCAGCTACATTTTAGTTGAATTAACTAAATGTTGTTGAATATGGTTTATTATACTACAAGTAAAAATAATTAAAATACTGAAATGTAAAAAAAAAATCTTCAGTACCATACGTAAAAGGTATCACTGAACCGTTACAAATTGGACTTAAAAAAGAAAACATCCGTCTAGTTTCAAAAACCATATATAACAAAATATATAATAAAAAAAACAGCATAGCTATTTTTGTATTAAAGAAACATTGGCACAAAATTAAAAATTTCACAAAAATTCCTGAGAGACAATTTTTCGTAACTCTCAAACTTATACTTAATTCCACTTACTTTAACTTTAATAATGTTACATATAAACAGGTTTATGGAGTTCCAATGGAATCCCCTTTATCTCCTATTATTTCTAATATAGTTTTAGATTTTACAGAAAATATTTTGATTAACAAACTACCCTTTAGGATTCCTTTTTATTTTAGATACGTAGATGATATTTTGACGGCTATTCCTTCAAATTTTTCAAATAAAATTTTAGATATTTCTAACAGTATGGATAAAATTGGAGGAAAATTAAACAGGATTAAATTTACTATTGAAATTGAAAAACACAAAACCATTAATTTTTTAGATATGAAGATCATTAGAGGTAAAGATAATTTTATTATTACAGATTGGTATCATAAAGAAACTTTTTCGGGAAGATACTTAAATTTTTTATCAAACCACCCATTATCTTATAAAATTGGAATAGTTTATGGATTAATAGATAGAGCAGTCAAATTATCACATATAAAATTCAGGCAGAAAAATTTAGAAATAGTTAAAAATATTTTAAGAAATAACAATTATCCGGAAGATTTAATCCTTGATTGTTTTAGAAAAAGAATACATAAAATTTATAATTCACTACAGAACAATAAAGATAATGCTGAATATATTAAGACAACTAGTATCCCATATGTTAAGGGAGTTTCGGAACAAATAAAAAACACCATGAAAGACAAACAAATCCGAATAGTTTTTAAACCATGTAATACAAATATAGCAGGTATAAAACCTGGAAAAGACAAACTAGATACTCTACAAAAAAGTGGAGTTGTTTACTTAATCAAATGTAATCAATGTAACTCTGTTTATATAGGTGAAACAGGACGATTAATAAAAGACAGAATTAACGAACATAAAAGAAATATTTATTTAGATGAGAATAAACATACTGGACTTACTAAACATAGACTAGATACAGGACACAATTTTGACTACAAAAATGTCAAAATTTTAGCCACCGAAAAAAATACATGGAAAAGGAGACATTTAGAGAATTTTTTCATTAAAAAATATAACAACACAGTTAACATTAGATTTGAGAAGTCGAATCTTCCTGATATTTATTTTCCTCTATTAAATGTTTAAATTTTTTCGTTATTTTGAAAGTTCAAAGTTCCTTCAAAGTATTGTAAAGGTTTAACATTGACAAATATTTACATTTTCGTCAGTTTAACATATAACATCGTGTGACTCGTATGTATTTCGTGCTGTGTTCTTACTTAGTTTCTTTTGAAACTAATTCCACTCATTTTTGTATAGGTTTACATCTTCCTTTAATTTTTTTAATCCTTGGAGTGGTGATCGCATCTTGGATTTTAATTAAGATCTACGTTTTTTTAAAAAAGGTAAGAATTCAGCATATAAGATACAATTTGTCAATGTTTTTTCTAGATAGTTATGTAATCATATCATTTTTCAATTTTTCATTTTTCTTACAATTGTTATTCATTTGATCATCATCTTTTTTATTGTTGTTCATTTTTTCATTTTTTTTATTGCTATTCATTTTTTCATTTTTAATTTGTATTATTATTATATTACAGAATAAATTTCTGAAGAGGGTCAAAAATTCTTGACCGAAACGTAATTTTCTTCGTTTTAATTTCTATATCTAATTTTCACTATCCGATACACCGAGAAAATAAACTAAACAAACATACCTATTTTAAATATATTACGGATTAAGAAGAAACAAATTTTCGAAGACTTGTCTTCATTTTGAATAGGGAAAATTAAACCGCTTAAAGATAGATTACCAATTTTAAAAACATCTTATTTGGTCTAACAGATTCTGTGCTTCCACTGCAACAAAACATACATTGGTCAAACGGAACGCAGACTAGAAATTAGATTAAGAGAACATAAAAATAATTTAAATAGTCCAGAAGCACGTTATACAGGATTAACTGTACATCATTTAGATACAGGACATGATTTTGACTATCAAAAGATAAAAACTTAGCAATTGAAAAAAAAAATCATATAAAATGAAAAGAATTAATGACTTTATTTTAAAAAATGTTAAAAAAGCGGTTAGTATTAGATTTAAGAAATCTAAATTACCCGATGTATATGATATATTGTTTATAGACTCTAATAAATGACAGTTTCATTTTCAAGATTTAAACACCTCACTAAATAAACGATAGAGTTAATAGTTACTAATAAGTATTTTGGATACTTATTATACAGAAAACAAAAGGCACTTTGCGCGTTATACAATCAATTCTTTACGAAAACAAACATCAAAACGAATGATGTTTCCTTATTAGGTGGTTAGGTGGTTGTTATGATTAGGATGTAAAACTGCTTTTCTTTGAAAGAATTGATTGTCTAATTATTAAACTTTTACCAAAAAAATGTTTCACCTTGTTTCCTATTTTTCTTGCATTAGCACCGAAAACGTTTAAGTTAATTTTTTGATATTATAAAATTTCTTTCTATCCCCTTCTCCCTTTTGTATTCCCCTTTCCTTTATTTCTTTTATTTGTACAGGGGCCGCTAAAAATATGTAATGTTGTAATCATTTAAATTGTTGAAATCACCTGCTGAAGAGGTCTTAATTGGGATAATCTAACAAACGACCTCTTAAAGAAGTGTTACTTATGACGTCTTGGAGATTATCTCATCTCGTTTCTAATTTGGTAAAGGAATCCCCAGGTTGAGATTTGTGTTTCTTCTAGAAACACTAGGTTGCAGTTGAATGCAAAAATGAAATTGCGCGATATTTACTTCATATGCAAACCGATGAGTGATAAGCTGTAATGAAAAGAAATAAGTGCCTTTACGATATTTAATAAGTGGTATCACAATTTTGAATTATTATTGTATGATCCCTATTCTATTGAATGCAATTGCTGCCTAATATATAACTATACAACCCGTAAAAAGAAGGCATGTAAAAATGATATAATTTAATAATTAAGGTCCAAAAATAGACTATATAAAATTTTCAGGAATTTGCTTTTCATTTATATTATTTATTTGATATTTAGTATTAAAGCTCTCAAATAAGACCTCTTTTTTTGAGACCTTATATTTGTGGGGTCTTGTAGGGATCTAAAAATCGACGCGAAAATCTTTTTAAACAGCACTTTAAGAGTTCCTTCTGATAAGTATTTAAGAAACCTTACAATTTTTTAGCCTTCTTAAAGAGCTCCTAAAGATGTCTTTTTGCTATTTGGGATGATTCAGTTTAAAGAACTAATATGTAGTTGAATTTACTACAGATTAAAATGCTAACGGAGAATTATATATTTACTCAATATCATCGGCAACTTTAATTTCTTGGTGTGACGGTTTGTGTACTAGTAAATAGAGAAAACATATGCAAAAAAATTGGTAACGGGATATCATTAGAAAATGCATATGTTTTTTCTATTCACTTTTTTCACAGAATAGTCTCCAATGCTTTGAACTAGGTTAAAATATACATTAAAATCATATTAATACGTACAAGACAGGGCCTTCCGTGGTCTTACTGATGAGTCCACGTGGAAGATTTGGACGAAACGTATCTCTTATCCTTAAAAAACAATAGACATTTATTGAATATTTTTGTTACCGCCAGAGTGAATCCGATTTTCGAGACTTAAATGACATTTTTATTAAAGATATACTGCTCTATATATTATGAAATCAGTGGCGATAACACTAAAAATCTCGACTTTTTTTACACATCTTACTACGTAGCATATATCGAAGATCGAATTGTTACTTATGTACATATTTACATTCTCCCTTGTTCACTAGCACACAAACAGTCACACCAAGAAATTAAAATTCACGATTAAATTAAGCGGTTAAGAAAATTAAAGATTGTTGCTTGCAACGATATTAATGATATTAGTCAATATCACTAATTTTTTTTCTCAATGTAGATATAACTTTGTCCAGTTTCTTATTTGAAATGTGCCCCTTAGGGATATATCTATTTCATAGATTCCGTAAATGTCGATGAATATCCTTAAATTATCCAGCTAGAACCAATCGTGCGTGCAGACCAATTCGTCAACTGTAGTTTGGACAGTTTCTAGAATTATTTGGACTATACATATAAAGCAAACAACCTAATATTTTTCCTTACCTAATATTGTAATATATCATATTAACTTAATCGTGTAGTGTAAAGACATTCTGAAAGAAATTATTTTCTGCTTTACAAGTTTCTGGCATATTACTGTATCAAGCAATTTTTTACTAAAAAACTAAAACTGACATTTTTAATATAATATTATTATAATTTAGAGGTTTTACAGCTACTGACTAGGACTTTATCATTGGATTTTCTGTGTACAAAATGGTTGACAATAAATCTTGAAAAACCCAACATTTTCGCAAAACTTCGTATTGGGGTGGGGGTCGTCACTGACTATGAATGTGTCGCTGGATTTTCTAAAGTAAAAAATGGCGAATGCAATATGATGGCTGAAACATTTTTTCTCATAGTTTATTCAACTCAAACTGACAAGGGGACTCGCAGGAGTGGTGCTCTCCGATTTTATAAACACTTTCTTATCATATGGTACTAATAAGTATCCTTTTAATTCGCAGAAGCAATTCGACGCACTACTAAGGCGTTTTCGAGAAACAGATGATTGCATTTTTACACATACCTTGAAATGAACAAGTATTTTCGAAGGCAGTACAGGTAAAATAAATCCCCTTGCAAACACTGCGATAAAAACATTTAGTCCCATTTCGTAGCTATATCCAATTAATTAAATTAATGTCATTGTTAATGACGTATACTGTACAATACAGGAGCGTCATTATTTCTATAAAAGAGAACTATTAATTCCCCTCATAATTATTGAATTTATCAATACATTGAGTATAACGAAAATATCTCAGCTGTGAATCTAATTACATTCACTCTTTAAAATCACACCAGGCATGGGAATAATGTAACACGTAAACATCGAATCGTTGACTAAAAAAACGAAAATTGTCTCTGAAAGTTGGAATCCACATTAAGCTCGAAGTTATCCCCTAGACAAGAACGTAAATTAAGGGCGAATTCGGAGAAACTTTATGTCTTCCCGCCTTTGCGCTTCGCATAGCAAAAACGTAGGGATTGGATCTCAGCTGTAGGCGTGGGAGTGATTCGAACTACGGTCTAACAAACATGTTATTTCAAATTGTCGAGCAAACAAATGCTTTGTACAAGAGAAAAAAAGCAGGAGCTTTCAACGATCGTTTGAACTTTACATTTTCGGCCAGCGGCGACAGATACCGACGCTGCTTACTTTAGGTATTATCGCTTTTAACGACTACCGATTTGAAAAGGAAGCATCGTCTTCCTTCATTATTTTTACCGTAGTATCGGAACGGCTGCATTTCCAGCTCATGTATATCCCTAAAAGTCTTCCATATATACTCTACTTTGTTAGAGAATTTAATGAATGAACTTTCCTTTAGCGAAATTGGAAGATGGATCCTTTTGTTGCGTCGATGAAATTTCTTCGCTGTGAGGTGGATTTTAACTGCTGAAATTCGTGACGAAATTGTATACTGGATTGAATGGAACGTAATCATTTTCAAGACAAGTAAAATGGCGAATAAAAGTGTTAGCATTTTTATTTATAACCTGTTATATTAAAACAATATTCAAAAAATCTTCAAATGATTCATAATGATTTTTTAAATATACCCATACTTCATAGACCTTTATAATATCCACTATTCAGCCTGTCTTCGATTAATTGTATAGTGATAGATAAGTGATTGTATATATTTTATTTCTTATTATGTGATTTAATAATAACGAATAAAAGAAACCATTTTGAAACGATTTCTGGAATTTAATTAAACCGCAGATGGGGGTTAAATTTTCTGTTGAAAATATTTAATTCAAAATAGTCGTTAAACATTTTTTATGTGCATTTTTAAGGTGTGATGAACTAATTTTGACGTCAAGGTTACGTAATAAGAGTGTACTCCAATTTAATTATCAGATATCACTTCTGAAAGCCTGATAAGACATGCCTTATTGAGTCTTGATCCGAGCCTGAAAAGGTAGTAATTCATTAGGAGCTGATAAACAGTCATGCAAGCTGAAATGATTACTGCATTCTTTACTATAATAATTAATAAAAAAAGAATATTTATTAATAAGCATACTTCTATTATAAATATAAGAACTAGAAAACATCCCTTTTTTAAGAATAAATTAAATGACTAAACGGCACTCGTGTCGACAATTAATCATCCGAAATCGGATTTGGAAGAGTCAAAGGGTGGGTCCAATATGATTTTGACTAAAATTAAATAATTTTCTTATTTTTGCTGAAACTTATTTTCACTTTAATTATTTTTACTTCTATTTTCGGCACGCTGATTACAAAATAACCTTCCGATTATCAAAATTTAAAGTGAGAGATTCAAGATGTAATTGTGCGGATTCTTTGGTGTAATACGTTTATTGATTATTTTTGTATTATTATTAATAATGTTTTATTTAAATATGTATTTGTTATTTAAAAAAGCACAGACATTAGGAAATTTATTGAAATTTCAGCTATACATTTACCATCATTTACATATTTTATTATTTTTTAACGTATACAACGAGTAAATTATCGATTAAAGCAAAGCATAAGAAGGTAGTTTACATTTAATAGAAACGAGAGATGAAACACTTAATGATATCTAGTAACAAGTTCTATGTTCTGCTGCAACGATCACAAACGAGTTCGAGTCCAATGCTATTTATATTTGCAATAAAGATGAGAATCCTGATAAGGATAATCTAACTGATATGTTCAACAAGTGATATAAGTAACCAGCTATGTTACTCAATCTATTTTTTTCTGCATGGTAACATGCTCAAACTTAACAATCACGATAAATATACGGACGTGTTAACTTTATTTTTTAGTGTTACGTTAATATGATTAATATTGAGTTATATATAGCTACGCTATATTCGAAATGAGAGACGCCAACGTCATAGTGAATTTACGAGTACACAGAAAAAATTAGTAGATTCTACCTAGAACTTATATGTGAAATTTACCGAAAAAGTTAAGTAACCATTGTCAACAATAATAATCAAATGAACAATCCTAATTTTCTGCAGTTTATTTGGAATTTATCTTTTAAATGTTTCATTAACACGATGGTGTATTAAAATCTAATCCAAGTAAACAAATTCACATAATCTTTATATTTAATATAACTGGTGTCAATGTTCTTGCGAGTGTCGTTATAGAATATCTAGCCTAGTTTTTCGTCAATCTATGTTTAAACATCATTTAAATACTTATTACTTAAGAGCTAGAATACTATTTATTTACATTCTTCAATAAATTTTTGCTTTTAAATGAGACTCGGTAAACTTTACTTAACTAAGTACGGCAAATTCTACTTATGATTTTTTTCCGTGTAGAAGTTTATTTTACTGTATATTGAATTTTACACTACAGCCTCACGTAACTGTAGGCAAACACATCCATATCTAAATACATTGATACATATATATATATACACGATGCAAAGATTATTTATATATAGCTTATTTGTTTATATTTTTACAAGAAAGTGAACATTTCACTCTATGAAGAATGACGTTTCACGCCCTCAAGAGTGAAAGAAAAAAGTTTCTCCTAGAAGTGCGAAATGCCCCTTTCAATAGAGTGCAACTTTCACTCTTCGTGAACGAGTGGCTGATTTTCCATTCCAAGGAATATAAAGAGTATGTTGTATTTATTCATCTTTTCTATTAGGATGTTATTCTCATAATATACATGGAATGAATAAGTCCTATTAATTACATCTGAAATTTAGCATCGTCTACGATATATACTGTTAACTAGATCTAAGATAATACTTTAATTTGCTAATTTCGTGAATTATGAATTGTTATTTATTTCTGCTTATAATTTAACTGCAAATATTCTCCAAAATTTAATCCTATTTCTAGCTCATAATTGCCTCTAAATATCGATTAGCCTCTTGCGTAAACTCTTGAAATATGTTGATTTCCGTTATTACTGAATGTGTCAATAAAACTTTCTTGATTGCTTTTTAAACATATATGGGTAGAGTTGAAACGGGAGATGTAAAATTTTCTTATATGTAAACCTTGAAAAGAAAAATATTAAAACGGTGGAAGATAAACGTTTACTTTCGAGTATCAGAATCATTTTTCCAGCAAACTTTATAGACTATTGATGCCAGAAACTAGAAGAGAACTTACTGAATTCAATGCGTAAGGATTTAATACTAAAAAGAAGAACATCTAGATTTTTATATTTATATTATGAATTAATTTAGCACTACACTATTGATCCCTACACTAAACCTATTCTAAATAAATTAGGGAGGTTTGCCCTGAACCTTCGGTATAGAAAAAGACCAATATCTTAGTGCTATAATGATTGAAATATCAATAATTTATAGTTTCTTCCAAATATCTAATTTCAAGCATCGATTACAAAGCCCACCAACATTTTCTTGCCCTATAACTAAGAGTCGATTCTGATAGGATTTCTGCTGCAGAATTCAAATATGACCGCTAGAATAGCCAATACGCTGTAGGTTTTGAGATATTGAAGTTGAAAGGGTTCCAAAATTTAATTATAGGCATTTTTCAGCATTTATTCACAGCCCAAAAAACTGCTCCCACCTGTAAAAGTCAATTCTGATCCAATTATGTACGTCAAAATATCCAATTAGACCTACTTTTGGCTCAAATAGAAGGTCAAAGGGGTAAAAAAGCAGGTTTTAGAACATTTTTTCTGTTTGTCTAGAAAAGAAGCCAAAACGATAACGAGTTTTCGAAATTGTAAGTCATTCGAATTTAAACAAGTTCGTCGGACATATTGGATCCGCCATTTAGCATTTCTTGATTTTTTTGCTGCGCATCCTATTTTTATCTATTAACCTTCAATTTGGTCAAAAAACTAAAATTTGTAGTTTTAGTTCTCATTATTTTCAAATTGAAACAATCATCTAAAAAACGTAAAAAATTGCTCATTCTTACTACGATCGTGACAACTGAACAAGGTTTTGTAAATAAATGCAAATTAATGTTAGAAAAAATTAAATAATTATGGTGCGTTATTATACCATCGTTTGTCATAAAACATTTCACGTAACTTACTGTTACTTAAATCCATTATTTTTTTTTCTAATAAGAATTAGATTACACGGCGCTAAATAAATCTAGTTGCTGGTTCGATTATACCCAACGCAATTAACTTTTACGTTGTAAGTACATCGGAAAATGACCGTGTAATAAAGAAAATTGGAAAATTTTTAGTAACGAGTACTAACGAGTGGTAACTGTGCGCGGAAGGTCATAAATACTGCAGAATATAATAGAAATAACATAATAATTACAGAGAGGAACGAAAGCGTACATGCATGTAGAAAGGTAATATATTTCCACTGGCATTTTTGGGAATAATTATCACGAATATAAACGACTAATGGCAGGATTATGAAGCTGGTGTTAAAGTGAGGATTGTAGAAAGAAAACAAAAGAACGCGAAAACCCGGCATCGCTGAAAATACCATTGTTGAATATGAATGCGGTACCAAAACTCGCTAACAAGGACGTTTTGTTGCTTCACGCTATTTATAAGATCATTAGTCTACCTTACGAATATATATTTACTATTTTTTCGGAATAATTACGTGTACAATAAGGACGTGATTATTTAAACATCGAAAATTAATGGGTTGATCAAATTACATCAAATTCATTTACACTGGTTATACGAAATACAGAAAATTGCACGTATTTCACATTAGGTGCATTCATTAATACAAGGGTCATCATTGTCAAATAGTGTTATTTAATAAATCACGAATTAATGAATCATAATTAAAATTCAACATACAAATATTTCAGAACTATATGCTACTGATCATTGTAATTTATTATATCTTATTGTTGACAACTTTTATATATTTTGTTCGCATTGTGTTCCAAAAGTAATAGAATTCATAACAAATTTTCACCAAGATAATAATTCTAAAGCTACTTTTTGGTCGTTGATTTAATTTCCAAACTTATATTTCATAAAATAACACACTGCGAGGTGAAATATCGATTAAATACGAAATGTTAAATAACTGAAAGCTGGTAGTTATAGAGGCACACGAAAAAATGTATGAACATGTTTTTCAACTAGACCAAGTGTATTATATTTTTCAAGAAATAACTGCAAAAAGAACTACAGTGACACGCTGACTTAAAAATGACCAAAAAATTAATAGTTCCTTATTGATGACTATAGAATAAAAATAGGCTGTCCACGAAGTGAAGTAAAATGATTAAAAAAGTTTTTTAAACATTTAATTTTGTTACACGATATTAACGATTTTGAAACCTGAAAATGATGCTAAATAAATACTATTCGTTAAGATATAAGAAGTAATTAATAAATATATAAATATGTGTATTAAAGATTTCCAATTTCAATCGCGAGTTTGATGATGTTTATAAAAATAATAAAATAAAAAGTTTCTATATCAAATGCTGATAAAAACTGCTGATGATGGATAAAAACGGTCATTAGATTCGGAATGTGTGACCCGAAATAAAACATTCTCACGTAGTTTGGTTGAAGAATTTGAAACATATTGAAAAGTTTTTAATAAGCGGCCATAAATATAGTTTTATAAACATTCCAAATTCTGATATTGCACCCGATAATTTTCATAAAATCTGACCTCATATTTGTAATCAGCGACTCCAAAAACATAACACAATTGGTCTGTTGAAAGGAATTTTCCTTGATTTTTTTTTGTAGTTGTGTGTTATTTCCTTTTATTTATTGCTGATTTCATTAGAAATTTTCTTTTTTAAAAGTAAGCCATATTTTTGTCAATTTCTAAAGCAATACATCTGAAATAAATATTTGTAAATTGTTTAGTGCTCCAAATCAATCATGTCGCATGCGTCATTTTGAATGGTGGAAAGTATTTGTCATGTATGCAGATATGATACCAAAAAATATATAAAATCATCATAACTTTAATTATGCGACTTCGAAAAATGTGACTGAACCTGGAAAAAGATCTTTTTTGTCGGAATTTCTAAATTTCTAGTTTTTGTAAAATATTATCTAGATAGGGCGGATGAAGTAATATAGTTGAACTTTGAGAAAGTTAGTCGAATATATATAAATGTATATGATACAATTCCACATTTCAATCGTATGTTTTTGGGCGTGTAGAGACTCATTAAATTGCAAGATGAACCCTGTAAAATTTGGGTCATTTAAAAAGTTGGTAGCTCTGTGCCAAAGAAACCGAGAGAAATTACAATGAAAACTTTCAGCTTGTTGCATACGAAGAAATATTATGGGAAAATATTGTAAGAACAACCTATATTGATGTTTCTTTAGGATGTTTAGTCGTTGTTCAACTTAGTACATGGAATATTTAAATTATGATGATCCGTTATATATTCACGTAATAGATGAACTATTCCAAAGAAATGTGTATATTGTCTTAAATTGTAAAACTATTAAGGTGTGGTATAAAGGTTAGATAGTTTAATTAGTTTTATTAATAAGTAATATTAACTATAAAGATTATGTAGGTTTACTTAAATTTAATCAACTCTGCGAGTATACAAAATAATGGAGCGTGATGGTGATACAGTACCAATAATTAATGCCGTTTAAAATTGTACTTAAAGAACGCATTTCGGGTCTAAAAAATACTGAATTATTGAATGTACTCTAAGTAATTATTCATGTATAATCTAATGTGTGAAAGACAATCAATTAATTTAAGAAAGTGGTCTGGAGGGACACTATATGATTATAATGATTTAAACAATATCACATTTAAAAGTTGAGCACAGCACAAAATAGTAAAGCCTTCATTAGACAGACACAAAAATTTAGTGATTTTGACAAAACATTTGATGGTCCTTTAGTAGCCAACTATTGAATAATTTGAACTAAATTTTAGTTTAATTGATTAAATGTTGTTCAATTAGTACCTATTTATTTAGTTGGAAGATCTATCATGTAGATGCATTTACTAAGTATTGAGGTGCTATCTGGCAAGCTTATATTTATATATTACTAAAGTTGTACTGTATTTATAATATATAATAATAATTTTTTATAATTTATACATGATGTAAGTAAAATGTTTATTCCCTAAAAATATTAACAAATAAAATAATCAGGTGGTATTCATTTATATTGAAGCATGTCATGATTTAATGAATATATAATTAAAACTATATACGAATATTCATAAAAAAAGAATGGGCAACATGCCTGAAGCAGTCGATCCCATCTCCACGAGGACGCTTCGCTTCGTGAATCTCCAATTCGCCTTCGGCAACAGTTACCGCTTATAGTATTCGTATACAAAATAATTGTCAGGACTAGCCTCATAATTATAACAGAAATTTGTAATTATAAACGCTGTTACCATTAGTTAATAATATTCTGATTCTGATAAAATTACGTACAAGTAATTTCAGTAATTGCTAATGATTTTCGACCGTTGCCAATATTTTTCAATAACATTCATCAGATTTTAGTAAATTTCATTTTAGCGTTAAAATGCATAAATTTTAGAAAACTAGTAGTTATTACAAAACTACTATGATAAGGATTATTACAAATAAGAAAAAGTGTACCGTCAACCAGAAAAAATAAAGAAATAATGAGAAGTAGAAATAACAAAAAAATGGACTACATAACTTTCTACCACTACGTCTTTAGCATTGAGAAACGCTAAAAAGTTAAAAAGCTTCAAAACGTCGTTTAACATATATTATATTCTTAAATTCTTGAATTGAAAATTATATTTTTGAATCCGCCATTTAACATTTTGAAATTCTGTATTGTTTTAATCTCGTTACTCGGGTTTTGGAGATTACTGCTCTCAGAGGTTGCTTAATCAGAATCCCCAAACAACACAATTCCATCTAAGGATGTTCTGATGAGCTCCCGAGGACTAAAAGCGGATAATTGGACGTCCTGAGGAGCTCCGGAGGACATCTCGGGATGGATTGTGTTGTTTCGGTTTAACAACAGATAAATATTAGAAATAGCATATCCAATATATGTTTTCCGACGTTTTGAAGCTTTTTTGACTTTTTAGCGTTTCTCAAGGCTAAAGAGATGTGAAGGTTATTTCCCCTGCTTTTTATATCTTTGTATTTTCTTGTTTTTCGGTACGCTTTTTCTTATTTGTAATAATCTTTCTCATAGTGGTTATGTAATAAATACTAGTTTTCTTAAATTAATGCATTTGAAGGTCGCTCTTTCATATGGTGCCTGTCAAACTGTCAAAAATAGAGTTTAACACTTTTTTTAATTTAAAAAAAAGTGATTTTGAGGTACAATAGTGTTTAGAAAGCAATTTTCAATATGATATCGATTTCTGACCATCGTCTAACTATAAGGAACACGGTCCCAATTGTTTTAATTCAAGTATATACATTCACATATTTTGATATTTGTCGATTTGGATTTTTAAATGACTCCGGTGCTCTAAATATTTTCTACAACGGGAAATTTTGTGGTTTCTTAGGTTTTTAAATAGATCATACGCATACAATTGTTTATTTAATACTATTGATTGTTTATTGACATTCCTGCTAACAATATTAGATGTTGTTGCAGATTTTTAAGATGACAGCCTCAATTTCGTGTTTTATTGCGGAATAAGAAGGAATTGCGATCGATCAATTGCCATTTTATTCATTTTTGAACATTCGTGAATTGATAATTCAAAACCAGTTTTTCGAAATCCAAAATGGTGGATCCAATATGGAGAACGAGATTTTGCGCTCAAAAAAATTTGCCGCTCCGGAGCCATTAATTAAAATCCATAAGCTAAGATACAAGGTGGTCAGAAACCTGTATTATTATGAAAATTGCATTCTGAAAATGGAAAAATATGGAACCTCAAAAATCGGGGGTTTTTCTAGTATTTAAAAAAATGTGTTCGACGTCATTTTTCAAATACTTGACGAGCGCCATTCGAAAGAGCCACCTCAAAAATAGTCGCATATTGGTGGGTCTATTAAAAAAAATTATAAATAAAACAATGCTATAAGCCATGTGCAAATTTTGCCCGTTTGGTCGTTACAGGATTAGGAAAAATATGAAGTTCAAATAACGAACACTAACAATACAGAGTCCAGTATAATATAAGTTGGAATCATAATTGACGGATTACTTTCACATCACTTTTTCCCTACATAGTTAATTGTTTACACTAGAAAAATCGATATATTCTTCTTGGTTATATTTTCAAGTCTTCGGAAACTTACATTTTTTCTAAAATTCTTACGGCATAAGCCGAAAGATGAATTAAGTTTATATATAAAATATTTAGTATTAGCGACATTACGACACTACGGAAAATAGGTTTTTTTTTAATCATAAACAAAAAGTTATTGCAGCGTTTGAAGGTATAAACAAATATCACTATCGTATCGCCGTCCACTGGTCCGGATATGGTCGTAAATTACATCGTTACTTCTGACAGGTCGAGTATATTGTAAATATTATAGTCACCGAAATAGCACTATTATTATTATATTTGAAAATGTAATGTAACTCCCTAACTCAAATGTAACTGAATTGCATTTCATGAAATTTAATTATACTCTAGAAAGGAATGGTTACATTAACCCCTCTAGATATACCGAAACTGAACATGCTAAAACAAATTTAGTGAAGTGTAATAATATAACTTTTGTATGGAATAGTTATTGTGACAATTATTTATGAGGCAAATAAATGCGAACAATTTGATGATGTATTATCGGTTCTCGTGACCAAAAATCTCATGTCTGCACCTTTGTTTCATTGATTACGATTGAACTGCAAGATTATTTACTAAGTTCTAGTCAGGTTTTACGACATATGTACGAATAAAAATTCTGAAATATATTAAAACTTCAATAACTGTTACCTACAGATCATTAAAAAAAACAACAGTGGTAATTTTATACTGAGTTCATTATATTCCAAGTTAAGATATTTCACGGGCGGTACTGTCACATCTCATTTTTTGTAAGCCGTAGAAAAAACTGTTGTTATTACATTTTTCATTTTGATATATCGTAAATTTAGGTTCATAAATCTCAAATGTAGAGAGGTTAAATAACTTTTTTAATATTTCATTAAAAGCTCTCCATTGTATAGTCTAATTAAATACAAAAATGTAATATTCATAAATTTAACTTTTGATATGGAGTTTTGAACTAATAGCAGTTAATAAGCAACGGCTTATGGAAATTCGCGAAACGTCGTAATTTCGACCGGTACTGTTTAAATATTTTCCAGAAATGTGAAACTCACTTTACTATCATTTTCTGATATTTCCATATGTTAAGCATTTTGATTAACTTACCATTTTTTTTAAATTTTAATATATTTACCATGTTTCAACGCTCAATCGCATTTGTTGCTTTCATGAATTTCTAATTCTGCAATATAATCTTACAATAGAAATTACAGATACAATGAAGTCAGTGTTTTGCGTCTGAAGTAGGAGAGTACTAATAATGGACATCAACCGCACAATGGCAGACGATGTACTTGGGACCGAGATAGTAATATTATATAAATATCAAAGCATGTCTAAGAAGTGAATTCTAACTTAGTTTGGAATGCACAAAAACAAACCGCTCTAGACTAAAAGGTTTCTTGAAGGTAGTCGTCCTGGTATTAATAAGCATTTAGGTGGTCTCTTGATTGAAAAGAGATAAATTAAATGTTATTCATGAAAACGTCCGTCATACAAGATTATCATTGTCTGGCTACCGAAGTAAGGAAAAACTCATATGGAAGATTAAATCCAATAATAAAGAAGCCATGTAACGAAAATTCTCGAAATGTATCGCATTTCTCGAATAATTGTTGTCGCAATAGACTCATGGCCATTGGTCGATTTGAATTTGCCACGTGCTTTCCCGATCGCAACTTCAGGTGCTGTTGGAGAATTTGACAAGCGGGGGTTATGCCAGTATGAAATTTTGGTTATTTGGATTGTCATCAAAATTATCATCACGATTATAAATAAAGTATTCAAATATTAATTTTTTACTTTTCATTGTATCGTTACACATTTGGATAACTTACATATCATATTAAAAAACATTACAGAAAAATGTTGCATTTTGAAATAATTTGCAAGATAGCACTTATTTATGTATTGTACAATGAAAAAGGTTTGTTTTTATTTTTTGATACCCAGTGGTTTTTATCGAAACCATTTTCGTATTAGTGGAATCCATTGCAATGTTGTAACTTTTCCGAAAGATTAGCAATAAAATTTTGAAAAAAATTATCTTAACTATAAATATAGTACAGTCTGCTTGAAACTTACATTAATTTTTCTTAACAGTGATAAGAATTAATATTAAATTTCAAATCAATTTTTAATTTTTGAGTTACCTACGCTTCGAATAAGTCTTTAGCTATGAGTATTTGTAAATAAGTGTGTACAGAGGTTGAATCATCTCATTTGTTTGCAACAAATTTTTACTGTACAGTTTAAAATTTAGTTAATATAAAATAATTAAAATTTGAATTAAATTTTTAACAATCTCTTACCCCCCGAGGATCCTGAAGGTGATTGAAGGTTATTAACTCAGTTTATTTCATTATAATTTCAATGTAAAATTAATAACATTAATTATTAATATAATTAGTTTACAATGATACGTTTATAGTTTATGGTTTTAAAACACATAAAATTTGTTTAAACCATGTTGGATGGTAACACGTTTTTCAATCATTTCAATCGACATCGTGTGAAGTCCACGTTTCCCAAGGAGATATATGAGATATAATTTGTCGTATTAGCATTAAAAACTGAAAATTATAAACGGAACTTATTTGAAGATTCAGCATTGAAATTTTAGAACTGTACAAGTTAGCATTAAAAATTGAAATTAGAAACTTAACATATCTGAAAATCTAGCATGAAGAACTGTGAAATAAAATTTGAACTGAGAATTATGAATTAAAAATTGTATTCTTATTAAAATCTAAATTGTGTTTGTATTTACATAATAATAGTATACTCCATAAAAGATAAAAATAAATAAGAATATGCCAAAACGAAAGGTTAAACGCGCAGTTGAAGAAGAGCAAATATTTCAAGAAGAACGTCGAAAAAGAAACCCTGCCAATCAACAACGCCGTAATGAAAGAAACGAAGCTCATTCTCAGAACGTAAATATATTCAATATTGAACGTGAGTTAAACATAAATGAAAATCAAACTGTAAGTGTCATTCCGGTTGTTAGTACATATACGGTTGTAGACGAAAATGTAGTTTTAAATATAAGAGAACCTCATTCAAGTATGAAAAGCCAGATTCGTTTTTGAAAACCAAATATATTTCGCACTATTAGAAATGATGAGGATACGGAAATTATTAATGAACATTATATTGGTACTATTGATGTACGCTGTACTCATTGCAATGCTAAACATTTCGCAGCTGAGAAAGTGTGAAATAAAAATAATTCTTTTCATGATTGCTGTGCTTATGGTGAAGTTGTACTTCAAAATTTACCGCTTCCCCCTCAAGAATTGTGTGCATTATTTAATGATACTGATGAGCACACTGATAGTTTTTATGGAAATATTAGAAGTTACAATAGTGCGTTTTCTTTTGCTTCGTTTAATGCACATCTGATAAATTTCAGAAATCGTCGACCAGGACCATATTGCTTTAAAATTCAAGGTCAAATATATTATCAAATTAATACTGCCTTGTATCCTATTCGAACAGCATGCAATTGTTCGAACAGCATTTGTCCGAAATGGTATATATAGTAGGGTGCATCGAAATAATCGAAATAATCGATTTTTTGAAATTCGAAATGCCTTAGTGCCAAAGAAGTAGGTTTTGGCAACACGAATACGTGAGCGACAGCCCTAGGCTGAGAGATATCTTCTGTTCCGGTAAACGCCTTGAAATTTAACATGAGATTTTAAATGGAAAATCATTTTTTTTGGTTACTGCACGATAACTGTATAGATAAAAATGGCATCCGAGATGTTTTTTATTTATCAAATTCCTCACCTCACTTTTTCGCAGAATTTGACCTATTTGGGTGTTGAAACAAAATTTTCCAACTGTTTTATTAGATTTTGAATTTTCACTTCATGTTACACTTCAAAGTTGGCAATTTTGACTTATTTCAGAAAATTCTCGGTCAGTTCTCAATTAATTTCTTTGTTTTTTTCTAAAGTACCGCCTATAGTAGTTAGAATTATCCTTACAGAGTCCGAATTTTGATAAATCGATTCAGTCACTGTTTATTTGCGGTTTTTAGTGAAAATACCTACCTTATCAGTGGAGCACTTTAGAACTACATGAAATCCGTGCTTAAAGAGAGTACGCGTGATATGACATCACACGGCTCTCGACCAATAAGGTTGTTTCGTAGACTATAAATGTATATTTGAAATATGAACATAAGAAAAATGGTTTGCACAGAAAACTTTTAATGTTAATAATACAACAGCTGTACAAAAAAAAGTTCATGTATTTTGAAAAGATAGAACCAAATATTTAATTCATTACATATAGAAAATAATAAAAATTAAGAGTTTCTTTAAAATTAATAAATTGAAAAATCATTACATTTGATTAAAAATATACTTTTTGTTACAGTGTGCGTAAAATTTGACGTTATGTATTTTCGGAGTTTTTCGTCTTCACTTCACGCACGCTGATACAAAAAACATTGTTCGGCACCACCATGGGTGTAAATACAGAAAATATTTTATGTCCTTGCATCAAAAACTACTATTATTGTCTTTGTTTCCACCTATATATCTCTATATATAGGAAGAATCAAGTAACAGAGGATAGAATACACAAAAATTGATGGCCTTAGTTGTATCGAAAGGGCAGACGATAAAACGCGCGCGAAGCGCGCGCGCATAGCTCTAGTATTGTAAATTGAAGATGTAATTTCAATTCATTTTTTAAGACTATGTGAATAATATAGGCATATTGAAGATGGGCTTTACTGACGTAGAATTATGACTTGATGTGAATCATTACAAAGTTAGTTTATTAACATCTTCTTTCATTTGCCATATTACCATCTATTTAGCATCTAAAGCAAAATTTTAGTTGCAATTTTAGGTATCTAATGAGATCAAAACTTTTATAAGTAATCGTAGTTGTTTATATAAAAAAAATAATACATGAAATTCTGAATTTTTTCAGGTCTCATCCATTTCTGACAAAATACGGTAATAAACATGCCCTAAATGCTTCTTGGGGTCGGTGAACACCAAAGTAGTGTCAGATTGTCAGTACACAAAATGGCCGATAAAAGGTTGAAAATGTTAGGTTCTTGGGGCACTTTGCACTAGTTTGTTATGTGATTTAAAAAAATCAGTATAACGCATGACAGAAATATGACAGAAAAAAATTGGAAACGTTCTTATCATATTGCGTTCATGTGCAGATTTCTGTAATACGCCTTCTCCAATCAGGCGCCATAAAATTATAATTATGTCCCAACTATTGTGAAGTTCATATAATAGATCCATTTTTTTAATGGAAATTACAGATTCTTATGCTGGACAATGTTATTCAACATAAGTAAATATGTATGTATATTTTTATTTTTTTTAGGTAATTTCCTCTAATTACAGAAATTTGTCTGATCGATCAGAGATGTTGAAAATTTTGTTAGAAAAATTCACATATTTTTTTTATGGTAATGTGTGTCAACAGTAACCAAACAGTTCAGCAACCAGATTTCTGTAGATGTAACAACCAGACCTTGTCTTTTTTAGTTTACAGTTTCTTGTGACATATTTAATAAGGTAAGACCGGGAAAATGTATGACTAATTTTATTCAAAAGATGTAAACTTTAGCATTGTTTTTAGATTTTTGAAATTCATCATTAATCGAGATTTAATATTGACCAGAAAAAGTTCAGTTCTACTTTGGTCGAAAACTAACTGAGGTGATCACAAGTATGTTAATGGGTAAAGTAGTGTATCTTTCCATATGATGAAAACTGAATTTTT
This sequence comes from Trichopria drosophilae, assembly GCA_030407085.1. NCBI lineage: Eukaryota > Metazoa > Arthropoda > Insecta > Hymenoptera > Diapriidae > Trichopria > Trichopria drosophilae. The sequence goes on from CM059584.1 coordinate 42,176,931, forward strand.
TTGTATGTATAACTTTATTATTTTGACGTTTTGAGCCGGAGTTTTCGTGGTTTCAGCTATCGCCAAAAATATCTTTCGCATCAAGAATACTATATTAAAACAAATTACCTTAACCGGTTAACTGATACTGTATCATATATGTACAAAAAAAGTGACATAACTGGTACTATAACACAAATGTACATATTTCAATAACTTTGAAGATTTCAACCGATTTGAACGAAAATTGTTATACAACCGTTTTTCGGCATGCTCTATCTGAATGATTGGTGTTTTTTTTTAAATTCTGAATCTAAATCTCAAAATGACAACCTTCTATACAGCATAAATTTCGACACTGAGGTTTTCGGGGTCGATGATTGCGACTTTAATGTCAGTTTCGCATAATTTGTGATAAGGGACATAAAATAACGTATATAGTACACTAGAACCTCCATTAAAATGATACGACAACGTTATGTCAGTGGTGGTTTTTTTAAATTTTTTGTGCCTGATTATGAAAGAGCATACTTGAAAGTACCCCCCTACAAATTTTCAAATTTTGTTAAGAATAAATAACAAAATTGACCGTGCTTAAAATTGACGGACAAAAAAGGACAAATTGGGTCAATAATGGTTGATATGGCTTGATCGGAAACATTTATGTATAATTTTATTAATTATATAAAAATACATTTGAATAGTTTCGATGTGGATTCTCATGTAGAACATACGTTGTAATATTGTTACTTTCAATATTTTTATGACAATGTTGTATCCTGGCACACAATCTCTATTGGTTTCGAAAAATCTAAGTATTTAATAGAAAATTATTAGTGCATTCGTTATAGACAAATCTTTCATCGATTATTTACACGTGTATTGCTTCTATATTTGTACCTATAATATTTATCATGCGCATTCCTATATTTAACGACAAACGAATTCAATTTTTACTGAAAGTGCAGATAAATTTTCACTAAAATACATTTTTTTACGTTACAATAAATAAAATATAAAAAAATTAAGCTATAATATAATAGCAATATCAAAATGGTTGCATGTTTTAATATTAATTGACAAATTACTTCGCCGTGCACCATCTAAAGAGATTCGCTATACGTATACTTACTAAAAATAAAAGCAGCTTACAATATGCTGATGACGTTGTAACTTTTCTACGATGAAAGTCTTTGATCCGCTCTTTAATAGTCTGCATAATGTAAAGTAATCTTCTTTTCTATCAAACGTAGGCTTTATTTCTTAATTTCTGTAGTAAGGCATACTCTTCATTATGATTAAAAATAATGTAAATGGTTATTACGTTTAGAAGATGAGGGGAAACGTTCATAAAAACGCAAAATAAAAAGATTTTTCCAACGGAGGTTCTAAAAGTAATCATAATGCTCAATACCTTATTTACTAGCAGAATTATGACTAATATAAAATTAGTTTCGCTAAACGAATAATTTAGTACAGTGTACATTTTATAGACTGAGTGGAGTAGAAACATATATGTTGTCATAACTTCAGACGGGAAATCAGTAGTATTGTGACAACTAAACGTTTTCATGGCGTTGATTATGTCATTATTATCAGTTATAACATTTTCTATCTTTTTTGGCAACGTTTATTTCATCTATAAAATACAGGTTACTTTGATTTTGGCGCCATAAAATGGATTAATCTTATTACACACTACTGTTTGATTCCATCGATTGTATACAGGCTAATTCTAAGATTTTGGTAAGGAAGTCAAGTATCTACTATTCCTTATATAAATAACGATTTCTTATGGTGTTTTATATCCACCTTCGTCATATTTGACGATTTTATATGTTTTGCAGTGATGTAAGAAAAGATAAATGACTTTCCGATGAGCTTTCGAAAACGATCTAAACGAGGTCCTAGTTCTGACACAATATTGAAACAAAACTGGACGAGTTCTCGTTAGCAGCTATTAACAAAATTTCTAACATTTTATATCGCTCATAGTTTTAATCTATTTTCATTAGTAACTTGTCAAAACAATACAGATAAACATATTTTTACATCGAATCATGGTACCAAATATTAACTGTCATTGCTACTAATACTAATAAGAAACGCGGCCTAGAGGTTAGGGGCGCGGATTGTTACCAAGCGGCCTGCGGTTCGATTCCGGTATCCGCTGGGTGGCGAATTTTTTTTTTTATTTTTTTTTCTCTCAAAATGGCGGTGCTGTACGGCGTCAAACTCGAGTGTTTTTGAAATTTGCTTGCAGGATAGCGGTTTTATTTTTTATCTGTAACAAAAAATCAAAAGAGGTTTTGTTAGTGACATTATTTTTAATACTTCAAACCTATAAAACAAAAGAAAGTAATTTCTACAAAAATGAGAGATTTTTAAAAATTAAACGTTTTTTGTTAATTAATTTGTTTGAATAAATTCCGTAATTTGCTTTAAAAACCCCCAACCACAGGGTTGGAGTATAGTCGGTTACCGTCCGAAATCCTCGACGACAAAATCTCCGAATTGAAAATCCCCTACCACTAAAATCCCCGAGTTCAAAATCCTCTACCACTAAAACACTCGAATTCAAAATCACCCTTCAAAACATCTACTTTTATTACAAGTTACCTCAGTCCATGGTGGAAGTATAAAGGTGTAGCGCTCTCGATCGAGAGCACAATTTCGTCCAATAAGCGTCCCACCAAAGATCAACAAAATTGGCGGAAGATTTCACTATCACACAGCATAGAAAAGCTAACCTAACGTAACATAACATAACCTAACCTAACCTTATAATATATCTTAATTCTAAATATAAAATAAACAATATCAACTGTTAATACAGCTTCAATTGTAAATTCAAATTTTTTTGTGAGAAGGGATTTTGAAATCGGGGATTATAGGAATAGAGGATTTTGACTTCGGGGATTATTGTACTTGGGGATTTTGACGTGGTGATTTTGTCGCGGGGATTTTGTCGTCGGGGATTTCGAGCGGTCACCAGTAAGGTCAGATGTTTGAAGAAGACCTCCAGAAAATTTCAAAACAATCGAATAATTATTTTTTGAGTAATCGTGCAAGCAGTATGAGAAAATGCGGTCGAAAATATGCTGACATTTCAAAACTAATAAAGATTTTGTTTTAAAATTTGAAGGAGACATCCTTGCGATGATCTAGAACAAGTACAAAAAATTTCAAAACATCGAAAAAAAAATTTCGGGACCTTCCCCCCTTAATGAATGCAATTGATGGCGATTTAAAAAAAATCTACGAAAAAAATTCATATCATCAGACAAAAATGTATATAATGAATTAAACGAATAAAAGGAACATCAATGGTTAGCGATACAATGCTCCACTTCTTGTATACGCATAATTAATTGTAACTGATGTACCTACCGCTCTACCTTGAAATAATTTCTTTCTTTCCTCTCTTTCTGCATCAATCGCAATATTTTTGAGAGGAATTGTCAACTTAAAAAAAAGTACGATTGCTATTTCCTCACCAAAATGAAAAAACATTGTCTGGTGAGTAAAATGTGTCTATCCAAGAGTAACGGGATCAGGAGGTCGAAAAAATCACTGTCAGAAATAAAAAAAAAACGGAACTCACCAGGAGGACGCATCGGTAGAAAAAGCAATTTTTACCGCGCAAAGAGCTCTTATATAATGCAAAAGTGACGTTCTTACCGAAGCAGTAAAAGAGAAGTATCACAAGAAGAGGGTTGATTTCTGCATCGGACATTCCACCCGTACCTACATGCCCGTCGTCCAGATTAATATTTGACGGCTCGACATTCTCAGCCGACAACGGAACCGCGAGAATAACACCCGATCCGACTGCGAACTGGCACCCTGTGACCCGTTGAAAATTTCATGACGAACGTCTGTGTTTCGCCACACTGCGACATGGAATCATTCACGAGCAATGTGCAACGAAGAAGGAAACCACCCCCGTTATTCATAGATGGAATAATTCAATTTATACTGTTTCACAGTATTTGCATTCAGCCGTTTAACTTTGAACCTATGCAAAATTTATTCCACTAGTTTTGATGAAATTTTATCAGCAATTCGGCTTTGCTTTATTCGTTTGTCAGTTCACTTCTCATCTTTTGGACTGATTAAATGTTTCTAGGTCACCAGTAATTCTTATATTTGTTGCTTCCTTGAATTTTGTTTCACTTTTTTTCATTTCTGCTTTATTTACCTGGATATTTATGACTGCGCAATTTTGGTGGTCATTATAATTTAAACTCAATCTCGGAACGAACTATCGTCCATGGAGGAATGCGATTTTTGTCTCTCGAATACCTTTCTCTGACCTGTTCTCGCGTGGTTAGCTTTTCCAAGGTGATTATTTTTCTGTGTGTTATCCCACCGCAAATAATTTCTTTTTCGATAAATTGTACATAAGTATTGAAAGAAGTGATTAAAACATTATATATTTTGTCAATTTTTTGCAGCTTATTCAAATGAATGTACATCGCTTGAGATTTCTAATTTTTAATTTTTAAATACTAAACATTCATTAGTGTACGTCCAAAAAGTGCGGTCTGAAATTTTAATAGGGCCTTATTTTCTTACGTATTCTGATGCACTGAATTCGAATATCATACTGAAAATTAATGGAAGTGCAATTTTCATCGTAAAAATCGAGAAAACCATGAAAAATCACGAATTTTTGTGGGCTTTCTCAATTAATAAAAAAAATTGGAAAATTTAGAAAAATGCTTCACACAAAAAATATGCAATATGAAATTCTTAACAAAAGAGGTTTAATATATTTGTCGGTAGGAGTCGCACAAAATGAGAAAAATGCGAATTTATTTGTCGATTGTAATCGGAGTATTGGACCTGTAGCGCAGTCAAATGACATTGAAGGTCAAACTCGAGGTCAAATTAAACCTGTTTCAAAAATATCTTACATGAGAAAATATTTAGCCGTCCCGAGATTTAATTGACACCCTGCATATATATAGATCCTGTTTCATTTACGGAACATCTAAAATGTAGGTTTCTGAGGTTAAGTTAGTATGAGAAAGTGGAGCCCCCATGATGTGGGCATCTTCTAGAATCAAGCACTGCAATTGCAAGGATTGAAATATAACATTCAGGAAGGGGATGAGTCAAGCCGATTATGCTCATATTCATCCTACTTTTGCGGCATTACCGCAGGTAATACGAAGACAATGCATTTGATCTCTTTTGTAAATAAAAAAAAAAAAAATTCGCCACCCGGCGGATAGCGGAATCGAACCGCAGGCCGCTTGGTAACAATCCGCGCCCGTAACCTGTAGGCCGCGCTTCTTGTTAGCATTAGTAGCAATCACAGTTAATATTTGGGACCATAATTCGATGTAAAAATATGTTTATCTGTATTGTTTTGACAAGTTACTGATGAAAATAGATTAAAACTATGAGCGATATAAAATTTCTGACATTTTTATATTTTTATACTTTTATTTCTGAAATTTCTGACGGCTATCCGCCAGGTGGCGATTTTTTTTTTATTTACAAAAAAGATCAAAGTACCACATGATCAAAAGTATAGATTTAAAATTGAAACTACTTGTACATTTCTGGAAAATTAGAAATTAAAAAATCTTCAAAATAATTTTTTTTTCAAATTGACATAACCTAATATATGCCTCCCCTTGTTGAGTGAATTATTCACTTTTTGTAGGTTTTATTTAAACAATATTTTATAGCATTTTTAATATTGAATATTGTATAGGAAAGATCTTAAACCTTCCAGCGTCATAAAAGTTAAAAGGTTCTTAAATTGGCTCATGTATCTAATTAAGAAATTCCCTTTTCTTTTCTCGTATTTCTTAAGAGGTTTTATGTAATTCAGAGTGACCATAAATAATAACTTCAGTTATAAACGTTTTCGCCTGAATATTTTGGCTCTCTTCTCTTCTGAAAAAATCAAGCAAATATTACAAAAATTATTTTGATGATATGTGTGATGTTATAAATATATCTTGAGAAGATGAGAAAATTGCTAAAGGTATTCCATAAACTTTTGAGTACTGTTTTTTTTTTAATCTAAAGTGTGAACGTAGGAAAAATATAGTGTGTATAAGTAAGAACAAAAGTAACATCTTCCCTTAAAAGTTAAAAAAACATTTTTATACAATCCAACTCCACGGACAGTAAAATACGCTCATGTATATTTCATCAAAATATATTGATTCTTAAATTATTGATTAAAAACTGAAAATTAATATTTCAAAACATTGTCTCGACCGCAGGTTTCACGAATATTTCCTTGGAAGCAGTTATTTTATTTTTTTATTTTACTAGCCTGCTAAATTAAACACTATAAATTTGGAATGAAAGAATAAAACGCAAGCTTGTAATTTTCAATTTGGGGTAGATTTTCGTGTAAATATATCTTTGCTCCTACTTACACTTGATCTTCCTATGATCAACGACAAAATCTAATAAAATATATGTAATTACAAAACTGACATTGGATTTTTAAAAATCCACTCCCATAGCCTTCGATCCATTTGGACCTTTCAGAGTTCTATTGCGTATGTGCCTTCCTCAATCCCGATTATTGTCTATTTTTTTAGATTTAAAGCAATATATCTACTATTTCATATTGTGTGTACGAAGTAAATTTTTAACTCTGAGTGGGATAGTATGCATGTGTTATTCCCTCTCCCTATCAAGGAAGATATTGATATTTAGCTGGTGTATTCATCCGCTCATTTTGAAAGTTTTCTTATTGTCATTGATTACAAAACTGCGAAATATGCAACCGCAAAGACAATGTATTTTATAATATTTTTGTATAAATATAAAAATCGATTCCAAAATCAAATCAGATATAAATTGAGTAAAAATACGTATTGAAAAAATTATGTCTACACGCCTATTCACGTCTACGAGTTGCATAAAAAAGGCATATACGAACGAATGGAATCATACGTACAAAATTGCAGAGACAAATCTTTTTATTTTATTTTTATGGTCTATTGGGTGTGAAACATCGACATTCGATGAAAAAGTATATGGTAATTTCTTTTTGCTTGAGTGACCAAATTATGTAACACTGCGATCAATATTTGAGGTGAACTAAGAATATAAAAAAGATATGATATTGTTAAGCTTCTGACGGTATATAATCAATTAATTATTCTACACAATCAATTAGAAAAATAAAAACCAATATTTCCTGTGAGAGCATTTTTGAATATTTTTTTTGTCATCAAGGACAATTATCAGCGGGAACGTCAAATACGATTTAATTATGATTCCTAATTGCAAGAGAATATAATCACTACTAATTCAGTGTCAGGTAAGAATGTCTTCTATATATGGTAATATCGCATGATAGTCTTGTATCATCCTAGTGAATTGCAGCAAGGCTTTTCATATCTATATATACCCATATTCTCACAGCATGAGAATGCCAAGTAAAAAAGTTGCACATTTGCTTCGTAAAAGAGGGTTGCAGGCTGCGCAGATGCCGAAATCTATTATGCTATGCACCAAGGCATTAAAAAATTGATTTAAAAACACCTGGACCAGCAAACCGGTTGGATCAACCTCTACTTTCTAATCATGAAATATATATATCTATATTGAATTGTATTTAGTCGTCTACATATCACATCTCTCATGATTCATGTAGTTATTACTGTTTTTATTATTGTCTTAAAATGACATCAGCATTTAATTCCATCCTTTATGAGAAATTTCCATCTTACTTAACCACTTGTTATATTAGTAATTAAAAATCCATTGATCTAAATAATTGGAATAATGTATAATTTAATACACAGGGAAATTTTATCATTTAAAATTATATTTGGAGAAAAAATATTTTATATGACATTTACCATGAAACTATGGAACGATCACATATTGATAAAATGCTACTACTATTATACTTCAAAGGTGAATTACTTACAGGCGAGGAGTGCAGGCAACACGTTACGTATTTTGTTTTTGTCTCATCACTGCATTTGTAACGCAAAGTCGAATCAATGAAGACTAGTATTACTTACACGTCAGATTATTTATTAATTCCCCCACAACGTACGGTGTGTTTTGTAGATACAGAAATATGGAAATTTTAACTTCATCTGATCTTCAAGTGATATTGACTAAAACTGACGAAGATATTCCAGTACCCAACGACTATCTGTAGAATATTTTATACTTTGTTTAAGTAAATTTCATAGTATAAATATAATCATATAGTTTAAAGGATTTCTCAGTGTGATATAACACGATTTCATAATGTTATTATTGTAATATTATTCTGGAGATAATAAACTCTAGAATATAACCATTTGCTACTATAACGCCTTATAAGCAAACAATTAGATTTTTGAGTTTGGGATTGACGTACCGACGAAAAATGATAAAAAGCATTTGATAAGAAATGTATAATTATAAAATTAAAATTCAATAATTAGTCTTCAATCTATTTATATGACAAAAACATATAAAAATAAAACACGCTGTCTATTTAAAAAGGGGGAATTTTCGTTTATTTTATCTAGGACTATTTTTTAACTTTATTCTTACTTATGAATAAAAGAAAGTTTTATGAAAGCAAAACAATTTTTTCAGTTGTTCTCAATGACCGCCAATTACTAGACAAGCTCGAAAATGGAAGATTGTAACTCACCTCCAGTCACTGCGCTTGATAAAAAATGAATTTCCATTTATTCACTTTTAGAAAATATACGTACTATGTCCCTGATCTAAATCACTAAAATTTCTAGTATATTTTTTAAACTTAAAAATATGCCTTTAAAACTTTTCGTAAATGGGTCATACATTTACATTAAAATCGCTATATTGCTATTCAGTATATTTGACTACAACATTTTCTTCAAAAGACCTCATTTTAATTTCTTGTAAGCCAACTTTACCCGATCTAACCGGTTTAAAACTTGATGATGACGGTCCAAGCATTGTACATAGGGGAAACTGGTAATTAATTGCCATATGGTTAACTATACGACCGTATTAGTCGGAAATTTGATTATTTAGATATGCTAAAATAGATCCAGAAGAGGGAGTTAACAATTGATTATGTTAGCTATTAATTACGTAGAGGGTAGCTTCCGAATATTCAACAGAGTAATTAACAATTTTCATGAGAATTAGCAAACATTCGTACCCTACGTAAACTTTTGTTTTATCATATTTCAGCATTGAATAGTTGAAAAGTTAATCGCTGCATCTCAATGAGAGGCGTTTAAACCAAATAAATTCAATTTTTAAATTTGGTTTTCAAACCTGTCACTGAATCTAACATCAAATTATTTAACATTTAATTTTTCATTAATTCACAGCAGAAATACTTACGTCGATTCTATTTTTCTTCAATTTACGTAACCATTATTGATGGATGTCACGAAGAATGTGTATCGAAATTTAAATTAGGGCAACCAAATATTTGCAGAACATACTAAGTAAAGAATACCATTAGTTCCTTTGCTGCATCCAGAAAGCCTCTTGTTACACCTGAGACTCAGGGCAGCCATGAAAAAGTGGACGAGCAAAGAACTAGTGGACAGCGCAATTTCAGACGAGTGAGATCAAAAATGCAGGATGTGTGCACCAGCACTCCTTTTCTAACAAGATTCACATTTTTTATTCTCTACTGAAAGGAACGCCGAAAATGAGTTCCGCTCAAGTTTGCGTGTCAACTGCAATAGCGTCAAGCTCAATTGTCCTTTTTTTAAAACGTACGTATTATTAAGTGCGCATGTAATTAATTACGCTTCAAAAATATGTGTTTCTGAATTTATATTGTGCCTTACTATCAGTTAATATTTTTCTACGAATAGAAAAATTAATATAAAAAATAAATTAATTTGTTCGTAATATTCGTGAAATCCGGGAATGGTTTCAACCTTCATTCTCAACAGAAAATAAGATTTATATTCACTTGAAAGTGATCAACTCTACCATTTTGGAGTATGCTCGTTTGATTGGTGTGATCAAAATTGCAGTTAAATTGCTTCAAAAACCAATATGACGAATTTTAAATAAAAAATTAAAACAATTTTGAGTGTATCATTACTTGTGAAATTTTTTTCGTGTCAATAAAGTTCCGGAATTCATGCCTATTCGCCATCAAAAGTGCACAAAATTTCGGAATTTCCAGTAGACATCTGTTTATTACCTGAATCAATCTAAACTCTTCAAAACTTCATTATGTCGAAAAAACAATTCTTCTTTGATTAATTATAAATATGATTGATTAAATTCGTATCTCTAGTGGTATAATTGTCCTAAAAATGTAAATACAAAGGTTTTCGGGATCGCTAATCAAGAATTTAAGGTCAGATTTTGAAAAATCAAGATGGTGGATCCAGTGTGGTACACCGAAATCCAATCAAAGTTTACACTTTTGGGATGTGGGTTACAAGGGTCATACGTATAAAAATTCGGGCTGCGTTATTGATTCGTCAGAGACGTTTATCTTAAAAATTACAACTCATTATTAACAATGTTGTATATTTTCAGTTTTTTTTGTCCAAAGAGTACCATAACTATTTTAGAATAGGCCAAAGTGTATGGTTAGCTCAGATACACAATCCACACGCTTATAAATTATTTAATTGATCGTTTACTACGCCAACTAACAATACACAAGCAAATCCGTTTACAATAATTTACCCGCCATTTTGAATTTTTAAAACCTACATTTACATTTTTAACCAGCGATCTTTCAATCCCATAAACCTAAATACTGTACTTTTCATTATGCCAGGTCATGGGTGCAAGTAAGTTCTAATCCGTTGTGTATATTCATTTCAATGCCCCTAGATATAATATATACCCCCCCCCCCACCCCCGCCTTGTGTTTGTTGAATTGAAATTTGAAGCCCGTCAGTATTCCGCTCTACAATTTTCAAGCGTTACAGTCAATCACTAAACCGTGCATCATGGGTACCGCACGATTTTTAAGAGGAAAAAAAAACAAATTTGTCAATTAGAGACAATTAAAAATGCACATAAAAACACTTTTTCACAATCACATTCAATTGAAGACAAAATTCCTACGTCTCTACAGGTTATTAGAACCAACCCAACGCATAGGAAAAGATTCGTCATTCATCCATTTATTGGCAAAAAAAAATTGCAAGTGAAAAATATTATGTTTTTGAGATAATTTTTATTTGAGTTTTTTGATTTCTCAAAAAATGGGTGTAAATTTTCAAAATTTTTCAATATTTTAAACAGAATTTGAAAAAGCATTAAAAGTATTACTGAATACAAGAACAACAATTAAAAAATATTTATTTGTATAGTGGAAACTTTTGAAAAATATTTGGATCGTTTTTTTTATGAAAACCTTTCACCTCATGGATGCACGCTTGTGTAGCGATATTAGATACTGCTGTAGTGGTGTATTAGATATTTCTTGTAGCAATTATTGTTGTCGGCTCATATTCAATTACTTCGTTAGATCAATGCACGGAAACGAACCACTTGGTGTATCTCGTACTTAGAAAAGAATATACAAACAATCAAATAGTTTAATAAATATGTTCACAAGACTTCTTTCAAAATATTTTAAAATCTTTAAAAAGTGAAGTTTGAACTATACAAGTAGAAACTATTTCTATTATTGGTACTTTAAATGGACGTTTCGATGGGTACGGAATAAATTTAAATGAAATTTTAATAAAAAAGGAGGAATAAAATAGATATGCATGAAAATAAAAGAAAACTATGAGACGAATTTCATGTTTATGTACATATAAGACGTTCTATTGGATGAAGACATTCGTATACGCGATGCCGCGTCTCTTTGCACTGTGAAACTGTACGGCAACCATCCCGGTTCTGACTGAGTAAACCCGAAGTCTCGTTTGCCACGTCGTTGCACTCGGTTTGCATCGACGTAGACATGAAAAATTCACTAACAAAACCATGACAACTCATTCGATCCAGTGGATCTCAGTACGAATAAGACAATTTCAAAATATCCTGTGCATCGACCGTCTCAATTGTTGAAAAATGGAAAGGGTTTTCATAAAAATAGCCATTCATCTTCGAAATTTATTTTAATATTATTCCACAAACATTTTGCTTGCTTATTTATTAACGTGTGGCTACGTCATAAAACTCTTCGTACTTTATTTGTTAAACATATTGTGAAATAAGAGGGTAGCAGATGCCAATAAACAGAAATAAATTTATACAAGCTAGAAGGACTGCATTGAAGTACGAGGTTCTCATCGGTTTAAAGTAGTAAATTGCAATCCTTTCGAATAAGTGCTGTTTTTTAAAACGACATTTTCTTGGAATTCGGTTGTTAAAATTAATTGCAAAAAGTTGGCGGAAGCTTTACAATAGAAGAGACTTTTTAGTAGATTTTATAGAAACTAATAAGATGAAAAATATTACTATAAACAAATATAAACACTATGTGAAAAATGGGAATACTAGTAAAGCGCAGATATGGGCAAATGCACACAGAACTTTTAATTTTTGTGAAATACCCATAATTCTATAATTATGAAGGCTTTAGTAATGTTTCAAAAATATACTTATTTCTTATTCCAACAAAGATCTTTATTAACAACATTTTTAGAAAAAAGGCTTGCCAAAGTATTTTTATGTAATCGAGAGGCAGTCAAAAATATAAAAACTTGGAAATTGCAAATTAAATAATCTAATTTTTTAAAATCTCCCTTATGCTAAACAACACGGCTCCGGAATTAAGGCATTGATCTTGTTTAACTTGTAACTGTGCATACTAGAAAATAGTATTATAAGTCACGTTGATGTGCACAAAGTTTATTATAAGATTTCAGCATCTGTTTGACATGAAATAACTTTTTGTGAAATCCACATTTTATTGATATTTTGCTGTTTCATAATTGCGGCCTGCCATAACCCAACGAAATAATAGATTTTTTTGTTTCTGAGATAAAAATGAAAGATCTCGACATATTAAGAATATGTGCTCGTTGTACATCCATGACAAGATAAAGTTGCAAGAAATAATAAAATTCGTGCAACCATAAAAAGTCACATTATCTAAAAGGCACATCTCTAATAAGTTTTTAATATGTTTCTTGATGTCTGTGATTCCATCAATCGATCATTTATTAACAGAAATTATGTGGGCCACAAATAATTCTTGTATTTTGTTCGTATTATTAAAGAAAATGTGATTAATAATTTAGTGAAAATAAATTCAAAATGATTAAAAAAGCGGCGGTGGCTCAGTTGGTAGAGTATCGGCTTCGTAATTAGAAAACCCTGGTTCGATCCCGGCCTCTGCAATCTGTCATCGGGACACCTCTATATTTGTTTATAAGTGTCTAATAATGCCAAAGCTCCGGTGGTTCGGATTCCACCTTCGTAAACTGTAGGTCCCGTCGCGATTTAGTCCCATTTGGGTTCACAAAAGTCGACGTAAAATAATTTAAAAAAAAAAAAAAATACCTATGTATTTCACACAAATTCAAACGGCCCGCAATAAAAAAACTTACGCAGGTATAGACTATTTTCCTAGAGAGGTACACAAATGCGAAAGGGGAATAGTGTGCCATTCAAATTTTTTTCAATCTTTTTTGAGCAAGTTAAAAGTTCTGTGGATTTGACCATATACTTTTTAAAAGTACAATTGATAACTTGGTTACCATGTGCTATAAATACCCTACACTTAGAGAAATGTATTAATTAAATTTAAAACATATTTTTCTAAGACTCCGGGCGTAAAACTCAATTTTGAGCCCAGCAGTAAGATATTCCGGAGCCAATTATCGAGCCCCTTGCCTGTCGTATTAAAAAATATCGTATTCGAAACGGGCAAACTTCGCTCTCGTTGAAGATCTATATTGCGTCCTTATTACATAATATACTATTTTTACCTATTTTCTTTAAAACAAAGTAAACATTTGTTTAAGTCAGAAAAAAGTGTTTGTACAAAAATACCGAATTTGAATTTAACATAATAATACAGAAAGTTAAAAATTACATCCTTTTAAATTAAATAAATGATTTGCTCGATCATATGAGATTCTTGTAACGTGAGCAAAAGAAAACAATGAAGAATACAGTGGACTCGAAAATGCACAAATGTCCAAGCTTTCCATGCACTTCGTTACAGATCAGTTAGCGTTTTATTTTCTTCAAAATGTAAGGTAAAGTGTTTGTCATCTCTTTAAACATAATTTGGTAATTCCATTCCTCCGTTTTTGACTAAATAACATTTATAAAACATTTATACCTACTATAAATAAAAACATTACCTAATAATGTAACATCACTTCAATCTGGGTAATTTTTGCTATTGAGCAAATTCTCTATTTATTTTTTCTGCCTTGGAAACTTCATCAATACTATTATAATCTATGAATTGTAGCAATAACTAAGAAGTGTCTGAAAATTTTATATTTTTCGCACACTTTGTAAATCTACGGTTCAGATCTTAATTTTAAATTTAAAGATTTATTTACTATTTATAAATTATCAAATATAATCTCAAATTAATCATATATTCTTTTTAAAATATTGAAATAGATGTGCAGTATATTCAGTAATATTTTTCTGTACATTTTAGTACTGTTTTGATACTGTTATAAATCCAAAAAGAAATTTATTAATTTCAAGAAGTATTTTTTAAAATTCAAGAGATAATTTTATTAAATTAAACAAATAGTTTTTCTAAATTCAAAAATTGTTATAATCATTCTGCCTCTTTATTTATGTCAATAAAGGGGAATTAGCCAAATAAATCGTTTAAATCACTGAAATATTTGTTACAACTATAGCAATGCAATAATTTGTTTGAGTTAATAATAATCCAGGACACGTCGCGAACGGCGGCCATCGAGGTGGGTCGCCAAGTTTAGTCGTTTATTTTTCAAGGTATCTACAATAAGACACCAAGAAATGTCTTAAAAATGATCATATAAGTGTGTTAAATTGAAACATTTGATTTTTAAACGTTTAAAATTATGTAGACATTTATTATATAGAGTAATGAAAAATATAGATATACAAAAAGATATCCTTTCATTAAAACAAAACCATATTTTCTTTTATTTAGTGGATCGTAAAGGAAGGTAACGTGAGGCATACCGCTGTCTATTTGCGGAAACAGAGGACCGACCTTCCCCAAACAAAGGAGAAATCGCCGCTCAGGAAGCAGAAACTGGAGCCCGTGGTCAGTGATGCATCTAGTCAGCAATGCTCTTCTATTGTTAACAAAAAAAAATTAACACCGTGAACAATCATTCCCCCTTACATTCGAAAATTCAATAAAATTCAACACCGACATTACCCCGTGTCCGATATCCACAAACCTCACATACCAGGATTTGTCCTTAAAAAAAATTATTTTTTCACCCACTGATTCCTCTCTTAGCCTATGCTGACCAATGGACCAATTCGGGTAAAACTATAATAACTTTAGGTCCGCACTAAGGTTGTCCTTCTTTCTTTCCTCTGTTCGCAAAATATTTATGTCTCGTGGGTTTGAGTGCCTTGGCGAAAACAAGCCTCGTTTAACCATCTAAATATAGTCGTAAAACGCACAATAAATGCATCAGCGTGGCCTATTGTGGCTAATAAACTAGTATCATTAGTACATAAATGAATGAATCCAGAAGTTTAGTGTAGACGTAGTACGTTCTGTGAACCAAATGCTTTTCCTCTCCCAAAATTTCTGTAACAAATCATACAAACAATGGAAAATTCTTTTCTCTTAAATCGTACTGTTGCATACATAATTGTCATAATTTAAGTAACGGTACTGGGCGTAGGTTTTTTCCACTAACTGTGGTTTTTTCCCTACGCCTTTGCACACCCGAATGGGGGTACCTAATTTGTGGACGGGGACCTGATAGATATACAGTTGTAAAGGTCCTAAACTGGCGACGATATGAATTATTAAGCTGTTGTAGAAATAGTTTAAAGTCAATTCGTTAAATGTAAAGAATAAATATAATGCGTGTTGATTATGAGGTATGGAATGAAGCTTTATGTGGCCATTGTCTCACTTCTAAATGGACAGTAGCTCTTAGGTTTCGAGCACGTGGATTTGAAGTCGCGCTTCGAATTTTGGTCAGTGCTGGCCTTTGAGTGAACAAGAAGTTTAGAGGTTCGTAGCATGGCATTTTGATTTGGTTTAAACTTATGAGAACTCGCTGTGGAGTTCACAAGTTTGGATTGCGGACAATATCCGATTTGCCACTGTATCGCCTCTAAATGGATAGTAGCCAGTTGGTTTCGAGCACGTGGGACGGAGTCGCTCTATGTTTTTGGTCAGTGCTGGCCCTCGGGTGAACAAGAAGTTTGGAGGTTCTTAAGGTGTGACGTTTTATGAAAACCAAAATTCAAATACCCGTCGATAAAGCGAATTCCTATCATTCGAAATGGAGCGTCCTTAGCGATGAAAAGTGTGTTAGCAACGGTGATCGCCCTTTTTGTTTGAGCAGAATCTAGCCAGCCGGGAGAGAATCGAGATCTCGAGAATTTTTGCTTGCGCTTCTTAAGAGTTATATCGTCGCCAATCTCGTCAAAAACAGTTTTGGGGAAATAAATTTATAGATTTTTGAAAACCCCACACCGCCGGAGTTTTATTTCGTCCCGTGTTGTTATAATACCTCTTTGCTTAATAAAAAAAGATGCTCCCAAGAAAATTAGAAGAAATAAAGACTGTAAGTAATGGAGTAATTAATTATATTCATTCTTTTTTCCCTTAATCCTTTCCAGAAAATTAGCTAATTAAGAATAAATAATACTGACTATAATAGATATTAATAAATCTGCCACACTTATACTAAGCAAAATATCTTTTACTTACATTGGAAGTTATTGAAGTGTTAATCGCGAATATAAACAAGTGTTGTATATATAGTTAGAAGGGACTTACCCAATATAAGTTACCTATAGAGTATTTCGCTTGAATAGACTATAGAAATGCCGCTATGCGCAAATTAAACTAAATTAAATTTTAACATTTCTACTGTTACTGTCATTCTGATTAATCAAATCTGAAAATAATAAGTGCTTATATTTGCGATTAACACTTCGATAACTTCGTTGATTAGTACAACGAAAAAATTACGTTCACGGATCTCGCTGGTCATCTAGAGTTCGCAAATATAATTACAATATGCTATCCACCGTAGATTTAACCAGAAAAATGTAACCAGAAAGCATTTCACCAGAAAAAGTAGCACGAATCTTTCTGGAAAATATTTTCCGGTTACATTAACCAGAATAACTGATTAACATCATTGCAGTGTTTATTATTACCGGAATCATTTCAATTACATGTAATCGTGAAAACTCCAATTCATATCAATCAATTGTCGAATTCAACAAAGAGAAAATACGAAAAACAATTTTTGTGTTTTCCAGTGTATTACCAATATTAACAAAATAAAAATATGCATACGTTTATTGCACAATATCTGCCGCAGGAGTTATTTTTCCAATTCCGGTACTAAATCAAAAATAAAATAAACGTATTAGTATACAAATGTGTTTTATACGTTTTTCAATAAAGTTGATTGCATTATTACAGGTTTTAAATGCAATAGTTATAACAGGAAATTGTGCAGTAAAAATTGACGAATTAGTTAAAAAACTTTTAACAAAACGCGTTCACTCTGGTACACTCATACAATACAAATCAGTAGAGTAATATATCATAACATAGTTATAAATAATTGCATTATAATAGAATATTTTTTATATTTTCAAATAAGTAGCTCAATCTATGATTTATCCATTTTAATATCGTAATTGTTTTACTCGTTTTGTATATGTAAATAAAAGAACTAATTTATTTTTATAACAAAATATTGTGAATTGGTACTACGGATTTATAATTAATAAGGACTTCATCGATTGTTAAAATGTTAATTATCTACAGCATATTATGATTTTTAATAAAATATTCTCGTTATTCTTATTAAAGCTATACATTTCGGAATTTTTTAATACGCAAATACTTCAAAAACAGAGATTTATTATTTTATAAGATTATGTACTAAAGGTCAATAATGACGACGAGTTGATGAATAGAATACTCCAAACAAAATAGAAATAACATTGTGTTTTGCACCAGAATTACTGGAACAAACCAGTTTGATTGTTATTGATTCCATCGAATTGGCAGTTGTTGTTCCGAAACAAGTTCGTTCATAAAATGTAGCTTAGCGTAACCAAACCGGTTTGGTTTACGAAATACTGAGTATCGACTTGCCGACAGATGACCGATGAAATGGACATAGAAATTATGGGTACAAAGGTAAAAATCTTAAAATACGACGTAGAATTGACATAGATTAGTAGATGAACGACCTTAAACTTTGGCAGATTTAAGATTAACGGGGTCGGCTCCGCCGACAAGGTAGGCATTTTCACTAAAGGCCGCAAATAAAAAACTAGTGTTGGCGTGGTGCCTCGCTCGCTTCGCTCGCTCAGAAACTTCGACCCAGTGGAGAGTAGGCCGTTCCTTAATACTCGTTTGTTTACTATCAGCTTTCAATTATATTATAAAATTATATTGATATTTGGGGGTCCAATCATATTTAGGTCCAAGTGGATTCGATAGATATGTTACAAGAATATAGTGTTTCTTATATCTATGAAAATTGAAAATTCAAAACTTCGACCCTGACAACAGGCCAGCCGAAGTATTAATAAAAGTTGCAAAACACTTACTTCATGCACTTGTATTCTAACAGACTATTCGATGCATATTACATGTTTACTGTGTTTTACTCATTATTGTCTGTATCATTATCATATATATAAATGTAATTCGTCAATGATACCTTGAAAGTTTCGTAAAGATCCATGACGGATATTTCATAGATATCTATATAAGACATTTTTTAGATATATCGAAATAGTTATTTTCGTATCAAGGGCGTAAAAGAACTTGCACCCGTAGGTGATCACCGCGCCCGAGGGGCTGGCGAAGACTACCCTGGGGGGTAAGGGGTCGAAATTTGATGAAAAACTATAGGGTAATTTTTTTTCCCAGGTGACCAAATTCAATACTTTTTCAGTCAATAGTCATAAACATTTTAAACCAGTTTTTATGGCATTATCGTTGACTTTAAGAAGAAAATGCATAAAACCTTTCTGGTACAGAATTTAATGCTCTATCTTTTTTGTTTGAAACATTTTTAAATAAAATTTGCATTTTTCAAAATTAATGCAAAAAACTACGAAGAAACTTAATTGGAGCTAATGTTTTTTAGTAATGGACTGATGGATCTGCACTGAAAATCTAATCAGATCTAAGTTATGCCAAGACACGTATTTTTAAAAAAAATTATGTCATTACGCTTATCCGTTCGCGAGTTATCGCGAGACAAAAAAACGGGACGTACGGACGCACGGACGTACGTACGTACAAGATCACGGACACAAATTTTTTTATTGGTGATTTGGGTTCCTTAGGGTCTGAAACGTCGACATTTGATAAAAAACTATAGGGTAATTTTTATGCCCGAAGTGACCTAATTCAATACTTCGTCCAGACCTAAGGTCTGGGTCGAAGTAATAACTGAATCAATTTTTCAAAATTCGGGCTTTGTAGGGGTGATTCTAATTACTGTACTCGGTATTCTAGAAAATACCAAAGAAATTAATTGAGAACTGACCGAGAATTTTCGGAAATGAGTGATTTTAAAACACTCATGCAAAAAAATGCAAATTGCAAATCTGCATATTCCGTGCCATGTCGCAGCAGCGAGTACAATTAAAAACTTGTCAAAACATTGGATACAGTAAATTTAAACCTTCGTGGGCGTTTATCTGTTTCGCGCCCTTAATAATAACCTGAGTGAATTGTCACACCAGCTTTATTTAAGTTGCAAAAATTAATATTTCTTCATGCGTATATCCTATTTCTAACAGAATACCACTCTTTATTTATTAACAATTGAATATATTTTTTTAGTTAGTGAAGTCATTTTTAACATGAATTAAGCATCACGTAAATTTCCCTTTACATTCTGTTTTAAGTGAAAACAAATATTAGATAATAAAATAAATAACATTTGACTCCAAAGTTAATTCATTTCATTTTTATAAAACGAGCGAATGCGTTTTCGAACTTTATTTTCACATGCATCTGCTATCAAATGCTTCGAGATTCTCTTTGAGTGAAAAGCGAATTCGGGTTTAATTAATTTTATATCGCTTTTAAGAAAAATTTTCAACGTATTTCTTGCTTTACGTATGGCTGGGCTGTTTAAAGCTGTATATATTAAATAAATAATTCGAAATTCTACTTCATTTCATGAAATAATTATTCATTTTCAATATTTACAGTAAAGCGAGTAAAATCAACAAAAACGATGATCTAAAAAATGGCGTCTATCACGCAACGGATTCAACATAGATTACAAAATAATCATTGATTCATTCAATATTGATAAAAATTACTATTTTGAAAAACAGAATTTCACAAAATGTTTCCGACACATTTTTATCTCTAGTTTCTAAATACAGAAAGAATTTGGCGCTCAGTATCTTTGCCACCATCTTTTTTCAGTTTTTGGGTTTTATTTTCTATACTACAATTCTAACAAAAAAAAATGTGTCCAATCAAAAATGTGGAGCGTGATATTCTCTTTAAATAATGTTTTATGCATTTTCTTTATACTATCACAATTGTGCTCGTAAATGAACGACGAAAGTGGCTGTAATGTACATCTGCTACACTGAGAAAAATTGTATTGGGAACTCAACTGATACACCACGTGATCCAATATGGCCGCAATCTTGCAAAGATTTGTACGCGTTTAAATGGGAATTGGATACAAAATTTTAATTACGGTGCGTCAAGTGCAAAATATAATCGAGTACGCAGATGAGAATTGTTACCAGCGAAATTATGTTGAAGGAGAACGGGTTCTTTTGGCTGGACATATTATTCAACGTGGAAAAACTATGAGTAATGAAAGTTCTATATAACCATATAAAAGCTTTATGTTTACAAATGTCTAACCTTCGAGACCAGCCGCACAATATAAATGGAGAAATCAATTTGGCAGGAGATATATTAAATTTTTAATGCCTTTGCAAAGCTGGACTTTCTGGCAAGTGCAAACATATATACGTAAACATTAGACCTAACCTCATTTTCTTGCATTATACCTGGAAAGTTATAATTATCTCCTGTAAAATGCAGAGAACAAATTTTCATTGAAGAAGTCACTCTTTTTATTCTCAATGCCTGCTTCCACGCTGCATGTAGGTCAATTTTCTTGATATTTCCAAAGGAATCTGTAACTGACACAACTCGCGTTTTTGGAGCTGGAAATGCATGGAAGTGAATATTTTTGTTTTCAGCAGCTTGATTACTCTTGATCTTGATCTTGATCTCCTAATCGAGTGTCTACCTGGCTCCGGAAATAAAAATATCATGGTCCATTTTTTACGAAAATAATAAATTATATTAAAAGTCCCATATCACTCCGCGTATTTTTGTGCAAGATTGCGGCCGTATTGGGATTACGTGGTATAACACCAGTGTTCCCAATAGGAAGATGTCTAACAGTATTAGGAGAAAGTACTATTCTTGCTAGGCATTTAAGGACAGACGTGAAATAATCAGAATAAATATATTTTCATATTGTTCTGTAATAAAAGTTCCTAAACCAAAATATATAAATATAGAAGCTTATGAAATTTACAATGCTTTTGTAGCAAATATCAATATAGTGTACAAGGGTATATTTATATTATCTTGTGAAGACGTAAGATCCGAACATGGGACAACCCATGTAACAGGAATGCGGCCTCTTGATTGGTCAGCGCTCGTGGGCAGACTGAAAACTCCCTAGATAGTCTAACCTTATGCTAAATGAATACAGTAGTCCCCATCCTAAGTTATCCCGTTGGTTCTTTCAAAATGGCAGGAGTTTATCCAAAGTTATAGCCCCTCACTATTCCCACTTCCGTCAGTCTGGTTATATCCGTGCAATGTCTGCTTCTGTGTGTGAGTATCGTGAAGCGAGTCTGGCTCAGCGAAACAATGTGGTGGTGGAGAGAAGGAAGAGAGTGGTATAGCTTTGGACAATCCCAATGTATATCTTAGGATAGGCGTATAACGTTGAATGGTATAACTTAGGACATGGAATACTGCAGAATGTCATTCCGTAGAGAAAATGTTATAAGTTGTAAAAAGTACAAAAATAAACACGAATAAATAAAAATAAAAATAACACCACTTTATTATGATAAAACTACGACATTTCTTATTCTATATATAAATATTTTCCCATACCTAGAATGTTCACCTAATCAGAAAAATTCCTACTCCGGAATAGTAAAAATTGTTATTCAATTATGAAACATTGCTATTCTGCATGTCTGTCCTTAAATCCATTTAGGAGAATTTAGTCATTTTCCTATTTTTTAAAGATATCTGTTTATAAAATCTCCCTTAATGTAGATGTCCCTACTGAAAAAAACCGGCCGGTATTACCACATGGTAATTTGGAACGGTAAACCAGGCAAATTTACCAGGCAGATTGCGATCACAACGTCGGTAATAACGGCTGGTAATACCGGGTGGTAATTACCTTCCGGTCACTCGTTTTCTTTGTCTTACCTATACCTTACTTTATGTGATAAACGATGACAACAGATACCGGAAGGGACAGAATTAAACGAGTTGGGTGTACCGTAAAATAGGCTGGTCAAATGGACCGGGCGTTAATCTCGGCTGGTAAAATCGGCCGGTACATTCGGCTGGTAAAGTCGGCTGGTACATTCGGCTGGTAAAGTCGGCCGGTAAAATGGGACGGTGATACCGTCCGGTAAATTATCGGCTGGTAAAATCAGTCGGTTAAATAGGTCAGTAAACTCGGATGGTAAAGTTTGCTGGTAAAATCAGCCGGTACATTCGGCTGGTAAAGTCGGCCGGTAAAATGGGACGGTCAAACCGTCCGTTAATTTATCGGCTGGTAAAATCAGCTCGAATGGTAAAGTTGGCTGGTAAAATGGACCGGGCGGTATTTTCGGCTGGTAAGCTCAATTTTACCAGCCGATTAGTCCTGTGTCAAGAGCAGGACTTGAATAAGTAAAACACGTGGTTATCTTTATAAACATTATTGTTTAAAAAATGAATGTTGCATGAAATTTCTAGATGGATCGAAAAGTATACAAAATAAATGAAAAGCGTTCCTTGACAACGGTCCGTTTATGTGCCTAGCAACGAGCTTCTATAAAAGCGAGCGTCTCCTCCAGCCCCGCTCTCTTTCGGTTTCCGAAATTCGTCAAAACCGGGTAGTCGCGGTCGGTCGTATGGAAATTGTCGTCGCTATACACGCTTAAATGAAGATATTTTGTGTTTCCATAACGAGATCGTTTTTCTTTTCGTTTCCGTCCGGTAGTGTGCACTGAAAGACCATAGACACTATATTCGTATGGGCCTGTCGGAACATTAAACGGATTAAACGTATGGAAAGTAGCGCCACGATAATCGCAGCGCCGCGCCGCTCTACGGGAAACGCTCGAAGTCCATACGGAATTCATCCCCGGTTTTATTCCCCGGAATTACCACCCGGTATTACCAGCCGTTATTACCGACGCTGTGATCGCAATCTGCCTGGTAAATTTGCCTGGTTTACCGTTCCAAATTACCATGTGGTAATACCGGCCGGTAAAACCTGCCGGTTTTTTTGTAGGATGTTCAAAAAGTAAGCAGTTGAATATCTCGTAATGTAGGTTGTGGGAAACGTCCATTGGTCATCCTAATTACCATTTCCTGCAATTCGAATAACATAAACTTCAGTACCCCTCTTCCACCAGGCCCCCTGTCACCTCTAACCACACCTCAAACTACCATGGGTAATAGACGAAACCGCAAATATTGGTCCCTTCAAATGCTATATGGTGCGCGTTCGTAGTGAGGGACCGGCCCACATAAGGACGAATAATCAAATTACGGCGCCAAAAGTCGAAAAAATTATTTCTTTAAAATTAACTACTACTACGCTTAATAAGTTCTATATACTATTCTGCAATCAGCCCGTAAATATTTCTTTTTTTAATGCACCGTAATAGTCTCTATGAACATGCAAATCGAGTTACCTTCTGCACGCACGTTTTCCAGTAAATTTTATCGTAAGTGTTCACAGTTACTACAGTCAACAATTTTGTTGAGTTGACAATTTCAAGTTCGGACATGGATTTTCAATTATCAGGCATGTAGTTTAATACGAAATTATTATTAAATTAACAATTACAAATAGGATAAATATAGCAGACATTTTGGATTTGAAAAATATTGAAATATCTACTTCAGATAGAGATTAAAAAAAAGTTCCAATATATTCCACGACATTTCTTTACTAGTTTAAAACAAGAACAAATAGGGAACACAAAAAATCAAATTCACGTCCCCCCTCTTCCCCCTTCATTTTATATAGCATATTATTCTTAGATAGTAGTAACAGCTGCGTTGTAACTATTTTAGGGACACATTTTTCTGCTTTACAAAATTTGAAAGTACAGCTAGTATTAGATTTTTCGGGGTCGCTGATTACGAATCCGATATCAGATATTTAAAATTCAAAATGGCGGATTCAATGGTTTGTACTCATAATGAGTAAAAATCTACTAATTCAGTAGTCAACGTACTAATTTAAACTAGTTTAATTACTAATTTGAGATTAGTAGAATTTGGCGAATGAATTAATAGTTTTTGACTCTTTATTAGTTAAAAGCATTACTAATGTAATTAGTGACCGACTTTTCATTTCATTAGTAGTATTTTAACTAATTCTGGTTTGAAAAGTGGATGGTTCTGCAATGAACGTTAAATCTTCGGTTCCCAACATAGAAAGAAAAAAGGGTTAATAAAATCATGAAAAATTGTTAGAAACCATAGTAACAAATAATAATTATTTAATTTCATTATGGAAAGTGTTCATTTTCACTTCATAAATTTTATTATGCCTATTTTCCTGCTCAGGATATTTATTTGTAGAACTTCGGTACTTGACACTTCAACCACTTTTTATAACCATATTTTTCGTTTCTATAAAATTGAGACATTTGCCATTTCTTTTCTCTCTGTGTATGAGGTTATCAAAATGTCACATTAACATGACACTTTAAGATACATTGTAGGTAATCTACTCTGAATATTATGACATATTGAGGTTACCTGTAACATAACGTACCTTAAAGTGTGACGTTAATGTAACATTTTGATAACCTTACCGAAAAAAGAATTATCTGCGCCTAGCCTATACCGGCAACTGTCATTTGAAAGGTTACTATAGTTACTGTAGTCAATAATTTGTGGAAATTGGCAGTTTTAAGATCTCAACATGGATTTTCTGGCAACCGGTATGTATTTTAATCTGGAATTATTATTAAAATGATCATTACACGTTGTAGATATAGTAGATAGTTTTATTTTGAGAAATATTGAAATATTAAGTTTAGCTAGAATTATAGGAAAGTTTTAAAAGTTTATAAGACATTTCTTTAGAAGTTTGAAAAAACAACAAATAATAACTGTACAAAAGTCAACTACACTGATCCCCCTTCCCCCTTTATTAAATAGTACATATTTTTCTTAGATAGTAAGAGCTGTGCTTTAAAGAAGATGCAGATAAAGAGAAAGGCATTGTTTGAAGAATTAAAAAACCAACAATTTTGCAAATTCTCGGTACTCAAGTGTAAGGGTCAATTGTTACAGTACATTTTAAGTCAGTTTGATGTTAGTAAGTTTCCTGAAAATTATACAGAACAACTAAAAAAAGAACTTGAAGTGTTTATCTCGAAGGTGTTTATGAAATGGCAAGAGTGTAATTATATGTATGAGCGCTTTAACAAAAAACACTCAAAATGGCTAGATGAAAACCTAAAACTTCAGGTGATACAGCCACCATCAGCATCAGAGAAGCATTCAAAACCAAACGTTCAAGGCAGACCCAAAAAATCGTTCGAAGTAAGTTCTCAACGCACTAAGCTTAGACAGGTAAGTGCAATTGTATCAGAGTCCAGTTTAGGAAAGCTGTGCTTGGCTGCAGAATCAAGCTTGAGAAAATCAGGCAAAAGAAGTGCAGCTGAAGTTGTGAAGTTAACTGTCAATTCTTCGCCAAATGCATTGAAAAGAATGAAACTGGCACATGACAGTTCTTCCTCTGCTTCTGTAAAATCTTACATTCCTGAAGAAGCTCTAGCTCTTATGGTGGACCTCAGACTGACAAAAGAGGGATATTTGACGATGCGACATGGAGCAAAAGAAAGAGGAGCTGATATTTATCCCTCGTATCATGTGATAGCAGAGGCTAAGATGAACTGTTATCCAGCAAATATAAAGGTAACTGAAAACGAGGCTGTGGTACCACTGCAAGATCTTCTTACTCATACTACGCAACGTTTGGCACAAGTTCAGGCTGATGTGATACTACAGAATATTTCGAATGACTGTGATACAGTTGAAATTTATTATAAATGGGGCCTGAATGGAAGTGGTGGACATAGTGTGTATAAACAAAATTTTTCGAATAATTCAGAATATGCGGATTCGAATATAATTTTATGTACGATCGTGCCACTGCTAATGTGTGAATCTAACAGCAATACAGAAAAAATATTTTGGAAGAACATGTCACCATCATCGACCAAATATTGTCGACCAATTTCATTTAAAATAAAAAAAGAAAATATCGATAATGTGAGAGAAGAGTATACAAAAATTAATGATCAAATATTGCAACTGACGCCCACAACAATCGTTCTTGATGGTAAAGAAATAAAATTTAAATATATACTTAATTGTACAATGCTGGATGGAAAGACTGTCAACATTTTGAGTGATACTGCAAGTTCGCAAGCGTGTAATATTTGCAAAGCTACTCCTGCAATCTTAAACGATTTGGAACAACTGAAGAATAGAGACTGTAATGAAGACACTTATAAGTTTGGTATATCGGTACTACATGCGCATCTTCGAAGCTATGAATATTTACTGCACATAGCCTACAAAATAGAATTAAAGAAATGGCAAGCAAGAGGCGAGAAAGCACAAAAAGAAGTTAAGGAAAGAAAGAGTGAAATAGCCAGAAAGTTTTATGAGAAAATGGGCCTTGTTGTTGACCAGCCAAAGCAAGGTGGAGGTAATAGCAATGATGGTAACACTGCACGAAAATTTTTTAAGAATCCATCTCTTGTTTCAGAAATAACTGGAATTGACAAAGAATTAATAGAGAGATTTGCAAATATACTTTCGATAATTTCTTGTGGACACTACATCAAGGAAAAAAGATTTAAAGATTATTGTTTTGAAACGGCAGAATTGGCTATCAAACTTTACGATTGGTACAAAATGAGTGCTAGTGTTCATAAACTTTTAATACATGGAGCTGATAACATAAAATCATTACCTTTACCAATAGGCCTACTGTCAGAAGATGTAATTGAGGCAAGTCATAAAGACTATAAAAAATTGAGACAATATCACTCTAGAAAAACTTCAAGGCTCAACACCAACATGGATATATTTAACTGGATGCTGGTTTCATCAGACCCTATTGTGTCCTACAACCGAAAAAAGGCAAAAAAAAATAATGCGCAATTTAATGAGGTGGTACTAAGCATGCTCAGGCTGCCTAATTT
The DNA here is from genome assembly GCA_030407085.1 of Trichopria drosophilae. Classification (NCBI taxonomy): domain Eukaryota; kingdom Metazoa; phylum Arthropoda; class Insecta; order Hymenoptera; family Diapriidae; genus Trichopria; species Trichopria drosophilae. The sequence continues at coordinate 42,204,519 of CM059584.1, forward strand.
TTGTGGTAACGAAGAAGACAATTGTAAGTTCGATGATGTTGAGGACAATGAAGATTGTTAATACAGATTATTTAGATTGCTATAAATTGTTATAGGTTGATAATATAAGTTATTAAATGTATGTTGTGTAGACGATACATAATTTAACTAATTCAAGAATAAGGAAATAATTCATTATATAATATATCAACACTTGATATTGATTAATTTTAATTAGAAATGTAAGAAAATATTGTAATTATAAGTTCTTAAGTAGTCCTATTGTTGTCTCAATTAAATCCGCCATTTTGAAATTTGAAAATCTAATGTCCGATTCGTAACCAGTGGCCTTAAAAACCCTAATATACCAAATTTCAGTACAAGCCATAATTTTCTTCCCAAATCGCCCGCCATATTGGATCCACCATTTTGAATGTTCAGAATCTGATATCGAATTTGAAATCAACCACCCCAAAAACTCCTAGATACTAAATTTTAGGGCAATGTATAATTTTCTTCCTAAATCATCCGCCATATTGGATCCGCCATTTGGAATTTCGAAAATCTGATATCGGGTTCGTAATCAGCGACCCCGAAACCCCCCGAGTAACGAGTTATAAGCAAATCCGATGAATTTTTCATAAAAGTGTTCGCCATATTGAGTCCGCCATTTTGAATTTTGAAAAACTGATATCGAATTCGAAATCAGCGACCCCGAAAACCCCTAGGTATCAAGTGTAATTAAAATCAGTATGAATTAAATAGTTTTGTCTTGCTAGATTCGCGATTCGTCCCTGTGTGCGGCCCTACTAGCCTAAACTCCAATATTAACAATTATGGATAAAAATAACCCATGTGACACATCTTTGGAAAAAAGGCCTGAGAGATTAAGTTGGGTATTTTAACTGCCGATTACGTGTTTACTATAGACGATACAAAAAATGTACATACTACCTTTTTTATAGATAATTTATCGGTCCCTATTTTTTATTTGAGACAATTTTCCATCAGATTTGTAGTTTTTAATATAACCGCTAAAACTAAAAAAAATGTAATTTTTAAAAAAATGCCATTGGCTCTAAAGTCTAGGTACAATTTCAGTGCATTGATGGGTTAATTATTATATATTAAGAATCTGTCTAATCATCGCCAAAGGTTTAAAATTATGTTTATACAGCATGTATAAGGTAATATAAGAAACTAAGTAAAATATAAAAACAAATAATATAGATTTAGTCATTACGAGAATGATTCGAAAGAATGTTACAAATAAGCTTGTTTACTAACATTTATTTTGTTGACCTATAATTAATAAATACATCGATAATATTGTTTACACGTATAATTCAACTTTTGAAAATTACATAATTTCTCGAAATCAGACTATTTAAATATATAAAATTTTGTTTTGTATTTTTAATATACATATGAAAGATGAAATTCACATTGTTAACATGTATTCTACGTTTGTTTCATTCACTAAACGTTTTGGAAGCACGAAAATGACAATAAGGGCGTTATCGAAACATTAAAGACGTCAGTAAGACGTCTTAAAGATCCGGAAATAGTGCTGCATGTTAAAATTCCCTAGATTATTTAATTCTCTATTTCTAACTGATTATGTAAACAAATTAGAACAGGGAATTCATAAAAGTAATAAAATATCGCGTGCGTTTACATACAATGATGGATTATGAAATTTCCAATTTTATTCTGTATTCCGGAACTCCGCAATGACCGGCCGGTTGCGAATTTACGTATGCGCGCGCAGCTATACGTCTGTGGCGCCGACGTATGTACTATAGCTATAGCGTCCCATCGTTTCCGCCATTAGCGTTGGTTGCCGCCGTCGCGTGTTAGTGCTCTTTCCTCGTCAAGTTCATCAACAATTTCTATCACTTATTTGATATTATTATCACAAAGTTTTGCAGTACATTAACTTAGACGACTCGTAGATTCGAATCGTCATTACGGTGAATCGTTCAAAATAAAATAACTAATAAGTTTTACGCAAAGTAAGAGCACTCACGAACAATGGCCGACAGATCAAGCAACGGTGGTTACAAGTATCAGCAAGAAGATAAGCAAGGACTTGGTATTGACAAAGAAGAAAGTCCTCAAGTGCAGGCAGATAAAGCTGGAGAATATGTCCGTGAGCTACTACAGGAAAAAGTGGATATGGATGCTCAGAAATGGCCGAATGCGCTCCGACTTCTTGATCAAGGTAAGCTTTCGAAAAAATGCGCGTCCGCTTTTGATTGTTTTCTCATTCGCTTTTTGTTATTCTTGAATTTTTTTCGATTCTTTCAACAATTAAAACTTTACAGACAAATGAAATTCGGATAGTATTCGTATAAGAGTCATAGAAAACACGCGTACCCGGCATAACCTGAGAATTATCGTTTTTCCGGTCGCGACATGAATTCATTTCCGTACATTACAAGCGATAATTGTTCGACGCATTATATTTATTGATTGAGACTCGAAGTTTCTTTTTTACAACGCAATAACTGAGTATTCTGTTATGCAAGATTGAAAATGATGAAAAACTAGATAGTAATTTCTTTAGTTATTCTCATGAAGCAATAGAAAATGTTTAATATTTTAAATAAGTATAAACAAAGTTGACCAATTCATTTACTATGTCTATGATAATATACAATACATTCTATTAGCATGTTACTGCATGTCCCATTCTGCAAGTTGTAAATTTACATTTCTATTTTTCACAGTGTAGTTTATGTATAGTACGTTTGTATTGCTTCTCTTAACCCATTAATGCAGAGAAGGACACCTTTCCTACTTAAATTTTAATCAAGTATTTCATATGAAAATTAAAGTTCAAACCAAATTGAAATGAATGTGTCTTGTTATTTCAGTGAAATTGTAAAAATTGCGCTACCTTATTTACAAAATTAAATATAACGATTTAAATGTTAAAAAAAAACTCAAAAAATCCAGTATACTTTTTTATTAAACATTTTTTCCCCATAGTTGTAGTATTAAGATGTATTTTTTAAATATTAAGAAACTAACATCATGCTCACAAAATGGCGACTGCAATTAGAATTCTCCTTTTAAAAGTTAACAAATTTTTTTCATGAAAACTGCAAACTCTACAAAAAATGTGAGAACAAACGTTTCTTAAAATATGTTTCTCAATTTTGTTTCAGGATGTGTTGATACAATTTGTTGTTTTTCAAAAATTAAGAAAATTGAAATTGTAAAGAAAGTCATTTAAAAAATCGGTAAACCTTCGAAAATTACACGTGTTCGAAATCGAAATATCGACAATGTGTTTTCGATGTATTTTTGCCTCCGAAAACGAATATGGCATTAAAAATTGGCGCTCGGCTATATCCTGGCTGCTATCTTGAAAAAACCGTCAAAAAACGTGTTTTTTTATAGTTTTTGCATTTAACTTGAAAAATACGACTCGTACGAAAAAATGTAGAGCATGAAATTCTCTACAAAAAAGGTGGTATGCATTTTTATCCTATTTCCTGCAGTTCAAAAGGAAATGCTATTCATAGCTCATTTGCCAGTTTTCTGTTGATATTACGAAGAAAATGCATACCACCTTTTTTGTAGAGAATTTCATGCTCTACATTTTTTCGTGCGGTTCGTATTTTTTAAGTTAAATGCAAAGAAACTAGAAAAAACACGTTTTTTGGCTGTTTTTTCAAGATAGTGGCCCGGACATTGCCGAACGCCAATTTCTGCTATGATATTCGTTTTCAGGAGGCAAAAATACAGCGAAAACACGTTGTCGATTTTTCGATTTCCAACACTTGTAACTTCCGAAGGTTTACCAAAAAAATCTGAAAAAAATGGAGAGTAATCTTTGACTAATTCTAAAATATTTTTGTTCTAAGAAGATTTTCTCTCAGGTTTATAGTTTTTGAGAAACAAAATTATTAAACATTCCTGGATTTCAAGAATAATTTCTTTTTTCAAAACTATAGACTTTAGACAAAATTTCCATAGAACAAAATTATCTTACAATTTGTCAAAGAATACACTAATATTTTTTCAGAATTTTTAACCGACTTTTTTAAAAATTTCATTTTCTCGAAAATTTAAAAAATAAAAAATAATATCAATATATTCTGAAAAAATTTGGGCCTACTCTTTGATACATTCTAAGACATTTTTATTCGTAGAAAATTTTTAAATAATATATAAAGTTTTCATAAAAAAAATTTATTAACTTTTAAAAAGAAATATTCACTGCCATCACCATTTTGTGATTACGATGTTATTTTGTTAATATTTTAGAAATATATCTTAATACTGCAACTATTTTCTTCACTTTTAATGAAGGAATTTTGTGATCAAAAATACTTTTTCGAAGAAAAAAACTGTTTTTTTTGCATTTTTTAAAAATTTAAATCGCTATATTTAATTTTCTAATTACAATAGATCAATTTTGATAACGCCATTGAAAAGAGCAACCTTGAAAATAGTATGATACATACTTTTCAATTTCATTGAAGTGCCCTTCCCGGCATTAATGGATTAAGCGACATTATGAAAATCTGTAATGAAAGAACCCACATATAAATGGTACATTATATGCCTAGGGCGCAATTATCGATCTTTTATGTTAATCTTACTTACTATAGTACAATGCTGACTGCAAAACAGTAGTGATTGAAACATAAACCTCTAGTATATATGCCTAATTTCCTTTTTGACCTATCTAAAAATTTATACCACTATAACAGTAAAAATCGTATACAGAAATCATTTTTTGGAGCAGACATTGAAGCAACTCAGTTTCTATTAACAAATAAAATGTTAGATTTGTATAAATACTGAAAAAAATATTCCCTAATGTACCACATCGTTTCTAAAATGATGAGATAAAAATTTAAGAACAATATGCTGTTAGTTAGTAATAAATAACTCGACAACAGGTAAGTACTTACTAATAAACACCTTTTTAAAAATTATATTTTGTATGTCAAAAATCGAAAACTTGAAATCTGACCACAACGTAACAAATATCACATATCCCTTTTCTTCTATACCAATTAGAGATTTTTGTTTTATTATGGCTTCAGGAAAACCGACCTGTGAAATAATTAATATTCATAAAATATAGGCTGTGTCTAAATCCACGTATAAATTAATTTCATATATGCTTGGATTTGGCAGTGAAATCGAGTAAATGCTTTCTTTCGAGTAAAATATAATGGGTAATATCTATAGAATGCACAAAGTTATATTTGAACATTTTTATTCATATATATGAGGTATAATTCTATTTATGTTAGCACTAATTACTTTTGTAATCAATAACAATGACATCAATTTTGTTTAATTCAATTCATAGTATCCTTTAAATATGTGTTCTATTTGTATGTTAAACGTGACTCAATTAAATTTGTATCCGGAGAAAATTGAGTCTCGTTTCTGCTCACTGAGGCAAATATTTAAATATCGTATATGTCTATGCCATGCGATAGAAGTATTGTACGTAGAATGTGCATACTATCATCATGACATCAATTACATAAATTGCTCTGAAAATATTGCATAACATACAATTGTAACTGAAATTCTTATGTAAATTTATTTATTTATAAAATAACCCCAGATTGTATTCTTCTGCTTCACATTTATTCTATCTACATTTTGGATTTGTGATTGAATAAATTGGGCATTAGCTTAAATATGTGTCATAATGAATTGTAGATTTTTTTTTTAATTCGCATTTCGGCTTCATTGACAGGTAATACATTAAGCAGTTAAAAATACTATTTGATATTACATTTCTTTTATTATTTCCAACTTATCAAATTCAATAGTTGGTGAATAAATTTGCCTGTTTTAAATTTCTATAGCAACTCAAAACCCTGACAAATTTTCATGAATGTTGTGTAAAGAACAATTATGTTTATTATCAATTTGTAAACAGCAACGAGATAAACACAAAGTGTTAGCAAATGTGTAGATAAAAGATATTCTTAGAAATGACTTTCATAGAACTGTTGCATTTTTCATGTATTTAAGTTTAAGAAAATTTTTAGATTTTTCACAAGTAATTTATTAGCCAATAAAAAATATTTCAGGTATTTTTCAAAAGTCTTATTGACAGTAATATTAAAAGTATCTTAGTTAGTTTACATCTTCTGGCATCCATTGTGCCCTAAAAGTATATTATAATATGATTATACGTTATACTGAAATTAATAATTCCAAATATATTTTAGTAGCAAAGGAATTGAAAAAGAAAGATTGTAAAAAAGAATTCCACCTTTTTTTCATGATCCTTAGCCATTTTCAAATTAGACGTTTCTGAACTTTAAGTAAATTTCAATATTTGCATTTTGTATTATAGAAATATTTCGATATGTTAGACACCTGCATTAATGTAAAATATTGATACTACTTTTGCCTCATTGGCTGGAGGTCAGGGTAGTTTAAAAAAGAAGGTCGACAATTCCACAAAACCATGTACCTGCATGGTTTGTTGTTAGTTTACCATTTATAATTCCTTCTGTTTTAATCGTGTTACAGAAAAAAGTAAACTGATTTAAGAATCTGCATTTACCATAATGAACATAGTTTTAACTCTCTCTTTAGTTTAACCTTATTGGAAGTTTAGGAGTTCTTTATTTTACGTTTATCTCCTAACTTGTTCTCGTATCATTCGACCTGAGCCAGTTCACAGGTACTGACTTAAAGAGTGTTATTGAATAAAACAAAATATGTTGTTACATGTTTAAATTAAAAACTTAAATTGTAAGGAGAACTAATGTAACATAATAAAAAAGAAATCTGTGTTACATGTTGAAGTAAGTTAACTTTCTTCATTCTTCTTTTATGAATTTATTTGTACAAAAGAGAGGATAGATACAAACTAAATTTTTTTGTAGCAGATCATAATATTTCTAAATTAGTGCAAAAAATTACATGGAGAAAAGTTAGACAGAAGTCGTATTATAGAAGACAACAGCTATATGAAAGAGATCTGTTTTATATTGGGTTTCCACACTTTGTTTCTCTTAGTTTGATAAGACTGTCATCTCAAAACAATACAATAGCAGTCTCAATATTTACATGCAGCAGTACTCCCACTATTCCCAATGACCCAGGAATAATATTTGTATTATGACTTGGAACAACAGTTTGCTTCCAATCTGCGCCACTATTTTCTCTAATTTGGCGCTACTGAACTGCAGTAGGGAATACCGGTGTTCTCTTAAAATTCTCTCAGTGTACAGGTATTGCTTATTTCTTTTTTTTTTTTTTCAAAATAACGTCTTCAATGTGGCATAATCATTATGCATTTTTTTGCACCATTTCTGCAACTTTACCCCATATTTTTAATACTCTTTATTATCGATTACCTCGAGATAGTTCCAAAATTCTTTGCAAACCAATAATACAATCGTATAAGCCATCCAAACAACACTCTAAAATTCTCTAGCAGTGAAAACTCAAGTATCTCATTGTGTAACTTTGAAATTTGATAAATTTTCTTAACTGCGAAATGAACATATCAAGGTGGAAATCAACTCATGGCTGCTACTGTACTTTAATGTAGTTTTTTGCAGTTCCCTACATTCTTGACAAATGTGAGGCATGGCGCCATCTCTGAAGACGATCTGCAACTCTCGCAAAAATTTGTAATGACTCCTAATGCAAAAATTCTGTAAAAATTAATTCAATATAAGCACACAGCGAAAATGGCATACACGTATACATTTTAATTGTATGTATTTCAGAATCACAAGTATATGTACTCAGATAAACATAAACAGAATTTCATACATTACCGATTATCTAGGTCTATTATCTCAATAGGTTATCGTAAGCAACAATCGTACAGATTAATTCAGAACGGTCATGTTATATACGAATTAATCGCGTTTTACCAGTTACGAGAAAGATGTTGCATAGGGTCCATATGTTCAACATAAGCGCCACCAAACGGGAAAAGTTCGAAACTCCACTTGGTCAAGCTGAGGCATGGAGTGAGTTTCGAACGGTTTCTAATTTCGCTTTTATGCAGACGAAATCAAATTTTAAAGTAAGCGTGTATAAAGTTACAACATTTCAGTATTTTCTGGGAGCCCTATACTGTATATTTTTGGTACAATTTTTTTGAATGAAAACCAGGTTTTCGTTCAGATATCGCTGCGATTGTTTATCTTTTTGATATTCGACGCACGCGGAAAAATAAATGCACGAGGGACGTCGCTGAGCTGAGATACGGAAGGAGGAGATGCTAGGTTAGCACGATCTATTCCTTCAGAGGAGTTAACACGTAAAGCTGACTGTAAATTCAGCGGATCTTCGCGTTTTATTACCTCACTGCATCCTCTTCGTTTCAATGTCTCTCACGCGGACTTTATTCCCTTTTACGACTTGATCAGGATGGTCCCGTATCATGTATATATGTCGAGAGACTTTAATTTATTTATTATATACCATCCTCTACTAGCAGTACCCAAATCGTTTTAAATTTTAATGACCCCTTTGGGTAATTAATTTCTCGTTACGTATCATTGCATAACGTTCTATCAATTTCACTGATTAAAACTTGCGATAAAGTAAGTTTGTTTACTAATCTAATCTAAATGAAATTCATTTTATCAGTACGGCTCGTGAAGAATAGGTCTCAGTTGAATCATCATTAACGAATAATATGTCAGTGGCATTTGCCTATTTCGGATTTCATTAAATGTCGACTTTAGCGTTGCAGAACCCCACTGGTTGTATTTGGTATATCTAAGGACTTTGAAAGCAATATCAATAAATCTTTTCGAAAAAAGCTAATGTAGTTTTAAGCCCTTATAGAGGCTCAGTCGATAATGTTTTTACTCCGAATTGACGAAAAAATATTTTAATACGTTCGAGCGCCACGGAATAGCTCCAGTACTAAAGATTGTTAATTAGGTTTTATTAATGTTTTCTGAAAAATCTTATGTTAATTAAAGTAATAATTTTTAAGTTTTGCAATTTTTAAGTTGGTATCGGCAAGCGCGTCGCGTCACACATAGTCGCAAGAACGGGAGCGTCATATACACGGTGTCTCAAAAAAAAAAGATCGACAGCTCTTATCTATCGCTAAACGAAGTGCTGGTATGCTTAAAAAAATGTTCGCCAACCAGTGGGAAAAAAATTATAAATTTGTTGTTTTTGAAGATTTTTCAAAAGGTTGGTTTTGCATTAGACACGAAAATCTTGGTATTTGATTTTGTAAAATTATCAAACATCGGCATCGTGGCTCAGGCGATAGCGGACTGACTACAAAGTCGTAGGTTGTGAGTTCGATCCGTGTCCTGGAAAACAAATTTTTTATTTCGTTTTCGAATAGCAGCTCTCTATTAGTAATAAGAAAAGCCAGGTTGTTTATTTACGTTTTGAAAGTGTTGTTTGCCTGGCGGAAATCTAATCATGGGGATACTGTACTTTAATGTAGATTTCTGCAGTTTCCTACATTCTCGACAAATATGACTCTAGTAAAAAAATGATACATATAGATTATAGATAATTTGTATATAATTTCCTATATATAATTTATATATAGAATTCGGCGTATACAAACTATACATAAATCATACATACATTGTACATAGTTTACATATATAGTAATTCATTTTTTTTATTTTAAATATAGAAAAAATTAGTTTGTTTAAAATTAACCTACTTCTCGGTCCAGATTTCTGAAATTTATACGAATGTAGCAATGTGTTATAGAAAGGTATCCATGAAAAATCATGGACATGATATGAACAGAAATTGTCTAATTATTAAATTATTTTTTTTTTACTGCTTTCGGGTCAACTAACGATAATAACGATTCTAGTTAATATTTCTTCATAAAAAACAACAACATATTTGATAATCCATATAACGATTGTTTAAACTTAAGTTAATGGATAATAATTGAAGCCAGTTACATCGTGTATTGAACTCGATGCCGAAATTTCATCACAACTTAAGACAATCAATGTCGTTCAAGCTACGTCATTAGGTTTAACCGCACAATTTGGTAGCAGACCGAAATCTAATCGTCAGTGTTGTCAAACTATTAATTTCCTTTCAACTATTGCAATTGTTAACTCAACATTTCACGAGTACGAATTCCCTAAATTCTCTCTAAATAAATAACATAACGCCGATAATAAATAAAAGAAACAGTATTATTTTTATCTGAAAAATAAATTTACGCAGCCAGAAATTCGCGTTTTAACGTTTTAATTGTGATAGATAGGTTCCATTGAAAACGTCTTAAAAAGTAGGAAATTTCATATTGTAGATTCTATTCTAAAAAACAGCTAGAAGTATCATTTTTAATTAAAGGTTGCTGTCATTGTACATTGAAGGATTTTGAGTACACGGAAAATAATTGTGTTATTTGTTATTTACTCACATGCGCAAAATTTCATGCTGACAAATTTGTATAAATTAAAAAAATTATTAAAATTTGATTAAATTATTTTGTTTATTTAAAAAAAATCGTTACTTTTAATATCCAGTATAATATTAACAGAACGGTTTGGTTTAAGAAATTCACCTGTGGGGTGGAAATTGGTTAGTTTTGTTATTAACAAATTGAAAATACATCTTCCAAAAAATGAATGTTAATTCTATAAAAACGATTTTTCTGCATATTACATAATCATTTAGTATTCTGGGTTTTAATAGACTTTTCATTTTACAATTTCTGTCAGAAATTAATACCCATCAATGGTAATTCTTTCTCAACTTCCAAGATGAAAATGTAAAATTTGAAATTCATATTATAATCAATATCATTAAAACCGACGAGTTAAATTTACCATTATGATTTTGTAAACACAGGCAAATAAATTTCTTTTTTTTAATGCAATTACAAATATGTTATTTCGAAATTAACATCTTATAACATTGTTTTTCTTTTCTGTTATTGTAAAAATGATCATTAATAGAGATGTTGTACGCTTTGATTTACATTCAAGTTTTCAATTATTTTTCCATAATGAAAGTATCCATCATTATATTCACGGTCTCTGTGCTTTTATCCAACTTCTTATTGTAGGACACATATCAGTCTATTATTCACAATAAACGGCTTCGCACAATGTGAAGTTTACCAATTCTAGCCTGTGTCAAATTCAATCCTAACGAACAAAGCGCGAATGGCGCACTACACTGTAGAAACTGGCGACCATGCATTATACTGCAAAGCTGCTAGATCTTCAGCGCTTGTCGCGTTCAGTTTTGAATCTTTCAGTTAATCAGGTGTGCCTTGGAAGTTTCGGCACCTAAATTGGAGAACTTGACGTACTAATGCACATGTCCAACAAGAACCGCAGTTAATAGTGCTGATAAACTAAAGAGGTTTTTTTAAGTGACGTTAAGTGGAAAAAAATTCACTTTACTTTTCCAATCAGAATTTGAAACATTTTTCAAAACATCCACTTTTATCACATTATGCGAAATCTGTATTTAAATTATCCGAGCATTTGATAGTATATCATGCGCGCACAGAGTAAAATAGTTAAGCAGTATAGAATTACATACATAAAATGGCGAATCGTGCGCAATTCTCGCTACTAGTGCAGTCAAGTTAACTTTGTGCGCTTGTTGCATAATATACTATTATGCCTTAGAAATACCAAAAGGTTTCAGATGTTAACATCGAGTTACAATTTCAGCACAATGACGCAAAGAATGGAATGCACCAGTGATACTATTACATTGGTTATCAAGAAAACTTTAACGTTTATATTGAATTTTCCGAGAGATACTGCATTGCAATGTATTGAAAAACCTTGAATAGATAAAAGTTATAATGCATTAAGTTTACTCATAACTACACGTACCACTTGTAAATTACAGCGTCATTGTGAGTAACGCCAGGCATCTTATCTCGTTCGGTAACGAAGAGACGAAAGTAGACGCGAGTAGAAAAGTATCTGCTTGAATTCTCACCACGAGGTTTTTCCCGCACAGCCTCAAAGACTTCCCTCTGTTTTTATCAGAGATAAAGGGTGGGGAAAGGAGCAGCAAGAATCATCTCTTCAACATGCTAGAGAAAGTGCATAAGCCAGCCGTCAAAAGAGCTCGGCCGTAATGGATTTTGCAAATTAGCTCTTCAATTATACTCACTCGGAGCAAGATTTTCACAAGCTAGAATTTCAAGAGTGTGTGAAAAAAAAATTGGCACTGATGTAGCTTTACACTTACATAATTTGTACCTTACTGTTAATTTGGGAGAGAAACAGTTTTCGCAACGTGAAACATTATCACGTTAAAATAAAAACGTAACCTCTAATAATTTTGTTTACATGTTAATTATGAGAGAAAATTTACTTTTGCGTAATTTTGTGTACCGAAATCAAAGCTTAATATGTCGAAAGATTCGATTAGTGTTTAGAGTTAATACAAATTTTTAAAATGGAAAGTGTGTGTGTTTGTCATTCAAAATAAGTGAATTAATAGACTATGAATTAAATTTCTAAGGAAAAGTAATTTATAGATATATAAATTAATTGAAAAGTTTCTTTTCGATCAGAGAGTTTCATGTACACGTTAGATGGCGCACTAATCCATAAATAAAGCCGATATTTATTGCATGATAACTGGCAATAACACAGATTTTGTTTAATACATACATAACATAAATCCAAGATTTCGAAAACATGTGGATTTGTCTTTTATTAATTTATATTGAAACATGTTTCTTAAATCATAATATGGACAGTATGGATTAATGAATTCTAGTAACACTGTCGTCCCAGCTCTTATTGACGACTTCGATTTCGTATACGTCAGAGTTTCCCGCAACAACGACTCTGTGATAAACTTAGTTCACGAACTGAAATCTATGTTTACAATAGGGGAATAAACTCGATTGTCGTGTAGAAATTTATGTCCAAACTAGTTTCTTCGATAACAAATTGAAGGTAACAAGATGACTAAGCATCAAGTGTTTAATTTCTGATAAGTCTGATGTACCGAACTCATTTGTTTTAATCATCATTGTTCATGATTTTTTTCGAAGAAGACTTTTAACAGAATTTAATGATCAGTTCTAGTTTCGAAAACAAGAGTTTCTATCTGATATTTACGATGAAAAAGTAAGAAATCACCCAGTGAAATCAAGAGTCGACCCGCACTATATTTACAGATCACTACCTCGTACAGTGGATTAAAGGGTGTCGAGTCGAGTACCGGGATAGTGGATTATCGGTGTAACAGACACGGCGCCATTTTGTAATTTAATTTAAGAAGACACATAGTATTTTACAGCGCAAGGATCAACACTTAAAATCGATAGATAATCTCAATGCAGCATTCAGGACGGAATTCACCTTAATGCTGTAATTAATAAATGACACGTGCACTTGTGCTTCTCTTCCCCCAACACTGTTGTTTCGTACACGAAATTCGTTGATTACTTTGTCGCTCGCATGGTTCTGTGATACGCGGCCCGTCTCGTGCAGCCGTACCAATCGCGCTCGAGGACCCTCGAATTAAAACTGTCAATAGATCCGCCTTTTTTCATTTCTCTTTTTTTTTTTACAGAATGACGGGTAGTGGGTAATTTACGGATAAAGGTTAAGGTTATACGTCGAGACGAGAAAATTAAAATTAAATAGCAAGTGGTATACTTAGAAGTTCGTTTTTTTTTTATTAGAACCCAAATGAAATACAAATTAATAAAAACTTCCTTAAAAAATATAAAAAAAATTAAAACTTGGAAAAATTTTATTTTTATTTTATAGTGCCTCAATAATTCATATTTTCAGTTATATAAAATGAAGAATTTTGAAGAATTTTTGTTTTTCAATGAATAAGTCTGCTGCAGCGACTGCAATCTTCTATTTTTCAATATGCAACATCTATACTAGGCTGGTACTGATAGATTTTTTGTGGTCCCTTTCTCGAGGCCGCCGAACTAAATCGTATAGCGGCGCGTCGAGCGCCTTTTGCCTCCTACCACAGTATCTATTTACACGTTTTCGTCTTCGATTCTCCCTTCTTCTTAACCCTTTCAGCCACGAATTTTTCCAGCTATGGAATTTTTTGAAATTTCGTTTATTTAAGTTTTTGAGGCCGCTGATTACGATTTCGGTGTCATTTTTTCAAAATTCAAAATGGCGGATCCAATATGGCTGACAAAAATGTTGAAAAATATATTTGGTATACAGGGGTTTTGAAGGTTTGGAGAAACCTTGTATTCTTAGGTATCAATATTCTAATGGGCATAAGAAAATCACAATCTTACAAAGATTACTGGTTTATGAAGCTTTAAGACAGGGATGCATATATCTTGCCTGCAATGCCTATAAATAGATTTACAACAATTTTGTGTCATCTACACCTAAATAATAACAGTAAATAGCTGAAAAAAGCAGAAACTGTATAATAGTTATTTTCGTACCGTGGGCGTAAAGCACGACTTTACGCCTGCAGGCAATTCTCATGCAGGAGGGACGGCGAAGCCGGCCCGAGGGTATAGAGTATTGCCGGGGGGTGTAAAGTCTTACCCCCCACGTGCGAACATTATTTTTCTCATACGTAGGCGGAAAGACATACCTCTTTGCGCATCGATTTGCTGGAGTAAAACTGACTTTCACGTCTATTGGACGCCGGCGAGGCCGGCCCTCGAGCCGTTGATCGCCGGCGGGGGTAACTTTACGCCCTAGGGTTCACTTTACGCCTAGTAGGCGTAAAAGTCAACTTTACGCCCGCAAAAAGAGGCGTAAAGACGTACTTTACGCCTACTATGACGAAAAATAAATTGTACAAAGTTCGACCAATGGTAGATGCACCGGATTCGTAATCAGCTACCTCCAAAACCCCTATATACAAAATATTAGACATCATAAGTTTTCCAATTTTTGGTCGGTCATATTGGATCTTAAATTCGCCATTTTGAATTTTAAAAATCTGACACCGAATTCGTAATCAGGAACATTAAAAACTCCGGCATACCAAATTTCAAATAATAATAGCGATTAGTTCTTCCTGGTACGAATTTCTTTTGAAAATTAAACCTTTTTTTGTACTAATTTGTTATTTGGGCACTGTTAGTAGGACACTGGTGTCCGCCTGTGACTGAACGGGTTAAACCGAACAATACGAAGTGTATGTCACTGGAAAATGAACGTGGAGTTGGGGGACAAGATGCTTAGACAACAACGCGTGGATTAGTTCATCATTTTGAGTAACTGCCATCAAAATTCAAGGCTAACAAATAAATCTCGTGATAAAGATGTAATTGAAATCAAAGGTCACTTGTAATACTAATATAGCAATATCCAACAATGGATTAAAACATTTTGTTAGGCATAAGACGATTTATATTCGCAGAGAGTATGCGCATACGAGAAAAACGACGTGTCTCATTACCTTTTTCTGCACAATTCTATAATTCAATTAGAAACCCGCAAAATTTCGTAGCGGAACGATTTTAAAGTTCCTCGCCTTCCGCATCGTTTCCAGCAGAATAAGAAATCGGGACTGAATGAGACGAGGAATCCACGAAGGAAGAAAATACGAATTTCCCAGTAGAAGTCCAGCGAAATGGATAGGGCGAGAAAGATGCCGATTCCTCGCAAAAAAGTTGCAACAGATCTCACCGTGTGGTAGATGGAAAAGTTTCCGACCGCCGGAAAAAATTTGAATATTCTACGTCTCTGTCGTGATAATCTCGACACAACCCCACAAGTCCGACATCTCTTGTTCCGAGACGGAAAATTCTGGAGATGTCAGTGGCTGGTTTTCTCATTCGTACGATACGGTCCGCCGTCCAAGTTAGATTCAAAGTCGCAGTCAATTAAAAAGTCCTTTGTTCAGTTAAATAATTGGGTGGATCCATTATATAAGGAATTTGTTACATCCGGCATTTTCGGGTTTCTAATGCTATGATGTGTCAAATAAATAACATAATATTTCAAAAAAGGATTTCTATTTTTTCAACCTCAGATGTTCAGTTTCTAACCGATATTCAGCCCTCATTTGCGGCGTTTCCTTTCGTGTCATTGCATGACCGAAATTTATCCAATCTTAATCAAAGAATTTTTCTTCTTTAAATTTTAGCTTCAAATTCGTATTCAACATCCCAAAATACGTCGGAAACAACATGATTATTTCTTTCTAGCTGACGTAGTCTCTCCGAGGGTGTACCCATTTAGTTAATTTTTGTATTAGTGTTTTTTTACTTTAAGTTATGACGTAATGTTTGCTTAGAGCTTACATAGCGTTCCGATAATGAACCTGAAAAAGTTTAGAAATTCTAACTGTTGAAAGCATTAAAAATAAGAATGAAATACATTGGAAAAATGGCGCTCGGTTAAAACATTGATAAGCGAGAAATTTCAAATTAAGAATTGGCAGGTCGCCCGGAATCGAACAGTATGGGTAGGGAAAGCAAAAGTTTCAATTACCTGTCTTGTTCCCTCGTGTCAAATCCACTTTGGTTTTGCGTCGATCCCATTGGTGTACGCAAACCAGTTAAACCTGGCTGTTCAGGCTCTTAATATAACAGTCTCTATATTTGACCCTCCCAGCATAGTGTGCAGCCATGTATTTAACGATTCTGAATACCGATCGACTCCACGTGCAATTTGAGCCGACATTTTTTGTCAAAATCCATTAGCCTCGGAACGGCGGAGCTTTTATTAGCATTTCTGAGTCGAAACGATTAAAATCCATTAAGTATTCAGAGATCCCGATATTACCTTTTGGTTGAACTTGGAATACTTATTTTTAAAATGCAAATTTCGTATGTGCGAACACAAACTCTACTACTGCGAATTTCTTGTATTTTATTTTTAATTCAGTAGTAAAGGCAGTTTTAAATTCAATTGACAGTCATGCGTTCGCTCGAAGATGTTTTATGGGTTGTTTTTTTGTTTAAAAATTCTTACAATTTTTTTGTTTAGATAGAAAGCTGTCGACTTAAGAAGATATACTTCACATTTGTGTATAAAATGTAGGAACTGCAGAAACCTACACCAATGTACAGTAGAGGTCATGAGTCTATTTCCGCCAGATAAACAATATTTTCGAAACGTTAACAAACAAACGTAAACAAACTTGAAAGCGAAATTGAAAAATTGTTCACCGGACGGGGATCGAACTCACGACCTACGACTTCGTAGTCCAGTGCGTTATCGCCTGAGATTTTCGTCAAAAAATGTGATGGAGTGCGGCAAATCTTGTATTTTTAGCCAACCTTGTTCTTTCCGAAAATGGTACTTATCGGAAAGTTCTAGGAGTACCATGAAATTAAGCATGAAAAATATTTCGGAAATGATTAACTTTGAACAAATTCGACGTTATAGCAAAATTCCTTCAGCGGCATTATTTTTAGAATAGAATAATTCATAAATGGTAATTTGAATATTGAACGCAAAATCACAGTCGGACAGCGTTACATGCTACGTTTATAAAAAAAATACAGTTGGCAATTCCGAATGATCGGAGTGTTGAACATTAGAAAACTTGTTAAATGTTTTATTATATGCATAACGATCGAAGAGAGGTCAATTTTTTCATCAAACTTTTTCTGCACGTCCATCCCGTATATTCACCGATTGACCCACAATCGGTCCGCCTCATTTAGAAAACATTGATCAACTTTGGAAGTTTTTTTCCGAAGGGATTTTCGGAGGCCCGCTCGAATCTCCTTGCGCGTACTAATTGACGCCTCATGCCATGGTCAATTATTCCTCGGTAGCTTGCACCTTATGCCGAGCCGGGCCATTGTTGAACAAAGTTTAGAGAAGACGTAAGAGGCGGGTGAAGTTTACAGTAGGAGGTGTTGCGGAGAGGTAGTTACGGGCTAAAGTGGGTGGGACAAAGAAAATTAGAGCTCCGCTGCTTAGAAAAGAGCAATCCTTCCGTAATTGTGCGGGAAATTCGGGAACCCTTATTTTCAACGTAGATAGGATTTACCTAATGAGACGTAGCAGACACGTCATGTGAACGTGCTGCAGAAAATGTTCTTAACGGAATCTTAACTAGACGGATTTTTGATGTAAATTAGTCACGTTGGATAAACTGCATTCGGGAATGATACCAGATATTTTCTTGCAATTCGCACGGAAGCCGACTTATTTTTAAATTTACCTTGAAATATTAGTTCTGATAGATGGTAATTTCGTATTATTATAATCGTTGAATCTAACAATCTAAATTGTTACATATGATAAAGATGTCTTTAGTTTCTATATTTAGAATCAGATCAGATCCAAAAGAAAAGCATGTTCGGAGTTGCAATTGTCTCAACAAAATGTCAATCATTAATACGTATATTTTTATCTAAGAATTACATATCACTATTCAAGTCCCGTAGCGACATAAAAAGAAATTGGATTTAAGCATGATTTAACAGCAAAGAAAAGTTTCTTCTTGATGAGATGCTACCACTAGTATTTTGAGTCGAGTCAGCTGTACTCGATTAGGCTACATGTGGTCGGAAATCAGGTCGAATGGTTCGCCGAGTATGTAGCCGTGCGGTTCTCGATCAATTCGTCATGGTTGTTCTGGCTGATTTGATGGAATTTGCATTATCACGAATTCCATATTCCCTTAGTTTATGAAATTTCATTTTTGCATCAATAATTTTTTATAGTCACGTAGGAATTTCCATAAATTAGAATTGTGAGTATCATTTGCCTACTGTTACTATCAATGCAAGTTCAGATCAGTTCGGAAGAAGACAAAAATATTCGGTGAACACTTTCTTGGCGAAGTTAGTACGTGTTAAAGCACTCTGACTTACGCGACCGTTTTTCTTTCGATGCTTTTGACTAACGTTTCGATCCGTGTAGTGCATGGCGAGTTTGGGCTGCAAGGTAGAATCGATGGCCGACCGAACCGGGAATATCTACTGCTCACTGGCGGAGGCCACTGAGGGCAGAGAGTGTATTCAGTATGCAGTGCAACACCTGAGACCTACGGTCATATTTCGTCCGTTAATGCTCCAACTTTTCACTCCCATCCTCGCCAATTTTCGAATATCGATCCTTCGTACGACCATATCGAAGATCGACTGGCTGCTGACCGCTGGCCATCGTTGTTTTACAATTTTTACATTTAAAGGTCAGATAACAATTTCCGGAGAGGAAATTTATTCAGGCAGCCTATATATATACCAGGGCCTGACTAGGCTCCAGCAAGGCGTTCCTGATCAGGTACTCCTGAATGTACCCAGATCAGGATATGATCAGGTTCCAGTAAGTTATCCTGATCAGGTCCGCCTGAATATGCCCTGATTAAAAACTGATTATTTTAAAATAAAGTATAACTGATATAAGGAAGCCCGTCAATTTCCATATCAAGACCAAACCATAAATTGATAAGGCTTGCCTTATTTTAAATTTCCGGGAATCGCTAACAGCTTTAGAAATGTCAAATTAGCGGTAGATTAGGGGGCCTGCTCAGAGCCTGATAAGGACGCCTGAATTTTTTAACTTTTAAATTTTATGTAATTCGTTTAGTCGCCACTAGGCGTGATTGTGCATCTACTTCATTCTTGTTAAGGAAATGTATTTCTATTTTGTATATTAGTCTACTTGTAGGAACGTTTTGGCACAGCATATTTTACACATTGTATGTGATGGATATGTATACGATTCGTGTATGTATATGTGTAAATAATACTTTTTTATTTTGCAGCCTTTTTACTTGTCAGATAGTAATATATCATTAAACATTAATTTGTTGTTTCGTAATTCTATTGTAAATATTTTCACCATGAAATTTGGAAAGCATGCGAAATATTGCGCATTGTACACGGAAAGGAAGAAACACGACTGAGTCCTGTCTACGCAGCGCTGGTTACTGCGTGGTCGGTTCGCAAATACATTCTATTTCAACTCGCTATAAATCGGTCAATTTTGAGAATTTTGAAACGAATAAAAAATGAAATTGTTCATTACAGTTTCCCAGATCTAGTGCAGGAAGAAAAAATTATATATCTTAATAAATCAAAAAGTTATTAATTTTTTAATGCAGAACTGCGAAATTTGTGTTTTTATAGATTCAGGCGCTTCGTTTATCGAGCGAATTTCAAGCATCCGAAAATTTTCAGCGAGAAAGTTGTTCATTAAGGTATGAACAAATTTTCTGGAAAGTTTCATCTCAATTTCATTAATAGTTTTAAAATTAATGAATGTTTAAAATAGGCAGCGGCCGACGGCCAGCGCGTCATGTGTGCCACGACGATGCGCGCAAGGCCACGACCAACATTAAACATTCATTACTTTTAAACTATTAATGCAATCGAGATGAAACTTTCCACAAAATTTGTTCATACCTTAATGAACAACTTTCTCGCTGAAAGTTTTCGGATGCTTGAAACTCGCTCGATAAACGAAGCGCCTGAACGTATAAAAACACAAATTTCGCAGTTCTGCATTAAAAAATTAATAACTTTTTGATTTATTAAGATATATAATTTTTTCTTTCTGCACTAGATCTGGGAAACTGTAATGAACAATTTCATTTTTTATTCGTTTCAAAATTCTCAAAATTGACCGAGTGATAGCGAGTTGAAATAAAAAGTATTTGCGAACCGGCCACGTAGTAACCAGTGCTGCGTAGACAGGACTCGGTCGTGTTTCTTTCTTCCCGTGTAAGGTCCTGTACATTTGCCTGATCAGGGACTTAACAGAAAAAGCGTTACAAGATATGCCAGAGCCTGATAAGGGGACATGTCAATACCTGATTTTGTTCACAGGCTTCATGATAAGGACCTGACTCCAGCCTGAATAATTTTCCGCTTGAGTTACTGTGAAACTGGAAATCCAAAAAAGTTTAGTATGGTTTAATATTTTCTATAAATTAGATGAAACTTTTTGGTTTTCTATCATGCTTTTGTTTCACGAACAAAGGACCAATGGTTACACTGCAAATAAATTTTATACCATTCTAGAAGCAAAGGAATGGCGGCGTATTTTATTCAAATTCGTAAGCAATACGGCCTGCCGTAGGTGATTACGGAGTGTAATGGCATTATCAGGGTTATATCCATTTCCTTAGGTCTGCTTCCGCAGCGTTTCTTTAACAGTGCAATAACACGGAAGCGCAATCTCATAAACGGTAGGGACAGGTCGATAAGCTTCCGAACGATTACGCACGGATCTTCATTGCGTAAGAGCCTCTTACGTGTAGTCTCATTCGGGCAGTTACGAGAATCGCGATTGCTCGGTCGGTATTCGCGACGATAACTGCAACGTTCAAACGCTTTGTTAAAATGCATTGTTAAAATCTTAGCACGCTGGTTCGGTTCGTATATGAATGTTGGAGGAAAACCTACGGCGGCGTTGGAAAGGAACGAGGTCTAGGCGAATGGAATTTAGCACCGACGGGAGACGAGGAGGAATAGAAGTTTTTAAAGCACCGACCAGAGGAAAGCTCGTTTCTCTTTTACTACGGCACGGCAACCACGGAAGTGGGCGACACAGAAGAAAAATCCCGCAGCATTCCTCCAGCCGTGTATATTTCAGCTGTCTTCCTCGTGAAAACCCTTTGCACCTATTTCTTTTCTACCGCGTGAAAGGTCGGACCCTCTTTTATCTCCTTCTTGCAAATTCTTTGCACAATTTTTCCCCCCTGGATTATTATATATCCTTGAGTGCTGCTTTTTTATTACGGAATTCTCTGATGGATCTATTGCATTTGTCGACGTCCTCTTTGATTTTGTCAGCTACTACACAAGAAATTTGAGATGATTCTTTTTATGAGGTTTCAATCAGCATTTAGGGGAAATTCAAAAGATTTCAACATATTAAATTGCATTGGAAGCATTAACCCATTAACGCCGGACACTTTTTAAGCCACCACATTCGCGTCGATATTTCCAATTCATTTGACGGAGAAAATAATCGTGACATAGTGAATTTTGCCGAAAAAAGATTGCTCTTACCGATGGTGTCCATAAAATTTTGAAAAACTTTAAATGTCCACGTGAAAATGGAGGTTTTTGTAAAAAAAATGATTTCTTTCAAGAAACTTTTTTTCAACTTCGATTTTTGCCTAGTTTTCGGTTTGGAATAACTCTAAAATCTTTGTAGATCGTGGACTTTTGGTCTAAACTTAAAATGTCGATGATTTATATAATTAATTTTGGTCCACGAAATTGAAAATGGCGGCCAAAGCGGCAAATGTTTTGCTTAAACATTCAAGAATTTTTTTCTCGAAAACTATGGACTTTTGGAAAAAAATTATAAGAACGAAAAATGTTTAATATCGATTAAAGAATGCAATAGAATTTTTTCAGAATTTTTGCGGACATTTATTTATTTTTCTTTAAAAACCCAATAGCTAATTCATTTCTTTGAAGAGTGCAATATGTTCAATTAAGAATCGCGATGGCAGCTAGCGGCAGCGGGAGTAACTACATTTCGTAGACATCGTGGGTGTAGTTCCGAATAGCCTACCCCTCAAATTCTTTTTGAACATACCTTTTCTGACGTACTTTGATGCGTTGATTACGAATATCATAGTGGAAATTGGCAACAAGGTCATCTTCAAGGTCAAAACTTAAAAAAATGTTTTCTTGTGCTTTTTTTTAAATTTATTTTAAAAAATACATGTCAGACGAAAAAATGATTTCAAGGAAAAAGATAGAACATAAAATTCTCTACAAAAAAGGTTTTATACATTTTCTTCCTAATATTAATGGTTGACCCATAAATGAAAGTTGAAAGTCAGAATGACAGGCTTGGCGTGTCCACGTTCAACATATTGAATCAAGAAAATCCACAAGTATCACGCAAGTTATTTCGTACTCCGTAGGAGATCGTGTGGTTACCTAAACAACGAAAAGTGGATCAAAATTAAATCAATACTATTTTTTCTACGATTAGGTGTCATTCGTCGTCACTCGTAACTCAATCCTCACAGTTACACTTTATAAATTTCATGAGCTAACACCCGTCAATCACTAGACTGACGCCTTTGTGATGCGAAAAGGCAATTGATTCTTCTATCGTTATGACATTTTTCAAAATGTTATCCTTTTTTATCGATTCGAAATGACGATATGCGACAGTTTACGCCAATATAGAGGGAACAAAAATGACAAACACTCTAAATTTATAATTTATTTAATCGTATTTGCATAATTTTATATCCTGTTTATGCTTTCATAATTCCTCATCGTTTCCCATCATTTGTTGTAATTTGATTAATCGAGCGACTCAGCTTATTCTCATAACCTTAACCATTTTGCTAGAGCTAACAAAGCAAAATAGCAGTTTTCCTCCTTAAAAAGCGTGCTCGTAACGTAATGAATTCTGCCCAAACAGTGATTAATGCAAGAAAAATACACGCGGTGATTTTGCGAGAGGTTTTTATCGATGCTTCTAATTTGTTTTCGTCAAAAACACGAAATCAAGGAGAACAACCAAGTAAGTTAACGTAGTGCATGTGCGACGTGTGTACGTAGAATTTTGCCAGGGTGGTTTGACCTACAAACTCAGTATAATTAATTTTCGCCCTCTAGGTGCCCGCTTTTCTGCTTCTTGTCTCCGCACGATACGAACCTTGCATTCCGGAACCGCCAAAATAGCCCGTCGGTAAATCGTATGAGAGCGCCAATTACGCACCAAAACACAAGGAGCAATATTAATCTATAAAGAAAAGACCTTCCCCACAAAAGACATCAGTTTTCCAAAATTAATAATTACAACTTTTCTCCTGGGATATTTTGTAGCGTAAATTGGCGGTGTGATGTATGTTTAGTGGATCCTTCATCGTTTTTTAAACGATTGAAATCAATAACTGTGTAAAAGATCGCTGGTCATTTCTACCGCACATTGCGGGTAACAGATCGCTTGACTGTATTACCAGTGGGCGCATAAATTTGAATCAAAAACTGGTCCTGTCGATAAAAGTCCCCAAACCCTTTTTCAAAAAGAATTGTTATCGTTGCAAATTCGTTACGAGTCATTCAATACATTGCATGGCCTCAAATGTTGGTCTACTGTTGTTAATAAGTGTTTTAGTCAATGTTGTAAGGGAAATCGCAATACCTTAAATATGTTTTAGAGATTTTAAATGAATATTCCAATTTTCAGGCATTCCGCCGCAATGCTCTTCAGATATGCTCTTATAGAACTTTTTTGTATTGCATGTTTATAGATTTTTTCCTATACAATTAAGGGATGATTTTTTTTTTTCATATTTCTAACAAAAAATGGAAAAATGTTCGGCCATCGTTTCATTTTAAGTTTTCAAGAAATTGCATTTTTGTACTTGTGAATTTTAGTCCCCAAACATTTTTCGAAATATCCACTTTTCCTCGTGTACGATAGTTTTCCGTCCTTAAAAAGCGCCTTTATTATTTCTCAGTAATACATTATTAATTTAAGATAATGTACAATCTAGAATTTTGGAGTACGTAGGTGTGCATGTGTCTTGCAAACTTAACATATCAAAAGTAAAATTCGCCGTTAGAAATGTTCCCTGCTCTCAGCACTTGCTCTCTACTGACTCGGAAAGTTGTATTTCCGTAGCTAGAGCAGAATTACGAGCGGTAATACCTCGGAGATCGGTTAACTGATGCCTTTTAAAGTAGTATTGTACGTGTCAGTGAAGACATATACGGAGTTATTGCTGGGTGAACATCATGGATATTTCGAGAAGCTCGTAACGAGATCATAAATTCGTAGACCGAGAATCGCTCCACTACGATCCAACTTCTCGTAACGTACTCGCAATTCCGAATTTCGGCCAGCCTGGAGCACGATGACCTCTTGTTTGACTGATCTTGAGAAACCCTTTGATTTTACGGGATTTACCAACGATTATTTCTAACATTTTGGAAATTACTTTCTCTGACATTACTGTAAAAGGAAAATTGAGTGTTTACTTTCTTTTGAAGTTCTGTGCTGCTGGATAATTGGAAAGTGATTTCCTAACGTTTAAATGATTACCATGCACACTTTAAGTGTGAAATAATTTTCCCTGGGTGATACAGCTCATGCTTCGTTTCATCAAGGGTCCCGTTTATTGAGGCTCCTTACTTCCAACGCCCATAGCCAAAAGGCTCCTTCCGCCATCTTCCGGTAACTCTTCGCATCCGAGCGTCTCGTCGGAACTATCCGCGTGTTTTCCGTCTGCACCTTTAGGTACCTAACGTTACCTCGCGAAATAATTATAATAAATTGGCGGGAAATTTCAATGGCTTCATTAATTGGTCGCGAGTAAATTGTTGGTACCACTGAGTAGAGTATTCAATGATGAGACAACACAAACAACTCTTAGGTATTAACCAACGCATGTAATGCTATATTACCCCGATTAAGACAGAATCTGGTATTACGCATGCTTCGTTAATATCTTGATAAAGATCAAAATCGGTATTACGCATCGAGTGTTAATATATCATCAAATACCAATGCATCATTTACAAGGCATTTAAGTTTTACAAAAGGTGTTGCTCTTGGCAGCAGATCTTAGTCAGGATATTGATAATTATGTCAATAATCATTGGTATTCACTTAGAGATTATTAGGAAAGAGCATTGCATGTGCCACCTGTGAAGGGTGTTTGTCCATAACTTGTAAAACTAACATATCGTTGTTGTAAATATACAATTAGGATGAGAACTTAAAGTTACAATTCTCAACGAAAAATGATCTGCATTCTCAACAAATAAAAAATATATACAATTTCGGCTTGCAGTTTGCATCCCCTAGAAAGAGCTGAAGTAAAATTTTGTTAGTCCACTGTATTTGAGGTCGTTGAGTACGAATATGCAGTCGAATTAAAAATGGCGGATACAATACGGTGGGCGTAAATTAAAGAATTAAACTGAATGTAATAACTCGATATACATCTTCCTCGGAGGTTTTTGGAATCGCTCATGGCGATCAAGTCGTATTTCGTATTAAATGTAATACCTGGTGATGGTCGATGATGACGATAATAATGAATACTTGTGAGAATTGTATTTTATGAATATGTATTGGAAGCAAAAAAATAGAATATTAAAATGAGAAAATTTTAAAAACTGATGTGTAGGTTAGAATGATAAAACATCTTAATTTTTACTGGATCCAAGAATTCTAATTCTGTGTAAAGAAAAAACACTGCTTTCCTTTTGTAAAAGATATTTTCGTTTTAAGTAAAATACATTTTTAGTAAAAGACACTTTTCTCCACTTTGGTCGTTCTTTTGATTAATATCCATAACTTTTTAAATATTTAGAAATAGAGATCTTTAAAAATTTATTTTTAGGGTATCGGCTTTCCTGTTGGAAACTAATTGATCTTATTTCAAACGCAGATAAGCGATAATTGATATTTTAATGGAATTCAGGGGTTGGATAAATTTCTGTCCATTATACAATTTTAAACATTCTAGGATGGGTGATTAAAAATGAATGTAATTTAGTATCACTGTTGGAAATTCCTTATTGGTCATCGGGGGCGCATAAACACAAATACGACTCAACCTTTGATTAATTACTTTTCTAATTACTCGGTTTAAGTGTTTACTTTATTGTAACATGAAAATATTGTTAATTGTGAGCTTGAATGCAATAATGAATTATTAAATTAATATATTTGTTCTTTTTCTGTTTCAGGTAAGATTCGTAAATGCCGATTTAACATTGGGGGCTGGTATCATAAGGATTGATGTAGCTAAGTAAATTTTTGAGAATCTTTAAAATAGTTTAACATGATTTTTTAAGAACTCTTATCAAATCCTTCCAGAATTCTTTCTTTGTGTCTTATTTTCATGACAAAAATTTAAAAGAAATCATGGTTACTACCAATCATATTAAATCTAGCTAGACAGTCTTTAAGGTGCCCAACTTATATCATATGATTTCTATTGACTCCCATGGTGATTGCTATGATTGGTTTCTTGGGGATTACCATCTGACTTCTATCCAAGATTTCTGACAGGTTTCCTTAAACATATAAATCCATGATTTCTGCAGTGAAAATCCCTTCTGTTTTACTGCGAGGGTGAAACCCATTAGGTAATAATCAAAGTTTTTCCTAAGTCATAAAGAATTTTTGGTAAACACGTAACCTTGGTAAAAATGAATTATTTAAAAGGTTATTTTTGTTTAAAAGGTGGAATAGGATAAATTATTTTAATACTGTACCGCCTCTTTACTTATTTTACTCTCAATTAATGTTGGGAAGTAAAACACTGCACGTAATTAAATTTTAACTTTAGTAAACTAAAGCATAATTCCTATAACGAAGCCAATTCGTTCGAGCCACTTAAAATTTGAATAAAAATGTCTTCTTTACTTAATAAGGAAACTAACTTGAGAATTTAAAAAATATGTTCACGTAACTCCTATAAAGTCAAATTTCACTTCTTATATTCTTCAAAAAGTAAACTTTTGAAAACAAGGTTCGGGTTAGAAATTCAAGGAAAACTCGAATCAATTATTTCGTCACCGTAAAGAAATTTATGAAAAAAGTTTTATAAGGAAGATGTTCCTTCAAGTCGATTTGAAACAAAAAGTATTGCAATTCTGTATAAAAAGATTGGATTATGGCTGAAGAGTAACAGTATCACGTGGGTAGTTTTAAACTTGTAAGACTGATACAGAATATGTAATGAGCCTTTCATTTCACATACCATTTTCACATAATAATTTCTTTTAAATTTTAATAGAAGAATTTCGTACATTTGCAGAAGCATGATGTGAAATAATACCAGTGCAACTATTGATTACAACCTTCAACTCAGTTGAAGTACAAAGAAAGTTCAAAACCAAATTATTTCATTTTTCTTCTTTCATTTGGAATTTTCAATTATAAACTTACAAAATTGATTCATTTATTTCAAGTCGATTCCCAAATGTCATTTAAAATCTCTTTGAAAGTCCTTTGATCCTCGTGCATTAAGTAACGATTTTCTAAATTGGTGCGAAGTGCTTTTTTTTTTACTGGCGATTTTATTAAAACGGGACTGCGCCGAGGCAGCTAAGAGGACAAGCGTAAATAATCGTACTCACGTATGGCAATTTCACGTACTCTTGGTAGTTGTATAATTATTTACTGCTTAGCTAATGTCGAGCGGTGCAAATGGGAAAATTATACGGTATTTTCGAAATGGCTGCGACCTGATAGACACTGGGGAGTGTAAATGAGGGGTGGGACGCGTGCACAGCACAGAGGCTTATTCCACAGAGTGGCTTTTCGGCTGCAGTATCGACACCCCGTCCATTAGCATGCACCAGGCATCGGGGCGCGCTTCGAATCTAAGAGCTAGTCGCGTTAATAATACAGAATAACGTACGGCTCCTAGATATAAAACGATCTTCGACCCTGCAGCTTATAGATGTGTTATCGACGGCCAAGTCACCTTTGACCGAAATTCCCGGAGGCCCCAGTATACCCAAGCGCCACCCTTTCTTCCGCGGACATCTTGTGAATCCGTGGATGGTAATTTCGCAAGGTTGAAACGATAATTAATTTATAGGGTCAATGGAGATTAAAAAAGGGAAGATGGCTCATAAAATTAATTGTACGAGACTATCCCATCAAAAAAATTATCAAAAATCGTGAATTTTGAAAAAAAAAAACGAAATAAAAGTCAAAATTTGTAGGGTTTTATGAAATTCCGCAAAACTAGCTCGTTGTAAAATTATATTGACTTAAAATGTTTAATATTAATTGTTGTATTACGATTAATTGAGTGTCCGGATGCAAAAACGCCTTAGCCGCTGGGTCTAACTCATCGTAAGTAGTAACAGCCAGTTTCGCAGTTTTTTAAATTTATCTATCTCGTTTTTCCATCGAAACGGAACGAGTGATGGCTCAAATTAAAGATATTTTCAATACCTACAACTTTGTTAGTGGTGGCAAATTACTATATATCAAGCAAAACAAGATAAATGCAAAAAACTGCGAGACTGGCTGTTACTACTTACGATGTGCCGACCGAGAGGCTAAGGCGTTTTTGCATCCGGGCACTCAATTAGTAAAGACATCGAAACTCTAAAAATTGTCTACCATGTTGAATCCAAAAATAACAATGACATGTTTTGTTCTGTATTTTTTCTAATTACTTCTAATTACTAACTAAATACATCAAAAGTAATGGTATTATAATTTTAAAATATTTTACTTGGTGTAACTAAGTTTTGAGCACCGTAACATGAATGGAAATACTAGAGAGTTGGACATTTTCTCGAAATATCTGTTTAGAAATTGATTTTTTATCTGCACAGCTATTGAGTAAAACTTGCTATCTAAAAATATAAGGCACCAGAAACAAGACTATCTACGTGGCGAAACACTTTGGGATTAAATAAATTATTTCGTGTACATCAGAGCGACATGCTCTTGTTTTGATCCCAGGACCCTCGAGACAAGACAAGATATCCATTTAAACAGAAACCTTTCATAAAAATGCTGATAAATTCGTAAAGCACGCCGGCGTTTCCTCGCCTTTTTACCTCGGGTTTGAAAAACATGTGTTACACGTTACACTTATTCTGTAAAGAACGAACACACGGAGATTTTAATACGGTTAAGCGCAAAGAGTTTACCTGCTTATCAAAATATGTTCACAGCATGGGCTAACAAGCGTTCGTGAAGGAAAAGAAAAACGATAAACGAAGTTTTTCACGCGGATATGCAAAAGAGATAAGTTGCAGTGCATGTAGCAGAAGAAAGTTTTATCTGTAAAACTACGTGTATTTTAATGTGGATTGATTTTGGTTATAGGGTCATGTATTTATTACTTATACATGCAGAAAATATGGTATCTTGTCTATTAATATTTAAGATCAATTTGTAAGTTTTGAAAAATTTAAGGCTGCTTAATGTTTTAATATTTTTTTTATCATAGACGTCAGAAACAGTGAAGGGGTTTAATAAAAGACGTGAATGACTGACTATTATGTTTTATATCGATATTGGTCTTTTTCTACTTAAAAAGCATTGCGGAGAAAGTATTGAATATCGACCGAGCCGTAACGACCTTTAAGTCAGACGAGTTTGACTTTTATGACAAATATATATCGTGCAATATCGACTGGATTTTAAACCAATAGATTCAGCCTTTTTGTGTTTTGACCAATTGTAAATTAAATAATATCAAAAGGTAAAGTAATGTCGTAAAACAACTTTAATATTCAATGGCTTTCCATAGCCAATTCTTAAGGTTATAAGTAAAAAGTAGAGAAATGTCACGTTGTAAATTGAAGTAGATGAAATTGAATGATTTATAATTGTATTTCGATTTTACACAGAAAAAAGGTCTTAAAATTGTTACATCT
Organism: Trichopria drosophilae; assembly: GCA_030407085.1. Lineage (NCBI taxonomy): Eukaryota > Metazoa > Arthropoda > Insecta > Hymenoptera > Diapriidae > Trichopria > Trichopria drosophilae. Next base: position 42,234,721 of record CM059584.1, read on the forward strand.
CAAATTAAGCACTGTAAAATGCTTAATTACAGTCTAAAATTGAGCTAATTTTCTTAAATTAAGTCAATATTTGTGTATTAAGTCTTAATTTTAGACAGCAAAGTTTAATTTTAGTCGAGATTGATGCTTAAAGAAAAATTGTTCGAGCTTGTCACACCTAAGTTAGATCTTATTTCGAACCTCAATATTGACTAAACAAGGTTTCGAGCGCAAATATTTACTTAATTTAAGAAAATTCGCACAATTTTAGGCTGAAATTAAGCCTTTTACGGTGCTGAATTAAATATGTAACAATTTTAAGACCTTTTTTTGTGTAAAGTTGTTTATAGCATTTGGTGTGAATTGATGTTTTTAATATTCATCATATTTTGTTTACGTTGATATGTACACATTTATTTAAATGTTAGCAAGTAAATTAAATTAAATTTGTCTACTTTTTAGTAAATCTGACTAACTTTGAGGTAATATTTCCTTATGTCAAGTAAGTGTTTACTTGAGAATATTCAAGGGAATATTAATTTAAATAAATAAATTTGTTTTCTGAGTATAAGCAAACAAAAATTTATGAAGATACTTTTTGCTTAGATAAAGTACATCTTAGATATTAGGGAAAACAGCCTTTTTTCATTTTTTAAATGAGTCAAGATGTTACAAGCGATGTCTTTTTAATTTAATTAAATGTAAAAGTGGAAAATGAAGAGGTTAACTCTCCTGCTACTATCCACTTTGCCCAGTCTGTTATTATTGCATTTGTCTGACCTAGTAATTTGTCAATATAATGTAAAGTTTCATAGTCTGCTACGCACGAGTAACTTTGCTATCAATTTCAAGACCTAAGTCGGCCATAGTGAGCTTTGCAACTAAGTAAGACCCTTTCACTGCTGGAAGTTACGGTGACGAAGTTGGTTTGTATAAAAGTAGTCTTGGGTCATCTCTCAAAGGGCTAGAATGCAGAGAGCTCTCTGATGAACTTCCCGTCTTATGGACTATGCTAAGCGATTGCAATATCGTGCATTTCTGTACTATATTTTTTATTAAATATTAGAATACATAAATAAACAAAAATGGTCTCCAATTTAAAAATTAAATGAATATACCGAAGCTGTTGTGTTTATGATTGTTTTTTTTTTAATAATATAATGTAAACGTTGTCATTGTAAATATTATCATTTAATAGAATACATATTGTCTACGTTTTTTACGACATAATTTCGAGATTCCAACAAAAGTCTGTCGATAACGGTTGGAAGTCTATTGTTAATATAATGGCTAATGTGATAAGATCTGCTGCTGTGCAGATTGTTTGTTTTCTCAAATAACGCTTAGAATTTTTTAATAAGTTTGTTTCAGCTTCAAACGAAAATTAGCAGAAATTGAATAGTAAATTTCGCTGTAAAATGACAACAAATTTTGATGAAAATTGATGTTGCAGACTTTCTTTATTTTTTATCGTAACATTCTACATAAACTTTCTACAAGTTTATACATGTGAACTTTATTGTAAAGTTGTCGAAACAAATTTTCTTGGTGGTAGGGAATTTGTATGTTCTAAAAGATAAAGTATAGAAACGTTTATGTGAATAATTTGCATAATTTGAATAATTTTTGAGCATATACATAATACGGCAGTTTTACGTAAAGGACAAGAAATCTCACTATGCTCTTCCGGCAATGCCTTTGCATAATCTTGTTTCTGATGTTAATTTACAATCCAGGACTATTCATCAAAACATTCGTCGTTTTTGTGGCTTTCTCTCTACGTTAATGTTGATGTATATTTGTAAGAAAATTTGAAGTGCCAGGCGACCCTTCCCTTTCGTTTAAACCGCGTGGTTCGTTAGAGACGTTTGAAGCTTAATTATATTGCAATTTAATTTCTGTCGGTATAAACGCCAAAGAGGCCAAGAAATTATGGGTTCTTTGAAAATACCAAATAATTATCCTTGATTTTTTAAAGTAATTTTGAAATGAGGAAGGTTTCGGTGACCCTTGATTTAGTTCACCTAATTTTTCACTATTTTACATTACAAATTGAAACTTGTCAGGCCGACTTTGAGAAACTTGTAAACAATGACACTGAATATTGTATTTTTGGCGTTTATGTTAAGCTATTACAGATATTTAGCGAACTATGATTGGTAGTTTTAGTAGATTTCGTTAATAATACACTGAAAGACCAAGAATACTAATTTTTAATATTCTCCATACGAAAATAGAGACAAATCTGATCCTGTACTACAAATTAATATAGTGAATATTAAAACGATTATTCTTACAACTTTATCAATTTTTAGAATTTGTATTACAATATTTGATAATATACTTTATTTATAATTTATATTAAGAAAATACTGCGGCGACATATCATTTAAAATAAACAAACTACTGTTTGGTAATCGGAGAAATAACATTTTGAAATAACTATGAGTAAACACCAGAGGGTTCTCCCGGCGGGCGCTAGGTGGGTACGTAATTCTTGAACGAAGTCGCACATAATTTGGTATAATAGAGGCATATTACACATCACTTATCTAAGTTTATATATTCTCTCATAAAGCAATAAGCATTTCCCTGAGAAAATAAGAAAGTGGAATCGTAGTTGCCAGATTTGGGCGATAAATTGTCCAATTCCCATTTCAAATGAACATCCCCCCTTTGTCTATCTGACAACTCTGGGGAATGATAACACGCGGATGTCCTGGGCCCTATTTTATTTGTGAAATAAATAATAACAGAAAACTGTGCAAATCAACATTTTTATGGAATTCAAGATATCGAGTACTATTTTTAGTATAATTAATTTTGATTATTAGTACAAAGAATATCATTTATTAATTATAAATATATTTATATATCATTTATAACGAAACGTTAATTTTTCGTATAAATATTATTAAGATTTCATATTCAGAATAGCACTTTCTTATAATCATAATACCAAATACTAAAAATTTCGACACTAAATTTTCGTATAGTTGACCGATTTTCCCTATTTTCGTATAAAAATATTAAAATTTAATACATTTATACTAAATTTTAATATTGTTGTTCTCTCAGTGTATAAAATGTATTTCTTAATACGAAGACTAATAAATATTTTGAGGTATCTAACTTAATTAGTTAATAGTACTAAATGAAAATCGGAAAGTATTGTAATTATATATAGGTGGGAACGACACAAGGTACGTGCCTGATTAATTAGATTTATTAAAGAAATGTTTCATGGTGTGTTTTAAACGTCATAAACTTTAAAGTTTTCTTCAACAGCTAGAACAAGGTAATATCGTATATTGAAAGTAATTGTGGAAGTTACTAGAGTGAAAAATACGCAGCGTCACACGTAACTCTATTTTTCAGTGATGTTGCGACTTGCCGATCATTTGTCCAATTGTACGTTGCAATATCGAATTTTTTGTTCAAGGAACTGCACTTGTTTCGATGAATCACTTTTGCGATAGCCAGTAACTACTGGCGAACTATTTTTCTACTGTAATAGTTTCGAAAATATCGAAATTTTATTTTGAAACTTTACCTACTGGTCTCTTTTTTGCTTTTTAGACAAAAAGTTTAATTAGTTTTATCTAAGTGTGTAGCAGACACATTAAAATCGTCCCGTAAATTGGAGTATATGTGACACTCGAATAAGCCATAAATGGGAGACACCCGCTGAGACGGAGAGTATATCGAATGTCATTATCCGCTATCCAATCACCAAAATAACATCGGTGTTGATTCAACGCGCTGGAGACCGTCAGCTATGGACGGGCGTTGTCAACACCTTTGATGGGAATAGTATATTGTGTGTATTGGTTCGATTGATATTAAATTCCGAATCACCAATTCGTCGTCACGTTCACCCACAATCTTCTATGAGGCTGAGGTCCATTTACACTTTATTTTTTAAAATTGATTTAAAAAAAACGGATCGCGATTACAGTATTTCATTTCGATTACTTTTCAAATTTTGTAATTCGAATTCGAGAAATGTTCACCAAAGTATCGAATCGGAAATTGCATCCTGAGTACGAGAAAACATATTTAGGTACGTTGTCAATATGTCCTGGGAGTGGATACAATAGCAATTATTCTAATAAATATTTTCTTCACGTAATAAATTGCACTGCATTACTTTGAAATCTACCAACTTCCTGTTGATCCTTTGGAACTTTGTTCGATTTTATCCTACATTATTCATGGCTGCGTGTAGTTTGCGTTAAATAGAGGCGGTCCTTGGCGATTCTATAGAATAGCAGAGAGAGTTGTGGTCGAGCTAGCTGGTTCCACTTAATTTTTCAGTTGGCTGAAACACCAAAATCTCCTGGCTTGATTGGACGATGCGATACATAAGCATCGCTTAAATTTTAATCAATCCGTTAGCCTGGTGTGGTCGGCGACGCTGGACGTAAACTTAGGATTGCGCATATAGAGTCTTAATCTTCTTGGAAACATTTTCGTGTCGATGCAGCCGGCGTTATTGTGCCACCTGATCTGTCTCCGTCCACATTGGAAGAGTTGCCACATACGCGCATGCACTTTATCGATCCTCAATATCGTCGATGCTTTTCGCAAGCTCCTTTCGACTTTTACTCGTATGATCTTTCTTTTTCGTCTGAACATAATACATGCAAGTTAAAACAGTGATTTCCCAAAGTATGTTGGATTGGGGGCCAAACTCGCAAAATATTGAATCCATGTAGGTTATTTTTTACATAGACATCTCTGGTATACTCTATTTTTGAATTATTTTACCAAAAGCAAAAAAAAAGTGACATTTTGTTCGCCATTATTGTGATAAAACTTTATCGCAATGTAATAGAATTGCATTCAATCTTCATGTTAATTTGACAAAATTGTCAGCGGCGACCGGTAATACTATTGCGATTCCCAAATGGAACGAGAGTGCTTCATAAGCAGTACACGTTCGTTCCCTCTCATCGACCATCTAATTGAAAGTTAATTCTGTCTGTTCCGGCTACATATCTATTTTTCATCGTGAAAATCGTTGATCCGTTTTCTCTCGGAATTGGAATACGTAAAAATTATGTAATTATTCATCTACCAATTCGAAGTGGCCGAAATTTTAATAAACGCCTGTATTAAAGTTTTAATTAAAAAAAAAATCATTATTGCTTACTGGTAAATGACGCCTAATTACACTCTATTTTAATATGTAATGTCGGTATTTTAAATTAATCGTGTTCGTAATATTTCCTTAAATGCTGTGTAGTCTTATTAAAAAATTGTACATTTAGAAATGTTCGGAAAATTCTGGTTCTTTATGTTACCGAAGTAACAAAATTTTACTAAAACCTGTAACAGGAAATTTATGCAACAGCACGAGAAAATTTCGAAAGTTGAGCAGAAATATGAATTGTGAATCAGCCAGCGAAGGTGAAGTTAGTTTGATTTGTCGTCGCCAGGCGCTGATGCGACATTACCATCTCTACAAGAGGCACTTGCGATTCCTGTTAGAGTAGTTGCTTTTTGATCCGATCATAAGGATTCCACAGTCTACTAATGCATAAAGCATTTCATATCTGAATACCATAAAATCATTATGACGTTACGTCCGAGTACAATGACAATACATGAATAATATTTTATTACATGCTAATAATTTATGTGCTACTGTTGGTTCAATAAATTTGATGTTTTATATAATTTATTTATGTAAATAACAACAAATCAACTTAAATTACTAAGAATCTACGTCCATAACTATATCAAACATGTTATGAAGCAAACAAATTTTTTATTCGCCTTTCACATTTCTGTTACTGTATATAAAAATCACTAAATTTTATTTCAAGTGAAAACAGTGAGTTTTGATTTAGATAAAAGAAATCTTCAATGTTGAGTAAACTTTTTCCACAAGCTAGTCGTTTCCGAAATGCATAAAAAGTAAACTAATACAATATCAAAAACTAACTTTAAGTTACAAAATAAGACATTTTGGAAAAGAATTGGTGAAATTCCTGGTGTTTTCGAAGCACAGAAAAATAGGTTTATGGACAGATGCTTTTCAGAAAAAAATCTATTTCAGAAAATGTTCAGGTAAATTCAAACATCAATCTTCATTCTAGATATTGAATTTTAAAATCCCACGAGATTGGCGGATATGCGCGCGTATATCCATTGCTTCGAAGAGTCGAAAACGGTCTATTGAACTTATAAAAATGATGTGCGCGCCTGTCGATCAGTACAGATATCTACTGCATAGATTTCAAAGGTGTTTTACTAAACAATGTAGACAATTATTGTCTTGTGCCTTCATAAGCTTCAATGTTACAATATTAACATATTTTGTTATCTTGAAAGTAGTTGATGAACATATTGTTCTTTGTATTAACCCTTATTTGCCCAACATGAGAGAAGCAGGTACGTCAACATCAGCTCAGTTTCTGCAGTAGAAAGATTTTTTTTTAATTTTTGGAAAATACATTTCCGACTATTTTGAAGTGTGCTCTATCGATTTCCGTCTCATTTTTGGCAAATAAGGGTTAATAAATGCATATTGTGCCATTACTTCAACCTTCTTTCCATATCCTCGAAAGATGACAAAATTGATTTGAATGAAGTTACAAACATTTTTTAGAGCCAGATCTCTTAACTCAGCACTTTCCTTTCACTTGTTTTAGTTATATTATTAAACAATTTTGTTTCGACTGACTTTCCAAAAAAAGAAACATCGAAGAAGAGTTTTTCAAATGAAATTGTTTTTAAAAATCTAACTTGAACTGGTTACGGTGAATTTATTCTGAGATGCAAAACATACTTCATGCGCTGTACATGACTCGAAAGGTCCGGATACAATGCAAAAACATGCGGTGGTCAATGGTATTCCCATCGCTCCTGCAATCCAGTAATTTACGTTGCGCAATTAGGCCAGTCACGTTCGACAATTCTTTTGGAGCTTTCTGCTGGGCTTTAGGGATCAGAATCGATCCCAAATCAGCGTGTTGGTCAGGTGTTTGTCTTCATTTGTCATGCTGATTTTGTTTCTTCCTTTTTTCCCGATTCGCAATTAGCCTGTATAACTTGATCTAAAGTGTTGGAGGTTCGGGTAAAACCACTCTGTTGTTTGTATAAAACAATTCATCAATCAGCTAGTCATATGATATTCAATTGATTTACAACTTTTCGGTTAATTTTAACGAATTTCTTTTTCCTTTTCAATTTGGAAATACACGTAAAACTACACGTAAGAAAACGTTGTGGTATTCGACCGCGGTAAATCGGAGAAAAGCGCGGAGAATACGAATTGTTTCTACTTTTAGAAATGTGTCATTTCACTCCATATTCGAGTTCCCGCAACCGTGAATCCTGTCGACCGACGTGATATCTTCTTTTGACGCTCCTCTTACAATCAATACATGCTTACCGCGTATTGTCTTCGCTCCACGTCCTCGCGAATTTTTCTCACGATGACTCGTTTTTTCGTAAATTGTCGAAGCCATGGTCACGTTCCCGAACGATGTAAGCGGTTTTCTATACGTGTAGCCATGGTTGTGATCGAAAAAGTGTATATATAGCGCATAAAAGACAGTGACCGAGAGAAGGGATGGAGAAAGAGAACGATGAAATATTGTTTTGTTCCCCATAAAAGCTCATGTCGTTTTATGGGAATTGGAATTCCTAGACATGCACGGAGCGTACTAGCTCGCCAGCTTATGGAACACGTTCGGGGGCTATGGGCGTTTTGAGAATATTGATAAATTCCAACAAGCGCACGTGTGCCGTCTTGATTACATAGTTCATAGGGATCATTCGCCAAGCTAACTCGCCCGTGTCGGAGACCATCACGCGAACGAATTCAATATCAGTCCTGAACCCTTCGACCTCCAGGTAAACTTGACGATGTCCATAGGAATACATGGAAGAAGTGCTGACATTTTTATAATCGGATGTACTCAAAAATTCAAAAGATACTGCGAACATATTTGATATGAAGCTGAAGCTAGCTCCTATTCTAGCCCCTATTTCTCTCACCCCTAATTTTATAAATCGTTAATTAATTTCAGCATCGTTAAGGTCGCTTCGGATTCATGTTCTACATTTATTTTGGCATATCTATAAATTTTCTGGACCTTGAACTGATATGCGTATGCGTATTATTAAGATTATCGAACGGGAGTAGAGGCTGGAACAGGGGGTTTACTAGTTTCATCTTCATCATTTTATAATATAGGTAATTCTTAGTGGGTAAATTGGTACCTCCGGGATCGGTGACCTAGTATGCAACCTAGAGGAGCAAAGCTCATAAGTAGATATTTTCAACATTGGAATGTTGGACGTGGCGATTCGATGAGTGGGACAACGCTATAGAGCTTTTTTATTAGCCTTTAACGTCCTTCCATTATCCGAGAATTAATCGATCGTTTCCAAGAGCCATTCTTTTCCGATCCATTCTCATCCTTAGATTCCTCGGGTTGTCTCCGGATTCGAAAGCTCACCGGAGGAGATATATCATGAGTCTCGAATAAGCCGAGTTCCGTTCCGATCCCAGGTATGCATTTACATTCGATTTAAAAGTGATCCTTCGCTCTTACATAACCAAGGCAGCGGGTAAGAGCTAGTGTCGAGGAGGACGGCTGGCGTTGTTCCCTGTTCTAAGTTCTGTGATTTCGCATTCACGATCTAGTTCGCCCGTAAGTGCATCGAAAATCACTTTCTCGACTATGTTAACGCTTAGTTGTGCGCCAAGATTTACACAAAGCGCATCGCAAGCTCTCGAGTTGCAATCGCGAACGGTTCATTGGATAGAATAGTGGATCTTACAAAGACGTTGAAAAATTGATGGATCACAGACGAACGACGGTAAAACCTACGGTATTTTAAAATAAATAAATCGAAATGTAAAAAGTCCGATACATTTTGATCTTATCGCGGTCTGATGTAAATCGTAATATAAGATGAAATGGTTTATTTATAAGACATTTCTTGCGCTTTTCACTACCTAAGCCAGTTTTATAATAGCGAGAAGGACATGAACGATGTGATCAATCAATGGTTTCATCCTTAGAGGCTGGGGTGCGCAAGTCAGTATCGCCGACAAAAAAGTTCTCGAATCGCATGAAAAAGATCGTTTCGTGCTGAAAATGTCGACTTGCATGTCGCAATGACGAATGGACTTGCTTCTCGCGGCTGAATTTCTAGCTACGGATGCTGCGTTTATTCGCATCGTGAGTTTGCCCGATACGATAAAACGCGGAGTCCAGAAATTCCCTGGAGATTACTAGTGTCCCAAAGTTGCAGTTTCTTAGAAATTCGCTCCGGTGAATCATGTCATTTTCCCGGCGCTTGTAAAATTACTTAAAGATTGCCCATACATTTGTTTCACAGAACGAATTTCCAAAAAAAAAGATTAAATCCCACGAATATATATGTATATATGTTGCACGAGTCGGTACATTGTCGTAAATATTGATACGATTTGTAAAAAAAAGAAATGTTTGGAAATACATATTTCATGAAACATGGACCGCTCCCTGATGTATATTTGCATGGTGTGCAGTGGACCTTCCACTATCGATAGCAAAGTATCTGGTCATTCAAGTTCAGTCACCCATTGTTGGAGCACAATGTAAAAAATATACGGCAGCATTGTACGATTTGGTGCACCCTTGGCCAGTCCTCGATATACCACAACCCGTGAAGCCGAACATATTTATCAATAATCCAGAAGATAATGCAGGAGGCTACTATTCCGATACGAATACGTATCGCTACGGCTTTACATCGCATGAGAATCTAGTGCCGGACTTTGCTCCCTCTGCCTGTTACCTCTCAATTCCTTGCTATCATGGTGGATAAAGCTTCATCCGTATTATAAAATCTACCTCTATACGCAACGCCAATAACTCCCCAACCTTCGACGAGGCTATCTCTCTCCGGAACAATATTATCTACGTTTAATATTTTATCTCCTGAGATTTACGTTGTTTGTAGATTTATTCCCTTTGATATTTCGAATGGCGATGGACGGTACGAACTTTTGCTTTTATTCGGCGGCGTTTTGGTATGCATGAAAACCACTTTGCAAGGGCTCTGAAATCACAACGCGATAATCAAAGTGTATCGTAATTCGTCGTGGAAATGACTCTTTTTAGTACTATGCTTTGTGCACGGTCTTTTCTGGCCCGTAAAAAACTTGTTTTCGCATGGGTTAAAATTGTTGTCAGAGGGAAAATTCGGATGTGAACATTTTTAATGAATTTCATAGCTTGAGTAGAAATACACGAAACGTGACGAATACAAATTTTTAATTAATAATTAGTTATCTTATATGTCAACAAGATATGCAAAGTTTAAAATGTAGTAAAAATGGAAAGACTAAATTAAAATATTTACAGTAGTTGTATTGACCAATTAACGCCCAACAGGACACAAATTTCACCAAGATTTTCGGAATATTGTTTGACTTTAAAAATCAATTAAAAAAATTTTAGACAAAACGTTTGTTTGGAAACGATAGACTTTCGCAAAAAATGTGACGGAACAAAACGTTCTTAGAATCGATCAAAGAAAACCTCGACATTTTTTCACAATTTTTCTATGACTTCATATTTTTTCAAAATTTTGCGATTTTGAAAATGAAGAAAAGTGTTTTAAAAATTCCGAAGAAATTTTAGCGTATTCTTTGATCAATTCTAAGAACTTTTTGTTCAGCGACATTTTTTCCGAAAGCCTATCATTTTCGAATAAAAAATTCAGGATCTTTTCGCCGTTCTTTTCCTGTTTGAGCCGCCATTTTGACAGTTTCCAACTTCATTTTCAATATGCTATCATGCACATTGTAAAGTTAAAGGATTGAGGACATGATATTTTCACCGATAAGTGATCTCCCTAACCGTTTTCAACGTGAAAATGTCGAATAAAAAATATTTGTAAGTGAAAAAATCTAATTTTTTTGTGAAAAACCAAGTATAACTTTTTTGGACTGGGCTCGATTGATTTTTTAATAGCAGATTCGGAAAGATCGATCAATTTTACGTCAAAATTTTTTGAATTAGTTTTTAATGTCAAGAAATATTCCGAAAATCTTGGTGAAATTTGTGTTCTGTTGGGCGTTAAGGGGTTAACTGTCTTCGAACTAACCCGATTGGCGTTCTGTATAACAATGTGAATGTCCGCAGTAGATACAGTCAGATGTAGTCAGACCTTCTAGCTAGAACGTCTAATAATATATTAGTCACTCGACCGACTCGTCCTAAGTAGTAACAGACAGTTTCGCAGGTTTTTTAGTTTATCACGTTTAGCTAATACTGTGGATTCTGTTTTCATCGAATCAAAAATTGCGAAACTGACTGTTATTATTTAAGACTGGTCGGTTTCAGGGGCTACCGTGTCATTGCAGGTGGCGCCTCAATTAAACATTTATCAGATTTAAATTTAGATTTATCAACTCGGGAATTTAAAACTTTTATTAAACATTGCAATATAAGAAAGTTTTCAGCTTATTTTAATTCATTTTGAATCGTGTTATTATTACACACGTATTTCATATCCGCATTTACTGGCAATGTCCATTTAGAGTTCCTCCTGTACGGATATATAAAGTAAACTGTGTTACGTATATAGATGCCCATCTTCGAACGCGACATGTCGACATATAGACGACACATTCTCAAAGATAGCTATTTTGTAGTGTTGTGCCCGCGGAAGGAAAGTTCGGATGAGATAGCGGTTCCTCGATGTGCCCCTATGCCGTGATTCTTCTATTTTTGTGTCTACGTGTGCCAACAGAATATGTGTTGGTATCGACATAACATGTATAAGAGGTGGAGAGAGAGAATGGCTGGGTAAAAATGAATCGAATAACGTTGTAAGGTCTGGCAAAGAGCGCTGAAGAATTTTTTGAACTGCACGCAGAAAAGACGAAGGGCAAGAAAATAGAAGCGCGGTAAATATAAAAAGTGAGGGTTATGTATTACATACATCCACACGATACGAGACGATCCAAGCCTTTTCCCGTAAAGCTGTATCCAGAGACTCTGGATTCCTGCGGGCGCGAAACATGAGCTTTTCAAAGAGTCTTATCAGGAGCGCCAAGTTTGCCGGAAGAGAAAGATTCGGGATTCCTCTTTGTACTCTTGATCAGCTATTGTGATTCCTCGCCGCACGCGACGAATCGACGGTTTTTTTTATACCTTGTGTTTAGTTTGCTATTTGTCTTCTTTGACCTGACTCGCAAATGTGTGCTCCAACGCATTCACAATTTCGGGTCGTAATGCTCCGTGAAATTTGGCCACTGCTGGATCATCGGTAAAATTTAAACTTAACACATTACTTGGCGATAAAGCTGTAAATTTAAAAAATTTAAAGGATTGATTTTTATTGTTTTAAATATAAGATTTAATTTTGTACCGTTTTTTCATGGAGGCGATTGTTATTAATTTGGAATTTGTTATATGATTGCTCGAAAATAAGGTATGGGGGTACTTACGGGAGTAACATCGGTAGTTACTTCATGTCTTGCTAGGTGGCGCGCAAGATCGTGTGACATAATCGCAAGTGGATGAAGAGAACGAATTCGCATATACACATTTCTGGACAGAACTTAAAGTTTAAACGTTTTTAAATTCATTATTTTACTAGTTATAAGGCATTTATAAATATTATTTTATATTTGAAATAAAATGGGTACAATTTCCTATCCTTTTTATCCATATGGCTGATCCAAGGATTTCACAATACATAATAAGATACACGTTGAGAGTACCATTTGTATTACAATAAGATTCAATTTTTATACAAATTTCACATTTCTTTTTTGAATACCAAAGTATCGATGATTAAAAACACGGACCCAATTTATGAATTACATGATTCCGACTGAATAATATGAGATGCTTTTGGTATTATCAATATAGCTTTCATAAACATGTGTTATATAACAAATCAAATAGAAAGAGACAAATAAATCATGTCGAACACGTACAACAAAGAAAATAGCTCTTGTATCCGAAATCTCTAGCTGTACAATTTCAATCGACATCTCAATATCTCAATATTACTCCTTAACTCTTTAAAGCTGTTCGGATACGGATACACGTACGGTCTTAATGCATTTTCAGCCATTTTTTATCCTTATCCTCCTTTCCACCCCGATACAGGTTTTTCGACATTGTCTATTCTCGTATACGCGTCTCGCGGGGATTGTGCCCACCCGTGCACTGCCAAAATGCCGGATAATAAAGTGGCGACTGCTTTCTTTATGTTACAGAAATTCAGAAGACCCAGGTCATTGGCAAACCTACCAGGGACCAGAAGTACGTTGACATTTATCGCGAGAAGCCAATCAGAGTGGCTGTCAAAGTTTTGGTGCCGGTCAGGGAGCACCCCAAGGTAACATTTTACTGCAGTGATTCTTTTTCATTTCGATACACGTGTTAGGGTGACGATATATATACGTGCGCACGTTCGAAAACTCGTCAATGTTTCCTTACCCGTTTTATCGTTGTCTCATTTCTCCCTGCGATGTCGTTAATAAAAGAAATGTGACTGTAGAAATTGAGATAAACTGGAGGAAAATGTTTTTTTATGCATTTGGATACTAGGATTGCATTTTTTACTGCCAAATTTTGAAATTTTTTATTTAATAATTCTTTATTAGTATCTTGTAAAAAAATTATAAAAATAAATGATTTTTAAACAGTTACCCGAGCGGAAATTTATTCAGGCAGCCTAAATATGTACTGACTAGGGCCTGGCCCGGCTCCAGTAGGGCGTTCCTGATCAGGTACTCCTGAATGTATCTAGATCAGGACATGATCAGGTTCCAGTATATTCCAAGATATTCTGATCAGGTTCGCCTGAATATTACCTGATTAAACGCTGATTATGTTAAAATAAAGTATAACTGATATAGGGAAGCCATGGAATTTCCATATCAAGACCAAACCATGAATCGATAAGGCTTGCCTTATTTTAAATTTCCGGGAATCGCTAACTGCTTTAGAAATTTCAAATCAGGGGCAGATCAGAGAGCCTGCTCAGAGCCTGATAAGGGCGCCTGAATTTTTTAACTTGTACATTTTATGTAATTCGTTCAGTCTCCACTAGGCGTGATCGCGCATCTACTTTATTCTTGTTAATGAAATGTATTTCTATTTTGTATATTAGCCTATTTGTAGGAACGTTTTGGCACAGCATATTTTACACATTGTATGTGATAGATATATATATGATTTGTATACATGTGTAAATAATATTTTCTTATTTTGCAGCCTTTTTACTTGTCAGATATATTTTGTTGTTTTGTAATATTATTGTAAATATTTTCACCGTGAAATTTGAAAAACATGCAAAATATTTGGCATTGTAAGGTCCTGATCAGGGCCTTAATAGAAAAAGCTTTACACGATATGCCAGGGCCTGATAAGGGGTCATGTCAAGACCTGATTTTGTTCACATACTTCATGATCAGGACCTGATTCCAGCTTCAATAATTTTCCGCTCGGGTACTTAACACAAACTAATAAAAAGAAAGAAATATATAATACTAAATTGATTGAAAATGAAGTTTTAAGTAATGAAATAATCATTCAGTTTTATTAGATTGGGAACAGCACTCTTAGGAGACTCATTTCAGTGTAATCCTCTTCTGCCCCTACTTAAATTCACAATTTTGAGAGCGAGAAAAGTTTGACTGTTATTCATGAACTTCCGTCTAATATCTGAAGTTATGTGCGACGTACCACGATTTCTTACGTAAGACAGCGCAATTAACAGAGCTTCATTACGTTGTTAATTTGTGACGTTTCGACAATGGCGCACTTTATGTCGTAACTGTTTATTTTTGCTGTTTTATTTATACATTTTAATTGTTTCTTCGTTTTAAATTTTGGTATCTCTGTAAAATTTCCTTGCGATTATAAAGGAAATACTATTGTTTTTTTATAGTAATTATTTGCCAATCACATACTAAGATTAGTATACATTTTAATATAATTTATATTGGAGTCGAATGCAAATGCGCCATAACACGCGTCTGAACTGTTCTTATCGTTGAAAATTTCTGTGCTATACTTGCACCGTATTGTAACAAAGACTTGCAGGGAACAGGTTCACTTCTAAAGCTTGCTGTAATTTACGTTGAACGAGCTTTTACCCAAAGGAAACGAGCCGACGGTGCTAAGAACTGTTAAATAATGCATAAGTCAGTGCAAAACCGAGTTCCTTTACAGATTACAGTTTTTCTATATCGGGATTTTAATCAGGTTACTAGGGACAAATTACAAATATTAAACTTTGTATATAAATTTATAAGATCGTAAATGTTTTGCACAATTATTTAAATTATGCATCGTTTTTTGACTGTTGAAATATTGTCAGAAAAATATGAAGTACTTCAAAAAGAATAAGACATACGATCCGAGTAAAAAATTTTAATTACAATGACGGAACGGAAATGGAGAATGCTTGGAAAAAAAGAGAATACTGAGAATAAATTGTTATATGAGAACGGTGAAATTGCCCCGGCAAATAAGATTAAATTTTAAATGTTATTTGGTCGACGTAGAACAACGCTTGATGCATTCGGAACATGGTCAATGTTGTGGTGTTTATTAATAGTAAAACAACTGTAATGGCTCGTTAAAAATAAACGAGATGAGATAAACATCCTTTTCATAAAATAAAAATAAACGTTACACGCCTAATTTGAAATATTCATAGAATGCTCATAAATAATAATGGAACGATAAGATATTTACAAATGTGCATCTTTTATTTACACAGAAACCCACTGCTTGAAATAGCTTCGTGGAATACATCGTCGTATTCATACATACAAATACGAACGCTTGACTTGGTTCCTCGCTGTTTAATATTTGTCTAGAAGGAAACAGTCAGAGAATTCTCCATTAATGTACGGAAACACAAAATAAATACTGATAACTCGCAGAATGCATCTTGTATTATGGCAATCAATATTTAATTTTAATTTTATAGATAGGGTACACATTTTTTTTGTAATAAATCGTGAAAATTTAAATTGTAGGCAATGCGCAGAGATGGTGATGGGTAGAAAATTGTATTGAAAATTTTGAGTTTTCTGAAATGACTGTTTCAAAATAGTTGAGTCTATTTGTCTATTATGATAAATAGCATTTTGAATCAGGAAACAATAATTAAACTTTACTATTTCAGAATAGTTATTTTAACTATTACCATGCCTAGTCCTCATTTCACACTATGATTCATAGTAAAAAATGGTCATTTCAACTACTTTTTTAGTTGTCCACTTTTGTAGTCTGGATTAATTAATTTCATTAATTGATACTCAATGTTTAGTACAATAATCATACTACTTGAGGTATTACCATTTAATTAACAAGGCAAAATGTACCAATCCCTTGTAATAATTTTGGTAATAGAAAAATAAACATTCTTTACTCTAATACGAGAATTAGTCAAATGCTTAAAATTCAATAATGGTCAGATTAATAAATAAATTTGATGATTTAATTGGTAACAATTACGTAATGAATCAGAATTAAAAATAGGTCGCCAATAATCTAAAAATTCTGCAAGTCTAAAGATGTGGTTGAAGAGTATAAGATTATCTTGCAACACCAAGATCAAATCAAGATCGAGACAAGTTCAAAAACAGGACCAATTCAAGAAACGTAATTCATTTATTATTGTTCTAGTTTAACTCATTACGAATGCGTACAAATATATTAAGCGTAAGTGATGCGGATAAGAAATAGTTCATTTGGGCAACAATGTTATATCCACCATTTTGAATTTCGAAAATCTGATGCCCGATTTTGGCTGGACAATCGTTAAAACCCCGCTCTCGAAATCTGATTAAGTTTATTAAAAACTACTTATTTATTACAAATTATAAAAACTATTGTATTAAAATATTCAATTTCTACTTTTAGACTAGTAGTAATTCAGATTTAGAAAGCTGTTACTAAAATTCAAATTATTTACATAACATTTTTGATTCAACATATTTTTTGTTAATCCCTTCAACATTTTCACACTTTCTTTATCACTATAAATAAATAAATCCGATTATTAGTGACGAACGTTAATCTAATTTTTTACATTTTTAAATATGTCGAAATAATGAAGGATTTGCGAGAAAAATTGTTGATTAATTTTAAAATTGAAAAGTAATGTCCTTCCAAAAGGATCGCCTTTAAAAGGCACAAAATTTATTTTTTTTTAAATTTTACTGCGTGTTTTCTTTCTTATGTTATTAATTTGAGTATCCTCATTTTTCAAATTTGCATTATTTTAAAAATTGTATTTTATTGTATTACGGTGTTCTATCCCTTTGTTGTTGTTGATATTCCATGATAATTATATGTATCGGAAACAATATGATGCATCGCGCGAGTAACGCTTATCACTTTACTGCAGAACCCGGTAAAAGCATTGGACGTAATCCATTCGCGAATGGATTTTTATCGCGTATATTCTATTATGTTGTCTTTCAATTTTCCGAACTTACGCCGTGTGCTCTTCCTCTCCTCCTTGTTGACGACGTGCATGCCCTCTGGTTTGTATAAGCCAGTTCTCTCGTTCTTTACATTTCGGAAGCAATCTAGAAAATGCTCAAGCCGTTTATTTTCTTTCATTTTGCATTCTTACTTTGTCACACACAGTTGCATGCGCAGCAGCACCGGCTCCAGCGATACATACTAGTAACGCGACGCTAATTTTAATTTTTCCCGCGTCTCTGCCACGTTCGTCCGCGTTATTTATAGCGCCCTAGAGAATTTTCGCGGAAGAGTGGATTAGCATATTATGGAGACGATGAAATTTCGGTGCATGCGCCCCGTGTCTTATATATCGTACTGGTCTCGAAACGCCCAAGCTTTTCCGCTTAGCAAGGACACGCAGATTAACAAATAACGAGACTAAAGACGAAAGCGCGAGTGTTGTGACAATTCTTTTAACGTGTGAATTGTGCGGTCATTTTACTTGTGTTTTGCACACGAAATGACGAAAAAAGTTTTAGTCATATAGGGCTGTAAAATTAGATTTTACGCCCGCACTTTTTCGCCTCACTAATTGCACCATAGAGTGATCATCCGATTCCGTCTTGATGGCTTTGAACACCTCTTGAACCGGCTGATTAGCAGCGGGCGTAAGTGTATTTTACGCCCATGTAAAGAAAATGACTATTTTTTCATTAAAAAAAGTTATCGGTTTACAACCGGTTGCTATTAACAATAACATTGAAATAACAGTGATTGAAAAATATTAATAAAAATTACTACGCTTAAAAATAACACATTCAAAAGTTTATATGGTGAACATTGAATATGTTTGTTCCATTTTTTACTTTTGTTTATATTTCGCAAATATTTCTATATTATTATTAATGGTGAATAATTTTTTTTTTTATGTTCTTGTAATTGTTCCGAACGTTAAAATTGGAAGCCGGCCTTCTAGAACTTGTCAACCAATAAACAAAAATGTGGCTAGAGTCTTAATGATTATAAACACGGATCCAATTCCTGATTTCAGTTGATGACAATCTGAATTATGAAAGTCTCTTCCACTTATGGTTACCTTTATTGTCAAATTTAGGTTTAATAAATTAGTATGGCTTAATGGATGCAAGATTCTTCGATATTATAACTTGAATAACATTTTTTTGTGACGTTTGTTTTACACCTGTTAATGGTGTATTCAATTATAGTGTCAATAAATCAAATGTTAGTTAATAATTATTTCAATAATATTACTCTTCTTTAATTTATATTTTTAATTTATTTAAAATTTTGTCGGCTTCGAATTTAAATGCTCCTACAGTTTATTGCAAGAATTAAATGATTGAAATTTCTAAACCAGTGTGAATAGAATATCACCAATTGCTTAATAAATGTCTACTCGGGACAGTATGTGTTGAATTTTGATTTACAGAACTAACTGATTACTTTTTTGGCCATAGGTTTTAAAAGTTTTTATTATATTTTATTCACAGTTATATTCATAGAATAAAAAAAGTTCAACGTACTTACTTATGGTTCTAGTGTTCTGAAAAGGATCTATCATCCGTCACATTCTTCATCATACGATTAATTTAAACAAAAAAATAGGGTGTAGTTCTTGCCTGCTTTAATAAAGGTCGTAATATGTATGGAGAATTCGCTTTATTAACAACAAAAAATGAAATGATTCTCATCCTGTTTCCAGAAGTTTCTAAGCTAACGAATGTTATTGCATGTGCAGGAATATCGCATTACCTTAAAGTTTGGGTTAGCTTGCCGATGTACACATAGCTGACAAGCTTTCGAGAGGCTGCGAGCAAACCCTGAAGGGACTTGTGCATGCGTTTCTCGGTCCTTAAGTTTCCGACGTGGATTAATAGGACTTGACATTTAGTACGTATTCCGGGAGAACTGCGGTTTGTTGCCCATTGAACGACCACGCAATCTGCGACAGATATACGGTGCATCCATAAACATAATGGAGACCTATCCAAATTAATAGGTGCTCTTCTCGCTTTTACCTCCATCTCGTCATATTACTGACAAATACGCACCTTGCGGCCAGGGTAATACAATGGCGACGCGTTAATCATAAAGCCCGCTCTCATTAATTGGGAACTATCTTATCGATAGGATTAATGTAGTTTACAAGGCTAAATTCATTTTTTTTTAAATATCAAATGATAGTGTTAGAGTTTTTAATAAAATTTCCAAATAAGTTTAGTATGTTTAGTTGAACAATCAAAAATAGGGATATTTTATAGTACTACCTAGGTAGAAGTTGCCCTTAATTTCTCCACATTATATACAGGGCCTGGGAGGAAAACTCTATGTGGAAATATTCGTGTAAATTCCGGCTAGAACTGGAAATATACCAACATTTTTCCCGATATTTGTATATCTACTGTTCGAAATCGTAAAATTAGAAATTTAATTACATTGTTCCCGAAAATGGGTTGTCCATATGCACACATTGAAGGTACACTTTAAAACTAATTTAAATTATATTAATTTTAGAAATTTAACAAAATTTCAAGGATTTAGTCCTGGCAGGGCGTCTTCAAACCGAGCCGGAATCTATACAGATTTTCCTACCGGGATCCCAGAAAAAGTTTCTAAAAACTGTCTAGGGTCTGGGTTGTTTCCAGACAAAATTTATATCAGAGTAGTATTGAAATACTATATATTATTTTACGAGGTAAATTCAACTTAAATTGAATACAACGTAGCATTTATCTAAAGGAAAGATGTCTGGAATATGATGAATATATACTTTAAAAAACGAACGGTGACGATTGGTTAGTTAATTTAGTTAAAAGGATGCTGATCTTTGGATATATTTTGATGTAGATGAATTTTTTATTGTAGCAAAATTTCTACTAATTCCAGAAATGTTTTGGTAAATTATATCAATATAAACCTCCAGATACGCAATGTGCACTAAATCTATATTTATTTGAAGAAAATCAGGCAAGATGGGACCCGATAATACATCATTGAATAATATATGGGCGATAAAAAGTATCAATTTTGCATCGATCTGACGTAAGATGATTCATTTTCCTGATGACAAGGCTTTTGTGTAACTTTATAGTTGCTTCAAAATTTCCTTTTATTTGGCGGACATAACATGAGACCCTCCTATAATGTATCGTCGTCTCATGCCTTTTTATTGTCAAATAATAACGTGCGCCCTAGTTTTGTCGGTTTCTGCAGTTTGCCATCTTCTTTTCCCCAACACAGTTTTATTTATTTTTCCACGTGTTTTATTTTCATGCGAATACTTGAAATTCATAATGGCTACCCGTGTCTCCGTCTAAAGACTACGACGTGAAAATACGGAGAACGGTAACAAAAATATTTTCCTTCACTTACTGCTGGACATAAGTTTCAGCGTGTTAGATATTTTTTCGTTCCATTTGCGGCGTATTATGTTGGTTCCATTATTTTCCATCTAAAATAAATGCATTTGAAATTGTTTTTTTACGTTCGTAAACAAATTAAGAGTGATTAAGCTCGGATTCTGAAGTACACAGAAAAAACGAAGTAGTTACGGCTACTACTTTAGTAGTAAGATTCAGCACAAGTAACTTGGCGAATGGTCTTACTATTTAAATACTGAGACTAGTCAGTCAGTAACTTCTTTTCTACCCTACACATAATATTCTATTTCAATGTAAAGAGCAATAACTTTTCTCTTACACAAAGCAAACGTTTGCTAAGTTTTAAACCGGTATTATAAATATTATATAAGTGGGACTAGCTTTCAAACTCGTTGTATTAATTAAGTGATAATTCAGACCGAATGAATTTGTATGATGAACAACTGCAATTACGATCGTTAGCACTCGAGATTTATGCGGAGGTAATAAAATGGGCAGTACTAATACGTGTTAATTAGTCGATGATTAACAATACGACAATGTCGTGGTAAAATTTACATCCCGTAGATGTTTGCGCGAGCGATAGAAATTGGCGGAACGAAATTGATGCGCGTCAATCAACATCGCCGCAATTAGTTAATTCTGGATCATCACCGGAAACGGGAATGGACTAGCCGGTATTCAGGAAAATGTAGGATCATTCCGGTGATCGACGGATGATTAGCGGTAATACGATTATCGTGCCCGAGACTCGCAGCAAATCTCTGACGTAGCTTTGTGATGAATGGCACGGAGGAGCAGTAACCCGCCGCCGCCGCCGCCGGTAGCCATAACTATTCCCAGCAGAGTCATAATCGGAGCACATGTTACCGACTAAGGTATATGAGCTTTTAGCGGCGAATACATGCTAGCCCTTCTCCTTCCCTGTCTCGTGCATTCTAGCAGATGCACATTGGTTCCTCGCAAGCTCACATTGGACCGAAAACCCCTCGAACGGGGTTGACGAGGAAAAGGGATGATGTCGTGTTCGTGACGAGACTACAATTCGCCGACAAAAATCCTGTCTTTTTTTCCAACGCGTGGCGTTAAAGACAAAATAAAAGGTTGCAAGCCTTCCTGCGCTGGAAGTAGGCGTTTTATAGGTCGAGGGTGTTCCTGGCGCTTCACGGCGGACACGGGACTGGACTTTGAAATTTTTATAATACTCGGCGAACACGTGGCTTCCTCGATCTTTATTGCATCGTCCGCGAACATTCGGCCGCTTCTCCGTCGAAAGGATAGGATTAAACGGTCAATAAAGGAATTGGAAACGAAATTACATTTGGGAAAATTTATTGTGTTTCTTTTACCCGATGTAGTTGGTATGTAATATAAAAATTATTCCTTTCACATGTTTGGAATCGCAAAAGGATTTGGTTTCATTACGATTCTAATTTTGACATGGTGATCGAAATTCGAATGGCAGGAAGACCTAACTGTAACTGAAAACATTCTGAGAAGTCCTTCATGCCACCCCTCAATAGTAAAGTTTGCTGCGTTCAGTTAAATGCTATGAAATAAAATATTCGACGGTTAATCGTAAAAACCGATCAAAACCCCAACCTTCTGAAATTTTCAGCTTTAAAAAATTGCTTTGGATGGAACAAAGTGAATCCATGTGCAACGTTGGCAATTACATAACACGTTTCGGCGTGAAATTCCAATTTGTCAGATTTGATTTGTTCCAGTGGCATTCGATGCTATCGAAAACAATGACAGCAAAACTGGTTAATATAACATGCGAGTACAGGTTGTAAAATGGTAATTAAATCGATGTATTTATATATTGCATTATGTTGTTGACATAATTTCCGACGACTGTAGTAAGGAATGATGGATCGGTGGGCAGGAATCGATCGGAAATTGGTCTTAGCAATTTGGATGCGAGGCGATGACCGATTCGTTACTGTCTGCTGGTTACGTTGAAGAGATTGCTTCGAACAGTGGAGCGTTAATGATGATTCAGGGTAATTAAGGATTGCTCGTTGTAATTGGGCAATGACGAAAATGGGAGTATTCCGAACTAATCCCATTAGATCCAGTTGCTTCCATACGTAACGAAGATTTCAAAAATTTGATGGGCATATAGACAACAAGATATGACAAATGGAGTATCGAATTTCTACATCCAAGAAAATGTCTCAGGTAAAACTGAAAATGTTGGCAAGTATTTGAAAGCTCTAGTATTTTGTGCTGACAATTTTATAAAAAATGAGAATATTATAAATGACAAAAAGGACGTAATATATGTTTCGCCCTGACGTTCCGCGCATTACTTATTTTCATGCTCTTAAATCAGATGTCTTCTTTAACGTCAGTTCTTATAGGCCGACGTGAGATTTCGTTGAACACCACACTGGAATATAGAAGCTTACTGCTGCCACTTTCGCAAGATTTATTGCGAAGCCCTAGTATAACAGTCGCTTAGATCGGGTAATTTTAAATTGAGGTAGAAGTTGCTCTATTTCGAGTGGCAAAAACATTAATTCGTTTATCACTCCGATCCTGGGAAAACGAGTGTTTTAAACGATTGAACATAAATCAAATTGCCAGCGCCCAACACGAGATTCCCGTGCTTCCACGGACCATTTCGAAGCATTGCTGACTCTGGATGCATTTTTTTTATAGAGCGATTGAATAATACAGTACGCGTGCTTCGATGTGTTTGGAGAAAGTAAGCAATTGCATCAGTTTCGAACTCCGATACGATTAAATGTTTGAGTTGCAAGTTGTAAGAAACATTCTGTGAAATTATAGAGCAAAATTACACTATAAACGATCTAAATTCACTTCGTAGTATCAAAAGAACTGATGAGGAAATTGAGAAAATGTAAATGGACCAAAAACTATAAAGAAAATGTGATACTAAGTAATGGTAGTTTTCAATAAAAGTGCGTAAAAGTTTTCTCTACAAATAAAACCACATTATTGGCACTCTATAAAAAATAATTTCATGTTCAATTGGATGAAAATCAAACTGAAGTTCGTGTGAATCACTGGAATTAGTCAAGCAGTTCATCCTGACAAAAACAAATTTTCAGAAATACACTTTACACACTTTTTTCAATACGAAGGGACTAACAAATTTTCCAAAATCTACATTCCTACAGAAGTCTTTATGTCTGATTATTATCACCCAATATCTTCTAAAAATGTATGAAAACTATAAAAGTAAACAACTATTGTATTTCGATGGAATGAGGACAGCAATGCACAAGTTCTAATATAAAAATTTACATAAATTTCTCGAGTTGTTAGCCCAGTGTACATCTTATTATTTTTTTAAGTTATTTCTGTAAACTATTATATACTTTTTTATAATAATTATATTGATCGTATGTGAATTTCCATACTATCAATTATAGCACCGCAGCTGTCACCTTCGTTCGAGAAATCAAAGTTCGAAACCGCACTCCGTTCTAACGCATGTCACTGCTTGTCATCCATTGTCAGGATTTCCGTCGTAATTTTCAGTGACTCAAAGATGAAGATGTGGTTATTATTTTGACTAAAATTGCAAATAGTTGTTGAAGATAAATTTGTAAATGTTAGCGAAGATAATCTTAATTATTTAATTTATTTAGTGACGACTTGACCTTTGTTATCAAACGCAAAAATTCCTTGAAATAGACATTCGATTTTTCAACTTGTCGAAAAGCGTTTCCAGAATTTAGTTTCATGGGCGATCGATGAATAAAAAAGTTTACTGGCACTTGAAGATTCGAAAGTGCATGGGGTTTAAATCTCGCATTACGTTCCAACAGAACCGGCAATACTGCCGAGCAGCGTGGAGGAGATAAACGATGTTATTCTGTGAAGAGGTTTGAAATACATGTTTTATTCAAATTCCGGAAGTTCGCTGTCAATTTCAACAGGAAATCCAACCTTTCTCAGGGGATCACTTTCTGCATTTTTGAATAATCTATTTCAAACTTGCAAGTTCCGCGGAACCTTTGCGTTTCTCTCGTGGACGTGATCGATTTTCCACGCCTTTAGCGGAACCTCTACGATTCCGAGCCGCCGACACTCCCAGAAAACGGTTCGGCTTTTACCGTTATTAAATCGGGGGTTTCCGGTAGATATATAATGGCGTGTTTTGATCACACACTGGATGGGTCCTCGTGGCACCAGTGGTGTGGGTGCTCCCACGTCTCGTGGGGGACATCCGGCACTGTCCGAAGTGACAAATCACTGAAGCGACATTGGTAACCCAAACTGCCGCTTGATTATTAATCGTTCAAGTTCGTTTCTGCCAGCCGATGTTTTACGAGTCCCGTGGTGAACTAATTGTTTATCCATTTTTATTTATTCGACATTGAATCATTCGTAAATAATGCACGCGTGGTCCAGAATGTTCACAACGCGATGCAATTATTTTCTGTTATTTCTGTGGTCAAATTATTCATTTGTAATTTTCGGAGGTCTGCAGTCAAAAAAGCATAAATTTCATCCAATTTTCCGCAAGGCATAGTACTTTTAGGTTTTTAGAGTCACAGTGTTAAACTAAAACCAACACTTTACGAGTGTGCAGCCATTTTGATTTTTAAATTTTTTACCTCAAATTTTAATTCAGCGACCCCAAAAACCCTGAGTTACAAGTTTTAAGACTATTGGATAAGTCGTTTTAAAGATATTGATATGACGTCTATAGACGTCCTCACCAGTCAAGGGGTTAAATGCGCTTTTTAAAAATAAATAATGCATTAAATCCAGGTTAGATAAATAACTTGGTTACGAATCATATGGATAGAATCATATAGATTTTTCCATATCGTCAATTGAAATGGCGAAACAAGTAATATATGGACTGTGTGGAGTACTACGAGAGTTTTTGTTTTTGTTTTTTGAGATTTTTATGCGTTACTCGCTCGGCACCGCCAAAATTGGGAACATGTAAGTTGGATGTGTGCAACTTGGAGAAGGTAATTGGAAAAAAATGTGTTTGAATAAATTTTTATTCATGAATTCAGTGTGAAACGCAAAAGTTACAAATTTTACGATTACACTTTGCCGAGTGCTACCTCACTCAGTCGGAAGTAGGGCTTATGAGGGTGCCGAGTCTCGACATCGTTAAAGTTGCGCGCGGCTATAAGCACACGGCATCCCTTTGTGGAACGCACTTTAGAGAACAGAGACAGTCTCCAATTTACCTGTTCTGCTATATTTACGAGTCTCATTCAAGCCCGCGCACTTGCCAGTATGCGCTCGCACTCGATGTGCACTGCGCCAGTGCACATATAGGCATTTCCAGCTCTGGATCGACAGCTGCTGGCATCCGTACTGTAAATTATTAAACCGCAGCCTCCAGCGCACCCTTTGAATTATTAAATTTGCACCCCCTCACAGGCACCTGTAGGAATATCCGAACAGAGCGATCGGCAAATAAGTACGCCGATAACCACCTTAATCGTCGGTGTATTGCGCATCTAGAAGAAGAGAAATTCAATTTTCACCAGGTGCGGTTACCCTCGTTACGATCATAGGAGATTTGTATTCGAGGCGCACAGGAGCCAGTCGAAATTAACCTTTAAAAAGTTTCGATATTGATTATGGGTCTACTTTGAATCGTTAGTTCCAAAGTCTTTTCTAATTATGGTTACTTAAATTTTCATGAAAACTAAGTGGATGTACTGTTTGTTCGCTGTCGTCAATTTTTAAGGTTTAGTTCCATGCAAATACGTCGTTTCTGGTGTACCAATTTTCCGTCATTTATGAAAAAATGTTATCCCAAGCTGCTAAATGTTTCTAAAATCAGACGACATTAGAAAAATATTACAGAACTTTTAGGGTATTTAAAGCAGTATCCCAAACAGGCACTGGATTTAAAAAAAATCTTAACCCTTTGTTGCTCTCATTTTTCTTTATACGGAAAACATCTGAAAATTGTTACTCGGGTGCTTTCGGGGTCGATGATTACGCATCTGAAGTCAGATTTTGAAAATTCGAAATGGCGACAACAAGATGGCCGACATAAATTTTAAAATTTACTTGATAGAAATAAATACTCTATGTACCCTGAATTTTAAATATATAAGTCAGAGATCAGATTCGCAATCAGCGACCCCAAAAACCCCCGAATACACAGTTTTATTAATATCGGCTACATTTTCATATTTCTGTCGGCCATCTTGGATCCTCCATTTTGAATATTCAAAATCCGAGGGCATATTCGTAATCAGCGACCCCAAAAACCCCCGAGTAACGAGTTTCAAGTAAATCCGATGAATTTTTAGAAGTTCATCCGCCATATTGTTTCCGCCATTTTTAATTTTTCAAAACCGACTTCCAATTCGTAATCAGCGACCCCAAAAAAAACCCGAGTACCAAATTTGGTTCAACTTTACCTTTTAGTTCGTCTTAAATCGACGATTTTTTGTATTTAATTTATTTATACTTGTTAATAATTTTGCGTAATTGCATTTATTATCCTTTTCGTTACGTACTAAAAATCCCCGTTTACCACTGAATATAAATACACGTGAATGAAAAAGGTGGTAATCTATGTTACGACTGCACCGCAAAGAGTTAACGAAATAAACAAGAAATTCTTGTACAAACTAAGAGTGTTCGAAATGGGACTAACTTGGTCAAATAAGTTGTTCTACCAGGCATTACTTGACGCACAGACGGCCGGCAGGTCGAATATGTTAATATATTGCCAAAATGACCCTGTACTCATTACCCAAGGATACAATTAAAATATTGTACAATAATATAAAATCGAGAATTTTTGATCGATTTCAATATTCAGGATAAACAACAATGCAGTACCAATTAAAATAAAAAGAAAACTCAAAAACCCTTCGAAACTATTTTTTTGGCATCCTATTTCGATTGGTATAGTTAGAGACACACAAAAATCTTAGCAGCCCACTAAATGTTTACATTTAATTCAAGAAACACGTTTTTATTCAATTTTTAACGTTATTTCAAATTAAAAACACCCATTCTTTGTTCGTAAAATCTTTTACAATCGTGCAATTGGATTTAGTACACAAAAGATGAGGATTTTTTAGAACAAATTCAAGAAATTACCAGACAAAATTGTATAGAATAGAATATACGTAGAATCATTAAAAAAATATATGATTTGTTCGAAAATTACTTTCAAGCATTTCACAAAATTGTTTCTGTTTTAATTTACTAATTCTTTCAACAAATAAGGTGTTTTTTAGATTTCCCTGTTTTCTAAAAAACTTGAAATATTTCGAAAATCACACGTATTTTTTATTCTAAACATTTTTCAGTCTACACCATCTTTTCTTAAAATTAACGAAATTTCTGTTAACAAAATTAAATTGACTTGGCCAGTCCTTTATTTTTGACGCCATATTAGATTTGTTACAATAAAATTAACTTTTACGGTTCTAACCGTTGGTTTGGAATTTCATAGTATCGAAAAGTTTCAAATACAACAAAGAAATGTTTACATGGATTTTTAACTTGTGCGAATCGAAAGAGCATACCCAAAAGTACTTCGATTTGTATCTTGTTTTTAAAAACAGTTGAATTAAAAAATCCTCGTGAAGAACTTTTGAAAAATATATTTATTTGCAAACAATATTGAAGGTTTCTTGCTCATTTTTTCCTCAAGTGTATAAGTTTTTTCCCGAAAGAAATAATTTCAATGCATAAAATGCAAAACATTAATTAGGGAAATTTTTCTTTACATGATTTAAATATTTTTTTATTCTACGTATTGTAATAAAAGTAAGGCCTACATACAATAAGAAAAGACGTGCACGTTGTATTAAAGATGATACCAGCACTGTTTGTATAAAGGCATTGTAAATATTAATATAGATATTTGCATTTATTACATCATATGCATTGATTCGGAGAAACGGAAGTAAAATTCAACTACCGAATATGCAGTTGAAAATTGATTGTGATAAAAAAAACAGTGAGGCGTATGTGGTTTGTCATAAATTGATAGTCCACTTTGAATTGGCCCAGATTCCGATGACATTGTTACTTTTTCTGGTCGAAACTGTTGTTTATTCAATATAGAAAAGTGATTTACTTCAGATGTAACAGATATTACGTATCAGAACAAAGGAATAGAGAACAACGATAAAAACGTATCTTTTATTCGGATCATAAGCTGGCATCCTGCGGGGATTCTATCTGTGCGCCGCGGTTCGAAGCGTTAACGAACTCGTGTTTTCAAATTAACGTCACTGACAGTTGTGTCATTGTTACTTTTGAACGTTGCCAGTGACACTTAATTCTTAAAACGTCGATACGTCATAAAAGCAGCGGAATCGCGCACCACGCACCTTTATACGAGTCGTGCATTCGGGTAGAAAGCACTGCTCTCTCCTTTTTTTCAATTTATTTTTTGTTGTCTTGTTATCCGATCCAGTAATTGTCGAACCCAATCTTGGTCTCCGCTCCCTTCATCCACGTTCCATATAATATTTGTTAGGCGCATTCTACATTCCTCTCATTGTCATGATATTTTATTTTGAAAAGACGCATTGGAAATTTAAAGTAAACAGCAAGCCGTAGAAGCTGCTGGAAAAAGGAGAGACTTCGTTAAAATTCCTCGGTGCGCAAGCATTTACGTTTGCCTGGGAGCCGCAGAGCGCGATTTCCATAGGGATACCTTTTTCTTCAAATACTTTAACGCAAACGCGAATAAAAAATCTGACGTGTGTGTCCGCACTCGAATTATTTGTGCACTTGGCGGTGGACAGCGTTGTTACAGAATAGGTCTACCGTCGTTGCCTGTGAAACATTTGCCTCGCTCCGAGCATTAAACTTCGCCTCCGAATGGATAAGACTTAAGAATTTCAAAGGAACCGGTTCAAAAAGCAGCTTAAAAATAATATTTCCTTAGAAGTTTCGATGCAGCAGGTTGCGTTGGTTCTTTATGGCAAATCTGACGACGGAAACTGCAGCAATGATTCTCGGATAATACCCGCAGCAAACATGAATTAAATCACTTGCTACGGAGAACGAGCGCTTAAAAAGTGACGTTAAAGACAAACCTATGATGTACTGTGTGCGGTATTGGATTAGCGATGATAAAATGGCAAAAGATGAGAGCATATGAAACCACCAAAGGCAGAATGGGTTTACATACGAAAGAAATGTATGGAGGCATTCCATACTAAAGATCTCCTCGATTTTTTACTCGGTTCGACGAAAAAATAACATTTTTCAATAATTTCGACACCATATGAAATTTACAAGAGAAAATCCAGAAAAATATAATGCAAAAATCTGTTTCATTAATTATTTGAGGAACAACAATTGTCCATGAAGGTCCACAAGAAGAAGGCCCCTGAATCGCATGGTACATTATGTATTGCAGGGGCCTAAATTTAGCAGGCCTTCATTTTACATGCAGTGTTCGATACGTGGCTCTTTTTTTTACGGGGAGTTTTTGGTTAATTTTTTTTCGTGTAAACTTTAAGCGGTCGATAGTGCTAATTTTATATTAAAATAAACTACCCTGGCAGAAATTGGTCCATTTTTTCTTAGACTGGTCATTTCCCCTATACCTTTAACGTGGTGAATAAGAATGTCATCCAAGAATTGTACAAAAATGTTTTCATTTCTATCAGGGTATTTTAGAAATTGTTTTAAATGTTGTAAGTTTAAAAAATGGCATAAAAATGATTTTAAAACTGCATCAAGGATTTTACTCTATATATAATATAATTTGGTTTAATATTTTTATAAAAAAGTTCTCTGATAATCTTTAAAATTTGCATTCACAAATATTTTGTTATAATTTATTTATGAAAGTGTTTTAATATTAATAAAATGAGCATTGCCACTAAAAATTTGGGACGATTCGCTTTGTATTGAGGGTATTATTCATGAGACTGAAATATCAGGGAGACCAAACGTCATTATTTTTTGGCCTATATTGATTTGTAGCCTAACTTGAAAAGTAAGGAATTATAAATAACATTTTAAATGATGTAAATTCCTTCAACTCTCAAAGCCGGTACTTAACCATGCTTGATTAATAAATGAAATGTTGTTGAAACATGCACACCGATATTGCAAGCTTTTTTCCAGAAAAAAGCCTTAAAAGTTTCAGAATTTGTAAACCCATTAATTTTAATCTGCAGCGAATATCAGTATCCCAGCAGTCTCATCCTTGCAACTGTATTCTCATTATATGTAAGCTAATAAGAGGTCTTTTTCGGAGAAAAGGTTGTATATGCTCTTAAAAATTGGAATTTAGGATTTTTTGGAAACTTTAAATAATCCGCAGTAAAAAACAAACGTTATTAAATCTATCGACAAGAATTGTTAGATAGAACTGATATCTTAATCCATATTTAAGCCTGAGAGTTCACTAATGTTTAGAAATGGGTTTAACACCAACAGAAATTGTTTAACCCATTAAGATCGTCGTCAATTTTCTATTAACTTTCCAACAGTTTTTTTTTTCATGTTGTATTAATAGAAAAAAACATGATATTCCATGTATAATTTTGAACTTTTTTTTAATTTGTTGAACAAATTATACACAATTTATTGAAGAAAAATGCTATTTTCCTATTAAAAATAGTTTTAGATCTAAAATTGTTGTATGGACTTGGTCGAATGTGAAAACTTCTCCATCTAGAAAAGTCTATTCGAGTCCTAAATTTAAGACATATAGGGTCTGAAATAAATTATTCAACAAACTGATCAAAATGAAAATTATTTAAAAATGTCAGGTCGCGCTAACTAAAAAACTATGAGTTTCTTAAAAATGATAGGATTAAAAAGTTCTTATAATTAATTGAAGAAAGCACTGACATTTGTCAAGATTTTTTTGTCGATATTTTGAAAACTTTATTATTTAGATTGTTTGAAAATAAAAAAAAATTTACGAAAAATGCTGAGAAAGTTCGAATGTATTATTCGATTAATGCCAAGCATTCTTATTCTCTACAATTATTTTCGAAAAGTTGATAGTTTTCGAAGAAAGCAATTCTGAACTATACAATATTTGAAATTTTCTATTTCGAAAACTATCAACTTCTGAAATAAAATAAAAAAGATTAAAAAATGCTTGGAATTCATCACAGAATACATTGCAATTTTTTCTAAATTTAGAAAAATGCCGAGGAAGGAGTGAAATTTCCCCTATTTATTTTTTGTACAATATGTATGTATTACTTTTAAGTACACGGAGAGAATATTTGAATGATTTTACGTCAACTAGTTACAAGGTAAATAGCCCCAATGCCTCTTCGAGGCAAAAGCGGTTGATATTCGAGGCGCACCGCGTCGATAGCATATCGAGGCATCAGGCCCCGACGATCGACTTCTCACGCCTCGACCGATCAACGTAAAATCCGCCAAATCGCCGAGGTAGCGTCGCGGAAAGGAGGGGATGGCACCATCCCTTCTTTTTTTTTCATTCCATCCCCTCCTTTCCGCGGCGCTACCTCGGCGATTTGGCGGATTTTACGTTGATCGGTCGAGGCGTGAGAAGTCGATCGTCGGGGCCTGATGCCTCGATATGCTATCGACGCGGTGCGCCTCGAATATCAACCGCTTTTGCCTCGAAGAGGCATTGGGGCTATTTACCTTGTAACTAGTTGACGTAAAATCATTCAAATATTCTCTCCGTGTAGGTTTTGCAATTACAAAAAAAAAACAGCGGGTAACATTTTTGTTATTACGGTTAAATCCCGTTTTTCTGCCGACAAAATGTTTTTAATTTAATAAATATTCCACTTCAAAAATTCAGGAATTAATTCTGCTAGAAACTTTACTGAAGAGCGGGGACATTTTAAATAACATCTATTTATTGCTCTTGGTTGCCCTCTGCCATTTTTATTACTCGCACTCGAGTAATACAAAAAGTTTGCAATGTCGCCCTTTGTCGTCTGCGCGAGTATTCTACGTGGCGATTAGGGCTTAGCCTGGAAAACTGTCGCACGTCCGTTTGCGTAGTACAGCAATCTCTCTTTTTTAAGCCTTAATTAAACACCGAGAATTAATCAATTTTGAATACGAAGTACGTTACGTGCGCGGAAAACTTAGGCCGGTGAACTTTGCTCGCGTTGAAGTGCATGCGTCTGATGCACACAATTTTCCGCGTAATTGTGCGGTAAGCGCAGTGTCAGAACACACTAACTTTTGTTCCGCGGTTGATCATAAACTTTATCAAACCTTGGCTTTCGCGGCGCGTTGTAATAATGCAGTGCCGGCTTTGGCAAATTCGACATCACTTCGACGGTTAGGTGCCAGGCGCTCGGCAAGTACACCTTAATCCGTTTAAGTTCAAAGTCAGCATGTAAGCGCATTTACTCGAGCACAGTTGGTCTGAGGGCAATAATTATTATTAGCAGTGTGCGTTATCAGTGCTCGATATTGGGGTAACGCGATAGTAAACCATTCGCTCGCTCGCGCGTCCCCTTCTGGCGCGGGAAATGAGATGTAACGTCGTTACACGGGGGAACGTTCCGCGAAGCTAAAGCCATTAAAGCGGCGTAAAACGCAACCAAAGACGCGCCGTGCAATTTCGTTCGCGAATCCGATTAGCGCGACCTGTAAATCGATTATGCGATGTAACGCGGTTTAACTGCAATTGATGACACTTTAGTGCAGCCATGTTTTATGTGTCCCAAAGTTTAGTGCCGCACTCGCGGTATAAGCCTGGGGATGTGCTATATACGGCGGACATGGACCGATTTCAAGATGTCGTTCAGCCGACGATAATAATTGTAGCTGTATTAAAGATCTTTAGTAATCTTTACTACGGTTATATTCCCTGCGAGAAGTTATAGTCATCCGGGTGTGACTACACGGAAAACTATTTGTGAAAGTTTAGATGTTATGTAGGAAAAATATTTGGACCACTTAACCACTTTACTGGTAGCCGTTTTCAAATAAAAGGTGCCGAGACTAATACGAGACAGTTTTTAAGATATGGAGAAACCTTGAAAAATGGGTTCCATTTTTTCATGAAACATGTCATTTGACGTAAAAAACTCACTTCCTCCGCCTCCCCCTCCTTCACCCCCCTCACGTGAAGTATAAATCTTGTTTAAAGTACATTTTTCTTTGTCAAATTTCGATGAGAATTTTAAATATGAGGTTTCCGGGTAAGGTTAGGACGATGAATACGAATATGATCTCAGAATTTAAAAATTCAAAATGGTGGGTCCAATCCCGAATAACAAATTGCAGCCGTTTTCCGCGAACAGAAAAAAATTTGTTTCAAAAGCATATAGCTTGTAGCCGCCATATTGAATTTTGAAACGGTGACCTCAGATTCGTATTCAGCGATCTAAGAAACTGTAAAATACCAAATTTCATGCAAATTCATTGAAAATTGTGGAAGTTATTTAAAAATGTACATGTATGATACATTACCAGTCGTGGCACTTTTTTGAACACATGATACATTATCAGTGAAGTGGTTAATAAACATTTGAAGTATACATGGTGTATGTTAATTAAACTCTGTACACTCGTGTTGTCCCGCGTCAAAATATGTCGAACATTTTCCTCGGCCATTTTTATTTTTTCAGTTCTCAGTTTTCCTATGCGATTAGCGACATAAAAATACTTGAAATAACTAGTTGCATTGATTTTAATACAAATTACAAAATGTTGTCCGACATATTGGTTCCGCCATTTTGAATTTCAAATTCCTGAGTTCGTATTAGTTCGTAATTCTTCAATCTCAACCTCCCAACCGCAGATATGTTGAATAATGTTAATTTTTTATATGCTGAAACGTTATGGTCTATAATTGGATCCGCCATTTTGAATTTTAACATTCTGGAGCCGTTTATGAAGTTATTAAGAAAGTTTACAACCTTGAACGCTCGAAATTTGTCTAAAAATCATTGAAATGTCTCCAGGATTTTCAGAGTGAACATTAAAATATATTTGAAAGATCATAATATCCTCAACTTCAGAAAATTTGTAATTTTTAACTGTTGCCTTGTGAACTATATCGTACAAAAAACTCAATTACAAAAAATACTTTGAATGGTTAAGAAGAATCGCAATAATAGGGTTTCGTTTTGACTTATGTCGTTAACTTTCCTTTTACCATGGTCGGATAAGTTGTCAGGGCTGTACTACTAGAAAATTAATGACATCAACAAATTATTTTAAAAAATAGTACGCAATAGAATTCAAATATATTTACAAATAATAGGACGAAGCTTGAAATTAAATAAAATCACGTCTGTAAATTTTTAGATGAATTCCTGTTTTGTATTTTGTCGATCGTGCAAAAAGGAGAAAATTAACTGAACAAGATTTTGTGCCATCTGATGGAAATAATGATTTTCCACTTCCCTACGCCGAAAAATGAATTTCAGACATCAGAACGCATCGTAATTACAAAATTTCAGGTGGTCCAATACAGATTACCCGCAACGGCCATCAGTTCCAACATAACCTTCGCGTCGTTTGGTACCATATCATGCAAAAATGAACCCACGACACAAACATTAAGAAATTTTTAGAATTTTACGAAAAATGATGAAAAAATTAATATACATTCTTTAATGAATTCTAAGCATTTTATGTTTATTATAATCTTTGCCAAATGTTTATAGTTCTCGGGGAAATAATCCTAGACTATAATATTTGAAATTCATTTCCTCAGATTCTATCAAGTTAACGAAAAAGTTTCCAAAAATGCTTAGAATTTAATATTTTTCAAAATTTGTCAACAATTATTGAAAATTTATTAAAGTCTAAAAACATTCACATCTGTTGTTTCCTTCTGTCACCGAACCTCTAGTTTTTTTCTCTATTTTTAGTAGATTTTGAGTTAATGTTAAGTATAAAAGCTGTATTAACCTTCCTGAGCACAAGTTTTTCTTTTCCCATATGGAAACAACGTAATTTGGACGAGTATACTCGTTCTTGTCCACAAGAGGATTAAAATTGGTGTTAAGTACGTGAGAATGACATAATCGTGAATTTGTGCATGTATGTCAAAAATATTATCTTACGTATGTCAATAGATTTAGAATCATAGCAGTAAATGTGAGATATTTTCAAAAATAGATAGGAAAATTAGCATCATTTGGTAACATTCTTTTTCAAGGATAGCTGAAGAACATTTTTATGATAGTGCAACTCATTCTAACAGTTCACTGAATAAAACCATTTACTTGTGAAACTATTTCGACAACAGCTCGTAGACATTCGTCCAGTTTTAGTTTGATTACTGGTAACTGGAATTGCTTAATGTATATGAAAAACACAAGACAAAGGATGCGCGAGGTTCAAGATAAATACTTAGACATAGCTTTGTATTAAGTTACATTCTAGGCTTTGTAACGAAAAATATAAAGAATTTTTTGATAAACAATTAGAGGTTCGAAGGATGAAAGTAAAATTGATAAAAAAGCAAATAACAATTTTACAAACATTATTTCGGAGGGTTGTTTTAAAGGAATCTTTAAATACGAATAATTATTAATGTTATTAATGTAATATATGATCTCTTGATGAAACCATATTCATGTTCGGACCAAATATTGTTCGAATTAATAAAAAAAGTTTTCTTAAATATCGGGGATACGTCTAAAAGTAATTATTTATACCCTGTAATGGCATAGCATTTCCATGATCTAGATAAATATTTAGTAGAATATTTAGATATCTATCTTGCAGCATATAGTTAAAGAGTTCAACATTACTGATGACGTGTATTTTTTCCTGCGAACCATCGATATTTTGCATCGTAGGCACACTTCAAGAGTGGTCCTTGAAGATAAGAAATGTCGATTATTAATGTTTTATGATGAAATAAGTTTTGTATTCACGAAGTGTGTCGTTTAATATTTAAATCGTTACCTATTGTTTATGTTGTCGCATGAATATTAAAATATTCTTTTGATAAAATTAGATCGTACAAAACATTATTTAGAATTTCACAGTCGAAGTGCTAATGGAGAAATAACACCATAACGATAATTTAATTAACTTTTGTAAAATAATTATTTAGCTCATCAGGTTAGTTTGTTTTAAATCTAAATGAGACTAATTGATAATACACGCCTTATAAGTTAGAACAAATATTAAACGTTATGCGTATTTGTTATTCATTTCAAAAAGAATTACACGATTTTTAGGTAATATTCCGTTCTTGTACTAAATTATTCTCGCCATTTCACTGGTTGTCAAAGATTCGAAAACATGGAAATTTTGCAAAACAAGCCATAATTAAAAAGTATATGATGTTCATAATTCGCAAAGAGGAAAGACAAAGAATTATAATCTATCCAACTAAATCCACAAAATAATATATAATTTATAACTTACAGTGAATAACATTTATACCTACATTTCTGACTAAAATTTATTATAAATACTACAACAATTTTTAATCCCGACTGGGTAACTCACCGTTGAGTTAAATTTTCCGTATATTTTTCTCAGTGTACGCGATACAAAATGTAGACTTGTCCGTCTATCTTTATTGATGCCATTTCTATTTTTTTGTTAAACCTAACCATATATGCATTATTTACAATGCTTGATAAACAAGGTTGCGATTTCTGTTAAATTTGCATTATACTTTGATATTATTTTATAGTGATAAAAAGGTTCTTGTAGAAATTCCAGCTCTAGAATAGTAAATACTTTTATTTTTAATAGTAGGTATTATATCTGTGGGAATTAATAATGATTTGATAACTTAGTCTACTTATAAATTACTACCAATTCAAGCCATTCAAAGTGCCACATGTATATTTCATCAGTATGCTAAATGTAAGTGGATCAAATCTCTCATCATCGAATTCCTGTTCACATAAAAAATTCTCTAGGATCGTAAATGGCTCTAATAACTCACAAATCTACTTATATGCAAAATACCAATGGCTAATCACCTAGTAAAGATCCATTCATTAAGCGAAATGTTCGGTAATACATAGAGATATACAACTATCCATTAATAATAAACACGAACGAATCCGTAATAAAATATGATCTTACGCGATAACTAATTACTTGTCTGCAACGCCGTGATATATATTTATTTTTATTTTAGTATGTTTGCAATTTGCTATAACGGCAAGCGGCTCCAAACAAAGCATCCGCGTCCATCGCTATGATCGCAATAGAATGGAGAGGCATGTGTGACTGCTGGCATAATTGAAGTAGTCACA
The DNA here is from genome assembly GCA_030407085.1 of Trichopria drosophilae. NCBI lineage: Eukaryota > Metazoa > Arthropoda > Insecta > Hymenoptera > Diapriidae > Trichopria > Trichopria drosophilae. Next base: position 42,272,710 of record CM059584.1, read on the forward strand.
GAAGTTAATTGAAATATGATCCGAGTCTCGTTGTAGGTAATCGACTTAATTAAGTCGATTATCTTTTTTTCGCGATTCGTTCTCCAGTGTCTGTTCTAGTTGCGATAGCTATCTGCGTATTAAGGTTGGTCGATACTCTAAAATCAAGTTTTTAACAATTTTGTAAATATTATTCTCAACTTTGTTGAAGATAAAAATAAAATTGAAATTCATATATGAGTGATATTTACTACGGACATTTTCTTGGAAAAAAATAATAAAATGATTTTACTGTCTAAATTTGATGAAGAGAATAATCACGCTTATCAACATTGACCTACTTTAGCGAAAAACTTCATTTTCACTATTGAAGAGTGAATCTTTTCTATAAGAAACCTATAGCGTATCGTAGTACCCTCCTTAAGAGGGTTGTAATGTGGTTCGACGGTAAGGTAGGAAGTTTCCCTAAAATCTGAATAACAGCTTTATAAATCCAGAAAATAGCAAAGATTAATTGAGTACTAACCGAGAATATTCAGAAATAAATAAAAATGATTTACTTCCGAAAAATCTCAGTCGATTCTCAATTAATTTCATTTACTAGCTAAATACGGTCTAATTATCATTTGAATTGTTCTAAAATAGACAAGAAAGAGTAACCATAATACAGATCTTATTTTCGAATTTTTTAGTAGCGACTATTTTAAAGAAAGATAAATGATTGGATTCTGCAGAAATAAATCACAAATGGATCATGTTACATGCTCATTCTTATTTTGTATGATATGTTCACAATTTGTTCGTACAAAATCTATAAACAAATCTAGAATTATTACACTTGCTAAGTACCGTTTTTCTTGTGAATGCCATAAAATGAATTTTCTGAAGTTGATAATGACAAATTGTGAAGAGTAAGAAACAAAAATCGCATAACTAAATTGCATTAAAGTTTTTATGTGGAAGATCCTCATTTTACTGGTATTTCTTCATTTGAAAAGTAAATGTTATAATCCCTATTTCGCTAGAAATGCTTAAAGAGTTAAATGGATTTAGAAAGTGGTGCTATTATTTAAATCGCCCATTGAAAATTGCAGCAATCGAGCGACCACGTCCCAGAGGACACAAAGTTTGGTATGAGGATCTACATGCGTGTGCCAAATCTGCATATACTATTTTTACACTCAGTAACGGTAGTTTTTAAAGTTGGTTTGTAGTTTTTCGGGTTATTTGCAAAAATTATTGCAATTTTACAAATTATTGCATATTAATACATGTTGGTATACTAAAACAATATGAAAATCCCATTAACGTGTTATCGGCCATTTGGGACATCCTTTCATTTTTAACATTTTCAGCCAATAGTATTTATGTTTTATTTCTTTAAATTAACGAATTTTGAGAAATATTTAAAGATTAAGTTAGATTTAGATACTGATAAAGATACGTCTGTATTTCGGTTAGGAACGCTTAGAGAAAGTGGAAATGCCGCTTCGCAAATTCTACTAATGATCTGCGTCGTGGGAAAACTTTGTAAATTCACTTCGTGGTGATAAGTTTCGTGTTTATACCAACGAGTAAAGTATATAATTACGCTCTTACGAATCATGTTGCCCGTGGAGTACATCCGTTTATCATTAAATTAGTTGCTTCCAAAGTTTTGCACGTATATTTAGAGAGGTTTGGATTCAAATTGGTTATTTCAAGTTCAAAATCCAACACATAGCCCAAGAATTTCTGATTTCTTGTTTCTTGAAGGGAAGAGTAAATTACACTAGGTAATTTTCTTGCGTGGACATTTATTTTATGTAGTTGGTATTATATTTAGATATACAAAGATTGATACTCTTGAGAATTATTGCTTTATTACTGAATTATTCGTTAAATAGTGTTTTACTTAATATTTATCGTAAGCCTCAATAAGAAAAATTTGTCATACAATTTTAAAAAACTTTTATGAAGGAATGATTTCACGTTGCAATTTATAGTTTTACAGGTGTGAACAAATTAAAAAGTTTAGCATTGATTATTTCGATATAATTATGCAACTGAGATAATACACAGGTGTCCATGAAATGTAGTTGAAAATGTAAATTTAGAATGAGAAATAAATGAACAGAAGAGATTGTAATTTAAGTATATAAAATAACGATAATCACGGAAGATTAGAATGCACGTGTACATTTTGTACCATTTTAAAAGACAATGAAACAACTCTATTTAGTAATGCGATTTATAATTAATTAATCCATTTATTTTAATTGTCTATATTTTTTACTTTTTTTTTTAATTTAATGTCGAACGTTGCGCACTATTGTCACCTTGTTTAAAACTAAAGTCTATGAAATAGATATATCAACATAAATCTTCGTTTGTCTGTTACAGTTCAACTTCGTTGGCAAGCTTCTTGGTCCCAAAGGTAATTCCATGAAGCGACTCCAAGAAGAAACTATGTGCAAGATGGCTGTTCTTGGTAGAGGATCTATGAAGGATAGGCAAAAGGTGAGTTTCTATAGTCAACTCTACAAGTTTAAAAGAAGAGTTACTTATTCCATCTCTCATATAAGCTTCCGACGTGTACAGAAGGCATTTTATCGTTTATGTTCTTAGTTCCAATGTCTGCACTTGAGGTAGAATTGAATGTTCGCAGAGTTGACTTCATATATATTTGTTATTGTCATGTGTAGTATAGTATAATGAAAATGGGACATTTATTTAACTATTTTATTTTGTTTGCACCTAGTTATTACTTTTTATCATTTAATCGAAAAGAAAAGAATAATAACATGCTAGGCAATACGGTTATCAAATGATACATTTCATAAAGACAACTTATTTTTTATTACAAATTTTTGAGTAAAAAATTTCTATTATAAGGATTTTATAAGAAATATTAAACGTAAGAGATAATAATTTAATAAGTTAGTTCATGTACATTTTAACTGAAGGTACGCTAAACGTGCAATGTTTATTTTTTAATAATTTTGTTCCTTATTTTTTTAAATTTTGTTAAATTTTGTCTGTTAAAATTTTTGTGTTACCGGTTTTTATTTAAATTTATTTAATTTTTTAAAAGAAGAATTTTTAAATTTAATTTTGCTAACCCTTAGGTATGCGTATATCGAAAAACTAAATATTAATGAATGAAACGTTTACGAGAATTTCACAAGATAATGATAAGAGTCGTGAACATCACATGAAGTGTACTCATTTTTAATATTAATCCGAATTGAATTTCTTTTGGTAGACCAAATTAAACAGGGGATTTTTATACTAGCATTGCTGGAGAAAATTTACAATTCAGTAGCTCGCGTCGGTAATATAGAACTTTTCAATCATCTTTTTACTGTAAAGCACATAATGAAAAGTTGTAATTGCTTTTAGAATATTTCAACAAATTTGAATTCCTAAGAACGACATTGAGATTATTGATTTTTAAAATTGAACGAGACGTGTTCCAGCTGCTGCAAATTCTCCGTAAGATTTATTTTTTCGTATAGAATCCGGGAAATCAATCAGTGACCGTGCGTTGTAGAAGAATGTAATTGCATCTTTTTACCCTGGTTGCTGAATTAAAAACGAAATGGGTATCTTTTTCGATTATAGGAATAATAATTTATAATTGTGAATGTTGCAGTGAGTATACACATCATTAAAAATAGATGGTCTTATTCGCAATTTTACGATGCCTGCAAATGTCTCTTATAAAATATATTACCGATTATAATAATAATCATATCTGTGTAGTTTCCGTTGCTGCTATAGTTAGTTAATCGCAGCCCAATCATCCTATATTTTTTGATATTTCGAATTTAATGGTTAAAGCAGCATGCTAGAAAAAAGTTGCTGTAAATGAAATTTAAACGATAACGACTACCCCACAGCAATAATTGGCCAAGCAATAACACAAAGTTTACTAATAATAAATAATTCTATCACTACAAAAACCTTCGAAAGGGATCATCCAATGAGATCGTTAACTCTACCATACATCCAAGGTTTGTCTGAAGAAATCTGACGCAAACTAAAATACCACTGAAAAAGAAGAATGTATGAACAAAAAAGATAATCATACAAGGAACGAGCAACACAGGCTTATCTGAACATACCCAAAATTCAGCTCATGAGTTCGATTTAGAAAAAATATAAATCTTCGACAAAAAGGCTAATTACGGCAAAAGATTAAACTTATAGTCAATTCGCATCTTGTTAAATAAAGACAATATTAACATTCACAATTTACAAATCACTGTTTTAAATTTAGACATTTTTTTTATTGTTTGTTATTATTGCAAAATTGTCAAGAACATCTGCAGAATCATGATCACAAGTTAATGTTTTTTTAAGTTTTCTGTTGTTTTTTAACTTTTTATTTCAATTTACAGTAAACTTTTGGAGGAAGGAAAACTAATGTTTTTCCCGCTTTCCCCGTCGTTTTTCTTTTTGGAGTTTTCACCTTCTTTTAAATCGTATAAATGCTTATATCCAAATTATTACTAGCCCTGAAGAAGAATGACGCTGAAGCTAGAAGCAGATTCGAAAAACTGTTGGTTTCAGCCATTCAAATGACCAAAAACAGATTATTTGAATAAAAGTTGTCTAAAAATATTTAAATGAAAATAATTTTTAATAAGCACTTATCGATTTCCACAGTTTTCCCGAATCCGCTAGTTTCGGGGTCACTGAAGAAGACCCATGAGAGGTCGAAATATAGAGAAATAAACGATTTTATTTTACCATTCTTCCGAGTAAAGGACCGACAAAACGAAGAAAGTGCATTTGAAGATATTTTCACTCAAGTCGAAAAAACATTCGATTTGCCATAAATTAGATTACTAACATTTTGTAATTTGGTATTTATCTTTTTTCCAAAGAAGCAGAACTTATTTCAGCTAAAAATGATTTTTTATTGTAATTTTTGATGACATAGTTATTACAGCCAGTACTGAGAGACCATATCTTTTGTTGCATTTATGGAACTAAGCCCTAAATTAAGTCTTATGGATAACTTGAGGTATTAAAAAAATAATAAATGACTACCAGTTTTCTTCGCTATTAAAACTGGACAGAGACGCGGTAAGGCAAAATGGATTTTGTTCTCGTAAAAATTCTTACCGACGCCGACTGTCCTCTTGTGATAACAGCAGGAACATCGTAAGAGTACCGCCGCCACATACCACAGCTTTATTGGCCGTAATAATCCGGTGTTTCAAATACATACGTTGTTATACGTATAAAGTTCGGCTGATGTTAGGTGACGCGTCTTGTCGCGCGTAAACTTTACACAGCTGAGTTAAAGACGGTGACGGGTAGGGCGAGAAAATAAAAATTTTACGAAATCTGAGAAATGAGCATTTCTCATAATTTTGCGGAAATGCCATATCGTTGCGATGGACGCCTTGCACACGGATACGACGGTAATCTCTGAAACTACCCTGAAACGACGAAACTCGAGCGAATACTCCAGGGTGGCGCGAATTCGTTCGCCCCGAAGGGGTTCGAGTGGTCGGGATGGAATACGTGGGATGGTTTGACAGAGAGAAAAAAGAATAAATTTCTGTTCTGATGCATATTTATGACAGAATTAACATGGAATTGCACTTTTCTCGGACACGGTGGCCGCTTTGCTTTTCATTTTACTCATTTTTTTTTCTATTTTTTACCAGTTTCGATCTTTTTAATGCGTCGCGGAATACTCCATATATGGGATGTATTAAGTTTAAATTAAATAGAGGAGATCGCGCATAATTGACCCAAGAAATTTGAGATTTTCACGAAGCAGGTCGGTGATGCGGGAAAATACAAATGTTGGCGAAGCAATGTAATGTTGTGTCGGCATGAGTTTCCCGTATTTTCAATATTTACCGAATTTCTGTTTTCAGAGATGCTGCCGCGACGAGTGGTGCGCGAGGATACTGTTTCTTGACTTAGCGATTTATTCATATGCAATGACTATTTGACGAATGTGATGTATACTCGTGACGTACATCGATACAATGTCGAATTTGACGACACGGTTGAAATAATTTTCTGTTTCATGCACGTACATCTGTAATATTTAGTACAGATTTCACTAAGAAAACGCATCAGAAATAAAAAATTTAATGGAATCATGAAAAAAATGGTAGAAATTGCTTTAACACATAGTAGCAGAATTAACAATGTGAAAAGTTGTCGTTCATAGTGTGGTACATTGCAGTTCAAAATATTACAAAATATATCATATAATAATTATGTATTTACTATGACAAGAGATTATTATCGTTTAAAAATTTTATGACGTCCATGTTTACTATTCAAGGATATTTAAAGTAACTCTTTTCTTGCAAAACTGCGGTAGATTTGAGGTTATGTACTCTACAACATATTTAACCCTTTGAAGCACACATTTTTCTTTACATGAAAATTGGTTAGAATTTATTACTCGGGGGGTTTCGGGATCGCTAATTACGAATATGACCTCAGATTTTAAAAATTCAAAATGGCAGATCCAACATGGCGGAACAAATTAGGAAAAAGTTGCTTGATCGAGATGAAGCTGGGCACACGGGAGTTTTCGGGGTCACTGATTCTGAATATGGTCTCAAATGTTCAATATTGAAAATGGCGGATCCAAGATGGTGGGCCAAATTAGTAAAAAGTTACTTGATGAAGATGAAGCTGGGTATACGGTAGTTATCAGAATCGCTGATAACGAATATGGTCTCAAATGTTCAATATTGAAAATGTCGGATCCAAGATTAGAATTTTAGGGCATGAGTAAAGATTGCACCTCAGAAACCTGTTTTAGGCTGTACAATCGTTACTAGGACGTACAATTTTGCCACCAAGAATCAAAAACAAAAGGAGCATAGGAAGAAGAATCAAAAAAGTATAAAAAAATGTTAAGAAAAAAACAAAAAAGGTATAAAAAAAAAGTGGAGTTACAAGCTTACTACGTCATCGTCAGCTCTGGGTTACGAAGCAGTCGAACTCGGCAATATCTAATGTACACTTTTTCATCTAAATTTTAGCATTTCTTAATCTCAAAAATCTTCAAAAATGTTTTAACAAATTACATATACGTATTTCGGAGCCCCAAAAATCTCCGAATAAACGTTTCCAGGCACAAATACATGTTATTGTTAAAATTTGTGTACTGCCATTTTGAATTCGCCATTTTGAATTTTGGAATTCATCAGCGACCATAAAACCCCCGCAGTAAAAATTGCCATGAAAATCGAAAATGAAATAAGCTGGAAAACGCTTTTTTTAAAAAAAAACTTCATTTTTTTAGTGTTTGTTCATATATTTCACACTTTTACAACAAATGAAATTTTAATTTTAGTGGTATATTATTGTTGACAAATACCTTAGCTACTAGAAAAACCAACCAATACTTTTAAATACCTCATAACTGAATTTTTATAAATGCAATTATCTGGTAGAAAAGGGGGTCTCTGAGAGGAATTCTGTGCATTTTCTATCGACTGAAATTTAAGTATCATGTAATGGAATAGCGACATATAATTTTATATTTAGTCCTTCAAAAGAAGAACGTTAAAAATACATCATTTACTATACACAAAATATATTTAAAAATAGTGAGGAAAAGTAGAAACATTAAAACATTTATGATACTCAACATTGTAATTGTTACGTAGTTACTCGGCACTTTTCTTAATATTTTATTGCTTTTATTAATTTCAAAAACGCAACTATTGTTCGTTGCGTTGTACATCCATTTCCAAATTCCCAAACAGAATTCCAATAATTTTAGCTCTGACTGATGGTAGAAAACGCGAAGAAAATTTCTATAAATATTGAAATTGTAACTGGGTTGTTAATATTTACTTATTCTAGAATGAAAACTGGGGAAAGAGGCACTATTTGATATTTAGTTTAGAAATGAAGCGAATAAAATATTTAACTTTACAAGGGAATATTGTTTTTTCCCATATGTTTTGTGGTGCGTCTAATTCGCCAATCGGCTCGTAAAATCGACATGCATATTCCATCATGTTTCTGAAAATAAATCTGACGTTTCTGAATTTTTAGCTCGAATCCCACAACGAATGGTTAAAAATAAGACCAGGCGTTTTTTTAATATCACATTTAAATGATTTTCGAGTTTTTAAATATAATTTTTTAATGAAAATATCGAATACCAATAAACTGTATAATTTTAAATACTTAATTAGGTGGATCAGAAAATAAAACATTTAATAATAATTTTAAAAAAATGTGAAGAATATTAATTTTATATGATTATGCTTCACGTTGGACCTCATTGTATTAAATCTAATTTATGATCAGAATCAATCATGGACATTATATCGAGTTGACCGAGTTTATAAAATTAATGTAAAAACTTGTATTTACGAGAAACATTATTAAATAACCTATTACGCATATATGTCTTTATACATTAACATTAACGTGACATCCATGAAAATTAATGTGACAGTAAATAATGTTGAACAAACAAGTACAAAAATTGAAAATACACCAGGTATCTTGATATAAATCTGAATTAATGCACATATATGACGTGTAACTGAAATAGGAGTGCATTAGAGTAACTGCATGCTATTGAAGTGAGTTATTACACTTTTGAACTATATGTAGTAAGTAATGAAAAAGTTTAAATTCAAATATATCATAAATGAAGTAACGTTGAAACCATCATAAAAAGTTTTCGTATTTCGTCGGTAAAGGTACGACATGCCTTACGCCTCGTTCCATATTACACAGAAATCACAGCGAAACCGTTACTTTATTCACCAAATTTTACAAGTAGAGTTCGTACGATGGAGTTTGTAAAACAAATTTCATTGTAGGAGTTTTACTTAAGCGAACAGGAGATTGTTAAAATCCAACCCTTACGCAAGTATAAGGGCTCGGATTTGGAGGTTCGTAGTATACTTGATTTCAGATGAGAGCGGGAAATTTCACTTGATTCGCAAAGTCCTTGTTTTGTTTGAAGTTACTAATAAAATGATCATTTTATCTGTTTAATCTATTAGCGAAACTAAACAGAAGTATACTGGATGATAAAACATGTTACGAAACTACTTACAGCTTTACCCCAAGCAAGAGTTGATATAAAATGCAAGATACGACGATTTTATAATCTCGGTGATTTTTTTATTGAATGCTGAAATACGATACTTACGAGGTATACAAAATATTCGCTGTTATGAAGTATAGTTAGTAAATTTAAATTTGTCACTAAAATTAAACAAAAGTAGTCCAATATGACGAACATATGATGACGCTAATTTTTATTAATTTATAATCGTTAAATGAAAATCAGATAATAAATGTACTTTGATAGGTCTTAGTTTCAATTAATCCAATGATATGGGTAAATATTGTGATATTTGTTTTACAGGCCAAAAATGTTAAAATAAGCCATGATTAATATACTGCAGTACATTAAGTTTTTGTAATTTTTATCGCTCACATTGTATCAGCCATTTTTAATTTTGCAAATCGAATATCGTAATAACGAGTAACAGCTTTCAAACATGAGTAGTTTCATATGAACTTAATGGCGTGAGTGTTTATTCCGTGTTTGTGTATATATATATATATATATATACAGGGTGATCCAAAAGTCCCGGAACAGCAAAATATCTCAGCGGAAGTGCATTTTCGGGGAAAATGTTTTAGACAAAAGTTTAAGGATTTTTCCCTGGCTATTTAATGGCGATATTGAATTTGACCTTGAACATGACCTTGAAGGTTATTTCAAGGTCAAGTTAATTTTTTTAAATGGGAACCCCTATTTTTTTTCACGGATTCGGAAAGAGCACAAAATTTTACGTCCGAATATGCTATGGCCGTTTTTTTCGGCAAGGTCATTTCAAGGTGAAACTTAAAACTCCCGTGACGGCGAAATATCTCAGAGGGTGTGCATTTCTTTGGAAATTGTTTCAGACAAAAGTTTAAGGATTTTTCCCGGGCTATTTAATGGTAGCACAGAATTTGACCTTGAACATAACCTTCAAGGTTATTTCAAGGTCAAGTTTGTTTTTTTTTAATGGAAACTGCTATTTTTTTTCACGGATTCGGAGAGAGCACAAAATTTTACGTCCAATATGCTATGGCCGTTTTTTTCGGCAATGTCATTTCAAGGCCAAACTTAAAACTCCCGGAACAGCGAATTAACTCAGCAAGAGGTCATTTTCGGGTAAAATGTTTCAGACAAATGTTTCAGGATTTTTTCCGGGATATTTAATGCTAGCATAAAATTTGACCTTGAAAATTACCTTGAAGATTATTCTCAGGTCAAGATTATTTTTTTTTTAATGGGAACCCCGTTTCATTTTCTTAACGAAGTTATGAGGATCTTCCGGTATTGAGAGTGGTTAAATTCATTTTGTTCAGTCGATGCTATCACTGGACGATCTGCTCTAGGGAGATCCTTTACAGTGCCGTAAACTTCGAAACAATTTATTGTTCTGCCAAAAGTCGATTTAGGAATCAGTTCCTGTCCCTCGCTTGTCCTCTAATTTTGTAAATAGAATAATAAACTGTTTAAAAAAGTGTATACATACATCTTACGCAACACCTGTGCAAAGTGAACTTGGGCGCGCGAACAGCGACAGAGAGCACGAGTCACCAGCGAAGTAAATAAACAACATACATTCACATTGAATTTATACATACGTGTACAGTCTTATAAGGTTACATTTTGGTCTTAACTTTATCGTTTTGTGAGATACATGGATTTCCTATCTAAACGCCTTTCCTATCTAAACGTATTAAGCATCATTTCAGTAACAAAATACATACGTATATTTCGTACAAAGAGCAATGGCTGCGCTAAGTGAACGAGAAAGAATAACCATTCTCATGATGAGAGGCTGGGGTGATAACCAGCGATCTTTAGAGAATGTGCGAACCTTATTTAACGCATCATTTAGAGAGGGACGAGAACCGATTTCTAAATCTACTGTTAGCAGAACAATAAATCGTTTTGAAGTTCACGGTACTGTGAAGGATCTCCCAAGAGCAGGTCGTCCAGTAACAGCATCAACTGAAGAAAATGAGTTGAATGTCGCGCTGTCAATAACGGAAGATCCTCATACTTCCATCAGGAATGTTAAACAGCAGCACGACTTATGTTACGGTACAGTACAACGGATCTTAACTAAAAACTTAAAATTTCACCCATACAAAGTTAGACTCGTACAACAATTGAATGAAGACGATCCTGATAGACGCCTACAGTTTGCGGAATTAATGATGAATCGAATAGATGCTGATGCCGGTTTCTTGAATCGCATCGTATTTTCTGATGAAGCTACATTCTTCTTAAATGGGGCAATCAATAGACATAACATGTCTTATTGGAGTGAAACCAATCCTAATTGGATGGTCGATAGTCGTTCTACTCAATATCCTGAAAAAGTAAACGTATGGGCAGGTATTATAAACAATGCGGTAGTTGGGCCCTTCTTCATCGAGGGTACCCTTACTGGTCAAAAATACCACGATATGTTGAGGGATGACATCATCCCTGCTATTCAGGTTATTGTAGGCGAGGATTTCGATCAGACTTGGTTTCAGCAAGATGGTGCAGCACCCCATTATGCAACAGATGTTCGCAATTATTTGAGTGATGTATTCGCAGAACGGTGGATAGGTCGAAGGGGTGTAATAGAATGGCCACCAAGATTTCCGGATCTTACGCCCCTTGACTATTTTCTATGGGGTTATCTCAAAGATAGAGTGTATCGAACGAAACCGGTGAATATTGAGGAAGTAAAACAACGAATACGGGATGAGATCGCGGCTATAGAACCAGATATGATTAAAAAAGTCGTATCGACTTTTTATAATCGCTCGGGATATTGCCAAGAAGTTCATGGCAATCACTTTGAGCATAAGCTTTAGTAAGATACATAATTTCATCAAAATCTTAGTATACCCATCTTGCCTTAACTGTCTGGGGACACCCACACACACACACACACGCACACGCACACGCACACGCACAGGTGACGGCGAGGGGAACCACCTGAACAAAGCACCCCGAAGAGGTGTAAACCCGACCGTGCTACCTCCACGCGGTACATCTTGGGTAATGCTAAAGCCGGCGGTAGCATTGGAAACAATGTAAAAATGTTACCCATACATACGGTATTTATAAACGTATCGGATGTAAAAAAAAAGTGTATATTTTTATCCGGGAACAATGATAATGCATTGCACTCTGGAAACTCTGGAAACATTACGAAAATAAAACGGGGTTCCAATTAAAAAAAAATAGTCTTGAGCTTAGAATAAGCCTCAAGGTAATTTTCAAGGTTAAATTCAATGGTGCCTCTTGCTGAGTTAATTCGCTGTTCCGGGAGTTTTAAGTTTGGCCTTGAAATGACATTGCCGAAAAAAACGGCCATAGCATATTTGGACGTAAAATTTTGTGCTCTCTCCGAATCCGTGAAAAAAAATAGCAGTTTCCATTAAAAAAAAACAAACTTGACCTTGAAATAACCTTGAAGGTTATGTTCAAGGTCAAATTCTGTGCTACCATTAAATAGCCCGGGAAAAATCCTTAAACTTTTGTCTGAAACAATTTCCAAAGAAATGCACACCCTCTGAGATATTTCGCCGTCACGGGAGTTTTAAGTTTCACCTTGAAATGACCTTGCCGAAAAAAACGGCCATAGCATATTCGGACGTAAAATTTTGTGCTCTTTCCGAATCCGTGAAAAAAAATAGGGGTTCCCATTTAAAAAAATTAACTTGACCTTGAAATAACCTTCAAGGTCATGTTCAAGGTCAAATTCAATATCGCCATTAAATAGCCAGGGAAAAATCCTGAAACTTTTGTCTGAAACATTTTCCTCGAAAATGCACTCCCGCTGAGATATTTTGCTGTTCCGGGACTTTTGGATCACCCTGTATATATATATATATATATATATATATATATATATATATATATATATATATATATATATATATATACGTTATACGATACCAACATTTTTTAAAGGTTATAGTGATTTGCATTGGAAAACATAAATGTTTTTGCAATCTTGAACAAATTTGTGCATATTTTATCGAAACCCAGAAAAATTACCCGTATTAAAAATCGTCATTTTGGCTTTAGGAGACATTTAAATGCAATTGTGACTACGCCAATGAAAAGAATATCTTCGAAGATAGTAGACTAGGTCACTTTCATGTCAATATTAACCCAGTTTCCTGTTCAGAACGAATATCGAAAATCAACAAAAATATGTATCTCTGGGACTTACTGGGTTAATAATGATGGAGTGAATATGGTAAAAAACGTAATTTAAGACACTGAGGAGTTCAATTTGGGGACAAAAAAACTTCTATGATCACCTATAATTGACTTTGTAATTCCAACTTTTAGAAGAAAAATTAAAAAAGTAATTTTATTTTAATAGGGTGATTAGTCTATATGTAGTGACTGCAGTTTTTGCCGAAAAATCTGTTACTGCCCAGTTCATGTACGCTTTCTCACGAGCTCATATTTTACAAAAAATGTCATAGCATCTAAAAACTAAATAATTATAAAATGTAATATTCGTTAGTAGATCGTGTTACATTATTTCCTCATAAATTAGAAGTTAGAACATATGATTTGTAAATCATTACTGACTTAAAATTCAAGATTACAAATTCTCTCTAGATCGAACCGAATCCGTAACAATTTATTGAAAGATTAGGAAAAGCATTTTTTAAAAAATGAGGTCAATGCTCTAGACAATCAGTGTATTGAATCCCTCCACCTCTTCACTCATTTTTTTTCGGAAATTGAAAAAGAATTTAAAAAATCGTACAAAATTTACAGCATCATGAGAATTTATTTGTGCAAAAATGTTATCTTCTTTGTTGGCTAAAGGCATTTCCAATTTTATATTTGTACTTTTAAAGTACGAAATGAACAAAAATGCCATTTATAAGGGGACAAATATTTAGTAAATGTAACTAAATGGTGAGTTACCTAAATCTTGAGTAGTTTTTAACTTATATTACGATAATTTGACTATAATTTACTATAGTATGTTTAATTTACTAAAACATTTAAAAATGAATTATGATGCCATGAATTTGAATTAAATATTTCGAATTTTATGTACGATTAATGATATCGTGCTAATATAAACTAACAAAGAACTGTCTAGTCGTGCATTATCAAAAATAACCATAATTAACTTTATTCCTCTACGAGCTTGTCTAATTTATTGCTTTGCTTTGTAAAGACAGTTTTTCTTCCGTGGTTTACAATCTTCTTCTTTTTATAAAATCGATAGAGAAAAAAGCAGCTATGTTTTATAAATCTACAATAGAAATAATATTGAATTGACCATTCGTTGTGCAACTTCAGTAAAATGATGCCTTTTTTTAATTATCTATGAAAACTGCATTTTTCTGTATTGAAGTGTTTTTGGTGATTTACAAACCAATTTTTACGGCAATTGCACTTTGTTTTCTTAGTTCTTTGTTTAAAGTTTCATTTTTGTAAAGACAATACAAAATGCGTAAAATTAAAGCACTCCAGCATAAAGCTACAATTTTCCAAGTCTTACATTTTGCCATTTGCAAGTTTACGCCAGTCAACTGGAAACCATTGAAAGATTGTCGATAAAGACAGCTTGGCAAGGAGTGCTTAAAAATGCACAATATGTGCAATATTCAATAACACGATGGCGATCGTTAAAAAAAAATTTTAAATTATCTATTACATTCGTTATCGACTAAAATGTTTATCATGCTCCTGCGCTTATAACGGAAAATAACGTAATTTATTCGGGGTTTTAAAGCTTTCTTGAGTAGGGTCGATCCAGGCTTAGTCAAATTATTTCTATGTTAGAATGAAATATTTGGCATATATTCTAAATATCAATGGGGACGTAAAATACGAAATATTGGTAAATAACCATTTTTATGCCATAATAAATGTTTAAATAAGGGTTCTGGTTAAAAATCATGAATATCATTAATAAAAGTTATTGATAAAGAAATATAATGACACGAATTATGTAGATTTGATATTCAACAATAAACATAGTTAGGTGTTTTATCGTTTATGAACAATATGTATGTTATTTATGTAACATTATTACGTATCTGAGATAACGATGCATATCATACATCATTTAGAATTTTGAATATGATGTTAAAAATGTTTATATTATAAATATTAGTATAATATGAAAGTCGCTTGTTCCTTCCTTTCAGTTTTATAAATATGCATTTATCTTTATACACAACACTAGACAGGTATTTTTATTTATATTGTCCACAGAACTATCATTGTATTTTTTTTAAATGAAAATGAAGTTTGGCATCAGTGAGCGTGATATCGCCCGAGGGACTTGTTTCATGACAACTTGTATATTGCCAACAGTAAAACTGGACCGTAGGCACGTTTGCATCGATTTTTTTTTAACTCGGTGCTTTACAATTTGGCCGTTTTACCCGTGTTCTTTTATCACCGAAATGTAAAAATAAATACGATCATTTATATACGACGGATATTTGTGTTTCCAAAAGATTTACATACGCAGTGTGATGTTGTTTAATATCCATATTAATGACCCTCAATTGTTTTATGGTTTTGAACGTGAAAGCTGTCGTCGCTATTAAAATCCAATTTATTAAAAATTACGGGTAAGCCAATACAGGAGTGAAGTATCGTAATTCAATTTCGCATTCAGCGAGGGTTCTCCCTAAACCGGCACTCAAAATGTCATAAAGTTGTGATTTGTCATATTTTATACCCTCTGCGGAGCATTATTTATTCGTGTAATATGAACGTGAGTTTGACGAATCGCTCCATTAAATTTCGCGCTCAGTTCTGCCCGGAAAATACGACGTGACAGTAGATGGTTGTCCATTTACGCAACTGCACTGGGGAAGGGGGATTTCGCGGATGGACCGAATTCCCCTTTCTGCTTGATTAAGCGGATCGCAGAAAACAAACAGTTTTTATTGTTTCGTAAAGAAGAAAGCGGAAAGAGGTCGTAAACGGACACGCGGCCGCATTTCGCATTCGTCCGACACCATCTGCTCCCGGCTCTTAAAACGATTCGCGAAGCACGTACCCGTTTCACGGACGTCGCCCCTTATAACAATGGCGGTCTTCGACGCGATCAGCCGATAAATTCGTCCATCCCCTCATCCCGTTCCGTTTCGCTATTCCCTGTTCGACCTGCGGTCCATTTCCTTATCACCCGCCCCCATAATTTACCAGGTGAATTTGTTGAATGGAAAGGAATCTGCGCTTCGGAGACTAGGAATAAGTTAGCATCCTATTTCTTGTTTCACTTGGATCTTAGTGGGATATATGTGCAATTTAAAATTGAACGAAAAAAACGGGAAATATCCTCGAGACGCGCCTGGACCATTTTTCAATAACGCCCGGGTATCTTGTCATGCAAGCCTGACGCCCTGCATCGCCGGTGTACATAAGTTGATCGATGGTTACCTTGAACAGATATCGGCGAGTCACGCGTATCGCGAAAAATTTTCCGAATGAAACTAACCCGGTGGCGTCGGGATAACATGTAATGCTCATCCATCAATTATTGCATAATTATTCCCCTGTTGTTTTTTTCGCAATTATAACATTTCAAGGGAAGCGCGATCCATCATTTAAAAGCTTTTACGTCACGACAGTGGCCGAGCTCGATATATTCATAGGGATGTAGGACTGAATTTCAGATGAGTAATGTAACCGGTTGGAACCGCGCTGAAACGAAAATTCTGAAATTTCACTGCAGATCGACGCTCAAAGGGTCTTTTTGCGCGTGTCCCAGCTATTGAAGTTAATTGAGAGCGTTAAGGATTACACCATGCGGGATTAATTACTGTTGCCTCCATACATTTATTATGATAATTCTTGAAAAATGAAACGGCGATAACTACCCATTGTTCAATTTCAATAATTGAACGACATTATCGAAATGTCAATCATAAACGTCATAGTAGAATCGAAAATGTCAGGCGGAGAACAAATCATCCAAGATGCGTATATGTTGTATTATATTTCAAAACAGAATTAAACCTTCCTGTATTATTGTGGCTGACACGTGATGACGGTTTCTACTTAGAGTTGGTAATACAATCCATTTTCTACTGATAGGCTGGATAATGTTATACGTATGAAATTAAAAAGGATGAAAACGAACAATTTAAAACAAAATGAGTGGTTTACGATAAAGCGAAATGAGGAAGGATGTCTGCTCAATTACAACCTTTTCTACTTGTATATTAACCCATTAACGTCCAAACGACACTTTTTTTGCTTCAATTTCAATCGAGCATTTCGTGTCAAAATCGAAGTTCACAAAAATTAAGAGGTACATTTTCTACTATTTTCGAGGTCGCTCTTCAAGATTCCGAGGTCAAAATTGAGTTTCAACCATAAGGAATTCCAATATGGCGTAGAATTTTAAACAAATTTAAAAACAAATTGGGATAAATTTATACTTATCATTTTTTTTCGATCTATTACAATATTGCGATTCTATTACAACTGTGCACAGAGGTGCATAAAATATTTGAATTTTATGGAAAAATTTTACTTTTATACCTCACATCATTCTGACGACCTCAAAATGGCGTCAACAATGAAAATTTGTTTGAAAAATTTTTGGACGTCCTTAATAAAAAAGCTCGTAAACTATGAGCTTTTCAAAAAAATTCTAAGAATGAAAAGTTCTTAAAATTCACAGGAAAATACAGTAGAATTTTTTTATGACATTTTGAGAATTTCCTTTTCAACATTTTTTAAAACTTTTTAATTTATTTACGAAAAATTACGAAAAAATTGTATATTGTATTCTGTGATGAATTCTGAGAGTTTTTTGTTACTTGGAAATTTTTCCAAAAGTTAATAGTTTAAGAGGAATTCATCACTCTGTCAGAGTGAGTGTATTCGAAACTGTGATTTTACTTCTGAAAGAAAAAATTAATTTAATGGATGTTTTCATGGCTTTTCATTATGACAAACCGGAATTGAGTTCGTCATGTGAAAGAAAATATCAAAAAACTAACGGTCTAATATACAAAACAGAAATACGTTTCCTTAAGAGAGCAAAGTTCCAAAAGACCGAACATATCAATTTTTTTGAAGTTATTGTTGGAGACATTCTCTATCAGTCTTTAAAAGAAATTCTTGCAACAAGGAATTAAGAAAGTGATGACAGGCATATCGAAACCGTCATTCTGAATTTCGTGAACGTTATCGTGCTAAAGTTTTTTTAAATTTCGTCAATAAAGAGTTTAGAAAAAAACAATCATTTTGGAGTATTTGTTTATTTATATAATTTAAGGAATAAACAGTTATGCCTTATGAGTCATTTTCATACGTCATTTAACTATTTTTCGTCCCTAAACTGCCAGAAAATAGCAAAAGGATTCAGAATTAACAAAAAAAGTTAACTTTCACCGGAAATGATCCACCGGAGACAAATTCCAGTAGTGAATGATGAGAACTAAGACATAATGGAGAATTCGATTGTTTTATCATCTGGGAATGTTTAAAAAATCGTTGTCAAAGTCGCGGATTGTACATCGAAAAATGCTGGAAATCTAAGTAGTAACAGTTCGCACCTACTGCGAATAACACACAGTGCGGCCTATTACTACTGAAATTACTGCATTTTCCTATGTATAATCCGCCGCTTTAAAGTCGTTTTTTTAAACTTTTCCAGATGGAGATGAAATTTTCTATTAGGTGTTAGTTCTCATCATACTCTACCCGAATTTGTTTCGGAGGTTCCATCTCGAGGACAGAAATCATCTACACTCCTGGGCATCCTCCTTCATTGCCGAATATGCAAGTCTGACCATACACACCTATTTCTACTTGCGAAATCCTTCGCGTTCCTCCTACATTTTTCGCGTCTTTACTTATGACCTCGCGATAGTTTACCGAGTAATGTATCACATTTATGAATATTCTATCATTTCAGTTAATATAATGACAAAAGTACTTAAATTTGGTTCTTTTCTCGTAAGCTTTTCAAATTTAATAAATTGTCTTTTCCAACAAAGGTTGCAAAAAGGATAGCAAACAATGATTAGTCTGTCAAAGGTAGCGAATAAAAAATAATGACAGGTTTGATCGAAACCGTTTTAGGCTAGGACCATTAATATTGCTTACATGATTGTCAGTACTTCATTGGCATTTTATTGGTAAACGTCAAGGCAGAAAATGACGAATGACGAATGCTCGTTACTAACAACCTGATGAATTACACAACGCCAACTCCCACCGTCCTCCATCCATAAGCGTCGGCGCAGTAACGGGGTTTACTACTTACGAAGTCACGTTCTTATACCCCGTACTACCGTGCTCTAAATATTCCAACAATGTAAAACTATATCGTTACATTGTCAAGCAGAGCGTCGCGTGTCGTCAGAATTTTAAGATCCAGCGTACTTTGATTAGCCTCCACGGAAAACGTGAACAAGGAACGCGAATATTTTCAAAAAATGTGATTATTTCAAATTTTTATTGCGGATAGTAGATTTTCACGGTAGTCTGAATATTCTGACTTGGTTGCCCTTTCGAACGACCTTGCATCTGCTACGTAAATGTCTCACGAATATGTACTGAATAAGATCATCCGGTTCGATCGCCTTTACGAGTCTTGAATGAAATTCTTATATCCGCATGTCGGCAAAATATCGACATATCAATTTGAACAAATTCCGCCAGTGTTCTGTTTTCGTTTGGTTACGTAGCTTTACGTCCCTTACCTTCATTGGATATCATTTTCTTTCTTTCGTGCTGTCGGCCTTACTTTACATCTGATGCAGGGATTTCACATTTGATTTTTTTTCATCAAATCCCAAAATGTTCCGCGGGATTATCGGACGAAATACATTTTCTTGAATTTCCCTTTCTTCCATAAAGGCTAAATGCGAATTCACGGAACGACGACTATTGTAAGTTTCAAACCTCGCCTCTTTTCCTTTGGCTTAAAATTATTGAAATGATTGTGTTGGTATTCATAGCAGCAGAAATGCATTTTTGTCCAGTCGGTGTACCGTGAATGGGTATAAACTCGGAGGGTCCGAGAGGATAAAAATAATTTTTTGGTTTTTG
The DNA here is from genome assembly GCA_030407085.1 of Trichopria drosophilae. NCBI lineage: Eukaryota > Metazoa > Arthropoda > Insecta > Hymenoptera > Diapriidae > Trichopria > Trichopria drosophilae. The sequence continues at coordinate 42,292,772 of CM059584.1, forward strand.
AATTTCAAAACTTGGTACATACATGTACGTGACGTTTGTGCTGCATACATCACGATCGCCGTATTACCTTGCCGGTTTGTATTTATCATTTCATTTTTGCGAAAGAATAAACTTTGCTGTTTACTTTTTTGACGTTTTGACAATTATTCGTCTAAAATGTAATATCAGGAAAGTATTTTTGTAAATTAATAATAATTTATTCCGTAATTGTGTGTGGTTATATTTTAAAAAATGCGCATTTACATTGATGTGCATTGTCCAACGAGATAATTCAATACCCACAATCAAATTATGCATTTTGAACAATATCAAATGACGTCAAAGGTTGCAGTTGCGTGCGAAATACAAATCGAAATGTACGAATGTTTTAAAATCATGGAGCGTTATGCATTATTGCAAACAGAAAACAAGTGGTTGTGGAATTTAAAAAAATGTATGGGCAAATCCATAAAACTTTTACGCTTTAAGAAAAAAATTTTATTTTTCGCTGGCACACATTTAATATCAAGCCCATTCCTAAACATATAAAATGTAGAAAAAACGGAACGTAACGACTTGTAAAGAATTGTTCCAACACACGGACATAAAATTATATCTTCGGACCAAACATATTTCTTTATGAGGAAAACAGTTGAAATTTGTTACTCGGGGTATTTTAAGTTACTGATCAGGAATCCTTCAACATATATTCTGAATTCAAGATGGCGAATTCAGTATGGCAGACCGAATTTGTAAGAAGTCGGACTGAATACGTAAAAAGACATTGGAACAAGTTCAAATTGGGTACTCACTGGTTTTCCTGATCTTGGATGGCACATTCGGTACTAAATTTTGTAAATTCTAGATGAAAGACTTCGACCGAGTTTATAAATAGATATAACCATTACTGTAAATACACAGTATGCAGCACAGTACGAGTTGGTACATCGAGTTAAAATTATCTCAACATTATCAACTTGTTTTAATACAATGTAGACGACGTAAATTAGGAAACGAATTGTCAGTAACTTATCTTTGCAAGGTTATCGAATTTTTGCTTGACTTTAGGTTTATATTATAAAAATGTTAGCAGTTAATAGTATTTTTTTATCCCTAGGGCGCAAAATCGCATTTTGCGGCCCACTGCGACAAACAAATTATTTAAATCGATTTAAGACCTTGTATTCCTGACTATACTGAAAAATGTAAAATTGAGATCTCGTAAATTGTCATTAGTACTTATCAATTTTTTACAAAAAGTGATGAAGCAAAGGAAAAGAAAGACAAAACCTAACTTGAGTTATTGTTAAGTTTGTAAATACATTAACTAATTTGTTATATTCATTATAATGACATTAAATTTTTATAAATACGCACTTATAACTTATATTTAAAATGTTAACACATATTTAATCTGCCACCTTTAACTTTTTTAAACCTTTATTTAAGTAAATGGAGGTAATCTGAGGGTTTTTCACCTAATTCAAGTTACGCAAAGTCACATTTTCATTATTTCTGGAGCAAAACTTCAAAAATTCGGAATGACAAAGCTCCGAATTAATGTAGGCGCCACGAATAGTGATGTGGCCTATTATATATCCCTAAATTAAGTTGATTCTTATGTATTTTGGGCCCTTGAATCCGAATTTTTTGGGTAGAATGCCTGAAAGTGGTGCAGTTGATTGTTCTTAACAAATTTTGTTAACAATTTAAAAATTTCAATTTTTCAGTCCGAAAGAATTTTGTTAGATTCTTTGGGTCATTGTGGACAGGAGATGTCTCTTGCGAATTTCTAAAAAAATGCATATTTTCGGAGATAAAAACTGCCGAAAAAAATTCCAGTTTGCCATATTCAACATGTTATTAATAAAAAACAGTTCCATGAAATTTAATAACAAATCAACTGCACCACTTTCAGGCATTTTACAAAAAAAAAAAATCGGATTCAGGGCGCCTATATTAATTAGGAGCTTTGTCATTTGGAACTTTGTATCTTACGGATAATTTACGTTCGGAATTTTAAACCTTCGGATTTATTCACTTTCGGATGATTGGCATTAGGAATTATTAAAATTCGGAAAATAGTACCTTCGGATAAATGTATTTTCGGAATTTTAATTCCCCCCCCCCCCGGCCCCGGCAGATTGAAGTAACTTTTTAGAAATTCGATCCGCCATGTTGTATTCACCATCTTGAATTTTGAATATTTATCAACGGATTGATGATCAGTTACCAATAAAACCCCTTCGTAACAAATTTAACAATTCCGTGTAAAGAATAACATTTTCGCTCAAAGAGATAATTTCATGTCATGTTTTACCCCTGAACATCGTATTGTATTTCTGGAACAAGTTCAGAATATTATGATGACCCATAAAACAATAAATTACGCCAATAATCGAGACATATAATTGTGTATAGTTCGTGTGCGAGACAAAAGTGTCATTTTTACAGTTACGCACGAAGGCTGCAGGTTGTAATAGGCACAGAATTGAGGTGAGACCTGGCACACCTTATTTCTTGAAATATGTCACTTATTATATCATAAATTAAAAGTTCCCAAAGTACGGAGCCATAATGTTGTTTGTTCCAAAAGTTACAGTTAAAAATTAATGAAATCAATTTTTCATAAAATCACTGCACGCGACTTTGGACACATGTCATTCTTATTAAGATATAAGCACACCTATTTTTCAAGTATCTTTGGTTTTTATAAAGTGCAATTAATTAACCACATGATTTTCAAAGGAAAAGTATACATTCCAAAAGTTACAGAACAAAATATTAAAGAAAATACGATTTGTACGCAGTAGGTTTATGCAAATTTTATGAGTTTTCGTGTTTCCTATGGGTTTTTAATCAACTATCATTCAAAACAAACAACTGTACATTGAAAAGCATATCCTTTTTAACAAATAGCAACGTTTTATAAATAGTTTTGTACACCTTATTTAAGTGAATCTTACAATATCATAAAAGTCAAAAGTTCTGTGGCTGCGTGGTGTATATTTGCCCATATATGCTGTCAAACCAAGAAATTCTCGATAATTATTAATTATGTAGTTTCTTTTTTTTAATACAGCAGTATTACAGAAATAAAAAGGATGTCCTGTTTCAGTAAGATATGTTATACCAGTATGATTTAGTGGTCTGTGAAATTCGTGCTCATGTATTTTTTTTTAATGATAACTGACTAGTTTCACCGAAGTATACTTTGTTTCAATGGTAACAAACATTTTTGATATAATTTAACTTTGCTGCATAAGGGGTAAACATTTGTAATTGTTGTTTACATTTATAATTAGAGACAATTATACAATTTTTTGTCATCTTGTTAAAAATTGGTTCTTTGATAAAATTCATTACGAAACGACGGAAATATTGGCGCATAAACAGAACTATCATTTTACTTGTGAATGTTTGCCAAAAATGTGTCAGAAGCATATAATAAACAACAATAAATGATTTAACTGAAATTTTGTAAATATTTTTACCGTGAAACAATTTTCTTAATGTTGTGTGTACAATTTCGCCGTTTTCATCCCACAGAAATGGGTTTTAAAAAATCGAGCAAGGCGCGTGTATATATTTCGTGCAAGAAAAAATAAAAAAAAGGGACTCCATGGCGAGCGTTTGTATCGGGGAATCGATGTTCACCGTGCGAAACCACAGGTCCATTGTATTACGTAGCGGTATTTATAAAGACGGGCAGAGAAGGAAGATGCTGCCTTTCTTCCGGGAGGCAGGGTGTGTTTCTTCTTCCGTAAAACGAGAATGTCTAACCGTGAATTTATTGGCTAGCGTGCTTCACTACACTCGTATCAACCTAGACGTTATTAACAGGGGCATTGTTACGCGCCTGCAATTTTGAATGCTCCGGCACAAATTATCGCCCGCGCAACACGCTCGGCTGAATAGGCATTGACAATGCCTCGGATTTCGCGTGGTGGACCAAAAAGCTAATCGTATAATAATCGATTCACTTTGTGCCGCGGCATCGCCACGATACGCCTCCGTATTTTTTATACGGTTTATCAGTGGAAGCAGTCGGAATTAACATTTGCACGATTTTAATTCGGCGTCGGGCGGCATTTAATTCCTATTGTGCACTTTGGAAAGTTACGCGGCGGCTATTCTGTCGCCGCCCATTGTCTGCGGTTCAAGTTAAACCCAAATTCACCGCGTTGGTGGCTTAATTGTTGCTGAATCATTAACAGTGTTTGCCGGGAAGTTCTGCCCCGGTGACGTTGCGATTCTTCGATTAGCAATTACACAAGTCGATTAAAAGTTTTAGCACGATGTCGTTCCGATCAATTTTTAACCGGTACGAGGGCGCGCGTTAATCGCACGGAATACACGCATCCGTGTCGTGTTATTTTTGTTTTATTTTATATTCGGGGCAGTTGGTTTATAGGGATTTGTTACAATATTCCAGGTCGAATTATTCCGGTAAAGCCAGAAGAATTTCGCTCTTAATCCGTTTTGACGACCTATATCGAACGTTTTTATACTTTTCTGTTATGCTTTTGTCTATTATAAATATTGTTTACGTGAGCCATTCTTCGTCAAATCGACGTCACATTTTGTTAAAAATTGCAAAACTTAGTACTTGGCATACATGTGAACATGGTAAAGGGATTTTTTTAAATTCCGAATATTTTCAAAATGGCGGCCATATGAAATTTTCACAAATTTTGTTTTCGAAAAATTATAGCTCGGCGGCATTTTATCGAAATTTGATAAAATTTGGTACACTATAGTAAAAAAGTCTGAACTTTTCGTAAAAAAAATATTTATAATTAAATATAATAATAATAAACGCATGAAAAAACAAGTTTTTGTTTTTTTAGCAATTTTTAACCACCGTACATCCTTTTTATTTTTTGTAAATATTGTTATTTTATGGCAAATTTTATCGAATATTTTAGTCAGATTTTTAATTCGTGGTATGTGTTTTAGTTTTCCAGTTATGAATTTTTTATGTTGAACATCCCCGAAACTCGAGCTATTGGAAATGTAACTGCTGCCGCCTTTTTCGACTCGCCATTCTGTTTCTATTTATTTTGTTCTTGGTTGATTATGAATTTCGTGAAACTATGAGTTCAAACTAGACCAAAAATTATCACAATACAATTGCGTTTAACAACTTTGCATACCCCAATGGTCAGGCGCCCGATAATTAGCAAAATTGTATAGTGATCATTTTTTGTCTAATATATTATTGGTTGTGTTTATATGTGAATTTTGAACTCATAGTTTCACGAAATTCATGGTTGAATCTTAAAAAAAGTTTTTATCAAATATAAATTACCAAGAACAAAATAAATACAAACATAATAGTGGATCGAAAAAGGCGGTTGCAGTTACATTTCCAATAAGCGCACCCCCGAGTTTCGGGGATGTTCAACTTAAAAAATTCATAATTCAAAAACTAAAAGACATACCATGAATTAAAAATCTGAATAAAATATTACATAAAATTTGCCATAAAATAACAATATTTAAAAAAAAATAAAAAGGGTGCACGGTGGTTAAAAATCGTTAAAAAACAAAAAATTGTTTTTTTCATGAGTTTTTTTTTCGAAAAGTTCAGACTTTTTTACTATAGTGTACCAAATTTTATCCATTTCCAGTAAACTGCCGCCGAGCTATAATTTTGTTTGTGAAAATTTCATATGGCCGCCATTTTGAAAATATTTGTTACCACATCCACATGTATGCTAAGTAGCAACTTTTCTACAATATTCAACAAAATCGGAGATGTGATGTCAGATCGCGATCGATTTGACGAAGAATGACTCATATATACACAGATTTTCTATTGGAATTTTTCGTAAAAAATGGATTTACTGCTTTGGTGTTGGGGAATAGATATGCAAATATTATGAACACTCTGAAAATATATTTATCTGCACTGAGAACAATATTTTTCTAAAAAATAATCATACTGCGTTGAATGGGCAGATTTTACGACTTTATTAAAATCGGATTTTACGGCTTTAGTACCAAAAAGTACTATTACGTGTACAATCTTTACTAGCTGAACAATCATACCATTTTTTAAAACCATTAAATTCTGCGTAATGAATTGATTGACAACAATAAATTCCTTTAACTTAATGAATGTATTGGAAGCTAAGTTCATGCATCTTCATTAAATTCCATTTTCGACAGTGTACTCTGTAAAGTCATTGCAGTGAAAATGAACTCTTTATGGAGTGGAAATGGAGCTACTGTAGAGAATATGCGAAATATCAATTTTCAAGAGGGATTTCCACTCTGTGTAGATTTAGTTTTGAATACATAACGAGTGAAATATCAATCAAAGAAGAATTCAGAGTATTTCTTTAAAATATTATAATTTTTTTTTGCAGGCTTTTTAATTTTGTAACTAGAATTTATTATACTTTTGTAGTGCTCACATCTGTTTCAAGCAATATTTGTTATCATAATTTACTACAAAATGAATTTTTCTGTAACTTTAAACTGTTTAAAATTTGTCAACTTTTCTTTCGCATTGAGAGATATTTTATAACGAAAATATTACATTTTACGAAAGTTAACGAGTTACAAATTATACAACGTTCACTATATGTCATGCTTCACACTGTTTAAAGCTTCCCCGAAGCATGTCGACACTTGTTGGGATAGACTTGTTGCTCGTCGTAAAAGTGTGAAAGAATGTAAACATTTTTTATCTTTAAATCTGTCATTATAGTTAAAAAATTGTAGATGCCAATAAGAATTTTATTCAGTGCTGATTATATAGTCCGAAATGCAATTCTGTTTGAAGTTTAGTTTGTCCATATTGGTACAATTGTTTTGGTAATGCTCATGATAAAAAATATAAAACAATAAACATATCGATTAGGTTGTGTATACTTGAAATAATTGGAAGAAATTACTGTAGGTTAGGTTTGAGTAAGACGTACTGCTAACATAAACAGGTGGAACTATATCAACGTGTCTTATTATCCAACTTTCTCAACGAATAAAATTTTTTTAATTTAAATTGGTTCACACAATGTTTTGAAATAATTCCGTCTCGTAATGCCAAATATTGCATCGTAAAATATTAAAATACCGCTATTTCTAGAGGATGTCTATTTCATGGACGTGCCTTGTGTAGGTTCATGCGAAGAAGACAGTGTTCAGAGCGCGATTTTACGTTAACGCTTAAAATTTTGACGCTTCCGACATTTCAGACTGGATGAAGTAGACGTAGACGCGAAACGTCACATCTCCATGCCCTCAGGTTCTTACTGCATCAAAGTAGAGAGTTTAGAGTGCAATTTATCTCGGAAAAATTAAAAATTTATTTATGCCATTATGCTATTAAATAGTTGAGGTAACAGTAGCAATATTTTTAATATTAAATTTACAAAATATGTTAAACGAAACTGTAAAGCATTTCGTAGAATGGTTACTGAAAAATATATAATTTGTACTGAACCACTGTGGCATGTGACATTGAGGATAACTGGGGATTAACAGTTAGTAAATATTCAAGGGGGTTGTTTGCTTGTAAGTTAATGTATTGTTGCAAAATCAAAGTTTCCCTGCGAAGTCAACTTTAAGGACTTAGTTTAAGGTTCGATGAGATACGAGAGTTTACGAGTTTACACGAGGAAATTAGAAAGTTCGAAACAGGGGAGGTAGAATGACGTGCATATTAGATAATTAAACGACATGCAACGAGGAACATGTTAAAAAACTTTTAGTTTTTGTGAAACGTACGTTATTAATAAAGTAATATATATTAATAATAATATAGTGTTTTATTTCACATGCAGCATAACAAAAAATAACTAAAGATTTTTCAAATCAGGTGCACACATTGGATCTAATTAATACATGCCAATTGCCAATTTCTATTAATTTCATTTAAACAATAACATTGTGTTCTGGTTCGCAGTTTTGTTAATTTCATGTGATTTCATTTATGCTTCAGGAAGAGGAATACCGTACATCTTTGGACCCGAAATACGCTCATCTTACCGATGATCTTCACGTTGAGATTACTGCCCTGGCACCACCAGCAGAGGCACATGCTCGTATTGCGTTCGCACTTGCCGAGGTCCGCAAGTACTTGATCCCGGATAACAATGACAATATCCGCCAAGAACAGATGCGAGAAATGGAATTGACCCTGGGTGATGAAGTGATCGAGGAAAGGAGACCAAACAACCGAGGTGGTGGCATCTTGAGATCGGCTCCTGTTGGCCGGCCAATGGGAAATATCGGTGGACCAGGTGGACCAAGTGGACCTGGCGGACTTCCTGGACCAGGAGGCATGCGAAACTCGCGAAGTAAGTCACAAGAATTTTGATTGCAAAATTAATTTTCGAAAAAGTACAAACAATGTGAATGATGTCTAAAAACTGTCAGGATTTTCATTAAAAAAAAAATATCAAAATAATTCTTGAAAATAATATCATTATCATTGAATAATTGGTAATGGTTATAGACAAATTAGATGAAAGATTCTGACCAGAAAAAAGTAGTAGAGTATTCTAGTTTTGAATAAATTAGTTTTATTCTTGACAGGCTATTAAAAAGTTACATTTAATAATAATATGACTTTTTTAATTACAGACATTCTTCCTCCTCCACCACCACAAGCTGCACGCGGACCAATTACGCGCCCAGTACCAGCTAAAACAAAGGTTTTCTCAATTTTGGACCGAGCTCGTGTGGCTATGGATCAATATGGGTGAGCATAGCAATCAAAATTTCATAAAGCGAACTTGTAACATATAAAAGTATCAAACATACTTCCAGAAAATTTTAGGAGTGATTTACGTTGATTTATTATCTAACAAATGTGTTTTCTTTAAAATTTCATAAAATTATTCTTCATAAACCTATTTTTATTTCAGCGGCAACCGTTATGCTGGAGCAGAACGTCATTACTCGTCATCAGCAGGGTAAGTCTTCTTTAATTTTTGTATGATTTTTCTGCAAATTGACTTGTTTAGAAATCATTTAAGATATATAAAAGTAGGCGTTTTATCGTAGAATTGTCCCAGATATTCAAAATGTTAAAGAACTGCAGGAAAATTTATTATTGTCAATCCGTACCACTTAATCACTGATTTTTTATACTCTGCAAAACCGGAATTACTTGGCAATAATTGCATCTGTTTGGTAGTCATTATTTTACTTTGAAAAATATTCATTTATTTGACATTTAGAAGTAGAATTCTAATGAATTATTTCAGCTATATTCAACGATGCAATTTGCGACGAAAATTAATTAAAACGGGAATTTTACGTCATTGCATTCTACCCGACAAAGTTAGATACCGCCATCAAAGGATGCATACAAATATTGTTTTTAACTAAATATTCGAAGTTTTCCGCTGCGCGCCATTGATTATACAGTATACGTATGACCATAATAATGCACTGAGCGTTCAATTAAAGCAGTAATATATAATAATCTTTCCTTAATTTAAACGCTGAAATGTCGTGAATTCTCGTCAGAATTGTACAATTTTTTAAATTATATTAATAAAATTCATATTTCTACAAAATAGCGTATATAGTAAAATGTTTTTGTTGAAAGTAACAAAATATATACCAACTTATAGCACAAATTGAACATTAAAAAAGAAATTTTAGAACATTTTACGATGGTTGTGATTTTTTTTATTAGTCCATTTTTATAATAAATCAAATTGTTAATTTTTGTAAAAATGAATTTAAAAAACATCACCTCCAGTACAAGTGAACACCGTTGAAAAGGTGCAGTAGGAATCGAACATCGAAAAGCGCATTTGGCTTGTTCGCATTATCACGAACTTGATTTATAATCAGGACTCGTGAAAGTTTTGTCCGAAATTTGCAAAAATGCATAAATTTGTAGAAACACATAGGAATAGGAAATTTAAAAAAAAATGCACCACTCCTGATTCGTTGCAATTAATCACAAGGACGGATGTTCGGAACTTAGAATTCGCTTTTTCCCGAGAACGAGGCCAAGCCGATTCCAATATCGGCTTACTTATGGCCGAAGGAGCAAGTTTTGAAAGAATCGCCCCCAAGTTGCCGTCTGATGTCTTTCCTTGCAAAAGCCCCCTTATCGCCCGTCGTATCCTCCACTCTCCTTTCCTCATTCCCCATGCCTCTTTTACCACCCACAACCTTGAAACTTTTGGCGAAACGACTTCCTTTATGAATCCATTTGTTTCGAAGGGACTCATTATGATACGAACGTCCGCACATGTAATGTGCTTTTTTCACGACGATCTGAGATACATTTTTTCTTTTATAAAACGAAATTGAGAAAAGGTCGAGTTGTAGAATTCTTAAAGGGTAACATGTAGTAATATCAAAGTCGATGCCGTCATAGTTTTTTTTTTTTTTATAATAACTGAAGGTGTTGTAATTTGACGACGAGAAATTTAAAATTATTCAGGAGTAACTGTGTTTTGCAATAAAAATATTGAGTATAATTAATGATGAGTAGCATCTTTGATTCAAATAAAAGAAATAAAATTTTAATTCAAACATTGAAACTCTTTTTTTCTGGTCGTTCAAGAGGGAAATAAAAATTTACGTCCGTGATACTAACATAATTTTTTTATTCAGTAGGTGTAAAAAATTGGCCTTTTTTCAATGATTTTCAACAATGATGCCTCGTAAAAATCCGTATCTTAGTACATTTTTTGCAAAAAAAAACATGGCTTTTTACATTTTCTTTTTTATTAAAACATTATTCTTCAAAATTTCGATTTTTTTATTTTTTGAAAAATCAAAAAGTGTATCAATTCATTGTGGTAAAATTTGAGAGCATTCTTTAACTCGTTCCAAAGTATTATTGTTCTTAGAAAATGTTCTGTTAAGTCGATAGTTTTCAAGAAAAAAATTTGTTAAGGTTTAAAAGAAATTTTGAGCTTCCAGGCGGCATTTTGGAAGACATCATTGGGAAGCCATCTTGAATTATAAATTGACGCACGGTACATTTGAATCCTCGGACGCGATATTTTCACCATAGACATGTTTCTTAACGCCATTTCGTGGTGAAAGTGTTGTTTTAATAACAAAAAAAATGTAAAAATCTATGTTTTTTAACAAAAAAACTTGTATAACTTTTTTGCGGTTCATTTGATCAAAATGTTATTAAAAGATTCTGAAAGAGGATGAAATTTTACATCAGAAACCGTGGAGATAACATTTTTCCAAAGGCGTTTGTACATAAATTACACCGGCCCACAACAAAATAAAACTGGTCTGTACTTTTGACCAGACCTACTAGTCTCTATGTATTTTGACGAGCTGAATCCGAATCTGAAAAATCTTTCTCTACTGTGTTTTTTGGTAATTTCATAATCTGAAATTGAATCTGTAGGCCATTTTGCGCGAAGTCTACACACATTTCGAGTAAATCATAAAAAATAGCAAAACATTGCGAAAAATCACATTATTTGGAAAAATTTTCCTGAGTATAATCATGTATGTATTTTTTCGTACATTAATGTTCCAAATGTGAAACTTAAGCCCATTTAGCCAAACATCCCGAAATTTCGATTAAATCGCAAAAAAATAGTGAAAAAAATTACAAAAATTGAATGAATGCAAAAATTTGGAAAATTTGTGTTTGACCCGGATCAAATGTGTTTATTATATATTATTATAATGAACTAATTCCGAATACGAAATCTGTTAGGCTCTATCTCTTACACCTATTACAAAATAGCGTCATAATAGCTAAATATGCCGAAAGTCATATTCATGTGCGTACGAAATTTTGGAGCATTTTACTTTTTCTAGATCAGATTGATTGTTGTTCTAATGTATTTTTACTTTAAGAATTCCAAACTAAAAACTGTTGAGCTCCATTATTACAAAATTTGACAAAATTGCAAATAATAAGAAATATGGATGTAAATTATTTAAAAACAAATTTTGCGGATTTGATTCATGCTTCCTTTTATATTTTTCTTGTGTAGAATTTCTCATGTAGCGAATTCTTTTTTCATCAAATGATCTATGATGATTTTTTCACTATTTTTTTGCGATTTAATCGAAATTTTGGGATGTTTGGCTAAATGGGCTTTAGTTTCATGCATTATTAAATTTATCTAAATTTTCCAGAATATAGTAATGTAAGTTTTCGCTATTTTTTGCGATTTGCTCGAAACTTGGGGGGGGGGGTGGGGGGTGCGGACTAAATGGACTTGAGATTCGGATTCTGCTCGTCAAAATAGATAGAGACTAGTAGGTCTGTTGAAAAATACAGACCACTTTTATTTTTTGTGTACTGGTGTTATCGGTGTGGAAAATGTGTGCCATCCCGTCCTTAAAGGGTTAAGTTGCATCCGTCACATTTCAGTCGCCATTTGGAATTTTAATATTATAATAAGTGATTCGTGATAAAAACCCCTATACGTAGAAAAATGATACAAAGTTCTAGGAATAAATATAACAAAATGTAGACCAGTTACAAAAATGTTCACAAACGTCGACGTAAAATAATATATATAAAAAAAAAGTAATGAATTATTTTTCATAATTCGATGTCCTTGACAATGGGGATATTTGTCATTTTTTAAACAGGAGTTGCGCGTTTATCTAACAAAAACTATACAGATTGCGGAAATTAATATTTTTTCACATTTATTACAGTGAAGAAATGTATCCATCATCCAGATACACAACATATGAATATGAAGATGAAGCTGCACCACACTCAACCCATGACTACTACGACGCAGTGGAGTATCCAGGTAAATAACATTCTCTATTCTGTTTTCTCTTTTCAAACTGTTCTCTTTCTCTTCCGAGAGCAGGAAAGTATAGATTAGATTGAAAAACACTAGTTAAGATAGTTGATCGTTTTATTCCATTTACTGCTCGCGCGATTTTCTTTATTTATTTGTCATTATATAATGGACACGCACCCAACGTTCGAATCGCGGAAAGTAAATATTCAGTACTATTAAAAAATTGAAAATTTTAAATCGATCGTTTTCCAGATTAATGCGATGATTAAATTTATCATTGAATATCAGTATATTGAATTTAATAAACATTAATATGGTCAGTTGAAACATTGGTTCGTTGAAGCCGATGTGTAATCAAAAGTACGTTTGCGTGCTTTTTGTAAAAAGCTTTCCAATCGATAAATACCTTAAATACTTATCAAAGTAATAGCAACAATTTTATTTTTTGATATCCGTAAAAATAGCTCTTTCATGAAATCCGTCTCTGTGAATCGGGCTATAAAATTCCGTCCACGATTGCCTCGTAAAGAATTTAAATCACTCGCACAAACCTCGATGTTTTAAATCTGCAGTGGCAAGCGGACAGAAAAGCGGTCGAGAAGAGCTGTCAGTCACGCTGTCCTGTGCGTTTAAATGAAACATATACGACAAAAAAAATATATATAGAAGGGGCCAAGATTCGTTCTTAATGAGTGCTTTAATTTCACCGTCCTTAATTATTGACCAAATAATAAATGAAAAATATAAATGCGAATACAGAGATAGAGCGAGAGAAATGAAAGAGAGTGAAAAAAAAATAAATGAGCATAAATCGAAAGCTTAAATTAAGATGAAAGATTCTTAAATTGCCTTCGAAATAGAATTGCACGTATCCATTTCGAATTTGCGTATAATGATGCATCCTAATCCGCAAAATGGGCAATTTAATTAAGAATGTGTTTAATAGCTTTTCCTACTTAATAATTAATAATAACTTCTATGATAACTTTAGTTCTAAAAAATCCACAATCAATGCAATTCGCAGAGGACACATCCAGCCGTGCATGGAAATCGTACAAGACTACAACGACGTCAGGCTCGACAGGGCGCTACCGCGCCGCTCCTTACGCCCGTCCTACCAAGTAAATCCACTTAATCCTTAAAACGAGACTATAACCAGCGTCCTTGCTTATACATATACTAAAGTCGATCATATCTTACACCTCATTGTCTCTTTTTCGTAACTTTGTATTTTCATAGGTCTAAGACTATATGCTTAGTAGTAGTACAAAATTTTGTTCGGATGTAAGATCCGAAAATGTAGCTCCGCATTTTTAAACGGCCCATTTTTAATAATTGACACTTTACTTAACCAAACGATCTTCCATTTTTGTTCCTTACACCACTGGTGTCCATCGAAATAGTTGATAAGTCGGAGTTTATTTCACATCGAACATTACGACACTCTCCAATGGAAGGCCTACCGTCATCGTGTAGATTGCGATCTGACTTAACTAGTAACCTTACCCCTGCCCTGTCCTGTCCCTAAGTCCCACGGCGGCGCGGCGCCAACTAATCGAGTGGTAAGCACCAAGACCAAATGGAATCAAGAGGACGCGACGGGATTTAATTCAGCACCATCCTAAACAGTTTAACAGCAAAACAATAGTTTCGCAGCGCACCAATAATAACGAACAGATCAAAACTTAGTTAAACGCTTTGTTTAATCTTATAAAAAAATAATCAAACTTCGACGTCGCGAATGAACATTGTAATAGCGCGCTGCATAATAATCGGAGTGTCATATGTAAAACTACATAAAAATGTATACACTGCTGTAAACTCTTGATAAAGATTTCTTTTTAATAGCAATTTTTTGTAAAGAGCGTGCATTTTTGATCGGATTATATGTATTTTAGGAAAGAAGCGAATCGACGATCTTAATCTGGAACTGTGTTTAACATTTTTTTTTGCTGCAGATGCAGCGGCGAGTGTAGAATGTCGCGATACGATTCCGTGCAACTTAATATTTTTAATTGAGCTGTTAGCTGGTTATCTCTCATTTCGTGTAAATCGTTTTATGTAACATTATTATGAATGTTAATAACGATGCCCTTATAAGCAACTATTCCATTCTATACACATACTTTTGTAATTGCTTGAACGAATAATAAAAGAAATAAATAGTAACGCTTCGATGTAAACACTTAACTATTCATCCTATTCGTCTAATTAATATCGCCAAACTTATTAATACGTTTGACGAGGTACACGTAAATTTATGTAATAATGCAACTTTGACTTTCCAGTCGTAAATTGTTTAATAGTTAACAACGGCGACTAATCCTCAAAACCGATTAAGTAAGGGAACAAAAATAACCTTCAATCCGGAAGTGTTTAACTTAACCATTCTGTACTATTAACAATTGTCAGTTATTGCAGTTGGTATATACTGCAATATTAATAAACTAACGTATTTCTGATGTATTAAATGTCCAGAATGATTAAAATGCAATTCGCAAAGTAAGTTATAAACAATAATAGAAGGAAAGGTAATTTTATTTACATTGATATGTGTAATTTCAATAAAATGATTGATGAAATATGTATGTTTTAAATAAATGTCAGACCATATAAATTGTATTTGCGTGAGATAATAACCTTCACAAAACCAATTCACCAAATTAAGTAATGTATGTTCTTTAAGTATATATTCTAATTTTATAAAACAGAATTTTCTTTTAATGTATTGACTTAAAAGTTTATAAAATCAGTATGTAAAAACCGGTAAAAACGATGGTAATTGTTAAAAAATGTACTAGCTTCCGTTAAGACTATAATTATAGTTTTTACAAATAATTAAACTAAATGTGATATACTTTAAGTTAAAATTATACAGAATGGTATAAAATTATACTAAACGAGTTTTCTACAGATTAACATTTATAACAGCTTTTAAGTCAATGACGTACAACATGTTACTAAATGCTGCGCATATTAGTTATTAAATTTATGTATAGTTTTCACCAATCTTATGCCAGTTTGGCATAAATAATTCATAATAATTCAACGGTTCATCAATGGAGGATGTCTACTACAAGAAAAATGTTTAAACCCGCTGTAACATTGAGAGGATAATAAAATACGTAAAAGGTAAAACAAACAAAAAAATATTCGTTCCGGACCAGGGAATTTAGAAATCTTAACTTGGTAAATTAAGTAAAAATAATCATAAAAGATCCGACGTTAAATATTTAAAGGTAATATTGACTAACTTCCCTCCTCCGATTCAGCGCTATTTCGTAATATGCAGTTTTATAGTATCTAAATAGCGAAATCTTAATAGTAAAACTGCAAATTACACGATTTTAATGTGAAGTATAATAAGTGAGAAATTCAAAATTAAACAGATTGTCGCCGTCTTGGAATCTTACCACAATTAATTTAGGATCACCAAAAACGTTAATATTATTTATAGTAAAATAATATAATGGCTAGTGCTTTAACACATTAAGGACCAAATGCACAATTTTTCGTGGTCGACTTCGACGGCTGTATTTTATATGAAACCGGATTTTTTTAAAATCGGAACCAATCATATCTTACGTAAAATTGATCGATCTTTCCGAATCCGCCGTTAAAAAATCACTCGAGCCCATTACGAGAAAGCTATGCTTGGTTTTTCACAAAAACATCAGATTTTTTCACTGACAAATATTATTTAATTGACATTCTAATATCGTAAAGGGTTAAAGGGGATCAGTGATCGGTGAAAATATCGCATCTACGAATCTATAATTTTGAAATGTGCATGATAGCATTTTCAAAATAAATTTGGAAACTTCCAAAATGGCGGCTGAAATACTAAAATATCAGCGAAAAGCTCTTGAATTTTTTATTAAAAAATTCTAGACTTTCAGAAAAAATGTTATTGAACAAAGAGTTCTTAGAATTAATAAAAAATTGTTTCCAAATAAAAAAAATTCTAGAAATTGTTCAAAGAAAAATTAAATTTTTGATGACTTGTTAATTTTTGTTTAAATTTTGCGATTTTGAAAATGAAGACGTGTCAAAAAATTCTGAAAAATTGAATGAAATGAAATGAATCTTTTTGTTCCGCGACATTTTTTCTGAAAGTCAATCATTTTCGAATAAAAAATTCCGGAGCTTTTCGCTGATATTTTCATGTTTTAGCCGCCATTTTGGAAGTTTCCAACTTTATTTTGAAAATGCTATCATGCGCATTTCAAAATTAAAGGTTCGTGGACGCGATATTTTCACCTATCAATGATCTCCTTAACCGTTTCCGATATGAGAATGCCGATTAAATAATATTTGTCAGTGAAAAAATCTGATATTTTTGTGAAATACCAAGCATAACTTTTTTGGAATGGGCTGGATTGATTTTTTAATGGCAAATTTGAAAAGATCGGTTAGTTTTACTTAAGATGTTATTGGTTCCGATTTTTTAAAAATCCGGTTTTATATAAAATAACCCCCTGGAAGTCGAACACGAAAAATTGTCTATTTGGTCCTTAACCCCTTGGCTGTCGATGTCTTCTATAGAAGACATGGCAAAAAGTAGTCCAGAGTGTCGATGTCTTCTATAGAAGACATGAAAGAAAACTCAATAAAAAATTTAATGAAGCTTACGATTTCTTCAAAGAAGTGCATACAAAGGTTTTGGAGGTTGCTGAACACGAATATGATGTTCATTTTTGCGGATTATAAACGGCTAACTTAATATGGCGGCTGCAAAATAAAGAAATTTTTACTACTTTACTTTTCGCAAAGGTGTAACTTAATTGTTATTAATTGCCCTAAAAAATAGTACATGATATGTTTTGTTAATTCCTGAAGTATCTGCATATAAATCCGTTGTCAGATTTTGAAAATTCAAAATGGCGAATTCAATATGGCGGATGAAAATGCAAATTTTTATTTCAACCGGTTCAAATTCGGCGCTTGGTTTCGGAATCACTGATCATGAATCCACAATCAGATTATCGATATATACATACTATTTATTAGTTGGAGATTCATTGATTAAAGAATAGCAAGACGAGTATCAATTATAAAATTTTTGTGTATCTAATTTATGTCTTTTTATCTATTGTACTGAGAATCATTTTCAACGTAATTTAATAAAACAAATTTTCAATACAATAATAAGAAAAAAATAATAAAAATACAAACAAACATTTTTTTAAATCTAAAAAAGAAAAATAAAGAAAAAAGATTAAAAAAATAAAAAAAAGTAAAAAAAAAAGGAGTGTAAAATCCTACCGTAATCCTCCACGTGGTGCACTCTGGGGTTGTAAATTTCATGATAACGTTTACTAGCGAATCACGGCGGTATGAAATTAGTAACAAGTAGCACAGTGTCAATTTGGAAGTCCATATAAAGCCATATTGGATCCGCCATTTTGAATCTCGCAAATCTAACAACGGATACGAAATCAGCGACCCTAAAAACCCCCGAGGTAGAAATTTCAGCCAGCTAGAATAAAAATTCGCATTTCTGTCGGCCATATTGGATTCGCCATTTTGAATTTCGCAAATCTGACACCGGATTCATAATCAGCGACCCCGAAAACTTCCGAAGTAAAAATTTCAGCCCGCTAGAATAAAAATTCGCGTTGCTGTCCGCCATTTTGAATTTCGCAAATCTGACAACGGATTCGTGATCAGCGACCCAAAAAACACTTGTACATGATGGCCCATAAAATTTCGTTGGCCGGTTCCCGCTCCGCACTTTTGGCCCACTTTCTGATTTCAGCCCACACTGCGATGGGGTTAATGGGTTAAATTTATTTACAAAAGTAACAAAAAGGTAAATGTTATCAATTATAATTTTAGAACCTTCTCCTATTTTTACTCAATGAATATCTATGATTATGGTAATTTTTATTATAATATTTAATTAATGAAGGATACTCCAATAATATATAATCGAAACCTCGGATGTGACTTCATGACACATTCTTTTTCCAGGAAATACAAATTGAAAGGTTACAAACCCAACCAGGTTAAAAAAGTACGGGTAATCCTTTTAATAAAACTTTCTTTAATTAAAATAAAAGAATAATAAGATGTTATCAGGGTAGGTACCTAATCGACCCCTTAGAAGAAACTGAGGATAGTTTTGTCAAGTGGAATATTAGTATTTAAAAATATAATTTATAGGTAGGTTTTTTCTAGTACATTTTTAACGATTTTAAAGTATATGCTTGCGTCCCGATGATGGACTAAATAAAAATCGCATGTTAAGGTTTAGCATGAATTGACTTTCGACAAATATCTTTTAGTAATTGATATACGGAAAAACTTGCAGTTGGAACAAAGAAAAATAACATCACATTAGGGTATATTAAGGATTATGCGTCGTAACCTAAAACATACTGAAATAATGCAGAAATTAATGTTTCTTACTTTTTAAGAATTAAGTACAAGCGTAAGTATTAGTACGAACTTGCATATGTCAGTAGTTAGTGCGGAAATGCTTTGGGTCTTTGATAATGCGTTTAACCGGTTGAGTGGTACTTTTTTTTCGTGCCAAAGTTCCGTGGCAAAAGTGTTAGACGACAGCTATTAACTAAAATTCGTTAAAATATGTTCCTGGGAGTTTCTTTGGTTGTTGAATTCATTCCCATGCTTGATTGATACTTTTGAATCACCTAAAGGGGGTGAAAAATAAGGATCGAAAGTACACGTTTCATTTTTTATTTAATTTCCAATAAATTTAAAAAAATGACGACATTTACAAAAAAAAATAAAATAACAAAAAAAAATTTCATCAACAAACTGTAGAGGAGGTAAAATGTAGGCATTATTTGTCATATATGCCTGGTTTAGTGGAAATTTACTACTAAATGTAAAAGTTATTATAATATATAAAAGAAAAATAATTTTTGTTTAAAACAATAACATAACAAGTTTCGTACAAAAATCATTGAGCAGTTTAAAATATACGATTTTAAAATGAACTATTAGTCGCATATTGCATTCGCCATTTTTAATTTTGAAATTTTTAATTAAGATTCGAATTTACCGTCTAAATAAACATAAGATAATAAATTTCTCGGAAATTAGTTGTGAAATATGGACGTTATTGCAACAAAGAAGAAAAACCGGACAACAAGCTTTGGGACAAAGAACCGGACATTGCGGCAGTTGCGACGAAAACTGGAAATTTTAAAAATTGCTACAGAATAAAAAATCGCGATAGAAAATTTTGAAATATACGGTTCTTCCCGACAAGATTGTTAAAAGTCCGGTTTTTCGCCATAAATTCTGAAATCCCTGGTTCTTCGTCGAAAGACTTTCGAAATGTTCCGTTCTTCGTCTCACGTTTTAAATGTACGGTACTTCGCACCAGTCATCGATATAATCTGATATAAATTTTGATTCGCCATATTGTGTCCGCCATTTTGAATTCTGCATATTTAACGATGGATTCGGGTTCAACAACCAAGAAAATGTATGTTACGACTTTTTTGCGCACATATACTACTTTACCACTCAACTCGTTAATATTTATTTAAAAAAACCTAATTAATTATTTGCGTAGAAATAATTGTGTATGAATGCATTTGTAGGTAGATGTTATCCGCGTTATAAAAGATGTGACATTAATAATCGAACTTAATTTAAACAATTGGCGGTTTATTTTGGTCGTGTTGTTAACTCAAAACGTTAAGAAGGTTCTACTGTTTCTTCAAAACTCTAAGAAATACTCTATATGTTGTAAGAATACAATGAAGGACCTTCGGAAAGTTTTTGCGATTTGAATTTTATTATTGACTAAAAAAAACCGAATTTAGTAATTAAAATCGAGTACCTTAGAATGGACTCTGGGCAACGTTGAATTCATCAGTCAATTAGGTTTTTTGAAAATATGTATTCCAACGTAAAATTGTCTACAGTCCTGTTAAGGCCGAAAAGTATATTGGTCCGAAAACAAATGTCAGCCTTCTGCATTTCTCATACAAATACATTTTTAATGTTAAAAGAGTTATCACGATATTATTTTACCTCGCCGTGATTATGAACTAACATAGCAGAGTCGTATTGAATTATTACTAAAATAGCTTTATAGTAAAAGCATCGATGGAATATTTTAAAATACCATACGATGCCGTTATCGAAGTAAAATTCATGATTTATACAAAAACTACAGGTAAAAATAGTATTTTTATTTAATGCTGAAAAATCGGTATTGGTAGTAGTTTATTCCTAAATTTTGAAACCAGAGTCGCAGAGTGAACCGGGAACCTTCGGAGGTCGTATTTAGATCAACGTCCAATTGCATTTCTGTAGAAAATTTTAAGGCTGCATTCAATGCCAACTTTTGGGCATTAATGGGCATAAACGTAGCTTCAGCATGTCCGTGATATTCAGAAATAAGTTTATACATACTACTATGACATTTAAAAATGAGTAATCTAATGAATTAGCTTCTTCAAATAGTCATTTTTAATACCTCGTTTAATTAGTTGTAATTAAACATGGAATTGTTTAGTATAGGATAATTTCCGCGTATAATAAACAAATTGCATAAAGATAAAACTGTATAGTAACAACAGTAAATAATTCTAAATATTAAATAAATAGTATAGGCGTAATGATTTACAATATTCTTAAACTGTTCATGGTTGAGTTAATACTTCTGTTGTCTTCTGCAGTGTATAAAATACTTTGTTTACTTTCTGGCAATATTAGAAATATATTGATTCACGTTTAACTTCGTAAATATATAAATGCATTAAACAACTGCTCGATGTGCATTAAAAATATGTGCAACTGAAAGTGGTGCAAGTGTAACATGTCGGGAAATATTGAAATAAACGTAAAAACTATAGAATACGGAGAAATCTATATTTTTGTCGATGACGTACTAAAAGCAATAAAAAATATGTCTATAATTCTAACAGATTTTGCCGGAATATTTTTCTCAACGCTATTTTGACCAATCAGCATTCTACTGCTCGTTATAGATTCGTAATCACGCGACAAATTAATGTCGAGTATTGCTTTGATTATTCCCCTCCTACCACGGGTATTACGAACCGATAATACCCTTCTAGTCGGTCAATTATTTTCTAGCCATATTTGACAGAATGTTTCATAATGCTGGATGAAAACGGGTCGATTTACACCGTTAAGTTGCTGAAGGTCGCAAATATTGAGCACGAATTGCGTCGAAATCGAGATAAGAAAAAATAATCCTTTTTTGTCCAAAAATAATCCATTTTATTCAAGTTCTTGTAAGCAAAGTCTTCCTATCCTTTACTGATATATATTTCGAAGCTATAGAATACCAGAGAAAAAATGTAAATGGAACCATTTTACCATAGTAAAACAAGGTATTACAAAAAAATAGTTAAATTAATTGTTTTGGTAGCAAATAAGACTACGAGGTTCTTTGGTCTATTACTTTCCGATTGCTAAATATGCAGTAGAGTACATAACCTCAAATTTACCGCAAACATAACCTCACTTGTCACTTTAAATATTAATCCAATACTAGGGGTGGCATAGGGTGTACCGCTTATCCAAGGAAAGTGGCGTTTTTTATATATGCAAGTCCATTTTTGATAACTGAATCCATCTTCGTTATATACATCGTAATCATAATAAATTTCAGTTAAAGTAATGAATTACTTTTCAAAATTAAACTACCAATCGCTCAATAAATTAAAACTTCAATGACAATGTTAACCTGTAGTGCATAAATACTTGTAACACTTGACTTATTTTCTATTTTTATCTATATTCTATCATTTCTCTAGTTTCTTTATGATATTCGATCATCTTAATGTTGAGCAATTCGAAAGAAGTAATAAGTATATGTAAGCTCTGTTACATCTTTAGATTTTGATTTACGCAAATTGTACATTTTAAGAACATAAAAGCAAATGTAGAAAGGAAAAAAATAACTTCTATATTATTTACCATTTACGTAAATCGCCTTACAAAGTTGAAAATCTTCGTCTAAAAAGACAATTTTCAAATTAAGAGTCCTGAAATTTTGCTCGTTTTCAACACCATGGGCAACGATCGTTTTTCTATATCCCCCAGCGAATATTGTAAAGTCCAATTCTTATTTTAATGACGTTAAAAAACTTTCACTAGTTTTTCATTGACTTTTTACAAGAAATAATTTTAATTTTAGATTTAAATTAGCTATTGGTATAAAGTTCTTCAATAAAAAATATAAAACAATTTTTTTCATATGGACCTTCAGAAATACGAGAAAGCGGTATTGCCCACTGGGCGGTACAACCCCCGTCTCCCTTAACATAAATGTAATAAAGTTGGATTAAACGAAAATAATCTTTTAATGAAAATTAGCCCAGTAAAAATAGTTATTGATTGCTATATTTTATAATATTCTGAATTGTGAAAGTAACGTATGTACTATCGACAACTTTTCACGTTAATTCTGCTATTTTTAGATGTTATAGCTGTTGCCTTGTTTCTATGGTTCCATTAATCATGTTTTTCACTCGGTAAACATTTATGAAATCTTGTGAAATTTTAAATGTTCGTCATCGTGTCCTTAAAACCTAATCTGATTATTTAATTCTATTAATCGAATGTACATTTAATAAAACAATGCGTTATTAACACTATACGCAGGTTTAGTACCATAAATCAGGTAAACGCAATTCAGGTATCAGCAAATCCGGGTCATCACCATCAGACATACAACTTAAGCTTATTTGTAAATTTGCGCATCTGCCGAGTTCAAAGTATATATTTCTTTAACAATTGGTTAATTCTGATGTAAGAAATAAAATGCTAATATTAAACGAATCGCATTTCAGATTACAATGCCATCGTTACATTAAAAGGGCCGGGGAACAAAGTTCCGAAAATCAACACACCGAAAGGCTAAAATTTCGATTTAGCATGGCTCCAACGTGATTTTCTTCACTTTGTCTTGGAAAATTTGGCAAAAAGAAAGCAAATGAAAATACCTTGGACCCTCGCAATATCGAAATTTTACCCTTTCGGCGTTTTGATTTTCGGAACTTTGTTCCCCGGCCATTAAAAGAACGATTTCAACTTTTCAATTCAATGATATTTCTTTACAACAAACAATCCTTTTTCTTAGTACAATCGAATTTTACGCACTAAAAATGGTGCTCAATGTTAAAGTCTAATCATGCGTTAAACTATCACAGAAATTATAGCTTTACGTTCATATTATACTTCCATGAGGATATTTATTTCTTATTCCTCTTCCGTTAATTAAATCTCAGTATATTTTTATACAACTTTTTAATCGATCAATGAAACATACAAAGAGATTTCAGAGACGAGTAGCGTAAATTATAGTTTAATCTCGCCAATGGTATTTAGCATGAATATTCTTGGAATTACGGTCTTTCTGATTTCAATAAAAAATTAACAACACTTTAACAATAAGACAATTTTAGCGAAATAAAAAAAAATGCTGCTTTTATACAGAATATTGTTTTCATTTCGCATTGTGATAGTCTTATAGTAAAAACACAAATGTTTCATAACACAAGACGATTTTATAGCTAAATGTACAATGCTTTTGTAAGAACGTAAGAAGGAAATAATACATAATTTTAAAATAATAATGTCATATCAGGGTGGCGACAATCCAGTCAAGAAATTCGAATAAAAATCTGGAAAATTATATCTACTGATTCTTTTTCAAAAGGGGTTTGAAATTAAAAAAATACTACAGACTTTTTGTAAATATTTCGTCAATATGAAGTTATCCAGATGTGTTAAATTTATATATCAACGGTTACTGATACGTAACTTTGTCTAGAAGAGGTTTTTTGATTAATTTATGAAAAACATCAAAACTTTTAATAGTGTTCACTGCTCTTGTAATTAATACTGGTAGAGTGCATAACAGCAAACCTGCGGCAGAGTTTCGTCATGCTATGTATGGTTAGTTGTTGATCAAGTTTGTTCGATATTATGCGTTTTTCCTTCGGGATAAGGCCGATTGCATGCAAATTAGAACACAGTATTTTCTTCTTGAGAATGAATACAATTCACATTCGATATTGGAACAATGAATTTGAATATAAATAGATAGGGATTGCAGAATTTCGTATCGTTTTGTTTTCTTGTAATGGATTCAAAAAGCTGAATGCCAGTTTTTTGTGGTAATAATGTACAAAGATTAATTAATGACATTTTATATATTGTAAACGTAAATGTATTTGGTCCTATTAGTATCAGGAGCAATTATCGAGTTTTATTTAAAAAAACGGAAACGAAAAGGATTTCATTTTGAAAAAAATGGCGGATACAATTGTTCAATTACTAATCTTATTAAAATAATCTAAATAGTCATATATATAATAATTTATAACAATAGCAAGTATTCTATTCCGAAAGAAAACCTCAACTTTATATTTAAGTTAATCAAAATTTAATAAATACAATTATAATTAATATTACTGCGTTTCAAGGTATATGTGTGAAAAAATAATGAAAATTGATAAAATTAGTTCAGTTGTCGTAAAAATGATGTATCCTAATTTCATATATTATGTATAGAATAATTTTTTTTCTAAATACGGAAGTATATCTTAAAATAAATATAATTATGGGTACATGTATGACAATGAAATAATTACGGCATCACTAAATTTGGTTGGACATTGAACTAGGCATGTCGGAAATAAAAACAAAGTTTTCTCATTATGGAAAAGGTAACTTATTTTAAAAGTGTAAACAGAATAATGCAGAAGTGGTAAGAAGCAGCATAACTTAACTTATGTTTATAACTTGATACTTCGATTTACTTTCATTGTGTTGTCATCATGACAGTAATTCCAGGAAATCACTGAAGAACGAAATGGAATTGTAATTAAAAATATGTGGATCATTAAAAAAATACGTACACAGTTAAATTTTATTATACAATATTAATCTAATTCGTAAACTGACCTCTGTAATTATCTTTTACAATTTCCAGCTGACAAAGGAAGTTTCTAATTTCCGTTCTGATGCAAGATATTTGGAACAAATTGTAGGAGACCTTTGAAAATACGCTTCGTCGTGCTAAAATCCAAAATTTTGCTCGAATATGATTAGCGTCATGAAATTTCAGAATTCCAAAACAAAAAAAAATAAAAATCCGTAAAAACATCGAGAATAACCCTCGCTTTCAGCAATAATTTTCAGAACTTGCAGATGTTAAGTGGCATTCATAAAATATGGCCTTCATCAAAATCCTCGGTTATTGGTAAACAAATTATAAATACATATTAATTAATTATTAATTTTCGATTAAATATTTACCGTCGATACAATCGTTAATTGTAATGGATTTGTCATGTATATTTCTGTGCAGTAAATAATTTCGTAAATAATTGATTTACACCATACGTTTTCACCTTTTAAAGGTAGGAGCGCTATTTCGGCTATATAAATCACAGCATAGTAAAATGTATTGACAAATAATTTCAAAATTTGACCAAATTACTTTTTTTTTTAAAATGCCATAATGACGATAAAATCATTGCAGCCAGAATGATTTGTAAAATGCTAATGGTTTTGAAAATGTAAAGTGTCAACTAACTTCTTACATTTAGAATATTTGTTTACAGTTTATGTTTATTTTTATCAGGTGTATAGAAGATCTCTGCAGAAAGCGCGGGAACGCGCTCTAGTGGATCAGAATCGTCTTGGTGCCCCTTTGGGTCGTTGGTCGTGAAGATGTTTGATGTGAGTATAGAAGTATTCAATTCTAATAAATCATTATATTTCATAATTTGTACTAAAGGTAAAAAATGCGGTATTTCGAAAAAAAAACCATTGTAACATTTTTATAAACATTTATAAAAGGTGCTGTAATTTTCATCCGCTTCAAATATCAAAAAGTATCAATAAAGTACTATTTGTACTATAAGTAGTGGAAAAATTCTGTATAAAAGAAAGTTTGGACTGTATTCCTAATTTTCATAAATTTGTATATCTGTCATAGGCAAACAATAGGTTCTTAATAACTTTTATCTCTAGTCAAAACGTTTAATTTTCATTGTAAAAGTAGTTGATGAATATCATTTTTCTCCTGAATGTTCGTTTTTAACATTGTTTATTATGGATTAATGCATACTGGCTACACTGAGAGACTAGAAATAACAAAAATTGCAAAACTGTTTAAGAATTTAGAGATAATCGATGCACAGCCATAATAATTCTAAAATTTTATACTAATTATCCATATAATACTATTAAAAGAAGAAAGTAATTAATACAAAAATTCGTATAAAATTTTAGAATTATTATGGTCGTGCATCGAGTATCTCTAAATTCTTAAGCAGTTTTATAATTTTTGACATTTACGGTCTCTCCGTGTATGCTTATTAAACTTATTATCTTTTAAACTTTTGAAAATCAATCATCAAGAAATTAAAAATTAATATCGAGCTCCTGGTAAATAATAACTCGTATATATCCTAAATTTAATTTTTTATGTTTATTTTATTAATTTATTAGTTTATTAGATTTTGAATATTAACTTTTCGCTATAAGTAATTATATTTGCAGAAGCTCGTCGAAAATACAGTAATTCGGGATTGATTATTATGTAAACGGAACTGTTATTTTATGTTCTGCATCTATAAATTATGCATTAAGTCTCATGATAGTTAAATCTTCAGATATTATACCTGATATTATATATTCTGTTCGTGCATAAATAATAAAAAAGTGTCTTCGCTATCACGAGAAATTTGGTTACGCAGAATATATAGCTTCCTTTATTATAAATTTTAAAAGTTTTTATCGAAAAATTCATAATTTATCTGTCGTTAAATCTTTTTTCATTAAGTAATTTCATCTTGACGTCAAACTTTGCTATTAATTTTGACACTGATAAGATTATAATTTAACTAGAATGTCTTGTTGAAACTGTGAACAGAGTTTAATCTTGATCTTTATAATCGCTTCTGCTATTCTTGTTATGAGCTATTCAATGGGCAAGTGTTTAATTATCGTGAAACGATGTTTATCTTTGTAAAGCATAGTTTCAGCTTTTTAAACAATAGTTAAAAGTTTATGGCATATTACTGCGGCTCTTTTTGTCTCTCATTCACTTTAAACATTTTCCTCTATTTCGCGTGCATTCATATACAAGCGTGTTTAGCATGACATTTAGTTTATGCTTTTCTAAGTTGTAAATTACTGTCACGTGCTTAATAAATGTTTCATTCTTTTGTAAATCTAATGTAGTTAATAAGAAAGAATTCTATATTGAAAACTGTTTACTTTTTATCGGTATTTTAGAAATTTGAATATATTAACGTCAAAACATGGTAGTGGTCAGAAATTTCTCTTCTATGAAAAAAAAAATAAAATTGATTTACAATAAAATGTTTTAAAAGCAAGTTTTAGTGGTTTTCATCATCTTCATGCTTCCTTAACATCTGTATTTAATAACAATCGGTGGCGTGATTTCCAGCTTTCTTATTTTGGTCATATTTTCTTATTTATAATTAATATTCCACATTTTTTTTCATTTTTAATGCAATGAGAGATTATATTTGTCAATATTACCGTACTTTTAGTAATTTATTTATTCTTGTTTTTGTTATAAACAAATTGATCCTTAAAGACAGTAATTTTTTATGGTTAATTCAATTACGAAGAAGTTCGGCAATTAACATGTACTTTTAATTATTGTCACTTATGTTTTCGTTTCCGAATCCGATATTAATTTTTCGAAATTCAAAATGACGGACAACATTTTGAAAACTTAATTAAAGTTCATGAAAAGCAATACTCGGTGATTTTCGGGGTCGCTGAATATGAATACGATGTCAGTTTTTCAGAAATTCAAAATGGTGGATAAAATGTAGGAGACAAAATTACAAGAATTTCTGAAATTTCAGAAAAGTCGTAAAAATGTATACTTGGGGGTTTTCGGAGGCGCTGATTACGAACCCTTTGTTTGTTTTTCGACGGTTAAAGTGGAGGATCCAATACAGGAGACAATTTTTTCAAAAAAAGAGAAACCTATACTTCAAGAGTATTAGTGCACAAGATTTTTAGCGACTTTTAACCAATTTTTGAAATTTAGTTCACTATTTTGAATTTCAAAAAAACTGAATCAGATTCGGAATCAGCGTCCGCAAAATTCCCCAGGTATGGATTTTCAATAACTTTTCTCAAATTTTTGAAATTCTGTCCGCTATATTGGATTCGTCATTTTGAATTTAGAAAAACTGACATTGGATTCGGAATCAGCGACTTCGAAAACTATGTATGCCGTACACATTGAAATAATTAGTACATCCCCAGAAATGTGGGTTTCAAAGGGTTAAATACAATGAAAATTATGAATTGCAGGTGCAGTCTGGCCAGTATTTTTTCTCCAGTCCTCATCTTCACGGGTTAAACGGACAATGGAGGTCACATCTTTACTCATCATTCGTCCAAGTGAACAGGTATAAATTAATAAAAATTCATGAACATGTAGGTTTTTCGCACTTAACAATAATTACGTTCTTGAAGATGAAAAAACTTGTATTTAACGATAATAATGATAAAAAAGATGATTTTATAAAAATAAATGAAAAAAAAACTAACTTTCAAATATAAAATTAAGAGAACTTTAGCTGTAGTCACCCAAACATCGATTCTGATAGGTGAAAATTACCAGTGAAGTCCAAAATCTTTAAAATAAAGATTTCATTAGTAGGGATACTTATGTTGTTAACGATATTTCAGCTTCCTAAAACTAACTCCTTTCATTTTAAGTTGCCGGTTTCGAAAATAATGCAAACAATGCCTATACTGAATTTTTGTACACATATAATTTCCAAAAATATCTCATAGATAAAACCACTCTTAGTTATTGATTTTATTGCAGAAGTCACATTGACTTTTCTTGAAAATTAGATGAAAAATTGTTTTCATGAATATTTTATTTCATACGAAATCTTTAGACTTAGAAAGAATACGTTCTTTGTCTTTTAAATATGTACAAAAAGATAAAACAGGTTGAAATTTTGCAGAAAGTGTTAAGTATGTAAATAGTAGGACTTGTATTTTTACTAAATAATTGAACCGATTAACGTCCAAAGAACACTTTTTTTGCTTCAATATCAATCAAGTATTAAGAAGAATTGAAAAAATCGAAAGGAACATATCCTACTAATTCGAAAGTTGCTTTTCAAAATTCCGAAGTCAAATTTGAGTTTCAGTCATGAAGAATTTCAATATAGCGCCAGACTTTAAAAAAAATTGCCAAAACATTGGGAAATTTTTTTTTTAATTTTTTGTCGAGTTTTTAAAATATTTGGATTCTCTTGAAACTATGGAAAAAATTGTTAAAAATATTTGAATTTTGAATTCCTTACAGTAGAATTTAATCACTTCAAGATTTCGACTATTCATTTTGAGAATTTCATCAAGAAAACGTATAATTATAGTCATCTTTTGTCAAAATTATATTCTTCGAATAATTAATTCTAGTAGCTTTCAAATTAGTATGCAGTTTTTTGGTAATACATCCGTCAATAATAACGTCATAACCGCAGTAATATATTTTTAATTTGGCAAGATAATGGAAAACACAATGCAATTGGTGACTCGTGCTACTTTATTCACAACACGATGGGCACCTCAATATTTTACATTACCATGAATACTAAAACGTTATTGACTGGAATCAGAGCAGCGCGGGGCAGTAGTATGGTTTTAACAAGTTAAGACGCCATAGCACGTGTGCGTCCCCTAGTGATAACAAATTCAGAAGCTGTCGCCCAGTTCTCGGCTGTACAGTTATTGACAAGGCAGCCCAAGTTCGGCATATTGTGTGGTGAATATTAGCTTAGAGGTTGACCGCTACCTTCGCCATCGGGATTCGGTGAAGCAATTCCCTGATTCACTAGAAATTCATGCAGCATTCTTAGACCGTTAAGAATGCATTGTTATTTGATAACGAAATTTATAGTATACTTTACCAAGAACTTGTTGAAAGTACTAAACTTTTATTAATTATAGATAATCTGGTTATATTTACTTGGATTTTATGCTTAAATAGTATTGTTAAATAGGATGAAATGTTCTAATGTTATTAACAATTAATGTCTTTCTATTTGTTTAGACAAGAGCAGCTACGTGGGGATACGTGAACGTTGGAAATCTTGGAGTCTTTCCGGGGTCATCTATATGTGAAATAGCATGTTGAATCTTATTACATCTACAAATGTACATTGATCTCTTTTATTATCAATAAAATAAGTATATTTTTAATTCGGTTGTGTTTATGTTATTTGTCCTTAGTATTTGTAATGTAGAGTTTTGAAACCAGATTGGAGGACGTAGGAAGAAGTAAGTTATTATTTGGTTCTAACGAATGCGAAATTGGCAGAATAATCAAGATATTAGTGATTTTTATTAAAGGCATAATTATTAATAATTAGTCAACTTATTATCATTTCATTGAAATATGGAAAATCGTCAAAAATGTTGTTGGACGTCTTCATTAGTTAAATTTTGACAGGAACATGTTGAAGAAAACAAAAGATTGTTGATCAATCAATCATAAACAATTAAAAAGTTTTTGTCAATATGTACCTTTTAAAATCTGCCTAATGGACGTTCAAATATGTATTGAACGATAAGAATGTACATCATTGAAAATAGGTATTCTAGGTTGGAGTTGTACACTCGAATCTGACTTTTATTCACTTTATAATCGTCGTAGACTATAAGTGGAGAATAAAGTTGATGCAAATTTGTGGTGGAAGTAACACAGGTCATTTTCATTCTAAAATAGTCTGAATTTCATAAAATGAATCTGTAGTAGTTGGAAAATAGGATCAATTTTTTAAATATTTGTTTTGCCCTTTATTAATAGAATTTCACTCATGTTCGCATGATATAAACAAATATAGAAAGTGTAAAATGTGTTGCATTTGAGTGCGTTTGCTCAAAATATATGTAGCGAATGTTTTTGTAATCGTAAAATGTTTCAATTAATGACCGATTCCACTTCAAATCATGCAGAGACGCCGGGGTCATGTTCTCAGAACACGCTGATATTGAAATATGCGATTCTATAGTAAAAATGAAGAGACACGTATTTCACCGTTTCGCGAAAAAATTATTCCCTGCGATACTAGAAGTAGGGGAAGTTGAACACACATTCCGCAGAAAATGATTGTTATTTTTACAAAAACTTCTGCCCCGCCGAAAAAAATAATGGTATGTTAATATTTCTTTGTGCTTTTAATGTGTATATCCCAGCTGCATAAAATGGCACTAAAACAATTTGAAATTACTTTTAAATAACAAAATGGCGTCCATTTTATTGAAAATTTAAAAAACTGATTATCTCAAAAACACCACCTTTTAAAATTTTCATTTTTTTTTTTTTAGATAATGGGTCCATATGTGACTCATTCTCAAAGTTCTAGCTCTGGTAAAACACTTCAGTTTATAGATAGCAAAATTTGTACATTTAATACGGTTAAATTTAGGTACGATTTATCATTTTTCGACTTAAGTTTCATTTTACAGAATTAAAAATTAACGCTCCACCAAAATAAAAAGTAAATACTATATGTAGTGTGTTTTACATTGAACGGTAGGCGTAGTTTGTAAACACAATATTGTTGAGGTTAAGGTTATTAATACTGGTGGACGTAACATTATTACGCAGTTGTCAATTTTGACATGAAAGTCAAATAACACAGGTCAACATGGTTTTGTTGTTGGGAAGCTGTACGTCATTACCGACGTAATTTCGTGCGTAGAATCAGAATTCGAAGTCAGAAGTGGCCCATCACGTCAGGATTTTGTGATATTTGAGGTTATGCACTCGAAAAACGCGTTGTTTTCCTATTTTTGAGATCAAGTACAGAAGACAAAACTTTTTAGGAGTTTTTCCTTTGTTAGATCATGTGGTACTACTCTTTTTCTTTAATATGGGATGAGCAGAATTCCATTACGATTTTTCTTCACCAAGATACGCCAATGTGAAATTTCGATATACAAGTAAACAAATTTTCCTTGAAATGCTCTTGGAGAACAAGCTCAAGGTCATGAAACCTATATAAATATAAAAAACTATATAAAATATGGATACTAATAACTAAAATCACGTTTCAGTATTGTGACTGTTTTTTTGATAACATTAATGGAATATATCTCGAAATTTCAAAATGGCCGTAACTTTGTTAAAAAAACCTTAGGTGATCGAATAAAACCTCATTTTGAAGGGTAAAGGTAGTACTAAAAGATGCAAATAGTAAAGAAGGAAAAAAAAATTGTTGCGTCCGGTACGTAACCTCATACATAGCAAACTACCGCGTTTTTCGAGTACATGACCTCAAATATCTCAAAAACCTGATGTGATGAACCATTTCTGACTTCGAGTTTGTATTCTACGCATACAATTACGTCGGAAATGACCCACAGCTTCCCAACAACATCCAAGACCCTCTTTTTTCTAGACCTGTGTAATTGATCTACGAGTTAAATATAGTTTGTGAGATTTTCAGCCATTCTAATTTCAGCAGGTATTGCATTCCTAGTAAAAATTCAGTTTAACCTAATAAACAAAATTGAATACATGGTTGACGTTAGTTAATCCACTAAGGTTAAATTTCCTTAAATGAAGCATATAATATTGATTATTGAGGTTTTCCAACTTGTGCAGACATATCTAATGTTAAAATTT
Organism: Trichopria drosophilae; assembly: GCA_030407085.1. Taxonomy (NCBI): domain Eukaryota; kingdom Metazoa; phylum Arthropoda; class Insecta; order Hymenoptera; family Diapriidae; genus Trichopria; species Trichopria drosophilae. The sequence continues at coordinate 42,326,153 of CM059584.1, forward strand.
AGTACTTTAGATTCAATGTTAAACTATTATGATAGACAGTGACCAGAAAGAGAATATATCTCGTGATTTTCGTATTAATTATTGAGTATTTGGAGAATATTTCCTGATTTTAAGTTCATTATGTTTGTGTTTTGTAAGAACCATGTCCGAATTAAGGGAATTTGGATGTAATTTGACTGATTCTGTTTTCTACTCTATTGTACAGTTGTTTGTGGGTACATAATATAAAAATATCTAAATAATATCTGTTAGTACACTCTAATTACTTAATTAAAATTTACCCACTATCAGCTAAAATTTCACTTTATTAGAGCGACATGCTTCCATTTACTTTTGATAAAGTGAGATTCCCACTTTAGAAATAGTGAAAAAGTCACTTTTAATAGAAGGTAGCTTAATTTTCACATTAAGAAAATTGAGTGTATATGTCTGTTTATTATTTAATTTATAAACAATATTTATGTCTTTAATAGATAATTAATTGCGTATTATTTGTTTTCTTCAAAAATTCTGTCGGATTAAATGTACTTAATTTAAAATTAAGCAAATGCGAGAGAACGTAAAAATTGCATTCTGGATAATATGGAAGTTAAATTTATTATTAAATTGTATTTAAGGGGAAGGTCTGGGCACAAAATCAACTCTATGCAATAGTCGTTAAAAAAAATGATTTTTGTAGTAATTTTTGACGAGGAATACAGTGACGCTAGAATAAAAAATGTAATAAATTTTTTTTACACATAAAAAATTTTTTTTTCGACAAAAATGAAATTTTTAAAAATCCATACGTAAATATTTAGAAAATGTATTTTTTGTATTCACCCTAATTTTTTGAAATTTTTAAATTAATTTAGAAAAATTTAATTGCATTATTTTCGAAAGGGTAAATTTCTAGGTGTAAGCAAATTTTTTAGTAAAAAAATGTTTTACACTTTTTATTCTATGTCCACTGTATTCCTCGTCAAAAATTACTATAAAAATAATTTTTTTAAGGTGTATTTCATAAACTTGATTTTGTGCCTGGACCCTCTCCCCTTAATGTGGGTGTACCACCTTTTGATGGGGTTTAACTGAGTTTTTCGGATGTATATAAAGAGAGAATTAATTGTAGTACATTCTGAAGTAAACTTGGTTATTTTCATTAATAATTTCCAATGCTAACAAAATTAAACAAATTTATTTTAACGCAAAGTAGGAGTTAAAAAAATGTAAATAGATATAATGAAAATGTGAAAAACTAACACTGATTCTATAAGCTCGGGACTGTCTGATAAAAATCCCTGCTACGATATCCCAACGAGCTATGAGTCTAATTTTATGCTCAGGGATTTTCTGTAGATTATAAGTAATAATTGTATTTTGCCTTAATTTACAGTAAGTAAACATAGCGGAATGTTTGTCTATTTTAAATTTCGATTTGATTCAAGTGCTAATCAGGAGAAACTTTAATTATATTATAACTTATTCCGAGTCCTGTGCCGAGAAAATAATTTGAGTCATTATATTATTGATGATACGGATTTTCATTTTAATTCAATTTAAAGTTGAAATATACACATGTAGAAATGAACTATTTATTAATAACCAGAGTGAAGCATTGAACTTCTTGACTGTAAGGAAACGTTAAATTTTTCTATTCGAACTTTCACGAAACCTTGTATATTATTTCCATAAAAATTATTAATATTTAGAGAAATTATTACTTTTTAAAGATATTTGATAATAGAAATTCTAGAAAACGTTTCCATTTATGGAGCATTCCGCGCCAATTGTGCAACTTTTTTTTCATATTTTTGTCTTTTTTATCTAACTATTCTCTTATCGTTAGGACATGAAACAGAATCACTTAGGACCATATATAATAATAATATATCGCTTGTATGAAATCTTATAGAATTGTTTACATTAAATAAAAATTTCCACTTTAATTTTTATAAATTACTTAAACTCCAAAATATTAGTACAAAAAATTAATACAATACATGGTTTCTGTAGAATTTTGATTAAGCTTTCGTATAAAAATAGTTGTTTTTACGAATTATTACAGAAAGGCATACAAAACTAGTTTCGAAGTATTTAATTTAAATTTTCCAATAGATCCACCGTTTTTAAAAATCAGAACAAAAATCATAAAAAAACCTCTGTTTAGTACATTTATAACAGCATATTAGACATCTTGGGTTGTGATTATTTTATATGTTCATTATCGATTTGAATTTAATATCAAAAAATAAAGGCCCTCAATTGCATGTAAAGCTATACAACACAGAGGCCTTCTTTCTTGAAAACTGAAAGTTAATTATCTCGGTCAATTTTGATCGTAGAATAATTTTTTTTTAGTTTTAAAGAAAATTTTATGCTCTACACGACTTATTTATTCAAATTTATATATTTTTATTTCTTACTCCCAATAATTTTTAATAAAAAATTCCCGGAAGTTTTTAGATTGTTTTAATATTAAGTTTTTTATAGTCATCCGTTATCTTAATTCGATGTATGTGTTAGTGTTTTCTCACAAAAATATCCAACTTGACCATTTCGAAATGACCAGGTCAGCTATGGTCTGCCGAATGACTTTGAATTTCAATGTAGAAATTTTGATCGTACAATTCACTCCGATTTTTCAACATGTTCTCAATTTGGAAATATAATTAATAATTTCTTTTCTTTTAATTAATTTGGAATTAATATAAATAGGAATCAGTGTTTATTGGTAACAGAGAATAATGTAACTACGTATTTTATAAAACTTTTAAGATGATCTTATTTTGGCCTACATTTTAAACACGGATTTGTGTTTTTGGAGTAACCATCACCATTTTAAATGAATCTTCGACTTACTGTTAAGGTCGATAATAATGATTTGTAAATTAAATTATTTGTCATTGATCAAAAAGTAAGAAACAATATGCATTAAAAAAGGCATACTGCCGCTTTTATGGCGTTTCATCTCAATCTGTACCACTAGAATCATCAGTAAAGCGGTGGTACCGACCTGCCACATACGCCCTCGAAGAGACCACATATTGCAAATTCCTATATATTAATCGCTATAAATTTTTCACGTTTGTGAAAATGCACAATCGCATTAAAGACAACCAGTGTTCAAACCGATCAAGATCAATGTATTCTAATACATATCGCCTGGTAAACTAGAGAACTCATTTATATTTTATGCCACTTTTTTGATGTTAATATTCATTCTTCGCGCAGTATTGAGCATTCCCGCTAAAAGGTGCGGGAAAATTAATTTTTATGTTCACCGTAATTTTAAAAAATGTTGTAATTAATAAAAATGTTTTAATTAATAACAAAAATGTGCATTGTATGCATTTTTTTACCCTTAAACATTTTGGTTTCCATTTTAAAGATTTTTTTTCTTATTTAAATGAAATGTTTTTAAATCTATCCAAGATATTTTATATACAAATAATATTTTGTTACAACTAAAGTCTTTTAGTTGTTTATTAACGGTAAAAACAAAAAAAAATAAATTAAAAAAAAGACAACAATACGCGGTGTTCCCAAGCGGTCACCCATCCAAGTACTGACCGCGCTCAATGTTTCTTCACTTCGGTGATCGGACGAGAACCGGTTTTGTAAACATGATATGATCGTTGTCTGATAAAATGAAATCGCTAAAATGAGAGACTAAAGCGGGACTACAGTTTTGTTTCGCATCGTACTTTGCTACAAAATTTTACGTTATTTTTAATTTATTATTAATAATTGATATTACATAAATTATAATTAAATATATGTGCATATAGTAGTATCTCCGATAATAATCAACATTACTAACATTATATTCCCCAACAATACTGTTTTCTTGTATAAACTCAAATTTTAATGCAACTTTATGATTAACTTTTTACAGTATAATATACAAAATAGGATGAGTCCAAAGTAGTAATTAGAGTCTCATTAATTGTTCACAGAAAATATTTGATGAAAAATGCACATTTACCAGTAATAAATTTGCCCAGTCGTCAAATAAGTAAAAATTACATTTATAAAATATTCAAACTTAAAGTATATTTACTAACTTGATGATAATTTGTTTTAAAATGACAGAATTCACATTTTCAGAATATGGAAATTGTATACTTTGTTTTTCTTAAATACTTTGCTTAAAATAATAATAATTTGTTACATGTAATATCTATATATATAATATTGAGTTTATTTTATATCCAAAATTCCAAATAGCATTTCCAACTTTTTAAATAGTTTTTATAAATTTTATAAATTCAAGGAAAATCAATGAAACTTTCAAACTTTTTAAAATATTGAAGTTGAAAAAAACTTCAAAATTAAATAACTTCTTAATCCGTTACTATTTGAAATAAATATGTTGTTTGTTGTTTCTTGGTAAGCGGATAGTTAATAGAATAACATCTACACTAATTACGTTTCGGTCAATTTATTTAAGACCCTCTTCAGAAATGTATTAAAAATTCTGTAAACAAATAGAATGTTTGCAAAAAATATAATTTTACAAAATTATTAAAAAATATGTGTAAATAATTTACAATGCGAAAGAATTGTCATAATGTAACATCGAGATATTGTAGATGATGAAAAAATGAATGACAGGTAATACACTGAAAATGTTTTTATTGCCAATAAAAAAAGATTTAAAAAATTAAAATTTTCCCGAAAAATTCCCAATAAAATTTTCAAAATTATTAAATTTGTAAAAAAATATAATTTACATCCTTACTTTCAAACTCCTTTTTTAGTTAAATGCTATGACTATGACGATGACCATGACGATGACGATGACGATGACGATGACGATGACGATGATGATGATAATTTTCAAATCAACGAGGCATACCATGGAAAACTTCCTTTGTCTTACAGAAAAAAGGAAGTTCTAAAAACTATGGTAGCGAATGGTTTAATCGTACCATTTTAATCCTACCACAGTACCATTCATTTTAGAATGAAATCTTAAATTGATATAAAAATGGTTTATTTTCCATAAAATGTGATTTTTGTGCGTTGCCTCGATCCTAATGTAAGTGAATGCAGATTTGTAATTATAATTGTGTTAAAATTATGTGTAAAAATATTTTATATTTAAAGACATAATATATAAATATCGTATAAGTATTACATTTTATTAATAAATATTATTATTATTTATTAATAAAAATATTTAAAAATCAAAATTATTAACAATATATAAGTTAAATGAAAAATAATTGTATAAATAAGACATGCTACGCTTTACAATGAAATAATAATGTGGTAGTCGCTAAGAAAAATCGAAATATCCTATTTTTCGCGCAGGAAAAAATAAATAACCTCTTTTTCCAGTAGAGAAAGTGGAATAACCTAGTCTTTGAATCAGATTTGAAATATCCTAGTCTTCGTGTCGAGCGTCGATATATAATATATGTCTGCCTTTTCATGTCCTAAAGATAAAAGATTAATATAAAACTACTGTTTTTTGTCAAATGTAAAAGACAGTAAAGTATGTTCATGGAGACGTAGCAAACAAAACTACAGATACAATTTCGACAATACCAGGAAAAGCATGTTTAAAAAAAAGTAGCATTAGATAGATAAGATTTAGTATAAGTTAGGATTCTCTTCGCTTACCCCCTACAGGCTCTATTTTAATTAGATGTTTCGGGTGATTTCGCAGTAAAACCGATAAGACTAGTTAATAGCATAGAATGAAAATTGAACAAAGTAAAATGTGGGTTCGTACGAAATTAGGTACTATAATAAAGTTTTCCTAATTTTCCTTTCTCAGATAGAAGTTTCGCTAGCGAAATTTCTATATAACTCAATCTTCTGATTATGTCGAAATAAATTCAATACATGTATTGTAAAAGTGTGTTAGACAATTCCATATAGTAATAGATGAAAATTGGTATATATCAGACAATGTATCAAGTTTAAAATTAATATTAAAGTTAATTAACAGTGAATATTATAATACAATCCTTTATGTCGCTAACTAATAGTGGCATATTTGTGAAAAAGGATAAATAACGAAAAACTTGGATTTTTACTTCAGTAGAAAATTTTAATTTTTTTTTTATGAACTTTCATAGGCAATCTTTATAACTCAGGTAAAGTGCCCCTTCGAAATGATTGGCACTATAATGAACACGGTGAAAATACCGACATTATTGCAATAACTCGCCCAAGAAATTAAAAAAAAACGGGTCTTCACCAGTTATTCACACAAAACTACCAAGAAAAGATACCAATGTTTGTGGGAGCGATAATTTTTAATTTTGAATATTTAATTTTCAAAAAACTGAAATTCTTTTTTTGTCCATTTAAAATCAATGTTAAACTTCGAGCATCCGGTGGCACGTGTTAATATCAAATTTAAAAAAGGGCCGAAACACGTGTTCATTTTTTTTGCACAAAGAACCAAAATTCACCCATCGTTGGTGAATTACAAAAAAGCCCTTTTTTGAGCCACCCTATTCTTGCATACATACCTACCGTACATCAAATAACTTACAACATGCTTTTGTTACATGTACACTAATTCATCATATTCTATATCTATATATACATAATATAATAGAAAAATTAGAAAAACTATGTAGTGTACATTGAATGTACATTGTTTTTTTCTGCTCTACAGGCACAGGACTCGGAATGACATTTTTTACATTGTAGAAGTATCAATGAATCAGATTAAATTGACAAAATTATAAAACAAAAGAACTCAAACTGAATTATTATATAATTGATGACTTAAAAAGTTTAAACCACACACTTTCTGATTTGAATCTAGCGTTTTAATTTTAATATAAAATCATTAGAAGTTCTTTAACCGGAAAATTGACTAATCGCTTTTATGAATTTCAACTATAATATTTTTAACATTTGGAAATATATTTAATAAATTAAATGTTTATAAATGACTTTAACAACAAATAACTGATAAACAAAAAATTAAAATATCTAAAATCATTTCTGTACATCTTTAAGAGTTGGAAACAGAAATGCGGTCTTACAAGAAATACAATCTCTAGAAAAACAAACCAGATAAGATACAAGTTCCCATAAAACTGCAAAATTAAAATCATAATTTTGTGAAACATATATTCGTAGGATTGTATGCTTTATATAGCATATATTGCACTGTTTGCAATGTTCTTGCTCAAAATGCACAAAAATGATCAGCTGTCTGGCATCGACAAAATCGGGTTATTTCGTTTACTTCTTTCAACTTTCTAGACTCTTTTTTAAAGCACCATTTTGAATTTTTAATATTTATGACATTAGAAATCCACATATGCCCAACTGAAATTGTGCACAAGGTTTTAGAAAACTGTATCCTAGTGGTGTTGGAACAATAATGTGTAAGCATGTAAAAATTTGTTTCATTTTATTCGACGTATTGAAGAAAATAAGATGTTTAAATGGCGTGCTTTAGGAGAAGAAACGATCTGTGGGTTTGTCTATACGTATCAAAAATTGAACCATTTTTGGGAAATTCCTGCAATTTTTTTATTAATTAATTGGACTGCACTCAGCAATCGAAAACCGATTTAAGATAAATTATTTACAATTTTTGCCATGCTTTTTCTTTCCTCGTCGAATGTATTTTAATGTAAAAATAAAATTCGATAAAAATGTTGAATGCATATTAATTAAAAAATATTTTATATTTTGGATTTATATCCTTAAGTGAGCAATTTGAAACAGAACTTTAATCCTTTTGAATTTAATAATAATATTGAATCATTAGTGGTATAAATTATGAATCCGTAGGAATGCACGATTGTATAACTTGTGTGAATGAGTACGAGTCTAAACAAAAAAAGCTAGTTTGTTGTCATAAATTAAAAATGTCATAAATCATTTTGAATTTATAAAATGTTGAATCTTATAAATTTGATTCGAATTATGATAAGATCAGAAAACGGAAACTACAAAAGAATTTAATTCAAATATTAATGTGCTCGCCTACATTTTCGTTTCTGTGAACAGAAAACGGATTTGTACGCAGTTGAAAATTTCAATACCTTACAATCCCTTTCTAATTTCTGCCCAGTAAATGAAAATGAATTAAACTGTATTCGTAATAATTGAGTGAAAGGCCTCCAATTTCTCTATATTCCAGATTCTTTTGAATCTATTCATATATGCAGATTTATTTATAGTTTCTTCCATGAATATATCTATTTGGGTTCGTTATTTTTGCTTCTATAATGAATTTTAATATATTTTAAAGATTTTGAGTGGGTAATAATTTACAGAAAGTTTTCTGATTCATTGATTTTGACTGGAAAGAAAGTAGAACGGACGTAGAGGCTTCTTTGAATTAATAATTGAACAGCTGTACGTTGATTTGATTTAAGGAAAAAGTAGTAGAAAAAGAAATTAGAATTCGAAAAAAATGTATTTTCTTATTGAAATTTATTACAAAAGATAAGAAAACGAATGAAAATAAGATACACCGAATAAATTTTCGTCTACATGGCATTCATGAATTATTATTGGAGGATTAGTAAAATTCCAGTAAAAAAAAAAGACAAGTAGAATTCCGGATAAGAATTCAAAATATGAATAGGGGAGATGCACCTGTTGTGCAGCGGATTTCGTTTATTGTCCATAACTTTCGATCGTATCATTCAATTTTGATGCTCGAGCTACTATGGTGAAGCCATACCTGCACCTTGATTTTTGACCGTGCAAGTATCGATTTTTTTGGCGAATTACAATATTGTTCGCGGTAGGGCACCATTTCAAATAATCTGTTGAAACTATACAAATATTGGGTGAAACCAATAGAAATTCTAAATTCATGAGTTTTTAAAAGTCTTGAATAAGTCGTGAGATAGAAAGTATTGCTTATCGAAAGCACCCGTATTTAGTTCATTTTTCTAAAAGAATTTATTATTTTGTCTTTAAACTTTGTTCAAATTTATTTGCTAATGTTCGTTGACTTCGTTCTATTTGACCCTACGAATAATAGTTATATTTAATAATAACAATGTTAAACAATAATTTTTTTGTTTAAAAACAAAATAGTTATTTTTGCATCAAGGGCGTAAATTGGAGTTCTACACCTCGACATTAGAACTCGAGAGACGGCAAAGCCAGCTAGGGGTTTATGAGGGTGAAAATTCGATGCCTGATATTCAAACATTGTTTTTAGATGCATTAGGCGTAAAATATTTTTCGCCTTGATTTTCGGACCTAAAATGAAAGGAGGCGTGAAATAGGCATATTACGCCTTCAAATGAGAGCGTATATTTTACGCCTACTGTATCAAAAAAACATTTTACGCCCACTGCATCGAAAAACAATGTTTGAATCTCAGACGTAGAATTTTTACCCTCATGAATCTCGAGTCGGCTTCGCCGTCTATCGGGTTCGGTCGTCGAAGCTTAAAACCCCTTTTACGCCCTTGATACAAAAAATAACTATTTTAGTGCTGCAAACCCGTGGTTTTACACCTTTTTTTTTAATTTATCATTTAACGGGCGGAATCGCCCTTTTACAGTTTCTTTTGCATATTGTATAATTGTAATATTTGTAAGAGCTGCAGATCGACTTAAGAGATGGCGCCATACTTCACATTTGGGTATGAAATGTAGGACTGCAGAAATCTACACCAAGTACAGCCGCGGTCATGAGTTGATTTCCGTCAGATAAACAATATTTTTGAAACGTAAACAAACAATGTGGCTTGTCTTACCAACATCGAGCTGCAGCTTGAAAATGAAATCGAAAAATTGTTCACCGGACGGGGATCGAACTCATCACCTACGACTTCGTAGTCCATTGCGTTACATTTTACAAATTATTTCAGATATCCGTTCACGTCAATTGTTTCGCCAAAAATCCTTCTATATGATAAAATATAGATCTGATAATAAAATTCTACGTATAGTTCGCACTCACCCAGAAAACGAAAATCGATTGAAAAGTATTCATAATAATTGTGTGCTCGATGGCTGAGTTCACTTTCTGAACCCTTTCCAAGCTTTCTATATTCAGAATTATTTTCAATCTTGGCAGATGTATTGACAGGGTCTTCCGTGAATAAGGCTGAACAACCTCTTCAGGCTTAAAATGTTTGAATTCATGTGAATGAAAAAGAAACGTTATGTGTGCACTATGTGCCAATTTCTAGGAGTTGGCGATTTCGACTATAATAATTGTATTCAAGCTTAAGAAACACTGGGTCATGTATTTAAGCGAAATTTCAGCTCCAAAATGGAGGTTTAATTATTTCTTTAAAATAATCCTGAGCTAAGATATAATGAAACCTCGCAGTGTATACATTCATAAACATTCGGGAATTATTCTCCAAAGTTTCAAAAAGTAAATTCAGATGCATTCAAAATAATTCAAAATCTTTATCTATTTGAATCGATTTTAGTTTGCTTGGTCAACCTCTTTCATTAATGTACATAATAAATAGGTTAGCTTATTATGAGAAAATGTTAAAAAATTATTCTTATTCTCTCAATTTCAAACAGTGAAAAACTCACTATTTTAAGCAGTGAATGAATATTCACTTCTGGGTCAGTGACTTTATCACATTCACTGTATAAACAGTGAAAGGGCAAACGAATTCCACTTTTTCACTTTAAATTTCACTGATACAAGCAGTGAATCGATTTTATAGTCTCAGAACGCAACTTAATTTCACTGACTAAAACAATGAAATGTCACTGCTGGTCAGTGACTCCTTTTTCACTATGGCAATCAGTGATTATTCACTGAGAATCAGTGAATTTTCACTGTTTCAAATTTCGAGGGTAGTATATTTGAACACATTGCGTTCAGAAAACCTGTGCAAGTGTTTTCGATTTGCGGTTTATTAGAAAACAAGCTTATAAAAAACAAGCTTCCAAAATTATAAATGGGTGTTGCACTGTCGGAGTTGCTGCACAATCTTCCTCTACCCTACATATTAATCGATGTTCGCCTTCTATCTGTGCATTTGAGATTTTTATTTTCAGAAATTTCCGTGAAAAATTACTGTGCTTGACATCCTAAACAAGTAGCAAAGTGATTTTATGCAAGTATTTATTGCTGCGGACAAGAAATATTTCCTGTACATCTAGGAGAAATGTATAGTAACATCACTGTAAAATTTCTGGAATATCATAGAGTAAACATACAGATATTGGCCACTAAAGGCTCTTAATTTAGTGAATATGACTTAAAATTACCAGAATGCAATTTAACAATATAAAGAATATTTAAAATTGGAAAATTTGTCTCAAGGATCATGTTGTATTAGTATATGCATATGTTATAATAACGAAAACGTAATTTGTAATCATTAAAAAATTTTAAAAACTGTCAAAACAGAGCGATATAGCCGGCCAGTTGCAATAATGAAGTTGGCAAAATTAACAGCTAAAGCACAAAAAACCTTGTTTTTTTTCATTGTAATAAAATATTGGCCATGTAAGTGGTTCCATGATAATATATGACTAATAATCGCTAAAAACTATTTGTTACGTATTAAAAAAGTGTATTTTTCTAAAGTATAAAAAATGTTAGTAGTCGGCTACTTGAGGCGGACAGTTATCGGCTACTTTTTAAACATTATAAAACCTTTCAAAATCGATATTTTTTCGTTACCTATGCTTATGCGTACTTACTGAAACTTATTAAACCTAAATATAACACAATGACACATTCCTAATCATTTTTAAAAGGTATTATTACATGCGTAAAGTGGTCGATTACTGTCCCGTTTACCCTATTTTGCCTATGGTGAAACTCAAATAAGCCCGTGCAGTTTAAGAATTTTCAGCGTATATCACCGTCATTTTTCCTGTGCCATTTCGTAAAATGTTAGTATCAATTGTCGAGCATTTCCGGACTTTGCGGTCGGAGAAAACGTTAGTAATATGGGTCCCGATAACATTTTCGTAACAACTTTGTTAAATGGAGATTATCATGGTTGTCTTGTTGATTGGTCCTTATTCATTGGAGGTTGTGCAGTTTTAGCCGATTTACGATTGTCTAAGTATATAATCTGTTTATTTTCATAATTTTTTAAATGAATTCATCATCAACACCTATTATAATCTTACAAATAATACCGATACTTCATTTAAGCATAAAATTGCAGTTAAAAAAGATTGTAAGTCTACAAACAGTGTTTACCTTCTTACAACCGTACAAGCTTTATATGAATCGATCATCGGTATTACTTGTAAGCTTATAGTAAATATTAATAAGGTTTTAGGATTCTTATAGGAACCACGGATACTATTTATAGGATTACAATCTATTTTGCTTACACATTTATACTTGTAACAAGCATAAGTATAATTTGTATGTTCATGAACCATCCAGCATCTAATTAGGTATTGATGAAGCATCTGCAGCTATGAGATAAGCGATTACAGAGGATACTAATATATGTAGCATGCATAAAAAACTATATGTATAATTATTAACGCCACTGACAAACGTACAACATTATTCGGATTCGAATCTGAATTAGTCAAAATTTAACACTGTAATCTGCCAAATTTTACCATGATGTGGCACATTAATTTTTGTGTAGCTATATTACCAAAAATTTCTGACCCATGGATTTTTTGGCCCTACTAATAAAAATTTTACATTTTACTTCAGACAAATTCATAATATCAAAGGAAATGTTACTTTGCCAACATCATTCACTACATTTATTGGGCAGAATGATAATTTTTCAGGCGGTTTACGTACACTTTTTGACGGAAGTTTCTGTCCGTGCAGTGATGGAGCAATAATTTGTACACTATAAACAAGTATGAAATTTGACTCAAAGTAAGATGTAAATAAGATGATTTAGATATGGATAGATTTATACACTACAGATTGACTGGCTATAAGATGTAATGATTTTAAGTATTTGCCTTTACAGTGACAGCATGTAAAAATCATTATTCCTTAATTGAATGTATATTGAAGAATGTATGCGAATTCTGATAATTAAAAATTCTGCAGATTTGTCCATATCCAGCAATAATTACGCCTTTTTTTTTTAAATTCCATGGATTAATTAATCGAATTGCAAGGGAAGAATATACTCGAAAATCGATTCAGCAAAGATTAAAGTACTTTTTTATGCGTTTGCTTTCTCTATCGAATACATTTTAATGCAAAAATAATAATCAATACAAACATTGAATGCACAGAAATTATGAAGAATTACGACATAAAGTTAGGCAATTGGACATCTGGAATTTCATGTACTGGAAGTGTTACAGTGTAGAAATTGTAGGTCGAGCATGCAAATAATGAAAATGAGCATTTGTTGATGTGTACTTTTATTACTATTGCTATTTTATCATCACTCGATTCCTCGGTTACCGACATAAGGTGATTCCTTAATCGCGCCTGTAGAAAGTAGTCCACTGGCGATGGCAGCACAAGTCGAGAACGAAAATCCACCGTCGGTATTGCAGTTGTACTAATTATCGAAGACAGTATAGTTTTCGAATGTAATAGTCGTGGATTATTGTAACAAAGAATAATAATGATTTTTATTGATTATTGAGAAGAAAGGCGAGTGCCTCGATAGCATTTTGACAATTTGTTCTTAATTCAACTCGATACTGTCAGAACATATGGTTGGCATTCGTTTTGCTTAGAAACAATATTCTTATTTATTTATCACACACCAATATACAAATATGAACCGCATTAATATCAGAATATAATATGCTACTAACTTGAAATATATTTAATAAAGTTATATCTGAGTATCTTACAAGATTAGAATGATGATCAACAAAATCGTCTACAACATTCTTCACAGTTGGCACAGAAATTCTGGTAGAAAATAGCTTTCTACGCTGCTCTAGCGAGATTATAAATAAGTGAGTTGTCTTGTATTCCTCCCGTCGATTTACGGAGCTTAGTGGCTAACGAGTTCTCTACGTAGTCACGAGTGAACATAATTCAAGGTTCGCCTTACTACAGCGCTACGGCGCTCCATGTTGGACCGAAGTCCGACGGAAAAAAGTACCGAAAAAATATTCTAAACATTTATTAACTCTTAATCCCGGATGGCCAACTAACTTTGCACACTGGATTTCGATTCGAATACACAGACGCGTATGGTTACCAAGGAAAGGGTTGGTTCAAAATCGTCAACGAGGCGTTGGCAATTTTGAAAAGTTGGAAATATCGATAGCTACAAAAATATGACAATTCGTTCATCTAGAAATTCAAATTGGACTGAGTCTAATTGGAAAAACTCGTTTAATTCGAGTCCGGAAAATTATCCTTCGCTTCATGTTAATCGCGACCGCTTATCTATTCGCGTCGTTCGAAAGGTCCGATCGAAGTTTCCGTTCAAACATGGAGCCTCTTTGTAATTATAAGAAAAACTCGAATTATACGCTTCACTAATTATCGTATCTGGTTAAAAACATGGAATGCTGCTGTTGCCACATTACGTATATATACATGTATATATACATGTATATTAATTTATCTTAATAAATGTATGATTATATCACAAGAAAGATTCAAATGCTCTGTACAGGTTTATCTCGGTGCATCAGATGCTCCCGGGTATATGCGATTTTTGCGTTTAAACTTAAATACCTCTGCGTTCTCATCTGGTTTAATATCCTATTCAGTTTACAAAGTTAGATATGTCTCAGGTTCACCTGATATTGTACTTGATGCGATTCGCGCAATCGAATATATTTACGCCGTGTTGCGTTCGCATATATGGAATATGTACATATACACAGACAGGCAGTGTATTTTCTCTAAACTGTCTTAAAAGGGGGGATTGAGTTTGAACGGTTTCCTTTTCGTTATGCGTATCCAAGCTGTCGGTGCGAAACAGGACTGAACTTTTTCCGTATAAATCAGAGTGCGATTATTACACAAAATATGAGATCAATAGGTTTTTGTCTCCTACAAACAACAATACAAATTACAGTTCCCTTTCGCATAAATAACAAAATACGTATATTTTGAAAATCGCGTGATTTTGATAAAGTATTTACAGATAAATTGATATACTTATACATAAATAGATTTTTAATTAAAATTATTTGTCGTAACTCATAATCAGGGTTACGGGCAGGAATAAAAAGTAGCGTTACTTAACTTCGATTTAAAGTATCTATAATAAAATCGCATTTATATACACGTACTTCGCCGCAAACGCAGTGGAATAATACTTGTCTCGTCCATACAGTGATTTCAGCTGACAGAAACACATGTATATAAAACATATGTAATTGAAAAATAACAAAAAAAAAAATTCGCGATAAAACGATTTTCTTACCGAGAACGTAACATTCCGCAACGAAAACTGAGGTTGAAAGTATTTTTTTCGAGACTTTGATTTCGAATGATAATTTTCGAATCCTCATCAGTGGATCTTCCATCGATGGAAGTCCATTTTGATCGCATTTTACGCAATGATACGTACATTTAGGTGGTAAAATCATATATACATTAAAAACGACTCAAACTCAGTTCCAGGCCCCCTGGACTTTGTTACGTTAGCCGCAACGTCTTCGCGTTGGGCCCAAGAATATCGTACAAGATCGCCATCGCGACATTCGCGTTCTCTCCCGACATAATGAAATTGGCACATCTTTGTTAATGGCAAGTTTCGCATTGGCACGATGATTGGAAGATTTAGCGTTAAAATAAGGAACGAACGAAATATTAAACAATGATCCCTCTCGTCGTTCGCCGTCAGTCTGTCTGAGCATTTTCGGGAGTTTCTTTCTGTGATGCGTGTCGCGCTTTCGACGCATTTTTTTTTTTACAAACAGCATTAGAACGACACCGACGAGCAAATTGTCGCCAAATTGTTTTCCATTTAAGTTTTTTGAAACGACCAGCCGACCGGATGTTATGCCTCGACGCGTCCGCTTTTTCCTGGTCCATTCGCAGCTCGGAATGGAAGATCCCTCCAGCAAGCTCACGAGCTCATTGAGCTCGAGCAATTGTATAGGGCCAGGAATGCTTGATCGACGTGACCACGTTGGCGGTCGGCGGGTCGTCCGGGCGTCACTTTTTCATATCGTTCA
Organism: Trichopria drosophilae; assembly: GCA_030407085.1. Classification (NCBI taxonomy): domain Eukaryota; kingdom Metazoa; phylum Arthropoda; class Insecta; order Hymenoptera; family Diapriidae; genus Trichopria; species Trichopria drosophilae. Next base: position 42,342,169 of record CM059584.1, read on the forward strand.
TCAATGAGCCGTCCTTGTTTTTGTTTGCGTCGAGGTTAGACTGTTGACTGCTAGTCACGCCGCCGCCGTTACCAGGGTACATCTTCTCCATATGGCTCAGGGACTCCGAAAGGAACTTCTGCAATCATAATACAATGTTTCTTTAATAATTTTTATCCAATTACGTCAAAAAAAAATAAAATAAACTTGCAATTCGTTGAATCTCGTGAGGTGTTCTTTATTTGAACCTGAACTGATCATACATGCTGTATATGATTAAAATGATTAACTAACCTGTATTGCGGTAAGAGCAGCAACAATTGCTGGACTGCCAAACCCGTGCGATATCAGAGAGAAATGTGTAAGATGTCTCTGTATGCTTGGGTCCAGAATGGGCGATGGCCGTGTATTGCACAAAGGCGACCTGTCTTGATTCAGAAGGTCCATAAGCTCTTTGGTGATCTGCCTATAAACAAATAACAATAATCAGTAAATTTATATTTACAATTTTGATGCAACATTTTATCTTTAAAACATTCAAATTTATATTGTAATAATTGTAAATTATTTCAGTTTTATTATAAATAATTCTTACTTGGTTGCATGTAGAAGTTCTTTTCTTCTGTAGGAATCTTGAGGCTCACAATGTTGCCGACTTAGGTACTCTGCAACTTGTTTCGCAGGGAACTCCGTTTCACAAACGTAACCAAAATCTCTCGCAAGATGTATAGCTTCACCTGTAATGAAACAAAAGAGAAATTAGAACAGTTAAATATAACATCTTGCTATTATGTATATCAATAATAATAAATTACAAAGATTTTTGTCTAGTCAACGGCCAATAATGGTCGAAAGTAAAATTTGGAAATGTAAAACCGTTTCGTGTTTAAATTTTAACCCGATTAGCACATTGTTACAATTCTGGTTAAAAATATTTGTAACAGGATTTTTAACAGAAATTTTATCAAGATTCCGTCGGGGTTGTAAGCGCACTAGGAATTAAGGAATTATCCAATAACGACCAGGTAATTTTTTCTTGCGTCAAGTTAAATCGCCCTCTGAACGACGAACATACGTAACCATTCGTGGACTTTATTCGTTTACCGACTTAATTACCGCGATAATTCACCGTGAGAAACTGTTTTAAAATGCTTTCAAACATTCGGGAAATATTATATTTTCTGCTTCCATATGAAGAATCAAAATTAGTACCGATATGAATCATTTTTTACCAACATTTTTATAAAACTTTTTTTAAAATTTTTATCCCCAGGAAATTAAGCATAAAGTCATTAGTCCGATAATGTAATACATCATTTTGCTGATTTTAAATCGTTCTTGAAATATTTTTGTTTCAAAATGACTTAAAGCATGTAATATGGTGTAACTGTCTCATATCATAATTATCGCAATCTACAATACATCTATGTAAAGCATATGTTAATCGACGATTTATGTTTACGCAAACAAAAAGTTTGCTTTTGAAGTTATTTTCTTAACGTGAGTCTATATGGAATTAATGTTAACACTACATCACAAAATTCACCGGTTATTGCTTATTTATTACTGGTATATTGATAGCACAATTGAGAAATATTAAGATTTAAATAAATGCTAATTTAAAACTTTTTTAAATTAATGTTGAAATTACTGTGCGCCAATTAAATCTTAAACGTTGTTCTTTTTAATAGTATGTAATGTTCCTTTAATTTTTCAAAATTTAGTATTATTGTTATTCTTAGTATTATTCTTTGTTTACCTATAATTATTGTATTGTTTTATCAAATGTTCGCCGCGTAAATAATAAAGCTCCAAAAATTATAGTAAAATAAATGTTTATTCAGAATAACGAGCCAAAACTAAACAAAAATGTTCGACTAAATTCCTCATAAAACAACGAAAAGGGTGGAGTCAAAAACGACAAAATTATTTCAGATTGCATTAAACGATGTTGTCTCTTTATTTTTAATCGGTGTTCATTTATAGCTTCAAGTTTATTTTCTATTCTTTTAAAGTTTTAATAGAGTGAACATTCACTTTGCATGGACTGAACATTTATTCTTTGCGTAGAAAGCTTGAAAGTTTATTTTTAGTGAGTACATGTTTAATGTAAACAATATGAATAAAACGATGGAATAAAAATGGTCAGCATACTTATTCAAACGTGAATGAAAACAACAGAGAGATTATTATTAGTGAGTTATTAGGACTGACCAATAACAACATGAGGTAACATTTACGTCTATACACAAATTTTTAAAATTAATTGATTGAAAATATCTATATCACCATCTACATCTTTAGTAAAAAATTCCAAACGCATATACAAAAAAAAATACAAAAAATTTCATTAACCTGGAAGAGAATCAGCAGAACTGTATTTTAAGAGGTTTGACTTTTTACTCAATTACAGTTAAAAAATCGTATGCACAAAGTGCATAAAATATAAAATGCGTATTTATTTCATCATTTATTTCAATCATTTTTCCCATTTTTCAATATTATTGCAACTAAAAGAGAAGAATCCGAACAATGTTATCATTTTATGAGGTTTTCTCAATTTTTCACGATCTAAATGGCATTGTGCCAATTTTAGGTATGATTTTCGTTTTTAGAATTACACAAGAAAACATATGCGTACTATAATGTAAGAAGCAACATTTATCTTTGTTTCAATGTATTGATATTTCATCAAATAGAAATCAATATAGAACGAAAAAAGCTCTAACCACTTTTAAAATTTTGCACATGGATGGTCTATTATAACACTGACAAAATGTTATTTTATGTTTGCCTTTGACAATCGCAGCATTATTTCCAAACCGATTTTTCGTGCTGAAAACGTTGATTCTAGCCGAATTTTCCTGTCATGTCAGATCTTCGAGAAAAGTAAGGTTAAATTTGTGCAACTGTGGGTTCTTGGTCATATTTCGATTGTTTTCGTAGCAAAAGAGAATTTAGCCTTTAGACTTAGTGAGGTTAACCTAAATTTTATCGAAAATGCGACGTTATAGGAAAATTCTACTAGCACCATTGTTTTTAGCATGAAAAATCCATTTGGAGAATATACTGTTTTTTTTTTATATTATTTTACGCCGACTTTTTTGAACCTATATGAGACTAAATCGCGACGGGGCCTACAGTTCATGAAGGGTGGAATCCGAACCACCTGAGCTTTGCCCTTATTAAACACTAATAAACAAATACAGAGGTGCCCCGATGACAGATGGCAGAGGCTGGGATCGAACCAGGATTTTTCTGATTACGAAACCAATGCTCTACGAATTGAGCCACCGCCGCTCCTGGAGAAGATACTGTGATAGTTAAATGAAAAATCTGTGTCTGACAATGTAAGATTCATGGAATCGAATTAAATAGCAGAATTCGATGTGCTTTAGACCTTTGATTTAAATACCATTTAAGCACACCCTGACCATACATCCAATAAAATTAAGGTGGCTCTTATTTTTTGTTCCAGAAAAACAATTTTTATTTTGGCTTGGTTTAAAATAACATTTGGAGTATTCGAAAAGTCTCAGAAACGGCAGGAATTGAGCAATTATTCACGCGATTTAAGTGGCCGACTCGCGCCCTTCAGTCACCGGTCGGAATTCAACGGCAAGCATCATTAATTGGGAAAGCGAGATTGCGAAAGTGGAGTTCGCACTGAAAATAGTTCTTGTAACTCGAGATTCTACATGCAGGTGACTCAGTTTGCAGGCGTAAGTAGAATAATGTCAGAGTCGAAGGCGATCCATCATGTTGGCAGGAATTGTTCGATCGTCTTGTTTCTGTGCCTCCGATGCTCACCAGGAGAAGAGGACGCGTTCACGCGCGAAAGGAGCAAAGCCCACGCATGCCAAGCTCGGTCCTTCAAGATAATTGTTGCCATCTTCGAAGAGCTTCCATAAGAGCTCCGAGGCGCGAAAGTGTGGGAACCGTCCGGCAATTTACAGCCAGTGAGAGACGGAGCGAAACTGACGATAATGCAAATTGTCATTGTATACGAGATCGAGGGAGAATATGAAAAAAAGAAGGAAGTCCTGGCGTCGGTAAAGTAGAGTGCACAGAAAAGATGTGATGATAAATCAAAATTTGAAAAAGTTAAGTCCAAATTTAAAAAAAATTTAGTAGACTTAAAATTTACTTCCAAAAGGTGGACATTCTATTCTGCCAATGAAACGTCACTGTTTTTTAGTGAATAATGCTATCCTAATGAAAAAAAAAGCTTCAAAAAACAGAAATATTTTATTGTTTGACAAGGGAACGTGTGAATCAGACACATTTTAAAAGTGAGTGTCTTATTTTAACACATTTTTATTGTCTATCATGCATTAGACCTCAAAATTGACTGGATATAAGACACTACACATTGCAGGACTTGAAACACCTGTGAACCCTCTCATGTATGTCTCTCGAGTTCCGTTCAAACTTGGTATATTATAAGGTCATTGAAAGACTTTGTAATTCATGAAACTTGGTCATTAAACTTGGTTCCTAAAAATGGTCAGTCCTCTTATAACTTATACATATGGAGTCGGTTGAATAATCGCGGATAAATTGGAATCATAAATAAGATAGCGTAAAGACTTCAAAACAGCCATTTACATACATAAATGAGTATTATCTTCTATGTAGAAATAGTATATTATGTAACAATGGCGCAATTAACGATTTTCGACGGGTGGGAAGTTGTCGCACGAACGAATTTGCGGCCGAGGATTTCACTGCAGGGCGCAAAATCGAGTTCTACTCCCGGAATGTTAAAAATGTCCATATTTTTGGAAACATGTTTTGTATTCATTTAGTAACATAAAATTAAGTTAGTGTTTATACCCACACCATCGTGAACTACGTTTATTTTTTATATATAACACGACGAAGTATTTATTTCAATTAACATGACCGAAAAACAAACGTAATTAATGTAAACCATGGTTAAAAATAACTGAATTTCTATACAAGAATCTGAAAGTCATTTTCAGGGTCAGCGGAAATGTAAAACTGATTGCAAACGTAAAGCATAAAACAATGCACATTTATTTGAATAATAATTCATATGTCACGCATAAGTTTTCACTCCTGCTATAATTAGTCCAAGCGCAGTAAATAAGCAATTACATTTAATTACGTTCGTTTACGGCACGCAACGTGTCTACATTCAACAGTCAAAATTATCATTAAAATTGATAGTTATGGGAATTTTATCAGACGTGGTAGACATTAAAATCACTTTTATTTAAGATAATCACGTGTAATCTTTAATTATTTAAGTGTTTGTTAGCTGTAATGGAGAACACGCACGAATAGGAAAACGTATGTTAGTTATATTAAAAAAATAGATTTTATCGTTAATAACGTGTGGAGCGAAATTATTTAATAGTCAAAGGACGAACTTGAGTAAATGTGAGAGAGCATTTACCATTATGGGAAATTATAGATATGGAATTTAGTATTGTGGCAAATTGTATTTTATGTTATGGAATATAGAATATAAAGTCGTTTGAATGGTTCATAGGTTAAACTATAAACAGAAGTATACGACAAATTGATGGAATTGGTATGAGGTGAAAGGAGGTAAGCAAGTCAATGACATTTATATAAGATAGTGATGATTTGGGTAAAGAAAACAAAAATTTAATATTTAAATATTTTGAGATCTAAAGAGAAAGTAACATTCCTTATTTCGTGCAGCCAATTTCAACAGATACACGAAAAACACGAATAGTGTTCATTAATAAAAAATACTATAAACCTATCGGTAGCTCAAACTAAAATATAAAGATACATAAAATAAGAATTCATTTTGGATTACAAATTTAAACCTACAATGCAAATTACAGAAACAAATGCAGTATAAATATATTATAAATCAAGTAAATTATACACGATTATTTAAACGCGTAATTAGTGAATGTCACGTGAAGCATGGTTTTCGTGGTTCATTAAAAAGAAATTATCGGTCCATTTAAAAGAAATCTTTGATACATCGAGACGGTATTATTAATCTGACCGGTATTTATTTCACTTTAAAGCGTATGCCTACTGCAGAGAAATGCCCGATTCATTAAAACTAAATTAAGGAAGTTCAAAGATAACTTCCATTGATTTTAACAAATTCCGAGAAAACAAAAAAGGTTAAAAAATAATTTGTTTTTAAGTGATTATCGCTCCGAATCGTGCCATTTATGATCTTGTAAATGTAATAAAGTTCAGTTTTATTCGAGTAAATGTGCGAATTAAATTAGGGAGATATTTTTATGAAGTTCCAGTTTTATCGGTAGTGTGCAATAAATGTAAAACGTTGATAATCCGGCATACTTTTTAATTTTAAGTGGATAACTAACGAGATGAAATCAATTACGTTATCGGATCGGAGATTACTTAATAAGTATTAATGTATTAAGGTCTCACCTTCTACCAAGGATGTTAAGAGGGTGACATTGGCGGCCTTCCTCCTTCCAGCTGGTAGATTTAGTCCTATCTTTTCCAATTTTTCCCTAAGCAGTCGTCCACCATTTTTAGACTTCGCTCTGAAAAAATATAAAAATGATTTGTTAGTTAATACTTGAAAATAATATTCATGAATCGATTCTAAAGTATTTAACTTTTTATTAAAACCCGATTTCAAAATATGTATTAACTTCAAACAAGAGTCAAAGTAATTTACGAACGCGTTCGTTTCCAAATTGAAACAAATGAACTGTCGAATCGCTCAAACTAACTCAGGTGGTAAAAAGGATAAAATGAAAAACTAAGAAGAAGTTGGCGAGTTGCGTAACGTTTTGCCACCGATATGTACCACTCATAACGAAAGAGAAAGAGAAAAAACGAATAATGCAAATTTCGAAACGAGCTGTCGTCATTAATCATTACGATGAGGTTCGAAGGGAGGTAATCTTAACGGAAAGGAATTAGCATAATCGACCTTTGGTACATCAAAATCGTCTCACGCACTACCGAGCTTTTTTATTCTCTCGAAATTCGACCTCACATGATCAGAACTTAATACTTGTGGTCGCGTGTTCCAAATTTATATTTAACCAATTACGTAGGTGGAAGAACTTTTTGCCTGTTTTTAGAACTCTGCAACCATCAGCTCAATAAGTTCATGTCGTTAAAATTTGCATTATGACAGTTGATGTTAATCTTCGGTACAATAGATAAATTATACACGGTAATTCTCAAAATTAGTAACGGAGCTAACCACATCAATTAAATATGACATGCGCATAATCGAGTAGAATACCGTCATTTGTGCAATGCAACTGACAAATTTGTTGATCACAATAAAGCTTGATTTCACAATGAAACCGAATACGCGAGTGGTAAATGAGCAGTTTTCGAAAAATCAAAACTAATCGCGATATTAAAATCAACACGGTCAATTATCTGATCGTATTATATCATTTTACACGTCAGTCAGACGATAGCTACACGAGCGGTACAAGCGGTAAATCTCACCGCGATTGTTATATAGATTTTTAGTGACTTCTCGCTGCTAACACTCTTAGAAGCTCGGGGAACCTGATACGTAAGAATATGCGAGCTGGAATGGAAAGAGTGAGAAAACTGTTTCTCAACGCACCCTGTCTCATCCATCATGCCAGAAATGTAACGGTTTCTTCAATGGGCTTATCGCCGCTTTTACGGGCCTTCGTATTTTCGATGCATCTTCTCTGGTAATTGGTTTGTTCACAATTTCGACCGTGTTCGGATAAGAATTGGTCGAAGGTTTTTGGAGAAAGTCCGAGAAATGCTTGTTTTCAAATAATTAATTCTTCAAATTGACGTACACTAATTGTGTCCTTTTATTCCATTACTATTTAGTGAAATTGCTATAAATCTCGAAAAACTAAAGTTTATCACGTAATAATTGACGGCGATTTTCATTTTATAGTAACATTTTTCTTTCCAAACTCTCATTATAAATCCCTCAATATTCCTTGCGTACGGAATTAGAATAATTACAAACGACTTCGTCGACGACTTAGACGTAAATTCGTAAATGGACTAACAAGATCGCGCTTAGTTCTCGAAACCGTACGTACGTGACGAAAACGATGTTCGACTCGTTATCGTGACTTGTCTCATAAAAAAGACGTAGCTTCGTGATCGATATCGGTCCGTTTCGAGCCTCCAAAATTCTCCCGTTGCGGAAGCGACGGAAAAGGGAAAGGGGACGACGCGTCGCGATTTTCCGGATGTTTCGGGGGATTCCCCGTCTGCGGGAATCGATTCTCGCTGATTACACGAGTTCTCCTTGGCAGCTACCAAGAAGTGTCACTACTTGTTAATGGATCTTATTCTTGGATCGAGGATCTCAATCCCTTTGCTGCGACTCGAGACGTCGCCCTCGATCGCGACTGATTGTCCCGTTCATTTTCTAGCGCAAGAAGACCAGAATTAAAAATGACAACGTTGAAATTGCATTGGATTTCGAGAAAGCTTCTGTTCTGTATCTAATAATTAAAACTGACAAATTTCTTTTTACAAAATACACTTTACAGGTTGATTCTGGTACACAAGACTCGACAGTCGGCAAAATTACGAAAACCTGATGATATACGGATGTAAACTTGTAGGAAGAAGTTGCATTAACCGGTATGCTTTGGACGTATGAATGAACATCAAGATTCTCCTTTCTCTCGTCTTGGCATCCAATGTAAAGAGAGAAGCCTGGTCATGAATGAAGGCAAGCAAATGTCCGTGTTTGCATCGCTCATTCATACGTAATAGAAAAATGACATTTTTCTGACCATGTGTTCAACTGGTTTGCAAATCGATACAAGTCTCAGCACTTGACATTCGCTGAGCGTTTTCATTATCTAAGCAACGTCAAATTAAGTCGTATAAAAAACGTTCGTATTGTCGACGTAAATTACAAATTGTATCGATTGCATTTGAATCGAATGTACGTTTCTTTTCTTTGAAAGAAGTCATGAATGGAGCTATCGTAGCCGTCTGATTGTCCGTCCATCTCCGCTCGAGACGAGCATTCCATTTGCATATGTTCCGGAATGGAGGACAGACCAAGATGCAGGTTTTGTGCGGGAATTATGTGAGGCACTTTTATGTACGAAGGCGAACGATAAATCTTTCTTGGGTTGACTGCGATGTAGGGGACACGTGCCTAATGTCATCGAATCCAACCAAGAAGTGCTGAAGATACGGGGAGATAAACAACGTACGTGTTTCCGCAAAGTTGGCCTACGTGTGAGAATATACTTTGGTGGTCGAATGTAAAATGAAAGTGAAATCAAAAGACCTGGTATATGTCAACCTGAGTGAATTTGGTCAAATCGAAATCGATAATTGAAATCGTAGTTTGCAGACACTGAATATGGTGGATATTTTAGGTAAATAATAACCGATATTAGAAATACATTTTTATATTATTGTAATTTACCTTCGTAAAACTCCTCCAAGTAAACTCGCGTTTAGACATTCTGGGGGTGATAACCGTCTTTGAACTTCGGCCACTGTGACTTTGTACTTGCTGGTGCTGCTTAACAACGATAATCTACCGGGAACTGAACAAAACACATCCGACGTCTGCACATTCCCCGACAACATCGTTTTCTCTCCCCTGTCCGATGGCTTCATATCTGTAAAAAAGCAATAGACTTGTTAATTTTCATGTAAGTAATAAAAATCTAAGTGTAATTAAAATAGTAACAAGAGGCTTCTGTACGTATTGAAATAAGTAGTTACATTTTGTAGTAAGGGTCCCATTTTTTAGTATGAATACCACGATATTATTGGTCAAACATTAATGAACTTAGAAAAATGTGTAGCTTCTAAAAAGATTAATTTTTGTCAGTTCTATGTTTTAATTTATTGAATTAATCTAATGCTTGTTATTTTCAGGCTGTAATCATTGTTGGCGTAAAAGTCGAATTCTCCGAAGGTCTTCATATAAGGCAGTATTGATCTAAGACCAAAAGTTACATTCTTGGGATATGTCGTACAGACAACGTCTCAGAGAGTTTATCAAAGTGAACCGACTACCTTTTTCAGAACGCGGGAACCTCGGATCTAGGATCGACCCAGCAATTACGGGACAACGCAACACCCAATTCTCGGGAGTTTGCGTCAAGGATTATAATAATTACGATCGCGTATAGAGAAGAACGCCTCTAAATATGATATTTGACGCACGGATGGGGGCAGATCGAGAAAGTCGGTGATATACCCAGCTTTGTTTCGGAAGTCTCGAATTAGAACTGAAAACATTCTCGCAATATTAATCTACCAAGGATTTATTTTCAAGAAATTTCAAATTGTTGCAATTGTCGATATAATTTTGTTCCACTACTGATCAAGTCGCCACAATATTGTTCAGGGTTTGATCAATAATGCAACGTTCAAGTGTATCAAAATCTGATCAGACTCTGGTCATTACTTGGACACACATTTATTATGATTATATTTTTTGAAGGTTTAAAAAGTGTAGATGGCAGCAACTACACATTTATGTAATCTTTTTCAAAGATTTACATATATGTGGATAAAGCTTCGATGAATTGATTATTTAATTCTAAATATGATTTTGTACTAAAGAGTAGTAGAATAGAAACAAAGAAGAGTATTCAAAACTTTCCTTGAAAGTTGTTCATTTATTTTTTATTTATTTTATAAATTGTTTATTATTACGTCCCTGGTAGAAATCTGTTCTCTTCCCTTATACGTTTAATACGGCAATGATGGAGACTAGATAAGAAATAGCCAAAAACTGGATTCACCTTCTACTAGAGAGACTTATAACTTTGATTGTAATTGAGTGGACTTTGCTACAAATAAATCTCACAATCACACATAAAAAATGCAATCTTCAATTGCACATCAAAACGTACTGTTCTAATTCCACTACTTTTTACTAAAATCGTATTACATCATCATTATCGTAATATATTTATGAAAAATTATCAAAAAATGTTATCACAGGTCCTAATTATTATATACTATTTTAAAGTTCCAAATTGGATAACTATTTTAAAGTTCCAAGTTGGATAACTGTGATCTAAAAAAATTGATTTTTATAATTATCGTAGACTATTCAACTATATTGTAATACGTCCACTATATACAGGTCATTTTCTTACAAAGAATCGAACTGAACATAAACTATAAAAAGTTTGTAGGATGCTACGAAATGTTAAGCAGTTTCATCTGGAGTAAATAGAATGATACAAAATGAATTGGTATTGAAAATCATTAATTTTTGAATTAATACCATTTCTCAAATATTACGTTTTACAATGGCATGAAAAAATACGAAATTACGAGAAGAAATAATGAAATAATTAAATTAAAAAATGAAAAATTGACATTCGAGAAAACATTGATTATGCATTGTACGTAGATTATTGTAGGCAGACATTTTTTGCAATATTCTGGAGGATATAAATTTTCTATATTTCCAATCTCATTACAAAGTAAAATTCGCGAAAGTAAGTAAATTCAGTATTGCCCCGAATAATTTATTTACCGTTAACATGGAAGAATTTCAAAAAACTTGACGCAAAGAAGAACGCAGTATTTTAATATTATCCTTTCGTAACATCGGACCAGCGCGCGGTTCTTCTGCATATTTTAAATTTGCTCGGATCGGTGCTCAGCGAATTTTTATACCTACAATGCATCGATAATTCGCATTATTGCATCGTTCCTTCGCGGAATGCTTAATATCAGAAGAAGCCCGATCAAAGCCGAAGGTTTATTGCAAGACCGGTCAGGGCGTCGGTCAACTCGAGACTCTTCCGATGTTACGACCTGCGAAAGTCGATGCGAGATGAATAGAGGGTGAAAGAAGGATCCAAGGAGCAACAAGGATAAAGTTTCAGTATTCCAGAGAGAAAGAGAAGGGTAATATTGAGAGACAGAGATGAAGTTTGGAAATAAGCAAATAAGAAGGACGAGTGTGGTGGAAGCGCCTTCACCCTCTCCCAACATATATTATTCAAGGGAGAGATCGAGATTATTAGATAATGGGCGCATTCCTTGAGAAAGGCTGCATAGTATCGTAAGATACCACCGGCGTTGATTTTTGTTTCCATCAAAATATTCGTGCGTCCAACCAAAAGCGATCTCAATCGTGTTTCGTGACTGAAAAGGTACCGAATTAATTTTTAAGTAATTATCGATCGTTTTAATTGTACTCGGGACATTTAAAACGTACTTCTATTCTGTGATCTCAATTATAAATTCCTATCGATAACAATTGAAGAATCATTAAATAGAAATTAAATTGCAGGCGTGCGTGCACGTACCATACATTATTCACAGTGTTGATACAATCAGTTTTGCAGTGGTCGACGCGTACGTGGACAAATTTAATCTTTGCAATTATTTATAATGCAGTTATACAATTATTTTATCCAAAATGTGGATTGTTAAAATAATTATTTACTTTCATTATCTGCTGCGAGTTCAATAATTATAAAGTCGAAATGTATATATAAATCTCTTGTATTTTGTAAAACACGTAAGAATTTTTCATCTAATTATTAGACCGTTTCGCCAGATTATTTTTGTAGTATTTTTGACCATTGCATCGCTAACTAGTTGTTATATTTTTATCAGTAACTCATTGCACATTAATGAAAATGTTTATTTAGTTGTTTTTTTGTATTCCTTCTGGAAGTAAACACGGAAAGGAAATGAAACAAAAACCTTGCTATAATGCTTAATTTTTAAATTAAGTTACGCAAGGTTATACCTAACATCTGTATTTAAAATAATATTCTTGTTCAAATATTAGATGAAGCAATTGTAGATTATCAAAATTCAAAGTTTCCATGGTTTTAAATTACATTTAATAATTGGAGATGTTTTCCAAGTAATGGGCATTTTTCAAATCTGGGTGATTCTCAAATAACTGGGATCTTTTGCCATTGATTTCGGTCCATTTCAAAACTGATTGAATCGTACGATTTTTAGTATAATTATGTTACATTCGGGTCATAAAATGTGTTCCAAATAGAACTACTAGAACTTAAGTATTAACCAATTCTGCTGCAAAATCAAAACACAGCATTGTAATGGACCTAAAAATTTGAACGCGCTTGATAAATAAAATTTTATTGTTATTTATGTTTCTTACAATACCATCAAATATGCATAGGTACTATTATCCAAATACACATAATATTTATGGAATTATTCATTATCAGAACTTTCATTTCGAATACATAAGGACTCTAGGTTTACGTTTTAATAGCCGTTGTTTGTTTATTTGTTTTTCTTCATTTATATTTTATTTAACGTAGCTTTCACGTTTAAAAAATGTGATATAGGATACGTTTTTCTGTGAATTAACAGGGACTCAAAATGCAGTTATGAGAACTTTCTGTATACATTTAAATATCTTAATGTGAAGTGACATTTCGCTTTTAACTTTATATAAAACAAAAGCTACTATATCAATAAGATTTTCCATTTTTATTGTTAAAAATAACTACTTTTCTAAAGATGTTTTGCATGAAACTTATGAAATAGTATGTTGCAATATATGTATTTAATATCGCAGTAATTTAGTTTAATTGATTTTATTACATGCATTAATATTTAAAATGCGATATGTGAAGAAACTGACGTTTTGCACATATTTTAATAAAAAAAATTAAATATATCTATCATCATATATTTATTCTATGTGCCAAGTAAAATCAATTATGATTTTCATGTTTCCACAAGTACCGGATTTAGTATATATTTGTATTAATTAAAGCAACGAACATCAAATATCCTAGTTATTTGAGTATCACGCATCTACTAATTAGTTTATATTCAACAAAAATGGTCATAAATTCGACCATGTCAATAACAATATTATGATATAATTATTTAATGTCATATAGTACCTGTTTTTTTTTTATTTGCAAAAAGATATTTAAATATTTTATTATAACCCAAACATCTCCAGCTACTGAATCCTCCTAGTGACATAAAAAGTACCAAAAGGTAAACGAAGATGGTCGATGCTACATGAATATCTTCGCTATTTCTACCAATTCGCACTTTATCAGACTCAGCTGGCGTCATCGATAATTTTATTTATTGCCAGTGTGCACAGCACCGTGATCGTGGGTGGTCATTTAAATTTATCGGTCGCAATCCGTCTTATTACTTTTTGCGTCAAGATGTCACGATGTTTAGTTAGCGTACGACTAAAAACGCACTTCGACATATTTTTAAGTTCCGTTTGAGTAATGTACTTGAAACGCATAATGCTCTTAGAACAGTGAAATTGCCTGTAGATAATATTTGTGCAACATTGAAATTAGTGTCTATTAATATATATGATATTTACTCATATAAAAAAAATGCGTTGTTCATTACCGAGTAAACTGGGTTTTTATCAAGTCAAATTTTCATTCAGTTATACGAAATACGTACGTATTTCATGTATAAATTTGTTTTTTTTTAAATTGTTTTAATTTAACAGTTCCGATAGAATTAAACATTTTGAGGCGTTTTCGATCCGTTGGCCTGTAAATATATTTTTCTACGTTTTATTAATTTTAGTAATTGATTATGTAAAATAATAATCAAGAATGGATGGAATGCTTTAAGAGACTTCCTCAAAAAATGAACAATTAGCTCTTGCCAGCATACTTTCTTTCAGATGAACAGGTTGTTATAATAAAGTTAAAATTAAAGTAATAAAAATTATTATAATAAAGTTTCAGAATCGCTGATCGAACAATTTTTCAAAAATTCACATTGGCGAATCAAATATGGTATAAGAAATTTTCAAAATTCATCGGAATCGTTTGAGACTCGTTAGTCGGGAATTTTTTGAGTCACTAATTAAGAAATTCTACGTCAGTCTTACTAAATTTAAAGTGGTTGATTCAGTATGACTGCAAAATTTTTAAGAGATACCGCCATTACAACAAAATTCGATACTCGCGGGATTTTGAGGTCGCTGATTGAGAACCAGACGTGACTTTTACATCAATAAACATGGAGAATCCAATATGGGAGAAGAAATGTTGAAATCGACTTCATTTTACATAATATTATTCTTATTAAGTTAAAAATGGCAGATTAAATATGCCTGAAAAATATTTTAGCACGTGACTGTATTGGAAGAAAACTTATTATTCCATCCCTGGTAGAAATGAAAACATTTTTTGTACAATTCTTGTATAACATTCTTATTTAACACCTTAAGGTTTGGGGAAATGGCCAGTCTAAGAAAAAATGGATAAATTTCTACCAGGGATGGTTTCTCTAATTTAATATTGCAGACTCAATTTGTATGTGGTAAAATTAACATGCAATTCATAAGCAACAACCGCAAACTAATTTTACAAATAGCAAAGTGTCTATGATTTCAAAAATAACAACTAAATTCAAGGATCTATATGGTCTTCAATAGAAATTGGTACTGAAATTCCAATCATTCTGTATAGGTTCCAAAGTTCCAACTTCTGCACTAATGCAACGACAATTTTTCTGGGTAACTAAGATAATTGCATTCCATTCAAAATTCATTAGATGCAAGCGAACATTAGACTTAACACGAACAACACGAAGTGCACTATCGACTCGATAAAATTCCCCGCCTAACATTACAGTTAGACATTTTAGTTTGCCGTCATTAATAATCGCACTCGTATCGGAGATCTAATGTTGAATCCTTCCGAGGGTTTTCAAAGTTATGAAACTACCGCTGGAGAAGAAATTGTGGTAAAGGAAGATGGGGAATAGGTACGGGTACGTCCTTGCCATCATCATGACAGGCGATAACGTCTGGGAAGTAACTGAGGGATAATTTGTCACTAACTCGAGCGTGAATATGCACATACGATCATAATACATAATGTACTAGTGGTAGGTTTAAGAATGCAAGGGTCAGTCACGACTTACGTATCGTATGTACTGGAACATATCGAAACCAAGTCGGATTTTCACCCATTAGTGATCACCGTGGTACACGCCATATTAATTCTATTTATTCGTGACCTGGGATACTTGCAAATCTCTTCAGGAATTACGAATAATGAGGATAATAGGATGGCAATGACGTATCTGTGATTATCTGTACAAAACCAAAGTAACGAGGAATTATTTTCGTTGCCAATTGAATCGAAAAAAAATCTTTTCTTACATTTTTTGGCGTCCAACAGTGCAGACACAAATTACAAATTGATCAAGATGTTTATAAGTTAAATTTTATTTGGTAATTACCTAACTGGCCAAAGTTACGATTGGCGCCCAACGGAGGTTTTATTACATTAACAATATTCTGTATGCTTTTTATCAATTTTTACGAGCAGCATAATTAGTCCATGTACAAGACAAATTGTTGTTTTTCTTTTTTAAAAATATACAACCATGAAAAAATTAATTTTATAGATGTTTTAATAGTAAAACAAAAATTAAACTTAAAAAATGTACTGATTAAATTATCCATAAAACACGAATACATTAATTTTCATCTTCGCCGATTATCATAAATTGACTATAAACATTATTATTGACCGATTACTTATTTAAATTGGGTAATCTTGTAATTAAGCAAAAGGAATGGTACGACGGAAGACAAGGCAGAAGCCTATGGTCCACGTGTGTGTGTGTGTGTATAATTTTTACGTCAACGAACGTGAGTTGATACGGTAGCGAATCGGATACTGTAACATCGGTGGCTGCTATAATAGTGATTGCGGGGCAAGACGTTATAATTTTCATTCCAACGGAAGCGAATGGGGCTAAAAGGGAGCATCGACGAAATTAATCGTACCTAGGAGTATACCGGAAGTCTGAAAGAGTGATGACGTTTATTAACTTAGAAAGTGCAAAGTAATTAATCTCGGGTTAGTATATTTTGAATCAAAAGTATATACTTTAAGTATTAGTCTACAGCTTTTTGTAATAGTTTTTCCACTTTATGAGGAGAAAAGAGATATCGCATGATAATTATACTTAAAATGATTTTGTATTTCCATTATCATTTTAATCATAATGTTGGATTAGTAGTAATGATTACATTTTTATTATTCTAATTATTGGGAAACTTTTCATTTTTATTGTCGAATTTTCTGTAATTTTGATGAAAGCTAATAATAAACCTTAAATTATATAGAAAATCACCGTAGTTGAAGAATATTTTTAAAACAAGATTTTCTAATTATCAGCTGATGAAATTACTTAGTGGTAATACTATATTTAAGTATTAATAGATTTTTACTGAACATCTTCTATAAGGAATTATCATAAATGAAGTTTGCATATTTAAACTTCATTAGGTAACTAGTGTTTAATCCGGTTACTGACTTTAATTTGGATCATTTACTTTTTTTTCGATTTGTTGGTAGTTTCTCAGAAAATTATGTACTTTATACATTTACCACATGAAGGTGTGGATATATTAAGTTTACTTCAAAACTACTTCCTGAATTTAATAATAGAAAAAAATGCATAAGTGGACAATGGACATACATTCTTTAATTATAATATAGAAGTCTGCAATTTGTTATTCTGGTAACGTTCAAAACAAATTGAAAAATGTAAACATATAAATTAATGAGTAAAAAGTAAACTTATTAAGCAAAACACAAAAAATAATTAATAATTAGGGTAATTAAATTTCGCAGGTGTTTAAAATAAATGTTAAAACTGATAAAATACTTGCACACCATTTTTCGTTAAAATTATTTTGCAATGTTCCATTATGGTATAAAATAAACGTCCGAATTCTGCTAAAAATTATTGCACCCAGTTCAATATTCCAAATTGCAGTGTGAAAAGCATTACTTCCCTGTTATGCGATAAAGACCTCGTTATTTTCGAAAATGCACGAAATCGTTCAATTTTCGAAAATAATGAAGAAAAATTAACGATTCCACCGGAACAGAATCGATATAAAAGATTGGTATTGAGGAGAGGATGCACTTGAAATTAATTATCGCCATTCACTTCAGCGCAGTGCAGTAGTCGATGCTGGCTATTCTTCAGTGGTTTGGAGTGTAATATGGAGTCTTCTTCGACGATTTAATGGAGAAAATCTACTATATCGTTTCACAGGTCAATGGTCAGTTATTAAAGTTCGCGTGATGTATAATTACAATAAAATACTACTTTTCTCGGAAATTTGACCGATATTGGGCAATTTGGACGCTTGATGATGTGTTCGCACTTTCAGTGAAATTTTAATGAAGAAGCATTCATCAGTATGAAATAAATTGCGTAAAATAATACATTTTTATTAAAAAAGAATGGAAATCATGTCAAAAGGACTTTATAGAATAATCTTAATCGCTCTTACTTTCATTAGCCTAAATTTTAATTAATTTATAAAACAAATACATTTTTAATTCTGAAATTTAACTTTATTTGATACTGAATTATTTTATACTTCTGTTTATTAATTTAGCCGAGAATAAATCCTATTTTGAGTAAAGAATAAATCGCTTATTATTAGCGTGTGTTCTTCGCATTTCCCGCGCAAAACTTCCCAAGAAATTTAATTAATGATGCGGAAATGATTAGCGGTCAGCTCACCGAACGGCTGCACAAAAAACCAGAAAGCATCATAGTGAACCAGTTTATACTTTCACGCGTTCGCCTCTCTCCCGTTCTTTTTATCTCCTCTGTCTTTTTTCTTTTTTTCATTGTGGACGTAGCTTAAACACATCTTTTATATACATGGAGAGAAATTGAATTTCGTTTTCTGGCGGCGTAAAACTCCGGTCAATGTACGAATTGCCATTTGTCCTGGAGTTACAACGAAAGCGAAAAGTAGGTAATTGGCCTTTAATTTCATCGTTATATGGTAACTCTTTCCGAACACTGGATAATTGGACGTTATTTAAAAATTTGTAGAATAAACATAATGGCGGTTTACAATTACATTGTACTTTCGTTTTCAGACCCGTGTGTAATTTCATAATCGTCTTGCAGCCGAACTGCTGTCTCGCATTCGATTGTGAATGTTTATTCGCGATTAATTTATTGTAATCCCCGTGAAGTCGGATTTGTTTTACGATTTAATAGTCGAGATTTCCAGTATTGCTCAGTAAAACTGTCAAAGTGTCATTACTTGACATTTTTTGCAAAATTTAATTTGGTATTTCGAAACCATGAAGGAGAAACATTCGGTTATTATAAAATGACAAATATTTACAAAATGTTATTTAAATTAATTTAATTTCAACAGTCTGAAATCTTCAAATTCCATGTAAAACTGGATTTATTCGAAAATAAACACGAATGGTCTGGAAAACTAGATCAATAACGTAATCAAGAATTTTCTAGGAAAAGGACGCTAATTAAGAGAACGCTAGTTAAGAGTCGAGAGCTATAGGGGTTCACACAGGTGCTAATTATTTTTAGCACGACGTCGAAATTTCCATGAACGGCAAATGTTAGTCGAAGATACCCATTGGTCGCTATCTGCTGTATAGTTTCCGAAATTATTTTAATACCGTTTTTCTCATTCCAGAGTCATCCCTGGAATGCTGGAAAAGAAAGTAAAACCGTTTTCTCGTATTCACAGACATATTCAAGAATGTCGGTGACCTAGTGAAGTTAACTGAGGTTAAGATCGTCCGATAGGTCAAATGCATTCATGTAATAAAGTTTTAGAACATGTCTACATAATTTCCAGATGGAAATAGACAAAGAAGAAAGAAGATGTTTCAAAAAGCTAAACTATGAAGTAATCAGCGTTAGTTTCTCAAACCAAACAAAGTCAAATAATCGTGTTTCTGATTAAACGGACTTAGACGGTACCTTAGTCCTACCGATGAAAATTACCGGCTGCAAAGAAGATTCGGGATAGGTATTTAGTTTCGTACGTATATCATGGGCGGTACTCGGAGAGTAGGCCTACCTTCCTTCGACCTATTAATCGGTGTTTTAAAAAAACTGCGGCATGTGGCACACATAAGCCGCTCCTTTCGAAGTTCGGGTCCCGTTAACGCCACGTTCGTTTCGGGCGAAGATCACTTTAATTCATCGGCCATGTGTACCGCGGCGATCCGATCGAATGTTCTCACGCGGTACCCATGCCTTATAATTGTCGGGGCCCACGCGAGGGGCGATTATGGTTATTACGCCCCTATGGAGTCCCTCGACCCGGGCGGGTGCTTTCGCGATTCGCGGAGAAAAATGGCCCAAAAGTCCAATGATCCAGGTCTAAGACCAAACTAAGCGCCGGTCTTATTCTTCACCTGGTCACTTAAAAACGACGAGCAATTTTGAAACTTTGCCGTAGACAAACACGTTCTATTTGGGAGATGACCAGGAAGTATATTAAATTTCAAAATAAGTGTCCACTGATAAATAATTGTCTGAAATGAACTCTTTTTATATTTGTCTCTCTTGTATTTCATGCATACAGATTACCATATGCCTCTTGGTTTTATTATAAGTGTATTTAACGATTTAAGTGACTAAAGACGTCCTGCCTTTGCATGTTACGATCCACAGCGAACGAGATAAACTACTCTGAAAAAACACAATCTATTCCACTTCGACCAAAATGTAGTTCACACTCTTACAAGTAACACTATTCAAGCGTGACAAGCCGATTGGACTGCAAGTTGGTATATTTTTAGAACTCTGACAAATAATCTGTATTTATTTTTTTTATCGGAAAAGAAGAGTTGAAACTGATCCCTGAATTACTTAAAAATCCCTAAAATGTAGCATAATATACACGCAGACATGAAGGAAAACTTATTTCCATAAAAATTGGTGGCTGAGGATTTTTTTGCTCGCTAATTTCGAATTTACAAAACCCAAAATGGCGGATCCAAAGTGGCACATTACATTTTACAAAGCTTTTTTGTTTTTCATATAGACTCCAAACATCTCTGAACAGTACTTTTTACGAAAAAACTTTGGTAGGCAATTTTCGATAATCCATATTAAATATTGAAAATTTTACCTCAGAATTAAAATCAGCGAACCTAAAAAATGATCAAACAGCAACTTTTATGGAACCGAGTTTTACTTAATATGAACGTGCAGGCTATGATACATTTTAGGGGGTTTCGAACAATTCAGGGATCAGTTTTAACCCTTAACCCTTCTTTGCCGATATAAAAAAATACGTAACGGTTATTTTTCGGTGTTCTGAAAATATGCCAATTTACAGACCAATCGTGTCACACGTGGGTAGTGTTAGTTAGTGTAGTCTAAGTCAGTGAAAAGTACCGCAAATCAGCATGTATACAGTGGTTATCAGTACTTTTCGCTGATTCAGATTAAGAGAGTAAATTACTCCAATTTTATAAAACATCTAAATATTATGACACTTTTGAAAAATGTATGGGCCAAAACATGTATTATGACGTAATAAAAAACAAAATTTCGCAGTGCAGTGATTTCAGATCCGACGTAATTGTCTGATTTAAAGACGCTGCAGAGGTATTGCAACCGCAAAGAGTAAGGATGATTTATGGGCGGATAGTGTGATGTCATTATTATGAATATTGTGTTGATAAATTAATATTCTGTAGTTTCTAGCACATGTGGTGCATAGAAACCGAGATAATGTAATTTCTCCTAACGCAAAAGTCACGATATGGGTGCGATGGAGGACTGCGGTCAAGCATAATTGCAAGTGTCACTCGAATTAATAATTGGCATTACACAGTAATTTAGAAGCGCAATAATTGAAACGGCATTTTCGAAATCGCAAATTTTATTACGAGTATCGTAAATACGAGCGACTGTTATTTGTTGGGTACTTAAATGAATTCTTATTGGGCACGCTGAACGTGCTTTATAAGTATATTGTTCTTAGATTTGTGCAATTGAGCAATTAAGAAACGAAGGGATTGCGTTTCAAAGTGTTAATTGTTTATGAGCTTAATTTAGTATTTTATATTTAGTATTGGAAATTGGGAAACTGCGGAAATTGTATATAATCGAAATTTCACATTTATAATGACGTATTTATTTTAGCATGTAACTAAAAAGATTATTTTGTCGACACGATTTATTCCTAATCGATGTCAACAGTAAATAAGAAATTCTTATTTTTCAATTATCGCCATCAATTATCGGTACCGAGGTTACAAAGACAGAATAATTTACTTTTAAAATTTCATTAGTCATGGAGTAATCTTGTTCGACCAATGAAGACGGAACACTCACTGAACTTTTTTACTTTTTCCTTAAAACTCGTCTTATCGATTCTCGGTCTCAATTGAGTCCTCATCGATTAATTATAAATCGATGTTCCGTGTTTCTTTATAATTTCAATAAACATTACAAGTATGATAGATAAAAATGCTAATAGTTATCGAAATCGATGCATGTGTACTTGAATTTTAATAGAACAAAAGGAGTGGTCGATGTTGGCATTCCTTCATTAATCAAAAGGTTTTTTTGTAGCTTGAATTCTTAGATAACGGCCGAGATTGAGATGTGTAATTTAAGATGAAACTTGTGTTGAAACGTTTGATTTAAAACTCCATATCATAATTTGAAATCTGCGTAGATGACTAGTTAATAACGTTCTTAGTAAAGCCAATAATTAATGTAGGGTTCCTGCGGAGAACTTGGGAGTCTTTATAAATTCTTGATACTTTCTTTATTTACACAATTATAATAATTTTTATACAATAAAATGAATAATGTTTTTAACAACTTTATTAGGCATTTCTGTTAGGAAATAATTACATCCCGAGTTTTATCATAAACTTCGTCAATTTTGTTCAAAAATCTACAATTTTGTCAATTATTGCGACATACATATTTTTGCGTTATACGAAAACAAAAATACTTTGATTCTTCATTCTAATTCAATCATTAATCTAGTTGCGAATTCGGCTGTGGAGTCGTTACAGATAAATATTCAGACTCCATTTTGTGATGAATGCACCATTCTGTTTCAATAGTAGTCTTCTGCTTAGTACAATTTGAATTATTCTTTTTTATTTACAAGAAATTCCTGCAATAAGTCTTGTTTTACTCTTGAGTTGTTTCCTTCCTTAATAATACTGAAATTTTCCCAGTTATTTTCAAGAATCGAATGCCATCTGAAAAAGTACCAGATTTTATCTGATTGAATCGAAGATTTCATTAAATTCAATTCCACTCATGCAGAATAAGATATACATATAATAAAAATTTAATTTTTGTCATGAGAAAGATGACATTCTAGGATCTCAATCATTTTTGAGCTTGCATCATATGCACCAGGCCCACCTGCATTAGACAATTCGTAAGTTTCACCTATTCGACAGCGGAACCATTATGTCATTGCAATGTAGGCGTTTCCGAAAGAGCAAAAGGTCATTAGGACGGTTATTCCATTCATTGCATTAACTTCGCGATTCGATTACTTTACACGTGCGAGGTTTATTCAGTCGGGTACCATATCCAAATTTACTTTCCATTCGGTCGCGTGTCCCATCGTCTCCATCTTTTCGGCCTGGCGGGAAACACGTATGTGTAGATGGGCGCGAACCGTAAAATCCAGCCCCCTAATAAAATTAACAAGATGCCCCGAAGGCGCCGAAAACCCTCCTGCTGGTATCAGGATCGAAAAGTCGCGCACCCTTTCAACGATCAACGAAACGGGACGACCAATCGAGGGCCGAAGTGAGCGAAACCCCGCGTCGCAACCGTTGACGATTGGTCCGTTTCCGGCGCGTTGATTACTCAGGAAATTGTGCGTGCGAGCTCTTACGAATGGTCCACGGGAGCTGAAGGATATTGGAAATTACGAGGGGCGCAACACGCTTCGTTCCGGTCTTTTTCTTCCCACCGGATAAATAAGAACTCGAGTGGTGCCGACGGGAGGCGTAAAAACCGTTCAATTTATCGATAAGTGTGCAGTCGATCGATTTAACCCTTTGACATTTGCTTTTCACGATTAAGTGGAAGGAAGGACCAAATTATTTAGAATTTAGCAGAAGAATTAGGTGCTAAAAAGAACCAAGAACAACTATTTTACCTCCCGTCAGTGAACATCACCATCCTAGTCTCATTCCACATTTTTAAAGCATTCAATTGTCGAAATCGTCCATTGATGACTGATTTAGCCATATGGATGGACTTATATTGTACCAGAAGTTTGCAAACTGTCAGAGGTCTTTATGGGATAGTTGCTCGGGAGCTTTTCATCACTACTGATGTTCCTTAAAGATCTAGTTTAGGCCCAATTGTATTCATAATCGTCTTCAACATCTTGGCCTCTCATCCTTTCCATTGATGTGGCACAGATGATGGATTTGCAGAGGACAGCCAATTTCATCACTCGATGCCCATGAGTCGCATGGTTGTGTATTTACATTCGACATTAAGAAAGCTAACCGATTTTGGCATAATACAAATTCTGGCCAATCTTGATCTAACTATTGTACGACCTTTAACGATAACGGACCACTAAATGCTATGCGTGAATGAAGTTAGGAGGTTAGGTGTTTACTTATCATCCTTAGACCAAATCTATTGCGTTTAATCTTGCGCCTTCAAAATGTTTTTAAAAATAGATTTCTATGAAATTCGAGTTCTATTCATTGAAAATGAACGTAATCAGACACTCCTTCCAGGAGGAAGTTAGAAGCAACCGATTTTTGCAACTGACGAAACTACCTGAAGGCAGCTTGGTCCAACTACGTGAGTTTGCGCGAAGCTTCTGAAATTACGCTTTTAAAGATATCCGATTCTCATATCGGTAATTAATATTTGGTCCAATGATTTCATGAATTTGGAATAAATCATTAAAGAAGATTAAGGTTAAACGTCCGTTCTTGAGAAATCTCGAACGTAAATGCATCAGCCTAATTAGTTACATCGCATGCGAAGTCGAGATTAAACGGAATAATCACGATTTTCAACCGAATCATTTTTGGTGCAACCAATTCGTCATGACATTTTTGTAGGATTAATGTTACTTGATGAAATGCGTACAGATCGATCGGCTTCATCCGCCATAAATCGTAATCGCCCGGTTGCATAGCGCGCGACGTGGCAAAGATCGACGGTTGAATCTCCTCGGCTCGTTAGAATGATTAATTATTTCTAATTCCGATCGGCACTCGGCGGATCTCCGCGAGATCCGTAATTGCCAGGCGAGGACAGAATTGAGCAAAAACTCGATCGGCTTCCTTAAGCGGCCGCAGGGAAAGAGATGCCGCGGCGCGGTGGGCTCCAGAACTCGCCAATAAGGCAGCGCGCGATCGATCCGGTCCCCATTCATCACAGTTTTGAATTGTAATATTTATTTTCCATTACCCGCGAGTAAAAAACGATTACGGAAAAGCGACCGTAATCCATATCGAATTACCGCATACTCGCCGACACGTTAATGGCTCCCGTTAAAGAGCGGTTCGCATAGTCGTCGCAACGTGGAACGGCCGACGCGTATTCAGAATTTCTCGAAACCGAAAGTGCAAATAAAACTGGATGTTATTGAAACGCTTGTGCAATTAAAACGAGATTGACCGTTTAAGTGCTCGGGTAATAGCAATTATAATCGGCGCATTCCGAGCGCGAAAATGTCACATTTCTCTTTTGTAGAATCTAAACTGCTGGGAAGTGAGAGAATCGCGATTACGAAACGCACTCCATGGTAATTTTATACGTAATTCATCCATTAAATGTTGCTCATTTGGTTGATGTCTTCATCAATGATGAGGATGTTAAAATATCAGGATCCTTCGGAAACTAAATCAGAGGTGGAATTGATAGGAACCTGATCGGGGTCGCGCTAAGCGAAGTCTAAAGTGTGATCGTTAGCATCGGAATTACCTGATAAGGTAATCAAGGTTTGAACTGAATCGAATCAAGAAAAAAAAACTTGATTTTCAAGTATTTAGGTCGTAATCGTGGATGCTCGGGATTGTCTTATGCAGCATTCACAGAGGTAAACTAGGGGTGATCTTTTTTCAGAAAATACCAAAGTTCAATAAAACCGTTTTAGTTCAAAACGAATCAGAACAAGAGGATTTTCCAAAATATGCACTGGAATTTACTCAAAATAGTTAGTAATCAGCACTGAAATCTGACTGATAACGAATTTAAAAAAGCTGTATCGACTACAAAGTTTCCAAATAAAAAAAAATAATATATGTGGTAATTAATTTATACCAATTAAAGACCTGTTAGTTGACTAAATTAAATCGTACGAATGGAATTTTAAACAGAAGAATGCGGGACTAATCACAAACAAATTGATTTCTGTTAAAAGTAGACAAATCATACCTCTGTATTTAAGAGTCGATAATTCTTTAAATTAAGAATCATGACTCATAATTCGAAGATTTAAGTAAGGAAATCAATACGAGTATGAGCTCAAGAAATTGATTACAAGTTATCGTTATTTTACGTTAAAATTAATATTTTCGAGCGAGTAACTTCGTGTTTGAAGTTTTGTTAATATAACGTCAAAATATGTTAAATTAATATTTTCGGGCGAGTAACTTCTTGTTTGAAGTTTTATTAATATAATGTCAATATATGTTAATTTTTTATATTTAGAGTTTAGTAAAACTGACTTCTAAATTCTATTCCACTAAAAGCTTTCTTATTTTTTCAATGATTCAGTTGAGGAACTACGCAACTATGCAGAGTTTAGAAAGACTTACACTGAATTTTAATATATTTAATTTTTGGTTTACTTCAAAATTATATCAAGTTGGAGAAGTGAAATTGAACTTACGAGGTAGATAATGTTTAAGAAACATTGGTTTGCTATTAGGTAACTTCAATAAACTATGTAGGTTTAGAAATTTTATTACGAAAATGATATGTTATAAGACAATTTTTCTCAAATAAGTAGAATGAACATATATTGTTATTGTATATGTAGAAAATAAATTTTAAAGGATGTACAATATATTATCGAAAAATATACCTCTTGTTCACCGAGTTACAAATTTATTATTTTGTAGTAAACTTTAAAGAGCGGAAGCATTATTAAACCAGATTTTATTAAACGTTATCTTTATAAAGTAATAAAGATATGTTAAATATATTGTTGATAAAAAATTTCGTCATTTCGACGATAAAGTTAAATTGAAAAACATATCTGTAATTTATGAATATGAAAATGAATTAGTATACAAAGAAAAATATTTATTTTATTCCATATTCCTTTTCTTATGTTTTTGTCTTTATGTGACTTGAATAATATAAATCTACTCTTGTTTATTAAATTAACAATTATACATAAAGTACAACAACAAAAAAAGACATGAATATTATTTAGTCAAGCTTATGAAACAATGGAGTTTTTCAATTTAAACGTTACTGTCACGCATCAATTACGCTGAAACATTTTGCAAACAAATATTCATTATACATATGTATACATGATGGCACGAGCATTCAATGCAAATTGATTGATTGATTGATTTTCATTTATATCCACGTAAACGTTTGCTGCAAAAGTGATTCCAGCGCGTGGAACTTTACAAGTCAAATCAGTCGCATCTGTCGGTTACTTATCTGGACAGGAGAAAGTGCACAAAAATCGAACCTAATTAAACTCACTGTTTTATATGTTTATGAGTTTCTTGTATCTAGATGAATATCAGAGCATATACGCATCAGCTTATATCCATGCGAACTTTATCTTAGCTCAAATCTCCGAGTGTACCATAAGTTAAATCTCTCTTTATGGACGTTCGAACCCCCTCTGTTTTTAATAATTAAACAGCTGTCGTCTTATTTTTATTGATATTTGTTCTTGGGTAATTTTCAACCGGTTAAATGTAACAGAATTAGTTTTGAATGTAGATTTTAGATAATTTAGTTTAGGAACTTTTCTTGTCATATGTATTCAGCTCCTTGTTTGGTGGCTAGCAAGGATGGGTAAAAACGATGCCAGTTCAAGAATAATATTTAATGCTAAAAAGTAGTCGGTAATTTTACTGCTTATTATAATTTGATGAATATAAATTTGTCATAAAAATCAACTTAATTTACAAGTGTAAAATTAAAAAACGAAAATTGTAATTATTGGGGAGCAAAATAATCTCCTAAAAAGATTGATAATTATACATTAAAACAAAAAATTTTCTAACTTTGTTTGGCTAAATGTCTCGGTTGTTTATGCAAACTATTAGTAGTAATTGCTAACTTTGAGAGTGGCAACAACGAACTGTACTTCAAATAAAAATCTTACACCACATATTTTTGCAGACATTTATTGACTTTTTAAAAATGTCTAGTTTTTTTGAAAAGCTCATCTATTCATTCAGAATCATCATTAATAAAGTATAGAATCCCAATCTAATTAAATTGTAATCCGATATTTTTTGTATGACACAACTATGACAACAGAACACAATGGTATTCCAAAGACGCGTGATACAAGCATCTTTTCCATTCTTTCATAATGTCTGACCAAATGCCGCAATGTTTTAAGGTTCCGATAAGGATGTTTTATAAGTTTTCTGGAAAAAAGAATAATGAAATGGCCGAAACAGTGGATGGAAACGTGCCGCCACTGCGGGTGCTTCGGCGGTCAAGTCTGCGGGACGGCGAGCGCTGATTCATTTATTCACTTAAATAGCTACGTCATTCTTCTTGTCGCGGACTTTGTGAATTATTCCTTTTTTTTTATATTCCAGCTCCGCGTGGGCTATTTTTTTTAACCAGGGAAATATCTCTGAATTTTTATTTTATGCGGAGATGAGGATGTTAAATAATTCTTTTTATACGGACGCAAAATACTGACGTAATAGACTGTAAACGTCTGCAATTTTGGTTGGGGAATTTTAACAAGGACATAAGCTGTGATTTCTGATAGTAATGGTAAATTTAATTAAATTGTTGATTTTTTGAGAAAATGTTTTCTGTATTAGAATGTTTTAAAATGACCACTGTTTTCAAAATAATATATTCAGGAATTTAAAACTGAAATAAATAGAAGAAAAGCTGACAGTTTCTACTTTAGGTTTGATTCAATTAATTTGATCGATTGCTTTCTAATGTTTACAATTATTTCTTTTGTTTCATTCTAATCGTTTTAAGCGTCTCTTCTTTTTTCAAACAACATGTCCCATTACGACTTTATTCTCATGTTTTATTGTTACTTCCCAATAGTTCTACCTTTTTTTGTTCCAATTAAATTTATTTGTCTTGTTCATTCAATTCATTGGAAGGATTTGTTTTATCGAAGGAAATACTTCTGTTGGTTACTTTATACCTGAGTTAGTTAATTGTTACTAATATCGTGATATATTTCTTATACAATTTCATGTTTTTTCTAATTGGTTTATTCACTTACTTTATTAATATCTATCCTTATTTTTTAATTTTGAAATTCCTTATTCCTATAATATATTTAAAAATATTTATTTAAACCCTTACATGTGTTTCTTCACTTTTTAAGGGTTTTTTTACTTCGCATATGTTCTTTAAAACTATGCGCCGTTTATTTCATTTTGATTCCGTATTTCTAGAACAATTCCGTAGAATTTCTTCCTTTTGTTTTTCAGTGGTTGATTGTTTAATTCCATTGGTTTATGTTTATTTATATATTTTTAACTTAATCTTGAATGATAATTTCTTCACATAATTTCGATTTGGATTTTGTTTTTTACTTTTATTTATCCTTTCAAAAGATCGCTTCTAATATTATTTATTGTTTCGCTTTCGTCTATTTTCTATGCAGACTATAAATATTTATGATAAATTATTTCAAAGACAGTAAGGATTACCCTTCCTCCGTTTTTACTGTCTTCATTGAAATTTGTGGGTTTAGAGCAATTATCATGTGATGTGTTTCTTCGTTTTTTAAAGGACGTTCTTTCATGACATCTTCAACGATATTTTCTTCTCGTATTTACGATTATCAATTTCTTCATTTCCGTTATTGAGATTACGATATGTAATATTTCTTCTTTTCGATTTGTTTGTCTTCCTCTTATTCAATTTCTTCATCGTTCAGTTTTCACTTGTTTTATTTTCTTCATCAGAACATGTTTTGTTTCCATTTGTTTTGAAAGTTAGTTTTGTTTTCAAGTACTCTTTTGATTAGATACTCTTTAAGAAATATAAATTTCTTCATTTCCATCATTTGCACAACGGTCTCGATGTCTTTCGATTATTTTTTTTCGTTATGTTTTTGACTGTTTGATTAGGTTAAGTTAGGGGTTGTTTTATAGTATGCTTCATGAAGCGTTTTATTTTTTAAGTTTTACACGTTTACTTTCTTCAGGATCATTTCTCCAAAAAACTGTAATTAAATCGGTTTGAACCATTCGAAAAACCGGTACTTCGCTAATTGGTGGTTTATTTCTTTTATATTCGTCTGCCATTTAATGTTAATATTCTACATTCTTTCGAAGAATGATCTTATTGAATAGCGGAAACTTTCCATGGGATTTTAATTTCGGTTTCCTCATTTCTTCAATTCGCTTGTTTATTCTGCACTTATTCATTTTCTCAGTATATTGTGTTCTTCAAAAACACTTGAATATATTTAATTGCTTTTCATATTTATATATGTTTACTTCATTTCTATACAAATAATAATTTCCATGATTTATTCTTTAGTTCTTCATATCTTCAAGTATCATTTTATCAGTTTACAGACCGGCGAAAAAGTTCAGATCAAATTACGTAGGTATAATAGCCATATTACGTATTATACGTATTACAAGATCAATAAAGGTTTTACTTGGTCCAATAATTTAATAATAGACATTAGATCTATTTCTATCCAGTTACAGGTAACAGTTAAAGATCTATATACATATGGTTGTCATGAAATAGAGCAGAAATAAAATTCACACATTCGGTCGGAAGATTTAGAGATTTTGTTGCCGATCGCGATTTGTTGACGAAACCGAGCTTTAAAAA
The DNA here is from genome assembly GCA_030407085.1 of Trichopria drosophilae. Taxonomy (NCBI): domain Eukaryota; kingdom Metazoa; phylum Arthropoda; class Insecta; order Hymenoptera; family Diapriidae; genus Trichopria; species Trichopria drosophilae. The sequence continues at coordinate 42,372,931 of CM059584.1, forward strand.
AAAACTAACCGTTCGCAAAAAACAGGTTAGGATTCTGTATTAACCCCAATTCCGTGTTGTCAACAATTACTGCGACACCGAGGAATGCCATATTCCCTGTTTTCTATGCAGAAGTTCAATTTTCACAGTTGATATTTCGTATATTAGTAAATAATATAATTAAATTGTCAGTATCATCCCCAGTTTTGAAAAATAACAATATCGTCAACTTTCTTTTGGAGAGGTATCCCCATTCGGGTATGCAAGAAAAAACCCACGCCAGATACCGCAGTCGGTAAAACATCGATTCAATTCCCAACAATGGACATAACTGAAATTTAAATTGATTGTACCAGATTCACTTGGTCCCATCCCGAGTAGACCTTTATTAAGGCCATGATCAGAGTCTGACCACAGAGTTACGAACTTGATCAGGGCCTTAATAAAATTCTACTGGGGATCAGATATCGGTTGATCCATAGATTCTTTCGTAGGAGTCCAGATTGTTTAAATAAATAAAACGAAAGGTGAAAGATCAAATCTACATTTCTGCAAACTGTTTGTTCTACTTTCTCACGTGACCAAAATGGAATCAACTGCCAGAACAATCGTCTAATTGATGTCCGTCCAAGGATATTTTCACCGATGCCAGTCGAGAAAGTTGAAGCGTGATAAAAACGGAAGTAAACAATGCGCAACTGCGCGTTTTGACAAAACGGCCTCCTACGAAACAAGGAAACCGATTGCTTTCGAATCTCGTTACCCGGAGCGACGTACTATTTTTCTTCCTGTATTAGGAGAAGGATAATCGAGCGGCGCGGCGGCCGATTGATCGCGGATCGGAGTGTCCCTTTGAGGACGTGCGCACGCGTGTCTAGAAAATGGGCGAGGAGCCCAGGATAAAACATCGTATCTCTCTCAATTGTATAACCGGCTTCTGAGAAACAGAACGCAGCAGCCGGAGATAGCGGCTCGATCGTGTCCTGCCCTAGCAAGTATCGCGGGTCGCAGCCGTAGGCCGCTTTCCTTTGATTCATCGAGCGACAGGATCGTTCCTAATAAAAAATTTGAAAAAAATCTCAAGTCAATTGGATTCTGGTAAACTAGGGAAGCCGCGACGGCGATGATGTTGAAAAGTTTCTTAATCCATTTTTTAGTCACTTACTTGCGAAATCCAATCGCTCTTGGGCGTGATAACGCATTATCATCCGTACGTGATCGAGTTACCGTTTGTTTGTAAACAATAAAAAATTATTTTTTTAGGTTACCTTCTGGTGGTATCGTTAGGTTTGATACCAGATTTTTCAGTAAAATTTCTTTGATTTTCTTATTTAAGATGAAATAGGGTGAAAACAGATTCCTTTTGTTTAAATTTCAATAACTTCGATTGCTGGGCATTATACGTTTTTTAGACACGATTGCCCTTGAACTCAATCAACTTTGTTTGGTCTTGTAAAAAACAATAATATATACAAGCTCGTGATATCATTCATTCGTCATGTTCAATAGTTGTTACATTTCGGAAGTAGAACGCAATTCTGGTGCAAAGATTTTCGGCCTGTCTGGACCCAAAATGGTTAATACTGCCCAGTCGCACTTACTGAGATCTTAATATTAAATGTGACAAAGTTGTTTTTAATACATTTTCACGTGAACAACAGTTTTACGTTCAGTGGGTGTTTAGCCCCTCAATTTGTAGCAAGTTGCCGTACAGAAATTACTTCAAATATGCCGTGCTTTTGATCGAAATCGGACCACATTTCAGACGGATACCCTATTTAAAGATCGTGATCAAAATCTGATTAGATTCTGAGAGGGAAACTTTAAAACCGATCCCCCTATAACTAGTCAGATTCTTATCGGTATAAATGGATATGGTCCACAAGTAAGATAGTCATATTCTATTCGGATTCTTCCGTAAAAAATGCATCTTAACAGTTTTCTACAAGTTTGTAGGAAACATTTCTCGCAGTTCGTTATTGGAAAAAATTGAAGCAGTTTTTAATAATAAATCACTTTTTGTCAAAAATTAATCATTGACATTGATTGTAATGGCAATTATTTTTAAATAAATTACACGAGACCACAAAAGCTTCTATAGGCGTAGTTTCTGGGGGATAACAAGATACTTAACGTAACAAATCGAGAATGGAAGTGGAATAAAATAGTTCCTATAATCGAGCGGGTCCGGCCGTTCGAAAAATAGAAACGAATGCACCGAAACGGTAAGTTGCATCGCGAGTTCGGGGAGAAATTCGAGAATTGCGTTTACTGGTAGGTGTGCCGAGAAGTGTCCAAATAAGCCTCGGGAGCCGGCGTAACGAGGCATATAATAACCCTCGGTGACGTACGAACAAACAGCCATCTGTACGTAATACCCCCGTGGTGAGAGACCGCCCCAAAAACTACACCCCGTCAAGAAATTACAATGACAATACCGAAATCCGATCCGCCCGCGGGCACATTTTTTTTTTTCTTTTCCTCTCTTTACTTGTCGCCTGTACTTCTTTCCCTCTTCGACACCTTTTCCCTCACGTTTCCTCTCTCTCTTGCTCTCTTGACACCTTGTCTACTAGTTTCTTTCTCACTCAATTTTTCTGTCTCTTTCTGATTCATTGGTAATTATCATGACCGAATTCTTCTCACTTATTTTGTGAATTTACCGCGAACCTTCTTTCTCGCTTTCTGCTCGATGATTCTGTCGACATGTGTAGAATTCCGGCCTTCGCGCCATTGTTACCCCGTGGACCACTCCATTATACCCCATTTGTCTTCGAGGGGCGATTGTTGCGACATTTAATTCAGGGGCAAAACTCCGTAAAATACTGCTTGTGTCTGTTTTAAGAATCGGAAGTGTCGAAATAACTCGTCATTTTGACGGGAATGAGTTATAATTGTACAATAATGTTTTCAGATTGTTACGAATTATGGAAGGAATGGTCAGAGAAATTATTGTGATTATGATTGTGATGAGATGCCATGAAATTCAAAGATGCTTTTCATCATATTAATTTATTTTCATTTTTCGAAATAATAATGCAATATCGTTCTGTTTCACTATTTCCAAACGAATGTCAATGTTAACCCCTTAAGGTCCGGCGGTTTCGATCGAAATCGCTTTTGTATTCAAACGTTTATAATTTTGTCAAAAATCAAAATATGTTTGATTTCTAAACGCTAACGACACACAAATTTATTCTACATTTAACCAAAATTAATGTGCAATAAGAACTACAGAAAAATTAAAAAACTGCGTGAAGCTAGGCTTATAAAAATTATTACTCGGAGGTTTTCGGGGTTGCTGATTACCAATCTGATATTCAAAATTTTAAATGGCGAATTTTTGAAAAATCGATTCAACTGGCCCGTAACTTTTCACTGCGGTTTATTACTAAGTCAATGCCAGTTATGTTAAAATGAATGGCGGATACAATACGGAGAAAGAAAACATATTGTAATTGGCGACTCTACAAATACTCAAAATAGTATATTATGTAACAAGGGTGCAATTCTAGATCTAGATGAGTGTGAAATTTGTCGCGTGAACGAAACGAGGGTGATAATTAAACTCATCGGAGATCGATATTTTGCCCATGTTGCATACGATATTTTTTAATACGATGGGCGTGGGGCTCGATAATTTGCGCCCGAAGAATTCGCTGCAGGGCGCAAAATCGGGTTCTACTCCCGGTGTGTTAAAATAGTAATTTTTATTAACGTAGATCAACTTTATGACATTCCTCTACCGTATTACATCCGCATTTTTGAAATCTGAAAATTTGTAAAATGTATCTTCGGATTTCTAATCAGTGACTCCAGAAACCTAAATTTTAATATTCAATTAGATAAAACCGGTGCGTAAAGTCGACAGTTTACACCTAAGTATCAAACAGTGTTTTGTTTTATAGTATGCGTAAAATTCGTGCTCCTTTTTAAGGTGCATAAAGTCGAATTTCACGCATACTATTAAAAAAAAAACGATTTGAACGTTTAAAAAATATGAAAAATTCTTAAGAAAAATTTCGTTATATAAATGTTACATTTAAAATAATTTTTATTAAAGATAACGATGTTTAAATTATCAATTTTTTCAATGAAAAATACTATATTTTAAATAATTCTACAATTGTATTTTTACACGTTTTTATATTTCTCACCCCGTTGAAATACGCATCAGTAAATGAAAGGACGCCCAACGTACAATTTAGAATTCGAGTATCGGATCTGTGACCATTGTGGTCTAATAAGCAGGTAATACAGCACCAAGTGTGGTAAACTTTTCAAGTCATATGATACAAACCAAACGGGTATATGCACCCCGCTATGTCAAATGGTTGACTATAGGATTTCGGATGTTTTCTTTACTGTTACAATACATTTAAAGGCGTTATTAATTTGACGTTAAGAGTTATTTCATTAATAATAAAATGATACGGTTTGTAAACAGAATTTATTTAAGTTATTTCTTTACATAGTATGTACTAATTGGGTCAATGAAATTCTTCAGAAATCAAAGGTAGAAATTTAAGCCTTTTATCGACTTGATTGTTACTTATTAATTGTTTGTTTTTATTTTTTTCATAATGAAGGAATTTCGATAATTCCCAGAAAAAAATCTCACGTTTAAAATGATTAAGTAAAGTATTATTGTTGTATACAATTATTATCGACTGAGATATCGAATAATTTCATTGTTAAAAATTCATGTATTTCTTGACAAGTCCAAATTAACTTGTTATAAAGATAAATATTGAGTCTTTCTTTGTTTCTAATATTTATAAAACTAGATAATTAAAGTAGCACATAAAATATTATGATTTTTATCCACCGAATGGTCATAATATATTTATGTCTATATAAAAAATAGAATTCGAATTCTAAGAAGTCTTTAAGGTACACTGTTTTTTCTACCTATTTGCAGTTAAGTATTTTTAAAATTTGAGTGATGAAAAATTTACTTACTTTTTAGTAGAGGCATGTCGTTCATGAATCCACCATCATCGACGTTTGTGTTCTGCAATGAAAAATTTCTTTTTGTAGAAAAAAACATTTTTAAACATTGTATTACCTTTTCTAAAATGAGGGTTTGAATAAACACTGAACTTAAACAAAACATGTCATTAATCGATGATTTGTATATATTTTTGTTATGAAAACTAGTCTTAAGTGGACTTATTGATTCATAATAACCTAATTTCGACTTTTTTTTTAACTCCTCAGAAAGATAATAGGGTTATTTAAAAAATGTCAAATAAAAGGCAAATATTGATAAACGTTCATAATAAAAACAGTATTATATTTTTTAAACTCTAGGAAATAGTAAACTGAAACATATTATTGTTTTGTTTACAATAAAGCACAGGTAATTTAAAAATAATTTAATGACTGTTATACAAATAATTATGACAATTTTTTCCACTACTTTTCTTTCATACGGTCTAGTTCGAAATTAAAACCGCATTAAACAACATTAAAATTCGTAAGAATTTAAAAGAATGAAAATGAATTGCTTTTTTTAAGACTTTAAATATCTTCAAATCAGATATATAATTTAATGTACAAGCAATGAGTCCTAAAACTTTATTTATTTGAAGGGAGTAAAGATAAAAACTGTCTAATTGTTTTAGCGGTATCTACAAAGTAAAAACACTCCGTGAATGCTGGCAAACATTGTACGAGACTTTTTCCACTTCTCTGGTGGTTAACTCATTTCATTTTGAAGGGACAGACCCTCTGGAATCCGTCGGAAAAAGTCCGTTGAAATCACCGTCAACTATGCGAAATTATGAAAGGATTACAAAACAATAAAATGTTTCACTACAGAGAAAGAGTTGACGTAAAAACTGAAAGAATTCATTTTGCTATTGGAGGCTCATTTATAGTTTTATGACTTTGCAGTAATATTGCTGATGTACCTTCATATTTCTATCTCTAATTTTATTAAGGTTTGAAGAAAGATTTCAATCACTGTTCGACATACTTTCCACATTGATTTACAAGTATTTTTATTTAAGAGGCATCTAAAGCAGTCGAAATGAATATTTTGATAAATTTAAAATCCTTCAACTTCATTACGTTACAGTTTAAAATTTTAGATTTAAAAACATCGTCAGAATGGGTCATGGTGAAGCGGATTCTATATATATTGTATATATTAAAAAGAAGACTATTTTAAAGGCCTCTTAAATACGTAGCAATTCTATAAATAATATGAATACTTACTCTCTCTTATATTCATGTTTCATAGTTTTTAGTAAATTAGTAACGATTGTTCTGATCTTGTGTACAACATAATATAAAATAAATAAATCAATGCTTTTCGAATTATTAACAATGAATGTAACCCCTTCGTAGCAAATTCAAATTGATTGGCACTACAATAAGATTTACTAACTTTACATTTATGATTAAAATACTTCTTATTGAATAAAACGTTATTTTTTAACGACAAAAAAACGTGAATTATAAAGTAAAAAAATTGCAACGAAGGGGCAGCACCTGATTTTTCAGTGCCAGTAAGATGAAGAACCATGAATGAGAAAGGTTTGTTTTCCGATTACGTACATCGTCGCTCACCTGGGGGTCGTCAACGAGGCTCGTGTGCAAAACAAGGTCCGGTTGATCAAGACCCGGGGGTGGTAAAAGTGCGTCTGGACGCCTCACGCCGTATTCCACTCCACGTCCCCCACCTCCACCGCCTCCACCGCCTCCGCTATTTCGCCCTCCGTCATATGGAAACGACGCGTGCATATTCGACTGAAACAATAAAATAATTAATTATATATTATGTATGACAAATATTTAATTGATGGTCGTAGAAACTGAAAAATGTATTCTTTAATTTTTCATATACTTCCGGTAAATTTCTTAATTAATGTTAGGGAAAGGATAAACAATTGAGTCTTTCACAATAGAGACCCAGTTTTCACTCTAAGAACTTCAGGGTAATATTTAGCGATTTTTTATAAAATGGAAGTTTCATCAAGATTATTGGCAATTAACAATTTTGACGAGAAAATATTTTTGTGCCTTATCGACAGTCAGAAATCTCAGGACTTTCTTCGCGTTTTCACGATGACAATCTTGTTGCGATAAACGAATCTTACTAGCAGTAACCCAGCGGAGAGTCCATACGTGACAAGTAGAAGCGGGTCTTCTCTGGGAAAAATATTACGCCGATAAAGAACGTGCAGGTTAAATACCACGCGGCCTAAATCTTTCATTTTGCGGCACTTGGAAAAATATTCTTTGTCTTGGACGAGAAGTTAGCTACGGCTGGATATAACAGCCGAAGTAATGGGTCAGAGATGGCAAATAGAGGCGACGGATACTTACTACGAATACTAATTCACTCGAAAGTCTCAATGGATGTAAATTTTTTTATGTCAGTATGACGTGGAGTATCATACACGTGCCAGATAATTTGAGTGTACTTTATACCAAGATGATACTAACGCGGATGAGGTATATCATTAGATGAATAATAATTTTTGAAGTATGCTAATTTTAAGGTGAAAAATAAAAATATTTTCATGGAAAGACTTTTGGTTGAACGAATTGGTGTTTTAATCAAATTCGATTTTATCGACGTCGTATTTTAATTGAAAACATATATTTAAGGGTGAATTCATAATGAATTATTATTTTACAGTGTTTTTAAACATTTCTTACGAATGTACTGGGAGTTTCAGCGAGAGAGTTTAGAATTCGATGAGAATTTGCAATAGTAAATTTCATAAGTAACTACGTGAGCTCTACGAGTATTACAAAAATTTGTTCTTGCGAATTCTGAACCGAACTCGTTGAAACTTGGTGCACATTCATAAGCGTACTGAATATGGGCTTAAAATATGTCTTGTTTAATTTTAATATTTTAGGTTAGAAAAGTTTGGACCGGTCAGATTGTGCTTCCCTTTAAGCCAAAAGTATAGAGAACTACAGTTTGACCAACTACATACCTATTTTGTGAACATTTGAAAAATGAAGCTCAAGAGGCATGTAGTATAAATATTTTACGTTTATAGTTAGTACTAGATGGTTTGCTCAATGGATATGAAGGTGGAAACGAATGTCAGTTTGAAGCTAGAAGAAGTTGATCCTATACGAGCCTTTTTCTTCGTAAAACGTCTTTACTCTCTCGACAGTCGGAGATCGCTGTCTTCGCCAGTTGATTTATAGATCCAGGAGCGAGAAGTTTACCAGACTCCTATAGTAGGTACGTAATATTCGCGTATACGTAAGTATAGCGTATCCGAGCCTCTCCATTCATGACTTAACGATCTGTAATCAAAGGGAGTACACCTGGTACGGAGGCACTACCTATGATACTTTTGCTTTGTTACAACACGGGATGTGTAAACGCACAGCTTTTACTCAAGAACGAAGGCGTGTAAACTCATACGTTCACTATTTTAAAATGCTTCATGTAATTGTTTCCAATGGTTAGTATCTACAAGTTTGTTCTAAATTTTACTATTTGTTTTTGTTGGGAATGACAAATTTCAAAATTTGATTCATAGAGTTTTTATGAAAATTATCGTAGAATTTTTAAAAAATAGTCAAAAATTATTAAATTACAAATATTTAGACAGATTATACGAAGAAAAATAATGTGTAAATTTAACCAACAAAACTAGTCGATCACAGAAAGCGACAATAGCCAATACATCTGCAATTCTTCAAGAAGTATCTGTTAATTTAACAAGTACCTATTATAAAATTCTCTGTAAATTTCGCAGATACTTTAGCAATTTCTGTATACAAATGTTTGTTATCCTGAAATTAATTGTCAATATTTTTAACATCTAATCTAGAGAAAAAATGTTCAATATTGCACAGAAAATGAGTTTTTACCAGTTACTATAGTTTGCCTTTTAACATAGTCCTTATAGTCTATAAAAAAAATGTGATACAACTTCTAAAATCCTCATCATTTAGCGTTTCCCTATTGGAGGTTAGAAGAAACTCAAAGTTTCAAACTTTTTGTCAAACTTTCGTATTATAAATAACTTAATTACGATTAAAAGAATGCGTTTTTAATCTTCCAATTGTTAGATGATTTTCAATAAAGATTTATTAAATTGATTTTAGTTGAAACAGAAAAGTGTAAAACAAATTCATATACAGGTTAGAATAATCACATATGTTCGTCTTTTAACCGGTAACATAAATATGGTTATCCTTTAATGGATATTATACTGGAGATAAGAAAATATTCATATTTTAGATAAAATACACTTTTCTCAGTGTGTCTTGAAAATTTTTCGACTGATATAGTCGCATATTAGAAAATAATTCATATAATACGTTTATATTTTATTGCGTACACTTATTATTTTGTAGGAGAATTTTTCACATGTATAAACATATTCTTTAGCAAATTTGATTAAACGTTTCATGTTTTATATGAAATCCAAGCCTGATATCATATAATTATTTCATGAAAATCTTTTGTTCCCAAGTGTTATGAAATATGAATAATTATGGATTACACCTGCGATGTTGTAATGGAAAATGGCTCTAGTCTATTACTTTAATAATTACACGATTGTATCGATTACTTTACGCGATCATTTTTCAGATAAAGTGTTCAATGTATAACTTTTATTTAATTATGATATTATCTTCTGCAATGTATAAAATATGTTTCTATTTTTTACGATGCTTCCGATATTTGAAAGAAGCACTAACGTATAGTTAATATATTTATTAAAAATATTAAAAGATTGTAAGAAATCTTTTTCTTGTAATATGTTTTTGAAATATTCATATGGTAATAATAATAATTATAAAGTTATGGATATATATCTATAATCAAAATAATAGACGTCGCAATGACTATTTTTTTCTTGATATAAAAGTATTTGTATAAAAAAACAACGTAGGCTGGAATATATCATCTAAAATGTCTATATTGAATTTTTTAACATTTAGTAGGATATATTACAATTCGTTGACTTGTCAATAAACATAAATTTTAAAAAATAAGCATGCCTGCATTTCGAACTAAAGTTTACTGATTTTTTTGGATGTAGAATAGATGCTTTTGGATGAAGAAATTTAATTTGACAACCGTACATTGACCTTCGTTTATATCGAATATGCCATTGCGTAAATAATTTTTATTGTAAACCAGATGCCAATTTTTAAATGTTTATTCTTTGTTGTTTGTTCTATTTTTATAACTTTACTGTTTATTTATTACACACTGACTATTGTGAAATAATAAATGATTTTTCATATTGTGCATTATTTTATGAAAGATGAAAAGTGCAAGATGTACTTGTATTTATTTTTATTTTAAAGTATTATAAATTGATTCCGTAAAGGAAAAGACTTGAAACTAGAAAAGAATATGTTTTGGTATAATGTTTAGATAAAAGTTCAACTTGTAGCAGCTTAAATAGCATCGATTTAACATACGTTTAGTAATACATATCATATAATATATTTCTCAATAAGAAATTATTTCTAAAAGATTTTGTTACAGGAGAATGCTGAACTTATACCATTATTTTAATGTTAGAGTAATCGTGTAACGAAAAATTGTTACGAAATTAATTTTCTTAATAAATAAAACTGCTGACTAACAACGAAATACATTATTTACGTTTAATTCAATATAAATTATTTGCTTAATCACCAATAATTAGTAATAAATTTATTAGTAAAAACCGTTAAATTATGATTATATTTCTTTTAATAAATCGGTTGAAAGTACACACCATTTACTCCATAAAGTACGAATAATATTGCTCTGTAGTCAAACTGAGTATTTCATTGTGTCTTGTTCTTAGTTGTATTAAAACGCTAATTTATATGAAAGTCATACAATCAAAAGAGGAATAATAAATAGTACATTCTGTTTCAAAATATCATTTGTTACATTTCGCGTTAACGATGCTATTCAATTCTGCCTTTATTATTTTTTTTGCCTTTACCTTTCTATACCAATCAGGCTTTATTATTATTTGCAAAATTTTTTTAGATTAGATCAACAGTGACTTGCCTGTTTGCGGGAGGAACGAATGTCGTCGAACAAAACGTGAGAATTATGAAGAAACGTGTCGGCGATCGGAGGCTGTCGATGATTCGAGTGAAGAAAGGATTGCCGCTGGATAAAAGCAGCACGAGCCGATAATTATATTATTAGTTTATTACACTTCGGTACGTTTTAATAAATTGCTGTACAGTATTTATAAATACAGATAAATAACAAACAGTAATTATGAGTCTTGCATTACAATAAAGTTTGTCCTTGTCTCTTTAGGGTTATGCTACGTCAAAATTGAGTTTTTTAAAATATAAATATAAAAAAACTGCTTAGTATTCGTGAGCTTTTACTTAGTTGCCTAATAATAAGAATTTTAACTTCGTTTACGTAATTTAATTTAATATATGAAATTTCCTATTTTTTTCACTAAATAAGGAAAATCTGATTTTTGAAGATAAAAGAAGATTTGAGGCTTGCCTTAAAATGACGAAATCGATCCCGATTGCACAGTGCACAAGTCCATGATAGGTTATACTTGCGAATGTGAATGCAGATTCGTTATGTCAAGTGATCCTCGGCGTAGATTGCTTTTGCCTATTAATTAAAACGTCAACGCGAAGTATACTAATGAACGATTTGCTGTAACTGCGGACGCATTGAACAGTTTCAGATTGAACGTATGGTGTGTCCTTGATTGATTTTATTCACGTGGTCCTTAACCTAATTGTATCCGTTTTACGATACTTTAAAAGTTGTTAATTTATGTTTTTTATCACATATCTTTTAGGATGTACGAAAAAAATCGCCATGGGAAGTAGGTTCGTCTTAAGTTTCCTCGTGAAAGAATTTTAACACATTGTGTTACTATGGGCATTTAATTTATTTAGAATTGTATACTTTAAACGACAACATGCAAATTTTAAACCCAAATGAATATATTCGTCAGATTCATTGCACAACTTGTTAGGTATAATTAATACGTCAAAGTTTATCTTGCTTCATAAAATAGGATGTTGCGTTATTTGATAACTCATTTCATTTGATTAAGTAGGTATTAATCAAAATTATCTAAATTATTTGAAATTTAAAATTTAGATACTTCATAAAGTTTTACACTTGGAGCTCGAAAATTTAGTTAACGTGATTTATTTATAGCAATGAGTCATATATAGTCATTTAATTGTAATTTAGGTTTAAAATAATGAAATCGAAATATAGAATTGAAAATTACATTTTTTAATATAAAAAATAGAAATTACATATAAAAATCTGTCATAAAATTTTTTTGATATATTTTTGGACACTGACAGTTTTAGCTAAGTTTTACAATATATCGTGTTTGAAAATTGTTCGAGATGAGTTTAAAATTTTAAACAGTCCAGGAAACCGTAATCTATTTAATCTTTTAAATGTTATTTTTAAATTTTCTAACCCAGATAATGCCTTATACTATAATAATAAATCATGGTGACTAAGACAAATTTTACATAATTAGTTTGTAGTATTAACAGTAATTATTCAAAAAATTCGAAAACGTTACATTGTACTACTGTACAGAAAACTTAATTGCTACCATAATATTTATTGAAAATGTACCGAAAAAGTAAATACTCCAACAATGACAATGCAGTTGACAAGTCCAAGTGCCTGGCAATTTATGTGAAACTGAATGACGAGCTACTTTACAAAAAATTTCAAAATACCCTCAGAAAAAACAAATAGTATTAAGGTAGACCCTAATGCATAAAATTATACCTGATTATGTTTATACCTCTTAACGCGTTTCTTGTATGACGTAATGGTTTCGTCGATGCGTTTTACTGACAAACTGCCAAACTAATTTCTGCAAAATAGATGCAGAAATTCAATATCATTTATATCAATTTCATCGAAACTGAAGGGTTAATATGTCGTTATTTATTTTGAAAAATGTCAAAAATTGTACAACTAAAAAATTGTCTAAAGAAATAAAATTGCCTGATTGGCGTATCGAATGAGGCATGCAAAACTAATTACTCGTCATGGTATTGTCAAGACCATCAGGAACTTAAAATAAATTTGACGGAGACCTACTTTTCGTTTATTTTCATATCTGCTGCAATTTACGGATAATATCCAATATCACACTGGCCGGATGATGTGTGCAAATACGACGAATTTTGTTGCCTGGGCCTCATCAGACCCAATTCCCACACGGGTCAGGAGTCGAGATGACTCGGCGATAAGTACTCGTGTATTAGTGCGGTCATTGGGTACAGGTAGTACTCGAGTATATTTCGCGCGTATGCCTCTGCTGCCGTATAAGTACCAGAGCTTTTTTATGTTGCGCCTGATAACATCTCTGTCGCGCGGCGATTCTCTTTTAGGAAGATTTATTCGATACTCGATCGCATATAATACACGTCAGTGTCGACGTTGGCTTATTATTTTGTTATTAAACAATATGTAATCTTCGTTTTCGACGAAATGTATCCAAGATAAATTTCACGTGTTCATTTGTCTCAGTTGGAAAAAAATCTTGTAGAACTCATCGTTGGATCGACAAATTATTCATTTATCATGTAGGAAGGATCAAGATGAAAGTAAATCTTTTGATACGTCCCTGATGAACGCCGGCATACAATGACTAAATTTTTTGTGAAAATTTTAAAAAGACATCATCCAAGAATGTCTGATAAGAGACATCATACTAAATCATGATCAGGATAGTATTAAGGGTCGCTGGGTAAGGTGTTCCTTATCAACACAGATCTTGATCTCTATTCAAGTCCGAATAGATTTCTGCTCGGATTCCTTTTGTCGACCGATAGTCCATCAGAGACCGATCGGATTGGCGCAAAAATACGCACGATTTCATTTTGCGGCCTGACGCTAACGAGAGAAAGGCGATCGCGTTTCATCTCATTAGACGTCTAGCAAACGGTTATATCAATTTATAACTGGCGAGATGTAAGGCTGACGACAACGAGTCTAACTCCGTCAGACTTTCCGTTAATTAGAACCGATCATTTCTTTTCCTCTTTAATGCGTTATTTTTCATTTGCGATATTTCTCGCGTGAAAGTCCATTGGCCAAACTATAGGAGGAATGCGTAAGCCGCAGCAGTTATTAATCGAGATTCCCGGACACTTCCGGGCCATCCCGAATTCGCACGATCACAATTCGGCTCGCTGTCATTAGCGGTCATTGCAGGCTTTTTAAATTCATTTGCTGGAGACACTTGCGAGGAAAGTGAGGTTTCATTTGTTCGTTGAATGAAACATGTAATTTATGGTACACGTATGTAGGTATCAATGGAGTTGACTGTACACAGACATTATTGACATACTTTGGTCAATTTTTTTATTTGCTAAGTATTGAATCGCATTAATCAATGGAATCTGTGTATAGAATTTTACTTATAAATGAGATGAAATCGAGTACCAATATATGATTAGGGAATGGAATTCGCATTGAATTTCTCAAAAATTATTAACTGTCATTTGATTTCATAATATCTTGGACCTACAGTTTTTGCCTTCGTGATAAATTAAAATTTGTCTTTTGTTACATCCGAATGCTGCATTACTTGCTATTAATTAATTTTTTTCTACATTTTTTTCTAATTGAGGCCAGTCTGTAAAACAGCAACGCTCGCTCATCTTTAATAATAATAACGAAACGCCCAGGACCTTAAATATGTTGAAGGGATTCCTTACATGCGATTTTAAATTAGCTCTTACACTTATTTGAAAAAGGAAATTTTTGTTTTATTGGGCATAACAAAATTAATGATATATAAAATCTAATATTGATACTAATATTTGTCAGATTGTTGGTTTTAATATAGTCTTTTTGTTTAAGTCGATGTTTGGACTTTAAATTCACTACATTCACTTGAACAAACAATTGAAAATTACGGTTTTTCTTAAACTAAAGTTGAGACTGACTAAAACAATATTTACATTACTTCTATATTAGTAGCAGATCTACTAACAGGCTTAAAACTGATGAACAAATATTATGTTACCAATCTCATGGTTTCAATTGAAAGAAAAAATGTAGTTCCTCGTCTTACCGCTACGCGCGTCAGACGTTGTCGCAAGCATTGATTCACGCCAGTGATAGAAATTAGCTTGCCATTTAATACATAACGAATATTTGAGAATTTAATATATTGATGTTCTGATACGTAGCAATTTATTGCCTTTGGTTAAATTTTAGATATGATAAAAGAATAAGTTCGATTTATCACAATATCTTAGTTTACCATTAAATTCATGAGTTGATTGTTTTCTTTCAAAGAGAAGATTTGTTTAAAAACATTATTAAAAATATAATTTCACGTAGACTCGAAGTTTAAAGACATTGCTGTATCATTTTCAGTCGAACATGACTTTTTTAATTTATGGTTTTCCATTATAAAACAGCACATTCGGAAGTTTCTTAGCACTCCATATCAATTTATTTACTACCGAGCATTAATACCTGTCGTTGAATGGAATATGGTCAATTATATAATAACACAAATTTTAAAGAAATAAAATGGAAGTTAGTAATAATACCAATAAATGGAAAATTAAAAGTGAAAGTCTATCTATCAAGTCATTTATTCCGTTCATCGAGTTTTCTTTTCATACATATTTTAATGTCGCGGTAAAATCATTTGTAAATACAATATTATTTATTCAACTTGAGCGTGATAAATTATTTATTTTCTTACACTACGATTGGGACCTACGATAAATATTAATAATAAATTCTAAACGCGTATGCAAGGTGCACGCAAGCAAACATCCATAAACACTATTGTAAGCATTACTCGCGAATATTTCTCGATGATATATTTCTTACTATATTTATTATTTGAGATTAATTTGACGTTTATTCGAATGTTTGCTTTAACAACGACGCGATCGCGAATTCCAGTGATTTAACGTGTTGTAAATCAAGTAAATTAATTGTGATGTGATATTTAATTCGCACGATTTAACTTAATGTATAATTTAACGAGCATAATTAAACGCGACATAGTCGAACTACTTTATTGCTGGATCAGTTTCGACGCTTGAGTGTATAATTGCGATGTGCAATTATCCCAATTAGACTGTTTATTTCTTTTCGTTATGTGACACAAGTTCATCAGATTCGCTTTTAATTGCTCTATTTTGATTTTATATAGAAATTTGTTGACTGAGCAATTTGTTTATTGTAAAGAAAATATTTCATTGTGTGATCATAATCAATAGAACAACCTGTTTCATTAGGTTTTAAATTTATTCTTTGACTTATGCCTTTTTGTGATTTTTGTTGAAAATATTCTATTTTCAAAATTATATATTACACTTGAAGCAATATTAACCTGACATTTTTTTTAATTTAAAGATTTTTTAAGATGAAAATTTAAGTCGGGCTGTACAACAGTTTATCGCTGTATCCCGCCCCTTAGGCATAATTTTTTTTAGTCCAATAAAGACACTATTGTTATTATTATTATTATTGCTATTATATTATAATGTACTCATGAACTATGCATGAAATTTCATACCAATTTTAAATTTTACATTTTAGTTTTGAAATGCATATTTCCATTTATACTCGTATGTTTTTTAATTAACATTTTTTTTCTGGACAAGAGATTTTTTTAACTTCAACATATGTTTACCTATAGGGTCTAATAAAAGTATGATAATTAATTTTCTTAGTAAATAAATATCCAGCGATTTTTATTCTAGCGCTTTTTCTCGTTTAAAAAATTCTGCGCAACATTTTTTGTCTTGGTAGTTTTACTATAAAATTAACGAAATCTAGACAAGGAATATTGAAGAATTTTTCGATAAATAACAAGTATTAAACGATTAGTCACTTCATAATATGCTTTCTAGCTATTTCTACGAGAAGATTACATGCATTAATGTTTGATTCTACGATTAGATATATGGTTTATCTCGGTTTATATATAGTTTTTTTTCTGGTATATGTATACAATGCATTTTTCCATGAAAATCCTAAATTTCCATTAATTTATGTTAAAAAAAACTTTCTTATCATCGTTCATGATTTGGTCTGATCAATGATGTTTTAAGTTTCTTTTCAGATCCAATGCTATATAAAAAAAATTAAATCTGTTTATAGTTGAAAAACATTTAATTTTAATGTGTTTTTGATCATTTCACTGCAATTTCAAAGATGTTGAAGTACTAAGATTGGTTTTCCCACTTGACTACCGAAGACGCAACTTAAATGTCTTTTTAAAAATCTTCTTCGACATTCTCAAAATTTGTTGCTCTGTTCGGTGTCGTTAATTGCGAATATCACATTTGATTTTTACAATTTTAAATGGGGCATTAAATATGCCAAAATAATTTCCCAAAATTATTCGAATTCGTTTGGAACTGACTAGTCAGGGATTTTTTTAACTGAAGCTTATAATACAATTTTTAAAATGGATGATTTTAGGAAATTTAACATTTTTCGGTTTGTTTTGGTCTCTTTTACTTATGGAGTACTTAAATGTATCATAAAAAAATAAAAGATATAATGTATAATTTAGTCTGAATTTTTAAGATATTTTTAAATTTCTTATAAGGTGATATATTTTTGATATTTAACAGTGTATCAATTGTATATAAAATGGGTGAAGCTCATGTTCGATTTATAATTTTAGTGCAACTTGCTTTCCGTATTAAATAAGAACGTATAATTTGACTAACTAATATTTTTCAACGTTGTTAAGTTCGTCTATTAAATAATTTACGTCTGATATTGTTTTGTTCTATTTCATTCAATTTTTATATGCTTTTTATTTGTACAGCAAAAGGTATATAGTCCTCCCTCCATAATTGTTGCCTTCCTAAGACCATCCATAGTTGTAGTCGCAAAATATTCCACAATTGCTGTCCAGGTGCAGCGTATGAAGAAAGACACACTCGCTCATGCGCGCGTATGTTCTAATAACTGTTCATACACGGAGAAGGAAAAATAAGGGCGGGAATGACATACAAGCAATTATGGGGGTATGAGGAGAAATTCTGCACCGACTGGACAGCAATTACGGAGGGAGGTCTGTATGATGATTACGTTGGGACTAACAACAAACCGGTGTTAAATTTTTGAAATATTTGAAACTATGATCAGAATAAGTTATGTTAGCTTGGAGATGACAGTTCAGGATGAGATGCTCTGATCAACAATGTATATTCAATTTCAAGTGTCTCAACATGGAAACGGCTCAGATTAACTACACCGTCTTAAATGCAGCTACGCGTATACTCTCCATTATACGTCTCAAATTACAAAGTACAAAAATGTCTTAATTACAACCAATAGACGAAAGTAATGTCTTAAATTTTGAGGAATTTTGAATAGAAGATAAATATTCAGATGCTTAGTCTACAAAGTCATTCAAAGTGTTTAATATCTTAAAGTGAGACGCTTAGGCCACACTAGTTTTTACAAGGTATGGGTCCATATTTCACAACCTCCTTAGACTGTCTTCAGGAGATTTGCAGGACGTCAAAACATCTCTTTTTCGTCCTGTTATTATCCTTAGGATAATCTTAGGATGAATGATGCTATGCAAATAATAACAAGACCATAAAAGTAACATTTTTGACGTCTTTAGGAGCTCTGGTTGACTTCCTGAGGAGGATGTGCTACCAAAAACTGTGGAACAAAGTGAAAATCGTTTGGACAGTCAAGGAGTTAGGTATTACATTAGGTAACTGACGCTAAAGAACATTTTTAAACGATTATTGATATTGTCCTAAACATAAATGGTCAGCACAGGGTAAATATAAAAATGAAGGTAATTTGAATTTAAATTTGTTCATTTTTTTTAAATTTCTGACCTGTAATACGACTGTTGATAAATTTTGTGACTGGTGCCGTCTTAAAAAGCCGAATTTCAGATGCAGAAAATTGATTGCAGTGGAGTGCCTAAAGAGGTAATTACACGAGGAGGTTAACTGCGGAGGTACCCGAGATCACGCGCCTTCGGCAACCGCGAGGAGAATTTCGGGTACGAATTCCGAAGCGTGTTAAGGAGGTGGGTCGTGATCGCGAAAACCTCCGAAGAAGGGAATCGGTACCAAACCAGTCCGGCCTATCGGTGCATTATCTACGATAACGGCAACGGGCAACCGTGGCAATAAAACTGTTTTTGTCTCCTGGCAAAGAGCGATCGCGTATAGTCCGCGACCAAATAATCGCCGCTTTTTCTTGGGGACCGGCGCGATTAAGATTCCGAACGTATTCCGAATCCAGTCCTTTGGTTCTTAGAATACTTTCTTAGTCCCGGCGTCTTTTCTTAAACGTAATATACGTCGCCGCCTTGCGCATAACGGGCCACGGCTTCGGTGCACCAGCCCCAGCGGCACCAACAGCACCGATCTTCAAGCCACACGTACGCGCTTTTAATATAGAGATTGCATTAACTCGAAAAGGAGAGGACACACATTCGAATCAGGCATAAATCTTAGCTTCCTCCGACGACCAACGTCGCGCTCGTTAAATATCGCAGCGAATTCGTCCAGGAATCTGCGTGCGGTCCAATTTTTAACCCGATTTGTGCATAAGTATGAAGGTCAGGAGATTATGAAAATCCTCTGAAATCACTTCATCCATTGTGGTTGTCATTTTTAATACCTTCAGAATGACTGCCGACTATGTTTTAAGCAATATTCCCACACACCAAAATCTCTCCAGAGATGTCCTAAGGATGTCCAAATATCCCATTCTGTCCGCGGGAACTCTTCGGAAGCTCCTGAGGACATCTCGGAATAAACTCGAGTTATATAGGTTGTTGCAGTTCGAAATAGTCACAATAAGAAATAAAAATGTTTTGTTGAGAGAATAATGGAGTTGGAAACTTAAGCGTTTAGTGATATAGCGTGATACGTCAGACAAATGAAGTATACATGGTAATATGAAATTAAAAGCAAAGAATTTTGAGCAAGAAGCAATGGCATAAATTGAGTGCGCCTCAAAAACCCGACAAATCACAAAACAAACATTTCAAAAACCCGACATTGAAAAAACAAACATTTCAAAAAACAGACATTCAAAAACCAAATATTTCAAAAGATACATATTCTGAAAATGTAATTAATGATTGAATTCTAAATGTGCTTAGTAAATATAATCCTGGGGTCCAACTGATTTGACCTTGAAATGACCTTGAAGTGAGACCTCAAGGACGTCGACCTGAGATAATTTTTTAATGTAGTGAACACTCCAATTTGGGTTTTTAATGTCTGCATTTTGAAACGTCTGGTTTTTTAAATGTCTGTTTTGTGATTTGTCGGGTTTTCGAGGTGCGCCCTATAAATGTTTGAACTACAGAATTTCCACTTTGTTGATAGCGGAACACATAATGCAACGAAATAATAGAATTTTCGACTCATAACTCCCCATAACACATTGAATTGCAACATAATACAATAACGAAATGTAATATAGTCAAAGAAATGTTTCGTTTGAAAATTCCACATTTTCTAAAATCA
Source organism: Trichopria drosophilae (assembly GCA_030407085.1). Classification (NCBI taxonomy): domain Eukaryota; kingdom Metazoa; phylum Arthropoda; class Insecta; order Hymenoptera; family Diapriidae; genus Trichopria; species Trichopria drosophilae. The sequence goes on from CM059584.1 coordinate 42,393,385, forward strand.
TCAAAAATTTTCTAAAAGTATCAAAGTACAAAACAAAATCTACATTTTTAACACGACACTAAAGCCCGAGAATGAAATTTAAGTTTTAAAAAAACCATTCAACTATTCAAAATTGACGTGGACAAACAATCAATTACTAAAGAATGTGTACAAATAAGAAAACGGCGTCCTCGATTTCAACAGATACTTGGTTAAAATGATACGTTAAGAAGATTCAAAATACCGTACACAATGATTCATGAGAAACATTGCATCAAATGGCCCTAAAAGAAGTTTCATTCAGTGAAAGCTCATAATGCCAGATTCCTGAGTTTGAGAAAACTTTCTTGTTTCTACACACATTTCATAGTTTTGGTTTATTCATTAAAATTTTACGTAATATAAATGTCATATCATTCTTGACCACGTGACTAAAGCATCCTGAGAACGCATTTTGAGTGTCGATTTATTCATTGTAACCTCCATTTTGAGGAACTACCTGCTATTATTTAAATTTTGAGTTTTTTGTTGGGTTAAATGTGATTTCGAATATCGATTTTATAAACATTTCTTGTATACGTTTTGCATTATTTTTAATGTTTTTATGTCTTATTATAAGGATGTCTGCGGAGTAATACGTAAGATGTATACAACTTTTCAGCCATTTTACTGTAAATATTACGAATATTTTCGAAAGTAGTTTAGCAAATTATAAATTAAAGCTTTGTAAAATCAACGAAATAAGAAATAAACATTATTTTACTAACTATATCTTTATGGATGACAATCATTTTCAAAAACATGCATATAATATGATCATTTCTCTAAATGTCACATAATGTCGCGTGGAGGAGTACATGGAAACAAATATATAATTTTTTACATCAAGCCATGAAATACACACAGTTATGTTATAATAAAAATGTTTAAAATGTCTTCGCGAACGAAATAAATATATTTCTTCCGTCCCGTCAGCACATAATTCGACTGTACTACTTTCTATGGAAGATAATATCAAGATATTCAGTCCATCAGAAAGCTACCGTACCGCAAGCCAGAAATTTATTTTTTAGGTTGTATTCATAAAAACAAAAATTTAATAAGTCATGCAAAATCTTCTCTTTTTTAAGTATGTTATCATATATGATAAACTTCACTTTTGTACTGAAAATACAGTTGGAATTTTACCGTCATTGTTTTGGCACTAACTAGTATAAACGTATGAAATAAGGAAATTATTACGTCACAAAGTAAAAGGAAATTAATTTCATTTATTACACGGAGAAAAATAATTGAAGAAAATGTACTGCAGCTTTAGGTACAGCAGCGATATATAAAATCAGTTAATTTTTATCTTGAAGTTAATAAGATTCAATGTATTTATGTTAGGGAATACATGACATTCATTTTTTATTGTTAACAGTAGGTTCGAACATATCGCTTTATGTTAATAATCGTCGAAGTGAACTACTTTATCGATCGTCGGAAGTTGATCTCAAAAACCGAAAAAGTTCAATTTTGTACATTGTTATTGAAAATTTTTATTTGTTTGTCATATTGAATGCGAGATTTTGAATTAAAAAAAAACTGACTACGGATTTATAATCATCGACCGTAAACTCCTACAAAACTAAAGGTAAGAATGTACATTAAACTACAGATTTTTATTTTAGACAAATGTCATTGTCGTTAGTGTTTTTTTCCAAACACGTTTATATTTATTTCCTAACATCTTAAATAATGTAAACAAGAAATAAACATTTGGTGCTAATTTAGTATTACGTCTTCAAAATATTTTTTTTTAATGGACCATATATATAAAATTGCGAAACAAAAAAAGATGGTTGGAGCACTAAAAACTTTGCTAAAAGAACGATTTTCGTAGGAATTTTCAGGTTGGAAGAGGTTTCGAGGACGAAGGAAATACTCGAAATGCGTCTTGGAGAATGGTTCGGAGCTCTCGAGCGCTGATTATCGGTATTGTATCCTCGTCTCGAGCACGTCCATTTCCACCCGGTTCTCCATTATTCAGATATATCATTTGGCGCAATATGCGGGCGGACGTCAGTCATCATCGTCTTGCTTCTTATTACGTCGTGCGTGTTTCGATCGATTTGCCACGACAGAGGCGCACTCTTATGTGCCGCCATTCAGATCATGAAAGAACGCGATCTGCACGCGCGCAAAATCATTTACCTCGTGTGGTATAATTAAGACACTACATGTCCACGAACCGCTTTGTTTCGTTTTAAACTTTATTCTTTGTCTCGGTTTATTTTTCATCATTTTATGAATATTTTTCTGTTCCTTTATATTGTCCCAGGGATAACCTGATGTTATCTGCTCAAAATTCGAAAGTGTCTTAAAGATGATCCAAAAATGAATAGTTTATTTAATTACACTGGTCAACAAAATTTGACTTTGGGAAATCATCAGCATACACTTTTCTGACGTATTTTTGTGCGCTGAATCTAAATCCGTTTACAGAATTTTTCCATAACCCTACAGTTTTGAAATATCCGCCATTTTGTATTTTTTCAAAATTCGTTTTTTCCTGAATTTTTTTCTCTGCCATAGAATATGATAATTAAATGTAATACCTCTCATTTTACGCACAATTACTTCAAAAATACGTGTAAAATAGTGGCTCTTGTATTATCAGTGAAAAACTTCAAAAAAAACCACTAAAAGAGACAAAAACTGAGGTATTTTTAGGATAAAAAATTCGTATAACTTGACAAACAAAAATGTTAAAAATATTCTACGTCCATAGTCTTGCTGCAGGATAATCATCCAGAACAGAAATTTGGTCAGGCCCTGATAAGGGCCGTCATAAATTTCTACTCGGGATGGTTCAATTTCCGAGATTGTGCGTCTATTTATGTTTATTTAGATTGAAGATATGAGTCGAGTTAATGATAAATTTAGTGCATGTGTCACTATTTTACACGTATTTTTGAAGTAATTGTGCGTAAAATGAGAGGTATTACATTTAATTATCATATTCTATGGCAGAGAAAAAAATTCAGGAAAAAACGAATTTTGAAAAAATACAAAATGGCGGATATCTCAAAACTGTAGGGTTATGAAAAAATTCTGTAAACGGATTTAGATTCAGCGCACAAAAATACGACAGAAAAGTGTATGCGCATCACTGATGATTTTTCGGTGTTGACCAGTGTTATGTGAAAATTAATTTATTAAACTATAATTAATTATTTCTATTAGTCCGTCAAAGTAACAAATTAAATGTGTTTGAGATAACTGTTTTACGTTAGTTGAGATGTACAAGCCAGTCTGCAAAACAGCAGTTTAGCTCTAACTCTAATTTTGAAATCTGAATCTTTGTTTGAATTAATTAGTGTTAATACGTTCATATTACTTTCATTATTACTAACTATCAAATTGCTTTTGTTAAAATTTAATCATGGAATTATCAGTCTTAAGAATAAGTATTTTCTTTATTTACCACCTGTTCAGTATACGAGACTCTTTAGTATCATCATGATTTTGATTTTATCTCTGATGTCACATTACAATAACTCAAAGTTCTGAAAGTCGAGAATTTTGCTAATAATTGTACTCTAACTACATAAATAGGGCGATTAGGGACGAGGTTGTGTAAGTGAAATATTCACAGTTTTTTTTTAAATGCGAAATTGTCTTCGGTCTTCAAGGGTCCTCATAGATCGCAATTCTTGGCATGTGCTTCTCAAAGCAAGCGTCCGCGGCATGCAAGTTCGAAGGGGAATGACGGAGGTCCGCCCGGAACTTAATAAGTAAATTACTGCGTGCAGCCTAAAACGCAAAGACCCGGAAGAAAATACCCTTTCATGAACCCTTGACGAAATCTCGAGTCATGGTCTGGAACTTTAACGATCATCCTTTAATGCCTGATTTTGGTCAATTAGCATGAACTTTTGCAAATTTGTAAAAATCTGTTTCGTATTTTGAATCTTTTTGTCAGAAAAAAATATGAAAATTGGTTTGAAATTGGCTAAATTTTTATTGCCTCTTTTCTAGTAATACGAGTAATTAATCTTGATTCTATTATAGTTAATTCAAATTTTCTCATGAGTTCAAAATCTATAAGCACATTTTATTATCTACCAAGATATGATAATCGATGTGATCATTACCTATTTTAAATTAATTATATACGACAAAATGTAACGTTTACATTTTCATGAAGAGATAAACCATGCAGAATAATGTTTATAACAGAGATAAGGGAAAGATGGCATGTATTTTCTACAGAAGAGGAATTTTGGTTATTCAAAGAATGCATATTACATACATGTATTAAAATTACAAAATAGTGTATCATATAATATTCAAAATTAGAAAACACTGTAAAGTCACACAAGTTTTTTAATCGATGTTATCATAAAATTACAATCTTTCGATTTTTGAATGCCTTTTGTGAGTGTAATCAAATTCTAAAAATGTGATCGTATAATACGATTCTTAAGATAAGCATATCCATATAATTTGAAGTGGAAATTCAGCTAAATTTTCCTCTCTAGAATTCTTTTGAATCTTCTAAAAAAATTCTTTAACTACGAAATTTTATTGGGAAATAAATTACAAGTCACATTAAGGTCCTATATATTGTGAAATCTCTGAATCTCTTAGAATGAAATTTAAATCTCTTTTTTAAGTGGGTAAATTTTTCTCTATTTGAATATTTAAATTTATCTCTTCCATATGTCATCCAATTTACTTATCGAACTGTGAATAATTAAGTTAACACCACGACTACCCAAATAGTTTTTCGTTTACGTTACGTCTTATAACACTTTATCTGTGTTTAAAAATTACGTGTTAAATTAAATAAAAAATGATTCAGTGTCTTTTTTACACTGAAGCGTATAATTGGTATATTTAACTAAATATTTAGTTAAATGTACTGATTAACTTGGTAATGTACTACAAGGACATGTTACCATTTTTTAAAAACTAATCTAAATTAAATTAGTGCTTAATTGTACATTTTTTATTAACTCCCTTATAATACGTGGAATTTGTAATAATAGAAATTAAAAATGCTTAAAAAATTAATGATATTACGAAAAATTTTTACTTAAATAATAAAAAACAACTTATCCTTCAACTTTTATTCGTTAATAAGATAATATATATACCAGGCGTTAAGAGAGTATCGATTTTACATCGAGTACGTAGTTTATAATGCGTATATTAACCCTAATTAATCTAATCGTTCTTAATTACAAATTTTTTCCGCTATGTCGAAAGTGCAGAGTGTTGCTAAACGGGATTTAAATCACTAATAAAATGCGCCAAATTGAATTTTACGACATTAATGATAGGCGTGAATAAATTATTTAAGAATTCGAACATTAAACTCGGAGTGTCGTTAACTAACGGTAACTGCAAAAAATGTAATTTGTGCAAATTATCTCATGTTATTCATATATTAAATTGCGCCATTATTTGATATTAATCCGCGGTGCTAAAGAAAAGTGTGCTGGTAAACTATTCCGTTAAGTTCCCAGGTAACTATCGACAAAACTATGCGAAATCCGGACCATACTTCCCCTCGTTACTGAATACGGAATATCCAAGAGACATGTACCGTCACCGCAATCTTGAACGATTACGACGAAACTTTGCCAAAATTTCCATATGCTATCTTTTCAAAATTAACCAAAAATTCCGGGTTTTAATGGAAAACATTGTCATGAAATATCACTTTGTTATTTTCAACTTTTCTGAAGATGGAATAATTTTTTGAAATTAAAGATGTCATTATGATGTATTTTTTGTTGAAGGCTCTTTTTGAATACTGAATATCGATCTCAATTTGTCGAGTTGAACTTTTATGTATTGATATTCGTCGAAGGCAGATGTTCGAAGCGTTATTGATATTCGACGCCAGAAAATTGCCCAGATGAATGCAAAAGAGGAGTGAAACCTGACGTTTCTGAATGACTAAACCGCATATTGCAGCATATCCAATTTCAAGACTTTTTCTGGCCTGTGTTACTCTGCATTTGATCGTAACTGCGATTCTTTTGTATTGTCGGGGAACGTCCATTATCGTACATATAAACTGAAAACATTTTCTTTCAAGGACAATCATCGAAAATCGCGGTCATCTTAGGATAGGAGTAATCATTTCGTTGCATTTGTTTAAGAGCAAAGTAAATCTTTTGTGTTTGAGTGTTAGAGGTTAGAGGTTAGTGGAATAGAAAAATTTGTTAATTTTATTAATACAACTGATCAAATGTAGTCGAGGGCTTAGTTTCTCACATGAATACCGACGTGCTGTACTAACACCCTGATAAATTACGAAACACAACATTTATGAAATAAAAATTGTTTTGTTCTTTGTAAATGACCCTAAGTTAGTCGTACACGAGCGACGAATGCTTCTAAGAGAAGATGCGAGGCCCAGGATCGCGGTTTAACGGTATTCGAATGCCAATTCGCCAGCGATACTTTGCAGCTGTAAGTTAGAAATGCTAATAACAATCCAGTGATGGAATACGGAAAATTCTTTACTGGAAGGTGTGTTTCGCGATATCGATGAGCTTGGGAAGAAGGTTCATGCTGATGGGTTGCATTCAGATTTGCATGCTTAAAGTTTTCTTATTCCAATTGTTGAAATGTATGAAAAAATTAAATAAAAACAAAAAGAAAAGAAAAAGTGAACAATTTTTTAAAAGTACATTGTAATTGTAATATTAAATAAAACATTTTTTAGTTCAAGATATTAAAGTTATTGAATTTTTATTTTTATTTGTTAAGAAAACGTCGATTATGATAATATTCTTAGAAAATATGGTTAATGAAACTTGTTTAAGAAACTTCTGAACTTTAAGACCGTTAATTTTACTATACAAACGACGTAGAAAATGCAGAGAATTCAGGGGAGAAATTTACCTCGTAAACGTGCGTACGATGTATTGATCAATTTTATGTAAAAGGGCTTGTGCACTGTTTTAGAAGCTGAGCTGTAGTAAGATTCTAAGAATGTATCGTAATTCAAGTAAGATATTCGGAGGGAAGTGAATTTGTGGCTTGGAACTATTCTTTTAGTAGCCGATTAGTTGCGTCAATGTACTTCTAAATAATCAGTTAAATTTTATGATTAAAGTAAGTTATATTAATCTTGAATAAAATTTTCCATTTACAAAAATGATCCTGAGATTATTTTATTGTAGTTTTTCTAAGATTGAAGTTATCTTCTTGAAGTAATGTAGTCTTCTTCAATCATTTTTGGACTTTGACTACTCCCTGTATTATTTATTGTTAAAAATCAGCACTGAAAAGAAGCAAGTAGTGATTCGCTTTAAGATTTGTTTACAATTTGGGTTTTAGATGATACAATGCCCAAAATATCAGCATCAACAATGACATTTTCAAGTTTCTATAATTTTGTATCTGATCATATTAAATTGCAAGACATGAGAAAAAAACTCACCACATGGATATTTTCAGCGTCCCTCCTAAGATCCCCGCTTCTTTGTCCAGCAGTGACAGCGGCACTCAAATGATTGTAATGATGTTGATGAAGGGTATTTAAGGTTTGGGTGTAGGGATCACCGACTAGGTAATCCAGGTGTTGAGGTTGGCCCAGTCCAGGATGCTGCGGACTCGCTGGGGCGTGATGGTGGGACGGGAAGGGAGGAGGGAAATAAGGTGGCTGGAAGTCGGAGGCCGTCGGTAAGGATGCACCCCCGTGATGGGGCATTCCACCCCCGTTGCCATTTCCCCGGTGACCATGATGATGAGCACCGGAATAAGGCGAAGAATTTCCACCTCCCAATGAGGAAATGCCACCATGGCCCGTCAAACGGTCCTGAAAAAAATAAACAATATTGTTAAATCGACGATCTATCATTTTTTACATTGTGTTAAAATTATGTTTAATGGTGTACCAGCATTATAAATACTAGAAGGAATATAAAATAAACTGAAAGAAAAATGATATAATTAATTGCCGAGTTCAATATAACTCATACAAGCAGTCAATAATGTTTATCTTTTAATAAATTGTTTTTAGTAAGTCGACGATATTAATTTTGTCGTACGACGTATGTTTTACATAAATAATCATTCAGAGTGACATCGTATACTAATTAAATTGATACGATATTACAATTTAATAGTGACTTTAATTTATTAAAGCACCTCGCGACACAAAATGGATCCCTCTGCAAAAGCCATTTTTTGCGACTGGCAATTGGTAAATATGTCCTTTATAAAAACAAATGGGATGAACGCGAACGAGTCGTGTCTCGGGATATCAGATAAGAATTAAATACGCGGTCCAAATTAGTATATCGTTGTGTCAATTTTCAACACCGGCATGACACGCAGTGTTACATGTATCCGGGGAAATATTGTCCAGGTACACTTTCGTTCCCGCAAATATTCGATTCCTGGATAAAAAAACGTTCAACGTGTCGGAAAGATTTATTATCCGGTCCTATATTACTTACTGCACTTTATTAAGCGCTTTAGTAACGAACCATCGTTTGTGACAAGTCAGGCTTGTCACTACCATATGCGGTCGAGTAACTTCGCACTTGAGTAAAAGTTATTCAATATCTATACTTTAATTGGAAAGGCTCGAGCATTAACTTGCAAAGTTTTTAGGCCTTTCGGCTGCTTAGTTAAAAACTTATTTCGAAATGGATTTGATATTACGCGTTGACCGATATGCGTATAAAATCCATAATGATACATGCGTGTTTTTCTAAGTGTTACAAACAAGAAATAGAATGTAAATACAATTGCTTTTATCCCCTACCAATTAAGAAGTTGCGTGGTTTGAAAGCTAATCTCGTATCACAAAATATTCAGGTCAGGTTTTTAGTGATCATTCTACAATTGATTTTCTATTTATTCGAAATGTTTTTATTATTTAATGGAATAGTAACGATTCTTATATTCTCATAAATTAGAAAGAAATTAAATACTGAATTCATGAAAGTGTCTAAATTTTTTAATAAGGATGATGATGCTCAAAAATAAAATACGTTCAACAAAATTTGTTTCATTACTTTATTACTCTTATTGATGTTGATACTCCTAAAGTAAATAAAAGTAAACAAAAAAAGCTACTATAAAGTACTGGTCATTTTATAAATTGTGCATTTTGTCGACATTCGCGGTTGCGAAATCTGGTAATGTATATGTGCCCTTGGACTCTGTTAATGCATAATACCACCTTAGCGACCGAAATGATATTTAAGAAGAAACTGTTTGTAGGTGTAATGTCGGTGGCATAAAATACCACCATTTTCCTATTCATTGATACGAAACGGAAGAATCGCAAGCACAGTGAATAAAGAATACGCACGCTCTGAAGATCGCCGTAAGATCGCCTACGGGAATCCGACGGACCTCTGTATTACAACCTTTAATGGCGAATGGGCATAAACTATGCAAATCGCAGTGTACAACCTGTCGCAATACAAATATCTTTCAGGCAGAAAACGTAGGTGTGTCCCATAGTGCGATAACTGTGCGCCTTTAACTCGTCCGCATGCTGGATATTACAGATCGTATCATTTTGAGATAACCAGATAAGATGTTATTAGAGATGATGATAAACGCCGCGGGAAGGCTTCCGGACGGGAAGCGCGATTGGATTAGATTCGTAAAATGTCGCGATTTATGGATTGAACACGGGCGGTCTGGAGTAATGGACCTGTGGGCTACACGATAATGGAGCTTTATATAAATTTCGACTTTCTTTTAACTGTGGGTTGAGTGTCGACATCTAAATTTGGGTTTTTGTGTAATTATTCGATGCGGTGAATAACTTCGAGGTCAGCTAGTGGACATGCTTTCTGAAACTATGGGAACCCCTTATAAAGATTTTTAGTGGACAGTTTCAAATAAAGATATTTACTATTTTTTATGTCTGGTTTGCCTGCCATATAACTGATTTTTATTTTTTTCGTTTTTTTTACTATATTATGGTACAAGGAAAATATGTTCAACTAGTTTGAGGGAGGTAAGTATATTACCAAGACATTTAGCTGAATTATCCCCAATACTAAGTGATTTACTACCAAATAGATCAGAATTGAGTGAGATTTACTAAAAGGTAATAAATATTTGCTAAAAATAAAAACACATTTCTTTTTAATACCCATAAATCTGTTACTTGCGACGTATCGACTACATATTTGCTGGAGTTCAGAATTTTTTTCAGTATAAATTTTTTCAGCCATTTTACATGTGAAATTAATCAACAAATCGAAAACTGCCCGATGTAATAATAGCGTGAAATAGTACATCACAAATGTATAATCACTTCAGTTAAGAAAAATCATTTTATATTAAGTAATATTTGGTGGAAATAACAAACAACAAAGTTTTCAGTCAATATACTTAGTATTTTCTATACAAATACCAACGATTTCTATATTTAAGTAGACATTTAATTCAAAAGTTAATAGGTTTACTTTAATATACTCAATTATAAAAAAATATTTACCTGCATCTTTGAAAAAATATTTATATACTCAACAAATGTTTCGTAAATCTTACGTTATAAGAAAATATTCTCATAATTCAAGTAAATGTTTTCAATGCAGCATTCTTTAAAAATATTATGTTTCCAATGCATAAAAAATTTCTTATAAGTATTCATAAATAATAAACAAAATAGAAGAATCATTTATTGCAATATTTATTACAAACTGTAACGAACTTCGTATATTGTTTTCTTTATTATTTTTGTTTCTATTTTTCATTTTGTATTTGCAATCGCATCCTGAAAATGATTACGAAATAATTCAGAAATTGGTACCACTTTTAGTAGAGGGTGAATAATGCACGATTGAGACAGTACTGGCTCAATTGCAGTCAAATTTTATACTTTGCGATTTTATCTTTGAAGAGTGGAAGACTACTCGAGATTAAAAATCCACATTATTGTAAAAATGAAACAGTATTCATAATTTCCTCTTAATTCTCACTTCATAAATGTTGACAAATAAATTAAAACTACACATTACATTACCACGACAGCATTTACACCCTTTGTAAGAACAGTAACTAAAAAATGAACTCAAGTTAAGGAAAAGACCATAATCTGATGCGTATCTGTCAAATTATGTCAAACTAGAGTCACTAATCAAGAAAATAGCATAGTTTCCCTGAAAATACGTATCATCAAACGTTTTTTCAAGTAAACAAATCAGCATTAATGAAAATCTACTTTTGCAAATGTCAATAAAATTGTCTTTTTTTATAAGCAAATGCTACTCGATTATTAAATTGTTTTAACTTTTATACCATTGTTAGGAAATTTGAATGTTATCAAAAAATATCTAGAATATATCAATAATTTCTCAGATAAAAAAGCTAATTTACCATAAATTAGGTAATTAAAATTACTTTCTGTTGATAAAAATTAATAATTTTATCTTTATTACAGTAATGAACTACAATGCAAGCGCAATCACGCGAATGTGATTGAGACATAACATCGTCAGTATTCTGAATTATTTTGACATCGTAAAAATTCATGTCTATTTTTAAATGGCTCGAATTAATCGATAAATCACTAGCATTAGGAAATACGTTTTATTATTCAAATGTGGGGGCATCAAGAAGGTTTTACGATTCTACGTCGACTTTTCCCGAACGATTATTACGTCCACGTAATAAAGTAACATTTTAATTGTAATATCAAGATAAATTGCAGTTTCATTAATTTGCGTGCGAAATCAATTATGTTTCGTTTGGGTATCTGTGACAGTCGTCTGCAAATCACGATTAATTTATCCGTATTTATTCGCGATTCGTTTCGTGATACGTAATAAATAGCGATTGTTGCGGTTCCATTCAAATCGAGGGACGCAGGCAACTTTTTAAAAGGTGAGAATTTGTACACTTTCTGAAGGATCCGAAGGAAACATCTACACGATATTTCAATGTTAACCTGAAAACGTATTATACACTCGTTTTAAAAGTGGTTGCGATGACTTGCGCGTTACTGAACAACGTTTAAAATGTAATTATAAGGCGGTATCTACTCTTATAATCACTTTAAACGCGACTATGACGTACTGGCATCACTGTTATGTATTTTAATATTTTATTTATTTTATGTGATATATAAACGTGCTCGCAACACCGTTATACATACCAACTGATGCAAATGTTTTCCATCTGTTATTATGATGATTTGCACGCATTATTTTAATTATTTTAATAAATTATCAGTTAAGCAGTAATTTCACACTGAAAGATATTGTTAATAAGAATTACTAACCATGTAATGAGCTATATGTCGATTTGACTAAGGATGCTATTTTTACTTTATCTTTTATATTCCTCCTCTGTTCTCAATTGAAAAGGTCGTTAGCTAACCGATTGTTTATTTCAGCCGTACAAATCAGTTTTTTAGAATATTTTTTTAATATTTTGTTAATTTCTTGAAATACAAATGTGCTCGTAACACCGATATGCATAACGACTGAGGTGCACGCTTTTTAACTTTTATTATCATCGTTTGCACGCACTACTTTAATTATTTTAACAAATTATCAGTTAAGGAGTAATTTAATGTTAACGGAAAGTGTTGGTAAGATTTATTAAGCATGTAATGATTTAAACGTCGGTTTTTCTTGTGATGCATCTTTATATCATTTTTATTCCTTGTAAAATAATTTCATTTAAAATTTTGGAAATTCATATTTTTATTTGAGAACAATAAAATAAAAAATATTAAAAAGCTTTATTTTTAATTGTAAGAAATGAACTTTCGAATTATTTCTTCTCGCAATAAAACAGCGATGTTTACATCTCCAATGACTTATGTTTGCAGTAAATGATGAAAAATTTCTTCATTTGACATCTCAATGTTCGATTAAACGATGAAGACTCAAATGTTTATGGCGCAATTCCGTGCATTTACGACAAATGCAGCCACGGTTCCTCTGCAGTTGATAATTACCAACAGGACTCATCGGTCCGATATAAAATGTTTCATCGATTGATTTACGAATTGATGTTATGAAAGAGAAACGGGATTCTGTAGAGATTAAAGCGATTTTTAGCCGCATACTAACGAACCGATAGTCTCGCTCTTGACGCGGTAATATCCCATCCGAAGAGATCCTTCCTGCGAATATTAATCCGTTACGGGTCTGGTAAATCGTATTTTTACGGTGTGTTACTAGAGCGAAGGTCAAATCGGAGAATCGAAATCGGCGGCCGATTTCGGACGGTACATTATTCAAACTGGATGTCGAGTTTAGTGATTAATATCGCACAAATCAATTATTAATTTGGATGGTTTTGAAGTATCCAATGTATGATGAATGCTCGTACTAAAGCTGTTTTAATTTCCGTTTTATAATCTTATAATGCAAATGTAGTTCTTTAATTTAAAGTATTGTTTACAAATGTGGTTTTACTGAAAAAATCCGAGGACAATTTATTGGATGTTCAACATACGCAGTCAAATTATGAAAATGGGAAACTGATGTTCTTCACTTGGAGAAATCAGAATCTGTAATGGACCATCTAAAAATTGTCTCGAATCTTCTCCATTACCACATCAGGCGGAAATTCTAAAGGAAGCGTTTCAGCATCCTTTCGCGGTATCGCAGCATCTTGATCATTTCCGTACTGAAGATGCCGTGGGGTCGGATTTGTTGTGGATAAGATTCGGATATCGCCCGATACGTCTTCGTTTTCTGGCCTTTACGATACGATCTTCAATGTCTTCATGAGGCCGGACATGCTCAAGCGATTTACACATCCGGTGCTTTTATCTACGAATCGCATGTCGAGTAATCGAATCTCGCCAGCCTGGTTAATGTGAAGCATATTTTCTTCAGTATTCAGAAGCAGAGAAAAAAAGTCATATCGGACGAAAAAACTTAAGAAAGTAAAAAAAAGTATTTTATGACGGAAACAAAGAAAAAGAAATAGAAAATAATACTAAAAAATGTATTCAAATCTCCGTTATATACGTTAAAAAAATTAATAAACAAATCATCAAAATGTAGATTTTTTATGAATTCATCGTTAAGCAATATTGGTTGAAAAGCCGTAACAATAAAAATGTTGCACCTGAATAACTGTGATAAAGATAACGATCAACAATTACGAAAATATCTTGTCAGCCATCAAAATTCAATGTCGACGGCATTTAACGACGTTTACGAGCCGTTTGAAATGTTCATTACTCCCGAAAACTTTTACTGATTGCCAAGAGGACGATTAATTCACTTCTCGATGACGAAATTTTCCGTTATTAAAGTCGCTTCTTTTTTACGAACCACCGGTCCTCGTAAATGGAAGAAAAAGAGTTAAACGAGAACTCGTAAAATCGTGGGTAGTACAAATTAGAATTTGGAAGTTTTTTTATGAGCATTTCTGTTATTTCTTGTCCCGACCACGTGCTCCAATCTGCGCTGTTTGTTTCTCGCGTTTTATAAATTCGGCAACCGAGGTGTATAAACGTTATTTCAAATTTATGACCGGAGCAGTATACAAATTTTAATTTGTTCTCAGGCGAATCCCGGCGTAAATTGTCATAGAATATGTTAATATTTTTCTCGTCATCGTTATTAAGAAGAAAATTGATTGCCTTTCATTCGCATCGTTAAGGTACTACAAGAACGTCGTATGATATATGACACACTTATGAATCTAAATTGTTCTCCGTTTATTCACGTTATTCTTTAAATAGAATGTCGGCAATTGCTTGCATGTGAGAGGGAATCGAAAAATAAGAATCTTGAATTAAAAAATATCTCAAAATCACTAAAAATTTAACGTCACACGTAAATTGGTAAACTCTTCGTTAAAATAGGTAATAATGAAATAAATGGTTTGTTTTTATGTCATCAACTTTTGTTGCAAGCTAATGGAACAAAGTGCAATATCGTTACGTCCCACGTGACCGTTTTCAATGGCGTTCTAGGAATGACGCATTTCGTAAATTATTTCTAAAACAGTAAGATTCACCTCGACCTCGATGACCGTACTCATGTCAACGTGAGGAGCATAGCACAGAGTCAGCTTTTCTGTCATCGGCGCCTCTGATCGCGGCGGGAACATCCCAAGAACCTCCAGTTTGATTCCTTCACGAGGCGAACCCGCCTCCAATTGAATCCTCCTAGTCTTACTTCCTTTCAAGTTCACGTGATCGAACACGATGTCTTATTCCGTATCACTAAACTTCACACAATGCACATCATCACCATGATCAACAATTGAATCCGATGGGACTGGTCATCAAACTCTTCAGTTCGTTCCTAATCACTTTGCAGAAGGATTGGGATTTTGGTAATCGGTAGACTGCGAGACTAGATAAGGGAGGATGATGACTAGAGGAACCAGGGAATCGTCATTGTCACGGTTGGCAGAGAGAAACTAAAAGTTCTCGCGACACAGGTAAACAAAACAGCTGATCATCAGCGCCGATGTTGAGTGGCGACTACTGATGATTGCAGCGGGAGCCACGAGGCCGTTGCTACGATCTACTACCTGCTCGGCAGAAGCCACCACCACCGTCACCTCCACTACTGCCACCGTCGACACTGTCACCACCTTACTGTCGCGTTTGGCAGGCGTTCACCCTTCTCTTTCTTTCTTGCTAGCCAGTAATGATCTAGCATCGGAGTGCGATCGGTAGGTAACCGGCATGCACGTCGGAGTGTTAATGCGGAGTCTGACGATGGATCGGTCCAACCTCGGTCGGAGATATCGCCGAAATTCTGACGTGGGATTCGGGGCAACACGTGGAGAACGACACCGCCGGTGGTCCCCCACTCTGAAACCGGGCTTCGATAAGGGGACGCCCCTCCGAAGCGACGTGCGCCGATTCTCGCCGGAGCTTGTCGAGTCCAGTGGTAGAATATCACATAACGGGCGAGTCGCCGACAGAAGGGGCTGGCAAAGAGTGGAACACGAGTGTTAGGAGACGTTTCTTTCTAAGTCAATCGACGGTGACTAGTGTTCGTCGAGTGGAGGTTCAGCATGACGTGCCATGACAAATCGACGGGGTCACAATCGGAGTCGACAGGCTTGTTCCGCGTAAATTTGTAGGTTCATCGAACCAATCTGAGGGGCGTTACCGCGTTAATTCGGATCAGTGAAAGCTCACTGATTTTCGAGGAAACCCCACTTTCTGGGACAATTCGCAAACGAATTTGAGTTTCGTCCATTTTGAAGAAATGGGTGGTTTTCAATTAGAGGCAGATCCTGATTAGATCGTGTTAAAATCCATATGGCACATTCTACTTAGGATGTCCTTAGACTCTCCTCATGAGGGGTAAATATTCTAAGGAGCTCTTGAGGATGTTCTCAGGAGGATGCGCTATGTTGCATATTGTTCCAGACTTCTTCAACGAAGATGACATAAAACGTATGAATGCTTTTAATTTCAGATTTGAAGGTTGGGACCAATGCATATATCAGATGATGATCATATTGCCCTTCGTCATAACAATTTACACATAAAAGATTTAGTTGTCCAATGTGTTTGTCAGCAGCTGGATGTTCAAATTGACCGCTAATCAAAACGAAGAGACCGATTTTGCAGGAGCCGAGTCATATTTCACGAATCGCAGGTGGCACGAATCTCCCGTGTATACATCGAGGATAATCGTCGATGGCCTGCAGCGTCTTGCGCATGTCTAGCCCGCCGGCGCGAATGAACAACTTTCGAACGGGACGCGCGCCGTGATTTCGTACCTACTTTTATTTCTCTTTGGCAAATGTAGACCGGGCGATTTATAATGGCGATTAGTTTGTCGGGGTCTGATCGACTCGACGCTCTTTTCAACCGCTTAACTGATGGAACCGCATTTTTTACTCCGATCCGGAAGGTATGCAGTCGTAAACGTTGGTCGATATTTTGTCAAGAATTTAAAAAATGAGACTCAAGAATGTTGCTGGTAATTCGATATGTGGTTTATTGGGGATGGAAATTAACTTAGGCGCATTTTAATCGAATCTATGGAATTTTTAAGGTTAGCGCGCTATCGAATTAGAAAAAATTCTTTGATTGGATTTTTGTAATTTATAGGGCAGAGTTTATTTTCTATTTCGTATGCGACTTAATTAGGGAATGTAAAATACATTTTGGCTTTGGCGCCGCTGTGCGTAATGTCGTATCATTTTTTATAATTGTTGATTTTGTCGTGTCAGAGGAATGGGGAGATGAAGATCTTTTTGTGGATTTTATAAATTTTCATTTTTATAGATCTATTAGAACAACAGATTTAATTGAGGAGAATAATAAAGAAAAAAGCATAATGTTTTGATAATAACTTTCCTCAAAAAACACTAGGTGGCGCATCAATCCATAAAAAAAGTTTGACATATGTATATGTATATAGCAAATCGCGGCCTGATCGACTATTAAATCGAAGATATAATTACAGTCACATTTGTACCTTTATCATGATATATAATGGATTATGACGAATCAGCTAGTATTCCTCAATGAATGTTACATCGATTGTGATACGAGTTTTGGGGTTCTTGAGCGAAAATAAAACGGAAAATATTTTCCCATCAAAATTGCTACTCAATTTCATGTCAAGGAAGAATTCAATTATTAATCACATTGCTTGGCTACCGTAATTAGGTTGGAGTCGGTCAAAAGAATCAAATCATATTTTAAAAATCTAGAAAACATTGTTCCCATGATCTGTGCATATTCAGAATTCACATTCATTATCACTGATTCAGGTTTGACGAGACTTTAATCGTGTATATTTTGCATTACTTGTACATATTATACCTATCAATAACTTTTAAAGAAAGGAGAAGAAATACGTCCTTTCATTGTAAATAATCACGCGCTATTATTAAGGGAAAAAAAATGTCGGAATATTTTTCATCAACAGTCGGCATTCATGATTAATAACGGATCGCGCATAAACGAAGCGGTTTATGGAAATAAATCGATTCGTCGATCGGCGTCTTACATAAATGCCACGTCGTCGCAGGTAGGGTATAACGAACTTCGCTCCCGTCTTTTTTGCCGTCATAAATTTACCCCGGATACTGTAGGATGGCCAATAATGAAGTAGTGCGTCGTGCAAACTGACCCAAAGTTCATCGCCGCGAAGATCGAGGCGTCAATTACGAACGTGGAGGCGCTTCGTAGACGATGGACTGGGACGAAGTCATTTTTTGTGCTTCGATTCAATCCTTCTGACCCCCGGGTAAAATTCAATCTCCGTTACCAAAATCATTTTGTAAATACGATAAGTCACACTTATTACAACTTGGCAAAAAAAGGGGAAAGTGGATGTCAAGAATAATTGATTCGAAAATATCAAAATCTACTTTGAATCATTACTTGGTTGATCTGAGGATGAATTATCCTAATTAAAAAAAGTATATGTAATGTAGTTAATGTTGAACTTATTTTGAGATATGAGAAATTCTCTGGAACTTTTAATATTCTGGGTACAGGCCAATTTAACGATGAAATGCAACGTTTATCAATATTTATCCAAGGTACTACTTAAAGGTAAGTAATAAAAATATGAGATGACATGCTACAGTGAAAAAAAGGGTTAATGAAACCATATAGGAAAAAGGTAGAAATGTTACACGAAAAAAAATGTATCGTTGCGACAATTTGAATATTTTAATAATGACTATTTAAACATATTTTTATCTTTTGTTATGACTAACATTTCAAATTTAAGATGCTATTGCTAACATTGCTAAATAAAGAAAGAATTCTATATTCTGAAAAGAACTGGTTAAAATTCAATTATTTAATAATATTTCTACGGAAATTGTCGTGGTATCTAGACGGTCTATTTGAAAAATGTCATGAAAAATTATAGTTTTTTACGCTTCGACCTTGACATTCTGGGTTTTCATCAGAAAAATGTTTTTCTTCTGTAAATGTAGAATGAGGAGTTGTATAATCCGTTAATTTCTTTGAAAAAGGGTTCTTTTTATAGGAGAATTATATCTTCTAAGATTTAAAAAACAATGCGTTGTTTTTTTTCTATGAGGACCGAAAAAGTCAGGGTGAGAACTTTAAAAAATGTCTTATTTTTCATAATATTATTCAAATGGAGCCTAATGATACAAAGAAATTTTCAATATCCATATAATTATTTAATATTTGTGTCAAGAAATTACTGCTGTAAAAATAGTTAATTTTATTGTTAATAAACATACTATGACATGATTCATTAATGAAAATTACTTCTTAAAATTTAATTGAACTACTTAATAATGATTTTTAGGGTTTAATTTATTAGGAAAATTATTGCTCAGAATCTCTTTAATCAAAATCCTTTAAGTTTAAAAAGTAACGTTTGATAATTATAAAAATATAAAAAAAACAGTGTTATTTTGACAAATCGCTTGGATTGACATTAGATATTAAATTTAAAAATTTTGTTCAAATTAAAAACTATTTTTTGTTGATTATCGAAGACGTTTAATCATATTTGTTCACACAACTTCAGTATTAATGGCAAGTAATAACCAAAATTTGGTCTATGTACGATTCTTCATTTTTCATCAAGCTCAATTCAATATTTGAAACCTTAAAAATGTTGTAAAAAAATTTACTTCAGGATATCTATCCATTTTAAATATTAAGAAACACACATCTTTTTTATGAAACAAATGAACACTACCGTTCAAATCGAAGAAGTTTCACGCATAAAAAATATACACTTGTCGTCTTTGAAAAGACTATTGCAGATCTTTATTACCCGTCAAGGAGAAAAAGGTGCTGGTTGAACTTGGCACGAGCCTTTCAGTCGGACTCTAAACGCCTATACATCATGTCCAATTCTTAGAGAAATATTTTCATTTGTTTGCCTTAGTCATAAAAGCTGGTTTGTTTCAACACGAATAGTATCAGTTTTAGGAACAAAAAAACAGGAATAATATATTATCAATATTACGAAATAGAACAGCTTTTATCATTCGAAACTCAGCCAAATAATCGTTAAAAATGGCGAAATAATAAATTGTTTCTTACTTCGCAACTATTTCCAAAAGCCTTTGGTTATATACGGTAAGTATAATTGAACTGTAATTGTTGCATTTTTTTACAACAATCATTTTAATCGTTCTCTCACGATGGAAAATTGTTCATGTTTGGTAATCGCCGAACTGCTCTCATTGATTCCCGTCGCTTTCACGACATTACTTCACGTATATCATGAAATGACAAATCAAGTGACAATCCTTAAGAACGGAAGCCGTTATCGGTTCTTGTAAACATGGTTGTAAAGGAGAAATGGATCCTTAAAACCGTAAAGGAAAAGGAGGAGCCGTTGAGTTCAAACGATCTTACAAAGCCAAAATTTCATTACGAGTCTGGCGTAATGCGATTTTGGCTTACTAAGTGTAGGATTAGTGATTTTTGGGTATTTAAAGGAATTATTTTAATCATATTTCAAGATGCAAATCAAATTTTAAAATGGTCGTTTGTTCGTCTTTTTGGCAATTGCATTGTTATATTTTAAAACATTGTTATAGTCTTGTTACTATCTTATTGCGATGGTTAAAATCAGTAAATATTTTTGAAGAAGAAATTCCACTCCTGATGAATTATTTCAATACCGATATTGTATCTTTTGAAATAAAGTAAAGTTGTTCAAAATCGGATTTAAAAAATTGACAATTCTTTAATTAATTTATTCAATTAATTTATTTAGATGTCATAAATAAATAAAAAACGGGACTTTTGTTTGTTTACAAATTTACCTTTAATTGTTGGCAAGTACTTCTATTAAATATTCACTGCAATTTTCTTCACTTAAAAACTATTATTCTATTCTATTGAAATTGTTAGTAATTTCGATTATAATTCCTATTTCAGATTTCGATTCACTACTTTTAAATCAATATTTTTATAATCGGGAATGAAATTGATAAAATAGATCACGAACTAAATTAAGATGTTTAACAGTATTAACATTTCGATTAGCTAGTTAACTATTGTCCATGTTGTAATTCATTTTTAGGAATATCGTTCCTACATTTAATAACCATGTTAATTTATAAATAGTAATTGTAATTAAGTAATCCTATTTTTTCCCCAGTTCGAATGATAGGTAAACGTAATCAGCGTAGTCTAGATTTTTTAATCATAAATTTCAAAGCAATTACATTCTGTACAATATTTCTATATTAATTAAATGCCATACGCATTTTTGCACGATGGCCCCTGTTATTTATAGCGTAACGCTATTTCTAGGGGCCAACGAAAAATGACGTGTGGCATTTAAGGGTTAAGAATATTAAGAAAGCAATTACACGTTATGTTCGATGTCAACATATATTTATTATGTGTACGTTTATTTGTAAATATTCAAAACTAGGTGAATTTCTGTTTATGTTATTAACAATCACTCTTTGTTTTGAATTAATTTTGTACAAACAACTAGTCTACAAGTTGACAAATAGCATTTCCTAGGAAGAAGGTCCGTAAAAAATGATATCCGAGATTACTGAATCAATTGACAAAATTAATTTTGTCACTGTATTTAAAGAGTATTAATAAATGTCAGTTGAGTGTTTGTTGGAATAACCTGAAAATATTACGGTTATTTTCAAAACACAAAGACGGTGGGAAATGTAAGATGGAGGGAGAAAAACCAAAAGGAAGAAAGTGATCATCAAAACAAAACGAGGAGCATCCTAAAAGGAGAAACAGAAGTGTCGCATTCAGAAAGGATGTATATAAAATGTAAGAACGAAAGAACAAGACGGAAACGATAAGAAAGCACTAACACCGCGGATGGGGAAATAGGGAGAAATGATAAAAGACTAAAGGAGGTAGAGATGAAAAAGTCGTGCAAGAGAGAAACAACCAGGCAACATGAAGTGGGAAAGAGATGCCGCAAAACGGCATTCCAACCGACCCGACCAGCGCCACCCAACGGTAACTAACGCACAACGCCCTTGTTTTAAACCTAACCTCGTGTTGCTTCTCCCTCCTTGGGTTCAATTTAATAATGTCCCTTTCGTAGTAAGGTCAGTCAAAATCATCGAATTTGTGTCATTTTGTACAACTTTGATTCCAAGAAAAAATGGCATACATATTTTTGGTCAAACACGTGATTAGTAATTCGGGTGCGGATTGAAAAAACGAAAAATTATAAAGCCGACAGGTCAAAAAACCGACAGTCATAAAGCCGACAGTCAAAAAACCGACATTCAAAAAGCCAACATTTTCAAGAAACGAAAGTCCGCTAGTCGATTTTGTCATGTGTTGGCTTTTTGACTGTCTGTTTTTTGACTGTCGGTTTTTTTGTCCTGTTGGCTTTATGATTTGTCAGTTTCTCGACCCGCATCCAGTAATTCGCTCAAAAGTTGTTCGCTGCAGGAAACGATGTAAAAAAGATAAACCCAAACATCGAAAGAACAACAAACATTCCCTAACCGTGCTCTTTTTTATGGCTTCCTCGTGAAAAGCTTATTTCAAATTCTAACGACCGTCTCGTATTCTTTTATTTATGAACGAAAATGACTATTGTACCTGTTTGGAGTTGGCTGTGAAGAGGTGTGGCAAGACGCAATTTATACGAGGGTCAGGCTATTGACAAAATCTCATTATTTTTATTCGTGTCGAAACAAAAAATTCCAAAAGAAGTATAAAGGGGATGGTCCATCACCCATTCAACGTCAAATTCAGAGCGAATTCAGGATTTGACGAAAAATTTACTAATCATAATTTTGGTTCTATTTTTCAGAAAAGTAATACAACGAAATTACCTGAGTGTCTATAGTGAAAATCAGTTCTTGTTCATAATAGATAGTCGGCCGTTCATCCTTACAAAGGAAAAAAGATCCCCAGGGTCTGGGTAGTTGACGACAAGGAGAACGCTCACCGTTAATTTCGGCCGGCGAATCGTACCGGTGATTTTTTTTTAACATTTTACGCAGCGTGCGCTCCAGAGAAGACAGAGGACGAGAGTCCGATCCGAGGGTTCGAACTAACGGGACAATCTCGATCGCGTATGGCTTTACACACACGTGCTCGAACGTGTACGTATATTACCTTGCATTAGTAAGTATACGCAGTCCATGCGTGGGATAAACGGATATATGTGAAAGCTGAAGTTCCGAATAGCATGCGGCCGAAAGCCGACGAAGTAAAAGTGCCGTGTAAATCGGGCTCTTTTAACTTCGGGTTCAATCGGCGCCTGTTAATCATTCCTGTCTGTCACTCGCTTTTCAATTATTAACGCCATCGGGTTGTTTATCGGCCGTTTTGAGGTTGCACGATAGCGTGTAGACACGTGTGATAGCGGTAAAAATGTCATTTTCGATGTGGTTTTCAAGTGGTGTGGTTTCAAAGTTACAATAGCATTTTTTGTATAGTGGGTTGGATTAGCGAAGTTGGTCGGACAATTTGGTTCCACCTCTCAAAATGCAGAATTGATGCAAATTTTACGCTACTTCTACGAATCTTAACAACTAAAAAGGAAGATTTTGAATAGTATGTGGAAACTATCCTCTACGTCAATGGAATAGACGCTCGAGCTGTAGACCACGGGTGTGAGTCAATATCTGATAAACATAAAGGGCAGAAATAAAGGAAGCAGGAAGAAAAAATAAAAGCTTGCAAATTTCTTCTTTCAAACAATGATCATAGTAGATTTGGAATTAGGGTGTATAACGAACTTTTCCGCCCGGAATAGGGATATTATGTTTCGTCCGAGCAAGGTGTAAATTCGAGTTTATGGCTCCGATTTTAAACTCAAAATTTTAAGAAACTCCACGTGGTAAAAGGCTATTTTACGCCCGGTCGGAGGAAAAATGTGTTATTATTGTTGCAGATAGGAAGTTGCTGTAGTTATTACACCGAAGAACTTCCCATGTTATTAGCATAATCATTAAGAGTCATAACGAAATATAAAAAATTCGAAATATTGGTTACTTTAAAATAATATTTAAAAAGATAAAGAGTAGAAAAATTGTCTAATTACGATCAATTTTACATTATGACGCAACTGCTATATTGAGAACTTAAAACTCTAAATGGGTTTTTATTGAGATTACTATTTTTTAACAGACAGAAAGACAACATTGAATTCTCTCTTTAAGAATACACTACCTCAAATGTGAAATGATCGTTTTTTAAAGAAAATATCTAATTAACTTCCATATATGCGAGATAAATTTTTTGGTGCTTATTGCATTTATTTACTAAAATTCTTTTTCAAAATTGTCCAACAGTTCTGAATGTATTTATACCTAATCTACTGTTTATTTATAGTTAATGTTTAGTGTATATATGTGTTATTTAAGATATCTGATTAGAACTCCTAATTTGAATCCAACATTCTTAAGTTTGTAATCAAGAGAACTGGAGAAAATAGATGTAAACAAATAAATCAAAATGAATCAACTGTTGACACTCGTGTATAAATGAGGACTACCTACGTGACAATATTATAAACTGGTTTTAATTAAAATTTGATTAAAATTAGGATTAGCAGTTACGTCATCTTCTAATGTTGATAGTAACAATTAGTATTTTATAATATTTCAGAGATTTCAATCGTTGTTTTACAAATATGGTCTATTTATACGTTGACATTTTTTCTACTTCGAACTATCTTACATGGAATCCACCTGTAGCTCCCTAAAAGAAAAAAGAACATTTCTTCCACGGTAAAGACTAATTTCAACACTAAGTGATGTATAGTTTTATTTTCTCTTCTTGGAACATACTTCCGCATTTCAATGTTTTATTTGTCAAATTAAAAAAGTCATGGCATACCTCATTGACCATTTTTTATGCTCACGTAAAACTGTTAAATTAAGTATTCTTTAGGAAAACGGCACACAGAAAGCATGTTTCATACAAGTGTCAATACAAATAAGTACCAATGTTCACTGATTCTCTTCATCACGTGAATAATGTAGTATATCTTCAAAACCTATGCGTAAATATCAGTTTTATGTTCC
The DNA here is from genome assembly GCA_030407085.1 of Trichopria drosophilae. NCBI lineage: Eukaryota > Metazoa > Arthropoda > Insecta > Hymenoptera > Diapriidae > Trichopria > Trichopria drosophilae. The sequence continues at coordinate 42,418,288 of CM059584.1, forward strand.
CAATTGATTCTGTATCTGTCAATATAAACAAGACTACTGAACTTACAGAAATTATTAAGTTTGAGAGGTTTTGCAATTTGTATTATAGATAATCTTAATTCTTAACATAATAAGAGAGAAAATAAAATGTATCTTACTCTAATTTCGGATACTATTATAGTGAAAGTACATATTGGGCTATTACATATTCATTCACTATGGAATCTCGATTTTGTTGTATGTTTATATGAAATATATACTTTCACTGTAATGGAAACCAAACAAAGTTGAAAAATTCTACTAATAACTTTGTCATTTCTGTTTATTTAAGGTATTCAGTCGCGGCAATTAAACAATTAAATCATCGTAGTCAAAGGTAAAGATTGTCATGTAAAACCTGAATGAATTGATGAAAAATCCATTTATTTTTAATTATATTACAAGGTTAAAAAAGGTTTTAAAAAATTCAACCTGAGAACTCAATACTATTTTACAAAATTGATCATATTTGTATTCCACCCTGCTGAGATCTTGTACAGTGAAGGCGTGTCTATTTAAGAATGCGTGTATGACTTTTCGTGTTTGTACATCTGCTTACTAAGCAAGTGAAGAAACGTTATAAAAGGTTTGATATTTTATGCATCGAAAACGACCATGAAAAGCAGAATTGCTTTGCGACATTCCGAGGCAAAGGAAGATATAAGATACTCACAGATTTTTTATAAACAGAAACAGACTTTCAGATATTTTGGTTTATTATTTGGTAATATTTTAATAAAAACTGTTCTTAGAGCTAGGTTTTACAAAGGTCATCGAGTGTCATTAGTTAGTATATGTTAATGTTTAAAAACACATTTTAGATGGCCATTAAGGAATAAATGATTTTCTCTTTTACAATGATTGGATATTGCCTTTCATTAAAAAATTGTTTAAATAAATACGAGTAAACATTTTTTCTCGTTCTCTATAATGATTATTTTTAGCACCAAAAATATCCGAATTGTTTTTGAAATTTACATAATTCTAACATGAAATTTTATATGGGGGAACACTGAGCAAATGATAATGATCCTATTATAAATTTAGCGCACGTAAGATTTGTTAGTGCTTTTCACCGTTTTTAAATCAAGTTTTGCAAGGAAGTTCTGAAAATCATCTAACTAGTATCTATTAGGTGTGTCATGTTATGCTAATACAGCAAGTGCACATGTGCTGTCAACGCACCAATCATCGTAACGACCGGACCCGAGTTATCGCTCTTATCGACATTACATGCACTCGTGTATGCACTGACAATAAGTTTTTACAGCGGGGAATGTGACGCCGGTCGCTGGAGTTCAGAATAAGGATATAGCAAGTATCATTGCCCTATTATACTTTACATTTACGACACATATTCTAACATTATCTTGTTTACAAGGAATATCGATTCTGATATTTACTAATTCGATTCAGAAGGGAATTTGTGGCTTGTATATTGTATTTTTTTTTGTAACTTTAGAAACTCCAGTTTGATTACGTTTGGACATTTCAGAATATCGTCTTGTTCCTCAAATAAATCCTGAATACGTATAAGAACAAATTAATTGAAATTAATTTTTGTTTATTTAGTAAAATTATTTTTAATTTTGATCAATATTGTAGTAGGAAAATCTTATTTATACAACTATCACAATGTTTCTGTATACTTCTACTGCATGTACAAAAGTTACTTCTTTGAGACGCTAGATGTCGCACAAATCCAAAAGTAAAGTTGCACACTATTCGGGTATCGATATTATCGTCGAATATTATTAGAAAAATGACAACCGTTCACATTCATGACAGCCCTTGCCATTTTAATAAATTTTACATCAAGATTTCACATACCACGTTTAACATACTTTATTACGGTACTTTAACTAAATTTTGAGTTACTTCATTTTTCAATTAGATCTGTATCAAGCCTCTTTTTTATGTTGTATATTGTTTATTGATGTTTTAGACTGACTAACATATAATAACAAGTCAAAATATAATTTATAATTAACTTATTTGCCAGTAATTCAACTTCCATTTAATTTCAAGTTCATCCAGATGGACGCAGGGCAGACTATTATCATCCCCACAAAGTCCTGATGGGGTAATAATAATTACAACCTAAACAAAAATACCATTTAATAAGGAAAAATAGCAACAGATTGTTTTTCAAAATATGTATAAAAAACTCGGTGACATGTTGGAAAGTAATCTTGCGTCATAAATATTATACTAAGTTATTGATTTTCTATTTGTTTAGCATATATCAAAGTCATTTTATTTGTACGTTAAATTATATCTAAGGATCACTGATCCATGATACTATTAAATATTATCAATCAATCAAAGTCGGTAGGCATAGAAAACTACACATTTTTCAATGTAATGAGCATTTGTCTAAATATTGGTGAAATACTAACGTAATAAATGCTTGATTTTGAGAACTACTTCGGAAATTAATTATGAGAAGTTTAGTAATAATAGATTTATTTCCTTATACTTATTTCATTGCGTTTGATGGAAATTGTTAGGGTTTAACTAAATTATCCCCTTTTTATTAAATATCACTAAATATATATATATATATATATATAATTCTTGAAATCCAACATTTATATTATATATAAATTTGTTTTTTTGTTGGATTTCAAGAATTATTGAAGTCATTTTAAAGTTCAACCATTTTGTGGGAGAGTTCAGTAAAAACACTGCAGATGAATAGCCATTTTGCATCGTTTTGACTGGGGCAAACTTTTAAAATATCGTCACTGTTATTTTATAATTTTGAACGAGTATGTACTAAAAAATATATAAACAGCAATATTTATGAAACGTTTACATTTCTAAGTAACTTAAAATTGATGATATCCAAGCGCATGAAATGTGAATAGACCATGATTTCTATTATCACATATAATTAATGATTAATCGTAAAATTTATTTTAGAAAAGGCGACTATATTTATCATATTTATCTGCAACACGACATCCATCTCGGACCGTGCATAAAAAGTCACAAAGTGCGACTATATCGGGATACCACGTACAACTATTAATTACGCAGAAATAAAATTAAACATAAAATATCAAACGACCATCAGGGGGAGTTTTATAAGACCGATAACGATCCGATGTAAAAGTGATAATGTGATAAATGGTAATTTTAGGTTAGGGTTAAGTAGAAATCTTCGGCCATCAGATCTCCGTTGGAGCGCAGTGTGCGCGCTGCGAGTCATTGGGAATGAATTGCGGACTGGGCGAAAGTTCGACGATTTTCTTCATAGGCGCGATTGCAAAGATAAGAGAGAACAATTATAGTTGCGCAAAATGTTAGTGAGAGTCAGCAATATATAGAACCTAGTAAAATTGATGAATAAATGCGTTTCCTACATACAGTGAAGTTTAATATATCACAGGTTTTTTTCCGGTTGAACCATTAAGTTGTTTGATGTGGTGTCATAAGAGGTCACTGGTCCAAAATATCCGGCTGAAAAAACTAGTGGTCCAAAATGAGGGGACACAAATATCTGGCAATAAAACATAAAAAACTTAATTTATTATACCATATTGTATTTCTTGACTATTCGCTCTTGTTTTCTATTCAAATTTATATACGATATTAGAAACATAAAAACTACTTTTAGTCTCGATCAATGATATATAAAGTTCACATTTTTCCCTAGTATTTTTTCGGTTATTGTGGCACATTTTTTTCGGAGTCAATTGGCGCTTTTGTTGTTTGTTTATTTTCACTACCGTAATAGTATGACGTATTGATAGTTTAGAGTTAACTAGGACAGTTCTAAAGTAAAGCCTAATTGATGGATGAATTTTGATGACACCATCAAAATTTTTCGCATATGATTCCTTTAAAAAGGATATTTATTATTACATAATTTATTTAAACTAAAGATGTGTAAAAGTGAAAAAGTTCTGCAAGCAGGAAGAGATTTTGTCCAAGTAATTGCTTACTTTAATCAAGGTAAAAATTCGATTCAATAAAATGAAAAATGTCAAATATCACTTCATTAAAGAGGAGTCCATGTTTTACAGTTAGATTTTTAATAATTAATTCCCGTACATTTTTAACTTTGTTATAAGCGATGCTATAATATGTTTTGTTTGTGTTTCTCCTGAATTCGACCATTATTCGCATGACTATATCAATACAGCAAACGTCAAAAATGGTTATAAACATGCATCGATAATTCATTTTATAGACTGTCAGACGCCGACGTGACGAATAGTTTAATTACACCAGAATATCATACCGAAATCAATTGAACAATCAGTTTTAGTCACCATCGAAATAAATCAAACTCATATCTGCAGGGTCTGTTACGTAATTACTAAATTAGTATACAAGGCCATTGTGTAATTTTCTATAGGGAGGACGTTTAGCATTAGTTAATTGTAAAGTTGCGATATTATTATTATAATCTATGTACCTCGAGTTAGTCGCAATTGCGTGACGGGATTTACGATGTGAAGACAAGCCTTTTTATTCCGATATAATTAGCGTAATTATACATGTGAATGTTGAGTGGATAGAGTATTTGACTTTACGTTATGACATAAATGTTAAGTATTTCATAAACTTCCTAGCGAAAAACGCCATGTCAATAGAGGCATTTCGAAAACCAACTTATTGAAAAGTCGCGTTTTTCACCAGAGAAGAAATGATTTATGATTGGCGTTAAATTATTTTTCTGTCATTTTTAAAATGTAAATTTGCAGACATAAATTGAAAAATGTCCTCTTGATATAGCTCAGGATTTTCAGTGGAGCAATATCTTCGTGTTAAGAACAATATATTATGCATTTTACTTGGTATGCAACGAATAAAAAATGAATTGAATGAAAAATATCAAACTCTCACATATACCGTCGTTATATTAATTTAATTAGCGTTAGAAACATTACGAAATGCAAAGCTTTAAATGGTATTGGCTTCGGTACACTTAAGGATAATATTCACTTACAAAGTTTTTCGCCAAAAACGAAATACATATTTATTTCACTTTCTCGGGTGCAATTCATTAACTAACACCTTACATAACACGTAGGCAGTACGTTCATTCAAATTAATGATTACTAAATCGAGGATAACTGATCTAGGCGCGGATTGGCACTTTGTTTATTCGCGCAATTAATAACGGTCCAAGTGAGAAAATGCTACTTCCAATCCGACATAAAGAGAAATCACGAACCGTTAAAGGGTTCACGAGTCACACTCGAATCACGCGAGCAACCGTGATCGGACGTTTCGCTCACACCCACGTACACTCGCGTGCATATGCACAAATCATAGCACGCGACACGTAACACTCCAGAGTAAACCGATTTGCTGTTATTATCCTGCATTACGAGGGTTTCAACGATATTTGTTGTTAAATTGTATTTGCATACGGACTAAGTTATTCGATAGTAAACCCCATTTTTAGCGATAAATCAGTCGATCGGTTGCGAAATGCCACCGTGGAGAGCTTTTAAATTTCGACTCGGTACTTTTGTGTCCGTGGACCGTTTTTATAACATCGCTTTGAGTATCCACAATGTAAATGCGCCAAGTTAGTTCCCATTATGCATTACGGGTTTGAATATTTATGTGCGAAGTCTAGTTTAATGCAGCGCAGTTTAATGTGGAGTAAAGTGGAGATCCCAGTAGTTGGGGCACGACTCTTCTGACATGGTACCATTATGGTTCAACTATATTTATTGTATACCTACTGCGGTTTATTTATGTCATGAAGATTGTTGGCAAATGTAAGTGTATTCTTAATCACTTGTAGTAAATCATCAAATATATAGAATTATATGCATTTAAAAATAATAGAAAATAATGAGAAAGCATTTTCGTTTTGTCTATAAAATGCTATTGGACTTTATCCTGAATCCTACATAACAGGAATCAAATATTTTTCAACTATTTATTTTGTTCGATTGATGTCACACGATGTTATAAAAAAATGTCTTGACATTTATATCTTAATGTTTTCTAATGTTATTGAATCTAAATAGAAATAATTTAATTTGTCCTGACATTTTTTTACAATCACAGAAATCATCATACATCAAAATTTAAATTGATGTTACCGACGAGGCAATATCAATGCGATTTCTCCACAAAATATAAATCTTTCACGTATTCTTATACTCGCGATCCACACATAAATAACCACGACAAAGTGCGGAGATAAGAGATATCGAAGAAAGAAGTCAAATCCAAGTTTTTTGAACTGCCAGATCTCTTGCGGGTATTTTGCACCTGCTGCTAATTTGTCTTCTCAGTTACCCGCGAGTACTACGTATGACGAAAACAGGTTTTTTCTTCCGGCATGTGGCTCGATTTGAAATTTGCATGCCCTCGTGCAGATCGCCGAAGGTCTGCCACGACATCGCCGTATCGAGTGCGATTGCTTAGGATTCGTTATTACGGAAGTCAAGAGTGTAAAATGTACACTTAATTAGGAAAGATTAGACAAAAATCGTCTGAAACGTAACGGTACTTTGGCATACGATTTAGGTAACAGGTGCAGATTTCGTATCTCCCGGAATTGAAAGTAATTCTGTCAAGAATTTCTGAAAATCAGTGTATTAACGATCCAATAAATTGTTTGGATCCGTGAAATCATTATAATTGATCAAAATTTGCTAGATGCAAATTAAGGAGATTTTAGCAAAAACATTTCTTACCAAATCTCCTTAATTCTTGACGAAATGGTTGTAGCAATATCAGGTAGCTAGACGAGCCTTTGCTGGATAGGACAAGATCTGCGTTTTGTGGATATGGATAGGTCTGAGAGATCAGGAAAAACGAGATCTATTTCTAAGTAGTTACGTGGAAAATAAAAATTTGTTTAAAGCATTTTTAAGTTACTACAAACACATTTTTAATAAATAATAATATTATGCTATATTGCCATACATGAATCACGTTAGGACCACTTCAATACTAATTTATTGTACATGTACAAGTTGGGAAGTAGTCAGAAATAAATTAATATGGACTCAAACAAATTGAAATATTTTTCGAGAAAGCTATTAAGTTACTAGTTAGAATACCATACATTTGAATGGTACCTTCGGGACCAACTGTTTTGCTGCAAGTCCGATAACCGGTTACTGCAGCCTATTTAGAGCATGATTAAAAGCAAGGAAACAAGCTACTTCTATCGTTTCTAATTACAAACACTTAAAGCAAATGACTTTGTATCTTCATCGTCATTTCAAAATTTGTAGAATAAATCATACGATAAAGGAAAGATTTTACTCGGAGTACAATTACTGGAGTTCGCAGTTTTGTGAGATTATGATGGATGATTAGCTTTTTTCGTTGCAGTAATAAAAGATGTATTTTACCTAATTCTTTGAGTATTGTTTGGTTAATTAGTATTAGTCACTTCAGTTTAATGATATCATATTCCTTATTGTACATCTTTCTTTCACATGACATCAAGACCTACATAAATCGTTGCATTTTAGAATACAAGTACTGTCTACACTACAGAACCTTTGATTCTTTCGCACAGTACTTTTGTACATTTGTAATATCTAGTACTTGAAGACATCATCAGACAATCCTCAGGTTGTCAACATGCTCTATTTTATTGTGCTATAGCTAATCTCAAGACATCCTCACGACTCAGGTCGGTTGCATTACATTTTGAGGTTTTTCTGAACTTGATATAAGTGACCTCTTTATGAACTCGATTTCAGAAAAGTCTCAAAACTGGAGTATCCTTTAGAACACGTTTGTAGCTCATCATGAACTCAAGCTTATTTTCCTATCTGGGTTTGATTCGAAAAAATGAGGGGATCTATTGTTCGCCATTTGGATAGCTTAATCTTTTGTCTAAGGTTGTCTTTTATTCGTATTTTAACCATCAACTGAATTTATAAAAATGAGGAATGCTATTTTTTGTTAAACATAATACGTAAATAAATGCATGAAAAATGACGAAAATGAGGTTCACTTTAAAAATGGTCACGTTTTACGCATCGTTAGCTCATTGGCGTATTTCCCTCATTAATCACGTCCATTAAAGACAAGGGCAATAGTAATTTACGGTGAAGAAAAAATCGAAGATTGTTTAAAAAGGATTGGTGAGTAACGCAGAGGATCGCCGAATACTTAACGGAAAATTAAGCTGCACATCGAGCCATCGTAAGTTTTATGACTTGGCGTATTGTACTTACAGGTAGGTACTGGAACCTCGTAGCGTTTTCGTTTTATTTACCGTTGAAAGCCACTCTGGAATGTAGCTGCCTCGATCATTCCCTACGAGACTCCGCAGCTCAAATTTACATGGTAATTACGAAGATCTCGGGAGTGGAATTACTGCGCTGTCAAATAGCGCAGGCGCTGTGGATGGGCCCGAAAAGCGTCGACGCCTGCATAAATTTTGCGAAAATGAGAGTTTCGCTCAAATGAGGGTCGCTCCGTCAAGCTGCTATTTAAAAAACGATATTTTCAAGAAGCGTTACTTGCACGTGGCATCGGACGATGAATGTATCTGAAGCTATTCGCTCCGAGGCGCCAGATTGGTTTCTACATGGTATCACAATTATTTTGAATCGCACCATTCTACGAGCCACATAAACTCTTTCTCTACATAAATGACAATTTTAGATTTTTCATGCAGGTCTTAAGACATTCTGGATATTTCCAACATTATTTGTTTTTGTAACGAGATGGAGGGCGCATATAAGTATATGAATATATGACAAATGTCAAGAATTGGTTGGGAGCAATAAAAGGAAAGGATATACAGTGCCCCCCCCCCATATTTACCTCACCTGTCTGTTTGTCCTTTTCTAACCCTCCCAATATTTGCCCAGTGAGGGGAAGAAATTTTTTCCCCGCTCTGCCAACAGTTATAGAACGCGCATGCGTCAAACAGAACAAATCAGTTTAACCTTTCCTACATCATGATGTCGCTACAGAAATACCGCTCTGTGAGAAATGGTGGGGAACGGCAATCGAGGGGTAAAGCAAATATTGGGACGGACCTAGTGGCTAATATTAGGAGGTAGCAAATATGAGGGGGGGGGGGGGATTACTGTATTGAATTCTCAACAAAAAAAATTCTCTGTGGTGTCATTTTCTTAAATGTCTTAATTACATATAAGAAAACAATACAATAAAGGGAACAATCGATGTTTTTTTTTACTCCCAGACGTGATATTAACTCTTTTGCAAAAAATGGATGTCTTAATTTGAAACATGTTTAGATGTACAAATCAATTAATTAGATGCTAGCCTTCTAACCCGGTCTGAAGGTATTGTTTGAAACATATTGTTAGCTAAACCACTTTAAATACATACAATTCCTCTATTGTACATCTCAGATTATAAGACACGAAGCCCGTTTATTTACGATGTATAAACAAGAATGAATTTTTTTGATTTAAATACTAGACGGTTGCTCGAACTTTCTCCAATATATTCACGAATTAAAAATATTTGTTTCGCATACAAAATATTACACGACTATATATTATAAAAATAACAAGATGTCCTCATATCGCTTTAGATAATCATTTAAAAAAACTAAAATTTTATGTAATTGAAGTGATAAATATATGAACAAGTATTTTATGTTACTCTCCATGTTAATCTTAAAATGTAACATTAATTTCACATCATTTACTTTCTCCAACATGTTTATGGATTATAAATAGTTCGTATTTATGGGTTAACTAGATTACACGTAATTTCGTTGTCACGACTAGCATAAAGAAGTTTCAGTCATGACATATCCACTCTCACATAAAGTTTCATATATTCTACGAGCTTTTTTCCGTCTTATGTCGCATTGAATATTGTTCCGATAAAACGGTACTATTAAACAAGTTTTGTAATCTGAACTATTGAATGTTATGGCTGTGCGTAGTTGTGAATTTTCTTTTATCTATCGATTGAAAAATTGTAACTCGAGAAACGTCCTTACGATTCAGGTTACACAAGTTAATATCTCGTTCTTATCGTAAAACCAATGGTATTCTTCGACTGTTACGCGTATAATGTATAAATACTTGTTAAAGACTATATTAGCAGTAATTATTATAAAGAGCTTATAATTATCGCCAACATCGATGCATATAGAATACAATTTATTTGCTAACCTATAAATGAAACCACTTCTTTGTAAGGGTACTGTTGAAAATAATTATGAATTATTGTAATACTTATGCACTAAATTTTAAAATAATTCGAATTATTAAAGTAGTAATTGATAAATTTAATTGTAACAAAAATATTTAAAAATTTTGTTGTTAAAGGGTGGTAATTTTTGAAAAAATACTATAATTTTCATAGATTCTAAACAGTTAAATTTTGTAATTATAATAACTGATCATTTTTAATGAAATATATTTTAAATAATAACATGCAATTTTGAAATTATTTCATTCTTTATTATATTTGTTGAGCAATACAAAAATGAGTAGGTGCTCAAAAAAGTGCATATTTAGTTTATTCAAAATCTATAAAGCTACATATATTTAAATTAAGAGCTGAACATCACGAGATACTAAATAAACTGTAATGCAAATTATTTACTTTTTTACACAAAACATGACTCATATCGAACAATTTCACTCCACTAATTCACAGAATGACGACGTTAACTTTCTTTAACAACAAAGGCACGTTTAATTGACTTAATTTAACATCGGAAATATGTAAAAACGGTAAAAATTAGTATTTTCGCATGCTAATTAATTCGTTGAATGTAACGTCAACATCAGTGAAATCATCGGTTTTAGAGAGACCACTATACATCTTCACGACCGTATATGGATGCACTAACGAATGCCATTTGGCGAGCACGATCTACGACCTATGACTTACAGTACTTTTCTGTGTTCTCCGAGTGTCACCATAAAGTCTCGAAAATGATTGCTATTCTATTAAGATTTTCGATAAGAAAATTAGCATTTTAGGCAGCCGAACTGTCCAAATTTTGAGGGTGGAAATTGAGTATCTTTATTTACGAGCAAATTATTTCACGCTTCCGAATGGGAATCAAAGAAATATGCATAAAGAGTTACGCTGAAAAGTGCCTATTATTTTGTTTCAAAATATTCTCGTTCTCCGTTAAAGACAAAGATTTTAGAAATTATTGTTGTAATTCATGTCTTATAATAGTTCAAATAGTCTGTATTTTTAGATATATGTAAATAAATACAAATCTAAATAATGTGATGTGCGTTTATTATACTTTCCAAAGAATATAATTAAATAACAAAATTGAATCCGAAATTAATCGATATATGTATAAGACATACATTTATTTTTAACAAATTAATTGTTTGCCACTTATCGGCAAATTTCCATTTTTATCTTCATGTTACCTTCTTCAAGGCACCTTCTTCAAGGCACCTTCAGTCCTGAAGATAATACAATAAAAAAGGATATTTGGATATCATGAAAAGCCATTGAGGATTATGGAACCGGACTTAGATTAGACTATATTAACCTTTGAACCTCTGAACTGAGATCACGGGGGATCCAGTTTTATCTTCGCTGATAAATGGAAAAAATGTTTCAATGTTATGGTCATCAGTTGAAAAAAAGGTATTCTTTTAAAATAAAACATTTTGAAATAAATATTCTACTAAAAGAAGAGAGTATAGCATATACTTGCATTTCATCTTCAATAAATACTAAAAAAGTATATATTTATCATTAATATATAAAATTTAAGTAGTCACAGCAACTCTTTTAAGGACAATGAAAAAACGTGTAAAAAACATTTCAATTTGTAGTTGCTTTTCGCAGTGCAGAATATTGAACACGTTCAGTGGTCTTTTAAAGACAATATTTATCTTGAACATGTTCATAAAATATTTTATGTTGCAATTCAAAATATTGGTAGTACGTGAACCGACTGAAATTAATGACTTCGTTAGTGACACTTTTCCTGAGCAAAACTTCTATTTGTCGATAGCAAGGATAAATATGACTGTTTCTAATTGATCGTGTTAATTAACACTAGTAATTAGTGTAACTTGTTTTCCAGTCCTACGTTTATATTCTAGATCACGATTTTCGTATTTGCCAATTATGCGGCCTAATTTTTATTCTGTTCATCGCCATGTTCTGGAACAAGTATCGGACAGACTGGACCGTCCTTTCGTGATATATCGGATTAACTAGTAGCGTACGTAGCAGATTGGACCGAAACTTGTCGTCGGTTTCCCAGTTTTCCTTTATGGTTGCAAGTAAGTAACGCATACTAGTCACACGTTGTCCCGTCCTGATTTCTGATATTACGAGCTCGGAGCGATTGAGAAATTTTAAAATTAGGTGGATGAAGCGACAACAGAATCGTTATTTCTACATGGAGAGATTTATTGGGAGTCATTATTTTAATCTGGTAGTTAATTATTAGTATTAATCAAATATAATTTCTATGAATGTTTTTCCGATCATACTGACCCTATCACCCACTCAAAATGATATAGTCCATTAAATTGTAACCTCACAAGACACACCATCGTGATGGATAGACTGAACAGTTCAAAGTGTTTCGCTTTTCAATCAAAGTCGAAGGACATCCTGGAGTCCCTTTGAGTATGCGTCATGCATCAGTCAAAACTTCTATACCATGCAGAGAAGAACACATCTGACATCTTTAGTTCGACCCATGTCATCGATATTTGTTCTAATCAATCACGTTTTGCGGAATGCATTTGTTTCTTAAAACAAAGAACAGCATTATGGGGCGTTTGAGAATCATCCAAAACAATCGATAAGGTTTTCTCCCAGAAATCTCTTTCATCCTCCTTTGGCCTCCCACGCGGTAGACTTGTCGTACTTAATACCGGACAAGCAATCTGCAAGTACAAGAAATGAAACTTGCAGCGTTAATGAGCCACGATCGAAATGCAAGAGTGTTTGACCACTTTTATTCCCAGTCTTTCGTTCTTTCTGTTTCCTGCAATAACGGGATTCCAGAGTCGAATCGCACAAGCAGTGCGGAAATTCCGCTTAATTTATATTATACGCGCAGAAGTGTGCGTATTAACATTCGGCGGGTTGTATACGCGCAAAGTCGCGGCTGTACATGCTAATAATACAGGCGCGACTGTCATAAACTTTTTACAGCCTCTCCAGCTTTAGGTTTGCCTTCTCGGCAGCAGAAAGTTATAGCGAGCCTAACCATTTGTGTATTTCATTATTTGTGCTTTGTTCCGCGCCACGAATGCTGAAGTATCGCGGGATTCCAGGCATTCCCCGTTTCCGTGTCTACTATTGTTGCTATGATATAGTTTTGCTTTTTTGTCATCTGCTAGGTGAAACGGTAGCAATTTCGTAAAGTGGATGATGGAACTCTGACTTTCCGATCATTTGTTCCGATAGTAGTATTGATAATTTCAATAGGTTACTGAAAATCAATGGTAGCCACTGAAAGCAACTATTTACCATTCCGTTACAGGATGTTAGTAAATACTACCGCCGAAAGATTCTACCATTTGGCAAAGATGGGTAGATCCAGTTTATACCATCAAAATGTTGAGATGCAGAATTTAAATGAGTTGAAACGAGTGGAGTTTATAGACTACTCTTTGGACCGGCAAGTTAAGTAGTAATTACACGTGTTCGACTTATCGATCGGCCGCTTACATAATGCCTCTAACTACTAATAAAATACACACAAGCATAATCTGGAAATTTATCAAGTCCGATACAATCGACATATCGCGCTGGAATCCGCTTTTTAAACATGGGCAACTTAATTTATTCTTTGTCCGGGAACTGAAACAAAACCGAGTTTAGCACAGCATGTTATTTGCATCATTTGATCGAATTAAACAGAGCATGAAATATACGTCCAGTTCATTGTGAATTATAAAATTCTGCGAACAAAGCTAAATGCGCTGTTAGAATTAACTTTAACTTTTATTGCAATTTATAGATGTACTTTTTTTGTACCGACAAAACTATTCGTTGTCAAGTTATGAAATGAAGAAACTTTCTAATTGTCAATAAGCAAATGATTACTAAGTACCATAAACGATCCATTTCAGAGGAACCTTGAATAAAAATTTGTTTATTTGTTAAAATATGTCAGCTCCGATTATTTAATAGTGGTGATTAATAAAAATGCTGTAATAAAATTGTTATTATCGATAAACATATAAAGAATGTCGTCACAAATAAGAAATTATTTTAAAAAGTCAGTGCACAGAGTTGTGAACGCAGTCTGTTTAGCATTTCACGCATATGCGGCAGATGGAAGTTGTACAATGCTAACAATTATACAATAAAAATAATCGCCAAATTTACGGCACAATTCCCTCGTTAAATATCTCTATCGGTTGGACGTTTCAATCGTTCCTTACCCTAAGGCGAGGGCCGTAAAGCGACCGATAAAGTATCGGCATAATCCGCGAACTTAGCCGGTTAGATACAATCGACATCGAACTTCGGAATCTGCTCTTTTAAACGCTGCTGACAAATTTATGTCTCATAAGTTAGCAACGCTAATCTAAGTTTTAATGCACTTTTTATATTTGCGACTTTTTTTAACACAAATTCGAAATAAATTATGTTTGTTAAAAATGTAATGACTGCTTTATTCCAACTCTGGCTAGTTTAGCGGCAATTATACTGTCAGCTGCGTGAATTGATGGTGTTAATAGTTCGTTAATAGCAGAGTCTAGGCGACAACGATAATCCACTATTTTAAAATTCCGTTCAAGTCAACAAATTAATAACAAGAGTTGGAATTAATATACTTGAAAGTACCATGTGGTGTATTGCAGCTTCTTTCAGAATAGGTCATGAAAACAATTATCTTTGTAAATGAGAAAAGAAGACCTGTTTACATAATGTCTCCTCCTACGACTTAGCCAAATCTTTGGCGACAAACAAACTAGTATATCAAGAAACAAAATAAATTTAAAATTACGTAATGTCTATATAAATAATTCGTTGATTGGTCGTAGGCGCATGAAATATACCGCTGACTAATTGAGTATAGGCATTAATTTAGCAGGAATTCAGAATGTTATTTTCTATTATTTTTGTGGCGGTTTAGAAATTCTTTAGAGCAAAGAAAATTCATTGAAACGTATTTAGAAAATCGAAACCCCACTACAAGTACTTGTCAAGTTGACAAACGTATCACCTAACGGTAACTCGGATATATTCGAAAACCTTTCGGGCAAAAAAGTCAAGACGTCCAAGCACTGGCTTAATGGTACAATTTCCAATAACTGAATCGCATTCTCCAGCATTTGCGAACGTGGTGCTAGTTTATAGCCGTAAACGGCACTTTTTACAAGAGGGTAACTTACAATGCGCCGCGGCAAAAGGCTGTTTAAGCACATAAATAGCAACCGCGCGACAATATCCGTTCGTCGAACACCACAGCGGTTATTGCAAGAGATAGGACCAAGCACGAAGTTGCTAGTATCGCTATCTCGTCGGAAGGAGCTAAGAGCTAACGCGCAAGTTAATCCAGATCTTTATTGGCCGATTCGCGATATCAGCTGCTTTGATTACTGATTTTCCTAGCGGGAGGTTCCACGTGCGAGGGTGGAACGGAAATCGCAAAACATGTTGGGTCCATTTCATGCGGGCTGCCCGAGCCGATTATGAAATCCGTAGCTTTGTGCGTGAAAAACTTTTCTTGCAAATTCGTTCGGATAGCGTATTCATATGCTAATTTCTAGTCTTGTAGATCAAAGGATACAATTCTAGAAGTTGCACGTGTCTTTTTATTTGTTGCAGGTAATAGGCATCTTTATTAATGTGGTACAACGCGGAAGAATACCAACGTCGAGATTTTTACCTGATGGAAAGTCAAATTAATGAGGATATTTGACAGGTACGAATAACGTACATTTATATCGAAGTATTTAGAAACTTCTTATTTCATGCGGATGCCAGTGATCAAACGAAGATAATGAAATGAATACAAATCCTTTTTATTCAAAATATTGAGTAAATTTGCAGTGGTAGATTATTGCTGTAATCTAGGAAAATATTATGTGGTATCGCTTCGAATAGGCAGCTCTTTTATGGGACATTAAATACTTGTAAAAAGTAAGTTATGCAAATCGCTTAATTGCCGCATAAATGCTCGGAGGTAAATACCTATGCATTGCTGATCTTGTACGACATTAATTGAAACAGAAACTCTTTCTGTCTGTATTCAATGCAAATAGTTTTGTAAATCTGGAAATAAAGAATTTTTTCATGGGATACTGATATAAGGAAAAATGAATGGTATGAATTACAAATTTCAACCATTCGGTAAAGTTCTTAAAAGAATTTAAGACAGCTGTCAAAAATAATAAATTGGATGGTAAATAGCCCAGCGAGATTAAGTTACTGTGAAGGGGGTTAATGAACCACATTGATAAGCCGTCGTTAGCATACTTCACGCCTACGATATGTATCCAATATTTATCCAACGAGTCATAATCGATGGGAAGAATAAAAGCTTATGTGAAACAGCAGGTAGAAAGGTCATTCGGGTACTCCTGAGTCTCGTTCTTTCGATTCCACAGCAAAGCAAGAGGCCCGCTTAATTAGGATGTCCACGAGATGATTATAACCAGGATGCAATCTCTGGTACTCACAGAAGCACGTTCCATCAGAGTCTCAAAAACGATGGCCGTTGTCCCTTCGTTCTCATCGTCTGCGTTTTTCTTGTGCGATTTTTTGTGGTTTTAACGAGATTCTAATGAGCTTATCTCATGCGTTTGCGAAAGGATTTGTTGGCCGTGCGTATCGAACTTTAGAATCACTTTCAGGACATCTTAATTATACAAAAACGGACTGTTCAAGGTTGCGGGGGACGTGAGTTATATGTTTTCATAAAAGATGGTTTTTAAACAAAGCGTAGTTACAAATCTTATTCCTGGCAAAGAATGCAATAAATAACCCGCTTCGAAACGCTTTATCAGGTGTAAAATATTGTGTTACGAAAATTTGGCGGTTCGAATTCTACACTAGTGAATCAGTTAAAGCTGGAGGATTCTGCGATATTTTTTTTACATTGTGGACCCAGCATATTTGTCAATTTGCTTCATATTTTGAGGATAGTCGATTCCGTATGACTGTATATTCCCGCAGTGTATCTCAAATATATGTAACCAAATAAATGTTATTTTAAACTTTCAAACGGTCGATTAATACTCAGCAGGAACGTCGATAGAAAGATCAAAGGTAACAATTTCTCAACCGACTGCGATAATGAACTAATGACGATGACTATCCCTATCCTGGCGATCAGACTCGCGTTAAGTGTTGTTAATTTCAAAGATGACAGTAACGATCAGGTAACCAATACCTTCAATTTCTATTTATCAGTGAGTTTCAAATTTTATTCGGTTACATTAAAATTCGTAAATGTTTAAAAACAGGTTTTCATATCGCTCGTGCTAATCGCTAATTTCAAAGTCAAGGCTTGGATTTCGAGGTGGCCGAAGTGCAAACGCGTCGCGAGTATGACACGTTTCTTGCTTCGTTGAGACCTGGCAATTTCTCGCTTTGCACCAAAAAACGGATAACAGCGATGCTTGTCGTTGATCGATGAAGTTTGTCAACGTCATTGCGAATTCCAGGAATCATACGGATGCACGCTCGCGCATCAAGTCGCTGCGTTCAGGACGATTCACTATCGAAGAATGTTAACTGCTGCCTTCGCGAGTCGCGAGCAATATATCACGCCATAATGCATATGAATATCGTCTCGCCATATCATTATCTCAAATACCAAGATGCGATTAATTCGCAGCTCGCAAATTTGAGCGTAACTATTTTGCGCAATCCCACCGAGACGCAAAAGATTGGATAACAATAAAAGGGAAATCGTCCCGAAATCGTCGGTCGCTCGTCGTTTATCGGGTAATTTACAGAAATGTTGCATTCCACTCGTGACTTTTTCGAGGCAAGAGACTGCAACCTGCCGGTAGGACTGCTACGCGCGCATAGATTTTTCCTGAAACCCGTTTCGTGACCTCGTCGACGCGCTAATCCTACGACTGTCCTGCCTACGAGCTTAAGGCGTCCTCCTTTTCTCGGAGCCAATGCCTGGTGGGTCCGGTGAGCATGGAGACGCTCGAGAGATATCGGAAAGAAGGCGTGAGAAATTAGGACCGAGAAACCGGGAGAGGAGCGAAATGTGTCTTTAAGACCTTTGAACGTCCAGCGGATATATAAGTAATCTTACGCCTCCGCAAATGCGAACTACCTGGTGGTCCAACGCTGAGTCAAACCTCCGTGCCCTCGGGGTGACTGGGAAACCCGCTGCATCGTATCTATTTCTTCCAAAGTTGTTTGCTGCTCACGAGGATACTGCATTCGTCTTTTACTGCTGATAAAAACTGATAAAAGAGCTAGTTTTCAAGATTTTGAGAAAAATATTTCTCGGATGCCTTGTTTGGACCTCCTAAATGAATTTTTGTACTATACTATTTTTACGTGTTACGTAATTCTTTCCTGGAACCAAACTGATGATTCGTGTAATAAATACCGACGGCCAGAAGCAAGACTAATTCAAACCCATTGTATCATTCATCTTAATTGTCTTCCAAATTAGCATAGATTCTGTATTTGGAATTTAAATATCTAGTTTCATCAAAACAATATTCATTAATTACGTTCCTACTGTAGTTACCAGTAAATAATACTTACGTCATCTCCATCGTCGTGAAGAGTGTCTTCTCCACTTTCTTCAAGAACGAATCCTACATCATTATTGTTAGTAGATAAAGATGGTAATTTTCGGGGACTGAGAAGATCCCCGTCTGTGTTCCTTTTCCGTTTTCTGCATCTTGAATCATCCAGACTAGATTCGTGTGCATCCAACATATCTGACACCATGAGTTCCGACCCGACACTGGTTGGTGAAGCAACGTCGTCTAGCGGTGACATAGTTGACCTGTCAACTTCAGAAGTCTCAAGAACAGACATCACAATTCGTAACTGTCACTTTTTTGGCTAATTCTCCTCAGAAGATAGAAATCACGTATTTAATCACTTTGATTCTAACTCGTGTGGAGAACGCTAGCTACAAGTTGTAACCAGAAATACCGATTCACATTTTCTCGAATTGTCCGGCACGTTAATTTCGTTTTTTGGAACTTGCACTTTCGGTGGTCTCCGCAATATTACAGTCACTAATGACACTCCCGTATATAATTCAAGGTCGTGATGTATTGTTTCGATCGCAGCGATTTCCGACTTTCCCTTCGTTTTACATAGCGCTGTCGTTATTTACATTAGCCGGGGGACACCTCGTGGAACGTACTCATTTCCGGTTAGCCGTAGGCAGATCCGCGCTTGCGTACGACATTGGCCTTGACGTATCCGCGGGCTGTTGCTTCCTCGTGCCGCGTCCTCTTCCTTCTTCTGCCCGCCAGTCAGAGTCACGTGGTCGCGTTTCGGAAAACTCCCCGGGAAAGCACGTCCGCGCACGCGTGTTAGTTGAAATCGCTGGTGTAAGACGTGAGGTCTGGACATACCGCGTTGGCGCGCGCACCTCTTCGGAATGGCCTAGAGGCGAAAAGAGGAAAGGAGCCGAGTGGCGCCGCCCGCGGCAGGAGGGGGCAAATCTCCGTGTGTGGAAAGCAAGTGTTCGAATGTTGACCACCACCACCACCTGTCGTGGTCCTCCCTCTCTCCTTTTCTCTCGGTCACCTCTCTGCATGCATCCAGCTTCGGATATCTTTCCTCTCCTTTCAACGATACCATCTATCCCACTACGGACCTAACTGGACTGTGCACGTCCTCATCGACTCTCAACCCGTTTCATTTCGACGTCGCGGCTGTTTCTCTTTATCGGTCGTTTGTCGTTCTCCTACTTAAACCTTCGCTCAAATCGATTCATCGTCTCCTTCGCTCACGGCGATTTCATTCCATATGCTCGGTATCGTCTTCTGTCTCATTCCCACGCGCGTTCAGCATCCAGCATCCTCACCTGGCTCGAGAACGTCTTCGCCGGTCCCTCTCTCTTGTCTCGTCGCGTAACCAACCGAACGTACCGACACGCAGTGATGTGTGTGCATGCACATGTGAACGTAGGATTCGCCTTTGTGGAGATCTCCTTCATCCACGTTGGATACCTTCTCAGCAGCACTGACACTCGATTCTCCTTCACGGTTAAAACTTAGCGAGGCATTATAAGCTTCGTCTTTCCGTAGATCGCGATAGGACTGGCTTTCCTCTCTTCTACGTCGGCATTTTTTATCGCGTTGTTTGGTGGTATGGTGTCTCTTTTATTCCGATTGACAACGACTGACAAGACGAGGTTCTTTGAATAGACCTTTGCTCTTCCTGATTGCTTACTAATTAGCATGTTTATCAGTATTCCTGTAGATTTGAATAATCGTGTATTTTCGTTATAATCAGATATCACGAGCCACCAGGTCAAGTTCCCTTTTTAATCACCCGAAATTAGCGTGTGAAATTATTTCCAGCGAAAACTGACGAATCGATTGATGTTTAGCTATGAGTAGGCTAACCTAATTTCCTAATTTTTCTCGCCTTTCAAAAGAGGCTGTAACTAGAAAATACTTCCGAGTAATAATGAAAAAGACAAACCCATAACGTGTTTATTTATTGTAAATAGGGCTGGGTGTCGTTAACGACGTGGTTGCGTTTCTTTTACAGCCTGCGTTCATTGACGCAAATGGATGGTGAACCGAAGAGGCAGGTGAAACGTAAACATACAATAATGCTGCCGCATCTCCGGCACTATTGTGAAATCCACGAGTCTTATTCACTGATGCAAATGGCCATTGTTACTTCGGGAATATATTTCCTATTAACAGCCAATGGACTCTGTGTTCTTCCTGCTGTAAGCTTTAAACGAATGGAATCTGTTTTTGTTTTCTTTTGACTTTACTGAATAGTGACTCGTTCAAGTGGTTAATTGTCGTCTTTACAATTCACCAAGGAATGCAATTAATTCTGAGAAATAAATGTCCTAAATTTTATAAAATAATGTCCAAGTTGAAGATTTATGCCTTGTAGTGCAACAATAATGGTGGTTGGTCATCGTAATCCCTTTTGTCCACTGGTCTGTTTTAACGTTGTTTATTGTTTATTATTATTAAGGAAGTACGATAGGAAAACTGACGGGGTTCATTTTTGCCCGATACTCGAGCTGATCCATCGAATTAGCTTGTCATGACGGTGACATTCCTCCATACGTTAACCCAAATACGTGCAAAAGCAAAACGCAACGACCGGCTCGTTAAGGAAGAATGCAATGCCCAGGCGAACGCGGAGCTATAAACACTCCGTCTCGAAGACACGACCCAAAAAGTCAGATTTATTTCACCGCGTGGCTCGTACGCGAAGAAAAAGCGCGGTTCATTTAAAAAAAGGAAATACAAAAAATGGTGTTACCGGACGATCATGAGAAACACGCGGGATATTGCAAGATCTCGATCGGATCGAAACACCACTGTGTGATGCAACTTACAAAAAAGTTAAAGAGTAATAAACTATAAGATGGAGATGACAAATATTCAACAATATTTTCTTTGGATTTCGAAATTAAAAAATCAATAATAACAGTCGAATGGGATCACCAAGAAGTTTTGATGGAAACAATGTTTGCGATGAAGGCACCGTCGATCGTCTTAAAAGAAGATCATTAAAGACTAATACTCCGAGATAAATATAAATCGCGAGTATAAATTGATACCAGTAGCGGATTACGGCCGGTGGCATCGGGGCAGGCGACGGACCTTGGACCTCGAGGCTTTCACCGGAGGCTGCTCCCTCCGGCATACCAAGACGGATCACCTCTTTTTCCACCTTTGCCTCGTTCAGCACACCTGCCCGGACTGGACGCGCCGCCGTCTTTGCCGTCGTGGTCCTGCGATGATACGGGAGCTGCATTTTTTTTAACTGCAGTGCACCTCGCTCATTGACCGGCCGGAATCCCGCATTCTTCAGTTTTGGACGCGTCACGCGAAACCCCGTTTTATGACTTCATTACGATAGCGAATAGAAGCGTCATCGTCTGTGACGGATTTCCGCATCTGGAGTCCTGGTAAAAATAAAAAAATCACCATACTCCCGAAAGAATGACTTTTTTAATTCGATTCTAGACAGTAAATTTGGGAAGATGCTGCTGTTTTATATGGATTCCCAATGTTAATTTGGTGGCGCGAAGCAGTCTTGGAATTAAATTGTGTTAAATTTGATTCTTTAGTAGGGTTCTGCTACCTGAGGATTAATTTAGGAAGGATAGTTTCTATAAGTCATATAAAATGTATTTTTACATGGAATGTAGCGGAGTGATTAATATTTCGAATCTTTCTGCACATTGTGAAACGGGTACCGAAAGGTGGTCCTACTGTGCCTTAAATCATTGACATTCTCATTCATTCCTTTATTATTCATTATATCTGAAGCCCTCTATTGATCTCCCACAGTCTCTAGAATATATTCGTACGCGGCGGCGAATAATAGAAGATTAATAGAAGACTTCGTACGCCATGCAGAAGAACAGATTTTTTTTATGGCGTCTAAGAAGACTAATGTTGTGAGGTAATCAAATGATGTCGATTATTTCATTTTTTGGAGTTGTAAAGCCATTTGATTGTTTCGGACAAAGGATTTTTGGAGGATCTTCGAGAAATGATTAACTCGATACCTATCGGAGAAAAATTCGCGACACTTTCATCCTGGAGATGACGTAGTCGTAGCTGACATACTCGAGACTAACTGCCCTTCGATAATACCGAATACATTATAATGCATGCACAGTAGGGAGGAGAGGCGCGCTCCTCCCAAGAGAAATCTTTGAGCATATTTTCACGTCTACTGTGGGGCGTCTCTGCCGGATGCAGATAGCGATGCCGTCTCGTACAATATGTGGGCACGTATGCGAGGCTTACAATATCCCTCTGATGGGAAAGGCCATCCGACCGAAGCGATATAGGATATAATGCCCGTTCGTGTAAAATATTACTGTAAAAATGGCCACGTCTATATACGTACACTCTCCACTATCTGCAATGTTCAAAACGATGCGCGCGCGAGCTTACTTGCATTATAGTGTCTTTTGTGTTCAGATAAGAGATTTGCGCTTCGCACGGGCCTGAGGTATATTCTCCATGACATTTCAATAGACCACAGTTATCACCTCGCGCGCACGAATTAATAACCTCCTGGCTTTGTCTTTTCTGATCTAACGGCTAGACAGTTGCGATTCATTAATTAGACCAGTATTTCCATAGGTAACTTTTTAGAAACTCCAATATTCGTTGATTACGTATCAAATGGTGGTGAAAACATCAGTAAGTAAGTGGTTTTTCGTGTGATAAAATTACTAATAAACACGTGTGAGAATGAGATGCTGTCTATGACATTTATCTTTCGTCACAACTCGACGTTTACTGGGATTTTAAAGTAGAAAGTAATAAGTCGTTTTAGAATGAGGTGAAAGGGAAATATAAAGATACTTGGACCACTATTGTCATACGATTTTCGGGTCGTAGTGTTTAATTAAACTGCGCACAGTAGGACGGTCAGGGAGGTCTCTAGCAGCACGACAGTAGACGTATCAAATTTCAGACATTTCGAAGATACCAAGGAATTAACGAACCACAAACTTTTATGGTTTGGCTTTATTCACGTTTTAGAGATCTTTCCAGAATTGCAGTAACGAACGTCAAGTTTAAGTCACATCGAAATTGATGAGCAGATCGATTTTCATTCTAAGAAATTAGGGTATAGTATCTGAATCACATCAAATTGTGGACCTCCCGGAATTGTCTGTTTTCCTGTTTACGAGGGAACTCATCTCACATTAGCATAAAGTTTCTTTACTATTGTATGACGACTATTTGTTACCAGAAAATTGAACGATGTGATAGTTTCAAAATAGTCGATGAAGAAGAATAATATTACGGGGAAAATATGTAATAAGCGAAAGCGGCTCACGAGCGGATATATTTTAATCAGTTTTAATGAACTGCAAAATGTAACTCGCTATTGACAAACGGTTAGTTCAATTATATGCACGACAGTAAAGAAATTTGTATTGCGGCCGAGCAGGTTTCAATTAAATTAGTCGGCTATTTCAAAATATGTCGTTTATACGGAATGCGTCGGTATAATTCTCTACTAAAAAGTTTAGAATTTCATGCGCTTGTTATCCGTCAAGTGGACCAACGCGACTGGATCGGGTAAGGAATGTTCGTAAAAAATTGCGAGTCGATGAAGAAAAACGAGATCGCCCGGCTATATCGAAAATCGAGCTCTGATTATTTTATCTATATGTCGTAGGCTCTTGTCGCATCGACCATTATTACAGCGAATCGCGGTTTTTCGCCATTTCCACCAATCGCCGGACACCGGGGCGTGACTTGTCGGGATTTGTCATTATTTCAATCACGTCACCGCGCACGACCACGTGATTATACAGCCAACTTGCGCGGCTGATTAGTTCGTTTCTCCGATCGTTCTATCGGGACCCGGCCTGTTCTTCAGTACACACGCCCACTCTTTTACCACTTCTTGGGGACGATCC
Source organism: Trichopria drosophilae (assembly GCA_030407085.1). Classification (NCBI taxonomy): domain Eukaryota; kingdom Metazoa; phylum Arthropoda; class Insecta; order Hymenoptera; family Diapriidae; genus Trichopria; species Trichopria drosophilae. The sequence continues at coordinate 42,442,799 of CM059584.1, forward strand.
GTCAAGTTCGTCATCGTTCGATTTTCCTCTTAAAAAAGCCGAGATGTCCGGCTTGCCCTAGGAGAGAGTTTTCCTAATTGGCACACTCGAGAAGAATATCCACGACAAAAAGCCGGTACGCGAGGAGATAATTGGCTCGTGCTTCGATGAAATGCGTAAATTTATGATTAGTTTTGCTATGAGTGACGTTCGATTCTGAGTATTTCAAGACACGCTTGTTATGAGATAGACGTTTTATAATGAAACAGAGATTTGATATTAAAAGATAAGCTTTAGTGGAGGTGGACATTTTATTTGGAGCTACTAAACATACGTACAAGATGACGTCATTATAAAGTCATTAGAACTAATGTTTCATTTAGTTTCTGGATAACATTTATAATCATCCATAATAATCATTCATGTTCCACGAGTTTAATAAATCATCATTAACTCAGGTAGTTTGTAAGTGGTACTGACCTAGAACTCATCGCCGGAGTTTGCCATTACTGGACCACTACTGGGTCAGTGATGGCACTTAACGCTGACTAGTGCTGACTGTCATAGAGGCGGAGTACGAAATTACTACTGCTTTTCAGCACAGATATATACTGATTGCCTTTAATACCACCAGTCAGCACTAGCAGGCGACCCTGCAGTACTCCTGACCAGACCTATTGCCATCGGTGAGTAGCTTCCCTTACAGCACTAACCCAATACTGACGCAGTACCGATTGATCGACATTGCCGGTAAAGCAAAATCAATGTGATTGAATGCTGAATATATGCTGGATATGTGATAGAATACTGGCAATTAGTAATATGTATGTGTTTTGCTGGTGGTGAATTCCGGCGTACCTCTGATATTTTTACTAGGGGCAATAATCAGTTAACATTATAATTTAGCACTGACACTAAATACTGCATCTGTACTGACTTATTTTGGAAATCACTAATAATTTATCACCGAAAGTAGTACTAATAATCAGCATTGCGACAGTTTTGGCGTACTCCGGCCGTAGGACGTCATTCCTTATTGACGTCTGTAATGGCAGGCAGTACTAATTAGATCTGTCACTGAGTACTCATATAATAGCGATTACAGTATCGGTTACCTCTACTGGTTCAGTAGTTTGGCGGAATTATTGGATACCAGGACTGGAGCAGGTCTTTGCCAGTTTATTCTTCAGTAATGACTCATTTCCGTTAATCTGTACTAGCTGCCAGAATAGCGTTAGTAGCTTGTCGAGTTTTTACTTTGCCCATTTCTACCTGGGAATCCTTGAAAACTAAACTGATAAGTACCTAGCAAATCAGCTCCGAATATCTGATATTACGACCTTCAGACCTGGGAGAAAAATTTTAAACTACGATAAAAAGTGCAGGGCCGATGATTACAACAAGGCGGCGTCAATCGCAAGAATTAATATATGATTGATAAGATTTCTCAAGGACAGTAAGCTCGAGGTTTTCCGTTATATTTACAATAAACCATAGCGCAACGCCGACTTCTAACATTAATTGCATATATAAATAATTTCATGAAGAAGTTCAAACATCTCAGTAGAAGAGCCATCATCGTTTACTCGGTGTTATACTTAGAAATAACATTTTGATAAGATTCAGCAACAAGAACGCAGAGAAGTAATGACATCTTCTATTGCTCAACTATATATAAATCCAGAATGATGATACAACTGTGTAAAGAATTTCACCGCTTTAGATCGTCCAGGTCCATCTCATTTTAAAGCTTTTATCCCCTGTTGTGAATGCGCTTTAACACGAGTATGCGAAAGAGCAATACACATAACTCTATCAAATACGTAGGAAAAAAGGTTAATATGAGAACTTTGTGGAAACCGTAATAGTAAAACATGGTTTGTGATTCCATAAAAATGTCGTCGATAAGATTTTACCTGAAACCCCCGGCAAATTCGAAACTTGCGCCTGTTTTTCACGAAATCCTTTGATGTCTCACCAAGCGTTATTTTCTCATAGGAATGTTTTCAATTGTCAAGCGTAATGGACGAAAAGAAGAGCACATCAGATTATAATTTTATTTATGAGATCGAATAAAGGTTAAAAAGTTGATGCGAAAACCTCGTCTTAGGTCCAAATTTCTATCGAAGGCACGCACTTGCAAGAACTTTGCGATCGTTGTCAGCAATAATATAAAAATGTATTGCATCGTCGCTCCCTGGCAAAAAAGAAGAAATGAGAGAACGAATTCTCATTGTATCAACTTTTAAATGACGAATTCGTTTGACGGGCGCCAGAGGAAGGAGGGGGGCCAGCGGGTTGGAGGGGGCAAAAAAATAAGGAAACAAAAATGTCCCTCTACGTGCCGCTCAAAGATTACCGCGTACGTTCCAGTGAACAGTTTACGACACAAAAGAAAGCTGCTCCGTTACAGCTATACAGGGAAAATAAATAATACATGTTGCACTCGGCCATTAGGACACGTACCATCCCTCGACTTCTGCGCGATGTTCGCCTGCGGTTTAGCGATCGAGAAATCCCGACCGCACGATATCATATTCTTACGTGGTATATACGAAGTCGATTCTCGTTACAAGCGATTCCCTTTTTTACCCTTCGCTCGTAATCATACTTTTATTCTGCCACGCGAAACAAAAAATCTCAATGCAAATCGCCAGGAATGCAATTTATGACTTATCGACGGAACGATCGGAATCGTCGGCGCGCCGAGCTTAGAGGATGCCGCATTTTTCTCGGTATCCCATGCAGGTATTATGAGGATCTTTGATAAATATTTTCATTCTTCTATTTTATGCACTTGACCATTTTAGAAAGTTCACACAATACTTAATTTGATTGTATTAGAAAGTTCAGTTTATTATTTTTTTCGCTCCCTTGTTGGAGTTCCGTAGAATATCGGGTGTTAACTTAAATTAGAAGTTATGTTGCTTCTCCCTTCATTAGTTCTGCCATTTTAACACTTTTGGCTCCACAACAACCAGGAAGTTTGTGCCCAATACAAACCAGGATTATTAGCAGCTCAAACTTCGTATGTATTTAAAAGAAAGTTTAGGCACAACGTAAACTTAGGTTGCGTTAAGTACAATCTAGGATTCTGTTTAGCAGAAACATAGAGGTTTGGGCGAAACACAAACCTGATTTACGTGGAGCACAAATTTATTTGTTTCATGTAATAAGAATGAAATACTTTAAGAACTGATGATTGTCAGCTAAAATGAAGAAACGTTAAACAGGTGTACCCAATCGAATTCCAACCATTTGTATTCATTCAAAATCATTAATTTCTGTATTTCCCATGAGCATCTTTAACGTATCCTAGTGCTCCAATTAATTTGTCGTCTGGATCTGAAAGCACTAAGCGGTTGATTGCCCCAACCAATCCCTTTTTTCGTGTCTAGCGGGAAGACTCCTAAAAATTGTAGGGTTTTCTTTTCTAAAATGTGTAGTTTGGATCTTTCGTCTCAAAATATGGTATTTTCATAACAAAAGTTTGTGTTAAAAGCAACATTCTTCAGTCTTTTTAGGAACATGTCATTAGTCACTATATTGTGCGTTGAGGCTGGAAACGGTAAGTCAATCAACTTCTGCATGAACCTTGAAGTAGTCTATGGCATGAAAGGGGAAGCTTTATTAAGACTTTTTCAAATGACTGCATTGTGCCAATCAACCGATCAGTGCTCCCAGATCCCTACGAAACGCTGGTTGAGTCAACCAAGTAAACAATTGTACTAAGAAATTTACTAGCGTGGGCCTATCAATTTCTCGCATAGATCTGAGAGCATTAAATTTTGTACCAACCAAGCTCTCTTTCCATGTTCATTGCCAAACTATACCTTTTATTTATAAACCCTTATATCCTACTTATTTTCAACCACTAGTTCATTTCTGATAACATTGATAGTGAAAATGTAAGTGTTTGAAAAAGAACGATAACTGACGAAATTAAGCACCTTGTGGAAAATAACAGCTGACCTAGAGTCTAATACCTAAACAGCACAATCCGTCCCGAGGTGTCCTGGGGAGCATCTGAGAACGTCCTGAGATGGTCTTATGCTGTTTGGGTACCAATGTCTGATCGATCGAAGTGATGGTTCTTTTTAACTGAAAACGTATTGCACACAAAATAATTTAATTGTGAACTCAAGTCATGATGAAAGTAGTCGTTATAGTAATCATAATATTTATGAACGTGATGAGAAGGTTCATTACAGTTTACACAATACCCTCTGAATGTTCATTTTAGTCCTAAATTCTTGCGGACGAAGGAAACAATGCAATGTTTACACAGAATACTGTAGCATTTGCAAGATCAATATATCAGTCGATCCACTCATAAATCCAGATTCTTTGGCCTCTGCTAATCACCTGTTGCGTCAGGTATGAGCCGTCCATTAGACGATAGGTGGATAGTCATCGTGTGTTATAAACATTACAAAAACATCCGTATTTTCAGTGTTCTAAGCAACCAAATAAATTTTGTGGAATCACACACTCAACTTCCTCCTGAAGTTTAAATAGTTTATCAAGTCGAATAATCAAACGTCACTGGCATAACAAGTTAATGTGCAGTAGAATGAGACGAAATAAAAAGACGTTTGTTAACGACCAGAATTGATTCGATACATCAAAGTCTAGTGCACGGCATTGTCGTACGTCGTCAATTCGTACATGGTTTTCGAGTTCGAATTGCGGTTCTAGAATTAAGTCGAGTCCGTTTCGTCCACAGTCTTTATTTTCGCAGTTGGATGGAGTATATACCCAGGGACCGATCAAAGGGATGCGCGATGGTAACGAGGAGACGTCGCGTCGCCGTCCTGGATTCGGCAATAAATCAGGAGCAAATGAACGAAGACGCAGCTGGTTCGGTTGCAACTCTCGAATGCGCGTGGCCGCTGAAAGTGAATATTTCGCGCAGTAACGCGATTCGCTACTGCGCTTGCGTAACCGCTAACGAATGTCGATCTTCCCGTTTTGCTCCTTTCGTTTGTTTCTGCTTACTTTTTGTGCGTGAGAGTACGTTTGGTCATTTTGTGCAATTCATTTTTTTTGTTTCTGCAATGACTTTGTTTCGAATTCGATGCTTTTTCTTGAATAATATATAGAATCGTTCTACCCTGCACAACGGTTCCAAAAACTGGATTATGATAATTGCTTTGGTATACGGTTTAATTTGTCAATATTATTTGTTGCATCCAAAGATTTACTAGGGGAACCGTGTGTTCTGAAAAGAGGAGGAGCTGTTTCAAATCAATTGTTTACCATGTACTCAAGGACCTTTAGTCATCCATTTTAGTTAATTACGTCACACTTACTTCCGAAGACGTGGGTGAACTCGAAGATTTCCTCTTCTGCTCAGTTTGCTCTTCACACGCTCCATGTCATTAAGCCACGCTCATGTGTTGCCCAAAGTTTTAAAACTCAATTGATACGAATAGTAGAATGGAATTCCAGGGTGTTTCATGGAAACTTCATAAATAACCTTAATCGGGTTCTAAGCGCCTGCAAGCATTATTTTTATTACGCCACAAATGGAGAACTCACCTATGGACACGCTTAAAGAGCCACGATCAAGATAAGTTTCCCCTGTTGTGCACGTCTGCCTCTCATTTTTTTCCTCTCCTCGCCCTGCTACCTGCTCGTTCCGTCACTTTTCCGACTCCTCGCCTCATCGCGGCAATCCGTTGTACTCATACTCGTTTGGTCCAGCCCGACAGCAGGTCAATGCCCCAGTGACCAGCACACCTTGTCAGCCCATTCGCGTTCCTTCCTCAGTCCGTATAAGTGTGTATTATTCCTACATATTTCATGCGCTTCTCCGTAATCGGTTATTCTACGAATGGATCTTCGAAATATACTATTTAGCTTTCTGGCGTTTCACTACTTTGAGATGCCGATTTATTATAATAAACTGTTAATTTGTCACGCTTTGGCGTCGACAGAATGAAATTTGAACCCGTTCAAATTTCATGCTACCACATTTAGCTGAAATAATGGATTGGATCGATTAATATTTGCATTTTCCTTTGTACATGTTGCGGTATACCAACATTGTATAATTTTGACAATGTTCATATTCTCGAAGACCACTAGATGGCAGGGTATTGCTCAGCAATTATGTTAGAAAATTGCAGTTTTATTTTATTCAAGTGTCAGTCAAAATAAATGTAAACATTTATAACATTTAAGATGTGCTCTGAGAAAATAGAATTTGTAATTGTTGGTAATAATAGTAAAGTTTAGTGCTATTGTAAGAGAAATAATGGATTGATTTCATGACTTTTAACAAAGTTGGTACCTTTCTTGTAGACCACTAGATGGCGTGCAATTATCTAGGAATGAAGTTATAGTCATTGCAGGTTTATTTGTTGAAATGACACAAAGAGAAAATGTAAATAATTATAATTTTTAAGGTATGCTCTTAGAAAATCAAATTTGTAAATGTTATTAGAAACAGTTTAGTTATTTTTAGTGGAGGTGCAAGATTTTGACATGACTATTGTTTTTTTTTCACCGGGAGAAAGGTATTAGATATATCAATAAATTATGCTTTTGAACTATTTTACCAAAAATTTAAATTAATGAGAGTATGCTTTATAACAATTATATCTTATGAACATATTTATAAATAAAATGAAACTTAAAAAAAGATATTAAAATATACAGGAATAATATTGTTACCTCGGTTAGAACTGTAGAACTGTTATTATACCAAGCCAGACTAGTAAATATTATGCTAACGGAACGCAATTTGATACGGCACTGAGTTACATCGTTAGGCTACATTTCGATGGAGGGGTAGTCATTTGACTATCAAACATGAATTCTCATTCGTTAGAAGAACGTCGTACATGTAAGTACTCACATATTTCGTATCTTTATTAACTTCTAGAGGTTATGTTAAATTTAGAATAGTTAGGTATTTTTACCTACATCTCAGCCAAAATTAAGTCTTTTTTAAATTTCATAATATTGTAAACATTAATTTAGATAATTGCAATTCAAATAGTTATGTGTGTTTTTAGCGATATTTTTGAACAGAAGTAAGAGTAATAGAGTGCTACCTGCTGATCAGTTTTGTTGTGAAATATTTTTAAATAGTAAAATTGACATGATTAGTTATTATGCACTTTTAATTAAGTTTAATTAAGTATATTTATTTTCGAAATATTAGGGGTTTGAGAGTGGATTGATATTTACACAGTTGTTTCTTATGGTCAATTTTCGCGATATAAAATGTAATCTATGTTTACCAAAAATGAGAATATTGCCCAATTCCAGAAAAAAACATACTTATAATTAAATTTTTTGTTGAAGTTGATAATTTTGTTCATAAAAGTGGTCATGAAAGGTCTAATATTACCGGAGTTGAATACTATTTTTTCGTGTTTCTTTAAAGGCCACTAGGTGGTGCATGGATCCATAAATAAAGTATGCAGCGTGACATTTTAGTGTTAATCTAGTTAAAAAGGAGTATAGAACTGAATCTACGGTCAGAATTTCTTTGTAGTACTTTCGGAAGGAATCAGCTAGTAGGTGCTTTTGTGTGCGAGATCCTTTTTTGATATGGCCGCCGCATAGCGCTGTAAGTTATAACGTCTATGTCTAATACATTCTGATCCTCAATTGAATCGTGAAATTTCTCCAATTCCCCTGGGGAATATAAAATAAATTTTCTTACGCTGCCCAGATTTACCTAGTAATTATTTTAAAATGGTATTTCGATAATTATAAATGTTGACCCATTAATTTTTAATTGCACTATTCGAATTATATTATAAGGTGCACTTCGACAGAATATTAAAAAAACATATCCTAAATAACGCAAAACTCAAAATAGAATTTAATAATGATAGTATGAAAGGTATCTTGTTCTTAATCAATAGATTGGCAGAATTCACATGATCCAGAGATGTTACTGCTTTCTCTCTAGAAGACAATTTTTTCCGTTATGTATTTTGAACTTACGCCTCGACCTTATGGGACCTCCCTTACCTTCTTATCAAATGTAAAAAACCGGTTATGCCGTTTTTTTGCCACTTGCCAAACAAAATCTGCTAGTCAACTTTTTACTAAACTGAAGATGGCATACTTTCTTCGAGATGATAGGTTTGAAAATAATTTTTTTGTTATTAAATTTAAAATTCGGTAATATAGATGGGTATTAAACCACTCTTTATGTGATAAATTCTTTTATTAAGAATATTTAAAAAATTTGACCATTGTGAAATTTCTTTCATTTTATAGGAAATATTTACTCACGCAAAAACTGATGTCATCTAAATATCCTATTGGAGGACATTAGATGATTAAAGAAAGTCTTATAACAATAAAGTGCTTAAAATATCTAGGTACGATTAAAAATGAGTTTTAGGTCAGGGAAACCGCTAGATTTTCATTTGAAATACACATCCCCACCGAGACCGGTTGGCAAATCTGATAAGTGTATTTGTAAGTTGATTTAACTAATTTGAGACATTCCCTTGTTGGGATACTTCAAGATAATTGCAGACTCAAGTATTAATGGAGTTGATACCTCTGTCCGATAATGTTTCTGAATTTTTCTAATAATGGAAATAAATAAAAAAAAACTTGTTCGCACTGGGATTCGAACCAGTAATCAAGGGAACTTTAAGTTTACAAACAGAGTATTCTAATCACTTAAGCATTTCGTTCTTTCGGCTGAAAAAATTAGCATACTTTTGTATATATGAAACATGTAAACAAAATACATAACCGATATGTAACTTTCATATTACTGAACCTCTCGCGGCATATTATCACTCCTGAGTGACATCTTTTTCTTTTCACTCTCGTGCAATTTGGAACAGTAGATTAAACATGTTTACCTCTAAAAAATTGATAACATAATTTTCTATACCATAATAAAACCATACAAAAGTTAAATAAATTCTAAAAACTCCTTTTTTTACAATAAATATAATTCTGACAAAGCTGATAACAAATTTCGCAGAAATTCTACATGAAGTTTTTCGGGTCAGTGATGAATCCGAGATCAGTCTTAAAAATCTAGAATGGCGTATCCAAAATGGCGGACGAAAATTATTATATAGTTTGGATTATCATGAAACTTTGTGTCTTCGGATTATTGGTACAGTTGATTACGAAAATTCTCTTAATTCTTAAAAACTAAAAATGACGCACACAATATTGCAATATCGGTCCTCCATCTTGAATCGGTCATTTTGAATTTCTAAAAGCTGAGGTCGGTGACTCCGAAAATTTCCGAGTAACACAGTTTGAACTCTTTTCCATATAAAGAAAAATGAATGCTTTCAAGGGTTATAGTAGCGACAATGGAAATATAAATATTGGTTTATGTGAACAAACATGGAAATGCAATATAATATTTAATTTCTTCCCATGTTTTACTTCTGAAGTCAGAAACTCATTTTTGACAAAAAAGTGGAGCAAACTTAGGACCATTCGTCAAAAAAAAAACGGTCCATATAAACTTTCTAGAATTCAGCACTGTGAAATTATTGAGGTGATACTCATGCGAAGTCAATGGTGCAAGAAATCGCATTTCCTGCCCTTATAACGAAAACCACTATTTTCGCACCGTCGTGATGAGTATTGTTGTACCTTTCTTTTTTATATCCAGATTTTTACATCGTACTATATTCTATAATTGAAAGTATCTTGTGTTAAGAACAAGATGTCTCTCAATTGAGTACACATGTTTTTGCAAAGAAGGCGTTGTGTTACACATAGCCAAGGTGCATCTTGCACGAGTACAAAGGATTGCAGATTCCTATTTTTTTCTCATTGACAATTTTCCGGAGGAATGGAGAACCCATGCCAGCCGTTCTAGACCCGTGGCAGATGGCGAACGTGTTCACTTTGCATTCTCTGTCGATCCTGGATGGGGCAGTGGGGTCGTGAGCTCCCCACGAGCACGTATCTGACCGGGACTTATCGGACATTATACGTCGGTACCAAGGTCTGAGGCCGCAATGATATCGTGGACTGAAATACGGGGCCCTACGATAATTGCGTCGTTCCTGCCCTTCTTCCCCCTGGATTCCTCCTCGACAACGTCCATCACACTCGCCCCCGTGTCTCGGGTAGACGAGTGTTCTCCTCATGCTGTTCAATTCGACGTTACCCTTCAAGGTTTTAATTTTGAAGGTATGCCGCATTGCCCTTTACCCCGCGGCCCCTCGCATCGTGATTGAGACGAGAAGCTCTCATCCACCCCGAGTCCCTTTGATGATAATCGCGCGCGAGCGCAGGATCCTTGATTTTCGGGCTCGTCTTTAAGGGAATTACGGCGCGGGTATTCGAAACGTGTGTGAAGATATTTCGATCGATACTCACGGTTATTATATTCAGACATCCTATGAGATGGTGGTACAATTAATATTGTTGAATGTAATGATGGACATTTTTTATTGGAATTTTAAGTGGGATAATCGGTACAATCGTTGGGTATTCCACCTGGACGGGAGCCAGATTTTGCTATGGTTACTAAACTTTTTTCTAGCAAAAATCTGTATTGTCAATATAGATCGTATTATTCTGATTAATTTTATAAAGAAGAGATCGTAATAGCAGTCATTTGAATTCTGATAAATATATATTTTAATAATATATCCATCGAATAAGGGTTAAAAATTGAATGCTTTGTTCATTCATGTTTAACGAATTACAATGATACGTTTCATTTGAGGATGTAAACAACGTAATAAATTGAAAAATATGCTTTTAAACGTAAATTAAAATTTGAAATTGCAACTAACTAAAATGTCACGTACACGTGGAATAAATATCATATCAATCAAAGTCTATAAACATCAAGTCGCCTGAACGTAACAATAGATAAATAGTAATCGAATAAAACTAAATTTTATTTGTCATGCATTCACATAAATGCAGAAGATAGAAGTTTTAAGATTTTATCGGAATTCTTCAAGTTTCATAAATTGTGTGTATTTTACTTTTGTTAGATAAATTGTCATATATTTTTCCATCCTTAAAAGCAATGTATTATCGTAATGCTAAATGGATACAGTTTTTGTCCTTTCGTGGAAAAATTCTAATTGAACGAACATTTTAATAAAATCTCATGACTTTTTCAAAATCGTTAAAAACTCTGGGAAATCCTTATTTGACAATTGGAAAAAATGAGATGGTTGAGGAACATTTGAGGAACGTCATTAACAATGGAACAACGTTGGTTCGACCTGCAGTTAACTTTTTGTTGAGCGACATCGATTTTAAGTTTAAAGAAAAAACCTAGTTACTTTTGATGGATCACTAGGGATATTATAGAACAAGTATATGTTCACAATTTTGTGCACCACACACGTTGGTGAGTTCTACAAGTTAAAATATAGCTTGCGGAATTCTACCAGAACTCTCACTCTGCGCTTCGGTCATTCGCCGATAGATCATCGATTTGAAAGTTGTCCAGCTTGCGTGCAATCAAATAAAATATAGTGTGCAGTGCCCTTTAGTATTGCGTATACACGTAGAAAGTTCGAGGCGCCTATATCGGCTTCTACTTTGACATCAAAAACATTTTTTCTCTTGCTCTCTCTCTCTCATATTTATTTCGCATGTATTAATCATAAAATGTGAAGTACGTCACATTTTTATAATTTTCAAAAATGCTATCGATATCCAAACGCAAATTCAAATCCATGTTTGACATTCTGCATGAGACATTCTCATAATTCATAGTTGGGTTGTGCATTGAGAATGCGTTTAATCATTTAAATTCTCAAATTTACGTTCAATTGCGCGATCACTCAGGAGACGCGTAATTTATTTGGGAATTAAACATGATTTATAGCTCGTATTAATTTATGCAATACACCTACTAACCGAGGATTATTAATTCTTTAATCACATTTATTGAAAAATAAATTATTGCGGCAATAAATTAAAAGGAATGCTTGCAGGTTTGTGATGAAATTTAGATGTCAACTTTTAATATACTATTGGATTATATTTAAAGTTATTTATATTTTGTTTTAAATTCATTGACAGCTATTAGTGTGTCTATAATCTTTGATATTAATAATGTCGATATCTTAATATTAGTATTTGTTACGTCATTATACTGTCAGTTGTAATTTTTGTTTTTATTATAACAAAAATAATGATAATTTAAATATTACTCATCAAAAATAGTTTTATAAATCTATTTTAGTAAAATAACATTTTATAACAAATTACTGAACTACCTAGTTAACCTCGTAAGTCAATGAGATGATTTTATTGATATTCAAGATTTTCAACACGAAAATTATTGATATGGTCTCGTTGTTTATCATTTCCGGGTTACCTCTCTATATTGGTCTAGTGAAAATTATACTGAACGGTCCTTTATAACCAAAATAGCTGCTTTGAAATAAAATACACCGAATTTGTTTTTCGTTATGAATTTTTTGATACTAAATATGTAATAGAAATGATTCTAGGGTTTTCCATCAAAATTGAATAAAATTATCCAAGATGAGAAGGGAAGTTTTGTTTTTCGTCTAAAATCACACTAACCTTAAAAAATGCAACTGCGATCACGGAAAATATAACCAATTGCCATGTATGAACTTTTGTATGAATCGCATTTTTATACGAAATGTAAATACAAAAGATGATAGACAAGATCACTTTAAAGTCAATATTAATCCAATTTTCTGTCGAGAATGAAGCTTGAAAAATCAACAAATAAAGATAGTTAATCATTTTCAACATTTCGTATATACTGTTGTGTATTTCATATTGATATGGTTCTGTAAGCTGTATTACATAACTGGTTTTACGAGTGATTAAAGTTTAAACTAAATTAAACTGAAATAATAATTTGCGGTATTTTTAACTTTCTAAACAATTTGGTGTTAATATAAAAATTTGTATAAACTACTTTTACTTCCCAAAAGTACATGTGTGAAAATAATACATAATTTGTTGTGAAATAAACAAACGAAGAAGAAAAATCAGCGAGTGTGGTGGTTTAAAACGTCACCAACAATAATTTGTATTTAAAAAAGTTTGTTTGTGTATTATTTAACTGTGTTTGTGCATATTATTCAAATGTTTTTATAAACATTTAAATTGTAGTGCAATATGTACAATTAAGCTGTTTAAACATAATTCTGTTGGTATCATTATAGACTGATCAGTGGCATATTTAGAAGCTTCTAATTTTACAACGTATAAATGTAAGATTCTACATTGATTGTTTCTGAAACGTATTGACAAGTATTGATTTTTCTTATATGCAACTGAATGTTGTGGAATGAAATATAATAGAGCAACTGCATAAAGTATAATATTTTAGTCATAGTTGCTTTTAAAACGTTCAGTGTTTTAACAGTTAATAGATAATTATTATGCGAAAAAAGAGTGAAATAGAATAAAATTGGCAATGTGCAGCATTGCAATTAGTCATTCGAATTATATTTATTACAATTTTGAGATAAAATAAAAGAGTTCAGAATCAAAATGAAGTACTTGAGATTTAAATGATAGACTCGTTATCGAGTCGTTATCAATTCAAATAAAACGAAATTTGGTATAGTGCGCTGTCTTCATTAAAACAGGATATATATTACATATTCTTTTTATTTTGTTATTTGCTAGTATAATATAATGACAAAAAACTGATATGTTTTACGAATCATTTTATATTAATAAATATTTTTATTGAGCCTTCAAGAGGTAAGGAAAGCTTTCATAAGGCTTATAAAAAAAATGTACTTCAACTAACTGAATTTATTAAATTACCTTTTAGCAAATATTAACTTTACGTAACTACGTCTTAAAAACCTAAAATACTCTAAAAACAGTGATTCCCCTGAACCGAGTATAAAAACAGAACCATAATAAGCATAAAACGCGTCTTCCTTCAACGTCCAATAATGAAATACTCTTCTCCAGTGAAATATCTTTATAAATTAATAGTAGTATCTGCCGGTATGTAATTTCCGAATTACATTTTCACTCGACCATTATGATTTCATAGGGAAAAAAGTCATTAGGTGCGTGACATTGCCGTCAGCCCGTAAAATATATCTTGTAAACATTTTCAATATAATTGCGCTCCTCGTAAACAAACTGTATTACAGAAAAGGAGTAAGAGCGAGTCCATAAATATCATCGGTGTGGGATGCACATCGGGTAGTGAAGAGGCAATAACGTCAAGCAGAACGCGTGCAATCAGCCTATAGTGTTGATTCGCGTTTAATGGATCTTTGCGCCGGCGATCCACACGATGATTTCAGATAACTTCGCCGCAGTCGACGAGATAATTAATCCATCCGGATTGATGACTTAAGATTTACTGCGAGTCGCCTTGTTGCACACGGTTGCAAAACGTTTTAAACCGCATTGCAATTACTTTCATACTGAAAAAAAACGAGGAGTAAGAACCATGCGACGCATTGCTAAATACTGACATTGCAGATGCAGGCTTTATGAATGTATTCATTCTTACTCTATATCGACTCTATTATGACATTGTGATTATTCTTTTCGAAAAGCTTCAAGGGATTTTTCCGGTACTTTATTATCAAAGATAACCATCGAAGACATTTCATAATTTAAGAACTGTATGAGTGAAACAGTGTAGATTATACTGAATCCAAAAGTAGTAATTAGCGAAAGGTTTGATAAACTTAAAATGTCAATTAAAATTCAAAATCATAAAAAAATTAATGTTTGCAGATGCACTTTTATTACACCTATCCATAATTTCTGGAAGATTTGCTATTAACTAATTATGATGATCTATAAACGATGTGAAATCAGTATTATTTCTTCTCTATGCTTCCTTATCGAAAAGAGGGCAAAAAACTTAAGAAATTTACTTTTTTTTTTAAACTCCATAAAATTTTTTACGAGGAAATCAGTGCATGCTTCCGTCTAAAGGATAAGATAGTAAAATGTTTATTGTTAACCTGTAACAATATGAATTCCGAGTTAATTGTGGGTAACCTTGTAAAATTTGGGCTATTCAAAAAAAGTTCAGTGCACTTTTGATGCATTTTTAACATTTATAGATCATTAGAATAAATTATTGTCACAAAATCATCTATAAATTAGTGACAATAAGGCGTGATAAAAATGTACTTGGTTATAAAAATGTTTTTTTAAAAGATATTTTTTAATATGATCATATGGAAGGTCAGTCTATAAAACTGCTTTTTTAAGCTGCAGCTCGCCTTTTGGCATTGTACATGGATGCTTGCTCTGTATTTTTATTTTGTTGGCCAATAAAAACAATTTATTATTATTATTATTTGTTAGAAGCATTGGTACAATTTGTTATTTAATTTTCAACGTCAAAAATGTGCCAGAGATTAAATTATGAATGAAATAGAATTCCAAGAAAATATTGTTTAACCATCATAATCTTTGTACATATGAGACTGAATTTTTATATTTAAAAGAATATCTATTGTATTTTATAATATGCAAAAAAGACTTTTTAATAATTGACATTAAAATTGTCGTTATTGACGGGTTCAACAATTAGAATTCATATTATATTTGTCTTTTACACATTTTACAATAAATTATTTATTAATTTCCTACGGCGGAAGTCAGGTGTAATTATTCTCTCTATCACGAAGAAACTCTAAATGACGTAATTACAATAGCATTTTATCTTAAAATACTAAATTGTCAATATAGTGTAACAATTATCTGAATAATATAAATGAATTTTTTTTTAATAATGTTGCATTTTTATTTTGCCAATTTTCAAAAAAATGCAAGGCTACGCTAATTTAATAATTTAAGATTTAACACTGCGCAAGCTACATTTTAGGTAAAATGGATTTACAAAAAAATTACTGATATGCGCTTTAGCTTTGCTAATCAAATTTTATAAATGATTGTTTGACAAATCAAATGTCATCATAGTTCCAGCATCATGTACACATGTGCTACATTATTGAATAACGGTAAATGCGAGTATTCTATTTAAAACCTAAAACGACAATGCCATATATCTATAGATGTAAATACCTTGTGGGAAAATCGTGACGTTACATGCATGCTGCGGAGGTGACTATCCCACATTTGTCCCCATCAATTATGACTCAGATTTGAATCTTTTTACGGAAGACACTCTTTTGCGGTCATCGTAATTTACATAAAAGATGCTTTTAACGCGGAGCAAGTGCCAGAATTCGGATTCTGGGTACCGACACCTTTGGAATATCGTACCGTGAGGTTTGATCATTTGCTGTGATGAATGTGACCAATTGTCGTGTAAGTGTAATAAATTAAATTCAGGTCTAGCGAAACATTAAGTAAGAAAGGCTGCACTACAATTATATAAGGGTTTTATTTATGGTAATGGTTTATATGAGCTTTTGAATGCATTAATTTTTTTTATGTATAAGAAATTGGAGAGACTGTTTTAGTTTTGTTCTTCTTATTTTCATCCTAGAATTACAAAAAGATAATTGTAAAAATGACCTAAAGAAAATTGTTGTTTGAATTGAACAAACATTTTTTTTAACCTAACCTTTTCCTTTTTAATAAAACTTGTCTTTATTTAGGTCAATATTTATTCATGACTATTAAGATGAACGTAGACATTTTAGTAATAGTTTCTTGGTGCAAAAACATTATTTTCTGATGTGTTTTCGTTCGCACAAATAAATATGCAGATTTATCTAGCTAAACACCTGATGCTTTTAATTTTTCAATAATAAATTCCTTATAAAATTTTCAATTATTTAAATAAAAAAAGGTAACAAAAACACATTTCAAACAAAAAAATGTTTGTACTTATTTCCAATGTCACACTCAGATTATATTTGCACAGCTATCAATTAGATTTCAAAGTGATTTAAAAATGTGCTGCATGATAACGTAATTTTTCAAACAAATTATTTTAAAAGCGAAAATATTGAAAGGGCGACAATTCAGGTTGAGAACTGTTTTTCTGCTTTAAAATGAAGCAAAAATAGAATCATCATGTCGCAGACTTTAAAAGAAAAAGTATACTGCAGTTTACAAGGTTTTAAGAAAATCTAAAAAACTTTAAATTCAAAAAGACTGAGTCGATTTTTACATTTAAGACCCTATACAAGTTTTTCAAATCCTTGCATGCTATTTTCTAAAAAGAATATAAAGAATTAAGTGAGGATTACACTACAGAATGTTCAAAAATAGGGTTTTACTTTTTTTATGTAAATTCTCTGTCAATTCTAAATTAATTTTATATCCCGATCCCATTGGAAAATGATGTTATCTATTTTACTGATCCAACAAACGAAATCATTAACAACGCGAATTCAAAAACAATGTAACAAATTCTATTCAATTCGTGACAGTTTTAACGAATTGTGAAAATTCGTATTCATTGCAGCTAAAAAAAATAAAAAAATACTTTAATGTACTGAAGAATTCAACGCATTTACCCGAATTCGAAAGATATTAAATTCGAGCACAATTTGACTTTTTTCCTATCCTTGTAATCCAATCAAGACTGATTAATCCATAAGTTAGAAAATATAAACATAGTTTCCATCGTAATCAAAATTAGAGCGTAGTTGAGTTTGGAATGAATTTGTTTTTAATCGTGATAGATTTAAATGTGAGATTGTATGATTTGAAACAGAACAATTTGAATTTGGGTAGAGTTTGATGAAAAAAGATTTTGATCGATATCTAATGCAACTCCAATTCCATATATTATTATCGTAACTGCGTGGATATAAAACAGTTTACAGTAGATCAAAATAATATGTGAAAGTCATCTTAATAACATCCAATTTTGAGATAATTTCATCTAATCAAGGGGTATACGGGAAAAACGTGGTTTGTCCTTTTTTTTTTTATTTTATGATCCGTACTCCAATATTTATGCTTTTTTATATATTTTTTCACTTTATCTATAATTTTGGGCCATAAAAGTAGATACGTATGGCGAACAACCTTTTACAAAACAAACTACACAAAACAGGAAAAGGTGAATAATATAGTAATAACATATTTTCAATTCAAATAACTTTTTTTTTGAAATTTAATAAATGGACAAACCTTGTTTTGTCTTCAATTGCAACGAAATTGTAGATTCCGAAACATTTCGGCAAATTAACTTAAATTTAAATAAAGTTTTTGGACCAGTATAGAATAAAAAAATCATTTTTTAGAAACGCATATGAAAACATCGCTATAGGAAACAGCTAAAAACGATTTCATTAATTTCCATGCAAGTCACAAAGAACGGAAACTCATGCTTCACCGAAGTGTTCTTAAACATTCCTTTATTTTGGAACACACATTATTACCAATCGATGGCAGGAGATGTTGATTGCTGATGTTCGTTAACATCATTACACAGGCGAAAGAGCTTTTGTCCGATGATAATAAAGTAACCACACGATCTGTCTGGGCAATCGCTGCGTAATGTCTTTGGACGATAATTACTTGGCAGGATTTAATCGAGGCCCTCGGAGGGTCGATTAAAAAATTTCTCATCCTTTCTCTCCCACCATCAGTGGTAAACAGGCTATCGATAAGCCGATACTATCGGGGATATAACGGGAGAAAATGTCTTGTACGACGCGTATAAAAATTTTATCCGAACGCGTATCTACGCACGAATCTTCAGAGCCGCTGTCTAGGATGATGCTCGTTGAATGAGTTCGCACATTGCGCCTAATAAGTTACACTCAGCGTCTTTCGTTTTCACTGATTACTTTGGGTGTATACGCGAATTGGATGCCGCACACCTGCCCGACACAATTGTTCCAAAATTAAAAAATGTAATCATCTTGTCTAAGGAAGAAAAAATCTTATAAAATGAATGAATAAAGTATTATGCGAGATCGATCATATGTTTGGTAACAGCACCGATCGTGGGAACTTTCTTCTCGCTACTTCTTTCACTTTACAAACAGCGTTATGCATTCTATTGCGTATTTCGTTATGTATTCAATAATAGAATTCAAAAGGTCATTTGTAATAGAATTGTTGAATAATGTTGAAATTAAATAGATTTATAAAAATAATAAACTGAAAAAATGATGTATACTCAAGTAATTGTTTATTTCAATAATAGCGTAATAGAATCACTTTTTAAGGGCAGTGGCGTAAACTAAAAATATTTTCCTAATATTAATGTTCTTTATAAGATTGTTAACAACTTATTAGAATAAATATTAAAATTATAATTTGAATAATGATAATAAATTACTCACTTTTTTTGAAGATGGCATTACATATTTATAGAACAAAATGACGCAAATGTACATTGCATAGAAAACTTGTAATTTCGTGGTGATCTTGGTCTACGGAGAATAAGACAAAATTTAACAATTTTAGTTTTAAATACATAGCCACTTCTGTTAATTTACATAATTCATGATACTTATAGTTCTCATGATGTCACATATTAAAGGAAATAAATTAATTAACAAATTTAAAAAAATTGTATGTTTTAACGAAAATCAGAACAAACAGGCTAATATATTTTAAATAATTTAAACTGCTAAAGAATTTTGTTGTAAAGTTCAAACATGATTATCTACAAATTTAAGGGGTGACTTCACTGGTTTGTTTACAAAAAAATAATTATTCTCCACCTTGATGATTAAATATGTAATTAATTTTTCATGTGATCCACCTATACATGTACTTAGTGAATATTAATTTCAACACCGAAATTTCTAATATTTTATATTTCAGCTCCGAAATGGAGATAGCAATTCGTACTGTGGATAAGCTCAATTTATGTTTTACTATTTATTGGTATTGTTATTAGTATTGAAGAGTTACTCATTTTACTATTAATTAGTTAATATATTTGAATAATAACGTTAAAATGCATTAAAATGAATCATTTTTATTATTTTAAAAGATGCAATTTTATTAAAAGTTTAAAACAACACATTAATAATAAAACTTAATTTAATAAACAGGAACTAATATTTACATAGTTAAGAAATTTTCATTCCTCGTTTGTATTTTTAGTAGTTTATAAAATTACATTAGATTTGGTTTTGTTGACATTTTTAATGTTGAACATTAAAATTGATTTTAAAAGAAATCTACTCTTATCGACCTTCAAAAATTTAATAATATAAATAAGCTTATTTGCTAAAGATTAAATTATTCGTTGACTATTAATAAGTTTTAAGTATAAATGTTATTTACATTCCATCTATAATTTAATTTCAATCATCTAGAACGTTTTCAGAAATCATAAAGAATCTTATGTTTTTAGTATATGAAGATAGAGTATTTATATAGATATTATAGATAAGACAAGTTTTGAAAAATTGAAAAAAAATGTGTATCTTATATTAAAATAAAAGAAGAATGTATTTGATACTTAATAAAAATATAACAAATAAAAACTGAATATATAATAATTACATTATTAATGATTATGCAATTGTTGTATAAATTAAACGCATGTAACAATCTACGATGAAATTAGTAGTTTCACAATAAAAATCTTCTTTCTTTAAAATCTGTACTTTTTGAAGTTTTAATTGAAAAAAGTAAATAAATTAAAGGAACTTAACTGTGCCTTGCATTTTCGACAAAAAATATCGCATGCAATTATTCAAAAATAATTTCAACAACATACGAACTCGAAAACTTTATAAAAATCATCGGAATACTGGAAATTACAGTTAATGTTAATATAATAATATAATTTTAATTAATACAAATATATACTTCAATTTAAACAAATATTATACGTAAATCCTGTAAAAAATGAAAATGTCCTCACATATTTTAATATTATACATAAATCTCAACACTCAACTAATTGAATTACAATATATAATACGAATTAAAATAAATATCTAAATTGCTACGATAAAAGTAACATTTAAATTATTGAAGCATACATTGAAAAAAAATATCATATATTTATTTGAATAGTCGCAACAAAGTATTTGCTTATAGTAGAAAGATAGTTTGTTAATTCAACAAAATATTAATTAGATTTTATCTAGCAAGTAAATATTTATTTAAATTAAGAAAATATTTCTTAATAATTTAAGTAAATATATTGTTGCTTCTATTCAAGTAAATATTTACTCGAAATTAGCAAATTTTTTTCAGTGTAGCGTATAAATATTAGTTTTTGAAAAATATTTACAATTTCCAATGTGCAGTTATTTTATAGCTAAATAAACAAAAATAATCATTGAATGAAAATAAAACTGCATAAAATATATCCAGTAACTGCGGATTGTGTTTATGCCCGTCCTTTCAATGCTGCCCCTTACAGCAGAATCCTGGAAGAAATCTTCATTACCGATCTCCGCAAGAACAGTGAGATGTTTTATCAGCCGCAGAGCACAATATTGTGCATCT
This sequence comes from Trichopria drosophilae, assembly GCA_030407085.1. NCBI lineage: Eukaryota > Metazoa > Arthropoda > Insecta > Hymenoptera > Diapriidae > Trichopria > Trichopria drosophilae. Next base: position 42,464,099 of record CM059584.1, read on the forward strand.
CTTACCGACTGCATCCATGTATCTTCCGGGTTTCTGGTTCTACCGCCAGGAAACGTAACTTATTTTTTTCTTTTAATGCGAATAACATACTTAGTATCTTCATATTATCCGCAATTCAGATTCATTTTTATTATACTACGTTCACATTATAAACTTTTTAAATATATTGTTTATCTTATCTCCATGGGTAAATTGTTCAAAAATTATATTAACATTTATGAAACGTGTATACATTGTAATACTTATTTGATTTCTAATTTTTTTCTCGTACTTAGTCTACTGCCAATGAAAAGTGTGAAATATATTAATATAATGAACATTTCAAATTATTGATTATTCCTGTTTTATCTTCGGAGATCTAAGTAAAATTTCTGATTTAATCATTACTTCCTTTGTCTTATTTATCATCATTATCTATTATTGTTCAGTAAATTTATTTGTTTTTATTTGTATCAAATTATTTTTATTATATATTTAAGTATATCATCTTAAATAAATAGCGTTATGGTGCTGAAATTCAAAGTAGGGAATAAAATTTGTTCAATTTAATTTGTAAAAGTTATGTCGCATAGTAAAGAAATGTCAATAATTGACCCCAATTTGTGTGTTAACGATGCCAATTTTTGAAACTAATGATGAAATTTTTTAAGGTGTTTGAAATATTTTACGATAATATAAGCAATATGCTTCTACTATGGATATTTAAGCAGTAAAATTATCTGCATATTTCGCAGCACATATTTTTGTACAAAAACCGATAAAGTTTTGGTTAGTTTCACAGATAATTACATTTATTACACAGATAATACGATAAAAATTTACATGTTAAGATTTACATTATGTATTGTAGAATTTACTTTACGCATTGTAAGATTTAGAATCATTTTTGTAAATATTACAATGTGCATTATAAATTTCAAAATATATTTCTATTTAAATGAATTTGCTCGTACTGAACATCGTAAATGTACGATTTACATCGTAGATGTAAAAAAATGAATGATTGTCGCAACATTTTTTCTTATAATCGTTTACTATCATTGACATTGTACTAACAGTAATTTATATTTTATATTGGCTTAACGTGCAATAAAAAATATAATAAAAAATAGTAATTTGATGTCTGACCATGATGTAATATAAACCGGGACCAAACATTATTTAATAAAACAATATTATTTTTATTGTGTGTATATGCAATTTATAATTATTTAGTAACTTAATTTATATATGTTACGTTCTGATATTATATAAGACATGGAAATGTGTTAACTAAATGAAAATAGTTTTAACTAAAAATTCAGTATAAGACGATGAAGACGTTAAATTTTAATTAGTTAAGAACTAGTAATGACGCAGTGAAATAGGCTAATAATTTCATCAATAATGATTTTGATTGAATCCATGATTTTAATATAAATCAGAGATGCTGCAAATGATTTTGAGTAATAAAGAGGAAACAGCTGCTAATTCATTAATGACATTTAACTAATTCACTTAAGTAATAACATATAACAAAAATAAAATTACTAATTTCAGATTAATAAATATTGGCTAACGATTTAGTAGCTAGTTACTCTTTATTAGTACAGATCTATACTAAATCAATTTGTCAATGACTCTTAACTCCTCTAGACATTTTTTTACTAATTTAGATTTCGCCTAAGTTGGAATAATGTCTTTGCGATATTTTTATGCAATGGTTTAAATCTTAAATTGGTTTAATGATTTAATCTAGTATAGTTTTAAGAATGTTCGTTTATTTTATGAAATGAAGCAATGTCGCGACGGAATGAATATTTAGGACGCCTTCAAATATAGAAATCATATCTACGAACGAGTATCCCGTTCGCTATTTTATTAGCTAAACATTATGATTAAAGCCGCGCGGTCGATCATATCGAAATACTCCGAAATGTTTCTGAATAATTACAGGAGTAAGAAAGCGCTCGCATTCGTGAAAATGTATCATTATATTGTTCTCCTTTGGCTAATGTGTTATTAAATGCATACCTAAACAAAATAAAATGGACTGGTCGGCCAAGCATCCGAATAACACATCGACACTGCATTGGTGCTAAGTATCTGCAGGCCCTTATCCCGACCACATCGAATTCCAAAGACTGCGCTGCAGAGTCACAGTGTAACCCATAATTACAGCTCATTCTCGTAAATTAAGTATTACGAGAGATGTTTATCCAAAGATGACGGATCTCGCGAGTTCCACAATTATTTTCAATGGAATGTCGCGTCCCTTTTTTAAATATCTTTTTGCCGGAGCCAGGAATTTGCATCGCTGATATAGTTTTATTTTGCACGCGTCGAGTCGCGCGTAAAGATGCGTTTTGTACTTTTTCGACTTACTTAGTCTGCCGAAGCTGATACTTAGAAAGGGAAGAAAATCTAATTATTCTAATTGTTTGACATCAAACAAAGTTTAACTATGTTGCTGTTTTGATAAAAAATCGTATTTTTTTTAAATTAAATAATTTGATTGCTAGTTTTTTTTATTGCTTTTATTGAATGCAAAATCAAATTGACATTAATAACATCCGTCGGAGAGTATAATTTTGAGATATTTTAAATCCTTCATTGTCATAGAAAAGTTTGCATCAGAGGAAGATATCTTATGTCCGCAATGATAACACAAAATGTTTCAACCGACGCGACGGTGCGGTTTCTTTTCATTAAGATGTAAATAAAGTAATAATATTAGGATATTTGATGTGTTTTTACGTGTCCAACGATATAGAGAAGATGTGTAATTACGTTTAAAACTTATAAACGTGACTTTTGTAAATCGAAATCTTTAAAATATATATTTTTGAATAAATCTGTCTACATCAATGTCATTTCTAGAAAATACTTGGATTAATTCTTATGTATATATTTGAATTAACGATTATTTTTTAGAATAAAATACTAATTGTTGGGGCCCAGTTATTTCAGAACAAATAATGAAAATAGAGAAATAAGAAAATATGAGGTAAATGATCTTAGTAGTTCATTACCTACATTATTGTGCCAAGATTTAAACTAACAATCTAATATCGCAAAAATATAAGGCTAACTTTCTGTAACTACCATTTTTCACTATATATTATTAAACTATATATTAATCACTATTATTAAATTTCAAAAATCATGATGTGCCTTACTTAATGGTTGTATTGTCATGTAATCTAAAACTATTTTTTTTAAATTTATTACGACAAAAAATGTTGTATGTTTTGTGGTGTATGAAGATTGACAAAGTTATATTTTAATGTTGTGGAAAGAATTTGAATTAATGAGTTATTGCAATTAAAAAAATTGAACATTTTTAACGATATTTTTTATTTAAGATATATTAATAATCAGGTTGATATTAATTATATGTTAATTGTAACTTTAACATTATCTTTAGAACTCTTCGATTTAAGACCAATTTATGTCTTAATTAATGCAATATGATTTTTAAGAGAATACTTTTAAATGTCTGGATAATTTGACGATATAATACACATTTTCATTGAAATTTAATATTGGAACAAATAATAGAATATAAATAGTTTTGTCGTGATAGAATTTATATGCATATAAAATATTATGATTTAAACCGCTGGTTAATTACATAATACCTAATATACAAAACTCTAATAGACCTAATTAATTGTAGAATCTTTAGTATATATAACTTTTCAACATTAATCAATATTTTTCTTAAATTTGGATCAGAATACCACAAATTTTGTACTATTATAATCAATTTCTTATTGGATCAGGTGATGTATCATTGATTTCATGCGCATAATCAATGATAATTTTATTATATAAATTTCAATTATTATTGAAGCACTAAAAAATAATTTAGAAGGTAAAGGCAGATTCCTAGTTGAGCCGGATAAGACATTTTGAAGTATTCAAAGTAACAGTTTGAATGTAGTGAAAACTAATCATCGTGCATTTCAAGAGGCAAATCCAGGAAACTGTTAACCTTTATGAGGACTAAGTTTTAAGATTTTCCACAAAATATTTTTTAATATAACGTCATAACAAATTAGTAACTATGTTTAATTTGAGAAACTCAATAATTTCAAGTTAATTTAATACAATGTAAAAGTAGAGGAGGTTTTTGTTCCCTATCTTGCCTAATATCTAAGTAACAATAATCCTTTCAAACAATTGCGTATGCCTATATAAATATAATGAAGTGTTAAAATGCTCAAAAAATTAAGATCGCTTTTTTTCTTAAATTGCAAGAATATTTATACTGTAACTATTTTAAGTTTACATTTATATAAAATATCAAAAGTTGTCTTTTTGCACGCGAAAACCTATAAAACTAATGTAAAGTTTTAGTGTCCATTCTCAAGAAAGATTAGGATTTTTAGAAAATATATTGGAATTTTAAAATTAAAAGCGCTCCTACTTTCGCACGAAGTTAAGCCTAGCATGAACTATTAACAATTTGACATTTCTGAAGGAGTTATTTACAACTCAAATAATACGTAAACAATTTCCACGAAACTCTGGTAGAAATTTGTTCATTTTTTTATGACACTGTCCATTTCCCCTTTGCCTTTAATATGGAAAATAAGAATGTTATACAAGAATTGTACAAAAAAATGTGTCATTTCTATCAGAGTAATAATCATATTTAAGGTTTTAAACCATAATATTGATGTTAAAACACGTTTAATTTGTAAGTGGAAGTTAAGAATAGCTAATAATAAAAAGCAGCTTAGTCGCTCTATTAGATTTGAAATTGACGTATATCGTTGTTTAGTGTATCGTACATAACCTTAATAATTATCAGTTTTTCTGTCTTCTTTCATAATATCGATTAAGAAAAATTGCGGAAAAAAGTCGTACTGTAATTTGGTTTTAAATTGAAAGTTAAAATTTTAAAGATATTACAGGTTTTAATGGTTGCGCTTTTTTTTACCTTATATGTGTACATAAAAATGGCATAGCATTTTTCTTAGTTTTAAATGTGTATAAAAATAAAAAGTAACGATATTTGGATAATGTGCACGAAAAAATATTTTTTTTTGCCAGTCAAGTATTAAAATACTCATGGATTTCTACATAACTGAATCATCAAAATAAACGATATAAACTAAAAGGAATCTTCCTCATAGTAAATTTTTAACATATTTCTTAATGTTTTCAAAATATTTTTAATTTATCTTGAATTCTCTTTACAATACGTCTAGGTATGCTAATTTTGCATAGAATCAAGATTGGTTCTCCGTTTCTCACGGCATTTATTTCGACTACTTATTTTCTTGACAAGAAAAATTTGAATATTGCACAATCGCAAATTCCCAAAATCGTTCCACGAAAACAATTGCGTGAAATTCCTCGATTATCCGGCGGTATGCAAAACTTGGCTAATTTTCGAGCAATGGCGTAAACGAGAAAAAAGTCATGCGACGGGCCATTAGTTTATAAATTTCCAGACTTAAAGTGATTACACACCGTAAGAAGGTAATAACAATCGTTTTGCCGGGGGAGGTTGAGAACCCAAAGGTGGCTCGTGCTCGAGGATGACCTTTGACCGTGAAGAGTGAGGCGAGACCATGCTTGGGCACGCGAGGAGGCCCAAGTTGTTGCCTAGAGGCACGCGTTGTGTCTTCTCTTTCTCCCTTCTCTCTCCTCTCACCCTCTCTTTCTGGTACTTTTTTCTCCCTTCTTTATCTCATCTCTACTTCTCGCTCTTGCTTTATCACCATGCTCCATTTTACTGCGTTCTTTGCAATACCCATCCCTCTCTCGATCGCTTCTCTCCTTCTCGTCGAATTCTTTCCTACTCAGATTCAAATCGTTTCTAAACAATAAAAAATTACTCTTGGAGTGACTTCGGGTCAGACATGGTAATACAATAAGTCAATGAATTCAAAACAACGGACCGCCTTTCCGATCTTTTTTAAACTTACGAGATCGTTGTCGTTTTAATGTTTTTCATGTATTTTTAATCTATTTAATATTTACAGTAAAATTTCGTTTTTTTTTTTAATTTCTATTCTATATTTCGGTCCTTTCAGTCCTGTGCTCCAAAGAAATTTTTTAATAATATTTCTAATCTCCAGTCAGAGATTAAATTTTGGAACTTCTAAAAGACTTCTGACCCTTAATTCCGACGGCTATTTTAAGACCTTTTCCTCCCACTACCTGGGTCAAATATGTCCTGCCGTTTGAAAATGCATAGAGTTGTGCAATTTATAAAGTACAATTTCAATTTTTCTGCGTTGAAAACGATCCATGCGTCGGGATTAAGGGCTAAACATAAATTTGAGATATGTGGATTTTAAAAAGGATATTACTCACAGCGACCGCTGTTGCCAGAACACTTTTTTTCATTATATTGAGTCATCAATGAGACTTAAACGATGTGCCCAAAATAATTGACAATTTACTCTTAATCTTGTTGTTCAAAAGAATTTGTTCCATAAAACATTCAGCATTAAATCGAAGGGAAATAGTTACTCAAAGTATTGGTACGCCTACATTTTTGGACGTTGTATTTGCCCACAACTCTCTCAATGCCTGAGACCACTGAGACTGTAATTTATCTCTACCACAAGGTGAGCATTTATTTTATGTTATTTTCTGGGTTAATGACAGAATTTTGTTGGCCAATATGCAAAATAACACTAAAAATATGTCCATTTCCAAGGACGTCTTTTGGTTGTTGGGAGTACGATGACATCTAATTAAACAAATTATTTTGAGTGATAATTTGTTATAAAATTTATCATTGATTAGTACAAATCATAAATTTGTATTTTATATCCCCTATATGCCTTCTTATATGAATTTACAAGTTTTTCATGAAAAATCTATTATAAATTGAGTAGTGTGGAATCATCTCAATTCCTCTGTTACATAATAGGACGATGCTCAATCTTTTTTTTTTGCATAACCTGCACCATTTTGGTTTATTTTCTTTCTTTTTTTCCTGCCTTCTCTTTCGCATCTAGGTTCTTACGACTCCATTTTTCTCATGTTCTCCCCCCTAACCCCCATTCGATGCAATTCGCGGCGATTGGCCGATGTCGTGCCTCTATGCGTTTTAACGTGTACTCGCGTACACGCAAGCGCAGTGCGTGCGGCTCATGCCACGCTAAGTGGCCCTTCGACTGCCATCCGCGGCATGGCAAAACGAGCTATTTGAATGAAATGAAGCAAAGTGTGGAGGATACATCTTTAGAAAGAATTCGAATAAAGGATAATGCGGCAGACGCCGCCGCAGGTGGAATGTTGTCAAGTCGATGTCAGGGTAGGAGGGAATTGAAGCGCACATTTTTGCACGAACGCGCAAGTTCGTTTTTCTCCGGGGGCGCATCGGATATATATTGGCGATTCGGAATTTCGCGAATTGCATCACGATTGTTGGAATCAAATGCGCGCTCCTCCGCCCCCAACGTATGAGAAAATATAAAAAAATCCCATAGGTTAAACTATTAATTGATTTTTCGGAATCTGGGTATTGATAAAATGTTTCATAGTGGAAACAGATTTTTATTTTATTTGATAGATTCGTAGTTTAGATCTTGAATTTTCTGTAATTAACCTTTTTTTTATCTTTGTGGAATTATTAACTGATATTGTTAATGGTTTGAGAACAACCGGTTGCAATGATATTAAAAATTCTTACTTATTGATCTGTTATGAAAGATATACGTTTGTACCTTTTTTTAATCATTTAATTGTGCTTGTATAAGTACATTTACTATTACTATTACATCTTATTTTCTATATTAACTCATTAAATCCCGAAACGGCAACATTTGTATCATACGTTTGTGCTCAGGAAACTTTGTGAAAAAGTAAGGAAATCTTTTGGAAAATATCCAACCCTATTATTTTCGGGTATGTTCTACATTGTAGAATGGTTTAAAATTTTCCAAACTTTGATTTTCAATTGTTGGTTAACAATTTAAAAACAAATTTGATTTTTTTATGAAAAATTTTTATTTAATCAAAAATTTGAGTGGGAAGGAAATTTTGTTTAATGTCACAAATATGCACAAAATTGCGCAAAACATCTAAACATTGCAACAAGCTTTGGTTTTTTATCGTACGATTTTTGTTAACAAAATGGCAGCCAAAAAACGAAAGATAAAAATCAAACTTTCATTTTAGTATTTGTTTTGACGTTTTTTTCATTGGAATCGTGTAAATTATTCAATTATTTCGGTAAAAATATACTTAAATATATTACTATTTCTAAAAATAACTACATGTATGAAAAATAATGTTTTACGGTTTTAAATAATGAAAAAGAAGACACTTGAATTCATCGACCTCCGCGCGGTAAGTGTCGGGCATCGTTGTTCAAGAAAAAAAATGACGGTTAAGAGATGAAAATTGAAAAACGATTATATTTACTTGAATCACTAATATTTGTTGTGAAAATATCAAAATGCAAACCAATATTTCAAAAATCAGCGATATACAGATATGACATTAGTTCCTGTTCAAATAATGACGAGAAACGGGAAAAAACGATTTGTTAAAACCTTAAAAACATTACTTTTCATATTTAACCCTTTTTATAGTTATTTTAAAAAAATATATTATATTTAAGTATATTTTTACCGAAATAATTGAATAATTTACACGATTCCAATGAAAAAAAAACTCAAAAACAGTAGTGAAATTAAATTTGGATGTTTTAGCTTTCGTTTTTTAGCCGCCATTGTGTTAAAAAAAATCGAACGAAAAAAAACCAAAGCTGGTTGAGAAGTTTAGATGTTTTATGCAATTTTGTGCATATTTGTGACAGTAAACAAAATTTGCTTCCCACTCAAATTTTTTATTAAATAAACATTTTTCATACAAAAATCATATATTTTTTTAAATTGTTAATCAACAATTTAAAATCAAAGTTTTGGAAATTTTAAATCAGTCTATTGTGTAGAGCATACCTGAAAATAGTAGGGTTGGATATTTTCTAAAAGATTTTATTACCGTTTCACAAAGTTTCCTGAGCTCAAACGTAAGATGCAAATTTCGCCTTTTTGGGACCTAATCGGTTATTATTCCAAAAGAACAATAGAATTCCAGCAGTTATAGTATCATTCATAAATAAAAATACACAAACTACTGAATATCGTACTCACAGGAAGTTCTAAACAAAACAACGGTCATTGTTGCCAAACAGAACAAATACATGTATTATATTGAACAAATTGTTACCTTAACATTCCAGGTTCAAATCTTGTCCAATTTTACATGGTTCTGTTTGATTTCTGTTTTGAAACAATTAACAGAAATATTTAAAAACTTGTAATATTTTATAAAATTGTCTTACAATTATTAATAAGCATAATGACCAATTTATGCAGTTACTTTTTCATAATAAATTAGCAGTATTCATTAAAATTCAAAAATATACAAAATTCCGTAGTAATAAAGAAATATATCAGAATATTCCAAAAAACGTAAAACATATAGTGATAAAATGATTTCATTTCGGATCGAAATAAAGTAATTTAATAAAGTATAAAACCGAAACATTTAATCATTGAACGTAAATATTATTTAGCTTGGAAAGGATGTGCAGAAGTAATATTAACGAGCCATGTTCGAAAGTTCGGTAGTGCAGGAAGAAGTAAAAAGACTTACGAGTCTTCAAGACGAACCAGTTCAAGGCTTCATGCAATCTTTCACCTTTTTAGATAACCTAAGATCTTCCGAGGGGGCGGTCGATAGGGCGTAGCTCCCTAATTATAATTATACCACCGCACCGCAGTATTAACAGTGCTAATTGCTGGGTAAGTCTTGTCAAACATCGACCGCCTTTGGAGGAGGGCCGACATTGTTTACCATCTGCACATCATGCGCGAAAAAGTATGAAAAAAGATGTACTCGCGGACTTCGTGGAATGTTAGTCTTCGAATGCAAAAAAATATTTTTGTGTTGCAATGTGTACATTTATTTCCTATTATTATCTTTTCAAAAACGATATGAAGTATTTGATGAACCCTTTTTTACTTTTCTGAAAAGATGTTAGTACTCTTTATATTTCTTATTGTATATCAATACATTTTGTTATGCATTTTTAAACATCAACGGAAAAATATTTTCTTATAAAATTGACCGAATTTTTTCGCAGTAAAGTATTGAAAGAAAGTATTTTATTTCAGGTTTGTTAATATTTACAGAAAAGTTCAAGAATTTTGGGAGTTCAATGAAAAATGTAACTTTTTATACAAGTTTATTCATTTTTATGAGTAACATCTTTTTAGATAAGAAAATTAACATGTTAAAAACTGGACAAATTTTTATGGTTAATTACAATGACCGATAGCATTTTTCTTTTTGGTTACATTTGAAAATCGCAGTATCGTTTCTGAATGGATTTCAGCAGAATTTTTCAATCACGTCCAATTTTCGAGAAAAGTGAGGTTAAATGTGTCAAGATGTGCCTTTTTTTAATATTTCGATTGTTATTGTACCAAATGAAATTTAACTTTTGACAATCGCAGTATCATTTCGGAACAGATTTTTGTGCTGAAAACGATGACGCTAGCAATATTTTCCATTAAGTCCACTGTTTCCATTGTTGAGAAAAGTGCGTTTAATGTGTCAAAATGTGCATTTTTGACCATATTTCAATTTATTTTATAGCAAAAATTTAACCTCATTATTCCCGAAAATGATAGGAAAATTCTGCTAGCTTTTTTTATTCATTTATATGAATATGTTTTTATCGGTAAATTAAAATTTCACTTACTTTCTTTTTACATAGCAATATCCCATTTTACCATGTAAGTCAACGGTACTTAATGGTGAACTATTCATTTTACTTACATACTAGATTCGGATAATACTTAGTAATTTTCTGTAACTGATAGATGAAATCCACACCTAGTATATATATATATATATATATATATATTAAACGGTATTTTACGCGTTTATTACACACATTTTACCTCACGAAAGAACATATAATTTAAAATATAAGTAATATATTTTTTTTTATAAATTTTATTATATTATATTTCTAGCTAAAAATATCTGGAAACTGAACTGGCACAATCTTATACAAAAAGTTATAGTTTTGCAATTATATTTAATTCCACGGGGATATGGATGGCAATACGTATTAAGCTTATTCAAATATGGAGATTTTAAAAATAACGTTGACTAACAAAGGTTTACTCATTCACCTTCAAAAGTTCCCGAAAGCAAATGATCATCTACATATTTTTGCTCATTAATATATAGTATTTTACAATTTATAAGATTTCTTTTAATTGTTAGTATAAATTATTTAAAACACATAAAATATATGATTTTTAACGTACAATTTATTTGTGTATTTACTTCGCGCTTGTACAAATCTAAAATTACATCAATCTTTTGCATATTCTCAATAATTATATTTGCCAACAAGAAATTTTATTTTCAAAATGTTTTCGTATCAGCTATTTTCGAGTTGTATGGAATGTTTAAATTCATACTTCATTACAACGCAGTAAAATAGTTTAAGCATGCAACTGGTTATTATAATACTATGCAGACTTGCACAACTTGTTCGTTTGTGCACTGTTGAAGAACGTCGTTCGTTACACGCTACACCGCTGAATCATACATCTTGGTTGTGAGTTTTCGAGTGAAACATTCCATAAACAGTACGAGACAGAGTCACTAAATAATACATGCCATTCGTGAGGAACAACTCGCGTGTAATTAATATGCTTACCTCTGGCATCTTCACTGTACACTTTTGATTATCACAAATATTCACTTTTTTCAGGGAAGTAGCACTTATTAAAGTCTACGCTTTGCCATTATACCCTAAGATCCATTGTTTTCTGTTTTGGTTACCAGAAAAAAAATTACTTAATTTAGAATTTTACAATAATGAAAGTGGAGTTAGAAAAATAGTAGTAGTAACCGATTAACTATATAAAAATATTGTTAATAATTACAGTGGAGTACCGGTATAATTTCGTCTCGCTATATTTACGTCCCAGCTTATTTTCCCGGCCCCGTCTCGTTATATTTACATGTCGCCGTGCTGTTTTTTCCCACCTTGCAGGCTGGGCCTCAGGAAGGGCCTGCTGTGAAGTCACGAACGTAACGCGACTGAGGGGAGTAGGAGTAGCGACGCTCCCCTTCTTTTGCTAAATACAACGAGATGGGAGGGAAGGCAAAGAACCTAGTTAGTAAATATACCGGGACTTTACTGTAATGCTTAAAGTGCTAAATAGAAATAATTGAAACGTATTATTTTTTTGCATTCTTTCCTAACGTGGTTTTTAAAATGTATGATTGAATATCACGAAATTCTTCATTTTCAACTCTTTATGTCTCGCTTCGGCGACATCCGATAGGGTAGACATCGTTACGCGTCCCGGTAACGCTAGAGGTCTCTGATTGTTGCTGTGTTTGCGCAAGCCAGTGAACACCAGTCTTTTCAAAATATTCACCGTCATATATTAAAAGTAAATGAAATAAAATACTTTTGTTAGTTAATCGAAGTGTATATTACAAAAAAGTGTACTACATGTACAAATTTTAAGTAGTTGGTTGCATTTTTTTCGTTTTCATGTATATGAATAATTATACATTTTTTCCAATCATTTTCTTGGCTTTGTCTGCCGTCTCCAAAGATACTTTAGTTCAACGGTACAAGTTCAGCACAAGCTACTTCATGCGGAACTGAAGGCAAAATGCCCCTGAGACAATAGTAAATATAAGAAGGCATTTCCAATCAATATAAATTAAACAATGTGGAGAGCACTGCGCGCTGCATTTGCTACAAATGGAAGTAGATTGTGTCATCGCTGAATGAAATAAACACACATGTATCTAACTGATAAATGGTAAGCTATTATCTCGTAAAACTCGATACGGCGAGAGAATCTACTTCATTCATTATCTGTTTGAGATCGAAAAAGAACAGAGGAACGGTAATGAATATGTAATGCGTGATATGGTATGACACGCACTGCATGACGCACTCGTTAGGAGATATATGTCGTTATGAATTTCAGCCCTAAGAATATGCGAGTTATTAAATCACGCGACTTTTACGAATGGCATGCGGTAATGCCGTTAATTACCGCGAGGCTCGTTATCTAATATATGGCATCGTACCATTCCGAAGCAGGGTGCATTAGATGGTAAAACGTGCACTCGCTCGCGCAAAAACATTATCTGCACAGGTGGAGGAGGGGGTCTGATAGATGGTTTCTGGTGCAACAGGTAAGTCGATTCGCGTACCGATAACAGTAATTACAAGCGTGTGTCACTTGGCGAACAAAAGGGCCTGAGGCCGAGCGAGAGGGATCGGCGGTATGTAGCATTTATCACTGCGCTGTCCGACTTAGGACACAGCTCGCGCCATGTCTGGCCCTGGGGCTCCTCGAACGGGCGGTTTCGCCTAATGCACTAATAACACGCTGGCGCGAACGTAACCGACAATTAATAACGTGTGCACACTGCCGCATGCGCAGCCTTTTGTCCCGGAAAAAAAGCACGGTGTTGAGGGTGGAACCGCGTAATTGTCAGTCTCACAGATCCTCTGACGTTTGAATCCGAGTAGAGCTGCGGAGCGTATATTATAATTCGACCCATGTTGGTTCGCGAGGAATGAGATGCATCCGACTTATTGCCGCGGGTAGTGGAAACTGGATTTTTTCGGATCATTCGGGATGTGGTCGTTCTAGATCTGTATGGTGATTTATAAAAAAGGGGCTTTTGTTTTTGGCTGAAACTTAATACAAAGAAGTAATATATCGGATGGAAAGAAATAAAGAGTAACGAAAAGAATAACCTTACTAACTCAGCTGTACAGGTACCAGATATTCAGTTAGGCCAGTCCTACTGAGACGGTAAACTCCGAAAATGGACCTTACTAACTATACAAGTAACAGCAGCCATATTTAAAGTCGTTATACAAACCAAAATATTACTTGTGGTACATAGTATTATTTCATTAAGCATTTTCCTTTTTATTCATTCTTGGGTCGTTAATATTTTCACACCATTTGCGAATACAGTAGAGTTCAGGTATCGTTGCGTTATATTTACCTCCACTGTTCTGTTTTTTCCCCAACTTCCGGGCTGGGCCTTAGGAAGAGTCACTAACACAACGCGACTGAGGGGAGTGGGAGAAGCAGCGCTCCCTTACGTTTAGTAAATATGACGAGACGGGAAGGGAATATGAGGAACTGAGTAGGTAAATATACCGAGACTCTACTGTATATACATTCGTACGTGACCTTTGAAAATACCGGTAAGAAGGATCTAATGTAGCCTGCCGATGTAGGAGTTAAAAAATGTAAATTAAAAATGACACAATCAATTTTTCAAAATTCGGGTACTGTTTAGGTCATTCTAATTACGACATATGGCCTCCAGAGAAATTCATTTACAACTGACAGAGAAATTTTGGAAATAGTTGATTTTTACTTAATTCTGAAAATATCGGTCAGTTCTAAATTAATTCTTTGATATTTTTCAGGATACCTTATGTAATAATTAGAATTAGGTTTACAGTGTCCTAGCTAATTTTAAAAAATGGATTCAGTTATTTTTCATTTATGATTTTTTATAAAAAAAACCTTATTGGCGGATCACTTTAGAACGCTTTGAACCTGTATGGCCGAGGGGACTACAAATGCACACCAAGGTAAATGGGGCAAATCCATGGTTTCAGAACCGTTTTCGGTCGGCGCTGCAGGCATTCATGAACAATCTAATGAGTTGAGTTTACTCTCTAAATAGTTACCCCTGCCATTTAGTTAGTAAGAATTGCTCTATAAAAGTACTAGGTAGGTTTACTATCTTTATTAGTTAATCAAACTAATATATTTTTTAGGAGTACGTCGCTATCATGTTAAATATTAGTATTTTAGGTTAGTTGCGAAGAAATGCTGTATATATACCTCAAAGAATGCTTATGAAAATTTCAAACCCTTCTCTAAAAATTACCATACAGTTTTTGAAAATTACCATACTTTTTTTAGAAATTACCATACTGTTTTTAGAAATTACCAAAAATAACTGTAAATTCTGTAACTGCATAAAACTTTAGTTACATGTTTCGGAAGCTTACGTCAGAAATTTTCGGCGGCACATTTTAAGTAGCTTTATTAAAACACGTTTATATTCAGGTTGTCACAATGTTCCCATTGGATACAATATGTATTGAAGACATTGATATCATTTTTCAAAACAATTAAATTGTAATTCCGTCGATCCAGTCTTATATACAAATCAAATTCAAAAGTAATTCAGCACGAAAAGCATTATTTTACGAGCCATTGTGCACGTAAATGTTCAATGAAAAAAAGTCTTAAATAACTTTTATAGAAAAATCGAACATTCATTTTTAGAAAACATCGTACATTTTTACTTATTAGAATGTCACCAGATACACGGATTACTTGGATTTTTTCAATGCATTTCGATTTTATGTCAAGTAAAATAGTAAGAGCAGCTCGTGAATATAATTTACAGATTATTTCCTTCAGAAAGCGCACGGTTTTCATATATTTCAGCTTTAATTTTTTATTCTTTACGTCCCTACATTTCACTTCCACTCGCCTAGTGAACTGTCTACAGACGGAATCGGTTCGCGAGAACCACCACAAATAAGATTATCTCCATTATAAACTGAGAGGTAGAGCAAGCAAACTTCGAGTTATTTACCTGCGAGATAGAGAAAGATCAGGAATCGTTACTTGCAGTAGAACAGAAAATACGATAAGAAAAGGGTAGAATAAAGGGAACAAAGTAATAACGACGGAGCATAGGAACGACAGTTGGTATTCTGCGGGAGATTTAAGTTATACTTCAGCACTGAACGTCCTTTACAATCCCGTTGTCAGTATCAATATTATTCATTGGAAAGTTTCTTTTAGTTCAAATTCCCTATTTGTGTTTAAAAGAGAATTAGTCAATAGAAGACACTATGAAATTACGGGAATTGCACGGTAAATATTTATGCTATACTGCTAATAATTGTTTTCGGTACGTGTCATTGAATTGTAAATTTGATTTTCCGACGAAGACGAGTCGAAATTCCTGACCAAAAGCAGACTCAAAGCAAGGGTAAGGAAATGAAATAAGGACGTCCTTATTAGGTCGAACCCTTTATGCAAATCGTCAACTTACTCTGGAGTATCGCATGGACCTCCGGAACACGCCGTTTTTTACTTGGATTGAATTTGCAACGCTTAGGCCTATAGCAATTTGCAATCGATTACAGACTCACCCAGGATGCGCCGCAATCGCCGCTCCCGAGAGTTTGAAACGCTGGCACACAACGAAATGTCATTTTGTCTCAAACAGTGCTAACTTATTGACAAGTCTGGTTTTCCGGTCACAACTTACCTAGAACAATACGAAACACATAGTTAGCGATCAAGCAAAAACTGATATATTGAAATTTCGTTTTGCATTGAAAATTATTATCTGTACAGCTATACACTGGTAATAGAATGTGTAATTTTAATCGATGTGTTCGCCGTGAGAAATCGCTTAAAATAAAGTGCAGATTGAATGCGGATATATTGCAGGTGATAAAGTATAATTTGATTATCAGTTTCTACAATTCTAAGCCAATATTTGTTCTTAGATTTGTGTTACGTAAACGACACTAGTTAGGTTGAGTTTCTATTTCTTATTTGCATATCAATTTTAAAGTAATATTTAATCTAATGTTGATGTTGTGGAGTTATTAGAAAGTATTGTAGTAACAAGCCTTTTTTAGGTAACTGAATACTCATGGCGTGTCAACTAAAGTCATCGAAGTACGCTGCAATAATGAATGTCTTTGCAGCAAACACATTAGTAGTTTTTCTTATTTTATTGTCATCGTACATGAGAGACTTCACTTGTTCAGGCTTGCTTGCGTGTATTTATCCTACCGTCGGTAATAAGGCATTTTATGTCAACTAATATTGAAAAGTCCCTTTCAAGAATGACATTTAAGTAAGGCTGAAATGAGTGAATTGTGATAATCATCCTGTCCACAATTAGTAAGTGAACATGTATCCTGATGGAGGGTTTACTTTCTCATTTTCAGACAAGATATGTCCAAACGTTGTCTCTGCAACAATATTATAATTGGACTCTCTAAATTTCTTGTCTGTTGTCTGGTATTTTGAGAGAATGAATTTCCACTTTCAGAGTCCTCATGATGACTCCTCTTTTCAAGAGGTAAACGGTTGACGAAATTGTTGCGAATTTTGTCCAAGGTGTTTTAATCTTGTGTCGGATCTCTAGGAGTCATTTCCAGGTTTGAAATGACAACTAAACACCTTGAAACCCTTGTTTGATATTTGAATATCAATCTGGAATTGATTGGCAATCAAAGAGTTTGGCAAAGATGATTATTTCTATACACCCGAGTGGTGTTTTAAGTGGCTCGTTGAAATCATGGAGAAAGTACTGGAAGTGCATCCTTATGGTATATTAAGGTTACAAGCTTGAATTGCATGTCGTGGCATGCCCAATCATTCTCGAAAGTGGTATGATGACATTTTGGTACATGCCCGAGTAGAAATTTATTAAGGCCCTGATCAGGGCCTGACCAAAAGCGTTACACCCTGATCGGGGCCTGAACAAATTTCTACTCGGGTACTTACTGTCTACTTATACTATGCATCATCTGCATATATGTTGTAATTACTGTTAGGAAATGAGGGAAATTCATCATGAAAATTGTGATTCAGTATTGATATGATTGTTGTGGGGAAATTCCATGAATCCCGGCACCGCTGAATCTGATAAAAAAGCCGTGGCACTATGTGCGTAACCTTCTCTATGTATAGATTTAGCAGACCTGTTGGTGCGGCTAACGATACTCTCCATATTCAAGCAGGTAGCTATAGGTTTGATCAAGCTTCTACTCCGTCTTGCTTTACCAATGTTCCGCTCGACTACGCTTGGCGGGCACGGGTCTCTGTGCATTGGTGTAAGGTTTGCAAATGTGGTCGATATGTGGAGCACATGAGCGTGTAGTTAAGTCCTGAGCCCCCCCTGAACGCGTTTGGCTCGATACGCACGCAGCGAGCACTCGGCACACGCACGAACCAAAAGACACACCAGGACTGGATGTTCTTATGCACGTGAACCCCACCAACCAGCATTATGATTATGAATATTCAACTGGATGCCGGCATGACTGCGTTCGAATCCATTATTCATTTAGCTGGCACCATCGCGGTTTGCGGCGGTGGTGATGGTGGTGGTGGTGGCGGCGCTCACGGTTGCGTTTTCCATTGCGAGCTTCGTCGCTACTCGGCAACAACGAGCCAACGAGAAAAAAAGAACAGAGACAAGAGAAGAATGCGCCCCGTTTCGCGCGGTCTAATAATCACTTGGAGCAGAAACTCATCGGTCCACTTATGTAATGGCTGCCTCCTGCAGATTTTTCGGATTCCAGTCCTGACAAATTGCATGTCTCGCCTGCCGAGCGGCCGAAGACTCGATCCGAATGATGCTCCGGATTTCGGGCTATTCCGCTTCGGTCCTACACTGCGACTTCGGCTTTACGATTTTTTCAGTTAGTGATTTTTTTAAAAGTATGCCATTAAATATTGCGGTTTTTCAAAATTGATGTCAAAGGGCAGACTTCTGCCCTAGAATTCTAACGTTTCATCTGAAAAATCTTTTTTATTTGTTATTATAGTTTCAGAAGTAGGTACTGTGAACCCTGTATTTTGTAAACCTGTGTTTTTAACCAGGATTAAAAAATCATGACATCGATCTTTATGGTTTTTTTTAGAAAACAATTGAACTTGAGAAAATAAGTGACATCTTGAGGCCTATTCGGATTCGGGATGACATATATAGTGAACTTGGCATAGTTCGACAGCAAAGAGAATCAGATTTGAATATTCGAAACAGTAAAGTCTACTGGGAGTCCACGTCGTGCTATATTGAAAACCTGTGAACATTTAATTTTATAATTTCAGGTTTAGTTCGTAGAATATCGCCCAGTTTCACAAATCCATCCCAAAATAATAGGTAGGTGCGATTCGGTAGCCGAATTTTAAGTTCTTATTTACATTCCTGTCGACACTTTGCGTGGTTTTTGCATCCTCGTTCTTCATAGATAGTTGAGGAATGCTTTTGTTTCGGTGTTAATACCCACACTCTTTCAAAATACTAATTTAAATAAGCGAAATTTTGCAAACGCAAATATAAAATTGTATTTTTATCAGTGTTTCTCCTCTTACCGACGCATGCATAACATACGCCTGAAATCTTTAAATTTTAAGGCTGGGGGAGTCATCAGACGAAGAGTTGCCTATTTGCAGCTCTTTTACGGAGCTCGATGTAATCGATCGCACATTGTTTGAGCGGAGCGTGTTCGTCGCCTCATGCTGTTATAATAATGATGACACATGTCGACGAGCCTTCTAAACCTCTATTGTTTTGTTGCAGCGACCCTTCTTATCTCAATCATGATCTTCCAGATCGCATCGGTAAATATCATCGCATATGCGAATGCTCGGAAGCAAAGGGTAGCGAACGTATTCACCTGCCGATTTTTATCAAAAATCCCAATTTGCCAACCGGAGTTGGATATTTACGCGTTTTATTCGCACCTAATTCTGAACTCTTACAAGGTCTTTTATATTCATATATGCTGATGACTTCTGTCACACTTGTTCAGTTAGTGTTTAAATACAACATTTTCAAGTATACTAAACATCAAATGTGCTATCTTCAATTTCAATGATGTTACTTGATATTTTCGTCGGCCTCTTTATGATAATTGACGTTAACCGAAAGCTTTAGTATGAATGGGTTTAAAATTATCTACCTAACGAAATGAGCTGTAAATGAACAGAGTTTTAGTTCAATTGGCCAGTATTCTGGGCAAGTTAGATATTCTTTAATGGAAGTTGAGGTGAAGGGTTAAAGGCAGAGAGCTGACATTTAGAGAGTATGTAGACAAATTCTTTTTAATATTACCCAATATTTTGCACATGAAATAGTATAATTCCGTTGGAATTCCTTAGACCCGGAACGCGAATGAAATAAAGGCAATAGCCGCATCTGGAAGGAAGCATTTATCATTGAAACTTGCCAACAAAGTTAGACTAGGCATGTTCGATCCGCAATCGGAGTAAATGAACTCCCGAAGCTATCGAAGATTAGTGCTCTCCGAAGCGCAAAACCAGCCCCGTAAACAATAAATCCGAACTCTGATTCTAATTTACATAGGTACAAACTCGCAGCGCGCGCCTATCCTCCTACCCCCGAGCAATCTTTGTGTGCGCGAGTTTTTAACAATCGGACGTTACTTCTTCGTCTTTTTAACGTATACTTGAAACGAGGAGGTCGGTTTCTTTCTATGCACCGGGTTCCGCGGTGTGGTGGTTTTTAATTGCGAGGATGATTTGTTGCACCCAGTCGTTAGGCCAGGCATTAGGGCGGGACGATTTTCTCACCTGCTTATTACGACGTGCTTTATCAGGATAACTATCGGAGCGGCCACGTGTCCCACCTTTCCCGAATTTTCAAGTGATTTTTGGTACATGTTGATCGTTAAAAGTTGGTTTGAGTTACTGCGGAGAAGAATTTGGGACGTTAGAGCTTGCGTTAAATATATTTTGGGCATTTTTAATTTGGCTAATATGCTCAAAGTGTGTCCAGAATCTTATAGTGATTGAAGGCGTTTTGAGGAAAATATCAGGACTCTGACTGAACATATTGTGAATAAATTTAAGCGCATTTCAAATGCGCTTCATAGTTTAAAGGATTCGTAACGGGAGCCAGTTGCAGTGACTGTATTAAAATAATTCATAAAGCTAAGAATGCAATTATCAGAATGAAGTTAATTAAGCGACATGAAAAAAACGACTTGATTAGTTGCCCCAACCAATTCCCGTAGTGACGTGAGCTCCAGAAAATAAAGAGCAACACCAAAAATTGCCAAAATTTGTCAGTTTTCTGGACCTCAAATTTGGAGTCGGAATGTATGGGAAATAAAAGTATATGGCGATAAATTGTTGGCCTGAGTTTTTCAGATCGACTATGTGTTTCAATTTTGATATAGGAAATTTGACCCATATAACCATTTTTAAAAATTTAATTTTTTGTTTTTGAAAGTAGACATGTTACGAATAATTCATAAGGGGCTTTTTACATAATTGTCTGTAGAATTTGGAGACGAGACGAGAATTTTCTTTGAACGAAACAATTAAAATGTTCAAATTACTCCTTAAATCTTGAAATTAAAAAATTTGAATTAATTCGGTCCCGGAGAAAAGGTTCCTGAGATTCTTTTGAATAAATTATAAATGCTCAATTGGAAAGTTTTACATTAATTATCATCATAAACTTTCATTTCGAATTCATTTTGACCCCAAATTTGAGGTCCAGAAAAAAGAAGAATTTTGTGAGAATTAATTGAATTAATTTCTTGCTAACCAAGCAAATAGATTCGGAATCAATTAATTTGTTCTACCATTCAACAAATTTCAACCAATGCAATGATGGTTCTCCTATGAAACTCGTTCATTTTATGTGATTTGAGTTATTGGATATTTAACTAATATTATTAGCTTAGATAAAATTAGTGAAATTAATATCATTTTGCCTAATAAAAAAAATTAGTACTTTTACTTTTCGTTACTTTCTACGCAATGATAACTGAATTGAACAGGCAGATTTTTTTAAAGCGTGGAAGCACATTAGATTAAATGCTTTATCGTACCGAAAGAAAGACACTATTTGTTACTATTAAATTTTAGTAGCTTTTTCCGTGGTGTCGAGTGCTACTATATAGTATTTGAATTTTATTATGTAATATTTTCTTAAAGTTAATACTGAATATTACGTACACAATTCGTAAATGAATGATATTTAGAATATTATGGATGATATTCTGCTCATATTGAAAAAAAATAGTATACACTGAGTATAGTGCATAGTTAAATTAATCCCGCCTTTATAGTAACTAAACGACGTAAATAAAGTGTTTTGTTCGTAAAATATGAATCATTGGGGCATCCAGGGAAATAGTGACGTTAGAAATTGATTAGTTTTTTACATCAATTTATTTGGTTAGTAACCAATTTCGTTCTTAGTAAAAGTATTTACTTGGCTGTCCCAACTAATTTTTCTATAGTTATCTCAATTTTTAAAAATAATGGCCTTTTTTGTACACCTACACAGATATTACACTTTAATAAGAATTTTAAAGATAAATTAGTTTTGTTGATTACATACAATTTTAGAATATTTTTGTAAATTATACCTTATATAATTAATAATTTAATAATACAAATGACATATTAATAAGCACATGGGTTTGTAGTATCTTGGATACTAAGACATGTGCACTTCAACGTTTCACCAAGACCTGAATATATATGTCGATAATGACACAGAATAAAATGTCAAATTAATAAGACAGAGAAGGCAATAATCAATGATCAACGAGGAAAAATAAGTATCCTATTAAAAGAAGATCCTTTCATTTATAAACATACGAACGCTATAATTTCCAATATATGTAATCCACGAAAAATGTCATATTCTAAACGTCAAAACAGTTATCAATGTTTGACGTAGACGATACGCCCAGTACATCCTTAAACGTTTCCGGCGTAAACCTAAGCTTTACGTCTAGTTACCACGCATCGCTGAACAAACCGTTTCTTCTTGTGTGTAATCTACTGGTAGCGATACTTGCCGGATAATAATCAGTTAGAATTTATGCAGTTATGATAAGTGACTGGGAACGAAAATATATGTTTCCTAAACTCCATATATTTTACTTTTTGTGAGATTTAATTACAGATTATATCTGCAATCAACGGTGGAAAAAGGGAAATGGCTAACTAAGTTATTTTCTAGAGCTATAATATAATGTGACTAAGTCGCGCTATTAATGCAAAATGTAAGATACCTTCATGCAGACGTAAAAAAGTAATTCTGGTAAGCATGAACTACTATTCGATTTTTTGTTACGAAATACATTTAGAGTTGAAGAAAATATTTATTGTCATATTTCTGGAATCATGTATTACGACATAATTTTATTGTTGGTACAAATTTCTCTATAACATAAGTTTTCTCATTTATATACTTTTAAAAGGGTGTGTAACTATCTAAAAAATATAATTTTTTAGAGCAGAAAATGTCTTGAATTGTAGAAATATGATCTAAACTCAAATTAATCTTTAACTTTCGATAATTCAAATAAATATTTATTGTTATTAGGAATTTCTTTATTGCAAAGAAGCATGCCCAAATATATATTCAATTGACAACGCGATATGACAAGGCCCATCTTACATAGTAGATTTGCAGAACGACCTAATTTACTTGAATTTAAACATTTTTTATTCAGTATATCATTTACAATAACTTCTAAATTAAAAATGTGTCACTTTATAATTCCTTATTCGATTTCAGTTGACTATTATTCATGTACAGTATAACCTCACATTATTGAACCTCGTATTAGTGACAACCGCGCAAATGTCAAATATCTTACTTCATGCTTGTAATCCATCAATTATTATTCTTGCTCCCTCTATGTCGTAGTAGGCGTGGTCAGATCCAGACTGCGTATGCGCGCGCAAACAATAACATTTATAGAGGGGATAGGCATGCCTCCCCACTACATAATCTAGTGTGAGGTAGAAGTAAATCGTTTGTGCTGCCGGTGTTATTAATGCGAGGTTCCACTGTATTTCATTAAACAAATGTATAATATATGTATTTCATGTAAAATACTAGTTCTTAATTCATTGACGTTGTAGTAGAAGAGAAAAAAACCAATTAAATTGTCCATCAAAGACATAATTAGTTCGCATTTATTACAAAATGATATTCTTGACAAAAATTAAATGAATCGAAGAACCATTTTGGAATTTGAATGTTGTTTGGATAATAAACGTTAAATTGTATTTTAAACCTATGTCTTAAATAAATGCTCATTACTATCTACTTGTTTTGAACATACTTTAACTTTGGAGTTAAAAACAACAAAATTCAAAGAATGACATGAAATTTCTCTCAAAATAAACAATTCTTCCTGGAGATTCCCACATAAAATTGAAGAACCTGGTATTATCTTAGTGAGCTAACAGAGAAGTATATATAATTTCTACTCCCAGCATTCGATTCGTATACATGACCGCGCAATTTCGCGTACTTTTCACTCGGACCACGTAGGACACAGTTCGTCCCAGGGTAAAAAGGACGAATGAGCTTCTTAATAATACACTTGAGTGTCGGTACAGAAGGAATCGTATGGCCGAAATAAAATCGAGCCATGCATGGGGTTGTGGCAATAAGTCGCAATAAATTGGAGTCTGTGGAGAAAACGCGGACCGACCTATTGGTAGCCTAAAGAGCCAACGCGCGCAACATTCCAATCCGTTACAATTACGGAATAATTCCAATGTTGGCCGAAAAGCTGGAGCGAAGGAACCCGAAATTAGGTTGATTAGAGGCTACCGTTCGTAAGGATGGCAACTACTGGAATTTAACCAGTTATTATATAGACACTGCGCTACGCATCGCGACCAGTGTGCCCGATGAAAAAACGCAGCTTAAAATTGGGTTATCGAGTCGGTCCCTCTTATTCTTTCCCTCTATCACTGTCTCTCCCTTTCCTATCTGTTCCGAAAAATAAACTGTCATGATAGGATATACGGATTTAGATTGTACATTTGATCGAAGGTATTTTAATTTAAGGGCGTGGTCGCCCACGAAATTACCGATTTAATTTGCGGGGAAAATTAATTTGCTCCAACTTAATCGATGTTGCCTTCGTTAATAGATTGCCGATGATGCTTATTTGATTCATTACTACCAACTAAGCGATTGTTAACATTTTATTTTGTAAATATTTGTTCGATTTATTGAAGAGATGTAGCAAATAAAATTGAAATTTGCATAATTTAAAAATTTAACAGTTCCTTAATTTAAACGGAAAACAGTAACCAGGACCTTCATGAATTTTACTACTGAATATTGTAGTGAATTATAACAAACAATGGTAGATTATTAGATGTTTGAGAGTGAAATGTAAGAAATATCTGGTCAATCCCTCTAATTTCAAATTTCTACCTGGCATATAAACGCATGTATTAAAATCGACGGGAAAAATTCATTGAAATTCCTTACCCTAAAATAATGTTTTCAATATAACAAGGATGTAAAACCCATTGTCTTATTGTACGACATTCTTAGCATATCACATATGTCTTCCTCAATGCACTTTTCACATCCTAGATGCTTAAAATATTTTGCAATAAGACACTTGGTTTTGCAGCAAGCAAATACAAATGGCTGAATTTGAAGAATTACGTGTTTGAAAATCCGTTTTCAAAAGATTACAAAGCACCGGAGAAATAATTGTATAAGCTATCATGTTATTATGAACTATCTAATCCATACAGCACATCTTCCTTAGGAGGTCTTCGGAAGATCCTCAGGACATGTAGATGTCCGCTTTTACCGTCCTGTGAATATCCTCGGGACATCCTCCGAACGATTCCTCGAGGATGTTAGCAGGATGGAAAAGTGGACATTTGAATGCCCTGAGGAGCTCTTGAAGATGTTCTGAAGAGTACGTGTGCATGGGAAGCATTCACTTTAAAGAACTTCGGTGGAATAATATTTAGGACCATAATATTAGGACCGTAACAGTATTTGTAAGGGTTTCTACGGTTGTGATGTCTAAATTTTTACAAAAGATATGGTACAACTGTTCTAATTATAATGTCACAATTCGAAAAATTGAACCAATCCAAAACGATTGTATGTTTTAATAGTGCTTTTTAATTTCCGGTTTTAAATGCCAGGATTTTAATCGCTAGGATTTTGACTCTCGTATTTCTGAGCATTTTACTATGCCTGATTTTTCAATTATTCCCTAAATGCATAAAAAGATTTGGCCCAACAAAATAAAAGATATGTCTACGAACTAGTTTGTAACCACTTACTATTCAGATTGTAAGCCTTATAATACTTATTTTTAGGCCAGCCAATAACATTCTTGCGTGTTTATCAACAATTTTAAGCTACAGCAACGGTAAGTGTTATCGCTTTGATGTTGACAATATTTTGTTTCTTGCCTACTTACGTAAACTAATTATGGAAGAATTCAGACATCTCCATAAATATTGGGACTTTGAAATATGCAAAAATAACGGAGAACATATCCATGCAAATAAAAAGAAAAGAAATGCTCCATCTCAAACGTTTGTTTTCCTTGTACTTCACTGTTAAAATAATTTGAATAACAACAAATTAAAAATTAATAAATCTCATAAAATATAAGACCAAATATAATAAAATCACAATTTTTAATAAAAAAGTATTGAAAAATGACTTCATATCGATTGCATTTCATTGGAGAGGTATTTTTACATGTACAGGCATTACTAAAATAATTATAAAGTGAGGAGGATACAATCTATTTTTATTCTATTTTATTATATATAGTCTATTTTTATTTTATTTTATTATAATTGCTGGAAAATGTATTAAAATTTAAGTATTTCAATTGCTATACTATTGGCATATTGTACTTTAATTTGCAGTAAAATAATGGTACGACATTTCTAATCTCACGTTACAACTGATTTATTTGTATGATTTAGTACGTATTTCTCAAGATAAAGTATTTTTGGCACAGTTAGTTAGTACATAATTTATAATTTTCTTATAATTTATATCTAGTACATTTCCATTTCGATATAAAGTAATGTAAAATATATTTCTAACTATAGATATGACAAAACTTTGATTTAAAAGCGATTAACAGAAATTGATGTATATGTTGAATATTTGAACTTATCGAAAATAAGTTAACCTTTAAAAACACTGTGTATCTAAATGTAATAAAAAAATGTTATTAAACAGTCTAATTCGGTGTCTTACAGGTGCATTAACTTATGTTGTTCAGGTACAAAAAGTACATATATTTTTATAAATATAAGTAATACTAACTCTGCATCCAGGAATTACCTAACTAAAATGTAATTTCTTTTTTTCTCTTCCGTCAACCACTCATCGATAATTAAATTTGTAGGATTGGTTTTAGTACATTCTATAGAAAAAAGAGACATAAATAGGTTTAAATGACTTAATTCACAGTGGAAAAACCTCGCCTAATAAAAACTAAATGACATTTATTGATCGTCATTAAAACACGCAAGAAGTTTTCTATTGAATTATAATCAGCAACCAAGTACTATTAATCTTCCCTACTCTCTAATTCTAGTCTAACGATTATATAATAAACGTTTCACACAATAATCAAAGTCGCAATCGCTTCGCTATTACTTACTTCAGAAGCACGGAGCTAAAAATCCATAATAAACGGGCAATTAGAAGTTGGAACTAATTGCGATTGCCTTGAGAAACAGAAGAAAAACATAATTTTGTACGGATTATTCTTCGACGGTTTTATTTTTTGTACGGTTCGATCGGTATGCAAAAATTAGTAATGTCTGGTTAAATGTTTCTATTTCCCTCGTGTAGTACGGGTATAATTAAGAACGTGTTTTATTTTGAACGAGGACAACCATGTGCATAAACACTTTAAAAATTTGTTACAGCGTTTATTTTAATGGGAAACACATGTCACGACATGTCAGTTTCATGCGACATTCTCATTAACGTAGCAATGATAAAGTTTTCATTTCTCGGCTGGAAATTGACAGGTTTAATTACCTGAACGTGTGGCGATTCGTATATAAGGTCACCTTATTGTTACCCCTTCTGTTAATACCCAACAATTTATCGTTTAACACCTCGTTGAATCTTTTGACCCTGGTTGACCTCACGTGCAAACCTTCCAAAAAATCGAGGACTACCCAGCAAATCTTCGAGTTATTGCGTTTTTAAGGTTCGAGTACGCATTCGCGTTCGTTAAATTACACCCGTATGCACTGGATGCACGGCAGCTCGCGCATGTTTTCGTCGTTTCGTTCAAAAGGTTAAGTACGGCCGCGTGCTGCACCGTGTATTTCGATCAGTTTTATTTTCGAGAATTAATGAAGGAAAATTAAGTGATCTTAGGTACGAAAAGTTCAAATCGTTTAAGGAGGTGTGTAAGTTCAAGTACTAATTGAAATATTTTCAAGGTACCATTTTCTTATTACCTTAATGAATTACCACCGATTTCTTTACTAATTTATTTTTGTTTAATTATTTAACTTTTTCAAAGGGTCCTACATTTACTTCCAATAAAATATTTAATATTTTAGAAATATAAGAATGACAAATATTATAATCAGATTCATTTAAACATAACTGTACTAAAAAGTAATACTGAAATTGGGCGATGGATGACGTATGATTGCAAAATAGTAATTGATAAAAAAATTAAATAATCTTTCGCGATACATTGAAGATTTAAAATGAACGATGAATAAGAATGAAAACGGAATGGCCTACGAAAATTGTACAAGTTATATTAATGTCGAAAGTTTCATTTTAAATTTAAAATTGACGTCTTAAAACTAATTTTACCAATGCATCACTTTTCGGAAATTTAATTTACTTAAAGGTAGATGTTTCTTCGAAACTGCAATTATAAGCATCAGTTCCTTTTTTTGTAGGACATATGACAATTAAGGTAAAGATTGTTCAATTATTATGGTTTAAATTGTAGCATATAATATCTCATTCCCATTTAAAACACTGTACAATCCAAAAACGTTTAATTAAAGAATTTAGTAGGTAAAATTAACTGAAAAATGTTGGACATATTGGTAATAAGAATTTGGTTAGGTCTCTCTACGACATTCGTTTCAAAATTCAAAGACAATGTAAGATGCTGGATTGATACGACGCGACGTATGTGTTAAAATGTTTTATTTTCAACAAATTCAGGACATTTTTATATACATTATGACCACGATAATTATTTTTCTAAATTCGCTAGGAACAATTTTTTTTTAGTTTTTAGGTAATGTTTGTTGAAGTTTATATTTAAAATGTATGACATTAAGACAATACTATCTACTGTCGTATTGTGAAAAATTTTGTTAAAATTTGATATCAACAAAATGTACTGAACTATCTTCATTAATTTCATACGTAATTGTTTTCAGTGTATGAGCTAATTAATGCAATTTAAATGGTGCAATGTATTCCACGTACTTGTAATAATAATTAAGGGTGTATAAATGAGAGGAAAATTAATGAACATTTTGCGAGGATGTAATGAAATTGCATTTAATTAAATGAAGATTAAGAAGTAGCGTTCAGAGATGGACATTTCATATACATTTCATATAACATTAAAAATAGTATAGGAGAAATCTAATTTGCTGACTATGACAACGAATACTGTTGTTTTAATACTAATGCCTCTTATTTTTCTGCATTACTTATGTTTCTCAATGTCTTTCCGAATAAATGTCTAAAAACAAGATGCGATTCACGTCTGCTTTCAGCAAAAAAAGGGTTTATTTATATACATGTCTAAAAAAAGAGGTCTTGGCTGTCATTGGGAAGCTGTGGGCCATCTCCGGCGTAATTTTGTGTGTAAAATCCGAAAATGAAGTCCGAGTTATTCCATCACGTCGAAATTTTGAGATATTTGAGGATATGTGCTCGAAAAACGAGTATTTTACCATGTTTGTGTAATGGGGTAATGTGACTGCTCATGACATTTTTGGGACCAATGTCATAATTTAAAATGTCCGTACTTTTGTTAAAAAAATGATGGAATAAAAGCTCATTTTGAAGAGTAATGACAGTACTAAAATATGAAAATAGTGCAGAATCCCAAAAAACATTGTTGCATTCTGTACGTCACCTCAAAAATTAAAAAAAAATCGTGTTTTTTAGTACATATCCTCGATAGCTCAAAATTCTGACATGATAGGCCATTTCTGACTTCGGATTCGGATTCTACCCACAAAATTATGTCGGAAATGATCCACTGATGACCAACAAAAATAACCTGTGTTCTTGGTCACCTAGCATTAATATTGATGTTTAACATTCAATAACATCACTGCAAAAACTCGAGTCTCCTAAACGTGTCATTTAAACCTTTTCATCCCGAAATGAGAAAAGCCAGTACGTCAACTTCAGCTCAGTTTCTACAGTGAAAAGACTTTTTTTCAATCTTGAAACGTACCTTCCCTATTATTTTCAAGAGTACTTTATCGATTCCCATTGAAAAAATTATGAAAAATAAAATACAAATGCTAGGATTTTTAGGTCTTTTTTTAATTTGCTCAATATCGTTTTATTTAGGTAAATCGAAATCGCTAACTAACATCGTAAATTTTGTTATTGTTGTTGGCACTTCCTTTTTTTACAAGAAGTTTAAAATGTTGCCGTTTTTAATAAAATAACCTTATTTTCTTCAAGAGCTGTATAGAAATATAAAGGCAGTGAAATTACAGTTCTGATTAAAAATAAAGTATCTGTATTTAGATCTCAAAGCCATAATTTCTAATAATTCAAATGGTCATTGACGCTAAAAACGTAATGTTTTTTTTAAGAAGTTTGGTTATTTTTGTACGCATGGGATTAATGTGAGAAAATTATGATTCCGACGAGACTTTCTTTCAGTGTAGGGTCAACAGTAATAGAAGATACTGAATTTTGTAATGTAAAGGGTCAATATTTTATTGAATTATATAATTTATCACTTAGTTAAAATTACAAGTACATTATACCATTTCATCTCATCAAAATGATAAAAAACAATAAAGAAATTGAAATTCCTGACATTTAACCTCTCTCGCCCATGCCGAAATCTACTTTCCATCGGATATCTCGCAAAAAGACACTGTCCAAATCATATCGCATTTCAAGTGAAATTGCGTTTTTAGAGTTGCGAAATTACAGCCATATCCTTTAATAAACAGCAGCACGAGCACAGAGTTTGGAGCGTTGCGTTCAAAGGTTAACCAGGGTCCTGGCACCGTCTGCGTCGGCGGCTGTTTTGGCCGGGCCCCCTTCAACGGCTAGTTAGCGCGAAGATTGGCTTCCCTAGCGTTATTGGCCCCCCGTCCCCCAAACCAGAGCGGCGTATTGGGATCACCGAAACGTGCGGCAGTAAAATCAGCTAAGCTGGCGGTTATTTATTGCTCACAGTGGCACAGGTGAAAAAACGAACCAGGCTGGTATATGGTCGGGATGGAGCAGATCATCTTGACGACTAGAGCTTTGTCCATTGCATGATTAGTCGCGGTCGAGTTCCGCTTCACCGAAATAGATTCTTGCTTTCCGTTGAACGCCAATAATTCATACTATTGACGAGAGTGACTTGTTGCCAAAATTCTTTGGGTTCAGAATTCTGCAGAGAATCGCAATGAACAATTTCATTTAAATCATCTTTTAATGAATTTTGTTGGCTGATAAAGTATTATCGCACAACAAAAGTATCTCTGAAAGAACTGTATTATTATAAGATGGTCATTACCTTTCATGAAATGTATTATACCGATGAAAATATCTTTCACAAATATTAAGACCGCCTTTTTAACTATGTTTTCTTTGGAGTATTCGCTTTGGTCTGTCAGAAGTAAGATGGATGTGCTCAGTCATTTGCATCTTTTTAAACTTGCTCTTTGGTGATTATTTTACAGAATTATTCTTTCATTTATAAGAGTTACTTCTGCTTAAAGTTATTGTAACATTTTTAATAAAACTGACCATCGAATTTAAACATTTTTAATGCTGCTCCAAAATGTAATTTCTAAATTTTTGTGAAAAGAGAAAAGTATCCAAGATGAGTCAACGTTTGAGTTCAATGTTTGAAATCTCACTAAGAATTTAATGGAATCTTACCTTTTGGCCTCAAGAAAGATTCTTGTCTGACTTTTCCAGTGGTTTTGTAAAAATGTATCAATCGTACCAACCATCCCTAGTAGAAATTTTAGCATCACATTTAGGGCTCTGGCCAGAACTCCGATTATATTAAGTGCCCTGGCCAGCGCCCTAAATGTAACGATAAAATTTCCACTAGGGATATCACATCATCCACATTGTCAAAGTCATTTAATTTCCCATCCAAACTTTCCGCTCGATACAATATGATCAACAGCATACATTTTCTTTTACCAGTGGTTAAAAGATACACGACATACACTTTTTAAATTTCGATGGAATGTCGAAGAAAGAAACGTTCAAAATTGACCGTTGAAACAAAACCTTCAAACACAGCTACTTCTCCCATGGCGTGGTAAATAAATTCCGAAAAATTGTCGAAATACCGTCGTACAAAAATGCTCACATCCGGTTTCCTTTCATTAGTTTTGTGTTCCAGAGACTGAAATCACATTTCGTTGTTACATACGGTGCTTCGGTAATTACGACTTGTAAAAGAGGTAAAACGAGTACTTGGAAGGCGCCGGCTCGACGATCCGTGCCTTTCAGCCTTTACTCGAATCTCGTCCAGCCAACCTGGACTGGAATCGCAATGGGTGTTTAACGCCCACGTCCGAAGCTACCTCTAATCAGCTTGAGTATAAATACGCGAAAACGATAAATCCTTCGTCGACGCGTACTCGTTTTGGTCGAGAAACATTCGAAGATGTCCCGAAGGAGAGACGACCGAGTTGGAACTGATGAGGAGTAACG
This sequence comes from Trichopria drosophilae, assembly GCA_030407085.1. Taxonomy (NCBI): domain Eukaryota; kingdom Metazoa; phylum Arthropoda; class Insecta; order Hymenoptera; family Diapriidae; genus Trichopria; species Trichopria drosophilae. The sequence continues at coordinate 42,496,646 of CM059584.1, forward strand.
CACGCTTCGGTTGATTGAAACGTCAGTCTGCAGGAATTATGTGTCGGTGGTACGGTTTGTACCTATGCTTTCCATTATGCGAACATGCGTATACGTAAATGTTGATACGTGCATGCGAGATCGACCGTTCTCGTATGCACAGGAATGTGAAGTAGATTAAAAAATTTCAAAACTTTGACAGAATATCGATTACGCGTATGCCTGCTCGGTTCAATTTGGGGGATGCAGAGTATCCTAGTATGTGGAAATTCCAGCCATATATTTTTTTTTGTTTTCAACTTTTCTAATATATACTAGTTCAACGTATAGATTACTTTGGGAGATGGTAAAGTAAAATAATATTATGCATTTCAACATGTGATCATCTTCCTTGATAACAGTTGACACAAGTGTTGATAATGTCTCTATAGTAACCTTGTATTATATTTACCATAACCTGTAATTTACGTGTCAAGCATAGAAAAATTAGGCGATTGCATAGACATAGTGGGCCCATCACTGGTGTTGTCACTAATGTCTATCATGCTAACAACCGAAACCTGTTTCTATGTCGTAATCGTTATTTTATATTTGGTTGTAAGTATCGCATCTGATAATATTATCTAATGGTACAAATGTACTAAGTAATTGTGTTATCGGTGATAATTCTTGTGTATTTTGTTGCCAGTCAGTTTTTACTGTACTATAACGATTCAGTACTGCTAACGAAGTTGATGTAAGATTTGACAGACCAATTCAAACTTCGTTTTTCTAGTAACTTCTATTTTTTATTATATTATCAATCACAAACATTTTCTTTCACAATAAGCAGAATGTCACTGTTAGTTGGCCCTACTGTTAGTGAAGAGATGTGCGTTTTCTTTTCAGTCTTTACATTTAGACTTTTTATTTCTGTGTTTCACTAATATTAAAGGTCAGTATTATGTAAATTAAAATAAAGTTGTATTTTGGTTTGCTTTCAAAAAAATAAATACGATTCTCCGAAAAATTTGTTTCTTTAACATAATAAAGACTAATTATATATTCAATAGTTCTATTCCTACAACTTTTGAATGAGTATCAATTTTATTAAAGGCATCAAACGCTATAAAAGCTTTATCAGCTTTTTAATATTTCGGAATGACATTTACAATGCCCTGCAGAATTTTTATTTCATATTTGATTCTATAAATATCTCTTGTGCTTGCATTGAAGAGAATACAGAGCAAACTTTCTGAAACATTAATTCGATGATTATAAACCATAAAATCCAACACAAGTCAATAGATCTCCATAATAATAAAGATTTAGCAAACAAGAAAATGTTCAATGCCTGTTAATGCCGAAGTTCAGTCACATAACTCATTATTATACGTTCTACACTAAAATATGTTTATTATAAATGTCAGTATCAGATGCACGTGTCTAAACTCTTGATTTCATAATTTTAACTTATGCGGCATTACCTCGAATCTAACGTATAGTCTTGATCATAAGAACGCCTGTGATCAATGTACGGGAAAATCCAGTCACACGATCCTTCTTCGGAGTTTTTTTAATATTGTAAACTCGCAATTGAGTAGAAAAACTAGAAGTACACTATACTGAGTAACTATCAATTGGTGTGTGCGCATGTGGGAGAAGCAAATCTAAGGAAGACGCAGACCGTGTAATTGACGATCGTAAAACCAACTAAGTGTTAAAGAGCAATGACTGAATTGTTGCACCTTATTTACAGCCTTCGTTAACGTCGTCACAACGATTCTAATAAGAGGTTTATTAGTCACGATCGGTTTTCAGATTTGCTCTTCATCAAAACAGTTTTTGAGGTGATGGAGAAGAGGAATATTGCAGTATTAAGAATGTATGAATTCCGTTTAAGATAAGAAGAAAAATGTGCTTGAAATATTACAAAGATCATCTTTGAATTGTTCATCAAATATGTTACCTAAACCTCAAAGAAATTTTTATAATAGAATGCTAGAAAATCTTATGACCGTAACATCATCAAACGAAAAATGATTTTTTTCTGTTATTCAAATTAACTATGATTTAAAGATCAATTACTTCATCACTTTTCTGGTGCCAAAGCTGTAAATATTTTGAAACAAAGATTTAAATTCGTTTGACTGGAATAGACTCTGATTAAAGTGTGATCTCTAGTTTAAACCTAATCAGGGCCATAATGAACTCCTACGCGGGTAGGAGGAAATCATTTGCTGCAATAAACGATTTACTTTTGCGCAATACATTACAAGTGTCGTTATGTGATACATTTAAACAATTAAGAAATAAAGTTAAGTATGGTATATGCGTTTTTATACTTAAATCTACGAAAAAAGAGAGTAAATAATAAATAAAAACAACGGGATTTCTTGCATTGATGAACTATCTTTGTTATTGTGTCAAGAAGCTTGTAACTGGTATTCTTCATACCACAAATTGAATAAAAGAGAAGAAAAGTATGTTTAACCATTAACATCAATGCATATCAAATTATTTATAATGAAAGTGCATATAGAAAAAAGCAAACTTTATAAAAATCGGGGCTATTAACTTTTGTAAGTTTATGAAGATAAAATTAAAAAAAGCAAAACTTCAGAAAGTGTTTTTTATTACATGATTTTTAATATCTACACTGTAAAGATGCATGTCATATTTCACAATATTTTTAGGGTCTATGAGGCAATATATAACTTTGTCTATGCGAATTTTGATGTATTAAATACCAAAAACTTCTGGTGCATTCGTGTAGAAAATTTTCACGCAAAAATCCATGTTGTCACACTGTAAAAATGTTGCCAAAAAACTTGTAAACGAGAACATTTACATTATATGTACATTCAATTTTATGACATCTTTAAGAGTGTAGTAACTATAAATTTGGAATAACGCTTGACTAGATTCGACCAACTATGCAGATGGTATCTAGAAATTGTACGATAGAAGTGACATTTTTGCGTCTTGTAAAAATATGTCAGAATAACTGCGTATAATGTGACTCTTTGGTCTTTTGCATAACTGTTTTGCGCAGTATCCACCAAATTAACAGAGAAAAAAGGCTAAATAAATCATGAAATACATGTAGAAAAGGTGGCATCTATAGTAGTAGTATAGATCTTAAATTGGTTTTGGGAAATTTTGATATTCAGCTTATCAATGAAAACTTGATGCATTATGGAGTTTCTTTCTATTAAGATGATATTAACGATAGATAATTGTAGTAGAGGTAGTGATACAGGCAGACGAAAATTGAAAGTAACATTATATTTTCTTTTTTTAAACGAAAAATATTTACAAACTTATTGCTTGGATGGTACGAAACATCATTTGAAATTTGTAAAATAAGCTTCTGATGCATCGATAAAGTACAATCTGGTGAAATCAAAAGTAATTTTTGAAAATTTAGAGAAGAAATATTTGCAGCTATTTGACATTTTTATCCTGATTTAAACATTTCATCCACAAGCAGAACTTTGTTGTGGTTTTATCCAATTAGGACAAACAACTAAACCGAGTATTATGTCATTTCCTAAAGTAATTTATTTAAAAAAAGGTTAGTTACTCCATTTTCAATTTCTATTCTAAACAGTTTTCGTCAAAATACAATTTACTACATATTATATATTGGTTAAAGAAATAACCAGAAACTACTAAATTTAGATGTTAGTTTTGGATCGCGATAATAAATGGCACCTGGTGGTTTCCGAATATTAGACGGAGGATGATTACACTCTTAATTTGCCCGTAAACACGAAATGTCTTTCTTATTTAGTGTATTCTTTACGATGTGTACACAGAAAAACATTGTCTGAAATTTTCTGAAATTGAGAATATTAGCAAATATTAACAATGACAGATCTTGAAGGGTTTACTGTTACAGAACTTTTCAAAAAAACTCTTGATTTGAGTCGTAGTTCCTTCATTCTTACAGAAAAATATTTTCCGTTTACTATATTCTTAAATGTAACCAAAATTGCTGATGTTAAAATAATAGTTAGTGGACTTTGTAGAAGAAAAGCTTATCATTGTAACGAGATACTGTTAAGTTGCTGTTAGTAAATTGTACCAATCACAGATAAAGAGATACGAGGTAAATATCTAAGGACTAAGAGTAAATATGTTTATGGTGTAATTATTTCAGCTGTCTTAGCAGCCTTTGCAAAATATTTGTTACCATCCCTAACTTTACATTATGACAACTAATTCCTCCGAATTCGAGTTTGCAGTACCAGCGGAATCTTAAAAGCATACTATTATTTACTTCTAAATTTCATTGGGACCAATTGAAAAAAGTGTTATTAATAGCAAAAGTGGACTGGAGAGAACTGAGAATTTTCTGATAGTGGTACCTTGCAGAAACATTAATTGCATTTGTCGTTTGCTGATGATTCTTTTTAAGAAATTATTAAATGAGGAATTAACATTAAAAATTGGAGCAAATATATAACATCATATAACAACAAATATAGTTAACCGAATGGAATACTTATTAAAACCAGTCACTGACATAAACCTTAAGAAAATCTCTTTATTTTAGCTTTTTCACGTACAAAAACAAAACGTGCAAAATTCAGCGAAATACATTTATTTCAAATACACAATATTCCTGAACGGAAACGAAAAAGCTTTTGAAAAATAATTGATTATTGCATTTTGCTTTTGTACCATACACTCAATGCTCGTTTACAAAAGTATAAAAATCTCATCCACAGCTGGAGAGGTCTGAAAGCAACTGTTGGTTCAGTAAAAAGTATCGATCTCCTAAGAAAATGCGCAGACAAATAGGAGCCAGGTCTCCGGCGCGTGCCTTTCCATGAAGACCGTCTCGAAAGGGAAAATCGTTTCGCGCCCGTTAACGCACTGCACTTCTAGGCACGATAGTCTCATCCCACAGCCATAAATCCACGCACAAGGATCTTCCGCGCGCGCGGCCAGGGATGAATACGCAAGAATGATGCCATTGTGCCGGCATTTTACGAGTCGCGCTTAAAGCCTGTCATTACGGCGTCTGCGATTGCCGCGTACGTACGTTTTACGGAGAAATTGACAGTGATTTACAGAGCAATATCGCGAATTTATATTCTATAACGCTGACGTGTCAATTTCACTTTTGTATTCGAGTACGCGAACGTTTCCGCCCTGCGTATGCCGCGTCTTCGAGCTAATCGCCGTCGTTATGATAATTACAGCCGAGCTTTTTATTGCGCTATTTACCCTCGAAATGATGACGGTTGTTGGTAATAACTCCGCTCGTTGGAGCTACATGAGAGTTTCTTAAATTATGGCTGTGGAAGGTATCAGAGATGACGTTTTTAAGTTGTCTATTGATGAGGTTTGTTGAAGTGTTTCATCGGATGGAGACATGGGACAATACTAGCGATGAACATTCAGATTGGAATTTGTTACTAACCTACCGCTCAAAATCATCAGTCCGTCTACCAATTGTCATTGGTACCTGGCTAACACCGCATTATTTTCGTAATATAGCAATGGGATACCTGTATGGCAGTATTGCCTCAAGCTGTGATTACTATTTACTTCGGTAATTTTACACTCAATTGCTAGTTTCTCCGACTACATAAAGAAACAGATAGGACCGCCCGAGGGATCCGCGTAGCAACGCGAGAGTTTGCCCGCAACTCGCATATCGAGGGACGTATCTGTGCGTTAAGTTGCGAATGCATGCAAACGCTTTATGCAAGTAGATGATAATAATTAATTTTCAGCTTTCTAACGAATGCTCACGCATAAAAGTCTAGGAATTTAACGAAGATACACGAGCTCTCGGCAAGAAATTGAAAAGTAGCTGAATGCTAAGTTTCGTTTATAAGAGAGAATATATTTTGAAAAGAGTTTACCATTTGGTGCATTCTGGCGGTGTTGTAGTAGTCTAAGTTCGGCATTTGGAACGCCCTGTCGATCGTTGTCCGTGAAAAACTCGTCCAATCACTCGTAAACCCTTACTGAAACCCTCTCGTAGCTTCAAAGTCTTTCGTTCAATTATTCTCTTGCGCGCATCTCAATCACAAAAGAATTCCCCTATTCAACCGGTACGCACTTTGTTCGCCCTATTAATCCCTCTTTGCAATCCTGCTTCCCTCAAAAACTCCGTTATAGAGGATACGAGCGGAAAGTATCTTCATCGACCCCCCAAATCACTATTTGACAGTCGTCTGGGTGCGTACTTGTTTATTCACTGCACACTCCTTATTCGGTTTTTTTGGCAATTAACACTCAACTTTCTCAAGATTCCGTGGCGATAACCGTGCTTCCGTAGTCGATCGGCATCGCGCAAGTATTTCGACTCTGGCGAGGTCCGGCACTGTGACGGATCGCCCCGAGGAGATGAATTTTGAATCGCGACTTTTCAGTTACGCGCACCGGCCGGTATTGTTTCCGGTACCGCGAGCTTTGTGTATGGGGCCTTAACCGTCGTACAGGAGGACTCGAGGGTTACTGCGCCCGCGGGGCCTTAGCTACCAGAAATCAGAGCGCGAACCCGTGGGGCGGAGGAGGGAGCACGGGCGTACACCTGAGGCCCCGATCACCGAGTTACCGATCTCTGATTGGTCGAGTCAGCAAGATTCTTGTCCAATGGGGAGTAAAAGCCGAGCGGCGGGCCCGACTAACGTTACGCCCAACGCGGCTTCTGATTGGTTGGAGGCTTCCGCGCTGAAACCGTAGCATAATTCGCTGGAGATTTTTATATCTCGGACAAGCGGCGAAGCGAGCATCGGACTCCTATTTGACACTTGTACGATGCTTCGGGTTATTTCTTTATTTGATGTGTCCATTTCTTCTCGCGCTCTTTGTTTTGATGCCCCCTGATCTATGCTGATGCCGAATTCTGACGCTTCGCGTAGGTCGGAACCACCGGAACTTGAATGGGGAACGATCAAATAGTAGTCCCGTCTCGGATAATAGTGAGAGAATGTCTCGAGGTGCTTTTCGTTTAATCGCAGTGCGTAGGTCTCTTTTTAAGACTGGATGATGATGTTTTGGTTCTCTCGAGATTGATGCTGAAGTATATCATCCCGTGTTTAGATCCAGTCTCTTTGTAACGGAAACACGCGATTACGCTAAGAAAGATTTTCAATTTTACACATGACAGAGTAAATAATTAATACAATTAACTAGTCGATAATAGAATCTTTACATATTTTTCGTATTTATTGATCAAGAATTTTTTTACCCATGATCTTTTTTTTTCATTGCGCAACATAAGTAATTTGGAACATTACATTAATCCTATTGCTAAGGATTGTATTATTTAACATTTTTTGCTTCCATATAATATATCGAAATATTGTTCGCTGTCATCAGGGATGGAGCTATCAGCATCTTTTTCGCAATAAGTCATAATTTTAGGAAAAAGTAAGTTTCGGTCATATTTCATATATTTTTGAAGCGAAATAGATTTTTTTTTTAAACCGCAGTATCATTTTCAGAGTATTTTTTAACTGAAAATTGACTAACTGAATGTGTCAAAAAATTGAGCCCTATTTCGATTTCTTTTCTACCAAAAATAACGTTTCTTTCAAAATCGTGGTTTCTTTTCCATTCTCTTTTACGACATAAAGAACTATGACCATACATATCAATTTTAACATATTTAATCTCACTTTTTGAATAATGCAAGGTGATGAATGAAAATTGGTATTTCAAATAGGAAATTGGTAAAAAGAACTCAATAAAGTAAAATATAATATTTGTATCAAGTTTGAGGTTAATGCTCCAAATCAAATAATTCTAGTATCTAGACAATTTTTGCGGAATGTTTCTTTACAGTTTAAAAACTGGAAATGACTTACTGGGCAGTTTTAAATTCAGATTACTGTTCAGTAACTGGTTTAATTTAAACCAATCTAGTTTTGCTCGACCAATTTCCTCCCTCAGAAAGGAATCGGTAATTAGTCATTAATCCAAAAAAGTAACCGATTGAAATCGACAATTCAAAAGTGGCATAAAGTAGGAGAGAGATAATAACATTTGAAAATTTATTTACATATACTTTCATGTTATACTAAAATAAAATTTATTAACACTTTATAAATTATATTGCCATTCCGATAGTCACTAATAGTGAATATGTTTTGATGAGTCATGTGAACCACATCAAATTTTGCAAAATATCAGCGGATGTATTAAAATAGTGGATTTGATTTGCCAATAAAATTATTAGTCGATTTTTATGTAGTCAATTATCCAATACCAGAAATAACTTCACGCTGCTAAAGTTTTGTAAAGCTATCCCATACTAGAAATCTTAATGAATGGCGAAGTATTTCATAGAATTTCAAACTCCACTTCAAATGTTAATTAAGCGTACCTCAGCTTTAACGTAGGCGGAAGTTATACTAACACAAACTTCATGTACTTTCGTGTTATCGATAGTTTGAATTGGTCCATAAGTCCCTGTTTAATAAGGAAAAAATGTTTCATCGATAGACCATTTTGTTGTTTTAATACTTTAGAAGATGACACGATAATAACCGGGTACGACATCTTTACACAATTTTCGTATAAATTAAAAATTTTCACATTTCCTATGGAATCGAAATGAAATAAACCATTTTGTGTCGAAAATTGCAGGAGTCATATTCTTATGAGTAAAATGAGTAAAAAACTCATGCGTTTTCATCTTATACTTATTCAAGTTTTATTCGATTTATATGTTAAACAAACAATTTAGTTTTTGTATTTTTCTTCATTCCTCGACAATTATTTCGTATTCTAATTTTTATTTGGGAACATAACGAAGACATTTTTATACAACATTTTTATTTAGACTCATACTGTATTAGCAAAAACGGAGTAATTTTTGGAGCAATTCATTTAAATATACACATTCAGAATTTAACAAGAAGATAGTTGTATCAGCCCTAAATATTTACTTTCGGCGCGTGACTAAAAATAGACAATTCAAAAAGCTGCTAGGTAAAAAAGCCAACAGTCCAAAAACCGACAGTCCGAAACACGATAGTCAAAAAACGGACAGTCAAAAAACCAAAAATCGAAAAACCAACAACCGAAAAGCCGACAGCTTTTTTTGATATTTTGTTGGGTGCGGGTCGAAACACCGACAAATCAAAAAGCCAACAGGTCAAAAATCCGACATTCGAAAAGCCTACAGTCAAAAACCTACACTTCAAAAAATGACATTCCGCTAGTGGATGTATCCAATTTTTTATGTGTTGGCGTTTTGACTGTCGGCTTTTCGACAGTCGGCCTTTCGACTGTCGGTTTTTTGACCTGTCGGATTTTTGATTTGACGTTTTTTCGACCCATTTTTTTTTCGAACAGATCCCACATGTAGTGCCGAAATGTCTTAAATAAAATAGCGAATATTATCTTACTTTAATCGTACAGAGATTATAGTAAATATCAAGATGTAGAAATTAGTAAACACTACAGAAAGACGAAATTGCGCGTCTATATAAATTGCGAATATATATATATATTAAGTATGTGAAAACAAGTATCAAATTTGTAATTGTACTTTAAAATAAAACCCGTAATTAGAGACGGAAAATTTATGATGACCACAACTTCAATCGAAGTGCTTATTTGATAAATTGGATCGACTATTAACATAATAACAATCGGTATATTATAATTCTGTGCAGCTCCTTACCACCACGATTTGTACATACTTTAAGTACTGATAAAGATAGGTAAAAATACCAATGATAATTAGCATCCTATAATTACTTTGTTGACGCTTCAAGACTATTGTTACCCCCAAATCTCTGAACTTGAAAACTTTTTATTTATATAGCTCTTTTCAATTATTAAATTTTAATGAAAAATCATTAAAAGTGAAATGTTTCTCTCATAGGAATAAAATATGACATTGACAAGAGAAAATTCACTGTTTTGAAATACCAGAAAAATCTTGCTCCAAAAAGAGCAATCTTTACTTCTTGATATAAATCAAATCACATGAAAATAATAATGACGAGTTTTCAGATTAACAATTATTAAAATACGATGTTTTATGGAAAATAAGGCTAACCGATGAAATATTGCACTTGAAGAATATTAATGTATATTATTTAATAACATGAACTGTATACAATTATCAGAACTCAACGACACAGAATTAAAATCAAAATAAATCTTGTATAAGGAACCAATCATTACTAAAAATTCGTAGAATGGATCTCGATATTTTAACTCCATTTTCTGCTGAAGAATCCTGACTTTCTAACGAACTCGTCCCCATTCCTATACACGACCCTTCGTCGAAGGGTGGATTCCGTCACGAGGGTGACGCTGTCGACGATTGGACAGAAATTGTCAGGAAGCTCACGAATTTTCTGTTCTGGTTTGAAAGAGCCACACCTATTTTGGGTCCCTGACGAAATTTCTTTACCTTAACCCAACCGTAAAAACATGTCATACGGTCGAATGCGAGCTTTTCAGTGTGCATTTTTCGTACGAATCGTAAGGTAATATTCGCGTAGGCAGCGGTCTCACGGTAAAATCAATATTTATTCCAAACACAAGTATAATTTTGAATATCTATCGGAAATATAAGGAAGACCTGACGGTGAAACGACAATCAAAGCAAGCGTTAGTGCCGAGGAATAGAAATTGTATAAATTAAGTGATGGATACGGATTATATCCCACCATTATTTTAATACGCCATATTGAAATGTATGTCGTATATTAAGAGAGATACGCAAATTTCAGTATTTCCAATAAATATCGCGTTTACATTTTGTTAACGGGAGAAATTTCAGACACGAGAGGAGCTGTGCGAATGCAGATTTTTCACGCTGAAATTGGACCTTCTCCCGTACATTCTCATAATCGGCCCACTCGGCCTTTTCGCAATTGTAAAAAAGAGAAATTCTCAAAGTACTTAGCGTGTCTCTTCGGTGTACACGAAAAGCATCGACGCAAGAGCTTCAGGCTGAATTCGGTGCTGTGCAACATATAAGAACATGCGCCCAGGTAATCTCACGTAACGTTTTAATGATCGTATTTAAACTCACGTGCATTAACAGTAATGGCGTTTCTCATACGGTCGCACAATTATGGAATCCTGAAGGAAAACGGAGCTAAGTCCCGGGATCTCCAGAACGTACTCGTGTTTATGCGAGAACGAATTCACCTTCAGCATGTGCGAACGGCCGTTTTTGTTTTTCGCGTAATTGCGATAAGCCACTCGCGGTATTTGTAAATACCACTTGCAAAATTAAAGACTAAAGTTATGTGGACCTGATTTTTAACGATTATTACTATCGACAAGAAAATATCCTGACGTTTCGACTGGATCCTTAAATCATAACCCATGCGGCAATCAGCAAGCGATTAAATTAGTGGTAATTGATACGTCATTTTTTTTTTATGTGACATAAAACATTGATTTTGCCGGATTCTTACGCATGGACTTCATTATCATTGAGAAAATTCGTGAAAGTGCGTGTATTCATACAATGATTCACATACTGCAACATTTAATTCAATGAGAAGTTGCGGAAAGTTTTATTCGGTTGCTTAGTTGATTAATTTAAAACAGTTTCTAATTTTTTGGTTACTGCAGTTTACTGCATTATAAACAGTAAATTTATATCGAAGTAAAGTAAATTTCAGTGAAAAAAAGAACCGACAGTATTAAGAGACATCTTGATAGAGTGTCTAATTAGAACTTGATCGAGATTTGATAAGGGTTTCATTATAAGGAGTAAATTGATGATTTTAGGTTCGATTTTGGCTAAGAGCAAATCTTTCCTGGACTGTTTTTTTTTTCAATTTCAATTATCTATAAATACTTTTAGTAATTACGTACATAGCAATAAACATTATTATAATTTTGAAGAATTGTTTACAAATTGCAGACATATTTTTTTTTGTAATCTCTCCATAATTCTTCTCGAGACCATTTGTGGCATTTCCGCTTTTAAATATTTAATTTTAAATAATATTAATAAAAAATAGCATTCAATGACGATTAGTCTATTTTCGATCAGATTTTGATGCAAAAATGATCAGGTTTTTATGAATCGGTTTGATTTGAAGCAAATCAAAATAAACCAAAATCTAATCAATTTAGGCTTGAAAAATGTCTGATTTTGATCGTGTCTCTTTAAATACATTTTGCATCGAATCGTCTTCAAAATATTTTAAAATATTGGCAACGTACAGTGTACAAAATATTTTTAACTCAAATAAGGTCGAGAATGATTGGTACTTAAATTTTATTACGATTGACGTCATTACTTGCATTTAATGCTTCCTTATATTCCCCATCCATACAGGTCCGTGTTTGTCTTTTTTTAATTTAAATAATTCATTGTACAAAATTTCTGAGATAAACTTCTGAAACATTTAACTCAAGTTTTATGCAGTTATCTTTATTGAAAATTTTGATAGGTTTCGTAATTTTCAGAGCCGGTTTGGTCATTTTCAAAGCTTGTATGGTAATTTTCAGAGACGGTTTCGCAATTTTCAGAAGCATTCGTTCAAGTTTATAATTACGATATATGCAACAGGTTTTTTTTTTTAATTACAGTGATGATTTTATTCTTCTTACATTTAACGTTAACGAAATGCCTACAAATTATGTACATTTTTGCGAATTTTTCAAGTTCTACGGCTAGTGAGTAGATATTTCAAATTAAGATTTCAGGTTAACTAGTCTGTCAAATTAAAGGGAATGTCTCTGAAATTTAAGTTACAGTTTCCGAATTTTATGTCATATAAAACTAATAATTTTGTTTCGATTCAGAAATTTTGGTTTCAATTTAGAAATGTCTGTTATTGTTTGTAAATTTCAAATCTGGTTTCTTAAATTTCATATAAATGAGATGCAGTAGCCATTTCCGACAGGGCCATTAGGAAAATCGCCATTCTTTTGTAACTGAAAAATAAAAATATTTTCGAGCTTTTTTTACCGTGCACAAAATCAAAGGAATTGGTCAGTATTCCTGTCAACAATATATCGCCTTTTCTATAACAAAGTATGTCGTTTATCGAATTCACATTCTTTCATATATTTGTATCCATACAGATCTATAATTGTGTGAATATGTCAACATTTTTACTATTTTTTAATACATATATATATTATTATTATTATTAGAGACATGGAAATGATACACATATGTTTATTTACTAGAAATATTGTCAGGAAAGTCGCTGTCGACAAGTATTAGTGGATTAGTTTTTGCGATAATAGCATTGTTATCCTTAAAAATTTATTTTGTTATGTGCATGCCTTACGTGTCGTCTGCAGAAGTATGTAATATCGAATTTATTTACGAATTTGAATTAACATTAGTTACATATAAGTAGGAATGTTTATAATACGTAACCATTCCAGTACCATTATTAAACATTTTGCTTTAATTTAGAGTCTGATTTGATTTCAATGATTGGCTCAATTCTGACACGATTAAGGTAAAATTCGCTGCAGTAATGATTTAGAGAGTACATTAAAATTAGTACATTTTATGTTGTTTTTAATATTTTCGATCGCTTTCTCGAGTACAAGTTAGTTTCAGATCAATTTAATTTCAGTTATTCATTCAGAATTAATTAGTTCGAAGTACTTTAAAAATTCCTTCTATTTAGAATGTAATTTAATTAAAAAAAAAACAGTGTGATTTTTAATGTTTATTACATTGGTATTAACATATATGTTGTAAGAAGATCGATGTTCGAAAGTACAAATTTATGAACAAATTATTTCAGGGAGTAATTTAAAGGTCTTAATTAATAAATATTTATTTTTGAAGATATATACGATGACTCCAATAGATTTTATCAATTTTGCAACAATTTAACACAGCATGATCATGATAACAGTAAAGAGGGCTTATTATTACAATTATTTTCATTCTTGGAACAATTTATATTTCATAAAATACCATTTAAAACTATATGGTATTTTATGGTCGCTATCTAATAAGAAAATAAAAAATAACGTCTTTGGCCTAAAAATTACTAGTTGCCAGTGTTAGACACTGGCGTCAACATTTTTCTCTCCACCTTTCGACTAACTACACTGAGAGAAATTTACAGTTGGAACCGCATTTTACTCTGGTTTACGGTAACCAGCACTATAAATATAGTTGATTTTACCATAACTATAGTTAATTTTCCCATAAAAACAGGTTCCCGATACCATATATATTGTTGTGACTGTTATGGTGACAAACACTATAATGTTCTTAGAGTGTAGGACTCCTTTTCAAGAGGCTAATGCATTACCAAAATACATTAACCCTAATCTTGAAGGCTGTGCTCAACACAACCCTGGTTGCAAACCAGACATATTCTTAATCCTTTTAAGAATTTTCTGATATGTTGTGTAGTCGACTATAATCTCAGCATCGAGTCCTTTGAGTTGTAGTAAGGTTGTAAGAATAACCTAAGTTATTATAACAGCAGGGAAATATATACAAAATACTTCAATTGAATTTCATTTTATCAATTCTGCCATGATCGAAAAAAAATATCGTTATACTTTTAAAATGGCATACGAAAAATTGTCTACTAGAAGACTCCTCCGAATGCAGCCATGTCGCAAATAGAACTTAAAATATACTACATGTGAACGAAATATTTCTGAAAAATCGTCGAAATTACCCCATTTTGAGGAATTTGGCCGAAATAGCTTTTTCCCCATGGAAAATCGGTATTTCGGGGTGGAAAATGCGTCTCGCGAATTTGACGAAACGGATCCGTTTTCGTCGGGGGAAACGTCGGGCGGGCGAGGGGCGAGAATGGAATTTCTCCGATGAAATTGCTTTACGTGGAATTCCTGAATCGGTTATACAAACGCAGCAGTTAAGCGCAGATCGTGATGGCCCTGGGCATGCACGCGAGCTTACGAGAAAATTTGCGATTGACCTAACGAAATTGGAAGGAGAGTCTTTTTTAACGAGCTGGTCGCCACTGAACCTGTCGACTGCAGTCTGACGGTCAGAGTCTGACCCTCTCCCTCACCCTCCGTGTACTCGAACTCTTCGAAAAATCGACAGTCGGCGTCTCACGGCTTCACGAACCTTCGATCGCGGTAAGCTCCGAACAATAGGCCTTACGTATTTTGCTAAATGCATCTACTATTCACGCATTCCAGACCCTAACAATCGGGAAATCCAACCAGCCTCTGTGGCGATTGCTACAACGAAAAGGTCAAACGAAGGTCACCTGGGCATTATCCTCCCTTAAAATAGAATTGTTTAATCCTGAATCCAAACAGCATTTAGTTACTTTTTAGAACCCATAAAGCTTTTTGGATTGATCTCACGATTATCGTAATAAACTAATGCTGTTTAGTTAAATCCATACAAAAATATTATAAGCAATATTCAGATCACGTAATATTAGATCATATTTAATTGAATGAACGGATCTAATGAGCTATTTCCGACAGACGTTTACATGACGTTTAATGCAAATTCGATCGTAAAATGGTTGCATCACTTCAAGATTTCACGATAGACTTTGATTGAGATTTCAGTCAATGTTCAGGTTACGCCGTGATACACACGTTCTGGTTTGAAAAATATAGGGTTGCTCTATAGATTGAACGATAAACTTCATTCGTTATGTGTGTGTTAGTTACTCAATTGTGACGTAAGTCTCACATTTAAGCAATATTGAATAATTATTTTTTATGACTTTTGGAGGTAACATTTCTGAAGAATATACAGTATGTACAATTAATACAACAATAGAATACGAAAAATCTTGAAGAATTATGTACAAATATTTGTTTGTCACATATGAAAAAATATTACAATTTTTTTTTCTCCATTTAAAATCAACAATAAATTTCAACGTGATTGTCGAAACTCATTTCGACCTTCACACATTTTTTCGTACTCATAAAAGCTGCAACTTCCAGACTCAGGCGATATGAAATTCGATAATTGTACCTTTTCACTGCACCCTAATTGAGAATTCTACTTTTCCCGTTAAAGCTAAAACTGTAACATTTTTTGTTTAATTTTTTTTATAATTATGAAGCTTTTATGATAATTTTGAAGTTTTTCTTATTTGATTGGAAATATAGATTTTTAATATTCGACAATACAATTTAACGTAAATAGAAATGGGGATGTACGCTTTATAATGATTATACAAATATTAATGTGACAGCATACTTTTAATTTCCTTTACTGACAGAGACTTGTCTGTGCGATTACCTGTATTGCAAAGTTTGTTTGAAAAATTCATATTTTTTGAAGATAGCAAAGAAGGAAACTATTGTATTATTATGGGATTTGGAAAAAATGATGGCTATTAAAATGGCTTTTTCCTTAGTTGAGTTCTTGGGCACAACTTTGATTATATTGTTAAAATGTAAAAAGTAATATATCAGATTTATTATTAGGACACAATGTATGTATATCAGAAATAATTTTAATTTCAGGTGACAAAATTTGCTGTGTATATTTACCAGAAGTATATCACTAAAATGCAGCATATTGTTGACTACAAAATAAATAAACACTTACATAAATACTGCAATAAACCGACGAGAAAGAGGAAAAGTGAAATGAAAATCATTACGAAAGTGTTGAAGTTAGAAACTGGGGCGGAGTCTCATCCTATGTACTTTGTATATTACATCCAGATAGTATTCATAGTGGCGTAAAAAGTTTTAGAATGTTGGTTACATTACACAGGCATCCTCGAAACTATCATTATGAGAATCATTTTCTTTTCTTTCACTCTAATTAGAGCTCGCCGATGATGTGCCCAGACCATTTTCAGACTATTGAATCAGAAAGGGAGGAAAAGCAAATATAAAGATGTTTAATGTCAATTCTACGAAACCGTAATTCTCGCCAAAGAAATGTAATTTTATTGTAGTGAAGTAAGAACCGAAGGAACTCATTGATTCTACTTTTCACATTATTATCGGTTATCAAGCAATCTTTTATTATGTTAAAATAAATAGAAAACAGATAAAATAATCCCTTTTCGAATTCTGCTCCTTTCTAAAAATACAACCTTTCTTTTCACCGTATGTAATCATCAATAGCAATACCTTAATTAAAGATTTTATGCCCAAAGATAAATTATTATATTTGAAACAAAACTAATACTTTCTTTTGAACAGTGATTTTCCGTGTTTGAAAAAATGTCAAAATTATAATAAATAACAACCCAGAAACAAGAATTCGTTATAATTTATTTTTTTAGTGATGCTGATTGTGATTCCACTGAAAAACGGTTAATTAAACTATATCTAATATATGTCTTAATCAAGTCCTAATAATATTTCTGATACATTATTTTGAGAATTTTCGGTTTTGAGGTTTTGATCAGATAAAAAAATTTTCAAGATAATGAAAGTTAGCTGCTCCCGAATTTAAATAAGGGAAAATTTAAAAGTATGGTCCGAATTTTTTTCTATTACAATGGCCCGAGAGGAAATATTTGTAGGCTGCCTGCTTTTTGAATAATTCAAAAAATATCTGAAACTATCTGAGTTATTTAAAAACTACTAATATAAAAGTAGAAATACAATATCTTAGCTTAGTATTTTTTAGAATTAGCAATAAATTAGTAGTTTTGTCATGATATATTATAAAAAATTGTTACTAATTTAATTGGTTTTGTTTTTTAATTAGTAGGTTTTAATTTATTCAGATTAAGACATAATACATATATCGACCCGAGATAAGGAACACTTTATCAAGCATGCCTTAGTAATTCATCGTCTGACTCTGATTAAGGTTTAATAAGGTATGCCATATCGAGATCCAAATTGATACTTGATAACAATCATTGTCTATGATAACGATTTAATAAGTTATGTCTTGTCACCTAGTGTCTTTGTGCTTCACCAGTAAACTGACGCGTGACAGTCATTACCTAATGATGACCGCAACAATTAAATATGTGCGTTTCTCACTTTAAAATATAATCATAATTAAAATGTAATACTCTGACACTTTTATTTCGTAAAAAATCGATGCTTATAACAGTTAATTAAACACATATCAAATATTACAATTAAAATGAATATTTTATTTTGATTACTTTGCTACCTACGAGAATTTGAGTGACGCATGAAAGATACGTGACCAGGGCTTGATGTCAACAAGCCTAAATGTGATATTAACATATCAATCGTTACATTCCTGATCAACTCCGATACATTTACTGGTAAACTGATCGTGGCCTGATCAGAGTCTTATTACAATTTTTCATTTTCATTTAACCCTTTGAGTCCCACAGTTCATATAAGAAAATTCAAGGTAAACATGAGTTATATGTATAAAATTCTTTACAATTTCATACAACATTTATATATAATTATATACAATTGTATAGCATTTAAAAAAAAGTATGAGAGTAATACAATCATATAAAATCGTATACAATACTAAAGAGACAACATCCATATATACTTGTATACGATTGTATGTAAATTCTATACAACTGTATAAGTTTCGATAGAATTGTATATAATATCTATAGAATTGTGTATGATTTCTATTATATAACTGTATATAAATATTTTTTACCCGGGATAATTAAAAACTACGCGGTATATGTATATTGTTTTTAAGGTCGTTGAACGCGAATCTGTTGATAATATAATTCATGATTCTTAATTAGCCACCGCGAGAACATTCGAGGGGATAACTTCATAAGGACTTATAATGTCTTTTTATATCTGATCCAATATTTCGAAATCTGAAAATCTGAAACTAGTTTTGTCACATTGAATACATTTTGAATAGAAAAATCTGTATAGCTGATTCTTGTTTAGCGATATGCCAAATCCCGAAGTATTTATCTTCGCACGGAGCATTTTTAAATTGTTTTTGCCATATTGGATTGGTCATTTTGAATTTTGAAAATTTGTTACCTGATCTGTATTCAGCGGCCGAAAAAGCTCCCGAATAGGTATTTTGGCGAGGGTTTGCTAGCATTTCCAAATTTTTATCCCCTATATTGTGAATTTAAAAATCTCATACAGATGTGTGCTCACTATATTCCAAACCCCTCTAGAAGTTATTTGTGTGAGGATTTGCAAACGTTTCCAATTTTCTGTCCGCCGATGTTGGATCGTCTATTTGAAAATATTGTTCTTAGTAATAAATTTCAAGTGTCATTAATATTCAATTATGTACAAATATCTCCACTTGTGCCTTCTGACTCGTATTGAAAATGATAAAGCTATGCATTTCTGAAGTTTAATTTGGAAGTTGATCAATATTGTTTGAAATTTATTAAAATTGTCTTTATTTTGTCTTTATTTATTCAAAATTTTGTATTATCAAAACTTCAGTAACTCCTCTTTTATTGTTCATTAAAAATATTTTTTAAATAATACTCGAGTATCTCGAGAAGAATTATTTCTCCACTTCAAACTGCGTAAAATGGTTGATTGACAAGAATTATATCTTTGAATTTTTCAATTTCAACAAATTCACTTAAAATTTTCAGAAAATAATGTCGACAGTAAATGTCGATGCTATAGTATGATTTTTAACAAATGTGTCAGCCATTTTCTGCTTAAGCTTATGTTAAAATGTAATGCTTAAAGACTACAATACTGAGAGACTATCTACTGACATATTTTAAGAAATTTTTCTTCGTATTTGGTCTCAACAAGTTTTACTTAACTCGTTTCGTCCAAAAGCGAAAAAATTTGTCGTCGGTTTTCATTCACCATAAGTATATGTATAAGATATCGTTATGAAATGTTTCCGATAGTATTTGAGTGTGCTTTTTTTCGAATCTAAAGTCTGTTTCTCGATATCACTTTCCATGTTCTAAATAGGACTATTAAAAAAAAAAAAAAACGTGGACAAAAGCGAAAACATTTTCAATTTTTTTTAAATTTCGATCAGCCACATGGATCCGCCATTTTGAATTTCCAAAATTTAATGAGGAATATTCAGCCACCTCAAAAACAATCTACACGAACACATTCATTAAAATACACGACAAGATACACGAAATATTTTATTAAAACGCAAATAAAAAATTCCGTATCAATAGCGCAATTTTGAGGTCGCCATTTTGTAATTTAAATCGTAATAGTGAGTAACTCTTAGTAAAATCATTGTGCCATAAGATTCAGATAACTGATACGGTCCCAGAACTCCTTCGCAATTAAAATTGTAGTTTACTGTAAATGTTTTCGTTTTTTTCCGTATTTTTTTTCGTTTAAATAACCATATTTAGAAAATGGAAAGTGGTACCGAAAAACGGACTTCAGATTCGAAAAGAGCTCACCAAAAACCAATAGGAAATCTACTTTTTATATCAATAATCTGAAAGATATACATATACCATGGAGGATAAAAACCGGCGACAAAATTTGTCGTTTTGAGAAGAAATGGGTTAACAAAGGTATATATGGTACAAATAAGATTTTGTCTACAGCTAACAAATGTTAAAAACAATGACAGTTTGTATTTCTAAAAAAAATCTGTAATTCTTCCTTACTATTGAGTAATTAGCGTTGGTGGCTTTCAACAAAGTTTCAAGCTAAATTAGGTTATGTTGAATTAATATGGCGGACCGTTTGCATAAGAGTGTTTATACGTAATCGTCTTCCCAAATAGCCCAAGGCGGATCTCAATTTTGGTTTTGGAACGTTTCCCGGGGTTGTGCGTCTTTGGAAGATTGCAGGTACTTATAGCGACGGGTACGTACCTACGTACGCGGTACGTTCCTATATACGTAGCGTATCGGCGGGCGCGCGAAAGGTATCTTATTGATCTGATAGCCCGGGGCGTGTCATCCTAGGCTTTTTCGCCGCGGGGAGGACCGTCGCTAACCTCAAAGCCTCCATAGGGGGATCACCCGAAGTCCTGCGCATGCGCACCGCGGACTGCCCCTTAGCCCGGAGGGGTGACTTCCAATCACCAGGAGCTAGAAACGCTTTTCGCTCTTGGATGGGCGCGGGTAAGAGGGGTCCCCCAAGACTACTGCGAGAAAAACTTGCGTATATAGCTCAGGCGCAAGCGCGGCCTTTTGTCGAAACACGAGGCTTCCAAAAAAAAGGCGAACAAGAAGAACCAGAACGTTCGTGAATTTTTAAATCGTTCCTGCCGAAGGGATTTTTGCTGAAATATGCGTGTGCACTGCAAATCTTACTTACTGGAATTATTTTTTGAAATTTCTTTTGGAATTTGTCGAATTCCTGCGTAATTTTGTATAGCTCTTGGATTCCAACCAATGATAATTTTGTCTATTCAATGTTACACGTATGCATGCTGGTTGCATACAAAGTCTTAGAAACACGAGAGAATCCATGAAAATGTATTTGTTAAATGGTTCTACTAACATTGAGGATTGTTAACATAGAACCAACATTGATGTTGCAGCAAGTAAACATTATTTATCAAAGTATTCATACGAATAATGTTTGCACTTGTTAGGGTAATTAACGAAATTCAATGTGTTATTTAACACGCTAATAGTCATGCCACCCATAACCACTGTTGAATTTTTGTGGATTTGAAGAAATACTGTACTAGAGATGATTACATCTTTCCCGTATTAGGTTTAGATCATATTTGCTACAATGGCGTCTAAAAAGTAAGAAGTAATGTCTGTACAACAAAGTATTCTTTTGTAAAAAAATTAACCAGAACAGTAAGAGGCACATTAATTATGCATTTTTTTCTACTTCTAAACTAAAAAGTAAGAAAAAAAGCAGGACTAACCATGTTTTTGCAAAATTATTAGCAGAAAGTCGCGTGATGTTATTAACGATGTTTCATTCAAAAATGAACATTTAAAATATATAGAAAAAAAAGAAGTTGAAATAATTTTCTGGATAAAAATATATTAATATATGATAATTATGTGACTGTTTCCCAGATCCTAGATAGGCTTTCCCTATTTCTGCTAAGAAAATGACCCAATCAGGTACACGGAAAAAATTTACTATATAGGTGGCAGTATTAACAAAAAATAGGATAAAACACAGCCCTTGTTGTTAGTTAATTTACTATCTAAATAGTTACCTCGCCAAATTAGGTACCTAAGCCTATTATTTAAATAGTAAGACCCACTAAAAAAGTAATTATGCCAAATCCTATCTGTGTAGAAAGTAAAAATAACTATTTACTTTTTTAAATGTACTGGAACTAATTATTATCGATGCTATCTTCAATTAGGTTGAAGAACATTTAGAAGGTACAATTAATTTATATTTGTTTACTTCCAGAAGATTATTATCCAATGTAAATAATTTTTATTGAGTGCAGCATTTTTCCTTTTTTTACAATGTTACTATATAAAATATTGGTAAAAGATAGGTAAATGGAATTTAATCATCTAATACTTTTCAACTACATTTGATACAAAAATATTTATTCCAAGAGTAATATACAAAATAGAAAGACGTTTCTAAGAAAGTATAAATTGAAAAGTTAAAAATTTTATACTACAGAGTATTTGAGGGTACGAAACCTTTGTCAGATTTTCAAAATTCAAAATGGCATATTAACCTCCTCGCCATATCGGATTGCCCATTTTAGATTTTGAAAATCAGACCACAACGTCATAATCCGCGACCCCCAAACCCCCTACTATTGAGTTTCGTCGAAATGGGATACAGTTACGAATTTTGTTCCGACATACTGGATTAGCCATTTTGAATTTTGGAATTTTTACAACCAATTCGTAATTGAAGACCACAGGAGCCCTAGAGTGTAACATTTCAAAGGTTAATTTTTCAATTTATAACTTTTTTTTCAGAAATCGAGTTTATTTAAAAACAACACAATTTTGTCGACTTTGCACGCCGGTAACTCGAAAACGAATATAAATTCATAAAAGTGCAACAGGACTAGTCGTGGAACACCCAGTAAAATTTATATTGCCGTATGATAATAAACTGGTCCAACTATTCTGCCAGAACGTCTCATAAGTAGGATATCATTTATAGATAATATTCTGCAAATCCAAACTCAGCTGGTGGATAGTATTAATCTATGAATTGGAATTGGAATAATTACATTAGCATAGATAAGCAATTTCAGAATAACTCCCCATAATTGGTTTTTATCTATCAATCTTGTTATCTATCTCATTTAATTTTGCGCATAACTGCCGAGTGGACATTGACTTTTGCTATATAAAAACGAGGTAATGCACCCGTGTACAATTTTTGACCGAGTTCTTGAAATAACTTATTTGTAAGCCGGCAAAGGTCTTTAAAAAACGTTTCTCAAACAGGCACTATTTATGCTGTAAAGAATTTTTGAAATTGCGAACTTCAAAATCTTTTCAGAATTCTGTACTGCCATACAATTTTGTAACACACTTTTTAAGACATTCATCTTTTTTAGTATTTTTATAATATTCGTATTATATTTGACGAAATGTTATCGAAGATTATAAAATCATCTTGACATTTTCGGGAAGTTGATTATAATTATATTTTTAAAGTGATTTCTCATTTCTTCAATTTCTTGCTTTGCTTTTTTAATTGCACGGAAAACCCCAATGGCTACTAAATACCACTGGTTGGTATCTATCACCACGACACATGGTATTTCAAACGAATAATTGGAATCTAATACCCTTGTCAAAGTTTAAAAAAAAGTTATTAAAAGCATCGTGAACAGTGCCGCTTTTAAGAGACGTCTGTTCTATTTCTCCTCTAAAACAAAAGGGCACACGAGTATGAAACGACCATTTTTTGTCAAATATTTTGAGAAATGTAAGAAAGTGTATGTATAATGTTAACCTTGAACAAAAGTTTTAGTAAATTTGACGACTTTACTACAAGTTCGCAGTGGATATTTTAATTATAGCCGTAAAGGAGTTAAATCGACGAAAAATATAGTTCTGTTGTAAATCGACTACGAAAGTTTATTTGACTAAATTTAAAAATACAGTCAAGAAAATGACTAAAGATACGTTTTTAATTGATTGATTTTTAATAGAACTATATTTTTGTTGAGGACCTATTGAAACACGCTGTGAGGTTAAAAAGTCAATTTACTACAATTTTTTCCGGATGTTTTTTAGTGTACTTATTTTCAATAGTGCTATTGGCGACTTCTTTTGAACACATTAGTAAATGCGAGTTCATTGCAAAGTATCGCTTTTCTTAATATTCAATCGTTCTGAACACTGGTTATATATTTACGTCAATTTATGTACTAATTACTAACTTAAATAAAATTTGCAATATCAGCAGAGTTATCCTCAGTAAAAAATAATTCTGTTTGCTACTTTCCTTTCTGCTTCCCAATTGTTGTAGAATTTGCCAGCTTGTTTTTTTTCAGCGAATCCACACAGACAACAATAAGCCTGACAATCATGACCGATCTCTTTTAAAAAGTGGCTTAAATTAACTCATTAAATCGTTAAATCAGACCATTAATATGGTCGTAAAATAAATACTTGCTGCCTTGAAATTTAAAAGAAGACGTTATCAATTCTTACTTTAAGCCTGGAATACTTGAATAATGGAATGGAATACTGGAATAAGCACATATGTACCCGAAGTAGACTTTATTAGCAGCTTCAAATGAGATAATCATTGTTTTAAAGTTTCTGGGTTAATTTTTCTTCCAACCACGAGAAAGACACAAATTGAATGTCAATTATGATCTTGCTTGAAACAAACACGAAATAAGAATACAACACTAACAATAACGACCTTACAAGATGAAACGGGTTTAGCAACAACCCTACGACGGTTTTGAATAGATTTTTTATCACAACCAACCATACGAAACGTTTTATGAATTTTTGTATGTGAAGTTGTACCTCGCATGGCAATATTATAGGCATGAAGTTAGTTATCCGTTTCCATTTCGAATTAACTGGATCAGTGTATAGGGCGTTCAACATTGTTTTCTCGACGTAGGTGGGAGTTTTAAATACCTTCAGCGACGCAGTGAAAAATTTTGAAAATGACAAGTGTATTTGTGTCAAACATGTTGACTTGAGTCCATTACTTGTTGATATAAAATTAAATCAATTTCAATTAAATCCCTCTTTTTTATGTATAATTTATTTCTTTTGGACGAATATATTTTTTTTTCATGTAGGAATTGAATGCATATTAAATTATTACTTAGGAAAAATCATTGAATCAATAAAACGTGCATCCGATAGCCCCAGTGAAATGAATTCTTTCAACGGATGAAATATATTACATTACTATGAAAATTTCATTTCGTTAATTACACTGATAGAAGATTCAGTCCATTCAATAAACACTTATTAACAAATAATTTTTCGTCGTAATAATAAAATATTTTATCCGTTGAAATAATACATTTCATTGTGCCATCGGTTGGACGTTTTATTGTGCAATTGTTTCGTTAATGGAGGTTCGATTTTAGTACAATAAATGTAAAATTCAACCGGCTTAATTTAAGCCCAAATTTAAACAATATCTTAATCTTTTGGTAATTTTAGTCGCATGGTAAGGTAGTTTTAAGAAGTCCACTACATATAAGGCGTCTGTTCGTTACATCTTAAAATTAGCTAACTATTGACTTTAAGTTTCAACTTAAGACTTAGTTAGAGTCAGAGATGTATTCAGAATGTTGTACCAAGTCTAATTGTCATTGTTCAATCGATTATATTGTTTACCCGCGAATTTGGATGTGATTTATGGCACACTTAATAAGTTATTCGATAACAATCGGTTTCAGGGCGAAGTACCTCAAGAAGGTGCTCGGTTAGGCGTCGATTTTAGGTCCAGGTAGGTGGTAGCGCACCTTGAAAAATTGTACCTGCTTATGCGATTTTGATGATCACAGTACATAGATTTTATATAAATAGGTCATAAATTTGTTTCAATTGCCCAACAAATCAACGTCAGCAGGATCCGATTTTCGTAGTAGCAGGCCATACTTTCACGACGTGTCACGTTCTTGCGCAACTACCAGCGATTTTCCTCGAGACAAGTTCTCCCTTATTGACGCGTCCCATAATTCACGTTTACGTGCCTGGGAAACGATCGTTTAACGCGCATGTAGCCACCGGCGGCGAATCGAGTACACCGGAGTAAACTAGATCTCTACGCACGCCGTAATCGGTTTATGCGCATAAAAAATGTACGATCAATGTAAGTGTAACTATACTAGACACTCCGTGACGTCACTTAAGAACCGACAGAGCGATTGACGATTACGTCAATATGATATATGTAGAAAATCGTTACCGTAATTTTATATAATGGCGGAGATTTTTTCCATCCATGGCGGCCATTGGATCTTGCGGATACCTTACCGTCTCATCTGAGGAAGTGTGAAATGCATTGGTTTTGGGTATGATAGGAAACTGCGGGATGTGAAATTCATTGTACTTATTTTTCGTGATATGAGGACCAAAACTCCCCACTAAAAAGCTCACACCTAAATGTCGAAAGATATGGATATCCATACCATCTAAAAAATACAACAAAATTGTTCTTTCAGCATTTTCAATTCAGTTTCACGTTTTTTGTAATGAATTTGACAGACCTTAAAATTATTTGGTGTGGTCGAAAAATGTATCGTCATTTCAGCCGATGTACGTTGGCTCGTATAATAGAGGCGATGTTTAATCGTGGAAATTTTGAAATACTGCCGACATAATTTTGTTATAACTATTTGACTGAGTAGCAGAAAAAGCCAAGTATTGTTAAATACATGCTAAAAGATTTGGCTTTCTCTAAAAAATGTAAAGAAAATACTCAACAAAAAGTGTATACGCGTTGAGGAAAGAATTTCTTGTATTGTTAACTAGTATCAGGAATTTGTTGATAATGAAGATGAATCACCCTCTGTCACGAATTTCATATGGATTCCTTGTAATACGAAAGAATGGAGCCAGGGAAGGTCCAGTAAGAATGGATCTAGTAATAACTGTACATTAGTTTTACAAGTAGTATCACACAAATTTTTGTTAAGTTAGGTTATAACAAAGTTTCTGAATAGTTTCAGAACACAAACATTAAAATAAAATATTTGTTACCACTGATTTGGTACCAGTTTAAAAACATTTCGAGCATAAGTAAATAAATGCTAATATTATTCAAGTAGTGCTGATGAGAAAATAGTCGCAATATTAGTTGCTTATTATCTAAACGTTAACATTTCATTACATAGCAATGTTATTGTATATCATTTAATATGTTATGGGTTGCATTATATTAATAATTTAAAGAACACTATCCCTGGTAGAAATAAAAACATTTTTTTTAGAATTCTTGTATAACATTCTTATTTACCATGTTAAAGGTATAGGGGTATTGGACTGTGTAAGAAAAAAAATAGAAACATTTCTACCAGGGATGTTTATAATAATATAAAAAACGGAATAATTTATATTCAAATATGTCTGTGATATATGATATTATCCATAATAGGCCTAACCAAGGTATAGTAATGAACGGAGTAAACACCGACAAGATATTGACCAGTATTGTCCGCCAGTACTGATTATGCGATATGAGTCAGTGTTGATAATAAATCCGCGAAGTACTGTTGTATCACTGGTAGTCAGTATCGTATTCAGTATTAAACCAGTACTGACTGTCAGAGTGAATCAGTATTGACACAATACTTCCATCAGTACTATTCTTTTGACTTTTAATATTAGATAAACATTGGCTGTTGACATACAGCATCCTGAGTACCGATTGCCAATTCTACATTATTGTATTTAGGTTTATTATATGTACTAAAAATACCGAAATACCTGTGTATTGACAGTGGCATTATTAAAGACCGGTAATTAGTAAATGTTAGTACCGCGAAAGACGGTACTTGTTTCGTACTCCCCGACTAGGGCAGTTAGATCAATCTGTTACATGTCGACACTGTCCAGGTAATGGTTTAGTACTAGTGATCAGTAATGCAACTCCGGCGGGCAGTACCATTCAGATGGTAAATTTTTACCTGTGAGGTGAACCGATTTTCAATGTTGACTGCAATCATAGAACGTAATTTTCTGATAAAACTGGTGATATTAGATATTGGAATTATTGTCGAGGTCACTCCATCGATTGCCCCTTAAAAAAAATACACCTAACCTCTATTTTTTAAATAAATCAAAATAATACATTTAATTGCCATTACTTGCTTTCTTCTTTCTTTTTTATCCAATTCCTATTCAAAATGTATCACAAAAATAGGCACCTAAGGATGAGGTCATTTTTTATGAAAATCCGAAATTTTCTAGATTACCAGTCTCCTGGTTGAGAGCCTGGTACTAATACATATATTACAAGAACATAAATGCGCAAAATATTCTCATAAATTATTTTCAAATAAAATCATATTTTTTACTGACAAACAAAGTACAATATATTTTAATTTATCTATTTAATATATTATTCAGGAATGTCTGCATGAGCTATGTTCATGATATATATCTATTGTAAATTTTTGTTATAGCGTAGGACATAAGGATGATATAATACAATAAATAGTAGCAGACTTAAAAGTCGTAAATGGAACTTACTTTTTAGGTGAATCAAGCCTGCTGACACATTTAATGTGACTATTTTTCGGAAGGTAATGATTATCAGTTAAATGCAGTAAAAAGAATTGGAAAATGTAATATATTTATGTAAAAGATAACTCTGAACATTTTTTTCTACAGCCAAACTAACTTGTGCAATTCGTTCTACTACATTCGTAATTTTTTCAATTACTTTAGTTACTAATGTATATGCATTTTTTATTATATAGGTTAGGTTATTACATGAAAAAACATTGTATCGAAATTGGTACTATGTAGATTACAATTTCGCGAAGATTTTTAAACTGTCGTTGTTTGCAGTTGGCATTACAAAAATTCCAGACATAATAGTTACAAATTATAAAACATCTACAGGTCATACTGTAAAATTTATATTTTTATATGACAAGAGATTATTAACAATAAATATTATCAATGTAATTACACTAAAGAAATGGATTTGAAAAAGATTAATTAAATTAGAGTAATAAGTAATCAACACTGCTTTAGCAATGTTCATATTTTTAGTATACTCGAATAAAGATTTGCAAATTGCGAGAGTACAATTTCGCGTAAATTTGTTAAAGAGTAATACAATTTATGCAGGTGATTCAACCACAATTATTTACGGCAATAAACGATAGAACATACGATTATAGCGTGCTGCGTATTTTAGACGAAACCCGTAAGATATTTAACAGAAAAAGTTCTTTAACGCATTTATCGCATTAAGTGCACAAAGTTATATAAAGCATACAATATTTTGTGTTGAGATACGCGTTGAAATTTCCGGATGCGATAAACGCCGTTTCGGTGCTCACGGCGTTCTGCGCTTATTCTTTAATCGCATTCCAATCTATTAATAATTATATACATGTGATTCATGTAATCATGCCTAAAATTCGCCTAATTGTTATTAGATAATTATTGATATGCGTAATAATGATGTAGCACAGCGTATACCCGAAAATTTCGATCGACGCAGATCTAGATCCTTATCCCGCCTTTAAATGGCGAACCTCTATAGGTACATCCAACATGTAAAACACCCTCTGGACATGACGGAAAGGAAGAACGTAAGAGGTTGAGAGGCAAAACAAAGCAAAGGAGAATAAGAAGGACGACAAAACAACGAAGAAGCTGCGGGGAGCAAAAGAGAACGCGAGAGACGGTACGCTTTCGAAAATTCGCAACGGATCTTTCCGGACAACCCTCATCAAACCCTGGAGCGTTCTTTCCTCGCCTCATCCCCTTGAAGTATATGATTTTCATCCCCGTCCACGCTTCGACTTGGCCGAGAATAACGCCCTGCATACTACGTGTGTGAAATAATAAGAGCAGAATGGACGAATAAGAATAGAATGGGTGGAGGATGGGATGCATGAAGGCAGAAGAAAAATAAACACAAATCAACCTATAAAAAGTTGCGATACAAACCTCGACAATTTTGGTAAATCAACCTTCCATGGCAGAAATTAATAATCACGTTTCAATGTAAACAGATGATCCGATTTTATCAGGGTCGTATATTTATCTAACGATAAAACTGCTAACGTTTATAAAATTCAATGTAAAACAAAACTTATAGGACATCCCCTTCGCAACTGATATTCCTACAATTTATACTCCAGATATCCAAATGGATATTCGGGTATTATTTATATATGGATATTGGATATTCATGGGTATCCGGGCTAAGTGACATAAATAACTATTGTAACTCCATAGAATATTCATATCCACTCCTTTTAAGATATTCATTCTATGTATATTAACCCTTAGTGACATGGTGCTCGGTACTACTGACCGCATATTTCTTTTTATATTTTCAAGAATAGAAATTTTATTTTCTCAATTATAACGGTAATTTACGGTTCTAAATCTAGTATTAACAAAAAAATCACCTACAATATAAAACATTAGCAATTACACATTGTTATAAACAATGGATACGGAAAAACATCGGTTTCAGAATTTTTGGGATCGTTTATGAATTAGCAATCTATTGTAGAAAATTTAAAATGGCCGATCCAATATGACGGTCGAATTTATTCAAAATACTCGATTGTATTTGAAATGGATTAGTCGCGATTTGTCTGGGCTACTGATTACGAATCTGAAATCCCTTGTAGGAAATTTAAAATGGCCGACTAATTTTTAAAAACTGCCTGATTTTTATTCAAACTTTTTGCTCTGAGTTTCTCAGTTTCGATCATTACGAATCTGAAATTCGTTATTAGAAATTAAAAATATTTCGAATTTCTGACAACCGATTTCAGATTATTAATCAATGACCCCATACAGCTCCGGGTCGCGTAATGCTTAAACATGCGTGGCAGATTATGTATGAAAGACAAATTTATTCTATAGATACGACATTTTAAATAATTAAAAAAATGCAACGCTTTTTGGAGATTCTATGGATCTTCTGGTTTATTTAAGAATGGACATTTGCTGTCACTTGAGATGTACCACAGTATGATAGTCTACGTAATTAATAAAAACATGAATTAATTACTTGAATGACACTAGCAAATTGTTTAAAAATTCATTGGCCGAAAAGTGCCCTTGAATATTCTGGAGTATCAACAAGAAGGGATGGCGTCAGTGAATCCCACATGGACTCATACCATTGGAGAGTAAGTTAAAGTGACAAATGTACTACAAGAAGCGCGATCGTCCGTGAAAAAGAGGGGTAGAATCAACTATTTCGAGTTTCTTGAAACCAATAAAGTGACTTCTGCTCACGCAATCTACCCTGTATTTGTAAAGAGAGATGTCACTGGTGTGAAATACACCATTACGTATTTCATGTTTAATTTAAGGGAAACTGTCAAAAAGTAGATATTACAAAAGTCGTGATGTATACAGAATATAAAAATGATTATTTTGCAAACGATGTAATGTGTTGTTTTTAAATAGTTGTTAATAGAATATAAAAAACTCATATAAATTCCTTGTAAATTTTTTTGTCGTATAACTATATTCGTTTTTCTATGACTTATCGTTCATCGATAAACCTGTAAATAAAAATGTGATACACTACACTTTACTGAAAACTGGATACTCGAAAAAATTAGTATTAAAATGTATAAAATAAATAAATTATTTAAACATTAAAAAAAATGTCAGCACATAAGGCAGTATTTTCGAGATTATATATAAATGTAACAAAATCTAATTTTCTTCATTCTTATTATATTAATTTTCTTCATCATTTTCTTGGGGGTTTTCGGAGCCGATGAATTGATTTGAGCTGAGAATTTTTAAATTAAAAATGTCGGATCCAATATGGCAGACCGAACTATTTAAATTTATAGAGAATTGAATAAAACACTGCAATCGTGATTAAGAATGCAACGTCAGTTATTTTGAAATTCAAAATAGCGGATCCAATACGGTGAAAAACATTGATGTTTCGTTTCTATTTACAAAATAGAAACAGAACTCTAGACACGTTTTTGTCATGAGTTCCGTGCAACTAAAGAGAAAATAAATGCACCGTTTACAATTTAAAATTTTAATAACTTCTTTGTTCTTTGTCGTAATCAAAATTTAACAAGAAACGAAATAAATGGTAGTAACAACGAAAAAAGTACTAAACTTTACTTATGTAGTTAGACATTTTTACATGAATTGGTACTACATGGTTAAAAATTTCTATGGCAATTTTCTGAAAGAGTAACCGAAGTTTTTTATCGTTATGGTTCCAGAATTTTACGAAACAGAGTTTAGTAATTTTCTTAAATATTTTGCTAATTTTCTGAAATGTTTTGGTAATTTTCTGAAATATTTTGGTAATTTTCTGAAATATTTTGGTAATTTTCTGAAATATTTTCGTTATTTTTGGAAAATGTTTCTTAATTTTGTGTCGTAAAATTCTGAAACGGTAACAGTAAAAAACTTCAGTTACTAATTCAGAAAATTCCTAAAGAAATTTCTAACAGTGTACTGCCTTAATTTTAAGTACTGTTATTTGAGATTTATTGGGGTAACGAACTATCATTAATCTGTATTTCCAATACGTTTCTTGCATCAACAACTATCATTTTTTCTAGACGAAAAAAAGTGTTGACTGATCTAGCAAATAAGTATTTAGCCTTACGATCTGTAGAGACTTTCTAGCATAAAACGAGACAAAACAGCATTTACTACTAGCGAATGTGTGTTAACTGCCAAAGTGCACTGTTCAAATCTCACAAATGAACGTGAGAAATCAGTCTCTTGTTTCGTCTGTTACTACAGAGAATCTATAACAAACTAGTGTGTAATCACTTATTTGTGGGAATGGCCAGCTTTATCTTTTTCCGTGCACCTTTTAAAGTAGTAGGCACAATCATCTATGTTACCATATATAGATCATTGTTTTTAATTATTGATTTTAACGTAGCCTTTTTTATTGTTCCAATAGTTCATCTTGAGCCATCTTCTATTGTATTTCAATTTAAATATTAAGTCGCAGCGTGACCATTAAATTCAGTTTGTCTGTGATTGAATAGAATTACTACTAAAAGATCGAGTTCAAACATAAAAAATATATAGCTTACAAATAAATCCATGTAACCTCATTGCCTAATTAACTTTATAACTTACCCTGCAATGAATATCGTTCTTCAACCACTACATACGCTAAAGTTGTTCAACAAAATTCAAATTTATTGGAACATGTTGAGTTCGAGTAAATTTCCAATCCCTTGGAGTATACAATATTTAGGTTGGATATTGGGTTGGTGCAAAATATAACCCATATTATTTCAATTACACCCCTAAGAAATAACTTGTATTTCCTTGGTAGGATTGTGATATTTGTAGGACTGATGAACAAATTAATGTTTCGCTTCTAAAGTTAAAAATTCGAGTGCACAATTTAGAAGTGTTGTAAAAAGATGCTGGATAAATGATCTATCATTGTCATGGACAAATTATATTTTTATATATATTAATTAATATATAATAATTATCCATTAATTTTCGAAAAATGAGGGCTAATTCTATAGGTACTCTATAAGAGTAGCATCGGCGGTAAGAAAAGCCTGTGGGGGTAATACTGTCTAAGAATATATATTCTTTCCAACGGTTAAGCTTATCTCTGGAAGAAATTAGATTCAGCTAGAAATAAGTATCCCCATAGTAAAATATATTTTAACCGTTAGACTCCTGGATAATCTAAATATAGTCATCAGCAAGGTATTTAATAAATTCCCCTGAAACTTGTTACTCGAGGATTTTTGGTATCGCTGATTATAAATCTGGCATTAGTTTTTGAAAATTCAAAATGGCGGATCTAATATACCCACCGAATTTTGATAAATTAATTGAATTACCTTAAAAATTGTTACTCTGGATTTTTGGGTTACCTATTAGGAATCTGTCACGAGTTTTTGACAATTCAAAATGGCGTTTCTAATATGAAAGTCATTTCTTCATAAACTCATCACTCGGGGATAGTTGGGATCCTTGATCACGAATCGAATCCATCCACTTTCAATGGCTACTAAATGTTAGTAATATAATTAAACTAATGCCAGATTCGTCATTAGCGACTACAAAAATCTCCAATTAACAATTTTCAAGAAAATTCAATTCATTTTTAAAAACTCGGCCGCCATTTTGATTTCTAAATACTGATGGCAGATTTGTAATCAGCGATCCCAAAAATCTTCGAGTAACAAGTGTGAAATTGTTTCGTTTGATTTTTCCACAAGAATGGTTTTATATTTTGTTTGAACCATTGGCTGCCGGGAATTCTATATATAGTCACGACCCACTGTATGATCTTTGTACGCTGTGTACACATAGTACAAGACACAAGTTTCAATAGTTTTAAAGGATGTTTTGAAAGTGTAACCTCGGTAGTCGAAAAGTTAAGAGAATGATGGAAAGACAATACTTGCTCTCTTGAAATCTACAAATTTCACTCCAAAGGACTACATTTTATGTATAATACAGAGTAAGATCCCTCATAAATTGAAGGAATCTTACAAAAGAATGGTACTAAATACCTAAAATTGATTTGTGAATAGTAGATTACAGAAACAACCAGTTTTATCGCAAGTAAAAAAGATCTTAGCGAATGTCCTAAAGATCAGACAGAGGAGGTCAATAAACCGTAACGAAAAAGGTGATGAACTCTTCTAGAAAATACGATAGTGTTAAAATCAGTGTAAAGCGAGAAGAATTCAAGATGGAAAAATATATCAGTTAGCGATAAATGAAACGCAGCAAATGAAACGGATGATATAAACGAGGCAGACGAGGCAGATAAAAGGTATTCAAAAGGCGCCGGAGAAGTCTTTACGAAGCTGGACGAGTAAAACAATAAGGGAGAGAGAGGAGAGAGGGAGAGGAAGACAGCGAGAGAAAAAGAGAGATGTCGGTGCATAATCGATGATCACAGACATAATAAATGAAGTATGGTCGGTAGAAGGTTAGGTTGGCCGACGGGGTGTTCGGGGTATAGGTACCCTGACGACGGCCCCGGGCGTCTGCACGAAGATCATCTCTGCCGTAATCCGAGGTGTGCATCGCATATCGCATATCCCATCGGAATCTCCGCTGCAGTATTCGGTCCAGACGAAAGTAGCTAATCATAATAACGTGCCAGTACCGGAGTACCCAGGTGCGTGCACGTCCTGCTACGATTATGCCTGCGTTATAAATTTTCGTTACATCCCTCGTCTTCTTTTTGTCCCCGTCCGCAATGCATGCTCCTCCGACGAGATTCTTTATAGTAAGCCTCGAGATCAAGGGCGCGTATTCAGATTTCGGTTTCGTTCTCCAGCCCGGCTGATTTCGTAAACTTTCTTTCATCTTCCAAGACAGACGCCTCATGTTTTTTACGTGTTTGAAATGATTTCGTCCCGTCTTTTTGCGAACTGTGATTGGTCATTCCTCATCCAAACCTAATTATTATGGACTTACTCAACTTGTTTATATGCATGTAATCTTACCGAGAATTTCTTTGTCTGAATTAAAGTTTATCTTCCAACCGTGTAATCAGGAATTTCATTGTTGATGTTTGTCAAAGTCAATGGTCAGCATTTGAAACCGCAAACCTCGAAAATAGGAGCGAATGAGAATCTCAATTATTTTTTTATTCTGCGCTCATCGAAAGTCAAATCTTATCTCATAACTGGAAATAATAATAATGCGTCTCCAGCTTCCGTCGAGTAAGAATTGAGGGAGCGGGAAAAGCCGGGGGAGGTCGACGAGTGCGACCACTGTTAGAGAATTTATCGGAGGAGATAGGAGACGAGGGAGCGAGAGAGAAGGAGAGGGTTGGTGGGAGAATGAAGGCAAGAGAAGCAGAGGAACAGGATGATGGATAGAGAAAGAGGAGCATCCGTTTCAGAGGGTTGGAAACCCTGGAGGAGAGAGGGTCCAGGAACGAGCGGTACAGCGGGTGGTTGCCGGCGGCGCAAGCGCCCCTCGGGCGACGTCACATCGATTCTCCGGGATGAACTTACAAAATGGCCGCCGGCAGCGTTTCCATTCCTTCCGCACACTCACCGTTATGCACGCACTCACGCCATGTACAGGTATATATTTTCGTGCATTACCCCTGCACATAACCTCCCTACCACATACAATTCACATCGGCCGCTTAAAATGAGACAATAAACGCGGCGGTGCAAAATAACTAACGAAAGACCTAGAGAATTGGTAAATTTGGGTTTGCTATCCCAGTTATAATTATCGCCAAGCATTCTGAATCGCTCGCTCACGCGTTTGTATATTTTCCAGCATATAACCAAATGTTGATGAATTTAACTGATACATATTCATGTGGACTTTAGCAATTGATATGCTCTCATGATCTCCATACATGCATACATTAGCAAATTCTTACTCCTGTAATGAAGTACAGTTTTACTAGGGGAAGTTAGTCGTTATATAGTGAAGAGTTGAATATAGTTTGATTAAATCATAGTGCATAGTAATCAGAAATGTATAAAAGAATGTCGAAACGCATTCGTTTTTAAGCATTTTGAATGAGACTGCCAAAACAAATCCGGTTTCATCCGCAATGTATTTCTATTTATACAAATACACGTGGGAAATTTTGATTTTTAATATATGGGAATTCCTGCATGATTCACGCAGGCTTATTTGTTATTACGAATTAGGTTCTGCACTTTGGAATCCAGTCAAATACAAGATTAATATTCTTAAAAGAATCTCATTAATGTGTGTCTACCTAAAGAGCCACCATAAATTGCGCCTGTTTTTTTGGACCTGAAATTTGGGATCAAAATGTATGTCAAATGAAAGTTTATGATAATAGCTATTACTGGTGTAAAAATTTTAGATTGAGCATATATCTTAATCTTGAGATATGGGGGTTCAAAGGGCGGATTTTACTGCAAAAATTGTATTTTTTTAAATTTGACATTTTTAATCTCCGAAAGTACACATTTCACGAAAAATTCACAAGAGACATTTTTTATTTAGAATTATCGAAAGAATCTAAATAAATTTTTACAGGACCGAAAAAATCAAATTTCCAAACTGTTAACAAAATGTTGATTGCTTTGAAAATATTGAAAATTTTATTTTTTCGCAATCTGGAAAAAATTTGTTTAGATTATTTCAACAATTCTAAATAAAAAATATCTCTTGTGAATTTTTCGTCAAATGTATATTTTCGGAGATAAAAAATGTCATATATAAAAAAATGCAATTTTTGCAGTATAATCTGCCCTTTGAACCTCCATATCTCAAGATTAAGATATATGCTCAATCTAAAATGTTTACACCAGTAAGCTATTATCATAAACTTTCATTTGACATACATTTTGATCCCAAATTTCAGGTCCAAAAAACAGGCGAAATTTGGCCACTTTTTAGGATGGCTCTTTTCAAACAAGAGAACTTCAATTTCTAATCAATCTGAATAAAAAAATTCTATTTCCATAAATCTGACAATAATAACAACAATAATATCACTCCGATATTTATTTATTTTCGAGCGTGGTAAATTATATAATCGTAGTATATGATAATTATGTATAATCTTATAATACATATTTAATAATAAATAAAAGAGTTAAATTCCTGGATAGAATTGTTTTGCATGTTATTGGTTTCAATTAATTTTCTTGTCCAGTTAAGAAGGTTTTAATTATATATACACCAAAAGTGCCCACAAAATAAGTAATAACAAGACAAAAAAACAACAAATCAGTATTTTGTAACAAAACTGCCTACATACTCTCTAAATTCACTCTTTAACTAATGAAAACCGAGCAACTCTCGTAAACTCTTGAGTTGAATATTCACTCTTTAAGAGTGGAAATTTACTCTTTCCACCAGATTTTTCAACTCTACGAATCGAAGGGAAAGAGTGAATTTTAGCTCTTGTTAGATTGAAATTTCACTCTTAAGGAGTTGAATATACACTCTTTCACGAAAGTTGCTCGGTTTTCACTAACGAATGAATGAATTCTCACTCCAACAAATTTAGAGAGTATATCATAAAAATAAATGGATTAAAATTTTATACATAGAGCTATAATAATTGACCAAGTTATTTACGTTTTATAATCAGTCCATAAATTCCTTTTGGAAATATTCTTAACATTTTAACCAAGATATTTTTTCAATGAATGTAATATTCTGGAGATATTCTGGGAATATTACGGTATTACCAGGGCTAATGCGATTTAGTGGAAACAAATATCATGCAATGTAACAGAAGCAAATTAAGGAGGTGTGGTATATCGAAATTTTCACGAACAACATCAATTATTTTTAATTTACCTATTTGAAATTTGCTTCCGTTACATTTTCATGAAATTTCATAATTTTTGCTTTTTTTTAACAGTGTAGAAATTTATTATTTTGCCTCTGAATCAAATTTATTGTAATTCTTTTCTCTACGAATAAGTATGAATCACGTAAGTGTAAGTACGAATAAGAATGGATTAAAATTTTTAAACCCATTCCGGTTACTGTCAATGAAAATAAAAATCGTTTATCAACCCTTTCCGGCTTAGTGGTCTACCACCTAGAATTGTTCACATTTCATTACTTTACTCGCAGAATATGAAAGATATACGGATGAAAGTTTTTTCCATTTCTTACAAAGAACCTAAACAAGTGTAAACAAAAATTTCTCGTTTAATGTTATTATTATAATTGTTATTAAAATCAAATTAAAAAAAACGGGTTTCTTTCGAATAAATTCATTGTTGCAGAAACCACACGCGGTTTTTTAATAGAGATTTGCTTTTAAGTTCAGTGATTACGACTCCGACGTTAGTTTTACCACATTCAAATTAGTCGATCCAATATTGCGAAACAAAATTGTTAAACGCCTCATTTTTAACAAAATATGTTACTTGGTATTCGGGGTCTCTTATTACGAAGCCCACGTTAATTTTTCCAAATTCATTTAATTCAGAATATTAAATTTGAGAATATTAATCTCAGATTCGTAATCCGCGTCGGTGAAAACTCTCCAATAACAAATTTTCTTCAGATGGAGTAATTTGCAAAATGTTTTTTCGGTATATTCGTTCCGCCATTTTTATCTTGGTAAAAGTAATGACGGCTAACATGAAGTCGTTTTCAAAATTTTTGGCTGAAAAAATGAAACCGCCATTTTGCATGAGATTGTAAAACAGTTTAAGAATTAAGATATAATAGAAACAGTCACAATAATTCTAAAATTTTATACTCAAGTTTCATATATTTCATATTAATTAACGTCTATTAGTATTATATGAAACATTAGTATAAACTTTTAGAATTATTATAGCTGAGCATCGATTATCCCCAAACTCTTAAA
The DNA here is from genome assembly GCA_030407085.1 of Trichopria drosophilae. Taxonomy (NCBI): domain Eukaryota; kingdom Metazoa; phylum Arthropoda; class Insecta; order Hymenoptera; family Diapriidae; genus Trichopria; species Trichopria drosophilae. The sequence goes on from CM059584.1 coordinate 42,535,835, forward strand.
CAGTTTTACAATTTTTTTATTTACATTGTCTCAGTGTAGTAATTTTTAACTTTTGTACTCGCATTATAAACAGATTGAAAAGATATGTCGATTCCTAAAAAATAAGGTTTCTAGTAACGGTTGTTAAATAATATAACAAAGCCCAATAAAGTTTTGATGTCCTATAAGTAAGAATCAATTCTGATAGGAGTTCTGCTTTAGAATCCAAATATGACCGCTAAAATAGCCAATTGACTTTAATTTTTGAAATATTGAGTGTCGAAGGGGTAAAAAATCGTGTTTTGGGACATTTTTTCTGTTTTCCCAAAACGTAGCCAAGACGTTGACGTGTTTGAAGTTATTTTTGTATTTCAAAAAGTTCGTCGGACATATTGCATCCGCTTTTGCATTTCTTGAGTTGTTGCATCCCATTCTATAGTATAGGTGTGAAAAATGTCAGAAAACACGATTTTTACCGATTTAGCCTTCAATTTGGAGAAAAACTAGGTCTTCATCAATATTTTGGAGTACATATTCAGATTCTACTGTAAATATCAGACCAGAATTGATTCTTACTGGAGGCACAACAGAATTTTTTTTAGGCTATTAATAGATGCTCAAAATGCCTGTAATCGGATTTTTTACCCCTTCGACCTTCAATATCTCAAAAACTAGAGCTAATTGGATATTTTAGTGCTCATATTTCGGTTCTAAAGCAAAAATCGTACCAGAATCGACAACATAAAAATATTAATTTTTTGTTGGTCTGTGGAATTTACGGTATTTCAGTGGAAGCCACATGAGTTTTCGACGGTTGGCTAGTGTTTCCTATGGTTATACTAATTAATTTTAACAATCGCTTGATTTAATTTTGTTAAAAATATGATATATAATTTATTGCCAATTGAATTTGACTTGAGATTTTAGTTCGCTTGAAGTTTACAAGGAAATTTCCTCATTTACTCATTCGATACACTCAATAAAGTAAATAAGTCGGAGCATTTTATTTTGAAAAGAAAAAAGTTTGAACATCAGCTTTAAATTAGATATTTGTACATTATTTATTATTTGTTAATATTTATTCAATAAAATCTCATAGTATTTACGAATTTAAGAAACGTATTCAATATTAAAGCTTGTGCTTGTCCAACCTCCCAAAAAAACCCTTTGTTTATTATAACATCTTATTTATTTCTTCAAAAAATAGGATTATAATATAATTTTTCAAATGGTTGCTTTGTATCAACAAAGAAATTGGCGTTTTCGTGAGGTGTACTTTTTTAATATGCTCAAAAAATTCAATATTTATCTGTTTATTTATTTTCAACCTCCGGGCTGGCTTAATAGGCAGTTGGTATTTTATGTTGATGCAATTCACGTGAAAGTAATGAATTTAATTACGTTTTTATTTGCATCGATAAAACACTATAATCAGTAGTCGAAAGAACGAAACGTTTCATAACGGAATTGAATAATCTACGGTAAATAAATATAATATTTTAATACTTGTGATCGGGTTTTCAACAGCCGCAAAACAACTTGGTATACATCCCACAGCTGTTTTTGTGTTTCCTTTATCTTATCTTTCGGAATGTCCTTTTTATGGAAGTGATCCACTCCTTCAGAATTTCTATACGAGATATTATAGATGGAGTTCAAATTGAACTTGTTCGATATTTACTTCATACGAGCCGCCGGAAAGTAAATCTACGTAAAAGTGAATGTCAACTTATGGATGATATTTGTAATGAAAGAATCTGTGCTTTTCGGTATTTAGGGGAGTACGTAATATAGCAAGCTTTGATTATTATTATATGACATTTTCTCCATTTGTGATAATTACCATATAAAGCAGTAAAATACAATGATACATACAGCAAAAAGAAACCGAAGAGGAATTTATAATTCAAGGAATTTATTTTAAATATGACAGCTCCTAAATAAAAGCTCTTTTTATAGATCTAATATTTGAAAGTAGTAGAGTTCTTCACAGACGTGCATACGTCTTCTTAAAGAGCACTTTAACCTCGTACCAAAGTGTCCGTTTTGTCTGTCAACAATCAACGAAGTATTACTATATATTTTCGGCAATTTAAAACAATTTCTAAAAAACTCAACTATTTTCCGACAATTCATAATTTTTGTTTCCATTTGACTCTTATGAGTTAAAGGTGGTTTTTGCAACCCTTAGATGTAACAAATAAAATATTTACATGTCATAACTCTTTATATTGTACCTTGACCGTCCCGTTTTTGGTAATTTCACTGAGTTTTATCTATTTCGCATTGGAAATTGCACTTTTATGAAAAAATAGCCTTAAAACTAAACTTTATTTTTTTTTAATTAAGAAAATGAGAGGTAGGACATTGTATTTCCGTTTTCTAAATAGCATAAATTGATAGAGCGGCCTCGAAAATAGTGGCCTATGGCTTTGGCGATTTTTTTGGGGCTGAAAATATGTAGTAATACGTCGTTAAACGTTGACAGACAAAATTGACACTTTGGTAGGAAATGTGTTAATAGGCCTTTTTTATCAATATTTGAAATTTAAAGAGCTCATAAAGATGTCTTTGTTTCGAATGTATGACAGGCAATATGCAAACAGACAAAGGACTACGTATATACTCAGGAAAAGTTCATTTGGAAACGGAAAAATGGAAAATTGCAAAACATTTACGCAACACGTAAGAATCCATCACAGTTGAATTATAAAAACTGAAATGGATCTGTTACGTACAGTTTTTGACTTTGTACAAGTTACGGAACCCAGATGTAATCACCGAGCGATGTATTTAAATTACTTGCCACGTCCGGCGGCTTTCATGACTCGGACGTTTTGACGTCGGACTCGAATGATCTTAAGCTTAATCTAATTTTTGATCGCATTTTGAAATTTTTCCTCGACTTTATTAGAAATTATTAGCCCGGAGTGAAACTGATTGCGAAAGATGGTTGCGGGTGCCGTGGGCGAAACACTTGTTACGCGTTTCTCCGAAATCGAGACTCGCCGGTACGGGCAAATCTTCAATTTCTGTTCGCGACAAGTGTACGCTTACAGTTATGTTTGTTTTCGACAGCTCGAATGCAGTTCTCGTAACTCCGGCATGTGCCCGAACTTATCCCCAGTCGGTTGCATCGCAGATGCACGTGTAGGTGCACTCATATATGGCCCCTAGTGCATTCGTTTGCATGAGGCAAAGCTTCCGTCTATCTGGGTCTCTTTGTCTGAGGTGTATACGACCATATAGTGGCGTGGTGTGAGGAAATCGATGCACCTTAGGAGACACCAAGTACCGCAGCTCGAGTCGCGAGGGAGGCAAGTTACCAACGTGGAAGGAATTGAATTATTAACCGGGCCAGAAGGTGCAGCCGCGGGACACGAAACGAATATCGACCCGAGGCTGGAGCGGAGAATTACGTCTTGAAGCGCGTTATTAGGTAGAGTCAAAACGTTAAATCGATTCTGTACACGGGTCATTTCTTCACAGTGAAATTTCACTCTCGATATTTTATACAAGGCAGGTGATAGATTCTACGGGCTTCTGACAACTAAGGATTTTAATTTTTACCATGCTAATACATACGATGATTTGTAAGACCGTAAGGTAACGCTTCTAACTATGAAGCACGAGCACCGGATAATTGAAATTCCGAATTTAAATCCAGTTTTAGTCAGATTCATGACTTGCCCAAGGTACCTTTTATTTTACTTTATTTTCTGCAATAGAAAGGTTATATTCGATTAGACGGAAGCTTCCAGAATATGTCAAGGCATGGAAAATAATCTAATTAATAATTCATAATTGGCTTGTAACCTGCAAAGCAATGGATGGTAATTTCATTGTCGTTTAAACATTTCAACATGGCTAAAATATTTTGAAGCGTCCCTCGGTGTATTGGAGTCTTATTTCAATGGACAAATACAAATTTCTGTTTAATTGCTAAGCCAATCCTTAACGTTATCATCTCGATTGGAAGAATCATATACATAAAAAAAAGTCTCGCAATAGTATCTCATCAAGTCTCGTGAATATGTCTCTCGAAAGTATTGCGAAACGGCAAGTGTAATACTTTAAGCTATACTTAATGCCTCATAGATCGAAGATTACCGATAGTATCCTCAAAGTATTGCACAAGTATTTCAAATATAAAATAAACTTAAGAATTAAAAACATTTCATAATTTAAATTTGTCCCCGCTTGGATTCCAACCTGTATGCAATCAACTGTTTCAACTATCTTCTAACTAGCTTCGAGAGTCGAAGGTCCTGGGTTCCAATCCGAGTGAGTACAAACACGCCTTTTTTTTAATTTATTTGCGATTAAATAAACATTATGAAATAATTATTTCAAATTTACATTATTAAACGTATTTAATTTATTTTTTTTATTTTATATTTGAAATACTTTTCCGATACTTTTGCGATGTTAGCGATAACTTTTTATCCTTGAGACGTTAAGTGTCATGCCATAGTACGAATGCCATAAATAACTCGATCATATTTCCCAATTAAATGACACTAAAATATACATTCATTTTAAATCGAAAATGAGTAGATACGTATTCTTCATGTGTATCAACATGACAGCAATATCAAATAGCACAAGCGCGTCGGGACGAGTATCTGTACTTAATTATTACATCGCCCCAACCAGTTATTGTTACGAAAGATCTTTCTTGTATTGCTTCATGTATTTTGTCCGAAAGAATCGAAGGTAAACACAAAAGTTTTTCTTCCCGAGGGCAAACTAATTGCGAACGCTTAAAAGTCCCTGTCAAAAAGCAATTTACTGTTTCGACACTTTTAAATTCAAGTTCTGATGCATGATCGTCTGAAAGTGAATGAGACAAATTGCATTATGAATTATTGCCAATAATAAAAAAAAACGGCGAAAAACGTAAATCTTGGAATATATTTATATGTAAATCGTTTATTATTATCTCTATGTAAATACGTTGACATAAATACTATGAAACTAATAAAAGCACTTATTGGCGTATATGTTGCAAACAGTAAATATATCATTTGTAATAGTATTTTATCTGGAACTAAAGATGGAAATTACAATTTCGTGAAATTTTCGTCTGTAGAGTTATGTGAAAATTTTGGTTCGGAAAATTGTTTGTCAATAATGGACAATATAATTCGAAGTTTTTGGATAATTTCTGAAAGTCCGGTCTTCAACTTTTCTAAACATCAGAAATAGTTCAAGAACTTGATTGCATAAAAATTGTGCCCCACAAACATTTGTAAAAACTCTGACTTCAGAAGTTCAAACGTTGTAAAAAAAGACAAAATTGCAATTTCCAACTTTGGTTCAGTATAAGATAAATACATTATAATTTCCTTGCAATAATCGATATTATTTCTAGTTCCAGATACTAGCACGATGAATATGATTATAATTATTTGCCTATGGAATTAGTACCTCATAATTTAGTTATTAAATAAATCAATGGTACATCTGTCAGTTTTGTTAATGTTAAAGATAAGGTATCACTGATCATACGAAGAATATGGACATTAGTGATAGCACAGTCTAATCAAATAACTTATATGGTGGTGAACAGTAGTCGAAGGGGATAGTTGGAGTATACATAATAAAGTAATGAGATTTATTAACTAAACAGTATTCTCTAAACTTGAATCATTAAAAACACTGCAAGGATAAATGGATATAAATAGCGAATATTTGGCTAGTTTAGTTCTTGGTTATGTTTACTATACTTTAATGGTTATATTTGCAAATATCTTGCAGTTAGAAACAACCGACTAAGTAAATCACCAATACACATATGACTAATTTCCAGTAAATATTTAACGATTCGTGCAGTTATCAGTCGATTTCATTGATTTTAGAGAGCATATGAATTCTTGCTTTAATGACATCTCTTGTGATACGAACAAATATTTATTAAACTGAAATCGTATTTTTGAACAGTCGCTATTAAAATCAAACTAAAGCCTAACCACCCTGCACAAAAGCATGATCATGGGGACGAATATGTCTTCATCCACGATTAGAATATTGGGTACTTAAATATTAATCCCATTTCACATTTTCTAATAAATAATTTGTTATTTCGACATTTATGTCTCTAAACGTTATAGTAAAAATAATATCCGAAATAATTTATCAAAAATTTTCGATAGCCCAACAATACTATTCATGTGCATTTAGTATCGATTAATTTCGAAAGCACGAGTTTGTGGTGTTTATGAAATGATGTTTCAATATACACGGAGGCTGAAGTAAACCTCTGCAAACCCTTCATGTGATGCGTGCTTACTGTGCGCGAAAATGATTGTTGTGTGAAAGGGAGAGTATATGGTTAACACAAAAGAATATTTGTACGCTGAGTGAATCAACGTTTATATTTTTGTATGCACATCGCAAATGCTATATTTTCGGTAAATAAATGTTGTATTTTTAGGAAACTGAATGCATTAATTCTTCGTTATATTTCAATTCAGAATATGCGATAAAAGACAATTAGCGCTGGTTTAGAGATTTTTAACAATAATTACGATAGAAAACATATAAACAGATCTAAAACATATCCAACGTAATTTCAGTGATTCTTGAAAAATTAAGTATTAGATAATGTTTGATCTTCGTTACGGCCGCGGCTAACTGAATCTCTAATTACGAATAAAAATTCAGATATCAAAACATTTATTCAGAACGATTTGGCGTTTAGCTTTCTCGCAAGTGGTGGAATTTCTTAGAGTTCTTTTTAATTGGATATGTATTAACATATGTAGCAACAAATGATCTGCCTGAAAATCCTAATCAGAACAACTTAATTAGGCTATCGGATGTCTTCACCGGTAGTAGGTATTTTTTTATTGAAATTGAAGAGTATGATGGAAATAAACTTTGGTATCACTTAGTATGTTTGTTATTTTTATATGAAAAAAAAATTACTTCGCAGTTATAAAGAAACTACTATAATGTCACTAATAATTAGTTGTTCTCATAAAATTTAAATTTTGTCTACACCCAGAAAAATTGTCTTGCATATTTTGCCATTTCAAATGAGACAGACTTGTAGAATCAGGAAAATTGCCATTTTTCTGATAAAAATGACTATAAGCTCTTGGAAATTAAAGATAATATACTAACTATTACCAGAAAAATTATCAATTCTATAAGTCTGCCCCAAAATTACTATTCGACATGGTAAAATTTTCAAGAAAATTTTTCGCCATTTAGGAATTCAAATTCCATAAAAATCCTATAAAATAAAATCACAATTATTATCTAGTAACTTCATTCGAATTGAATTTAAATTTCTGGTTTTCAATTCATCTAAACGTAAATTTTGATGGTGGTTTTTACACACTTACAATCACTTCGGTGTGTTTTTCTTAAATTCTGTTCACTCTACTCTCCGACAGTTGTATTTCGAGGTTTCTATTTTTATTTTCATTCTCGAGCGTTTATTCTCCTTCTCTGCATCGTACTGGAACATATATTTTCTCCGTTTTCTTTTTATATGCCTGTCGTACTTTCCGCTCTAAACTCGTTTATTCGGTGTAATTATCTTTTTTTGTGATATAATACATGTATATTTTGGTTTTTATTCCTTTCATTAGTTCTATCTCAAGAAATACAATTTGGTTTTATTGTAATGTCCCTTTTCAAATTACTTCTTGGATCAATACGCCTATCTCACTACTGCTTTTTCCTCTGTTAAGCATCATCTCTTTTCATTTTTCTTTATTTGTAATTTATTCGATTACTTAATTAGTCATAAGAAGTTGCTGAATTCCAAGAAATGTGCAACATACATTTTTAAACTAAATAAAAATTAAAATGATGAATTATAGAAAGAAACACTGAAAATAATAACTTCCAAAAACATAATTATGCACTAACAAAAGTATTTTCGAAAATTGTGCCATTTATAATGGTAATTTGGATATCTACTTTTATTATTTGAGCAATTATTTCCGGTAAATATCACTATATTGTTTTAAAATAAGAGAAGGAAACATTCCGAAAATGATAAACAATTATGATCACCAGGAATTACTAAACTGATAGAACGGTGTAATTGTTCAGGATCAGTAATATGATCGAGAGAACTATTCTATGCGGCTTCTACTTTCCGGAGTTGAGACGACCACTGACTATATATTTCACATGTTACTAAATGCAAGAGATTCAAATGCCGGGATTAACGTTTTGCAATTCGATGACGTTATAAAACACTCCTTCGACACTTCAATTAAAATTACTACAGTGATAATGCGATATCCCAGAATTCTAATACTACCATGTAATTCAATACCGATCATATCGTCTTTTTTGTTTAGTTTAGAGTGCAGGGGATACATATGCCCCGCCCACTAAAAATACGAGTGGAAAAGTTCCCTTAGATGTGTGCCACGAGCGCAATTTCCGCTTTTGTGTCATTATACCCGAATTATTTGTTTTGAAATTTTGTTCAAATATAGATATACACTTCATTGGTTAGTTATTGACAAGGTGCGAACCCGCATGGAAAAAATATTCGATGAAAATATATGCTAGAATATATGTGGCATATATTTCATATATTGCATTTTTCGCCGAAAATATATGACTTATATAGGTTGAATATATGTCAGATATAAGTTTAAAACTATATGTGCATTCATATATCTAACATATATGTCACATATTGCATTTTTCGCGGAAAATATATGTGCATTTATTTAGCATATATGTCGCATATATTTATTTTCCGTGTGGGAACAAACAAAAATGATATAATATTTAGGATATAATGTCGAAATTTATATAATAACACAATATATATATATATAAAACTTAAATGTCGCATTTGCTTACAATGTTTGTCTGTTACCTCTACATTTTTTGGCATATTTCATTACCTCCAAGAATGCAAATTAATACAAACAATTATCCTTATCAGATCAAATTTGATTGACATTTGACTTGCAATACCAACCGATGGTAATAGCGTTGTCAATTAACCATTTCAATATGGTAGATATCTTTTCAAGCGCCATCTGTTGAAATCTCATCGATTTCCGAAAAGTGCGCTTCTTAAAATCATTTATTAATAAAAATGTTGAAATGCAAATTTAAGGTGTTAATTGTAGGAAAAATATGAAAAACGTGCTTTTTATAAAACTACTTTAATAGATTTACTAGATTACTATCATTATATTAGAACTGATATAAAAACTTATATACGTTTGCTGAATGTATTGGAGAATGCGAATGTTTTTCTATATTATTGATTACAATAATTTTTTAAGAGTGCACCTTAAAAACCCGATAAATCATAAAACTGACATTCAAACACCAGACATTTCAAAAAACCGAGATTGAAAACCCAGACATTTAAAAAGACAGTCTTTCAAAATATGTGTGCATCTTGAAATGTCTGTTATTTTAAATGTCTGGATTTTTAATGTCTGTTTTTTGAAATCTCTGCACTGAAAGTAGTTAATGGCTGTGTTAGGCAGACGTATGCCTGAATTACCCAAAAATATGGCTAATTCCTGCATATGTCTGGTTAATTCAGACATACGTCTGACTATCACAGCCTTACATTACTTTAAGTGTGGTTTATGAATATTGGGTTTTTGAAGTGTCTGTTTTGTGATTTGTCAGGTTTTTAAAGCCAATAATAATTCATACAGAACATCCTACTATAAGGACAACCCTCCTTAGAACATCTTGAAGATGTTAAAATATCAGCTTTTATTGCCCTGTTAACCTTCTCGAGACTTCAAGATCTACTGAGGATATTAAGAGGACAATACAAGCGAATATTTTGATATGAATCAGAAATATACTATATTAGCTATATTTTTATATATTGTATAAAAATATTCCATTTTTCAATGAGAAATTTAAACCATTATACTACTATGTAAGATTTGTTACCAATTAGAAAATTGAATTGAAATTGACAAAAGTAAATAGGTGAATCTTTATATGAAAGCAAGTACATTGGCTATGGGAGAACCAACTCATAGAATCGTTTACGCAACTACGTACAGCAGGACCAATTATCAACATAACAACACAATGCATATAGTTTCAACAACCACTTAATTTCGGAATGGCAAGTGTTTTTCAGTAACTTTAGTCAAACTACAAAACACTTATTAATGTCTTTGTCAACTCAACCTTTTTATTACGCTCATGATCTGCAAGAATATGTTGTAGTAGCGCATCTATGGAGGAATTGTAGTGATTAAATTCGGCTAAGGAACCGAAAATTACTTCAAACTGTTTGCAAATTGGAAACACATCTTTCTAATTATTTTCATCCCAGAACATGAAGTATATATTTGGGATAATCTTTCGATGGTGCCTGCCAATCCCTACTGTACTAATGTGTATTATTTGCATGAAGTCTTCGGGAACCACAATAGCATGTCTTCTGGGCTACATAATATCATATTCTGTCGTGAAATGGGTATTTTAATTACATTCAAAATATTTGGGGTACACTTCAGAAACCCGACAAAACAGACATATCAAAAACCAGACATTCAATAAACAGACATTTCAAAAACCAGAAATTAAAAAAACAGACATTTCAAAAGTATACATATTCTGAAAATGTAATTAGTGACTTCTAAATGTAGTTTATAAATAACCCAGCGTTGACCTTCAAGTGACCTAGAAAATTAATTTTTTGACCCTTGGTCAAATATGTTTATTTTGAAATGAGCTTCCTTACCTTAAGTACGGTGACCGGAGAGCATTGTTTTATGCAATGAACGCACCAATCGTAGGTGTCTCTATTTTGAAACGTCGGGTTCCTTTAAATGTCTGGTTTTTTAATGACTGTATTTTGAAATGTCTGGTTTTTTAATGTCGGGTTTTTGAGGGTGCATCTCTTTCTAAACTATTTCAAAAACTATTATATATTTCAATAAACAGATATTCAAGAATCCGACGTATCGACACCTCCGACTGGTGCGTTCAAGACATGAAACAATTATCTCGGGTACGCCGTCTTTGAGGTCTCATTAGAAGGTTATTTCAAGGTAAAAAATGTTTGACCAAGAGATTAATTTTGTAGGTCATTTAAAGGTCAAATCAATTTTTAACCCGTCTGTTTTTTGAAATGCCTGTTTTTTAATGTCTGTTTTCTTAAATGTCTGGTTTTTGAATGTCTGTTTTTTATTTGTCGGGTTTTTGAGGTGCATCCAATACTTGATATATTTTGAAAAAAGCAATTAAAAAAAAAGGTTTACTTGCTTTTTATTGAGTATTCAAAATTAGTTTTGAACAAAGTGACGGATGATAATTCTATTACTGATTGTTTTTGTTTCGACTTCATCCCTTGTTTTCCTTTTACCACCTCTTCAAATTGGTCAGAATTACCCTTTTTATGCCTCACCGTTCCTCTTTTGTATTTGTCGTTCACTCGTCGATTTTTTTAAAATTCATTCCTCCTCCCACGATTTTCGTATTCCTTTTCCCTCCATCTGGCCCGGGAGCAATCGTGATTTTCCGTCCCAGTTCAACGTGCAATGTAAACGGAGAACCGCGGCATGAGAGCGGCCAGATGTGACTACATTCCGCTTTGTGTCCCGCGGCTTCGCGAAATTCCGCGGAAACGTACTGGTTCTACCTGCATCTCTCTCCCTTCATTTCCCTCTCGTATCTATTTCCCGCCTTCTTCTCCTCTCTGAATATATATGTCCGAATTTCTCTGTCTCTCTTGTCCACCATTGTCCCGTTTCGTGTCCTCGTATTGTGTCTGCTTCACTCGCAAGCTCTACGTTCCTCTCTGTTTGTGCATTCGTGTACATGCGTATGACATTTTCGGCATTGCAACGACGCACTTTGCTGTGCATATCACCGTCCACGAACGTACTGGATGTTATGTTCAAGTGCAACTTTCCATTGAGTGCTAAATGGAAGCGTGGCATGCACCCAGAGAAACAGAGATGGATTTACGAGAGGGACAGAGTAGCGATTGTTCGATGAAGGTCTGCGTGACGTGATTAAATGCAATTTTAACGGAGATTCAGACTTTAACGTTTGCTAGTTATTAATGTTATAATTATGTACAGGCGTTCAATATCATTTGGATGTATACATTTAGAAAAAAAAGTAGCTGAAATGACCATTTGTTTACTATGAATGATAGTGTGAAATGAGGACTAGGCATGGTAATAGTTAAAATAAATATTATGAAATAGTAAAGTTTAACTATTATTTCATGATTGAAAATGCTAATTATCATAATAGGCAAATAGACTCAACTATTTCGAAATAGTCATTTCAGAAAATTACTACCTTGATTCAGAGAAATTGTATAAGAAATTGTCATAAAAAATATGGATAGGAGTCAATATTTACTTTTTAAAAATATTTGTAAACTATATATATATCATAGCATATGAAAAGTCCACTTTTCTCCCTTCATTCTTTGTTTAAGACAAATAAGGAAACAAAGAGAAAAACAAAAGATCAATACTGCGCTAAGTTTGTGAATGTCACACTCTAGCCAGTTAAAAAATGTGTTTTGCCATGCCATTATACACACAAATTTCAATGTCGTGTAACTAGTCTACAGATACACGTGTATATACGACATGCATTATGTATTATCATGTCTTGACGTCCGACGGTCTTTCTTATGACCAAATGAAAATCCACTTCGTGCGGGAGTCTTTACTATGGATTTATAGTAAATACCAACTTTAGCGCTGAATAATAGTAAATATAAAGATTTACTACAAAACATAGTGTGAAATCAGGACTACACTTGATTTTAACTATATTTGTCATATTTATTTAAATAATTCTACATACATGTAGTTGAATTTTTTTAACTATGAGGGGATATTTGGGATAACAAAATTATAGTAAAATCGACTATGACAGTGTAAATTTAACTATTTTTCATAGCAGTATTAACTATATTTTTCCAACTGTGTGATATAGTCAATTTAACTATGGATTTTTTTCTCAGTGTATGGAAAAAATTAGTTTCGAATTCGTGAAAAAATATATTTGAGTGGTCAGTGCCACTACTACATCCCAATAAGATGTTAATTATAACGAAATCATCATATAATATAGAATTCGATTAGGTATACACTTTGTGAAAGTGAATTGATTGAAAATGGCTAATTACAAAATGGAGTCGATCACTCACTCAAATATAATAATTGTTTAATGAATGACACATAAGGAAGGCGAAAAAAATATTTAATTCAGTTTAGAAATTTTCTGCTTTACCTTTTTTCACGACTTGTTCCAATCAATACAAGGAACTTTTCATTGTTGTATCTTCTTACTTTCTAATCTAATTAAGCTATTGCAGTGATTTTTACATGGACTTACGTGTTGATTTTAAGATGGTTTAACCCTTTTTAAGAGCGGTACGGGCGCTTTTTGAACTTCAGCGCTTTATTGGATAATAAGCACAGCAACCAGAGTAGAAGTTTATTAGGGCCTTGACCAGGGCCTGAACAAATTTCTGCTCGGGAATGTGTGCCGTTGCAATACCGAATATTCTGGTTACGAAAAATAATCTGCAACAATGTTTTTTAGGTGCGAATATCTTCTGTTTCTGGTTCCAAAAGAGATACAGCTGGTATTTTCTAAAAAATAGCGACTTTTTAAAATGTTTTTTTCAAAATGTCAAAATTGCGACTAATAAATGGAGCTCAATGTGCTAATTTTGTATATTATTTCTTTTTTAGTCAACCGATAGAAGTTTCTAAATCGGCAATCGCTCCATAACTCCAATTATATGTTTTTGGGGTCGCTACAAATATGAGGGTCACATTTTCTAAATACAAAAGGGCGGATCCAATATGGCGGACGACATTTCTAAAATATTTAAGTTTTTTTTAAAATGGTCACTAAGGAACTCGCTGATTAAATCAATGATAAATAATTGAAATTGGTTGATTATTTGGTTTTCTTTGATTATTAAAAGCTAATTTCTAATATTCATGTTAGTTTTCCCTTGAGTTTCACATCAATCCATAGTTTTTACGATAATAAAATAATTTTTCAGATTTCGTGAGTACTTTGTAAAACAAATAATTATCTTAAATTTAAACATTCATATCTAAATGTACGGATTTCCGAGGTTGAAATTGATTACTAACCGCTTGCAAAAATATAATAATTGATTATGGAAACAGCCATATCTTATATTTTCGAGACCGCTCAAAGGGTTGTCGCAGAAAAAATGTAAAGAAAATAACACCCAGTAATTTTTGCAGTATTTATCGAATCTATTATATATATCAAACTTTTTCTACCGCGACAAAAACTATATGAAAAGAACTCCTAATATCCAAGAGATAAGATTCTGAATAAAAATAATGTTTTCCATATCGGCGTTTTCAAAATTGCTACTTATCGATTCATGAATTGTTATGTGTGATTGTTTTTCGCTGTTTCCAATCTCAGAATAAGAGAGGAGTTAACAGGCAACCATTACTGATCATCGTCAGAAGTAAATACATTTCAAATATCATCGATCCCGAAATTTTCTATTTTAACATAGTTTAACATAGGATCGTGATCATCGATTTCAGAAACCCCCTATATAAGTAACTTCTGTCTCATTCGTTACGAAACAATGATTTTCGCTTTAGACACCCGACACATTGGATCCGCCATCTTGCATTCGGTATTCTTAATATTAAGATCGCATTAAGCGATTCTAAAAAGATCGTTTAAAATATTCTAATCTTAGAAACAGGGGACAAGCATCGTAAAAATCGAAATACATAAATCGATTCGAATCGAGAATTTATTCCGTAAACAGCCTTTCTGAAACAACCGATTTCGAATCTTTTTTACATTACAGATCTCATTTCTCAGATATCGGAAACATTTTTCTGACAAATTTTGTAGTGTCCGTTTTCCGATCGAAAGATATAGAAAAAAAAGAAAAGAAAGTAAGGAAAAATCAATATTTTGTTCTCACTTTTTTGGGAAATAGAGGTTGGGTGACATTTTATTTAAATTTATTCAGCGGTATTCGATAGAGAGACTTTGAAAACTTATAATCATTTCCACAACCAACTATTACACTTTTTCGAATGCAGTAGTAATTAAAGTCAATCTGGAGAGTCATTTTGGACAATCAGGGAGAGAAAGAAGAAAAGATGAGCTATTGAAAATTTGTAAAGAAATGTAAGGAAATACAAATTCCGACAATTACACCCATATTAGGTCGTGAAATGTTGTTAAGAAGTGTCCAAATTACTATATAACATCTTCTTAGAAGAATTTAAAAAATTTTATATAAAACTATTTTTAAAAAGTCGTACAAATGTTTTTTTATTGTTATGCGACATATAATAGCTCAAAATAGTAAAACATGAATTATTATTTTCTATTAAATCCGATTTTCGAAAAAATTAAAAAAAGGCGTTTAGATACTTTTTATTTCCAAAATGTAACTGTATAACAAAGTACCAGAAAAGAGATATTTAGAGTATTGTTTTCATAATGTTTTATTTTCGTACACACTTTTGATATATAATATATTAAAAATTATTATGCAGAATTCCAAACTTTATAACATTATACGATTTATGGAACTGATGCACTTTTTGTTATAAAAAGTTTCCGAGTGTAGAGTTATATTTTTGTAATTGTCCTTTCAAATTTTTTTGTGCGTGGGACAGTGCAAACATTTCACGTGTAACTAGAGATGCGTAGAAGATACATCTTCATCATCAATGGATTCGATTGTAGAGTGAAGAAAAAGAACAAGTCCGGCTATAAGGAAGAAAATAGAAAGAGAAAGGAACAATACCAGGTGAGATGCGAACGCATTCCGAATTGTTGGCATCGAAGCGGACTTTTCCGATGCCGAAAGGATTAGGGATCGCCCCTCGTTTGTCGGATCCCGCTCTTCGGTTGCGCCATCTGTTTTCGGGTAAACAATCGCGATCCCAGTTCTATTCCCGTTTTCGCCCCGGGACAAAATTCAATTTAGCAGGATGAAGCGTAAACACGCCGGGAAAAAACTGCGCGGGAAAACATCCATCGCGGGAGAACGACCCGATCTGATGCGCGAAAAACGTCGGGTGCATTTTTAGACGAGGAATCTCGTTCTTTAGCCGCTCGAATGCGCTTATGAAAATTCATAAAATTTACGCCTTTTTGTTCTGATCCTCTCGTTACTCAAAATTTATGGAAAAATAAGTTAAATGTGTTCATTTCTCGACTTGTTTTTGTATGCTCTAATAAAATCTTGGTCATTCTTCAAAAATAATTTGTAAAGAAACATTCATTTATTACTGAAACGTTCAAGAGGATCCAAATAATACACAGTGAATGGAGACGATGTAACAAAACAAAATTCCAAGAAATGATTACACCAGGAAGATTGATTAGAATCGAAAAGGATCAAATGTTTATATCGAGAAAGGAAAGTTATGTAAAATCCATACGTTGTCAATTTTAATTTAGTTGTGATTACTTCCACTTAATATTTAGGGGATATAAAATATTTCATTTTCTCAAAACATGGTTATACATATTTCTGATTTCATGTTTCATATTACATACCAATTTTCTAATAATACAATATATTATTTTCAATAATAAGACATTTTGATTTTAAGTCGTTTGGATACCTTTTTTATCGGACAGGAACATTGAATAAAACTGTGAGGTAAACCAAACAGCAGTAATTTTACTAGATTTTTGTATTTTTATGAGATGATAATTGTTATGGATGCGAATGGAAAAATGTGTGGTTATTGTACTATGAATAGCCGAATTCTCATATGCCGGATTAATTTGCGTATATTTTAAACGACTAATTTACACCTCATCTTAGTATTTGAAACAAAATCATTATACTTTTCATTCAGTTAATAAATATTTGCAAAGATAATTTTGTCTCAAGTTGGAATAAACACATGATAGTAATTTCATTACTTGTTACTTTGTAAATTTGTTCTACATAATGCGGTCTATTTTTCTACGTTATTGGTTTTGACCTTGGGGTAAATTATCAATTTTATTTAATGGTCTAAATGACTTTTTGAAATGGAAACCCCAATTTTTAACACCGTTTCCGATTCGGAAAGAGCGAGAAATTTTACGTCCGCGATGGTAATTAATAATTTTCTATGTAATATATATTTTATATGTACTATATACTTTATATGTAATACATAATTTTCTATGTAATATATAATAACCTTCAGAAGGTCACATTAAAAAATCTTCCAGATAGCTGTTTTCTTTGAATATCCGAGAATTTGTGGGGGAAGAAATGGTAGCGTAGTCATGCGGTAGAACTATCTTGACGAGGGTGGTAAAGGTCACCTTGTGGTAAACTTTCAACGTCATTTAAAGATCGAAGTGATTTCTTTGCAATTTACTTGATAACTAAACAACCACATGGGTGTAGTACGATCTGTTTTCTTCGGGGTGCTGTATTTTGGCGAGCCACCAGGCAGGGTAACGTCGTCACCTTCTGAAGGTCACTCTAGAAAATTATTAACTATAATTTCACGCTCTTTCTGAATCCGGCATAAAAAATTGGTTTCCATTTAAAACAGTCATGTTGACCTCTAATAACCTTCAAAATTGACCTCAAAGTCAAAACCAATAACGCAGAAAGCTGGGGCGTATAGTCTTAAACAACTTTGTTTCAACGCTTTTTTTTTTGCATAATGATGACTTTTCGGAATATTTGAGTGGATCGATTAAAATGGTCCGCCCTTTATAAGAAAACAAAAAAATCAACACGCTTGACGTAAACTGAGATCCCAGTTGTGTCTGTTTGTTTTTTTACTTTTGTACTCAATTATTTATTTATATATTATAACAGAAAAGGCCGACAAATACCAAGACCACATGATACTTTATACCTTCCAAAAATCTGAAATATTATCAAATCGCCTATAATATTTTGTCTGATATCAAAATATTCGATAACTCATGAAACTTCACGAATTAAGTATGATGAAGAAAACAAATTTTAAATCCAGTATATGTCAAAATTTGAATACTTTTCAATTGCAAACAAATTATATATTTTACTTTAATCAACATTAATGACATAAAAATTAAACTTTTATCGTAATTTGTAATTTCAAAAATTATTTTCAATACGTTTAATTAAAAAAGTCTGCACACTCTACCATCAATGTAATGAATTTTCATTTCATTCAATTGTATATATGCACCCATAAAATCAATATTGATGCATTTGACATTAAATTCTCTCGCCGACATTCTGCAAAATTAACTGTCGACGGCAATCGTTTAATTCATTTAAAATAAAAAATATTTTCAATTATCCAGTTTACTCTATCTGTGGATAATCACTTGGAGGATATCGTGAGGCAGGGTCGATCTATGTGAATCGGCGCATCTCGCGTTAGGGCGAAAATAAGATCTGGGCAAAAACGTCAGAACGCTCCGGCGAAGATCGATGCGCTCGGTGTCAGCGTCATAATTGAATGAGTACCGTGTGCCTCTGTCGGCACTCGTCAATGCCCGCGAGCCTTTTCCCTCGGGGATCCCCCTTTTTGGATCTCTTTACCTGTGCCGCTTGTACCAGAGCCTTAAACCCTTCGATTAATTAACGGGAGAACGCCCCAGAAAAGCGAGCCGGTCGAAGATCGTGTCCACACTTCGCGGTTTCGATCTAGTTTTATTTTCTTTCGCTTCTTATAAGGATGATCTATATAGCATACAAAAACTACACATCAGATTTTCTCAAGAATTGAAACGGAAGAATATTCTTTTTTTTATGAATGCTGTACAAAAAAAGTGGCATTGGTGGATAAATATTTTTATCATAATTGTCATAATATGAAAATAGTATTTATTTTCTATTTTTGAGCGATGAACTGAAATTGTTAGAACAATTTTGTATTTTTTAATCAGATTTCTTTGGTGATTGTAAATAAATAATGTTCACTTCCAATATATCATATTTTGGTTCCACCTTAGTTAACTTCATTCACAACAATAAAGCGAAGGATTTTTTATTTCAAAAAGTGCAACAAGAAGTAGATGAAATAAAGTCTCTAAAAATCTGTAGAATAACAACAAACTTTGCACGCTATATGGCCTTACGCGATTTATTGATCTAAACATATATTCCGTTGTAAAAAATATCTAGTACTTCCCACACAGCCCATACTTCTTGAAGAGATCGTCCAGAGCTCAGTGCAAAAATATCACCAAAAAGACCTCTTGAAGAGGTCAGAATTATGATAGTCTATAAAATGAGCTCTTAATCCTTGGTGTCACGTTTTTCTTAAGTAAACATTATACTTTAAAACACGTATTATATCAAGTATTCAAGGTTGTTGATTACGAATTTGACGTCAATTTTCGAAAATTCAAAATGTCGGATCCAATATGGCATCGAAAAATTCAAAATCCATCGGATTGTTAGAAAAGTTGGTTTTTGCGGGTTTTCGTGGTCGCTGATTACAAGTATGAAGACAGATTTCGAAAATTCAAAAAGGCGAATCCAATATGGCGGATACAAAAACATTCGTAATCAGCAAAACGTCAAAACCTCCGAGAAACAAGTTTCATGGCAATCCGATAGATTTTTAATTTTGCGTTTGCCATATTGGATACCCCATTTTGATTTTTTTAAATCTGACTTCATATTCGTAATCACCAGCTCCGAAGCTATATACAAGACTAACTGGAACCTCTTTATTATTAAAATATTGCTACCAACAATCTTTTTCACAAAATCTATGTTTTTTTTTCAAATTCATGTGTTTATTATTATTTATTTATATGTCATCGTGAAACTTTAATATCAACTTTTAGTGTTTTAAGGGCTATCTACTTTATATAAGCATTTATTATTGACAAATGAACTGACTTGCAAGTGGCATTGGATAGTAGGAATTTATTTTATGTAAATAAGTTGAAAATTAAAAAACTTAAAAAAAAAAATTTGAATTCCATCCTGAATTCAGCATAATGTGATGCATATTCATTAATAGTATATCTGTGTTTTTGACGTTGCAGAAAACCAATTAAACTCGAATTCAAAATTGTATATGAATTATCACTGTTTTAGGTATAGTTAATTTATAAGAAATTGATCTAAGGTTTTCACTTTTAAACTATAAGTGGAATGCAATTTTTATATTTTCAACTACTCAGAACTACTACATATGCATTATGCGAACCAACCGAAGAGAAATCAATGATTATGAGAAGAAATTGCCAAACAATTTCAAAGCAATACTAATAAATAATGTTAAAAGATTATTTTACAATTTTTAGTTACCACAAAATTTATAACTTCATTTTGCATTACTTTTGAACGAAGTGAAATCGAAAGTCTGTAGAAAGTTGCACCAGGTGAATTATAATTATTTATCGTATTTTATCGTTGGTAATTTAAATTTCAGGTAATCGATAAAGTCTTTAGAAAGTAAGACATTTAAGGAAACAGAATAAGGTACACCGGCGCGAATGCAAATGTTGTCATTTCTTGGCTCTTTTGACATGCACCTGCACCGTGACCTACTATTCTCAGTTCACGATCTATTTTCAGCCCTGTTTTAAAGAACTTCCATTGCTGGAGCAATAGCGATTCCACTTTTTAAAAATTATCTCGTCCTTTCAGAATCTTAGATGAATGGCTCTACTTTGTGCTTCAGAATTATGCCGAAGCACTTTTCGTTTTGACCGACTTATCTCTTCCTGGAAATTGAAGCGTTACCTTTATACTTCGCTGATTCAAAGTTTTACATATGTTTGGAAGTACAAGACTTCAGGTAATTTGCAGAAACCACTTTTTTCGCGATGAATATTTTTTATCTGCATTTAATTTATTCCTTTAAAATTATTTTAAAATATTTCAAGAAAATGAAATTATAATAATTATAAAATTATGGTGATATTTTGGAGAAAATTCGATAGTGGAGAACACATGTACTAATTTAATTGGTAATAATTTCAGTATTTTTTATTTTTAGATTATAAATGTTACTATTTATTAGTTATTACTTATTGCATACTATGCGAATTGAAAAACTCTTTATCCGAATAAGGGAGATATTCTAAATTTTAGATCAAACCTTGGGGGAAATTTATGTTGGCGTTTAATAAGATGGTTTTCAAACGGTTATCATATATTGTAGTTATAACTTAACACAAGACATTTTTTCAATGTAGCGGTAAAAGCAAAAAAAAAGAATTGAGAATCGACCGAACGTTAACAGAAATGAATAAAATGAAATATTTTTACATATTTAACTGTCCTCCATGGTTAAAAAATAGTGATTTTAGCTAAAAATTTGTCTGTCACTGGAGTGACTTCAGAAGCTTGTGTTGATAAAAAATGTATCAACGCATAAATGAGAAATACGAAAAAAAATTGATTTATAGAAAGAAAAATGTCAGAGCCTAATATTGTTTAAAATAGATTTTCTAAAGGAGATCGGAGATTATAAATTATGGCGAAAATAAATTGTTGTTACAAATACGTAAGAAGGGAATCGGTTTGGTGAGATTGTGATTTTGATTTAAGCTGAACTTGGTTTCTGTTTATGATACCTAAACATAAGATTATATAATTTCTAAACGCATATTATATGACAGCTAAGCGTGAAGGTGGGTTCGTTCTTAAACAATCAATATATTATTATTCGAGCACATTATGTTTTCTTTACTTCCACACCACAATTTTCCACAAAATTAATATGTTATTTTGCACTGTAATTGTGGAGTATGTTCATTCCATGATATTTGGCAGATCTGTTTATTTGCCTGATCGAAATCTTATTAGAAAATGTATATGCGGAGAAATATTGTAACGCAATCAGCTAATTCAAAAAAATTTGTTGAAAATTCCAATGCACGTTTGTTTGATACATCTAGTTTTTTATTGTGCAGGTCTTGACAAGAAAACGCATCTGTCGTAAGCATCAGAGACTGATTTGAGCATGATAAGTAATTTTCTTTATAATTTCCGAGAGAAATTTAAGTTAGACCTTTTTAATACCCCTTAGTTTACAGATTAGCTTAAATTGTATCCAAGTCTAGGCGCTGTTCATTCGGATGTATTCCAAACTTCCTGCACAATATGATACTCAAGATTCACTGTGATTGCTTATTGGAAGCAATTAGTTTAATGGAAGAAATCGTGCAGGAGGATTTAAGTAAAACTGAAATCCTTAATACACCAGCTTGTCATCAGCGTAGCTTTTACTTTTTTGGGAAAAAAATGTTTTGTCGGGATTTTCTGTTTTTTTAATGAGTTTTGAAGGTAAATAAAAAAATAAAAAAAGTTTTGAAGCTGTACGGCGCTAATCAAGATACTCATTATGCAAGCGTTCGAAAAGTCGCAGAATAAAAATGCAGCGTTCTACTTGCCGTGGGGCAATCTGTGACTTGCACTCCACATATTTCAGCATTTATTGTACATATTTAGATTAATATAATTAATTTTTAACTTTATTACTTGAATAATAATATTTATAATTACTTTTGTAATTAAAAACATTTGATAATAATATGCAGAAATAATTTTTATATCACTAGGGTTTATATAATAAGAGGTGCTCTTTTAGCAGATCACACTTCACAGTTATAAATATGTATATGTCATTTTAACAGGTTAATGATGGAGATTTTCTTATAGTACGCCTTCTAAAACATACTCTGTCAAATTTCTATTTAAAAATTGAAAATTGAAGTTGCGTGCTCTTGAAAACTTCTTTCGGCTTATGAATGTAGAGTGTTCATTCTTGAATTAAATCTTGATAAAAAAAATTTGGTAAAAAGTATGTAAAATCTTTAACAATATTTTTCATATAAAATTTAATGGTCAACTTTGTTGTTTTGTCACATTAGTTAAATTGTACGAACGGAATTATAAATGAATTTCATTAAAATAAATCACTAAACACGAAATCTTCTTTTTTGTCTGTTCAAAATTCTTCTCATTTAAGATACAACAAACGACATTTATGTCTGCTGCTGTCTTGAAATGTGCATGTCTCCTACATGTCTTTATCTAAGCAATTTACATTTAAACTTGCCAACCCTCTTGTAATATCCTATTTCGACTAATGTGCGGCGGTCAACTCTCTTTATTGTTGAACTTTGATTACTCACTGCAGTTTGTAAGATTGATTTTTAAGGTGCACATATTTCTAAACATAGTAGGGAGTTACGTTAATTAACTGTAAGTAACCGCAGAAACTATGTGCTTGGCTCAATAACTCACCAAAGGAAATAGCTCACTTCAACCTAATTATCTGTATGCTAGATCAATCTAAGGTAGATATCTAACCCAAAGAGCGCTTCGAATTAAAAATAATACACTACGAGCTTGGAGTTAAAATTTATGCAAATTCTTTTGTTGTTACGGCGTCTGCGTTATGGAATTCCCTTACCATTACTTTAAAGAATTTTAAACCATATTGTAAGTTAAAACTAAGGTATTCTGCGTTCAAGAATTACATTTATAATTTAGTTTTCGGTACTAATACTTCGATTGGTAATTAACCTGTCTTTTTAACTTCGTTTTCAATTGTGTTGCAGTAGTTTTATTGACAATTATATTTCTAATTATCCTTAAATGGTTGACTTAAGAGGTTAATATGCCTCGTATTAAAATAAACAATTTTATCATACACTGACAAAAATTTTTTCGTAATTTCAAGTAAATATTTACTTGAATAGTCGCAACAAAATATATACTTAAAATAAGGAAATATTTTCTTAATTTAAATAAATATTTACTAGCTGGATAATATCAAATTATTATTTTGTTGAATTAACTAAACTATTTTTCTATTATAAGTAAATATTTTGTAGCGACTATTCAAGTAAATATTTACTTGAAATTAGAACATTTTTTTCCAGTGTAATTCCGAAAAACATTCTCGAAAAAATGGCCTACATTTCGCTTGTTGTGTTCTATCGAGGAATAAATCATTACATTCCGCCCGTACTAAACTTGGAATTAAATGCTCTAAGGAATTCGAAAAATGTGCGAAATTGATAAAAAAACACTGCAAAGAAAAAAGCGCGATGCGTCAGATTAAGCATTAAGTAAGCAGTTAAAAAGCGTGATGCATGCGTTGCGCGCGTGCGTTGCGGTTTCTTTCTTCCGTCTGGCAGATCGACCTTCGACCCTCTAAACTGCTAGTTCTCTCCTTGCCCTCCCTTTCTTTCGCCTGTTTTCGTTGGTTATAGGCCACGAGTAAAGGGCACAAGGGACCAAGAGCCAAAATGGGAGGAAAAAAAAATTTGGAAACGCCGCGCTGAGGGCTGTACGATGCGCCACGTCGTAAACATATTTTTATTAAATAATTAGATATTAGGGCTCACCTTAATGGGTGGTTATCCCTCGCGTGCCCTCCATTCCGGGCATACCGGCTCGACGTACGTGAGATTCCCACACTTGGTGTCTCTTTTAAGTTACGCGAATCTCGTCTACCCTCGCAACCATGATCTATACTGTTCGCAATCTTTTTTCTAAATTTTTCAAAGGACCTTTGTACCGTTTAAAAGATCTTCTGTGAAGCGATTATTTTTTAACCACCCTCTTCCCCTCATTCTTTATATCTTTAAAAACTTTGGAAAGGGCGGAAAATCATATATTTTGTCCTGCAGGGCATTTGTGGCGTGTTGACATGCATTTATATGTTTCTTTTGCGTTTTGAGGCTCCGTAATGAAATTTATCAGACTGACGGAATTATTTCTTTCGAAAGTGATATTTTTTTAGGCATAATTTATGTATATCAGCCCATGGTGCACTGTGCTGTATAAAGTTTTCTACATTTGTTCAAATCTATATAAAGCACAGAAAATGAATAAAATAATGAAAAAAAAGTTATCATAAAAATTTACGTTCAGTTTTAACATTCTCATATCGAGAACGCCAAAGTGCTCAAGTCGTACAAGGAGTATCTGCAGTGATGCTGAACATATTTTTATTCTATACCGTCATGTTGATCCTGGATATATTTATTTTTCCTCCGGATATTCTGCTTTGCCTCTTCAAGTAGGGAAATGCTATTTTGCTCATGAGCATTTTACGCCTGCAAATGTAAAAACAGTACTTTTTTCTACCAAGGTCTGAAACTAAGAGTTTTGCGCTTCGGTTGGTGACTATACGTCCGAGGGATGGAGATGCCAGATCGAGGAATCACCACACAAGACGTAAATTGTACATCCGTGGTACGCACAACATTTTTCGATTCCGTAGGTGTGAACAATTTTCAAATGATGACATTGTAGCAAAATCTAATACATGGATCGTAAAATGACTATTTTATGCCCACAAAACGAAGCGTAAAATACGTTTCACCCGGAAAATACTTTTCTGCTTGGTAAATGACGTCACCGGATGGGTAAAATGGCCATTTACGCCTGCTGATTCGAAATATATAGTTCGCGCCACGGGCGGTAAAAATCTATTTCACACCCTTAGTCCGAAAAGTAACATTATGTCTACAGCATTAAAAGGCAATGTTTGAATGTCAGGAATAGATTTGCACTCTCCTGAACCTCGGGCCGGCTACGCAGTCTTTAGCGTACTGCAATCGAGGCGCAAAACTCCGTTTTACTCCCTTGATACATAAATAACGATTTTGTGGCACGATTTTGGCATTTGTTTTCGGTAAATATGTTGTAAGCATAATAAATAATGTTCAACAATATCATAGTTTGTGCCTCAGAGCAAAATTGCATCATTGTATTTTGTCAATATACAATGACAAAAAATGTAATTTTTCGCCCTTGTCAAGGAAATTAGGATTACCTCTTTTTGAGAATTTTCTTTAATACTTATAATAATTATTTTCTAATTAACTTTACTAATATTTATAGGACCTAACAATAATAGTGTTCAGTTCACGAAACAGACAAAAAATACTACATTTACACGCGAATGGGAAATAAATGTCAGTCGCGGAAGCAGAGAAAAGATGAAACGAACAAAAATAACATAAAAACATTATTCTCAGGAATTTGGATAATATTGCAAATTGGATTATTGCCTAAAATGATTCTTGAATTTTTGTTTTGAGAAAGAAACACACTAGGACTATTCTCCTTGCAAAGTTAGTGTGGCCACTGGCGATCAATCATGGTAAATTACAGCATTCCATAAATTCGTCAGTACACGTGTTACGTATAATCGATATAATATTTAATGATCTTCGGGATCCTGGGAGTAAACTCGAAACTTATCAACGGGTCAATAGCTCGAGGGACCGTCAATACTGCAATGTTTGTGTAGCAATTATTTTTAAGTATTAGGTGTCAATATACTAGGAGACCGGAAAGCAACGCCAACGGCTATTGACGAGTTCTGGGTTATCGAATTTAGACGTTGGATCCTTAATTTTAGTTAAAATACTAGTCGATATTCGTTAGTTCTTTACTTATGGATACTTTTCAAGGTCGTAAAACGAGTAATGCTCCATAACAAGAATAGTAATGGATGTAGGAACTGTGTTTTTCGCATTAATAACTTTATTTACATTTCTGAACGGAGACGAACATAAAATCACTGAATAGCTAAATAAACGACTCGTTTAACTGTTGCATAAAAATTAAATTTTCATCGTAAGATGCTTCCTCTTTAAAAATATACATTTTAAGTAATATTTTAGTAGTTGTAAAGAATTAAGCTGTATGATTTAATAAATATCTTGTCAGTCTTCAGGAAGATTGTTCCTACTCTTCAAGATCGTTTAAGTGAGTTTTATTTTTTCAAATATGAAAAAATATATTTCTACGAAAAGTTTATTTAAAATGTATTTTTGAATAATTTCGTTATATAAAAGAGAATGTCCACGAAATAAAGAGCTAAAAATACCAAATGATATGTAACCTTTGCAAAGTATAAATAATTAACCAGATATTCGTCGATATGTGGATTATAAAATAATAATACACATTTTTTTATAAAATGGTGGTTTCAATAATGTTTTAATTTCGGTTCTGTTTAACAACGTTAAAATATACTCAACTATGTCCTAAGTAGTGTGAGTTTTAACAGATTCGTCTAAAAGAATCCTTATTTTAACGTTTAATTAATACATTATTTTGTTAGCAAATACTAAACAGTAAAATATATTTCTAACAAATGTTAAGCAGTGTAACTTTTTTACTAAATTCCCACCCGCATATCTTATAACTTAATCACAAAAATATTGGTCATTAATTTTTAATATCTCCATAGGTTATTTAAATATGAACTAATCGAATCAATTACAAATTATTCTTAAATAAAGTAAACAGTCTAATGGAAGTTTGTTTGGATTTATTATGATTTTAAATAATATTTTACTGGTACGCAAATGCGAGTAATTTGAATAAGGAAATCACGTGAAAATACCATGTATGCATAGAATTACTATACTCTGTTCCATTCGACCCGTAGATATGCTAATATAATAATAGATAATTTCAGGGAAATGTCTATCGGACATTCAAGAACAGAGTAATAACCTAGTAATCGATGCGCCATAAAGATTAACCAAAATGATGTGTTAATAACCCTCTAATTTCGACACTTTATTAAGTTATAATTAGTATTTATTCCGTGCTTTTTTTGTTTTCAAAAAAATGTAAAATTATTATTCTGAAATTTACACAAAATTGTTTGAAAGAAATACTGTAGCTTCTTTGTTTTCTTACAATTAGAGCTCATGATAATTAATCCGTTAATAGGAATCCGTTATAAGTATAAAATAATATTTATACGTCTTTATTGACCAATAATATAATGACGAAAACAATTTCAATTAGTTACTTTATAATCAAACATCTGTCATTCAGATGGGACGAGATAGATAGTGCTACTTTACCTCGCTATAAAATTGATCTTTTAATAATATTAAATTTCTGATATGTGGAGATAGATCATTACACTACAAAAACGGGTGCCTTATTTTGAGACACTTCGTCTTCACTTTTAAAACATTTTTGGGCGTATCATAAAATTACGTTATAAATGTCTTCTTTTGAGACACTAGAAGTGTCTTCAATCGCAATCTAAATGTACTGCTCGATAGTTAATATAACTGCAGTTTGCAACAGTTGGAATCACATCAACCAAACAACCGCAAATCAACAGAATAGGTTATGTAGCTTTTATCAAGACGTCTACAATGTGTCTTCGATTTGCAAGTGTCTCAACACATAAATGTCTTGAATTAGCTAAAACCACTTAAACATAGACACTTTTACCGTCTTTGTTAAATGCCTCAGGCTATAGGACACAAAAATGTCTTATTTATGATCGATGTCTCAAATTTTAAGACACTTTGCAACGAAGACACATATATTAAGAAGTTTATTCCGAAAATACGTGTTTGAAGTGTCTAATGTCTTCAAAAAAGACTTTGCAGTGTATAAGAAGGATCAAATTACAAATGTGCGCAGAAGTGTTTCGGAACACTCCCTCAAAGGAAAACCTGAACGGAAAACCTCCCTCCTTCTCATCTGTATTGGTTGGAAGAGTGAAATGGATGTCACAAAATATACACTACAGAATTTCTATTATAATTAAAATCTTTACACGACGGTTGGTGCTTCCAGTTAGACAAATATTAGACTTAAGAGGATGAATGGGTAGGTAATTATTACCTGTCCGATTTCCTAAGCTAATCATTTACAAATTCAATAAATTTATCGAGCGATCAAAATTTGTGTTGTCGACATTAGTTTTTTTTATTAATATTACTAACCCTATTGTATGCATTGCTGCTGGATCCTAAGTGAAACCCATTGTTCCTTGTCTGTGTAGTGTTTATCCCCCATCAGGTGCTCCAAATGTGATGCGGCCACAATCAGACATCATCATGACCAGATCGTGAGATATGCCTTAAGTTGTCCTCGGATCATGGTCAGTCGCATTCGATAAAAGGTATTTTGTCAATGTCGGATCATGCCCTGATCAATATTCAGGTAGCTTGATAAAATTTCCACTCTGGATTCGTATCCTCTTCGAAAGCTCGAAATTATGCGGTGGAGACGAAAGAAAAGACTCTAGAAAGAAACGAAGGGAATAGGCAAGATGCCCGGTACCTCTGCGAATCTCCTCCCACGAAAGCAACAGTTCTCGGAGAGAATAAAGGATCGAAGTTCAGGAGGATCTCTCTACGGAGTCGCGCGGTAACAGCGGGAATCCCCGAAATTGTATCGCGCGGCAGCGAAGACACAACGGTCTGTGGAAACCTCGGCTATTCTGCTCTTGAAGAACTCCTAAAAGGGCGCCTACCTGCCAGAACCAATGATTACCGAAACGCTTCTCTCTTCCCACACAAACCTCCGTAGGCATGGGGGAGTCGGCGGGTTCCTGACTAAAAAGCGCTAACGGAGGTCCGCGGACTTTTTAAGTGTATCCTCGCGCCACTTACCAACGTCCACTGTAATTTGCCATTAGACGCGAGCGGGGGAGTTTCGCGTAATTGCCACGGGACGCGCTTGGCATTGCGCGAGACCAATCCTATCCAGGCCGACCAAAACGAAACTTTGTGAACCGATCCTTTACGAAATCATGGGGGAACACGCGTATTTCGGTATGCCGCCGAATCTCAGCAATTCGTTAAGCGCCGCGAGGTGTACCCAGACCCGCGGAATGCTTCACTTCGACCCCACGTAACAATAAGTTCATGAGAACGACTGGTCAAGGCGGATTTCTGCGGTCAAGAACTCCGTGCAGAGTGTCGATGGAGATTTTTTTGCGGAAAACCGATCGCCGATATCCCGAGGGGGGACCCTGTGCCAAAACGTGAAATTCCCAAACTGCTAATATCGATTGCTATTAATTTTGCTCGGCTTTCGTGTTTTCGAAGCTACAAGTGGGACGTTGCTCCAAGCGCAAAGATTCTGAAGTCGTAAATGGATAATTATTGTATCAGTCATCGACTCGCTGCAGATGGACTATTATGAGAATGCTTCGTGAAACGTGTGAACACATTTGAAAATGAAAACATGAATGCGGATATGAAAAACTGTATGAGAATTCTGGACAATTCTTAAGGATTAATAAATAAACCCTTATGGGTAGAGGCTTTACTCCTAATTGTACATTTTATCAGGATATGAAGATTAGGGTTTTGCTTCGTGATATCCTCTTATCCAGTTATGAGAAGTCAAAATTATTTTTAGTACTTGTTGAATAAGAACTGGCTAGTTTATAAACATCGGTGCCATCCCATGTAGAAAATCTAACGCTAGTCTGGTCGGAATCTGGCCAGCCTTCCCTATGACCAGGAAATCACAGGACTTGTAACGCTCTGCCCACAGGATTCTGACCCGGATACTCCTACTAGATTCCGATCAGAATTTTCTTCTCCGACCAGGTTCCGATCGGATTCCTGCTTTGTTCGACCACGCATTTACTACAAAATTTGATGAACCTAACCTAAATATACCCTCGGTAAATTCAGTCAGAATCTTGTCAGATTCTGATTAGAATCCCTAAGTAGGGTAAATGTGGCCAGATTCTAGTTAGAATTATGGAAAATCTGAGGGAATTTCCACACGGGATGTTCTAAATTGAAATATATAAATTGTATTACCATATGGAAACAATCTCTCACAGATGAATATAACAATCGTCTAAATTATTTGTATAATTCTATTGACTTAAAAGTTTCAAATATAAAGGGAAAGTTATTTGTAGCTGCTAACTTTTAGACAGTGTATAATACTATTGGAGTAAATTGTCCTTGTCAACGTCAAGGGATCGAAAAAACGTATACAAACGTTTCATTTTGTCGTAGAATAGGCGTCTGGAATAATAGTTACATCGACGTACATACAGTTCTGCAAGATGTTCATCGACGGAATTCGCAACACTTTTAATACGCTGGATAAACGCTTTCCAGTCAGTCGTTTAGAAATTGACTACCCAACAAATTTTCAGAACGTTTTGATATGAATTCTTAATGGTTATGTTTTTATAGGATATGTTTGTTTTGGATAAAAATGTAATTATGTGTGTTTTCGTTAAACTAATGTCCACAAAAAGTTTATTAAACATTTTCTGTCAAATTTTAAAATTTCAAGACAGAATGGAAAGAAAATTTAGCTAACCCCAACGGACCAATGGAGAAATCCAGAGGATGTGTCTGCTACCTATCTCGAAATTTCCGAGACCCAAGGAAGTCGAAAGAAAAAGGAAATTTATTAAAATGAAACGATGTCATGCAGGCATAATTTAAAGGAAACTTCAACATCACCCTTCTGCGGATGGAACGCAAAACGCAGGGAAGGAACACATATGTTTCACTCCAATTCTTAAATATTTTCCAAAAAAACGCTTTAAAAAATTAACTAAAATGACGCCTGAATAACGTC
Source organism: Trichopria drosophilae (assembly GCA_030407085.1). NCBI lineage: Eukaryota > Metazoa > Arthropoda > Insecta > Hymenoptera > Diapriidae > Trichopria > Trichopria drosophilae. The sequence continues at coordinate 42,567,123 of CM059584.1, forward strand.
AAAATTCCACGTGTTTTCTTTGTCTTTTATAAACGGCTTTTTATCTTAACCATTAAGAAGTTTTATCACTATGTTTTGAAAATGCGTAAGGTGGTTCATTGTATATGACTGACTACAAAACAATTAGCCAGCGTATTAAAAATGTGCTTAAAAATGCAAATCCCGCCGAACCGGTGAACATCTACTCGATCTTGCAATGAAATGGATATAGGTCATTGTAAAAGTTATTTGAAACAACATTTTGACGACATCGTGAAAGGCTCTAAAACGTTTTTCGGCCGTTAGACGTTCACCGGGGTGTAATTATAAAATACTCTTACAGATGTACATTTCACTCCTTCAGAGTAGAACTTTTTACTCCATTGGCTAATTTGGATCCTTCTACTGAAGCAGTTATATGTTCCTTCGAAAATTAAGTAACGAGTTACCCCAAGGGGGACTAATTTTCCATTCTAGGTATTTAAATAGTACACTAAAAATCGATGCAAAAGAATACATTAATATAATAACGTTGTAAAAATCACGTAGTTTTTGACATCGATTTTAGGACATCCATTGAACTTTAAAAGTTTAATGTCGTGACACGAAATGTTACAATAACAAAGATTTTCGTGTACTATAAATTTCATTTTGATTTTAAATGGATCACACCTGCAAATATTGTAATTTTCAAAAAATCCTTCAGATTATTGGAGAAAATAAAAAAAATACTTATTACTATTCACTTAAATTACTGATAATCCTCTTCAAAAGTTTAACAACAAAATAAACTTACATTACTTGTTTATATTATAGCATTTCACTAAAGTATTAGAACTTTTTCCCACCGAATCAAACTTCATCAGTATCGATATGGTTACAGGTAAGCAACCCTTGATGTATTGAAAGACTAGTAAATGTTATCGCTTCATGTACTGGAATTAAATTAAGGGATCTCAATATCTCGTGAATTACGTGCATGGGCATGTGCTAAGCGAAGCGGTCAAATTTCTATTTATGTAAACGTGTTGTAAGCTGATCTTGTGTGTACTTAGGACGGAGATGCAATCTTTAAAAGTGCCGACGTAAAAATTGAAGTAACTGAATTGTAATTTGGCTGAAAATTTTGAAGTCACCGTAATTTCGTATTTTTGTTAATCATTCTAATTGTAATTCTTACAATAAGTCCACCTGTTTTTGCATTGTTTTATTATTTGTAATTAAAATTGTAAAATCGTGTATTTGTTGTGTCAGTTACATGAAAATAAAAATATAAAAAAAAAGAATAACATTAATCGCATATATTTAGTTTTCGATAGAAAACACGCATGATGGAAACAAACATGTATTCATATAGCCAGGATTTGTACGATTATCGCGACAGAATTTTGATTTTGACGGACTGTTTGTATATTTTCTTTTAAAGTTGACTATTAATGGATTCTGTGTCCCTCTAGCGACAATCAGGGTTACTAATGCCTATTGTATGAAAGACATAACGAGTAAACGATTTTACACTTTTAATTATTAATTAAAGCGTCGAGAAATTATACTAGATGCTTCTGCATCAAGCTTTTATGATTATTTGTAAACTGGGGAAAGAGTATGGGTTAAACGAGCATAGTTATTACAATCAATAATATAGTAAATATTCTTGCATTATAATTATCGCTATTATACTTCTGTGCATCATACATGTAATAAGTCTTTTTCGAGTATGCCTGAAAAGAAAAGTCATGAATTGCAATTTTAGTATTCCTGGTTTGACGGCAATTTCAGAAAATTAAATATAAAAGGTATTTGATTCTACACTGAGAAAAAAGGAAAATCAATATCGTAATATGTGACGTTTACTTTGTCTTCATATTTATTTTTGGGATTATTTTTGTATATATATTCGTTTATAGTTTATAGAATGCCTCACACCAATTACAGTGGAAACTTATTATACTTATATAGAAATTATCCATAAATTGTGTAAAAAACTTCAACTAAACTCACAATCTTTCTATCTGGGGTTAATGGTTAAAAGCCGCATGGGTGATGCTCCATATTTCGAGTTTGCAATTAGAACCGAAACACCCTCTAAGTATGAAATTATAAGCGCCGACGCAGAACATTTAGCCTCCATTATTTCAACTTTATTATTTCCGGGATAAAAAAGTTAAGCGGTCTAGAATCGCAAAAGCAGAAGTCTAATAGCGAAAATTGCTCTAAACTGTCCTGAGATTCGATTCTTTATATCAATTATTGTATAAGTTATAGCTGATTTCAACCTTTTGATTCCCGATCCGTCGAAATATCCTCCCGAATCAAATCTCTCTTTTGATCCTTCGTTCACCACACATTCTTACCTTTTCAAAGGTATTGCACATTCGTGGTTACGTATACGTATATTTCTTTGGAGGATTTCTAGCTGGCGAAGTAGGCGCCAGGGCGTTCTGGCGGGGTCAAGTAACCTTTTCATTAGTTAACCCCAAGAAGGCCGCATTGTATCGCGGCCTATAAAGCCCTAAACATTGACGCAAGCAATGATCCCCCTACACACTACTCCCAAACTACAAAGTGTATAATTATTAGCGTGCCGAGAAGGAGATATGAGCCTTGTAATTTGCTGGCGCCAAGGATGGACCTAGACTTTGGAGACATGTACGTGGTAATTATCACCGACGGAAAGTGAACGGATGGCCGAGAGATTATCCTGAATCCCCGTCTTTTTCCGTTTCTACTAATCCCCTTGGTCAATGCAAACTTTTTTTCTGCATTTAGCGTAAGGTAACTTTGCTATGATGCTGGGAAATAAGCCGGATAGCACTTTAGTTAAACAGACATTAAGGAAATTTAATTAAAGGTGTGCTACAAATGAAAGAGACAATCAAACCTTAAAATTCTGATAGTTACGTAACGAGATTTAATGGTAGTTTTTGTAACCTTTGATCGTGTGTTTTTAAGTGGGGATAGTCGTCAGTTTATGACTTGGTTCTACTGATTTTATTTGGAACTCTGGATACTGTAGAAATATTCGGCTAGGTCACGTTTATGTCATTATGTTGTTAAGATCCGTTGGAATGATCAATAAACTGAATGCTTTTTCGAATACCTTTTCAGCGTATATTTAATATATACTCAAAATAAATAAGAAAAAAAATTGTGTAATTGCGGAATTTAAAAAAGTCATGTAGGACAAGACTGTATAAAAACAATATGAATTAATTGCATTCAACTATTGTATAAAATGTTTATAATAATTGTAAATGTTTTGTACACAAATTGACAATTTAAAATTACTGCCTGTTTTCTATTAAATATATTTCTTATTCCATTCTTTGTTGTAATGTAAATAAATTTAAAATTTATATTGTCTCACAAAAGTATTGTAATTGAAAAAAACTGGATCATTTAACAATAAATGGTAGCTTTGGTTAGCTGCTAACAATAATACTGTTGCCATTGCTATTAACGATATTTAAATAAGTTTATTAAAGTCTTATTAATAGGACTTTTTATTACAACAATTAAATTAACTTATGAGTCTTAGTAGGCCCACTTTTGTATGATTAATTTTTTTCTACTCATAACCTTAAATTATAATTAGTATAAGACATAGTAAATTTGAACAGTACTACTATTATAAAAAAATTATATTTGGAATTTAATAGTAACTGTCGATTGTCACTTATAGGAATTAGATTCTGACGAACTTTTACTTTTTTCCTGAAAATTAAATTTAAAAAAACACTTCATAAAATTTGCACATGAAATTTCAGAATTCTTTCGAAATATTTTAAAAAACATTTTTAACAGAAATATAACCTCATTTCAGAATATAGTGTACACTTAATTTTCGCAGGTAAACGGTATTCTCAAATTATAAATATTGAAACGTCATTATGACAGTTTAGACACATTTTTACTAATAGTTCATTAATTGCAACTCCATAAGGAGCGAATTGTCACGTTAAAAAATTGGGATTAACGGTTTACAATTTTGTATTATGAAAGTACTGTATTTTTCATATTGGCTATCATAATTTTGAATATATAGAATATTATTTTATGTTTAACAATTGTTTCTTTTACTTTCTAAATCTTAATTAATGATAAAACATAACTGAAGTAAATATATTTACTCGAATCGTTTTTTCTGCAATGTGTTTAATAAATACAATAGATTATGTGTAATAAACCTGTTTATATTCTTTCATTGATCAATAAAACTTGGTTCAAATGGAAGAAGCAAAAATGTCAGGCGGCATAAACCGACTCGTTCTCGTAGTGTAATAAAAGGTTAACGTTGCAAACCGAGTAACCCAGTTACCGGTTAAGGGGGCTCGTATAATTTTCAAGAATTACTCTCGATGCATTTTTGTATTATTATCTTATCAAAAATCTTTCGTTCAAACGAGTTTCGGGACAGCTGCATCCGAGTATATATAAATGCATGCTACGGTATTTGATACAGTCAACGTTGCATTTTTCCAGAGAAATGCTGTCGATCGACTGCGTCCGGATTATCTCGGCTACTCTCGGCATTCTCGCATTGTCTGAAGGTTAGTGTCCGATAAGGAAAAGATTCAAAATATTTTGGATTCTCTTTTTAATTCAACTATACAATAAAACTATATAGGATCTCCTAAGTATAATTTGAGATGGTTTCGTATTTTTGCACCACTGAAATGTTTTTTATTACGTCGTAAAAACTGGTTTAAAATACTGAGTACATATAATAAGTTCCTGTTTTTACTAAATTAAGTTGCTAAAGCCAAAGATATATCTCGAACTTTTCTTTTATTTTGATTGCAGGAAAAATAATTGATGATTTACGATCAGGAATGAAAATCATCAATGGATTCCAGGTCAAACCTGGAGAAATTCCCTTTCAAGTAAGACACAAATAATAGTGAATAAAGTTAGATCAATTTATAATTACTGATTAATTTTGATTATAGTTGACATTGATGTTATTAAAAAAAAAACAATAAAAATAGTAATGTTTGGAGTATATGTATGATGGTGAAATTAATCGAAATTTTTAAATTGAAAACGAGTACAGTTTTCTACCATCATTTTTTTAAGAAGGTGTAATTGCAACTTTCATAAAAACGTGATACTATCTTAGGAACCAACTTTGATTTTCAATTCTAGTCCAATAGATTCTGGTCTGCCTTCAAATAGTCTTTTCTTAATATTTCGTAATGAACAGTGGCTAAACACCATTTTTTTTTTATAAAATATTTGACATTCCTTACATTCTTAGGATTGAAATTCCCAATAATACTTAAGTAGTTTATCTTTTACTATAAACATTCAATGCGTATAACAAGCGCAACTTTTTCTTGATGATACAAACATACAAATAATGAGATAGATAAATCTTTAAAGTATTGAAATTAATTTCGTCGAAATTCAAACTTAGCCTATATTCATTAAATAAGGTGACAATTAATGTCATGCCTAAATAAGGACATAGTGTAATTCGTCTATTTTGCGCCCTATCTGCACACATTGTTTTTTTAAACATTTTGTCGAAAATTATATGAAGAACAGAAATAATTTTTAATAACGTTATTCTTATATTAACTAAATAACGAAAAAATGTACTCCCGGATTTACTTATTTTGCTTCCGGGAGAGAATATGATATTTTGCTCACGATCTGAGAAAATTATTTCATTATTGCCTCGTTATATTGCCTTTGCTTTTATTTTTTTGTGTGTTTTAACTGTTTTGATGTTAAATCTAAATACAGAAAAAAAAGAACAGAAACGACTAAATACAAATTAGTTCATTAATGATCTATTATGCTGCTATCAATGGATATCAATGGCAATATATGTTCCTACAGTATAAGAATTATGCATGCAAACTAACAGCATTAAATATATAGGGTTTGTAATAATAGTTCTTGGGTATTTTTGGTAAAACTTACAAAATTTGAATTTATGCAGGTATCCCTTCAGTACAAAGACATTTATTACCATTTCTGCGGTGGATCCATAATTAACCAGTATTTCGTTTTGACAGCAGCTCATTGCTTCGAAGCGTAAGACATTATTTTTATTTTACAAGTAAGCACTTTTAATTCTCAATAATTAATAGAATATTGTAAATAAAATGAGTTATGGAATAGGTATGAAAACACATTTATTATGGTGTTGATATTCCAAATCTGTTTGTTATTTTATGTGACAATTTTCTTCAACTATAAGAGGAATTTAAAATTGTCTAATATTTGCATAGTTTGGGCATTATTATAATTAAGTCAAGAAATATAACTGTTCTAGTACCAAATACCGAAAGAGAAATAATTCCGGACTTTTCAAATTGCAGACACACAGCTGCAACCGTAAAAGTTGTGGCAGGCACCACAAATCTATTGGAGAAGCCATCCATTCATAACGTTACGAAAGTCTTCGTTCATGCTGGATACAACTATGAAGATTCTGTGGTCCATGACATTGCACTACTCAAGGTACAAAAATAATTTTTTAATACTTTGAAGAAAAGAAGATTTGCAGACTAAGATGATCTCAAGCGTTAGCTATTTTAATATTGATTGGTTACAGTATCTGATTCCATATTTCTGTACGTATTTTCAAAACAAGAAACTGTCGTTGCATTGTTCGCATTATTCCAATTTAAACCACTTAAATTGACTAAATATTGCGAGTGAGACATATGTCGGTCAATTACTAAATCTGTTTGTCTCTGAAAATAATGAGTAATCGATGAATCTCTGTATTCCAAAAGAAGAGAGCATGAAATATTTTAAACCAAAAAGGTAATATTTTGTGGTGTAGTTTTATTTATGAAATTATATGTGCGATACTACGTTTTAAGCGAAATGTAACAATTATTATGGACTACTGGGTACAAATGATAAATAGGAAGAGATTAGTTTTAATATTGAATAGAAATAGAATTGTCTAGTAGACGAAAATGATTTGATCATTTTTTTATGACGTTATTGCTGACAACGAACAGAAACTAGCATTCAGGGACACCTTTCATTTTTTTCATTTTCGTTGATAAGGATCAGTGTTTTACTAATTTAATCTACATTATATCGTGAAAATATAGATATTGAATCTAGGCTTATAAAGCGTATTAAAAAATATTATTTAAATATAGATTGTCAGCGTTAATAATAAACTTTATCTGGAATAATCCACTAAATTTACTTAAAAAATGAAGTTTTCTGTTAGTTTTAATTTACTTATTGCTTACTTATTACCATAGTCTTGCAAGATAATTACTCAAGAATATTTGAAAGCTATTTGCACTTTGCTGTGCAATTTGCAGGTCTTAGGACCACTAAGTGTTAATAAAAAAAAGTAGGAATTGGTATCAATGGGCCTAGACTGCTGTTTAAGTCTAACATCGAGTTTTTTACTAACATTGTTTGCTGCATAATAAAAAATGTGACTAACAATGGTTCTTAAAGTTTTTAACTATTTATTTTTATTTCGAAACATTGAGTACTTATTGTAGAATGATGTTTTATGGTTAGCAATTAATAATCTTTTTACTAATAATAGATAATAAATACTAGGAATTGATTTCAGGTTGATCCACCTTTTAGGTATAGTAGATACTTATATCCCGCGCAATTACCAAATCCACAAATTCCAGCTTATGCAGGAGACGAAGCCGTTGTTTCCGGTTGGGGTCTAACGGTAAGTGAACTTGTAAATATTAACAATACCCTGTCCACGTTATAGTAGGACAGAGTCGTTGATCTGCAGCTGATTCTTGGAAACAATAATTTTTTAATTATATTATCGACACGGAATTTATTATTTTGATTACCGCTATATAAAGTTATTCTTTTCGTAATTACCTTTTGAGGAAAATATTTTTTTTTTGAATCTCCAATTTTTAAAACAAAGGTAATTTAAGCAATTTACATGTATTACCTACTGACGTGTCAATCAAGGTTCTTAACATTTTTAAATTACATATAGGACGTGAAAATCACTGTAAAATTACACAAAAGTAATGACTGTTTACTCATCGAAAATTAAATTTTTCTCATTCGAAAAGCTTTCACTCCTTAATAATGAAATTTACTCATTCAGAAGCGTCGCTCACTTTTTACTTCAAGAAATTTGTCGTGGAATTTATTTAAAGGATTACCCACTATCAAACATCAAATACAAATTAAATACTGCGAATGACGGAATATAAAATGCACAACAAATTGTGTCAATGAAAATAAAAAAATTGAAATTTACCATACTTGATTCAGTCATACTGTATGTGCATCATGCATTTAGCAGCGGAAGACATGTACATGAATTTGTATTGATGTTAATAAGAACGGGACAATTTTCTAAAAAATACATTTCACATTTTATAATAAATTATTAGTCTGGATCCAGCGGTATAAAAATAATAATTATAAAAAAACAACTGAAGTAAACAACTTAAAAATATTTAGTATCTAAAGTTAGTAACTAGTTTAACTAAATGGTGAATTACCCAGTGGGAACTAAATCTTTAGTACTTTGTAACCTATATTTTGTTAATCTGTCTGAAACTTAGTTCATCAAACTTACGTTTAGTTACCTGAACTATATGCGCTGCTACCAAAGCTGCAATTTCTCTACTGGGTAACGCGTTATTTTTTATTTTGATTGAATTTTTTAAATTGAATGAAAATAATTAATATTTTAGCACAAGAACGATTATCCTCACAATTTGCAAAAAGCAGAGGTATTCATTGCTGACGATGAATACTGCTACGACATATATAACCAGGTGCACTTTACCATTTACTCTAGCCAGATATGTGCGCATGAGCCAACTACAGAAAAAGGATCCTGTATCGTACGTATAATTTTAGTTATGAAGTTTACAATTTCAATATATAATTTCAAAAACCGTGGATTCCAATTTAGATTTTAACAACGATTTTGTACACTAAAAACTATTCAATATGCTGGGGCGATATATTTTTAATTCAATTTAGCAAAAGTACATTTTTAGTTGATTTAAATCTTCTTTACTGTAGTAACTGCAACTTATAGAACATTTTCTTAAAGCGTATCGAACTACTCTGCGTAGTTAAAAAGTAGTCGAATCAACTAAGAATTTTTCTGGGCATTTTTTTTTAGTGGTATTATTTTTAGTGCAGCTCTTGGCCGTTGTTTTTTTATTATATTAGTGCATGCCTTTTTTAATTTTATGTATAGTATTGCATTTCTTGATCTCCAATCATTCGGAATGCATTTTTTGTTTACTGGGTAAATAATATTAATTTAAGTAAAAATAGTACAATTAATAACATCAACAACGTTAACACAAAAAAGTTTTTTAACTACTCTCGACTCAACTTCTCACTGGCAGTTGAATTTGTCAAGTAAATTTTTTTCAGTGTATAACAATAATTTAAACAAAAATTGCTTTTCAATCAAATCTTCATCAAGTGGATTATTTTCCTATGCGGTTATTTTATTTTCTCGTCGTATATATACCCCAAATTATACGAAATTAGAATGATTATGATTCATTTATTTCTTTACAAACTATACACAAATATACAATAATTTTGAAATTGAGACATTTTATGTTATATATTAATGCCAGAAAAAGGGCAGATCCATAATTAAAGGTTTCTTTTGCAGGGTGATTCAGGTGGTCCATTGACAGTCGATAACGTACTTGTTGGTATTGTTTCATGGGCTTACGATTGCGCAAGTATCGATTACCCAACCGTTTTTACCCGCGTCTCGTATTATGTGGATTGGATTCTGCAGCATATAGAAGAAAATATGCCAAAATAATTACTAGTCTAAACGTATATTGAACTGCATTTAAGTTTACTAGGTATAATATAGTATGTCTGATTAAATTATGTTTTTGTAGATAAATAATTGTAATATAAACTTTTTATCAATTGTGATATACTTATTGAAGAGTAGTTTTACGTTCTCCGATCTTCATACTCCGGGTTTTAATTTAACATATATTTAAATTATATTCAATTATAAAATTACTGTGATTTGTGTCCCTCTAAAGTACTAGGGAATCTTTGAATGTTTTATAATGTGTTTAAGTATTAATGTTTTTCATGTCACTTAGAAATTTTGTTAATTTTACTTTCCGGATTTTGACATCAAAATTGTATATATTACGATTATTTTTACAATCATACAAGATATTAGAATGTTATATAGAATTCTGGTTATCAAATTAATTCACGCTCTTTTTTCATTTCTAAACGTGCACTAAATTAACTGCATAGGACATTTTACTATTTTGATTAGGGCTTCGTTATACATTTTATTACATTTATTTTATAGAATCTTCCTGTTCACTTTTTGCAGCCCTCCACAGAAATTTGATTCTAATAAAAAATTTACTTTTCAGAATTTAATATGTCAGCGGAAAAAAAGTAATTTTTTACATATTTCTTTCGATGAAAGATTTTTTGCCTTATATCCTAGATATTTCGCAATGGTATAATCATTTTCTAAATTCTTCAATTTTATATAATTTTTTTCAATTAGAAAAAATAACTTCAAAAGTACTTTTGTTCAACGTCGAGGTATTTTCATTTGCCAATTTTTTCCAGGATTTTTTAAAGTCTCTATAGGGCGCTGCTGTCTTGTAAGCAATGGATATTATACACATTTTATCGGCTATTTTTCCCATGTATTTAGATTACATATATTTACTCTATAGATTACACATTGAATTTTCCTTCATACTTCTTTCTATATGAGTTTGTAAATATTATTTTTTGCTTTGACTATAAACCGATGGTTGAGGTACCTGGTTTGTGACTGTTGAAGGATAGAATTACACTTTGGAAATCACAATAGATTATATGCAAGCAGTCTTGAATCCTATTGTTTTTTAATAATTATTTCCGGAATATTAATATTTCAAAAAATTTTACGTTTGTTTTTTTTGTGGTTATCATATAAGAGCATTAACAAATTATTTAAATGTGTGTAAATTAAGGAAATATTAATATTAAAAAATAAATACCGATTTTCAACAAATTTCTTAAATTCTGTTAAATAAGTTTTCCAGTGTGACAATTTTCATGGTTCTACAATCTTTGAAATTTAATGTTTTAACATTTAAATATAATGATTGCACTTTTCGTAAGCAATTGTACGTAAAATGAGTTTCGTACTAAATATTAATTTTAAGAAAAGCAAATTTTGAAAAAAAAAAAATATCCATTATCTGGAAAATGGAGGGTATACTTTATATAAAGCTCACAAAATTATTTCCGCATCTTTGGTTATTTTCCATTGTTGACCTGTTTTGTCTGCAGAAGAAATGGAATATACCTTCTGAAATTTAATTAAACAATCTAAATATATTTCAGGGTCCAGCAATTCGTTCCTTATTCAGTTTTGGAGTGATATACCATACTGTAATAGGTCCATGCAAAATTGGGACTAAGTTAGAAAAGATCATTTTTGGAAAAACGCCAAAAACCTATTTACTTTTCGTACCTAATATAACAAGAAATTTATTCAGCAGAAATGTTATACTCGTCCATTTAAAATAATGCATACAAAACTGCATACATCATTTTATTAATATCAATGAAGTCCAATCGTTCATACGGATTAAATTACACACCAATAAAGTATATAAACTTCCAATTTATGCAAAAAGAGATCTAAGTCTAGCGTGTAGTATCCTGTACTGGTTTGACTCACTGATAAATCCATTTCTTACTTTGAAATTACTACATTGATGAGTGTATCTTAATTTAGATATTCCAAATTAAGAAATGAATTTAACGTTAGAATTATCCTACGGCTGAACCAGAAAATAGTAGTAGAAATAAAACGTAAAAATCGAAATGATAAGTGACAATTTGCACAAAAATGGACAAAGTGCCGTTTTGCATGTACCAATTTACTTGTGATAGACATGTCAAGTCCTGATGTTTAACTTATGCTTCCTGATCAGCGTCTGAATTAAAACCTCAATAACTCTTTGGTTGGGTTGTATGCGATGAATATGTATATGAGCTACATCAGTCAACATAATTAATTTCAGTCAATTAACTGAAGATATAGACATTTTATTATAAGATGGGCATAAAAGAAACAAATTTGCGGGTACTATGTGTATCATTGACAATTGTACTACAGCAAACAACCGTAAAATTGTGTGAGAAAAATTAACGTTTTTTAACCCCTTAATTTCCCATCGTCCTCGACAAAAGGGTAGATATTAAATACCGCAACGAGACCGATTTTCTATTTTTGAATGGCTCTATCCGTGGGAACTCAGCGGCGCTTTCTACTGACTTTTTCCTCGAAACAACGCGTCCTCGCGCTCCTTCGCACTTTGCCGGCAGCAAATCCGTAGATTCTTACCTTTTTTCAACGCTGGTTCCGAGCTCTTTCCCATAACCCACATATTTTTTTCGTAAACACCCACATAAACGAAACATCGACTGTACAGACGTCGATATTTTCTTAAGTACATGCGATTAATTTCAAAACTACTATATTTATTGTGCCGTTAAACGAAGACAGTTTGGGGCGAAAAGCCATCGGAGGATTTTGCGAAGAAGTCAAATTTCAGTGGTCACGCACGTGCAGTAATATCATTCGCAAGCTACAATTTGGGGAAATTTTTCGATAAACGGTTTTATACGCGATCGATTGGTACTATTTTGTGCTAGAAGGTATTTTATAATTCCTTATTAAATTCAATGTTTAGATAGAAGTGAGTATTTTCTTGATATCGGAAGAAGTAGCTAAACCCTTCTTCATTCTCGTCTGGTGTGAATTTGCCTCAGGAAATATTCTTTCCAGGAAAAATTATTTTTGCTCCGAATGTGTTACATGTTTCGTCTGACGAGTTTTTTAAAACATAAATGCAATGGAAATCTAATGACGATTTATATGTACGATATACCTAATTATTGCTTATATTTTCATTATTTTAGTTAATATATAATTTTTGTATGATATTTATAAAATTTAAAAAATCGTTTAAGTATATCAATTAATAAATATAAAATTGTATTGATTTGTTTAAAATCTCCATTTTTCTGTATAAATGAATATATAATCCATTTAAATTAATACTTTATAAAATGTATTGGATCTTAAGGTACAGTGTAAACTACAGTAGAGTCCTGGTATATTTGCGTCTCGCTATATTTACGTCCCAGCATATTTTCCCAGTTCCGTCCCATTATATTTGTCTATCGCCGCCCTCTTTTTCCCCTACCTTGCTGTGTGGGGAAGGAAAGGACTGCTGTGACGTCGCGAACGTAACGCGACTAAGGAGAGGGGGAGAACCGGCGCTCCCCTTCTTTGGACAAATATAAGGAGACGGGAGGGGAAGGCGACGAACCAAGCAAGCAAATATACCGGGACTCTACTGTACTTCCTAAATTTTAGGTCAAATGATAAAGATTTTAGCAATCACAAAGTGGTCGTAATTATTAAAGTGTGTAATTTTTCATTGTGCCATATTCTTTATTTATAAATGTTTATAATAAGATATTTTGTCAAATGTACATGAAACTATACGTTAAATTTAATAATAAAATGAAATACTAATTTCGTTCGTTAATATTTGCTAAATAAGTTTAGTTCATAATAAATTTACCATTTACTTATCAGCACTACGAAACATGTCTCTGAACTTTCAATTTTCGCGCGACATTCATAGTAGTCATCTAATCAATTCGAAGTAGAATTTTAGACGGTAATTAACACGGGAATATTTAAATTCATCTGAAAAATCGGAACAGTGAAAAATTCGGGAATAAACGGGGCATAGAAAAGCACTGTGCCGCCGGCGGGGACGAACCCGCGATCTTTCGATTTTGCGTCGAATGGTCTACCATCTGAGATATGGCAACCCCATACTTTTTTCTTTAGTTAAATCCAAATATGATTCACTGGTCCACGTTTTTTAGATTCCATTATTCAAACCGATTGGGTGTCGATCGAAAGGTCACAGGTTGGACCTCGTTGACTGCACAGTATTTTGATGAATTAAAATATTCATATTGTGAATCACCATCTAAAATTCAACTACAAATTGATTGGCTGGTAACTATGATTGTCGCGCGAAATTTGAACGTTTGTACAGATAATAATTTAGATTTTTCTGAAGTAGATTACCTCAGTTTTATTAATATTAACAAATAATTCGTTTACAGTCACGGGTTTAGCTATAACTCTTTTAAAATAGATGGCAAGTGTTTTGGAGTTCTACAGTTCCCTTGTCACATCAAGTTTTTGGTAGACTTGCCGTTTGGGCTATTCCGTACAGAGGTAGGCGGGAGTATATGTAATTACTGTTTATTATTTAATACTCCCGCGTATCTAATAAAACTCTAGTGATATGAATCCAATCTCGAGTTTTTCGACAGAACAGTTAAAGATAAATTTGAAGACGCCAAGTTCGATAATGCCCGGATTATTGCTCATAAGAATCATGGATCTAGTTCTTAGTTCACCTACTATAATAGTATTGAATTGGGTCTCATAACTGACTACAGTTTCAGACAGTGCAGGGATAGACGACGTTTTGAGGAATGTTAACGCCGACTTTTAGGACAGCCTGGACCTACGTTTGTTGCCAATTATGCTGAATTGTGTAGAAGAAACTATTTAATAAGCCTCGGGCTCTCCACAATATCCGATCTTCTGACTGATATCGGATTCACACTATAACCTGTACCCTAAATGCCTCCCTCTGCACTGCTTCAAAGTGAAAATCAAGCTGAGATGGCACCAGTCCACTACCGCACGATTGTCAACTCAGGCTGTCGCTACCAGTATCTCCATGACTTAATACAATGTATTAAAAATATCAGTTATATAAAAAAAGTTTGGTCATTAATGCTTTCCAGATAAAACATATATTAAAGATGTGATTACTTAATGGACCTTATTAATGGTTAATACTCACAATTATGCCCTTAACTGATTAGAGAACTGTACCTATTAATGAAGAGGAGGACGCAGAAGATTCCATAAATTTACTGCTCCCATTTTGTGAAAAAGAAAATAATCGAAAAATTTTCTGAAACAATTTCTGATGTAAACTCTCAGACTCCTCTTTCAGGTTCTGAAGTTGAAATTGTTCACTTTTTAAATTGAAGTTGAAAAGCTTTCAAAAAAAAGCTTTAACCCTTTGAAGCATACATTTTTCTTTACGTTGAATTAACTTGAAATTTGCTACTCGGGGGATTTCGGGGTCGCTGATTACGAATCCGGAATCAGATTTTCGAAATTCAAAATGGCGGATCCAATATGGCGAACAAAATTATGAAAATCCATTGAAATATTCTGTATCTTGATACTTGGGGGAGTTTTCGGGGTTGCTGATTACGAATCCGGCGTCAGATTTTTAAAGTTCAAAATGGCAGATTTAACATGGCGGACAAAAATATGATTCATTAAATTGTTACGTTTTTACATCATGATGGCCGGCATTTTGAAGCCGTCATTTTGAATTTCATAAAACAAATATCGGTATCATCATCAGCGATATCTAAAACCCTATTATACCAAATTTCAAATGATTATATTAAAAAGCGTCAATAATGAATTCTTTGGAAAAAAATCGTGTTTTTTCCTGTTTGTTTATTTATAAATCATAAATAATAAACAATCATATCGTAATAACTATTTTTATACATTCTTCTATCACTATCGTAATAGAAAATAGCAAAAAGACCGATCTAAATGCGTTAACTGGAATTTAAATTAGCAAATATCAAAGAAATCGAGGTGGTGCCGTGGGTTACCACCATGCTTCTAAGGGTTAAACATTTCTTTCACAATTTCTTCAAAGTGAGAAGTGTACATTTTTATTATAATTCTGGTCCTCCTGATCGTTAATTGGTTAATTTCCAAGATGTAAACAAGATTAAAGCAAAACACATCCTCTGAATGTGTTTCAAGCAAAAAATAAACAAAAGATTTAAAAAAACGAACGATTCGCAATTGCATTTGAATATTTTGTTACTTTTAGTACATTCCTCAAGTTCTCGCGGCGGGCTTTGGTGAAACTCATTACCGCTCACAAAAAGTTTCTTCTTTACAGCGCTCTTTCCGAGATTCCCGCATAATCAATAACAGCATTTAATCAAATCAGCAGTATTCCAACGAAAGCAATTTCTCGGAACACGTCGACTTGACGGATTCGGTTCGATAAAAATGTGAAAAATCGTTATTAAGCGCGAGTGTAAGTAGGCGTATTGTGTACGTATGACATGAAGGCAGCCAACCAAGCGAACGGACAGACAAGCCTTCGACCCTGCGGCGACGCGACGAACAGCAGATTATCTACTAGATTTAACTGCTGCCTGACGTCTGCTCATGACGCAGACATTCGTATATCGAAATTCAATTTACATCGGATTCACGAGTACATCGGCCGCTAGTCTTTCACGTTTCGGTTCGATTTGCGCCTTCCCTTCAAGTTTTGTTTTTGCTCCGTTTTATTTCCGGTCATATCGCCAACCACATGCCAAAAGCGTTACATATTTTCCATCTCAAAGAAATGATTGCAATGGATAAATACGCGTATCGCGCGGAATAAAACAAATTTTCAATAATTTGTTCCCGGCATTTCCGTTGCAATATTGAAAACTACTTTTCGCTACTTGAAATCAATCAAATCTTATTTGTTATCATTCTGTTACCACACTCTAAAGGAAGCATCAGGTTCCATCATCTCACGCAAAAATTTAAACTGAATATTACGACTTATATTTGGAGTCACTATAATGACATAATTTGTCTTATATTTTATTATTTTATTGTAATGTTAAAGTGGAGTTTGCGTGGTACTAGGCTCGCGTAGAAAGTTCGACCCTATATTAGGTGGGTATTAAGACTTTTTTCGGTAAGATATTTTCGATCACCGGCAGGTTTCACCAAATTTTATTTATTTTGGTGACACACTTGAAAATTTCTGTCTACGTAGCTCAGAACTGAATAATCTACAAGTGCTATCAATAACCCGGGTGCACCTCAAGAACCCGACAAATCACAAAACAAACACTTCAAAATCCCGACATTCAAAAAGCAGACATTTCAAAAAAACAGATATACAAAATATGTCTGCGGTTTGAAATGTCTGGTTTTTTAATGCTTCTTTTTGAAATATCTGGTTTTTGAATGTCAGTTTTTTGAAATGTCTGTTTTTCGAAATGTCTGTTTTATAATTTGTCGGGTTTTTGTGGTGCGCCCAATAACCCAAATAGCACAAGCCCGACTCAGGATGTCCTCAGGTGCTCCTGAGGAGCTCCCGAGGACCAAAAGCGGACAATTGGATGTCATCAGAAGCTCCTCAGGACATCTCGGGATGGATTATGTTGTTTGGGAATCCTCTTTGTATTGAAAATGTCTAAAATTGAAAATGAGTGTTTTTGAAACTTTGACCCTACAGTAGGCCAATCCAATCAACGATAAAAACATATTTTTATCATATGGATCATTAAACGGTAATTATTTTCTGATGAATCGAAGTTTGAGATTATTACATCAATACCTGATGTCTCCCGTACGATATGACAAATGACCCATTTTGCGTTGAGGACGTTTTGCTGGTTCAAATTTCCAAAAGATTATAAAAATTGAAAGCTTTATGGATACGAAATGCAGATATTGGAAGAAATCTCGTCACTTTTCCCATTGAAGAAACTTTTGAGTGCTTTGCCTATGATTGGCTGAAGAGGTTTTTTGCTTTAATTGTACAAAATTCAATGAAGTAGTACGTTTTATTACACCTGTATAAACATGGCGTCTTTATGTGCCGGTAAATCGTGCAACATGAAAGTATTTAGCGCGTGTTCCGTCGTGGACCGTCGGGCGCATTTCACTCTTTCGCGCCCTCTTCTCATTTTTACGATTTTGCACCCATTTTATACGTCAACGGTATTATAAAGACGGAAGCGCGAAAATAAAGAAACCGGAGACAAGCTCGACGTTGCAGCCCTTGGGGTAGGCCTTCCGTCTCTTCTATATACTATTATGCATCAAGGGCGCAAACGAACTGATTACGAGGGTGAGGGACGCGAGGCCCGTGATTTACACGATATTCTTTATCAAATCTGTGCATTAAAAACTTCGCTTTTATAGTGCCGGTGAAGTACCAGGCGGGTGCAAAAACGTAAATAAACAGATGCGGGTGCGAAATCGCGAAAAGCGCCCGCCGGTACTCAGAAAGGACACGCGCAAAATACGTTTCTATAAAAAGGTTAACTGGGCTGGCCATAACTGAACATCTTTTTTTAGTATAAAAATGGAAGTTCAAATTTTAAAAAGCTTAAATTTTTAAATCGTATTTGGCCCTTGATGCAAGTGAAGATAAACTTCGTTTACCATTGTATATGTGTATAGCAATTACCCTGTACGACTCTTTAGCACATATAGTGTGTAAAGAATTACTTAGCTCGTCACTTAGCGTTCATAAAAATCAGATTTGAGGTAAACGTTGCTAAGAGGACGCAGTGTTTGCATGTAAAATGGTAATAATTCATACATGATTTATATGACACTCGTAAAATTACTTATTTTGCGAACGAGTACGTATGTAGGTTTTTTGCAGGTACAATAACGAATAAAAGCATTCTTTAATTTATTGTGAGTGCCGAAAGATTGTAATTTTGTTTTTACTCGCGATTGCTGGTCTTAGTAATCTCCAATGTCGAAGCGAGCCATCCGTTCGGTTTAAGAATTGTTCTTTAATATCAGCATTTCGCGTCAGAATACCGAAGCTCGGGCGTCGTTTAAAAACAAAAAATCTCCTTCGAAATTCCAGGGTGCGTTGCGGGGAAAGTATGCGCGCTCGATCGGATTCGGCGAAAGCTTGCAAATTTGCTCGTAACTCGTGGCGTGCTGGCAATGCACGGGGGTCGCGGGGCCCAGGGGGCGGGACGCGGGGGCAGCGGATGGCAGAGGGGCCCTATCTGTGCGGAATAGCGGGCCCTTTGCTGGCGCAAGCCCTAAGGACATGCACGTTTCTTGCTCTTGCGTTGCGCAAGGGGCATAACGCCGCGAAGAAGGCGAGGACGGCAGAAAGGGCGGACGGACGGATGGACGGACGGACGAACCGGAGGAACCGACAAAAAGGAACGCAGGAACGAAACGGCGGAATGCACGCGCGCGTGGGCAGAACTCGGACTCGCATTATACCCGCGGACAGGCCGCGGGCTGGAAGACGAGAAGTGGTTTCGCAACGAGAAAAGGGCCCACTGTTATGGGAGCCCCCCATGCGTCCGTTCAGCGCACCATCCATCGCGATGCACCGCAACCAACGGACCACCGTCGTATCGTTCTTGCTATTTTTCTCTTCTTTTTTTCCCCAGCCTCCCCCCCAACAAAAATGTTTATCTCGCACACACCTTGCTCTCGCGCGCACCTTGCAGGCAATTAATGCGGGAGTAGATAATGTAGAAAAAGACCCCGAAGGGTGCATCGAATTTTCGAACGGATCCTTTTTGTACGCGTGCGTGCTTGGTTTGGTAGATAATAGATCCAATCTTTTTCGATAATTTCACGCAAGATCCGCAGAGGGTAGTACATTTAGGTTAAATTTACGGGAGTTCAATTTCGAGCCCTATTGTCACAGCCGGGATAAGTGGGTTAAATATACCAAATCGTCCATTTGAGCAATTCTTCGAGTTCATTCTTAGCGTCAAGATATTCGTGTCATAATGTCTATGTCAGTAAAATTCAACGGGGTACTGCATGTTAATTCTAACGTATAATGTATAGAAAAACTACTAGGTTCGAGTTGCATATAATGTAATAGCCACAACCATTAATCTAAAAAAGCTACACCATTAATTAAATCAAAACATTTTCTTGGCTGTTGCCGAAATTTTTGTGTATAATATTGACATGTGATACTTAGATTTGGAATTTACTTCGATTACAGATATTTTTGCAATTTCATCCTATTAACCTGGACAAAAATAGTTGAGGTTCACACAAGGTAAGTTTGTGCTGAATACAACCATGGACTGTGTTCAATCCAAACCATAAAGTTTGTGCTCAATACAACCATGGTCTGTGCTCGACACAATCCTCGTATGTGCTAAATCCTAACTTTACTGTATTTCGAAACATGTGTGGGAACAACAAAAGCTAAATTTATGTTAAGCTCAAACCAGGGTTGTATTAGGCACAAACTATTTACCAGAGTAGTATACACTACAATTCACAAGTAATTTGAAAAAAACTTGACTATCGTAATGTTGACTTCATTGTTACTATTGGATAGTTTTTTGCAATCTTCCAGTTACATACAATAGTAAGTGTATTTCATAAAGAGAATGACAATAGCTGAAAATGTAAATATGATACCAAATATTTCTGATCATAAGTAATGGTTGAATCTGGATTATGATGACAGCTTATGGTTGGTATCGAGCTGATAAGATAATGATCAGGAGAGCGTAATATTGATCACAACTGATCAGGATTGAATCTGGTCATTGGTCAATTTTTTGTTGTAATTGTGCTATAATTCTGCCCAATAGCAGATAAATTTATTATAGGATGACGGGGCGAAGTGACGAATCTCAAATATTTTCATTACGATCATACTGATTGTAAAATATCATATGTGGTTTATTTGTTTACACCATTTTTCACATTTTGAGGTATGACATTTTGGGAGCGAAAAATTAAACAAAATTTTCAAGTAATTTTTCTGTACTTTGTTCTCAAATTGGTCAATATTTTCATTTTGGCAGTTTAATAATCACTATTTATATATTTATTCTAAAAGTATATTTTTTGGACTTATTTATAAAACATGAATTGTTCCTTTTTTTGTGTGTTTATAATGATATATCGTACCTGGAAGTCCATATGATACTACCATATTGACTATAGAATTACTTATCAAATGATACCTTGCATCATCCTAAATATGAAATTTAAGAAGAGATATGATACACGGAAAAATTCTCGCCGCTTCGCCCCACCTTCCTCTATTTAATTGTAGGTATATAATTGTAGAAACAAATGAAGTAATAGTACATTAAGAAACACAATCTTTTGTTCATTTAATAGCTCAGCATGTAATCGTCAACAAATAGGCACCCTTCCGCGAGGAAACAGAAGCTTATCACACGTAATAGCGTGAGAAGAACTGCAAGTCTCCTGGTTGCAAACCTTTAAAAAATATTGGATAGTACTCTGCGGGACGTGTATTGTCTTAATGAAGCAGTGTGATCTATCTCCGGTTTCTGTAGGTAGTTGCACCGCAAGCACAGTATGGTAAGTCCCCAAAAGTCAAATGCATAAGGCGTAAAGGATTAAATTACTTAATAAATATTAAAAACTCAAATAATCCATGGTATAGTGGTAAATTTCAGATACTAAACTAACGAGAAATCATTATTTAAACAATTTAATATTAATATAACTACGATCAGAAAATGTAATCAGGATTGGAACAATTTATGTCTAAACTCTAGAAGTAATTGTTTTGCACCATCAATTGAGTACTCTAATTCCTTTATTATGATATAAGTTTGTTTTCTTTATGGTTTTACTAGCATTTGAAGTCCCTATATTTGTTGCACATAAACTTTTATTAGAAAAATCTTCAGCAACTTTCTTTGTTTACAATCATACACAAACAAATAATTGATTACTTGTCAAATGTGATAGTAAATTCAAAAGTAGTTACCAAATTTTCAATACATATGTTGAAATATTTGGAGTATTTCCAGAATAAAAGATTACTTCAAAAAGTGTATGCGTATAGAATCCTCGGTAATCGTTGCATGTATAAATTTACATTTTCAGAGATCAAGAAGTATCTTGGAAGCAATTTAAAAAATAGTAAACATACGACGAAGCTATTCGCTATAACGTGTTTTACTTGTAGGTTCTACGTGCTCGACTCCAGTACACTCATTATCCCGTTCACAATACAGAATTTTTGATGCCACGCGGGGTTAAGACTTGCATCAGACACGTACCGAAAGGAGGGTAATTCGTAAAAACAAAGTAAATCTCATAGGGTGGTCTGCTATTATAATCGTCCATAGGGTGTGGCATGAGAGATCGCTAGTTACGCTAGTTACCCAACAAGGAGCCTTTGTAGTGCGTTTCTTTTGTTTTTCTGAATGGTCAAGCATTAGTCGTATCATCTTTATTAGTTCTTTATGAATAACATATTCATGCATTCAATCAGGAATTTTGAAATATGTTTTTTATGACAAAAAAACGTGCCAAAACATGTCATGCTCACATTGAACACTATTATTTGGAAAATTAGGAACTTTTTTATTTAACTGAAATTTTTAAAAATGTTTTCATTTCAGTGTATATTTATTTGTGTGACTGCATGTTATATTGTATTCGGAAATATCTTGGAACGTGTTGCATGAAAAATAAAAAAAAGCATTAATTCTTAAAGATTCGGAAAATCTCGTTTAATAATAACATATATAGTTTTGTTAAATTTGGCACTCATAGTTTTCTGAAATATTACAGTATTTAAAAATGTAAATACTTCAACGTGTCTCGCTCAAATGTATCTTTAGACATTTTTCGTTACCGAAAATGACGTTCTTTGAATTTAATAGTCAACGTTTCTAGACGACGCGTGAATAAGTTTAGCTTCTTCGCCAGCAATTGACTCATCTTTTTGATTTCCAAATACCGAAAACATAAAGTATACATACGAAAAAATATATACTTGAATAGTTGGAAGTAATTAGTTACTTGCACTAAAGAATATTTTCTTAAAGTGAGTCATATTTACGAAAAATAATAAACATTTATTAAATATAAAAATACATTGAAGATTAAAAAATACAAAGTTGTATTTCCCATATCGAAGATTTTTGTTCTAGACAGAGTCTATAGGCTGCTACTTAGAGTAATCCGTGGAAATAGTTCATTATGATTTTAAAAATTCTTAGGATCATAAATACATTAAATCAAAACATCCAAATTATATCGAACCTTTGCGAACGACCAGTTGCGAATATACGTCTTTAAATACACAAAAGTTGAATATCTTCAATTTTAAATGACAGTATGATAATATGACAAACAATAAACTAAGAAAGGCGCTTTAAGATAATTATTTGCCTCAAAATTAGTTAAAGCCATTCATTTCGCGGGCTACAAAAAAATCAAATTATTCCTGTATTTAATAAACTTTCCTGGATGAAAATCTTTGTTGTTTTGAAATTTTATAGTAACTTATTTAAGCTTACCGTGATGACTTTAACTTATGCCGTGAACTGGTAAAGCGTAATTTATTCAGAAAGTTATGATCACTGTGGGATAATAGAAATATCCTTTTGGATATATCACGAGTCATACATTTCGATCAATTTCTTTTAAATTTGATTACAGGTATTCCCACTGTTTGACACATTTCTACAACAAGTTCTAAAAATTATAAAATTAAAAAATTAGAAAAAAGCTACTTACACCTACTCGTATACTTTATTTTATTGTTTCTTCAATCAAAAAACCATCAGTGATGAAATATTAACACGTAGAAATGTTTAATTGACCACTTGATGCCGAGAAATTTATCATCGGATAAAGATGGTGAAAGTCGTCGTACTTTGATTTCAATTCAGTAATAAAATGGCTAGAGTTTCCAAAGCATATTCAAGGTTACATTGCAGATCATCGTCAAATTTTATGAGATTTGGAAATACATACACATCACGAAAGGTCAATTTTCGAGGTATTCAATTTACAAATTTCATCACCGATCAATTAAAACGTCGAGCGTTTGATGACTTGTGTAACAGTCTTGCGTAACTATATCGATAGTCCGCGTATCTGTCTTAGTCGTAAAGAAGATCAGGTAGACAATTTATGCTGCATAACACGCGATGGGCAATATGCCCGGCGAGAAAAATAAAACCTTTCTTATGCAGTAAATGAAATTCGAAATCGAACTTTTTGGATCAAATTTCTCCAGAAGAGCCACAAAATTCTGACAGGCCCTTTCTTGCCGAAACTCTGCGTTTTCGTCCATGATTTACAGCACCCGATGATTTATATACGCCGCACCAATATGAAGCTGATTGAAGAGTGTAGGCTATTCCCAACAAAGGCCCAAAGTGGAAGATTAGAGACGATTATCGTGGATCAGGTGCGCTCGCGTTTGCCCGTAACTCACTTGACCCGACGCGTGGGTGGCTTGCCCGTGTAGGGAAGTAATCGAATAAAAATGCTGCGACCTTTGGAGTTCCTATGAAATGCCGATATTAATTCGCTGCTAATTGACGTAAAGGGACGTAAGAGTTAAACGTTAACCTCGAGAATTTGGACGTTGCAGTTAAGGAGCAAATTCGCGCCATAACTCATGTTAGACAAGGACCATGTGCAAACGGGCGAGAAGATAATCTAAAGCACATTTTTAAAATATTTTCGAGATTGTTATAATTGTCTGTAATATACAAAGGCAACCTATAATTATCAAATGAATAACGGATGTAGATAGCGCTATTTGCTGCGATTATTTTGGACGATCGGTTTTCGTGCTTGCATCCGTCGTTAATGCGAAGAGAAATGCAATTTTATAACGAGTTTTAATCAATTTTTAATTGACTGATCACTTGATGCCAAGAAATTTATCATCAGGTAAAGAACAACATCTGCTGGTGGATTCTTTAGGAACACGATTTAATATGTACTGGTGTAGAACAGTCGTTTGCCAATACATCAACAGATTTAGAACTGAAAATTCGATTTTATCAAGCTGAATAATAGTAATAATTTTGTTTTTAATTTATTTTAAATATATGTATTTTATTTCCGAAGATGTATGTATTGATGTACTGGGCATTAAGTAAGTAAAATCTAATAACCAATACAAAATTACTATATTTAATTAATACGTTGGTCCGTGTGCGACAGCGTCACTGCGGCGGCAGTTTATTTCCATTATATTTTTGATATAAAGTTGTTAAATGTCTTCCTACCACCTTCAAACAACTGAAATTTAAAAACCTTGAGATGATTTTGATTCAAACTTTATTTGGGGTTATTTCGGTATAAAATTACATAAGGCGAGAAAAGGATTCCGATCTAATATAATTTCGTGGTTGGAATGCTTTTGAAATGAGTCTCTTTAAAGTACATAGATTCGAATCTCTTTCCATCTCAGATCTTTACTGTCTATTTCCCCCAGTGGGGGCTATCATTTGGCGGATTAGCATAATGACCGAGGATTTATATTTTTCAAACGGGGAGCCGGCTAGCGCGAAATGGCGAAGCTCGCAGCATCGACATCAGGGAATAGGAGACGCTGAAAAAAGAGGGTGGGTGAGTTCGATGGTAGCAAACGCACAAAACGAAATAATGAATAGGATAGTTTCTGGTATTCGGAGATTATACGCATTTCCCCGGTCGAACATAGCCAAATTATAGATCTGCGGTTTTGTCGAGATCGTTCCTTCCTCCCTGCGTATTTCTCATACCGCGAGAACTTTCCGATGAACCTTGAAATTCGCTACAACGCGTCGTCCTAATTGCGATGCAGATAACAATATAATGCCACGTTACGAACGACTTACCGAAGGTATGTTACTTACGAATTCCAATCTCGACCAAAATTATAAATTGGTACATCGATTTCCTTATATTCAATTATTTTCAAGTAAAGTCTAGTGGTGGCTAAGTATCAATATTGTAAAACCCAAATTCGGTAGCTCGTCAATTGTTTATAATTTATAACAAGAATTTCCAGGAACTATTCATCATTTTATCAGCATAAAATACAAAAATGTTAGCCTCAATTTGGTAATTAGCAGTTTCTTCTGCTGACATATTTAAAAAACATTACGATTTCAACAGAAAACATGATTAATATTGATTTAATAGTATCAAGAAAGTTGAAATAATAGCGATCATGACTACTATTTTCGAATACGCTCTTTCGATTGGGGTAGTCAAAATTGCATTTAAATGATTTTTAAATTCGAAATGGCGACTTTTATGCAAAAATTCGTCAATATTTTTCATATTAAAAATGTAATGCAGGTGGAAATAACTTCGAGTTTCAGCCAAATGCGCATAAAAATATCCAAGATTTTAGGAAGATTTACTATAGCAGTATATAAATCTAGGTTTTCATCTGTCTATCGTTATTTTAAACGTTTTTCTGCAAACTAATGTAAAAAGAAGAAACATTTTTAAAATATAAGTGTATCATTTCTTAGAAAAATTTGATTTATACGAAAGTTCCTCCTGCCATGGGTCCTTTCGTTTTTATCAATATTTATATGTTGTACATGACCATAATGCTATTTTAAGGGGTTGTGGTGATTTTAGATGAAAAAAAAATCTTCTTATAATCTTCGACAATTTCTCACTTTTCATTGTAACCTGAATTAATTTCCATTACACGTTTAATATGAAAAATATTCATAAAAAAGTAAAGTTCAAATTTTCGTTGCTTTTATATTTAAGAGCCTCTATTTATGTTTTATAAAGCTTTTAAATGCAGATTTGATTCCACCAGTAGAAAAAGCTTACTCGAAAAAACATACTCGAAAATGGTAGACCTCTTCACTTTCACGTGAACATTAATCCATTTCCTCTTCAGAATGAAGCGCGACAATTAACAAAAAACGTGTACTTCTGGGATTGAATAGATTAAAGTGGTCTTAATTGTTGTATCCAGCAAAAGGAACTCTTGAAGAGTCTGACCTGTGAGTATTTAAAAATTTTCATAGCGATCCATAACATAGGTTATTTTACAGATTGATCCACGCAACTCAATAAGCAAAGATTTTCGAAATATAAATAAATTTAAAAAAATGAACAATAAAAATAAAGATCAAGAGAATTAATAACAAAAATACTTGGACTAGTTCAAAAACGAAAGGTAAAATAAAGGAGCTAAAATTTAATGGTTACAACTAAATAGCGAATCAATATTACATAAAACAACACATACAAAAAATAACTAAATGTGACAAAAGTATAATAAATTATAAAGAGACGTACAAACAATCATATCAAGACTAATAGAATTCTCTCACCATGTACCTAAAACCATATGGTTTTTTTTTATATCAAATCTTACTACTCATTTTATTCATTTACGCACATTCAAGCGAAACTTATTAAAATAAACTTCAACAAGCGCCGTTAAACTCGGTCGAAAAATAAACCGGATATGATAGGTTATATGCAATGATACTTCTCCGACTTTCGACATTTCCATCCATTATACGTGGGATGGAATAGTGATAATCCGTAACTGTTTAGATAGTACTATTTAGTTAGTAGTTCCAACTATGGCATTTATTTCTTGTAGCTAACTTGATTTCCGAAAGACGGTTGAGATCTGGTCAAACTTCCTAAATGCTTTTTGGACCGCTTACCTTCTTGTCCAATTGCTTTTGAAGATATAGTCCTAAGATATAACGTAAACGTACCAATAGCTGGATGTTTAGTAAAACGACCCAATAGCTGGACAACCTAATGCTTGTCTAGAGGACAAACGAATGTCGCTTAGTCTGTCCAGCGATGGGTACATGTCCCGTCATTGGTACGTTTTCTTTAAATATAATAGGAAACATGACAAAACTACGGCTTCATAGAATCTAATTTTTATGTCGCTGTAGACAACTCACGCTTAAATGGATACATTATCGCTAAAGCGGATACGAAATCCGCATATCAAAAGCCGGTTTTTTGACCTGTCATCTTTTTTATTTGTCAATCTTCTGACCCACATCTAAGTGTGAGGTAAGGGAACATAACCAAATAAAACTAAGGTCTCTAATTCTTCGGATTTTTTAACTATTCATAAAAATATAACTAACTTTCAATAACATTTAATTTGAGTAAAATCTACCTCTAAAAGTCTCTTATTGCTGATTATTAGTAGTACTTTACATTTATTTGGAATAATAACTAAAGCGTTATGATCTGTCCATTTTTCATTATATGCAAAAAAATCTAATTGAACTTAGTCTGCCCCGATAAAAAATGTGTCTTATAAAGATCCTGCAGACTTGATATTGCTCTGTATTGATAGATGATTGTTAAACTTTTCGAAACATCGACAGGCTGGTCATTACACTGTCCTTGTCTCTAAAATGTCTAGCAATAATCCAAAACATACCGCAGTGTAAGGATTACTTTATCCCGTAAACGTTCCGATCAGTTCCTGTGGATGGTTATCAACGAGTTCAAGCCTGCAAGATCTTCAAAATATCTGTACAAGACAAATTTTTAAAACAGGGTTACCAGAAGGGATATGCGTTAGAACTAGGGTATCATCCGCATATATATTAATGATGACATTATTACTGAACTTGTAAAAATCGATGGCACAGATTATGAATAACATAGAACATATTGTTTCCTGCACCATGTAAGATAATTTTCACCGAAAATATCCGTGGCTTCCATGACATCTTGAATGGTTCATCAATAGTTAGAAATGATAATGCCTCGAAGAGAACATTAGTTTTCAATGTAGCGCAACATGATCGCGTAGGATATGCAGGTGTCAATCACGAATGTAACTGGGCAAACACCATTAAGACTGTCATATTAGTAAACCAAATTATAGTTTCAATATAACAACCAATATTTTACATTTTTTCAACAATACCAAGACTTATAACGTTTCTATTTAGTGTTATCCTTTTATTAGTCACTGCTTTTTACGACGAGAACATCTCTCCGTGAAGTAATTTCTCTTTGTGAAGCCCGATAACATCATCATGTATGAGTTAAAAGTTAAAGGACTTTTCTATTAAATTTAAAGGATGTTTTTGTAATTTAATATGTATTATTGCTAAATAAGTGCATAGTATTATTAACATTAATTTCAACACCCTCCCATTTGAAGTCATTAGGATATTCTAATCTGTGTGTTGCGAGGACAGTTTTCTTTTATGAAAATCTATTAATGTTATTTTTATGTTCATTAATTCTTATTTTTTATTGTCATTTCAACCGAACGATATATGAAGCATCACAGTCATTATAATGAATGCAGTAAACTATAAAGTTGGTGTCCATTTTTTTCAGTTTTGTCTTTAACCTTTTTTATATATCTTGTGAATTTGTGTTATATGGACTGCACAGCTTTCATCGCAATGCTTCTTATAGAATGATTTTATAATTCGCATCCACCTTGTAAGATATTTCTAAGTAACCTTTGATAATGATTGTCGTCTCCCGTAACATTTTAGCGCTACTCTAGACTACTATTACTACTACTGGGTCGCCAGCTAGAGCGCTTATTATAGTTAGGGCTGTGACTAGAGCCCTAAATGTAACGCTACAATTTTTACCAGAGATGTCGAATTATTAGAAAGCATGATAGCTATTTTAAGACACTCCGGAATATCTCAATATCTTGACCAAAATTTACTCAATTACAAGATACTCAACAAGAATTTTAATTGTTCAATATTTTTATTATTGAATTAAATGCAAGTTTTTTCCTATTTTAGAAACACATATCTATTTCATGGCTTTTGGAATAAATTCAATTGCCAATGAGTGATCGAGTGGAAGATTCTTACTTGATAGTCACATATGGTATATACATTTTCACGCGTCAAGTCAAGTACAACATCATTTTGCTAGACGTCATTTGATCATATACGAGTTCAAGTTTGAAGAAAGACAACAAAGAAGCACAGCCGAAAGAAGGAAAGTAGAGAATTAGGGAGAGGAAGACTAGAGAGAATACGACAGAGAAGAGAACTAGAATCAGGGGGTGACGAGACGGATGCACAGAGAACTCTGTAGCTGCAGTGCAGAATGTACGTACTGAAGCACTTTATATGACCTGTTAATTATATTTTCCATAAACTTCCTCCACGCCATTCACGGTGTTTTATGTTTGCACCAACGTGCTGCCTCAGTAACGGGTTGCTCGAGCTGCCTGCCTCCGAGCGGATTTATAGCACGACCTGCTCCACACCGACCAAGAGGATAAAACCTGGATGATGACCTATGTTGTATTCCGTAGAAAAAGAGAGATAGAGAGAGGTAGAATTGTAGATGTAGCGATGCAGTGAGTCTGTGTTTGTGAAAAAGAGAGATAACTATTTTTCTCGATAAGAAACATTGATTGAGGAACATAAAAGTAAAATAAACACTTATAACCTGTATTAGTACTGATACAATATGGTACATAATAAACTCTTCCTTGGAAGATGTAGAGAAAGGATGAAGAGATAATCTTAACGATACTCGGAATACAATTATTTTTATTTTTGCACGTTTCAATATTAAAATTAACTCACTTTATCGACAAAATATTTGTACAAGCTGATAATAGTTTAGTACGTTAAGTTTTCTAGTCACCTTGATCATGCAGTAGCTGATCGCACTTGATGCAGTCATTTTACCGATAATGAATAAGGCTAAGATTAGGCTGAAATTATTAGCTAAACCACTTTACTTTCTGAATATAATATTGGTATTTTCACAATGTTTTTGGTTTTAGTTTAACATGAAAATGTGATAAATACCATATAATGGAAGTGCCACTCTCTGGCATTGTAAGCACTTGATTTTGTAAATAAACAGTTTATGACACATGTTAAAAAATCGATTCATTTTAAAGCGTTCGCATTATGTTTGATGAAATACATAATGTTTTATTTTAGAAACTTCAAAGTCATGCATAATTGCACTTATTGCTCTGAAAAGTGCAAATTAAAAGCAAATTTGTAAAATGAATCTACACATGGCATCACATAATTGTACATTATGCGCACGAGGGCGTTTTATATAATATATGTAATACGGCGGTTCATCGCGATTACAAAAATGTGAAGTTCAGATGATAACATAGAAGCATTCACACGTAATTGTAATGTGTGCGAGGAGGAATAAAAATGCGCAGCTTATGCCACAAAAGTCAGCATGGGAAGACTGGCGTTTACGGCTCTTGAGATGCAATTATTATCGAATGAAGAGAGTCGTTTACGTATAAGGCTCTGCCAGCAAATGACACAAGATCCTTTTACAGCCGTTAATTCGTTCGGTCTCGAAAGCCCAGAGCCTCCTGGTATTATAACTTTTAGACATTCGTGATTCCAGTGATACACAAGAGCAGACCTCTCTTTTTCGATGGCCGGTGCCAAGTGCCTGTATCGCAGAGTAGATTCGACGAAAAAATAATAGGCTCGGCACCCAGCTAGCTGGCTAGTCCCATCAGCTATCATCACGGAGCATCCTTGACAGCGGAGAACGAGGGTGGGTCATTAACGAATTATCGATATGGCTGAGGAAGAAACGTACCACGGATTCGCTGGAGCGTCATTTGACGCTATTCCCAATTTGCTCACCTGGATCAAATTAGGGAGCTGACTAATTAGGGATCAATTTTACCCGTTTCAAAATAAGAGTCTGTGCGAAACGTCAAACTTTTATTATGATTGCATGCAGTTATATAGTTAGTTTATTAAAAAATTGTTTTCAATTGAACGATTAAAAACGAAATCTTTGGTCTGTAATCATCTCGAGTAGTAGACCTTAAACAATTTTAGCTACAATTTAAAACGCATAATTAATGACAATTCTATGAAAAATGATTTCTTCTGAATACCTGTTTTTTTGGCTACTCGAAATTCAATTTTAATTTCTGAGCTTTGTATTGAAAAGAATGAATTCTATCAACACAGTTTACTTTGTGATGTTCCGCAATGAAAACAATGCGACTTGGATGGGGGATAAGAATGCTTCATCTCATCTCGATCTACAACATCTGCGCCCGACCTCTCCCAAGACACGTCTTGGCAGTTAACGCGGGTAAATCTGCGCGAGGTCGGGTCACGCTCGATGAAACAGTGACGAGGCGTTACTCGAAAAAGATTCCGCGAAGAACCAGACCAAGCGGAACTAACGGCCACATCTCAGATCTCGGTTGGCTATGCAACGTTGTAGGTGCAAAAATGAGAACGAAGTCGAAGCACCGCAACCAAAGCAACTGTCGGTCTATGAAATGAGTAGTGAAATTGGGATGGTACGATTGATAACCTTATCTTTGAATTAGAACGAGTCGCCAGTTCCCGTCTCAACATCAGATAACATAAAAATGATGGCAACCTACATTGTTATGACAGTTCTGAAAGGAGAAACGTTCCTCTAGGCGAGGATTCTGATGCTTAATGCCGATGACGAATTTCAAATCGTCGTGTTGTAGGGTCATTTCCTGTAAATACTTTTTCATTCCTGGATAAGTGCTTTTCTAAGTGCGGATTATTTGTTCCCGATCATATCCTTTGCGACTCTTCGGCCATGTTATACGCCATTACTGACTGCGTAGTTTACAGTGAAGGTCTTTGAGGGATCTGCAAGGTCTTCATGTCGATTACACGGGATGCGTAATTTAAAAACTGCAATGTAGATCCAACATGCAGTTCGACAATAAACTTCAGAAGAAATGTTCTTTCTTTTGCCATGCACCGTGTGAACGCGGTATGGATTTTTAGATGAAAGTTCTAATGGTTTGAATTATTATTTAAATATGTTGTTAGGTAAAACGTAGCAACGTACGTATGTAGTCTGCTTACCTTCGGCATAATAGCAGTTCATTATATTTCTTGATTATTACAAATTTACGCGTTAAAATTATATAAAGGTAAGTAAAAATCTAATTATGTGCAGTAGATGTAATCTTCGTAGATAGACGAGACACTCTCGGAAATGGATGGCATGATGAAGTCTTAGTAATTTTACTGAACGATGATCACTTTGCACTAAGTCTATTTACGTCAGCATTGGAATGTTCGCATTTAATGGAGATGAGTCCCCGTAGGGATTACTCTCAAATGTTACTGATGAGTTGGACCATTTTAAAGTGCCGCGGTATATCCCACCAATTAATTATTCAATCTTATTTCCAGATAAAAAATATAAAGCGGAGCATATTTGCACGAAACGAAATTCCGAATCTCTCACCTACGCCTAAGGTAGAATGCGGTTGGTATGTCGAGCCGCGATGTGTGAGTGTATAAAAGGCAAGTGCAGTTTGCTGGCCTAAGAAAGGGGAAACCAACCGAGTACCGTGAAACCGAAGTGGGGGAAAGAAGACCCTTTAAAAGGGGCCTGACACGCGATGCCTGCCTCGGGGGAGCAATCACGTGGCGGACGGCGGGGGCGGCTCGAAAGAAGTCCCCTTCCACCAGCCACCCCCAACTCCACCTTATCCACCCCTGGGCCTCTGAGCAACCGGCTGGTAGATCGCAGTATCTGCCTCTTGCTCTTCTCGTCATCTCTATCTCCTTGCTTCGGTAAAAATCAGTCCCCGCCAACCTGTACGAGCAGTCGACCGATGGTTCGTTCTTTTCCCCAACCGCAGCAGCGCTACGGGGCACTGTGATTACGCCCGTGCTATACACCGCCGACAAAACGAGATAGCCCGATCGCGTCCGCCTTCTAATGAGTATTGAGTCTTTTCTTACAGAATGTGCACGGCTCACTATTTGACGAGACGCGAATTTATGGGTTACGTAACAAAGAGAGTGACAAATTGTCTATTTGCACAGCCTGTAATAAACGTCTTTCATGCTCGATCGGTTTCCATTTTGCCCTTGGAAACGGCCCATGACGGTGACAACATTTTTTACGGTAGTGCTTTTGCCTTGGAGGAAGTTGTTAGTTAACTGAGCTGCGAAGGGGCAATCATTTCGAGGACCCTCATTTAGATTTTTTATTAGCTGATTATGGGTTGGGAAGTTCTATTATTCATTGGGATTTTTCCCAGGGTAAGAAACATTTACTTACTTAATCTTATTTCAGGAATTTGGGAGCGTATTGTATTTACCGAGAAATTCAGATGGGACCTATATTTGAGAATAAAAAAGGGATGTTTTCTATATATCGTACAATGGCTTCTTTATTCTTAGCATATGTCACCAACTTTCATCAGCCACCGTGGCATTTTATACTGTAGCGGGAGAAGCTTTTCTAGGAATTAGAATTGGAAAGGTTTCTCCGCTACAGATCAAAAGACCCTAAACAGACACAGACACCACTATCCCATGGAGATACATGATGGATTGTAAGTTTTCATTCCTTCAAATTCGAAATATTTTTTCAGTACAATATAATTCGACCTCATATATACCAAATAGCTCCCTTGGATGAAAAACTGATATTTAGATTCCTCAGCAGCTCCCCAGGACATCTCAGGTCAGTTTACGATATGTGGATTCACAATTGATACCGTAAATCGTCATAGAGGGATGAAATCTCATGATGAAACCTAAACAGCATAATACCATCTCAGGACGTCCTCAGGAGCCCCTGAGGAGCTCCCGAGGACCAAAAGCAGACATTTGAACGTACTCTGAAGCTCCCTAGGACATCATGGGATGGATTGTGCTGTTGGGGAATGAAGAGTTCTGGAGGAAGTTGAGGAGGCTAGATCGAGCTGTACCTTGCATCTTACTTCAATAGTATTGTATAAAAATATATCAATAAATATGGATATTATTATACAATAACAGTGATAAGAGGAACCACGACAAAAGATAATACGAGAAAATAATTATTCTAAAGTACCTGGCAAACATTAAATTATTATGTATAATAAACAAATCCTAGGAAACTATTTCTGCAGGTGTTATCAGAGTTGGTTCGGAAACAGAGTGTTCTTAGAACCTACTCAGTAATCGCCTCGTTTTTCAAAAATCACAGATAATATTCAGCTATAAATTGAACATAAAACTAGTCGGGCATACCATGTTCGTAATTCTGACCAGAATCGGTTTGAACTCTCACTACGCACTTAAACCCTTACGTTTCATCAGTGTAGCGTATAATTTCCTTACAACCATTTAATATCGCACCGAGGCATTCCATCCAACCCCTAATCTACATCCATATCGATGTACGCCTTCGTCATAGTCGTCATATTATCTATCCCACGTCCAGCAAATGCCCTGGAATTCATTCTCTCGAGGGCAGGTGAAGGAGCTTTTGCGGCACATATCGTGCAAAAGGGCTTTTACAAAGTCACGCCATGGATGGCCTCCGAGCTTCGTTCTGGCAAGTTTCACGGCCGGAAGCCTCGATTGGGCGGATCTTCTTACGGACCAACTCAACAGTGGCCAAGCGGGTGGCACGATCGGGTAGGAAGACCAATCGAGCAACTGCACTACCTAACAGAACGAGTAATGGAGAGAGAGAAGTCCAGTACTGGTCATCGGACTCTCTCTTCAATCCCACCTCTCCGGCACACTTGCGTATGCAAGATTGTCGTTTGCCGTGCAAGAGAGGATGCATCGGCAGCTCGAGGGCTAAGTATGTAAATGAGAACGGAGAACGGATCGCCTCGATTCAATAGACCTTCGACCCTTAGGTCCGGATAATTTGTTTACGAGCAACGCACGCGGCTATTCTCCTCCGAATGCCGCGGGGTAACCTCGGAAACCTTCTTTGCGCTCTCCATCTCCTCTCCATCTCCTCTCTTTCTCCATCCCTCTCGCTCTAAAATTTTCTCTCTTTCTATCTGCTTGTCTCTCTGCACTCGCCTCGTCTCTCATCTTTTGCGAAGGATTCTGGTCGCGCGACTAAGACGGGAGATTCGCTGCTACACGATTTACATATGATTACCAAGCAAAGTGAAGGCACGCACACCCACGCCATATTGAACTGGGCCGAGAAACGAGCCAAGACTGACAGAACATGAGGAGCCGAGGTTTATACTGGACTTACGGGCTCTTCAAGACAATGGAATACCTTAATAAAAAAGTTTTTTTAGATAAATTCTAAAATTTTGATAGAAGGGGATAACAACTGCAGATTAGGTATATATGGAAGAAAAGATTCATGTTACATAAAGTACATTTATAATAAAGGTATTGAAAGTACAGTACAATTAAGTAAAGCATAATTCATACCTCGTATATTACGAATAAATGAGTATAAATCACAACAAATCGTAGAGATAAAAAGTTGAAACGAATGTGGAATCAGAATGAACAACCGAGGATATGAAGGACATACGGATAGATATGGGTGGTGTAGATGCTAAGATAAAAGAGACAGCGAGAGAATAAGAATGGGATAAAAGAAAGGACAAGATAAGTTGTACAGAAAGAACATCAGAAATATAGTAAAAGAGAAGAAAGAAGAGAATAAGGTGCGCGCAGGAGGTTCGGGATACGAGTCCTGGGGCTGTCGGGATGTCGATGAGCGGCAGTCGGCGTGGGCCGCTCGGTAGGATGCTGGCACCCTGAAGAAGCCCACACCCTTCGGGCGACCACTCGGGAACAATGCCTGCCGTAGCCCGCTTCCAAGCTTCTTCGTCGCAAAGATTCGTTTCCTACACCCTCGGCCCACGCACCCCCTCGTCTCTACAAGATACAAGACTTCTTCAAAGATACCCTTTCAAACATCTTAGATTTCAGAAGTTGGTGGTTAAAGGACTATTACCAAATTAATTCATTTTTGGATATTCCAAACAATTTCCGTATTCTACTATGATGTTAAAAGAAACATATATGTTAACGACCAACTAATCTAACACTATTCATACCGTCGATTCCTAACCTCAAATATTGAAATTAAGAGGAATTAAGATGTAATTCCGAATCCAGTCTACTTTAAGGTTTCACAGAGCTGCCACAATAAATTTTTCGTTAACTTTGATAAGGATCAAAAATTAATCTGTTCGGTGACATAAATATCACCTATGATCCCCTACTCCTCGTATTTGTTACCTCTTCTGCTTTTGCTTCCCCCTCTTCGGATGCGAAAAGCTAAGAGCTGTGTTTTCGGAACACTGGGGGAAGAGGGTATCCAAAAGGTACTAGCGCTATCATGCAGATTAGTTCATCCCCACTTTTATGGCCTCGAAATTTTTGTCGTTTCAATCAGCGAGGATCATTATCTCGCGGCTCAATCAGTGAATACGTAATGATTCTGGGAAGCGGTGAGAGCATGATTATTTATGTATATAAGAGCAGAGATGTGTATGGTATGTGTAAGTGTGTAATCAATGACAGCGTGACCGACACCGTCAATCGATAAAGTAGAAAAAGTGTTGTTGCACGTATATAAAATACTTTATCGACTGATGATAACATCACAACTATCCGTTGCATTGCGGCAGCGAAAATATTCGTTGATTCGAATTTAGAAAATATGTGGATAGTACCAGCTTTGTTGGGTAATATGAGTAAAATCGCTTTCGAAGTTGGAAAAACCGGCATTAGTGGCATTGAAGTTATATATTTGAATATGCCTGGATCGAGGCTGGTACTGCCTATGTTCCGGTATGGAAACTTACGTCACCTGTCTTGAGCCAAGTTTTGAAGAGATGAAGTAATTAATCTACACGATGTCGCAGCCATGACCAAGAACCCTTCCTCCTGCTAACATATTTCGCACCCCTGAGGTGTATTCCGCTCCCCCCCCCCCTCTACCAGAATTTCTTTTTTCACAAACTGTTCATATTCCATAATTTAAGAAGAGGGGATAATCGAAGGGGAAAATAAGCGAGAATCGGTACTATGGGAGGAACAAGATGATCGTCGCGCCGCTATGCGGTTTAGTTCATCGGTTTTAAGTAAGTCGCTACAAAAGATCGGACAGTGCCAGCCCAGCAATAATTTTTTTACTTTTAAAATCTGTCAAAAGTATTCTATAGATGATTTTGATATCATTTCATATATAATCATAACTTACTAATACCTTTTTCTTGGCTATCAATACCATTTTCAGTTGATAATGTATTAAAATAAAATAAAAGTGGAATAATAAAATTAGAGTAAGGATACGAAGAAAGGATCCATTATTATGTCACCCCAAGGTTGTGCTTTCTGAAAGCTAGTGAGACGTGCGTTTTTATTCATGTATGAAAATACACAAAGGATAACCAATTCGTAGCTTATTCTACAGAAAAGTTGAAAGAAGAAAAGTGGGGTCGATAAGAAACATTTGGTCCCGAGGAACTCGCCTCAGCGCATTCGCATTTTATCACCCACTTTGTCTTCAAGAAACCTCGTATAACCCGGAAATTTGTCCATCTCGCTCGCTCCTTTTATAGTATACGCATTATTCCCGTGAAGTTTGAGTCTTTAGGGACTCGTCCTTTTACAGATCGCGATAACGAACTCGCGAATTCACATAGTCAGCAGAATTTCTTGGCCACCATGGAAAGTCCCTTAAGAACTTTTCCCGATTTATGGGGATAATAATGCTAATTTTTTTTTTTAATTTTATTTGAATTTGTAAACTATACTCTAAAAAAGAAAGATTTAAATTAAGGCCGAATAGAAGCTTAATTGAAGATGCAACAAAAACAAGATCAATTAGAAAAGGGCATATTTATGCTTAATTTAAAATGTAACAATTTGAAGACCTTTTAACAGTGTATCAATTTCCGAAAATTGTATTTACGTAGTCTTAATTCCTCTTGGCTGTAAAATATTCAGTACTAAATATTATACGACACAAAAAACAAATGGTAACCATTACTATATACATATTTACAATAAGTACGGATATCACCAGATAGTTCGCATCGCTCTCTTAGAAATTATGCCTTACTATCTTGATATTCCGAATATTCTACTATAACATAGAAGTGTTACTGCCACTAATATCTTACATAGTGACCATAAATATAATTTTATTAACGTTTTATAACAGGTATACTCTTTTTACCATCTGATTTTTTTGTGGTAATTTAATCGAGTTCGTAAAATATCAAGTCAACGTTGGAATGATCTGATAACGAAATTCATTAAATTAAATAAAAAAAACAATATTGCAAAGTAAAACAGTTGCTGAGAATGCTGTTTAGAATGTTGATTTAGAATATTCTCTTTGTATTGAGAATGTGTCTTTTATGTAACATCGATCTCATATAAAGCGCTTAAAGGATGTATAGTGTGTAACTTGTACTTCTTGATTAAGTTGTATTCCATGTGAAATTAAAATACTAATCGAGTGATGTAATACTCTGCAGTAATGAATTGAATTTTTTGGATATTACTTTGCTCTATCCCTGCTACAAATCATTTTGTAAATATCGGAGCGCAAGCTCGGCCTTGCCTCGCTCCCGGATATCTACCGAAAAATTTAACATTTAAGAAATTCCAAATCTATAAAAGCCAAAATCAATTTAGAACCGATGATCAAACAAGATTTTTACAAATAAAGTTAAGAAACTTTATTTTATTCTCCATGGGTTTTCAAAAGTTCAATAAGAAAAGTGAGACAAATGAGTATTATATATGGGTAAATATGTTAATCTTGAATTTATCTGTAAAAGTATCGGAAAGTTAAAAAAAATATGATTTTTAATTGTGTATATTACAAGTTAATTTAACCTTTGATAAGAGAAGTATCATTTTCGAAGTACTTTTGGTCAAATAAAAAATCATTTAGCCACATTATTTGTTCCTGGAATGCACCAAATGCAGGCGATCTTTCTAGATTCATTTTTGTTGGTATTTTAACATTTTTGTTTATATGTTTGTATTTCTTTACTTTTTTTTCCATTTACTAAATAAGTTGCTTTCCCGTGTTTGCTTCCAGCAGTATGTCGTCAACATTTGTATTGTAACCCGTTTTTTTTTGCATAACGCAATTTCATTAGCGTCATCTCCTGATGAAAGCATTCGCTTATAATATGCACCAAAATAAATAATTTTTGTTGGCTTGAAAGACATGGTTTTATAAAGATGTAAAAAGTAACAAAAAGGTAAAGTAACAGATCGCCTCCACGTGGTGCTTTCTACCAACAAATACTGTGGCTAAATGATTTGCTCCAAAAACATAAGAAATATAGATAGTAAAAATTAAAAGGTACTGTTTAACCTCACTTTTCGCAAAAATGCGGCGTGACAGCAAAATTCTGTTAACGCGGTGAACATACACGAAATACACGGTGGGTGCGAAAACATGAAAAAGTAGAAGCGGACGCGACAATGCCAAAACCGCCCGGTGAAGTGGGCGCAAAAACGCAAAAAGCGCCCGCCGGACCTTAGAAAGCACACGCGCTGAATAATTTTCATGTCGCACGCATTACCTTTTTGCTATAAAATAAATCGAAATAGGCCAAAGGCGCTTATTGTGGCACATTTAACCCCGCTTTCCTCGATAATGCAACGTGATAGGCAACTTCTGCTTGAGCTATTGTTTTTAGCACGTAAACGAAACTTCGCTTGTGAAAGGAAAACAAAAAGTACTTTTTTCAAAGTGGAAAACGGTAGAAAGACGTGGGATATGAAATTATGGCAATAGTATCATTAAGGAGTCGGAATATATAAACATTTAAAAATGGGTGAGGTAATCATGAATTTCTGTCTTGTAATGAGTGAGCCGTCTTAAAAATTTGTATTGTTATATTGACTCTAATTGCAAAAGTTCACTGCTGCGTTTCGCAAAATTATAACAGTTTGTTATTCCTAAACGAGTCTACTTACCAATAGGACATATAACATTTAGGAGTACACCAATCATGATTTGTAAATTTCTTACCTGAAACATAAAAATAAATAATAATTATAAAAACTACAAAATAACATATGATATAATATTATTACAAAATTACACATATTATTTTAGGATGTACATATATTGGAACATTGCCACAAAACTCACAATTCTATGGCAAGATTTTTTTTATTTCTTGAATAAGAGAGAATACCTTAAATCGGAAATACTCTACTTATTCGTTGTTACTAAATTGAACATAAATTTTAATAAATTTAAGATCGATCTATAGCTGATTTAATTTAGTAATTTTTCCCTAAAAAAATATCCATTTCTATCTATCTATGTACAGGAAAAACACAAATAGATTTTTTTTTATATTGCTGGCTTTGTGATAATAATCATTATACAATTCAAATTTGGCGGGCTTCTGATCTGCAGTAGCAACTAATGGTAATTGCAT
Source organism: Trichopria drosophilae (assembly GCA_030407085.1). NCBI lineage: Eukaryota > Metazoa > Arthropoda > Insecta > Hymenoptera > Diapriidae > Trichopria > Trichopria drosophilae. The sequence continues at coordinate 42,607,958 of CM059584.1, forward strand.
TATTCACACATTTCAACATGGCTGAAATATTTTTCATGCTCCCTTGGTTAAAACTGTCGATTTCCGAACAACGATCTTTTTAGAATAAACACTTTCAAAGAGAATTGTTAAAAATGGAAATTTGAGATGTTAAATATATGACAAATATGGAGAAAACGGAAATGTTTGGAAAATTCAGAAAAAAATAACAGGGAACATTTGGTAGACTTCAGGGTGCGATCTTGAGACCTTTCGACTATTGAAAAACTTTAAAATTTCGAAATTTGAAAAAGTGTACCTAATATGAACCACGGCAAGTTTTTACGTGGATCTTTTTATTTTAATCTCTATGATCTTAGAGTACTTACTCTTTTATGTTTTTTAATCAACGAAAACGGGATTAATGTTTTCCCCATTTATATCACGCATCAATAGTGTAATTAATATTTAAACTAATAATTAAATTTATAATTAAATAAAATTATTAAAAATTTTAGTTCTATATGGATGACTAAGAGAGCAGCAAATATTATGAAAAAGTAGTTTCATATACAAAACAAGTGCAGCGTTTGGTGCAATGCAGCGTATGGTGCAGTGCACCTTATATTATATACTTCAAAATTTTTAAAAAAGAAATAAAAAATCTTTCGCTTTTTCTATAGACACGTGATGTAATTCATATTCCATAACTGAATGATGACAGATTCATAATGGAGAAATTATATTAAATGTTTGAATGAGATTAATGCCCGATTTCATAGTCATGAGTTCCAACTCTTTCGTTTTTGCATTTATATTATTTCCGATTTAAAAGTTGGTACATTGCAAAATGGCGTCACATACCTTCAGGATGTCAAACTGTTATGCAAAGTCACATTTTGGGTGACACGAGATCAAGTAAAATTATCTTATAATTGAACTGTAAGTTTAAGTTTCAGCTGCACTGATGAATATGAATCGTGCCTTAGACGTGTTTGTTCTCTAAATTCCAGAAGTTGGTTTCTTTCTTTGACTTTTAATAAAAGAGTTTCTCAATGCTCACTCCAAGAAAACGCGATCTAGAAAATCTGTAATGGAACTGTGATAAATTGTAATTATGTGATCGACTAGTTACTATATAGTTTGATTGTACATAAACTATCTAGTATATGTAGGTGTATTCATTAAACCAGGAAAACTGTACCTGAGACAATTGTACAATAATTTTATCTTTTTAGATTAAGTAGTCATCTGTTATTTCTTAAAGTTCTCTTTAGGGTGAAATCTTGATTTTTAAAATAACTATCAATCGAAAAGAAGTGTGCAATACAGACACAAGTATTAAAATCATATTTAGAAAGACACCCGTACCCATATGCAATATTAGTAGTTGGTGACTGGATATCTTACACTGAGCAAAAAATCCATAGTTAAATTGAATATATCACATAGTTGGGAAACTATAGATAAACTACTATGAAAAATAGTTAAATTTACCACTTTCATTGTGGATTTTACTATAATTTTGTTACACCAACTATCTCTTCATAGTTAAAAAATCAAATATGTAGAATGATTTAAATAAATATGACAAATATAGTTAAAATAACTATAATCTAGTGTATTCGTCATTTCACACTATGTCTCGTAATAAATCTTTATATTTACTATTATTCATAGTTAAAGTGTGTATTTGCTATAAATCCATAGTAAAGATTGCCGCATCAAGTGTGCTTTGATGCCACCTGGTGGGGCTTTTGCAGCTTTCTTCTTCGAGCCCGTGGCTCTTGTTATTGAAGTGAATTTTCATTTGGTCATAAGTAGGACCGTCCGGCTTCTATATACTATAATACATAATGCATGTTATATACGCACGTGTATCTATAGACTAGTCACACAGAATTAGAATTTGTGTGTATAATTGCATTCCATAATACATTTTTCGACTGGATAGAGTGTAATGATATTCACAAACTTAATGCAGTATTGATTTGTTGGTTTTCTCTTTCTTTCCTTGTTTATCTTAAGCAAAGAACGAAGGGAGAAAATTTGACTTTTCATAAGCTATGATGTATATAGTTTACAAATATTTTTAAAAAGTAAATATTGACTCCTTTCCATATTTTTTATGAGAGTTTCTTATACAATTTCTCTTAGTGAAGGTAGTATTTTTCTAAAATGACTATTTCAAAATAGTCGAGTCTGCCTATTATGATAAGTAGCATTTTGAATCATGGAACAATAGTTAAACTTTACTATTTCAAAATAGTTATTTTAGCTATTACCATGCCTAATGCTCATTTTACACTATGATTCATATTAAAAAATGGTCATTTCAACTACTTTTTTTTTTCAGTATGACCAAATGAAAATCTGCTTTTATAACGGGAACCACGATCGTCATAAACAGTGTTTTTTTTTTATTACAATTTAAGTGGATAGAGAAAAAATAGTTTTACTAAATTGATTCGAGATGGTTTTACGAATCTAGTAATGCGTTGAAAAAACTTTCTAGTTACTATATGCAGTATCTAGCGTTCCGTGACAATTTTCCACACGGAAATGGACAAGTTTACAATTCTGTATAAAGTCGCAAGTAAGCACAATGATTACACTTTAAGGGGAGGCACCACCTTTAAATCAGCTGTATTACATACAGCTTTAAAAAATTTGAAAAAATTATCTCTTTAGTAATTTTTGACGTGGAATTCAGTGGTGCTAGAATAAAAAGTGTAAAAAATTTGTTTGACCCAAAAAAAAATTTTCTTTTTCGAAAAAATCGGAATTTTTTAAAATCCATACGAGAGGCTGTAGAAAATGTGTTTCCATGTTCACCCTAATTTTCTTGAATTTTTACATTAATTAAAAAAAAATGTAGAAGCATTTTTTCGAAAAAAACAAATTTTTTTCGCGCTAAAATTTAGAGGTCAAAAAAATTATTTCTAGAGTAATTTTTAACGTGGAATTTAGTGGTGTTAGACTAAAAAATGTAAAACTTTTTTTTACGCTTAAAAAAATTGTGTTGTTCTCTACAAAAAATTTATTTTTGAAAAAATCGGAATTTTTTAAAATCCATACGAGAGGTTGTAGAAAACATATTTTTATGTTCACCCTAATTTTTTTGAATTTTCAAATTAAGTTAGAAAAATGTAGTTGCATTATTTCAAAACAACAAATTTTTGTTTAAACTACAATTTATGGGTCAAAAAAATTTCTTACGCTTTTTATTCTAGCACCACTGAATTCCTCGTCAAAAATGACAAAAGAAACAATAGTTTCAAATTTTCTAAAGGTGTATTTCATAGAGTTGATTTTGAAGGTGGTGCCTCCCCTTAAAAACACGACAAAAATGACTTCCATCAACTTTGAAATAACTGTTATGGTCCACTTTACAGGACCCATAGCTTTAGCGGGGACAGGTCTTTCTGGAATTTTTACTCAAATGTTTTGTGATGAAAATGTCACATGATGAAATACTCCATGAAAACATTTTTCGCATGAAAAAATGTCATTTAAGAACCGTGGGATTACCCAAAAATACCAATTCGATCGTCCCAAAATTCAATTGAGTAGTTACTAATTTCATTGAATCTAATGAAACATCGTTTGTACTCTTTAAAACGTATAATTTGTCCTTAACAATGTGAAATTTCAATTTAAGTACCTCATAATACAGGAATTAAAGGTACACGTGAAGGAAAATGCTTACATAAAGATAAAATTGATGGTGAAATCCGCCTATTTAAGTCGATAATAACCGATTAGACATAACTGGAAAATACGGTAGTCTCATGCAGCATCAAATTCAGTACCATTACAACGAATGATACCATAGAATTCCGCCGCAGCGGATAATGCAAATAGTGAATGTTTCAATTCGAAGCGCAATTTTAAACATAATATTCTCGGCCGACATCGGCGATGGAAAGATTGCTGCGTGCTCGGCTTCCATTGCCACGAGGCGATCGAAAGCGGACGTATCCGGAAGCAGCGATTTTCCAAGAGAGAGTCGATGGGGTCGCGAGGTTCGGTTTCTTATCCGCAGGAGAGAAGAACTGCTGGCCGCCATGTATGCGCCTACGCCATCTTGTAATTAGGGGATCAAGGAGGCATCGCTTTAATGAGCCGCAGGGCGGACTCGAACGATATAAGACCGCGTGTCCGAGAGACGTGCAACAGCGAAACTCGTAACGCAAAAGCCCAGCCAACGGGGATTCGCTCCAAGAAAACGACGTCCGCGTTAAGCGAGATACGGATTCAGGAAGAGTAATCAGATTAAATGGAAGGGACAAAGAGACATTAATTCAAAGTTCTGCTATTTTCTCTGTCCTTTTTTATACCTCCTCTGTATTTAAAATGCATAATGTATTTATTGAAATGGAGAACCCCAGCCAAGAATAATTGTAACTTGTGATTTGTAATAACTTCTGCTTTTAGTAACTAGAAGTAAGTTCTTGTAATTGGATTTAATTTTAATTTGTCTTATATTTGGAGGTTATCCAGATATTCTTCGTTTTCTTTCAAATAGCATTCCTTTGTTTATCTTGAACAGTACACTTGGTCTAAGTATAATAAAAATTATGATGAAAAAATAAATTCAGAAGTTATTACATACAAGAAACTACACCGATAGAAAAAGTTGGATGTTCCAGCGAAAATATTTGCTAACATAGCGAATTTTGTTGCTAGATTTGGTTCAGCGAATGTTTTCTTTAATGCAGCCAGTCGAATTGGCTGCCACTTCGAAAATTTCTCTATATAAGCCAAAAACTTGTCTATCCTAGCGAATTTTGTTGCTAGATTTGTGTCAGCGAAATTATTTTTATCAGTGTAGAGGTTCAAATTTTGCAAGGGCGTCAGTGATTTTACTCAAAAACATTTGGATGACCCTATTCCTCAACCCGTTAAGGACCACATGTTCATTTGGACATGAAGTTTGACAGTACTTTTCTGAACTAAAACGTAATTAAATATTAAAACAAATTTTGGAACAGACAGTTTTCATTGCACAAACTCTTTCGAATGATGTATTTAAATTACTGCAGATTTAAAAACTAAAAAACTACTAAATTAACATTTAACAATTCTTTTAGCTTTTCTTTTCACTTATCATACTTTTTTTTATCATTTCCCGTATCAGAATATCTCAGATGGGTATAAATTTAACGTAAAAATTACTTGTGCTATAGAAGATGCAACTAATGGCAAACAAATTCAAAATGGCGATTCAAAAATGGCTCCTCAGTCGATTTTTTAAAATTCAAAGTTGCGTATACTCAAACGACTAACCCCAATGACTCCAATGAAACTCACTTTAGACCCGGAAGGTTTTAGGGTCGTTGATTCCGAATTTAAAGTCAGTTTTTCAAAATTCGAAATTGGGGATCGAGTATGCCGGACGGATTTGTCAAAGTCGATCGAAATCACTCCAAACTTGGTACCCGGGGTATTTTGGGATAGCTGATTCTGAATTTGTAGTTCGGTAATTTGAATGTTCAAAAACTATCTAAATCAAAACAATTTGATCGAGTAGAAGAGTTGCGATTTAAAGAACCCTGGTACAAATCTGCCCAGTTTTGTGTTGCATTGCCCAGTTTCACTGTACAGTACTAAAACGTAATTTTCATGTCGTTTTGACATATTGGACATTCTGATTTTAGCTTATTGTTAGTTAGCTAACTAACCTTGGTTGTAGGATATTGGCCAAAAATAAAATACCCGCGTTATTGTGTGACATTTTTCATTGTTTTAAATAAATTACGTAAGAAATATTTCTTTTTAAACTAATTGCGCCATTCCATTTTGCGAGAAAAATTAAATGGAATGTCTGTCCCATACGATTAAAAAAGATTTATATTATTGTAAAACTATAAATAAACGAGTTTTTTGTGGTGTTATTCATTTATATTTTTTGCGACCAATTAGTTAATTTTTTGTAAGATATGAGACAGGCTTTCCATTCTGCATTTCCTATATGTAGAATCGAATGGCGCTATCAGTTTTATAACAACAATTCACAAACAAAATAAAAAACTGGTATCTTATTTTTAGCTATTTCTACTAGTTAGCCTGAATCTATCTCTGATGTACCACTCATTGACAGAAGCAGGTTTTCCGCCAAATTGTTTATTTATACTTTTAATAAGAAATTTTTAATAACATATGAGACATGATTTTCGTGTAATTTTTCATGCTGAATGGAATGATTTTATTAATATTTGCAAAAATCTATTGTTAATGTAATTGTTTATGACGAATGTGTATACGCAATAAAAACTAACAAAACTACACGCGTACAGTAGAGTCTCGGTATATCTGCCCGCTGGGTTCCTCGCTTTCCCCTCCCATCTCCTTATATTTATCAAAAGAAGGGGAGCGCCGCTTCTCCCACTCTCCTCAGTCGCGTTCGGTTCATGACGTCACAGCAGGCCCTTCCTGAGTCCCCAGCGCGCAAGGTAGGGGAAAAAGAGAGCGGCGATAGACAAATACAACGAGACGGAACTGGGCAAATATGCTGGGACATAAATATAGCGATGACGCAAATATACCAGGACTCTACTGTACCTTTGTCATGGAAAATAATGAGACTGGATTAGAAACTTGCCAAAAACTGGACTCATTTTCTAGTAGAGGATGTCTATATAATAACCCTCCTAAGCAGGAGTTATTTTTTTTTACCTATAAAAATAATGTAGTTGATAGAAGGAGTGTTAAAATTAGGTTAAAATAGTTTAAAAGAATCGAGGCGGAGATGTAACAAGGGTTAATAACGCTTCAAACGATAGAACAGGTTAGAAAAACTGCAGAACTAAGTTCATCGAAGACATCTTTGGAAAAACTGGAAAATTTTAATAGCAAACACTCCTCTTCTAAAATCGATGGTGATCCATCAACAATCTCTGGCAGCAAACTGGAACCCGATTAACTGGTTGAATCCGTTGATGTTTGCAAAATAGTCGGCATTTCTGGAAGTAGAAAATAAGAAATCTCTAGGACCCGAAATTATAAGAACGATCTTACTGCACAAGACATATAAAACACGGATAGTTTATTGTAAATTTCTTATTATCGTTTTTCAACTACACCTGTTTTTGCGCGGATATTGGAGGAAAACGGCCAAAACACACTGCACATTTAATGAAACAAGAAACCGTAACATCCGCGATATAAATGATTATTTTGAAAAAGGGACACTTTTTTTGGCAGTTTTCTTCAACCTCGGCGTAAAACAAATCAGGTTGTAAACTGCCTAATAAAGAAATTGTTAATAAAACTCGTGCTTATTTTACCCGTGTTCTTGGTGTGTTATAGAGATGCAACTTTCGTATAATTTCGGGTACCACGAATTTTTTATTCCCTAGTTACAAAAATGCCAATTATTTTCCAAACGTCAGTGAAGTCGACCAGTTGATCGGATTCGAGTTTTCGTCCACGAACTATTCATGGGTATCATCCTTACAGATTTTAGGAGCGGAGAGTTTCACATTAGAATTTTCTATTTACTCTGAAAAATTGAAATTGCATCTGAATTAATCGACTTAAACGAGAAAAAAATAGTCTGCTATCGGTTACTTTCGGATCGGAAGAGATCCCGTTTTGATTTAAAGGGGCACTCGGAAATTTGAAATTAAAAAAAATTTGTATATTAAAGTACATCTCAGGAATATTATCCAGACATTTCAAGTTGATCTGAACAAAAATAAAAGTGTGACATTTTGAAAATTTTGATATTTTGGAAGACATGGAAGATGCATTTTATGGGCCTGAATTCGATGACTACATATAGGTCAACCCTCTTATATTCCTGCCAACTGCATTGTATCCATAAGGTAAAAAAAATAGCCCGTGCTCAGAAGTGTTAAAAAAACAAATTATCTACATTTTCACAATGAAAGTAGTGTTTCTCAAAACTACATTTTTAAAGTCCAAATTTACTGCGCCGATCTTTTTGAAAATTTACATAATTTTTATATATATACCTATATATTCAGCTCCCGGATGTGTGAAGGTTTTTTTTTCAATGCATAGAACTTGTATTACAGACACAAAATGCTCAATTTTTTAAATAGAAAATGACTCCAGCTGCGAAACATTTTTTTCAAAATCCTTCATCCACTTGATAGATAAAGTCGCCTACTAACGAAATCTTTTTGGATTTTGATTTGAAATAACCCGGTTTCAAGGTAAGCTATTCGTCAAGATGTCACATTATTTTGACGCATCAGATAAAAACAGCCGCCTTTTGTACATTTATTGTTATTTCTTACTACAAAAATTACTTAAAACAATCATGAGGATTTTAAAAAGTATCGATTTGACTGAATATTTCGTTAATTTACATGTTTAAATCATATATATGTTTTTAGCTTGATTAAATTCGTGGGATAGAATTGATCAACCGATCATTGGATAAATTTTACATTAAAAAGAAATCCCTCTTATATACAGAGCGCTTTTCTTAAAGATGCGAGTGACATGGATTCCATATTAAAATGACTCTAGGTTATTCTTCGCATCTGTCCAAAATGTCTTATTGGCTGTAGAGTCCCAGAACGTTTAGTTATTTGTCATTGTGTGTATAATGCATGGACCATTTTAGTTTCGAAAAATTAATGTTGAATAAACTTTGCAGATGCATGGTTAAACTTTTCTTTTGGAATTTTCTGAAACACGTAACGACAACTTTAAACGTAACCATTTTATAATTTTCTGAAAGATAATCCTAATTCTGAATTTTAATTTTAGTTACAGTAACAGAAAAATATAAGGTGAAAAAATGGTTACTTCATTAAATTTTTTAACATGTTTGATACAGTTGTATGCGTAAATCCATAGTATTTTAGGTTCATTTATTATTAAGTAAATTAATTAATTATGTAAAACCTATTCCATTTAATGAACCAATACTGGTACATAAATCATCAGCATATGAGAAAATATTATTCATGTATTGTCATACTGAGAAGTATCAAAATCAGAATGGTTTTATGCAATTTGGAAAAGATATGTTTTATTCACTAGTGGATCTATACTGTGGAAACCATTATGATGGAATCGATATATAATCAAAACAGGATTATCTTTTAGGGATGCTAACGTCGCATCTGCATCTGTTGACGACAAACCAAACTAATTGCATCTTGATTCGGTGATTCGTTCTATCATACTTTCGTTACAAGTTTCGTAATCTCTTGTTGCTGTTGCATAATTTGAATGTCTGCTACAGGACTGAGTAGAATTCTGTTACTCTGGTAACACGAAAGTATCAAAATTTAAGAGTACATTGAATGTTTAGATAATTACGTTAATTGAGCACATGTCAATGACAAAACAGTTGGTCGGAAAATAGACATACCATAAATGTAAATATTGATATGCAAATCTACGAATATCTACCAATGTACCAACGGATTCATTATACATCTCGAAAGATGCGTTTATGTAAGGTACAGTAAGTTACGTATGATGGACGTCTGCAGATATATAAATGACACCAAAGGTATACATCTTAAACTCTGGACCAATGCCGAAAAAGAAACAATAGTTTGGGCTACATACAAGCCAGGTTTGTGCTGAACCCGGATCTAGAAGTTTGTTTTCAATACAAATGCCGCTTTGTACTCAACCTAAATTTAATGTCTCTAAACAAGGTTTAAGCCCAAACCTGGTTTTGCATTCAGCTCAAATTCTGTGCAGAAAATAGACAAAATATATATTCCCACTGGATTTTCGGTGTTGAAGAGTTTGGGACATTTCGGAATATTTTTAATGAAACATAAATTACTTATTCAGTTCAAGATATTCAAGGAATCTTTACTTGTTGGTTCTGGATTCTAAAATCGTCGATCTTGTATAATGTTGTACGCCACGATTACTAAAATGAGCTTTTGTGTATAGTTCAATAAGGATAGAATCGTACCATCTTGAAATGGCTCTAACATATAACACATCAACATTTTTACTGTTATGCATAAAAGAGAACCTCTTTATAAGACGCTCCCGAGGGTTTTAGTTACTTAGTTCCAGTGAACATGAAGTCACGGATTAAATTTTCCAATCTCTAATCAATTTTCAAAATCTCCAATGAATTTCATCAAAATTAAATAACGACAAGAAAGTCTTGTTGGACAAAAAAGTTAATAGATGAGTTATTCTCAACTGATAATTGGCTTTCCAGATCTTTACATTTGCATGAGTATAATGTACGCAAATCTTTGTTGATTTGGATCATCACGAAAAATATCGAAACATAAGTTGGTAATGAATTTCTATCTCATGCTCCAACTATGAACTATAACCTAATTTCATTCTGAAATCCATTTCAAATGTGTACTATTGAAGCTATTCAATAATAACGGTTTCATCCTTAGATGTAATATGAGATCAGAATTATTTCATTACACCCATTTAGTTCAAGAACAAATATGGGAAGGGTTCTATCAAACGACTAACCAAAATTCTACAATTGGTCGCGGTACATTTTCCAAAATTATATTCTGCGGATACCATCTCGGCTAGCAGTTTGTCCGATCTTAACAATCTCCTTACCGAGGTTCAATTCTCGACATTAAAGAAAGGCCGTGGATGGGAGTGGGAGGTAGTTGCGCGGTTGATGCGATGGCGTGGAGCTCTCCATGCGGAATGGCAAGGTGAAGCTGCGAAGAAGGGTGGGCTTCTCCTGGATTCAATTGCAATAAAAGCAGTAAGCCGGTAATCTTAGACGGTTGAGGTGTAGGAGAGGAGAAGGAGAACGAGGTCTGGTAGGTCGAGCCACCGCACGAGTTACGTATCAAGAATCCGCCACGGGCGTGGCCACTTCAACGAGTGCGCAGCTTCTTACTCTTCCTCTTCTTCTTAAGCTTCATCGTCTCTTTCTCGTTCGTACTCTTCCTTACCTTATTCCCCGTTCTCCTTCTTCATCCTCAACTTTTTTTCTTTTTCCTCCTCTACCTTAGCGCACTCGTATATCTATTTTATTTTCTTCTTATTCTTTATCGCATTATTCTTCTATGGTGGACTTGCGGTTCTTCTTCCTGTTCCCTTTGCTCGTGTGCGATGGCGTCGTGCGTCTCTTTTATTCTGCTCTTGCCCTGCATTTTTTATTCGATAATGCACGATATATATCGTCCCTTCTTGCCTTTTCCTTGCGCGAATTAATCGCTGCTATCCTACCCCTCTATTGTTGTGCTTTCTGCCCCGCGTTGAACGTTTAACTTCCAGCGATGGATCGATTGTTTATCGATGTATATAATTATGTTACTAGTCATTTTTAGTGTGTAAATATTCTTCTGTATTAATCTTGGATGTACGTGTTTACACGGTACCACACTGTTTAATACAAGACGTTTCACCACAAGAATTCAATATGTGACATACGATTTTTCAACATGTGTAGGACCATTTAAAAATAAACTTTCCATCAAATGATCGTTTCATCACAAAACAAAAAAACATGCACGTTTAAATACGAAATTAATCTAACATAATTTTACCTAAGCGAATCTAAAACAACCTAACATCACCGAAAAAAGCTAGTGTAATTGAGGGCCTGCGTGGAAAAACGGCCTAACTCGACTTAAGTGGTTTTTCCCGAAATTAGTGAAATTGCAAGAGCATGTTATGATGCAATTAATGTATTCATTAGGAAGTATTGAAGATATTTTTTAAGGTTAAAATAACCATCGTTATGGAAAAACGGCCTAAGTGGCGTTCATTAGGCTGTTTTTAAGAAAATCGAAACAATCGAATCATTTATTATTATTACACAAAAAAAAGTTGGTTAGGAGAACCAACTACAAATTGGTTGGTAGAACCAAACTGGGTTCCGTCTACCATCTGAAGTTAGATAGAAGAAATAAAAATGCCCGCGAAATAAACTCAGTTTGTTGGCCTAGAGAATTAATTTGTTGGCCAGATTGTAAACAAAATCAGACGGCTTTTACTTGTATGCCGTAATATTATGACGCGGTTGATCTATTATAAAACACCCAACTAATTAAATAGTCCACCTAACCAACTAGAAGTAATCAGGCGAATAAATTTCTTGTCTAGATCTCAACCACCTCAGACAGTTGGTAAGGACAACAAATTTGTTGGTTATTCCAACCAAGCTGCTCTTTTATTATATTATTATACGAAATATTAACATTAATAATGTTGTAATGCGAGTTGAAACCGCAAATTTGATTTTGAGCTCTTGTATTTGTAAATATTTCGTAAATCCTGAATACATTCGTCATTGTGGTTGCTAATATTAATCTGCATGTACGATGATGCATATTTTCACTAAATATTCATAAAAAAGTTCTTAATTTTGCTGAATATTCATATAAATGAAACTGATTAACTTTCAGAATAACGGTCTAACTCCATATTTTTTTATTTCGATAAAAGATATTATTATAGAGATGCGAAAAATGTATATGTGCAATGTCTTAGATGTCCTTAATTGATGTTCATACTGATTACGAGCACTGTTTCTAACGTAAATAGTTAAACAGTTTTTTTCTAATTTTCTTGTAATCGACATTTTCAACTTAGGGCGTTTTTCCTCGCAGCCCCTCAATTTTACGACATGTAATATGGGAAATACAACAGGACCTTGAAAGTGACACCCTTAAAATTGACCGACTTGCCAAATTGTTTCGCGGAAACCTTTGAAATTGTCTATTATAGGGGAAACGTTTTCTCTCATTCGTCTCTCAAATAGTATATATACTGGTAGAAATGCAAACATTTTTTGAACAATTCATGTATAACATTCTTATTTACCATGTTAAAGGTATAGGGGAAATGGACAGTGGAAGACAAAAAATGGACCAATTTCTACAAGGGCTGGAGCGGTCATTTTTAATAAGCTAAAATGAAATTTTAGTCGAAAATCGTTCAATCGTACGTAAATTTAACCGCATAAAATGTGAACATTTTCTATTTATAAACTCAAGTTCATAATTAGCAACAATCATCCGTATTAACTTTTGCTTCTCTCTCTGTATATAACATAAGATGTATGTTCAGTATTCATAACATTATGATTTATAGATGCGTCAGGCTTGCCACTCAAATTCACAAACAACAAAAATTATAAAAACGAATTTGTCCAGCATTATAAATCTAAAAAGGTAAATATTATCAAATTTTACTTATTTCCTGCCTACTGTAGATTAATTTAATTAAATTCGGGTTATGTGTTGATAGGGGGGCGGGGGGTGATACCTTATTTTCACCATAAATTTACATAACTTTATCTCAATTCACTCTCATAGGATTTCGATTACTAGTAAGTAAGGTATGGTCGAAAGCATATCTCGACCTAATTACAGGTCAAAATAATAGGTAAGTTCTTCTGTTGCTGCTTGAGATTAATCATTTGCGATAAACAATTAACCAGTAAGAACACAAAATCCAATAAAATTTTATTTAATACAGAGAATAAATTATAAATGTATTTATTTACTAAAAAGCTCAAATGTAGGTTAGAGAAATTATGCACAAATTGAACGCTTAAGACTAGTCAGCCATTGAAACACTCATAAATGAAATATGATTCATACAAAATTAATGATTTTAGAAAAGTAATTTCTGTTATGCACTGGCATATGCATTAATCCTAAAAGATTTACACCAATTCGAAAGTAAAAGTATATACTATATGCTCGTTCGAGGTATTAATGTCCACTTTATCTATGTTTTTAAACATGTATCTATAACACTTTCCTGTTTCATATAGCAACTAGAATCTGTTCGTTACTTATTGTCTTAACATTAACTAAAACTGTAATAATAAAACTGAAACGTGACATAGAAATACCGTTTACAATAAATTTCTGAATTGAGTACATATGAAAGGCAGGAAGCAGATGTTTTAGTATGATTTGTTAATTTCTTGAGGTACTTACTCGAGCCTTACAAAATATATATAATTTATCCAACTTGAGAGAGAATTTATAACTTTGCGTTTCGGAAATGCAGAAACCGGTGCAAGCATCGATCAACGCCCATGGTTTCCTAGGTACCGAAACGCAACCACTTCGTCATTTCACTTTCATCGCCGCGAACCTCCTCCTTTTTATCATAGTTTGGCGTTTCTTTCTCTTCTTTGCCGAGATTTTTTGCTATTGAGCTCGCGAGCAAAACTTACCCCGTTTACGCCGTTTCACCTCGTGAATCAGATACAGGTATCTGCAGCATAATATATCACACAGGAACGTTTGGCCCAGGGCCCTCAGGACATGCGGGTGTATAATCTTTGGCTGCTCGAACGGAGCTAAGAGTTTGGGCCCAATTACAGGGCCAGTACCACCGAATGAACGCCTCCACGTTCCAGAGTTTGGAACACAGCGATCGCGTCTGCAGTCCCTCTTATCGCGGCCGTCTTCTCTCTCCTCCTTGTCTCTTTTTAGCTTTCGCTTCTCTCTTTCTCCTGGTATGCAAATTATTCCAATATAGAAATTAATGCAAATTCGTAACGAATATCTGGGTACGTTGCATTCTTCTACTCCATATTTTGAAACTTCATTGCATATATTCTTGCCATGTTTTTATCATCTTTTTGGACACATGAATTTTTGGTGTAATTTGTACGTTTTTATGACAGAAAATTGCACTTTTTGATTAGTAGGTAATCGTTTTTCTGAAAGGGTTAATTAATCTAATCTGCAATATAGTGCAAAATATTTAACGTTTTAATCAATATTTTCTTAACATTCATGACAGTCAAAAACAACTTTAAATGATATAAATATATCTCTATATACTTTAAAATATTTGTCACTAGTTTCCAATTAGTACAAAATTCAGAGGTATGATAATAAAAGTTAGATTTTTTTAAAGAATATGTTAGTACGGTTTTTTCGCCGTTTCTCTGCTTTGTGCATAATTTTAGTAATTCAATTTCATACACAAGAAAAATTAATAAATTAATAATAACATACGTAAACATATTGTTTAAACAAGTAAAAATAGTTTTAAATTAACTATTATCTTGAATTTTGCTCTCTCGGCATCTGACATTTTGTCCAGCAACTGATATTGTTCTCGGGAAGGCACTATGTTTTTGTTTAATAGTACCTAATGCGTCAAATGGGGTAATGTTACTCTCTAAATTCCTTGGAGTAAAAATTGAACTACTCTTTTATTAAGAGTGAAAATTTCACTCTATGAAGTGTAACATTTCACTCCATTAAGAGTGTAAATAACATTCACTGTGAATAAAGTGAAAATTTCACTTTACGTGGAAGAGTGACTCTATTTTCACTCCAAGGTATTTAGAGAGTATCGGAATTACGAGATATTGTTACAAACTTGTTAGCCCGTCAGTGTAATGGCAGTTTGGGGAACAGGATATTTTATGGTTCATCACATATAGGTAATATTGGTAAAAGATGGATATTAAAAGAAAAGTTCCTATGTTCATCCTCGTTTCGTAAAATAATATTGAAATTATTTTAGTTTAATGGTTTAAAACTATTTAATTTAAAAAGTTTATTTTTTAGGTTTAAAACCTTTAAATACCTGAAAATACGAGACTAGAATTTGGAATCTACGAGGTAACTTTAATCTTTTGGATCCATTTCATTTAGTTTTCTTTGAAAATAAAAAGAGCTTTTTCTTTTTTTAAAGATAAAGTTTATATACATTGAGTAGATGATACTGATAGTTTTGTTTTCTTTCAATATTAGCGAATTAAAAACTGAAAGTCAAATAAATGACATAATATAATACAAAGGACTATTTCTTCCAATTACATGTTTTAAAAAGACATTAAGTTTCCGAGGAAAAAAAATTGTTTGTGCTTCCTTGTTATTAGTTAAAACGATGTTTGATCGTTACACGTGTATCAATCGCAAAATATTATTCAATATGACTGATATTTGAATATGTCTTTTTTGAATGATTTAAGATTTTTAAGTGAGGAGTGATTAGAATGGCGAGTAGAGGCGTGCCTACAAATAAATCATGGATAATCATTAACGTAATTTTATTTTTTCGCTTGATCATTTGTCAAAAGACATAATAAGACATCAGGGTCATATGTGTAATTAGGCATAATCCGATCTCGATTAATCTAAATTTATGATATCTCATTGTGCAACGTAGTATTGTCATTTAAACGTTTAGCGTAATTTATTGAAATTATAATAGTAGTATTGATTCGCATGAGAAAATATGCTTAAGTAGAAGAGTGGCTTTATTGATGTAATAACGAATTGTAATTCATCGCTGCAATTAATGTTAATTTTTGAAGTTCTGTCTGTAAAATACATGCATTTGACAGGACTACCTGCGTAAAACTAATTATATCGCATTTAAATATGATAACCACGTGGTGCTCTAAAATCTTTAGTCAACACTATGTCATGACTAAAATGTCAACTCTAGAAGAATTATACCCTTCCAGGAGACTCCGCAATGACAACCGAATGAATAGACTAATGATTCGAAAATGTCGGGTTCACGTCATTTTCATCACCGATAGTTCACGGATCACGGATTTGTATTTTCCGAAATTGCAAATGACGGATCGAATATATGCAGAACAATGTTTTAATAAATATGTAACTTTTTGGAAAATTATTTGTTTTTAGATTTTGTATGTGTCTGATGGTATTGAAACTCAGATAGAAACACAACAAAAGTGCGTGTGAGCCTAATCGATGTCAACTGCTTAAATAGGTTTTTACCAATACATCTTCGTAGCTGCAGCTGCCAGTAGGTAGGCTTCACTTCAGAGAAATAGTTTACATATAATTGAAATAAATTGCAAGAAATACAAATCCAGAAACTGAGAAAATTATATTTTGTACACTATAAAAAATTTCTGTAGCCAAAATTTCCTGAAAGAGTAACCGAAGTTTTTTATTTTACGGATACAGGATTTTACTACTAAGATTTTTTTGCAAATGTTCTTAATTTTGCTTCGTAAAATTCTGAACCGGTAACAGTAAAAAACTTCAGTTACTAGAAAATTCCTAGAGAAATTTCTAACACTGTACTATTTCCGGCAGGATATACTTGTAATATGCAGATATTTTCTAGATTACATAGGCTGACAAAATTAGGTCGACCCCCGGACCCAGAGATCAGAATACACTCTTCCCAGGGGTTTCGGCTCACTGAACCCGAGATTTAAATCTCAATTGAGTATAATAATTTCCGAGTTATCCTAACACAAAAATAGCGATTTTGGCCTGCATTTGAATTTATGTAGCATCCGATTTTTTCTTTTACTCAAAAACTACAAGCATCACCTTAAAGTACAAGACTGACTTTTTCACATCCTGTTGACTTTGCTTAAATCTATTTTTTCGCTAAGGAATGTTCATGCTGTGAATTTGTCTATATCAGAAAGGCTATCAACCCCTGAAAATATGAACATTGAATAAGTTTCGAAATTCGGGCTCTGTAAAGGTGATTATAATGACTACAGACGGTTTCCAAGAAAATACCAACGGCATGAGTACTAACCGAGAATTTTCTGAAATAAGTAAAAATGATTCATTTCCGAAAATTATCGGTCAGTTCTCAATTAATTTCTTTGTTATTTTCTAAGATACCGTCTATACGAATTAAAATCATCCATACAGAGGCCGAACATTGAAGCATCATCGATTCACTAATTTTTTATTTACAGTTTTTAGAGAAATTTCCTACCAAATCGGCGGAAACACTTTACAACACCCTTCAACCTCGGATTCGGATTTAGTGCATCGAAATCCTTCGGAAAAGTATACTCTGGTCCCTAGATCCTGATTTTGTCCGATCTTATTCTGAAAAATTCTCATTTTGACAAGGACATTATTGTAAAGATATTCTAATTATATTGAAATGTAGAAAACTTCGCTATTTACCGACAATGTCCTACTCAAAAAACAAATAGTATGACAATTTTTCTAAGGAAAATTTTCTTAGCGCATTGCACTGCAGGATTATGGATTTCTACGATCTTCGATTCAAGCTTTCAAACTACATATACTGACATTTCGTGTCGTCAATTTTCAGAGCATTACGCTAGATTCGTAAGAATTTAGAAGAACGGTGAAACTTTTAAACACAGATTTGCGTATAACAAAAACAATATTATTTGAAAACATTAATACTTATTTTAACATAATGGAACGAATTAATATTTCATATAAATGGAGAAATCTGACTGAAATAAGAAAATTGAATAAGACGATACTTTGTGGCGACTGGAACTAGCAGCATTCTTCGATTGAAAAGAAGCAGTTTTGCGAGAATTAATGAGTGTCTTTTCAATCCGAAAAATGTATTGGATAGTAACGAGCTTCAGAAAATTTCTTCAGAAAGCTTCTTTAAATTTGAAAACCATTTGAAAACATCTCGCGTCGTAATCACTCGGAATCCAAATTGACTATGGTACCAAAAATATTTGTTACAAGAAAGTCATAAAATAATAATGAATATGTTTAATATGACGAACACCATTATTTGAAGTTAATATTAGATGATTTAAATGTAAAGGAAGTTTTGAATCAATTAAAAAACCGAGAAATCATATGTATTATTGAAAAATTGAACCCGAATTTCTTAATTTCTTGGTGTTTTAGAAAGTGCCTCGTACCAGTTTTGGCACTTTTTATATGAAAGCAGCAACCAGAGAAGTGGGTAAAGTCATTCCATTGCGTCTCTAAACTTGTTTCCATTCTTCATTACTATCCAAATAATAAAACCGCTCAATATTGGTGTCCGCCAATAAACAATGTCGCGAATTATTGAGATCGCATTTTTCAAAAATTCATCTTCTTCGAATATTTCTGCAATAATTTGTTGAAGTTTTGCTTTATCTAAATTGTCGAAGGTGGATCTTATTGTACGCAAAAATTCCTTGGAATATGAGGTTATATTAAAGTATGCTCAGGCCGTTGTTTACGATATTTAGAATTTTAAAATTAAAAGCCCTCTCAATTTAAAAAAATTGCCTTTTAGGCTAGCATACTGTGTTATCAATTTCAAATGATTTATTGGATAATGGCTGGTTATTTGTAACTAAAAACTTTCGTCCAAATTCTGGAAACCATGAAATTGATTTAAAAAATTGTCAAGATTACTAGGAAGCTAAGAAGAACCTATAAAAAAGAGGCAACTTAGTTCTATGCGTCGCTCACCAACCAATAATATTTTATAATTTTGTATTATTTTTAACATTTCGTTTATATAAATTAGTAATTTTTGTGATTCCCGGAAAATAAATGCGCAAATTTTGTATAAAATGTGTCACAATTTCAGAAATAATTGATATGTATGATGCTTACACTTATTGAACAATATAGTTCAATAAGTTTTGAAAAGACAGTTTTCCTTCCAGCACTAAAAACTGTAATTCTCAGGCTCATAGTATAGTTGTCTCTACTATATTTTGAATTCATCAATGGTGTGTAAAATAAGGGAAAATGATGCACTGGTCATTATTAAGATTATTCTAATAGAAACGGTATAGTTACAATGCTAAAATGTTCTTTTAATTTAAAATATAAAATTGTAATGGTATTTCAATTTTTCATGATTACATATTATTATTTAAAAAAATATATAAATATGAACAAAAAAATCAGTTTTACCTTTTAAAGGTGGATAAAAATTAAAAAGTAGTTTGGACAGTGTGCACTAAAAATTTATATTTATTTTCTTCTGAAGCGTAGTAGTATTTCAGTATTCTCGTAGATTTGCCCATATAACGGAGATTTCAATACATCATAACTTTTCAGTTTTCAATAAATTTTGAACCACAGACAGATTGAAAGCATATAACAAATAAAATAGCTCGATTTAATCGATTCCCTTTTATTAGAATTTTATTTGAAAGTTCACTATATATAATTGCCATATTCAACTACTTTATGCAAGCACTTTGCAAGTAACGTAATAAATATAGTGGGTGGTCGTTTCGTGGCTATATCGAGCTATTCCGTAGAAGTGAGTCTGTGTGTGGAAGGACTGATCTCTGTTCTTCCTGGCTAGTCGACTCCAGGCTAAGACTTCGCGGCCACATAATTAGCCAACATCTATCAGCCTCCAGCTATCAGCTTCGTTTCCAGTCTCGGCTTGGCTTGCCACCCTCAAACATACACCAAACGTATCTCCTCTTTGCTGCGCGAAAGGGTAGTTCGATGCTTTCGAGTATGTTCATTCGTACGGAATCGATATGCGAGGGCGAGCATGCAATTTTATGCTTTTAATGAACATTTCGATTATCTTCCATGGATTCATTTTTTCCACTGCTCTTTCAAATTCAATCTTCATTATAAGTCAAATTTGATTTCAAGTTAAATTGTCAAGAACGATTTCCTTATTCGAAATTAATTATAGTCAACAATGGTTTTATATTTTAGTTGTTATCAATGAATTTGAAAAGTGCCTAGGTTTGAATTAAGCATCGAATAGAGACGTTGTTTCTATTCTATTACGTTTCTGAATCTGCTTAGATAAACTGGAAAATAGATCCGAAATGAAACAGAAAAGATGTATGTACCAGTTTGTGATAAGAAGCTACAATGCTCATTAATATTTTAAATATGGATTTTATCTTCCGAACTCTGAATATCTTTCACATTATTGATCAAATTATTTGAAACTTTTGATAGGTTGAAGGCCTGATCAAGCTCGCTGATCGCACCCTGATGAGACGCCATTTAGGTCTTCTTCAGGATTCACTAAAATTAATATATTTTTTTTGTACCCCACTGATGTGCTTGATCGTTGCCGTGCTTTGGGAAACAAGTGAGGTTCAGTCGTCTTTCATAGTTCATGTACGAGAACGGGTCATTTCGGTAGGGACAAGACGTGTGTATGTACACGAAACACGCTTCTGGACACATTTACTGTTAATTCAGAGTATCTACTAACAAGAATTGTTAGTATTGATCCCGGATAGCCACAAAATTAATAAACACGATTTGGCGTAATAACTGGCCTAACCATTATGAAATAAAAAGTTAATACTGACATAACCTGTAATTTGTAAAAGGTTTTTGAAAACCCCATTCTGTTTGTGAGTTTTAAGTAACACTTAGTCATTGATGCGAAATTGCATATAACAGTTTCCGAATCTATTAATACAAAGTATTGACCATTACATTTCAAACTTACAATCCTAAAAATGCAATTCTAAATTTTCATTTAAAAATATTGATTTATTTTTTTCATGTGCTATTGACTAGCTATAACGTAATCATTAGTTAATAACAATGGACTCTGTTTGGTAATCAGGCTCGATGAACAGCCAGCATGTTTTATTGGAACTTGATCAGTTCCGAGGCTCGTAATCAGGTGTACTTAATGAGGCGTACGGTATCACCGCCGTATCAGGTCCAGACCAATAAGTAAAACACCCGAAATTATTTTTTCTCTTGTTATCAACTTTCACCAGAAAAACGGTATGATATTTGAGATAGAAGGTATTAGCAAAACAAAATAAAGGGTCCGCATACGTGAATCCTAGATTAAATCGCCGGGCATATGCAAAACACCTGGCAGTCTAATTCTATAAATCTCGTTGCGAAGAAATTAATAAAAAAGTGATATCAATGATTAATGCAAAGAAGTGAAATAGGTATTTCCATTATATGGTAAGAGATAGGAATGCAATCGGTGCGATACCAAATCCTCATCTGTGATCGAAATCGGTCTCATTCTAAACGAGGCTCTATTTTAAGGACTCGCAATTACGTGCGGAAGAAACTTTTGCCGTGGCGATGTAGAAATCGAAACGTCCCTCCGGGCTATTGTAACCTCGCAATTACCACACATCGCTCTTACTACTCGAATGCGAAAAAAATGTGCAGTGGCCATTAATAGCCACCGATATATATTATATACATTGATCCCGATGTGGTGCGCCAATATCATTGGCCTACGCTCAACAACGGAGAATATTAATGGTAGCAAAAGAAGAGCCTCGGAAAGCCGATCTATATTTACGACTGCCGTCATCTTGTTCCCTCTGAAATTCAGTTTATGACGATGCTAACTTAATCTCCGCGAGCGAAATTGCGGCGCGACGGGGAACGCCGATGCGACTCTGTTCGTACATCTAATTCGCCGATATTTATCGCGAATTTTTCACTAGGCATGATGTACAGACTAAGTGCAGATAATTAGTTCTCCATTATGCGTTGTTGCTTATTACGTTGCTGAAAAATCAGGTAAAAAATTGATTTCTTTTAATTTTCATAAAAAACTGATATCATTTTTCACACAAATTGATTAAAACGTAAATTAAATTTACATCGAATGCAAAAGTTGTAGCAATTCATCAAGACGTAGAAAACACTGATTCACAGGTTCTGTAAAGTCGATATAGACTGCTGTTATCAAATTGTTTACATTTCATGAAGCATCCAGAAAATGCGAACTAAATAGGGGAGCAGTCGTCAGGGTTGGTGCACTTTTTAATTTTGCTCGATAACTTTTATTTGGTACAGAATTTCCTCCATTTTATCATCTGATAACAAAGTTAGGATGCTTAGAAGAAAGTTTTCGTTAGACCAATTAACACGTACCAATAAAATTATGAACTAATTAAAAAATACAAAAAAGTAGTGACGGTTGGGACTTGCTGCCAGAGTTAGGACATTGCTGAATATCAGCGTATTATATATACTAAAATAGTTTGTTCTGAACAAATATAGAATCTTTCTTCTTTATTCAGTTATACGTTATTTATATGCGAATTTTTCTCGCAATCATGATTCTAAATCGCATTTTTGGTAAATGACATAATCCTTCGTCAGTTTGGCGCATTTTAAGAGCACTGCTCTTTTCAAGTGGATAATTGAAAATGATGCAGAAGTCTTTGTCGTCATTGCCATCAATAAAAGTAAGAAACTTGCTCTAACATCTTGATATGAACAATGCTCTGAGATTTTTCGGAAAAGAATAAAAATTACTTATTTCCGAAATTCTCGATCAGTTCGCAATTAATATACAAACCAGAGTATAGTTTTCCGACGGCTTTTGTCGCGTTGAATCCAAATCTGTCTGCAGAATTATGGAAAAAAATATCGTTTTTATAATTTTCAGTAGATTTTTGTGTCGGAACAAAATGTTTGTTGGCAATTTGGCACAGCACAGACTAAAGTGATCTTTCATCAGTTTTAATGTGCATTTTTACACATTTTGATACGATTTTTTTTCATCGAGTTATTGAAGATTTTGTCAAAGTGTAAATATGATTCTCATTCATTTAGTAAACGAGTATTTCTATAAAAATAATTAATAAAACAAGGCCTATCTTCTTGCTTATAATTGTTTCATCGTGTCAAGATTTTAAGATGTCCTAAACATATAAGTGCAGAATACATCGTTTTTAAAACAAAAAACCAGATTAAAGTGCATTCATAAGAAACCTGAGTATACTTTCCCGAAGGTTTTAGATGTGCTGAATCCAAATATGACCGCAGAATTGCTCTATCGCGTCAAAATTTTGAGATATCCTAATCGAAAAGTGCAAAAAAAACGAAAATAATAATCGTGTCTTAACAAAAACATCCATAACTCGATAAAAAAATGTCGAATCTTAATTGCTGAAACAGCATTTTAAACAGATGAATAACACATTAATCCGCGTTAATTTTGTCAAATTGCGAACAAAAATATTATTCCTCCACGAATACCTCTGAAAATAGACAAAAACAGTGTTTTTTTGCACTTTTGCACTTTGCACACTGTGCACGACCTCGCAAATCGCTTTGCCTAAGCAATTGTTTTTAGTTTTCGTTTGTTCCAGGAATAACATGGAGTAAATAATGGAAATACTAAGCATTCATACGGAGGGATACATTGTGTTACCAATGAACAATGCCACAGAATTATTTGTTTGGATAACTGTAACTACATATAAGAACTAAACCGGTTTAGCTCATAAACAATTGTTTAGTTGCGCGAACCCAACTACCAAAAACTACGCTAGTTTCATCACTAAATGTTATTCAGCGTACTAACGCTAAACTTTTTATGGCTTTTATAAAAAAATTATATGATATTATTTGTAAGAATTCTTTATTTTTAAGTACTGAATGAAAACTTTGTAAAGATATTCAGTATATATTTTTATTATATTGGTATTTGATATAACATAAACTGTATTATATTAAATTATTTTTAGATATAAAATATATAAATATCTACATTTGAATGAAAAGAATATAAACCCTAGACTAAACAGTAAAAATGTAAAATGATATGGTTTGCGTCGATTAATATTTTTGTATGGTCAACATGTTATTGTTAGGTTTTTTCATCTTTCTATATATAATTAAGTTTTTCTTATATACTTCAAGAATATAATTTTTTGGAAATATTTTTGGTCGTTATATTAGGTATATAAAACTGTTTATTTCAAAACATTAATTACATTTTCTATTGTTATTCTCTTAAGTGTAATACCTTGAACGTCACGAAAGACTTTCAAATGGAATATATTCTTAACAATGCTGCAATTATATTATTAATTAATGACCAAATAAGAAATATATATCTACCAATAGTGTAACGTTTAGTTCATTTAATCGAAGGTAATATTGAACTCGTTTCAGAAACCGCACTTTCCTGTCTACTTGAACCTTG